>JAXGFM010000008.1:6307500-11107500 GCA_039880935.1 Streptanthus diversifolius
AGCCAAACCAACCCAGCTGGCTGATCAATCTCAGAGATCTTATCGGCCGGCAAACCGGAGACGGACGACCACGGTTCCAACCTTACCAGCACCAGAGGTGTACTAATCAATGAACCCCCGAAACCAACTTTCTTTTCTGACAAAATCCACCAAGTCTAAGCGGTCACGACATCTTGTTGATATTGATTGAGGACATTCGCTGACTGACTGAATCCATAAACTTAGACCCCGGTAACCTTCGTAACCAAAGCGTCACGACAACATCCAAAGTTGACCTTTGGATTCTGAAGTAGGGCAAGGAGAAGCGCGTAGGAATGTCGACCACCACATAAACAGGATTCCCCAGGCAATTAATAGAATGGAAAAACCTAGGGAAAGAGCTTACTCAAACAACAGTACAAATGGAATTCCCCATAGCTAAGAAGGGATAGCTAAAGAAAGGGATATCATTGAAAGGAAAAGCACCGTCTTATCCAGTTGATCCAATCTAGCCAACAAATAGGGTAGCCTTTTGTCACGAGCTGGACTCGAACCAGCGCGTCTGGCAAAAATACCATCCAGATTTCAACCTTAGACTGATCGTGACTTTGGTTACTCGGTTCCCCACGCGAACCCCACACGCCATGGGTACGTCCGAGGTAGATTAACTACAAAAAAATTTTTTCATCAGAACTCTTACAATAAGGTACGGAAGTTTCTTCGGCAGTAGCCGCAGTTTATCCAATATCCGCAGTCGTTGTAGCTGTAGTCGCAGTAGAGGGAAGTTCATCATACCTAGTTCAGTCTCCAGGTTCAATAGATGCCATGTCTCTTTATTCCTAGTTAAAGCGGGAAAACAAGGTATATCAATCCAAGTGAGCTTGCCCTGGCATCTCTGTCAAGTGAATTCAAAACAATTAGAAAAAGAAAGTCCATATGAGAATGTAGTAAGAAGGTATCTATACCAGGCATCTCCGCAAAAGTCTAATTATCAAGTAGTTCAACAAGAGAGGCAAGCTACTTATATATAGGGCACTAGCGCTTCGCCCACCACACTTAACTATTTACAGTTCGAGTCCTATATGCGTCTGTTTTGGTAAACAGAGCATCAAGATTGGATTGTGATAGATATAGTTTGCTCAAGTGTGAAAGCGGAAGGAGACAAGCCAAAGACAACCAGTGTTCATAGCTGCTACTTCATCACCCTTTTGCAACCAAGCGTGCTTTGAGTTTGTCAAGGGACCCATCTGCATTCAGTTTAACTCTGAAAACCCATTTACAACCGAGAAGATTCATGTCAGGTGATGCGGGAACTAAGTCCCAAGTGTGATTCTGTGTTAATGCCGACATCTCTTCTTGCATAGCTTGTATCCATCCAGGAAGGCAGACGCGCAGGTCAGATCAGCCCGCCGCAGCAATATGATCAAGCCATTGGCTCCGCTGATTTTTCGATTGGGATTGACTAAAGAGGGAATGAGGATCCTCTTCGATCTTGTACACTGAACACCACAAAAATCTCGATGAAACTGACTATAAGTGGGTGCGGATTCGAACCACTGACAGACGGATTTTCAGTCCTTCACTCGACCAGAGCTATTACCTGTCACCACTTTCTTTTCAACTCGTAAAGGTAAAGAAAGGATCCGCCTCAACTAACTGATCTATCAACTTGATTTCTTCTCTTATGATATTCTTTTTTAGTGATAGTTAGAGGTCCGAAAAACGAGAGGGAAGAACTCGACTATTTCTCTGATTTCCAGCAACAGCTCTTTCTATCTTTCTGGCTGTTCTACCTACCCATCTCTTTCCTGGTTACTCGATAGATCTTCCCCTGGGATGGATCCTGGGCTACTTAAGATCGGATCAACTTCCCATTTGCTTACTAGCACACCCCGGCATCCTCCCAACTGCGCGCACCTGTTTCCGGCCCTGCCAAGAGAGATCTTCTTCCTTTGTGCTGCACTGAACACTCTCCGAATCATCTTGGCACTCATCAAACTATGCTTTTTTTCCTTGCACTAAACACTTTGTTAATCGTCTGAGCAGCAAACGTACAACTATCTCTTTGTCCGTCTGTGAACAAGTAGTATGAGCCAGTTAAGTGAGCGAAGCAACCCTGAGCTCCTCAGCACACTCCTGCTTTCTCCTCAACATCAACATTCAAATGTTGTAACACTTGACTATATTTTAAAACCAGAAACACAATCGATTCAAAACGATTAATCAATCAATGAAAAAAGACGAGAAGGGTTGATCAATTGTCGGGTTTGGGAATCATTGATTCTCCGCTTCATACGAGGGGAATCACACTTCAAATCAATCAAATCAACCAATCCTATCAATACATGATATGTTGAAATTGTAATCATCGACGATTATTTCTTGGTTGATCCTTGTCGAGGGGAGGATTGATCCAAGCCGTACTCAACTCAACAATCGCTATTATCTACCTTACACCTTCGATCGTCAACTCAAATCCATCGCTTTTATATACATTACTATGGATCGACGAAAACCAACATCACACTTTTCATGTTTCATATCGACTTGGTAGTTGATCCGTGGCAAAGAATTGCTTCGCTTTTAAGGGGTCTAGGATAGGAGAGATGAAAGCTTAATTCACCAGTTGCTTCTATTAAGCTTACCACTGATCTACGAAAACCAGCATCACACTTTTATGAAATCGACGACCACTATTAACACATTCATGTTTCATATCGACTTGGTGGTAGATCCCTGGCAAGAAGCAGCAGAGGAAAGGAAAGAGGAAAGCTTCAATCAAATTTCTCGTCAGTTGATAATCGACTTGTTGGTAGAAGGTGGGAGATATCCCTGCTAATTCGGAATGAAAAGAAAGAACCAATCTTCGTAATTCGAGATGATATCAATTGGAGATTCATCTATCTCCCACAATAAACTTCTACTTTTAGGTTGCTCATCGAAATGTCTATAGTCGAAAACCCACGTTTCGAGGGGTATGAAGGTGATAGGACCTCTGAAATATAAGGGTAGGAAGATTGAACACCACTTATCAGGGCCAACTCAACTCATATTGGTGTGGCATGTGTTGGCATGTTGACATATTGGGCAGGAGCCCTTACCTCTATCAAGTCAAAGTATAAATCCCTGCGAAAAGAAAAGGAAAAGCAAAAGATCAAGAAAAGTCAAAGTTGCTGCGCTAGGAATTGGGAAATTAAGGATGACAGAAATGGGAAATCAATCACCTGTTGTATCTATCCCATCCAAGAAAGCTGGGCATCCGACCCAATAAAGTATCAGATTTAGGGTAGGTCCTTGTAAAAACATTTCAAGTTGCTTACTGGCAATCGCACGTTTCATAACTTTTCAGGTGCTGATACCCCTAAAACTGAAGAGCCAATAAAAACGAAGGGTACCTTTCAAGGGATAGGTCCCGGGATTAGCAGCTTTGTGCTAGCTCCTACTATTGGCAGATGCGTGACAGCACGCACGTGTAAGATAAAGTCAAGAACTTCCTTTGATGTGCTAGGGATGCGTAAGGACAAGCATCAGAAAAAAAGAACTCTGATTTCTCATATTACCCGGGGTCCATCCCTGCGAAAAGAGAGGAAAAGCATAAGATCAAGAAAAGGGAAAAGAGAAATCCTCTGATTACCAAAAAGATATTATGTTATATAAAGCACAGCTGCCATTTCATTTCCTTTGCTACAGGCTTCTTTCTTTCCTTTTGTTCAAATCAATCAAGGATCGAAGAGATCTATCTTTCCGGCTTAGCCGAACTTCTCACCTGGTATGTCCTAGTTCTTTGTTCATGCTGCTAACTCTGAGTTTTGTCCTACTTCTGATTTTGGTTTTCGTATCATGGATCTTGGTTCGCACTTTATGGCATTTCCCCCCTCTCCGTCATCCACATGATGCTAAATCCTTCTCGTGTGCCCGCTTCTTCTTCTTATTCTTCTTCAAGAAATAAAAGAAAGGATAAAAGAAAGGCGAAGGAGGATTTCTTGAGAAATCTTGTAGTTGAGGAAGTGGAAAAGTATCTGGACAAATATAAAAAAAATTTCATGTCCGAGTTCCCCCCGAAGTCACCCTTATATAGAAACGACAAGTTTCTTGAGCAAGGTGAGCGCTCAACATCTACAGGATGCCGGATTGCCAAATACGGCAGACCCAGCAGCTATGCAATTACTTCATTCAGTCCACAATAATTTGGTGTCCGATTTTTGGCTAGTGGACAGCTATACCAATAATCCTCTATACAGTTGTATAAGATTTTTTCTAAAGGATTATCGGTGAGCAAGAATTCAAATGTAGTTTTGAAAACAAAGTCGTATTTGAGTTGGGAAGTTATAGGAAAAAGGTTTGCCTACGGAGAATACTTAATCAATTCACTTCGTGGATAAACTTCATGGTGTTATTCTTTTTGAATTTCCGGTGGGAAAGACCAGGGTAAGCATTGACACTATGGAAAGAATCTATCTCTGGTAAGGGCAAAAGCGATAGGCCAGATTAACGAGGAAAGGGGGACTGGTTCAACCTCAGGAATGAGAGCAAGCAAGTCCAGATTTGTTGTGCAAGTCACTGTATTTATCCGATCCGATAAGATAGATCTGATGCATATATAGTAAAGAAAAGCTCTTCCGCAAGCCTTGGCACACTCATACTAGAAGTCAAAGAAAGAACTCGGGTCTAAGCTCTCAACTTCAAGGAAGGCGTTCCTCGAGAGCAGAAATGTCATCTACCTTTCCAACGGAATCTTTGACCGGCTAACGTGAGTTCTAGGAAAAGAGAGAGACTTTAAGCTACAGAAACCACTTTTTTTTACCTAGACATTCTTCTAAGAGTTCAGGGCTAATAGGCCCAGTCTGATAGTTATTGGCTGAGAACATAGAGCGGGGAAAGTTCTGAGATATCTTAGGATTCGATCTATCATCCTCCAATGGTACATCTTAGGTGTTTGCATGTGCTGACTTACCTGATTCACAGCAAAGCACAAATCAGGTCTGGTTATGGTAAGATAAATTAGCTTACCGACTAGTCTCCTGTAGAGTTTGGCATCCTCAAAGGCGTCGTCTTCTTGCTCCCCCTGAGTTCCAACTTTATACCCTTCTTCTAGTGGAGTCTTAGCTTCCTTGGCTTGCAACATTCATGCATCTGTTAGTAAATCAAGAATGTACTTCCTCTGAGAGATAAAAAAACCATCATTAGTCCTGCACACTTCAATCCCAAGAAAATATTTGAGTTCTCCAAGGTCTTTGATGTCAAAAACAGATTTCAAATATTCTTTAGTAGAAAGAATTCCTACCTTGTCATTCCCTGAGATGATAATATCATCTACATAGATGAGAATGACAACAATACCTGCTTGGCTCTGAAGTGTGAACAAGGTATGATCAGCTTCTGATCTCCTGAATCCTTTATCTCTCAGTGTAACACTCAATTTGTGATACCAGGCTCTAGGGGACTGTTTGAGACCATAGATTGCTTTCCTCAATCTTAGAACTTTCCCTGGAGCAACAGTGTCTTCTAGACTAGGTGGTGGTGTCATGTACACCTCTTCCTCTAATTCTCTTTGAAGGAAGGCATTCTTGACATCCATCTGCCATAGATCCCATTCTAAGTTGGTGGCAAGAGAGAGAATGACCCTAACTGTATGAAGCTTGGCAACTGGAGCAAAAGTGTGATAGTTTTGTATGAATAAGAGTTTAGGAATGGAAGAGAGTATGAAGAAGAGAGTATAGAAGTGTTATCTAATGAGAGAAATCGATTCCATTATTTTTGTGTTGCTTACAATGAGAGGCTGCTTAGCCTTAAATAGAAATCTTCCTAGGTTACATGATAGGTTGTCTAGACTAGGGATAAGATAGTGTGCTTATAGAGCCGTTACATGAAGGCTTATCACTATCACACGCTTTCTTATACACAAGCTTCCCTTCCATATACCTTATCACACGAACCTTCTCTTATCATTAGGCATGAACCAACTCCTCCTTGTACACACTCGGTCCAATAAAGTGTCCCTGTAGTCATCTCCATACGTCTGAGTGAAGCCCCTGGCCACAAGCCTTGCCTTGTATCTCTCAATTTCTCCATTGCTTCTGTATTTGATTGTGAATACCCATCTAGAGCTCACTGCCTTCTTGCCTTTTGGTAAATCGGACTCATCCCAAGTATGATTCCTTTCCATAGCAAGTCTTTCATCAGCAACGGCTTCTTTCCAAACTCTGTGTTCCTTATCCTCCTCATAATTCTTTGGAATACATTCTTGATCCAAAGTTCCAATGAAGGTCTGATGTTCCTGAGGTATGTGCACCAGGTTACATACAGCCTATTTTGGATGTGCCACAGCCTGGTTGTTGTAGTAGACCCTAGTATTCTTCCCGTGTCCAGGTGGGAACTTCACCCTCTTGCTTCTCCTTAGCTCAATCGCACCTTCTTCTTGCTCGGATTGGTTCTTTCCTTGTGGAGCTGATGATGAAGTTGTAGATTGCTGTCCTTGGTTGTCCTGATTATGAGCTTCTGAGTATTCAGTAATATCATGCCCCCCTTCATGATCAGGACTCTCACTTGGTTCATCTGGCCAGGTTGCTGATTCTTCTGAAACTGGTGCCAAAGGAGTGGAACTCTACCGAGGAGTAGAGTCATAATGCTGTAGACCAAGATCCTCTAGGAGCTGTCTAAGACTGGTAGCTCTATCTTCTGATGGTGTTGAAATGTCCTTAATGTCTTCCCACTTCTGTCCATCATAGAAACTTCTATTTTCAAGGAATTGAACATCTCTTGACACCATAACTCGCCTAGTATCTGGTATATAGCACTTGTAGCCTTTTTGTGTTGGAGAATACCCAAGAAAAATGGCCCTTATACTCTTTGCATCCAACTTATTTCTGTGATTACCTGGAATATAGAAAAAGCACACACACCCAAACACCCTTAGATGATCAAGTGAAGGTTTAGTTTTATTAAGTATCTAAAAGGGTGATTGATCAGAAAGGATGCGAGTAGGAGTTCTGTTGATGAGGTAACATGCTGTGACCACTGCATCACTCCAAAACCTCTTTGGGACATGCATATGGAACATTAAAGTCCTGGCCACCTCCATCAAGTGCCGGTTCTTTCTCTCAGCCACACCATTCTGCTGTGGTGTATAAGGACAACTTGTCTGATGTGTAATCCCTTTTTCAGCAAGAAAGTGCTTGAATCCATGGCTAATATACTCCCCACCATTATCTGACCTTAAACGCTTCTAAAAACCTATCTTTAGATGGAAGCAATGTGATCCAAGTGTATTTTGATTTCTCATCTATGAAGGTAACAAAGTATGTGTGATTATCTCTTGATTCACATGGGGATGTCCAAACATCAGAATGAATAAGTTCAAAGCATTCATTATAAACCGTTTTAGATGAGGGAAAAACATTCCTACAATGTTTACCAGGGATACAAGCTTCACATGAGTCATTATTAAACGAGATCTTAGGGAATAAAAGTTCTAAAGCTTTCAAGTGGAGTTGACCTAGTCAAGCATGCCATAAACCATTTTCACGATTAGAAGCATTAAGACTAGATGCATTATTAACAATATAACGACTAGAGGCTAATGATATAGGCTGGAGATCTTCAAGCACATATAAGTCATTCTTTGTTCCTCCTGTGCCAAGTACTCTTTTGGTTTCAATATCATGAAAGAAAAAATCATTAGGCCCAAAAGTAGCATAGCAATTAAGATCAGTGGTTGTTCTTTTCACAGACAACAAATTTGAGGTAAAGGATGGCATAAAGAAGGCTTTTGATTCCTTTCCAAAGAGTCTAAGTTTGCCAATTCCTTTAATAGGTATCTGTTCTCCATTAGCTATCATCACATTTCCTAGAACCGGTTTTATATCACTAATCAACCTAGAATCATTGATCATATGGTGAGATGCTCCTGAATCAACTATCAATGGTTTTAAGATATTCAAATCATCACAAGAGCTAGTGAAAGAGGCAGTATAAGTGTGACCAGAAATACCAGACTCCTTGAGAGCTTTAATGAGAGCTTCAAGGTCTGACTTGGTAACAACATCGTTTTGAGCCTGGTTCCTTTCATCTGATGTGTTGTGACTGTATGAGCTGATCTGACTGGAACTTCCCCGGCTAAGGCTGATTTGATTTGCACTGCATTGCGCCCCCTCATGGTTTGGTCTGGATGAATGCTGCGAGTTGAGCTGGGTGATGCCAAAGAGTGGTTAAAGCTTCTAGAAGAGTTCTTCCCTTTATCAGAACGTGGGAGTTGAATTCAAATGAGGTCACATGTTCAACTTAAGCATACAGCTGTTGTGACATGTCACTTTCACTTCCTTGGATCCAGCGGCCTAATTCAAATTCAAACACTCTTTGTGTCTGTCTATAAATATGTAGCATCTCCCATTTGTAAACCTAAGTGAAATATATCATTCTTCACTCTTCTCTAATGGCATTTTATGTTCTTTATGTCTTACTCTTTTATAATCTTGCTTAATCTCTCTTAATCTTTCTTAAACTTCAACCATACAAATTCCCTTATTTCTTAAACTTCAACCATACAAAACTGCTCTTGGAGGAAGGGGTCTTGGCGATCATCTCCTGTTCAACGAAGCGCCTCCCAGCTTGATTCAAAATGAAGATGGAGATGAGCTGGTTGTAATGGATGAAAGGAAATGGCATCAGGAAGACTTATATGTGCTATCTGTCCTACAAAACTCCCTAGATGGACCAATCCTTGAGTCATACTCACATTGTGAAACATCCATGGAACTTTGGGAAATCCTTAAGAAGGTTTATGGAAACACCTCTAATCTAAGCAGGATATTTCAAGTTAAACAAGCAATTAACAATCTCAGTCAAGAAGATCCTGACTTCACCTCTCTCTTTGGGAAGTTCAGCTCCCTATGGGCTGAACTTGATATGCTAAGACCGGTTTCATTTGATCCAGAGGTAATCAAAGAGAGGTGTGAACAAGACAAAGTGTTCAGCCTTCTCATGATACTTAGCCCAGCTTATAAAGACCTGATCAAACATGATGAGGACATCGAGCCAGCTACTGCACCTGTCATTCCACCTGGACCACTCACGCGGTTCAAGCGGAAAGCCTTAGGAGACAAGCTCAGCATGCTATTGGAAAGTGGAACCAGAGAAGACCCTGAGCTGACCGTCCAGACGACCAGTCCACGACCAGCCGTCCAGGCAAACCGTCCGGATCCAGCAGCCGACCAGACCGACCCGGTTCATGCACCCACGACCAGACCACCCTTCCAGCTAAACAAGGAACCCTGGAGGTTCCTTCTCGAAGACTCTTCCTTCTCCGGTGTCTTTACCATTACCATTCGGTAGAGACACCAAAAGCCGTTCTAGGAAATTGTACTCTTTTTCCTATCTTCGGTTTTGTCCCATTGGGTTTTCCGAAGAAGGTTTTAATGAGGCAATACTCCTAGTGCGCAAGGCGTTGAAGACTTGTTCACAATTCCATTTCATTCACAAGTCTTCAGGCGAATTCTCAGCCTAAATGTTGTTGGGCTTTTCCTCTTTAATTTCGAATTATTAGTCTAAGTATTTAGTTGGGTTTAAGTCATGTTGACTGATTATGGCCCATTATTTATTCTAAGTGACAATAAGTAAACTACATGTTGTTTTAATCTCCTAGAGGTTAAACGCCTTGTAGTTTACCCTAAAATTGTAACAAGGCATTATATAAGCCTTCTTGTTTACACATAATAGAATAACAAGTATTTTTGACAAAAACCCTAAGTCTCTTTGACACAAAACTGCCGCCAGCTCCCTAGCTTGCAGCCGTGACCTTCAGCCAAGTTTGGTTGAAGTTCTTGGAGTATCACAAGCCCCTTTCACAGCTTGTGTGGTCCCTTCGATCCACCATTCAATTCCCATCAATTTCTGTCCCATTATCCTGAGTTTCTCGGTGAAAAGACAGCCCACCCAAGTTCATACATCATCTGGTATCAGAGCTTAAAGCTCCTGCACATCAGGTTGATTCTATCCTTTTATTTCTGACGATTTTTATTGTTTTGTTTCATCAGTTTTTGGCTTTTGATTGTGTTTCTTTCTCTTTCCCCTGAGGTTCTCGGTAAGGAGAGGAATCAAGTCACATACCACAAACATCCTACAAAAAAAAAAAATCAGGTTCTATCAATCTTTTTTCTTGTTTTCATAATTCAAAAAAAAAAAAAAAAGAACTTTTTTTTTTTTTTTTTTTTTTTTTTTGATAGAAAAGAAAACAAAAATATTGTTTAGGTTGTTAAAATCAAACTAGGGTTCTTAGAAAACTCACCTAGAACACCTTCACATACCTGAAAGTCCATAAGGACTTGTGTGTTGTTTGTCTTTGCTAGTTTTCTTCATTGGACAAGTCCTAGGCCTAGGTTTGTTTTGTGTTGTATCCGCGTCCAGCTCAGTCTAGGGTCTTCCTCGCGTCTGCGACTTAGGATAGGTAGAGTCCCTCATACGCTAGCGACCGTGTCTGGCTAGATAGCTAGCTTGGTCTTGTCGCGTCTTAGAGCCAGCCCGTGTCCAAACCGTGCACCACTACTCGTCCTGTCTACCAGCCGCGTTAGGGTTTAGCTCCTAAGCGTGTGTTCTTAGGCGATTAGGTTGGAAATTTTCCAAATAAGGAAAGTTTCTAATTCTGCAAGTTTCCCGAAAAAGAAACTTTCCATTTCTAGAATTTCCTTTTTCTCGGAAAAGGAAATATGTCAGGGCAGGATGAATCTACGTCAGGGCAAGCTAACCAGACCATGGTACAGCTTCTGCAAGCCCTGACGGCTCAAATGTCGACATTCTCCACCCAACTCGAGTAGTTAAGGCAACCTGCGCCGCCTTCCCCTGCAGCACCTGTCGCGCCTCCATATCACCATGATCGACCACCTATGGGTCGATACCACTACTACGACGACGAACCACCACCACCACCACCGCGTCGACCAGCAGCTCATTATCCGGAGGTCAAGATGAACCCACCTCCCTTCTCGGGCAAATTAGACCCCGAAGAGTACCTCGACTGGAGAGACGCATGGAGCTCATCTTTGAATACTATAACTACGACGATCCCCGGAAGGTCATCTTTGCGACAGCGCAATTCACAGACCATGCTCTAGCATGGTGGGATCGAGAAGTCACCACCCGTAGACGAGCTCGTATGGGTTCCGTGACTTCATTGGTCGAGCTGACCCAGATCATGAGGCGACGATACGTACCGCCCCACTTCCACCGCGAGCTTCAGCGATGTTTCCAACGCCTTACTCAAGGAAGCAAGACGGTGACTGAATACTTTGACGAGTTCGAGCATCTCCATAACCGACTCGATGTAGATGAATCCGAGGAGAGCCTTATGGCCCAATTCATCGACGGCTTACAAGAATCCATCGCCAGGAAGATTGAACTGCAGCCCTACCACGACATAGGAGAGCTGTTCCACCTAGCAGTCCAGATCGAGAAGTGCCATAAGCGGAAACTTGCCGCACCTTCTCGGCCCAGAGCCACTTGGAACACTGGTTCCAAGCCTTTTGAGAGGATGACTCAGCCTATTGACCCACGGCTCAAAGGCAAAGCCGTCGCCTCCAGCTCAGCTCCCAGACCGGCACCTCCAGCCTCTAGACCACCGAGTGCCACGACCCCTTCCCAGCCTCAGCGGAGCAGCGAGATCGTCTGCTTCAAATGTAAAGGCAGAGGACACATATCCCGGGATTGTCCCATTCAAAGGACAATGGTACTCAATGCTTCCGGAGACTATGAATCCGAGGAGGAACAAGAGGAGCCAGCATTTCCGACACATCAGTCCGACGAGGACATTGAATATGCCGATTCCGGAGAAATGCTTATGATCCGACGCGTTCTTAGCTCACGATTCGAACCAGATGAAGAAGAACAGCGAGAAAACATTTTCCACTCTAAATGCACCATACTTGGGAAAGTGTGCTCATTGATCATTGACGGAGGATCCTGCACGAATGCCGCCAATAAGTATATGGTGGAGAAACTAGGCTTGCCCGTGACCAAGCACCCCAAGCCCTACAAGCTCCGATGGCTGAACAACAAGACGGAGTTGTACATCTCAGACCAAGTGAAGGTCTCATTCAGCATCGGCAGATATCAAGATCAGGTCATCTGCGACGTCGTCCCGATGTCAGCTGGACATCTTCTGCTCGGACGACCTTGGCAGTTCGACAGCGAGACCACACACAACGGACGGACCAACTTCTACTCCTTCGTCCACCATAAGCGTCGCTACAATTTAGCCCCGATGTCTGCACACGCCGTCCAAGAAATGCAATCAAAGATGGCAAAAGATCAACATGCCAGAAAGGAGAATTTTCTGATAAATGTGGCAGACATGCGGAAAGCCACATGCACGGCAGGCACTCAAGTCGTCTTAATGCTCTACAGAGAGAGCCTACACACGGCTAGCACCGAGCACCCCCTACCTGCCGAGATCCGCGCACTCCTCGACAAGTATGCAGACGTCTTCCAAGACGAAATCCCAGCCGGCCTCCCACCTATCCGAGGGATCGAGCACCACATTGACTTCGTTCCCGGAGCTCAGTTACCTAACCGTCCAGCTTACAGAGTCAACCTCATGGCTCAAGGATACGTTCGTGAAAGTCTCAGCCCCTGTGCCGTTCCGGTTCTTCTGGTACCCAAGAAGGACGGAAGTTGGAGAATGTGCGTCGACTGCCACGCCATCAACAACATAACCATCAAGTATCGGCACCCCATTCCACGCCTAGACGACATGCTTGACGAACTCAGCGGAGCCGCCATCTTCTCTAAGATAGACCTGAAGAGTGGATACCATCAAGTGAGGATGCGCGAAGGAGATGAATGGAAGACCACCTTCAAGACTAAGCAAGGCCTTTATGAGTGGCTAGTTATGCCGTTCGGTCTATCAAATGCGCCCAGTACCTTCATGCGACTTATGAACGAGGTTCTTCGCCCGTTCATCGGCAAGTTCGTCGTGGTCTACTTCGACGATATTCTCGTCTACAGCACGACCTACCGAGACCACCTGGACCACTTGGAAGCCGTGATCACCACCTTACAGAGAGAGCAGCTGTACGCCAACCTCAAGAAGTGTACATTCTGCACCGACCAAGTAGTATTCCTTGGTTTCGTCGTAAGTTCCCATGGACTTCGGGTAGACGACGAGAAGATAAAGGCCATTCAGGATTGGCCCACACCGACGACCGCCAGCCAGGTCCGCAGCTTTCACGGACATGCTAGCTTCTACCGACGGTTCGTCCGCGACTTCAGCACGATTGCTGGACCTTTGACCTCGACGATCAAGAAGAACCAGGATTTTTGTTGGGGTCCCGAGCAAGACAAGGCATTCCAGCTTCTCAAGGAACGCCTTACACACGCACCAGTCCTCGTATTACCAGACTTCACGCAGACATTCGAGGTTGAGGCATAGGCATTGGAGCCGTCCTTACCCAAGGCGGACGACCAGTAGCCTACTTTAGCGAGAAGTTAAGTGGAGCTGCACTTAAATATCCGACCTACGACAAGGAACTCTATGCCCTTGTCCGTGCCTTGGAGACTTGGCAGCATTATCTGCTTGCCCGAGAGTGCGTCATTCACACCGATCATCAGACGCTCCAGCACCTCCGTGGACAGTCCACGCTGAAGAAACTTCATGCCCGTTGGTTGGAATTCATCGAGACCTTTCTGTACGTCATCAAGTACAAGAAAGGAACGGAAAACATTGTCGTTGATGCCTTATCTCGTCGATACAGCCTTATATCCGTCATGGAGTCCAAGGTTCTCGGCTTCGAGATGATCAAGGAGCTCAACGCCGACGATGTCGACTTCGCCCAGGCTCACCTAGAGAACGGCAAAGGCAACTTCAACCGCTTCTTCCTGCACGACGGATTCCTTTTCAAAGATAAGCGACTCTGCATTCCGCGAGGATCGATCCGAGAGCTTGCTTCTTAGAGAGGCACACTGTGGAGGCCTCATGGGCCACTTCGGCATTGACAAGACCTTAAGCATGCTTAAGGATCACTTCTATTGGCCTCATCAGCGCCGAGACGTCGAGACGCACTGCGCCCGGTGCCTTATCTGCAAGCGGGCTAAGTCAAAGCTGCATCCGCAGGGCCCCTACATGCCCTTGCCAGTTCCATCCGCGCCTTGGACAGACATATCCATGGATTTTGTCCTAGGTCTACCGAAATTGCACAACAAGGATTCCATCTTCGTCGTGGTCGACAGGTTCTCTAAGATGGCACATTTCATCGCTTGCAACAAGACTAACGACGCAAGCCAGATTGCCGACCTGTTCTTCAAATAAATCGTCAGACTTCACGGCATTCCCCAGACGATCGTTTTTGACCGTGACACCAAGTTCCTGAGCCACTTCTGGCGAGCACTTTGGCGAAAATTGGGCACCAACCTCCTGTTCTCTTCATCATATCATCCCCAGACGGACGGACAGACTGAGGTTGTCAACCGGACCTTGTCACAGACCTTGAGGGCAACAATCGGTCGAAATTTGAAGAATTGGCTGGAATGTCTTCCGTACGTCGAGTTTGCCTACAACCGAGCTACACATTCAGGCACGAAGCGATCACCTTTTGAAGTTGTATACGGCTTCAACCCGACCACTCCGATCGACTTCACACCCATTCCGTTAGACGACGCTATCAGCTTGGAGGGAGAAGCTAAAGCAGACTACATTAAGAAACTTCACGAGGAGACCAAGGCAAACCTTGAACAACGGAACATCCAGAACGTCAAGAATGCCAACAAGGGCCGCCGGCACATGGTCTTCAAGGAGGGAGATTGGGTTTGGCTACACCTGCGTCCAGAGAGATTTCCCCAGCGACGGAAGAGCAAGCTTGCACCCCGGGGAGATGGTCCATTCCGCGTCCTTCGGAGAATCAACGACAATGCCTACCAGCTCGAACTTCCAAGTGAGTATAACGTCTATAGTACTTTCAATGTTGCTGACTTAGAGTTGTTTGATGCAGGTGAGGATTTTGCTTTGGAGACCAAAGCACTTCAAGAGGGAGGGAATGATGAGGACATCGAGCCAGCTACTGCACCTGTCATTCCACCTGGACCACTCACGCGGTCCAAGCGGAAAGCCTTCGGAGACAAGCTCAGCATGCTATTGGAAAGTGGAACCAGAGAAGACCCTGAGCTGACCGTCCAGACGACCAGTCCACGACCAGCCGTCCAGGCAAGCCGTCCGGATCCAGCAGCCGACCAGACCGACCCGGTTCATGCACCCACGACCAGACCACCCTTCCAGCTAAACAAGGAACCCTGGAGGTTCCTTCTCGAAGACTCTTCCTCCTCCGGTGTCTTTACCATTACCATTTAATAGAGACACCAAAAGCCGTTCTAGGAAATTGTACTCTTTTTCCTATCTTCGGTTTTGTCCCATTGGGTTTTCCGAAGAAGGTTTTAATGAGACAATACTCCTAGTGGGCAAGGCGTTGAAGACTTGTTCACAATTCCATTTCATTCACAAGTCTTCAGGCGAATTTTGTTGGGCTTTTCCTCTTTAATTTTGAATTATTAGTCTAAGTATTTAGTTGGGTTTAAGTCATGTTGACTAATTATGGCCCATTATTTATTCTAAGTGACAATAAGTAAACTACATGTTATTTTAATCTCCTAAAGGTTAAACGCCTTGTAGTTTACCCTAAAATAGTAACAAGGCATTATATAAGCCTTCTTGTTTACACATAATAGAATAACAAGTATTTTTGACAAAAACCCTAAGTCTCTTAGACACAAACTGCCGCCAGCTCCCTAGCTTGCAGTCGTGACCTTCAGCCAAGTTTGGTTGAAGTTCTTGGAATATCACAAGCCCCTTTCACAGCTTGTGTGGTTCCTGCGATCCACCCTTCAATTCCCATCGATTTCTGTCCCATAATCCTGAGTTTCTCGGTGAAAAGACAGCCCACCCAAGTTCATACATCAAAACACATTTTAAGATCAGAGAGACTTCCCTCTCTAGAAGACGTGTGTTCCCAAATCCAAAAGGAATGCGGTTCTCAGGGGTTATGTGGAGGAAAAGGAGAACTCCTCACTGCTCACAAGGGTACATATAAAGAAGAAGAATCATTTACTGCCAACAAAGGGTATTGTAAATCTCAAGAAAAGAAGAACCTGACCTGCGATCACTGCAAAAGGAAGGGTCATACCAAAGACAAGTGCTGGATTCTCCATCCTCATTTAAAGCCTACCAAGTGGAAGGAACAACCAATAGCCCATTTGCTCAGGACACTGGTCATTACAAGAAAAGCTTCTCACATCAGTCCATGAACTCACCAGCAAGTTCAACCAGCTCAGCGTGCATTGGTAGTAACTCTCAAATCCAACCAAGTCACATGGTCCCATATCAACCGACCCAAGCTCAATCCGAGTATGTTAAGAGATCAGACCTTGAAGCCCTGATCAAAGCCTTAAAAGACAACTCTGGTAAAGTAGTTGGTAGATCATTATATGCCTCTTTGAACGCTTACAATGCCTTATCTTTATCTAAACCTGTGATTGTGGACTCAGGTGCTTCTCACCATATGATTAGTGACTTGAATCTGATTGAGAATATAGAACCGGCTAGGGGGAATGTTTTAATTGCAAATGGGACTCATGTTCCAATAGAAGGAATAGGCAATCTCAAATTGTTCAACAAAGAAACTAGGGCCTTTTACATGCCATCATTCACCTCTAATCTTCTCTCAGTTAAAAGAGCTACAACAGATTTGAATTGTCATGCAATCTTTGGGCCTAATGATTTCATGTTTCAGGATATTGAAACTCAAAGGATTCTAGGAAGAGGCGGCACCAAGAATGATCTTTATGTTCTTGAAGATCTTTCCCCTAGTTTTTTAGTTACTTGTTTTTCAGATTCAAATTCAAATAATGCTAAGACTGATGGTGATTTATGGCATGCTAGACTTGGTCATCCTCATCTCAAAGCTTTAGAAATAATGTTTCCTAGGATTTATTTTAATAATGAGTTATGTGAAGCATGTATCCTTGGAAAACATTGTAGATCCATCTTTCCTAAGTCTCAGACTGTGTATGAGAACTGTTTTGAACTTGTTCATTCTGATGTGTGGACCGCTCCTTGTGCTTCTAGAGATTGAAAGTTTGATTAAGTTTTCAGAATTAAGAGATTCAAAGAGAATGAGAGAGGTTTAGACAGAAGTTTAAGGGAGGAAGAGAGAGATTAGGAACAAGGAAGAAATCGATTTCCTTTGTTAAGTCAAATACAATGTAGGACACTGGACATTTATAGACAGACACTTCAGACTCTAGGCTTACACAAGATAGTGACACAAATAATAAACAAAGAGAGACTTGCTGGATCCAAGACATGAAAGTGACAGCTCCTAACGGGTGGGAGCCTGCTTCAACACGTGATTCCTCAAGTCCTGTGTCTCCAACGGCTCTTTCCTCTTCATAAACTCCTTCTAGAACATTAATCCTTGCATAGAAACTATTGGGCCATGTCTTATTCATCTGGGCCTCTCCATTTCTTGAACCGTCCCATATAACACTCGCTGGGCTGTCCATGTACCGTGCCATGCTCGCTGGGCCGTGTTGAGTCTTAAGTTGTCTATAGTCCATTCCCTTATCATACTTGGTCCATTCCTTTATTCAGCTCAATAGAGATAACCACAAATACTTTCTTAGCTTCATTGATTAAAAGTCTAAGTACACATGGGTCACTCTAATGCCATCTAATGGTAGAGTTCTTGAAGCATTTATGAACTTTGACAAGTATATTACTAACCAATATGATGCTAAAATTAAGTGTTTTAGATCAGACAATGGAGGAGAGTATACTAGTCAAGCGTTTAAGCACTACCTTACCAAACACGGCATTGAACACCAAACAACTTGTCCATATACTCCTCAGCTGAATGGGGTTGCAGAAAGGAAAAACAGGCACCTAATGGAAGTAACAAGAGCCATGATGTTTCATATGAGAGTTCCTAAACGTTTTTGGGGTGACGCTTTGTGGCAGCTTGCTATCTTATCAACAGGATTCCAACAAAAGCTCTTCATGACACCTCTCCTTTTGAGGTACTTACTAGAACCAAACCTCACCTTGAACATTTAAGAGTGTTTGGATGTGTGTGCTTTGTGTTAATTCCAGGGGAACAGAGAAGTAAACTCGATGCTACTAGTGTTAAGGCTATGTTTCTTGGCTATTCCTCCACGCAAAAAGGGTACAAGTGCTATAATGCTGAGACTAACCGAGTGATCATGTCACGGGATGTCAAATTTCTAGAAAATAAAAGCTTCTTTGAGGAGGGTACTTGGGATACTATCAAGGATATATCATCTCATCCATCTACCCGTGCTGACAATCTGAAGAAAATTCTTGAAGATCTTGGCATATCATCTGGTCCAGTTACATCTCAACCTCTTCATCCTCTTCATCCTGAGGGGAGACAGTCAGATTATAATAGTCATGATCAAGCGTATTCAGAGGCTGAACCAAGCAACAACAGGGAACCTGATTCAACAGGAGGAACGAGGTCTGATGAAGGATCAAATGGTGAAGAAGCTGAATCAGGAAGATCAGAAACAAGCTCTGGCTCAAAAGACACACAAAACATGACTAACTTGGATGCGGTCACGGCACCAGCACCTATGGAACTGCGTCGGAGCACTAGACAAAGGTTTCCCCCATCAAACTGGAGAAACACTAGAGTCAACTTCAACAACAATGCTGAAGCTCACCCTGCTCAAGCGGTCTGCAACATGGTTCACATTCCACAAGAACATCTAGCATTCACAGGAAGCTTAGATCAAGAGTTAGTTCCCAAGAGTTATGATGAAGCTAAGGAATTGAAAGTCTGGAGAGATGCTGTGAAGGATGAACGAAGTGCAATGGAAAAGAACCACACATGGGATGAATCAGACTTACCACAGGGAAAAAAGGCTGTAAGCTCCAGATGGATCTTTACCATCAAATACCGAAGCAATGGAGAAATCGAGAGATATAAGGCAAGACTGGTTGCCAGGGGTTTTACACAAACCAATGGAGAAGACTATAAGGACACATTTGCTCCGGTTGCTAAAATGCATACTATCAGAGTGGTTCTCTCCCTAGCTGGAAATTTGGAATGGGAGCTTTAACAGATGGATGTCAAGAATGCTTTCCTTCAAGGAGAGCTTGAAGAAGAAGTCTACATGACTCCTCCTCCCGGATTAGAAGACTCAGTTGCTCCAGAAAAGGTTCTCAGATTAAGAAAGGCAATTTATGGCCTGAAACAATCACCTAGAGCCTGGTATCATAAACTTAATGTCACATTGAGAGACAGAGGCTTTAGGAGATCCGAATCTGATCACACATTGTTCACCCTGCATAGTCAAGAAGGTATAGTTGTCATTCTCATCTATGTAGATGATATTATCATCTCTGGGAATGACAAAGTAGGAATCTTCTCTACAAAAGAATACCTTAGAACTATGTTTGATATTAAAGACCTCGGTGAACTTAAATATTTCTTGGGTATTGAAGTTTGCAGGTTTAAAGATGGATTGTTTATCTCTCAAAGAAAGTATGTTGGAGACTTACTAACTAATGCAGGAATGATGGATGCAAAGGAGGCTAGAACTCCTTTAGAAGACGGTTACAAAGTCAAGACTGAGGGGGAGCAAGATGGAGAGGCATTTGAAGATCCTAAGCTCTACAGAAAGCTAGTGGGTAAGCTCATATACTTGACAATCACACGACCTGACTTGTGCTTTGCTGTGAATCAGGTAAGTCAACACATGAAAGCACCGGAGAAGACTCATTGGATGATGATCCAACACATTTTGAGGTACCTGAAAGGAACACACACCCAAGGAATATGGATGGGAAGGAATGGAAATTCTGAAGTGGTTGGCTACTGTGATGCGGATTGGGCTGGAGACAGGAAAGACCGAAGATCTACCACTGGCTATTGCACATTTCTAGGAGGAAACTTAGTTACTTGGAAGACTAAGAAGCAGAAGGTGATATCCTGTCCAAGTGCTGAAGCTGAGTATAGGGCCATGAGGAAGTTAACTACTGAGTGTATCTGGTTAAAGGCGCTTCTCAAAGACTTCAACATTGAAAGCAACACACCTATCACCATGCATTGTGATAATCAGGCAGCCATTCATATTGCATCCAATTCAGTCTTCCATGAACGGACCAAGCACATTGAAGTTGACTGTCACAAAGTAAGGGAGGCTGTAGAGAAATGAATCATCCTTCCATTCTACACAAAGAGTTCTGATCAATTGGCAGACATATTCACCAAAGCAGCCAGTTTAAAGGTTTGTGAGTTCATCTATGCGAAACTTGAACTCACAAATCTCCCATTCCACTGACTTCCCTATCAAGAAGGATTCATACTCTTTTTCCCTTAGAATGTTTGTGTTCCACTGGGTTTTACATTCTATGGTTTTTAATGAGGTGAATCCTCTTGATTTCCAAGTTCTAATCAGTTACTATGATTTGAACTTGAGGGGGAGTGTTGGAATGAAGGAACACTTTGGGTGAATCAGAAGCTTTCATTACAGCCTAAGCAAGGAATCATCAAACGGCTAGTGAAGTCTTCTAGAAGCTGGGAGGCGCCTTCCTTTGGTGACTCATCCTTGCCAGCACAAAAGCTAATAGCACACTGCATTCGATCAAAATGTTTCTAGGTTTAGCCTTTAGTATAAATAAGCTCTTATGCATTGAGTTGTAATCAACAAGTGATATAAAATAAAAAAAACAAACGTTTTGTACTCTCCTCTTGCATCATGAATCTTTTCATACTTTTAAAACATCTTTAATCTCCTAAAATATAACAGTACTAACCTGACTCCGGAAATACCGAGAGAGATTGAGTTTCTATTGCAAGAGTACAAGGATGTATTTCCAGAAGATCAACAAGTAGGATTACCTCCTTTCAGAGGTATAAAACATCTGATTGACTTTGTGCAGTACCTGTTTTGCTTGTGCCCAAGAAAGATGGTAGCTGACGCATGTGTAGACTGCGGAGCCATAAACAACATCACAGTTAAGTACAGACATCCTATTCCTCGCTTAGATGATATGCTTGATGAGTTATATGGATCTTGCATCTTTTCTAAGATAGACTTGAAAAGTGGTTGTCATCAGATTAGAATGAAAGAGAGAGATGAATGGAAAACTGCTTTTAAAACAAAATTAGGATTGTATGAATGGTTAGTTATGCCTTTTGGACTCACTAATGCACCTAGTACCTTTATGAGATTAATGAACCATGTATTAAGGGCATTCATAGGACGATTTGTAGTAGTCTATTTTGATGATATTTTGATTTACAGTAAAAACATGACAGAACATCTTGATCACCTTAGACATGTTTTAGATGTCTTAAGAAAGGAAAACTTGTATGCAAACCGAAAGAAATGCTCTTTTGGGACAGATAACTTGGTCGTTTTAGGTTTTGTTGTTACTTCTCAAGGTATTAAGGTAGACGAGGAGAAAGTGAAGGCAATCAAGGAATGGCCCACGCCTAAAAATGTAGGAGAAGTGAGGAGCTTTCATGGACTTGCTAGATTCTATAGAAGATTTGTGAAAGACTTTAGTACCATTGCAGCTCCACTTACAGAAGTCATTAAGAAAACCGTAGGATTCACTTGGGGACCAGCCCAGTCTGAAGCATTCAAATTGTTAAAAGGGAAGTTGACTAATGCCCCTTTACTTGTGTTGCCAGATTTTTCGAAAACTTTTGAGATTGAATGTGATGCTTCAGGAATTGGAATTGGTGCTGTATTGATGCAGGAAAAGAGGCCTATAGCTTATTTCTAGTAAGGGCCCTGTAAATATGGCAACATTACTTATGGCATAAGGAGTTTGTAATTCACACAGATCATGAATCTCTTAAACACCTCAAAGGACAACAAAAGTTAAATAAAAGGCATGCAAGGTGGATGAAATTCATTGAAACTTTTCCTTATGTCATTCATTATAAACAAGGTAAGGAGAACATCGTGGCAGATGCTCTCTCAAGAAGGTATACTCTTTTATCCTCTATGGAAACCAAATTATTAGGTTTTGAACATCTTAAAACTTGTTACTATTGGACGGTCTGGTTACATTGGTTAGTGTCTGCTCAGCCTAAGTATAAGCATCTTGGTCGCATGATAAGGAAAGGGTGATAAGGAAGGAAGAGCTACTTATGCAAGTGATATGATAAGGAAGCGTGTGTTGATAAGCTATCCTATAACGGTCATATATATGTAATTCTACTTATCCCTAGTCTAGGTGACCTAGGTATCTTTCTATTTAAGGCTATGCAGCCTCATTGTAATCAACACACAATAATGAAATCGATTTCCCTCATCATCTAATTCTCCTTTACTCTATTCTCTCATACTTTATTCTTCATCCAGTCATAAACTCTTACAAAAACTATCATGGTATCAGAGCAGTCTTAATCCTTTCTAACCTTCCGCAAATCTTTTATTTGTGTGCTTTCCTTTCCTTGATTCTTCAAATCGTGTTATACTTGCAAAAACGCTTACCTTGTGTTAATCATGTCTTAATCTATATTCTCTGAGATCAAAGATCCTCAAATCCATGGGAAATGAGTTGAATGAAGGCTAGACATGGTTATCACTTGCGTTTAATTGTTTTTAAGCAAAGTCTAAAATATCCGCCATTGATGCACGGATGAATCTCCCAAGGAAGCTCCACTCAGCAGTAAAGATGGCTCCTTTCTTCATCTGAGAGGTGAAAGAAGCTTACCTCAGATCATCCGTTGTTAAGGTTCGGCGGTCGGAGCAAGTCTAGAGCTCCTGCTCATCTTAAATCTGCGTCCGCCATTGTTGTACGGTCCATCTCCTTAAAGACCGTGTCTTTCACGATTGAAACTTCTTCTCTCTTCATCCCAAAGGTGCAAGGTTCTATCTTGTGTTCATATGTGCCCTTAGAAGCAAGAAAGGAAGCATCTTTAGTTGGAACACAAGCGTGTCCGTACTCGTCTTCCTCGGCAAGGGTTTTACAGTGTCCGTACACTTTGGGTTCAAACCTTAAAAGCAGTCTTAAAGGGGTTGCTTTGGGTGTCCAGGGCGGTAACTAAGTATTTTGAACCATAAAACATCATTCTTCACGGTTCCAGCTGCTGAGGTTGCTCACTAGAGATCTTCACAAATGGAGAATACTAGGCCTATGGTTATCCCGGTCACTTTAAAGGGTCTCAACTACTTACTATAGTCCAGAATGGTGAAAACCACTCTCGGTGGTCGTGGACTTGGAATGCATCTTCTCCTAGATGAAGCACCACCAAAGGTATTCCAACAGGAGGATGGACAGGAGATTATGATTGTTGATGAAGAAAAATGGATTCAAGAGGATCAGTTTGTTATGTCCATCATTCAGAGTTCACTTGATGGACCTATCTTGGAGGCATACTCGTATTGTGAGAGTGCTAGGGAGCTATGGGAAACACTCAAGAAGGTGTATGGCAATACTACAAATCTAAGTAGGGTGTTCGAAGTAAATAGAGCAGTCAACAACCTCCACCAGGAAGACTTGGAGTTCACGGCACATTTTGGCAAATTTCGCTCTCTATGGGCCGAGCTTGAAATGCTAAGACCAAACTCTATTGACCCAGAGGTTCTCCTTGCAAGGCGTGAACAGGACAAGGTCATTGGTCTCCTTCTCACCCTGAATCCAATGTACAATGACTTGATCAAACATCTTTTGAGGTCAGATAAGCTCCCATCCCTTGAAGAAGTATGCGCATACATTCAGAGGGAACAAGGTTCCCATGGGCTTCTAAGTGGAAAGGGGGAGCTGGTGACAGCGAACAAAGGTGTACACTTCAAGCCAGATGATAGAAGAGGGTCATTTTGCGAACACTGCAAGAGGAAGGGCCATGGGAAGGACAAGTGCTGGATCCTCCATCCGCATCTCAAGCCACCCAAGTTCAGAGATGTCCGAGCCAAGATTACCAAGGCGAAAGCTGACCAGGGAACATCTTCACGCAATCCAGAAGGAGATGGGATGGCTGTAATCAATGCTCAAGCTGCACAAGTAGCTGATCAAGACCAGGTGGTAAAACAGTCAGAACTTGATGCACTCATCAAAGCCTTGAAAGAAAGTTATGGTAATACTATGGGTTTCTCCTTTCATGCTTCTGCTCACACTATAAAATTGAATGATAAACCATTAGTGATTGACTCTGGTGCATCTTACCATATGATTAGCAATGTTGAATTGATTAGAGATTTAGAACCGGCTAATGGTCATGTTGTTATTGCTAATGGTGATCGAATTCCAATTAAAGGAGTAGGAAACTTGAACCTATTTGATAGAAAGACTAGAGCCTTCTTTATGCCTGATTTCACCTCTAATTTAGTCTCTGTTCATAAGGCCACAAATGACTTGGATTGCAATGTTATCTTCACCCCTAATGATGTGAAATTTCAGGATATTAAGACAAGCAAGATGCTTGGGAAAGGAATAACTAAGGATGGTCTCTATCTACTGAAGGATGATCAGCCTTTATCTTCTGTTTTATCTTCTGTTCCATGCTCTTTAGACTCTACTTCTGCTTATGCTAATAATGCGTTGTGGCATGCTAGATTAGGACACCCCCATTCTCGGGTTTTAAGCTTAATGTTGCCTAATGTTGTGTTTAAAAATGCAAGTCTATTTTCCCTAAGTCTAAGAGAGTTTATGCAAAATGTTTTGATCTTGTGCATTCTGATATTTGGACTGCTCCTTGTCTATCTAGAGAAAATCACAAATACTTCATCACCTTCATAGATGAAAAATCCAAGTACACTTGGTTAACTTTGATTCAATCTAAGGATAGAGCTTTAGAAGCCTTTGTGAATTTTCAGAACTATGTCACTAACCAATTCAATGCAAAGATTAAACTCTTAAGAACAGACAATGGTGGAGAGTATACCAGCAATGCCTTCAAAGACCACATTACCAAGCATGGCATTCTTCATCAGACGAGCTGCCCATACACACCACAGCAGAATGGTGTGGCCGAGAGGAAAAACCGTCATCTAATGGAGGTAGCAAGGTCCATGATGTTTCATTCCAAGGTTCCAAAGAGGTTCTGGGGTGATGCTGTGCTATCAGCTTGCTATCTCATTAACCGCATCCCTACAAGGATATTGGATGACATTTCCCCCTTTGAGGTATTGAACTTAACCAAACCTTCTATAGCTCACTTGAAAGTATTCGGTTGTGTGTGTTTTGTCTTGATTCCAGGAGAAAACAGAACAAAATTGGATGCTAAGAGCACAAGGGCAATGTTTATTGGGTATTCAACCACACAAAGAGGCTATAAGTGTTATGATCCAATAGCTCAGAAGGTTCTGGTATCAAGGGATGTCAAGTTCATTGAACACCAAAGCTATTATGATAAGCAGGAATGGGATGACTTAGCCGATTTGTCTGATATCTCCATGGATCGTGCCACGAACCTTCGCAATATCATGTATCACCTTGGCATTCCATTCACTACGGCTGGTCCTCGTCCGGCTCCTGGTTCATATCCTGTCCTGCAGAATGATTCTAGTCCTTCACGCTCATCCTCCCATGACACTAACTCGTCTCAACCTGGTCCTGACCCGTCCCGGCACATACCAAACATAGGAGCTGCACTTGACCGTGAATGGGGGACACTTGATGACCTTGAACATGATAGCCACGACCAAGTATCAGCACAATCAGATGATAGCCATGATCAAGTTGAAGAACCATCCGAGCCAATTCCATCCGAGCCAGTTCCATCTCTAAGGAGAAGTACAAGACTCAAGAAGGATCCATCAAACTGGGTGAATACAAGAGTGTACTACAATGCCAATGCAGTTGCTCATCCGACCCAAGTCGTCTGCTCCTTTGCTTCATTTCCTGAATAACATAAGGTCTTTATAAGCAGCTTGGATCAGGGACATATTCCTACATCGTATGAAGAAGCTAAGGAACTCAAAGTTTGGAGAGATGCTATAAGTGATGAGACAGGAGCCATGGAAAGAAATCATACATGGGATGAAGCTGTGCTGCCCAAGGGAAAGAAGGCCGTGAGTTCAAAATGGGTGTTTACAATCAAGTACAAGAGTAATGGGGAGATTGAAAGATATAAGGCAAGATTTGTAGCAAGAGGATTCACTCAAACCTATGGTGAAGACTTTGGTGATACTTTTGCTCCTGTAGCAAAATTACACACTGTGAGGATTGTGTTATCTCTAGCAACAAATCTAGAGTGGGATCTGTAGCAGATGGATGTGAGGAATGCATTCTTGCAAGGAGAGCTTGAAGAAGAGGTGTACATGCGACCACCTCCAGGCTTGGAAGGAATTGTTCAACCAGACAAAGTCTTGAGATTGAGAAAGGCTATTTATGGTTTGAAACAATCGCCTAGAGACTGGTATCACAAGTTGAGCATGACACTAAGGGATAGAGGATTCAGGAAGTCAGAAGCTGATCATACCCTTTTCACTCTTCCTAGCAAGTCAGGTATCATTGTGGTGTTGGTTTATGTGGATGATATCATTATCACCGGTGATGACAGGGAAGGAATTAGAGAAACCAAAACTTACCTTAAGTCTATATTAGATATTAAAGATCTAGGTCTGCTTAAGTACTTCCTAGGGATTGAGATATGTCGTTCAAAGGAAGGACTATTTCTATCTCAAAAAAAGTATACTCTTGATCTATTGTCTGAAACAGGGAACTTAGATGCAAAACCGGCAACCACACCCCTGGAAAATATCTACAAAGTTATCAGTAAGGGGGAGATTGAAGATCAATCATTCAATGACCCACAGCTCTACAGAAGACTAGTAGGTAAGTTAATCTATTTAACTCTCACCAGACCTGATTTGTGCTTCTCTGTGAATCAGGTTTGCCAGCACATGCAAGCTCCCAAGGTTCATCATTGGAACATGCTGGAAAGAGTTCTTAGATACTTGAGAGGAACTTCAGAGCAAGGAATTTGGATGGGAGCTAACAAAAGTTCAGAGATAGTGGGGTATTGTGATGCAGACTGGGCTGGAGATAGAGAAGACAGGAGATCCACGACAGGCTATTGCACCTTTGTTGGAGGCAACTTAGTCACATGGAAGACAAAGAAACAGAAGATAGTCTCCTGCTCCAGTGCTGAAGCCGAATACCGTGCCATGAAGAAACTCACTAATGAGCTAACATGGATCAAAGCCATTTTGAAGGACTTGGGAATAGAGACAACCAAGCCAATGACCATGCATTGTGATAACCAGGCAGCCATTCATATAGCCTCAAACTCGGTCTTCCATGAGAGAACGAAGCACATAGAGATTGATTGTCACAAAGTAAGACAAGCTGTGGAACAAGGGATAGTCCTACCATGCTATACTCGGAGTGTGGATCAGCTTGCTGACATCCTTACCAAGGCAACAACATCTAAGGTATATGAGTCCATTCTACCCAGACTTGGACTCATTGATATTGCTACTCCATAACTTCTCTAACCATAAGCAATCATACTCTTTTCCCCTTGTGTGTGTTTTTGTCCCATTGGGTTTTGCACCATAAGGTTTTTAATGAGGTGGTTGTTTATGGTTTCCAAGCTAAGTTCTTCATCATAGTTTAGCTTGAGGGGGAGTATTGGACGGTCTGGTTACATTGGTTAGTGTCTGCTCAGCCTAAGTATAAGCATCTTGGTCGCATGATAAGGAAAGGGTGATAAGGAAGGAAGAGCTACTTATGCAAGTGATATGATAAGGAAGCGTGTGTTGATAAGCTATCCTATAACGGTCATATATATGTAATTCTACTTATCCCTAGTCTAGGTGACCTAGGTATCTTTCTATTTAAGGCTATGCAGCCTCATTGTAATCAACACACAATAATGAAATTGATTTCCCTCATCATCTAATTCTCCTTTACTCTATTCTCTCATACTTTATTCTTCATCCAGTCATAAACTCTTACAAAAACTATCAGTTACACTAATGACCCTGATTTTGGAGAGTTGTATAAGGACACTATTTCTCATGCTCAAGGACGATTCTATCAGTTCAAAGGGTTCCTATTTCGTGACAGTCAGTTGTGTATACCGAGTGGAACCATCAGAGAACTTTATGTTAGGGAAGCACATGGGGGAGGTTTAATGGGATATTTTGGCGATGCTAAGACCTTAGCCACGATACATGAACACTTGTATTGGCCCAACATGAAAAGAGATGTGGAAAGGATGCTCAAAATGTGTCGAGTGCAAACAAGCCAAATCTAAGGTACAGCCCACAGGTTTGTATACTCCATTACCTATTCCTGATCACCCTTGGGTAGACATTTCTATGGACTTTGTTTTAGGACTGCCTAGAACTAGGAAAGGAAAGGACAGCATATTTTGTAGTGGTTGATAGATTTTCAAAAATAGCTCATTTCATTCCATGTCATAAAACAGATGATGCAGTTTTAGTGGTTGATTTATTCTTTAGGGAAGTTGTTAGGTTACATGGAATGCCTAGAACAATTGTGTCAGATAGGGGTTCTAAATTCCTTAGTCATTTTTGGACGACCCTTTGGGGAAAGTTAGGTACTAAGTTATTATTTTCCACAACTTGTCATCCACAAACTGATGGTCAAACAGAATCAGTCAACAGAACCCTTTCTACTATTTTAAGAGCTGGTATTAAAAAGAACATTAGAACTTGGGAGGATTGTCTACCTCATGTCTAATTTGCTTATAATAGATCAGTCCACTCAGCAACAAAAATGACACCTTTTCAAATTGTGTATGGTTTTAATCCATTGTCCCCTTTAGATTTACTTGTTTTACCTTTAAAAGAATAGACTAACCTTGATGGCCAAAAGAAAGCCGAGTTTGTTAAGTCTTTGCATGAACAGGTTAAGAAAAATATTGATGAAAGGACAAAGATTTATACCAAGAAGAAAAACAAGGGACGACAAGAACTAGTACTAGAACCTGGAGATCTCGTTTGGATTCATCTAAGGAATGAAAGATTCCCAAATGAGAGAGAATCGAAATTAATGCCAAGAGTAGATGGACCATTTTCAGTACTACGAAGAATCAACAATAATGCTTACCAAATAGATCTCCAAGATAAGTATTCTATCAGTTCTACTTTTAATATCTCTGACTTAATCCCATTTGTTGCAGATGAATTGGATTTGAGGTCAAATCCTTTAAAAGGAGGAGGGGATGGTGCGACCCAGAATGAACCTGATTCGGATTCAACAGAAGAGGAGGATGAAGAAGAGGAAGAAGGACAGTTTAAGATGAAAGCAGGACCTGACCCGACCCATGACCCGTATCCTGACCCAGAGCACGACCCACGGACCAACTCTGACCAAAACTCGACCAAGACCTATCCATGGCCCAAAGATTCACCAAATAAAGGAAAAGAAAGTAAGACCCAAGTACAGACCCAAGGAGAGTTGTGGCTTGGTCCATTAACAAGATCAAGGAGCAAAGCCCAAAGAAAGGCCCTTAATTTAATGGTTTGTAATCACTTAAATTAAACCAAAGGGATTATTGGTGCGACCCAGAATGAACCTGACTTGGATTCATCAGAAGAGGAGGATGAAGGAGAGGAGGAAGGACCCGACCAGCCTACGACCGACCACCTCACGCCCCCGGAACACAGCCAGGCCACGATCACGGAACGCAGCCAGCCCACGTTCCACCGATGGTCCAATTCGCATGTGTCTGATGACCAGTCCAAGCCACAACTTGTACCACCTGACCCATGGATCATGACTGACCCAAACTCGACCCATTCCTGGCCCAATGACTTACAAAACAAAGAAGAAGAAGGCATGGCCCAAGTTCAGACTCAAGAGGAGTTATGGCTTGGTCCAATAACAAGCTCCAGAAGCAAGGCCCAAAAAGAAGCTCTCCAAGCCCTAGTCCTAATCGAAAATAAAAGGGAAGAAGAATTTGAGATTGGACCAATCCATTGGTTTAATTTAATGGTTTTTGATCACTTAAATTAAACCAAGGGAGATTAGGATAAAATAGAATATCTTTTGAAATTAAATCAATTAAATCAAGAGATATTCTTGTTAGCTAAAAATTAGGATAAGAGTATCTTTTGATATTAATAAATTAAATCAAAGATATTCTTGTTGTCTAGAAATTAGGTGAAGTAGTTAGGATATGATTTTGTAGATATAATTTAGATAGGATTTTCAGCCTATAAAAAGGCTTCTCCTCCCCTTGTACAAAACACATCGAATTTTATACTTAATACAAAAGCTCTTTTGCTTCTTGCTTTCTCTGTTCAGCCTAAGAACATTGATTCTTATTCAGTTAAGGGTAGAGTAATCTACTGTGAAATTTCATAGCTCTTTGCAGGGTGATCCTGTGCTAGTGGAACCAACATCCATCATCATTCTCATCAATTGGAGAGTTAGTAACCTCCAAACGAATCCTTCATCAACCACCATCTATCACTTGCTTACAAGGGAAGCTAGTAGCTCCCTTCCATTCAATCATCAAATCCGCTGCCTAAGGAGAGCTAGTAGCCTCCTTAAATCGACACCCTCATCCCCTTCAAGACGATCCAGAGGTTTAACCATAACCAGGGCCGCACCAAGTGGTATCAGAGCCTACTTGAAGGTTAGGGTTTTTGAAATCATCTGATTTCAGAACCATATCACCCCATCATCAATTTCCTTCTATTTTTTAAAAAAATTTCTCATAAACAATTCTTATCTTTCTATCTTTTGTAAGTCAGCTGAGCCTTTCCTGAATTACAAAAAAAAAGATCTAAAGAAAAGGATCTAAATTAAAAAAAAAAAAAAATCGAAAATTATCATAAAGCAGAAGAGAAATCCTGCTAAGGAATAGGTTAATCAGCTGACGAAAAAAAATCTTGCAATCTTTCTATCTTAAAATTCAGTAGGTTTGGCTCTAGGTCTTAGGTGATTGAGCTTTGATTCAATCTGAACTTTTGGGAATAGCAAGAGAAGGAGCTAGTGAGTGATTACCAAGAAAAGTGAGAGAGAGAGTTTAATTAACCAGTTTGCTAAGTTGTTTCAGGAAAAATGGAGAATTCAAATGAAGAAACCCCTAGAGGAGAAGGAAACACACGTCCTCATAGGCTTGACCCATTACAGATGGAAGCAATGATGGATGAAATAACTAGGAGACTTCAGACTATTTTTGAAAACAGAACTAACCAAGCTGATGAGTTTCTTTATGGAGTTGATCCTCTTGCAGGTAGATCAGCTCGTGGAGACAGGTCAAACCGAGGAGGAGGGCGCTTAGGAAGAAGCGCAAGGGTGAGAGTTAGATCAGGAGTTAGGCGTAATGAAGAGGAAGCTCAGGGATACTCGGATGAGAGTGGAGACCAATACCAAACTCAAGAACCGAGACCAGATAACAACTTAGGAGGACTCAAGCTTCGAATTCCCCCTTTCTCAGGAAAGAATGATCCAGATGCCTATTTGGAATGGGAAAAGAAGATTGAAATAGTCTTCAGCTGCCAAAACTATTCTGAGGAAAAGAAGGTCAAGATAGCAGCCACAGAATTCGATGGATATGCTATCAACTGGTGGGAGCAGATTGCCACCACAAGACGTCGCAATGGAGAGCCCCAGGTCACATCTTGGTATGAGATAAAAACCATGATGAGAAAGAGATTTGTGCCAGCCCACTATGGAAGAGATTTACACCAGAAGCTGAGGAGACTAAATCAAGGAACAAGGAGTGTAGAAGATTACCATCAAGATATGGAAAGCCTCATGATCAAGGCTGAAATAGATGAGACTATGGAAGCTACTATGGCTCGATTTCAAGGAGGACTTAATAGAGATATTCAGGATCGATTGGAGTTGCTGGAATATGAAGACATGGATGAATTACTCCACAAGGCCATTCTTATTGAACAACAAAACAAAAGGAGGCACAATACAAGGAGAGTCATCTTTCAAAACGCCTGCTAAGGCTAAGGAAGGACCAACTCTGCCCTCCCCACGTGAAGACAAGGGCAAGAGACCAGCAATCCAAACGCCACCAACAAAAACCAGAAACATCAAGTGCTTCAGATGCCAAGGATTTGGACATTATGCCAATGAATGTTCAAACAAGAGGGTAATGCTTATCCTAGAGAATGGAGAGATAACATCAGAGGATGATCAATCAGAATCCGAAGGTGAAGCTTACCCAGTTCAAGGGCAATTATTGGTTACTAAAAGAACCTTAAGTGCACAACCCAAGGTTCAAGAACAAAGGGAAAATTTGTTTCACACTCGATGCCTCATCCAGGAAAAGGTGTGTAGCTTGATCATAGATGGAGGGAGTTGCACCAACGTGGCCAGCCAAACCCTTGTGGACCGGCTCAACTTGGTCACTCACAAACATCCCAGACCATATCAGCTACAATGGCTTAATGAGGAAGGAGAAATGAAAGTTACAGAACAAGTGGAAGTACCTTTAAGCATTGGGAAGTACCAGGATCAGATCATATGTGATGTGTTGCCCATGGAAGCAAGTCACCTACTTTTGGGAAGACCCTGACAATATGACAAACGAGCCATACATGATGGGTACACAAACCGGCACTCATTCAAACACAAAGGAAAACAGATCACATTAGTGCCACTCACGCCCAGGAGGTTCACCAGGATCAGATGCAACTAAAACAAAGGAGAGAAGAAGCCAAAGCTCTAACACCAGCAACTCACGGCTATGAACACCCTAAGGTAAGTCATCATAGTCTTTTTGCTACTCCTAGTGAAGTTAAACATGCCCTAAATGAGCAACAATTCATGATGTTACTAGTTTGCAAGGAATTGCTAGCTAGTAGTACTAACCTGACTCCGGAAATACCGAGAGAGATTGAGTTTCTTTTGCAAGAGTACAGGGATGTGTTTCCAGATGATCAACCAGTGGGATTACCTCCTTTCAGAGGTATAGAACATCAGATCGACTTTGTACCAGGCGCCACTCTTCCAAACAGACCAGCTTACAGGATCAATCCTGTAGAGACAAAGGAGCTTCAAAGACAGGTCAATGAGCTCTTGGAGAAAGGACATATCCGCGAGAGCTTAAGCCCTTGTGCAGTACCTGTTTTACTTGTACCTAAGAAAGATGGTAGCTGGCGCATGTGTGTAGACTGCAGAGCCATTAATAACATAACAGTTAAGTACAGACATCCTATTCCTCGCTTAGATGATATGCTTGATGAGTTATATGGATCTTGCATCTTTTCTAAGATAGATTTGAAAAGTGGATATCACCAAATTAGAATGAAAGAGGGGGATGAATGGAAAACTGCTTTTAAAACAAAATTAGGATTGTATGAATGGTTAGTTATGCCTTTTGGACTCACTAATGCACCTAGTACCTTCATGAGATTAATGAACCATGTATTAAGGGCTTTCATAGGGCGATTTGTAGTAGTCTATTTTGATGATATCCTAATTTATAGTAAAAACATGGCAGAACTCTTGATCACCTTAGACATGTCTTAGATGTTTTAAGGAAGGAAAACTTATATGCAAATCGAAAGAAATGTTCTTTTGGGACAGATAACTTGGTCTTTTTAGGTTTTGTTGTGACTTCTCAGGGTATTCAGGTAGATGAAGAAAAAGTGAAGGCAATCAGGGAATGGCCCACGCCTAAGACTGTAGGAGAAGTGAGGAGCTTTCATGGACTTGCTGGATTCTATAGAAGATTTGTGAAAGACTTTAGTACCATTGCAGCTCCACTTACAGAAGTCATTAAGAAAACCGTGGGATTCACTTGGGGACCAGCCCAGTCTGAAGCATTTGAATTGCTAAAAGGGAAGTTGACGAATGCCCCTTTACTTGTGTTGCCAGATTTCTCGAAAACTTTTGAAATTGAATGTGATGCTTCAGGAATTGGAATTGGTGCTGTATTAATGCAGGAAAAGAGGCCTATAGCTTATTTCAGTGAGAAGTTAGGCGGAGCAACTCTTAATTATCCTACTTATGACAAGGAGTTGTATGCTCTAGTAAGAGCCCTGCAAATATGGCAACATTATTTATGGCCTAAGGAGTTTGTAATTCACACAGATCATGAATCTCTTAAACACCTCAAAGGACAACAAAAGTTAAATAAAAGGCATGCAAGGTGGATGGAATTCATTGAAACTTTTCCTTATGTCATTCATTATAAACAAGGTAAGGAGAACATCGTGGCAGATGCTCTCTCAAGAAGGTATGCTCTTTTGTCATCTATGGAAACCAAATTATTAGGTTTTGAACATCTTAAAACTTGTTACACTAATGACCCTAATTTTGGAGAGTTGTATAAGGACACTATTTCTCATGCTCAAGGACGGTTCTATCAGTTCAAAGGGTTCCTATTTCGTGACAGTCAGTTGTGTGTGTCATGTGGGACCATCAGAGAACTATATGTTAGGGAAGCACATGGAGGAGGTCTAATGGGACACTTTGGCGTCGCCAAGACTTTAGCTACAATACAAGAGCACTTGTACTGGCCTAGCATGAAAAAGGACGTAGAGAGAGTATGTTCAAAGTGTGTCGAGTGCAAACAAGCTAAATCAAAGGTACAGTCCACAGGTTTGTATACTCCACTACCTATTCCTGATCACCCTTGGGTAGACATTTCTATGGATTTTGTTTTGGGACTACCTAGAACTAGGAAAGGAAGAGACAGCATATTTGTGGTGGTTGATAGGTTTTCTAAAATGGCTCATTTTATTCCTTGTCATAAAACAGATGATGCAGTTTTAGTGGCTGACTTATTCTTTAGGGAAGTTATTAGGTTACATGGAATGCCTAGAACAATTGTGTCAGATAGGGATTCTAAATTCCTTAGTCATTTTTGGAGGACCCTTTGGGGAAAGTTAGGCACTAAGCTGTTATTTTCCACAACTTGTCATCCAGAAACTGATGGTCAAACAGAATCAGTTAATAGAACCCTTTCTACTATTTTAAGAGCTGTTATTAAGAAGAACATTAGAACTTGGGAGGATTGTTTACCTCATGTCGAATTTGCTTATAATAGGTCAGTCCATTCAGCAATAAAAATGACACCTTTTCAAACTGTTTATGGTTTCAATCCCTTGTCTCCTTTAGACTTACTTGTTTTACCTTCAAAAGAACAGACTAATCTTGATGGCCAAAAGAAAGCCGAGTTTGTTAAATCTTTGCATGAACAGGTTAAGCAAAATATTGATGAAAGGACTAAGATGTACACTAGGAAAAAAAACAAAGGTCGAAAGGAACTATTGCTAGAACCAGGAGATCTCGTATGGATTCATCTAAGGAAGGAAAGATTTCCAAATGAGAGAAAATCGAAATTACTGCCAAGAGTAGATGGACCATTTTCAGTCATGAGCATCAACAATAATGCTTACCAAATCGATCTTCAAGGTAAGTATTCTATAAGCTCTACTTTTAACATTTCTGACTTAATTCCTTTTGTTGCAGATGAACTGGATTTGAGGTCAAATCCTTTTTATGGAGGAGGGGATGGTGCGACCCAGAATGAACCTGACTTGGATTCATTAGAAGAGGAGGATGAAGGAGAGGAGGAAGGACCCGGCCAGCCTACGACCGACCACCTCACGCCCCCGGAACATGGCCAGGCCACGATCACGGAACGCATCCAGCCCATTTGTTGAGATTTGCGGAAATACATAGAGAAATAGGAGATTGTATGATTGGAGATTAAGAAAGATTAGACAAAATCATAAAAGAGTAAAACACAAAGATCATAAAATGCCATTAGAGAGAAGTAGAAAGGAAGATATATTTCTCTTAAGTTGAATTGTGTCTGCATACAAGCTGTATATATAGAGAAGAATGGAGAGAAGAGTGGAGAGAAGAAGTTGTGGTGTCCAAAGGGTGAAAGGGACAGCTCATAAACGTCCATACAGACACACAGCAGCACATGTGACTCTAATTCAAATATTTGAATGTCTTCTAGAAGCTTAGAACTCTTCTGGCGTGAGCATCATGGTCTTGTGGGCTCCTTATGGGCTGGACAACATCTCAAGCTATGGACTTAATTCATTAGGGCCTGTGCACACTTGGGCTGTCTAATGTACCTCTGGTCCAGGGCCTCACCACTTCTTTACTTATGTCTGGGCTATGAACTTCACATGGGCTGGAACACTCCTTATGGGCAGTGCACATTATGGATGGCCTTATTCTTCAAGAGATGCTAGTATAGTATATGAGCGGCCTTCATCTAGCTGAGATGGGCTGGGCTGCCTTGTTCCTATGGGCCGCCTATTTGGTTGGCCTTCTCTTGCAGGTTCATCTCTTCCCTCTTTATTTCTTCAGTCCAATACTCCCCCTCAAGCTTAGCATTAGGAGTTTAATAATGTGCTAATGATGAGTTTGAACATGGTCTGAGCTTGTCTTGGCCTTGGCTTCCTTCTTTCTAATACTCTCCCTCAAGCTTGATCATAGGTGATCCAGGGATCAAGCTTGGAACTTTGAAGAACTCCCTCATTAAAAAAAACCTTAAGAAGGAAAACCCAATGGGACAAAACCTTGTTAAGGGAAAAAGAGTAGAGTCTTCTCAGCCTAGGGATTGGTCAGTGAGTGTATGAGCCTTAGGACCATCTTGGTGGACTTCATAGACTCTGGATCATGGCCTCTTTGAATCAGCAAGTGAGAACTCCTTCCTTGCTTTACAAGTTTGAGTAGCTTGAAGCTTCTTCATAGACCGATACTTATCTCCCCCTTTCTTCTGAACTCTTGTCCTTTAGAAGGTTAGTAAATCCGGCTTTAGCACATAAGCTCCAATCTGTACCTGTTTCAGCACACACAAATGCATGCATCAATTCACAAGGGATAGACCTATTCAAAATATATATAGGATGGTTTTGGATCTTCCCTTGTATCTGTTTGGAATGTTGATGAAGAGTGTTAGCCAAGTATGTCTGCTACTTCTGAACTCCTTCACTTTATTCCTCCTTGCTCTAACCGCCATTTGCTGCTTCACAGCTTCTTGGCAGGTTGATATCTCGGCGCAGCCATACAAGCTTCTGAGCTGATTCAACACCTTCCATTTGCATGCCTCTCCACTTGTGATTTCTGAAAGTTTTCCTTTCCATTTGCATCATGGGTTTTGACAAACATTTTGTCCCTTCACTTGTAGGTTCTGACTGCTTGATGGCCCTTGGTTCTAGTCTCAAGCTTGTGATGCACCTTTGTAGTTCTGTTGTTGAGATTTCTTTAACAGCTTCTTTATTTCATTCCAATAATCTTCATCTTCATGGTGAAGGCTGAGGACCGTAGACTGCTTTAGCAGCTTTTCTAAAGACTTATCAACACACACCACCAAGTCTATGGATCCAATTGTACAGCTTCTTTAAAAACACCAATGCGTAAGCTGATTCATCATCAGCGCCTCCTTGGTTGTAGTGAACTCATACTCAAAAGACAACTGCTCCAAAACTGCATTAGAGCTTGATGTGGTTGAGAATGCTCATAAGACAACTTCTTCAAACACTTCTGCAGCTCCAAATGTACTTCTTTTAGGCATTGAATGATGTGGTGACTGGCTTTCTTTTGTTACTCTATTTCAATTGTGAGAATTATATCAGTCACTCAGAACTCTGCTTTCTTGGCAGAACCTTGTGGCCACGCCTTTGAATTTGATTTGAATTTGAATTTGGTGCTCCTTGGTAGAATTTGAATTTGGTGCACCTTCAAGACAACTTCACTTCATTGGAACACTTTAGTGTTTGCATTGTTGCACCTATAGGTTCCTTGATTAAACATCTGATGGATGCTCATTCTCTCCCCTCCTCAAGCGTGACTCAGAGAATAAGAGTCAAGTTTGGAAAGATGAGAATCAATGACCATACTGATTTTGGACCGCCATTCTACAAGAATGCCTTCTTGTTTGAGTTAGCCATGCTCTCCAACTTCAGGAATATACATTCTCAATGTAGGCTCTGATAGGAGGAGGCTGCTTCTTGTTGGCTTTTGTATGCCAAGCCAATTTGCCTTATGAATTCACAGCTTGACTTCCTTCTATGCAGCATATGTGGCCTCCCATTTCTTCACTCAGGAATATACCCTTGAAGGATAGGCTCTGATGTGTAAGGTATTGGGAGTGCCCTTCTTGCCAATGTGTTTACTTCTTTAATCCTTCATGATCTGTTTTTGCTTTGTATGAATCCCTTCTTGCCATCTTTGCTTTGAGGCTCTCATGGTCTTCTTTACCCTTAAACAAGTCATAAAGAAGAAGAATTTGAGTATGCCATGAGGAATATCAAAGCTACAAGTGTGCAATTAAAAATTCACATAAGACAGTAGCAAGATCAATTGAACTAAAGAAAAAGTCATGAATTCAACACGCTTTAAATGAGAGTATAGAGTATTTGTAACCAGAGATTAGAGAAACCATAGATTATAAGAGACTGATTGAGTATAAGCAGAATTAAGAGTATAAGTATGAGAGCCATTGTATGAGAGTATAAGAATTATTATGAGAATGAATATGAGAGTAAAAGGATCCCTTAAGGACTTTTGGATTCATCATGTTTCCTTATACTTTTGAGAGTAAAGGAAAACATGGTTCACTTCCCTTAAGTGGTTTTGAAGAGGACTTTTGGATTCATCTATGGTCTTAAATGCCAAACATAGTTCACCAAGGTTCACTTTCCTCTTTTAAACAATTCTAAATCAGAATCAAATTGAGATAAATATGAGTTTAGAGATAGCCTTTGACAAAGGTTTTGATACTAAGCCTTTGTGATTCTTTCTTAGAGGCTGATTTGAATGATTGAATGCTTCTGGAATTGGAGGCTCCCCTCATGGATTGCTCTCCTTCATTGGTTTTGAGACTCCTTCTCACGGATTGCTCTCCAACATCACAACTGATTAACATCTTTTCCTGCATAAGAAGAAACACAAACAAAGTACTAGATTCTCATGACTTCAAGAGTTAGACTCATAATAGCAAAACCAGAGGACACATTCAAGAGATTTTGACACAAACTCCAATTCTTTCTTTCTTAATATTATATTTTAGATTTGGGCTTTTGGATTCAACACAGTTTCTGATGCAATGCATACCACCATGGTTCTCTTTCCCAAATTCTCACAGAAGCACAATAGGATTCATCATGGTTTTTAAGTCCTGTATTAGCTTATTAAGATTTCTGATGTGGAGGATCCATTCTAATGGCAACCACAAAGCATACTTTCCATCATAACTTAGAACTTTATTCATGGTTCTCTATTGTGCTATCAAAACTGACTCCAACCACACTTCAATGGACTTTGTTGTTTCACATTTCAAATGAAAGGAAACTTGGTCCAAGGTTTTAAAACACAAAACAAACAAGCACAAACCGAAATACTCGAACAACAAGCTACAGAAAGCTAAAGTGTCTCTCATGACATAAGAAAGGAGACAAGTCCAAGGTTGCGGTTTTAGTTAAATGCTTAAGGTTTGCTATCAAGGACATTCAAAGTGGACTATGGCTTGAAGTGGCTTACTTTCTCAAAGGAAAGGCACCAATACCCAACATTCCAAACTTAATGTCCAATTGTTAATATGAAATCGTTTTTGAATTTTTCAAACAATTAGGACTACAATTTTAGAAATCCAAGAGTGTGACTTAGAGGATTATATGGGGCTTAAGAAAGACAGATAATAGAGAATGTTGCTAATCCACCTGGCCAAAAGTGTTTTTACTACTTAAGAGACCAATAGATAAACAATTTATGCAAACATTCATTTCTTTCTCTTCTTTTGTGATTCACAACCACAGCCACCATTCTTTCCTCTTCATTGTCACCTATCTAGCCACGGTTTATGATTTCCAAAGACAAACACCCATGGACCAATGGTCACTAGCTTTACCCACTGGTTAAAGGGTTATATCACCAAAATAACTTATGGGAAGAAGTTTTCTGATAATAACATACACTAGGATCATTAGAACAACACAAGAAGAGGTGTTTTTCGTGGCTAAATAGCTGTGAAACCAGTGAAGCAAAACGGTTTATCCACTGGTCCAAGCAATGCTTCCTAAATGTTGAAGCCATTTTGAATTCTTTCTCTTCTTCAAACTTTGTCTCTGAACCATAAGAGAGATTTAAGACAAAGTTTTAAACATCATTGTAGAGGAGAAGAGAAGAATTGCATGAAACAATTTGAAATTCAAACTTTGGACCATTGGGTAAAACTATTACCCAATGGATAAAACGTTTATAAAAGGATTTTTCGAAAACTTTTGCATAAAGAAGAAGAAAATTGATCTCAGGAGCTTAATGCTCTGATACCATGTTGAGATTTGCGGAAATACATAGAGAAATAGGAGATTGTATGATTGGAGATTAAGAAAGATTAGACAAAATCATAAAAGAGTAAAACACAAAGATCATAAAATGCCATTAGAGAGAAGTAGAAAGGAAGATATATTTCTCTTAAGTTGAATTGGGTCTGCATACAAGCTGTATATATAGAGAAGAATGGAGAGAAGAGTGGAGAGAAGAAGTTGTGGTGTCCAAGGGGTGAAAGAGACAGCTCATAAACGTCCATACAGACACACAGCAGCACATGTGACTCTAATTCAAATATTTGAATGTCTTCTAGAAGCTTAGAACTCTTCTGGCGTGAGCATCATGGTCTTGTGGGCTCCTTATGGGCTGGACAACATCTCAAGCTATGGACTTAATTCATTAGGGCCTGTGCACACTTGGGCTGTCTAATGTACCTCTGGTCCAGGGCCTCACCACTTCTTTACTTATGTCTGGGCTATGAACTTCACATGGGATGGAACACTCCTTATGGGCAGTGCACATTATGGATGGCCTTATTCTTCAAGAGATGCTAGTATAGTTTATGAGCGGCCTTCTTCTAGCTGAGATGGGCTGGGCTGCCTTGTTCCTATGGGCCGCCTATTTGGTTGGCCTTCTCTTGCAGGTTCTTCTCTTCCCTCTTTATTTCTTCAGTCCAATACCACGTTCCACCGATGGTCCAATTCGCATGTGTCCGATGACCAGTCCAAGCCACAACTTGTACCACCTGACCCATGGATCATGACTGACCCAAACTCGACCCATTCCTGGCCCAATGACTTACAAAACAAAGAAGAAGAAGGCATGGCCCAAGTTCAGACTCAAGAGGAGTTATGGCTTGGTCCAATAACAAGCTCCAGAAGCAAGACCCAAAAAGAAGCTCTCCAAGCCCTAGTCCTAATCAAAAATAAAAGGGAAGAAGAATTTGAGATTGGACCAATCCATTGGTTTAATTTAATGGTTTGTGATCAATTAAATTAAACCAAGGGGGATTAGGATAAAATAGAATATCTTTTAAAATTAAATCAATTAAATCAAGAGATATTCTTGTTAGCTAAAAATTAGGATAAGAGTATCTTTTGATATTAATAAATTAAATCAAAGATATTCTTGTTGTCTAGAAATTAGGAGAAGTAGTTAGGATATGATTTTGTAGATATAATTTAGATAGGATTTTCAGCCTATAAAAAGGCTTCTCCTCCCCTTGTACAAAACACATCGAATTTTATAGTTAATACAAAAACTCTTTTGCTTCTTGCTTTCTCTGTTCAGCCTAAGAACATTGATTCTTATTCACTTAAGGGTAGAGTAATCTACTGTGAAATTCCATAGCTCTTTGCAGGGTGATCCTGTGCTAGTGGAACCAACATCCATCATCATTCTCATCAATTGGAGAGTTAGTAACCTCCAAACGAATACTTCATCAACCACCATCTATCACTTGCTTACAAGGGAAGCTAGTAGCTCCCTTCCATTCAATCGTCAAATCCGCTGCCTAAGGAGAGCTAGTAGCCTCCTTAAATCGACACCCTTATCCCCTTCAAGACGATCCAGAGGTTTAACCATAACCAGGGCCGCACCAATTATGATAAAATATAATATCTTTTGATATTAAATTATAAATCAATTAAATCAAAGATATTCTTGTTAGCTAGAAATTAGGAGAAGTAGTTAAGATATGATTTTGTAGATATGATTTAGTTAGGATCTTCAGCCTATATAAAGGCTTCACCCCTTGTACAGAAAAGACATCGAATTTTATAAACTATTTCAAAGCACTTTTGCTTCTTGCTTTCTCTGTTCAGCCTAAGAACATTGTTTTCATTCACTTAAGGGTAGAGGAATCTAGTGTGAAATTTCATAGCTCTTTGCAGGGTGATCCTGTGCTAGTGGAATCAAAACCCTTCATCATTCACATCAATTGGAGAGTTAGTAACTTCCAATTAAAACCCTAATCACCGCCATCAATCACTTACCTACAAGGGAAGCTAGTAGCTCCCTTCCATTCAAAATCATCAATCCGCTGCCTAAGGAGAGCTAGTAGCCTCCTTAAATCTTCAACCCTCATCCCCTTCAAAGTCGATCCAGAGGTTTAAACATAACCAGGGCCGCACCAGAACTCTACTAAGCCTTCTTTGGCTCACCTAAAAGTATTTGGTTGTTTGTGTTTTGTTATAGTTCCAAGGGAAAACAGAACCAAACTAGATGCTAAGAGTACAAGATCAATGTTCATTGGGTATTCCACTACCCAAAGAGGTTATAAGTGTTATGATCCTGAAGCTAGGAAGGTTCTTGTGTCCCGGGATGTTAAATTCATTGAGAACAAAGGCTACTATGGTGACCAACAGTGGGATGACTTGGCTGACCTTACTGGCATCTCCTTGGACCGGGCCACTAGTCTTAGGAATATCTTTGATCACCTTGGCATTCTTCGACCGCAACAACCGGGTTCTGCCACTGTTCCATGTCCCAAGTCTGGTTCGTGTCCTGTACCTGAACATGCTCAGCATGTCCCAACATCTGTTCAGCAAGATACAAGCTAGTCCCGCCCAGAATATGGCTCACCGGGGTGTGGACCAGAATCGTCCCGGACTGGACCAAGTGTGTCCTAGCAAGAACCAAGCTCGTCCCGGCAAGCACTTAATCGTGAGGGGGGAACTCCTCTTGAAGAAGACCGTGATAAAGACAGGGCTAGTTCTTCTTCTGAAAGTCACGATCAAGGGGTAGAAGAACAAGAGCAGGAAGCAGAACCATCAGGGCCTGTTTGAAAGATTGAGAGATGGAGTGAATTCAAGTTTTAGAGATTGAGAGAGAGAGAGATTAGAGAGAAAATGAAGAATGAATGTTATTGAGATTTTTAGAAAATGAATTTCATATCTACAATGATGAGGACATTGATCACTCCAAGCTAGATGATGAGCCGACCTTGGAGACTATCATTCCCAGAGTTCCAGAAGGTCCATTAACACGCCTCAAAGCCCGGTCTATTGGTCACAAATTCAGCCAGTTTGTAGACTTCATGATCACCCAAGAACCACTCCACGAAATGCCTTCCTCATCAACTCACACGCAAAAGGAGGAAGATCCAGCAAACCGCAGCTTTGCAGCATCACATGAGCCATGGAGGCTCCTCAGTCAAGAGACATCAGCTTCTGGTGTCTTTACCATCTCTCTAAGGTAAAGGCACGAAAGACATGCTAGAGAGTTGTACTCTTTTTCCTATCTTTGGTTTTGTCCCACAGGGTTTTCCAAAGAGGGTTTTAATGAGGCAACACCTCTAGTGTGCAATTCAAGACTTGTTCACCATCATTCATCTTTCACAAGTCTTGGAATAATCAGGAGCTGAAGATCACCACTAAGAAGACCCAAAAACATTCTATGTGTTTTAGGACTTCTTGCCATTTAAGTGTTAGGGTTTTTAGACTACTTGTTGTTTTTAATTTGGCTTGAACTTCATGTTGTTTTTTATTTTAAAAACTTCCTGTTGTTTTTTTTAGGCTTAGGTTATTATAAATACCTAAGCCATCTAATGGAATAAACACAAGTCTTTACCTAATAGAAAAATCGTCTCTCTCTCTCTCTCTCTCAGCCGCCAGCAGGTTAGAGAAAACATCCTTCTCTTGTTGAAAACTCATTCAACCTTGAAGGATCTCTTGGTGTATCACGAGAATCTCCATACCTCGTGTGGTCCAATTCCTTTCCCCAAAACCGTGCCACAACTTGGAGAGCTTCTCCCTTGTTCTTGCACAACACCTTCTGCAGATTACAAGCTTCCTTGTTTGCCTAATTTTGCGCCTAGCCTGTGAGATTCTCCAAGCTTACATCATCTGGTATCAGAGCTGAAGATTCTACATCTCAGGGAGTGTCTAAACCTATCTTTTATTTCATCTTTTATTCATTTATCAAACTTTTAATAATAATAAAAAAAAGAGAGAACCCTAACATCTATCATATTCGAATTGATTAAGAATCCTAGTTGGTTGTTAGTCGAATTTTTGCATCTCTAGATTGTGTGTTTCACCAATTTGGAGTCAATTCTAACATTTGTGTTGCTAGATTTCTCGAAAAAAAAAAAAAAAAAATTACAAAACCCTAGCCTAACATCGAACTGGACCAAGAATCTTGTTAGGTTGTTAGGATTTTTAGAATCTAGATTGTTAGGATTATTATGATATAGGTTGTTAGGATTTTTAGAATCTAGGTTGTTAGGATTTTTTTTTAGGTTGTTAGGATTTTTAGAATCTAGATTGTTAGGATTTTTAGAATCTAGATTGTTAGGATTTTTAGGATCTAGATTGTTAGGATTTTTAGAATCTAGGTGAAAGAATATGAGATTTAGAGATTTGTAGAATGAGAGAATGAGAGATTGAGAAATTAGAGAGAATTAGAGAATAAGAGAAAAGAATGATTTTATTAGAGAATGAGAATTATGAATTCTTACTTACAAAATGTGAAGGGAGTAAGGTATTTATACTAATCTAATCTAGGCTTGTTTGGATACAAGGATAGCCTTATATATAAATGGCTTACAAGGATAATATAATTCTATAATACAAACAAGCCTTAGACACTCCCTTTGACACAGTTATAAATCGCCATTTAATCACAATTAAAGGCATCCATAATTTCATCACTTCTTCTTCATTCCAACACTCCCCCTCAAGCTTAAGACATAAAATTCTTAAGCTTGCAACCATGAAGTATTACCTCATTAAAAAACCTAGAGAAGGAAAACCCAATTGGGACAAAACCTTTTCTTAGGAAAAAAGAGTATAACATTCCATGTTGGGATCATGGGTATGGAATGGACATGAGGCCAAGTCTTGGGTAGATTGATGTGCCAATTTTCAGAGATGTTGCCTTGGTGAATATGTCAGCTAGCTGATCCTCACTCCTTGTATAGCAAGGTAAAATGATACCTTTCCCAATAGCTTCTCTTACTTTGTGGCAGTCCACTTCTATATGCTTGGTCCTTTCATGAAACACTGAATTGGAGGCTATGTGAATGGCGGCTTGATTGTCACAATGAATGGTGATAGGTTCCTCACACTCCACGGCTAAGTCACTCAAAATTTGTTTCAGCCAGATGCATTCAGTAGTGAGCTTCCTCATTGCTCTATACTCAGATTCTGCACTAGAGCATGAAACCACCTTTTGTTTCTTGGTTTTCCAAGTCACAAGGTTTCCTCCTATGAAAGTACAATAGCCTGTGGTACTCCTCCTATCTTCCCTATCTCCTGCCCAATCTGCATCACAATAACCAACCACATTTGTGTTTTTATTATTACCCATCCAAATACCTTGTTCATGTGTGCCTTTGAGATATCTTAGAATCCGCATGGTCATGTCCCAATGTCTCATCTTTGGCCCTTGCATATGTTGAGATACCTGATTCACAGCAAAACATAAATCTGGTCTTGTAATGGTTAGATAAATAAGCTTACCAACCACTTTCCTATAGAGCTTAGGATCATGGAAATCAATTTCCTCCTCTAGCTCCCCCTTAGTGGCGATTTTGTAGTTTTCCTCTAAGGGTGTTTTGGCTGGTTTAGCTTTCATCATACCTGTGGATGTTAGAAGATCTACAACATACTTCCTTTGAGAGAGAAAGAGACCTTCCTTAAATCTACATACTTCAATTCCTAGAAAGTATTTAAGCTCACCTAAATCCTTTATGTCAAAGACACTCTTTGAGTAATCTTTAGTAGATGCAATACCAACACTATCACTACCAGATATGATTATATCATCTACATAGATAAGAATTACTATAATACCTTCCTTACTCTTTAATGTGAAAAGAGTATGTTCCACTTCAGACCTTTTGAAGCCTTTATCCATTAAAGTAACACTTAACTTGTGGTACCATGATCTTGGAGATTGTTTAAGGCCATAAATAGCCTTCCTTAGCCTCAGTATATTACCGCTTCCAACCTCATCCTCTAGGCCTGGTGGAGGTGACATATAAACCTCTTCTTCTAGTTCACCTTGCAAGAAAGCACTCTTGACATCCATTTGCCACAATTCCCACTCAAGATTAGTAGCAACAGTAAGTACAACATTGACAGAATGAAGCTTAGCTACAGGAGCAAATGTATCCCTATAATCCTCTCCATATGTCTGAGTAAAACCCCTAGCTACCAGCCTAGCCTTATATCTATCAATTTCACCATTGCTTTTGTATTTAATAGTAAAAATCCATTTAGAACTTACAGCCTTCTTCCCTTTTGGTAATGTGGCTGAGGCATATGTACCATTCTTCTCCATAGCTTGTTTCTCAGCTGAAATAGCTTCCCTCCATTCCTTTATTAACATAGCTTCTTCATATGTCTTTGGGATCTGTTCATTGTCAAGACTAGAAATAAAAGCAACATGAGTAGAAGGTAAGTATGCAATATTACAAACTCCCTGATCATGATGTTGTACAATATTTCCATTGTAGAACACAGGTGGATTTCTTTGTCTTGTACTTCTCCTTAAAACAGTAGGTGGAGCCTCCTCTTCCTCTCCACTCAAAATCTCAATGAGAGTAGGTCTTGATCTTGTGGAAGCTGAGGCTGGAATAGAAACATCTCCTACTGAGTCTTGTTGGACATGAGTAGAAGCTTCTCCCCCCCATGTTCAAGAAGAGGAAGGCCAGGAGAATCAAAAGATGGATTTGATGGCTGGGTAGTCGCGGTTGGGCGGGATGGCTGAGAAGACACGGCTGGGCAGTCACGGCTGGACACGGCTGGGCTAGGAGGATCAGAAGCGTGAGGACACGGCTGGTGCTGTTGGCCGTGACTGGTGCTGTTGACTGGTGCAGTGGACTGAGGTACATGCTGACTACCTCCTATTCCAATGCTCTCCAAAAGTTTTCTCAAGTATTCAGCTTGGTCTGTTCTTGTTGATGAGATGTCTTTAAATTGTTCCCAAGTCCCTTCCTCATAAAAACTTTTGTCTTCTTGGAACTTCACATCTCTAGACACCAGAATCCTTCTAGTCTCAGGGTCATAACATTTATATCCTTTTTGAGTGGAGGAATATCCAATGAACATAGCCTTTACACTTTTTGGTTCAAGCTTGTTCCTTTGTTCCCTAGGTATCAACACAAAGCAAACACACCCAAAAACTTTCAAATGATCAATAGTGGGTTTAGTGTTGTTTAATACCTCAAATGGGGATAAATCATCAAGGACTTTTGTAGGTGTCCTGTTGATTAAGTAGCAGGCTGCTACAAGTGCATCCCCCCAAAATCGCTTAGGCACCTTCATGTGAAACATTATAGTTCTCACAACCTCCATTAGGTGCCTGTTCTTTCTTTCAGCAACTCCATTTTGCTGTGGAGTATAAGGGCAGCTTGTCTGATGTTCTATGTCATGTTTAGCTAGATGATCCTTAAGTCTGGTACTAGTATACTCCCCACCATTATCTGTTCTAAAACACTTGATTCTAGCATTGTATTGATTAGTAACATATGCTTGAAAATTTAAAAATGCATCATACACTCTATCTTTAGAACTAAGAAGAGTAACCCATGTATACTTGGACTTTTCATCAATAAATGTCACAAAATATTTATGGTTTTCTCTAGATGGAAATGGGGATGTCCACACATCAGAATGCACCAATTCAAAACAATTTTCATATTCATGTATTGATTTTTCAAAAACAGTTTTACAATGTTTTCCAAGGATACATGAATCACACAAATCTTTTGACATTTTTAAACCAGGCACAATTAATTCAAGAGCTCTTGGATGAGGATGTCCTAGTCTAGCATGCCACAAATCTGAATTATTGCTAAAAACATGCGATTTTAAAGTTGATTCTACTACATTACAACTAGCCATATTATCAAGCACATACAAGTCATCTTTTGTAGTTCCTTGTCCAAAGCACCTTCTAGTTTCAATATCCTGGAAATAAAAATCATTAGGACCAAATATAGCATGACAATTCAAGTCAGTAGTAGCTCTTTTAACTGAGAGCAAGTTAGAGGTAAATGAAGGCATATAAAATGCCTTAGATTCTTTATCAAACAATTTCAATTTTCCTATTCCTTTGATTGGTACTTTAATTTCATTTGCAATAAGAACATTCCCTAGGGCAGGTTCTACATTTTCTAGCAAATCTAAATCACTAATCATGTGATGAGAAGCACCAGAATCAACAACCAAAGATTTAGAAGCATTTGATGTATAAGAAGTTTGAAAAGAAGCATGAAAAGTTTTACCCATCACATTGCTCTCCTTTATTGCCTTAATGAGAGCTTCCAAGTCTAATTTTGTCACAAAATCTGATGCTTGTGACATGGTGTTGCTGGCGCCTGATTGAGAAGTAGAATGACTACATAAGGCCGCCTTTGAGGACACCACACCATGCGCTTGCCTAGCTGAGGGGATGGACAGTTGTTGTGGTGGGCGTGAGGCAAAAGATGGTTTAAGGTGAGGGTGAATTTCCCAGCAATCTTTCTTTGCATGTCCCTCCTTCTTGCAGTGATCACAAAATGGCCTCCTCTTCTTAAAACCATTTGTTGACCTGAAAGAACTTTTGTGAGCAGCTACTAGTTCAGCTTTATTGCCAAATAATCCATGTGATCCTTGCTCCTTTTGAATTTGAGCACACACTTCCTCCAAACTAGGCAACTTATCAGACCTGAGAATATGCTTAATAAGATCTGAGTAAGTAGAATTAAAAGTTAAAAGTAACCCAAACACTTTATCTTGTTCTTTTCTTTCAAGGAGAACAAGTGGTTCAATAGTGGCTGGCCTTAGCATTTCTAGCTCAGCCCACAAGGCTCTGAATGAGCCATAGTGCTTTGTGAATTCAGCATCCTCCTGCCTTAATTCATTTAAAGCTTTCTTCACTTCAAAAATTCTCAAAAGATTAGTAGTATTACCATACACCTTAAGCAAAGTGTCCCAAAGTTCTTTTGCATTTTCACAAAAAGAATAAGCTTCTAAGAGATCACTAGCAAGAGAATTTTGTAATATAGAAAGTACCAACTGATCTTCTTGGTACCATTTGGCTTGTGCTGCATCAGTCACCTCAGCCACTTCATTATCTCCAATGCCATTTGTGACAATGTGGTTCCATAGACCTTTACCACCTAATGTAGTTTTCATGGTCCTAGACCATAAGAGATAATTTGCTCCATGTAGAATGACTGGAGCTCTAAGAGTTGTTTGAATCTCCATGCTTAGCAAGTAAAATTGGTCAGTAAATCAGGTAAGTAAAATTGAGTATAGAACCGGCTTGGTCTCGTGTGGTCACGCGAGGTCACTGGTCACGCACAGGTTGCTTGGTCTCGTGTGGTCAATGGTCACGCTTTGTTGCCTGAGTTTGTATTGATCACTTCCTAAGCACACACTCTTGTATGTACCTGCAGGTTAGTGTGAACTATACAAGGAGGCAATATAAATGCAAGAAAAATTCGAATATAGTGCAAGACAAGAGAGGTAACTAATAACTACTTGTTGTTCAAGTAACTACCAACAACCTAACTGATTTTATCCAACACTTACAACAAGATATGAACAGATTAAAACAACCTAACAGTCAATCTTAACCAGATTTAATCAATCAAATTCGAAATAATTGTTTAGAATCAATTTATTTCTCAAGAAATTCAATTAATACAATTCCAAGATTAACTAAACTGAACAAGGAATTCAAGAAAATCAATCTTTAATACTAAAACTATTCTGATTGACTTGAAATTTCGTGACAATCCTCACAAGATACTAATTAAACTTTCCAGTTCAAGAATTTTAAAGAAAACTAAGAAAGAATTAGAGATATATCACAAGGATCTTGATATAGATGAATTCGGATGACTCTCAGGAAAACTTCAAGAAAACCCTTTAAACTCAATGAAAACGAGTTCTGCTTTCTTTAAACAGAAACTAGACTCACGGGGCTTGAGTTTAGGCTTTTGAAAATCACGATTTGATGAAAAATTTACGAAGATATGACCTGGGGAATGTAGGGGTACGAAACGAACGCGATCACGAACACCTCTTAGAAGAAAATTCGTATCTTTTGATTCCCTGAACCAAATGATGCGATTTTGGTGTCTATGGATGCGGAATTCGCCGATATACACTGCAGAAAAAGCCGATCGTCAATTGGAGTTGTGGATTGATCGCAATTTGATTTACAAGATGACGTTCGAAATTTATCCAGAAACAGATGAAGAACAAGATAGATTCTTGTTGAATTAATGAAAGAATGATGAAAATTTCCCAGATTTGATGTAACCTGGCTCTGATACCATGAAAGAATATGAGATTTAGAGATTTGTAGAATGAGAGAATGAGAGATTGAGAGATTAGAGAGAATTAGAGAATAAGAGAAAAGAATGATTTTATTAGAGAATGAGAATTATGAATTCTTACTTACAAAATGTGAAGGGAGTAAGGTATTTATACTAATCTAATCTAGGCTTGTTTGGATACAAGGATAGCCTTATATATAAATGGCTTACAAGGATAATATAATTCTATAATACAAACAAGCCTTAGACACTCCCTTTGACACAGTTATAAATCGCCATTTAATCACAATTAAAGGCATCCATAATTTCATCACTTCTTCTTCATTCCAACACTAGGTTGTTAGGATTTTTAGGATCTAGGTTGTTAGGGATATTAAATTAAAAAAAAAAAAAACTAAGATTGCATAGATTAAAAAAAAAAAAAAAATTCTAGCAAATCTTTTCTCACCTAATTTCTGTTTGTGAAATTTTTCTTTCATTGCAAGGTGCAACCATGTCTGAAGAATCTGATCAAGGAGATGTCAACAATGCTATGCTTCAGATGCTGGCTAACATTAATGCACAATTGACCCAACTCACTATTGAACTGAATAAGGGAATGGATCGAGTTTAATAAAGCAATGGACAGTGGACATGAAGCGGTTTAGGACATGGACGGCCCAGCGACATGGTGCGGTACATGGACAGCCCAGAGAATCCAAAAGATGGACAAGGCAAGAAGTAAGGTGGCCCAGGTGAAGAAGACATGGTCCAATAGCTGAAATAATGTTCTAGAAGCTGTTTGGAGCCGAAGATCACGTGTGGACACAAGCTCCCACCCGTTAGGAGCTGTCACTCTCATGCCTTGGAACAAGAAAGTCTTCTCTTTGTTTATTATTTATGTCATTGTCCTGCACAGGCCTAGTGTCTCACATGTCTGGCTATAAGTATCATGTGTCCTACATTGTATTCGAATCAAGAAATGGAAATACACTCTTCCTTCTTCTAAACTCTCTCACTCTCGCCATTAAACTCTCCTTCAAGCTCTCCACTATTCCATCTAAACTTAAATTCCGCAAACACATACATTCTTACATGGTATCAGAGCAAGGAATAAACATCCATTGCATCTAATATCTTCATTTCATCCTTTCTTAGTCGATTTACACAAGTACTTTTCTATTAACCAGTGGGTAAAGAGTTTATCCAAAGGTCCAAACTTCTCAACCATGGAAAACTCAAAGTTGTTAGTCGTTCCAGTAATCCTGAAGGGTGGGAACTACTTGTTGTGGTCAAAAACCACAAAGACCGCCTTGTGCAGCCGTGGACTGTGGGGCCATGTTCTTGAAGAAGCTGCACCAATGAAGGCGATTGATGAAGATGAGGTTGAGGTGGTGATGGCCGGAAGAAACCAATATTGGATTGAAGAAATAAAGACAGAAGAGATGGGCTTGCAAAAAGACCTTCTAGCCCAGAGCAAGTTGGGCTAATGTCTGTCCAGCCCAAGCCCAAATCAGAGAAAGAAGGTCTGTGCATTAGGCTGAGATAATGAACTGAAGCCCAAGGAGTGAAGCCCAGGGTCTTTCCACACTTCTGCAGCACAAGGCCTGAATTAAGTAAGCCCAAACAAGCCCAAGACACCATCTAGAAGCTCTCCTAGGCGTGGGTTTGAAGAGGGAAGGAAGAGTCACATGTTGGCTTAACCAATTTGAATTTCTAGCTGTTAGGAGCTGTCACTTTCACCATGTGGTGAAGTGCCTTGGTCTTATTCTCTACTCTTTGGCTATAAATACATTGTATGCTCACCATAAATCAATCAAGGAAATATACTCATCCTTCACAAATTCTCCATTCTCTTAGTTTATTCTCTTGTTCTTCATTCTACCCAAAATCTCCAACCAAACTCTTTTGTAAACTCTCTTAATTCTATTTAATTCCGCAAATTCTAACATGGTATCAGAGCAAGGTTTTGAATCAAGCAAATTCATTTCCTACTTTTGCAATAAATCTTTATAATCTGCTCACTCTGAGATTGAATAATCCTCAAAACCTAATGGTGCTGAGTTGTGAGAGATTATGATCTTTTATTTCTTGAGAATTGTTCATACCATTCTTCAATTCAATCTCTCATCTTTCATCTCCAAGAAACCGTTTTTCAGAATTCTCAGCCGTTCTCTTGTAACCGCTGGATTATAGCTTTATCCAGTGGATAATAGATTTGAAATTTGAATTTTTGTTTTTGACCAGTGGGTAAAAGAAATACCCATGGTTTTCTTTGTGTTCTTCCATTGTTCTCATGAACCTTGGTTGAATAAGTGACAATAAAGAGGAATGAATGGTGGTAGTAATGAAAAATTACAAGGGATAGAAAGAAGAGAGTGGTTGCCTTTATCATTTACCCATTGGTCTCTAAAGTGCATCCTTTTGGATATAAGACACTTAGAGAAGGGTTAGGTTTCTTATTCTCTTCTCTTCTTCTCCCTAAACCACATTCCAAACTCTAAGTCATATTTTCGGATTTTAAAATTCTTGTCTTTAATTTTTAAATTTAAAAAAAAAAAAAAAAAACATTTTTCTATTATCCATTAGACAATAAACTTGAATCATTGGGTATTAGTGCCTTTCCTTTGAGAATGTTAGACACTTCAAGCCATATATGTTTAGAACTCTTTGGATAACAAACCACAAGTTCTTTTAAAACCTTGGACTTGTCTCCTTTCTTATAAAATGAGAGACACTTAAGTTCATTGTAGTTGTTGTTAAGACTTGTGGTTTATGTTGTTTTAAAACCTTGGACAATGTTTTCTTTCTTGTGAAATGTGAAACATCTAAGTCCATTGAAGTTTGATTAAATCAATTCTTCTCTCCTCCACTTTAATGGTGTGTGAGCTTTGTCCCTAGTCAGGTTGATGTCTCTAGACAAAGCTTGAGGGAGGGAAAGAATTCGAAAATGCTCCAGCCACTAAAGCACCAATCACTTGTTGATTCTTGGATGATCTTGGCTGTTACAGCAACCACAAGAGTCAAGAAAACAGAGTAAAACTCTGTCCATAAGAACTCTTGAAACCACTTAAGGGAAGTGAACCATGGTCTCCTTCACTCTCATGAGCTAAAGGAAGGATGATGAATCCAAAAGTCCTTAAGGGAAAAGATGTCAACCATTTGTGATGTTTAAAAACAATCCGTGAGAAGGAGTCTCAAAAACCAATGAAGGAGAGCAATCCATGAGGGGGAGCCTCCAATTCCAGAAGAATTCAATGATTCAAACCAGCCTCTAAGAAGAAGCACAAAGGCTTAGTATCAAAGCCTTTGTCAAAAGGCTATCTCTACATCATTATCTATTTCAATTTTTGATTAAAATTTTGATTTAGAATTGTTTAAAAGAGGGAAGTGAACCTTGGTGAGCTATGCCTTGGCATTTATGACCATAGATGAATCCAAAAGTCCTCTTCAAAACCACTTAAGGGAAGTGAACCATGTTTTTCCTTTACTCTCAAAAGTATAAGGAAGCATGATGAATCCAAAAGTCCTTAAGAGATCCTTTTATTCTCTGTTTTATTCTCTTAATTCTTCTTATACTCAATCAGTCTCTTATAATCTTGGTTACTTATACTCTAATCTCTAGTTACTCACACTCTATACACATAAGTTCTATCTCATCTAAAGTGTTGAAATTCATTACTTTAGTTGAATTGATCTTTGCTACTGTTTTATATGAACTCTTACTTGCACATTTATAACTTTGATATTCCTCATGGCATACTTAAAATTCTTCTTCTTTATGACTTGTTTAAGGGTAAAAAAGACCTTGAGAGCCTCAAAGAAAAGATGGAAAGCATGGATTCATACAAAGCAAAACCAAATCATGAAGAACTAAAGGAGTGAACATTTGGCAAGAATGGCACTCTACCAATACCTTACACATCAGAGCCTATCCTTCAAGGGTATATTCCTGAGTGAAGAAATGGGAGGCCACCTATGCTGCATAGAAGGCAGTCAATCCGTGAAAATCATGAGGCAATTTGGATTGGAATACAAAAGCCAACAAGAAATGACACCACATATCAGAGCCTACACCAGAGAGTGTATATTCCTGAAGGTGGAAGCAGCCTCCTCCTATCAGAGCCTACATCAAAGGATGTATATTCCTGAAGTTGGAGAGCATAGCTAACGCAAACAAGAAGGCATTCTTGAAGAAAGGTGGTCCAGTATCATTGGTGATCATTGATGCTCATCCTTTCAAACTTGACTCATACTCTTATTCTCTGAGTCAAGCTTGAGGAGGGGTGAGATGAGCATCCATCAGATGGCACCAACAAGGAATTTAAAGACGTGAACAACACAGCACAATGTACTTGAAGTTGAAGAAGCAGAGAAGGTCGAAGTATTCATCCTTGAACAAGGCTGACCAACTCTGAGAAAGAAGAGGCAGACAATGTTGGGATCAAAAGAGAAGGTGATGGCGGATATTTGCAAGACTGGAGAAGCTACTAAATTATCTAGTATTCTCAGACTTCATGAAGATGAAGCCTATTAGATTAGACCTATCCAATGAAGTGAAGTTATCTTGAGGGTGCACCAAATTCAAAGTCTACCAAGGAGCACTCAAAGGCGTGGCCACAAGGTTCTGCCAAGAAAGCAGAGTTCTGAGTGACTGATACTACAATATAATTCTCACAATGGAAATGGAGTAACAAAAGAAAGCCAGTCACCACATCAGTCAATGCCTTAAAGAAGTACATTTGGAGTTGCATAAGTGTTTGAAGAAGTTGTCTTATGAGCATTCTCAACCACATCAAGCTTTAATGCAGTTTTGGAGCAGTTGTCTTATGAGTATGAGTTCACTACAACCAAGGAGGCGCTGATGATGAATCAGCTTAGGCATTGGTGTTTAAAAGAAAGCTGTACAATTGGATCCATAAGACTTGGTGGTGTGTGCTGATAAGTCTCTGGAGAAGCTGCTAAGAACCAGATAAGCTTCAAAATAAAGAAAGTCAGTACATTAAATACTGAAAATATCAAAGAAAGAAGCGGTTGAAGAAATAACAACAAAACTACAAGGTGCATCACAAGCTTGAGACTAGAACCAAGGGCCATCATGCTGTCAAAACCCACAAGTGGAGGGACAAGCAGGTGGAAGGTGATGAATCAGCTCAAATCATAAGTGTTTGCATCAAGAAAGATGATTAATCAGCCCATGAAGTTGCATGAGTAATCAAACTCAAAGAAGAGAGAGGAGCTAAGGGAGATTTTTCACAAGTGTGGTATCAACAAATCAAACCAAAAGCTTCAAAGAAGAGGCAAGAAAGGCGGATTGAGGAGTTTTTCAAATGATTTGTTGACAAGCGCTGGTCATAAGAAGAAGCTTCAAGAAAAGTGTGAAGCAAGAAGGAAGTTCTTACTTGCCATTTATGGCGGCCATGATCCAGGGTCTATGAAGTCCATCAAGATGATCCTGAGATTCATAGACCCACTGGCCAATCCCTAGGCTAAGAAGGCTCCACTCTTTTTCCCTTAGTTTGGTTTTGTCCCACTGGGTTTTCCATGCTAAGGTTTTTAATGAGGGAGCTCTTTAAAGTTCCAAGCTTGATCTTGGATATTTATGATCAAGCTTGAGGGGGAATATTAGACAGAAGTAAGTAAAAGGAGCCAAGACCAAATCCAAAGTCTAGAAGACAAGGTCAGCCAAGTCCAAGCTCAGCATTAGCATATTACCAAACTTCTAATGCTAAGCTTGAGGGGGAGTATTGGATTGAAGAAATAAAGACAGAAGAGATGGGCTTGCAAAAAGACCTTCTAGCCCAGAGCAAGTTGGGCTAATGTCTGTCCAGCCCAAGCCCAAATCAGAGAAAGAAGGTCTGTGCATTAGGCTGAGATAATGAACTGAAGCCCAAGGAGTGAAGCCCAGGGTCTTTCCACACATCTGCAGCACAAGGCCTGAATTAAGTAAGCCCAAACAAGCCCAAGACACCATCTAGAAGCTGTCCTAGGCGTGGGTTTGAAGAGGGAAGGAAGAGTCACATGTTGGCTTAACCAATTTGAATTTCTAGCTGTTAGGAGCTGTCACTTTCACCATGTGGTGAAGTGCCTTGGTCTTATTCTCTACTCTTTGGCTATAAATACATTGTATGCTCACCATAAATCAATCAAGGAAATATACTCATCCTTCACAAATTCTCCATTCTCTTAGTTTATTCTCTTGTTCTTCATTCTACCCAAAATCTCCAACCAAACTCTTTTGTAAACTCTCTTAATTCTATTTAATTCCGCAAATTCTAACAGAAGGAGCCAAGGGCCAACTAATCACATGAAGGCGGCACTCAAGTCATGCACAACACAGAACCAGCTGGGCACTCCAAGCGCATGGAACCAAATGGAGAAGGAACATCCATAGCCGCCTCCTCTGAGTTTGTGAGGAAATCAGACCTGGAGGCCCTTATCAAAGCCTTCAAAGAATCTGGTAACTCTTATCATGCATCTAAAACTCAAAAACCCTTGATTGTTGATTCAGGTGCTTCACACCATATGATTAGTGATATACAATTAATTGAGAACTTAGAACCTGCATTAGGAAATGTTACTATAGCTAATGGTGAAAAGGTACCAATCAAAGGGATAGGAGATTTAAAGTTGTTTGATAAGAATTCTAAGGCCTTCTATCTACCATCCTTCACTTCAAACTTGTTATCAGTTAGAAAGGCTACATCTGATCTTAATTGTTATGCAATTTTTAGTCCTAATGAAGTTTTATTTCAGGATATTAAGACAAGTGAAGTCCTTGGACAAGGAACAACTAAGGATGGTCTTTATGTTTTGGAAGATACAAAGTCTCCATCTTCTCTTTTAAGCGCTTTCAACTCTATTGTTATCACTGCTAATAATGCAATTTGGCATGCTAGACTAGGACACCACATTTTCGTGCTTTGAGTCTCTTATTACCTGATGTTAAGTTTAAAAACAATGAGTGTGAAGCATGTATTCTAGGCAAACACTGCAAGTCTGTTTTCCCTAAGTCTACTACAATTTATGAGAAGTGTTTTGATTTGATTCATTCAGATGTGTGGACATCACCTTGCATTTCAAGAGAAAATCACAAATACTTTGTCACTTTTACAGATGAGAAGTCTAAGTACACTTGGCTAACTTTAATTCCATCATTATAATTATGTCAACTAACCATTATAATGCTAAAGTTAAAATCTTAAGATCAGATAATGGCGGTGAATACACAAGTCAAGCCTTCAAATCCCTCCTATCCAAACACGGCATCCTTCATCAAACAAGCTGCCCATATACCCCACAACAAAATGGTGTGGCTGAGAGAAAAAATAGACATCTCATGGAGGTTGCCAGGTCCATGATGTTTCATACCAATGTTGGTGCGACCCAGAATGAACCTGACTTGGATTCATCAGAAGAGGAGGAGGAAGGAGAGGAGGACGGACCCGGCCAGCCTACGACCGACCACCTCACGCCCCCGGAACACGGCCAGGCCACGATCACGGAACACAGCCAGCCCACGTTCCACCGATGGTCCAATTCGCATGTGTCCGATGACCAGTCCAAGCCACAACTTGTACTTGACCCATGGATCATGACTGACCCAAACTCGACCAATTCCTGGCCCAATGACTTACAAAACAAAGAAGAATTCGTTTGCTACAGATTAAGGAAAAGCGACTAGGGCTCTGAAATTTGTTGTCAAATCAATTCTGTCTGTCATTCCAGGGGAGGCTAAGGTTTTAATTACCCTAGCCTAAAAAACAACAAGTAGTTTTAAAAGAAAAACAACAAGGTGTTCAAAACTTCCACAAAAAACTACAAACAGTTTAAAACTTAAAAACCATAAATTATACTAAGTGTTGAATACTGCTGTAGCTTGTCTTCATTGGAAGGTCTTCATCTTCTGATTATTCCAGGGGCTGGTAAAAGGTTATTATCGTAGAACAGGCCCTGTCTTGCACACTAGAGGTGTTACCTCGTTAAAACCCCCTTCAGAAAACCCATAGGGATAAAACCGAAGGTAGGAAAAAGAGTACATTTCCCTAGCATGTCTTTGTGTGTCTTTACTCTATAGTGATAGTAAAGACACCAGAAGATGATGTCTGACACTGGAGAAGCTCGCACGAGATGCTTGAAAATGGGTCTTCTCCCTTGCTGCTGTCGATGACTGAGGGTGGACAAAGACTAGCTGATCCTTGCTCGAGCACGAATTCTACTAGATGGTTGAACTTGTGTGCGATGGCTCTGGCTCTCTGGCAAGTTATGGGTCCATTAGGTACTTGAGGGATGATCTGCACTCCCTCTGGTTCAGCTGTCATTGTTGAAGAGTCGATGTCCTCATCATTCCCTCCCTCTTCAGCAGGTTTTGTCCTCAAAACTGGATCATCTCCTGCATCAAAAATTTCCAAATCAGCAACATTAAAAGTAGAAGATACATTAAACTCACCTGGAAGTTCCAATTGGTATGCATTGTCGTTGATCTTCTTTAAAATTCTGAATGGACCATCTCCTCTTGGCGCAAGTTTATCTTTTCTCTTCTGGGGAAACCTTTCTGTCCTCATATGCAGCCATATCCAATCTCCTTCCTTGAAAGTAACTTGCTTTCTTCCTTTATTGGCTTGTCTTGCATATGCTTCTGTCTTCTTTTCTATATTCTCCTTAGCTTTTCGATGAAGCTTCTTGATGAACTCGGATTTTGTCTCCCCTTGTAGGCTAACAATTTCAGCTGGAGGCAGTGGAGTAAGGTCAAGGGGCGATTGTGGGTTGAAACCATAGACAACCTCAAATGGAGACATCTTAGAGGCTGAGTGAGTAGCTCTGTTGTAGGCAAATTCCACAAAAGGGATGCACTCAAGCCAAGTCTTCAAGTTTTGCCCAATAGTTGCCCTCAGCAATGTTGACAACGTTCTATTAACCACCTCTGTCTGCCCATCAGTTTGTGGATGGCATGTTGTCGAGAACACCAATTTGGTTCCTAGTTTCTTCCACATTGACCTCCAGAAATGACTCAAGAACTTTGTGTCTCTGTCTGACACTATTGTCCTGGGAATTCCATGAAGCCTCACTACTTCCTTGAAGAACAAGCTGGCTATTTGACTAGCATCATTTGTCTTAGCACATGGTATGAAATGCGCCATCTTAGAAAACCTGTCTACTACAACAAAGATGGAGTCTTTGTAGTTTATCTTAGGCAAGCCTAGCACAAAGTCCATAGATATGTCAGTCCAAGGAGTAGTAGGAATAGGAAGTGGCATATACAAACCGTGTGGGTGAGACTTGGACTTGGCTCTTTTGCAGACTAAGAAGCGAGCATAATGAGCTTCCACATCTCTTCTCTGGTGAGGCCAGAAGAAATGTTCCTTCAGCATGCTCAATGTCTTGTCCACGCCAAAATGTCCCATCAATCCCCCTCCATGCGCCTCTCTCAGCAGTAAGTCTCTGATGGATCCTCTTGGAATGCAAAGTCTCTTCCCTTTAAACAAGAACCCATCGAACAGGTAGAAGTTGCTGTATGCGCCTTTTCCATGCTCCTTGTAGCTCTCCTTAAAGTCATCATCTTCTGCATACAGATCCTTGATCAATTCAAATCCTAGCACTTTGGATTCCATGATCGAAATAAGGCTGTATCTCCTTGATAGTGCGTCAGCTACAACATTCTCCTTTCCCTTCTTATATTTGATGACGTAGGGAAATGTTTCAATGAATTCCAGCCATCTTGCATGTCTCCTTTTTAGCTTAGTTTGGCCTTTGAGATGTTGTAGGGTCTGATGGTCTGTGTGGATAACACACTCTCTGGCAAGTAAGTAGTGTTGCCAAGCTTCCATTGCCCTCACCAGTGCATAAAGCTCCTTGTCATAGGTGGGGTAGTTCAATGAGGCACCACTGAGCTTCTCACTGAAGTATGCTACTGGTTTCCCTCCTTGTGTCAGCACTGCTCCTATTCCAATGCCTGATGCATCACACTCCACCTCAAATGTTTTGTTGAAGTCTGGAAGTGCTAGAACAGGTGCATGAGTCAATCTCTCCTTGAGGAGTTGGAAAGCTCGTTCTTGTTCCTCTCCCCATTTAAACTCATGGTTCTTTTTGATTACAGAGGTCAGAGGAGCTGCGATAGTGCTAAAGTCTCTGACAAAACGCCTATAAAAGCTGGCTATGCCGTGAAAACTTTGCACTAAGCTAATACTGGTTGGCGTAGGCCACTCCTTAATGGCTTTTATCTTTTCTTCATCAACCTGTAATCCCTGCGAACTCACAACAAAACCTAAAAAGACAACTTTGTCAGTGCAGAATGTGCACTTCTTGAGATTAGCATACAACTTCTCTTTCTGAAGTGTTCGTATTACTGTCTCAAGATGCGTCACATGGTCAGAATGTTGGAATGAAGAAGAATGATGAATGCATCTAAGTGAAGTATTGGCGACATCATCATGTATTTGTCTTAGACTTGTGTAGGTTAATGATAAGTGTATCTCTGTATCCAAACAAGTCTAGAATAGGATTAGTATAAATAGATGTCTCTCACTCACTTTGTAAGTATGAAAATCATTTTCTAAAATTCTTAATAAAAGTTCATTCTCTTTTTCTCTCAATCTCTCTCAATCTCTCATTCTCTAAATCTCAAATTCTCTCAATCATCAAATCTTTCATGGTATCAGAGCCAGGTTTGATCAAACTGGCACAAAAATTTCGAAAACTCTTTGTTTCTAACTCGCGATCACCATCCAACCTCGAAGAGAAGCCCGTCGCGGAAGGTCCGGTGTTCGTCGATCATTAACTGCAAGAACTCACGATTTCTTTCCAGATTCTTTATCTAGGACGATTCTCCAGCGAATTCTGTGGATTTCCTCGGTGATTTCATCAAATTTGGTTGCTTGAATCAAAAGTTATCAAGATTCTTCCATTGGCGGTTTCGCGATCGAATCGCCGTGAGTTCCTGGGTTTTGATCTTCATGTTCTTCTTCAATTCTTCATCAAATCTTGTGATTCAAAAGCCAAAACTCAATAAAATTGAATCAAGATGATGAATCGGGAGGTCCGCTCAGCTCAAATTCAAGTTTTGTGATCAATCTCATCATTTTTCAAAAATCGGTCCTGTTTCGCGCCACCGTGGGTATTTGATCCTGTTCTTCATTTTTCTCTTGATCATCCTTGATTCGTGCGTGATCCAATCTTAGTTTAGGATCTTGTGACTAAGTTCTGGAGATTTGGTTGCAATCCTATGGTTTTTAATCCTCAAGATTGTGTTACTTGTGTTATAAGGAACTATCGATTCAAACTAGATATGGCGGGAAACGGTTGTTTCTATTTTTGATTGATATCTGGAGTTGTTTGTCATCTGGATCTCTAGTATTGAAGGAGTTTAGGTTTGTGAACAAGTTTTAAAGGATAGGCAGAAGGTTATCTGATTGATCCTGGTTTCTTGTCAAGCGTTATTTGAGGACTTTGTGTTTGTCTTTCGCGTGTGTGTGGCTTGGTCTGGTTGTTTGTGAGTGTGCAGGCCTAACATAGATTCAAATGGAGCTGCATCCACAAATGAAGGCTCCTATCATGCTTCAAGGAGCAAATTACTTAATCTGGTCCAGGACAATGAGGACCACGTTGTGCAGCAAAGGGTTATAGAATCATATCCAACAACCGGCTCACATGATAACTGAGAAGGAAACTCAGGATGGAAATGCTGAACAAACCCTATGGTTCCAGCAAGATAAAACGGTATTAGCTATTCTTCAATGCTCCCTAGCTAGCTCTCTTTTAGAAGCATACTCTTATTGCTCTAGTGCTAAGGAACTTTGGGAGACTTTGAAAACAGTTTATGGCAATACTACTAACCTCTTAAGAATTTTTGAGGTAAAGAAAGCTTTGAATGAGCTTAAACAGGAAGATGTGGAGTTTACCAAACACTATGGATCATTCAGAGCTTTGTGGGCAGAGCTGGAGATGCTTAGACCAGCTTCCATTGATCCTCTCACTCTTCTTGAAAGGAGAGAGCAAGATAAGGTGTTTGGGCTGCTAATGACTTTAAACCATTCATACACTGACTTGATAAAATATATTCTCAGGGAAGATAAGCTGCCAAGTCTTGAGGATGTTTGTGCAAAGATCCAAAAGGAACAAGGGTCTCATGAGCTTTTTGGACACAAAGTGGAGATGGTGGTGGCGCATAAAGGTGTTTTTAAGCCGACAAATGCTGAAGTCAGGAGGAAGAAGCAGCTATGTGACCACTGCAAGAGAACTGGCCATAGCAAGAAGGAGTGTTGGGTGCTTCATCCAGAACTCAAGCCTAGCTGGTTTGTTGAGAGGAGCAAGAAATCTTCAACCGGCCCTAGTTCTTCTAACATGGTTCATGTTGTAGGTTGCTCAAGTGCATGTACCATAGAGCCGGCGAATGCATCTTCTTCAACTATGGCTAACCAAAATGAATATGTCACAAAGGCTGATCTAGAAAACCTCCTCAAAGCATTCAAGTCTGGTAATGTATTGGGTAAAACTTATCATGTTTCCTTAAACATATCTATGGCTTCTAACTCCTTAATTGTTGATTCTGGTGCATCTCATCATATGATTAAAGACTTAAGTTTGCTAGACAATGTTGAACCTGCCTTAGGAAGTGTTGTAATTGCAAATGGAGTTAATGTACCAATTAAAGGAGTAGGTAATCTTAGGGTGTTTGATAAGGAATCCAAGGCTTTTTATATGCCTTCTTTCACATCCAATTTACTCTCTGTTAAAAGAGCTACTACTTATTTGAATTGTCAAGCTATCTTTGGTCCTAATGATTTTTACTTTCAGGATATTGAAACAAGTAGGAAGTTTGGCCAAGGAACTACAAGGAATGACTTGTATGTGCTAGAAGATTTACCTGCCTTTCCATTACAACCGTGTGCAAATAAAGTTGATATGACTCTCAATGCTGAATTGTGGCATGCTAGACTAGGACATCCTCATTCTAGAGCCCTTGAATTGATTGTACCTGGAATAAAATTGCTTAATAACATTTGTGACTCTTGTATTCTTGAAAAGCATAGTAGAGTAGTTTTTGAACAATCATCTCATGCTTATGATAATTGCTTTGATTTAGTACATTCTGATGTTTGGACATCTCCCTTTCCTTCTAGAGAAAATCAAAAGTATTTTGTTACTTTTATTGATGAAAAGTCTAAGTATACTTGGGTAACATTGCTTAATTCAAAGGATAAGGTGTTTGATGCATTTCTTAACTTTCAGACATATGTTACTAACCAATATAATGCCAAGATAAAGATTTTTAGGACTGACAATGGAGGGGAGTATACTAGCACCAAGTTTCAGCAACACCTAGCCAAGCATGGCATTGAACATCAAACAAGCTGTCCTTACACTCCACAACAAAATGGAGTAGCTAAGAGGAAAAACAGACATTTGATGGAGGTTGTGAGAACAATGATGTTTCACAAGAAGGTTCCCAAAAGATTTTGGGGAGATGCATTACTAACTGCATGTTATCTAATCAATAGAACTCCAACCAAAGTTCTAGATGATTTGAGTCCTTTTGAGGTATTAAACAAAACTAAGCCAATTATTGATCATTTAAGAATTTTTGGGTGTGTTTGTTTTGTTTTGGTACAGGGGAACTTAGGAATAAGCTGGAACCAAAAAGGATACAAATGCTACAATCCAGAATCTAGAAGGGTTCTGGTGTCTAGGGATGTCAAGTTCCAAGAGAATAAAGGATTCTATGAAGATGGAACTTGGGAAGAACTTAAAGACATATCTACATCAAATTCTGATCAGGCTGAGAACCTAAAGAAAATTTTAGAAAACCTTGGCATAGTCCAGCCTCACCAACCAGCTCATGTCCATGTACCGCAGCAACAGGGTCCAGGTCCAACTAATAGCTGGCATGAACCGGCTGCATCCAACCGGACGACTTCTGGTCATGACCGTCCAACAAGTGAAACCGTCCCTGCACCTGACCAGTCACCACATGATCCATGTGAAGTTGCTTCAAGCTCGTCTCGTCCTACCTTAGTCCCTGGGACTGTCCATGACTCATCTAGTGGCGCTAGTACTTCAAGTTCATCCAACATTCAATCACTGCCCTCTCCACCATCAAGTCCTCCTGAACAGCATCCTCTTGACCATGAGGGGGGAGAAGCGAGTACACATGCTCAAGATGATATTCTAGTTTCAGCATCAAAAAGGCCAAGGGATCAACCTAATCTTGTACAAGCCGCTTTAGAGGAAGAAACAAATCAACCTGTGGCTCTCAGAAGAAGTACAAGGCAGAAGTTCCCAGCTGACAATTGGAAGAATACAAGGGTGTACTACAACCACAATGCAGTAGCACATCATGATCAGGGAGTATGTTCTCTAATTACTATTCCTACTAATCATGTTGCTTTCACTGTGAGTTTAGATAAAGAACAGATTCCTAAAAGCTATGAGAAGGCTATGGAGATTAAGGAATGGAGAGATGCCATTCAAGATGAGAAACAAGCTATGGAGAAGAATGGAACCTATGCCCCAGCCATCTTACCAAAAGGAAAAAAGGCTGTAAGTTCAAAATGGATATTCACCATAAGTATAAAAGCAATGGTGAGATAGATAGGTATAAAGCTAGGTTGGTGGCTAGAGGATTCACACAAACTTATGGTGAAGACTATAGGGATACCTTTGCTCCAGTAGCTAAACTTCACTCTGTTAATGTTGTTCTTTCTCTTGCTACTAACCTTGAATGGGACTTGTTCCAAATGGATGTTAAGAATGCTTTCTTACAAGGTGAACTAGAGGAAGAAGTGTACATGACACCACCACCAGGTTTGGAAGATGAAGTTAATGGCGGCAACACTCTCAGACTAAGAAAGGCAATCTATAGTCTTAAGCAATCTCCAAGAGCTTGGTATCATAAGCTGAATGTAACTCTAAGGGATAGAGGTTTCAAAAGGTCAGAAGTTGAACACACCCTGTTTACACTTAAGAGTAAGGAAGGTATTGTGGTTATACTTATCTATGTGGATGACATAATGATGAGGACATCGAGCCAGCTACTGCACCGGTCATCCCATCTGGACCTCTTACGCGGTCCAAGAGGAAAGCCTTAGGAGACAAGCTCAGCATGCTATTGGAAAGTGGAACCAGAGAAGACCCTGAGCTGACCGTCCAGACGACCAGTCCACGACCAGCCGTCCAGGCAAGCCGTCCGGACCCAGCGGCCGACCAGACTGACCCGGCTCATGCACCCGCGACCAGACCAACCTTCCAGCTAGACAAGGAACCCTGGAGGTTCCTTCTCGAAGACTCTTCCTCCTCCGGTGTCTTTACCATCACCATTCGGTAGAGACACCAAAAGTCGTTCTAGGAAATTGTACTCTTTTTCCTACCTTCGGTTTTGTCCCATTGGGTTTTCCGAAGAAGGTTTTAATGAGGCAACACTCCTAGTGCGCAAGGCGTTGAAGACTTGTTCACAATTCCATTCCATTCACAAGTCTTCAGGCGAATTCTCAGCCTAAGTGTTGTTGGGCTTTTCCTTCTTTATTTTCGAATTATTAGTCTAAGTCATTAGTTGGGTTAAGTCATGTTGACTAATTATGGCCCATTATTTATTCTAAGTGACAATAAGTAAACTACATGTTGTTTTAATCTCCTAAAGGTTAAACGCCTTGTAGTTTACCCTAAAGTTGTAATAAGGCACTATATAAGCCTCATGTTTTCACTTAATGAAATAACAAGCAATTTTAAAACAAAAACCTAAGTCTTCTGACAAAAGTAGCCGCCAGCTTCCTTGCTTGCAGCCGCGACTTCAACCAAGTTTGGTTGAAGTTCTTGGAGTATCACAAGCCCCTTTCACAGCTTGTGTGGTCCCTTCGATCCACCCTTCAATCCCCATCGATTTCTGTCCCATTATCCTGAGATTCTCGGTGAAAAGACAGCCCATCCAAGTTCTTACATCATCTGGTATCAGAGCTTAAAGCTCCTAAATCATCAGGTTGATTCTATCCTTGTTTTTGGCAATTTTTCTATTGTTTGTTTCAGCAGTTTTTGGCTTTTGACTGTGTTTTCTTTCTCTTTCCCCTGAGGTTCTCGGTAAGAAGGAGAGGAAATCAAGTCATACACCACAAACCCCTACAAAAAAAAAAAAAAAAAATCAGGTTCTATCATTCTTGTTCTTATTTATTAATTCAAAAAAAAAAAAAAAAATATATATAAGAAGAAAAGTTGTTGTTTGATTGTTTGTTGGTGTTGAAATTTTTTTTAAAAAAAGAAAACAAATATTGTTAAGTTGTTTAAAAAGTGATTTAGGGTTCTTAGACACTCACATAGAACACTTCTCATACTTGCTTCAGGTTTGGTGTTGTTTGCTTGGTGTCTTAGGTTGTGTCCGCGTCTAGGTCTAGGTTGTCTGTCTTGTTGGTCGCGTCCTTAGGACAGCCTGTGTTCCGCGAGTGTTCGTCCCTGCCCTAGCCCCGTCCCTACCCTAGCACCGTCCGTGTCTTAGTGTTTAGGTCCAGCTTTAGCGAGTTCTAGTGCCCTAGAGTCCCGCGTCTAGGCCGCATTAGCGAGTTGTAGGCTAGCATAGGTCGAATCTTGCTCAGCACCAGCCTAGGTCTCTTTAGCGTGAGTAGCTGTATCGTGAAGGTCGCGTCTTAGGCTAGTTTGTGTCGTGTCCAGTTTAGCAAGCCGCCCTGCTAGGTTTAGCTGTCACCTGTTCCGTGAGTGTTTGTCTCGCGTCCTAGGCTAGCCAGAGTCCAGTCCGTGTCCTCCTTGCTAGGTTTAGTGGCTAGGGTTAGCCGCGTGTGTCCCTGCCCAGCAATAGGTCTTCGAATTCTAGGATAGGTTTTAGGAAGTTTTCTCATAGTATCTAGGTAGTTTCCATATTCTTTCTAGTCATAGACATAGTTTAGGAAATTTTCTAGATATTTATTAGGACTTTATTTAGTTGCCATTTAGAAATTAGGAAATAGGTAGATTTATTTTCTCCTAGATATTTAGTTTCTATTTTAGATTAGGTAATAATTCCCTAGGATATTTCATAGTTAATAGTTTCCTTTTAGGATTAGGAAATATATCAATAGGATATTTTCCTTTCCTAGATTATTTCCTTTTTATAGATAGCATATTTTCTTTCCTTTTCTGTTCATACATATAAATTAAAAAAAAAATGTCCATAAAAATATATTCTCGGGAACTTTCCAAATAAGGAAAGTTTCCAAAATTCTGCAAGTTTCCCAAAAAGGGAACTTTCCTTTTATAGAAATTTCCTTTTCCCGGAAAAGGAAATATGGCAGGTCGAGATGAATCGACGTCGGGGCAAGCTGACCCGAGCATGGTACAGCTTCTTCAAGCCCTGACGGCTCAAATGTCGACATTCTCCACTCAACTTGAGCAGTTGAGGCAAGCCACGCCGCCTCCCCCTGCAGCACCTGCCGCGCCTCCATACCACCACGAACGACCACCTATGGGTCGACATCCCTACTATGACGACGACCCACCACCACCACCGCCGCCGCGTCCAGCTGCCCACTACCCGGAGGTCAAGATGAGCCCACCTCCTTTCTCGGGGAAATTAGACCCCGAAGAGTATCTCGACTGGGAGAGACGCATGGAGCTCATCTTCGAGTACTACAACTATGATGATCCCCGGAAGGTCATCTTTGCGACAGCGCAATTTACAGACCATGCCCTAGCATGGTGGGATCGAGAAGTCACCACCCGCAGACGAGCTCGTATGGGTTCTGTGACTTCATGGGTCGAGCTGACCCAAATCATGAGGCGACGTTATGTACCGCCCCACTTCCACCGCGAGCTTCAGCGACGTTTCCGACGCCTCACTCAAGGAAGCAAGACGGTGACTGAATACTTTGACGAGTTCGAGCATCTCCGTAACCGACTCGACGTAGATGAATCTGAAGAAAGCCTTATGGCCCAATTCATCGACGGCTTGCAAGATTCCATCGCCAGAAAGATTGAACTGCAGCCCTACCACGACCTAGGTGAGCTGTTCCACCTAGCAGTCCAGATCGAGAAGTGCCATAAGCGGAAGCTTGCCGCACCTTCTCGACCCAGAAACACTTGGAACACCGGTTCCAAGCCATTTGAGCGAACGACTCAGCCTATTGACCCACGACTCAAAGGCAAAGCCGTCGCCTCCAGCTCAGCTCCCAGACCGGCACCTCCAGCCTCTAGACCACCGAGTGCCACGACCCCATCGCAGCCTCAGCGGAGCAGCGAGATCGTCTGCTTCAAGTGTAAAGGCAGAGGACACATGTCCCGGGATTGTCCCACTCAAAGGACAATGGTCCTTACTGCTTCCGGAGATTATGAATCCGAGGAGGAACAAGAGGAGCCAGCATTTCCGACACATCAGTCCGACGAGGACATTGAATATGCCGATTCCGGAGAAATGCTTATGATCCGACGCGTCCTTAGCTCACGATTCGAGCCTGAAGAAGAAGAACAACGAGAGAACATTTTCCACTCCAAATGCACGATACTTGGGAAAGTGTGTTCGTTGATCATTGACGGAGGATCCTGCACGAATGCCGCCAGTAAGTACATGGTGGAGAAATTGGGTTTGCCCGTGACCAAGCACCCCAAGCCTTATAAACTTCGGTGGCTGAACAACAAGACGGAGTTGTACATCTCAGATCAGGTGAAGGTCTCATTCAGCATCGGCAGATATCAAGACCAGGTCACCTGCGACGTCGTCCCGATGTCAGCTGGACATCTTCTGCTCGGACGACCTTGGCAATTCGACCGTGAGACCACGCACAACGGACGGACCAACTTCTACTCTTTCGTCCACGACAAGCGTCGCTACAACTTAGCCCCGATGTCTGCACTCGCCGTCCAAGAAATGCAATCCAAGATGGCAAAGGATCAACACGCCCGAAAGGAGAATTTCCTGATTAATGTAGCAGACATGAGAAAGGCCACATGCACCGCAGGCACCCAAGTCGTGCTCATGCTCTACAGAGAGAGCCTACACACGACCAGTATGGAGCACCCCCTACCTGCCGAGATCCGCACACTCCTTGACAAGTACGCCGACGTCTTCCCAGGTGAGATCCCAGCCGGCCTCCCACCTATCCGAGGGATCGAGCACCACATTGACTTCATTCCCGGAGCACAGCTACCTAACCGTCCAGCCTACAGAGTCAACCCCGAGGAGGCTAAAGAATTAGAACGACAAGTTCAAGACCTCATGGCTCAAGGATATGTCCGTGAAAGTCTCAGCCCCTGTGCCGTTCCGGTTCTTCTGGTACCCAAGAAAGACGGAAGTTGGAGGATGTGCGTCGACTGCCGTGCCATCAACAATATAACCATCAAGTACCGGCACCCCATCCCGCGCCTAGACGATATGCTTGACGAGCTCAGCGGAGCCGCCATCTTTTCTAAGATAGACCTGAAGAGTGGCTACCATCAAGTGAGGATGCGAGAAGGAGATGAATGGAAGACCGCCTTCAAGACAAAGCAAGGCCTATATGAGTGGCTCGTCATGCCATTCGGTTTATCAAATGCGCCTAGTACCTTCATGCGACTTATGAACGAGGTTCTTCGCCCGTTCATCGGCAAGTTCGTCGTGGTCTACTTCGACGATATTCTCGTCTATAGCACGACTTACCGAGACCACTTGGAGCACTTGAAAGCCGTGATCACTACCTTACAGAGAGAGCAGTTGTACGCCAACCTCAAGAAGTGTACTTTCTGCACCGACCAAGTAGTATTCCTTGGTTTCGTCGTTAGTTCCCAGGGACTTCGGGTAGACGACGAGAAGATAAAGGCCATTCAGGATTGGCCAACACCGACGACCGCCAGCCAGGTCCGCAGCTTCCACGGACTTGCCAGCTTCTACCGACGGTTCGTCCGCGACTTCAGCACGATTGCTGGACCCTTGACCTCGACGATTAAGAAGAACCAGGATTTTCGTTGGGGTCCCGAGCAAGACAAGGCCTTCCAGGTGCTTAAGGAACGCCTTACACACGCACCAGTCCTCGTGTTACCAGACTTCACACAAACATTCGAGGTTGAGTGCGATGCCTCAGGCATAGGCATTGGAGCCGTCCTTACCCAAGGCGGACGACCAGTAGCCTACTTCAGCGAGAAGTTAAGTGGAGCTGCACTTAACTATCCGACCTACGATAAGGAGCTCTATGCCCTTGTCCGTGCCTTAGAGACGTGGCAGCATTATCTACTTGCCCGAGAGTGCGTCATTCACACAGATCACCAGACGCTCCAGCACCTCCGTGGACAGTCCACGTTGAAGAAACGTCATGCCCGTTGGTTGGAATTCATCGAGACCTTTCCGTACGTCATCAAGTACAAGAAAGGAACGGACAACATTGTCGCTGATGCCTTATCTCGTCGATACAGCCTTATATCCGTTATGGAGTCCAAGGTTTTTCGGCTTCGAGATGATCAAGGAGCTCTACGCCGACGATGTCGATTTTGCCCAGGCTCACCTAGAGCACGGCAAAGGCAACTTCAGCCGCTTCTTCCTGCACGACGGATTCCTCTTCAAGGACAAGCGACTCTGCATTCCGAGGGGATCGATCCGAGAGTTGCTTCTCAGAGAAGCACACGGTGGAGGCCTCATGGGCCACTTTGGCATTGACAAGACTTTAAGCATGCTTAAGGAGCACTTTTATTGGCCTCATCAGCGCCGAGATGTCGAGACGCACTGCGCCCGGTGCCTTATCTGCAAGCGGGCTAAGTCAAAGCTGCACCCGCAGGGCCCCTACATGCCCTTGCCAGTTCCATCCGCGCCTTGGACAGACATCTCCATGGACTTTGTCCTAGGTCTGCCGAAATTGCACCACAAGGATTCCATCTTCGTCGTGGTCGACCGGTTCTCTAAGATGGCACACTTCATCGCTTGCAACAAGACAAATGACGCAAGCCAGATCGCCGACCTGTTCTTTAAAGAAATTGTCAGACTGCACGGCATTCCCCGGACGATTGTTTCTGACCGAGACACCAAGTTCCTGAGCCACTTCTGGCGAGCGCTTTGGCGAAAATTGGGCACCAACCTCCTGTTCTCTTCCGCATATCATCCCCAGACAGACGGACAGACTGAGGTTGTCAACCGGACCTTGTCACAGACATTGAGGGCGACAATCGGTCGCAATTTGAAGAATTGGTTGGAATGTCTCCCGTACGTCGAGTTTGCTTACAACCGAGCTGCACATTCAGGCACGAAGCGATCACCTTTTGAAGTTGTCTACGGCTTCAACCCGACCACTCCGATTGAGTTCTCACCGATCCCGTTAGACGACGCCATCAGCTTGGAGGGAGAAGCCAAAGCAGACTACATCAAGAAACTTCACGAGGAGACTAAGGCGAACCTTGAGCAACGCAACATCCAGAACGTCAGGAACACCAACAAGGGCCGCCGGCACATGGTCTTCAAGGAGGGAGATTGGGTTTGGCTACACCTGCGCCCAGAGAGATTTCCCCAGCGACGGAAAAGCAAGCTTGCACCCCGGGGAGATGGTCCATTCCGCGTCCTCCGGAGAATCAACGACAACGCCTACCAGCTCGAACTTCCAGGTGAGTATAACGTTTCTAGTACTTTCAATGTTGCTGACTTAGAGTTGTTTGATGCAGGTGAGGATTTCGCTTTGGAGACCAAAGCACCTCAAGAGGGAGGGAATGATGAGGACATCGAGCCAGCTACTGCACCGGTCATCCCATCTGGACCTCTTACGCGGTCCAAGAGGAAAGCCTTAGGAGACAAGCTCAGCATGCTATTGGAAAGTGGAACCAGAGAAGACCCTGAGCTGACCGTCCAGACGACCAGTCCACGACCAGCCGTCCAGGCAAGCCGTCCGGACCCAGCAGCCGACCAGACTGACCCGGCTCATGCACCCGCGACCAGACCAACCTTCCAGCTAGACAAGAAAACCTGGAGGTTCCTTCTCGAAGACTCTTCCTCCTCCGGTGTCTTTACCATCACCATTCGGTAGAGACACCAAAAGTCGTTCTAGGAAATTGTACTCTTTTTCCTACCTTCGGTTTTGTCCCATTGGGTTTTCCGAAGAAGGTTTTAATGAGGCAACACTCCTAGTGCGCAAGGCGTTGAAGACTTGTTCACAATTCCATTCCATTCACAAGTCTTCAGGCGAATTCTCAGCCTAAGTGTTGTTGGGCTTTTCCTTCTTTATTTTCGAATTATTAGTCTAAGTCATTAGTTGGGTTAAGTCATGTTGACTAATTATGGCCCATTATTTATTCTAAGTGACAATAAGTAAACTACATGTTGTTTTAATCTCCTAAAGGTTAAACGCCTTGTAGTTTACCCTAAAGTTGTAATAAGGCACTATATAAGCCTCATGTTTTCACTTAATGAAATAACAAGCAATTTTAAAACAAAAACCTAAGTCTTCTGACAAAAGTAGCCGCCAGCTTCCTTGCTTGCAGCCGCGACTTCAACCAAGTTTGGTTGAAGTTCTTGGAGTATCACAAGCCCCTTTCACAGCTTGTGTGGTCCCTTCGATCCACCCTTCAATCCCCATCGATTTCTGTCCCATTATCCTGAGATTCTCGGTGAAAAGACAGCCCATCCAAGTTCTTACATCACATAATCATATCAGGAAGTGATAAAGTTGGTATTGAATCAACTAAAGCCTATTTGAAAAGTGTTTTTGATATTAAGGATCTAGGAGAATTGAAATATTTCTTAGGAATTGAAATATGTAGATTCAAGGAAGGTCTCTTCTTATCTCAAAGGAAATATATTGTGGATTTACTAACCTCCACAGGCATGTTTGAAGCAAAACCAGCTAAGACACCCCTTGAAGAAGGCTACAAAATAGAACCTGAGGGGGAGCTAGGAAATGACAAGTTTCATGATGCAAAATTGTACAGACAGGTGGTTGGTAAGCTTATTTACTTAACCATCACTAGACCTGACCTATGTTTTGCAGTAAATCAGGTATCTCAACATATGCAAGACCCAAGGACAAGGCATTGGGATATGATCATTCGCATTTTGAGATATCTGCAAGGAACTAAGGAACAAGGTATATGGATGGGATGTAATAAGAACACAGAGGTTGTAGGTTATTGTGATACAGATTGGACAGGAGACAGAGAAGATAGGAGAAGAACAACTGGCTATTGCACTTTCATAGGAGGTAATCTTGTAACTTGGAAGACTAAGAAGCAAAAGGTTGTATCTTGTTCTAGTGCAGAGGCTGAATACTGGGCCATGAGGAAGCTCACAACAGAATGCATTTGGTTGAAGCAACTCCTCTTTGACATTTTAGGCGAGAGCTTAGAATCTCCAATCACTGTCCATTGTGATAATCAAGCTGCCATACACATTGCCTCTAACTCTGTGTTTCATGAGAGAACCAAGCATATTGAGGTTGACTGTCATAAGGTAAGGGAAGCTATTGGAAATGGTACAATTCTACCTTGCTACACAAGGAGTGAAGATCAGCTAGCTGATGTGTTTACCAAAGCTGTAACCTTGAAGACAGGCGGTTCCATCTACCCTAGACTTGGTTTGATGTCTCTTCCACACCAATGATCCCAACATGGAGTGTTATACTCTTTTTCCATAGAAAAGGTTTTGTCCCAATTGGGTTTTCCTTCTCTAGGTTTTTAATAAGGTAATGCTTCATGGTTGCAAGCTTAGGCATTCTCCATGTCTTAAGCTTGAGGGGGAGTGTTGGAATGAAGAAGAATGATGAATGCATCTAAGTGAAGTATTGGCGACATCATCATGTATTTGTCTTAGACTTGTGTATGTTAATGATAAATGTATCTCTGTATCCAAACAAGTCTAGAATAGGATTAGTATAAATAGATGTCTCTCACTCACTTTGTAAGTATGAAAATCATTTTCTAAAATTCTTAATAAAAGTTCATTCTCTTTTTCTCTCAATCTCTCTCAATCTCTCATTCTCTAAATCTCAAATTCTCTCAATCATCAAATCTTTCACAGAATAAGATGAGCTGTAAACTAGTATATCATCAAAATATACAACCACAAACTTACTGATGTATGGTCTAAGAACATGGTTCATTAGACGCATAAATGTACTGGGGGCGTTGGATAAGCCGAATGGCATGACCAGCCACTCATACAGCCAATGTTTAGTCTTGAAGGCAGTTTTCCACTCATCTCCCTCTCGCATTCTGACTTGGTGGTATCCACTTTTCAGGTCGATCTTGGAGAAGATGGTGGCGCCACTGAGCTCATCAAGCATGTCATCAAGTCTGGGAATGGGGTGCCTATACTTGATGGTTATATTGTTGATTGCCCTACAGTCCACACACATTCTCCAGCTGCCATCTTTCTTTGGCACAAGTAGAACTGGAACTGCACAGGGGCTGAGGCTCTCTCTCACATATCCTTGAGCCATTAACTCCCTGATATGGCGTTCAAGTTCTTTGGCTTCTTCTGGATTGACTCTGTAGGCAGCCCTATTGGGTAGCTGGGCTCCTGGAATAAAGTCAATGTTGTGTTCTATGCCCCTTACTGGCAGCAATCCAAGTGGTAGTTCTTCAGGAAACACATCAGCATATGTTTCCAGCAATGTATTCACCTCTGATGGTAGCTTGATATCTGCTTTATCTACACTCAAAAGCTCTTTAAACATCAGTTGAAGAACATGTTCATCTCCCTTACCAATGGCTTTTCGAATGTCACTGGAGTTGATTAAGAAGTTCTCTTTGCGTTTACTCCCATCCTTAGCCATTTTTGTTTGCATGTCCCTCACTTGTTGAGGTGATAATGGAGCCAGTTTGTACCTGCGCTTTTTATGCTCAAAAGAATAGAGATTAGTCCGTCCATTATGTGTGGTTTCCCTGTCAAACTGCCATGGACGTCCCAATAAGAGATGACCAGCTTGCATCGGGACCACATCACATATTACTTGATCATGGTATCGTCCCACACTAAATGGAACCTTAACTTGATCGGATATGTGTAACTCAGCCTTATCATTGAGCCACCTCAACTTATAAGGATGAGGGTGTTTAGTTCTCTCAAGGCCAAGTTTGTCTACCATATAAGAACTAGCTACATTAGTACAAGAACCTCCATCAATGATTAGAGAACATACATTTCCCTTAATGGTGCACCGAGTATGGAAGATGTTTTCTCTTTGTGCAACATCTTCAGGACCTACCATTGCATTAAGAACTCTTCTCATCATCAAAAGCTCTCCTGAGTCTGGGTACTATATGTCCTCTGGTTCACCATAGTCATGGGATTCCTCTTCTCCTTCGTCTTGAGACTCGTAGTCTCCAGCTGGTGTGAGGATCATGGCTCGTTGATTAGGACACTCTCTTGCCATATGTCCTCTCCCATTGCACTTGAAGCACAAAATGTCTCGGCTCCGTTGAGTGGAAGCAGTTGGCGTGGCATGTTGAGGTGCACTAGGGCCGGGTTTGGTCAACTTGGTGAGTTCACTCACTTTGCTCTTGAACAGGCTATCTCCTGGTGTACTAGTGTTCCTCTCTGTTGGCTTAAATGTGGGGTTCCAGATGGTCTTAGGCTGAGTATTGTTTGCTGCCTTGCGCTTGTTCTGTTGTTCAATTTGAATGGCAAGATGTAGCAACTCTCCTAAGTCATGGTATGTTTGTCTCTCAACCTTCCTAGCAATCTTTTCTTGCAAACCATCCACAAATTGTGCCATTAGACTCTCCAGAGAGTCTTCTACTTCCAACCGGTTTCTCAGATGCTTAAATTCCTCATAATACTCCTCCACACACTTGTTGCCTTGTGTCAAACGTCTAAAACGCTTCTGCATATCTCGGTGAAAGTGTGGTGGTACATAGCGCCTTCTCATAATGTATTTGAGCTCTTCCCAAGTCACTATATTCCCATATCGGTTCCTCCTCCTCTCAGTCACTTCTCTGTCCCACCAAGTAAGAGCATGGTCAGTGAACTGGGCTGTAGCTAGAGCTACTCTCCGTGGATCAGCATATCTATAGTATTCGAAAATATGCTCCATCCTTCTCTCCCAATCAAAATAAGCTTCTGGGTCCACTCTTCCAGCAAAGGTTGGTGGATTAAGCTTAACATCAGGCGCTGGGTACTGTGGTTGTTGTGGTGGTGCATGGAATGGTGGTGCATGGGCATGGAATGGTGGTGCTTGAAAAGGTGGTGTTTGAGCTGATTGCTCTCCCAAGCCACGCGCTTCTCCTTGCCTAGCCGTTTCAGGTATGTCTGGTCTTCCAGGCTGCAAGAGTTGCCCCAAACGATCCATACCAGCTGCCATGTTGCTGAGTTGCCCATTGATGGCTGCTAGCATTTGGATCATGGCATTAGTGGCATCTACTTGTTCTGAGCTATCAGACATTGTTGTTCTGGACAAGGATTCGATCCAGTTGAGGAGTGGTCGATTCTCTAGGCGATCGGTCGATCTTAATGTCGATCGGTCGATCTGAAATTCGTCCGTAGAAGGTTGGATCGATCGGTCTGTTTGGGGATCGGTCAATCTTAGATGTGATCGACCCGAGGTACGATCGGTCGATCTAGGTCCGCTCGGTCGATCTTGTAATTGTCCGCAAAAGTGGATCGGTCGATCCAAAGTTGATCGATCGTTCCTGATCCTTTACGTCTAGGGTTTCCACTAATTTAAAGTCTCCCGCAGCCGCTTTGCAGAGGGAGATCGATCGATCCAAAGAGGGATCGGTCGATCTGGGCTCGGTTTTTCCTCTCGCTTAAAGTTCCTGTCAGCTGTAGACAAACCAAAACCAAAGTGAAATACGAAATTCCTAGCCGTTTTTTTTTTCCTCTAGTTTCGTCTACAGACTCTAGAATCCTACTAGTTTAAAGGTGTCTAACTATTCTAAACTCGTTTCTACTAATAATTCATACTCAATTCCAAAGGACTAAGAATCTGTCAGTTTTTTTTTTTTTTTTTTTTTTTAAGAGTGAATGAAAGTTGCAGACAAAAAGTTAAAAAGAGATAGGTTTAGACACTCCCTGAGAAGGTAGAATCTTCAGCTCTGATACCAAAAGATGATATACGCTCTGGTTGTCAGAAGAGGATGCAGACCAAGGGGTTAGTGTTTGTGCCAACAAGGGAGATCCTCTCCTGGTTAAACACGAAGGGGGAAGCGATTTGGACCACACGAGGGAGGAATGATCTCGTGATACACCAAGGTTCTTCGCGCCTGGATGACAGATCAAGGCAGAAGAATTCGTTTGCTACAGATTAAGGAAAAATCGACTAGGGCTCTGAAATTTGTTTTCAAATCAATTCTGTCTGTCATTCCAGGGGAGGCTAAGGTTTTAATTACCTTAGCCTAAAAAACAACAAGTAGTTTTAAAAGAAAAACAACAAGGCGTTCAAAACTTCCACAAAAAACTACAAACAGTTTAAAACTTAAAAACCAGGGGCTGGTAAAAGGTTATTATCGTAGAACAGGCCCTGTCTTGCACACTAGAGGTATTGCCTCGTTAAAACCCCCTTCAGAAAACCCATAGGGACAAAACCGAAGGTAGGAAAAAGAGTACAATTCCTTAGCATGTCTTTGTGTGTCTTTACTCTATAGTGATAGTAAAGACACCAGAAGATGATGTCTGACACTGGAGAAGCTCGCACGAGATGCTTGAAAATGGGTCTTCTCCCTTGCTGCTGTCGATGACTGAGGGTGGACAAAGACTAGCTGATCCTTGCTCGAGCACAAATTCTACTAGATGGTTGAACTTGTGTGCGATGGCTCTGGCTCTTTGGCGAGTTATGGGTCCATTAGGTACTTGAGGGATGATCTGCACTCCCTCTGGTTCAGCTGTCATTGTTGAAGAGTCGATGTCCTCATCATAGTGGAATCAAAACCCCTTCATCATTCACAACAATTGAAGAGCTAGTAGCCTTCAAATTCATCCCCATCCAGCCGCCATCAAAACAAGAGAAGCTAGTAGCTTCTATCCATACATCCAACCATCCGCTGCCCAAGGAGAGTTAGTAACCTCCTTCTTCATCATTCAACCTACCTTCAAGCCGATCTTCTGGTTTATTCATAACCAGGGCCGCACCAAGTGGTATCAGAGCCTCTTGAAGGTTAAGGTTTATGAAATCACTTTGATTTCGAAACCACCATCAATTTCTTTTCATTTTTTTAAGTTTCATAAACAAATTCTTATCTTTATATCTTTTGTAAGTCAGCTGAGCCTTTTCTGAATTACAAAATGATCTAAGAAAGGATCTGAAAATTAAAATCAGAAAAAAAAAAACGAAAATCAGAAAAAAAAAAAAAAAAAAAAATCTTACAATCTTTCTATCTTAAGTTTCAGTAGGTTTAGCTCTAGATCTTAGGTGATTGGGCTTTGATCTATTTTGAACTTGTTGGAATAATCTATCCGGTTTAGCTCTAGATCTTAGGTGATTGGGCTTTGATCTATTTTTAACTTGTTGGAATAATCTATCCTAGATTCATAATCTATTCATCATATATCCATCAAATCTACCATGTATTCTTTTGGGAACAAAAGAAAATATGGAGAGAAGGCAAAACAACAAGCAACAAGGGAGAGAGTTGCACCTACCCAAACTGTGATCCTGAGTGAGAAGCAATTAGAGGATCTAACAGATCTGATCTACAATCAAATGAGAGAAAAAAAATTCCACAAGCCAAGGTGGGAAGTGCCTGATCTAAAACCAGTAAGTCCAAAGAAGCAAGTCAACAACAGAGGTCGATCCCTACTATTTTCAGGAAATAGAAAAGATCCTGAAATATACTTGCAATGGGAAAGCGATATGGAAAAGTGGCTACAATTCAACAAAATTTCCAAGGAACTGGAGTTATCACAAGTGGTCTCAGCATTCACATGAAAAGCTCATGAATGGTGGTTAAAGGAAAACCCTCCAACTATCTACAAGAATTCAGTGCTAGATTGGAGAGGTGTTAAGGCACGGATGCATGAAGAATTTGTAGAGCAGTACCAATCCACCCCAACCAGAGTGACGTCTATATCACCATCAGCTAAGGAGCTCAAAATAAATAAACATGAAGAAGATACAGAAGATTCCATCTTGCAGACTATCAACAAACCCAAACAAGACATACAACCAATCAACGGATCATACAAACCAGACCCAGAAGAATTAAGCAACAAATCGACTTGTTACAGAAGCTCAACTCATCAAGAAATCACTGAAAAAAAGAATTGGATCAAAATCTATTCAGATGAAGGAGATATTCAACTTCCAAGTCGGCAAACGACCATTGAATCCGAAGGACATAATCGTTTACTTATTGAAGGACCCCAAGAGAACCAGGATGAAACAAGTTGTAAACAAACATTTTCTGGAAAGCTAATACTTCATAGGGGCATTTCGAATTGGATTCATGTCCAAATTCCTTATGGTTTAAAAGTTATTCAACTTATAAACCAGAAGATGCTCGGATTGCCATATTTGGAAGCTTACGGGTTCAACCACTTACAAACCAGAATTTGGCGACCAGGAGAGAAATATAATCATTCTGGAGACATATCTAATCATCCAGGAGGTTTATCAATAAACTTGGAGGGTTCGGATTTGAGGAAAAATCGTTTTAAAGGAGGAGGGGATGGTGCGATCTCGATAAGCCTTAATTTTAAGGATTTTAAGATCAACCATGAATCAAGCAACCAATACCATTTTTCTCAACTATCTAGATATAATGGAGATTATGGTCTTGCCAAAACTCAATTGGTTCATGTTGAATCAAGAGATGGTCGAATTTTCCTTCTGTTGGACCGTAGTGAGCTAGTTCGACCACCCATGCAAGTTCAAGAGGCTATACTTGTTTTTGATGATTCAAGGCACGTCTTAGCTCATACACATACAAGGGATAAGGCCCAAAAGGCCCAGAAAGACACCAATGAAAAGTTGGGCCTACTCAAGGAAGAGCCCAACAAGATGAAGATTGAGCAGGGCCCATATTGGCCCATGAAGTTTAAGGATCGACCCCCATGGGCTATTATAAATAGATGTGGACGTGGCCCAATTAGAAAATAAGATTAAAAATAAACCAGTCTGTTGGTTTAATATATTTTTGGTTTGTAATTAATTACTTAATTTAAACCAGAAGATTAGATAGGATAGGATAGGCCAAAGAATTTGTTGGCACAAAATTAGGATCAGTTAGTTAGCATATTCTTTTGGTACACAAAATCTTGTTAGCATAAAATTAGGATCAATTAGTTAGGATATTATTGTTAGCATAAAATTAGGAACTAATTAGTTATGATTTTATTGTTAGAATAAAATAGTTAGGATATTCCTTTTTGTAGGCATAATCTTGTTAGGGATTTATGCCTATAAAAACACTTCCACCCCCTTTGTAAATGAAAACATCGAATTTTATAAAATATTTCAAAGCACTTTTGCTTCTTGCTTTCTCTGTTCAGCATAAGAACATTGTTTTCATTCACTTAAGGAAAGAATGATCCAGATGCCTATTTGGAATGGGAAAAGAAGATTGAAATAGTCTTTACCTGCCAAAACTATTCTGAGGAAAAGAAGGTCAAGATAGCAGCCACTGAATTCGATGGATATGCTATCAACTGGTGGGAGCAGATTGCCACCACAAGACGTCGCAATGGAGAGCTCCAGGTCACATCTTGGTATGAGATGAAAACCATGATGAGAAAGAGATTTGTGCCAGCCCACTATGGAAGAGATTTACACCAGAAGCTGAGGAGACTAAATCAAGAAACAAGGAGTGTAGAAGATTACCATCAAGATATGGAAAGCCTCATGATCAAGGCTGAAATAGATGAGACTATGGAAGCTACTATGGCTCGATTTCAAGGAGGACTTAATAGAGATATTCAGGATCGATTGGAGTTGCAGGAATATGAAGACATGGATGAATTACTCCACAAGGTCATTCTTATTGAACAACAAAACAAAAGGAGGCACAATACAAGGAATCCATACATATCAACTTCTAAACCGCCCTATAACAGAAGTGATAGACAAGGAGAGTCATCTTTCAAAACGCCTGCTAAGGCTAAGGAAGGACCAACTCTTCCCTCCCCACGTGAAGACAAGGGCAAGGGACCAGCAATCCAAACGCCACCAACAAAGACCAGAAACATCAAGTGCTTCAGATGCCAAGGATTTGGACATTATGCCAATGAATGTTCAAACAAGAGGGTAATTCTTATCCTAGAGAATGGAGAGATAACATCAGAGGATGATCAATCAGAATCCGAAGGTGAAGCTTACCCAGTTCAAGGGCAATTGTTGGTTACTAGAAGAACCTTAAGTGCACAACCCAAGGTTCAAGAACAAAGGGAAAACTTGTTTCACACTCGATGCCTCATCCAGGAAAAGGTGTGTAGCTTGATCATAGATGGAGGGAGTTGCACCAACGTTGTAATGCCCCGTTCCGTAGGACGACCGTACGGTACAGCCGCGGTCGAGAACGGGCAGTTGTGTTGGGACGTGTGGTCGATCCGAGGGATGTGTGGTCATTCATCCGCAGAAAAATTCAGGTTAGAAATGATGTGGCGATGACATGGTGATGATGTGGCATGGCGTGATGATGGGGATTTCCACTTAGTCCTTTTTAATCATTTTTAATTAAGTAAGTGGAATTTTAATTAAGTGGGACAGGTGTAGAGATTTAAGGGTATTAAGAGATTAAGTGGGACAGGTGTGGTGATTTAAGGCTGTTAATTTGTTTAGTGGGACAGCTGTCTGATTTTAGTGGAATTAAACTAATTAGTGGGACAGGTGTCAAGGTAAAGCCATGCATTTTCACCTTATAAATACCCCCCTTGTTACCTTAATCCATGTTTAGAAATCTGAAGTTTAAAAGCTGTATACTAAGAGAGTTAGAGAGAGAAATAGGCGCCTGGTGAGAGGCTGTGCAACCGTGAAGAGAGGAGGCCATCCGCGAGTGTTCTCAGGCCTGTCCGAGTGTTTAGGCTATTCATCCGTGTTCTGTGAGTTGGTCTTTTATTTTCTCTTAAAGCAAGACAGTTGATCCGAGTTCGGTTAGGACGTTAGGATTGTTTGCATGATGCTTTGCGGTGCATTAATAATTTCTATTTTAATGTTGTGTTGTGATTTAGTGGATTGCATGCATGTTGAATTACAGTTGAATTTTGCGGTTATGTTTCATGATCAGTCGCATGCATGATAAATTATGATTAAGTTGTTGCGTTAGGTCCAAGGATGCCATTAGTAGAACCTTAGGTTGGTTTAGGTCTTATTTGATTGGCTGTACATGTTCTTGTTTGATTGTTGTGCAGTTGGTCAAATAATAGGCCTAGACTGGACCGAGAGCGATACAAAGTGGTGTCTGGTTTAGGAAGTCGTTTGTGGTTATGTTGTGTTGGTCTATTCGAGAAGAGGTGACTCGAATATGACATGTCTTGTTAGTCGTTGAGTTGTTGTCCATGCGAGAGACGGTGACTCGTATGTGACTTGAGTTATGGGTTTGAGTTGTGGGATTTGTGACTTGTAGCATGTGTGGCTAAGGACCTGACCGGGACGGGAAGGAATAGGCTAAGGTCACGGCGCGCATGGGTAGTTTAGAGTCAATATTGGTTAAGCCGTCTGTTGAGTTATAAGTACATTGGTCTTAAACATGATTGATCTTGTTTGAGTTCACTTGCATTATTGCGGGATGGGTTAGATAGTATTTTTCGACCAGCTCACTCAGCATTAGCTGACCGAACTCGTTCTTGCAGATAAACGCAAGGTTGTGGAAGGAGGGCGGAACAGTCCAGTGTAGATTTGAAGACCCCTTAGTAGAAAGTATGTTTCTTTTGGACTTGTGTAAATTTCATAGGAAGTATGACGCTTTCGCTAAGTATTGTAATCGGGTTTTGTAAGAACCTTTAGAAGTATGTTTAATATATAAAATGGAGGTTTTCCGTATATCTTATTAAAGTCTTAGTTAAATTTTAAGTTCTGAATACCTAAGTCCCGGCCGGGCTAACCTCAACAAGGATGTCCGTTCTTGGTCACGGAACCTTGAATGAGATGGAGTTGATTTAATCGGGGTTCGGATCGTGTCTGTTCGGGCTTTCGGACTATATTCGGAAGAACAGTCGGACAGGATTCGGGCCTATCGTAACACCTTCGGTCTAGTAGGATCGGGGGCGTTACAAACGTGGCCAGCCAAACCCTTGTGGACCGGCTCAACTTGGTCACTCACAAACATCCCAGACCATATCAGCTACAATGGCTTAATGAGGAAGGAGAAATGAAAGTTACAGAACAAGTGGAAGTACCTTTAAGCATTGGGAAGTATCAGGATCAGATCATATGTGATGTGTTGCCCATGGAAGCAAGTCACCTACTTTTGGGAAGACCCTGGCAATATGACAAACGAGCCATACATGATGGGTACACAAACCGGCACTCATTCAAACACAAAGGAAAACAGATCACATTAGTGCCACTCACGCCCCAAGAGGTTCACCAAGATCAGATGCAACTAAAACAAAGGAGAGAAGAAGCCAAAGCTCTAACACCAGCAACTCACGGCTATGAACACCCTAAGGTAAGTCATCATAGTCTCTTTGCTACTCCTAGTGAAGTTAAACATGCCCTAAATGAGCAACAATTCATGATGTTACTAGTTTGCAAGGAATTGCTAGCTAGTAGTACTAACCTGACTCCGGAAATACCGAGAGAGATTGAGTTTCTTTTGCAAGAGTACAGGGATGTGTTTCCAGATGATCAACCAGTGGGATTACCTCCTTTCCGAGGTATAGAACATCAGATCGACTTTGTACCAGGCGCCACTCTTCCAAACAGACCAGCTTACAGGACCAATCCTGTAGAGACAAAGGAGCTTCAAAGACAGGTCAATGAGCTCTTGGAGAAAGGACATATCCGCGAGAGCTTAACCCCTTGTGCAGTACCTGTTTTACTTGTACCTAAGAAAGATGGTAGCTGGCGCATGTGCGTAGACTGCAGAGCCATTAATAACATAACAGTTAAGTACAGACATCCTATTCCTCGCTTAGATGATATGCTTGATGAGTTATATGGATCTTGCATCTTTTCTAAGATAGATTTGAAAAGTGGATATCACCAAATTAGAATGAAAGAGGGGGATGAATGGAAAACTGCTTTTAAAACAAAATTAGGATTGTATGAATGGTTAGTTATGCCTTTTGGACTCACTAATGCACCTAGTACCTTCATGAGATTAATGAACCATGTATTTGATAGTTTTGTATGAATAAGAGTTTAGGAATGGAAGAGAGTATGAAGAAGAGAGTATAGAAGTGTTATCTAATGAGAGAAATCGATTCCATTATTTTTGTGTTGCTTACAATGAGAGGCTGCTTAGCCTTAAATAGAAATCTTCCTAGGTTACATGATAGGTTGTCTAGACTAGGGATAAGATAGTGTGCTTATAGAGCCGTTACATGAAGGCTTATCACTGTTAGAATTTGCAGAATAATAGTTAGAATAGGTAGGAGAGTTTCTGGGTTTATATTTGATAAGGGAAGAACAAGAGTGAGAATAATAGAGAGATTGTGAGACAGAGAGTATGGAAGGAGGATTCTATTTCCTTTGTTCTCCTGGAATAAGAACATAACAAACACACCCAAAGACACGTAAGTGTGAAATAGATGGTTTACTCTTATTAAGTACCTCAAATGGGGATAAATCCTCCAAGATTTTTGTGGGGGAGTCTATTGATGAGGTAGCAAGCGGTAACAAGTGCATCTCCCCAAAACTTCTTTGGGACATTGCTTTGGAACATGATAGACCGTGCCACTTCCATGAGATGCCTGTTCTTTCTTTCAGCCACTCCATTTTGTTGGGGCGTGTAAGGACAACTTGTTTGATGGATAATTCCATGTTTATCTAAGTGCTGTTTGAATGCTAGACTTGTATATTTCCCTCCATTATCTGATCTAAAAATTTTGATCTTGGCATTATAATGGTTAGTCACATACATTTGAAATTTAGTGAAGGCTTCTAGGACTCTATCTTTTGTTGGCAATAGTGTTACCCAAGTATATTTCGATTTTTGGTCTATGAATGTAACAAAGTATTTATGGTTGTCTCTAGATGTGCATGGTGAAGTCCAAACATCAGAGTGAATGAGATCAAAGCAATTTTCATATATAGTTGTAGACTTAGGAAACACTGATTTACAATGTTTACCTAGTATACAAGCTTCACATTCATCATTTTTAAAAGACATACTTGGCAACAATAGTTCTAAAGCCCTAGAGTGAGGATGTCCTAATCTAGAATGCCAAATAGCACTATTAGCCTTATTCAAAACAGAGTTGAAAGCAATAGATAAAGAAAAATCTGGTTGTGTGTCTTCAAGCACATACAAGTCATCCTTGGACACTCCCTTTTCAAACACCTTATTAGTCTTAATATGCTGAAAGTAAACATCATTAGGACCAAAGATAGCATAGAAATTAAGATCAGAGGTTGTTTTCTTAACACTTAGCAAGTTTGAGGTGAATGTGGGCATATAGAAGGCTGTTGATTCTTTATTAAACAATTTCAGGTTTCTAATTCCTCTTATTGGTATCTTATCACGATTAGCTATTACTACATCTCCTAAAGCCGGTTTCATATTGATAAGTAGATTTTTTTCACTAATCATATGATGAGAAGCTCCTGAATCTACAATAAGTGGCTTAGTGAGATTTAGAGCTTGAAAAGAGTTACCAGAGGTATTAGCTTCCTTAAGTGCTTTTATCAGTGCATCAAAGTCCGATTTTCTAGCGAATTCTTGTTGAAATGTTGCAAGGGCTTTCCCTTCTTCATTGGTTGGCGTGGATGAGCTAGTGCTAGCCTTGGCTCTTGCCTCATGAGTTGCTTCTTGGGAGAGATTGGCCCTTGGTTGGTTTACCCATTTTGGCTTTAAGTGTGGATGGAGAATCCAACACTTGTCCTTAGTGTGGCCTTCTTTCTTGCAATAATCACAGAATCCTCTTCTTTCCCCACGGTTCAAGCCTCCTTTCTGGTAGGTGTTTGCCTTGTTGGCTGTGATGAGCTCTCCTTTGCCTCCAAAGAGGCCTAATGATCCTTGTTCCTTCTGAATCTTATTGCATACTTCTTCAAGACTTGGAAGAGTGTCTGACCTTAAGATGTGCTTGATAAGATCATTGTAAGTTGGGTTTAGAGTCAAGAGGAGTCCAAAGACTTTATCTTGCTCACGTCTTTCATTTAGCACCTTGGGATCCATGGTGCTGTTGGAATGAGGAAGCAATTCACCAAGGAAAAGAGTGTTAACGGCTAGTAATGAATCTTCTAGAAGGATTGGTGACTCACCTCTGCCAGCACAAAAGGGGAAAGAGGCGCCAGCACTAAAGAGGAAGCACACACTCTTACCTAAAGTAGTCGCTTTTAGGTTATCCATTTCTGTATAAAAGGATCATTAAGGTCTCTCTTTGTAATCAAGAAATCCTATTCTAATAATATGTGTTTACCTAATCTCTCGTCTAAACTCTCTCCACTCTTCCTAAACTTCTAAAACTTACATGGTATCAGAGCATTTGCTCATAAATCTTCCCTGAATCATTCGTAAACTCTTCATTCCTCTCACTATTCAATCCACAAATCTCTTTCTCTCTGGATTTTAAAGCGCTTAATCTATGATAAACATGTTCTAGCCTATCCTCTCTGAGATCTAAAGATCCTTAGAACCATTGGTGATGAGTTGAGGAAGACTAGATGTGGGTATCATGCGGATTATAGTAGTCTTTTCTGGGTCCAGGTCTTGTTCTTTCTCTCGCGGCCATTGATATACGGTCCATAGCTCATATTCCACAAGTTTGAAACGTGTTTCTACTCAAAAGAAGAACTAAAAGGCTACTCAAAGCTTCACGGTTCAAAATACTTTCGAAAGGAGCCATCTTTCAACCTCCTTCACTGAGCCGTATTCATCTTCCTCATCGTGCTGTTGAAACCCAGAATCCGTACACCCTTCTAAACTCCTCAAAGGCAGTTCCTCTGGTCTCCTTTCTCAACAAATCCTTCCTTCCTGCATCCGGTGAAGTCATTTAAGACCAAAAGAAGGCAATTTGCTTCAATATTCAAGTCTGCGAAAAGAGGGTTTTGTATCTGTCCGTACAAGTTCGAGGGTTTTTCTGCTGAAGTTCCAGACTAAGTAAAGGAGGCTCCTTCCATCCCATTTCAAGTCCCCTTACCAGAACCAATCATCTTTGCCCTACCGTGAAGACCAAGCTTTATCCACCATTGTTGTACGGACCTAAACCCTACCTCATGGAGAACACTCGTTAAATAGCCGTTCCAGTGATCCTCAAGGGTTTAAACTATGTCTTGTGGTCTCGCATGATAAAGACTGCTCTTGGAGGCCGGGGTTTGGGAGATCATCTCCTATTTAATGAAGCACCTCCTAGTCTAATCCAGAATGAAGATGGTGATGAAATGGTCATCACAGATGAGCGAAAGTGGCATCAGGAGGACCTATATGTCCTATCCATTCTGCAAAACTCCTTAGATGGTCCAATCATGGAGTCCTACTCACACTGTGAAATGTCAATGGAACTATGGACTATTCTCAAGAAGGTCTATGGCAACACCTCCAACCTTAGCAGGATCTTTCAAGTCAAGCAGGCCATCAACAATCTAAGTCAAGATGATCCAGACTTCACCTCCTTGTTTGGGAAGTTCAGTTCCTTATGGGCAGAATTAGATATGCTCCGACCTGTTTCCTTTGATCCTGAAGTCATTAAGGAAAGGCGGGAACAAGATAAAGTCTTTAGCCTTCTCATGATTCTCAGTCCCACATACAACGATCTCATTAAACACATCTTGAGGTCAGATAAACTCCCTTCCCTTGAAGATGTATGCTCTCAGATACAGAAGGAATCCGGATCAAATGGATTGTTTGGAAGAAAAGGTGACCTTCTCACGGCTCACAAAAGCACATACAAGACCGAAGAAGAACCCATCTCAGCAAATAAAGGGTTTTACAAACCGGAAGACAAGAAGAGCATAATGTGTGATCATTGTAAAAGGAAAGGATATTCCAAAGATAAGTGTTGGATTCTTCATCCACACCTCAAGCTAAGCAAGTGGAAGGAAGTTCCTAGAGCTCATTTCACTCAGGAAACTGGATACTATCCCAAGAAGAACCTCCCATACCAAATCGCTCACGGCCCAGCTAGCTCTAATCAACAAGCCAGCTCCTCAAGTTCATCGTGCATTGGAAGTTCTCAAACTCATCCAGCTCATATGGTGCCATACCAACCAATGCAGTCAGAGTATGTCAGGAAATCCGATCTTGAAGCTCTCATCAAAGCATTCAAAGACAACTCTGGTAATGCGATTGTTGGTAGATCATTACATGCCTCATTTAATGCTTTCACTAAGTATAAACCATTAATTGTAGATTCAGGGGCATCTCACCATATGATCAGTGATATGAATTTGATTAAGAACATTGAACCGGCTGTATGGAATGTCTTGATAGCAAATGGAACAAATGTGCCAATAGAAGGAATAGGTGATATTAGATTATTCAATAAGGAATCTAGAGCCTTTTATATGCCCTCATTCACTTCTAACCTTCTATCTGTCAAGAGAGCTACAACCGATTTAAACTGTCATGCTATCTTTGGGCCTAATGACTTTGTGTTTCAGGATATTGAAACTAAGGAGATTCTGGGACAAGGTGTTACCAGAAATGATCTATATGTGCTTGAAGACTTATCTCCTAGTTCTCCTAGTCGTTTAGCTTCCTGTTTTTCAAATTTCAATAATTCTGAGATGAATGGTGATTTGTGGCATGCTAGGCTTGGTCATCCTCATCTTAAAGTGCTAGAGTTAATGTTTCCTAAAAAAGTTTTCAATAATGAATTATGTGAAGCATGTATCCTTGGAAAACACTGTAGGTCTGTTTTTCCTAAATCTCAAACTATGTATGAAAACTGCTTTGATCTTGTTCACTCTGATGTTTGGACTGCCCCATGTGTCTCTAGAGATAATCACAAGTATTTTGTTAGTTTCATAGATGAGAAATCAAAATACACTTGGGTTACCTTAATGCCATCTAAGGGTAGAGTTCTTGAAGCGTTTATGAGTTTTAACAAGTATGTGACTAACCAATATGATGCTAAAGTTAAATGTCTAAGATCAGATAATGGTGGGGAGTATACTAGCCAGGCCTTTAAACACTATCTCAACAAACATGGAATTGAGCACCAGACAAGTTGTCCCTATACCCCTCAGCAGAATGGAGTTGCTGAGAGGAAAAACAGACACTTAACGGAGGTGACTAGAGCCATGATGTTTCATAGGAAGGTTCCTAAACAGTTTTGGGGTGATGCCTTAGTTACGGCCTGCTACTTAATCAACAGACTTCCGACCAAAATCCTACATGACATCTCACCGTTTGAGGTACTTACTAAAACCAAACCTCATCTTGATCATATTAGAGTGTTTGGATGTGTTTGCTATGTGTTGATCCCAGGGGAACAGAGGAACAAGTTAGAGGCTAAGAGCACAAAGGCCATGTTTCTTGGATATTCAACCACACAGAAAGGGTACAAGTGCTACAATACTAATACCAACCGTGTCCTTATCTCCCAGGATGTTAAGTTTCTTGAAGACAAAAGCTATTTCTCGGATGGTACGTGGTATTGGACAGTGCATTATTAAAGGCAGCTCAGTCTAACGTGATAAGCACTCTGGTCACTTGATAAGGAAGGGAGAGCCTCATATGATAAGATGAGAAGATAAGGAAGCATGTATGTTGATAAGTTCAGTTGTAACGGTCCTATATGTATTCCTGCTTATCCCTAGCCTAGGCGACCTAGGTCTTTCTATTTAAGGCTATGCAGCCTCCTTGTAATCGCACACACTAAAAATACTAAGATTCTATTCTATTCCTCTTATGGCTAAACTCTCTATTCTCTACATGTTCTTGATGTTTATACTCTAATCTATTCAAAACTTCTCCTTAATCTTTCCTAAATCTAACATGGTATCAGAGCGGGTTTTGATTCTCTTATAAACTTCCGCACTCTCTCAGTCTTCTTCACTCTACGTTCCTTCCATTTCTTGTGTTCTTACGCTTTCTCAAACGCTTTCCATAGGATAACTGTGGCTGAGTCTACCTTCTCTAAAGATCTAAGATCCTCAAAACCATGGGTGATGAGTTGAAGGAGACTAGGTGTGGTTATCTTTGGTGTTGAGTTGTTATGCGAGTTTGCGTGTTCGTCCACCATTGTTGTACAGACGTTTCCTCTGGGTTCCTTCTATTTCATTAAAGATAACTCCTTTCTTCACTAAAGGTGTAAAAGAAGCAAGCTTTAGATCATTCGTGGCTCAAAAGGCACAAAAGCAGACGGTTTGCACCAAGAGGGTTTGTGTCCGTACTCTTCTTCCTCGACCAGCCACGAACCAGTGACCGTACACTTCCTGTTTTATTCAAAAAGATAGCTCATTTGGTCTTAAGACAAGTCATTCTCACCCCACCAGGTGCTGTCTTGAAGTCCTAGGAGTGATATCTGAGTATTGGAAGCTAGAAAATCTTCACCTTCTTTCAAAACCCTTGAGTACTCTGTCTCGGCATTTCTCAAATGGAGAATACAAGACCCATGGTTATACCAGTTACTCTTAAAGGTCTCAACTATCTCCTATGGTCCAGAATGGTGAAAACCACTCTCGGTGGTCGTGGGCTTGGAATGCATCTCCTTCTAGATGAAGCTCCACCTAAGGTGTTTCAACAGGCGGATGGACAGGAGATTATGATTGTGGATGAAGAAAAATGGATTCAAGAAGATCAGTTTGTTCTGTCTATCATTCAAAGTTCATTGGATAATGCCAGGGAGCTATGGGAAACACTCAAGAAGGTTTACGACAACACTACTAATTATTGGACTGAGAAGCAAAGAAAGAAGAGGAGTGACCAGAAGCTCTACGCCATCAATAATGGTGATCTATTCAAGCCCATCACAGCCAGAAGAATAAGGCCATCCATAAGGTGCATTTCTCAGATGGCCCATAAGGTGCATTAGTCCATTCAAAGAATAAGGAGGCCCAGGACCAAAGGAACACTAGACAGCCCAAGTGTGCACAGGCCTGTATAAATAAGAAAGGAATTGAGTCCAAGAGCCAGCCTGTGTGCAAATACCTCCACAAAGGCCCAAGTCCACAAGAAACCTTCTAGAAGGGCAAGAAAAATTGTTGGTGGCCAAGAAGCAAGCATTCACGTGTGGATAAGGAGGAGAAGGCAGTTGATGACAAGTCACTATCAACCTTGCTCTCCACACCATTCAAATTCAAAACATTTTCCCCCTCCTCTCTTCACTTGTGTCTCTATAAATACTCTTCACATGTAACCATTTAAGACTAAGGAAATATACTCATCCTTTACAAATTCTCCATTCTCTCATTCTCTTAGTTTATTCTCTTGTTCTTCATTCTACCCAAAATCTCCAACCAAACTCTTTTGTAAACTCTCTTATATCTATTTAAATCCGCAAATTCTAACATGGTATCAGAGCATGGTCTTGAATCAAGCAGATTCATATCTTCCCTTTCAATAAATCATCCTAATCTACTCACTCTGAGATTGAAAACCTAAATGGTGCTGAGTTGTGAGAGGTTATGATAGTTTATTTCTTGTGGATTGACCACTCCAATCTTCAATTAAACCTCTCCTGTTTCATTTCCAACAAAACGTTTTCTCAAAATCTTTGTAAAACTGTTTTATCCATTGGGTAATAGCTTTATCCAATGGTCCAAAATTTGAATTTCAAATTGTTTCATACAATTCTACTCTTCTCCTCATCTACAGTGGTGTATAAAACTTTGTCTTAAAAGCTTTTATGGTTCAAAGACAAAGCTTGAAGAAGAGAAAGAATTCAAAATTGCTTCAACATTTAGGAAGCATTGCTTGGACCAGTGGGTAAACCGTTTTACTTCACTGGTTTCACAGCTATTTAGCCACGAAAAACACCTCTTTTATGTTGTTCTGATGATCCTTGTGTCTGTAATTATCAGAAAACTTCTTTCTCATAAGTTATTCCGATGATACAACCCTTTAACCAATGGGTAAAGCTAGTGACCATTGGTCCATGTGTGTTTTTCTTTGGAAATCATAAACCGTGGCTAGATAGATGACAATGAAGAGAAAAGAATGGTGGTGGTTGCTTGGAATCACAAAGAGGGAAGAAATGGATGGGTTCCTAAAATTGCTAATCCATTGGTTAATTAAGTGTACTCATTTGAGAGCAAGAACACTTATGACCAGGATTAGGTTAATTACAATTCTTTGCCTTTCTTCTTAAGCCCCATCAAGTTCTCTAAGTCATTTATTGGATTTCAAATCAAAAGACAGCCATTTTTGAATTTTTCAAATGTTTTCTATTATCCATTGGACAATAACTTGAACTATTGGGTATTAGTGCCTTTCCTTTGAGAAAGTAAGACACTTCAAGCCATAGTCCACTTTGAATTTCCATGGATAGCAAACCACAAGCATTCAAGTAAACCGCAAACTTGAACTTGTCTCCTTTCTTGAGTAATGAGAGACACTTTAGCTTGTTGTAGCTTATTGTTCAAGTATTTCGGTTTGTGCTTGTTTGTTTTGTGTTTAAAACCTTGGACTAAGTTTCCTTTCATGTGAAATGTGGAACAACAAAGTCCATTGAAGTATGGTTGGAGTCAGTTTTGGTAGCACAATAGAGAACCATGAATAAAGTTCTAAGTTATGATGGAAAGTATGCTCTGTGGTTGCCATTAGAATGGATCCTCCACATCAGAAATCTTAATAAGCTAATACATGACTTAAAACCATGATGAATCCTATTGTGCTTCTATGAGGATTTGGGAAAAGAGAACCATGGTGGTATGCATTGCATCAGAAACTGTGTTGAATCCAAAAGCCCAAATCTAAATATATATATTATTAAGAAAGAGAGAATTGTAATTTGTTTCATTAAATTTGGTTTACAGTTTGTAGTAAAATTTCTTTGCTATTATGAGTCTAACTCTTGTAGTTATGAGAATCTAGAGTTTTGTTTGTGTTTCTTCTTATGAAGGAAATGATGCAACCATGTGTGGTAGTACAAATCAACCCGTGAGGAACAGCCTCACAATATCAAAGGTCACTGAAGGAGAGCAATCCGTGAGGGGGAGCCTTCAATCTAAGTCACTCAAACCAGCCTCTAAGACAAAATCACAAAGACTTAGTATCAAAGCCTTTGTCAAAAAGGCTATCTCTATACTCACATCTATCTCAATTTGATTAAAATTCTAATTTAGAATTGTTTAAAAGAGGGAAGTGAACCTTGGTGAAATATGCTAGACATTTAGGACCATAGATGAATCCAAAAGTCCTCTTCAAAACCACTTAAGGGAAGTGAACCATGTTTTCCTTTATTCTCAAAAGTATAAGGAAGCATGATGAATCCAAAAGTCCTTAAAGGATCCTTTTACTTTCTGTCTCATTCTCTTAATTCTGCTTATACTCAATCTGTCTCTTATAATCTTGGTTACTTATACTCTAATCATTGGTTACTCATTCTATATACTCTATACATTTATAAACTCTATCTCATCTAAAGTGTTGAAATTCATTGCTTTAGTTCAATTGATCTTTGCTATTGTCTTATTTGAATTCTTAAATTGCACATTTATAACTTTGATATTCCTCATGACATACTTAAAATTCTTCTTCTTTATAACTTGTTTAAGGGTAAAGGAGACCATGAGAGCCTCAAAGAAAAGATGGCAAGCAGGAATTCATACAAAGCAACACCAAATCATGAAGGACTAAAGGAGTGAAAACATTGGAAAGAGGTGGCACTCTACATTACCTTACACATCAGAGCCTATCCTTCAAGGGTATATTCCTGAGTGAAGAAGTGGGAGGCCACATATGCTGCGTAGAAGGCAGTCAATCCTTGAAATCATGAGGAAATTTGGCTTGGAATACAAAAGCCCACAAGAAGCAGCTTCCTCCTATCAGAGCCTACATCAAGAATGTATATTCCTGAAGTTGGAGAGCATGGCTAACGCAAACAAGAAGGCATTCTTGAAGAAAGGTGGTCCAATATCACTGATGATCTTTGATGCTCATCCTTCCAAACTTGACTTAATACTCTTATTCTCTAAGTCAAGCTTGAGGAGGGGTGAGATGAGCATCCATCTGATGTTAATTAAGGAACCTATAGGCACAACAATGCAAATGCTTAAGTGTTACAATGACGTGAGGGTGTCTTGAAGATGCACCAAATTCAAATTCTTCCAAGGAGCACTCAAAGGCGTGGACAACAAGTTACAACCATGCTAAGGTTTTTAATGAGGGAGCTCTTCAAAGTTCCAAGCTTGATCTCTGGATCTTCTGTGATCAAGCTTGAGGGGGAGTATTAGAAATAAGGAAGGAAAAGGAGCCAAGGCCAAGAAAAGTTCAGGCCGTGTTCAAGCTCAGTATTACCACATCCAAACTCCTAATGCTAAGCTTGAGGGGGAGTATTGGACTGAGAAGCAAAGAAAGAAGAGGAGTGACCAGAAGCTCTACGCCATCAATAATGGTGATCTATTCAAGCCCATCACAGCCAGAAGAATAAGGCCATCCATAAGGTGCATTTCTCAGATGGCCCATAAGGTGCATTAGTCCATTCAAAGAATAAGGAGGCCCAGGACCAAAGGAACACTAGAAAGCCCAAGTGTGCACAGGCCTGTATAAATAAGAAAGGAATTGAGTCCAAGAGCCAGCCTGTGTGCAAATACCTCCACAAAGGCCCAAGTCCACAAGAAACCTTCTAGAAGGGCAAGAAAAATTGTTGGTGGCCAAGAAGCAAGCATTCACGTGTGGATAAGGAGGAGAAGGCAGTTGATGACAAGTCACTATCAACCTTGCTCTCCACACCATTCAAATTCAAACCATTTTCCCCCTCCTCTCTTCACTTGTGTCTCTATAAATACTCTTCACATGTAACCATTTAAGACTAAGGAAATATGTTGGAATGAAGAAGAATGATGAATGCATCTAAGTGAAGTATTGGCGACATCATCATGTATTTGTCTTAGACTTGTGCAGGTTAATGATAAGTGTATCTCTGTATCCAAACAAGTCTAGAATAGGATTAGTATAAATAGATGTCTCTCACTCACTTTGTAAGTATGAAAATCATTTTCTAAAATTCTTAATAAAAGTTCATTCTCTTTTCTCTCAATCTCTCTCAATCTCTCATTCTCTAAATCTCAAATTCTCTCAATCATCAAATCTTTCATGGTATCAGAGCCAGGTTTGATCAAACTGGCACAAAAATTTCGAAAACTCTTTGTTTCTAACTCGCGATCACCATCCAACCTCGAAGAGAAGCCCGTCGCGGAAGGTCCGGTGTTCGTCGATCATTAACTGCAAGAACTCACGATTTCTTTCCAGATTCTTTATCTAGGACGATTCTCCGGCGAATTCTGTGGATTTCCTCGGTGATTTCATCAAATTTGGTTGCTTGAATCAAAAGTTATCAAGATTCTTCCATTGGCGGTTTCACGATCGAATCACCGTGAGTTCCTGGGTTTTGATCTTCATGTTCTTCTTCAATTCTTCATCAAATCTTGTGATTCAAAAGCCAAAACTCAATAAAATTGAATCAAGATGATGAATCGGGAGGTCCGCTCAGCTCAAATTCAAGTTTTGTGATCAATCTCATCATTTTTCGAAAATCGGTCCTGTTTCACGCCACCGTGGGTATTTGATCCTGTTCTTCATTTGTTTCTTGATCATCCTTGATTCGTGCGTGATCCAATCTTAGTTTAGGATCTTGTGACTAAGTTCTGGAGATTTGGTTGCAATCCTATGGTTTTTAATCCTCAAGATTGTGTTACTTGCGTTATAAGGAACTATCGATTCAAACTAGATATGGCGGGAAACGGTTGTTTCGATTTTTGATTGATATCTGGAGTTGTTTTTCATCTGGATCTCTAGTATTGAAGGAGTTTAGGTCTGTGAACAAGTTTTAAAGGATAGGCAGAAGGTTATCTGATTGATCCTGGTTTCTTGTCAAGCGTTATTTGAGGACTTTGTGTTTGTCTTCTCGCGTGTGTGTGGCTTGGTCTGGTTGTTTGTGAGTGTGCAGGCCTAAGATCGATTCAAATGGAGCTGCATCCACAAATGAAGGCTCCTATCATGCTTCAAGGAGCAAATTACTTAACCTGGTCCAGGACAATGAGGACCACGTTGTGCAGCAAAGGGTTATGGAATCATATCCAACAACCGGCTCACATGATAACTGAGGAGGAAACTCAGGATGGAAATGCTGAACAAACCCTATGGTTCCAGCAAGATCAAACGGTATTAGCTATTCTTCAATGCTCCCTAGCTAGCTCTCTTTTAGAAGCATACTCTTATTGCTCTAGTGCTAAGGAACTTTGGGAGACTTTGAAAACAGTTTATGGCAATACTACTAACCTCTTAAGAATTTTTGAGGTAAAGAAAGCTTTGAATGAGCTTAAATAGGAAGATGTGGAGTTTACCAAACACTATGGATCATTCAGAGCTTTGTGGGCAGAGCTGGAGATGCTTAGACCAGCTTCCATTGATCCTCTCACTCTTCTTGAAAGGAGAGAGCAAGATAAGGTGTTTGGGCTGCTAATGACTTTAAACCATTCATACACTGACCTGATATAACATATTCTCAGGGAAGATAAGCTGCCAAGTCTTGAGGATGTTTGTGCAAAGATCCAAAAGGAACAAGGGTCTCATGAGCTTTTTGGACACAAAGTGGAGATGGTGGTGGCGCATAAAGGTGTTTTTAAGCCGACAACTGCTGAAGTCAGGAGGAAGAAGCAGCTATGTGACCACTGCAAGAGAACTGGCCATAGCAAGAAGGAGTGTTGGGTGCTTCATCCAGAACTCAAGCCTAGCTGGTTTGTTGAGAGGAGCAAGAAATCTTCAACCGGCCCTAGTTCTTCTAACATGGTTCATGTTGTAGGTTGCTCAAGTGCATGTACCATGGAGCCGGCGAATGCATCTTCTTCAACTATGGCTAACCAAAATGAATATGTCACAAAGGCTGATCTAGAAAACCTCCTCAAAGCATTCAAGTCTGGTAATGTATTGGGTAAAACTTATCATGTTTCCTTAAACACATCTATGGCTTCTAACTCCTTAATTGTTGATTCTGGTGCATCTCATCATATGATTAAAGACTTAGGTTTGCTAGACAATGTTGAACCTGCCTTAGGAAGTGTTGTAATTGCAAATGGAGTTAATGTACCAATTAAAGGAGTAGCTAATCTTAGGATGTTTAATAAGGAATCCAAGGCTTTTTATATGCCTTCTTTCACATCTAATTTACTCTCTGTTAAAAGAGCTACTACTGATTTGAATTGTCAAGCTATCTTTGGTCCTAATGATTTTTACTTTCAGGATATTGAAACAAGTAGGAAGTTTGGCCAAGGAACTACAAGGAATGACTTGTATGTGCTAGAAGATTTACCTGCCTTTCCATTACAACCGTGTGCAAATAAAGTTGATATGACTCTCAATGCTGAATTGTGGCATGCTAGACTAGGACATCCTCATTCTAGAGCCCTTGAATTGATTGTACCTGGAATAAAATTGCTTAATAACATTTGTGACTCTTGTATTCTTGGAAAGCATAGTAGAGTAGTTTTTGAACAATCATCTCATGCTTATGATAATTGCTTTGATTTAGTACATTCTGATGTTTGGACATCTCCCTTTCCTTCTAGAGAAAATCAAAAGTATTTTGTTACTTTTATTGATGAAAAGTCTAAGTATACTTGGGTAACATTGCTTAATTCAAAGGATAGGGTGTTTGATGCATTTCTTAACTTTCAAACATATGTTACTAACCAATATAATGCCAAGATAAAGATTTTTAGGACTGACAATGGAGGGGAGTATACTAGCACCAAGTTTCAGCAACACCTAGCCAAGCATGGCATTGAACATCAAACAAGCTGTCCTTATACTCCACAACAAAATGGAGTAGCTGAGAGGAAAAACAGACATTTGATGGAGGTTGTGAGAACAATAATGTTTCACAAGAAGGTTCCCAAAAGATTTTGGGGAGATGCATTACTCACTGCATGTTATCTAATCAATAGAACTCCAACCAAAGTTCTAGATGATTTGAGTCCTTTTGAGGTATTAAACAAAACTAAGCCAATTATTGATCATTTAAGAATTTTTGGGTGTGTTTGTTTTGTTTTGGTACCAGGGGAACTTAGGAATAAGCTGGAACCAAAAAACATCAAGGCTATGTTTCTAGGATACTCCCCTACTCAGAAAGGATACAAATGCTACAATCCAGAATCTAGAAGGGTTCTGGTGTCTAGGGATGTCAAGTTCCAAGAGAATAAAGGATTCTATGAAGATGGAACTTGGGAAGAACTTAAAGACATATCTACATCAAATTCTGATCAGGCTGAGAACCTAAAGAAAATTTTAGAAAACCTTGGCATAGTCCAGCCTCACCAACCAGCTCATGTCCATGTACCGCAGCAACAGGGTCCAGGTCCAACTAATAGCTGGCATGAACCGGCTGCATCCAACCGGACGACTTCTGGTCATGACCGTCCAACAAGTGAAACCGTCCCTGCACCTGACCAGTCACCACATGATCCATGTGAAGTTGCTTCAAGCTTGTCTCGTCCTACCTTAGTCCACGGGACTGTCCATGTCTCATCTAGAGGCGCTAGTACTTCAAGTTCATCCAACATTCAATCACTGCCCTCTCCACCATCAAGTCCTCCTGAACAGCATCCTCTTGACCATGAGGGGGGAGAAGCGAGTACACATGCTCAAGATGATATTCTAGTTTCAGCATCAAAAAGGCCAAGGGATCAACCTAATCTTGTACAAGCCGCTTTAGAGGAAGAAACAAATCAACCTGTGGCTCTCAGAAGAAGTACAAGGCAGAAGTTCCCAGCTGACAATTGGAAGAATACAAGGGTGTACTACAACCACAATGCAGTAGCACATCATGATCAGGGAGTATGTTCTCTAATTACTATTCCTACTAATCATGTTGCTTTCACTGTGAGTTTAGATAAAGAACAGATTCCTAAAAGCTATGAGGAGGCTATGGAGATTAAGGAATGGAGAGATGCCATTCAAGATGAGAAACAAGCTATGGAGAAGAATGGAACCTATGCCCCAGCCATCTTACCAAAAGGAAAAAAGGCTGTAAGTTCAAAATGGATATTCACCATTAAGTATAAAAGCAATGGTGAGATAGATAGGTATAAAGCTAGGTTGGTGGCTAGAGGATTCACACAAACTTATGGTGAAGACTATAGGGATACCTTTGCTCCAGTAGCTAAACTTCACTCTGTTAATGTTGTTCTTTCTCTTGCTACTAACCTTGAATGGGACTTGTTCCAAATGGATGTTAAGAATGCTTTCTTACAAGGTGAACTAGAGGAAGAAGTGTACATGACACCACCACCAGGTTTGGAAGATGAAGTTAATGGCGGCAACACTCTCAGACTAAGAAAGGCAATCTATGGTCTTAAGCAATCTCCAAGAGCTTGGTATCATAAGCTGAATGTAACTCTAAGGGATAGAGGTTTCAAAAGGTCAGAAGTTGAACACACCCTGTTTACACTTAAAATTAAGGAAGGTATTGTGGTTATACTTATCTATGTGGATGACATAATCATATCAGGAAGTGATAAAGTTGGTATTGAATCAACTAAAGCCTATTTGAAAAGTGTTTTTGATATTAAGGATCTAGGAGAATTGAAATATTTCTTAGGAATTAAAATATGTAGATTCAAGGAAGGTCTCTTCTTATCTCAAAGGAAATATATTGTGGATTTACTAACCTTCACAGGCATGTTTGAAGCAAAACCAGCTAAGACACCCCTTGAAGAAGGCTACAAAATAGAACCTGAGGGGGAGCTAGGAAATGATAAGTTTCATGATGCAAAATTGTACAGACAGGTGGTTGGTAAGCTTATTTACTTAACCATCACTAGACCTGACCTATGTTTTGCAGTAAATCAGGTATCTCAACATATGCAAGACCCAAGGACAAGGCATTGGGATATGATCATTCGCATTTTGAGATATCTGCAAGGAACTAAGGAACAAGGTATATGGATGGGATGTAATAAGAACACAGAGGTTGTAGGTTATTGTGATGCAGATTGGGCAGGAGACAGAGAAGATAGGAGAAGCACAACTGGCTATTGCACTTTCATAGGAGGTAATCTTGTAACTTGGAAGACTAAGAAGCAAAAGGTTGTATCTTGTTCTAGTGCAGAGGCTGAATACAGGGCCATGAGGAAGCTTACAACAGAATGCATTTGGTTGAAGCAACTCCTCTTTGACATTTTAGGCGAGAGCTTAGAATCTCCAATCACTGTCCATTGTGATAATCAAGCTGCCTTACACATTGCCTCTAACTCTGTGTTTCATGAGAGAACCAAGCATATTGAGGTTGACTGTCATAAGGTAAGGGAAGCTATTGGAAATGGTACAATTCTACCTTGCTACACAAGGAGTGAAGATCAGCTAGCTGATGTGTTTACCAAAGCTGTAACCTTGAAGACAGGCGGTTCCATCTACCCTAGACTTGGTTTGATGTCTCTTCCACACCAATGATCCCAACATAGAAGTGTTATACTCTTTTTCCCTAGAAAAGGTTTTGTCCCAATTGGGTTTTCCTTCTCTAGGTTTTTAATGACGTAATGCTTCATGGTTGCAAGCTTAGGCATTCTCCATGTCTTAAGCTTGAGGGGGAGTGTTGGAATGAAGAAGAATGATGAATGCATCTAAGTGAAGTATTGGCGACATCATCATGTATTTGTCTTAGACTTGTGCAGGTTAATGATAAGTGTATCTCTGTATCCAAACAAGTCTAGAATAGGATTAGTATAAATAGATGTCTCTCACTCACTTTGTAAGTATGAAAATCATTTTCTAAAATTCTTAATAAAAGTTCATTCTCTTTTCTCTCAATCTCTCTCAATCTCTCATTCTCTAAATCTCAAATTCTCTCAGTCATCAAATCTTTCAAAATATACTCATCCTTTACAAATTCTCCATTCTCTCATTCTCTTAGTTTATTCTCTTGTTCTTCATTCTACCCAAAATCTTCAACCAAACTCTTTTGTAAACTCTCTTATATCTATTTAAATCCGCAAATTCTAACACTAATTTAAGCAGGGTGTTTGAAGTGAAGAGAGCAATCAACAACCTTCACCAAGAGGATTTGGAGTTTACGGCTCATTTTGGCAAGTTTCGCTCCTTGTGGGCTGAGCTTAAAATGTTGAGACCAAACTCAACTGATCCAGAGGTTCTTCTTGCAAGACGTGAACAAGACAAGGTCTTTGGTCTCCTTCTCACCCTGAATCCTATGTACAATGACTTGATGAAGCACCTCCTGAGATCAGATAAGCTTCCATCCCTAGAAGAAGTTTGCGCTTACATTCAGAGGGAACAAGGCTCTCATGGTCTTCTAAGTGGAAAGGGGGAGCTTGTGACAGCAAACAAAGGTGTCTACTTCAAGCAAGATGATAGAAGGGGGTCGTTCTGTGAGCACTGCAAGAGGAAGGGCCATACTAAGGAAAAATGCTGGATTCTCCACCCACACCTCAAGCCATCCAAGTTCAGAGATGTCCGAGCCAATATCACCAAGGCTAAAGCTGACCAGGGAACATCCTCACGCAATCCTGAGGAAGATGGAATGGCGGTGATCAATGCTCAAGCTACACAAGTAGCCGGTCATGATCAGGTGGTGAAGCGGTCAGAACTGGATGCTCTTATCAAAGCCCTGAAAGAAAGCTATGGTAATGGTATGGGGTTCTCTTTTCATGCTACTGCTCATACTATAAAACTGGATGAAAGACCATTAGTGATTGATTCTGGAGCATCCCATCATATGATTAGCAATATTGAACTGATTAAGGACTTAGAACCGGCTAAGGGTCATGTTGTCATTGCAAATGGGGATAGAATTCCAATTAAAGGGGTAGGAAACTTAGAACTATTTGATAGAAAGACTAGAGCTTTCTTCATGCCTGATTTCACCTCTAATTTAGTCTCTGTCCATAAGGCCACAAATGACTTGGATTGCAATGTTATCTTCACTCCTAATGATGTGCATTTTCAGGATATTAAGACAAGCAAGTTGCTTGGGAAATGAAGAACTAAGGATGGTCTTTATCTGCTGGGAAATGATCAACCTTTAGCTTCTGTTTTATGTTCTTTAAATTCTGTTCCTGCTTATGCTAATAATGTGTTATGGCACGCTAGACTAGGACACCCTCACTCTCGGGCTTTAGGCTTGATGTTACCTAATATTGTGTTTAAAAATGATGATTGTGAGGCATGTATCTTAGGTAAACATTGCAAGTCTATTTTCACTAAGTCTGGAACCGTTTATGAAAAGTGTTTTGATCTTGTGCATTCAGATGTGTGGACTGCTCCTTGCTTATCTAGAGAGAATCAGAAATATTTCATTACTTTCATAGATGAGAAATCCAAATACACCTGGATAACCTTAATGCAATCAAAGGATAGAGCTTTAGAGGCCTTTGTGAACTTTCAAAATTATATTACTAACCACTTCAATGCAAAGATTAAAATCTTTAGAACAGACAATGGTGGAGAGTATACAAGTCATGCCTTCAGAGATCATCTCAATAAGCACGGAATTCTCCATCAAACGAGTTGTCCCTACAAACCCCAACAGAGTGGTGTGGCTGAGAGAAAGAATCGTCACCTGATGGAAGTAGCCAGGGCAATGATGTTTCATACAAAGGTTCCTAAGAAGTTTTGGGGAGATGCTGTCCTTACCGCATGTTATCTTATTAACAGGACTCCTACCAAAGTCCTCAATGATCTCTCCCCATTTGAGGTATTAAACGTTGAGAGTGTTTGGTTGAGAGTGTTTGGTTGCCTGTGTTTTGTTTTGATTCTAGGGGAGAACCGAACCAAGCTTGACGCTAAGAGTACACGGTCCATGTTCATTGGGTATTCTACTATCCAAAGAGGCTACAAGTGCTATGACCCTGAAGCTAGGAAGGTTTTGGTGTCTCGTGATGTTAAGTTTATTGAGAACACTGGCTACTATAGTGACCAAAAGTGGGATGACTTGGTTGATCTTGCTGGTTCCTCCCTGGACCGGCCCACTAGCCTTCGGAATATCTTTGATCATCTTGGCATACCTTTACCGTCCCAACCTGGTTCTACCAGTGTTCCATGTCCGCAACCTAGTTCATGTCCTGTTCCTGGCTTGGCTCCTGTTCAACCAGCTGTTCCGCACGAAATTCACTCGACCTGGTCAGAATCTAGCTCACCCGGAGGTGGACCAACATTGTCCCGGACTGGACCAAGCATGCCGCAGCAAGATCTTAACTCTTCCCGGCCAGACATTGATCGTGAGGGGGGACATCTTGAAGAAGATAGTGATCAAGAGAGGACTGGCTCTTCTTCTGAGGGTCACAATCAAAGGCATGAACGGGAAGAAGAATCATCAGGGACGGCTCAACCTCTAAGGAGAAGCACAAGACTCAGGAAGGATCCATCAAACTGGGTGAACACAAGGGTCTATTACAATGCAAATGCGGTTGCTAATCCCTCTCAAGTCGTTTGCTCATTTGCTTCATTCCCTGAAGAGCACAAGACCTTTATTAGCAGCCTGGATCAGGGACACATTCCAACATCCTATGAAGAGGCTAAGGAACTCAAAGTCTGGAGGGATGCTATAAGCGATGAGACAGGGGCCATGGAAAGGAATCACACATGGGATGAAGCCGTGTTACCCAAGGGAAAGAAGGCAGTAAGCTCAAAGTGGGTATTTACGATCAAATACAAGAGTAATGGAGATATAGAGAGATATAAGGCCAGGTTGGTCGCAAGAGGCTTCACTCAGACCTATGGAGAAGATTTTGGCGATACCTTTGCCCCTGTAGCAAAACTCCATACTGTGAGGATTGTCCTATCCTTAGCAACAAATATGGATTGGGAATTGTGGCAGATGGATGTAAAGAATGCCTTCTTGCAAGGAGAGCTAGAGGAAGAGGTGTACATGCGGCCACCTCCAGGTCTAGAAGGGATTGTTCAACCAGGCAAGGTCTTGAGATTGAGAAAGGCTATTTATGGATTAAAACAATCACCTAGGGCCTGGTATCACAAGTTAAGCATGACACTAAGGGATAGAGGATTCAGGAAATCAGAAGCTGATCACACTCTGTTCACATTTCCTAGCCAGTCAGGTATCATAGTTGTGTTGGTCTATGTGGATGATATCATTATCACAGGTGATGACAGGGAAGGGATCAAGGAAACCAAAGCCTACCTTAAGTCCATCTTTGACATTAAAGATTTAGGCTTGCTTAAGTATTTCCTAGGGATTGAGATATGTCGCTCTAAAGAGGGACTATTCCTATCTCAAAGAAAATACACACTTGATCTTTTGTCTGAAACAAGAAAGCTAGATGCAAAACCAGTGATCACACCTCTGGAAGACAGCTACAAAGCTATCAATGAGGGGGAGCTTAAAGATCAACCATTCAATAATCCGCAACTCTACAGAAGACTAGTAGGTAAGTTAATCTATTTAACTCTTACTAGACCTGATCTTTGCTTTTCTGTGAATCAGGTTAGCCAGCATATGCAAGAGCCGAAGGTCCATCATTGGAACATGCTGGAGAGAATTCCTAGATACTTGAGAGGAACTTCTGAGCAAGGAATCTGGATGGGAGCTAATGGAAGCTCAGAAATAGTGGGATATTGTGATGCTGACTGGGCTGGAGATAGAGAAGACAGGAGGTCTACCACAGGCTACTGTACCTTTGTTGGTGGAAACTTGGTCACATGGAAGACAAAGAAGCAAAAGATTGTGTCTTGTTCAAGCGCAGAGGCTGAATATCATGCAATGAAGAAGCTCACAAATGAGTTAACATGGATCAAGGCTATTCTGAAGGACTTGGGTGTAGAAACAGTTAGACCAATGACCATGCATTGCGACAACCAAGCAGCCATTCACATAGCATCCAATCCTGTCTTCCACGAGAGAACTAAGCACATAGAAGTTGACTGTCACAAGGTGAGGCAAGCAGTGGAGCAAGGAATAGTCTTACCATGCTACACCAGAAGTATGGATCAACTTGCGGATATCTTCACCAAGGCAACAACTTCTAAGGTATATGAGTCCATTCTTCCGAGGCTTGGACTCTTTGATATGTCTTCTCCATGAATCCTCTAATCATAAGCAATCATACTCTTTTTCCCTTATGGTGTTTTTGTCCCACTGGGTTTTACATCATAAGGTTTTTAATGAGGTGTTTGTTTATGATTTCCAAGCTAAGTTCTTCATCAGAATTTAGCATGAGGGGGAGTATTGGACAGTGTGTTATTAAAGGCAGCTCAGTCTAACGTGATAAGCACTCTGGTCACTTGATAAGGAAGGGAGAGCCTCATATGATAAGATGAGAGGATAAGGAAGCATGTATGTTGATAAGTTCAGTTGTAACGGTCCTATATGTATTCCTGCTTATCCCTAGCCTAGGCGACCTAGGTCTTTCTATTTAAGGCTATGCAGCCTCCTTGTAATCGCACACACTAAAAATACTAAGATTCTATTCTATTCCTCTTATGGCTAAACTCTCTATTCTCTACATGTTCTTGATGTTTATACTCTAATCTATTCAAAACTTCTCCTTAATCTTTCCTAAATCTAACACGTGGGAGTCTATCAAGAACATATCCTCACAATCGCCCAACCAGGCTGAGAATTTAAAGAAGATCTTAGAGAACCTGGGTATATCCTCTTTTGGTCCAGACACTCATCAGCATTCGCCGCATCATCCTCTTCATCCTGAGGGGGGACAACAAGACTATGGTCATGATGAGGAGGATGAAGATTCAGCTACTAATTCAAACAACACCCAAAGAAGAGAATCTGAACCTGAGTCACAAACCGGTCCAAGTAACACTGAAGGAAACTCAGAAGCTGAAGTTGGTTCGAGTTCTGGAAGTACCAATGATCAACATCAACACTCGCATGAAGTACCAGCACCATTAGAACTCCGGAGAAGCACTAGACAACGATTCCCTCCAGCAAACTGTAAGAACACAAGAGTTTACTACAATAATAATGCAGTGGCTCATCCTACTCAAGCGGTTTGCAACATGGTTCATATTCCACAACAACATCTGGCTTTCACAGGCAGTCTAGATCAAGAGTTAGTTCCCAAGACTTATGATGAAGCTAAGGAGCTAAAAGACTGGAGAGATGCCGTGGGAGCAGAAAGAACTGCAATGGAGAAAAATCATACATGGGATGAAGCAGACTTACCAAAAGGAAAGAAGGCAGTGAGCTCTAGATGGATTTTCACCATCAAATACAAAAGTAATGGGGAGATTGAGAGATATAAGGCAAGACTGGTAGCAAGAGGATTCACCCAGACCTATGGAGAAGATTACAGAGACACATTTGCTCCAGTAGCAAAAATGCATACAATCAGAGTTGTTCTGTCTCTTGCTGCAAACTTAGACTGGGAACTATGGCAGATGGATATTAATCTACACACGACAGAAAGCCCAACTATAAGACTTCTAGAAGAAAGATACAGGCGGCTGGGAGAAGTTAATGGTCTGGGATGTCGATTACTCAAGTGAGGAAAGGAAGTTAATGACCTTGGATGTCGACTACTCAAGTAAGGAAAGGAAGTTAATGGCCTGGATGTCGATTACTCAAGGTTGGAAAGGAAGTTAATTACTTCCCCTTTGAGAGTTAGGTAACAAATAGTTTATGGAAAGTAAATATGTGAGCCTAATTAATGTAATTAATGTATTTATTGTAACTTAGGCTATAAATACTCTAACCTATGTAACTAATCTGTCAAGGAAATACAAGAGAATAAACTAAGAGAATGAGAGAATGGAGAATTTGTAAAGGATGAGTATATTTTGAAAGATTTGATGATTGAGAGAATTTGAGATTTAGAGAATGAGAGATTGAGAGAGATTGAGAGAAAAAGAGAATGAACTTTTATTAAGAATTTTAGAAAATGATTTTCATACTTACAAAGTGAGTGAGAGACATCTATTTATATTAATCCTATTCTAGACTTGTTTGGATACAGAGATACACTTATCATTAACCTGCACAAGTCTAAGACAAATACATGATGATGTCGCCAATACCTCACTTAGATGCATTCATCATTCTTCTTCATTCCAACACTCCCCCTCAAGCTTAAGACATGGAGAATGCCTAAGCTTGCAACCATGAAGCATTACCTCATTAAAAACCTAGAGAAGGAAAACCCAATTGGGACAAAACCTTTTCTAGGGAAAAAGAGTATAACACTCCATGTTGGGATCATTGGTGTGGAAGAGACATCAAACCAAGTCTAGGGTAGATGGAACCGCCTGTCTTCAAGGTTACAGCTTTGGTAAACACATCAGCTAGCTGATCTTCACTCCTTGTGTAGCAAGGTAGAATTGTACCATTTCCAATAGCTTCCCTTACCTTATGACAGTCAACCTCAATATGCTTGGTTCTCTCATGAAACACAGAGTTAGAGGCAATGTGTAAGGCAGCTTGATTATCACAATGGACAGTAATTGGAGATTCTAAGCTCTCGCCTAAAATGTCAAAGAGGAGTTGCTTCAACCAAATGCATTCTGTTGTAAGCTTCCTCATGGCCCTGTATTCAGCCTCTGCACTAGAACAAGATACAACCTTTTGCTTCTTAGTCTTCCAAGTTACAAGATTACCTCCTATGAAAGTGCAATAGCCAGTTGTGCTTCTCCTATCTTCTCTGTCTCCTGCCCAATCTGCATCACAATAACCTACAACCTCTGTGTTCTTATTACATCCCATCCATATACCTTGTTCCTTAGTTCTTTGCAGATATCTCAAAATGCGAATGATGATATCCCAATGCCTTGTCCTTGGGTCTTCCATATGTTGAGATACCTGATTTACTGCAAAACATAGGTCAGGTCTAGTGATGGTTAAATAAATAAGCTTACCAACCACCTGTCTGTACAATTTTGCATCATGAAACTTGTCATTTCCTAGCTCCCCCTCAGGTTCTATTTTGTAGCCTTTTTCAAGGGGTGTCTTAGCTGGTTTTGCTTCAAACATGCCTGTGGAGGTTAGTAAATCCACAATATATTTCCTTTGAGATAAGAAGAGACCTTCCTTGAATCTACATATTTCAATTCCTAAGAAATATTTCAATTCTCCTAGATCCTTAATATCAAAAACACTTTTCAAATAGGCTTTAGTTGATTTAATACCAACTTTATCACTTCCTGATATGATTATGTCATCCACATAGATAAGTATAACCACAATACCTTCCTTACTCTTAAGTGTAAACAGGGTGTGTTCAACTTCTGACCTTTTGAAACCTCTATCCCTTAGAGTTACATTCAGCTTATGATACCAAGCTCTTGGAGATTGCTTAAGACCATAGATTGCCTTTCTTAGTCTGAGAGTGTTGCCGCCATTAACTTCATCTTCCAAACCTGGTGGTGGTGTCATGTACACTTCTTCCTCTAGTTCACCTTGTAAGAAAGCATTCTTAACATCCATTTGGAACAAGTCCCATTCAAGGTTAGTAGCAAGAGAAAGAACAACATTAACAGAGTGAAGTTTAGCTACTGGAGCAAAGGTATCCCTATAGTCTTCACCATAAGTTTGTGTGAATCCTCTAGCCACCAACCTAGCTTTATACCTATCTATCTCACCGTTGCTTTTATACTTAATGGTGAATATCCATTTTGAACTTACAGCCTTTTTTCCTTTTGGTAAGATGGCTGGGGCATAGGTTCCATTCTTCTCCATAACTTGTTTCTCATCTTGAATGGCATCTCTCCATTCCTTAATCTCCATAGCCTCCTCATAGCTTTTAGGAATCTGTTCTTTATCTAAACTCACATTGAAAGCAACATGATTAGTAGGAATAGTAATTAGAGAACATACTCCCTGATCATGATGTGCTACTGCATTGTGGTTGTAGTACACCCTTGTATTCTTCCAATTGTCAGCTGGGAACTTCTGCCTTGTACTTCTTCTGAGAGCCACAGGTTGATTTGTTTCTTCCTCTAAAGCGGCTTGTACAAGATTAGGTTGATCCCTTGACCTTTTTGATGCTGAAACTAGAATATCATCTTGAGCATGTGTACTCGCTTCTCCTCCCTCATGGTCAAGAGGATGCTGTTCAGGAGGATTTGATGGTGGAGAGGGTAGTGATTGAATGTTGGATGAACTTGAAGTACTAGCGCCACTAGATGAGTCATGGACAGTCCCGGGGACTAAGGTAGGACGAGACGAGCTTGAAGCAACTTCACATGGATCATGTGGTGACTGGTCAGGTGCAGGGAAGGTTTCACTTGTTGGACGGTCATGACCAGAAGTCGTCCGGTTGGATGCAGCCGGTTCATGCCAGCTATTAGTTGGACCTGGACCCTGTTGCTGCGGTACATGGACATGAGCTGGTTGGTGAGGCTGGACTATGCCAAGGTTTTCTAAAATTTTCTTTAGGTTCTCAGCCTGATCAGAATTTGATGTAGATATGTCTTTAAGTTCTTCCCAAGTTCCATCTTCATAGAATCCTTTATTCTCTTGGAACTTGACATCCCTAGACACCAGAACCCTTCTAGATTCTGGATTGTAGCATTTGTATCCTTTCTGAGTATGGGAGTATCCTAGAAACATAGCTTTGATGCTTTTTGGTTCCAGTTTATTCCTAAGTTCCCCTGGTACCAAAACAAAACAAACACACCCAGAAATTCTTAAATGATCAATAATTGGCTTAGTTTTGTTTAATACCTCAAAAGGACTCAAATCATCTAGAACTTTGGTCTGAGTTCTATTGATTAGATAACATGCAGTGAGTAATGCATCTCCCCAAAATCTTTTGAGAACCTTCTTGTGAAACATCATTGTTCTCACAACCTCCATCAAATGTCTGTTTTTCCTCTCAGCTACTCCATTTTGTTGTGGAGTGTAAGGACAGCTTGTTTGATGTTCAATGCCATGCTTGGCTAGGTGTTGCTGAAACTTGGTGCTAGTATACTCCCCTCCATTGTCAGTCCTAAAAATCTTTATCTTGGCATTATATTGGTTAGTAACATATGTCTGAAAGTTAAGAAATGCATCAAACATCCTATCCTTTGAATTAAGCAATGTTACCCAAGTATACTTAGACTTTTCATCAATAAAAGTAACAAAATACTTTTGATTTTCTCTAGAAGGAAAGGGAGATGTCCAAACATCAGAATGTACTAAATCAAAGCAATTATCATAAGCATGAGATGATTGTTCAAAAACTACTCTACTATGCTTTCCAAGAATACAAGAGTCACAAATGTTATTAAGCAATTTTATTCCAGGTACAATCAATTCAAGGGCTCTAGAATGAGGATGTCCTAGTCTAGCATGCCACAATTCAACATTGAGAGTCATATCAACTTTATTTGCACACGGTTGTAATGGAAAGGCAGGTAAATCTTCTAGCACATACAAGTCATTCCTTGTAGTTCCTTGGCCAAACTTCCTACTTGTTTCAATATCCTGAAAGTAAAAATCATTAGGACCAAAGATAGCTTGACAATTCAAATCAGTAGTAGCTCTTTTAACAGAGAGTAAATTGGATGTGAAAGAAGGCATATAAAAAGCCTTGGATTCCTTATCAAACACCCTAAGATTACCTACTCCTTTAATTGGTACATTAACTCCATTTGCAATTACAACACTTCCTAAGGCAGGTTCAACATTGTCTAGCAAACCTAAGTCTTTAATCATATAATGAGATGCACCAGAATCAACAATTAAGGAGTTAGAAGCCATAGATGTGTTTAAGGAAACATGATAAGTTTTACCCAATACATTACCAGACTTGAATGCTTTAAGGAGGTTTTCTAGATCAGCCTTTGTGACATATTCATTTTGGTTAGCCATAGTTGAAGAAGATGCATTCGCCGGCTCCATGGTACATGCACTTGAGCAACCTACAACATGAACCATGTTAGAAGAACTAGGGCCGGTTGAAGATTTCTTGCTCCTCTCAACAAACCAGCTAGGCTTGAGTTCTGGATGAAGCACCCAACACTCCTTCTTGATATGGCCAGTTCTCTTGCAGTGGTCACATAGCTGCTTCTTCCTCCTGACTTCAGCAGTTGTCGGGTTAAAAACACCTTTATGCGCCACCACCATCTCCACTTTGTGTCCAAAAAGCTCATGAGACCCTTGTTCCTTTTGGATCTTTGCACAAACATCCTCAAGACTTGGCAACTTATCTTCCCTGAGAATATGTTTTATCAAGTCAGTGTATGAATGGTTTAAAGTCATTAGCAGCCCAAACACCTTATCTTGCTCTCTCTTTTCAAGAAGAGTGAGAGGATCAATGGAAGCTGGTCTAAGCATCTCCAGCTCTGCCCACAAAGCTCTGAATGATCCATAGTGTTTGGTAAACTCCACATCTTCCTGTTTAAGCTCATTCAAAGCTTTCTTTACCTCAAAAATTCTTAAGAGGTTAGTAGTATTGCCATAAACTGTTTTCAAAGTCTCCCAAAGTTCTTTAGCACTAGAGCAATAAGAGTATGCTTCTAAAAGAGAGCTAGCTAGGGAGCATTGAAGAATAGCTAATACCGTTTGATCTTGCTGGAACCATAGGGTTTGTTCAGCATTTCCATCCTGAGTTTCCTCCTCAGTTATCATGTGAGCCGGTTGTTGGATATGATTCCATAACCCTTTGCTGCACAACGTGGTCCTCATTGTCCTGGACCAGATTAAGTAATTTGCTCCTTGAAGCATGATAGGAGCCTTCATTTGTGGATGCAGTTCCATTTGAATCGATCTTAGGCCTGCACAATCACAAACAACCAGACCAAGCCACACACACGCGAGAAGACAAACACAAAGTCCTCAAATAACGCTTGACAAAAAACCCGGATCAATCAGATAACCTTCTGCCTATCCTTTAAAACTTGTTCACAGACCTAAACTCCTTCAATACTAGAGATCCAGATGACAAACAACTCCAGATATCAATCAAAAATCGAAACAACTGTTTCCCGCCATATCTAGTTTGAATCGATAGTTCCTTATAACGCAAGTAACACAATCTTGAGGATTAAAAACCATAGGATTGCAACCAAATCTCCAGAACTTAATCACAAGATCCTAAAAAGATTGGATCACGCACGAATCAAGGATGATCAAGAGAAAAATGAAGAACAGGATCAAAAACCCACGGTGGCGCGAAACAGGACCGATTTTCGAAAAATGATGAGATTGATCACAAAACTTGAATTTGAGCTGAGCGGACCTCCCGATTCATCATCTTCATTCAATTTTATTGAGTTTTGGCTTTTGAATCACAAGATTTGATGAAGAATTGAAGAAGAACATGAAGATCAAAACCCAGGAACTCACGGCGATTCGATCGCGAAACCGCCAATGGAAGAATCTTGATAACTTTTGATTCAAGCAACCAAATTTGATGAAATCACCGAGGAATACCACAGAATTTGCCGGAGAATCGTCCTAGATAAAGAATCTGGAAAGAAATCGTGAGTTCTTGCAGTTAATGATCGACGAACACCGGACCTTCCGCGACGGGCTTCTCTTCGAGGTTGGATGGTGATCGCGAGTTAGAAACAAAGAGTTTTCGAAATTTTTGTGCCAGTTTGATCAAACCTGGCTCTGATACCATGAAAGATTTGATGATTGAGAGAATTTGAGATTTAGAGAATGAGAGATTGAGAGAGATTGAGAGAAAAAGAGAATGAACTTTTATTAAGAATTTTAGAAAATGATTTTCATACTTACAAAGTGAGTGAGAGACATCTATTTATACTAATCCTATTCTAGACTTGTTTGGATACAGAGATACACTTATCATTAACCTGCACAAGTCTAAGACAAATACATGATGATGTCGCCAATACCTCACTTAGATGCATTCATCATTCTTCTTCATTCCAACATCTCATACCAGCCGCCAGCTCTCTCTCTCTCATTTGTCACAAAATCTCTTCCTCTTAGTCTTCCATACTTTTGTTCTTTATCTTATTCAGAAAACTCTCTCTAATCTTCTCTTATATTCCGCATATTTTTACATGGTATCAGAGCCTTGGCTCTTATATTCTCAAAATCTCTGTACACTCTTGAAATAAAATCCTCCTAGTCTCCTCACTCTGAGATTGAACAATCCTCAAATCCTTGTGGTGCTGAGTTGTGAGAGGTTAGGATTATTTATTTCTTGAAAACACTTCATCCTACTCTTTCATCACCTAAATCGTTTGTAATCATCATGGAAGGCACAAGAGTTGTTGTTCCAGTGACTTTGAAAGGGGTTAATTACCTCCTCTGGGCTAGAACCACCAAGACAGTGTTATGTAGCCGTGGGTTATGGAGCCACATCCTTAGGAGTGAAGCACCTAATGCCACAGTTGAAGGAACTGGTCAGGAAGTGGCTATCACCAATGAAGACAGGTGGTTTCAAGAAGACCAACTAGTCCTATCTGTGATTCAAAACTCACTTGAATCAACTATCCTTGAAGCATACTCCTACTGTGAGACAGCCAAAGAGCTGTGGGAGACTCTTCAAAATGTCTATGGCAACACCTCCAATCTCAGCCGTGTGTTTGAAGTTAAGAAAGCCATCAATGAGTTAACTCAAGAAGACATGGAGTTCACTCAACATTTTGGAAAACTCAGATCCTTATGGGCTGAACTTGAAATGCTTAGACCAAGCACAGTGGATCCCATGGTTCTGAATGAGAGGCGTGAGCAAGATAAAGTCTTTGGACTTCTCTTGACTTTAAATTCCTCCTACAATGATCTCATCAAACACCTCCTATGGTCAGACACCCTTCCAGGCCTTGAAGAAGTGTGCAATAAGATTCAGAAGGAACAAGATTCATTTGGTCTCTTTGGAGGCAAAGGAGAACTCATCTCAGCCAACAAAGCAGCTGTGTACCATAACGGAGGCTTAAATCGTGGAGAAAGGAGGGCATACTGTGACCACTGCAAGAAGGAAGGGCATACCAAGGACAAGTGCTGGATCCTCCATCCACACTTAAAGCCAAAAGTGGGAAACCAACCAAGAGCCAACCTCACTCAAGAAGTAACTCTTGAACCAAGGAACAAGGCAAGCCCAAGCTCAATCACGCCAATCACTGAGGGAGATGGGAAAGCACTTGCAACATTCCAACAAGAGTTTGTGAGGAAATCCGACCTTGATGCACTGGTCAAGGCACTCAAAGAATCAAACCTCTCTGGTAACTCATTCCAAGCTTTAAATACCTCTAAACTACTTATTGTAGACTCAGGAGCCTCTCATCATATGATTAGTGATAAGAATCTAATGAGCAATATAGAACCGGCTTTAGGAGATGTATTAATAGCTAATGGAGATAAGATACCAATTAGGGGAATTGGGAACCTTAAATAGTTTGATAAAGAATCAACTGCCTTCTATATGCCTACATTTACCTCTAACTTACTAAGTGTTAAGAAGACAACCTCTGATCTTAATTGCATAGCAATCTTTGGTCCTAATGATGTTTATTTTCAGGATATTAAGACCAATAAAGTTCTTGGAAAAGGAGTGTCCAAGAATGATTTGTATGTACTTGAAGACATACAACCAGACTCAACTCTATCTATTGCTTTTAATTCTATTTTGAATAAGGCTAATAGTGCTATTTGGCATTCTAGACTAGGACATCCCCATTCTAGGGCCTTAGAACTATTGTTGCCAAGCATGTCTTTTAAAAATAATGAATGTGAAGCTTGTATACTTGGAAAACATTGTAGATCAGTGTTTCCCAAGTCCTCAACTATTTATGAAAATTGTTTTGATCTTATTCACTCTGATGTTTGGACTTCACCATGCATGTCTAGGGATAATCATAAGTACTTTGTCACATTTATAGATCAAAAATCAAAATATACTTGGATAACTCTCTTACCAACAAAAGATAGGGTCCTAGATGCATTTACTAAGTTTCAAGCATATGTGACTAACCATTACAATGCCAAGATCAAAATCTTTAGATCAGATAATGGAGGAGAATACACAAGTCTAGCATTCAAGCAATACTTGGACAAACATGGAATCATCCACCAAACTAGTTGTCCATACACTCCACAACAGAATGGAGTGGCTGAAAGGAAGAACCGGCATCTCATGGAGGTGGCGAGATCCATCATGTTCCAAAGCAATGTTCCAAAGAAATTTTGGGGAGATGCCCTTGTCACAGCTTGCTATCTCATCAATCGCCTACCAACCAAAGTCTTAGAGGACTTAACTCCATTTGAGGTACTCAACAAAAGTAAACCATCTATCTCACACTTACGAGTCTTTGGGTGTGTGTGTTATGTACTTGTTCCAGGAGAACAAAGAAATAAATTGGAAGCCAGGAGTATTAAAGTCATGTTCATTGGCTATTCAACTACTCAAAAGGGATTCAAATGCTACAATCCAGAGACAAGAAAGGTTCTTGTATCTAGGGATGTGAAGTTTGTAGAATCCAAAGGATTCTATGAAGAAAAGAATTGGGATGAACTCAAAGACCTCTCCCAATCCACATCTGACCGGGCCACCAACCTCAGACACCTTATGGAGAATCTTGGGATAACATTACCAGATGCACCAAAATCAACTCACCAAGAACCGCCAACTACTTCTCCATCTAATACAACTCAAGCGGCTAGTTCTCTTGATCATGAGGGAGGCAATGAAGGTGATGAGCTTGATGAGCTTGAACTTGAACCTACTAACCAAGAAACAAGCTCACACGTACATGATCACGAAGAACATGAGGAATCCGAAACTGAGGCTGAACAACAAGCAGAAGAACAGGCGGCCCAACCAGACACCCAAGTAGTACTAAGGAGAAGACAAAGGGAAAGGCGACCAGCTTCAAATTGGATCAACACCAGAGTATACTACAATGCCCAAGCAGTAGCTCACCCAACTCAAGCTGTTTGCTCCCTAGCTCATGTTCCCTTAGAACATCAAGCATTTGCAGCAGTCCTCAACCAAGAACATATACCAATAAACTATGAGGAAGCAAAGGAGCTTAAAGTGTGGAGAGATGCAGTTAAGGCTGAATGCAATGCCATGGACATCAATCACACTTGGGATGAGGCCGATTTACCTAAGGACAAGAGGACAGTGAGCTCCAGATGGATCTTTACCATTAAATACAAAAGCAATGGAGAGATAGAAAGATGCAAGGCAAGACTAGTTGCAAGAGGTTTCACTCAGACCTATAGAGAAGACTACAATGACACCTTTGCACCAGTAGCCAAATTACACACTGTAAGGGTTCTTCTCTCTTTAGCTACTAACCTTGATTGGGAGTTGTGGCAGATGGATGTCAAGAATGCCTTCCTACAAGGAGAACTAGAAGATGAAGTGTATATGACACCTCCACCAGGCCTTGAAGATACGGTGACTCCAGGAAAGGTTCTAAGGCTGAGAAAAGCTATCTATAGCCTCAAACAGTCACCAAGAGCTTGGTACCATAAGCTAAGTATCACACTTAGAGATAGGGGCTTTAGAAAGTCTGAGGCAGATCATACCCTCTTCACACTCCAAAGTCAAACAGGTATTGTAGTCATTCTCATCTATGTAGATGATATAATCATCTCAGGGAATGACAAGGTAGGAATTCAATCCACTAAGGTTTATCTTAAATCTATGTTTGATATAAAAGACTTGGGTGAACTAAAGTACTTCCTAGGGATAGAAGTATGCCGAACACAAGAAGGCCTCTTCTTATCACAAAGGAAGTACACACTTGATCTTCTAGTTGATGCAGGAAGATTAGAAGCTAAACCAGTGAAGACTCCCCTAGAAGAAGGGTACAAGGTGGAACGTGAGGGGGAGCTTGGAGATGAGATGTTTGGAGACACCAAACTCTATAGGAAGATGGTTGGTAAGCTAATTTATCTAACCATTACTAGACCTGACTTGTGCTATGCTGTGAATCAGGTCAGTCAACATATGCAAGCCCCAAAGGTGCATCACTGGAACATGGTGGACCGGATCTTAAGATACCTGAAAGGGACACACGACCAAAGCATCTGGATGGGGCGCAACGGAAGCTCTGAAATTGTGGGCTATTGTGATGCTGATTGGGCTGGAGACAGGAATGATAGGAGATCAACTACCGGTTATTGCACATTCATTGGAGGCAACCTAGTTACTTGGAAAACAAAGAAGCAGAAGGTGGTTTCTTGTTCAAGTGCTGAAGCTGAGTACCGAGCCATGAGGAAGCTCACCACAGAACTTACCTGGCTCAAGAATCTGCTCAAGGATCTAAACATAGAAGTCACAACACCAATCACCATGCATTGTGACAACCAAGCTGCCATACATATAGCATCCAACAATGTATTTCATGAGAGAACCAAGCATATTGAAGTAGACTGCCACAAAGTGAGACAAGTAGTGGAGCAAGGAGTTGTCCTACCATGTTACACAAGGAGCTCGGATCAACTTGCAGATATATTCACCAAATCCGCAAGTTTAAAGGTATGTGAGTCCATATTTCTAAAACTTGGGCTCATAAACCTTCCCAACCAGGGAATCCCCTAGCCAAAAGATCCATACTCTTTGTCCCTTAAGATGTTTTTGTCCCAAAGGGTTTTGCATCTTAAGGTTTTTAATGAGGTGAGTCTTTATGGTTCCAAGCTTAACCATTCATCATAGTTGAGTTTGAGGGGGAGTATTAATCTACACACGACAGCAAGCCCAACTATAAGACTTCTAGAAGAAAGATACAGGCGGCTGGGAGAAGTTAATGGTCTGGGATGTCGATTACTCAAGTGAGGAAAGGAAGTTAATGACCTTGGATGTCGACTACTCAAGTAAGGAAAGGAAGTTAATGGCCTGGATGTCGATTACTCAAGGTTGGAAAGGAAGTTAATTACTTCCCCTTTGAGAGTTAGGCAACAAATAGTTTATGGAAAGTAAATATGTGAGCCTAATTAATGTAATTAATGTATTTATTGTAACTTAGGCTATAAATACTCTAACCTATGTAACTAATCTGTCAAGGAAATATAATCCTCCTTCTCTAATTCTCTCATACCAGCCGCCAGCTCTCTCTCTCTCATTTGTCACGAAATCTCTTCCTCTTAGTCTTCCATACTTTTGTTCTTCATCTTATTCAGAAAACTCTCTCTAATCTTCTCTTATATTCCGCATATTCTTACAATCAGAGGTTTCAGGAGATCAGAATCCGATCACACCTTGTTCACCTTACATAGCCAAGAAGGTATAGTTGTCATTCTCATTTATGTGGATGATATTATCATCTCTGGGAATGACAAGATAGGAATTTCTGCTTCAAAAGAATATCTTAAAGCTATGTTTGACATTAAAGATCTTGGTGAAATCAAATATTTCTCTGGTATTGAAGTCTGCAGGTTTAAAGGTGGGTTGTTTATATCTCAGAGGAAATACATTGTAGACTTACTAACTAATGCAGGAATGATGGATTCAAAAGCAGCAAGAACGCCCTTAGAAGATGGTTACAAGGCTAAAACTGAGGGGGAGCAAGATGAAGATACATTTGAGGATCCGAAGCTGTACAGAAAACTTGTTGGTAAGCTCATATATTTGACAATTACAAGACCTGACTTGTGCTTTGCTGTGAATCAGGTAAGTCAGTATATGAAAGCCCCTGGGAAGAATCATTGGATGATGGTACAACGCATTCTGAGATACTTGAAAGGGACTTACACTCAGGGAATATGGATGGGAAAGAATGGAAACGCTGAAGTAGTTGGCTATTGTGATGCTGATTGGGCTGGGGATAGGAAAGACAGAAGATCAACTACTGGTTATTGCACCTTCATAGGTGGTAATCTTGTCACTTGGAAGACCAAGAAGCAGAAAGTAGTATCCTGTTCAAGTGCTGAAGCTGAATATAGGGCTATGAGGAAGTTAACTACCGAGTGTATATGGCTAAAGGCTCTTCTCAAAGACTTCAACATTGAAAGCAGCACACCTATCACAATGCATTGTGATAATCAGGCAGCCATTCATATTGCATCCAATTCTGTCTTCCATGAACGAACCAAGCACATTGAGGTGGACTGCCACAAGGTTAGAGAGGCTGTGGAGAAACGAATCATACTTCCATGCTATACAAGAAGTTCTAATCAATTGGCTGATATCTTCACCAAGGCGGCAAGTTTGAAGGTTTGTGAGTTCATCCATACTAAGCTTGGACTCACAACCCTACCATTCCAGTAACTTCCCTATCATGAAGGATTCATACTCTTTTTCCCTTAGAATGTTTTTCTCCCACTGGGTTTTGCATTCTAAGGTTTTTAATGAGGTGAATCCTCTTGATGTCCAAGTTTTAATCATTCACCAATGATGTAAAACTTGAGGGGGAGTGTTGGAATGAGGAAGCAATTCACCAAGGAAAAGAGTGTTAACGGCTAGTAATGAATCTTCTAGAAGGATTGGTGACTCACCTCTGCCAGCACAAAAGGGGAAAGAGGCGCCAGCACTAAAGAGGAAGCACACACTATTACCTAAAGTAGTCGCTTTTAGGTTATCCATTTCTGTATAAAAGGATCATTAAGGTCTCTCTTTGTAATCAAGAAATCCTATTCTAATAATATGTGTTTACCTAATCTCTCGCCTAAACTCTCTCCACTCTTCCTAAACTTCTAAAACTTACAGGTGCTTGGTCTAAGCATTTCAAGTTAAGCACACAATGATCTGAACTTGCCAAAGTGTTGAGTGAACTCCATGTTTTCTTGAGTTAACTCATTAATGGCCTTCTTTACTTCAAAGACACGACTGAGATTGGAAGTGTTGCCATAAACATTTTGAAGTGTCTCCCATAACTCCTTGGCTGTCTCACAATAAGAATAAGCTTCAAGGAGAGATGCTTCAAGGGAGTTTTGGATCACGGATAGCACCAGTTGGTCTTCTTGAAACCACCAGTCTTTATTCATGATGGCGACTTCTTGGCCACCTTCTTCAGTCATGGCAATGGAAGTTTCACTCTTGAGGATGTGGCTCCATAAGCCACGGCTACACAACACTGTCTTGGTGGTTCTAGCCCATAAAAGGTAGTTGACCCCTTTCAGTGTCACTGGAACAACCACTCTTGAGCTTTCCATGGTGTTTACACACGTTTTAGTTTGAATTTGAGCTAGGAGCCGTTGGGTATAGCTATTAACCACTAGATGAAAGCAAATGGTAAGGGTTTTGAGAAAGTGGTTTGTTTGGAAAGAGAGTTGAGCAGCTGAATTGAGGAATGAAGTGAGTAATTCTCAAGAAATAACCTATCCTAACCTCTCACAACTCAGCACCACATGGTTTTGAGGATTAATTAATCTCAGAGTGAGTAGATTAGAACAAGTTATTGCAAGAGTAAACAGAGAATTTGCTTGATCCAAAACCAAGCTCTGGTACCATGTTAGAATTTGCAGAATAATAGTTAGAATAGGTAGGAGAGTTTATGGGTTTATATTTGATAAGGGAAGAACAAGAGTGAGAATAATAGAGAGATTGTGAGACAGAGAGTATGGAATGAGGATTCTATTTCCTTTGTTCTCCTGGAATAAGAACATAACAAACAGACCCAAAGACACGTAAGTGTGAAATAGATGGTTTACTCTTATTAAGTACCTCAAATGGGGATAAATCCTCCAAGATTTTTGTGGGGAGTCTATTGATGAGGTAGCAAGCGGTAACAAGTGCATCTCCCCAAAACTTCTTTGGAACATTGCTTTGGAACATGATAGACCGTGCCACTTCCATAAGATGCCTGTTCTTTCTTTCAGCCACTCCATTTTGTTGGGGCGTGTAAGGACAACTTGTTTGATGGATAATTCCATGTTTATCTAAGTGCTGTTTGAATGCTAGACTTGTATATTCCCCTCCATTATCTGATCTAAAAATTTTGATCTTGGCATTATAATGGTTAGTCACATACATTTGAAATTTAGTGAAGGCTTCTAGGACTCTATCTTTTGTTGGCAATAGTGTTACCCAAGTATATTTCGATTTTTGGTCTATGAATGTAACAAAGTATTTATGGTTGTCTCTAGATGTGCATGGTTAAGTCCAAACATCAAAGTGAATGAGATCAAAGCAATTTTCATATATAGTTGTACACTTAGGAAACACTGATTTACAATGTTTACCTAGTATACAAGCTTCACAATCACTATCACACGCTTTCTTATACACAAGCTTCCCTTCCATATACCTTATCACACGAACCTTCTCTTATCATTAGGCATGAACCAACTCCTCGTACACACTCGGTCCAATAGTATTAAGGGCTTTCATAGGGCGATTTGTAGTAGTCTATTTTGATGATATCCTAATTTATAGTAAAAACATGGCAGAACATCTTGATCACCTTAGACATGTCTTAGATGTTTTAAGGAAGGAAAACTTATATGCAAATCGAAAGAAATGCTCTTTTGGGACAGATAACTTGGTCTTTTTAGGTTTTGTTGTGACTTCTCAGGGTATTCAGGTAGATGAAGAAAAAGTGAAGGCAATCAGGGAATGGCCCACGCCTAAGACTGTAGGAGAAGTGAGGAGCTTTCATGGACTTGCTGGATTCTATAGAAGATTTGTGAAATACTTTAGTACCATTGCAGCTCCACTTACAGAAGTCATTAAGAAAACCGTGGGATTCACTTGGGGACCAGCCCAGTCTGAAGCATTTAAATTGCTAAAAGGGAAGTTGTCGAATGCCCCTTTACTTGTGTTGCCAGATTTCTCGAAAACTTTTGAAATTGAATGTGATGCTTCAGGAATTGGAATTGGTGCTGTATTAATGCAGGAAAAGAAGCCTATAGCTTATTTCAGTGAGAAGTTAGGCGGAGCAACTCTCAATTATCCTACTTATGACAAGGAGTTGTATGCTCTAGTAAGAGCCCTGCAAATATGGCAACATTATTTATGGCCTAAGGAGTTTGTAATTCACACAAATCATGAATCTCTTAAACACCTCAAAGGACAGCAAAAGTTAAATAAAAGGAATGCAAGGTGGATGGAATTCATTGAAACTTTTCCTTATGTCATTCATTATAAACAAGGTAAGGAGAACATCGTGGAAGATGCTCTCTCAAGAAGGTATGCTCTTTTGTCATCTATGGAAACCAAATTATTAGGTTTTGAACATCTTAAAACTTGTTACACTAATGACCCTGATTTTGGAGAGTTGTATAAGGACAATATTTCTCATGCTCAAGGACGGTTCTATCAGTTCAAAGGGTTCCTATTTCGTGACAGTCAGTTGTGTGTGCCATGTGGGACCATCAGAGAACTATATGTTAGGGAAGCACATGGAGGAGGTCTAATGGGACACTTTGGCGTCGCCAAGACTTTAGCTACAATACAAGAGCACTTGTACTGGCCTAGCATGAAAAAGAACGTAGAGAGAGTATGTTCAAAGTGTGTCGAGTGCAAACAAGCTAAATCAAAGGTACAGTCCACAGGTTTGTATACTCCACTACCTATTCCTGATCACCCTTGGGTAGACATTTCTATGGATTTTATTTTGGGACTACCTAGAACTAGGAAAGGAAGAGACAGCATATTTGTGGTGGTTGATAGGTTTTCTAAAACGGCTCATTTTATTCTTTGTCATAAAACAGATGATGCAGTTTTAGTGGCTGACTTATTCTTTAGGGAAGTTGTTAGGTTACATGGAATGCCTAGAACAATTGTGTCAGATAGAGATTCTAAATTCCTTAGTCATTTTTGGAGGACCCTTTGGGGAAATTTAGGCACTAAGCTGTTATTTTCCACAACTTGTCATCCACAAACTGATGGTCAAACAGAATCAGTTAATAGAACCCTTTATACTATTTTAAGAGTTGTTATTAAGAAGAACATTAGAACTTGGGAGGATTGTTTACCTCATGTCGAATTTGCTTATAATAGGTCAGTTCATTCAGCAACAAAAATGACACCTTTTCAAACTGTTTACGGTTTCAATCCCTTGTCTCCTTTAGACTTACTTTCTTTACCTTTAAAAGAACAGACTAATCTATTGGACTGAAGAAATAAAGAAAAGAGATGGGCTTGCAAAAAGACCTACCAGCCCAGAACAAGTTGGGCTAATGTCTGTCCAGCCCAAGCCCAAATCAGAAGTCCAAGGTCTGTGCATTAGGCTGAGATAATGAAGTGAAGCCCAAGGAGTGAAGCCCAGGGTCTGTCCACACTTGTGCAGCACAAGGCCTGAATTAAGTAAGCCCAAACAAGCCCAAGACACCTTCTAGAAGCTCTCCTAGGCGTGGGTTTGAAGAGGGAAGGAAGAGTCACATGTTGGCTTAACCAATTTGAATTTCTAGCTGTTATGAGCTGTCACTTTCACCATGTGGTGAAGTGCCTTGGTATTATTCTCTACTCTTTGGCTATAAATACATTGTATGCTCACCATAAATCAATCAAGAAAATATACTCATCCTTCACAAATTCTCCATTCTCTCATCTCTTAGTTTATTCTCTTGTTCTTCATTCTACCCAAAATCTCCAACCAAACTCTTTTGTAAACTCTCTTATATCTATTTAATTCCGCAAATTCCTGAGTGAAGAAATGGGAGGCCACCTATGCTGCATAGAAGGCAGTCAATCCGTGAAAATCATGAGGCAATTTGGCTTGGAATACAAAAACCAACAAGAAATGACACCACCTATCAGAGCCTACACAAGAGAGTGTATATTCCTGAAGGTGGAAGCAGCCTCCTCCTATCAGAGCCTACATCAAAGGATGTATATTCCTGAAGTTGGAGAGCATAGCTAACGCAAACAAGAAGGCATTCTTGAAGAAAGGTGGTCCAGTATCATTGGTGATCATTGATGCTCATCCTTCCAAACTTGACTCATACTCTTATTCTCTGTGTTAGACTTTGCAGAATAATAGTTAGAATTGGTAGGAGAGTTTCTGGATTTATATTTGATAAGTGAAGAACAAGAGTGAGAATAATAGAGAGAGATTGTGAGACAGAGAGTATGGAAGGAGGATTCTATTTCCTTGATTGATTTATGGTGAGCGTACAATGTATTTATAGCCAAAGAATAGAGATAAGACAAAGGCACTTCACCAAATGGTGAAAGTGACAGCTCCTAACAGCTAGAAATTCAAATTGGTTAAGCCAACATGTGACTCTTCATTCCCTCTCCAAACCCACGCCTAGGAGAGCTTCTAGAAGGTGTCTTGGACATTTTTGGGCTTGTTTGAGCTTACTTAATTCAGGTCTTGTGTTGCACATGTGTGGACAGACCCTGGGCTTCACTTCATTATCTCAGCCTAATGCACAGACCTTGAACTTCTGATTTGGGCTTGGGCTTCATTAACTTTTTCAGCTTCAAGCCTAAGGCTTCATTCCAATACTCCCCCTCAAGCTTAGCCATGAGATGAATGGTTAAGCTTGGAACCATGAAGACCCACCTCATTAAAAACCTTAGAATGGAAAACCCATTGGGACAAAACCATATTAAGGGAAAAAGAGTGTGGACTCCATGATTAAGAGAATCATTGGCTGGGAAGGTTGATTAGTCCAAGTTTTGGGAGGATGAACTCACATACCTTGAGACTTGCAGCCTTGGTGAAAATGTCTGCGAGTTGATCTGAGCTTCTTGTGTAGCACGGTAAGATTATGCCTTGCTCCACTACTTGTCTGACCTTGTGACAGTCTACTTCAATGTGTTTGGTTCTCTCATGAAACACATTGTTGGATGCTATGTGTATGGCTGCTTGATTGTCGCAATGCATGGTGATTGGTGTTGAGACTTCTATGTTTAGATCCTTGAGAAGGTTCTTGAGCCAAGTGAGTTCAGTGGTCAGCTTTCTCATGGCACGATATTCAGCTTCAGCACTTGAGCAGGAGACCACTTTCTGCTTCTTTGTCTTCCAAGTGACTAGATTGCCTCCAATGAATGTGCAATAGCCGGTTGTTGATCTTCTGTCATTTCTGTCTCCTGCCCAATCAGCATCACAATATCCTACAATCTCTGAGCTCCCATTGCATCCCATCCAAATGCCTTGATCATGGGTTCCTTTGAGGTACCTCAAGATCCGGTCCACCATATTCCAGTGGTGCAATTTTGGAGCTTGCATATGTTGGCTGACCTGATTCACAGCAAAACACAAGTCAGGTCTAGTAATGGTTAGATAGATTAACTTACCAACCATCTTTCTATAGAGTTTGGTTTCTTCAAACGGTTCATCTCCAAGCTCCCCCTCACGTTCCACCTTATAGCCTTCCTCTAGGGGAGTCTTTGCTGGTTTGGCTTCTAACTTTCCTGCATCAGTTAGAAGATCAAGTGTGTACTTCCTTTGTGATAAGAAGAGGCCTTCTTTTGTTCGGCATACTTCTATCCCTAGGAAGTACTTAAGTTCACCTAAGTCTTTAATATCAAAAACAGACTTAAGATAATCTTTAGTAGATTGAATTCCTACCTTGTCATTCCCTGAGATGATTATATCATCTACATAAATGAGAATGACTACCATACATGATTGGCTTTGGAGTGTGAAGAGAGTGTGATCAGCTTCAGACTTCCTAAAGCCTCTATCTCTCAGTGTCATACTCAACTTGTGGTACCAAGCTCTTGGTGATTGTTTAAGTCCATAGATAGCTTTTCTTAGCCTTAGAACCTTTTCTGGAGTTACTGTGTCTTCAAGACCAGGTGGAGGTGTCATATAGACTTCATCCTCTAATTCTCCTTGTAGGAAAGCATTCTTGACATCCATCTGCCATAACTCCCATTCAAGGTTAGTAGCAAGAGATAGAAGAACTGTTACAGTGTGTAGTTTGGCTACTGGTGCAAATGTATCATGGTAGTCTTCTCCATAGGTCTGAGTGAACCCTTTTGCTACCAATCTAGCCTTGTATCGTTCTATCTCTCCATTGCTTTTGTATTTGATGGTGAAGATCCATCTTGAGCTCACTGTCCTCTTGTCCTTAGGTAGATCAGCTTCATCCCAAGTGTGATTGATCTCCATGGCCTTACATTCAGCCTTAACTGCTTCTCTCCACACCTTATGCTCCTTAGCTTCCTCATAGTCTCTTGGAACCTGCCCTTGATCTAGAGCTGTTGTAAAGGCTTGGTGTTCTGAAGGAACATGAGCTAGAGAACAAATCACTTGTGTTGGATGGGCTACTGCTTGTGCATTGTAGTAGACTCTGGTATTGATCCAATTTGAGGCTGGTTTCTTCTCCCTTTGGCTTCTCCTTAGCACCACTTGTTCTTCTTGATATTCTTCTTCCTCAGTCTGAACTTCTGGCGCATATTCTTCTTGATTATGGACACTAGAGCTTGCATCTTGGTCGTGTGATTCAGATGCAATCTCTTGTTCATCCTCTGTGCCCCCCTCATGATCAAGAGGAATAGCCGGGGTAACATCAAAAGGAGGAGGAGGAGGAGAAGTGGCTGGTGATGGAGAAGCAGCTGGTGCATTAGGGAATGAGATTCCTAGGTTCTCCATAAGATGTTTAAGATTGGTAGCTCGGTCTGATGGAGATTGGGAGAGATCTTTAAGATCATCCCAATTCTTATCTTCATAGAACCCCTTTGCTTCTACAAACTTCACATCTCGTGAGACTATCACCTTTCTAGTCTCTGGATTGTAGCACTTGTATCCCTTTTGGGTAGTGGAATACCCTATAAACATGGCTTTCACACTTCTTGCTTCTAACTTATTCCTTTGTTCTCCTGGAATAAGAACATAACAAACACACCCAAAGACACGTAAGTGTGAAATAGATGGTTTACTCTTATTAAGTACCTCAAATGGGGATAAATCCTCCAAGATTTTTGTTGGGAGTCTATTGATGAGGTAGCAAGCGGTAACAAGTGCATCTCCCCAAAACTTCTTTGGGACATTGCTTTGGAACATGATAGACCGTGCTGTTAAACTTTAAAAGGATTCAAAAGAGATTTCTTAGTATGAACATTAAGAATATGTAGAGAATAGAGAGTTTAGCCATGAAAGTATATAAGTAGATTCATAGTATTATTAGTGCATCGATTACAAGGAGGCTGCATAGCCTTAAATAGAGAGCTCCTAGGTCATCTAGGTTAGGGATAAGCAAGAGTACAAATATGACCGTTTAAAAGGAAACTTATCAAATATGCTTCCTTATCATCACAACTTATCATACTAGACTCTCCCTTCCTTATCATGCGACCCGAGTGCTTATCAACCTTAGACTAAGCTGCCTTTGATCATGCACTGTCCAATACTCCCCCTCAAGCTAAATTCTGATGAAGAACTTAGCTTGAAATCATAAACAACCACCTCATTAAAAACCTTATGGTATAAAACCCAGTGGGACAAAAACACCATAAGGGAAAAAGAGTATGATTGCTGATGATTAGGGGATTCATGGAGACGACATATCAATGAGTCCAAGCCTTGGTAGAATGGACTCATATACCTTAGATGTTGTTGACTTGGTGAAGATATCCGCAAGTTGATCTATACTTCTGGTGTAGCATGGTAAGACTACTCCTTGTTCCACGGCTTGCCTCACCTTGTGGCAGTCAACTTCTATGTGCTTGGTTCTCTCATGGAAAACAGAATTGGAAGCTATGTGGATGGCTGCCTGGTTGTTGCAGTGCATGGTCATTGGCCTGACTGTCTCTATACCCAAGTCTTTTAGAATAGCCTTGATCCATGTCAACTCATTGGTGAGCTTCTTCATTGCACGGTATTCAGCTTCAGCACTGGAACAGGACACAATCTTCTGTTTCTTTGTCTTCCATGTGACTAGATTTCCTCCAACAAAGGTGCAGTAGCCTGTAGTGGACCTCCGGTCTTCTATGTCTCCAGCCCAGTCAGCATCACAGTATCCCACTATTTCTGAGCTACCATTCGCTCCCATCCAGATTCCTTGCTCAGAAGTTCCTTTTAAGTATCTAAGGACCCTCTCCAGCATGTTCCAATGATGAACTTTAGGTTCTTGCATATGCTGACTAACCTGGTTCACAGAGAAACAGAGGTCAGGTCTAGTAAGAGTTAAGTAGATTAGCTTACCTACTAGTCTTCTGTAGAGTTGCGGATTGTTGAAAGGTTGATCTTCAATCTCCCCCTCACTGATGGCTTTGTAGCTGTCTTCCAGAGGTGTGGTCACTGGTTTTGCATCTAACTTTCCTGTTTCAGTCAAAAGATCAAGAGTATATTTCCTTTGAGATAAGAATAGTCCCTCTTTAGAGCGACATATCTCAATCCCTAGGAAATACTTAAGTAGTCCTAAATCTTTAATATCAAATATGGACTTAAGGTAGGCTTTGGTTTCTTTGATACCTTCCTTATCATCACCAGTGATGATAATATCATCCACATAAACCAAAACCACAATGATACCTGACTGGCTAGGAAGTGTGAACAGAGTGTGATCCGCTTCTGATTTCCTGAATCCTCTATCAACTTGTGGTACCAGGCCCTGGGTGATTGTTTTAATCCATAAATAGCTTTCCTCAATCTTAAAACCTTGCCTGGTTGAATGATCCCTTCTAAGCCAGGAGGTGGCCTCATATACACCTCTTCCTCTAGCTCTCCTTGCAAGAAGGCGTTCTTAACGTCCATCTGCCACAATTCCCATTCAAGATTGGTTGCTAAGGATAGAATAATCCTCACTGTATGAAGTTTTGCAACAGGAGCAAACGTGTCTCCAAAATCTTCTCCATAGGTCTGAGTGAAGCCTCTTGCAACCAACCTTGCCTTATACCTCTCTATCTCCCCATTACTTTTGTATTTGATCATAAACACCCACTTTGAGCTAACTGCCTTCTTTCCCTTGGGTAACACGGCTTCATCCTATGTGTGATTCCTTTCCATGGCTCCTGTTTCATCACTTATAGCATCCCTCCAAACTTTTAGCTCCTTAGCCTCTTCATAGGTAGTTGGGATGTGTCCTTGATCCAGGCTACTCATAAAGGCCTTATGATCTTCAGGAAATGAAGCAAACGAGCAAACGACCTGAGAGGGATGAGCAACTGCATTGGCATTGTAATAGACCCTAGTATTTACCCAGTTTGATGGATCCTTTCTGAGTCTCGTACTTCTCCTTAGGGGTTGTGTTGGTCCGACTTCCTGCTCTTGCCCTTGATCGTGATTCTCAGAAGAGGAGCTAGTCTCAGTATCTTGATCACTGCTTCCTTCTTCAAGATTTCCCCCCCACACGGTCAATGGCTGGCCGGGGAGAGAGAGAGTCCGACTGCGGCATACGCGGTCGAGCACCGGGTGAGTCAAACGCGGACCTGGTCGAGGTAGATTCTGGCGAAGCAGCTGGTGGAATAGAAGCCGATCCAGGAAGATTGGTAGATGGTCGAGGACATGGAACATTGGTACATGTAGAACCAGGTTGGGACGGTAGAGGAATGCCGAGATGGTCAAAGATGTTCCGAAGATTTGTGGCGCTGTCTAGGGAGAGACCAGTGAGATCGGCCAAGTCATCCCACTTTTGATCACTATAGTAGCCCTTATTTTCAATAAACTTCACGTCCCTGGACACTAAAACCTTCCTAGTTTCAGGGTCATAGCACTTATATCCTCTCTGGGTGGTCGAGTATCCAATGAACATGGACCGTTTACTCTTTGCATCAAGCTTAGTTCTGTGTTCCCCTGGAATTAAAACAAAACACAGGCAACCAAACACTTTTATGTGATCAAGGGAAGGTTTTAGAGTGTTTAATACCTCAAATGGGGAGAGGTCAGTGAGAACTCTTGTAGGAGTTCTGTTAATGAGATAACATGCGGTAAGAACGGCATCTCCCCAAAACTTCTTAGGAACCTTGGAGTGAAACATCATTGCCCTGGCTACCTCCATCAGGTGACGGTTCTTTCTCTCAGCCACCCCATTCTGTTGGGGTGTATAGGGGCAACTAGTTTGGTGAAGGATTCCATGTTTCTGAAGGTGATCTCTGAATGCATGACTTGTATACTCTCCACCATTGTCTGTTCTGAAGATCTTAATCTTGGCATTGAAATGGTTAGTAATGTAATTCTGAAAATTAACAAAGGCTTCTAATGCTCTATCTTTTGATTGCATCAAGGTTATCCAAGTGTATTTGGATTTCTCATCTATGAAGGTAATGAAATATTTTTGATTCTCTCTAGATAAGAAAGGGGCAGTCCACACATCAGAATGCACAAGATCAAAGCATTTTTCATAAACTGTCTCAGACTTAGGGAAAATAGACTTGCAATGTTTACCTAAGATACATGCTTCACAATCATCATTCTTAAACACAACATTAGGTAACATTAAACTCAAAGCCCGAGAGTGGGGATGCCCTAGTCTAGCATGCCATAACACATTATTAGCATAAGCAGAAACATGTTCTAGAGAACTTAAAACAGAAGCTAAAGGTTGATCATCTTCAAGCAAATAAATACCATCCTTAGTTATTCCTTTCCCAAGCATCTTGCTTGTCTTAATATCCTGAAAATGAACATCATTAGGAGTGAAGATAATGTTGGAATGAAGGAGTGTTTATGAAGGCTAAAGGCGGTTCTAGAAGGCGAATGGATAAGGCTTGGATAAGGCTTCCTAATCTGCTCCAACGGGCGTCTCCAGCTCACCATGCCACGCCTTCAGATGCTAAAGTAGATGCTCTGGATATTCCTCCTAATCTATCCTATTTAAGCTTATGTAATGGTCATTATGTAATCAAGCAATCAATAAATAAAAACTTGTATTCGAAATCTCTAAACTCTTAAACATGATTCTCTTTACCTTAATCTCTTAAGAAACATGTTTTTCAATATGGTATCAGAGCATTACATGCTCCTAGGTCACTAATTCATCCGCAAATCTCTTTCTTTCCTTAAGTTCTTGTTGTTACTTACAATAAACGAATCTTAATCTATCTACTCTAAGCTCTATTATCTTCATTCATCTGTTGATAATTAGTTATGGAAGATTAGAGGCGATTATTGTTTGCAAGATAAGGTCTTTGGCTTGCTCATGACACTAAACCCGAGTTATACAGACCTCATTAAGCATCTTCTTAGAGAAGATAGGTTGCCAAGTCTTGAGGATGTGTGTGCTAAGATACAGAAAGATCAAGGATCTCAAGGCTTATTTGGAAACCGAGGAGATATCGTTGCAGCTCACAAGGTTTGGCACAAGCCAGAAACCAGAAAGGGTCCAGTTTGCGATTATTGCAAGAGAAAAGGACATACCAAAGAGAAATGCTGGTTGATTCATCCACACTTAAAACCTACTTGGTGGAAAGATTCAAAGGTTTACTCTTCACAAGATGTATCATCACGCATGGCTTCAACAACTCAAGGGAATGGCTTTCAAGGAAACATTACTCAGCTCAACTTGCAGCAAACTAAACAATCTGGGCAACATCATGAGGGAGCACAATGCAGTGCAAATCAAATTAGCCTTAACCGGGGGAGTTCAAGTCCGAATGGCGCTTATAGTCACAATGCATCAGATGAAAGGAACCGAGTTCAAAGTGATGTAGTCACCAAATCCGACCTTGAAGCTCTTATCAAAGCTCTCAAGGAGTCTCGTATTTCTGGTCACACTTATACTGCTTCTCTTACTAGCTCCTATCATGATCTGAATGCCTTAAAACCATTAATAGTTGATTCAGGAGCATCACATCATATGATCAGTGACTCTAGGTTGATTAGTGATATAGAACCGGTTTTAGGGAATGTGATGATAGCTAATGGAGAACAAATACCTATTAAGGGAATTGGCAAACTTAGATTATTTGGAAAGGAATCAAAAGCCTTCTTTATGCCATCCTTTACTTCAAATCTACTGTCTGTGAAAAGAAAAACCACTGATCTTAATTGCTATGCTACTTTTAGGCCTAATGATTTTTTCTTTCAGGATATTGAAACAAAGAGAGTCCTTGGCAGAGGAGGAACAAAGAATGATCTATATGTGCTTGAAGATCTCCAGCCTATTTCATTAGCTTCTAGTAGTTCTGTTTTCAATAATGCATCTAGCCTTAATGCTTCTAATCGTGAGAATGGTTTATGGCATGCTAGACTAGGTCATCCTCACTTAAAAGCTTTAGAACTGTTATTTCCTAAGATTTCGTTTAGTAATGCTTCATGTGAAGCATGTATCCTTGGTAAACATTGTAGGAGTGTATTTCCCTTATCTAAAACGATTTACAATAAATGTTTTGAACTTATTCATTCTGATGTTTGGACATCCCCATGTGAATCAAGAGATAATCACAAATACTTTGTTACTTTTATTGATGAGAAGTCAAAATACACTTGGATTACATTGCTTCCATCTAAGGATAGGGTTCTAGATACTTTTAAGAACTTTCACTCTCACATATCTAACCAGTATAATGTTCAAATCAAATGTTTAAGGTCAGATAATTGAGGAGAGTATATGAGCCATGGATTCAACCACTTTCTTACTGAGAAAGGAATTACACAACAGACAAGCTGCCCTTATACGCCTCAGCAGAATGGTGTGGCTGAGAGAAAGAACCGGCACTTGATGGAGGTGGCTAGGACGTTAATGTTCCATATGCATGTTCCAAAGAGGTTTTGGAGTGATGCAGTAGTCACGACATGTTACCTCATCAATAGAACACCTACTCGCATTCTTTCTGATCAGTCACCCTTTGAGGTACTGAATAAAACTAAACCCTCTCTTGATCATTTAAGAGTGTTTGGATGTGTGTGTTTTGTCTATATCCCAGGTGACCACCGAAGTAAGTTAGATGCAAAGAGCATAAGGGCTATTTTTCTTGGATACTCTCCAACACAGAAGGGCTACAAGTGCTATGTACCAGATACAAGAAGAGTTATGGTGTCAAGAGATGTTCAATTTCTAGAAAACAGAAGTTTCTATGAAGGACAGAAGTGGGAAGACATTAAGGATATATCATCTTCTTCAGAAGATAGAGCTTCCAGTCTCAGACAACTTCTAGAGGATCTCGGTCTCAATCATATTCCTCAGCAGACTTCTATTCCTACAGCACCAGTTTCAGAAGAATCAACAACATGGCCGGATGAACCAAGTGATAGTCCTGATCATGAAGGGGGGAATGCTATTCCTGAAGACTCAGAAGTCCACAATCAGGACAATCAGGGCCAGCAATCTACATCTTCATCACCAGCTGCTCAAAACAACCAACCTGATCAAACCGCTCAAGAAGAAGAAGCAGTTGAATTAAGTAGAAGCAAAAGGGTGAAGTATCCACATGAACACTGGAAGAGCACGAGGGTCTATTACAACAATCAAGCTGTTGCTCATCCAGAACAGGCTGTCTGCAACTTAGCACATATCCCTCAGGAACATCAGGCTTTTATTGGAACCTTGGATCAAGAATGCGTTCCTAAACACTATGAGGAGGCCAAGGAACACAGAGTATGGAGAGAGGCGGTTGCTGATGAAAGAATGGCTATGGAAAGGAATCATACTTGGGATGAGTCTGATCTACCAAAAGGCAAAAAGGCAGTGAGCTCTAGATGGGTGTTCACAATCAAATACAGAAGCAATGGAGAGGTGGAGAGATATAAGGCAAGGCTTGTTACCAGGGGCTTCACTCAGACGTATGGAGACGACTACAGGGACACCTTTGCTCCGGTTGCCAAGCTCCATACAGTAAGAGTCATTCTTTCTCTTGCTACCAACTTAGAATGGGATCTACGGCAGATGGATGTCAAGAATGCCTTCCTTCAAGGAGAATTAGAGGAAGAGGTGTACATGACACCACCTCCTGGTCTAGAAGATACTGTCACTCCAGGGAAGGTTCTAAGATTGAGGAAAGCAATCTATGGTCTCAAACAGTCTCCCAGAGCCTGGTATAACAAATTGAGTGTTACACTGAGAGATAAAGGATTCAGAAGATCAGAAGCTGATCATACCTTGTTCACACTTCAGAGCCAAGCAGGTATTGTTGTCATTCTCATCTATGTAGATGATATTATCATCTCAGGGAATGACAAGGTAGGAATTCTTTCCACTAAAGAATACTTGAAATCTGTTTTTGACATCAAAGATCTTGGAGAACTCAAGTATTTTCTTGGAATTGAAGTATGCAGGACTAATGATGGTTTGTTTATCTCGCAGAGGAAGTACATTCTTGATTTACTAACAGATGCAGGGATGTTACAAGCCAAGGAAGCTAAGACTCCATTAGAAGAGGGGTATAAAGCTGGAACTCAGGGGGAGCAGGAAGATGACGTCTTTGAAGATGCCAAACTCTACAGAAGAGTAGTTGGTAAGCTAATTTATCTAACTATAACTAGACCTGATCTGTGCTTTGCTGTGAATCAGGTAAGCCAACATATGCAAACACCTAAGGTGTGTCGCTGGAGGATGATAGATCGGATTCTAAGATACCTCAAGGGGACTCATGCTCACGGAATCTGGATGGGGAACAACAAGAACACTGAAGTGGTTGGATACTGTGATGCTGATTGGGCTGGAGACAGACATGATAGGAAGTCCACTACTGGATATTGCACTTTCATTGGAGGCAATCTTGTTACCTGGAAAACCAAGAAGCAGAAGGTTGTCTCATGCTCAAGTGCTGAAGCTGAATACAGGGCAATGAGGAAGTTAACCACCGAATGCATATGGCTCAAGGCTCTTCTTCAAGATTTGGGAATTGAAGTGAAGACTCCTATCACAATGCACTGTGATAATCAAGCAGCGATTCATATAGCTTCAAATTCAGTAGAACATTGAAGTTGATTGTCACAAAGTCAGAGAAGCCGTGGAGAAAGGAGTTATACTACCATGTTTTACAAGAAGCTCTGAGCAATTGGCAGATATATTCACCAAGGCAGCCAGTTTGAAAGTCTGTGAGTTCATTCTACCAAAGCTTGGACTCATGGTAATCCCAAATCCTTAGTCTCTCCTTGTCATGAGAACCATACTCTTTTTCCCTTAGAATGTTTTTGTCCCACTGGGTTTTGCATTCTAAGGTTTTTAATGAGGTGGTTTCTCATGATATCCAAGTTCAACCATTCATCCATGATTGAACTTGAGGGGGAGTGTTGGAATGAAGGAGTGTTTATGAAGGCTAAAGGCGGTTCTAGAAGGCGAATGGATAAGGCTTGGATAAGGCTTCCTAATCTGCTCTAACGGGCGTCTCCAGCTCACCATGCCACGCCTTCAGATGCTAAAGTAGATGCTCTGGATATTCCTCCTAATCTATCCTATTTAAGCTTATGTAATGGTCATTATGTAATCAAGCAATCAATAAATAAAAACTTGTATTCGACATCTCTAAACTCTTAAACATGATTCTCTTTACCTTAATCTCTTAAGAAACATGTTTTTCAATAGATAACATTGCAATCCAAGTCATTAGTAGCCTTATGAACAGAAACCAAGTTTGAGGTGAAATCAGGCATAAAGAAAGCTCTAGTCTTCCTATCAAACAGCTTTAAATTTCCTACCCCTTTAATTGGAATCTTGTCACCATTAGCTATAATAACATGACCATTAGCCGGTTCTAGATCCTTAATCAATTCAACATTACTAATCATATGGTGAGATGCTCCAGAATCAATCACTAATGGTTTCTCATCAATCTTTATAGTATGTGCGGAAGCATGGAAAGAAAAACCCATCACATTACCATAACTTTCTTTCAGGGCTTTGATGAGAGCATCCAACTCAGACCGCTTCACCACTTGGTCTTGAACTTCAATTTGAGCCGTTTGAGCATTGAAACTGGTCGTTCCATCTCCTTCTTGACTGCGTGAAGAAGATCCTCCTCCTGGTTCCACCTTGGCTTTGATGGTATTGGCCCGGATGTCCCTAAACTTTGGAGGCTTGAGATGAGGGTGTAGAACCCAGCACTTGTCTTTAGTATGTCCCTTCCTCTTGCAGTGCTCACAAACTAAGCCTCTTCGATCCTCTTGCTTGAAGTATACTCCTTTGTTTGCGGTAACCAGCTCTCCTTTCCCACTGAAGAGACCATGAGAACCCTGTTCTCTCTGAATGTATGAACACACTTCTTCAAGGGATGGAAGTTTTTCTGCTCTGAGGAGGTGTTTGATCAAGTCGTTGTACATGGGGTTTAGGGTAAGTAGAAGACCAAAGATCTTGTCTTGTTCACGCCGTGAGAGGAGTGTTTCTGGACCAGTTGAGTTGGGTCTAAGCATTTCAAGCTCAGCCCAAAGGGAGCGAAACTTGCCGAAATGAGCTGTGAACTCCAAATCTTCTTGATGAAGGTTGTTGATTGCTTTCTTTACTTCAAAGACTCGGCTTAGGTTGGTAGTATTGCCATAGACCTTTTTGAGAGTCTCCCACAACTCCTTAGCACTTTCACAGTAAGAGTAGGCTTCTAGAATAGGTCCATCTAGTGAACTTTGAATAATGGATAGAACGAACTGATCCTCCTGTACCCATTTCTCTTCATCTACAACCATAATCTCCTGTCCATCTTCTTGGTGAAAGGCTTTTGGGGGAGCTTCGTCCAAGAGCAGGTGCATTTCTAGTCCCCGACCCCCCAGAGTTGTCTTAACCATTCTGGACCATAAGAGATAGTTAAGGCCCTTAAGAGTAACCGGTATCGCCATGGGTCTTGTAGTTTCCATTTGAGAGAAGCCGAGACAAAGAGATCCAGACCCAAAACAGAGTACTTTAGGATTTTGAGAATATTTCTATCTTCAAGTAAGCCAATATCACCTTAGGTTATCAAAACGGTCTTTAGAGAGATGAGACTAGCTTGACTTGCCACCAAAGGAGCTATCTATTTGGAGAAAAAAGAGGGTGTACGGACACTGGTTCGCGGATGCACGAAGAAGACGAGTACGGACACAAACCGTTTTGATGTAGAAAGCCTTTCCTTGTGCCTTAAAGACCACGAATAGGCTACAGCTTGCTTCTTTCACACTTTTGGATGATGAAAAGAGCGGCCTTGATTACTGGAGAATGAAACCCAGAAGAGAGATCCGTACAACAATGGAGGAACAACACGCAAAACTCACTAAACAACTTAACACAAAAGATAACCACACCTAGCCTTCTTCAACTCATCACACAAGGTTCTGAGGAGCTAAATCTTAGAGAAGATACACTCAGCCATAGTTATCTAAAGGAAAGCGTTTTGAGAGATGCAACAACACAATTTGAAAACTGAGGAAACGAAAGAGAGAAATGAAGGATTGCGGAAGCTTTAAGAGAAGATTAACACCTGCTCTGATACCATGTTAAACTTTAAAAGGATTCAAGAGAGATTTCTTAGTATGAACATTAAGAATATGTAGAGAATAGAGAGTTTAGCCATGAAAGTATATAAGTAGATTCATATTATTATTAGTGCATCGATTACAAGGAGGCTGCATAGCCTTAAATAGAGAGCTCCTAGGTCATCTAGGTTAGGGATAAGCAAGAGTACAAATATGACCGTTTAAAAGGAAACTTATCAAATATGCTTCCTTATCATCACAACTTATCATACTAGACTCTCCCTTCCTTATCATGCGACCCGAGTGCTTATCAACCTTAGACTAAGCTGCCTTTGATCATGCACTGTCCAATACGTGCCACGTCCATGAGATGCCTGTTCTTTCTTTCAGCCACTCCATTTTGTTGGGGCGTGTAAGGACAACTTGTTTGATGGATGATTCCATGTTTATCTAAGTGTTGTTTGAATGCTAGACTTGTATATTCCCCTCCATTATCTGATCTAAAAATTTTGATCTTGGCATTATAATGGTTAGTCACATACATTTGAAATTTAGTGAAGGCTTCTAGGACTCTATCTTTTGTTGGCAATAGTGTTACCCAAGTATATTTCGATTTTTGGTCTATGAATGTAACAAAGTATTTATGGTTGTCTCTAGATGTGCATGGTGAAGTCCAAACATCAGAGTGAATGAGATCAAAGCAATTTTCATATATAGTTGTAGACTTAAGAAACACTGATTTACAATGTTTACCTAGTATACAAGCTTCACATTCATCATTTTTAAAAGACATACTTGGCAACAATAGTTCTAAAGCCCTAGAGTGAGGATGTCCTAATCTAGAATGCCAAATAGCACTATTAGCCTTATTCAAAACAGAGTTGAAAGCAATAGATAAAGAGAAATCTGGTTGTGTGTCTTCAAGCACATACAAGTCATCCTTGGACACTCCCTTTCCAAACACCTTATTAGTATTAATATCCTGAAAGTAACATCATTAGGACCAAATATAGCATAACAATTAAGATCAGAGGTTGTTTTCTTAACACTTAGCAAGTTTGAGGTGAATGTGGGCATATAGAAGGCTGTTGATTCTTTATTAAACAATTTCAGGTTTCCAATTCCTCTTATTGGTATCTTATCACCATTAGCTATTACTACATCTCCTAAAGCCGGTTTCATATTGATAAGTAGATTTTTGTCACTAATCATGTGATGAGAAGCTCCTGAATCTACAATAAGTGGCTTAGTGAGATTTAGAGTTTGAAAAGAGTTACCAGAGGTATTAGCTTCCTTAAGTGCTTTTATCAGTGCATCAAGGTCCGATTTTCTAACGAATTCTTGTTGAAATGTTGCAAGGGCTTTCTGTAATGACCGCGATCGAGGGCAAAACTGGCAAGGGCGGGGAAAAAGGAAATTTCGGGGATTATGGGCGAAGATATCTGGGAAGGAAGTTTCGAAATATTCTTGTAACAGACTTCCCGGAAATTTCGCAATATCCTAACAACCGGATAATGGATTATTCCCAAAGGAAAAAGGAATTATCCCAAAGGATAATGGATTATTCACAGCGGATAGGGAATTATTCCCGAAGGATAGGGAATTATCCCCAAAGGATAGGGAATTATTCCCGAAGGATAGGGAATTATCCCCAAAGGATAGGGAATTATCCCCAAAGGATAAGGAATTATTCCCAGCGGATAAGGGGATTGGGTTGGTCGAAGTTGTTGGTAACAACTTCCGAGATTTTCGCGCTAAATCCCAACTGCTTTCCGAAAATATCGCTGATATCCCAACTGACGGATGGATATTCGAAGGGATAAGATGAGACTGCGGATTTAAGGAAAATCCTAACAGACTTTCCTTATAAATAAGGAGCAGGTCGCCTCATAATTCCCTGCGTGAGCAAAAACGAAAATTAGAACTCTGAAAGAAAGAAAGTTCGAGGAAGATAAGCGATTATCCTAGAAAGGTTCGAGAGGCGCCCAGTTACCTGAGTATTCATCGATAGCGGTTCATTCGGTTAAGGAAATCCGGGTAAGCATTGATAAACTTAGAGTTTTACCTTTCTGGGCAATACGCATCGAGAGACTTAGTGTTTGGTCGATGTGTTCCGAGTAAATCGCTAGGTTTGTGTGACGCGCGTCGGTGCAGCTTGGACGATCTGCGTCAAGAGGTGTCAGAACATGGGTTTTTATCGGTTCATCGAAATCCTAAGGTGAGTGCGTGACTGTGGCTATGGTCTAGGGTCGTGAGCGTGTGTGGATTCAATAAGTGCTTGACTGTCTGATCTAATATACTTGTCCTGTCCTGTTTTAAGTGTTAAGCGTGAATAAGAGAGTCTTGTGTGACTCGTCCTGGTGAATGATCCAACAGTGGTTGGTGAATCACGTTTAGGAAAGTATATCGGCCTGATTTTGCATGATTGACTTATTGATTGGATTACTTGTTTTCGATTTCTTGACCATAGCTATGTGAGACGGGATGACCGCCTCACTAAGCAATTCGTTGCTTATGCCTCCTTATGGATGCAGGGTTAGGTAGTACTCGGGAAGGTAACAGCAGTGGCTAGAACGCGAGACGAAGGCTGGAAAGAAGGGATGGTGGCTTAGTAGAATAATTGGGTCTAGTAGCTTAGACGATGTATTGGTAGACTTATCGTTGTACTAGAACCTCGGTTTTTATAATAAGTAATCTATTACACGTTTATGCACTGTTCCGCTGAATCAAATCTGAAAATGCTAAGAAAAAGTTAAGTAAAAATTTGAATCAAGAAATTTTTACTAAGTGTGGTTGTTTGGGTTGACCGCGGGTAGGAAACCTTTAACCTGGGGTGGTTTTCCCGGGTTAGGGCGCTTCAGTTTGGTATCAGAGCATGGTCGATTCTAGGACAGTGTTAAGCATAAACGGGTTAGTGGGTTAAGCCATCCTTTCCAGCCAGTCTCGCAGTAAGTGATATTTTAGAGAATAAGTTAGTCTCATGCTAACTTAATAAACTGTATGATTGATGCAGATGGTAAGGAACACTCGATCGCAGGTTGGGAATGGTGGTGCGCCTGAGGAACGCACCGATGGGAATGGTGCGAACCCCACCAACGGTCTGGAAGGCGACGCGGCAAATGTGCCTGCGAATGGAGCCGCTGCACCCCAGACCGAATTGGGTCAGTTGATGGGGATGTTGGGGCAGATTCTGGAAAGATTGACGGCTGCGGTACCTGCTCCTGCTGCACCCGCGCCTGTTGCGCCCGTGCCGGTGGTACCACCACCCGCGGTAAACGACCGGGTCGCTGATGCAGTGGTTGAGGAGGTATTGCCAGAGCCGAGGATTGCATCGTACCTTACGATGGCTGATCATATGCGGAAGCTGGGTACAAAGTACTTCGCGGGTGGTGCAAAACCGATCGAGGCCGATGAGTGGCAATCGAGACTCGAGCGGAACTTTATATCAATACGCTGTCCGGATCAGTATAAGAAGGACATCGCGGTTCACTACTTGGAAGGTGACGCGCATACTTGGTGGACCACGGTCGAGGCAAGGCGCCGAAATTGCTCATGGACCGTGTTCCGTGAGGAATTCCGCGCCAAGTACTTTCCAAGGGAAGTATTTGACCAATGCCAACGTGCGTTCCTTGAGTTGCGTCAAGGAAATATGAATGTGCGCGAATATGAGATTGAGTATAACTCTCTCATGAAGTTCGCGGGGCGCGAATTCGAGGATGAACAGACAAGGATAAGTCGGTTCTTGTGGGGACTTCGGGTCAATCTCCGCAATCGGTGCCAAGTGCGGAGATACGACTCGATGTCTGAGCTGGTAGAGGTAGCGGCTCTTATGGAAATGGGCTTGAAGGAGGAAGCAGAGTTGGCAAACATGGAGTGGAAAGCGTCCACGGTACCTTCTGCTAGACTAAGACTCGGTTCGAGCCAAAGGAGGAACTCAGACAAGAGTCTTTGGAGCAACAAGACATTGACGGTGCAAACTGCATGTCAAAGTTGCGGGAAAACGCACTCGGGTCAGTGCAGGACCAGTTCGGGTGCGTGTTTCCGGTGTGGCAGTCTGAGCCACAAGATTGGGGACTGTCCGGAAAGGTACCCTGGGGCGCGAGAGTCGGTACGAAATTTTGGGGAGCAGATATGCTACCATTGCCGTGAGCCGGGACACTTCAGGTCTCAGTGTCCGAAGCTGGCGCAGTCATCCGGGAAACGGGCAAATGAGGGACTGCCGCCACCACCACCAGCTAAGAGAACGGCCCATACAACTGGTGGAACACCACGGGTCTTCTCGATTTCTGAGGAGGCGATAGAAGGCAGCTCTTCTCGTCCGATCACTGGTAAGTTCCTAACACTTACTAAGTAAATTCGATGTCTGCTTGTGTCCTTAGCAATTTAGGGGATATTGTAGGGACCATCCTTATGGGCGGAATACCGACCCATGTTCTGTTTGATTCCGGGGCGACACATTGTTTTGTTAGCCCTGAAGTGATTGGGAAATGCGGGTTCCATAAGGAACTTGGAGATCAACTCGGACTTGTCCGAGCGGCGGGTGGTCAAGCTATGAAAACCTTTGGAAAAGTGCTTGACGTTCCGATAATGGTATGCGGTGTGGACATGCCAGCTGACCTAGTCATATGCGGAGTGAAAACTTATGAGGTGATATTGGGCATGGATTGGCTTGGAAAGCATAAGGCCCATTTGGATTGTCATCGAGGGAGAATCCGGTTTGAGAGAGGGAACTCAACGCTGGAATACCAGGGAATTCGACCCACTTCAGGAAGCTTGATCATTTCAGCGATTCAAGCAGAACAATTGATCCAGAAAGGATGTGAGGCGTATTTGGCCACGATCACAACATCAGAAGTTGGACCAGACATAGGGCTTAACGATATTCCGGTAGTTAAAGATTTCGGTGATGTGTTCCAGGCCTTGGTTGGACCACCACCGGAAAGGTTGGATCCATTCACTATTGAATTGGAACCTGGAACCGACCCGATATCAAAAGCCCCCTATCGAATGGCACCAGCTGAAATGGCTGAATTAAAGAAACAGTTAGGTGAATTGATGGAGAAAGGGTTCATCCGTCCGAGCAGTTCACCTTGGGGAGCACCGGTCCTGTTCGTTAAAAAGAAAGATGGAAGCTTTAGGCTTTGCATCGACTATCGTGGGTTGAACCGAGTTACGGTGAAGAACAAGTATCCGCTTCCAAGGATTGACGAGTTGTTGGACCAACTCAAAGGGGCGACTTGTTTCTCCAAGATTGATCCGGCTTCGGGATATCATCAAATTCCGATAGCCGAGTCAGACGTTCGAAAGACGGCTTTTCGGACAAGGTATGGACATTACGAATTCGTAGTCATGCCTTTCGGATTGACCAATGCACCGGCTGCATTTATGAAGCTGATGAACACTGTTTTCCGAGATTTCTTGGATGAATTTGTGATCATTTTCATAGATGATATTCTGGTTTACTCGAAAAACCAAGATGAGCATCAAGGTCACTTAAGAACGGTTTTGGATAAGTTGCGAGAACAGAAGTTGTTTGCTAAGCTCAGCAAGTGTAGCTTTTGGCAAAGTGAAATTGGGTTCTTGGGTCATATAGTATCGGATCAAGGAGTGTCTGTTGACCCAGAAAAGATCAGGGTTGTGGCAGAATGGCCGAGACCCGAGAATGCCTCAGAGGTGCGGATCTTTCTGGGATTGGCTAGCTATTATAGACGGTTTGTTAAGGGTTTTGCAAGCATGGCTCAGCCAATGACCAAGCTGACCGGTAAGGACGTTCGGTTTGTATGGTCAGCAGACTGTGAGACTAGTTTCGTTAAGCTGAAGGAAATGCTTACGAGTGCTCCAGTTTTGGCATTACCAGAACCCGATGCACCTTATGTAGTCTACACAGATGCATCTCGATTGGGACTTGGGTGCGTTCTGATGCAAGTGGGTAAGGTCATCGCTTATGCATCGAGACAACTAAGGAAACACGAAGCGAATTACCCAACCCATGACTTAGAGATGGCGGCTGTGGTATTTGCTTTAAAGATCTGGAGATCCTATCTTTACGGTGCTAAAGTTCAGATCTTTACGGATCACAAGAGTTTGAAGTATATCTTCACTCAGTCTGAATTAAACCTTCGGCAAAGGAGATGGATGGAACTTGTGGCCGATTATGACTTGACCATTGACTATCATCCGGGAAAGGCCAACTCGGTTGCAGATGCACTAAGTCGAAAGAAAGTGGTCAAGGATGTTGTAAGAGACATGGAAGGTCTGGTCAGTATGATAAGCACTTTGCGCCTTACCGCATTGACGGATGATGTGGAACCGTTGGGCTTAGGTGCTGCCGACCATGCGGATCTGTTAACCCGCGTTCGGCTAGCCCAGGATACCGACGAGAAACTTAAAGAGGCAGCAAAGAACGAGAACACTGAGTATCAGATATCGAATAATGGGACGATATTGGTGAATGGTCGGGTGTGTGTTCCCAAAGATCAGCAGTTGCGTGAGGAAATTCTTAAAGAGGCACATCAGTCCAAATTCTCCATTCACCCAGGAGCGACTAAAATGTATCGAGACTTAAAACGATACTATCACTGGGTTGGAATGAAACGGGATGTAGCCAAATGGGTGGCTGGTTGTCATACATGCCAAAGGGTCAAAGCCGAACATCAAGTTCCGGCTGGGTTAATGCAGAGATTACCCATCCCCGAATGGAAGTGAGATTTGATCACGATGGACTTTGTTACCGGACTGCCTATGTGTGATAAGAAAGATGCGATTTGGGTCATTGTGGACCGTTTGACCAAATCTGCTCATTTCCTCGCAGTTAATCGGAAAGATGGTTCGGAGAAACTTGCGGAGTTGTACATAAAAGAAATTGTCCGATTACACGGAGTTCCTGCGAGTATAATATCAGATCGGGACTCTAAGTTTGCGTCGGCGGTTTGGAAGTCATTGCATAAGCGGCTTGGGATGAAGGTCAACCTGAGCACGGCTTATCACCCGCAGACGGACGGACAATCGGAACGAACGATCCAGACACTTGAGGATTTGTTGAGAGCGGCTATCTTAGACTGGGGCGGTAAGTGGGAGCAGTACTTACCACTGGCCGAGTTTGCATACAACAATAGCTATCAGACTAGCATTGGAATGTCTCCGTATGAGGCATTGTATGGACGGCCTTGCCGAACCCCGCTATGTTGGACCGAAGTGGGGGAGCGAAGCATTTATGGACCAGACTTAGTCGATAGGACGACTGAGAAAATCAGGATTTTACAGATTAAGATTAAGGAAGCTCAGGATCGACAAAAGAGTTATGCAGACAAACATCGAAGGGAATTAGAATTCGAAGTTGGGGAAATGGTCTATCTTAAGACGGTCACCTATAAGGGAAAGGAAAGAACGAATCAGACCGCAAAATTAAGTCCGAGATATATGGGTCCGTATAAGATCCTGGAACGGATCGGACCAGTAGCATATAGATTGGAATTACCACCAGTCTTAAGTGCATTCCACAATGTGTTCCACGTTTCTATGCTAAGGAAGTGCATAAGTGATAGACATAACGTGATAGTGGAACCACCAGCAGATTTACAGGAAAATCTGACTGTGGAAGGAAGGCCAGTTCGAATCGTGGGAAGGAGAGTTAAGACAGATCGCAGGAAGAAAACCAAAATGATTCAGGTCGTTTGGGATTGTGATGGAGAAGAAGAAATCACGTGGGAACCTGAAGTCATTATGAAGGACAAGTTTCCCAAATGGTTCGACAAACAAGCTGTCGAGACATCTAAGTCCAAAAAGACTAAGTCCTAGATTCGAGGACGAATCTACCTAAGTGGGGGAGAATTGTAATGACCGCGATCGAGGGCAAAACTGGCAAGGGCGGGGAAAAAGGAAATTTCGGGGATTATGGGCGAAGATATCTGGGAAGGAAGTTTCGAAATATTCTTGTAACAGACTTCCCGGAAATTTCGCAATATCCTAACAACCGGATAATGGATTATTCCCAAAGGAAAAAGGAATTATCCCAAAGGATAATGGATTATTCCCAGCGGATAGGAAATTATTCCCGAAGGATAGGGAATTATCCCCAAAGGATAGGGAATTATTCCCGAAGGATAGGAAATTATCCCCAAAGGATAGGGAATTATCCCCAAAGGATAAGGGATTATTCCCAGCGGATAAGGGGATTGGGTTGGTCGAAGTTGTTGGTAACAACTTCCGAGATTTTCGCGCTAAATCCCAACTGCTTTCCGAAAATATCGCTGATATCCCAACTGACGGATGGATATTCGAAGGGATAAGATGGGACTGCGGATTTAAGGAAAATCCTAACAGACTTCCCTTATAAATAAGGAGCAGGTCGCCTCATAATTCCCTGCGTGAGCAAAAACGAAAATTAGAACTCTGAAAGAAAGAAAGTTCGAGGAAGATAAGCGATTATCCTAGAAAGGTTCGAGAGGCACCCAGTTACCTGAGTATTCATCGATAGCGGTTCATTCGGTTAAGGAAATCCGGGTAAGCATCAATAAACTTAGTGTTTTACCTTTCTGGGCAATAAGCATCGAGAGACTTAGTGTTTGGTCGATGTGTTCCGAGTAAATCGCTAGGTTTGTGTGACGCGCGTCGGTGCAGCTTGGACGATCTGCGTCAAGAGGTGTCAGAACGTGGGTTTTCATCGGTTCATCGAAATCCTAAGGTGAGTGCGTGACTGTGGCTATGGTCTAGGGTCGTGAGCGTGTGTGGATTCAATAAGTGCTTGACTGTCTGATCTAATATACTTGTCCTGTCCTGTTTTAAGTGTTAAGCGTGAATAAGAGAGTCTTGTGTGACTCGTCCTGGTGAATGATCCAACAGTGATTGGTGAATCACGTTTAGGAAAGTATATCGGCCTGATTTTGCATGATTGACTTATTGATTGGATTACTTGTTTTCGATTTCTTGACCATAGCTATGTGAGACGGGATGACCGCCTCACTAAGCAATTCGTTGCTTATGCCTTCTTATGGATGCAGGGTTAGGTAGTACTCGGGAAGGTAACAGCAGTGGCTAGAACGCGAGACGAAGGCTGGAAAGAAGGGATGGTGGCTTAGTAGAATAATTGGGTCTAGTAGCTTAGACGATGTATTGGTAGACTTATCGTTGTACTAGAACCTCGGTTTTTATAATAAGTAATCTATTACACGTTTATGCACTGTTCCGCTGAATCAAATCTGAAAATGCTAAGAAAAAGTTAAGTAAAAATTTGAATCAAGAAATTTTTACTAAGTGTGGTTGTTTGGGTTGACCGCGGGTAGGAAACCTTTAACCTGGGGTGGTTTTCCCGGGTTAGGGCGCTTCACTTTCCCTTCTTCATTGGTTGGCGTGGATGAGCTAGTGCTAGCCTTGGCTCTTGCCTCATGAGTTGCTTCTTGGGAGAGATTGGCCCTTGGTTGGTTTACCCATTTTGGCTTTAAGTGTGGATGGAGAATCCAACACTTGTCCTTAGTGTGGCCTTCTTTCTTGCAATAATCACAGAATCCTCTTCTTTCCCCACGGTTCAAGCCTCCTTTCTGGTAGGTGTTTGACCTGTTAGCTGTGATGAGCTCTACTTTGCCTCCAAAGAGGCCTAATGATCCTTGTTCCTTCTGAATCTTATTGCATACTTCTTCAAGACTTGGAAGAGTGTCTGACCTTAAGATGTGCTTGATAAGATCATTGTAAGTTGGGTTTAGAGTCAAGAGGAGTCCAAAGATCTTATCTTGCTCACGTCTTTCATTTAGCACCTTGGGATCCATGGTGCTTGGTCTAAGCATTTCAAGTTCAGCCCACAATGATCTGAACTTGCCAAAGTGTTGAGTGAACTCCATGTTTTCTTGAGTTAACTCATTAATGGCCTTCTTTACTTCAAAGACACGACTGAGATTGGAAGTGTTGCCATAAACATTTTGAAGTGTCTCCCATAACTCCTTGGCTGTCTCACAATAAGAATAAGCTTCAAGGAGAGATGCTTCAAAGGAGTTTTGGATCACGGATAGCACCAGTTGGTCTTCTTGAAACCACCGGTCTTTATTCATGATGGCGACTTCTTGGCCACCTTCTTCAGTCATGGCAATGGAAGTTTCACTCTTGAGGATGTGGCTCCATAAGCCACGGCTACACAACACTGTCTTGGTGTTCTAGCCCATAAAAGGTAGTTGACCTCTTTCAGTGTCACTGGAACAACCACTCTTGAGCTTTCCATGGTGTTTACACACGTTTTTGTTTGAATTTGAGCTAGGGACCGTTGGGTATAGCTATTAACCACTGGATGAAAGCAAATGGTAAGGGTTTTGAGAAAGTGGTTTGTTTGGAAAGAGAGTTGAGTAGCTGAATTGAGGAATGAAGTGAGTAATTCTCAAGAAATAACCTATCCTAACCTCTCACAACTCAGCACCACTTGGTTTTGAGGATTGATTAATCTCAGAGTGAGTAGATTAGAAAAAGTTATTGCAAGAGTAGATTGAGAAAGTGGTTTGTTTGGGAAGAGAGTTGAGTAATTCTCAAGAAATAACCTATCCTAACCTCTCACAACTCAGCACCACATGGTTTTGAGGATTAATTAATCTCAGAGTGAGTAGATTAGAACAAGTTATTGCAAGAGTAAACAGAGAATTTGCTTGATCCAAAACCAAGCTCTGATACCATGTTAGAATTTGCAGAATAATAGTTAGAATTGGTAGGAGAGTTTCTGGGTTTATATTTGATAAGTGAAGAACAAGAGTGAGAATAATAGAGAGAGATTGTGAGATAAGACAAAGGCACTTCACCAAATGGTGAAAGTGACAGCTCCTAACAGCTAGAAATTCAAATTGGTTAAGCCAACATGTGACTCTTCCTTCCCTCTCCAAACCCACGCCTAGGACAGCTTCTAGAAGGTGTCTTGGACATTTTTGGGCTTGTTTGGGCTTACTTAATTCAGGCCTTGTGTTGCACATGTGTGGACAGACCCTGGGCTTCACTTCATTATCTCAGCCTAATGCACAGACCTTGAACTTCTGATTTGGGCTTGGGCTTCATTAACTTTTTCAGCTTCAAGCCTAAGGCTTCATTCCAATACTCTGAGTCAAGCTTGAGGAGGGGTAAGATGAGCATCCATCAGATGGCACCAACAAGGAATTATAAGACGTGACCAACACAGCACAATGTACTTGAAGTTGAAGAAACAGAGAAGGCCAAAGTCTTCATCCTTGAACAAGGCTGACCAACTCTGAGAAAGAAGAGGCAGACAATGTTGGGATCAAAAGAGAAGGTGATGGCGGATATTTGTAAGACTGGAGAAGCTACTAAATTGTCTAGTATTCTCAGACTTCTTGAAGATGAAGCCTTTTAGATTAGACCTCTCCAATGAAGTGAAGTTGTCTTGAAGGTGCACCAAATTCAAAGTCTACCAAGGAGCACTCAAAGGCGTGGCCACAAGGTTCTGCCAAGAAAGCAGAGTTCTGAGTGACTGATACTACAATATAATTCTCACAATGGAAATGGAGTAACAAAAGAAAGCAAGTCACCACATCAGTCAATGCCTGAAAGAAGTACATTTGGAGTTGCAGAAGTGTTTGAAGAAGTTGTCTTATGAGTATGAGTTCACTACAACCAAGAAGGCGCTGATGATGAATCAGCTTAGTCATTGGTGTTTTTTTTTAAAGAAGCTGTACAATTGGATCCATAAGACTTGGTGGTGTGTGTTGATAAGTCTCTGGAGAAGCTGCTAAGAACCAGATAAGCTTCAAAATAAAGAAAGTCAGTACATTGAATACTGAAAAGAAAGATCAAAGAAAGAAGTGGTTGAAGAAACAACAACAAAACTACAAGGTTCATCACAAGCTTCAGACTAGAACCAAGGGCCATCATGCTGTCAAAACCCACAAGTGAAGGGACAAGCAGGTGGAAGGTGATGAATCAGCTCAAAGCATAAGTGTTTGCATCAAGAAAGATGATTAATCAGCCCATGAAGTTGCATGAGTAATCAAACTCAAAGAAGAGAGAGGAGTTAAGGGAGATTGTTCACAAGTGTGGTATCAACAAATCAAACCAAAAGCTCCAAAGAAGAGGCAAGAAAGGCGGATTGAGGAGTTGTCAAATGATTAAGCTAAAGCCATCACTCCTCCTTATCATTCCAAGTTCAAACAAGGTACTTATGTACCAAGCCGGATCAGTTCAAATCTCAAAATGACTAAAGATCAGAAGAGAGAGGGAGACAAGCGCTGGTCATAAGAAGAAGCTTCAAGAAAAGTGTGAAGCAAGAAGGAAGTTACTTGCCATTTATGGCGGCCATGATCCAGGGTCTATGAAGTCCATCAAGATGATCCTGAGATTCATAGACCCACTGGCCAATCCCTAGGCTAAGAAGGCTCCACTCTTTTTCCCTTAGCTTGGTTTTGTCCCACTGGATTTTCCATGCTAAGGTTTTTAATGAGGGAGCTCTTCAAAGTTCCAAGCTTGATCTTGGATCTTTATGATCAAGCTTGAGGGGAGTATTAGACAGAAGTAAGTCAAAGGAGCCAAGACCAAATCCAAAGTCTAGAAGACAAGGTCAGCCAAGTCCAAGCTCAGCATTAGCATATTACCAAACTCCTAATGCTAAGCTTGAGGGGGAGTATTGGACTGAAGAAATAAAGAAAAGAGATGGGCTTGCAAAAAGACCTACCAGCCCAGAACAAGTTGGGCTAATGTCTGTCCAGCCCAAGCCCAAATCAGAATTCCAAGGTCTGTGCATTACGCTGAATAAACAAACATTGCATCTAATCTTTCTAATCCATCCTTTCTTATTCGCTTTACACAAACGAGTTGTTATTATCAATTGGGTAAAGAGTTTGTCCAACGGTCCAAACATTCTCAGCCATGGAAAACTCAAAGCCATTGATTGTTCCAGTCATCCTGAAAGGTGGGAACTACTTGCTATGGTCAAGAACCACTAAGACCGCCCTGTGCAGCCGTGGGTTGTGGAATCATGTTCTTGAAGAATGTTAGAATTTGCAGAATAATAGTTAGAATAGGTAGGAGAGTTTCTGGGTTTATAATTGATAAGGGAAGAACAAGAGTGAGAATAATAGAGAGAGATTGTGAGACAGAGAGTATGGAAGGAGGATTCTATTTTCTTGATTGATTTATGGTGAGCATACAATGTATTTATAGCCAAAGAACAGAGATAAGACAAAGGCACTTCACCAAATGGTGAAAGTGACAGCTCCTAACAGCTAGAAATTCAAATTGGTTAAGCCAACATGTGACTCTTCCTTCCCTCTCCAAACCCACGCCTAGAAGAGCTTCTAGAAGGTGTCTTGGACATTTTTGGGCTTGTTTGGGCTTACTTAATTCAGGCCTTGTGTTGCACATGTGTGGACAGACCCTGGGCTTCACTTCATTATCTCAGCCTAATGCACAGACCTTGAACTTCTGATTTGGGCTTGGGCTTCATTAACTTTTTCAGCTTCAAGCCTAAGGCTTCATTCCAATACTCCCCCTCAAGCTTAGCCATGAGATGAATGGTTAAGCTTGGAACCATGAAGACCCACCTCATTAAAAAAACCTTAGAATGGAAAACCCATTGGGACAAAACCATACTAAGGGAAAAAGAGTGTGGACTCCATGATTAGGAGAATCATTGGCTGGGAAGGTTGATGAGTCCAAGTTTTGGGAGGATGGACTCACATACCTTGAGACTTGCAGCCTTGGTGAAAATGTCTGCGAGTTGATCTGAGCTTCTTGTGTAGCACGGTAAGATTATGCCTTGCTCCACTACTTGTCTGACCTTGTGACAGTCTACTTCAATGTGTTTGGTTCTCTCATGAAACACATTGTTGGATGCTATGTGTATGGCTGCTTGATTATCGCAATGCATGGTGATTGGTGTTGAGACTTCTATGTTTAGATCCTTGAGAAGGTTCTTGAGCCAAGTGAGTTCAGTGGTCAGCTTTCTCATGGCACGATATTCAGCTTCAGCACTTGAGCAGGAGACCACTTTCTGCTTCTTTGTCTTCCAAGTGACTAGATTGCCTCCAATGAATGTGCAATAGCCGGTTGTTGATCTTCTGTCATTTCTGTCTCCTGCCCAATCAGCATCACAATATCCTACAATCTCTGAGCTCCCATTACATCCCATCCAAATGCCTTGATCATGGGTTCCTTTGAGGTACCTCAAGATCTGGTCCACCATATTCCAGTGGTGCAATTTTGGAGCTTGCATATGTTGGCTGACCTGATTCACAGCAAAACACAAGTCAGGTCTAGTAATGGTTAGATAGATTAACTTACCTGATAGTTTTAGAAGTTTAGGAAGAGTGGAGAGAGTTTAGGCGAGAGATTGAGTAAACACATATTATTAGAATAGGATTTCTTGATTACAAAGAGAGACCTTAATGATCCTTTTATACAGAAATAGATAACCTAGAAGCGACTACTTTAGGTAAGAGTGTGAGCTTCCTCTTTAGTGCTGGCGCCTCTTTCCCCTTTTGTGCTGGCAGAGGTGAGTCACCAATCCTTCTAGAAGATTCATTACTAGCCGTTAACACTCCTTCCCTTGGTGAATTGCTTACTCATTCCAACACTCCCCCTCAAGTTTTACATCATTGGTGAATGATTAAAACTTGGACATCAAGAGGATTCACCTCATTAAAAACCTTAGAATGCAAAACCCAGTGGGAGAAAAACATTCTAAGGGAAAAAGAGTATGAATCCTTCATGATAGGGAAGTTACTGGAATGGTAGGGTTGTGAGTCCAAGCTTAGTATGAATGAACTCACAAACCTTCAAACTTGCCGCCTTGGTGAAGATATCAGCCAATTGATCAGAACTTCTTGTATAGCATGGAAGTATGATTCCTTTCTCCACAGCCTCTCTAACCTTGTGGCAGTCCACCTCAATGTGCTTGGTTCGTTCATGGAAGACAGAATTGGATGCAATATGAATGGCTGCCTGATTATCACAATGCATTGTGATAGGTGTGCTGCTTTCAATGCTGAAGTCTTTGAGAAGAGCCTTTAGCCATATACACTCGGTAGTTAACTTCCTCATAACCCTATATTCAGCTTCAGCACTTGAACAGGATACTACTTTCTGCTTCTTGGTCTTCCAAGTGACAAGATTACCACCTATGAAGGTGCAATAACCAGTAGTTGATCTTCTGTCTTTCCTATCCCCAGCCCAATCAGCATCACAATAGCCAACTACTTCAGCGTTTCCATTCTTTCCCATCCATATTCCCTGAGTGTAAGTCCCTTTCAAGTATCTCAGAATGCGTTGTATCATCATCCAATGATTCTTCCCAGGGGCTTTCATATACTGACTTACCTTATTCACAGCAAAGCACAAGTCAGGTCTTGTAATTGTCAGATATATGAGCTTACCAACAAGTTTTCTGTATAGCTTCGGATCCTCAAATGTCTCTTCATCTTGCTCCCCCTCAGTTTTAGCCTTGTAACCATCTTCTAAGGGCGTTCTTGCTGCTTTTGAATCCATCATTCCTGCATTAGTTAGTAAGTCTACAATGTATTTCCTCTGAGATATAAACAACCCATCTTTAAACCTGCAGACTTCAATACCCAAGAAATATTTGAGTTCACCAAGATCTTTAATGTCAAACATAGCTTTAAGATATTCTTTTGTAGCAGAAATTCCTACCTTGTCATTCCCAGAGATGATAATATCATCCACATAAATGAGAATGACAATTATACCTTCTTGGTTATGTAAGGTGAACAAGGTGTGATCGGATTCTGATCTCCTGAAACCTCTGTCTCTTAGAGTGACGTTCAACTTGTGATACCAGGCCCTAGGTGACTGTTTAAGGCCATAGATTGCCTTTCTTAATCTAAGGACTTTCCCTGGTGCAACTGAGTCTTCTAATCCAGGTGGAGGGGTCATGTAGACTTCTTCTTCTAATTCTCCTTGAAGGAATGCGTTTTTGACATCCATATGCCATAGTTCCCAGTCTAAGTTTGCAGCAAGAGACAAAACAACTCTGATTGTATGCATTTTTGCTACTGGAGCAAATGTGTCTCTGTAATCTTCTCCATAGGTCTGGGTGAATCCTCTTGCTACCAGTCTGGCCTTATATCTCTCAATCTCCCCATTACTTTTGTATTTGATGGTGAAAATCCATCTAGAGCTCACTGCCTTCTTTCCTTTTGGTAAGTCTGCTTCATCCCATGTATGATTTTTCTCCATTGCAGTTCTTTCTGCTCCCACGGCATCTCTCCAGACTTTTAGCTCCTTAGCTTCATCATAAGTCTTGGGAACTAACTCTTGATCTAGCCTGCCTGTGAAAGCCAGATGTTGTTGTGGAATATGGACCATGTTGCAAACCGCTTGAGTAGGATGAGCCACTGCATTACTATTTTAGTAAACTCTCGTGTTCTTCCAGTTTGCTGGAGGAAATCGTTGTCTAGTTCTTCTCCGGAGTTCTAATGATGCTGGTACTTCATGCGAGTGTTGATGTTGATCATTGGTATTTCCAGAACTCGAACCAACTTCAGCTTCTGAGTTTCCTTCAGAGTTACTTGGACCGGTTTGTGACTCAGGTTCAGATTCTCTTCTTTGGATGTTGTTTGAATTAGTAGCTGAATCTTCATCCTCCTCATCATGACCATAGTCTTGTTGTCCCCCCTCAGGATGAAGAGGATGATGCTGCGAATGCTGATGAGTGTCTGGACCAAAAGTGGATATACCCAGGTTCTCTAAGATCTTCTTTAAATTCTCAGCCTGGTTGGGCGATTGAGAAGATATGTCTTTGATAGACTCCCACGTACCATCCGAGAAATAGCTTTTGTCTTCAAGAAACTTAACATCCCGGGAGATAAGAACACGGTTGGTATCAGTATTGTAGCACTTGTACCCTTTCTGTGTGGTTGAATATCCAAGAAACATGGCCTTTGTGCTCCTAGCCTCTAACTTGTTCCTCTGTTCCCCTGGGATCAACACATAGCAAACACATCCAAACACTCTAATATGATCAAGATGAGGTTTGGTTTTAGTAAGTACCTCAAACGGTGAAATGTCATGAAGGATTTTGGTCGGAAGTCTGTTGATTAAGTAGCAGGCCGTAACTAAGGCATCACCCCAAAACTGTTTAGGAACCTTCCTATGAAACATCATGGCTCTAGTCACCTCCATTAAGTGTCTGTTTTTCCTCTCAGCAACTCCATTCTGCTGAGGGGTATAGGGACAACTTGTCTGGTGCTCAATTCCATGTTTGTTGAGATAGTGTTTAAAGGCCTGGCTAGTATACTCCCCACCATTATCTGATCTTAGACATTTAACTTTAGCATCATATTGGTTAGTCACATACTTGTTAAAACTCATAAATGCTTCAAGAACTCTACCCTTAGATGGCATTAAGGTAACCCAAGTGTATTTTGACTTCTCATCTATGAAACTAACAAAATACTTGTGATTATCTCTAGAGACACATGGGGCAGTCCAAACATCAGAGTGAACAAGATCAAAGCAGTTTTCATACATTGTTTGAGACTTAGGAAAAACAGACCTACAGTGTTTTCCAAGGATACAAGCTTCACATAATTCATTATTGAAAGACATCCTAGGGAACATTAACTCTAGTACTTTAAGATGAGGATGACCAAGCCTAGCATGCCACAGATCACCATTCATCTTAGAATTATTGAAAATTGAAAAACAGGAAGCTAAACGACTAGGAGAACTAGGAGATAAGTCTTCAAGCACATATAGATCATTTCTGGTAACACCTTGTCCAAGAATCTCCTTAGTTTCAATATCCTGAAACACAAAGTCATTAGGCCCAAAGATAGCATGACAGTTTAAATCGGTTGTAGCTCTCTTGACAGATAGAAGGTTAGAAGTGAATGAGGGCATATAAAAGGCTCTAGATTCCTTATTGAATAATCTAAGATCACCTATTCCTTCTATTGGCACATTTGTTCCATTTGCTATCAAGACATTCCCTACAGCCGGTTCAATGTTCTTAATCAAATTCATATCACTGATCATATGGTGAGATGCCCCTGAATCTACAATTAATGGTTTAATCTTAGTGAAAGCATTAAATGAGGCATGTAATGATCTACCAACAATCGCATTACCAGAGTTGTCTTTGAATGCTTTGATGAGAGCTTCAAGATCGGATTTCCTGACATACTCTGACTGCATTGGTTGGTATGGCACCATATGAGCTGGGTGAGTTTGAGAACTTCCAATGCATGATGAACTTGAGGAGCTGGCTTGTTGATTAGAGCTAGCTGGGCCGTGAGCTATTTGGTATGGGAGGTTCATCTTGGGATAGTATCCAGTTTCCTGAGTGAAGTGAGCTCTAGGAACTTCCTTCCACTTGTTTGGCTTGAGATTTGGATGAAGAATCCAACACTTATCTCTGGAATGTCCTTTCCGTTTACAATGATCACACATTATGCTCTTCTTGTCTTCCGGTTTGTAAAACCCTTTATTTGCTGAGATGGGTTCTTCTTCAGTCTTGTATGTGCTTTTGTGAGCCGTGAGAAGGTCACCTTTTCTTCCAAACAATCCATTTGATCCGGATTCCTTCTGTATTTGAGAGCATACATCTTCAAGGGAAGGGAGTTTATCTGCCCTCAAGATGTGTTTAATGAGATCGTTGTATGTGGGACTGAGAATCATGAGAAGGCTAAAGACTTTATCTTGTTCCCGCCTTTCCTTAATGACTTCAGGATCAAAGGACACAGGTCGGAGCATATCTAATTCTGCCCATAAGGAACTGAACTTCCCAAACAAGGAGGTGAAGTCTGGATCGTCTTGACTTAGATTGTTGATGGCCTGCTTGACTTGAAAGATCCTGCTAAGGTTGGAGGTGTTGCCATAGACCTTCTTGAGAATAGTCCATAGTTCCATTGATGTTTCACAGTGTGAGTAGGACTCCAGGATTGGACCATCTAAGGAGTTTTGCAGAACGGATAGGACATATAGGTCCTCCTGATGCCACTTTCGCTCATCCGTGATGACCATTTCATCACCATCTTCATTCTGGATTAGACTAGGAGGTGCTTCATTAAATAGGAGATGATCTCCCAAACCCCGGCCTCCAAGAGCAGTCTTTATCATGCGAGACCATAAGACATAGTTTAAACCTTTAAGGATCACTGGAACGGCTATTTGGCGAGTGTTCTCCATGAGGAAGGTTTTAGGTCCGTACAACAATGGTGGATAAAGCTTGGTCTTCACAGTAAGGCAAAGATCACTGTTGTTTGAGTAGATTGATGATTGGTTCTGGTAAGAAGACTTGAAATGGGACGAAAAGAGCCTCCTTTACTTAGTCTGGAACTTCAGCTGTAAAACCCTCGAACTTGTACGGACAGGTACAAAACCCTCTTTTCGCAGACTTGAATTTTGAAGCAAAATGCCTTCTTTTGGTCTTAAATGACTTCACCGGATGCAGGAAGGAAAGGTTTGTTGAGAAAGGAGACAAGAGGAGCTGCCTTTGAGGAGATTAGAAGGGTGTACGGATTCTGGGTTTCAACAGCACGATGAGGAAGATGAATACGGCTCAGTGAAAGAGGTTGAAAGATGGCTCCTTTTGAAAGTATTTTTGAACCGTGAAGCTTTAAGTAGCCTTTTAGTTCTTCTTTTGAGTAGAAACAAGTTTCAAACTTGTGGAATATGAGCTATGGTCCGTACATCAATGGCCGCGAGAGAAAGAGCAAGAACTGGTCCCAGCAAAGACTACTATAATCCGCATGATACCCACATCTAGTCTTCCTCAACTCATCACCAATGGTTCTGAGGATCTTAGATCTCAGAGAGGATAGGCTAGAACATGTTTACCATAGATTAAATGCTTTAAGATCCAGAGACGAAAAGATTTGCGGATTGAAAAGAGAGAGGAAATAAGAGTTTACGAATGATTCAGGGAAGATTTGTGAGCAAAAGCTCTGATACCATGATAGTTTTAGAAGTTTAGGAAGAGTGGAGAGAGTTTAGGCGAGAGATTGAGTAAACACATATTATTAGAATAGGATTTCTTGATTACAAAGAGAGACCTTAATGATCCTTTTATACAGAAATAGATAACCTAGAAGCGACTACTTTAGGTAAGAGTGTGAGCTTCCTCTTTAGTGCTGGCGCCTCTTTCCCCTTTTGTGCTGGCAGAGGTGAGTCACCAATCCTTCTAGAAGATTCATTACTAGCCGTTAACACTCCTTCCCTTGGTGAATTGCTTACTCATTCCAACATTACCAACCATCTTCCTATAGAGTTTGGTTTCTTCAAACGGTTCATCTCCAAGCTCCCCCTCACGTTCCACCTTATAGCCTGCCTCTAGGGGAGTCTTTGCTGGTTTGGCTTCTAACTTTCCTGCATCAGTTAGAAGATCAAGTGTGTACTTCCTTTGTGATAAGAAGAGGCCTTCTTTTGTTCGGCATACTTCTATCCCTAGGAAGTACTTAAGTTCACCTAAGTCTTTAATATCAAAAACAGACTTAAGATAATCTTTAGTAGATTGAATTCCTACCTTGTCATTCCCTGAGATGATTATATCATCTACATAAATGAGAATGACTTGAAAGATTTGATGATTGAGAGAATTTGAGAATTAGAGATTGAGAGAGAAAGAGATTAGAGAGAAAAGAGAGAATGATCTTATTAGAATTTTTAGAGAAATGAATTTCATACTTACAAAGTGAGTGAGAGACACCTATTTATACTAATCCTATTCTAGACTTGTTTGGATACAGAGATATAATTATCATTAATCTACACAAGTCTAAGGCATATACAAGTGAAAGAGGCCAATACACTCCTTAGATGAATTCATCATACTTCATCATTCCAACACTCCCCCTCAAGCTTAAGACATGGAAAATGTCTAAGCTTGCAACCATGAAGTATTACCTCATTAAAAACCTAGAGAAGGAAAACCCAATTGGGACAAAACCTTTTCTAGGGAAAAAGAGTATAACACTCCATGTTGGGATCATAGGTGTGGAAGAGACATCAAACCAAGTCTAGGGTAGATGGAACCGCCTGTCTTCAAGGTTACAGCTTTGGTAAACACATCAGCTAGCTGATCTTCACTCCTTGTGTAGCAAGGTAGAATTGTACCATTTCCAATAGCTTCTCTTACCTTATGGCAGTCAACCTCAATATGCTTGGTTCTCTCATGAAACACAGAGTTAGAGGCAATGTGTATGGCAGCTTGATTATCACAATGGACAGTGATTGGTGATTCTAAGCTCTCGCCTATGATGTCAAAGAGGAGTTGCTTCAACCAGATGCATTCTGTTGTGAGCTTCCTCATAGCCCTGTATTCAGCTTCTGCACTAGAACAAGACACAACCTTTTGCTTCTTAGTCTTCCAAGTTACAAGATTACCTCCTATGAAGGTGCAATAGCCAGTTGTGCTTCTCCTATCTTCTCTGTCTCCTGCCCAATCTGCATCACAATAACCTACAACCTCTGTGTTCTTATTACATCCCATCCATATACCTTGTTCCTTAGTTCCTTGCAGATATCTCAAAATGCGAATGATCATATCCCAATGCCTTGTCTTTGGGTCTTGCATATGTTGAGATACCTGATTTACTGCAAAACATAGGTCAGGTCTAGTGATGGTTAAGTAGATAAGCTTACCAACCACTTGTCTATACAATTTTGCATCACGAAACTTGTCATTTCCTAGCTCCCCCTCAGGTTCTATTTTGTAGCCTTCTTCAAGGGGTGTCTTAGCTGGTTTAGCTTCAAACATGCCTGTGGAGGTTAGTAAATCCACAATATATTTCCTTTGAGATAAAAAGAGACCTTCCTTGAATCTATATATTTCAATTCCTAAGAAATATTTCAACTCTCCTAGATCCTTAATATCAAAAACACTTTTCAAATAGGCTTTAGTTGATTCAATACCAACTTTATCACTTCCTGATATGATTATATCATCCACATAGATAAGTATAACCACAATACCTTCCTTACTCTTAAGTGCAAACAGAGTGTGTTCAACTTCTGATCTTTTGAAACCTCTATCCCTTAGAGTTACATTCAGCTTATGATACCAAGCTCTTGGAGATTGCTTAAGACCATAGATTGCCTTTCTTAGTCTGAGAGTGTTGCCGCCATTAACCTCATCTTCCAAACCTGGTGGTGGTGTCATGTACACTTCTTCCTCTAGTTCACCTTGTAAGAAAGCATTCTTAACATCCATTTGGAACAAATCCCATTCAAGGTTAGTAGCAAGAGAAAGAACAACATTAACAGAGTGAAGTTTAGCTACTGGAGCAAAGGTATCCCTATAGTCTTCACCATAAGTTTGTGTGAATCCTCTAGCCACCAGTCTAGCTTTATACCTATCTATCTCACCATTGCTTTTATACTTAATGGTGAATATCCATTTTGAACTTACAGCCTTTTTCCCTTTTGGTAAGATGGCTGGGGCATAGGTTCCATTCTTCTCCATAGCTTGTTTCTCATCTTGAATGGCATCTCTCCATTCCTTAATCTCCATAGCCTCCTCATAGCTCTTAGGGATCTGTTCTTTATCTAAACTCACAGTGAAAGCAACATGATTAGTAGGAATACTAATTAAAGAACATACTCGCTGATCATGATGTGCTACTGCATTGTGGTTGTAGTACACCCTTGTATTCTTCCAGTTTTCAGCTGGGAACCTCTGCCTTGTACTTCGTCTGAGTGCCACAGGTTGATTTGTTTTTTCCTCCAAAGCGGCTTGTACAAGATTGGGTTGATTCCTTGGCCTTTTTGATGCTGAAACTAGAATATCATCTTGAGCATGTGTACTCTCTTCTCCCCCCTCACGGTCAAGAGGATGTTCAGGTGGACTGGATGGTGGAAAAGGCATTGATGAACCGGAAGAACTAGCACCAGTAGATGGATCATGGGCAGCCCCGGGAACTGAGACAGGACGGGATGAGCTAGATGCAAGGTCATGACCAGAGATCGTCTCCTGGTTGGATGTAGCCGGACCATGCCAGCTAGTACTCGGGCTTGAATCATGTTGCTGAGGTACATGGACAGGTGCTGGAGCGGTTGGTTGAACTATGCCAAGGTTCTCTAAAATTTTCCTTAGATTCTCAGCCTGATCAGAATTTGATGTAGAGATGTCTTTAAGTTCTTCCCAAGTTCCATCTTCATAAAATCCTTTGTTCTCATTAAACTTGACATCCCTAGACACCAGGACCCTCCTAGTCTCTGGATTGTAGCATTTGTATCCTTTTTGAGTAGGAGAGTATCCTAGGAACATAGCCTTGATGCTTTTTGGTTCCAGCTTATTCCTAAGTTCTCCTGGTACTAAAACAAAACAAACACATCCAAAAATTCTTAAATGATCAATAGTTGGCTTAGTTTTGTTTAATACCTCAAAAGGACTCAAATCATCTAGAACTTTAGTTGGAGTTCTATTGATTAAGTAACATGCAGCTAGTAATGCATCTCCCCAAAATCTTTTAGGAACCTTCTTGTGGAACATCATTGTTCTCACAACTTCCATCAAATGTCTGTTCTTTCTCTCAGCTACTCCATTTTGTTGTGGAGTGTAAGGACAGCTTGTTTGATGTTCAATGCCATGTGTGGCTAAGTGTTGCTGAAACTTGGTACTAGTATATTTCCCTCCATTGTCTGTCCTAAAAATCTTTATCTTGGCATTATATTGGTTAGTAACATATGTCTGAAAGTTAAGAAATGCATCAAACACCCTATCCTTTGAATTAAGCAATGTCACCCAAGTATATTTAGATTTTTCATCAATGAAGGTAACAAAATACTTCTGATTTTCTCTAGAAGGAAAGGGAGATGTCCAAACATCAGAGTGTACTAAATCAAAGCAATTATCATAAGCATGAGTTGATTGTTCAAAAACAGTTCTACTATGCTTTCCAAGAACACAAGATTCACAAATGTTATTAAGCAATTTTATTCCAGGTACAATCAATTCAAGAGCTCTAGAATGTGGATGTCCTAGTCTAGCATGCCACAATTCAGCATTTAGAGTCATATCAACATGATTTGCACACGGTTGTAATGGAAAGGCAGGTAAATCTTCTAGCACATACAAGTCATTCCTTGTAGTTCCTTGGCCAAATTTCTGACTTGTTTCAATATCCTGAAAGTAAAAATCATTAGGACCAAAGATAGCCTTACAATTCAAATCAGTAGTAGCCTTTTTAACAGAGAGTAAGTTGGATGTAAAAGAAGGCATATAAAAGGCTTTAGATTCCTTATCAAACAACCTAAGATTCCCTACTCCTTTAATTGGTACATTAACTCCATTAGCAATTACAACACTTCCTAAAGCAAGTTCAACATGGTCTAGCAAACCTAAATCTTTAATCATGTGATGAGATTCACCAGAGTCTACAATTAAGTAGTTAGAAGCCATAGATGTGTTTAAAGAAACATGATAAGTTTTACCCAACACATTACCAGACTTGAATGCTTTGAGAAGATTTTCAAGATCAGCTTTTGTCACATATTCAGTTTGGTTGGCCATAGTTGAGGAGGAAGCATTCACCGGCTCCATGGTACAAGCGCTTGAGCAACCTACAACATGAACCATGTTAGAAGAACTAGGACCGGTTGAAGATTTCTTGCTCCTCTCAACAAACCAGCTAGGCTTGAGTTCTGGATGGAGCACCCAGCACTCCTTCTTGCTATGGCCTGTTCTCTTGCAATGATCACACAGCTGCTTCTTCCTCTTGATGTCAGCTGGAGCCGATCTGAAAACACCCTTATGCGCCACCACCATTTCACTTTTGTGCCCAAAGAGTTCATGTGACCCCTGTTCCTTTTGTATCTTAGCACAAACATCCTCAAGACTTGGTAGTTTATCTTCCCTGAGAATGTGTTTGATCAAGTCAGTGTAAGAATTGTTCAAAGTCATTAGCAACCCAAACACCTTATCCTGCTCTCTCCTTTCAAGAAGAGTGTGTGGATCAATTGAAGCTGGTCTAAGCATCTCCACCTCTGCCCACAAAGCTCTGAATGATCCATAGTGTTTGGTGAACTCCACATCTTCCTGTTTAAGCTCATTCAAAGCTTTCTTTACCTCAAATATTCTTAAGAGGTTAGTAGTATTGCCATAAACTGTCTTTAATGTCTCCCAAAGTTCCTTAGCACTAGAGCAATAAGAGTATGCTTCTAAGAGAGAGCTAGCTAGGGAGCATTGAAGAATAGCTAATACCGTTTGATCTTGCTGGAACCATAGGGTTTGTTCAGCATTTCCATCCTGAGTTCCCTCCTCAGTTATCAAGTGAGCTGGTTGCTGGATATGGTTCCACAACCCTTTGCTGCATAATGTGGTCCTCATTGTCCTGGACCAGAGCAAGTAATTTGCTCCATGGAGCATGATAGGAGCCTTCATTTGTGAATGCAGCTCCATTTGAATCGATCTTAAGCCTGCACAATCACAAACAACCCACACACAGCAGCCACACCACACACACGCGAGAAGACCAACACACAGTCCAAAGCTGCTTAACAAGAAACCAGGATCAACCAGAAAACCTTCTGCCTATCCTTTAATACCTGTCCACAACCTAAACTACTTCAATACAAGAGATCCAGATAACAAACAGCTCCAGAAATCCATTAAAAATTGAAACAACCGTTTCCCGCCATATCTAGCTTTCAAAAATCCGACTTTCTTCACTTGCAAGAAATCGACTAATGAGGATTAAAACTAGAAGATTGCAATCAGATCTCCAGAATATCTTCACAAGATCCTAAACTAAGATTGGATCATGCAGGATTCGAAAAATATTGAGAGAAAACTGAAGATCGAAACCAAATACCCAAGGATGTGCGAAGAAGGACCGATTTCAGAAAATCAGTGAGAATGATCACAAATCTTGAGATTGAGCTGAGCGGACCTCCCGATTCATCATCTTGAATCAATTTTAATGAGAATTGGCTTTGGAATCACTGGATTTGATGAAGAATTGAAGAAGAAATCGAAGATCAAAACCCAGGTATTCACGGCGGCGCGATCGCGAACCACCGGTGGAGAATTCTTGATAACTTTTGATCCCGACCACCAAATTTGATGAAATCACCGTGGATCTTTACAGAATACGCCGTAGAATCACGTTAGTAGAAGAAATTAACCAGAAAAATCGAAATCAAGCCGCAAGAACCAAGGAACTTTCGATGACCGCGGCGAGGATGGTTTCGGAGTTTCAAACAACAGATCGCAAGTTTGTTTTCGAGTTTCTTATGCCAGATTGATCGAAACCTTGCTCTGATACCATGAAAGATTTGATGATTGAGAGAATTTGAGAATTAGAGATTGAGAGAGAAAGAGATTAGAGAGAAAAGAGAGAATGATCTTATTAGAATTTTTAGAGAAATGAATTTCATACTTACAAAGTGAGTGAGAGACACCTATTTATACTAATCCTATTCTAGACTTGTTTGGATACAGAGATATACTTATCATTAATCTACACAAGTCTAAGGCATATACAAGTGAAAGAGGCCAATACACTCCTTAGATGAATTCATCATACTTCATCATTCCAACATACCATACCTGATTGGCTTTGGAGTGTGAAGAGAGTGTGATCAGTTTCAGACTTCCTAAAGCCTCTATCTCTCAGTGTCATACTCAACTTGTGGTACCAAGCTCTTGGTGATTGTTTAAGTCCATAGATAGCTTTTCTTAGCCTTAGAACCTTTTCTGGAGTTACTGTGTCTTCAAGACCAGGTGGAGGTGTCATATAGACTTCATCCTCTAATTCTCCTTGTAGGAACATCCATCTGCCATAACTCTCATTCAAGGTTAGTAGCAAGAGATAGAAGAACTCTTACAGTGTGTAGTTTGGCTACTGGTGCAAATGTATCATGGTAGTCTTCTCCATAGGTCTGAGTGAACCCTCTTGCTACCAATCTAGCCTTGTATCGTTCTATCTCTCCATTGCTTTTGTATTTGATGGTGAAGATCCATCTTGAGCTCACTGTCCTCTTGTCCTTAGGTAGATCAGCTTCATCCCAAGTGTGATTGATCTCCATGGCCTTACATTCAGCCTTAACTGCTTCTCTCCACACCTTATGCTCCTTAGCTTCCTCATAGTCTCTTGGAACCTGCCCTTGATCTAGAGCTGTTGTAAAGGCTTGGTGTTCTGAAGGAACATGAGCTAGAGAGCAAATCACTTGTGTTGGATGGGATACTGCTTGTGCATGTTAGATTAGAAATTGTATTAGGGTTTCTAAGTGAGTATTACGCATGTATCAGGTGTGATTAACATCATATGGTCACCTATAAATACTCTTGTACTCAGTTCATTTCGATATATACTTTTCATTTTACAATACGAATCATTCTTCTTCTCTCTCAATCTCCTCTTTGATTCTCTCTCAAATCTTCATTACTCTACTAAAATCTATATGGTATCAGAGCAGGTTACCTGCAAATTTTTTCTTTGTTTTCTTCGAAATCTCACTTGTACCTTCGAATCTAAGCCAGCTGCGAAGATCGTGATTGTTCATCGTTTCTTTTCGGCGAATTCTTCACTGTTTTTTTCTTCATCTACTCGGAAGGACTCATCTTCGGCGGTATATGATTGTTTCTCTAATCAGATTACACGATTTGATCAAGTTAATCGGATTCTTGAAGATGAAGCAATCGTTGTGTTCTTGGCGCCAAAACTAAAATTCAAAAGATCGTGATCTGTAAATTCAATTTGGTTAATTGGATCCTTCAAACGTCTTAAATCCTGATTGATTATAATCAGAAGGTGCCGATTTACAATCTCTGATCGTTTAATTTCACAAAGATCAACCGAGATCGTGAAATTTTGGATCCTCTGTTCGCGAATCCTCGAAAACCTGGGTTCTTCGGTTTTTAATCGAGTTATCAAGCGAATTGTAATCAGAAGTTGCCGATTTATCATCAGAACAGGCCGATCTTCAAATCTGTTTTCACAAAGATCGATTAAGATTGTGAAGATTTGAAGATTCTCTCTTCGCGCCAAATTCTGTTCGAGATTCTCTGGTTCCTTGATCTTCAATCTTGCGGATTGAATCTTCTGGATTGATTTCTTCACTTGAATCATCATCAGAAGGTTTCGATCATTGATCCGTTTGATCCATTTCACAAGTTGATCGCGATTTGTGTACGGAAAATCAAACCTGTTCTTTGCGACGAAGTCTCTGTTCGTGGATTGTTCAAAATTCTTGGTTGAAACTCCTGGGTTGTGTTCATCACTCGGATCATCCTAAGCTGGTCTCGATCTGCAGTCCACTTTATCTACTTCACAGGATCAATTCTGATCGTGAAGTTATAAGCCTGTTCCTTCAATCGCAAGTAAGGTTCAAGATCCTTCTTTCTGAATCCTTCTTCGTTAACAAGGAAGCCTTGGAAGATTGTATATCTTAAAGATCAGGAGTTGAGAAGTGATTGAGTGTGCTGTCTAGTGGTTGTTTTTGCATCCTTGATCAACCGTGTAAGGGGATTATCTCCTTGATAAGGTCTTTAATCTACATTCTAGTCTTCTTGTTGCTGTGGAAGTGGATTATATCAAAGCGATTGCCATGGATATTCATAAACAATTGATGGCACCAATCACATTGAAAGGCATGAACTATTTGCTGTGGTCTCGAACAATGAGGACTACATTGTGCAGTAGGGGTCTGTGGGCTCATGTTCTCACCAAAGGACCACCTGGTGTAGCTGTTGAAGGGGAGGTTCTGGAGGCAGATCAACACGCAGAACAGGACATGGAAAGCAAATGGTTCCAGGAAGATCAGCTTGTCTTAGCCATCCTACAAAATTCACTTGAGGCATCACTATTAGCAGCTTATTCATACTGTGAGGATGCAAAGGAGCTATGGGATACACTCCAGAATGTATATGGTAACACCTCCAATCTCTTAAGAATCTTTGAAGTTAAGAAATCTTTGAATCAACTTCAACAAGGGGAGGCTGAATTTACTAAACATTTTGGAGCTTTTAGAGCTCTATGGGCTGAATTGGAAATGTTAAGGCCAGCTACTACTGATCCCATAACTCTTAATGAAAGAAGAGAACATGACAAAGTGTTTGGATTGCTGATGACACTCAATTCCAGTTATACAGACCTCACAAAGCATCTTTTGAGACAGGATAAATTACCTAGTCTAGAAGAGGTGTGTGCTTGTGTTCAGAAGGAACAAGGTTCTCAAGTGTTATTTGGAGATAAAGTTGAACTTGTCACTGCAAACAAGAGCTTCTACAAAAGGGATGATAAGAAAGGTGTATCTACTTGTTCACATTGCAAACATAAAGGTCATCACAAGGACCAGTGTTGGCTATTGCATCCGCATCTGAAACCAGCTTGGTGGCGTGATCAGACTAAGCCTGTAGGTCTTAAGAACAATACTTCAGCAAGCGTGAATCAAGCCAGTGTGTCATCTCATGTTCCTACCGTCAGTACATATCAAGATGGTATGGCGCGATCAAGCCAGCGAACTGGGGAGGAGATACAACCTAGTCCTTCAACATTTGATCAAGAATTTGTCAGAAAATCAGACTTAGAGGCTATACTGAGGGTTTTCAGAGATGAATCTGGTAAAGTTGTTGGTAAATCTCTCCATGCTTCTTATGTTGCTCATAATGAGAATAAACCTTTAATAATTGACTCAGGGGCATCACATCATATGATTAGTGATATTAACTTGATAAATAACTTAGAACCTGCCCTAGGCAATGTAGTTATAGCTAATGGAACTAAGATACCAATTAAAGGCATAGGTATTGGATTGAAGCCTTAGGCTTGAAGCTGAAAAAGTTAATGAAGCCCAAGCCCAAATCAGAAGTTCAAGGTCTGTGGATTAGGCTGAGATAATGAAGTGAAGCCCAGGGTCTGTCCACACATGTGCAACACAAGGCCTGAATTAAGTAAGCCCAAACAAGCCCAAAACTGTCCAAGACACCTTCTAGAAGCTCTCCTAGGCGTGGGGAAGGAAGAGTCACATGTTGGCTTAACCAATTTAAATTTCTAGCTGTTAGGAGCTGTCACTTTCACCATTTGGTGAAGTGCCTTTGTCTTATCTCTATTCTTTGGCTATAAATACATTGTATGCTCACCATAAATCAATCAAGGAAATAGAATCCTCCTTCCATACTCTCTGTCTCACAATCTCTCTTTATTATTCTCACTCTTGTTCTTCCCTTATCAAATATAAACCCAGAAACTCTCCTACCTATTCTAACTATTATTCTGCATATTCTAACATGGTATCAGAGCTTGGTTTTGGATCAAGCAAATTCTCTGTTTACTCTTGCAATAACTTGTTCTAATCTACTCACTCTGAGATTAATTAATCCTCAAAACCATGTGGTGCTGAGTTGTGAGAGGTTAGGATAGGTTATTTCTTGAGAATTACTCAACTATCTTCCCAAACAAACCACTTTCTCAATCTACTCTTGCAATAACTTTTTCTAATCTACTCACTCTGAGATTAATCAATTCTCAAAACCAAGTGGTGCTGAGTTGTGAGAGGTTAATATAGGTTATTTCTTGAGAATTACTCACTTCATTCCTCAATTCAGCTACTCAACTCTCTTTCCAAACAAACCACTTTCTCAAAACCCTTACCATTTGCTTTCATCCAGTGGTTAATAGCTATACCCAACGGTCCCTAGCTCAAATTCAACCAAAAACGTGTGTAAACACCATGGAAAGCTCAAGAGTGGTTGTTCCAGTGACACTGAAAGGGGTCAACTACCTTTTATGGGCTAGAACCACCAAGACAGTGTTGTGTAGCCGTGGCTTATGGAGCCACATCCTCAAGAGTGAAACTTCCATTGCCATGACTGAAGAAGGTGGCCAAGAAGTCGCCATCATGAATAAAGACCGGTGGTTTCAAGAAGACCAACTGGTGCTATCCGTGATCCAAAACTCCCTTGAAGCATCTCTCCTTGAAGCTTATTCTTATTGTGAGACAGCCAAGGAGTTATGGGAAACACTTCAAAATGTTTATGGAAACACTTCCAATCTCAGTCGTGTCTTTGAAGTAAAGAAGGCCATTAATGAGTTAACTCAAGAAAACATGGAGTTCACTCAACTCTTTGGCAAGTTCAGATCATTGTGGGCTGAACTTAAAATGCTTAGACCAAGCACCATGGATCCCAAGGTGCTAAATGAAAGACGTGACCAAGATAAGGTCTCTGGACTCCTCTTGACTCTAAACCCAACTTACAATGATCTTATCAAGCACATCTTAAGGTCAGACACTCTTCCAAGTCTTGAAGAAGTATGCAATAAGATTCAGAAGGAACAAGGATCATTAGGCCTCTTTGGAGGCAAAGGAGAGCTCATCACAGCCAACAAGGCAAACACCTACCAGAAAGGAGGCTTGAACCGTGGGGAAAGAAGAGGATTCTGTGATTATTGCAAGAAAGAAGGCCACACTAAGGACAAGTGTTGGATTCTCCATCCACACTTAAAGCCAAAATGGGTAAACCAACCAAGGGCCAATCTCTCCCAAGAAGCAACTCATGAGGCAAGAGCCAAGGCTAGCACTAGCTCATCCACGCCAACCAATGAAGAAGGGAAAGCCCTTGCAACATTTCAACAAGAATTCGTTAGAAAATCGGACCTTGATGCACTGATAAAAGCACTTAAGGAAGCTAATACCTCTGGTAACTCTTTTCAAGCTCTAAATCTCACTAAGCCACTTATTATAGATTCAGGAGCTTCTCATCACATGATTAGTGACAAAAATCTACTTATCAATATGAAACCGGCTTTTGGAGATGTAGTAATAGCTAATGGTGATAAGATACCAATAAGAGGAATTGGAAACCTGAAATTGTTTAATAAAGAATCAACAGCCTTCTATATGCCCACATTCACCTCAAACTTGCTAAGTGTTAAGAAAACAACCTCTGATCTTAATTGCTATGCTATATTTGGTCCTAATGATGTTTACTTTCAGGATATTAAGACTAATAAGGTGTTTGGAAAGGGAGTGTCCAAGGATGACTTGTATGTGCTTGAAGACACACAACCAGATTTCTCTTTATCTATTGCTTTCAACTCTGTTTTGAATAAGGCTAATAGTGCTATTTGGCATTCTAGATTAGGACATCCTCACTCTAGGGCTTTAGAACTATTGTTGCCAAGTATGTCTTTTAAAAATGATGAATGTGAAGCTTGTATACTAGGAAAACATTGTAAATCAGTGTTTCCTAAGTCTAAAACTATATATGAAAATTGCTTTGATCTCATTCACTCTGATGTTTGGACTTCACCATGCACATCTAGAGACAACCATAAATACTTTGTTACATTCATAGACCAAAAATCGAAATATACTTGGGTAACACTATTGCCAACAAAAGATAGAGTCCTAGAAGCCTTCACTAAATTTCAAATGTATGTGACTAACCATTATAATGCCAAGATCAAAATTTTTAGATCAGATAATGGAGGGGAATATACAAGTCTAGCATTCAAACAGCACTTAGATAAACATGGAATCATCCATCAAACAAGTTGTCCTTACACGCCCCAACAAAATGGAGTGGCTGAAAGAAAGAACAGGCATCTCATGGAAGTGGCACGGTTTATCATGTTCCAAAGAAATGTCCCAAAGAAGTTTTGGGGAGATACACTTGTTACCGCTTGCTACCTCATCAATAGACTCCCCACAAAAATCTTGGAGGATTTATCCCCATTTGAGGTACTTAATAAGAGTAAACCATCTATTTCACACTTACGTGTCTTTGGGTGTGTTTGTTATGTTCTTATTCCAGGAGAACAAAGGAATAAGTTAGAAGCAAGAAGTGTGAAAGCCATGTTTATAGGATATTCCACTACCCAAAAGGGATACAAGTGCTACAATCCAGAGACTAGAAAGGTGATAGTCTCACGAGATGTGAAGTTTGTAGAAGCAAAGGGGTTCTATGAAGATAAGAATTGGGATGATCTTAAAGATCTCTCCCAATCTCCATCAGACCGAGCTACCAATCTTAAACATCTTATGGAGAACCTAGGAATCTCATTCCCTAATGCACCAGCTGCTTCTCCATCACCAGCCACTTCTCCTCCTCCTCCTCCTTTTGATGTTGCCCCGGCTATTCCTCTTGATCATGAGGGGGGCACAGAGGATGAACAAGAGATTGCATCTGAATCACACGACCAAGATGCAAGCTCTAGTGTCCATAATCAAGAAGAATATGCGCCAGAAGTTCAGACTGAGGAAGAAGAATATCAAGAAGAACAAGTGGTGCTAAGGAGAAGCCAAAGGGAGAAGAAACCAGCCTCAAATTGGATCAATACCAGAGTCTACTACAATGCACAAGCAGTAGCCCATCCAACACAAGTGATTTGCTCTCTAGCTCATGTTCCTTCAGAACACCAAGCCTTTACAACAGCTCTAGATCAAGGGCAGGTTCCAAGAGACTATGAGGAAGCTAAGGAGCATAAGGTGTGGAGAGAAGCAGTTAAGGCTGAATGTAAGGCCATGGAGATCAATCACACTTGGGATGAAGCTGATCTACCTAAGGACAAGAGGACAGTGAGCTCAAGATGGATCTTCACCATCAAATACAAAAGCAATGGAGAGATAGAACGATACAAGGCTAGATTGGTAGCAAGAGGGTTCACTCAGACCTATGGAGAAGACTACCATGATACATTTTCACCAGTAGCCAAACCACACACTGTAAGAGTTCTTCTATCTCTTGCTACTAACCTTGAATGGGAGTTATGGCAGATGGATGTCAAGAATGCTTTCCTACAAGGAGAATTAGAGGATGAAGCCTATATGACACCTCCACCTGGTCTTGAAGACACAGTAACTCCAGGAAAGGTTCTAAGGCTAAGAAAAGCTATCTATGGACTTAAACAATCACCAAGAGCTTGGTACCACAAGTTGAGTATGACACTGAGAGATAGAGGCTTTAGGAAGTCTGAAGCTGATCACACTCTCTTCACACTCCAAAGCCAATCAGGTATGGTAGTTATTCTCATTTATGTAGATGATATAATCATCTCAGGGAATGACAAGGTAGGAATTCAATCTACTAAAGATTATCTTAAGTCTGTTTTTGATATTAAAGACTTAGGTGAACTTAAGTACTTCCTAGGGATAGAAGTATGCCGAACAAAAGAAGGCCTCTTCTTATCACAAAGGAAGTACACACTTGATCTTCTAACTGATGCAGGAAAGTTAGAAGCCAAACCAGCAAAGACTCCCCTAGAGGAAGGCTATAAGGTGGAACGTGAGGGAGAGCTTGGAGATGAACCGTTTGAAGAAACCAAACTCTATAGGAAGATGGTTGGTAAGTTAATCTATCTAACCATTACTAGACCTGACTTGTGTTTTGCTGTGAATCAGGTCAGCCAACATATGCAAGCTCCAAAATTGCACCACTGGAATATGGTGGACCGGATCTTGAGGTACCTCAAAGGAACCCATGATCAAGGCATTTGGATGGGATGCAATGGGAGCTCAGAGATTGTAGGATATTGTGATGCTGATTGGGCTGGAGACAGAAATGACAGAAGATCAACAACCGGCTATTGCACATTCATTGGAGGCAATCTAGTCACTTGGAAGACAAAGAAGCAGAAAGTGGTCTCCTGCTCAAGTGCTGAAGCTGAATATCGTGCCATGAGAAAGCTGACCACTGAACTCACTTGGCTCAAGAACCTTCTCAAGGATCTAAACATAGAAGTCTCAACACCAATCACCATGCATTGCGACAATCAAGCAGCCATACACATAGCATCCAACAATGTGTTTCATGAGAGAACCAAACACATTGAAGTTGACTGTCACAAGGTCAGAGAAGTAGTGGAGCAAGGCATAATCTTACCGTGCTACACAAGAAGCTCAGATCAACTCGCAGACATTTTCACCAAGGCTGCAAGTCTCAAGGTATGTGAGTCCATCCTCCCAAAACTTGGACTCATCAACCTTCCCAGCCAATGATTCTCCTAATCATGGAGTCCACACTCTTTTTTCCTTAGTATGGTTTTGTCCCAATGGGTTTTCCATTCTAAGGTTTTTAATGAGGTGGGTCTTCATGGTTCCAATCTTAACCATTCATCTCATGGCTAAGATTGAGGGGGAGTATTGGATTGAAGCCTTAGGCTTGAAGCTGAAAAAGTTAATGAAGCCCAAGCCCAAATCAGAAGTTCAAGGTCCGTGGATTAGGCTGAGATAATGAAGTGAAGCCCAGGGTCTGTCCACACATGTGCAACACAAGGCCTGAATTAAGTAAGCCCAAACAAGCCCAAAACTGTCAAAGACACCTTCTAGAAGCTCTCCTAGGCATGGGGAATGAAGAGTCACATGTTGGCTTAACCAATTTGAATTTCTAGCTGTTAGGAGCTGTCACTTTCACCATTTGGTGAAGTGCCTTTGTCTTATCTCTATTCTTTGGCTATAAATACATTGTATGCTCACCATAAATCAATCAAGGAAATAGAATCCTCCTTCCATACTCTCTGTCTCACAATCTCTCTCTATTATTCTCACTCTTGTTCTTCCCTTATCAAATATAAACCCAGAAACTCTCCTACCTATTCTAACTATTATTCTGCACATTCTAACAATAGGAAATCTGAGATTGTTTGATAAGGATAGTAAAGCATTCTTTATGCCATCTTTTACATCTAATCTTGTGTCTGTTAAAAGAGCAACAACTGATTTGAATTGTCATGTGATTTTTGGACCTAATGAGTGTTGTTTTCAGGATATTGACACCAAAAGAGTACTTGGAAGAGGAGGCACAAAGGATGATCTATACATTCTTGGAGATCTTTCTACTTCTAGTTTAGGTTCTTGTTTGAGTAGTAATAATGAATTTTTGGATGGAACTTTATGGCATGCTAGACTAGGCCATCCCCACTTTAAAGCTCTTGAACTGATTTTCCCAAACATTTCGTTTAATCAAAAGGAGTGTGAAGCTTGCATTCTTGGTAAACATTGCAAAGTTTTCTTTCCTAATTCTACACATTCATATGATCACTGTTTTGAACTCATACATTCTGATGTTTGGACTGCTCCTTATGCATCTAGAGAACAACAAAAATATTTTGTCACCTTTATAGATGAAAAGTCTAAATATACTTGGATTACATTGCTTTCTTCTAAGGATAAAGTTTTAGAAGCCTTCATTAACTTTCATTCATATGCTACTAATCATTATAATGCTAAGGTTAAAGTGTTTAGGACAGACAATGGAGGGGAATATACAAGCAAAGCATTTAGGGATTATCTTCTCAAGTATGGTATTCTTCATCAAACAAGCTGCCCATACACACCAGAGCAGAATGGGGTGGCTGAAAGAAAAAACCGCCATTTAATGGAAGTGGCAAGGTCGATAATGTTCCATAGGAATGTACCAAAGAAGTTTTGGGGAGATGCTGTTCTCACAGCTTGCTATCTGATCAACAGGATACCTACTAAAGTTCTTCATGATATCTCACCATTTGAGGTACTTAATGGTACTAAACCTCACCTTGAACATTTGAAAGTATTTGGTTGTGTCTGCTATGTTTTAGTACCAGGTGGAAGAAGGAATAAACTGGATGAGAAGAGTACAAAAGCGGTGTTTTTAGGGTACTCATCAACACAAAAAGGTTATAAGTGTTATGATCCTGAATTGCAAAAGATTTTAATCTCCAGAGATGTGAAGTTTATGGAAAATCAGTGTTTCTATAATGGTGGAACTTGGGAAAACATAAAGAGTTTATCTGATTCTAATACTGATAGGAATGAATATCTTCAAAAGTTGTTGGAAAGTTTTAATATTTCCAGGTCTATAGCTTCTGGACCAGCACAGGCGCATGTTCAAGTTGATCAGGAGACTAGTGGGACTCCTGATTTACATCAACCGGCCACAAGTGGTCAGAGTATGAGACAAGGTAGTGGCCAGGGGGAGTTTAATCCGGACACTTCAAGCGCAGGTCCTAGTCATGACCATGAGGGGGAGAATGTAAGTATGCCAGAAGTTCATGATCAAGCCTATGACCAGGAGTTACATGGTACAGGAGCTGAAACCGATGATGAAGTGGCAGTTGTTGAATCTCCTCAAGTGTTAAGAAGGAGCACAAGGATAAGGAAAGATCCTGCCAACTGGATCAACACTAGGGTCTACTACAATGCTCAAGCAGTAGCACATCCTATTCAAGCTACATGCTCATTTGCTCATTTTCCTAAGGAACATCAGGTATTCATAAGTTCTTTAGATCAGAATAAAATTCCTAACACATATGAGGAGGCTATGGAATTGAAAGAATGGAGAGATGCTGTACAAGATGAAATAGAAGCCATGATAAGAAATCACACTTGGGATGAATCATACCTGCCTAAGGGTAAGAAAGCAGTAAGCTCTAAATGGGTGTTTACTATTAAATATAATAGTAATGGTGAGATTGAAAGGTATAAGGCCAGACTTGTAACAAGAGGCTTCACTCAAACATATGGTGAAGACTTTGGAGATACATTTGCTCCTGTGGCTAAGCTTCACACTGTAAGAATTGTTCTTTCTCTTGCTACTAATCTTGAATGGGAGTTGTGGCAGATGGATGTGAAGAATGCCTTTCTTCAAGGAGAGCTAGAGGAAGAAGTGTACATGAAGCCACCTCCTGGTTTAGAAGGTTTAGTGGTTGATAAAAATTTCCTGAGATTAAAGAAAGCTATCTATGGATTAAAACAATCCCCTAGAGCCTGGTATCATAAACTTAGTATGACTTTAAAAGATAGAGGTTTTAGAAGATCTGAAGTTGATCATACCTTGTTTACTTTTCCTAGTTGTTTAGGTATAATTGTGGTATTAGTCTATGTTGATGACATTATTATTACTGGTAGTGACAAGGAAGGTATTCAAGAGACTAAGTCATATCTCAAGTCTAAGTTTGACATTAAGGATCTTGGTTTGATGAAGTATTTCTTAGGTATTGAAATATGTAGGTCTAAAGAGGGTTTATTTTTATCCCAAAGGAAGTATGTGTTAGAATTGTTGAATGAAACAGGAAAGAAGGAGGTAAAACCTATTAGCACACCTATTGAAGATGGCTACAAAGCGGCTACTGAAGGGGAGGCTGAAGATTCGCTTTATGAAGATCCAAAACAATATAGGAGATTGGTAGGTAAGCTTATCTATCTTACACTTACTAGACCTGATATTTGTTTTGCAGTAAACAAGGTGAGCCAACACATGCAATCACCAACTGTTAAGCACTGGGAGATGTTAGAGAGAGTGCTAAGATACTTGAAAGGCACTTTTGATCATGGCATATGGATGGGTTGCAACAAAAACACAGATATAGTAGGTTATTGTGATGCTGATTGGGCTGGAGATAGGAATGATAGAAGATCAACAACAGGCTATTGTACCTTTGTGGGAGGTAATCTGGTGACTTGGAAGACCAAGAAACAAAAGGTGGTCTCATGTTCCAGTGCTGAAGCTGAGTATAGAGCCATGAAGAAACTCACAAATGAACTAATCTGGATCAAAGCTGTTCTTAAAGACTTGCAAATTGAAGATTCAAGACCTATCACTATGCATTGTGACAATCAAGCAGCTATCCATATAGCTTCAAATTCAGTGTTTCATGAGAGGACTAAACACATTGAAGTGGATTGCCACAAAGTAAGACAGGCTGTTGAACAGAGAATTGTTCTACCTTGTTATACAAGAAGCTCAGATCAATTGGCAGATATTTTTACTAAGGCGGCCACTCCTAAGGTGTGTGAGTCTATTCTGCCAAGACTTGGACTAACTGGAATTCCTGGGTAATCCTCTTACTATAGGAGTCATACTCTTTTTCCCTCAGAGTTGTTTTTGTCCCATTTTGGGTTTTACACCTTGAGGTTTTTAATGAGGTGATCTTCTATATGTTGTCCAAGCTTACCCATTCATCATGGTTAAGCTTGAGGGGGAGTGTTAGATTAGAAATTGTATTAGGGTTTCTAAGTGAGTATTATGCATGTATCAGGTGTGATTAACATCATATGGTCACCTATAAATACTCTTGTACTCAGTTCATTTCGATATATACTTTTCATTTTACAATACGAATCATTCTTCTTCTCTCTCAATCTCCTCTTTGATTCTCTCTCAAATCTTCATTACTCTACTAAAATCTATAGTGCATTGTAGTAGACTCTGGTATTGATCCAATTTGAGGCTGGTTTCTTCTCCCTTTGGCTTCTCCTTAGCACCACTTGTTCTTCTTGATATTCTTCTTCCTCAGTCTGAACTTCTGGCGCATATTCTTCTTGATTATGGACACTAGAGCTTGCATCTTGGTCGTGTGATTCAGATGCAATCTCTTGTTCATCCTCTATGCCCCCCTCATGATCAAGAGGAATAGCTGGGGCAACATCAAAAGGAGGAGGAGGAGGAGAAGTGGCTGGTGATGGAGAAGCAGCTGGTGCATTAAGGAATGAGATTCCTAGGTTCTCCATAAGATGTTTAAGATTGGTAGCTCGGTCTGATGGAGATTGGGAGAGATCTTTAAGATCATCCCAATTCTTATCTTCATATAACCCCTTTGCTTCTACAAACTTCACATCTCGTGAGACTATCACCTTTCTAGTCTCTGGATTGTAGCACTTGTATCCCTTTTGGGTAGTGGAATACCCTATAAACATGGCTTTCACACTTCTTGCTTTTAACTTATTCCTTTGTTCTCCTGGAATAAGAACATAACAAACACACCCAAAGACACGTAAGTGTGAAATAGATGGTTTACTCTTATTAAGTACCTCAAATGGGGATAAATCCTCCAAGATTTTTGTGGGGAGTCTATTAATGAGGTAGCAAGCGGTAACAAGTGCATCTCCCCAAAACTTCTTTGGGACATTGTTTTGGAACATGATAGACCGTGCCACTTCCATGAGATACCTGTTCTTTCTTTCAGCCACTCCATTTTGTTGGGGCGTGTAAGGACAACTTGTTTGATGGATGATTCCATGTTTATCTAAGTGCTGTTTGAATGCTATGTTGGAATGTATTTGAGTGATATGTTGGCGTCAGCTCTGTATGTATATCTTAGACTTGTGTAGGTTAATGATAAGTGTATCTCTGTATCCAAACAAGTCTAGAATAGGATTAGTATAAATAGATGTCTCTCACTCACTTTGTAAGTATGAAAATCATTTTTCTAAAATCTAATAATAAAATCATTCTCTTTTCTCTCAATCTCTCTCAATCTCTAAATCTCTAATTCTCTTAAACATCAAAATCTTTCATGGTATCTGATATGATCCTGGGAAGGCAGGATCATAACCCAGTCACGGCACCAAGCTAGGCAGATGGATGCAGCGGATATGAAGGTGAACGGCTTGAAGAATAGATGTGGAGAAACAATAGAGAATGAGGTGAAACGCGAATTGTAAGGATTCAGATGTGAATAGACAAGAAGGTAGTGAGGTTTGGATAGAACGGCTTGATTACTCAGTGGATATGACACACCAAAGAGTGACCAAGGATTTCAATGATGGATTCAAGGATATAACACACCAAGATCAACCAAAGAGAAAGAGATCGAATTCAGAGAATAAGTTCAAAGAGACTTTCATAAAAATTCGATGAAATGTTCAAGTGCCCAAACCATACATGAAATAGCCACAATTCAACGGACAATGCATGCATGGAAGGCACAAATTCCAAGGCATGCACACGGATTACATCATGGTCAAGGTAGGTTGAAAGACATTTCGATTACAAGGCTAAATTCATGAATGGGCTGAGACAAACTGGGCCAAAGACTTTTCTAGCAAAAAGCCTTATACAAATGGACATGTGAAATTACATTTGGGCCTCATCAAAAACCTCCTTTGGAAAAACCCAGTGGGAAAAACCCAAAAGAGGGAAAAAGAGCACAAAAATGCAATCTCTTCCCATTTATATAATTCAGTTTGCACAAAGTCTAAGGACCATACCTAAGTGGTGCTTAGACGGCTTGAATGTGCTGATGAAGGCTCCAATTTGGTCTTGAAGCGCCTTGGTCCGTGCACGGGTCAAAGGGCCGTCTGGAATGACCCATGGATCAATGGACCCGGTGGAGTTGGTCCATGGCCGAGTGTAGATGCGGTCATGCTGAGACGGTTGCTGAAAACGAACTGGTACGGTCTTCTGGTCGAGAGGTGGTAAGTGATTCAGGTCTTGGCGCAAGCCGGGTGCATGATCTTGGGTCGAGGCTGAAAAGTGTCCGCGGGCTGGAACGGATGTGGGTTCTAGGGACAGCCCGGGTGTAAGATCATGGAACGGTCCGGATGCACAAACACTTGTCTGGTCGGGGACATGTTCTTTCGGTTCAATGTCTTCACGTTCGGTTGCCAAGTCTTGTTGAACCTCAGCCGGGTTCATGCCAAGGTCGTGGCCGGGGTCGATAGCTCGACCAACTCCTTGTCCGGAAGCTGGTCCACTCGTCCGCGTGTCCGCATGGTCGTCCCGGTCGTCCTGATCCGCATCATTTCCCCCATCTTGAAAAGGATTTGCCCTCAAATCCTGATTATCTGCACAAAAGGGAATAAGATCAGCAACATTAAAACTTGAACTAATAGCATACTTACCTTGCAAGTCCAAGACATAGGCATTGTCATTCAAGCGTTTGGTGATGGTAAAGGGGCCATCAACCCTTGGAAGGAGTTTGGAGCGCCTTTCAACAGGGAAGCGTTCCTTCCTTAAGTGTATCCACACTTGGTCTCCAGGTTGAAAAACCACCTTCTTGCGGTTCTTGTTAGCATTCTTGGCATATTGTTTGGTCTTGGCCTCAATGTTCTTACGGGCATCTGCATGAATCTTCTGAACCATCTTGGCCTTCTGCTCACCATCCAAGCTAGATCTCACACTCAAAGGAAGAGGCATCAAATCCAATGGTGACATAGGGTTAAACCCATAAACAATTTGAAATGGTGAAAACTTAGACGCTGAATGCACAGAATGATTATAAGCAAATTCAAGGTGTGGCAAGCTATCCTCCCATGTCCTAACATTTTTCCCAACAAAGGCACGCAATAGGGATCCTAAGGTCCTATTCACTACCTCAGTCTGGCCATCACTCTCCGGATGACAAGTAGTAGAAAAACATAACTTAGTTCCTAGCTTTGACCAGAGCGTTCTCCAAAAATGACTAAGAAACCGAGTGTCTCTATCAGAAACAATACTCCTAGGCATACCATGCAATCTCACTATCTCTCTAAAGAATAGATTGGCAACATGAGATGCATCATCAGTCTTATGACAAGCTAGGAAATGAGACATTTTAGAGAACCGGTCAACAACTACAAAAATTGAATCCTTACCATTCCTAGTCCTAGGCAATCCTAAAATAAAATCCATTGATAAGTCTAGCCAAGGATGCTCAGGGATAGGAAGCGGTTGATACAAACCATGGGGTTGGGTAGTAGCTTTGGCCATTTTGCAAGTAGGACATCTATTGCACAAGCGTTCCACGTCCTTTTTCATATGGGGCCACTGGAAGTGCTCACGCATAATGGCCATGGTCTTGGCTATACCAAAATGTCCCATAAGCCCACCAGCATGGGCTTCCCTTATAAACAGCTCACGTAGGGAACACCTTGGTACACAAAGTCGGTTTTCATGAAAGAGAAAACCATCCCTTTGGTAATAAGAACCTGTAGAAGACTTAGAGCAGGACTTATAGATGTCTCCATAGTCCGGGTCAGTTTCATACAGCGGTTTAATATGTTCAAATCCCAATAACTTAACTTCAAGGGTTGAAAGTAAAGTGTACCTCCTGGATAGTGCATCTGCCACAATGTTTTCTTTTCCCTGCTTGTATTTAATAACATAGGGGAATGTTTCAATAAACTCTACCCACTTGGCATGGCGCTTGTTGAGCTTTTGTTGGCCTTTAAGATGCTTCAAGGACTCATGGTCGGTATGAATGACAAATTCTTTAGGCCACAGGTAGTGCTGCCAAGTCTGAAGCGCCCTCACCAGAGCATATAGCTCTTTGTCGTACGTAGGGTAGTTTAATGTGGCACCACCTAGCTTTTCACTAAAATAGGCAATGGGTCGGCGTTCTTGCATTAGCACAGCTCCAATACCTAAGCCTGATGCATCACATTCTATTTCAAACGTGTTAGTGAAATCAGGTAAAGCAAGTAAGGGAGCGTGAGTAAGCTTATCCTTAAGTGTCTGGAAGGCCTGTTCCTGAGGTTGTTCCCACTTGAACCCCACTTCTTTCTTGATGATCTCGGTCAATGGGGCGGCAAGGGTACTAAAGTCCTTAACAAACCGCCTGTAGAATCCAGCCAAACCATGGAAGCTTCTCACTTCACTCACGCTTGTTGGTGTAGGCCATTCCTGAATGGCTTTGACCTTTTCCTGATCCACACTAACGCCATCTGCACTGACCACAAAGCCAAGAAAAACCACAGTATCCGAGCCAAAGATGCACTTGTCCATATTAGCAAATAAACTTTCTTTCCTAAGTACATCTAAGACAGCCTGAACATGTTCAACATGATCTTTTAGACTCTTACTATAGATTAAGATGTCATCAAAATAAACCACAACAAAGTGTCCTATGAAATGCCTAAGTACATGATTCATCAATCTCATGAAAGTGCTAGGAGCATTTGTAAGCCCAAATGGCATTACAAGCCATTCATACAATCCTTGCTTAGTTTTAAATGCTGTCTTCCATTCATCACCCTCTTTCATCCTAATTTGATGGTAACCACTCCTAAGATCAATCTTAGTAAACAAACTAGAACCATGCAACTCATCTAGCATATCATCAAGTCTAGGAATTGGATGCCTATACCTGACCGTGATGTTGTTGATTGCACGGCAATCAACACACATCCGGTACTTACCGTCTTTCTTAGGTACTAACAAGACTGGAACGGCACATGGGCTTAGGCTCTCCCTGATGTGCCCTTTCCTCATAAGTTCCTCTACTTGTGCCTGAATCTCCTTAGTTTCAACCGGATTGGTCCTATAGGCAGGACGGTTTGGAAGGGCCGCTCCAGGCACAAGATCGATCTGGTGTTCAATGCCACGGATGGGAGGAAGACCTGGAGGGCACTCCTCAGGAAAGACGTCTTGGTAATCCTGCAAAAGGTCAAACAACCTGCTCGGCATGTCCGGCCTGGGGTTAGTAGCATGGAGGCAAGCCTCCTTGAAATATAACAACAAGACCGGTTTATGGTTATCTAGGTTCTTAATGACTCCACTAGCCTTAATGAAGAAATTAGTCTTAACTTTAGACTCTAAGGCAGTGTTCTCTTGCTTCTTTTGTTGCTTAAGGAAAAGTTGATCTTTGTATACCTCTTGAGGGGTCATAGGAATGAGTGTCACCTTACGGTTCTGATGAGTAAAGTGATGTTTGTTGGTGTAACCATCATGGATGACCCTACGGTCAGACTGCCACGGTCTCCCAAGCAAGATGTGACCGGCTTCCATGGGTAGAACATCACACAACACCTCGTCCTTGTAGCTGCCAATCTCCAAGGGTACCTTGACCTGCTGGGTCACGCGGAGTTCCCCTGTTTCAGTGAGCCATTGTAATGGATATGGCCGCGGATGTTTGGTGACTTCTAAGCCAAGTTTCTGGACCATCCTCTCACTGGCCACGTTGGTACAGCTGCCACCGTCCACAATGAGGCTACATACTTTCCCTTTAACAAGACACCGAGTATGGAAGAGATTCTCCCTTTGGTCCGGGTCTTTGGCCTTGGATTGCACACTCAATGACCGCCGTGTAACCATCAGCTGGCCTTGGACCGGGGGTTCTTCCACTTCATCCTCATATTGGTCATGGGCTGATTCCGGTTCCTCTTCCTCATCATCAGATAAGACCTCACCATTTTCCATAAGCACCATGACTTTCTTATTGACACATTCGTTGGCATAGTGTCCTAAGCCTTGACACTTAAAGCACTTGACATCCCTTGACCGTGTGGGCTTCTCAGGGGCCTTTCCTTTATCCCACTTGCTAAGGGTTGGTTGTGGTTCGGTCCTGGTCTGCACGCTTCTTGGTTCAGCGGTCCGTGTAGACTTGAAGTCACGGCCAAAACCCGGTTTGCTGCCATATGATCCTGCACCAAAAGAAGGACGGTTAGTGCTCCTTCTTTTTAACTGCTGCTCTATCAAAATAGCCTTGTGCAAGAGCTCCTCAAGCTCCACATAATGTTGTAGTTCTAGGCGGTCCTGGATATCTCTGTTAAGGCCGCCTAAGAACCGGGACATGGTTGCCTCTCTGTCCTCAGTCACGCCTGCCCTGATCAGAAGTGTTTCCATCTCCTGAAAGTAGTCTTCTACACCACGGCTACCCTGTGTCAACTGCCTAAGTCTTAGGTGTAGATCCCTGTGGAAGTGTGAAGGGACAAAGCGCCTTCTCATGACCAGCTTCAGCTCTTGCCAAGTATCAATGGGCGGCTCTCCATTCCTTCTTCTTGATATCACCATCTGATCCCACCAACTGAGAGCATAATCATAGAACTCAGTTACTGCCACATTAACTTTATTGAATTCAGAAAAATATTGGCAATTAAACACTAATTCCATCTTCTGTTCCCATTCAAGGAAGGCTGTAGGATCATTTTTGCCATGGAATGCTGGGATCTTCAGCTTTAGATTGTGTATGCTATCTTGGATTGGTGGCGGCCTCTGCATCCGCCTTTGTCTCCTTTGGCTGCGTTCTGAGTAGTCACTAGGGTATAGGTTGGCGTCAGCTTCATCACCAAGGAAACTCTGATCGGCTGGGTGTCTAATGGAAGACACCTCTTCCCTTAGACCAGGAGTCCGGATGTTTTGTCCTTGTGAACCGCCTTGTGGAGTGGCGGACCTAGGAGGTGGATCAGGCCGTGGCAGATCCGGTTCTTGGAACAAGGCACGCCTCCTTTCTGGCCTTGGTTCTGGAAGGATGTGTCTGATATCATCACGCAGGCTATCTCTCAACACGGCCTGCATGGAGTGGAAACGCTCCTCCATCATGTTATTCATTCTAAGGGTGAGCTCCTCCACCAAGCGTGTATGTGTGGACTCCCCTTCGGTCTCTGACTCCTCTCCTGCCATAACAACACTTGGAACAAGTCAAATGTTCAAAATAATCACACAAAAAGAACAGATCAATTCACGGCTCAGATCAGATGAACGGTCACTTAGAAGATCAATAGTTATTTGATGAAAAAAATCGAAACAAGCAATAGTTAGAGAAGTGCTCAGCCTGATGTGTGCTCTGATACCACTTGATATGATCCTGGGAAGGCAGGATCATAACCCAGTCACGGCACCAAGCTAGGCAGATGGATGCAGCGGATATGAAGGTGAACGGCTTGAAGAATAGATGTGGAGAAACAATAGAGAATGAGGTGAAACGCGAATTGTAAGGATTCAGATGTGAATAGACAAGAAGGTAGTGAGGTTTGGATAGAACGGCTTGATTACTCAGTGGATATGACACACCAAAGAGTGACCAAGGATTTCAATGATGGATTCAAGGATATAACACACCAAGATCAACCAAAGAGAAAGAGATCGAATTCAGAGAATAAGTTCAAAGAGACTTTCATAAAAATTCGATGAAATGTTCAAGTGCCCAAACCATACATGAAATAGCCACAATTCAACGGACAATGCATGCATGGAAGGCACAAATTCCAAGGCATGCACACGGATTACATCATGGTCAAGGTAGGTTGAAAGACATTTCGATTACAAGGCTAAATTCATGAATGGGCTGAGACAAACTGGGCCAAAGACTTTTCTAGCAAAAAGCCTTATACAAATGGACATGTGAAATTACATTTGGGCCTCATCAAAAACCTCCTTTGGAAAAACCCAGTGGGAAAAACCCAAAAGAGGGAAAAAGAGCACAAAAATGCAATCTCTTCCCATTTATATAATTCAGTTTGCACAAAGTCTAAGGACCATACCTAAGTGGTGCTTAGACGGCTTGAATGTGCTGATGAAGGCTCCAATTTGGTCTTGAAGCGCCTTGGTCCGTGCACGGGTCAAAGGGCCGTCTGGAATGACCCATGGATCAATGGACCCGGTGGAGTTGGTCCATGGCCGAGTGTAGATGCGGTCATGCTGAGACGGTTGCTGAAAACGAACTGGTACGGTCTTCTGGTCGAGAGGTGGTAAGTGATTCAGGTCTTGGCGCAAGCCGGGTGCATGATCTTGGGTCGAGGCTGAAAAGTGTCCGCGGGCTGGAACGGATGTGGGTTCTAGGGACAGCCCGGGTGTAAGATCATGGAACGGTCCGGATGCACAAACACTTGTCTGGTCGGGGACATGTTCTTTCGGTTCAATGTCTTCACGTTCGGTTGCCAAGTCTTGTTGAACCTCAGCCGGGTTCATGCCAAGGTCGTGGCCGGGGTCGATAGCTCGACCAACTCCTTGTCCGGAAGCTGGTCCACTCGTCCGCGTGTCCGCATGGTCGTCCCGGTCGTCCTGATCCGCATCAGTATCAGAGCCAGGTTTGAATCAATCTGGCATTCTTCTTCAACAAGTTATCGAATTCTTATTCATCAAAGTCATAAAGATTACTTCGACCTCACGCTTTCGAGAAATCGCGAGACTATCCACAGTTCATCGTGCTCCTGCTGAAAGATCTCAAGTCTTCTGATTAAATTCATCATCTGGATCTTCTCTTCGGCTCTGTCTGTTGATAATTCCGTTGATTTCATCAAAATTAGTTGAGAAAATCGGAAGTTCTCATCATCTGATCACGAGGGTTCTTCGACGATCTTCACCATAAGTCTCTGGGTTTTTAAGGAGCTCAATTTCTTTGATTCTTCATCAAATCTTGCGTTTTCAAAGTTGAAACTCAAGATTATGAGGTCTAGTAGATGAATCGAGAGGTCATTGTTACTCCTTTACAAGTTTTGGTACTTCCTTGATCTGTTTCTTGGAATCGCCTCTGTTCTTCATCAGCATCGGAAGGTGCGATTGTTGATCGGTTTCTTCGGCAAGAATCTGTGGTTTCTTACTAGTTTCTTTATCTTGGATTCATCTCCGGCGTAATCTGAGAATTTCATCGGCGATCTCATCAAGTTTGGTGGTCAGATTCGAAAGTTATCAATCACTCTTCGTCGACGGTTACGCTAATCCGCCGCTGTGAAAGCCTGGGTTTCAAATTCGTGTTTCTTCTTCAATTCTTCATCAAAATTAGTGATTCAAAAGCCGAAACTCACGAAAATTGAATCTGGATTATGAATCGGCAGGTCCGCTTTGCTCAATCACAAGTTTTGTAAGATTTCTCTTCAATCCCGTGGAATTGGTCTAGTTTCGCATTAATCTGGATACTTGACTGCAGTTTTTAAAATTCACCTCAATCTTCATTGATTTTTGATTGATCTGCATAAAGTGTGGGATCTTGCGGTGTTGTTCTATCAATTGGAGAGTGATTCTTTGTTTTTAAAACTGGAATATTTGGTTTCTTGTCACGGAAGGCAAGTAGTATTTCAAATTGAGAAAACGCGGGAATTGCAAATTGTGTTGAATCCTGTGTGAAATTCTATTGTTCACATCTGATCGTTTGTGGTACATGGTTTTTCGAAGTATTGAAGGAAAAACTTTGATTGTTAGACAAGTGATCTTCAGCATAGGCTTGTGTTACTCTCCATACTTGTTGGTGCGTGTGTGTTTGGTCTTGGAATCCTTCAGGTACTAAATTGAATTCTATGGAGTTGCAACCTCAAATGAAAGCTCCTGTAATGCTCCAGGGAGAAAATTACTTGCTCTGGTCCAGAACAATGCGGACTACATTGTGTAGCAAGGGTTTGTGGAGCCACATTCAAGAACTAGCTCACTTATTGACAGATGAAGAATCTCAAGCTGAAACCGCAGAACAAGCTCTATGGTTCCAACAAGATCAAATGGTACTTGTAATTCTTCAAAGTTCCCTAACTAGTTCTTTGTTAGATGCTTATTCTTACTGCTCTAATGCTAAAGAACTTTGGGAAACATTAAAAACTGTCTATGGTAATACAACTAACCTCTTAAGGATTTTTGAGGTAAAGAAAGCTTTGAATGAGTTTAAGCACTATGGAATATTCAGAGCACTATGGGCAGAGATGGAAATGCTTAGACCTGCCTCAGTTGATCCAATAACTCTCCTTGAAAGAAGGGAGCAAGATAAGGTTTTTGGTCTTCTTATGACTTTGAATAACTCATATAGTGATCTGATCAAACATATTCTTAGGGAAGATAAGCTACCAAGTCTTGAAGATGTTTGTGCAAAAATTCAAAAGGAACAGGGGTCTCATGAACTTTTTGGACACAAAGTTGAGATGGTAGTGGCACATAAAGGCGTTTTTAAATCAACTGATCTCAGGAGAAAGAAGCAGCTATGTGACCATTGTAAGAAAACAGGTCACAGCAAGAAGGAGTGTTGGGTGCTGCATCCAGAATTAAAGCCTAGCTGGTTTGTAGATAGGAACAAGAAGCCGCCTACTGGTCCTAGTACTTCACACATTGTTCATGTTGCAGGAAGCTCAAGTGTGGGTAACATGGTACAAGGGAATCATATGAATATGTCACCAATGGCGTATAATTCCACATTCTCACCCACAGCTACACCAAATGAATATGTCACAAAGGCTGACCTTGAACAACTCCTTAAAGCATTCAAGTCTGGTAATGTTTTGGGTAAAACTTATCATGTTTCCTTAAATACTTCTATGGCTTCAAATTCTTTAATTGTGGATTCTGGTGCTTCTCACCACATGATAAAAGACATAGGTTTGCTAGACAATATAGAACCTGCTTTAGGTAGTGTTGTGATAGCAAATTGAGTTAATGTTCCAATCAAAGGAGTAGGAAAGCTTAAGTTGTTTGATAAGGAATCTAAAGCTTTTTACATGCCTTCTTTTACTTCCAATTTACTTTCTGTTAAAAGAGCTACAACTGATTTAAATTGTAAGGCAATATTTGGGCCTAATGATTTTTACTTTCAGGATATTGAAACAAGTAAGAAGTTTGGCCAAGGAACTACAAAGAATGACTTGTATGTACTAGAAGATCTACCTGTTTTTTCTTTAGTTCAACCGTGTGCAAACAATGTTGATATGAGTTTGAATGCTGAACTATGGCATGCTAGACTAGGGCACCCTCATTCTAGAGCTCTTGAATTGATTGTACCTGGAATAAAATTGCTTAATAACATTTGTGAATCTTGTGTTCTTGGTAAACATAATAGAACTGTTTTTGATCAATCAGCTCATACTTATGAAAGTTGCTTTGATTTAGTTCATTCTGATGTTTGGACATCACCATTTCCCTCTAGAGAAAACCAGAAATACTTTGTTACCTTCATAGATGAAAAATCTAAATATACTTGGGTAACATTGCTTAATTCAAAAGATAGGGTATTTGATGTTTTTCTTAATTTTCAAACATACATTACTAACCAATATAATGCCAAGATTAAGATGTTTAGAACAGACAATGGAGGGGAGTATACTAGCAACAAATTTCAGCAGCACCTAGCTAAGCATGAAATTCATCATCAAACAAGTTGTCCATATACTCCACAGCAGAATGGAGTTGCTGAGAGGAAAAACAGACATCTAATGGAGGTGGTGAGAACTATTATGTTCCACAAGAAGGTTCCAAAACATTTTTGGGGGGATGCATTATTGACGGCATGCTATCTAATAAACAGAACACCAACCAAAGTTCTGGATGATCTATCTCCTTTTGAGGTAATGAATAAAACTAAGCCAAATATTGATTACTTGAAGGTGTTTGGGTGTGTGTGTTTTGTTTTGGTGCCAGGGGAACTTAGGAATAAGCTGGAACCCAAGAGCATCAAGGCTATGTTTATAGGTTACTCTCCTACTCAAAAAGGGTATAAATGCTACAATCCAGAAACTAGAAAGATTTTGGTGTCTAGAGATGTCAAGTTTCAAGAGAATAAAGGATTATATGAAGATGGAACTTGGGAAGAGCTGAAAGATATATCTACATCTAATTCTGATCAAGCTGAGAACTTAAGAAGACTCTTAGAAAACCTTGGTATAGTTCAGCCTGCTGCTCCACCATCTGTCCATGTACCGCACCAACAGGGTCCAAATACTAGCTGGCAAGGTTCAACTACATCTAATGAGAAGTCGTCTTCAGATCATGATCTTACTTCCAGAGAAACTGTCCCTGAACCTGATCTTGCACATGATTGTCCATCTCCACATGAACCAACGACTGGAGCTAGTACACCGAGTCATCCTAATGTCCACCATTCACCATCAAGTCTTCCTGAACTTCATCCTCTTTATCATGAGGGGGGAGAAGAGAGTACACATGCTCAAGATGATATTCTAGTCTCAGCATCAAAAAGGCCACGGGTGCAACCTAATCTTGTACAAGCTGCTTTAGAGGAAGAAACAAATCAACCTGTAGCACTCAGAAGGAGTACAAGACAGAAGTTCCCACCTGACAACTGGAAGAATACAAGGGTGTACTACAACCACAATGCAATTGCACATCATGACCAGGGAGTATGTTCTCTAGTTACTATTCCTACTAATCATGTTGCTTTCACTGTGAGTTTAGACAAAGAGCAGATTCCTAAGAGCTATGAGGAGGCTATGGAGATTAAGGAATGGAGAGATGCCATTCAAGATGAAAAACAAGCTATGGAGAAAAATGGAACCTATGCTCCAGCCACATTACCAAAAGGGAAAAAAGCTGTAAGTTCAAAATGGATATTCACCATTAAGTATAAAAGCAATGGTGAGATAGATAGGTATAAAGCTAGGTTGGTGGCTAGAGGATTCACACAATCTTATGGTGATGACTATAGGGATACATTTGCTCCAGTAGCTAAACTTCACTCTGTTAATGTTGTTCTCTCTCTTGCTACTAACCTTGAGTGGGATTTGTGGCAAATGGATGTTAAGAATGCTTTCTTACAAGGTGAGCTAGAAGAAGAGGTTTACATGACACCACCACTAGGTTTGGAAGATGTAATTAATGGCGGCAACACACTCAGACTAAGGAAGGCAATATATGGCCTTGAGCAATCTCCAAGAGCTTGGTACCATAAGTTGAATGTAACTCTAAGGGACAGAGGCTTTAAAAGGTCAGAAGTTGAACACACTCTGTTTACACTTAAGAGTAAGGAATGTATTGTGGTTATACTTATCTATGTTGATGATATCATCATATCAGGAGATGATAAAGTTGGTATTGAATCAACTAAAGCTATTTGAAAAGTATTTTTGATATTAAGGATCTAGGTGAATTAAAATATTTCTTAGGAATTGAAATATGTAGATTCAAGGAAGGTCTCTTTTTATCTCAAAGGAAATATATTGTGGATTTACTAACCTCTACAGGCATGTTTGAAGCTAAACCAGCTAAAACACCTCTTGAAGAAGGCTACAAAATAGAACCTGAGGGGGAGCTGGGAAATGACAAGTTTCATGATGCAAAACTGTATAGACAAGTAGTTGGCAAGCTTATTTACTTAACCATTACTAGACCTGATCTATGTTTTGCAGTAAATCAGGTATCTCAACATATGCAAGACCCAAGGACAAGACATTGGGATATGATCATTCGCATTTTGAGATATTTGCAAGGAACAAAGGAACAAGGTATATGGATGGGATGTAATAAGAACACAGAGGTTGTAGGTTATTGTGATGCAGATTGGGCAGGAGACAGAGAAGATAGAAGAAGCACAACAGGCTATTGCACTTTTATAGGAGGTAATCTTGTAACTTGGAAGACTAAGAAACAAAAGGTTGTATCTTGCTCTAGTCCAGAAGCTGAATACAGGGCTATGAGGAAGCTTACAACAGAATGCATCTGGTTGAAACAAATCCTTTTTGATATCTTAGGCGAGTGTCTAAAATCACCAATCACTGTCCATTGTGATAACCAAGCTGCCATACACATTTCTTCTAACTCTGTGTTTCATGAGAGAACCAAGCATATTGAGGTTGACTGCCATAAAGTAAGGGAAGCTATTGGAAATGGTACAATTCTACCTTGCTACACTAGGAGTGAAGATCAGCTAGCTGATGTGTTTACCAAAGCTGTAACCTTGAAGACAGGCGGTTCCATTTACCCTAGACTTGGTTTGATGTCTCTTCCACATCAATGATCCTAACATGGAGTGTTATACTCTTTTTCCCTAGAAAAGGTTTTGTCCCAATTGGGTTTTCCTTCTCTAGGTTTTTAATGAGGTAATACTTCATGGTTGCAAGCTTAGACATTCTTCATGTCTTAAGCTTGAGGGGGAGTGTTGGAATGAAGAAGAATGATGAATGTATTTGAGTGATATGTTGGCGTCAGCTCTGTATGTATATCTTAGACTTGTGTAGGTTAATGATAAGTGTATCTCTCCAAACAAGTCTAGAATAGGATTAGTATAAATAGATGTCTCTCACTCACTTTGTAAGTATGAAAATCATTTTTCTAAAATCTAATAATAAAATCATTATATTTTCTCTCAATCTCTCTCAATCTCTAAATCTCTAATTCTCTTAAACATCAAAATCTTTCATGCTAGACTTGTATATTCCCCTCCATTATCTGATCTAAAAATTTTGATCTTGGCATTATAATGGTTAGTCACATACATTTGAAATTTATTGAAGGCTTCTAGGACTCTATATTTTGTTGGCAATAGTGTTACCCAAGTATATTTCGATTTTTGGTCTATGAATGTAATAAAGTATTTATGGTTGTCTCTAGATGTGCATGGTGAAGTCCAAACATCAGAGTGAATGAGATCAAAGCAATTTTCATATATAGTTGTAGACTTAGGAAACACTGATTTACAATGTTTACCTAGTATACAAGCTTCACATTCATCATTTTTAAAAGACATACTTGGCAACAATAGTTCTAAAGCCCTAGAGTGAGGATGTCCTAATCTAGAATGCCAAATAGCACTATTAGCCTTATTCAAAACAGAGTTGAAAGCAATAGATAAAGAGAAATCTGGTTGTGTGTCTTCAAGCACATACAAGTCATCCTTGGACACTCCCTTTCCAAACACCTTATTAGTCTTAATATCCTGAAAGTAAACATCATTAGGACCAAATATAGCATAACAATTAAGATCAGAGGTTGTTTTCTTAACACTTAGCAAGTTTGAGGTGAATGTGGGCATATAGAAGGCTGTTGATTCTTTATTAAACAATTTCAGGTTTCCAATTCCTCTTATTGGTATCTTATCACCATTAGTTATTACTACATCTCCTAAAGCCGGTTTCATATTGATAAGTAGATTTTTGTCACTAATCATGTGATGAGAAGCTCCTGAATCTACAATAAGTGGCTTAGTGAGATTTAGAGCTTGAAAAGAGTTACCAGAGGTATTAGCTTCCTTAAGTGCTTTTATCAGTGCATCAAGGTCCGATTTTCTAACGAATTCTTGTTGAAATGTTGCAAGGGCTTTCCCTTCTTCATTGGTTGGCGTGGATGAGCTAGTTATTGCACCAAGTGTGATCTATTGCGAATTGAGGATACAAGCCGTGGTGGTCCTAGATAAGCCGGCTAATCGACTAAGTGATATGAGAGGAACTATAAGGAGCTTAAGTGAGTGATAAGGAAGGGACCACTAGTGATAGGTTATCATGTAACGGCTCTATAAGTCCCTTCTCTTATCCCTAGTCTATGATACCTAGCTAGCTTTCTATTTAAGGCCAAGCAGCCCACCTATGTATACTTACTCTTATGCAATCGAATACACTCTCTTACTCTTCATCGTTTCCCTTCCTCTCTTCATCATGTTTTACTTCTTAAATCTCTGTAAACTTACTCCTAATCCTTGCTAAAACTTACATGGTATCAGAGCAGGATATGATTCTCACATAGCTTCCGCATTCTTGAACTTATTCCTTCTCTTCTACTCTTTATATTTCTGGCTATACCCAAACGCTTCCCTTGAGATAAACATGTTTAAGTCTGTCTTCTCTGAGATCCAGGATCCTCAGAACCACGGGTGATGAGTTGAAGAAGACTAGGCATGGTTATCTCTCGCGTTTAAGTTGTTTTCAAGTTTAGCCGGTTCTTTCCACCATTGTTGTACGGACACATTTCTGGATAGTGCGTTCTTAGTGTCAAAATAGCTGCTTTCTGTGTTGGGGTAGTAAAAGGAGTAAGCTTGAACTCATTCATGGCCTAAGTAATACAAGGGGTAGTCGTTTAGAGCTAAGTGGGTGTGTGTCCGTACTCATCTTCTTCGACCAAACCCGAACCAGAGTCCGTACACTTCACCAAATCTGTCTAAAAATAGCTCATTTATCCTAAAGGAAGGTCATTTCTAGCTTACCAAAGAACGGCTTGAGGTCTTAGAAGGGTAGAGTTGCATCCTGAGCATTGAAACCTTCTTAAACCTTGTGCACCCTGTTTTCTCAAACCCTCGTGTCCTCTGTTTCTGGGTTCACCTCTTTTCATTGCCTCATAAACCCTACCCCTTTCAAGATGGAAAACACACGGCCCATGGTCATTCCAGTCACTCTCAAAGGCCTTAACTACCTTCTCTGGTCTAGAATGGTAAAGACTACTCTCGGTGGCCGAGGACTTGGGATGCATCTTCTCTTGGATGAAGCTCCTCCAAAAGCGTTTCAAGGTGAAGAAATCATGATCGTTGATGAAGAAAAATGGATCCAAGAGGACCAGCTTGTGCTATCCATTATTCAAACCTCCTTGGATGGACCCATACTGGAAGCATACTCATACTGTGAAAGTGCTCGGGAACTATGGGAAACACTCAAGAAAGTATATGGCAATACCACAAATTTGTGCAGAGTATTTGAGGTGAAGAAAGCAATCAACAATCTTCACCAAGAAGACTTGGAATTCACGGCACACTTTGGTAAGTTCCGCTCCTTGTGGGCTGAACTTGAGATGCTCCGGCCTAACTCCACTGATCCAGAGGTTCTCCTTACTAGGCGCGAACAAGACAAGGTCTTCGGTCTCCTTCTCACCTTGAATCCTATGTATAATGATCTGATTAAGCATCTTCTTAGATCAGACAAGCTTCCATCTCTTGAAGTGGTGTGCTGTTACATCCAGAGAGCAAGGGTCTCACGGTCTCTTCAGTGGAAGGGGGGAACTGGTGACGGCTAACAAGGGAGCATACTACAAACAGGATGAAAGGCGAGGCTTGTTTTGTGAACACTGCAAGAGAAAGGGCCATGTTAAGGATAAGTGCTGGATCCTGCATCCACATCTGAAGCCATCCAAGTTCAGAGATATTCGGGCAAATATCACTAAGGCTAAAACTGATCAAGGAGGAACGTCTTCACACAGCCCAGAAGGAGATGGGACGGTAGTGATCAATGCTCAAGCTGCACATGTAGCTGGTCCAGATCAGGTGGTGAAGCGGTCAGAACTTGATGCCCTCATCAAGGCCCTGAAAGAAAGTTATGGTAATGTTATGGGCCTCTCTTTTCATGCTTCTGCTCACACTATAAAACTTGATGAGAAACCATTAGTGATTGACTCAGGTGCATCCCATCACATGATTAGCAATGTTGAATTGATTAGAGACTTAGAACCGGCTAAGGGTCATGTTGTTATTGCTAATGGAGATAAAATTCCAATTAAAGGAGTAGGTAACCTGAATCTGTTTGATAGGAAGACTAGAGCCTTCTTCATGCCTGATTTTACTTCTAATCTTGTCTCTGTCCATAAGGCTGTTGGAATGAATAAAATCTACAAGTAAGGAAGGATCACTAACGGCTAGTGAAGTATTCTAGAAGGTCTTGGAGTCGCCACCTTTTGAGTCATCCATGCCAGCACAAAAGGAGGCGCCAGCATATGAACCTTATCCTCTCCTCTTTTAGATGTTTTAGGGTTTTCAATAAGTGTATAAAAGGAGTAGTTGTTATTCACTTGTATACATAAGGGAAATCTTCATTCTAATAAAAACAATGTTCTTCATAATCTCTGTCTCTCAAATCTTCATACTCCCTAAAACTCCCTAAATCTTTCTAAGACTCTCTAAAACTTACATGGTATCAGAGCCAAGTTCTTATTATTATCCGCATTCTCTTTGTCTCTTGTTCACTCGGCGTATTCAAAGAAGAACAAGTTCTTTCTTGAGATAAGCATGCTTTAGCCTATCCTCTCTGAGATCTAAAGATCCTCAGAACCATGGGTTATGAGTTGAGGAAGACTAGGTGTGATTATTTCATATGTTAGTAACCTGTTCATCGTGTCTAGTTCTTAAACCACCATTGTTGTACGGTCACTATCTCTAATCTAAGGTGAAATCTATTCTTCAGTAACTAAAGGAGGTGTCTTTCTACCTTCGGAGCATTCGCAACCAAGTTTGTGGTCAAAAGGTGGCTCATTTCCACTCCTGGCCGACTTGTTCCTCTTTCATTCCTTGGTCCGTACTCATCTTCGTCGAGTAGCCGAATCCAGGCTACCGTACACCTCTTTGTTTCTACTTAAAGTTTCTTCCTTTTGTCACAAAAGGCTCACCATTCTCACTAGAAACCTTCTAGTTAACCCTTATCAAGAAGAAAAAGGTTCATTCAAACCTGTTTCCTCCTCCCGGTCCTTGAAAATTTCTCAGCTATCCGTACCTCTCTCGAACACTTGTTCACAATCTTCTTTAGAAGAAAAGGAAGCTCCTTTCTTCTACCAAAAAGGGTCTCTCATCTTTCAGCCTTCAAGTTTTTCATTGCCTAAACCCTTAAACCTTGTGTCCCAAGTTTTTTTTATTTTAAGTTCCTCTCAAACCTTGGGTCTCAAGTTTTTCAAAACCGCTTGACCATTAGTGTACGGACCAAAAGTTTGGCTAATGGAAAACTCACGACAAATCAATGTTCCTATAGTCCTAAAAGGTCTAAACTATGTGCTATGGTCTCGGATGATCAAGACCGCTCTTGGAGGAAGAGGCCTTGGAGATCATCTCCTATTCAACGAAGCTCCACCTATTCTAATTCAAAATGAAGAAGGTGAAGAAATGGTTGTAACAGATGAAAGGAAATGGCATCAGGAGGATCTATATGTTCTATCTGTTCTACAAAGCTCTCTGGATGGTCCAATACTAGAATCATACTCGCATTGTGAAACAACAATGGAACTGTGGGAAATTCTAAAGAAGGTGTATGGCAATACGTCCAATCTCAGCCGGATCTTTCAAGTCAAGCAAGCCATCAACAATCTTAGTCAAGAAGACTCCGATTTCACAGACCTATTTGGAAAGTTCAGCTCCTTATGGGCAGAACTTGATATGCTGAGACCAATCTCCTTTGACCCAGAAGTTCTCAAAGAAAGGCGAGAGCAAGATAAAGTCTTCAGCCTTCTTATGGTTCTAAGTCCTACCTACAATGACCTGATTAAACACATTCTGAGGTCAGAGAGGCTTCCATCACTGGAAGATGTGTGTTCGCAAATTCAAAAAAAATGTGGCTCACAAGGGCTATTTGGAGGAAAAGGAGAACTCATTACTGCTCATAAAGGACTGCTCAAACCAGAAGAAGAAACGATCTCTGCTAATAAGGGATACTATAAGGTTGAAGACAAGAAGCTTAACATGTGCGATCACTGCAAAAGGAAAGGTCACACTAAGGACAAGTGCTGGATTCTGCACCCACACTTGAAGCCCACAAAATGGAAGGACCAACCAAAGGCTCACTACACACAGGAAGCAAGTCATTACTCAAAGAAAGGCCTCTCATATCAACCGGTGCATTCTCAAGCAAGCTCGTCTACCTCTGGATTCATTGGCGGAAGTGTTCAAGCTCCTCAAGCTCACATGGTCCCCTATCAACCATCTCAATCAGAGTATGTCAAAAAGTCAGAACTTGAGGCTCTCATCAAGGCCTTGAAAGAAAACTCTGGTAACATCATTGGTCGATCTTTACATGCTTCCTTTAATGCTTTAACAATGTCTAAACCCATCATAGTAGATTCAGGAGCATCTCATCACATGATTAGTGACTTGAATCTTATTAGAAATGTGGAACCAGCTAAAGGGCATGTGTTGATTGCAAATGGAACAAACGTTCCAATAGAAGGAATAGGTGATCTGAAATTATTCAACAAAGAATCTAGGGCTTTCTATATGCCATCATTTACTTCAAATCTCTTATCCGTTAAAAGAGCAACAACTGATTTGAACTGTAATGCAATATTTGGGCCTAATGAGTTCATGTTTCAGGACATTGAGACTCAAAAGATTCTTGGAAAAGGAGGCACCAGAAACGATCTTTATGTTCTTGAAGAGCTTACTCCTAGTTCTCTAATTACCTGTTTTTCAAACTCCAATAACTCTGAGATGAATGGCAAGTTGTGGCATGCTAGGCTTGGTCATCCTCATTTTAAAGCTTTAGAAATGATGTTTCCTAGGATGAAGTTTAATAATGAGTTATGTGAAGCATGTATCCTAGGAAAACATTGTAGAACCGTTTTTCCTAAGTCTCAAACTCTATATGATAACTGCTTTGATCTTGTTCATTCTGATGTCTGGACTGCCCCAAGTATTTCTAGAGATAATCACAAGTATTTCGTTAGTTTCATAGATGCTAAATCAAAGTATACTTGGATTACCTTATTATCATCTAAGGGTAGAGTCCTTGAAGCTTTCATGAACTTTAATAAGTATGTTACTAACCAATATGGTGCTAAAATTAAGTGTTTGAGATCAGACAATGGGGGAGATTACACAAGCCATGCATTCAAACATTACCTCACCAAACAAGGGATTGAACATCAGACAAGTTGCCCATATACACCTCAACAAAATGGGATTGCTGAACGAAAAAACCGGCATCTAATGGAAGTAACTAGAGCTATGATGTTCCATATGCATGTTCCAAAACGTTTCTGGGGAGATGCTCTTGTTTCAGCCTGTTATCTCATCAACAGAATTCCAACTAAAGCCTTGTCTGATAAGTCTCCTTTTGAGGTACTCACTAAGACTAAGCCTCATCTTGATCATATTAGAGTTTTTGGATGTGTTTGCTATGTGCTTATTCCAGGAGAACAGCGGAACAAACTAGAAGCTAAAAGCACAAAAGCAATGTTCATCGGCTATTCTACAACTCAAAAGGGCTATAAGTGTTATAATGTTGCTACAAACCGCATGTTAGTGTCCAGAGATGTGCAGTTCAATGAGAAAACAAGCTATTATGAAGACGGGTCATGGGATGCCATCAAAGATATCTCCTCACATTCGTCTGACCGTGCTGAAAACTTAAGGAAGATATTGGAGAATCTCGGCTTGTCATCACCCACAGACAAGAACTCACCTCTCCATCCTCTTCATCCTCTTACTCCTGGGGGGGAGAACAATATACACACTCACGATCAAGTGGCTTCAGACGCTGGTCCAAGCAATAGAAAAGGGGATGACCAAGTTAGTAAAGGGGATGACCAAGTTGAATCCGACGCTGGCTCAAATGATGATTCAAACAACAGTCAAGGCGGTAATTCAGAAGCAGAAGCAAATAAGGAAACAATAAACTCAGAAGATAGGAGAAATCAAGACTTGGCAGAGACTATGGAATCAATAACTTGCAATCTTCGCAGAAGCACGAGACAAAGGTTCCCACCATCAAATTGGAAAAACACCAGGGTGTACTTCAACAACAAAGCCGAGGCTCATCCTCCTCAAGCGGTTTGCAACATGGTCTACATTCCACAGGAACATCAATCTTTCATTGGTAGTCTTGATCAAGAAATCGTACCAAGAAACTATGATGAAGCCAAAAACATCAAAGTCTGGAGAGATGCGGTTGGAGATGAAAGGAAAGCCATGGAGAAGAATCATACATGTGATGAGTCTGACTTACCACAAGGAAAGAAGGCTGTGAGTTCCAGATGGATCTTCACCATCAAATACAAAAGTAGTGGGGAAATTGAAAGATATAAGGCAAGGCTTGTTGCAAGAGGTTTTACACAAACCTATGGTGATGACTACAGGGACACATTCGCACCAGTGGCAAAGATGCATACAATCAGAGTAGTGTTATCCCTTGCAGTGAATTTAGAATGGGATCTTTGGCAGATGGATGTGAAGAATGCCTTTCTTCAGGGAGAATTAGAAGAAGAAGTCTACATGACTCCACCTCCTGGATTAGAAGACTCTGTTGCACCAGGGAAAGTTTTAAGATTAAGGAAAGCAATCTATGGTCTGAAGCAGTCTCCTAGGGCCTGGTATCACAAATTGAATGTCACTTTAAGAGATAGAGGATTTAGAAGGTCAGAGGCAGATCATACATTGTTCACTCTCCACAGCCAAGAAGGTATAGTGGTCATTCTCATATATGTAGATGATATTATCATCTCTGGGAATGACAAGGTAGGAATTTCCTCAACAAAAGAATATCTCAAGTCTATGTTTGATATTAAAGACCTTGGTGAACTCAAATATTTTTTGGGTATTGAAGTGTGCAGGTTCAAAGATGGGTTATTCATATCACAGAGGAAATATGTGGCTGATTTACTAACCAATGCAGGAATGATGGAAGCAAAGGCAGTTAAGACACCTTTGGAGGACGGCTACAAGGCTGAAACTGAGGGGGAGCAACACGACAAGACCTTTGAGGATCCGAAACTCTATAGAAAACTAGTAGGTAAACTAATTTACTTAACAATCACAAGACCTGACTTGTGCTTTGCTGTGAACCAGGTAAGCCAATATATGCAAGCTCCAGAGAAGAGCCACTGGGCAATGGTTCATCGCATCCTAAGGTACCTGAAGGGAACTCACCTACAAGGAATCTGGATGGGAAAGAATGACAACACAGAAATTGTGGGATATTGTGATGCTGACTGGGCTGGAGATAGGAAAGACAGGAAGTCAACTACTGGATATTGCACCTTCATAGGAGGAAACTTAGTCACTTGGAAGACTAAGAAACAGAAGGTAGTTTCCTGTTCCAGTGCTGAAGCTGAGTACCGTGCTATGAGAAAGCTCACAACTGAGTGTATTTGGCTGAGGGCATTACTTAAAGACTTTGGTATTGAGTGCAAGACACCAACTACAGTTCACTGTGATAATCAAGCCGCCATTCATATAGCCTCAAACTCAGTCTTCCATGAAAGAACCAAGCACATAGAAATTGATTGCCACAAGGTCAGGGAAGCCATCGAAAAAGGAGTCATTCTTCCCTGCTTTACAAAGAGTCCTGATCAGTTGGCTGATATATTCACTAAGGCCGCCAGTGTAAGGGTTTGTGAGTTCATCCATGCTAAACTTGGACTCACTAACCTTCCATTCCAGTAACTCTCCTATCAAGAAGAATTCATACTCTTTTTCCCTTAGAATGTTTTTGTCCCACTGGGTTTTGCATTCTAAGGTTTTTAATTAGGTGAATTCTCTTGATGTCCAAGTTTAAAACATTAACCATGTTTTAAACTTGAGGGGGAGTGTTGGAATGAATAAAATCTACAAGTAAGGAAGGATCACTAACGGCTAGTGAAGTATTCTAGAAGGTCTTGGAGTCGCCACCTTTTAAGTCATCCATGCCAGCACAAAAGGAGGCGCCAGCATATGAACCTTATCCTCTCCTCTTTTAGATGTTTTAGGGTTTTCAATAAGTGTATAAAAGGAGTAGTTGTTATTCACTTGTATACATAAGGGAAATCTTCATTCTAATAAAAACAATGTTCTTCATAATCTCTGTCTCTCAAATCTTCATACTCCCTAAAACTCCCTAAATCTTTCTAAGACTCTCTAAAACTTACAAAGGCTACAAATGATTTGGATTGCAATGTTATCTTCACTCCTAATGATGTGCGATTTCAGGATATTAAGACAAGCAAGATGCTTGGGAAAGGAATAACTAAGGATGGTCTCTACCTACTGGAGGATGATCAACCTATAGCTTCTGTTCTATGCACCTTAGATTCTACTTCTGTTTTTGCTAATAATGCGTTGTGGCATGCTAGATTAGGACATCCCCACTCTCGGGCCTTAAGCTTAATGTTGCCTAGTGTTGTGTTTAAAAATGATGAATGTGAAGCTTGTATCTTAGGCAAACATTGCAAGTCCATTTTCCCTAAGTCTAAAACGGTTTATTCGAAATGTTTTGATCTTGTGCATTCTGATATTTGGACTGCTCCTTGTTTATCTAGAGAAAATCACAAATACTTCATCACTTTCATAGATGAAAAATCCAAGTATACCTGGTTAACATTGATTCAATCTAAGGATAGAGCTTTAGAAGCATTTGTGAACTTTCAGAACTATGTCACTAACCACTTCAATGCAAAGATTCAAATTTTTAGAACAGACAATGGTGGGGAATATACAAGCAATGCGTTCACAGCTCATCTCACCAAGCATGGCATCCTCCATCAGACGAGTTGCCCTTATACACCACAGCAGAATGGTGTGGCCGAGAGGAAGAACCGCCATCTAATGGAAGTAGCTAGGTCCATGATGTTTCACTCCAAGGTTCCAAAGAGGTTTTGGGGAGATGCTGTTCTATCAGCTTGTTATCTTATCAATCGCATTCCCACAAGGATACTGAATGATATATCCCCTTTTGAGGTATTAAACTCTGCTAAACCATCTATAGCTCACTTGAAAGTATTCGGTTGTGTGTGTTTTGTTTTGATTCCAGGGGAAAACAGAACTAAACTGGACGCTAAGAGTACAAGGGCAATGTTCATTGGGTACTCAACCACTCAAAAGGGCTATAAGTGCTATGATCCAGTGGCTAAAAGGGTGCTTGTATCAAGGGATGTCAAGTTCATTGAGAATAGAAGCTACTATGATAAGCAACAATGGGATGATCTAGCTGATTTAACTGATGTATCTATGGACCGTGCAACCAATCTTCGGAATATACTGGATCATCTTGGTATTCCATTCCCCCCAAGTTCCAGCCCTGGTCCAGGATCAAAGCAGAATCGTGACCATAGCTCTACTGCGCATATACCGGCCGCAATAGACCATGCGTCCAGTAATGAGTCCAGTTCATCTCAGCATGGACCATGCTCAGCTCTTGACGACTTCTCTTCTAGTCCTACCCTGTCCCAGGAAGTACAAAACACTGGTGGCGACTTATCATGGTCTCAGCAAGATATTGATTGTGAGGGGGGGATACTGGAAGAAGAACGTGACCATAACCAGGCTGTCTCGCACTCTCCTAGAAGCCACGATCAAGTAGCCGAACCATCACAGCAAGCTCAACCTCTGAGAAGAAGTACCAGACTCAAGAAGGATCCTTCAAATTGGGTGAACACTAGAGTGTATTACAATGCAAGTGCGGTTGCTCACCCATCCCAAGTCGTATGCTCTTTTGCTTCATTCCCTGAAGAACATAAGGTCTTTATGAGCAGCTTGGATCAGGGATATATTCCTACATCTTATGAAGAAGCTAAGGTTCTTAAAGTTTGGAGAGATGCTATAAGTGATGAGACAGGAGCCATGGAAAGGAACCACACATGGGATGAAGCTGTGCTACCTAAAGGAAAGAAGGCAGTAAGCTCAAAGTGGGTTTTTACGATCAAATACAAAAGTAATGGAGACATAGAGAGGTATAAGGCCAGGCTGGTTGCAAGAGGCTTCACTCAGACCTATGGAGAAGACTTTGGTGATACCTTTGCTCCTGTAGCAAAACTCCATACTGTGAGGATCGTTCTATCCTTAGCAACAAATCTTGAATGGGATCTATGGCAGATGGATGTAAGGAATGCCTTTTTACAAGGAGAGTTGGAAGAAGAGGTGTACATGCGAACACCTCCAGGACTAGAAGGGATTGTTCAACCAGGCAAGGTTTTGAGATTGAGAAAGGCTATTTATGGATTGAAACAATCACCTAGGGCCTGGTATCACAAGTTAAGCATGACACTAAGGGATAGAGGATTCAGGAAGTCTGAAGCTGATCACACTCTGTTCACGCTTCCTAGCCAGTCAGGTATCATAGTTGTTTTGGTCTATGTGGATGATATCATCATCACAGGTGACGATAGGGAAGGTATCAAGGAAACCAAAGCTTATCTTAAGTCCATCTTTGACATTAAAGACTTAGGCTTGCTTAAGTATTTCCTTGGGATTGAGATATGTCGCTCTAAAGAGAGACTATTCTTATCTCAAAGGAAATACACACTTGATCTTTTGTCTGAAACAGGAAAGCTTGATGCAAAACCAGTGACCACACCTCTGGAAGACAACTACAAAGCTATCAGTGAGGGGGAGCTTGAAGATCAACCATTCAACAATCCGCAACTCTACAGAAGACTAGTAGGTAAGTTAATCTATTTAACTCTTACTAGACCTGATCTTTGTTTCTCTGTGAACCAGGTTAGCCAGCATATGCAAGAGCCTAAGGTCCATCACTGGAACATGCTAGAGAGAGTTCTCAGGTACTTGAGAGGGATTTCTGAACAAGGAATCTGGATGGGAGCTAATGGAAGCTCAGAAATAGTGGGGTACTGTGATGCTGACTGGGCTGGAGATAGAGAAGACAGGATGTCTACCACAGGCTACTGCACATTTGTTGGAGGAAACTTGGTTACATGGAAGACAAAGAAGCAGAAGATTGTGTCTTGTTCAAGCGCAGAGGCTGAATATCGTGCAATGAAGAAGCTCACAAACGAGTTAACATGGATCAAGGCCATTCTGAAGGACTTGGGTGTTGAAACCGTTAGACCAATAACTATGCACTGTGACAACCAGGCAGCCATTCACATAGTATCCAATTCAGTATTCCATGAGAGAACCAAGCACATAGAAGTTGATTGTCACAAAGTGAGGCAAGCCGTGGAACAAGGGATAGTCTTACCATGCTATACAAGAAGTGTGGATCAGCTTGCAGATATCTTCACTAAGGCAACAACATCAAAGGTATATGAGTCCATTCTTCCAAGACTTGGACTCTTTGATGTTCCTTCTCCATGACTCCTCTAATCATAAACAATCATACTGTTTTTCCCTTATGTGTGCTTTTATCCCACTGGGTTTTACACCATAAGGTTTTTTAATGAGGTGGTTGCTTATGGTTTCCAAGCTAAGGTACTTCATCAGAACTTAGCTTGAGGGGGAGTATTGAACCAAGTGTGATCTATTGCGAATTGAGGATACAAGCCGTGGTGGCCCTAGATAAGCCGGCTAATCGACTAAGTGATATGAGAGGAACTATAAGGAGCTTAAGTGAGTGATAAGGAAGGGACCACTAGTGATAGGTTATCATGTAACGGCTCTATAAGTCCCTTCTCTTATCCCTAGTCTATGATACCTAGCTAGCTTTCTATTTAAGGCCAAGCAGCCCACCTATGTATACTTACTCTTATGCAATCGAATACACTCTCTTACTCTTCATCGTTTCCCTTCCTCTCTTCATCATGTTTTACTTCTTAAATCTCTGTAAACTTACTCCTAATCCTTGCTAAAACTTACACTAGTGCTAGCCTTGGCTCTTGCCTCATGAGTTGTGGTGCGATCCTAGACAGGTCCAATGAGAATGCTAAGCGACATGGACAAGAAGAGGATTTTGATAAGATGGAGCTAGACCAGAAGCAGGCCATAGACGTGGAGCTGTACCAGGAAAAGCTCATGGACGTGGAGATTCAAGAAGATGAGGCCCAAGACGTGTTTAAAAGCCAACTAACTCATTCTAGAGTTAAAGCCAAGAGAAAACCCATTCTGCAAGTGATTTGGGTCTGGTTAAGAAGGAAAAGGAAGCCCAAAGAGAGTAAACCAATTGGACTGGTTTAATTTAATTTAATGGTTTATAATCACTTAAATTAAACCAAAAGAGATTAGGATAGAGTAAGAATATCTTTTGAATTTAAATTATAAATCAATTAAAATTAAAGATATTCTTGCTAGCTAGAATCTAGGAGAAGTAGTTAAGATATGATTTTGTAGATATGACCTAGATAGGATTTTCAGCCTATATAAAGGCTTCACTCCCCCTTGTACAAAAACATTGAATTTTATAAACTATTTCAAAGCACTTTTGCTTCTTGCTTTCTCTGTTCAGCATAAGAACATTGTTTTCATTCACTTAAGGGTAGAGGAATCTACTGTGAAATTCCATAGCTCTTTGCAGGGTGATCCTGTGCTAGTGGAACCAACATCCATCATCATTCTCATCAATTGGAGAGTTAGTAACCTCCAAACGAATCCTTCATCAACCACCATATATCACTTGCTTACAAGGGAAGCTAGTAGCTCCCTTCCATTCAATCATCAAATCCGCTGCCTAAGGAGAGCTAGTAGCCTCCTTAAATCGACACCCTCATCCCCTTCAAGACGATCCAGAGGTTTAACCATAACCAGGGCCGCACCAAGTTGCTTCTTGGGAGAGATTGGCCCTTGGTTGGTTTACCCATTTTGGCTTTAAGTGTGGATGGAGAATCCAACACTTGTCCTTAGTGTGGCCTTCTTTCTTGCAATAATCACAGAATCGTCTTCTTTCCCCACGGTTCAAGCCTCCTTTCTGGTAGGTGTTTGCCTTGTTGGCTGTGATGAGCTCTCCTTTGCCTCCAAAGAGGCCTAATGATCCTTGTTCCTTCTGAATCTTATTGCATACTTCTTCAAGACTTGGAAGAGTGTCTGACCTTAAGATGTGCTTGATAAGATCATTGTAAGTTGGGTTTAGAGTTAAGAAGAGTCCAAAGACCTTATCTTGCTCACGTCTTTCATTTTTTCACCTTGGGATCCATGGTGCTTGGTCTAAGCATTTCAAGTTCAGCCCACAATGATCTGAACTTGCCAAAGTGTTGAGTGAACTTCATGTTTTCTTGAGTTAACTCATTAATGGCCTTCTTTACTTCAAAGACACGACTGAGATTGGAAGTGTTGCCATAAACATTTTGAAGTGTCTCCCATAACTCCTTGGCTGTCTCACAATAAGAATAAGCTTCAAGGAGAGATGCTTCAAGGGAGTTTTGGATCACGGATAGCACCAGTTGGTCTTCTTGAAACCACCGGTCTTTATTCATGATGGCGACTTCTTGGCCACCTTCTTCAGTCATGGCAATGGAAGTTTCACTCTTGAGGATGTGGCTCCATAAGCCACGGCTACACAACACTGTCTTGGTGGTTCTAGCCCATAAAAGATAGTTGACCCCTTTCAGTGTCACTGGAACAACCACTCTTGAGCTTTCCATGGTGTTTACACACGTTTTTGTTTGAATTTGAGCTAGGGACCGTTGGGTATAGCTATTAACCACTGGATGAAAGCAAATGGTAAGGGTTTTGAGAAAGTGGTTTGTTTGGAAAGAGAGTTGAGTAGCTGAATATTGGAATGAAGTGAGTAATTCTCAAGAAATAACCTATCCTAACCTCTCACAACTCAGCACCACTTGGTTTTGAGGATTGATTAATCTCAGAGTGAGTAGATTAGAAAAAGTTATTTCAAGAGTAGATTGAGAAAGTGGTTTGTTTGGGAAGAGAGTTGAGTAATTCTCAAGAAATAACCTATCCTAACCTCTCACAACTCAGCACCACATGGTTTTGAGGATTAATTAATCTCAGAGTGAATAGATTAGAACAAGTTATTGCAAGAGTAAATAGAGAATTTGCTTGATTCAAAACCAAGCTCTGATACCATGTTAGAATTTGCAGAATAATAGTTAGAATAGGTAGGAGAGTTTCTGGGTTTATAATTGATAAGGGAAGAACAAGAGTGAGAATAATAGAGAGAGATTGTGATACAGAGAGTATGGAAGGAGGATTCTATTTCCTTGATTGATTTATGGTGAGCATACAATGTATTTATAGCCAAAGAATAGAGATAAGACAAAGGCACTTCACCAAATGGTGAAAGTGACAGCTCCTAACAGCTAGAAATTCGAATTGGTTAAGCCAACATGTGACTCTTCCTTCCCTCTCCAAACCCACGCCTAGGAGAGCTTCTAGAAGGTGTCTTGGACATTTTTGGGCTTGTTTGGGCTTACTTAATTCAGGCCTTGTGTTGCACATGTGTGGACAGACCCTGGGCTTCACTTCATTATCTCAGCCTAATGCACAGACCTTGAACTTCTGATTTGGGCTTGGGCTTCATTAACTTTTTCAGCTTCAAGCCTAAGGCTTCATTCCAATAAAGAAGCGGCTCCAATGAAGGCGGTTGATGAAGATGAAGAAGAGATGGTGATGGCTGCAAGAAACAAGTGGTTTCAAGAAGACCAGACTGTCTTTGCCATCCTTCAAAACTCACTTGAAGCTTCTATCCTTGAAGCTTACTCCTATTGTGAAACGGCCAAGGAGCTGTGGGAAACACTACAGAATGTGTTTGGAAACATCTCCAATCTCAGCCGGGTGTTTGAAGTCAAGAAAGCTATTAATGACCTGAGCCAAGAAGATATGGACTTCACCAAACATTTTGGAAAGTTTAGAGCCCTATGGGCAGAGCTGGAAATGCTGAGGCCAAGCTCTGTGGACCCCATGGTCCTGAATGAACGCCGAGAACAAGACAAGGTGTTCGCCCTGTTGCTGACCTTGAACCCAACCTTTAATGATCTTATCAAGCATTTTCTGAGAGCTGACAAGCTACCAACCTTGGATGAGGTGTGTTCACAAGTCCAAAAGGAACAAGGGTCTTTGGGGCTCTTTGGAAGGAAGGGCGAGTTGGTCACAGCCAACAAAGGAGAACTAGCCACGGCAAACAAGAGCAACTTCAAGTATGAAGACAGGAAGATGTTGGTGTGTGATCATTGCAAGAAGAGAGGACATCTCAAGGAGAAATGCTGGATCTTGCATCCCCAGCTCAAGAACAATCGGTGGAAGGAGCCAAGAGCCAACTACTCGTCTGTAGGGAGTTCCCTAGCCACGCACCATGCAGACCCTCCTAAGCGCATATGGCCGAATGGGGAAGGATCATCCATAGCAGCCTCCTCTGAATTTGTGAAGAAGTCAGACCTGGAGGCCCTCAAAAAAGCCTTAAAAGAATATGGTAACTCTTATCATGCATCTAAAATTCAGAAATCCTTGATTGTTGATTCAGGTGCTTCACACCATATTGTGAGACTGAGAAATAATGATTCACCATTGGTGAAGAGAGAGTTTTAGAGAGAGAAAGGATTTATTTTTATTATTATGAAGAGAATGATTCATCTTACTTACAAATGTGAAGATAGTAAGGTATTTATACTAATCTAGTCTAGGCTTGTTTGGATACAAGGATAGCCTTATACTTGAATGGCTACAAGGATAACATAACACTAGAATACAAACAAGCTTTAGACACTCTCCTTTAACCTAGATAGCCTCACGCCTTTGTACTTGTAAGTGAAGGCTTTTATCTTCCATTATTTCTTCTTCATTCCAACACTCCCCCTCAAGTTTAAGCATGGGTGAATGGTTGAACTTGCAAAGATGAAGAGACTTCCTCCTACTTCCTCTTTACTCCCTTTCAAGCTTGATTAATGATCATAGAAACCAAGCTTGTAACCTTAAAGAACTTCCTCATTAAAAACCTTAGTATGAAAAACCCTTTTGGACAAAACCAATACTAAGGGAAAAAGAGTGAAGTCTTCTTAGCTTAGGGATTGGCCATTGAATCTATGAGCTTTAAATTCACCAGAGAGTTCCATAGATCCTTGGATAAAGGCCTTAGTGACAAACGCTTGTGAATGGTTGTCTTGAAGCTCCTTTTAAGTCTGGTCCATTTCTCCCCCTTTCTTTTGACTCCTTGTCTTTAAGAGGTGATTATGATCCAGCTTTCCTTAAAGCCTTCAATTTAAATCTTTTATAAGAGTGGATGGCGATTTGAATGATATGTTCTAGACAGGTCTGGTTCTCTAAGGACTCCACATTAAGGTCTTTGGATTCATCATGATCACATGGTTCTCTTCTGGATTCATCATGATCACATGGTTCTCTTCCCTTATATATTTTTGATCCCCTTTGACCAGCTTCATTTTGCTTCACCTTTTACTTTCAATAAGCCTAACTCAAGAGAATAAGCTTGTAGAATTAAGCTTAAGTAGAGTGAGCACACTTATCTCCTAATACATTTTCCACCATGCTTCCACTAATTGATGTAGGGTAAGTCATGCTTATGACTGTTTTCATCACTTTCTGATCTAAAAACATCATAGCAACTCAAAAATAAAGATTAGTATTCCAGAACTTAGAGTAATATCAAGTCTGGTATCAAGTATAATATCTAGCCAAATTCTCAACCTAAAAATCATAGAGTTTAAAGAACTTATCCTAGATAGAACCTTTGATGAGAGAATTTGGTCCTGAGGTGATTCATCACTTTCCATCAGCTTACTCCTTCTCCATGAGACTTGGTAGCTTGATGGCCATTGGTTCAATCCTCAGTTGATGACAGATGATTTTGATGACCTTACTTGCGGCCTCCATGAGAGAAACAGACTGAGCACACTTCTTATGCTCACTTGGTTTTGGCAGACAGCTTGGAAGCCCTTGAGTGTGCCAGACTAATCTTTGAATGTCCTTGTTTGTGACTCCAGCTCCAGCTTGTCTTTGAATCAGGTCAGCAAATCATGTCCATGTACCAGCACCTGTGAAGCCCGAACATGAACCGCTCCACCTTGGCACGACCAGTATCCATCAGCGAAGCCTGACCAGCTCCTTCGCCAGTTTGGAACAACCAGCACATTCGGCCAGCCACAATCCAGCGAACATACCACTTGTACCAGCATCGACCAAGGTACAACACCTTGTGCCAACTTGGATCCTCCAGCTTCATGAACCTTGCGCCAATCTTTGTCCATTGAATGCTCATTTCCTTTCCCCCCCACAAGCTTGACACTAAAAACAAGAACAAGAGTCAAGTTTGGAAGAATGAGCATACATAAATGTCTTAAATTGGTTTTTGAGAATGATTGTAAGTATCTAGTAGAATAGACAATGTCTAGAGAATAGAAGATTTAAAGTATCAAAGAATATGAAGAATATAAGATTTGGAGATTAAAAGTATATGATGTTAAGTAGAATAGATGAGATTTTTAGAGAATGATGAAGAATAATAGAGAATGATGATGATGAATGTCAAGGTGAATTTTGGATCCATCTAGGTTCTAAATGCAATGCAAAGTCTTCCTAGGTTCTCTTTCATCCTATGAACATTTCTAAATGAGAATGTAATCAATCAAGGAATAAGTAAAAGGTTTAGAGATAGCCTTTGCAAAGACTTTGATACTAAGTCTTTGTGAGTATTCCTCCTTTGTGATTGATTATGATTTGATCTTGCAGCATGTGTGCTGAGTTGTTTTTCACTTCAAGCACACGCCAAATGACACATTACTCCATGGGAGAGCTGATTCATCACATTCCACCAGTCTTTCCTCTCCACTCCTTGTGGTGGCTGTTCTTGGTGGCAATCGGTTCTAACTCATTCTCCATGTGCTGTGTCTTTTCTACTTGATTTCTTTTGCCTTTGTTAGACAATCAAGCTAAACATCAACTCCCACCTTAAGCCTTTTAACCTGTTGATCATAAACAGATTCTAAACAAAAGGTAGTGAGTGAAAGAGAATGATTAAGAGTAACCAAACTTAATTTTAAACACTGCCTAAGGACTTTTGGATTCAACATGCCTTCTTAAACTTATTGTTCTAAGTAAAAGACAAGGTTCTCTTCCCTTAAGATCAATGCAATTCATGAACAAATGATTCAGCTAGCTAAACTAGGTTCAAGATGTCACATTTTAACAATTTCTAAATACATGAAAACAATTCAATAGAATTCATGATTTACTAACCACCTAGATACCAAACTTCCTAGAGTTCTAACTCACACAACCATCAATGAAATCAATAAAATAGTTGGATTAGAGTTTAGAAATAGCCTGAATGCATAGACTTTGATACTAAGTCTTTGCATTTGAGTTTAGGAACTGGTTCTGATCTAGGCACTCCCTCTCATTGAAAGCGCCTTTGGTGGTGAAGCAATGCCTCCTTCTTTGGAGCAGCAACCTATGTAGAATCATTTAAAACCTCCTTCTTAGAAGGTTTATCCTTTCTTCAAACCTCTCTTCCTTGCATTTTCCATTCATTCTTGACCACAAGAAGATAGTTCATTCCTTTTGCACACTCCATGAGTGTATGCATGTGAAACCTAAAACAAAACTTGAAAAACGCCTTCCAAACTCTGGTTAGTCCCTTATCTACTAGACTAAGCATATTCTCCTGAAGATTTTGACCAGGATCACGAGTTTAGACACTTCAAATCATGCAACAAAGGCCGTTACACACAGACCTACCTCACGCGCCCTCTACTTGCTAAGGGCGAGTGAGCAACTGATCCTAACAACTCCAACCTCCTCCTAACCACTTGCCAACAACTATAACGTCTCTTTACTACTCAGACATAGATGATTCAGAGGTGAAAACCGTTTTCAATAACCAACAAGACTTCAAAAACAACATTCCCGCCTTTTTTCCAAATTCGAAATTTTTCTTATCTTGCAAGAAACACTTTCTTGAAGTCAAAAAAATCATTGGATTGCAATCAAACTTTCTGAACCTCTTCACAACATCCTAAACTAAGATTTTATCGTCCAAGATTCGAAACAGATCGAGTAAATTGAGAGATTGAAGTCAATTACCCAGAAGAGGACGAAACAGGACCGATTTCAAGAAACAGAGCAAGGAAGCTACAAAACCTGGAAAGGGGCAAAGCGGACCTCCCGATTCATCAACTAGACTCAATATACTTGAGTTTTGGCTTTGGAATCGCGTGATTTGATGAAGTTTTGAAGAAGTTATGCTTGTTGCAAAGTCGGAGATTCCCGATGGAGCCGATCGCGACGCCGTCGAGAAGAACTGATCAAGAACGTCTTTAAAATCACCTTAGAGTAAGACCGGACCTCTTGATTCTTCAACAGGACTCTTTCTTCTACAGTTTTGGCGGTGGTTTGATTGAAATTGATGAAGATCTCGAGCTTTTATGGTCGCTTCAATGGAGACCTTCGCGGAGGAAGACGATCGCGGATATCTGTTGCAAGAAAACTCATATCTTTTGATTCCCGTGGCCAAATGATGCGATTCAAGTTGTCGAGTCTTCAGAATTTACCGGAGAACAATCCAGAGAAAACAGGTCGTGAAAATCTGTCGTGGTTCGATCGGAATTCACGATCAAAGATGGCAGACTTCTCGGCAGCCTTGGTTTTGAAGGTAGCGCAAGAACTTGAAGATTTTGAAGGTTTCATGAAGAGAATCGATCGAAACCTGCTCTGATACCATGTGAGAATGAGAAATAATGATTCACCATTGGTGAAGAGAGAGTTTTAGAGAGAGAAAGGATTTATTTTTATTATTATGAAGAGAATGATTCATCTTACTTACAAATGTGAAGATAGTAAGGTATTTATACTAATCTAGTCTAGGCTTGTTTGGATACAAGGATAGCCTTATACTTGAATGGCTACAAGGATAACATAACACTAGAATACAAACAAGCTTTAGACACTCTCCTTTAACCTAGATAGCCTCACGCCTTTGTACTTGTAAGTGAAGGCTTTTATCTTCCATTATTTCTTCTTCATTCCAACACATATGATTAGTGATATACAATTAATAGAGAACTTAGAACCTGCATTAGGGAATGTTACTATAGCTAATGGTGAAAAGGTTCCAATCAAAGGGATAGGAGATTTAAAACTGTTTGATAAGAGTTCTAAGGCCTTTTACCTACCATCCTTTACCTCAAACTTGTTATCTGTTAGGAAAGCGACTTCTGACCTTAATTGTCATGCAATTTTCAGTCCTAATGAAGTTTGGTTTCAGGATATTAAGACAAGAGAAGTACTTGGACAAGGAACAACTAAGGATGGACTTTATATGTTGGAAGATACAAAGTCTCCATCATCTCTTTTAAGCGCTTTTAGTTCTCTTTTGGCTACTGCAAATAATGCAATTTGGCATGCTAGATTAGGACATCCACATTTTCGTGCTATGAATCTATTATTGCCTGATGTTAAGTTTCAAAACAATGAGTGTGAAGCCTGTATATTAGGCAAACACTGTAAGTCTGTCTTTCCTAAGTCTACTACAATTTATGAGAAGTGTTTTGATTTAATTCACTCTGATGTATGGACATCACCTTGCATTTCAAGAGAAAATCATAAATACTTTGTCACATTTATAGATGAGAAGTCTAAGTACACTTGGTTAACCTTAATTCCATCTAAAGATAGAGTTCTTGAAGCTTTTACCAAGTTTTATAATTATGTCACTAACCATTATAATGCTAAAGTTAAAATCTTAAGATCAGATAATGGTGGTGAATACACAAGTCAAGCCTTCAAATCCCTTTTATCCAAACATGGAATTCTTCACCAGACAAGCTGTCCATATACACCACAACAAAATGGTGTGGCTGAGAGAAAAAACAGACATCTTATGGAAGTGGCCAGGTCCATGATGTTCCATACCAATGTAACCAAAAGGTTCTGGGGAGATGCTGTGGTTGCGGCTTGTTATCTGATCAACCGATTACCAACCAGAATCCTCCAAGACATATCACCCTTTGAGGTACTTAACAATTCCAAGCCTTCTATTAACCACCTAAGAGTCTTTGGATGTGTGTGTTATGTTTTGGTTCCAGGAGAAAACCGTAACAAACTAGATGCCAAGAGCATGAAGAGTATGTTTCTTGGCTATTCTATCACGCAAAAGGGGTATAAGTGTTTTGTTCCAGAGACTGGAAAGGTGTTGGTGTCAAGGGATGTTAAATTCTTGGAAAGCAAGGGATACTACACTGAAAAAGACTGGGATAGTCTAAAGGAGCTTTCTACTTCTCAGTCGGACCGAGCAGCTAATCTGAGGAGTCTACTAGAAACACTTGGTATATCTTCTTTGCCGAGCTCCACTAGTCACGGATCATCCTCAGAAGCCTCTGGACTTGCTCCTGAGGGGGAGAATTCCCATGCTGACCATGATCATGATCAAGTCTCGGTTCATGAGGACGAGGAAGAAGCTCAGATTGACTCGGCTCAAGAAGTATCCAATACTCAAGACGAGGACAACACCTCCACTAATGCTCATCCCAATGACCGCACCACAGAAGCAGAGGTGGTACCTTTGAGAAGAAGCCAGAGAGTGAGGAAGGATCCATCCAACTGGATAAACACTAGAGTCTATTTCAACAGCCAGGCTGTTGCTCACCCTATTCAAGCCGTTTGCTCTCTAGCTAGCTATCCAGAAGATCACATGGCCTTCATTGGAACACTTGATCATCATGAGGTACCTAAGACGTATGCTGAAGCTAAAGAACACAAGGTGTGGAGAGATGCAGTAGGAGAGGAACATGGAGCCATGCAGAGGAACCATACATGGGATGAAGCTCAGATTGACTCGGCTCAAGAAGTATCCAATACTCAAGACGAGGACAACACCTCCACTAATGCTCATCCCAATGACCGCACCACAGAAGCAGAGGTGGTACCTTTGAGAAGAAGCCAGAGAGTGAGAAAGGTATTGGACAGTGCATGATCAAAGGCAGCTTAGTCTAAGTTTGATAAGCACTCGGGTCGCATGATAAGGAAGGGAGAGTCTAGTATGATAAGTTGTGATGATAAGGAAGCATATTTGATAAGTTTCCTTTTAAACGGTCATATTTGTACTCTTACTTATCCCTAACCTAGATGACCTAGGAGCTCTCTATTTAAGGCTATGCAGCCTCCTTGTAATCGATGCACTAATAATAATATGAATCTACTTATATACTTTCATGGCTAAACTCTCTATTCTCTACATATTCTTAATGTTCATACTAAGAAATCTCTCTTGAATCCTTTTAAAGTTTAACATGGTATCAGAGCAGGTGTTAATCTTCTCTTAAAGCTTCCGCAATCCTTCATTTCTCTCTTTCGTTTCCTCAGTTTTCAAATCGTGTTGTTGCATCTCTCAAAACGCTTTCCTTTAGATAACTATGGCTGAGTCTATCTTCTCTAAGATTTAGCTCCTCAGAACCTTGTGTGATGAGTTGAAGAAGTCTAGGTGTGGTTATCTTTTGTGTTAAGTTGTTTAGTGAGTTTTGTGTGTTGTTCCTCCATTGTTGTATGGATCTCTCTTCTGGGTTTCATTCTCCAGTAATCAAGGCCGCTCTTTTCATCATCCAAAAGTGTGAAAGAAGCAAGCTGTAGCCTATTCATGGTCTTTAAGGCACAAGGAAAGGCTTTCTACATCAAAAGGGTTTGTGTCCGTACTCGTCTTCTTCGTGCATCCGAGTGTCCGTACACCCTCGTTTTTCTCCAAAAAGATAGCTCCTTTGGTGCAAGTCAAGCTAGTCTCATCTCTCTAAAGACCGTTTTGATAACCTAAGGTGATATTGGCTTACTTGAAGATAGAAATCTTATAAAATCCTAAAGTACTCTGTTTTGGGTCTGGATCTCTTTGTCTCGGCTTCTCTCAAATGGAAACTACAAGACCCATGGCGATACCGGTTACTCTTAAGGGCCTTAACTATCTCTTATGGTCCAGAATGGTTAAGACAACTCTGGGGGGTCGGGGACTAGGAATGCACCTGCTCTTGGACGAAGCTCCCCCAAAAGCCTTTCACCAAGAAGATGGACAGGAGATTATGGTTGTAGATGAAGAGAAATGGGTACAGGAGGATCAGTTCGTTCTATCCATTATTCAAAGTTCACTAGATGGACCTATTCTAGAAGCCTACTCTTACTGTAAAAGTGCTAAGGAGTTGTGGGAGACTCTCAAAAAGGTCTATGGCAATACTACCAACCTAAGCCGAGTCTTTGAAGTAAAAAAAGCAATCAACAACCTTCATCAAGAAGATTTGGAGTTCACAGCTCATTTCGGCAAGTTTCGCTCCCTTTGGGCTGAGCTTGAAATGCTTAGACCCAACTCAACTGATCCAGAAACACTCCTCTCACGGCGTGAACAAGACAAGGTCTTTGGTCTTCTATATTAGTTTTAGATATTCAAGTTTAGAGAGTTTTAGAGAGCTAGAGAGATTTAGGGAGTTTAGAGAGTATGAGAAACATGTTTTTATTATTCGAATTTCTTGAATACAAGAGAATGCCTTAGAGGTCCTTTTATAGCAAACTAAATAAACCTAGGTGCTTCTACTTTAGGTAAAGAGGAGAGGACTCCTTTTGTGCTGGCGGCTTCCTTCCCCTTTTGAGCTGGCATGGATGAGTCACCAGCCCTTCTAGAAGATCCTACTAGCCGTTAGCACCCTCATTTCCTTTGATTGAATGCACCTTCATTCCAACACTCCCCCTCAAGTTTAAATCATTGGTGAATGATTAAACTTGGACACCAAGAGGATTCACCTCATTAAAAACCTTAAAATGCAAAACCCAGTGGGACAAAAGCATTTTAAGGGAAAAAGAGTATGAATCCTTCTTGATAGGGAAGTTACTGGAATGGGAGAGATGTGAGTCCAAGCTTTGAATGAATGAACTCACAAACCTTTACACTTGCTGCCTTAGTAAATATGTCTGCCAATTGATCAGAACTCTTGGTATAGCATGGAAGTATAATTCCTTGAGCCACGGCTTCTCTCACCTTGTGGCAGTCAACTTCAATGTGCTTAGTGCGTTCATGGAAGACAGAATTGGATGCAATATGAATGGCCGCCTGGTTGTCACAATGCATTGTGATTGGTGTATTGCTTTCAATGTTGAAGTCTTTGAGGAGAGCCTTTAGCCATATACACTCAGTGGTTAGTTTCCTCATGGCCCGGTACTCAGCTTCAGCACTTGAGCAGGATACTACCTTCTGCTTCTTGGTCTTCCAAGTGACAAGATTTCCTCCTATAAAGGTGCAATATCCTGTGGTTGATTTCCTGTCTTTCCTATCCCCAGCCCAATCAGCATCACAGTAACCAACGATCTCAGCATTCTTATTCTTTCCCATCCAAACTCCTTGAGTGTAAGTCCCTTTAAGATATCTTAAGATGCGTTGAATCATCATCCAGTGGTTCTTCTTAGGAGCTTGCATATACTGGCTCACCTGATTCACAGCAAAACATAAGTCATGTCTTGTAATAGTTAAATAGATGAGCTTACCAACAAGTTTTCTGTAGAGCTTAGGGTCTTCGAATGCTTCTCCTTCTGGCTCCCCCTCAGTTTCAACTTTGTATCCTTCCTCTAAGGGAGTTCTAACCGCCTTTGCCTCCATCATTCCTGCATTGGTTAGTAGGTCTCTAACATACTTTCTTTGTGAGATAAACAGTCCATCTTTAAACCTGCATACTTCAGTGCCCAAGAAATACTTAAGTTCACCAAGATCTTTTATATCAAACATAGATTTAAGGTATTCTTTTGTAGAAGCAATTCCTACCTTGTCATTCTCTGAGATGATAATATCATCTACATATATGAGAATGACAACTATACCTTCTTGGCTGTGGAGGGTGAACAAGGTGTGATCAGATTCAGATCTCCTAAAGCCTCTGTCTCTGAGAGTAACATTCAACTTGTGGTACCAGGCTCTAGGAGACTGCTTTAGCCCGTAAATTGCCTTTCTTAGTCTTAGGACTTTCCCTGGTGCAACAGAGTCTTCTAATCCAGGTGGTGGAGTCATGTAGACTTCTTCTTCTAGTTCTCCTTGTAGGAATGCGTTTTTGACATCCATTTGCCATAGCTCCCATTCCAAGTTTGCAGCTAGAGAGAGGACCACCCTGATTGTGTGCATCTTTGCCACTGGGGCAAATGTGTCTCTATAATCATCTCCATAGGTTTGTGTGAAGCCTCTTGCGACTAGTCTAGCCTTGTGCCTTTCAATCTCTCCATTGCTTTGGTACTTAATAGTGAAGATCCATCTGGAGCTGACAGCCTTCTTTCCCTTAGGTAAGTTTGACTCATCCCATGTATGATTCTTTTCCATTGCTTTCCTTTCATCTGTTACAGCATCCCGCCAGACCTTAATGTCCTTTGCTTCATCATAGCTTTTAGGCACAGATTCTTGATCTAAGCTTCCAATGAACACTTGATGGCCTTGAGGGATTTGTACTAAGGAGCACACGGCTTGAGCAGGGTGAGCTACCGCATTATTATTATAGTAAACCCTGGTATTCTTCCAGTTCTCAGCTGGAAATCTTTGCCGAGTACTTCTTCTGAGTTCAAGAGGAGCTTGATTTTGGATGGGACCTTCAGTGGGACCTTGAGTGCTTTGTGAACTTGATTCATCTTCTGAGCCTTGAGTACTTCCTGTTCTATCTTCTGAGCCTTGTCTATTACCCTCAGTTTCTGCCTGTTCTTTCTCCGGTCCTGAATCCATGTGATCAACAATTGAATCCTCTTGATCATGAACAGAGAATTGTTGCTCCCCCTCAGGATTAAGAGGATGAAGGGGATGATGGCTAGGAGAACCATGAGGTGAGGTAATGCCAAGTCCTTCTAATATCTTCCTTAAGTTCTCAGCTCGTTCAGAAGAGTGGGAAGAGATGTCCTTGATTGAATCCCATGTCCCTTCTTCAAAATAACTTGTAGTCTCTAAGAACTTAACATCCCGTGAGATGAGAACACGATTTGTCTCAGCATTGTAGCATTTATATCCCTTCTGTGTCGTGGAATAGCCCAGGAACATGGCTTTAGTGCTTTTGGCGTCTAGTTTTGTTCTTTGTTCTCCTGGAATCAACACATAGCAAACACACCCAAAAACTCTAATATGATCAAGTTGAGGTTTAGACTTTGTAAGTACCTCGAATGGGGATTGATCTAGTAATGTCTTGGTTGGAATGCGGTTGATCAGGTAGCAAGCGGCAAGTAATGCATCTCCCCAGAAACGTTTAGGCACCTTCATATGAAACATCAAAGCTCGAGTGACCTCCATGAGGTGCCGGTTCTTTCTTTCAGCAACGCCATTCTGTTGGGGGGTATAGGGGCAACTTGTTTGATGCTCAATTCCATGTTTGTTGAGGTAATGTTTGAATGCTTGGCTAGTATACTCTCCCCCATTGTCTGATCTAAAACACTTAACCTTTGCATCATACTGGTTAGTCACATATTTATTAAAGTTCATAAATGCTTCCAGAACTCTACCCTTAGATGGCATTAAGGTTATCCAAGTGTATTTAGATTTCTCATCAATAAAACTAACAAAGTATTTCTGATTATCTCTAGATAAACATGGTGCAGTCCATACATCAGAGTGAACAAGATCAAAGCAATTGGCATACATTGTTTGAGACTTAGGAAAAACAGACCTACAGTGTTTTCCTAGGATACAAGCTTCACATAAATCATTATTGAAAGACATCCTAGGAAACATTATTTCTAGAACTTTAAAATGAGGATGACCAAGCCTGGCATGCCATAAACCACCATTCATTTTAGAATTATTCAAATTGGAAAAGCAAGTAACTAAGCGGTTGGAAGAAAGGTCTTCAAGCACATATAAATCGTTTCTTGTAACACCTTTTCCAAGAACCTCTTGAGTTTCAATATCCTGAAACACAAAGTCATTAGGCCCAAAAATAGCATGGCAATTTAAATCTGTTGTGGCTCTTTTGACAGATAGTAAATTTGTGGTGAATGATGGCATGTAAAAGGCACGAGTTTCTTTGTTAAATAGCCTAAGGTCTCCTACTCCTTCTATTGGCACATTAGTACCATTTGCAATCAAAACATTTCCTATGGCCGGTTCAACATTTTTAATCAGGTTAAGGTCACTTATCATATGGTGAGATGCTCCTGAGTCTACTATCAGTGGTTTAGACTTAGTGAATGTATTAAATGAGGCATGTAGTGATCTACCAATGATGGCATTACCAGAGTTATCTTTGAAGGCTTTGATGAGAGCCTCAAGGTCGGACTTCTTGACATACTCAGACTGAGCTGATTGATAGGACACCATTTGAGCTGGTTGAACTTGAGTACCGCCACTTGTCCCGGATGAGTTCGATGAACTTGCTGGAGCATTGGTAAGTTGGTAAGGAAGACCTTTCTTGTGGTAATGACCTATCTCCTGTGTGTAGTGAGCTCTGGGAACTTCTTTCCATTTGCTAGGCTTTAAGTGTGGATGAAGAATCCAACACTTTTCTTTGGTATGTCCTTTCCTTTTACAGTGATCACACATCATGTTCTTCTTGTCTTCCGGCTTGTAGAACCCTTTGTTGGCAGTAATTGTTTCTTCTTCTTGCTTGTAGATGCCCTTATGTGCTGTGATTAACTCTCCTTTCTTTCCAAACAAGCCATTTGATCCACATTCCTTCTGGATTTGAGAACATACATCTTCAAGAGAGGGAAGCTTGTCTGACCGCAGTATATGTTTGATAAGATCATTGTAGGCTGGACTTAAGATCATGAGGAGGCTGAACACCTTGTCCTGCTCTCGCCTTTCTTTGATAACTTCTGGACCAAAAGATGTTGGTCTAAGCATGTCAAGTTCTGCCCAAAGAGAACTGAATTTCCCAAAGAGAACTGTGAAATCTGAGTCATCTTGGTTGAGGTTGTGGATTGCCTGCTTGACTTGGAAAATGCGAGTCAGATTTGAGGTGTTCCCATAAACCTTTTTTAGGATTTCCCAAAGTTCCATTGAGGTTTCACAATGAGAGTAAGACTCAAGTATAGGTCCATCTAATGAGTTTTGGAGAATGGAGAGAACATAGAGGTCTTCTTGGTGCCATTTCCTTTCATCAGTTATCACCATTTCTTCTCCATCTTCATTTTGGATCAGACAAGGTGGAGCTTCATTAAACAGTAGATGGTCTCCAAGACCTCTTCCTCCTAAAGCAGTTTTAATCATCCGAGACCATAACACATAGTTAAGGCCTTTAAGAATCACTGGGACAGAGATTTGCCGAGAGTTTTCCATACTTCAAGCTTTTGAGAATCGTACAATAATGGAGGTTGATGCTTGAGACCCACGTTTGAGTTGAGTCTAGCCAGGGAAGAGAATAGTTAGAAGGAGAAACCAGGGATGAGACGATTTTATCTTGAAATGAGCTGCCTTTAGCTTGGTTCAGCTTTCCTTTCACAAGCGGTTTATAATCAGTACGGAAGAAATACCCACTCTTCGTGGTTAGTGTTCAGGACTTCTTCTTTGAGGATTCAAGAGTTTAGCCTGTGGATAAACCTCCTGAACTGAAGAAAGACCAGAAAGGAGTTGCCTTTGATGAGTGTGAAAGGAGGTGTACGGACTACTGGGTTGATCGAGCGCGGAGAAGATGAGTACGGCCTGTGATTCTAGAGTGCAAGACTTGGTCTTTTGAACCACCGGTTGTTTCTACAGAAAGGGTGAGTCTTTTTCACCTTCCTTGGAACAGAAATGACTTGGACTGAGAGCTTCTGGGAGACTTGGTCCGTACAAAAATGGCGAGACCAAGGGAGCCGTACAACAATGGTGAAGAGAGATAGCTAAGAAACTAAGCTACTAAGACACATGATATAACCATATCTAATCTTCCTCAACCCATCACCCATGGATCTGGGGATCTTAAATCTCAGAGAGGATATATTAAGACATGTTTATCTTCAAGGTAAGTGCTTGATTCTTAGCTTTGGATTCGAATTAAAAAGAAGGAAAAGAAATTTGCGGATTATAAAAGATGAAAGAGCAACCGCTCTGATACCATATTAGTTTTAGATATTCAAGTTTAGAGAGTTTTAGAGAGCTAGAGAGATTTAGGGAGTTTAGAGAGTATGAGAAACATGTTTTTATTATTCGAATTTCTTGAATACAAGAGAATGCCTTAGAGGTCCTTTTATAGCAAACTAAATAAACCTAGGTGCTTCTACTTTAGGTAAAGAGGAGAGGACTCCTTTTGTGCTGGCGGCTTCCTTCCCCTTTTGTGCTGGCATGGATGAGTCACCAGCCCTTCTAGAAGATCCTACTAGCCGTTAGCACCCTCATTTCCTTTGATTGAATGCACCTTCATTCCAACATTCTACTTACCCTAAACCCCATGTACAACGACTTGATCAAACACCTCCTCAGAGCAGAAAAACTTCCATCCCTTGAAGAAGTGTGTTCATACATTCAGAGAGAACAGGGTTCTCATGGTCTCTTCAGTGGGAAAAGAGAGCTGGTTACCGCAAACAAAGGAGTATACTTCAAGCAAGAGGATCGAAGAGGCTTAGTTTGTGACCACTGCAAGAGGAAGGGACATACTAAAGACAAGTGCTGGGTTCTACACCCTCATCTCAAGCCTCCAAAGTTTAGGGACATCCGGGCCAATACCATCAAAGCCAAGGTGGAACCAGGAGTAGGATCTTCTTCACGCAGTCAAGAAGGAGATGGAACGACCAGTTTCAATGCTCAAACGGCTCAAATTGAAGTTCAAGACCAAGTGGTGAAGCGGTCTGAGTTGGATGCTCTCATCAAAGCCCTGAAAGAAAGTTATGGTAATGTGATGGGTTTTTCTTTCCATGCTTCCGCACATACTATAAAGATTGATGAGAAACCATTAGTGATTGATTCTGGAGCATCTCACCATATGATTAGTAATGTTGAATTGATTAAGGATCTAGAACCGGCTAATGGTCATGTTATTATAGCTAATGGTGACAAGATTCCAATTAAAGGGGTAGGAAATTTAAAGCTGTTTGATAGGAAGACTAGAGCTTTCTTTATGTCTGATTTCACCTCAAACTTGGTTTCTGTTCATAAGGCTACTAATGACTTGGATTGCAATGTTATCTTCACTCCTAATGATGTTCATTTTCAGGATATTAAGACAAGCAAGATGCTTGGTGTTGGAATGAAGAAGAATGATGAATGCATCTAAGTGAGGTATTGGCGACATCATCATGTATTTGTCTTAGACTTGTGCAGGTTAATGATAAGTGTATCTCTGTATCCAAACAAGTCTAGAATAAGATTAGTATAAATAGATGTCTGTCACTCACTTTGTAAGTATGAAAATCATTTTCTAAAATTCTTAATAAAAGTTCATTCTCTTTTTCTCTCAATCTCTCTCAATCTCTCATTCTCTAAATCTCAAATTCTCTCAATCATCAAATCTTTCATGGTATCAGAGCCAGGTTTGATCAAACTGGCACAAAAATTTCGAAAACTCTTTGTTTCTAACTCACGATCACCATCCAACCTCGAAGAGAAGCCCGTCGCGGAAGGTCCGGTGTTCATCGATCATTAACTGCAAGAACTCACGATTTCTTTCCAGATTCTTTATCTAGGACGATTCTCCGATGAATTCTGTGGATTTCCTCGGTGATTTCTGAAAGATTTGATGATTGAGAGAATTTGAGATTTAGAGAATGAAAGAGAAAAGAGAATGATCTTTATTAAGATTTTAGAAAAATGAATTTCATACTTACAAAGTGAGTGAGATACATCTATTTATACTAATCCTATTCTAGACTTGTTTGGATACAGAGATACACTTATCATTAACCTACACAAGTCTAAGACAAATACATGATGATGTCGCCAATACTTCACTTAGATGCATTCATCATTCTTCTTCATTCCAACACTCCCCCTCAAGCTTAAGACATGGAGAATGCCTAAGCTTGCAACCATGAAGCATTACCTCATTAAAAACCTAGAGAAGGAAAACCCAATTGGGACAAAACCTTTTCTAGGGAAAAAGAGTATAACACTCCATGTTGGGATCATTGGTGTGGAAGAGACATCAAACCAAGTCTAGGGTAGATGGAACCGCCTGTCTTCAAGGTTACAGCTTTGGTAAACACATCAGCTAGCTGATCTTCACTCCTTGTGTAGCAAGGTAGAATTGTACCATTTCCAATAGCTTCCCTTACCTTATGACAGTCAACCTCAATATGCTTGGTTCTCTCATGAAACACAGAGTTAGAGGCAATGTGTATGGCAGCTTGATTATCACAATGGACAGTGATTGGAGATTCTAAGCTCTCGCCTAAAATGTCAAAGAGGAGTTGCTTCAACCAAATGCATTCTGTTGTGAGATTCCTCATGGCCCTGTATTCAGCCTCTGCACTAGAACAAGATACAACCTTTTGCTTCTTAGTCTTCCAAGTTACAAGATTACCTCCTATGAAAGTGCAATAGCCAGTTGTGCTTCTCCTATCTTCTCTGTCTCCTGCCCAATCTGCATCACAATAACCTACAACCTCTGTGTTCTTATTACATCCCATGCATATACCTTGTTCCTTAGTTCCTTGCAGATATCTCAAAATGCGAATGATCATATCCCAATGCCTTGTGCTTGGGTCTTGCATATGTTGAGATACCTGATTTACTGCAAAACATAGGTCAGGTCTAGTGATGGTTAAGTAAATAAGCTTACCAATCACCTGTCTGTACAATTTTGCATCATGAAACTTGTCATTTCCTAGCTCCCCCTCAGGTTCTATTTTGTAGCCTTCTTCAAGGGGTGTCTTAGCTGGTTTTGCTTCAAACATGCCTGTGGAGGTTAGTAAATCCACAATATATTTCCTTTGAGATAAGAAGAGACCTTCCTTGAATCTACATATTTCAATTCTCCTAGATCCTTAATATCAAAAACACTTTTCAAATAGGCTTTAGTTGATTCAATACCAACTTTATCACTTCCTGATATGATTATGTCATCCACATAGATAAGTATAACCACAATACCTTCCTTACTCTTAAGTGTAAACAGGGTGTGTTCAACTTCTGACCTTTTGAAACCTCTATCCCTTAGAGTTACATTCAGCTTATGATACCAAGCTCTTGGAGATTGCTTAAGACCATAGATTGCCTTTCTTAGTCTGAGAGTGTTGCCGCCATTAACTTCATCTTCCAAACCTGGTGGTGGTGTCATGTACACTTCTTCCTCTAGTTCACCTTGTAAGAAAGCATTCTTAACATCCATTTGGAACAAGTCCCATTCAAGGTTAGTAGCAAGAGAAAGAACAACATTAACAGAGTGAAGTTTAGCTACTGGAGCAAAGGTATCCCTATAGTCTTCACCATAAGTTTGTGTGAATCCTCTAGCCACCAACCTAGCTTTATACCTATCTATCTCACCATTGCTTTTATACTTAATGGTGAATATCCATTTTGAACTTACAACCTTTTTTCCTTTTGGTAAGATGGCTGGGGCATAGGTTCCATTCTTCTCCATAGCTTGTTTCTCATCTTGAATGGCATCTCTCCATTCCTTAATCTCCATAGCCTCCTCATAGCTTTTAGGAATCTGTTCTTTATCTAAACTCACAGTGAAAGCAACATGATTAGTAGGAATAGTAATTAGAGAACATACTCCCTGATCATGATGTGCTACTGCATTGTGGTTGTAGTACACCCTTGTATTCTTCCAATTGTCAGCTGGGAACTTCTGCCTTGTACTTCTTCTGAGAGCCACAGGTTGATTTGTTTCTTCCTCTAAAGCGGCTTGTACAAGATTAGGTTGATCCCTTGGCCTTTTTGATGCTGAAACTAGAATATCATCTTGAGCATGTGTACTCGCTTCTCCCCCCTCATGGTCAAGAGGATGCTGTTCAGGAGGACTTGATGGTGGAGAGGGCAGTGATTGAATGTTGGATGAACTTGAAGTACTAGCGCCACTAGATGAGTCATGGACAGTCCCAGGGACTAAGGTAGGACGAGACGAGCTTGAAGCAACTTCACATGGATCATGTGGTGACTGGTCAGGTGCAGGGACGGTTTCACTTGTTGGACGGTCATGACCAGAAGTCGTCCGGTTGGATGCAGCCGGTTCATGCCAGCTATTAGTTGGACCTGGACCCTGTTGCTGCGGTACATGGACATGAGCTGGTTGGTGAGGCTGGACTATGCCAAGGTTTTCTAAAATTTTCTTTAGGTTCTCAGCCTGATCAGAATTTGATGTAGATATGTCTTTAAGTTCTTCCCAAGTTCCATCTTCATAGAATCCTTTATTCTCTTGGAACTTGACATCCCTAGACACCAGAACCCTTCTAGATTCTGGATTGTAGCATTTGTATCCTTTCTGAGTAAGGGAGTATCCTAGAAACATAGCCTTGATGCTTTTTGGTTCCAGCTTATTCCTAAGTTCCCCTGGTACCAAAACAAAACAAACATACCCAAAAATTCTTCAATGATCAATAATTGGCTTAGTTTTGTTTAATACCTCAAAAAGACTCAAATCATCTAGAACTTTGGTTGGAGTTCTATTGATTAGATAACATGCAGTGCGTAATGCATCTCCCCAAAATCTTTTGGGAACCTTCTTGTGAAACATCATTGTTCTCACAACCTCCATCAAATGTCTGTTTTTCCTCTCAGCTACTCCATTTTGTTGTGGAGTGTAAGGACAGCTTGTTTGATGTTCAATGCCATGCTTGGCTAGGTGTTGCTGAAACTTGGTGCTAGTATACTCCCCTCCATTGTCAGTCCTAAAAATCTTTATCTTGGCATTATATTGGTTAGTAACATATGTCTGAAAGTTAAGAAATGCATCAAACACCCTTTCCTTTGAATTAAGCAATGTTACCCAAGTATACTTAGACTTTTCATCAATAAAAGTAACAAAATACTTTTGATTTTCTATAGAAGGAAAGGGAGATGTCCAAACATCAGAATGTACTAAATCAAAGCAATTATCATAAGCATGAGATGATTGTTCAAAAACTACTCTACTATGCTTTCCAAGAATACAAGAGTCACAAATGTTATTAAGCAATTTTATTCCAGGTACAATCAATTCAAGGGCTCTAAAATGAGGATGTCCTAGTCTAGCATGCCACAATTCAGCATTGAGAGTCATATCAACTTTATTTGCACACGGTTGTAATGGAAAGGCAGGTAAATCTTCTAGCACATACAAGTCATTCCTTGTAGTTCCTTGGCCAAACTTCCTATTTGTTTCAATATCCTGAAAGTAAAAATCATTAGGACCAAAGATAGCTTGACAATTCAAATCAGTAGTAGCTCTTTTAACAGAGAGTAAATTGGATGTGAAAGAAGGCATATAAAAAGCCTTGGATTCCTTATTAAACACCCTAAGATTACCTACTCCTTTAATTGGTACATTAACTCCATTTGCAATTACAACACTTTCTAAGGCAGGTTCAACATTGTCTAGCAAACCTAAGTCTTTAATCATATGATGAGATGCACCAGAATCAACAATTAAGGAGTTAGAAGCCATAGATGTGTTTAAGGAAACATGATAAGTTTTACCCAATACATTACCAGACTTGAATGCTTTGAGGAGGTTTTCTAGATCAGCCTTTGTGACATATTCATTTTGGTTAGCCATAGTTGAAGAAGATGCATTCGCCGGCTCCATGGTACATGCACTTGAGCAACCTACAACATGAACCATGTTAGAAGAACTAGGGCCGGTTGAAGATTTCTTGCTCCTCTCAACAAACCAGATAGGCTTGAGTTCTGGATGAAGCACCCAACACTCCTTCTTGCTATGGCCAGTTCTCTTGCAGTGGTCACATAGCTGCTTCTTCCTCCTGACTTCAGCAGTTATCGGCTTAAAAACACCTTTATGCGCCACCACCATCTCCACTTTGTGTCCAAAAAGCTCATGAGACCCTTGTTCCTTTTGGATCTTTGCACAAACATCCTCAAGACTTGGCAGCTTATCTTCCCTGAGAATATGTTTTATCAGGTCAGTGTATGAATGGTTTAAAGTCATTAGCAGCCCAAACACCTTATCTTGCTCTTTCCTTTCAAGAAGAGTGAGAGGATCAATGGAAGCTGGTCTAAGCATCTCCAGCTCTGCCCACAAAGCTCTGAATGATCCATAGTGTTTGGTAAACTCCACATCTTCCTGTTTAAGCTCATTCAAAGCTTTCTTTACCTCAAAAATTCTTAAGAGGTTAGTAGTATTGCCATAAACTGTTTTCAAAGTCTCCCAAAGTTCCTTAGCACTAGAGCAATAAGAGTATGCTTCTAAAAGAGAGCTAGCTAGGGAGCATTGAAGAATAGCTAATACCGTTTGATCTTGCTGGAACCATAGGGTTTGTTCAGCATTTCCATCCTGAGTTTCCTCCTCAGTTATCATGTGAGCCGGTTGTTGGATATGATTCCATAACCCTTTGCTGCACAACGTGGTCCTCATTGTCCTGGACCAGATTAAGTAATTTGCTCCTTGAAGCATGATAGGAGCCTTCATTTGTGGATGCAGCTCCATTTGAATCGATCTTAGGCGGTGGCGCGAAGCAGGACCGATTTTCGAAAAATGATGAGATTGATCACAAAACTTGAATTTGAGCTGAGCGGACCTCCCGATTCATCATCTTGATTCAATTTTATTGAGTTTTGGCTTTTGAATCACAAGATTTGATGAAGAATTGAAGAAGAACATGAAGATCAAAACCCAGGAACTCACGGTGATTCGATCGTGAAACCGCCAATGGAAGAATCTTGATAACTTTTGATTCAAGCAACCAAATTTGATGAAATCACCGAGGAAATCCACAGAATTCGCCGGAGAATCGTCCTAGATAAAGAATCTGGAAAGAAATCGTGAGTTCTTGCAGTTAATGATCGACGAACACCGGACCTTCCGCGACGGGCTTCTCTTCGAGGTTGGATGGTGATCGCGAGTTAGAAACAAAGAGTTTTCGAAATTTTTGTGCCAGTTTGATCAAACCTGGCTCTGATACCATGAAAGATTTGATGATTGAGAGAATTTGAGATTTAGAGAATGAGAGATTGAGAGAGATTGAGAGAAAAGAGAATGAACTTTTATTAAGAATTTTAGAAAATGATTTTCATACTTACAAAGTGAGTGAGAGACATCTATTTATACTAATCCTATTCTAGACTTTTTTGGATACAGAGATACACTTATCATTAACCTGCACAAGTCTAAGACAAATACATGATGATGTCGCCAATACTTCACTTAGATGCATTCATCATTCTTCTTCATTCCAACACTTATCAAGCATATCTTAAGGTCAGACACTCTTCCAAGTCTTGAAGAAGTATGCAATAAGATTCAGAAGGAACAAGGATCATTAGGCCTCTTTGGAGACAAAGGAGAGCTCATCACAGCCAACAAGGCAGACACCTACCAGAAAGGAGGCTTGAACCGTGGGGAAAGAAGAGGATTCTGTGATTATTGCAAGAAAGAAGGCCACACTAAGGACAAGTGTTGGATTTGTTAGTTTAGGAAAGATTAAGGAGAAGTTTTGAATATATTAGAGTATAAACATCAAGAACATATAGAGAATAGAGAGTTTAGCTATAAGAGGAATAAAATAGAATCTTAGTATATTAGAGTGTGCGATTACAAGGAGGCTGCATAGCCTTAAATAGAAAGACTCCTAGGTCGCCTAGGCTAGGGATAAGTAAGAGTACATATAGGACCGTTACAACTGAACTTATCAACATACATGCTTCCTTATCTTCTCATCTTATCATGTGAGACTCTCCCTTCCTTATCAAGTGACCAGAGTGCTTATCACACTAGACTGAGCTGCCTTTAGTAACGCACTGTCCAATACTCCCCCTCAAGCTAAATTCTGATGAAGAACTTAGCTTGGAAATCATAAACAACCACCTCATTAAAAACCTTATGATGTAAAACCCAGTGGGACAAAAGCACCATAAGGGAAAAAGAGTATGATTGCTTATGATTAGAGGATTCATGGATAAGACATATCAAAGAGTCCAAGCCTAGGTAGAATGGACTCATATACCTTAGAAGTTGTTGCCTTGGTGAAGATATCCGCAAGTTGATCCATACTTCTGGTGTAGCATGGTAAGACTACTCCTTGCTCCACTGCTTGCCTCACCTTGTGACAGTCAACTTCTATGTGTTTAGTTCTCTCGTGGAATACAGAATTGGATGCTAAGTGAATGGCTGCTTGGTTGTCGCAATGCATGGTCATTGGTCTAACTGTTTCTACACCCAAGTCCTTCAGAATAGCCTTGATCCATGTTAACTCATTGGTGAGCTTCTTCATTGCACGATATTCAGCCTCTGCGCTTGAACAAGACACAATCTTCTGCTTCTTTGTCTTCCATGTGACCAAGTTTCCACCAACAAAGGTACAGTAGCCTGTGGTAGACCTCCTGTCTTCTTTATCACCAGCCCAGTCAGCATCACAGTATCCCACTATTTCTGAGCTTCCATTAGCTCCCATCCAGATTCCTTGCTCAGAAGTTCCTCTCAAGTATCTAAGAATTCTCTCCAGCATGTTCCAATGATGGACCTTCGGCTCTTGCATATGCTGGCTAACCTGATTCACAGAAAAGCAAAGATCAGGTCTAGTAAGAGTTAAATAGATTAACTTACCTACTAGTCTTCTGTAGAGTTGCGAATTATTGAATGGTTGATCTTCAAGCTCCCCCTCATTGATAGCTTTGTAACTGTCCTACAGAGGTGTGGTCACCGGTTTTGCATCTAGCTTTCCTGTTTCAGACAAAAGGTCAAGTGTGTATTTCCTTTGAGATAAGAATAGTCCCTCTTTAGAGCGACATATCTCAATCCCTAGGAAATACTTAAGCAAGCCTAAATCTTTAATGTCAAAGATGGACTTAAGGTAGGCTTTGTTTTCCTTGATCCCTTCCCTATCATCACCTGTGATAATGATATCATCCACATAGACCAACACAACTATGATACCTGACCGGCTAGGAAATGTGAACAGAGTGTGATCAGCTTCTGATTTCCTGAATCCTTTGTCCCTTAGTGTCATGCTTAACTTGTGATACCAGGCCCTAGGTGATTGTTTTAATCCATAAATAGCCTTTCTCAATCTCAAGACCTTGCCTGGTTGAACAATCCCTTCTAGACCTGGAGGTGGCTGCATGTACACCTCTTCCTCTAGCTCTCCTTGCAAGAAGGCATTCTTTACATCCATCTGCCACAATTCCCAATCCAGATTTGTTGCTAAGGATAGGACAATCCTCACGGTATGGAGTTTTGCTACAGGGGAAAAGGTATCACCAAAATCTTCTCCATAGGTCTGAGTGAAGCCTCTTGCGACCAACCTGGCCTTATATCTTTCCACATCTCCATTACTCTTGTATTTGATCGTAAATACCCACTTTGAGCTCACTGCCTTCTTTCCCTTGGGTAACACGGCTTCATCCCATGTGTGATTCCTTTCCATGGCCTCTGTCTCATCACTTATAGCATCCCTCCAGACTTTGAGTTCCTTAGCCTCTTCATAGGATGTTGGAATGTGTCCCTGATCCAGGCTGCTAATAAAGGTCTTGTGATCTTCAGGGAATGAAGCAAATGAGCAAACAACTTGAGAGGGATGAGCAACCGCATTTGCATTGTAATAGACCCTTGTGTTCACCCAGTTTGATGGATCCTTCCTGAGTCTTGTGCTTCTCCTTAGAGGTTGAGCTGTCCCTGATGGTTCTTCTTCCCGCTCTTGCCTTAGATCGTGACCCTCAGAAGAAGAGCCAGTCCTCTCTTGATCACTGTCTTCTTCAAGATGTCCCCCCTCACGATCAATGTCTGGCCGGGAAGAGTTAAGGTCTTGCTGCGGCAAGCTTGGTCCAGTCCGGGACAATGTTGGACCACCTCCGGGTGAGCTAGGTTCTGACCAGGTCGAGGTAATTTCGTGCGGAACAGCTGGTTGAACAGGAGCCAAGCCAGGAACAGGACATGAACTAGGTTGAGGACATGGAACACCGGTAGAACCAGGTTGGGATGGTGAAGGTATGCCAAGATGATCAAAGATATTCCGAAGGCTAGTGGCCCGGTCTAGGGAGGAACCAGCAAGATCAACCAAGTTATCCCACTTTTGGTCACTATAGTAGCCAGTGTTCTCAATAAACTTAACATCACGAGACACCAAAACCTTCCTAGCTTCAGGGTCATAGCACTTGTAGCCTCTTTGGGTAGTAGAATACCCAATGAACATGGACCGTGTACTCTTAGCGTCAAGCTTGGTTCGGTTCTCCCCTGGAATCAAAACAAAGCACAGGCAACCAAACACTCTCAAGTGGGTTAGAGAAGGTTTAAGAGCGTTTAATACCTCAAATGGGGAGAGATCATTGAGGACTCGGGTAGGAGTCCTGTTAATAAGATAACATGCGGTAAGGACAGCATCTCCCCAAAACCTCTTAGGAACCTTTGTATGAAACATCATTGCCCTGGCTACTTCCATCAGGTGACGATTCTTTCTCTCAGCCACACCATTCTGTTGGGGTGTGTAGGGACAACTCGTTTGATGGAGAATTCCGTGCTTATTGAGATGATCTCTGAAGGTATGACTTGTATACTTTCCACCATTGTCTGTTCTAAATATTTTAGTCTTTGCATTGAAGTGGTTAGTAATATAATTTTGAAAGTTCACAAAGGCCTCTAAAACTCTATCCTTTGATTGCATTAAGGTTATCCAGGTGTATTTGGATTTCTCATCTATGAAAGTAATGAAATATTTCTGATTCTCTCTAGATAAGCAAGGAGCAGTCCACACATCTGAATGCACAAGATCAAAACACTTTTCATAAACGGTTCCAGACTTAGTGAAAATAGACTTGCAATGTTTACCTAAGATACATGCCTCACAATTATCATTTTTAAACACAACATTAGGTAACATCAAGCCTAAAGCCCGAGAGTGAGGGTGTCCTAGTCTAGCGTGCCATAACACATTATTAGCATAAGCAGGAGCAGAATTTAAAGAACATAAAACAGAAGCTAAAGGTTGATCATTTCCCAGCAGATAAAGACCATCCTTAGTTCTTCCTTTCCCAAGCAACTTGCTTGTCTTAATATCCTGAAAATGTACATCATTAGGAGTGAAGATAACATTGCAATCCAAGTCATTTGTGGCCTTATGAACAGAAACTAAATTAGAGGTGAAATCAGGCATGAAGAAAGCTCTAGTCTTTCTATCAAATAGTTCTAAGTTTCCTACCCATTTAACTGGAATTCTATCCCCATTTGCAATGACAACATGACCCTTAGCAGGTTCTAAGTCCTTAATCAGTTCAATATTGCTAATCATATGATGGGATGCTCCAGAATCAATCACTAATGGTCTTTCATCCAGTTTTATAGTATGAGCAGTAGCATGAAAAGAGAACCCCATACCATTACCATAGCTTTCTTTCAGGGCTTTGATAAGAGCATCCAGTTCTGACCGCTTCACCACTTGATCTTGACCGGCTACTTGTGCAGCTTGAGCATTGATCACCGCCATTCCATCTTCCTCTGGATTGCGTGAGGATGTTCCCTGGTCAGCTTTAGCCTTGGTGATATTGGCTCGGACATCTCTGAACTTGGATGGCTTGAGGTGTGGGTGGAGAATCCAGCATTTTTCCTTAGTATGGCCCTTCCTCTTGCAGTGCTCATAGAACGACCCCCTTCTGTCATCTTTCTTGAAGTAGACACCTTTGTTTGCTGTCACAAGCTCCCCCTTTCCACTTAGAAGACCATGAGAGCCTTGTTCCCTCTGGATGTAAGCGCAAACTTCTTCTAGGGATGGAAGCTTATCTGATCTCAGGAGGTGCTTGATCAAGTCATTGTACATAGGATTCAGGGTGAGAAGGAGACCAAAGACCTTGTCTTGTTCACGTCTTGCAAGAAGAACCTCTGGATCAGTTGAGTTTGGTCTCAACATTTCAAGCTCAGCCCACAAGGAGCGAGACTTGCCAAAATAAGCTGTAAACTCCAAGTCCTCTTGGTGAAGGTTGTTGATTGCTCTCTTCACTTCAAACACCCTACTTAAATTTGTAGTGTTGCCGTAAACCTTCTTGAGTGTTTCCCATAGCTCCCTAGCACTTTCACAATACGAGTATGCCTCCAAGATAGGTCCATCCAATGAACTTTGAATGATAGACAGAACAAACTGATCCTCTTGAATCCATTTTTCTTCATCCACAATCATAATCTCCTGTCCATCCTCCTGTTGAAACGCCTTAGGTGGAGCTTCATCAAGAAGGAGATGCATTCCAAGTCCTCGGCCACCGAGAGTAGTCTTTACCATTCTAGACCAGAGAAGGTAGTTAAGGCCTTTGAGGGTGACTGGAATGACCATGGGCCGTGTGTTTTCCATCTTGAAAGGGTTAGGATTTATGAGGCAATGAAAAGAGGTGAACCCAGAAACAGAGGACACGAGGGTTTGAGAAAACAGGGTGCACAAGGTTTAAGAAGGTTTAAGCTCAGGATGCAACTCTACCCTTCTAAGACCTCAAGCCGTTCTTTGGTAAGCTGGAAATGACCTTCCTTTAGGATAAATGAGCTATCTTTAGACAGATTTGGTGAAGTGTACGGACTCTGGTTCGGGTTTTGGTCGAAGAAGATGAGTACGGACACACACCCACTTAGCTCTAAACAACTCCCCTTGTATTACTTAGGCCATGAATGAGTTCAAGCTTACTCCTTTTACTACCCCAACACAGAAAGCAGCTATTTTGACACTAAGAATGCACTATCCAGAAATGTGTCCGTACAACAATGGTGGAAAGAGCTGGCTAAACTTGAAAACAACTTAAATGCGAGAGATAACCATGCCTAGTCTTCTTCAACTCATCACCCATGGTTCTGAGGATCCTGGATCTCAGAGAAGACAGACTTAAACATGTTTATCTCAAGGGAAGCGTTTTTGGGTATAGCCAGAAATATAAAGAGTAGAAGAGAAGGAATGAGTTTAAGAATGCGGAAGCTATGTGAGAATCATATCCTGCTCTGATACCATGTTAGTTTAGGAAAGATTAAGGAGAAGTTTTGAATAGATTAGAGTATAAACATCAAGAACATATAGAGAATAGAGAGTTTAGCTATAAGAGGAATAGAATAGAATCTTAGTATATTAGAGTGTGCGATTACAAGGAGGCTGCATAGCCTTAAATAGAAAGACTCCTAGGTCGCCTAGGCTAGGGATAAGTAAGAGTACATATAGGACCGTTACAACTGAACTTATCAACATACATGCTTCCTTATCTTCTCATCTTATCATGTGAGACTCTCCCTTCCTTATCAAGTGACCAGAGTGCTTATCACACTAGACTGAGCTGCCTTTAGTAACGCACTGTCCAATAGGATTCTCCATCCACACTTAAAGCCAAAATGGGTAAACCAACCAAGGGCCAATCTCTCCCAAGAAGCAACTCATGAGGCAAAAGCCAAGGCTAGCACTAGCTCATCCATGCCAACCAATGAAAAAGGGAAAGCCCTTGCAACATTTCAACAAGAATTCGTTAGAAAATCGGACCTTGATGCACTGATAAAAGCACTTAAGGAAGCTAATACCTCTGGTAACTCTTTTCAAGCTCTAAATCTCACTAAGCCACTTATTGTAGATTCAGGAGCTTCTCATCACATGATTAGTGACAAAAATCTACTTATCAATATGAAACCGGCTTTAGGAGATGTAGTAATAGCTAATGGTGATAAGATACCAATAAGAGGAATTGGAAACCTGAAATTGTTTAATAAAGAATCAACAGCCTTCTATATGCCCACATTCACCTCAAACTTGCTAAGTGTTAAGAAAACAACCTCTGATCTTAATTGCTATGCTATATTTGGTCCTAATGATGTTTACTGATACAAGCCTGGATCAGGATCGTGTTGTGTTTGATCAGAAGAGAATCTCGATTCTGGACAATCACAAGATGGGGAAGCGAATTGGACCACTCGAACTATGGATTGATCGAGATACACCAAGGATGATCCTGCAAACACGTTAGTGGTTTGAAGGTTCACAAATTCTAAGAATTCTACTCGACGGCTAGCTAGGTTTAGACTTAGGGTTTTGTTCATAACAGTTCTAATTGTTATTAATTGACCTAAAGAGTTTAAATAGTGTTGTCAATAAGTTTCTGGGCGAATTTCCTCTTGTCTCATAAAGAAACTTGGCCCAAAACTCAAAAACAGCAAATACAATGCATAAAAAATGGGCCCTAAACATTTGGGCCAACTTTGGACAAAATAAAGAGAAGAAAAATGTGAAAAAAAGAATGAAAGGCCCATCAAAAAGAAGGCCGAAAATTAGAGAAGAAAAATAAGTTTTCTACTCTAAACACACTAAGGGTGTTGCCTCGTTAAAACCTCTTTCGGAAAACCCAGTGGGACAAAACCGAAAGTAGGAAAAAGAGTACAATTCCTTAGCATGATTTTACGGTGTCTTTACTTAGTGATAGTAAAGACACCAAGTGAAGCTGGTCGTGCATGAAGAAGATCACCGGTGAGAAGTGGTAGTGATCCGAGCTTAGCTGAGCTGGTGGTCAAGTTAGTTGTGTCTGGTCCGTCTTCTTTCCGCTCCAGCAAGTGCTTCACGAAATGGTTGAATTTGAAGCTAATTGCCTTTGCTCTTTGACGTGTGATCGGTCCACTTGGCACTGGCGGCGTAAGATCCTCCAAGTCTGGCTCGTTTGACGTTGTTGCGGTTCTGATGTCCTCATCATTCCCTCCCTCTTCCGAAGGTTTTGTCCTCAAAACTGGATTATCACCTATATCAAAAAAAGATAAGTCAGCAACGTTGAATGTAGAAGAAACATTAAACTCACCTGGAAGCTCCAGCTGGTAGGCGTTGTCGTTGATCTTTCGGATAATCTTGAATGGTCCGTCTCCTCTTGGCGCCAACTTGTTCTTTCTCTTTTGAGGGAATCGCTCGGTCCGCATGTGGAGCCAAACCCAATCTCCTTCCTTGAAGCTTACAGCCTTGCGACTCTTGTTGGCCTGTTTTTGGTAAGCTTCCGTCCTCTTTTCGATGTTGTCTCTAGCCCTCTGGTGCAGTTTCTTGACAAACTCGGCTTTGGTCTCGCCTTCTAAACTAACAATCTCGGCAGGAGGCAATGGTGTTAGGTCTAAAGGCGACTGCGGGTTAAATCCGTAGACAATCTCGAACGGAGATAGTTTTGTGGCCGAGTGGACAGCTCGGTTATAAGCAAATTCAACGAACGGTATGCACTCGAGCCAGCTCTTTATGTTCCGTCCAATGGTGGCCCGAAGCAGTGTAGATAGCGTTCGGTTGACGACCTCTGTTTGACCATCAGTCTGCGGATGGCAAGTTGTCGAAAATACTAATTTAGTTCCGAGCTTTTTCCAGAGAGATCTCCAGAAATGGCTCAGAAACTTTGTATCTCGATCTGACACGATAGTCCTCGGGATGCCATGAAGTCGTACCACTTCCTTGAAAAACAAATTAGCGGTTTGACTCGCATCGTTCGTCTGGGCACACGGAATGAAATGTGCCATCTTCGAAAACCGGTCTACTACGACAAAGATGGAATCCTTGTGGTTTTGCTTTGGTAAGCCTAACACAAAGTCCATGGATATGTCGGTCCAAGGTGTAGTAGGAATTGGCAGAGGCATATATAGGCCGTGGGGATGGGCTTTTGACTTGGCCCGTTTACAAATTAGACACCGTGCACAATGGGCCTCGACATCTCGCCTCTGGTGTGGCCAAAAAAAATGCTCTTTTAGCATGTCGAGCGTCTTGTCTACCCCGAAGTGACCCATAAGTCCTCCTCTGTGAGCCTCCCTTAACAACAAATCCCGAATAGATCCTCTTGGGATGCACAATCTCTTTTCTTTGAAAAGAAATCCGTCAAAGAGATAGTACTTGCTGTAGGCTCCCTTTCCGTGTTCTCGAAATATTTCCTTGAAATCATCGTCTGTCTCATACAAATCTTTAATCAATTCGAATCCCAGCACTTTAGATTCCATGATTGAGATAAGTCCGTATCTCCGAGACAAGGCATCTGCGACGACGTTTTCCTTTCCCTTCTTATACTTGATGACGTAAGGGAACGTCTCGATAAATTCTAGCCATCGTGCGTGACGGCGTTTCAGCTTCGTTTGACCCTTGAGATGTTGAAGGGTTTGGTGGTCGGTGTGAATAACACACTCTCGGGAAAGCAAGTAATGCTGCCACGTCTCCATGGCTCTAACCAATGCGTACAACTCCTTGTCATAAGTAGGATAGTTCAACGGCGCACCGCTGAGTTTCTCACTAAAGTACGCAACCGGTCTGCCACCTTGTGTCAGCACGGCTCCTATCCCGACGCCAGATGCGTCACATTCGACTTCAAATGTTCTGTTGAAGTCTGGGAGAGCTAACACGGGAGCGTGAGTCAATCTGTCCTTAAGGAGCTGAAAAGCTCGATCTTGCTCTTCTCCCCAAGAAAACTCGCGGTTTTTCTTGATCACGGACGTTAACGGAGCTGCAATTGTGCTGAAGTCGCGGACAAAGCGTCTGTAGAAGCTCGCTAAGCCATGGAAACTCCGCACTAGACTGATACTAGTCGGCGTGGGCCAATCCTTTATGGCTTTAATCTTTTCTTCGTCGACTTTTAAACCCTGAGAGCTTACGACAAAGCCGAGGAACACGACTTGATCAGTGCAGAACGTGCACTTCTTAAGATTTGCGTACAACTTCTCCTTTTGAAGTGTACGAATCACCATCTCAAGATGTGAAACATGGTCAGAGTACGACGCACTATAGATAAGGATGTCGTCGAAATAAACGACGACAAACTTACTAATGTATGGTCTAAGAACGTGGTTCATTAGACGCATAAACGTACTTGGTGCGTTTGAGAGTCCAAATGGCATGACCAACCATTCATACAGCCCTTGTTTCGTCTTGAATGCAGTCTTCCATTCATCTCCTTCCCGCATTCTGACTTGGTGATATCCGCTCTTTAGATCTATCTTGGAAAACACGGTAGCACCACTAAGCTCATCTAGCATGTCGTCCAATCTCGGAATCGGATGACGATACTTGATGGTGATGTTGTTGATGGCGCGACAATCAACACACATCCTCCAACTGCCGTCCTTCTTTGGAACAAGAAGAACTGGAACCGCACACGGGCTGAGACTTTCCCTGACATACCCTTGGGACATCAGTTCCCGTATTTGGCGCTCAAGTTCTCGAGCTTCCTCTGGGTTAACCCGGTAAGCGGCTCGGTTGGGCAACTGGGCACCTGGAACGAAATCAATGTTATGCTCAATCCCTCTAACTGGCGGAAGTCCAGGAGGCAGCTCCTCGGGAAATAAATCGGCATAACTCTCTAGCAGTTCGTTCACCTCAGATGGCAGCTTCAGGTCTATATTTTGAGCACTTAGAAATTCTTTGTACATTAGCAAGATAGTAGGTGTGTCTTTTCTACTAACGGCCTTTCGTATGTCTCCAGAGTTAATAAGAAAGTTTTCATTACGCTTTCTTTCATCCTTGGCCATTTGAACTTGCATCTCATGTACTTCTCGAGGTGTCAATGGTGCTAAGTTATACTTGCGTCGTTCATGCTCGAACGTATACAAGTTCGTTCGTCCGTTGTGTGTAGTTTCCTTATCGAATTGCCATGGACGTCCTAGCAATAAATGACCAGCCTGCATCGGCACTACGTCACATAACACTTGATCCTTGTAACGTCCCACGCTGAATGAAACGTTAACTTGATCGGATATGGGTAGTATAGCCTTGTCATTCAGCCATCTCAGCTTATACGGGTGCGGATGTTTGGTCCTCTTTAAGCCGAGCTTATCTACCATGTAGGCACTGGCTACATTCGCTCACGAACCTCCGTCTATGATCAGCGAGCACACTTTTCCTTGAATTGTGCATCGAGAGTGGAATATGTTCTCTCGCTGAACGACCTCGTCAGGATGAACCATCGTGTTGAGAACTCGTCTCATCATCAAGAGTTCTCCGGTGTCCGGGTATTCAAGGTCGTCTTCTCCGGACTTGTCCAGGTCATCCTCTGCTTCATCCTCTGATTCGTACTCTCCAGCTGGAGTGAGAATCATGGCTCGTTGGTTAGGACACTCCCGAGCCATATGTCCTCTTCCATTGCACTTAAAGCATTGGATGTCTCGACTTCTTGTAGAATGTGTAGTAGTGACCGGCTGCTGAGACGTGCTAGGGCCCGGTCGTGGAGTCTTGGTGAAATCACTCACCTTAGCCTTAAACCGGTTGTCCGTAGCCGGTTGGCTGCTCCGTTCAGTTGGTTTGGACACGGGTGTCCAACTAGTCTTAGGCCGAACAACGCTTGAGACCTTGCGTTTGTTCTGTTGCTCGATTTGAATAGCGAGGTGAAGTAACTCGCTTAAGTAATGGTACGTCTGCCTCTCGACTTTCCGAGCAATCTTTTCGTTTAATCCGTCCACGAATTGCGCCATAAGACTCTCTAAGGAATCCTCTACTCCTAGACGGTTCCTTAAATGTTCGAATTCCTCATAGTACTCTTCGACACTCTTACTTCCTTGACTTAAACGTCTAAAGCGTTTTTGTAAGTCTCGGTGAAAGTGCGGTGGAACGTAACGTCGGCTCATGACGTACTTTAGTTCGTCCCACGATAATATGTTTCCGTACCGGTTTCTTCTTCTCTCGGTACATTCTCGATCCCACCATGTCAGAGCATGGTCGGTAAACTGAGCCGTAGCTAGAGCTACTTTCCTCGGATCGGCATATCGATAGTAGTCAAAAATATGCTCCATCCGGCGTTCCCAATCTAAATAAACCTCGGGGTCCACTCTACCAGCGAATGTTGGAGGGTTAAGCTTTACTTCCGGGGCTTGATGTGTTGGCGGTTGAGCTTGGAAAGGTGGTGGTGGCGGTGGTTGGAAATGTGGAGGTGGGGGTGGTTGGAAAGGTGGCGGTGGTTGCTCAAAGCCTCGATCTGCTCCTTGACGAGAGGATTCCGGGATCTCAGCTCTTGTTGCCGTTAATAGCTCTCCGAGTCGGTCTATGCCTGTGGCCATAGCATTAATTTGACCACTCAGATTCGCTAACATGTGCAACATGGCACTGTTGACGTCAGCGGGGTCCGACTTGTCGGACATTCTGTTTTTTTGAGGAGAACCAGAATAATAAAGAATCTTAAGGACTACTTATGCAATTTTTTTTTAAGGATTAATTATGCAAATAATTTTGACCTAAGGACCTAATGTGTAAATAAATTTAATCTAGGGACTTAATATGCAAATAAATTTTACTTAAGGACCTAGTATGCAAATAAACTTAATCTAGGGACTTAATATGCAAATAAACTTAACCTAGGGACTTAATATGCAAATAAATTTAGTCTAAAGACCTAGTATGCAAATAAACTTATCCTAGGGACTTCTAATGCAAATTTTAATGCAAATAAATATTGACAAAATTTTAGCCTAAGTTTAATACAAATAAAAACTATATAATAAATTAATTCTAATAAAACTATATGCTAAAATTATGCAAAAAAAAAAAAATTATATACTAAATTTATGCAAATAAAAAAAAATAAAAAAAAAATATATATATATGATAAAATTATCCTAAATTTTCTAATTGCATGAAATTTTGAAATCAATAAAAAAAAAAAAATAGCTAATTTAATCTAACCCTAGAAAATAGCTAATCTAATCTAAATTTAAAAAATTATAATTTAAATTCAATTTTTTTTTTTTTTAAAGTGAACTAAAACTAAAATCCTAGAAACCTAAAATTATGCAAATAAAAACTAAATGACAAAATTATCCTAAATTTTATAATTGCATGAAATTTTAAAATCCTAGAAAATAGCTAATTTAATCTAAATCTAGCAAATGAATTTTTTTTTTTTTTTTTTTTTTTTTTTTTTTTTTTTTATCTCATGTTCAAATTTTGAAATATGACTCTTTTTTTTTTTTTTTTTTTAAGTTTTTTTTTTTTTTTTTTCCTTATCTCACGCTGGTTTCAAATTCAAATTTTTTTTTTTTTTTTTTTTTTTTTTCTCACGCACGAGAGTTTAAATCTTTTTTTTTTTTTTTTTTTTCACACGTTCAAACTCTTTTTTTTTTTTTTTTAATTAATTAAAAAAAAGGATTAACAGAAAATAATCAATGAAAAACAAACGAATGCAAAAAAATGAAAAGGGAGAATCTCACCTCTCCTTACCTTGTTCAAATCGTGTGATTGATGAGTGATGGATGCAAATGATAGAGACTCGATTGTGACTTGAACCTGAAACACTTGACAAACAAATCAAAAATAACAAAAAAGAAAACAAGGGATAGGTTTATACACTACCTTGCGTCAGGAGCTTTGGCTCTGATACCAAAGATGATACAAGCCTGGATCAGGATCGTGTTGTGTTTGATCAGAAGAGAATCTCGATTCTGGACAATCACAAGATGGGGAAGCGAATTGGACCACTCGAACTATGGATTGATCGAGATACACCAAGGATGATCCTGCAAACACGTTAGTGGTTTGAAGGTTCAGAAATTCTAAGAATTCTACTCGACGGCTAGCTAGGTTTAGACTTAGGGTTTTGTTCATAAAAGTTCTAATTGTTATTAATTGACCTAAAGAGTTTAAATAGTGTTGTCAATAAGTTTCTGGGCGAATTTCCTCTTGTCTCATAAAGAAACTTGGCCCAAAACTCAAAAACAGCAAATACAATGCATAAAAAATGGGCCCTAAACATTTGGGCCAACTTTGGACAAAATAAAGAGAAGAAAAATGTGAAAAAAAGAATGAAAGGCCCATCAAAAAGAAGGCCGAAAATTAGAGAAGAAAAATAAGTTTTCTACTCTAAACACACTAAGGGTGTTGCCTCGTTAAAACCTCTTTCGGAAAACCCAGTGGGACAAAACCGAAAGTAGGAAAAAGAGTACAATTTCTTAGCATGATTTTTCGGTGTCTTTACTTAGTGATAGTAAAGACACCAAGTGAAGCTGGTCGTGCATGAAGAAGATCACCGGTGAGAAGTGGTAGTGATCCGAGCTTAGCTGAGCTGGTGGTCAAGTTAGTTGTGTCTGGTCCGTCTTCTTTCCGCTCCAGCAAGTGCTTCACGAAATGGTTGAATTTGAAGCTAATTGCCTTTGCTCTTTGACGTGTGATCGGTCCACTTGGCACTTGCGGCGTAAGATCCTCCAAGTCTGGCTCGTTTGACGTTGTTGCGGTTCTGATGTCCTCATCATTTACTTTCAGGATATTAAGACTAATAAGGTGTTTGGAAAGGGAGTGTCCAAGGATGACTTGTATGTGCTTGAAGACACACAACCAGATTTCTCTTTATCTATTGCTTTCAACTCTGTTTTGAATAAGGCTAATAGTGCTATTTGGCATTCTAGATTAGGACATCCTCACTCTAGGGCTTTAGAACTATTGTTGCCAAGTATGTCTTTTAAAAATGATGAATGTGAAGCTTGTATACTAGGTAAACATTGTAAATCAGTGTTTCCTAAGTCTACAACTATATATGAAAATTGCTTTGATCTCATTAACTCTGAAGTTTGGACTTCACCATGCACATCTAGAGACAACCATAAATACTTTGTTACATTCATAGACCAAAAATCGAAATATACTTCGGTAACACTATTGCCAACAAAAGATATAGTCCTAGAAGCCTTCACTAAATTTCAAATGTATGTGACTAACCATTATAATGCCAAGATCAAAATTTTTAGATCAGATAATTGTTGGAATGAAGAAGAAATGATGAAAGATGAAAGCCTTCACTTACAAGTATAAAGGCGTGAGTATCTAGGTCAAAGGAGAGTGTCTAAGGCTTGTTTGTGTTCTAGTGTTATGTTATCCTTATAAGCCATTCAAGTATAAGGCTATCCTTGTTTCCAAACAAGCCTAGACTAGATTAGTATAAATACCTTACTCTCTTCACATTTGTAAGTAAGATGAATCATTCTCTTCATAATAATAAAAATAAATCCTTTCTCTCTCTAAAACTCTCTCTTCACCAATGGTGAATCATTATTTCTCATTCTCACATGGTATCAGAGCAGGTTTCGATCGATTCTCTTCATGAAACCTTCAAAATCTTCAAGTTCTTGCGCTACCTTCAAAACCAAGGCTGCCGAGAAGTCCGCCATCTTTGATCATGAATTCCGATCGAACCACGACAGATTTTCACGATCTGTTTTCTCTGGATTGTTCTCCGGCGAATTCTGAAGACTCGCCAACTTGGATCGCATCATTTGGCCACGGGAATCAAAAGATATGAGTTTTCTTGCAACAGATATCCGCGATCGTCTTCCTCCGCGAAGGTCTCCATTGAAGCGACCATAAAAGCTCGAGATCTTCATCAATTTCAATCAAACCACCGCCAAAACTGTAGAAGAAAGAGTCCTGTTGAAGAATCAAGAGGTCCGGTCTTACCCTAAGGTGATTTTAAAGACGTTCTTGATCAGTTCTTCTCGACGGCGTCGCGATCGGCTCCATCGGGAATCTCCGACTTTGCAACAAGCATAACTTCTTCAAAACTTCATCAAATCACGCGATTCCAAAGCCAAAACTCAAGTATATTGAGTCGAGTTGATGAATCGGGAGGTCCGCTTTGCCCCTTTTCAGGTTTTGTAGCTTCCTTGCTCTGTTTCTTGAAATCGGTCCTGTTTCGTCCTCTTCTGGGTAATTGACTTCAATCTCTCAATTTACTCGATCTGTTTCGAATCTTGGACGATCAAATCTTAGTTTAGGATGTTGTGAAGAGGTTCAGAAAGTTTGATTGCAATCCAATGATTTTTTGACTTCAAGAAAGTGTTTCTTGCAAGATAAGAAAAATTTCGAATTTGGAAAAAAGGCGGGAATGTTGTTTTTGAAGTCTTGTTGGTTATTGAAAACGGTTTTCACCTCTGAATCATCTATGTCTGAGTAGTAAAGAGACGTTATAGTTGTTGGCAAGTGGTTAGGAGGAGGTTGGAGTTGTTAGGATCAGTTGCTCACTCGCCCTTAGCAAGTAGAGGGCGCGTGAGGTAGGTCTGTGTGTAGCGGCCTTTGTTGCATGATTTGAAGTGTCTAAACTCGTTATCCTGGTCAAAATCTTCAGGAGAATATGCTTAGTCTAGTAGATAAGGGACTAACCAGAGTTTGGAAGGCGTTTTTCAAGTTTTGTTTTAGGTTTCACATGCATACACTCATGGAGTGTGCAAAAGGAATGAACTATCTTCTTGTGGTCAAGAATGAATGGAAAATGCAAGGAAGAGAGGTTTGAAGAAAGGATAAACCTTCTAAGAAGGAGGTTTTAAATGATTCTACATAGGTTGCTGCTCCAAAGAAGGAGGCATTGCTTCACCACCAAAGGCGCTTTCAATGAGAGGGAGTGCCTAGATCAGAACCAGTTCCTAAACTCAAATGCAAAGACTTAGTATCAAAGTCTATGCATTCAGGCTATTTCTAAACTCTAATCCAACTATTTTATTGATTTCATTGATGGTTGTGTGAGTTAGAACTCTAGGAAATTTGGTATCTAGGTGGTTAGTAAATCATGAATTCTATTGAATTGTTTTCATGTATTTAGAAATTGTTAAAATGTGACATCTTGAACCTAGTTTAGCTAGCTGAATCATTTGTTAATGAATTGCATTGATCTTAAGGGAAGAGAACCTTGTCTTTTACTTAGAACAATAAGTTTAAGAAGGCATGTTGAATCCAAAAGTCCTTAGGCAGTGTTTAAAATTAAGTTTGGTTAATCTTAATCATTCTCTTTCACTCACTACCTTTTGTTTAGAATCTGTTTATGATCAACAGGTTAAAAGGCTTAAGGTGGAAGTTGATGTTTAGCTTGATTGTCTAACAAAGGCAAAAGAAATCAAGTGGAAAAGACACAGCACATGGAGAATGAGTTAGAACCGATTGCCACCAAGAACAGCCACCACAAGGAGTGGAGAGGAAAGACTGGTGGAATGTGATGAATCAGCTCTCTCATGGAGTAATGTGTCATTTGGCGTGTGCTTGAAGTGAAAAACAACTCAGCACACATGCTGCAAGATCAAATCATAATCAATCACAAAGGAGGAATACTCACAAAGACTTAGTATCAAAGTCTTTGCAAAGGCTATCTCTAAACCTTTTACTTATTCCTTGATTGATTACATTCTCATTTAGAAATGTTCATAGGATGAAAGAGAACCTAGGAAGACTTTGCATTGCATTTAGAACCTAGATGGATCCAAAATTCACCTTGACATTCATCATCATCATTCTCTATTATTCTTCATCATTCTCTTAAAATCTCATCTATTCTACTTAACATCATATACTTTTAATCTCCAAATCTAATATTCTTCATATTTTTTGATACTTTAAATCTTCTATTCTCTAGACATTGTCTATTCTACCAGATACTTACAATCATTCTCTAGACCAATTTAAGACATTCATTTATGCTCATTCTTCCAAACTTGACTCTTGTTCTTGTTTTTAGTGTCAAGCTTGTGGGGGGGAAAGGAAATGAGCATTCAATGGACAAAGAAAGGGCGGTTCATGAAGAGGATCCAAGTTGGCGCAAGGTGCTGTACCTTGGTCGGGCGGTTCATGGTCGATGCTGGTACAAGTGGCGCATGAAGCTGGATCGTGGCTGGCCGTGCTAAGGTGTCTGGTTCAAGTAATCTCATGCCAAGGACGAGCTTGGTACATGGTCGGGCTTCTCGACCCGTGGCTGACTTCGCTGGTACATATACGTGGACCTGCTGGATCCTGATCGTTCTGCGGGATAGTATCTTTGACCTGGCCAGGTACTGGATCATGGACGTGCCTATGTCTGTGCTGAGTTTGGAATGGACAAGCTGGAGCTGGAGGTGCAAACAAGGACAATCATATTCAGGGAGTGTCTGGCACAAGCAAGGACAACACAAGAAGTGGGTCTGGTGCAAACAAGGGCATTGAAGGTGTCTGGTGCATTCAAAAGCTTTCAAGGCACAAAGAAGGATATTCCAAAAAAGGAGATATCTGGTGCATACAAAGGCTTTCAAGTCACAAACAAGGACATTCAAAGATTAGTCTGGCACACTCAAGGGCTTCCAAGCTGTCTGCCAAAACCAAGTGAGCATAAGAAGTGTGCTCAGTCTGTTTCTCTCATGGAGGCCGCAAGTAAGGTCATCAAAATCATCTGTCATCAATTGAGGATTGAACCAATGGCCATCAAGCTACCAAGTCTCATGGAGAAGGAGTAAGCTGATGGAAAGTGATGAATCACCTCAGGACCAAATTCTCTCATCAAAGGTTCTATCTAGGATAAGTTCTTTAAACTCTATGATTTTTAGGTTGAGAATTTGGCTAGATATTATACTTGATACCAGACTTGATATTACTCAAGTTCTGGAATACTAATCTTTATTTTTGAGTTGCTATGATGTTTTTAGATCAGGAAGTGATGAAACAGTCATAAGCATGACTTACCCTACATCAATTAGTGGAAGCATGGTGGAAAAATGTTTAGGAGGTTTAAATTAAAGGCTTTAAGGAAAGCTGGATCATAATCACCTCTTAAAGACAAGGAGTCAAAAGAAAGGGGGAGAAATGGACCAGACTTAAAAGGAGCTTCAAGACAACCATTCACAAGCGTTTGTCATTAAGGCCTTTATCCAAGGATCTATGGAGCTCTCTGGTGAATTTAAAGCTCATAGATTCAATGGCCAATCCCTAAGCTAAGAAGACTTCACTCTTTTTCCCTTACTATTGGTTTTGTCCCAAAGGGTTTTCCATACTAAGGTTTTTAATGAGGAAGTTCTTTAAGGTTACAAGCTTGGTTTCTATGAATATTAATCAAGCTTGAAAGGGAGTAAAGAGGAAGAAGGAGGAAGTCTCTTCATCTGTGCAAGTTCAACCATTCACCCATGCTTAAACTTGAGGGGGAGTGTTGGAATGAAGAAGAAATGATGAAAGATGAAAGCCTTCACTTACAAGTATAAAGGCGTGAGTATCTAGGTCAAAGGAGAGTGTCTAAGGCTTGTTTGTGTTCTAGTGTTATGTTATCCTTATAAGCCATTCAAGTATAAGGCTATCCTTGTTTCCAAATAAGCCTAGACTAGATTAGTATAAATACCTTACTCTCTTCACATTTGTAAGTAAGATGAATCATTCTCTTCATAATAATAAAAATAAATCCTTTCTCTCTCTAAAACTCTCTCTTCACCAATGGTGAATCATTATTTCTCATTCTCACAATAATGGAGGGGAATATACAAGTCTAGCATTCAAACAACACTTAGATAAACATGGAATCATCCATCAAACAAGTTGTCCTTACACGCCCCAACAAAATGGAGTGGCTGAAAGAAAGAACAGGCATCTCATGGAAGTGGCACGGTCTATCATGTTCCAAAGCAATGTCCCAAAGAAGTTTTGGGGAGATGCACTTGTTACCGCTTGCTACCTCATCAATAGACTCCCCACAAAAATCTTGGAGGATTTATCCCCATTTGAGGTACTTAATAAGAGTAAACCATCTATTTCACACTTACGTGTCTTTGGGTGTGTTTGTTATGTTCTTATTCCAGGAGAACAAAGGAATAAGTTAGAAGCAAGAAGTGTGAAAGCCATGTTTATAGGGTATTCCACTACCCAAAAGGGATACAAGTGCTACAATCCAGAGACTAGAAAGGTGCTAGTCTCACGAGATGTGAAGTTTGTAGAAGCAAAGGGGTTCTATGAAGATAAGAATTGGGATGATCTTAAAGATCTCTCCCAATCTCCATGAGACCGAGCTACCAATCTTAAACATCTTATGGAGAACCTAGGAATCTCATTCCCTAATGCACCAGCTGCTTCTCCATCACCAGCCACTTCTCCTCCTCCTCCTCCTTTTGATGTTGCCCCGGCTATTCCTCTTGATCATGAGGGGGGCACAGAGGATGAACAAGAGATTGCATCTGAATCACACGACCAGGATGCAAGCTCTAGTGTCCATAATCAAGAAGAATATGCGCCAGAAGTTCAGACTGAGGAAGAAGAATATCAAGAAGAACAAGTGGTGCTAAGGAGAAGTCAAAGGGATAAGAAACCAGCCTCAAATTGGATCAATACCAGAGTCTACTACAATGCACAAGCAGTAGCCCATCCAACACAAGTGATTTGCTCTCTAGCTCATATTCCTTCAGAACACCAAGCCTTTACAACAGCTCTAGATCAAGGGCAGGTTCCAAGAGACTATGAGGAAGCTAAGGAGCATAAGGTGTGGAGAGAAGCAGTTAAGGCTGAATGTAAGGCCATGGAGATCAATCACACTTGGGATGAAGCTGATCTACCTAAGGACAAGAGGACAGTGAGCTCAAGATGGATCTTCACCATCAAATACAAAAGCAATGGAGAGATAGAACGATACAAGGCTAGATTGGTAGCAAGAGGGTTCACTCAGACCTATGGAGAAGACTACCATGATACATTTGCACCAGTAGCCAAACTACACACTGTAAGAGTTCATCTATCTCTTGCTACTAACCTTGAATGGGAGTTATGGCAGATGGATGTCAAGAATGCTTTCCTACAAGGAGAATTAGAGGATGAAGTCTATATGACACCTCCACCTGGTCTTGAAGACACAGTAACTCTAGGAAAGGTTCTAAGGCTAAGAAAAGCTATCTATGGACTTAAACATTCACCAAGAGCTTGGTACCACAAGTTGAGTATGACACTGAGAGATAGAGGCTTTAGGAAGTCTGAAGCTGATCACACTCTCTTCACACTCCAAAGCCAATCAGGTATGGTAGTCATTCTCATTTATGTAGATGATATAATCATCTCAGGGAATGACAAGGTAGGAATTCAATCTACTAAAGATTATCTTAAGTCTGTTTTTGATATTAAAGACTTAGGTGAACTTAAGTACTTCCTAGGGATAGAAGTATGCCGAACAAAAGAAAGCCTCTTCTTATCACAAAGGAAGTACACACTTGATCTTCTAACTGATGCAGGAAAGTTAGAAGCCAAACCAGCAAAGACTCCCCTAGAGGAAGGCTATAAGGTGGAACGTGAGGGGGAGCTTGGAGATGAACCGTTTGAAGAAACCAAACTCTATAAGAAGATGGTTGGTAAGTTAATCTATCTAACCATTACTAGACCTGACTTGTGTTTTGCTGTGAATCAGGTCATCCAACATATGCAAGCTCCAAAATTGCACCACTGGAATATGGTGGACCGGATCTTGAGGTACCTCAAAGGAACCCATGATCAAGGCATTTGGATGGGATGCAATGGGAGCTCAGAGATTGTAGGATATTGTGATGCTGATTGGGCTGGAGACAGAAATGACAGAAGATCAACAACCGGCTATTGCACATTCATTGGAGGCAATCTAGTCACTTGGAAGACAAAGAAGCAGAAAGTGGTCTCCTGCTTAACTGCTGAAGCTGAATATCGTGCCATGAGAAAGCTGACCACTGAACTCACTTGGCTCAAGAACCTTCTCAAGGATCTAAACATAGAAGTCTCAACACCAATCACCATGCATTGCGACAATCAAGCAGCCATACACATAGCATCCAACAATGTGTTTCATGAGAGAACCAAACACATTGAAGTTGACTGTCACAAGGTCAGACAAGTAGTGGAGCAAGGCATAATCTTACCGTGCTACACAAGAAGCTCAGATCAACTTGCAGACATTTTCACCAAGGCTGCAAGTCTCAAGGTATGTGAGTCCATCCTCCCAAAACTTGGACTCATCAACCTTTCCAGCCAATGATTCTCCTAATCATGGAGTCCACACTCTTTTTCCCTTAGTATGGTTTTGTCCCAATGGGTTTTCCATTCTAAGGTTTTTAATGAGGTGGGTCTTCATGGTTCCAAGCTTAACCATTCATCTTATGGCTAAGCTTGAGGGGGAGTATTGGATTGAAGCCTTAGGCTTGAAGCTGAAAAAGTTAATGAAGCCCAAGCCCAAATCAGAAGTTCAAGGTCTGTGCATTAGGCTGAGATAATGAAGTGAAGCCCAGGGTCTTTCCACACATGTGCAACACAAGGCCTGAATTAAGTAAGCCCAAACAAGCCCAAAACTGTCCAAGACACCTTCTAGAAGCTCTCCTAGGCGTGGGTTTGGAGAGGGAAGGAAGAGTCACATGTTGGCTTAACCAATTTGAATTTCTAGCTGTTAGGAGCTGTCACTTTCACCATTTGGTGAAGTGCATTTGTCTTATCTCTATTCTCTGGCTATAAATACATTGTATGCTCACCATAAATCAATCAAGGAAATAGAATCCTCCTTCCATACTCTCTGTCTCACAATCTCTCTCTATTATTCTCACTCTTGTTCTTCCCTTATCAAATATAAACCCAGAAACTCTCCTACCTATTCTAACTATTATTCTGCAAATTCTAACAAGGAGAACTCAAATACTTTCTTGGTATAGATGTGTGTAGATCAAAGGAAGGATTATTTTTATCAAAGAAAAAATATGCACTTGACCTTTTAAGTGAAGCAGGTGACTTAGGAGACAAACCGGTTACAACACCCATTAAGGACTCATACAAGACTAATAGACAGGGGGAGCTTGAAGATCAACCATTTGAAGATGTGACTCAATACCGCAGGATGGTTGGTAAGCTCATATATCTTACAATTACAAGACCTGACTTATGCTTTGCTGTGAACCAGGTTAGCCAACACATGAAAGCTCCAAGGATACAGCATTGGAACATGGTGAACCGCATACTCAAGTACATCAAGGGAGCTCCAGGCCAAGGCATTTGGATGGGTTGCAATGGGAGCTCTGAGATTGTTGGGTACTGTGATGCGGATTGGGCAGGAAACCGTGATGACAGGAGGTCTACCACGGGATATTGTACATTCATTGGAGGGAACTTGGTTACTTGGAAGAGCAAGAAGCAGAAGATCGTGGCATGCTCCAGTGCTGAGGCAGAGTACAGAGCAATGAAGAGGCTCACAACAGAGTTAATGTGGCTCAAGAACTTGCTTAAAGACTTGGGAATAGAATCACAATCTCCTATCACAATGCATTGTGATAACCAAGCAGCAATTCACATTGCTTCAAACTCAGTCTTTCATGAGAGGACCAAACACATAGAGGTGGATTGTCACAAGGTCAGGGAGCAAATACAACTAGGAATGATCATGCCGTGTTATACCAAGAGTTCAGACCAGCTTGCTGATATCTTCACCAAAGCAGCCAGCTCCAGGGTTTGTGAGTTCGTCCATGACAAGCTTGGACTCACAAACCTTCCTTACCAATAGTCCTCTTAACAGTGAAGGCCATACTCTTTTTCCTTAGTATGTTTTTATCCCAAAGTGGTTTTTCATACTAAGGTTTTTAATGAGGTGGTTCTTCATTGTTCCAAGATAAACCATTCATCATGGTTGATCTTGAGGGGGAGTATTGAGTTAGAGAAAGGAAATAAAGAGGAGTGGTCAACCAATTCTTAAGTTGGGACACAGACATAGACAGCCCAGACATGAGGAACATGGACGGGCTAAGTATTTGGAATATGGAATGGCCCAGGATGGAGTTGGGACATGGGACGGCCCAGGGAAGACTTGGTGTGGCCCAATCATTTAAAATGTTCTAGAAGGAGTCTTGGCAAGAGGAGAAGACCGTTGGAGGACTTTGACCAGCCAAGATCACGTGTGGAAGCAAACTCCCACCCGTTAGGAGCTGTCGCCATCAGCCTTGGATCCAGCACTCTCTCTCTCTCATTTCTTTATTGTTTATGTCCCTATTTCGAAAACCTAGCTACCTAAGTGTCTGTCTATATATATCATACACCTAAGGTTGTAAATGAATCAAGAAAAGGAAATAAACTCTTCCTTCTTCCATTCTCTCATACTCGCCATTAAAACTCTGTCCAAACTCTCATTCTTCTCTTGCAAACACTTAATTCCGCAAACATATACATTCTTTCACACACTTGTGCAGAAAAAGGCCTGAATTAAGTAAGCCCAAACAAGCCCAAGACACCTTCTAGAAGCTCTCCTAGGCGTGGGTTTGAAGAGGGAAGGAAGAGTCACATGTTGGCTTAACCAATTTGAATTTCTAGCTGTTATGAGCTGTCACTTTCACCATGTGGTGAAGTGCCTTGGTCTTATTCTCTACTCTTTGGCTATAAATACATTGTATGCTCACCATAAATCAATCAAAGAAATATACTCATCCTTCACAAATTCTCCATTCTCTCATCTCTTAGTTTATTCTCTTGTTCTTCATTCTACCCAAAATCTCCAACCAAACTCTTTTGTAAACTCTCTTATATCTATTTAATTCCCGCAAATTCTAACATAATCTTGATGGCCAAAAGAAAGCCGAGTTTGTTAAATCTTTGCATGAACAGGTTAAGCAAAATATTGATGAAAGGACTAAGATGTATTCTAGGAAGAAAAACAAAGGTCGAAAGGAACTAGTGCTAGAACCAGGAGATCTCGTATGGATTCATATAAGGAAGGAAAGATTTCCAAATGAGAGAAAATCGAAATTAATGCCAAGAGTAGATGGACCATTTTCAGTCATGAGCAGAATCAACAATAATGCTTACCAAATCGATCTTCAAGGTAAGTATTCTATAAGCTCTACTTTTAACATTTATGACTTAATTCCTTTTTGTTGCAGATGAACTGGATTTGAGGTCAAATCCTTTTAATGGAGGAGGGGATGGTGCGACCCAGAATGAACCTGACTTGGATTCATCAGAAGAGGAGGAGGAAGGAGAGGAGGAAGGACCCGGCCAGCCTACGACCGACCACCTCACGCCACCGGAACACGGCCAGGCCACGATCACGGAACACAGCCATCCCACGTTCCACCGATGGTCCAATTCGCATGTGTCCGATGACCAGTCCAAGCCATAACTTGTACCACCTGACCCATGGATCATGACTGACCCAAACTCGACCAATTTCTTGCCGAATGACTTACAAAACAAAGAAGAAGAAGGCATGGCCCAAGTTCAGACCCAAGAAGAGTTGTGGCTTGGTCCAATAACAAGCTCCAGAAGCAAGGCCCAAAAAGAAGCTCTCCAAGCCCTAGTCCTAATCAAAAATAAAAGGGAAGAAGAATTTGAGATTGGACCAATCCATTGGTTTAATTTAATGTTTTGTGATCACTTAAATTAAACCAAGGGGCATTAGGATAAAATAGAATATCTTTTGAAATTAAATCAATTAAATCAAGAGATATTCTTGTTAGCTAAAAATTAGGATAATAGTATCTTTTGATATTAATAAATTAAATCAAAGATATTCTTGTTGTCTAGAAATTAGGAGAAGTAGTTAGGATATGATTTTGTAGATATGATTTAGATAGGACTTTCAGCCTATAAAAAGGCTTCTCCTCCCCTTGTACAAAACACATCGAATTTTATACTTAATACAAAAGCTCTTTTGCTTCTTGCTTTCTCTGTTCAGCCTAAGAACATTGATTTCTATTCACTTAAGGGTAGAGTAATCTACTGTGAAATTCCATAGCTCTTTGCAGGGTGATCCTGTGCTAGTGGAATCAAAACCCCTTCATCATTCACAACAATTGAAGAGCTAGTAGCCTTCAAATTCATCCCCATCCAGCCGCGATCAAAACAAGAGAAGCTAGTAGCTTCTATCCATACATCCAACCATCCGCTGCCCAAGGAGAGTTAGTAACCTCCTTCTTCATCATTCAACCTACCTTCAAGCCGATTTTCTGGTATATTCATAACCAGGGCCGCACCAAATGTACCAAAGAGATTCTGGGGAGATGCTGTGGTTGCAGCTTGCTATCTGATCAACCGCCTACCAACCAAAATCCTTCAAGACATATCACCCTTTGAGGTACTCAACAATTCCAAGCCTTCTATTAATCACCTAAGAGTCTTTTGATGTGTGTGTTATGTCTTAGTTCCAGGAGAAAACCGCAATAAGCTTGATGCCAAGAGTATGAAGAGTATGTTTCTTGGATACTCCATCACACAGAAAGGATATAAGTGTTTTGTTCCAGAGACTGGCAAGGTGTTGGTGTCACGGGATATTAAGTTCTTAGAAAGCAAGGGATACTACACTGAAAAGGATTGGGATAGTCTAAAAGAGCTCTCCACTTCTCAGTCTGACCGAGCAGCTAATTTGAAGAGCCTACTAGAGACACTTGGGATCTCATCTTTTCCGAATCCCATTAGTCATGAATAACCCTCAGAAGCCTCTGGACTTGCTCCTGAGGGGGAGAATTCAGATAGTCATGATCAAGTCTTCTCGGTTCATGAGGATGTGGAAGAGGTCCAGATAGACTCAGATCAAGAGGTTTCAACTTCCAATACTCAAGGTGAACATCTAGCCTCCACAGATGCACAATCCACTGATTGCACCACTTCAGTCACAGAGGTGGTACCTTTGAGAAGAAGCACCAGAGTAAGGAAGGATCGATCCAACTGGGTAAACACCAGAGCCTATTTCAACAGTCAGGCTGTTGCTCACCCTATTCAAGCCGTGTGTTCTCTGGCTCAGTATCCGGATGACCACCTAGTATTTATTGGTACACTTGATCAACATGAAGTGCCTAAGACGTATGATGAAGCTAAAGAACACAAAGTGTGGAGAGAAGCCGTAGGGGAGGAACATGGAGCTATGCAAAGGAACCACACATGGGATGAAGCCGATTTGCCAAAAGGGAAGAAGGCAGTAGGATCAAGATGGGTCTTTACCATTAAGTACAGGAGTAATGGGGAGATTGAGAGATACAAGGCTAGGCTAGTAGCTAAAGGTTTTACACAAACCTATGGAGAGGACTACTGTGATACTTTTGCACCAGTTGCCAAGCTACACACAGTGAGAGTCTTACTCTCCCTAGCCACTAACCTGGAATGGGAATTGTGGCAGATGGATGTCAAAAACGCATTCCTTCAAGGGGAATTAGAAGAGGAGGTTTATATGACACCACCTCCAGGCCTTGAAGATACAATTGCACCAGGCAAAGTACTAAAGCTGAGAAAGGCAATCTATGGACTCAAGCAGTCTCCAAGGGCCTGGTACCACAAGCTTAGCTCAACCCTACTAAACCGTGGATTCAAGAAATCGGAATCAGATCACACTCTCTTCATCCTCACAGGCCAGAAGGTATTATAGTCATTCTCATATATGTAGATGATATTATCATCTCTGGGAATGACAAGGTAGAAATCCTTGATACAAAAACATATCTTAAATCTATATTTGACATCAAGGATTTAGGAGAGCTTAAATATTTTCTTGGTATAGAAGTATGTAGATCAAAGGAAGGACTATTTTTATCCCAGAGGAAATATGCACTTGACCTTTTGAGTGAAGCAGGTGACTTAGGAGACAAACCAGTTATGACACCCATTGAAGACTCATACAAGACTAATAGACAGGGGGAGCTTGAAGATCAACCATTTGAAGATGTGGACATTGATCACTCCAAGCTAGATGATGAGCCGACCTTGGAGACTATCATTCCCAGAGTTCCAGAAGGTCCATTAACACGGCTCAAAGCCCGGTCTATTGGTCACAAATTCAGCCAGTTTGTAGACTTCATGATCACCCAAAAACCACTCCACGAAATGCCTTCCTCATCAACTCACACGCAAAAGGAGGAAGATCCAGCAAACCGCAGCTTGTTTGCAGCATCACATGAGCCATGGAGGCACCTCAGTCAAGAGACATCAGCTTCTGGTGTCTTTACCATCTCTCTAAGGTAAAGGCACAAAAGACATGCTAGAGAGTTGTATTCTTTTTCCTATCTTTGGTTTTGTCCCACAGGGTTTTCCAAAGAGGGTTTTAATGAGGCAACACCTCTAGTGTGCAATTCAAGACTTGTTCACCATCATTCATCTTTCACAAGTCTTGGAATAATCAGGAGCTGAAGATCACCACTAAGAAGACCCAAAAACATTCTATGTGTTTTAGGACTTCTTGCCATTTAAGTGTTAGGGTTTTTAGACTACTTGTTGTTTTTAATTTGGCTTGAACTTCATGTTGTTTTTATTTTAAAAACTTCCTGTTGTTTTTTTTTAGGCTTAGGTTATTATAAATACCTAAGCCATCTAATGGAATAAACACAAGTTTTTACCTAATAGAAAAATCAACTCTCTCTCTCTCTCTCTCAGCCGCCAGCAGGTTAGAGAAAACACCCTTCTCTTGTTGAAAACTCATTCAACCTTGAAGGATCTCTTGGTGTATCACGAGAATCTCCATACCTCGTGTGGTCCAATTCCTTTCCCCAAAACCGTGCCACAACTTGGAGAGCTTCTCCCTTGTTCTTGCACAACACCTTCTGCAGATTACAAGCTTCCTTGTTTGCCTAATTTTGCGCCTAGCCTGTGAGATTCTCCAAGCTTGCATCATACAAAGTAAGATAGAGTTCACTATTTAGACCAATCTAATCTAGACTTGTTTGGATACTAAGATAGCCTAATTACATGATTGGCTACAGGGATAACATATCATTAAACTCAAACAAGTCTAAGTCACTCTCACTTAGTCATATGGCGCCTACAAGTGTCTAAGCCACTCTTGCTTCATTTTATCTTGTTGTCTTCATCATTCCTCTTCATTCCAATACTTCCCCTCAAGCCTAAGTCATGGAGAATGCCTAAGCATGCAACCATGAAGTATTACCTCATTAAAAACCTAAAGAAGGAAAACCTAATTGGGACAAAACCTTTTCTAGGGTAAAAGAGTATAACACTCCATGTTGGGATCATTGATGTGGAAGAAACATCAAACCAAGTCTAGGGTAGATGGAACCGCCTGTCTTCAAGGTTGTAGCATTGGTAAACACATCAGCTAGTTGATCTTCACTCCTTGTGTAGCAAGGTAGAATAGTGCCATTTCCAATAGCTTCCCTTACCTTATGGCAGTCAACTTCAATATGCTTTGTCCTCTCATGAAATACAGAATTAGAAGCAATATGTATGGCAGCTTGATTGTCATAATGGACAGTAATTGGAGACTCTAAGCATACACCTTACATATCAAAGAGGAGTTGTTTCAGCCAGATGCATTCTGTTGTAAGCTTCCTCATGGCCCTGTATTCAGCTTCTGCACTAGAACAAGATACAACCTTTTGCTTCTTAGTCTTCCAAGTTATAAGATTACCTCCTATGAAAGTGCAGTAGCCAGTTGTACTTCTCCTATCTTCTCTGTCTCCTGCCCAATCTGCATCACAATAACCTACAATTTCTGTGTTCTTATTATGTCCCATTCATATACCTTGTTCCTTAGTGCCTTAAATATCTCAAAATGCGAATAATCATATCCCAATATCTTATCCTTGGGTCTTGCATGTGTTGAGATACCTGATTCACTGCAAAACATAAGTCAGGTCTAGTGATGGTCAAGTAAATTATCTTACCAACCACTTGTCTATACAGCTTTGCATCATGAAACTAGTCATTTCCTAGCTCCCCCTCAGGTTCTATCTTGTAGCCTTCTTCAAGGGGTGTCTTAGCTGGTTTAGCTTCAAACATGTCTGTAGAGGTTAGTAGATCCACAATATATTTCCTTTGAGATAAAAAGAGTATTGGACTGAAGAAATAAAGACAGAAGAGATGGGCTTGCAAAAGGACCTTCCAGCGCAGAGCAAGTTGGGCTAATGTCTGTCCAGCCCAAGCCCAAATCTGAAGTCCAAGATCTGTGCATTAGGCTGAGATAATGAATTGAAGCCCAAGGAGTGAAGCCCAGGGTCTGTCCACACTTGTGCAGCACAAGGCCTGAATTAAGTAAGCCCAAACAAGCCCAAGACACCTTTTAGAAGCTCTCCTAGGCGTGGGTTTGAAGAGGGAAGGAAGAGTCACATGTTGGCTTAACCAATTTGAATTTCTAGCTGTTAGGAGCTGTCACTTTCACTATGTGGTGAAGTGCCTTGGTCTTATTCTCTACTCTTTGGCTATAAATACATTGTATGCTCACCATAAATCAATAAAAAGGAAATATACTCATCCTTTACAAATTCTCCATTCTCTCATTCTCTTCGTTTATTCTCTTGTATTGGACCGAGTGTGTACAAGGAGGAGTTGGTTCGTGTGATAAGGTATATGGAAGGGAAGCTTGTGTATAAGGAAGCGTGTGATAGTGATAAGCCTTCATGTAACGGCTCTATAAGCACACTATCTTATCCCTAGTCTAGACAACCTATCATGTAACCTAGGTAGATTTCTATTTAAGGCTAAGCAGCCTCTCATTGTAAGCAACACAATCTAATGGAATCGATTTCTCTCATTAGATAACACTTCTATACTCTCTTCTTTATACTCTCGTCCATTCCTAAACTCTTATTCATACAAAACTATCATGGTATCAGAGCAATCTTGATTCTCTCTAATCTTCCGCAAATCTTATACTCTAGTGTTTTTTCTTTTTCTTGTTTCTTCAAATCGTTTTATGCTTGCTAAAAACGCTTACCTTGTATTAATCATGTCTTAGTCTATCTTCTCTGAGATCAAAGATCCTCAAATCCATGGGAAATGAGTTGAATGAAGGCTAGACATGGTTATCCCTTGTGTTTAGTTGTTTTTTAAGTAAGGTCTAAGTTGTCGCCATTATTGTACGGATGAATCTCCCAAGGAAGCTCTACTCAGCGGTCAAGACAGCTCCTTTCTTCATCTGAGTGGTGAAAGAAGCTTCCTTTAGTTCATCTGTTGTTAAAAGTTCAGTGGTCGGAGCAAGTCAAGAGCCCCGGCTCACCTTAAAACTGTGTCCGCCATTGGTGTACGGTCATCCTCTCTAAAGACCGTGTCTTTCACGATTGGTCCTTCTTCCCTCTTTAGTTCTAAGGTTGAAGGGTCTACCTGAGCTCATCTGTGGCTTTAGAAGCTTTAAAGGAGGTGTCTTTAGCTGAACCCAGGAGTGTCCGTACTCGTCTTCCTCGACAAGGTTTTTCACAAAATCCGTACAACCCGCGTTAAAACCTTAAAGGTAGCTCCTTTCCTCTCAAGACAGTGCTGCTGAGTCTTGTTAAAGTTCGCCTTATCTCCATGTGTAGCCGTTCTGTGTCTGGTCGAGTGCTTTGTCTTTCTTAGGACACAAGTAGGATACACTGTTCTGGGTTTGGTGTGTTTCGGCTGGTTGCTTCTTAAGGTGTGTTCTTAAAGAAAAGGAGCTTCTTGGATTAAGGTTGGAACGGTGTTAGGATAAAGGTGATTCTCTTGAGGTGTTCTAAGTCACAGAATCACTTGTAACTCGAAATCTTTTAGTTCTTCATTCGGGTCTTCTTAAGGGGATCTTCTAAAAATGGAGAACACAAGGTCTATGGTTATCCCTGTGACCTTAAAGGGACTTAACTACCTTCTATGGTCCAGAATGGTAAAGACTACTCTAGGTGGCCGAGGACTAGGGATGCATATTTTCCTAGATGAAGCTCCTCCAAAGGCGTTCCACCAAGAAGATGGGCAGGAGATCATGATTGTTGATGAGGAGAAATGAGTTCAGGAGGATCAGTTCGTTCTGTCCATCATTCAAAGCTCACTGGATGTACCTATCCTAGAAGCCTATTCTGATGAGGACATCGGAACCGCAACAACGCCAAACGAGCAAGACTTGGAGGATCTTACGCCGCAAGTGCCAAGTGGACCGATCACACGTCAAAGAGCAAAGGCAATTAGCTTCAAATTCAACCATTTCGTGAAGCACTTGCTGGAGCGGAAAGAAGACGGACCAGACACAACTAACTTGACCACCAGCTCAGCTAAGCTCGGATCACTACCACTTCTCACCGGCGATCTTCTTCATGCACGACCAGCTTCACTTGGTGTCTTTACTATCACTAAGTAAAGACACCGTAAAATCATGCTAAGGAATTGTACTCTTTTTCCTACTTTCGGTTTTGTCCCACTGGGTTTTCCGAAAGAGGTTTTAACGAGGCAACACCCTTAGTGTGTTTAGAGTAGAAAACTTATTTTTCTTCTTTAATTTTCGGCCTTCTTTTTGATGGGCCTTTCATTCTTTTTTTCACATTTTTCTTCTTTTTATTTTGTCCAAAGTTGGCCCAAATGTTTAGGGCCCATTTTTTATGCATTGTATTTGTTGTTTTTGAGTTTTGGGCCAAGTTTCTTTATGAGGCAAGAGGAAATTCGTCCAGAAACTTATTGACAACACTATTTAAACTCTTTATGTCAATTAATGACAATTATAACTTTTATGAACAAAACCCTAAGTCTAAACCTAGCTAGCCGTCGAGTAGAATTCTTAGAATTTGTGAACCTTCAAACCACTAACGTGTTTGCAGGATCATCCTTGGTGTATCTCGATCAATCCATAGTTCGAGTGGTCCAATTCGCTTCTCCATCTCGTGATTGTTCAGAATCGAGATTCTCTTCTGATCAAACACAACACGATCCTGATCCAGGCTTGTATCATCTTTGGTATCAGAGCCAAAGCTCTTGACGTAGGGTAGTGTATAAACCTATCCCTTGTTTTCTTTTTTGTTATTTTTGATTTGTTTGTCAAGTGTTTCAGGTTAAAGTCACAATCGAGTCTCTATCATTTGCATCCATCACTCATCAATCACACGATTTGCACAAGGTAAGGAGAGGTGAGATTCTCCCTTTTCATTTTTTTGCATTCGTTTGTTTTTCATTGATTATTTTCTGTTAATCCTTTTTTTTTAATTAATTAAAAAAAAAAAAAAAAAAAGAGTTTGAACGTGTGAAGAAGGAAAAAAAAAAAAAAAAAAAAAAAATTTGAATTTGAAACCAGCGTAAGATAAGGAAAAAAAAAAAAAAAAAAACTTTAAAAAAAAAAAAAAAAGAGTCATATTTCAAAATTTGAACATGAGATAAAAAAAAAAAAAAAAAAAAAAATTCATTTGCTAGATTTAGATTAAATTAGCTATTTTCTAGGATTTTAAAATTTTATGCAATTATAAAATTTAGGATAATTTTGTCATTTAGTTTTTATTTGCATAATTTTAGGTTTCTAGGATTTTAGTTTTAGTTCACTTAAAAAAAAAAAAATTGAATTTAAATTATAATTTGTTAAATTTAGATTAGATTAGCTATTTTCTAGGGTTAGATTAAATTAGATATTTTTTTTTTATTGATTTCAAAATTTCATGCAATTAGAAAATTTAGGATAATTTTATCATATATATATATATTTTTTTTATTTTTTTTTATTTGCATAAATTTAGTATATAATTTTTTTTGCATAATTTTAGCATATAGTTTTATTAGAATTAATTTATTATATAGTTTTTATTTGTATTAAACTTAGGCTAAAATTTTGTCAATATTTATTTGCATTAAAATTTGTATTAGAAGTCCCTAGGATAAGTTTATTTGCATACTAGGTCTTTAGACTAAATTTATTTGCATATTAAGTCCCTAGGTTAAGTTTATTTGCATATTAAGTCCCTAGATTAAGTTTATTTGCATACTAGGTCCTTAAGTAAAATTTATTTGCATATTAAGTCCCTAGATTAAATTTATTTACATACTTAGTCCTTAGGTCAAAATTAATTACACATTAGGTCCTTAGGTCAAAATTATTTGCATAATTAATCCTTAAAAAAAAAAAAATTGCATAAGTAGTCCTTAAGATTCTTTATTATTCTGGTTCTCCTCAAAGAAACAGAATGTCCGACAAGTCGGACCCCGCTGACGTCAACAGTGCCATGTTGCACATGTTAGCGAATCTGAGTGGTCAAATTAATGCTATGGCCACAGGCATAGACCGACTCGGAGAGCTATTAACGGCAACAAGAGCTGAGATCCCGGAATCCTCTCGTCAAGGAGCAGATCGAGGCTTTGAGCAACCACCGCCACCTTTCCAACCACCCCCACCTCCACATTTCCAACCACCGCCACCACCACCTTTCCAAGCTCAACCGCCAACACATCAAGCCCCGGAAGTAAAGCTTAACCCTCCAACATTCGCTGGTAGAGTGGACCCCGAGGCTTATTTAGATTGGGAACGCCGGATGGAGCATATTTTTGACTACTATCGATATGCCGATCCGAGGAAAGTAGCTCTAGCTACGGCTCAGTTTACCGACCATGCTCTGACATGGTGGGATCGAGAATGTACCGAGAGAAGAAGAAACCGGTACGGAAACATAGTATCGTGGGACGAATTAAAGTACGTCATGAGCCGACGTTACGTTCCACCGCACTTTCACCGAGACTTACAAAAACGCTTTAGACGTTTAAGTCAAGGAAGTAAGAGTGTCGAAGAGTACTATGAGGAATTCGAACATTTAAGGAACCGTCTAGGAGTAGAGGATTCCTTAGAGAGTCTTATGGCGCAATTCGTGGACGGATTAAACGAAAAGATTGCTCGGAAAGTCGAGAGGCAGACGTACCATGACTTAAGCGAGTTACTTCACCTCGCTATTCAAATCGAGCAACAGAACAAACGCAAGGTCTCAAGCGTTGTTCGGCCTAAGACTAGTTGGACACCCGTGTCCAAACCAACTGAACGGAGCAGCCAACCGGCTACGGACAACCGGTTTAAGGCTAAGGTGAGTGATTTCACCAAGACTCCACGACCGGGCCCTAGCACGTCTCAGCAGCCGGTCACTACTACACATTCTACAAGAAGTCGAGACATCCAATGCTTTAAGTGCAATGGAAGAGGACATATGGCTCGGGAGTGTCCTAACCAACGAGCCATGATTCTCACTCCAGCTGGAGAGTACGAATCAGAGGATGAAGCAGAGGATGACCTGGACAAGTCCGGAGAAGACGACCTTGAATACCCGGACACCGGAGAACTCTTGATGATGAGACGAGTTCTCAACACGATGGTTCATCCTGACGAGGTCGTTCAGCGAGAGAACATATTCCACTCTCGATGCACAATTCAAGGAAAAGTGTGCTCGCTGATCATAGACGGAGGTTCGTGTGCGAACGTAGCTAGTGCCTACATGGTAGATAAGCTCGGCTTAAAGAGGACCAAACATCCACACCCTTATAAGTTGAGATGGCTCAATGACAAGGCCATACTATCCATATCTGATCAAGTTAACGTTTCATTCAGCGTGGGACGTTACAAGGATCAAGTGTTATGTGACGTAGTGCCAATGCAGGCTGGTCATTTATTGCTAGGACTTCCATGGCAATTCGATAAGGAAACTACACACAACGGACGGACGAACTTGTATACGTTCGAGCATGAACGACGCAAGTATAACTTAGCACCATTGACACCTCGAGAAGTACATGAGATGCAAGTTCAAATGGCCAAGGATGAAAGAAAGCGTAATGAAAACTTTCTTATTAACTCTGGAGACATACGAAAGGCCATTAGTAGAAAAGACACACCTACTATCTTGCTAATGTACAATGAATTTCTAAGTGCTCAAAATATAGACCTGAAGCTGCCATCTGAGGTGAACGAACTGCTAGTGAGTTATGCCGATGTATTCCCCGAGGAGCTGCCTCCTGGACTTCCGCCAGTTAGAGGGATTGAGCATAACATTGATTTCGTTCCAGGTGCCCAGTTGCCCAACCGAGCCGCTTACCGGGTTAACCCAGAGGAAGCTCGAGAACTTGAGCGCCAAATACGGGAACTGATGTCCCAAGGGTATGTCAGGGAAAGTCTCAGCCCGTGCGCGGTTCCAGTTCTTCTTGTTCCAAAGAAGGACGGCAGTTGGAGGATGTGTGTTGATTGTCGTGCCATCAACATCATCACCATCAAGTATCGTCATCCGATTCCGAGATTGGACGACATGCTAGATGAGCTTAGTGGTGCTACCGTGTTTTCCAAGATAGATCTAAAGAGCGGTTATCACCAAGTCAGAATGCGGGAAGGAGATGAATGGAAGACTGCATTCAAGACGAAGCAAGGGCTGTATGAATGGTTGGTCATGCCATTTGGACTCTCAAACGCACCAAGTACGTTTATGCGTCTAATGAACCACGTTCTTAGACCATACATTAGTAAGTTTGTCGTCGTTTATTTCGACGACATCCTTATCTATAGTGCGTCGTACTCTGACCACGTGTCACATCTTGAGATGGTGATTCGTACACTTCAAAAGGAGAAGTTGTACGCGAATCTTAAGAAGTGCACGTTCTGCACTGATCAAGTCGTGTTCCTCGGCTTTGTCGTAAGCTCTCAGGGTTTAAAAGTCGACGAAGAAAAGATTAAAGCCATAAAGGATTGGCCCACGCCGACTAGTATCAGTCTAGTGCGGAGTTTCCATGGCTTAGCGAGCTTCTATAGACGCTTTGTCCGCGACTTCAGCACAATTGCAGCTCCGTTAACGTCCGTGATCAAGAAAAACCGCGAGTTTTCTTGGGGAGAAGAGCAAGATCGAGCTTTTCAGCTCCTTAAGGACAGATTGACTCACGCTCCTGTGTTAGCTCTCCCAGACTTCAACAAAACATTTGAAGTCGAATGTGACGCATCTGGCGTCGGGATAGGAGCCGTGCTGACACAAGGTGGCAGACCGGTTGCGTACTTCAGTGAGAAACTCAGCGGTGCGCCGTTGAACTATCCTACTTATGACAAGGAGTTGTACGCATTGGTTAGAGCCATGGAGACGTGGCAACATTACTTGCTTTCCCGAGAGTGTGTTATTCACACTGACCACCAAACCCTTCAGCATCTCAAGGGTCAAACAAAGTTGAAGCGCCGTCATGCACAGTGGCTAGAATTCATCGAGACGTTCCCTTACGTTATCAAGTATAAGAAGGGAAAGGAAAACGTCGTCGCAGATGCCTTATCTCGGAGATACGGACTTATCTCAATCATGGAATCCAAAGTGTTGGGATTCGAATTGATCAAAAGTCTGTATGAGACAGACGATGATTTCAAGGAAATATTTCGAGAACACGGAAAGGGAGCCTACAACAAGTATTATCTCTTTGACGGATTCCTTTTCAAGGAAAAGAGATTGTGCATCCCGAGAGGATCCATTCGGGATTTGTTGTTAAGGGAGGCTCATGGAGGAGGACTAATGGGTCACTTTGGAGTAGACAAGACGCTCGCCATGCTAAAGGAACATTTCTTTTGGCCGCGCCAGAGGCGAGATGTCGAGGCCCATTGCGCCCGATGTTTGATCTGTAAACGGGCCAAGTCAAAAGCCCATCCCCACGGCCTATATATGCCTCTGCCAATTCCTACTACACCTTGGACTGACATATCCATGGACTTTGTGTTAGGCTTACCAAAGCAAAACCACAAGGATTCCATCTTTGTCGTAGTAGACCGGTTTTCGAAGATGGCACATTTCATTCCGTGTGCCCAGACGAACGATGCGAGTCAAACCGCTAATTTGTTTTTCAAGGAAGTGGTACGACTTCATGGCATCCCGAGGACTATCGTGTCAGATCGAGATACGAAGTTTCTGAGCCATTTCTGGAGATCTCTCTGGAAAAAGCTCGGAACTAAATTAGTATTTTCGACAACTTGCCATCCGCAGACTGATGGTCAAACAGAGGTCATCAACCGAACTCTATCCATACTGCTTCGGGCCACCATTGGACGGAACTTAAAGAGCTGGCTAGATTGCATACCGTTCGTTGAATTTGCTTATAACCGAGCTGTCCACTCGGCCACAAAACTATCTCCGTTCGAGATTGTCTACGGATTTAACCCGCAGTCGCCTTTAGACCTAACACCATTGCCTCCAGCCGAGATTGTTAGTTTAGAAGGCGAGACCAAAGCCGAGTTTGTCAAGAAACTGCACCAGAGGGCTAGAGACAACATCGAAAAGAGGACAGAAGCTTACAAAAGACAGGCCAACAAGAGTCGCAAGGCTGTAAGCTTCAAGGAAGGAGATTGGGTTTGGCTCCACATGCGGACCGAGCAATTCCCTCAAAAGAGAAAGAACAAGTTGGCGCCAAGAGGAGACGGACCATTCAAGATTATCCGGAAGATCAACGACAACGCCTACCAGCTGGAGCTTCCAGGTGAGTTTAACGTTTCTTCTACATTCAACGTTGCTGACTTATCTTTTTTTGATGCAGGTGATAGTCCAGTTTTGAGGACAAAACCTTCGGAAGAGGGAGGGAATGATGAGGACATCGGAACCGCAACAACGCCAAACGAGCAAGACTTGGAGGATCTTACGCCGCAAGTGCCAAGTGGACCGATCACACGTCAAAGAGCAAAGGCAATTAGCTTCAAATTCAACCATTTCGTGAAGCACTTGCTGGAGCGGAAAGAAGACGGACCAGACACAACTAACTTGACCACCAGCTCAGCTAAGCTCGGATCACTACCACTTCTCACCGGCGATCTTCTTCATGCACGACCAGCTTCACTTGGTGTCTTTACTATCACTAAGTAAAGACACCGTAAAATCATGCTAAGGAATTGTACTCTTTTTCCTACTTTCGGTTTTGTCCCACTGGGTTTTCCGAAAGAGGTTTTAACGAGGCAACACCCTTAGTGTGTTTAGAGTAGAAAACTTATTTTTCTTCTCTAATTTTCGGCCTTCTTTTTGATGGGCCTTTCATTCTTTTTTCACATTTTTCTTCTTTTTATTTTGTCCAAAGTTGGCCCAAATGTTTAGGGCCCATTTTTTATGCATTGTATTTGTTGTTTTTGAGTTTTGGGCCAAGTTTCCTTATGAGGCAAGAGGAAATTCGCCCAGAAACTTATTGACAACACTATTTAAACTCTTTATGTCAATTAATGACAATTAGAACTTTTATGAACAAAACCCTAAGTCTAAACCTAGCTAGCCGTCGAGTAGAATTCTTAGAATTTGTGAACCTTCAAACCACTAACGTGTTTGCAGGATCATCCTTGGTGTATCTCGATCAATCCATAGTTCGAGTGGTCCAATTCGCTTCTCCATCTCGTGATTGTTCAGAATCGAGATTCTCTTCTGATCAAACACAACACGATCCTGATCCAGGCTTGTATCATATTCTTATTGTGAAAGCGCTAAGGAGTTATGGGAAACTCTGAAGAAGGTCTATGGTAACACTACCAATCTCAGTAGGGTCTTTGAAGTAAAAAGAGCATCAACAATCTTCATCAAGAGGACTTGGAATTCACAGCTCACTTTGGCAAGTTCCGCTCACTGTGGGCAGAGCTTGAGATGCTTAGACCCAACTCTACTGATCCAGAGACACTTCTTGCAAGGCGTGAACAAGATAAAGTGTTCGGTCTTCTCCTCACTCTGAATCCAATGTACAATGACTTGATCAAACATCTCCTGAGATCAGACAAGCTTCCATCCCTTGAAGAAGTATGCGCTTACATTCAGAGGGAACAAGGTTCTCATGGCCTTCTGAGTGGAAAGGGGGAGCTTGTGACAGCAAACAAAGGTGTCTACTTCAAGCAAGATGATAGAAGGGGACCGTTCTGTGAGCACTGTAAAAGGAAGGGCCATACTAAGGACAAATGCTGGATTCTTCATCCACACCTCAAGCCATCCAAATTCAGAGAGGTCAGAGCTAACATTACTAAGGCCAAGGCTGACCAAGGGGGGACATCCTCACGCAGCTTTGAAGGAGATGGTATGGCCGTGATCAATGCTCAAGCTGCACATGTAGCTGATCAAGACCAGGTGGTAAAGCGGTCAGAACTGGATGCACTCATCAAAGCCTTAAAGGAAAGTTATGGTAATACTATGGGTTTCTCTTTTCATGCTTCTACTCACACTATAAAATTGGATAATAAACCATTAGTGATTGATTCTGGTGCATCTCACCACATGATTAGCAATGTTGAATTGATTAGAGACCTAGAACCGGCAAATGGTCATGTTGTTATTGCTAATGGTGATCGAATTCCAATTACAGGAGTAGGTAACTTGAATCTGTTTGATAGAAAAACTAGAGCTTTCTTTATGCCTAGTTTCACCTCTAATCTAGTCTCTGTTCATAAGGCCACAAATGACTTGGATTGCAATGTTATCTTCACTCCTAATGATGTGCATTTTCAGGATACTAAGACAAGCAAGTTGCTTGGGAAAGGAATAACCAAGGATGGTCTTTATCTGCTTGAAAATGATCAACCTTTAGCCTCCGTTTTATGTTCTTTAAAGTCGGTTCCTGCTTATGCTAATAATGCGCTATGGCATGCTAGATTAGGACATCCTCACTCAAGGGCCTTACGCCTAATGATGCCTAATGTTGTGTTTAAAAATGATGATTGTGAAGCTTGTATTTTGGGCAAACATTGCAAATCTATTTTTCCTAAGTCGAATATGGTTTATGAGAAATACTTTGATCTTGTGCATTCAGATGTTTGGACTGCCCCTTGTTTGTCTAGAGAAAATCAGAAATATTTCATCACCTTTATAGATGAGAAATCAAAATATACATGGTTAACCCTGTTGCAATCCAAAGATAGAGCTTTAGAAGCCTTTGTTAATTTTCAGAACTACATTACTAACCATTTCAATGCAAGGATCAAAATCTTTAGATCAGACAATGGTGGGGAGTATACAAGTAATGCCTTTAAGGAACATCTCAATAAACATGGCATTCTTCATCAGACCAGCTGTCCCTATACACCTCAACAGAATGGTGTGGCTGAGAGAAAGAACCGCCACTTGATGGAAGTGGCCAGGTCAATGATGTTCCAATCCAAGGTTCCAAAGAGGTTTTGGGGAGATGCGGTCCTTACAGCTTGTTATCTCATCAACAGGATTCCCACAAGAGTCCTCAATGATCTATCTCCCTTTGAGGTATTGAATTCTACTAAGCCTTCTTTAGCTCATCTAAAGGTCTTTGGTTGCTTGTGTTTTGTTCTGGTTCCAGGGGAAAACAGAACCAAACTAGATGCTAAGAGTACAAGATCAATGTTTATTGGATACTCCACTACCCAAAGAGGCTATAAGTGTTATGATCCTGAAGCTAGGAAGGTTCTTGTGTCCCGGGATGTGAAGTTCATTGAAAACAAAGGCTACTATGGTGACCAAAAGTGGGATGATTTGGCAGATCTTAGCGGGATCTCCTTGGATCGGGCCATTAGTCTTCGACACATCTTTGATCACCTTGGCATTCCTCTTTCGCAACATCCTGGTCCTGCCACTGTCCCGCGTCCTAAACCTGGCTCGGGTCCTGTACCTGACACTGTTTCACACGTCCCAACTTCTAATCAGCCGGATATAAACTTGTCCCAGCCAGTTCTTAGCTCAGCCGAGGATGAACCAGACTCGTCTCGGCGTGTACCGCACTTGTCTTGACCAGAGCATGACCGTGAGGGGGACACATATCTTGAAGAAGACCATGATCAAGACAGGGCTAGCTCTTCTTCTGAAAGACACGATCAAGCGGCAGTTGAAAGTCATGATCAGGTAGCAGGAAGATCAGTTCAACCTCTAAGAAGAAGTACAAGACTCAAGAAGGATCCATCCAATTGGGTGAATACAAGGGTGTATTACAATGCAAATGCAGTTGCTCACCCTTCCCAAGTTGTCTGCTCCTTTGCCTCTTTTCCTGAAGAACATAAGGTCTTTATAAGCAGCTTGGATCAGGGACATATTCCTACATCTTACGACTAAGCTAAGGAACTTAAAGTCTGGAGAGATGCTATAAGTGATGAGACAGGAGCCATGGAAAGGAACCACACATGGGATGAAAGCCGTGCTACCCAAGTGGGTATTTACGATCAAATACAAGAGTAATGGAGACATAGAGAGGTATAAGGCCAGGTTGGTTGCAAGAGGCTTCACTCAGACCTATGGAGAAGATTTTGGTGATACCTTTGCCCCTGTAGCAAAACTCCATACCGTGAGGATTGTTCTATCCTTAGCAAAAAATCTGGAGTGGGAATTATGGCAGATGGATGAAAAGAATGCCTTCTTGCAAGGAGAGCAAGAGGAAGAGGTGTACATGCGGCCACATCCAGGTCTAGAAGGGATTGTTCAACCAGGCAAGGTCTTGAGATTGAAAAAAGCTATTTATGGATCGAAACAATCACCTAGGGCCTGGTATCACAAGTTAAGCATGACACTAAGAGATAGAGGATTCAGGAAGTCTGAAGCTGATCACACTCTGTTCACGCTTCCTAGCCAGTCAGGTATCATAGTTGTATTGGTCTATGTGGATGATATCATCATCACAGGTGATGATAGGGAAGGCATCAAGGAAACCAAAGCCTATCTTAAGTCCATCTTTGACATTAAAGACTTAGGCTTGCTTATGTATTTCCTTGGGATGGAGATATGTCGCTCTAAAGAGGGACTATTCTTATCTCAAAGGAAATACACACTTGATCTTTTATCTGAAACAGGAAAGCTTAATGCAAAACCGGTAACCACACCTATGGAAGACAACTACAAAGCTATCAGTGAGGGGGAGCTTGAAGATCAACCATTCAACAATCCACAACTCTACAGAAGACTAGTAGGTAAGTTAATTTATTTAACCCTTACTAGACCTGATCTTTGTTTTTCTGTGAATCAGGTTAGCCAGCATATGCAAGAGCCTAAGGTCCATCATTGGAACATGCTGGAGAGAGTTCTTAGATACTTAAGAGGGACTTCTGAGCAAGGAATTTGGATGGGAGCTAATGGAAGCTCAGAAATAGTGGGATATTGTGATGCTGATTGGGCTGGAGATAGAGAAGACAGGAGATCCACGACAGGCTATTGCACCTTTGTTGGAGGTAACTTAGTGACATGGAATACAAAGAAACAGAAGATAGTCTCCTGCTCCAGTGCTGAAGACGAATACCGTGCCATGAAGAAACTCACTAATGAGCTAACATGGATCAAAGCCATTTTGAAGGATTTGAGAATAGAGACTTCCAAACCAATGATCATGCATTGTGATAACAAGGCGGCCATTCATATAGCTTCAAATTCAGTCTTCCATGAGAGAACGAAGAACATAGAGATTGACTGTCTCAAAGTGAGGCAAGCCGTAGAGATGGGGATAGTCTTACCTTGCTATACTCGGAGTATGGATCAGCTTGCTGACATCTTTACCAAAGCAACAACATCTAAGGTATATGAGTCCATTTTACCCAGACTTGGGCTCATAGATATTACTACTCCATGACTTCTCTAACCATAAGCAATCATACTCTTTTTCCCTTATGTGTGCTTTTGTCCTATTGGGTTTTACACCATAAGGTTTTTAATGAGGTGGTTGTTTATGGTTTCCAAGCTAAGTTCTTCATCATAATTTAGCATGAGGGGGAGTATTGGACCGAGTGTGTACAAGGAGGAGTTGGTTCATGCCTAATGATAAGAGAAGGTTCGTGTGATAAGGTATATGGAAGGGAAGCTTGTGTATAAGGAAGCGTGTGATAGTGATAAGCCTTCATGTAACGGCTCTATAAGCACACTATCTTATCCCTAGTCTAGACAACCTATCATGTAACCTAGGTAGATTTCTATTTAATGCTAAGCAGCCTCTCATTGTAAGCAATACAATCTAATGGAATCGATTTCTCTCATTAGATAACACTTCTATACTCTCTTATTCATACTCTCGTCCATTCCTAAACTCTTATTCATACAAAACTATCAGAGGGAAGGAAGAGTCACATGTTGGCTTAACCAATTTGAATTTCTAGCTGTTAGGAGGTGTCACTTTCACCATTTGGTGAAGTGACTTTGTCTTATCTCTATTATTTGGCTATAAATACATTGTATGCTCACCATAAATCAATCAAGGAAATAGAATCCTCCTTCCATACTCTCTGTCTCACAATCTCTTTATTATTCTCACTCTTGTTCTTCCCTTATCAAACATAAACCCAGAAACTCTCCTACCTATTCTAACTATTATTCTGCAAATTCTAACATTAAGTACCTCAAATGGGGATAAATCCTTCAAGATTTTTTTGGGGAGTCTATTGATGAGGTAGCAAGCGGTAACAAGTGCATCTCCCCAAAACTTCTTTGGGACATTGCTTTGGAACATGATAGACCGTGCCACTTCCATGAGATGCCTGTTCTTTCTTTCAGCCACTCCATTTTGTTGGGGCGTGTAAGGACAACTTGTTTGATGGATGATTCCATGTTTATCTAAGTGCTGTTTGAATGCTAGACTTGTATATTCCCCTCCATTATCTGATCTAAAAATTTTGATCTTGGCATTATAATGGTTAGTCACATACATTTGAAATTTAGTGAAGGCTTCTAGGACTCTATCTTTTGCAGGCAATAGTGTTACCCAAGTATATTTCGATTTTTGGTCTATGAATGTAACAAATTATTTATGGTTGTCTCTAGATGTGCATGGTGAAGTCCATGAGAGAATTAAGAATGTAATTGAAGAATCAACAGAGTTTAGCATAAGAATGATGAAGAATACAGAAGATTAGAGAGAGAGAGAATTCGATTAAGAAGAATTAGAAAAGAATGAAGTATCTTTCTCATTAATCTGAATCAAGTGTACATCATGTTGGACATAAACTACAAGAGGTAACTCACGGCCAGAAGGTTATAAGCAAGCTCTTGGTCAATGTGATAAGGAAGGAAGGTTACATTATAAGTGATAAGGAAGCTTGTGTGATAAGCGAATGTGTATAAGTGATAAGCAAGTGTATAACGGTCTTATATGTAATCTCTCTTATCCCTAGCACTAGGTAACCTAGCTAGCTTCCTATTTAAGGCTATGTATTCCTCATTTGTAGTCACAATAATATGAAGTAATCGATTCTTACTACTTCTCTTTTGGCCTTAATGGCAGCTCCACCATACTTGGTCTCTCTCTTTCTCTAATCTTCTATACTTCTTAAAACTCTCATGGTATCAGAGCAGTGTTAAGCGCTCAAAGTCTCTTTTCATTCCGCAAATCTTCCCTTTTTATCTTAACCTTAAAGCTTGAGTGACTATTGCTTTGGTCGAAACAAGTTTAGAGCATTCGCTCTTCATTAAACCTTGTCCGCCATTGTTGTACGGACACTTTCCTCAAAAGAACGTGTCTTTCCCGTTCAAATCCATTCCTTTCTTCAGTACTTAGGTCGAAGGGTCTTCCTGAGCTAGTCCGTGGTTTTAGAAGCTTGAAAGGAGGCGTCTTTAGCTGATTCCAAGAGTGTCCGTACTCGTCTTCCTCGGCAAGGGTTTTGCAGAATCCGTACAATCCGCGCTAAAACCTTGAAAGGAGGCTCCTTTTCTTTCAAGACAGTGCTATTGAGTCTTGTTCAGGTTTGCTTTTCCTTCCTGAGTAGCAGTTCTGTATCTGGTCGAGTGCTCTGCCTTCCTTGGAACGCAAGTAGGGTTCTCTGTTCTGGGTTTGGTACGTCTCGGCTGTTTTGCTTCTTAAGGGGGTTTCTTAAGGAAAAGGAGATTCTTAGATTAAGGTTGGAACGGTGTTAGGATAAGGGTGACTCTTTTGAGGTGTTTTAGGTAACAGAATCACTTGTAACTTCTAAAATGGAAAACACAAGGCCTATGGTTATCCCTGTTACCTTAAAGGGACTTAACTACCTTCTATGGTCCAGAATGGTAAAGACTACTCTAGGTGGTCGAGGACTAGGGATACATCTTCTCCTAGATGAAGCTCCACCAAAGGCGTTCCACCAAGAAGATGGACAGGAGATCATGATTGTTGATGAGGAGAAATGGATTCAGGAAGATCAGTTTGTTCTGTCTATCATTCAAAGCTCACTGGATGGACCTATCCTAGAAGCCTACTCTTACTGTGAAAGCGCTAAGGAGTTATGGGAAACCCTTGAGAAGGTCTATGGTAACACCACCAATCTCAGTAGGGTCTTTGAAGTAAAAAGAGCTATCAACAACCTTCATCAAGAGGACTTGGAATTCACAGCTCACTTTGGCCAATTCCGCTCCCTTTGGGCAGAGCTTGAGATGCTTAGACCCAACTCTACCGATCTAGAGACACTTCTTGCAAGGCGTGAACAAGACAAAGTGTTTGGTCTTCTTCTCACTCTGAATCCTATGTACAATGATCTGATCAAACATCTACTCAGATCAGAGAAGCTTCCATCTCTCGAAGAAGTGTGTTCCTACATCCAGAGAGAACAAGGGTCTCACGGTTTATTCAGTGGAAAAGGAGAGCTTGTAACTGCAAACAAAGGGGTGTACTTCAAGCAGGATGATCGGAGAAGTTTGGCTTGTGATCACTGCAAGAGGAAGGGTCATACTAAGGACAAATGCTGGACCCTGCATCCACATCTTAAACCTCCAAAATTCAAAGATTTCCGAGCCAACATCATCAAGGCAAAGGTTGAATCAGGGGGAGGATCCTCGTCACAACATCAAGAAGGAGATGGCACGGCTAATATCAATGCTCAAACGGCTCAGATCGCAGTTCAGGACCAGGTGGTGAGGCGGTCAGAACTTGATGTTCTTATCAAAGCTCTGAAGGAAAGCTATGGTAATGTGACAGGTTACTCTTACCATGCTTCTGCATATACTATGAAACTAGATGAAAAATTGCTAGTCATTGATTCAGGAGCATCACATCATATGATTAGTAATGTTGATTTGATTAAGGACTTAGAACCGGCTAAAGGTCATGTAGTCATTGCAAATGGTGATAAGATTCCAATTAAAGGGGTAAAATTATTTGATAGAAAGACTAGGGCTTTCTTCATGCCTGACTTTACCTCAAACTTGGTTTCTGTACATAAGGCTACAAATGATTTGGATTGCAATGTTATCTTCACTCCTAATGATGTTCATTTTCAGGATATTAAGACAAGTAAGATGCTTGGGAAAGGAATAACTAAGGATGGTCTTTATTTGCTGAAAGATGATCAACCTTTAGCTTCTGTTTTAAGTTCTTTAGAATCTACTCCTGCTTATGCTAATAATGTGTTATGGCATGCTAGACTAGGGCATCCCCACTCTCGGGCTTTGAGTTTAATATTACCTAATATTGTGTTTAAGAATGATGATTGTGAGGCATGTATCTTAGGTAAACATTGCAAGTCTATTTTCCCTAAGTCTGAGACAATTTATGAAAAATGTTTTGATCTTGTGCATTCAGATGTATGGACTGCTCCTTGCTTGTCTAGAGAGAATCAGAAATACTTCATTACTTTCATAGATGAGAAATCTAAATATACCTGGCTTACCTTAATGCAATCAAAGGATAGAGCTCTAGAAGCATTTGTGAATTTTCAAAATTACATCACTAACCACTTCAATGCAAGGATAAACATTTTTAGAACAGACAATGGTGGAGAGTATACAAGTCATGCCTTCCGTGATCATCTTCATAAGCATGGGATTCTTCATCAAACGAGCTGCCCCTATACACCCCAACAGAACGGTGTGGCTGAGAGAAAGAACCGCCACCTGATGGAAGTGGCCAGATCAATGATGTTTCACTCCAAGGTTCCAAAGCGGTTTTGGGGAGACACTGTCCTCACGGCTTGTTATCTTATTAACAGGATTCCTACCAGAGTTCTCAATGACATCTCTCCGTTTGAGGTATTGAACACTCGTAAACCTTCTTTAACTCACTTAAAAGTGTTTGGTTGCGTGTGTTTTGTTTTGGTTCCAAGAGAAAACCGAACCAAGCTTGATGCTAAAAGCACACGGTCCATGTTCATTGGATACTCACCTACCCAACGAGGCTATAAATGCTATGACCCTGAATAGAAAGGTTATGGTGTCCCGGGATGTCAAAGTTATTGAAAACCAGAGCTACTATGGTGACCAACAGTGGGATGACTTGGCTGATCTTGCTGGTACCTCTTTGGACCGTGCCACTACCCTTCGGAACATCTTTGATCATTTGGGGATACCTTTGTCGTCCCAACCAGGTGCCTGTCCCGTACCGGGCCCTGTCCCTATCTCACCAGCTGCTCAACACGATACAAGCTCGTCTGGACCGGGACCAGTCTCACCTCAGGTTGGACCTCAGCATGACCTTGCTCGTGAGGGGGGAAATACTGAAGAAGATGACGTTGATCAAGACCGGACAAGTTCTTCTTCTGGACGACATGACGTTGATCAAGACCGGACAAGTTCTTCTTCTGGAAGCCACGATCAAGGACAAGAGCGAGATCAAGAACCATCCGGGCCAGAGCGAGATCGAGAATCCGGGCCAGTCCAACCTCTACGGAGAAGCACAAGACTTAGGAAGGATCCATCAAACTGGGTTAATACAAGGGTCTATTATAATGCTAATGCGGTTGCTCACCCATCCCAAGTTGTCTGCTCATTTGCCTCATTCCCTGAAGAACATAAAGCGTTTATCAGTAGCCTTGACCAAGGACATGTTCCAACATCCTATGAAGAAGCTAAAGAACTCAAAGTATGGAGGGAGGCCATAACTGATGAAACAGATGCTATGGAAAAGAACCATACATGGGATGAAGCTGTGCTACCTAAAGGAAAGAAGGCAGTAAGCTCAAAATGGGTCTTTACAATCAAGTACAAAAGTAATGGAGAGATAGAAAGGCACAAGGAAAGACTGGTGGCAAGAGGTTTCACGCAAACCTATGGTGAAGACTTTGGTGATACTTTTGATCCTGTTGCAAAGCTTCATACTGTGAGGATTGTTCTATCTCTAGCAACGAATTTGGATTGGGAACTGTGGCAGATGGATGTAAAGAATGCCTTCCTCCAAGGAGAGCTAGAGGAAGAAGTATATATGCGTCCACCTCTAGGACTAGAAGGGATTGTTCAACCAGGCAAAGTCTTGAGGTTAAGAAAGGCAATTTATGGATTGAAACAATCACCTAGAGCCTGGTATCATAAGCTAAGCATGACACTAAGGGATAGAGGATTTAGGAAGTCAGAAGCCGATCATACCCTGTTCACTCTTCCTAGTCAATCAGGTATCATAGTGGTACTGATTTATATGGATGATATCATTATCTCTGGTGATGACAGGGAAGGTATCAAAGAAACTAAAGCTTACCTTAAGTCTATATTTGATATTAAAGATCTTGGCTTGCTTAAGTATTTCCTAGGGATTGAGATATGTCGTTCTAAAGAGGGGCTATTTCTATCTCAAAGGAAGTATACACTTGATCTGTTGTCTGAAACAGGAAAGCTAGATGCAAAACCAGTAAAAACACCCATGGAAGACAGCTACAAGGCTATCAGTAAGGGGGAGATTGAAGATCAACCATACAACAATCCACAGCTCTACAGAAGACTAGTAGGTAAGTTGATTTATTTAACGCTTACTAGGCCTGATTTGTGTTTCTCTGTGAATCAGGTTAGCCAACATATGCAAGAACCAAAAGTCCATCATTGGAACATGCTGGAAAGAGTTCTTAGATACTTGAGAGGCACCTCAGAGCATTGGATTTGGATGGGAACGAATGGAAGTTCAGAAATAGTGGGATACTGTGATGCGGATTGGGCCGGTGATAGGGAAGACAGGAGGTCCACCACAGGCTACTGTACCTTTGTTGGAGGAAATTTGGTCACATGGAAGACAAAGAAACAGAAAATTGTATCCTGTTCCAGTGCAGAGGCTGAATACCGTGCTATGAAAAAGCTTACCAATGAACTTACCTGGATCAAAGCTATTCTAAAGTATTTGGGAGTGGAGACTGCTCGACCAATGACCATGCACTGTGACAACCAAGCAGCCATCCACATAGCCTCTAATTCTGTATTCCACGAGAGAACTAAGCACATAGAAGTTGATTGCCACAAGGTGAGGCATGCAGTGGAGCAAGGAATAGTTTTACCATGCTACACCAGAAGTATGGATCAGCTTGCGGATATCTTCACCAAATCAACAACGTCTAAGGTATATGAGTCCATTCTACCAAGGCTTGGACTCATTGACATGTCTTCTCCATGATTCCTCTAACCATAAGCAATCATACTCTTTTTCCCTTATGATGCTTTTGTCCCAATGGGTTTTACATTTATGGTTTCCAAGTTAAAGCTCTTCATCAGAACTTAGCTTGAGGGGGAGTGTTGGACATAAACTACAAGAGGTAACTCACGGCCAGAAGGTTATAAGCAAGCTCTTGGTCAATGTGATAAAGAAGGAAGGTTACATTATGAGTGATAAGGAAGCTTGTGTGATAAGCGAATGTGTATAAGTGATAAGCAAGTGTATAACGGTCTTATATGTAATCTCTCTTATCCCTAGCACTAGGTAACCTAGCTAGCTTCCTATTTAAGGCTATGTATTCCTCATTTGTAGTCACAATAATATGAAGTAATCGATTCTTACTACTTTTCTTTTGGCCTTAATGGCGGCTCCACCATACTTGGTCTCTCTCTTTCTCTAATCTTCTATACTTCTTAAAACTCTCACATCAGGTATATATAGTAGTCTACAAATCGAAAAAGGGCATAGCCTTACACAAATGTATTCCCCTGAGTACAACCCCTCTCCTTTACTTAGAGTCTCTCAAAGCTATTTTTTTCTACACTCCCCCTCAAGCTTAACCATGATGAATGGTTAAACTTGATAAAATCATAGAACATCACCTCATTAAAAACCTTAAAGATGTAAAACCCATTGGGACAAAAACATCTTAAAGGGAAAAATAGTATGATTTCTATGACTTAAAGGGATCATCCAGCAACACTTGTAAGACCTAGTCTTGGATAAATGGAATCACAGACCTTAGTGGAAGCCGCTTTGGTGAAGATATCTGCTAATTGATATGAACTCCTTGTGTAGCAAGGCAATATAATTCCTTGTTCCACTGCTTGCCTAACCTTGTGACAGTCTACCTCTATGTGTTTTGTCCTCTCATGGAAAACTGAGTTAGATGCAATATGAATGGCAGCCTGGTTGTCACAATGCATAGTAACAGGACTTGAGTCTTCAATCTGTAAATCCCTAAGCACCGCCTTGATCCATATCAACTCATTGGTAAGCTTTTTCATTGCTCTATATTCAGCTTCAGCACTAGAACATGATCCAACCTTTTGTTTCTTAGTCTTCCATGTCACAAGGTTTCCTCCTACAAATGTACAATAGCCAGTAGTTGATCTTCTATCTTTTCTATCTCCAGCCCAATCTGCATCACAATATCCAACTATATCTGTGCTTTTGTTGCAACTCATCCAAATTCCATGATCATAAGTGCCTTTCAAGTATCTAAGGATCCTTTCTAACATTCGCCAATGGTAAACTGTAGGTTCCTGCATCTGTTGACTCACCTGATTCACTGCATAACAAATGTCAGGCCTAGTTAGAGTAAGATATATAAGTTTACCTACCAGCCTCCTGTATAGTTTTGGATCTTCATAGAGTTCTTCATCCTGCTCCCCCTTACTAGCGGATTTGTACTCATCTTCCAAGGGTGTGCTAACTGATTTTGCTTCCATCTTTCCTGTTTCTTTTAACAAATCAAGAGTATATTTCCTTTGAGACAAAAACAAACCCTCTTTAGATCTACATATTTCTATACCTAAGAAATATTTCATTAGACCAAGATCTTTAATATCAAACTTTGACTTAAGATAAGCCTTAGTTTCTAGAATACCTTCCTTATTACTACCTGTGACAATTATATCATCAACATATACCAAAACCACAATAATACCTGAGCAGCTAGGAAGGGTAAAAAGAGTATGATCAACCTCAAACCTTCTAAAACCTTTATCCCTCAATGTCATGCTTAGTTTGTGATACCAAGCTCTAGGAGATTGTTTTAATCCATAAATGGCTTTTCTTAATCTCAAAACATTACCATCGTTTCCTAAGTCATCTAATCCAGGAGGTGGTCTCATGGATACCTCTTCTTCTAATTCTCCTTGAAGAAAGGCATTCTTTACATCCATCTGCCACAACTCCCATTCTAAATTAGTAGCTAGCGAAAGAACAATCCTAACAGTGTGGAGTTTTGCAACTGGTGCAAATGTATCTCCAAAATCCTCACCATATGTTTGAGTGAACCCTCTAGCAACTAATCTAGCCTTATACCTTTCAATCTCACCATTACTTTTGTATTTAATGGTGAATACCCATTTTGAACTTACTGCTTTCTTACCTTTGGGTAGATATGATTCATCCCAAGTATGATTTCTGATCATTGCCTCCTTTTCATCTTGGACAGCATCTCTCCATACTTTTAACTTCATAGCTTCCTCATATGTGTCAGGAATTTGATTTTGATCCAGAGAACTTATGAATACCTGGTGTTCTTCTGGAAAATAAGCAAAAGAGCAAGTTGCTTTTATTGGAATGAAGCCTTAGGCTTGAAGCTGAAAAAGTTAATGAAGCCCAAGCCCAAATCAGAAGTTCAAGGTCTGTGCATTAGGCTGAGATAATGAAGTGAAGCCCAGGGTCTGTCCACACATGTGCAACACAAGGCCTGAATCAAGTAAGCCCAAACAAGCCCAAAAATGTCCAAGACACCTTCTAGAAGCTCTTCTAGGCGTGGGTTTGGAGAGGGAAGGAAGAGTCACATGTTGGCTTAACCAATTTGAATTTCTAGCTGTTAGGAGCTGTCACTTTCACCATTTGGTGAAGTGCCTTTGTCTTATCTCTATTCTTTGGCTATAAATACATTGTATGCTCACCATAAATCAATCAAGGAAATAGAATCCTCCTTCCATACTCTCTGTCTCACAATATCTCTCTATTATTCTCACTCTTGTTCTTCCCTTATAAAATATAAACCCAGAAACTCTCCTACCTATTCTAACTATTATTCTGCAAATACTAACATGGAATCAGAGCTTGGTTTTGGATCAAGCAAATTCTCTGTTTACTCTTGCAATAACTTGTTCTAATCTACTCACTCTGAGATTAATTAATCCTCAAAACCATGTGGTGCTGAGTTGTGAGAGGTTAGGATAGGTTATTTCTTGAGAATTACTCAACTCTCTTCCCAAACAAACCACTTTCTCAATCTACTCTTGCAATAACTTTTTCTAATCTACTCATTCTGAGATTAATCAATCCTCAAAACCAAGTGGTGCTGAGTTGTGAGAGGTTAGGATAGGTTATTTCTTGAGAATTACTCACTTCATTCCTCAATTCAGCTACTCAACTCTCTTTCCAAACAAACCACTTTCTCAAAACCCTTACCATTTGCTTTCATTCAGTGGTTAATAGCTATACCCAACGGTCCCTAGCTCAAATTCAAACAAAAACGTGTGTAAACACCATGGAAAGCTCAAGAGTGGTTGTTCCAGTGACACTGAAAGGGGTCAACTACCTTTTATGGGCTAGAACCACCAAGACAGTGTTGTGTAGCCGTGGCTTATGGAGCCACATCCTCAAGAGTGAAACTTCCATTGCCATGACTGAAGAAGGTGGCCAATAAGTCGCCATCATGAATAAAGACCGGTGGTTTCAAGAAGACCAACTGGTGCTATCCGTGATCCAAAACTCCCTTGAAGCATCTCTCCTTGAAGCTTATTCTTATTGTGAGACAGCCAAGGAGTTATGGGAGACACTTCAAAATGTTTATGGCAACACTTCCAATCTCAGTCGTGTCTTTGAAGTAAAGAAGGCCATTAATGAGTTAACTCAAGAAAACATGGAGTTCACTCAACACTTTGGCAAGTTCAGATCATTGTGGGCTGAACTTGAAATGCTTAGACCAAGCACCATGGATCCCAAGGTGCTAAATGAAAGCCGTGAGCAAGATAAGGTCTTTGGACTCCTCTTGACTCTAAACCCAACTTACAATGATCTTATCAAGCACATCTTAAGGTCAGACACTCTTCCAAGTCTTGAAGAAGTATGCAATAAGATTAAGAAGGAACAAGGATCATTAGGCCTCTTTGGAGGCAAAGGAGAGCTCATCACAGCCAACAAGGCAAACACCTACCAGAAAGGAGGCTTGAACCGTGGGGAAAGAAGAGGATTCTGTGATTATTGCAAGAAAGAAGGCCACACTAAGGACAAGTGTTGGATTCTCCATCCTGTTGGAATGAAGGTGCATTCAATCAAAGGAAATGAGGGTGCTAACGGCTAGTAGGATCTTCTAGAAGGGCTGGTGACTCATCCATGCCAGCACAAAAGGGGAAGGAAGCCGCCAGCACAAAAGGAGTCCTCTCATCTTTACCTAAAGTAGAAGCACCTAGGTTTATTTATTTTGCTATAAAAGGACCTCTAAGGCCTTCTCTTGTATTCAAGTAATTCGAATAATAAAAACATGTTTCTCATACTCTCTAAACTCCCTAAATCTCTCTAGCTCTCTAAAACTCTCTAAAACTCTATAAACTTGAATCTCTAAATCTTATATGGTATCAGAGCAGTTTCTCTTTCATCTTTCATAATCCACAAATTTCTTTTCTTTCTTTTCATTCGAATCCAAAGCTAAGAATCAAGCACTTACCTTGAAGATAAACATGTCTTAATCTATCCTCTCTGAGATTTAAGATCCCCAGATCCATGGGTGATGGGTTGAGGAAGATTAGATGTGGTTATATCTTGTGTCTTAGTAGCTTAGTTTCTTAGCTATCTCTCTTCACCATTGTTGTACGGCTCCCTTGGTCTCGCCATATTTGTACGGACCAAGTCTCCCAGAAGCTCTCGGTCCAAGTCATTTCAGTTCCAAGGAAGGTGAAAAAGACTCACCCTTTCTGTAGAAACAACCGGTGGTTTAAAAGACCAAGTCTTGCGCTCTAGAATCACAGGCCGTACTCGTCTTCTCCGTGCTCGCTCAACCCAGTGGTCCGTACACCTCCTTTCACACTCATCAAAGGCAACTCCTTTCTGGTCTTTATTCAGTTCAGGAGGTTTATCCACAGGCTAAACTCTTGAATCCTCAAAGAAGAAGTCCTGAACACTAACCACGAAGAGTGGGTGTTTCATCCGTACTGATTATAAATCGCTTGTGAAAGGAAAGCTGAACCAAGCTAAAGGCAGCTCATTTCAAGATAAAATCATCTCATCCCAAGTTTCTCCTTCAAACTATTCTCTTCCCTGGTCAGACTCAACTCAACGTGGGTCTCAAGCATCAACCTCCATTATTGTACGGTCCTCAAAAGCTTGAAGTATGGAAAACTCTCGACAAATCTCTGTCCCAGTGATTCTCAAAGGCCTTAACTATGTGTTATGGTCTCGGATGATTAAAACTGCTTTAGGAGGAATAGGTCTTGGGGACCATCTACTGTTTAATGAAGCTCCACCTTGTCTGATCCAAAATGAGGATGGAGAAGAAATGGTGATAACTGATGAAAGGAAATGGCACCAAGAAGACCTCTATGTTCTCTCCATTCTCCAAAACTCATTAGATGGACCTATACTTGAGTCTTACTCTCATTGTGAAACCTCAATGGAACTTTGGGAAATTCTAAAAAAGGTTTATGGGAACACCTCAAATCTGACTCGCATCTTCCAAGTCAAGCAGGCAATCCACAACCTCAACCAAGATGACTCAGATTTCACAGTTCTCTTTGGGAAATTCAGTTCTCTTTGGGCAGAACTTGACATGCTTAGACCAACATCCTTTGATCCAGAAGTTATCAAAGAAAGGCGAGAGCAGGACAAGGTGTTCAGCCTCCTCATGATCTTAAGTCCAGCCTACAATGATCTTATCAAACATATCCTGCGGTCAGACAAGCTTCCCTCTCTTGAAGATGTATGTTCTCAAATCCAGAAGGAATGTGGATCAAATGGCTTGTTTGGAAAGAAAGGAGAGTTAATCACAGCACATAAGGGCATCTACAAGCAAGAAGAAGAAACAATTACTGCCAACAAAGGGTTCTACAAGCCGGAAGACAAGAAGAACATGATGTGTGATCACTGTAAAAGGAAAGGGCATACCAAAGAAAAGTGTTAGATTCTTCATCCACACTTAAAGCCTAGCAAATGGAAAGAAGTTCCCAGAGCTCACTACACACAGGAGATAGGTCATTACCACAAGAAAGGCCTTCCTTACCAACTTACCAATGCTCCAGCAAGTTCATCAAACTCATCCGGGACAAGTGGCGGTACTCAAGTTCAACCAGCTCAAATGGTGTCCTATCAATCAGCTCAGTCTGAGTATGTCAAGAAGTCCGACCTTGAGGCTCTCATCAAAGCCTTCAAAGATAACTCTGGTAATGACGTCATTGGTAGATCACTACATGCCTCATTTAATACATTCACTAAGTCTAAACCACTGATAGTAGACTCAGGAGCATCTCACCATATGATAAGTGATCTTAACCTGATTAAAAATGTTGAACCAGCCATAGGAAATGTTTTGATTGCAAATGGTACTAATGTGCCAATAGAAGGAGTAGGAGATCTTAGGCTATTTAACAAAGAAACTCGTGCCTTTTACATGCCATCATTCACCTCAAATTTACTATCTGTCAAAAGATCCACAACAGATTTAAATTGCCATGCTATTTTTGGGCCTAATGACTTTGTGTTTCAGGATATTGAAACTCAAGAGGTTCTTGGAAAAGGTGTTACAAGAAACGATTTATATGTGCTTGAAGACCTCTCTTCCAACCGCTTAGTTACTTGCTTTTCCAATTTGAATAATTCTAAAATGAATGGTGGTTTATGGCATGCCAGGCTTGGTCATCCTCATTTTAAAGTTCTAGAAATAATGTTTCCTAGGATGTCTTTCAATAATGATTTATGTGAAGCTTATATCCTAGGAAAACACTGTAGGTCTGTTTTTCCTAAGTCTCAAACAATGTATGCCAATTGCTTTGATCTTGTTCACTCTGATGTATGGACTGCACCATGTTTATCTAGAGATAATCAGAAATACTTTGTTAGTTTTATTGATGAGAAATCTAAATACACTTGGATAACCTTAATGCCATCTAAGGGTAGAGTTCTGGAAGCATTTATGAACTTTAATAAATATGTGACTAACCAGTATGATGCAAAGGTTAAGTGTTTTAGATCAGACAATGGGGGAGAGTATACTAGCCAAGCATTCAAACATTACCTCAACAAACATGGAATTGAGCATCAAACAAGTTGCCCCTATACCCCCCAACAGAATGGCGTTGCTGAAAGAAAAAACCGGCACCTCATGGAGGTCACTCGAGCTTTGATGTTTCATATGAAGGTGCCTAAACGTTTCTGGGGAGATGCATTACTTGCAGCTTGCTACCTGATCAACCGTATTCCAACCAAGACATTACTAAATCAATCCCCATTCGAGGTACTTACAAAGTCTAAACCTCAACTTGATCATATTAGAGTTTTTGGGTGTGTTTGCTATGTGTTGATTCCAGGAGAACAAAGGACAAAACTAGACGCCAAAAGCACTAAAGCCATGTTCCTGGGCTATTCCACGACACAGAAGGGATATAAATGCTACAATGCTGAGACAAATCGTGTTCTCATCTCACGGGATGTTAAGTTCTTAGAGACTACAAGTTATTTTGAAGAAGGGACATGGGATTCAATCAAGGACATCTCTACCCACTCTTCTGATCGAGCTGAGAACTTAAGGAAGATATTAGAAGGACTTGGCATTTCCTCACCTCACGGTTCTCCTAGCCATCATCCCCTTCATCCTCTTAATCCTGAGGGGGAGCTGTTAGAATTTGCAGAATAATAGTTAGAATAGGTAGGAGAGTTTCTGGGTTTATATTTGATAATGGAAGAACAAGAGTGAGAATAATAGAGAGAGATTGTGAGACAGAGAGTATGGAAGGAGGATTCTATTTCCTTGATTGATTTATGGTGAGCATACAATGTATTTATAGCCAGAGAATAGAGATAAGACAAAGGCACTTCACCAAATGGTGAAAGTGACAGCTCCTAACAGCTAGAAATTCAAATAGGTTAAGCCAACATGTGACTCTTCCTTCCCTCTCCAAACCCACGCCTAGGAGAGCTTCTAGAAGGTGTCTTGGACAGTTTTGGGCTTGTTTGGGCTTACTTAATTCAGGCCTTGTGTTGCACATGTGTGGACAGACCCTGGGCTTCACTTCATTATCTCAGCCTAATGCACAGACCTTGAACTTCTGATTTGGGCTTGGGCTTCATTAACTTTTTCAGCTTCAAGCCTAAGGCTTCAATCCAATACTCCCCCTCAAGCTTAGCCATGAGATGAATGGTTAAGCTTGGCACCATGAAGACCCACCTCATTAAAAACCTTAGAATGGAAAACCCATTGGGACAAAACCATACTAAGGGAAAAAGAGTGTGGACTCCATGATTAGGAGAATCATTGGCTGGAAAGGTTGATGAGTCCAAGTTTTGGGAGGATGGACTCACATACCTTGAGACTTGCAGCCTTGGTGAAAATGTCTGCAAGTTGATCTGAGCTTCTTGTGTAGCACGGTAAGATTATGCCTTGCTCCACTACTTGTCTGACCTTGTGACAGTCAACTTCAATGTGTTTGGTTCTCTCATGAAACACATTGTTGGATGCTATGTGTATGGCTGCTTGATTGTCGCAATGCATGGTGATTGGTGTTGAGACTTCTATGTTTAGATCCTTGAGAAGGTTCTTGAGCCAAGTGAGTTCTGTGGTCAGCTTTCTCATGGCACGATATTCAGCTTCAGCACTTGAGCAGGAGACCACTTTCTGCTTCTTTGTCTTCCAAGTGACTAGATTGCCTCCAATGAATGTGCAATAGCCGGTTGTTGATCTTCTGTCATTTCTGTCTCCAGCCCAATCAGCATCACAATATCCTACAATCTCTGAGCTCCCATTGCATCCCATCCCAATGCCTTGATCATGGGTTCCTTTGAGGTACCTCAAGATCCGGTCCACCATATTCCAGTGGTGCAATTTTGGAGCTTGCATATGTTGGCTGACCTGATTCACAGCAAAGCACAAGTCAGGTCTAGTAATGGTTAGATAGATTAACTTACCAACCATCTTCCTATAGAGTTTGGTTTCTTCAAACGGTTCATCTCCAAGCTCCCCCTCACGTTCCACCTTATAGCCTTCCTCTAGGGGAGTGTTTGCTGGTTTGGCTTCTAACTTTCCTGCATCAGTTAGAAGATCAAGTGTGTACTTCCTTTGTGATAAGAAGAGGCCTTCTTTTGTTCGGCATACTTCTATCCCTAGGAAGTACTTAAGTTCACCTAAGTCTTTAATATCAAAAACAGACTTAAGATAATCTTTAGTAGATTGAATTCCTACCTTGTCATTCCCTGAGATGATTATATCATCTACATAAATGAGAATGACTACCATACCTGATTGGCTTTGGAGTGTGAAGAGAGTGTGATCAGCTTCAGACTTCCTAAAGCCTCTATCTCTCAGTGTCATACTCAACTTGTGGTACCAAGCTCTTGGTGATTGTTTAAGTCCATAGATAGCTTTTCTTAGCCTTAGAACCTTTCCTGGAGTTACTGTGTCTTCAAGACCAGGTGGAGGTGTCATATAGACTTCATCCTCTAATTCTCCTTGTAGGAAAGCATTCTTGACATCCATCTGCCATAACTCCCATTCAAGGTTAGTAGCAAGAGATAGAAGAACTCTTACAGTGTGTAGTTTGGCTACTGGTGCAAATGTATCATGGTAGTCTTCTCCATAGGTCTGAGTGAACCCTCTTGCTACCAATCTAGCCTTGTATCGTTCTATCTCTCCATTGCTTTTGTATTTGATGGTGAAGATCCATCTTGAGCTCACTGTCCTCTTGTCCTTAGGTAGATCAGCTTCATCCCAAGTGTGATTGATCTCCATGGCCTTACATTCAGCCTTAACTGCTTCTCTCCACACCTTATGCTCCTTAGCTTCCTCATAGTCTCTTGGAACCTGCCCTTGATCTAGAGCTGTTGTAAAGGCTTGGTGTTCTGAAGGAACATGAGCTAGAGAGCAAATCACTTGTGTTGGATGGGCTACTGCTTGTGCATTGTAGTAGACTCTGGTATTGATCCAATTTGAAGCTGGTTTCTTCTCCCTTTGGCTTCTCCTTAGCACCACTTGTTATTCTTGATATTCTTCTTCCTCAGTCTGAACTTCTGGCGCATATTCTTCTTGATTATGGACACTAGAGCTTGCATCCTGGTCGTGTGATTCAGATGCAATCTCTTGTTCATCCTCTGTGCCCCCCTCATGATCAAGAGGAATAGCCGGGGCAACATCAAAAGGAGGAGGAGGAGGAGAAGTGGCTGGTGATGGAGAAGCAGCTGGTGCATTAGGGAATGAGATTCCTAGGTTCTCCATAAGATGTTTAAGATTGGTAGCTCGGTCTGATGGAGATTGGGAGAGATCTTTAAGATCATCTCAATTCTTATCTTCATAGAACCCCTTTGCTTCTACAAACTTCACATCTCGTGAGACTAGCACCTTTCTAGTCTCTGGATTGTAGCACTTGTATCCCTTTTGGGTAGTGGAATACCCTATAAACATGGCTTTCACACTTCTTGCTTCTAACTTATTCCTTTGTTCTCCTGGAATAAGAACATAACAAACACACCCAAAGACACGTAAGTGTGAAATAGATGGTTTACTCTTATTAAGTACCTCAAATGGGGATAAATCCTCCAAGATTTTTGTGGGGAGTCTATTGATGAGGTAGCAAGCGGTAACAAGTGCATCTCCCCAAAACTTCTTTGGGACATTGCTTTGGAACATGATAGACCGTGCCACTTCCATGAGATGCCTGTTCTTTCTTTCAGCCACTCCATTTTGTTGGGGCGTGTAAGGACAACTTGTTTGATGGATGATTCCATGTTTATCTAAGTGCTGTTTGAATGCTAGACTTGTATATTCCCCTCCATTATCTGATCTAAAAATTTTGATCTTGGCATTATAATGGTTAGTCACATACATTTGAAATTTAGTGAAGGCTTCTAGGACTCTATCTTTTGTTGGCAATAGTGTTACCCAAGTATATTTCGATTTTTGGTCTATGAATGTAACAAAATATTTATGGTTGTCTCTAGATGTGCATGGTGAAGTCCAAACATCAGAGTGAATGAGATCATAGCAATTTTCATATATAGTTGTAGACTTAGGAAACACTGATTTACAATGTTTACCTAGTATACAAGCTTCACATTCATCATTTTTAAAAGACATACTTGGCAACAATAGTTCTAAAGCCCTAGAGTGAGGATGTCCTAATCTAGAATGCCAAATAGCACTATTAGCCTTATTCAAAACAGAGTTGAAAGCAATAGATAAAGAGAAATCTGGTTGTGTGTCTTCAAGCACATACAAGTCATCCTTGGACACTCCCTTTCCAAACACCTTATTAGTCTTAATATCCTGAAAGTAAACATCATTAGGACCAAATATAGCATAGCAATTAAGATCAGAGGTTGTTTTCTTAACACTTAGCAAGTTTGAGGTGAATGTGGGCATATAGAAGGCTGTTGATTCTTTATTAAACAATTTCAGGTTTCCAATTCCTCTTATTGGTATCTTATCACCATTAGCTATTACTACATCTCCTAAAGCCGGTTTCATATTGATAAGTAGATTTTTGTCACTAATCATGTGATGAGAAGCTCCTGAATCTACAATAAGTGGCTTAGTGAGATTTAGAGCTTGAAAAGAGTTACCAGAGGTATTAGCTTCCTTAAGTGCTTTTATCAGTGCATCAAGGTCTGATTTTCTAACGAATTCTTGTTGAAATGTTGCAAGGGCTTTCCCTTCTTCATTGGTTGGCGTGGATGAGCTAGTGCTAGCCTTGGCTCTTGCCTCATGAGTTGCTTCTTGGGAGAGATTGGCCCTTGGTTGGTTTACCCATTTTGGCTTTAAGTGTGGATGGAGAATCCAACACTTGTCCTTAGTGTGGCCTTCTTTCTTGCAATAATCACAGAATCCTCTTCTTTCCCCACGGTTCAAGCCTCCTTTCTGGTAGGTGTTTGCCTTGTTGGCTGTGATGAGCTCTCCTTTGCCTCCAAAGAGGCCTAATGATCCTTGTTCCTTCTGAATCTTATTGCATACTTCTTCAAGACTTGGAAGAGTGTCTGACCTTAAGATATGCTTGATAAGATCATTGTAAGTTGGGTTTAGAGTCAAGAGGAGTCCAAAGACCTTATCTTGCTCACGTCTTTCATTTAGCACCTTGGGATCCCTGGTGCTTGGTCTAACCATTTCAAGTTCAGCCCACAATGATCTGAACTTGCCAAAGTGTTGAGTGAACTCCATGTTTTCTTGAGTTAACTCATTAATGGCCTTCTTTACTTCAAAGACACGACTGAGATTGGAAGTGTTGCCATAAACATTTTGAAGTGTCTCCCATAACTCCTTGGCTGTCTCACAATAAGAATAAGCTTCAAGGAGAGATGCTTCAAGGGAGTTTTGGATCACGGATAGCACCAGTTGGTCTTCTTGAAACCACCGGTCTTTATTCATGATGGCGACTTCTTGGCCACCTTCTTCAGTCATGGCAATGGAAGTTTCACTCTTGAGGATGTGGCTCCATAAGCCACGGCTACACAACACTGTCTTGGTGGTTCTAGCCCATAAAAGGTAGTTGACCCCTTTCAGTGTCACTGGAACAACCACTCTTGAACTTTCCATGGTGTTTACACACGTTTTTGTTTGAATTTGAGCTAGGGACCGTTGGGTATAGCTATTAACCACTGGATAAAAGCAAATGGTAAGGGTTTTGAGAAAGTGGTTTGTTTGGAAAGAGAGTTGAGTAGCTGAATTGAGGAATGAAGTGAGTAATTCTCAAGAAATAACCTATCCTAACCTCTCACAACTCAGCACCACTTGGTTTTGAGGATTGATTAATCTCAGAGTGAGTAGATTAGAAAAAGTTATTGCAAGAGTAGATTGAGAAAGTGGTTTGTTTGGGAAGAGAGTTGAGTAATTCTCAAGAAATAACCTATCCTAACCTCTCACAACTCAGCACCACATGGTTTTGAGGATTAATTAATCTCAGAGTGAGTAGATTAGAACAAGTTATTGCAAGAGTAAACAGAGAATTTGCTTGATCCAAAACCAAGCTCTGATACCATGTTAGAATTTGCAGAATAATAGTTAGAATAGGTAGGAGAGTTTCTGGGTTTATATTTGATAATGGAAGAACAAGAGTGAGAATAATAGAGAGAGATTGTGAGACAGAGAGTATGGAAGGAGGATTCTATTTCCTTGATTGATTTATGGTGAGCATACAATGTATTTATAGCCAGAGAATAGAGATAAGACAAAGGCACTTCACCAAATGGTGAAAGTGACAGCTCCTAACAGCTAGAAATTAAAATTGGTTAAGCCAACATGTGACTCTTCCTTCCCTCTCCAAACCCACGCCTAGGAGAGCTTCTAGAAGGTGTCTTGGACAGTTTTGGGCTTGTTTGGGCTTACTTAATTCAGGCCTTGTGTTGCACATGTGTGGACAGACCCTGGGCTTCACTTCATTATCTCAGCCTAATGCACAGACCTTGAACTTCTGATTTGGGCTTGGGCTTCATTAACTTTTTCAGCTTCAAGCCTAAGGCTTCAATCCAATAGGAGCAACAATTCTCTGGTCATGATCAAGAGGATTCAATTGTTGATCACATGGATTCAGGACCGGAGAATGAACAGGCAGAGACTAAGGGTAATAGACAAGGCTCAGAAGATAGAACAGGAAGTACTCAAGGCTCAGAAGATGAATCAAGTTCACAAAGCACTCAAGGTCCCACTGAAGGTCCCATCCAAAATCAAGCTCCTCTTGAACTCAGAAGAAGTACTCGGCAAAGATTTCCAGCTGAGAACTGGAATAATACCAGGGTTTACTTCAATAATAATGCGGTAACTCACCCTGCTCAAGCCGTGTGCTCCTTAGTACAAATCCCTCAAGGCCATCAAGTGTTCATTGGAAGCTTAGATCAAGAATCTGTGCCTAGAAGCTATGATGAAGCAAAGGACATTAAGGTCTGGCGGGATGCTGTAACAGATGAAAGGAAAGCAATGGAAAAGAATCATACATGGGATGAGTCAGACTTACCTAAGGGAAAGAAGGCTGTTAGCTCCAGATGGATCTTCACTATTAAGTACCAAAGCAATGGAGAGATTGAAAGGCACAAGGCTAGACTAGTCGCAAGAGGCTTCACTCAAACCTATGGAGATGACTATAGAGACACATTTGCCCCAGTGGCAAAGATGCACACAATCAGGGTGGTCCTCTCTCTAGCTGCAAACTTGGAGTGGGAGCTATGGCAAATGGATGTCAAAAACGCATTCCTACAAGGAGAACTAGAAGAAGAAGTCTACATGACTCCACCACCTGGATTAGAAGACTCTGTTGCACCAGGGAAAGTCCTGAGACTAAGAAAGGCAATTTACGGGCTAAAACAGTCTCCTAGAGCCTGGTACCACAAGTTGAATGTTACTCTCAGAGACAGAGGCTTTAGGAGATCTGAATCCGATCACACCTTGTTCACCCTTCACAGCCAAGAAGGTATAGTTGTCATTCTCATATATGTAGATGATATTATCATCTCAGGGAATGACAAGGTAGGAATTGCTTCTACAAAAGAATACCTTAAGTCTATGTTTGATATAAAAGATCTTGGTGAACTTAAGTATTTCTTGGGCATTGAAGTATGAAGGTTTAAAGATGGACTGTTTATCTCACAAAGAAAATATGTTAGAGACCTACTAACCAATGCAGGAATGATGGAGGCAAAGGCGGTTAGAACCCCCTTAGAGGAAGGATACAAAGTTGAAACTGAGGGGGAGCCAGAAGGAGAAGCATTCGAAGACCCTAAGGTCTACAGAAAACTTGTTGGTAAGCTCATCTACTTAACTATTACAAGACCTGACTTATGTTTTGCTGTGAATCAGGTAAGCCAGTATATGCAAGCTCCTAAGAAGAACCACTGGATGATGATTCAACGCATCTTAAGATATCTTAAAGGGACTTACACTCAAGGAGTTTGGATGGGAAAGAATAAGAATGCTGAGATCGTTGGCTACTGTGATGCTGATTGGGCTGGGGATAGGAAAGACAGGAAATCAACCACAGGATATTGCACCTTTATAGGAGGAAATCTTGTCATTTGGAAGACCAAGAAGCAGAAGGTAGTATCCTGCTCAAGTGCTGAAGCTGAGTACCGGGCCATGAGGAAACTAACCACTGAGTGTATATGGCTAAAGGCTCTCCTCAAAGACTTCAACATTGAAAGCAATACACCAATCACAATGCATTGTGACAACCAGGCGGCCATTCATATTGCATCCAATTCTGTCTTCCATGAACGCACTAAGCACATTGAAGTTGACTGCCACAAGGTGAGAGAGGCCGTGGCTCAAGGAATTATACTTCCATGCTATACCAAGAGTTCTGATCAATTGGCAGACATATTCACTAAGGCAGCAAGTGTAAAGGTTTGTGAGTTCATTCATTCAAAGCTTGGACTCACATCTCTCCCATTCCAGTAACTTCCCTATCAAGAAGGATTCATACTCTTTTTCCCTTAAAATGCTTTTGTCCCACTGGGTTTTGCATTTTAAGGTTTTTTAATGAGGTGAATCCTCTTGGTGTCCAAGTTTTAATCATTCACCAATGATTTAAACTTGAGGGGGAGTGTTGGAATGAAGGTGCATTCAATCAAAGGAAATGAGGGTGCTAACGGCTAGTAGGATCTTCTAGAAGGGCTGGTGACTCATCCATGCCAGCACAAAAGGGGAAGGAAGCCGCCAGCACAAAAGGAGTCCTCTCATCTTTACCTAAAGTAGAAGCACCTAGGTTTATTTATTTTGCTATAAAAGGACCTCTAAGGCCTTCTCTTGTATTCAAGTAATTCGAATAATAAAAACATGTTTCTTATACATCCACACTTAAAGCCAAAATGGGTAAACCAACCAAGGGCCAATCTCTCCCAAGAAGCAACTCATGAGGCAAGAGCCAAGGCTAGCACTAGCTCATCCACGCCAACCAATGAAGAAGGGAAAGCCCTTGCAACATTTCAACAAGAATTCGTTAGAAAATCAGACCTTGATGCACTGATAAAAGCACTTAAGGAAGCTAATACCTCTGGTAACTCTTTTCAAGCTCTAAATCTCACTAAGCCACTTATTGTAGATTCAGGAGCTTCTCATCACATGATTAGTGACAAAAATCTACTTATCAATATGAAACCGGCTTTAGGAGATGTAGTAATAGCTAATGGTGATAAGATACCAATAAGAGGAATTGGAAACCTGAAATTGTTTAATAAAGAATCAACAGCCTTCTATATGCCCACATTCACCTCAAACTTGCTAAGTGTTAAAAAAACAACCTCTGATCTTAATTGCTATGCTATATTTGGTCCTAATGATGTTTACTTTCAGGATATTAAGACTAATAAGGTGTTTGGAAAGGGAGTGTCCAAGGATGACTTGTATGTGCTTGAAGACACACAACCAGATTTCTCTTTATCTATTGCTTTCAACTCTGTTTTGAATAAGGCTAATAGTGCTATTTGGCATTCTAGATTAGGACATCCTCACTCTAGGGCTTTAGAACTATTGTTGCCAAGTATGTCTTTTAAAAATGATGAATGTGAAGCTTGTATACTAGGTAAACATTGTAAATCAGTGTTTCCTAAGTCTACAACTATATATTGCTTTGATCTCATTCACTCTGATGTTTGGACTTCACCATGCACATCTATAGACAACCATAAATACTTTGTTACATTCATAGACCAAAAATCGAAATATACTTGGGTAACATTATTGCCAACAAAAGATATAGTCCTAGAAGCCTTCACTAAATTTCAAATGTATGTGACTAACCATTATAATGCCAAGATCAAAATTTTTAGATCAGATAATGGAGGGGAATATACAAGTCTAGCATTCAAACAACACTTAGATAAACATGGAATCATCCATCAAACAAGTTGTCCTTACACGCCCCAACAAAATGGAGTGGCTGAAAGAAAGAACAGGCATCTAATGGAAGTGGCACGGTCTATCATGTTCCAAAGCAATGTCCCAAAGAAGTTTTGGGGAGATGCACTTGTTACCGCTTGCTACCTCATCAATAGACTCCCCACAAAAATCTTAGAGGATTTATCCCCATTTGAGGTACTTAATAAGAGTAAACCATCTATTTCAAACTTACATGTCTTTGGGTGTGTTTGTTATGTTCTTATTCCAGGAGAACAAAGGAATAAGTTAGAAGCAAGAAGTGTGAAAGCCATGTTTATAGGGTATTCCACTACCCAAAAGGGATACAAGTGCTACAATCCAAAGACTAGAAAGGTGATAGTCTCACGAGATGTGAAGTTTGTAGAAGCAAAGGGGTTCTATGAAGATAAGAATTGGGATGATCTTAAAGATCTCTCCCAATCTCCATCAGACCGAGCTACCAATCTTAAACATCTTATGGAGAACCTAGGAATCTCATTCCCTAATGCACCAGCTGCTTCTCCATCACCAGCCACTTCTCCTCCTCCTCCTCCTTTTGATGTTGCCCCGGCTATTCCTCTTGATCATGAGGGGGGCACAGAGGATGAACAAGAGATTGCATCTGAATCACACGACCAGGATGCAAGCTCTAGTGTCCATAATCAAGAAGAATATGCGCCATAAGTTCAGACTGAGGAAGAAGAATATCGAGAAGAACAAGTGGTGCTAAGGAGAAGCCAAAGGGAGAAGAAACCAGCCTCAAATTGGATCAATACCAGAGTCTACTACAATGCACAAGCAGTAGCCCATCCAACACAAGTGATTTACTCTCTAGCTCATGTTCCTTCAGAACACCAAGCCTTTACAACAGCTCTAGATCAAGGGCAGGTTCCAAGAGACTATGAGGAAGCTAAGGAGCATAAGGTGTGGAGAGAAGCAGTTAAGGCTGAATGTAAGGCCATGGAGATCAATCACACTTGGGATGAAGATGATCTACCTAAGGACAAGAGGACAGTGAGCTCAAGATGGATCTTCACCATCAAATACAAAAGCAATGGAGAGATAGAACGATACAAGGCTAGATTGGTAGCAAGAGGGTTCACTCAGACCAATGGAGAAGACTACCATGATACATTTGCACCAGTAGCCAAACTACACACTGTAAGAGTTCTTCTATCTCTTGCTACTAACCTTGAATGGGAGTTATGGCAGATGGATGTCAAGAATGCTTTCCTACAAGGAGAATTAGAGGATGAAGTCTATATGACACCTCCACCTGGTCTTGAAGACACAGTAACTCCAGGAAAGGTTCTAAGGCTAAGAAAAGCTATCTATGGACTTAAACAATCACCAAGAGCTTGGTACCACAAGTTGAGTATGACACTGAGAGATAAAGGCTTTAGGAAGTCTGAAGCTGATCACACTCTCTTCACACTCCAAAGCCAATCAGGTATGGTAGTCATTCTCATTTATGTAGATGATATAATCATCTCAGGGAATGACAAGGTAGGAATTCAATCTACTAAAGATTATCTTAAGTCTGTTTTTGATATTAAAGACTTAGGTGAACTTAAGTACTTCCTAGGGATAGAAGTATGCCGAACAAAAGAAGGCCTCTTCTTATCACAAAGGAAGTGCACACTTGATCTTCTAACTGATGCAGGAACGTTAGAAGCCAAACCAGCAAAGACTCCCCTAGAGGAAGGCTATAAGGTGGAACGTGAGGGGGAGCTTGGAGATGAACCGTTTGAAGAAACCAAACTCTATAGGAAGATGGTTGGTAAGTTAATCTATCTAACCATTACTAGACCTGACTTGTGTTTTGCTGTGAATCAGGTCAGCCAACATATGCAAGCTCCAAAATTGCACCACTGGAATATGGTGGACCGGATCTTGAGGTACCTCAAAGGTGTTAGATTAAAAGGAGGTTTAAACATGCTTTATCAAGTGAGTTTAGAATGATTAGGCGTGTATTAGAAGTGTTTAATAACAAGTCTTGTAAACTTCTATATAAACCCCTTGTACCTTACCTTAGAAAATATATAATACAATTTCTTCATTCTCTTAAAACGATTCTCTCTCTCAATTCTCTATTCTCTCTCAATTCTTCATCATTCTAATAAAATTCACATGGTATCAGAGCAGGTTTTCTGCAAATTTTTCTTTTCCTTCAAAACTTCATCGTGATCTTTATCGCCATCTTCAAAACGAGCGTAGGTGCGGAAGTTGTTTGATCTTCAGGCGAGTTTTCCGGCGAGTTCTTCATCATCTATTTCAATTTCTATCTTCAGACGACAATCTTTCTGGTGATTTCAGATCATCCTCCATCAGAATCGCAGAATCTGATAAGATAGTTTGGTTTCTTGCGATCGAATCAAACTCGGTTCGTTTGGCGCCAAAATCGGATTCGAATGCGTTCATCACAAATCTTCAATCTTGCTCCTCTGGATCTTCTTTCTCACACAGATTGTCATTAGAAGGTGCCGATCTTCAATCCGTGGGTGGGTTCTTTCACAAGATCGATCGTGATCGACAGATTTGAGAAGTTTTCTTTTTCGCGCCAAAATCTCCAGTTCGAAATCGTGATCTTCAAATCTTGTTGTTTGAATCTTCTGGATTGTTTTCTCACAAGGATTGTCATCAGAAGGCACCGATCTTTGATCCAGTTGATCCAATTTGCTTCAGTTCTCAAGATCGATCGAGTTTTGTTCACGAAAACTCGATTCCCTCCTTCGCGCCAAACCTCTGTTCGAAAGTTTCTTAAAATTCTCAGCTGATTCTTCTGGGCTACCTTCTTCACTTGGATTATCATTAGTTTGTGCCGATCTTTAGTTCATTTGATCTTTTTCACAGGATCGTTTTCGATCGTGGAGGTTCAACTTGTTCTTCAAATCGCAAGGTTCTGTTTCTTTTGCCTCAAGAAAGCCTAACAGGGATCACCGTTCCTCTGTTTCTGGTATATGATCTTTAATCTGGTTTTAAGATTGTATAATCTGAGGTTTCGAAGTGGAGAAAGTTGTTTCTCAGGGTTTAATCTAGTCTCTTGGAAGGAAAGGTTAGATAGCTAGCTGTTGAGAAGTTTGTGCAATCTATTAAAGGGTTAAATCTGCAGGTTATTGGTTAGAAGTTGGTTTAATCTGTGTGGTGAAATTCTTGTGTACTCCTGGTGGTAAAGTTCCCGGATAAGGTCTTCGATTTCAAATCATTCTCTGGTGATATTTTTGTTGCTGTGCGTGTGGGATATCACAAAACGATTGCTATGGAACTTCATAAGCAGTTGATGGCCCCAATTACATTGAAGGGTATGAACTATTTGCTGTGGTCTCGAACAATGAAGACTACATTGTGCAGTAGGGGGCTTTGGACTCATGTTCTCACCAAAGGGCCGCCTAGTACAGCTGCTGAAGGGGAGGTTCTTGAAGCAGAACAACATTCAGAACAGGACGTGGGAAGCAAGTGGTTTCAGGAAGATCAGCTTGTGTTGGCTATTCTACAAAACTCACTTGAGGCATCACTACTAGCAGCCTATTCATACTGTGAAGATGCTAAGGAGCTGTGGGATACTCTTCAAAATGTTTATGGTAACACCTCAAATTTGTTAAGAATCTTTGAAGTTAAGAAATCTTTGAATCAACTTCAACAGGGGGAGGCTGAATTTACTAAGCATTTTGGAGTCTTTAGAGCTTTATGGGCTGAGTTGGAAATGTTGAGGCCAGCTTCTACTGATCCAATAACTCTTAATGAGAGAAGAGAACAAGACAAAGTGTTTGGATTGCTGATGACACTGAACTCTAGTTATACAGACCTCACCAAGCATCTTTTGAGACAGGATAAATTACCTAGTCTAGAGGAGGTGTGTGCTTGTGTTCAAAAGGAACAAGGTTCTCAAGTTTTATTTGGGGATAAGGTTGAACTTATTACTGCAAATAAGAGCTTCTACAAAAGGGATGATAAGAAGGGTGTATCTACTTGTTCACATTGTAAAAGGAAGGGTCATCACAAGGATCAGTGTTGGTCATTGCATCCGCATCTCAAACCTGCTTGGTGGCGTGACCAAACTAAACCTATGGGTCTTAAGAACCACACGTCAGCAAGCGTGAATCAAGCGACTGTACCCTCAAATGTATCTACTGTGAGTACATCTCAAGATGGTATGGCAAGGTCAAACCAGCGAGCCGGAAAGGAGATACAACTTGGACCTTCAACACTTGATCAAGAATTTGTCAGAAAATCAGATTTAGAGGCTATACTGAGAATTTTCAAAGACGAATCTGGTAAAGTTGTTGGTAAATCTCTCCATGCTTCCTATGTTGCTCATAATGTGAATAAACCTTTGATAATAGACTCAGGGGCTTCTCACCACATGATTAGTGATATCAACTTAATAAACAACTTGGAACCTGCCTTAGGAAATGTAGTTATTGCTAATGGAACCAAAATACCAATTAAAGGCATAGGTAATCTGAGATTGTTTAATAAGGATAGTAAAGCTTTCTTTATGCCATCCTTCACATCTAATCTTGTGTCTGTTAAAAGAGCAACAACTGATTTGAATTGTAATGTAATTTTTGGTCCTAATGAGTGTTGTTTTCAGGATATTGAAACAAAAAGAGTACTTGGAAGAGGAGGAACAAAGGATGATCTATACATTCTAGGCGACCTTTCTACTTCTAGTTTAGGTTTAGGTTCTTGTTTGACAAGTAATAATGAGCTGTCTGATGGAACATTATGGCATGCTATGCTAGGCCATCCACACTTTAAAGCTCTTGAATTGATATTTCCTAGCATTTCCTTTAATCAAAATGATTGTGAAGCTTGCATTCTTGGTAAACATTGCAAAACTGTTTTTTCTAAGTCTACACATTCATATGATCACTGTTTTGACCTAATACATTCTGATGTTTGGACTGCTCCTTATGCATCTAGAGAACAACAAAAATACTTTGTCACTTTTATAGATGAGAAATCTAAATATACTTGGATTACTTTGCTCCCTTCTAAGGATAAAGTTTTAGAAGCATTTATTAATTTTCATTCATATGCTACTAATCATTATGATGCAAAGGTTAAAGTTTTAAGAACAGACAATGGAGGGGAATACACAAGCAAAGCATTTAGGGATTATCTTCTCAAATATGGTATTCTTCATCAAACAAGCTGTCCCTATACACCAGAGCAGAATGGGGTGGCTGAAAGGAAAAATCGCCATCTCATGGAAGTGGCTAGGTCAATAATGTTCCATAGGAATGTACCCAAGAAATTTTGGGGGGATGCAGTACTCACGGCCTGCTATCTGATTAATAGAATACCTACTAAGGTTCTTCATGATATCTCACCATTTGAGGTACTTAATGGAACTAAACCTCACCTTGAACATTTGAGAGTATTTGGTTGTGTATGCTTTGTTCTAGTACCAGGTGGAAAACGGAATAAACTGGATGAGAAGAGTACCAAGGCAGTGTTTTTAGGCTATTCATCAACCCAAAAAGGTTATAAGTGTTATGATCCTGAATTGCAAAAAGTTTTAGTCTCTAGAGATGTGAAGTTTATGGAAAACCAATCTTTTTACATTGATGGAACTTGGGAAAACCTAAAGGGTGTGTCTAGTTCTAATACTGATAGAAATGTGTATCTTCAAAAGTTGTTGGAAAGTTTTAATATTTCCAGGCCTTTAGCTTCTGGACCAGAACGGGTTTTGGATCCACAGGTGCAAGTTCAAGATGATTCGGAGACTAGTGGGCCTTCTGACAGCCATGAACCAGCCACAAGCGGCAGAGGGCCGAGTATAAGTGAGTATGATACAACTCTTGGCAGGCCTAGCATAAGTCAAAGGATGGGGCAAGGTTATGGCCAGGGGGAGTTTGATCCGGGTTCTTCCTCTACACGCGTGGATCATAGTCCTGATCATGAGGGGGAGAATGTAAGTATACCAGTAGTTCATGATCAAGTCTATGTCCAAGAGTTACAGGGTACAGGAGCTGAAGCTGATGATGCAGTAGCGGTTGTTGAATCTCCTCAAGTGTTAAGAAGGAGTACAAGGATAAGGAAAGATCCTGCCAACTGGATCAACACTAGAGTTTACTACAATGCTCAAGCAGTAGGACATCCTATACAAGCTACTTGTTCGTTTGCTCATTTCCCAAAGGAACATCAGGTATTCATAAGCTCTTTAGATCAAAATAAAATTCCTAACACATATGAAGAGGCTATGGAATTGAAGGAGTGGAGAGATGCTGTCCAAGATGAAATAGAAGCCATGATAAGAAATCATACTTGGGATGAATCATACTTGCCTAAGGGTAAGAAAGCAGTAAGTTCTAAATGGGTGTTTACTATTAAATATAATAGCAATGGTGAGATTGAAAGGTATAAGGCCAGGCTTGTAGCAAGAGGCTTTAGTCAAACATATGGTGAAGATTTTGGAGATACATTTGCTCCAGTAGCAAAGCTTCACACTGTAAGGATTGTACTTTCTCTTGCTACTAATCTTGAATGGGAGTTGTGGCAGATGGATGTGAAGAATGCATTCCTTCAAGGAGAGCTAGAGGAAGAAGTGTATATGAAACCACCTCTTGGCTTGGAAGGCTTGGTGGTTGGTAGCAATGTTCTGAGATTAAGAAAAGCTATCTATGGATTAAAGCAATCTCCAAGAGCCTGGTATCATAAACTCAGTATGACTTTAAGAGATAGAGGTTTTAGAAGATCTGAAGTGGATCATACTCTGTTTACCTTTCCTAGTTGTTTAGGTATAATTGTGGTATTAGTTTATGTTGATGACATTATTATCACAGGTAGTGACAAGGAAGGTATTCTAGAGACTAAGGCTTATCTTAAGTCTAAATTTGATATTAAGGATCTTGGTTTAATGAAATATTTCTTAGGAATAGAGATATTCAGGTCTAAAGAGGGTTTATTTTTGTCACAAAGAAAGTGTGTGTTGGAATTATTGAATGAAACAGGAAAGAAGGATGCAAAACCTATTAGCACTCCTATTGAAGACAGCTACAAAGCGGCTACTGAAGGGGAAGCTGGAGATTCTCTTTATGAAGATCCAAAACAGTATAGGAGATTGGTAGGTAAGCTTATCTATCTAACACTTACTAGGCCTGATATTTGTTTTGCAGTAAATCAGGTGAGCCAACACATGCAATCACCGACTGTTAAGCACTGGGAGATGTTAGAAAGAGTGCTAAGATACTTGAAAGGAACTTATGATCATGGCATATGGATGGGCTGCAACAAAAACACATAGATAGTAGGTTATTGTGATGCTGATTGGGCTGGAGATAGGAATGATAGGAGATCAACAACGGGTTATTGCACTTTTGTGGGAGGAAATCTTGTGACTTGGAAGACCAAGAAACAGAAGGTGGTTTCATGTTCCAGTGCTGAAGCTGAGTATAGAGCCATGAAGAAACTCACAAATGAACTAATCTGGATCAAGGCTGTACTGAAGGATTTGCAAATTGAAGATTCAAGACCTATCACTATGCATTGTGATAACCAAGCAGCCATTCACATAGCTTCAAATTCAGTGTTCCATGAAAGGACAAAACACATTGAAGTAGATTGCCACAAGGTTAGACAGGCGGTTGAACAGGGAGTGGTTTTACCGTGTTATACAAGAAGTTCAGATCAATTGGCAGATGTCTTCACTAAAGCCACTACTACCAAGGTGTGTGAGTCCATTCTTCCAAGACTGGGACTAACAAGCATTGCTGAGTAATTCTCTTGACTATGAGAATCATACTCTTTTTCCCTCAAAGTTGTTTTTGTCGCATTTGGGTTTTACACTTTGAGGTTTTTAATGAGGTGATTTCCTGTAGTTTGTCCAAGCTTAACCATTCATCATAGTTAAGCTTGAGGGGGAGTGTTAGATTAAAAGGAGGTTTAAACATGCTTTATCAAGTGAGTTTAGAATGATTAGGCGTGTATTAGAAGTGTTTAATAACAAGTCTTGTAAACTTCTATATAAACCCCTTGTACCTTACCTTAGAAAATATATAATACAATTTCTTCATTCTCTTAAAACGATTCTCTCTCTCAATTCTCTATTCTCTCTCAATTCTTCTTCATTCTAATAAAATTCACAAAAAGAACCCATGATCAAGGCATTTGGATGGGATGCAATGGGAGCTCAGAGATTGTAGGATATTGTGATGCTGATTGGGCAGGAGACAGAAATGACAGAAGATCAACAACCGGCTATTGCACATTCATTGGAGGCAATCTAGTCACTTGGAAGACAAAGAAGCAGAAAGTGGTCTCCTGCTCAAGTGCTGAAGCTGAATATCGTGCCATGAGAAAGCTGACCACTGAACTCACTTGGCTCAAGAACCTTCTCAAGGATCTAAACATAGAAGTCTCAACACCAATCACCATGCATTGCGACAATCAAGCAGCCATACACATAGCATCCAACAATGTGTTTCATGAGAGAACCAAACACATTGAAGTTGACTGTCACAAGGTCAGACAAGTAGTGGAGCAAGGCATAATCTTACCGTGCTACACAAGAAGCTCAGATCAACTTGCAGACATTTTCACCAAGGCTGCAAGTCTCAAGGTATGTGAGTCCATCCTCCCAAAACTTGGACTCATCAACCTTTCCAGCCAATGATTCTCCTAATCATGGAGTCCACACTCTTTTTCCCTTAGTATGGTTTTGTCCCAATGGGTTTTCCATTCTAAGGTTTTTAATGAGGTGGGTCTTCATGGTTCCAAGCTTAACCATTCATCTCATGGCTAAGCTTGAGGGGGAGTATTGGAATGAAGCCTTAGGCTTGAAGCTGAAAAAGTTAATGAAGCCCAAGCCCAAATCAGAAGTTCAAGGTCTGTGCATTAGGCTGAGATAATGAAGTGAAGCCCAGGGTCTGTCCACACATGTGCAACACAAGGCCTGAATTAAGTAAGCCCAAACAAGCCCAAAAATGTCCAAGACACCTTCTAGAAGCTTTCCTAGGCGTGGGTTTGGAGAGGGAAGGAAGAGTCACATGTTGGCTTAACCAATTTGAATTTCTAGCTGTTAGGAGCTGTCACTTTCACCATTTGGTGAAGTGCCTTTGTCTTATCTCTATTCTTTGGCTATAAATACATTGTATGCTCACCATAAATCAATCAAGGAAATAGAATCCTCCTTCCATACTCTCTGTCTCACAATCTCTCTCTATTATTCTCACTCTTGTTCTTCCCTTATAAAATATAAACCCAGAAACTCTCCTACCTATTCTAACTATTATTCTGCAAATTCTAACAAGTTTGTGATACCAAGCTCTAGTAGATTGTTTTAATCCATAAATGGCTTTTCTTAATCTCAAAACATTACCATCGTTTCCTAAGTCTTCTAATCCAGGAGGTGGTCTCATGTATACCTCTTCTTCTAATTCTCCTTGAAGAAAGGCATTCTTTGTTGGAATGAATAAAATCTACAAGTAAGGAAGGATCACTAACGGCTAGTGAAGTATTCTAGAAGGTCTTGGAGTCGCCACCTTTTGAGTCATCCATGCCAGCACAAAAGGAGGCGCCAGCATATGAAACTTAGCCTCTCCTCTTTTAGATGTTTTAGGGTTTTCAATAAGTGTATAAAAGGAGTAGTTGTTATTCACTTGTAACATACAAGAAATCTTCTAATAAAAACAATGTTCTTCATAATCTCTGTCTCTCAAATCTTCATACTCCCTAAATCTTTCTAAGACTCTCTAAAACTTACATGGTATCAGAGCATTGCTCTTATTATTATCCGCATTCTCTTTGTCTCTTGTTCACTCAGCGTATTCAAAGAAGAACAAGTTCTTTCTTGAGATAAACATGCTTTAGCCTATCCTCTCTGAGATCTAAAGATCCTCAGAACCATGGGTTATGAGTTGAGGAAGACTAGGTGTGATTATTTCATATGTTAGTAACCTGTTCATCGTGTCTAGTTCTTAAACCGCCATTGTTGTACGGTCACTACCTCTAATCTAAGGTGAAATCTATTCTTCAGTGACTAAAGGAGGTGTCTTTCTACCTTCAGAGCATTCACAACCAAGTTTGTGGTCAAAAAGCTGGCTCATTTCCACTCCTGGCCGACTCGTTCCTCTTTCATTCCTCAGTCCGTACTCATCTTCTTCGAGTAGCCGAATCCAGGCTACCGTACTCACAAAAGGCTCACCATTCTCACTAGAAACCTTCTAGTTAACCCTTATCAAGAAGAAAAAGGTTCATTCAAACCTGTTTCCTCCTCCCGGTCCTTGAAAATTTCTCAGCCGTCCGTACCTCTCTCGAACACTTGTTCACAATCTTCTTTAGAAGAAAAGGAAGCTCCTTTCTTCTACCAAAAGGGTCTCTCATCTTTCAGCCTTCAAGTTTTTCATTGCTTAAACCCTTAAACCTTGTGTCTCAAGTTTTTTTTTATTTCAAGTTCCTCTCAAACCTTGGGTCTCAAGTTTTTCAAAACCGCTTGACCATTAGTGTACGGACCAAAGTTTGGCTAATGGAAAACTCACGACAAATCAATGTTCCTATAGTCCTAAAAGGTCTAAACTATGTGCTATGGTCTCGGATGATCAAGACCTCTCTTGGAGGAAGAGGCCTTGGAGATCATCTCCTATTTGGAAAGTTCAGCTCCTTATGGGCAGAACTTGATATGCTGAGACCAATCTCCTTTGACCCAGAAGTTCTCAAAGAAAGGCGAGAGCAAGATAAAGTCTTCAGCCTTCTTATGGTTCTAAGTCCTACCTACAATGACCTGATTAAACACATTCTGAGGTCAGAGAGGCTTCCATCACTGGAAGATGTGTGTTCGCAAATTCAGAAAGAATGTGGCTCACAAGGGCTATTTGGAGGAAAAGGAGAACTCATTACTGCTCATAAAGGACTGCTCAAACCAGAAGAAGAAACGATCTCTGCTAATAAGGGATACTATAAGGCTGAAGACAAGAAGCTTAACATGTGCGATCACTGCAAAAGGAAAGGTCACACTAAGGACAAGTGCTGGATTCTGCACCCACACTTGAAGCCCACAAAATGGAAGGACCAACCCAAGGCTCACTACACACAGGAAGCAAGTCATTACTCAAAGAAAGGCCTCTCATATCAACCGGTGCATTCTCAAGCAAGCTCGTCTACCTCTGGATTCATTGGCGGAAGTGTTCAAGCTCCTCAAGCTCACATGGTCCCCTATCAACCATCTCAATCAGAGTATGTCAAAAAGTCAGAACTTGAGGCTCTCATCAAGGCCTTGAAAGAAAACTCTGGTAACATCATTGGTCGATCTTTACATGCTTCCTTTAATGCTTTAACAATATCTAAACCCATCATAGTAGATTCAGGAGCATCTCATCACATGATTAGTGACTTGAATCTTATTAGAAATGTGGAACCAGCTAAAGGGCATGTGTTGATTGCAAATGGAACAAACGTTCCAATAGAAGGAATAGGTGATCTGAAATTATTCAACAAAGAATCTAGGGCTTTCTATATGCCATCATTTACTTCAAATCTCTTATCCGTTAAAAGAGCAACAACTTATTTGAACTGTAATGCAATATTTGGGCCTAATGAGTTCGTGTTTCAGGATATTGAGACTCAAAAGATTCTTGGAAAATGGGGCACCAGAAACGATCTCTATGTTCTTGAAGAGCTTACTCCTAGTTCTCTAATTACCTGTTTTTCAAATTCCAATAACTCTGAGATGAATGGCAAGTTGTGGCATGCTAGGCTTGGTCATCCTCATTTTAAAGCTTTAGAAATGATGTTTCCTAGGATGAAGTTTAATAATGAGTTATGTGAAGCATGTATCCTAGGAAAACATTGTAGAACCGTTTTTCCTAAGTCTCAAACTCTATATGATAACTGCTTTGATCTTGTTCATTCTGATGTCTGGACTGCCCCAAGTATTTCTAGAGATAATCACAAGTATTTCGTTAGTTTCATAGATGCTAAATCAAAGTATACTTGGATTACCTTATTATCATCTAAGGGTAGAGTCCTTGAAGCTTTCATGAACTTTAATAAGTATGTTACTAACCAATATGGTGCTAAAATTAAGTGTTTGAGATCAGACAATGGGGGAGAATACACAAGCCATGCATTCAAACATTACCTCACCAAACAAGGGATTGAACATCAGACAAGTTGCCCATATACACCTCAACAAAATGGGATTGCTGAACGAAAAAACCGGCATCTAATGGAAGTAACTAGAGCTATGATGTTCCATATGCATGTTCCAAAACGTTTCTGGGGAGATGCTCTTGTTTCAGCCTGTTATCTCATCAACAGAATTCCAACTAAAGCCTTGTTTGATAAGTCTCCTTTTGAGGTACTCACTAAGACTAAGCCTCATCTTGATCATATTAGAGTTTTTGGATGTGTTTGCTGTGTGCTTATTCCAGGAGAACAGCGAAACAAACTAGAAGCTAAAAGCACAAAAGCAATGTTCATCGGCTATTTTACAACTCAAAAGGGCTATAAGTGTTATAATGTTGCTACAAACCGCGTGTTAGTGTCTAGAGATGTGCAGTTCAATGAGAACAAAAGCTACTATGAAGACGGGTCATGGGATGCCATCAATGTTAGATTAATCATGTATGTTAGATTAGTCATGTAATCACCTAGGTAAATAAGAGTAGGCGTGTGTATTAAGTATGATTAACACATCATGTAATCACCTATAAATACCCTTGTACTCCACATTTTCGAATTAATTCAATACAACTCTATTCTCAAAACTCTTTCATTCACAATTCTCTCTCACATTCTCTCTAGCATTCGATATCAATCTTTCACCATTCTTCAATAATCTTCATCATTCTTCAAATCTTACATGGTATCAGAGCAGGTTTCATGCATATTATTCGATCTTTGATCCAATATCTCACTACAACCTTTGAAACTAACCACGCCGCGAGGTCCTCCGATCATCTGTCACGTTTCTTGGGGAGTCTTGATCTTCTTTTGCAAACTTCTTTCTCAAAGGTTATTCTCCGGCGAACTCTGATCATAACCCCGGTGGAATAACGAAATTTGGTCGACGGAATCAAGAGTTGTCAACTTCTTGCCCGTACGGTGTCGCGATCGTCTCCTCCGTGAGTTCTTCATCAAATCACGACAGGATTATTCTCCGGCGAATTCTGATCACATCCCAGGTGGAATCAAGAAATTTGGTTGACAGAATCAAAAGTTATCAATCTTTGCTTCCGACGGTGGCGCGATCGACTTCGCCGCGAGTTCTTCACCGTGTAACAACCTTTTCTCCTTCAATTCTTCACCAAATCACGCGTTTCCAAAGTCAAATCTCAAGTTTATTGAGTCTATTTGAAGAATCGAGAGGTCCGCTTCGCCCCTTTGCATGTTTGGTACTCCCTTTGCTCTGTTCTCGAAGTAGGCTCTGTTTTTAGTCATCTCCTGGATATTCTTCTTTGATTCTTCAAATTTCTTCGAACCTTCTCCAATCTTCGACGATCAAATCTGTGTTTAGTATCTTGTTAAGGGGTTCAGGAAGTTTGATTGAAATCCAGTGATTATTCGACTTCAAGGAAGGGTTTCTTGTTGGATAAGAAATCGCAATTTTTCAAATTGAAATTGGCGGGAACTGGAATTTGATTGTTGCATGAGATTTAGTCTAATCTTGGATCATTCTTAGTGATTGGATTATTCCTATTTGCAAAATAGGAAGCTGTTTGGTTGGTTTACAAGTGGTTAAGAGTTGTTTAGAACAGCTTGTTATCTTGTGGTTCACGCCTCCAAGGTGTTATTATGGAGTTTCAGAAACAACTAGTTATGGCTCCAATTATTCTCAAAGGAGCAAATTATCTTCTTTGGACTAGGACAATGAAGACGACTCTATGTAGTAGGGGCTTATGGTCTCACATTCTTCATGGTAGAACTCCAAATGTTGGAATAGAAGGAGAGGTTCTGGAGGATCAGGCCGCTCAAACTGAGGAAGAAGGGAAATGGTTCCAAGAAGATCAGATGGTTCTCTCCATCATACAAAATTCTCTTGAGAAGTCCCTATTAGAAGCCTATTCTTATTGTGAGAATGCTAAGGACTTATGGGACACTCTTCAAAATGTCTATGGCAATACCTCAAATCTCATGAGGATTTTTGAAGTCAAGAAGTCTATAAATGAGTTAAGACAAGATGAGGTTGAATTCACCAAGCATTTTGGGGTTTTTAGAGCACTTTGGGCTGAGTTGGAGATGTTAAGACCGGCTACTACTGATCCGATGATCCTTCATGAGAGAAGGGAACAAGACAAAGTCTTTGGGCTCTTGATGACTTTAAACTCCAGCTATGCCGATTTGATTAAACACCTATTGCGTGAAGATAAGTTGCCAAGTTTGGAAGATGTATGCGCAAAGGTCCAAAAGGAACAGGGGTCTCATGGTTTGTTTGGGAGCAAAGGAGACTTAGTAACTGCAAACAAGAGCTTCTTCAAAAGGGATGACAAGAGAAATGCGGTTTGTGCTCATTGCAAACAGAAGGGACATCATAAGGATCAATGCTGGATTCTTCACCCACATCTGAAACCTACTTCTATTCCTAGATGGCGTGATACTAATAGAGTGAACAACTTCAGAAACAACTTATCCGGACGAGGGAACCAAGTAAGTGTTCCATTACATGTCTCTCAGGCTAACAATACTTTTGAAATTGGCCAGAGATCAGGAAAAGAAGTACAGGTTGCATCAACATCATCCGGTCAAGAGTATGTTACAAAATCGGACCTTGATGCCATCATTAAAGCTCTACAAGAAACATCTGGTAAAGTTGTTGGACAATCACTTCATGCTTCTTATAATGTTCATACTATTAACAAACCATTAATAGTAGATTCAGGAGCATCTCATCATATGATTAGTGATATAAACTTGATAAACAATCTAGAACCTGCCTTAGGGAATGTTGTTATTGCTAATGGAACCAAAATCCCAATTAAAGGAATAGGTAATCTAAGGTTGTTTGAAAAAGATAGTAAAGCATTTTATATGCCATCATTCACATCTAACTTGGTTTCTGTAAAGAGAGCTACAAATGATTTGAATTGTAATGTGATCTTTAGTCCTAATGAGTGTTGTTTTCAGGATATTGAAACAAAGAGGGTGCTTGGCAGAGGCGGCACTAAGGACGACCTTTACATTCTTACTGATCTATCTTCTAGTTTAGGTTCTTGCTTGTCTAGTAATAATGAGCTCAAAGATGGAACATTGTGGCATGCTAGGTTAGGTCATCCACATTTTAAAGCTCTTGAATTGGTGTTTCCTAATATTTCTTTTAATCAAAGTGAATGTGAAGCTTGCATTCTTGGTAAACATTGTAGAACGGTTTTTCCTAGTTCTTCTCATACATATGATTACTGTTTTGATCTTATTCATTCTGATGTGTGGACAGCTCCTTGTGTCTCTAGAGAACAACAAAAATATTTTGTTACTTTTATAGATGAAAAGTCTAAGTATACCTGGATTACTTTGTTACCTTCCAAAGATAGAGTTCTAGAGGCCTTTATTAATTTTCATTCTTATATTACTAATCAGTATAATGCAAAGATTAAGGTTTTTAGAACAGATAATGGAGGAGAGTACACAAGAAAAGCATTAAGAGATTATTTACTTAAGTATGGAATTCTTCATCAAACTAGTTGCTCTTATACCCCTGAACAGAATGGGGTAGCTGAGAGGAAGAACCGACACCTTATGGAGGTTGCTAGGTCTATAATGTTTTATAGACATGTACCTAAAAGGTTTTGGGGTAATGCAGTACTCACGGCGTGCTACCTAATAAATAGACTACCCACTAAAGTTCTTGATGACATCTCACCATATGAGGTACTAAATAAAACCAAACCACATATTGATCACTTGAAAGTTTTTGGTTGCTTGTGCTTTGTCTTAGTACCAGGAGAAAGGAGAAATAAGTTGGAAGAAAAGAGTACTAGGGCGACGTTTATAGGCTACTCCTCTACTCAAAAGGGTTATAAATGTTATAATCCTGAATCACAAAAGGGTATCTAGAGATGTCAAGTTTCTTGAAGAAAAGTCTTATTATACTGATGGAACTTGGGAAACAATCAAGAATTTGTCTAATTCTAGTACTGATACTAATGCCTATCTTAGAAAATTGTTGGAAAGTTTTGATGTTTCTAGGCAGTCTAGATCAGGGCATGAACAGACTCAAAGTTCTCAAGAAGGAGTACCTTCTTCTCAACATGAACCAGTGGTACCACCTACTGCGCACGTACCAACTCAAAGTGATCATGAGTCGGCAGCATCTGATCATGGAACAATGGGACTGGGACACGGCCTTGATGGAGAGGGGGAGTATCCTCAAAGTAGTTCGTGAAATGTGCATCCTAGTCTTGCTCATGAGGGGGAGAGTGTACCAGCTGGTCCTGATCAAGTCTATGATCATGAAGTAGCGGTTGTTGAATCACCTCAAGTATTAAGAAGAAGTACAAGGATAAGGAGAGATCCGGCAAACTGGGTCAACACTAGGGTCTACTACAATGCTCAAGCAGTAGAACATCCTATACAAGCTACTTGTTCATTTGCTCAATTCCCAGCAGAACATCAGGTATTCATTAGCTCATTAGATCAAAATCATATTCCTAACACATATGAGGAAGCTATGGAACTGAAGGTTTGGAGAGATGCTGTTCAAGATGAAATAGAAGCTATGATGAGAAACCATACTTGGGATGAGTCATATTTGCCCAAAGGTAAGAAAGCAGTAAGTTCTAAATGGGTGTTTACTATTAAGTACAGGAGTAATGGTGAGATTGAAAGGTATAAGGCTAGACTTGTAGCAAGAGGTTTTACTCAAACATATGGAGAAGACTTTGGAGATACATTCGCTCCAGTTGCAAAACTTCACACTGTAAGAATTGTACTTTCTCTTGCTACTAACCTTGATTGGGAGTTATGGCAGATGGATGTGAAGAATGCATTCCTCCAAGGAGAATTAGAAGAAGAGGTGTATATGAAGCCACCTCCCGGTTTAGAAGGTTTGGTGAAGGATGACAATGTTTTGAGATTAAGGAAGGCCATCTATGGATTAAAGCAATCTCCAAGAGCCTGGTATCATAAACTTAGTATGACTTTAAGAGATAGAGGTTTTAGAAGATCTGAAGTTGATCATACTCTATTTACTTTACCTAGCGGTTTAGGTATTATTGTGGTATTAGTTTATGTTGATGATATCATTATCACAGGTAGTAATAAGGATGGTATTCAAGAAACTAAAGAATATCTTAAGTCTAAGTTTGATATCAAGGATCTTGGTTTAATGAAATATTTCTTAGGGATTGAAATATGTAGGTCTAAAGAGGGTTTGTTCTTGTCCCAGAGAAAGTATGTTTTAGAATTGTTGAATGAAACAGGAAAGAAGGATGCAAAACCTATTAGCAATCCTATTGAAGATGGATACAAAACGGCTGTTGATGGAGAAACTAAAGACCAACTCTATGATGATCCAAAATAATATAGGAGATTGGTAGGTAAGCTTATCTATCTAACTCTTACTAGACCAGATATTTGTTTTGTAGTGAACCAGGTGAGTCAGCATATGCAATCACCCACGGTTAAGCACTGGGAGATGTTGGAAAGAGTGTTAAGATACTTGAAAGGAACTTATGATCATGGAATCTGGATGAGTTGCAACAAAAACACAGAGATAGTAGGATATTGTGATGCTGATTGGGCTGGTGATAGGAATGATAGAAGATCAACAACCGGCTATTGTACCTTTGTGGGGTAAATCTAGTGACTTGGAAAACTAAGAAACAGAAGGTGGTCTCATGTTCCAGTGCTGAAGCTGAATATAGAGCCATGAAGAAACTTACAAATGAACTAATTTGGATCAAGGCTGTCCTTAAGGATTTACAAATTGAAGACTCAAGGCCTATTACTATGCATTGTGACAATCAGGCAGCCATTCATATAGCTTCAAACTCAGTGTTCCATGAGAGGACTAAGCACATTGAAGTAGATTGCCACAAGGTAAGACAGGCGGTTGAACAAGGAATAGTGTTGCCATGCTATACAAGAAGTTCTGATCAATTGGCGGATGTATTCACTAAGGCCGCCACTACAAAGGTGTGTGAGTCCATTCTACCAAGACTTGGATTGATAAGCATTACTGAGTGAGTCCCTTAACTAGAGGGATCATACTCTTTTTCCCTCAAAGTTGTTTTTGTCCCATTTAGGTTTTACACTTTGAGGTTTTTTTAATGAGGTGATCTCCTATAGTTTGTCCAAGCTTAACCATTCATCATAGTTAAGCTTGAGGGGGAGTGTTAGATTAATCATGTATGTTAGATTAGTCATGTAATCACCTAGGTAAATAAGAGTAGGCGTGTGTATTAAGTATGATTAACACATCATGTAATCACCTATAAATACCCTTGTACTCCACATTTTCGAATTAATTCAGTACAACTCTATTCTCAAAACTCTTTCATTCACAATTCTCTCTCACATTCTCTCTAGCATTCGATATCAATCTTTCACCATTCTTCAATAATCTTCATCATTCTTCAAATCTTACAATCAAAGATATCTCCTCACATTCGTCTGACCGTGCTGAAAACTTAAGGAAGATATTGGAGAATCTCGGCTTGTCATCACCCACAGACAAGAACTCACCTCTCCATCCTCTTCATCCTCTTACTCCTGGGGGGGAGAACTCTATACACACTCACGATCAAGCGGCTTCAGACGCTGGTCCAAGCAATAGTAAAGGGGATGACCAAGTTGAATCCGACGCTGACTCAAATGATGGTTCAAACAACAGTCAAGGCAGTAATTCAGAAACAGAAGCAAATAAGGAAACAATAAACTCAGAAGATAGGAGAAATCAAGACTTGGCAGAGACTATGGAATCAGTAACTTGCAATCTTCGCAGAAGCACGAGACAAAGGTTCCCACCATCAAATTGGAAAAACACCAGGGTGTACTTCAACAACAAAGCCGAGGCTCATCCTCCTCAAGCGGTTTGCAACATGGTCTACATTCCACAGGAACATCAATCTTTCATTGGTAGTCTTGATCAAGAAATCGTACCAAGAAACTATGATGAAGCCAAAAACATCAAAGTCTGGAGAGATGCGGTTGGAGATGAAAGGAAAGCCATGGAGAAGAATCATACATGGGATGAGTCTGATTTACCACAAGGAAAGAAGGCTGTGAGTTCCAGATGGATCTTCACCATCAAATACAAAAGTAGTGGGGAAATTGAAAGATATAAGGCAAGGCTTGTTGCAAGAGGTTTTACACAAACCTATGGTGATGACTACAGGGACACATTCGCACCAGTGGCAAAGATGCATACAATCAGAGTAGTGCTATCCCTTGCAGTGAATTTAGAATGGGATCTTTGGCAGATGGATGTGAAGAATGCCTTTCTTCAGGGAGAATTAGAAGAAGAAGTCTACATGACTCCACCTCCTGGATTAGAAGACTCTGTTGCACCAGGGAAAATTTTAAGATTAAGGAAAGCAATCTATGGTCTGAAGCAGTCTCCTAGGGCCTGGTACCACAAATTGAATGTCACTCTAAGAGATAGAGGATTTAGAAGGTCAGAGGCAGATCATACATTGTTCACTCTCCACAGCCAAGAAGGTATAGTGGTCATTCTCATATATGTAGATGATATTATCATCTCTGGGAATGACAAGGTAGGAATTTCCTCAACAAAAGAATATCTCAAGTCTATGTTTGATATTAAAGACCTTGGTGAACTCAAATATTTTTTGGGTATTGAAGTTTGCAGGTTCAAAGATGGGTTATTCATATCACAGAGGAAATATGTGGCTGATTTACTAACCAATGCAGGAATGATGGAAGCAAAGGCAGTTAAGACCCCTTTGGAGGACGGCTACAAGGCTGAAACTGAGGGGGAGCAACATGACAAGACCTTTGAGGATCCGAAACTCTATAGGAAACTAGTAGGTAAACTAATTTACTTAACAATCAGAAGACCTGACTTGTGCTTTGGTGTGAACCAGGTAAGCCAATATATGCAAGCTCCAGAGAAGAGCCACTGGGCAATGGTTCATCGCATCCTAAGGTACCTAAAGGGAACTCACCTACAAGGAATCTGGATGGGAAAGAATGACAACACAGAAATTGTGGGATATTGTGATGCTGACTGGGCTGGAGATAGGAAAGACAGGAAGTCAACTACTGGCTATTGCACCTTCATAGGAGGAAACTTAGTCACTTGGAAGACTAAGAAACAGAAGGTAGTTTCCTGTTCCAGTGCTGAAGCTGAGTACCGTGCTATGAGAAAGCTCACAACTGAGTGTACTTGGCTGAGGGCATTACTTAAAGACTTTGGCATTGAGTGCAAGACACCAACTACAGTTCACTGTGATAATCAAGCCGCCATTCATATAACCTCAAACTCAGTCTTCCATGAGAGAACCAAGCACATAGAAGTTGATTGCCACAAGGTCAGGGAAGCCATCGAAAAAGGAATCATTCTTCCCTGCTTTACAAAGAGTTCTGATCAGTTGGCTGATATATTCACTAAGGCCGCCAGTGTAAGGGTTTGTGAGTTCATCCATGCTAAACTTGGACTCACTAACCTTCCATTCCAGTAACTCTCCTATCAAGAAGAATTCATACTCTTTTTCCCTTAGAATGTTTTTGTCCCACTGGGTTTTGCATTCTAAGGTTTTTAATGAGGTGAATTCTCTTGATGTCCAAGTTTAAAACATTAACCATGTTTAAACTTGAGGGGGAGTGTTGGAATGAATAAAATCTACAAGTAAGGAAGGATCACTAACGGCTAGTGAAGTATTCTAGAAGGTCTTGGAGTCGCCACCTTTTGAGTCATCCATGCCAGCACAAAAGGAGGCGCCAGCATATGAACCTTATCCTCTCCTCTTTTAGATGTTTTAGGGTTTTCAATAAGTGTATAAAAGGAGTAGTTGTTATTCACTTGTAACATACAAGAAATCTTCTAATAAAAACAATGTTCTTCATAATCTCTGTCTCTCAAATCTTCATACTCCCTAAATCTTTCTAAGACTCTCTAAAACTTACATTCTTTACATCCATCTGCCACAACTCCCATTCTAAATTAGTAGCTAGCGAAAGAACAATCCTAACAGTGTGGAGTTTTGCAACTGGTGCAAATGTATCTCCAAAATCCTCACCATATGTTTGAGTGAACCCTCTAGCAACTAATCTAGCCTTATACCTTTCAATCTCACCATTACTTTTGTATTTAATGGTGAATACCCATTTTGAACTTACTGCTTTCTTACCTTTGGGTAGATATGATTCATCCCAAGTATGATTTCTGATCATTGCCTCCTTTTCATCTTGGACAGCATCTCTCCATACTTTTAACTTCATAGCTTCCTCATATGTGTCAGGAATTTGATTTTGATCCAGAGAACTTATGAATACCTGGTGTTCTTCTGGAAAATAAGCAAAAGAGCAAGTTGCTTTTATAGGATGTTCCACAGCATTAGCATTGTAGTAAACCCTAGTATTGATCCAGTTGGTTGGATCTCTTCTTATCCTTGTACTTCTTCTTAGCACTTGAGGTGATTCAACAACAGCTACCCCGTGATCATCCTCAGCTTCTATACCTTGTAGGTCTTGGATATGGTCATGGTCTGGACTAGAAATCACAGGACTCTCCCCCTCACGATCATGACTAAGATCCAAGTTTGAAGATGAACTAGGTAAATACTCCCCGTGGTTATGAAGGGGCCATGCTGCACGATCAGTGTTGATTTTGCGGAAGTAAGAGGAGAGATTAGGTGAGTTTCATGGTGAAGCTCGACAAGAAGAATGAGGAAGAAGACAGGAAGAATAAAGTGAAGAGTTTATTGCTAAAAGTGTATATATTACAATATGGGATTCGACCTTAATATAGGCAGAGGATTACATAGAGAAATTCAAATAGGAAAGTGACATGGGAGCAGGCCCAAGGTGTGAAAGTGACTGCTCAGCAACGGTCTTCTCCACCCGTGACTCCTTTTGCAGCCTCACTCTCCTTCTAGAAGCTTTCCTTATTGTCACAACTCTTCCTAAGCGGGCCAAGGCCATATAAGATTAATTCAGAGTGGGCTGCACATCACTGGACCTGGCGATTCTTGAACTGCACAGCCTAAGCCGTGATTCCCAAGTCAATGCCTTGCTTAATATGATGACAAGCCGTGATGCTCAAGTCATTGCCTTGCTCAATACTCCCCCTCAAGCTTAGCATTGGAGAGGCTAAGCCTGGAAATCCATAAGGCACCACCTCATTAAAAACCTCATCATAGAAAAACCACTTTGGGAGAAAACTATGATGAGGGAAAAAGAGTATGATGTTTATGGATTAGGGAAGGCTAGATCACGGCTGTGGAAGGTCTATCAGCCCAAGCTTGCTGTATATGTGAGAGCAAACTTTGGAGCTGGCAGCCTTGGTGAAGATGTCAGCCAATTGGTCTTCACTCCTTGTGTAACAAGGAAGGATCACTCCTTCTTCAATCTTTTCCCTGACTTTGTGGCAATCCACCTCTATGTGCTTGGTTCTTTCATGGAAGACTGAGTTGGTTGCAATGTGGATGGCTGCTTGGTTGTCACAGTGCATAGTAATTGGAGTATCTTGATCAATGTTGAGATCCTTGAGGAGTGCCTTCAGCCATGTCAATTCATTTGTTAATTTCCTCATTGCACGGTACTCTGCTTCAGCTGTTGAGCATGCCACCACTTTCTGCTTCTTGGTCTTCCAAGTGACCAAGTTGCCTCCTATGAAGGTGCAATATCCGGTTGTGGACTTCCTATCAACTCTATCTCCAGCCCAGTCTGCGTCACAGTACCCAACTATTTCTGTGTCCTGGTTCTTGCCCATCCAGATGCCACGGTCTAAGCTTCCTTTAAGGTACCGCAAGATCCTCTCAACCATGTTCCAGTCATGTTTTGTAGGAGTCTTCATGTGCTGACTGACCTGATTCACAGCAAAGCATAGATCAGGTCTGGTGATAGTCAGGTATATTAACTTACCCACAAGCCGTCTGTATTGTGCAACATCTTCATAGAGTTCAGCTGCATTCTCCCCCTCTCGAATGACCTTGTAGTCATCTGCTACAGGTGACTTGGCTGGTTTGGCGTCTAGATAACCTGTCTCAGTAAGAAGATCAGTAATGTATTTTCGTTGGGAAAGAAAAAGGCCTGTCAAGGAGCGGCATACTTCAATTCCAAGAAAATACTTTAGTTTCCCTAAGTCTTTGATATCAAAGGTGGATTTGAGAAAGGATTTAGTATGTTGAATACCAACCTGGTTGTCCCCGGAGATGATAAGATCATCTACATAGATGAGGACAACAACTATACCTTGGTCATTTTGGAGGGTGAACAATGTGTGGTCAGCCTCAGATCGTCTGAAGCCATGATCCCTAAGGGTAAAGCTAAGCTTGTGATACCAAGCCCTGGGAGACTGTTTAAGGCCATAAATGGCTTTTCTCAACCAAAGAACCTTGCCGGGTGCCACAATGTTATCAAGGCCAGGGGGTGGTGTCATATAAACTTCATCTTCAAGCTCCCCCTGAAGGAAAGCATTGCGGACGTCCATTTGCCATAAATCCCAGGACAAGTTGGTGGCTAGGGAGAGGACAACCCTCACTGTTGGGAGCTAAGCTACCGGTGCAAATGTGTCTCCATAGTCCTGGCCGTATGTTTGAGTGAACCCACGAGCGACCAGTCTTGCCTTATAGCATTCTATATCTCCATTACTCTGGTACTTGATAGTGAACACCCACTTGGAACTGACCGCACGTTTGCCTTTAGGTAGAATAGCTTCGTCCCATGTGTGATTTCGTTCCATGGCCCCTACTTCATCAGCAACAGCATCTCGCCAAACCTTCAGTTGCTTGGCTTCCTCATAGGACGAAGGAATGGTGTCTTTCTCAATTTTGCCAAGGAAGGCCTGATGATCAGATGGGACAAGGGCAAGAGAGCATGTTGCCTGAACTGGATGGGCCACGGCATGAGCATTATAGTACACCCTGGTGTTGATCCAGTTTGATGGATCCCTTCTCAGTCTAGTACTTCGCCTAAGGGCTGGTGGACCAGCTTCTCCATCTGCCTCCACGGTCTGACCGTCCTCTTGTGGAGGGTCCGGGTGAGTCACGACATGTGGAGTTGGTGAATCCGAGGTCTCTTCATGACTAGACTCGGCAGGAGTGTGGTCGGATGGAGGTGAAGGCTGCGGGTGTTGTCCTGATGGTGGGATAGATCTATAATGGTCCAGGTGATCTAGGAGGAACCGGAGGCTAGCTGCCTGATCGGAAGGCTTAGCAAGGTCTTTCAGGCTGGCCCAGTCCTGTTTGTCATGATATCCTTGTTCCTCTAAGAACCTTACGTCCCTGGAGACCATGGTTCTATTGGTGGTTGGATCAAAACACTTGTACCCTTTCTGACTTGATGAATACCCAATGAAGATACACCGTGTGCTTTTGGCTTCCAGCTTGTTCCTTAGCTCTCCTGGAATCAACACAAAGCACACACATCCAAATACCCTAAGGTGATCAACCACTGGTGGAGTTTTGTTAAGTACCTGAAATGGTGATTGATCATCCAAGATCCTGGTGGGTATGCGGTTGATTAAATAGCAAGCGGTCATGACCGCATCTCCCCAAAAACGTTTAGGTACACTAGTGTGGAACATCATGGAACGGGCCACCTCCATGAGATGCCTATTCTTTCTCTCGGCCACGCCATTCTGCTGTGGATTGTATGGGCAAGAAGTCTGGTGCAAAATCCCATGTTTAGAGAGGTGTTCCTTGAATTGATGGCTAATGTATTCACCTCCATTATCTGTTCTCAAAATTTTAATATTAGCTTGATAATGGTTAGTAACATAGTTTTGAAATTTTGTAAATGCCTCAAACACACGATCTTTAGATGGTAGTAAGGTGAGCCATGTGTATTTGGACTTCTCATCTATAAAGGTCACAAAGTATTTGTTGTTATCTCTAGATATGCAAGGTGAGGTCCAAACATCTGAGTGGATTAGATCAAAACATTTTTCATAGATGGTGGTAGATTTAGGAAAAACGGATTTGCAATGTTTCCCTAGAATACAAGCTTCACAACTAGAATTCTCAAAAGAAACATTGGGTAGCATAAGCTTTAGTGCACGAAAATGAGGGTGACCTAACCTAGCATGCCACATTGCATCAAGCTTAACCGAAAAACATGAATTAAAAGAAACAGGTGGTGAACTACTAAGAGAAGTGTCTTCCAGGATATATAGATCATCTTTGGCTACTCCTCTCCCAAGCAGTCTCATGCTCTCAATATCCTGAAAGTGAACATTGTTAGGACTGAATATGGCATAACAATTTAGATAAGTAGTAGCCTTTTTCACTGATAATAAGTTAGAAGTAAAGCTAGGCATAAATAGAGCTTTGGATTCTTTATCAAATAGCTTAAGGTTGCCTATTCCTTTGACCGGTATTCTTGTTCCATTAGCTATCTCTACATTACCTAGAGCCGGTTCTAGATTGCTTAATAGATCAGGATTGCTAATCATGTGGTGTGAAGCTCCTGAGTCAACAACTAAAGCCTGACTAGGTCTATGAGAGTAGAGAGAGATACCAGACTCCTTGAGGGAAGCAATGGATTGGAGAATGACATCCAGGTCCGATCTTCTCATTACATCGTTTGGAGATGGTGTAGAGGAGTTTTTAACACTGGCGGTCATAGCAGCCCCATCTTCATATCTTCTTGATGGACCAGCTTGTCCCGGTTCATTGGGTGTTATCTGGCCAAGGTTTGCCTTGGACCCTCCTTGAAAGCGATTGGTAGGTGGCCTTGGTGTGCTTGGTCTGAGGTGGGGATGGAGAATCCAGCACTGCCCTTTGTTGTGTCCCTTTCTTTTGCAATGGTCACATATCCATGCTCGCTTATCTTCGTTTCTGAACATGACCTTGTTGGCTGTAGGGAGTTCACCTCTTCCTCCAAAGAGACCATGCGAACCTTGCTCCTTTTGAATCTGTGCACACACTTCATCGAAGCTTGGGAGCTTGTCTGACCTGAGGAGGTGCTTGATTAGGTCATTATACATGGAGTTTAAGGTGAGCAGGAGACCAAACACACGGTCTTGTTCTTTTCTCTCAAGTAGGACCGCTTGGTCCATGGTGTTGGGCCTGAGGGCTTCTAGTTCTGCCCAAAGTGCTTGGTACTTGCCAAGGTGTTTAGTGAAGTCTCCTTCTTCTTGGCTAAGTGTGGTGAGGGACCTCTTTATTTCAAATACCCGAGTCAAGTTAGACACATTGCCATACACATTCTTGAGAGTTTCCCAGAGATCCCTTGCAGTTTCACAATAGGAATAGGCTTCAAGGATGGAAACTTCAAGAGAGCTTTGGAGTATGGCCAACACGGTTTGATCTTCTTGAAACCATTTGGTTTCTTCAGCTAGAGCAACCGTTTCTTCTTCATCTGTGGAGTCTTCCTTTGGGGCAAGAGTTTTGTGAGTATGCTCCCAAAGTCCGTGGCTGCACAACGCGGTCCTTGCTGTCCTAGACCACAGCAAGTAGTTCTGTCCCTTCAAGATGATGGGAATGACGAGTTGTTTGTTGCTCTCCATGGCGGTTCTTTCTGGATTTCAAATTTCAAGATTATGGACCACTGGTTAATACTATTGTCCAGCGGTTAAAGAGAGATGGCTGGGTTTTTAAGAAAACGGTTTGAAGGAGGATGAAGATGGAGAGATGAATTGAACAGAATGGTGGATAATCTCAGGAAATAACCAGTCCTATCTTCTCACAACTCAACACCAAATGGATGTTTGAGGATTGTTACAATCTCAGAGTGAGTAAGATAAGGAAAGTTTATTTGAAGAGTCGGTATGTATGTTACACACCTAGAGAGAATTCGAAGTGAGTTAGGGAAGATTTTGGAGAAACTTTGCTATTAACCACTGGTCAATAGCGGATGAGCCCAGAATTTGAGTGTTCTTGAGTGAGGAGGCTAATGGCGTGAGGTGAAGGAGTGTTAAAGAGTATGAAGGAGTATAAAGGAGATTATGGATCAAGATTGCTCTGATACCATGTTGATTTTGCGGAAGTAAGAGGAGAGATTAGGTGAGTTTCATGGTGAAGCTCGACAAGAAGAATGAGGAAGAAGACAGGAAGAATAAAGTGAAGAGTTTATTGCTAAAAGTGTATATATTACAATATGGGATTCGACCTTAATATAGGCAGAGGATTACATAGAGAAATTCAAATAGGAAAGTGACATGGGAGCAGGCCCAAGGTGTGAAAGTGACTGCTCAGCAACGGTCTTCTCCACCCGTGACTCCATTTGCAGCCTCACTCTCCTTCTAGAAGCTTTCCTTATTGTCACAACTCTTCCTAAGCGGGCCAAGGCCATATAAGATTAATTCAGAGTGGGCTGCACATCACTGGACCTGGCGATTCTTGAACTGCACAGCCTAAGCCGTGATTCCCAAGTCAATGCCTTGCTTAATATGATGACAAGCCGTGATGCTCAAGTCATTGCCTTGCTCAATAATCAGAACCTTGTCTGCCCATCGCCCGACCATGCTCGTTTCCTCCCGAACCTCGACCATTAGGTGTTTGTTCTATTGGACAGTGCATGATCAAAGGCAGCTTAGTCTAAGGTTGATAAGCACTCAGGTCGCATGATAAGGAAGGGAGAGTCTAGTATGATAAGTTGTGATGATAAGGAAGCATATTTGATAAGTTTCCTTTTAAACGGTCATATTTGTACTCTTGCTTATCCCTAACCTAGATGACCTAGGAGCTCTCTATTTAAGGCTATGCAGCCTCCTTGTAATCGATGCACTAATAATAATATGAATCTACTTATATACTTTCATGGCTAAACTCTCTATTCTCTACATATTCTTAATGTTCATACTAAAAAATCTCTCTTGAATCCTTTTAAAGTTTAACATGGTATCAGAGCAGGTGTTAATCTTCTCTTAAAGCTTCCGCAATCCTTCATTTCTCTCTTTCGTTTCCTCAGTTTTCAAATCGTGTTGTTGCATCTCTCAAAACGCTTTCCTTTAGATAACTATGGCTGAGTCTATCTTCTCTAAGATTTAGCTCCTCAGAACCTTGTGTGATGAGTTGAAGAAGGCTAGGTGTGATTATCTTTTGTGTTAAGTTGTTTAGTGAGTTTTGCGTGTTGTTCCTCCATTGTTGTACGGATCTCTCTTCTGGGTTTCATTCTCCAGTAATCAAGGCCGCTCTTTTCATCATCCAAAAGTGTGAAAGAATCAAGCTGTAGCCTATTCGTGGTCTTTAAGGCACAAGGAAAGGCTTTCTACATCAAAAGGGTTTGTGTCCGTACTCGTCTTCTTCGTGCATCCGCGAACCAGTGTCCGTACACCCTCGTTTTTCTCCAAAAAGATAGCTCCTTTGGTGGCAATTCAAGCTAGTCTCATCTCTCTAAAGACCGTTTTGATAACCTAAGGTGATATTGGCTTACTTGAAGATAGAAATTTTCTAAAATCCTAAAGTACTCTGTTTTGGGTCTGGATCTCTTTGTCTCGGCTTCTCTCAAATGGAAACTACAAGACCCATGGCGATACCGGTTAATCTTAAGGGCCTTAACTATCTCTTATGGTTTAGAATGGTTAAGACAACTCTGGGGGGTCGGGGACTAGGAATGCACCTGCTCTTGGACGAAGCTCCCCCAAAAGCCTTTCACCAAGAAGATGGACATTATGGTTGTAGATGAAGAGAAATGGGTACAGGAGGATCAGTTCGTTCTATCCATTATTCAAAGTTCACTAGATGGACCTATTCTAGAAGCCTACTCTTACTGTGAAAGTGCTAAGGAGTTGTGGGAGACTCTCAAAAAGGTCTATGGCAATACTACCAACCTAAGCCGAGTCTTTGAAGTAAAGAAAGCAATCAACAACCTTCATCAAGAAGATTTGGAGTTCACAGCTCATTTCGGCAAGTTTCGCTCCCTTTGGGCTGAGCTTGAAATGCTTAGACCCAACTCAACTGATCCAGAAACACTCCTCTCACGGCGTGAACAAGACAAGGTCTTTGGTCTTCTACTTACCCTAAACCCCATGTACAACGACTTGATCAAACACCTCCTCAGAGCAGAAAAACTTCCATCCCTTGAAGAAGTGTGTTCATACATTCAGAGAGAACAGGGTTCTCATGGTCTCTTCAGTGGGAAAGGAGAGCTGGTTACCGCAAACAAAGGAGTATACTTCAAGCAAGAGGATCGAAAAGGCTTAGTTTGTGACCACTGCAAGAGGAAGGGACATACTAAATGATAGTTTTTGTAAGAGTTTATGACTAGATGAAGAATGAAGTATGAGAGAATAGAGTAAAGGAGAATTAGATGATGGGGGAAATCGATTTCATTATTATTTTGATTACAATGAGGCTGCATAGCCTTAAATAGAAAGATACCTAGGTAACCTAGACTAGGGATAAGTAGAGTTACATATATATATGACCGTTATAGGATAGCTTATCAACACACGCTTCCTTATCATATCACTTGCATAAGTAGCTCTTCCTTCCTTATCACCCTTCCCTTATCATGAGACCAAGATGCTTATACTTAGGCTGAGCAGACACTAACCAATGTAACTAGACCGTCCAATACTCCCCCTCAAGCTAAATTCTGATGGAGAACTTAGCTTGGAAACCATAAACAACCACCTCATTAAAAACCTTATGGTGCAAAACCCAATGGGACAAAAACACACACAAGGGAAAAAGAGTATGATTGCTTATGGTTAGAGAAGTTATGGAGTAGCAATATCAATGAGTCCAAGTCTGGGTAGAATGGACTCATATACCTTAGATGTTGTTGCCTTGGTAAGGATGTCAGCGAGCTGATCAACACTCCGAGTATAGCATGGTAGGACTATCCCTTGTTCCACAGCTTGTCTTACTTTGTGACAATCAATCTCTATGTGCTTCGTTCTCTCATGGAAGACCGAGTTTGAGGCTATATGAATGGCTGCCTGGTTATCACAATGCATGGTCATTGGCTTGGTTGTCTCTATTCCCAAGTCCTTCAAAATGGCTTTGATCCATGTTAGCTCATTAGTGAGTTTCTTCATGGCACGATATTCAGCTTCAGCACTGGAGCAGGAGACTATCTTTTGTTTCTTTGTCTTCCATGTGACTAAGTTGCCTCCAACAAAGGTACAATAGCCTGTCGTGGATCTCCTGTCTTCTCTATCTCCAGCCCAGTCTGCATCACAATACCCCACTATCTCTGAACTTTTGTTAGCTCCCATCCAAATTCCTTGCTCTGAAGTTCCTCTCAAGTATCTAAGAACTCTTTCCAGCATGTTCCAATGATGAACCTTGGGAGCTTGCATGTGCTGGCTAACCTGATTCACAGAGAAGCACAAATCAGGTCTGGTGAGAGTTAAATAGATTAACTTACCTACTAGTCTTCTGTAGAGCTGTGGGTCATTGAATGATTGATCTTCAATCTCCCCCTTACTGATAACTTTGTAGCTATCTTCCAGGGGTGTGGTCGCCGGTTTTGCATCTAACTTCCCTGTTTCAGACAATAGATCAAGAGTATACTTCCTTTGAGATAGAAATAGTCCTTCCTTTGAACGACATATCTCAATCCCTAGGAAGTACTTAAGGAGACCTAGATCTTTAATATCAAATATAGACTTAAGGTAAGTTTTGGTTTCTCTAATTCCTTCCCTGTCATCACCGGTGATAATGATATCATCCACATAAACCAACACCACAATGATACCTGACTTGCTAGGAAGAGTGAAAAGGGTATTATCAGCTTCTGACTTTCTGAATCCTCTATCCCTTAGTATCATGCTCAACTTGTGATACCAGGCTCTAGGCGATTGTTTCAAACCATAAATAGCCTTTCTCAATCTCAAGACTTTACCTGGTTGAACAATTCCTTCCAAGCCTGGAGGTGGTCGCATGTACATCTCTTCTTCAAGCTCTCCTTGCAAGAATTCATTCCTCACATCCATCTGCCACAGATCCCACTCTAAATTGGTTGCTAGAGATAACACAATCCTCACAGTGTGTAATTTTGCTACAGGAGCAAAAGTATCACCAAAGTCTTCACCATAGGTTTGAGTGAATCCTCTTGCTACAAGTCTTGCCTTATATCTTTCAATCTCCCCATTACTCTTGTACTTGATTGTAAACACCCATTTTGAACTCACGGCCTTCTTTCCCTTGGGCAGCACAGCTTCATCCCATGTATGATTTCTTTCCATGGCTCCTGTCTCATCACTTATAGCATCTCTCCAAACTTTGAGTTCCTTAGCTTCTTCATACGATGTAGGAATATGTCCCTGATCCAAGTTGCTTATAAAGACCTTTTGTTCTTCAGGAAATGAAGCAAAGGAGCAGACGACTTGGGTCGGATGAGCAACTGCATTGGCATTGTAGTACACTCTTGTATTCACCCAGTTTGATGGATCCTTTTTGAGTCTTGTACTTCTCCTTAGAAATAGAACTGGCTCGGATGGAATTGGCTCGGATGGTTCTTCAACTTGATCATGGCTATCATCTGATGCTGATACTTGATCGTGGCTATCATGTTCAAGGTCATCAAGTGTCCCCCCTTCACGATCAAGTGCAGCTCCTATGTTTGGTATGTGCCGGGACGGGTCAGGACCAGGTTGAGACGAGTTAGCCTGGTCAGGACCAGCTTCACGGTCAAGTGCAGCTCCAGGACTAGAATCGTTCTGCGGGACAGGATATGAGCCAGGAGCCGGACCAGGACCAGCCGTAGTGAATGGAATGCCAAGGTCATCCATGATATTGCGAAGGTTCGTGGCACGATCCATGGAGATATCAGACAAATCGGCTAAGTCATCCCATTGCTGCTTATCATAATAGCTTCGGTGTTCAATGAACTTGACATCCCTTGACACCAGAACCTTCTGAGCTATTGGATCATAACACTTATAGCCTCTTTGTGTGGTTGAATACCCAATAAACATTGCCCTTGTGCTCTTAGCATCCAATTTTGTTCTGTTTTCTCCTGGAATCAAGACAAAACACACACAACCGAATACTTTCAAGTGAGCTATAGAAGGTTTGGTTGAGTTCAATACCTCAAAGGGGGAAATGTCATCCAATATCCTTGTAGGGATACGGTTAATGAGATAGCAAGCTGATAGCACAGCATCTCCCCAGAACCTCTTTGGCACCTTGGAATGAAACATCATGGACCTTGCTACCTCCATTAGATGACGGTTTTTCCTCTCAGCCACACCATTCTGCTGTGGTGTGTAAGGGCAGCTCGTCTGATGAAGAATGCCATGCTTGGTAAGATGGTCTTTGAAGGCATTGCTGGTATACTCTCCACCATTGTCTGTTCTTAAGAGTTTAATCTTTGCATTGAATTGGTTAGTGACATAGTTCTGAAAATTCACAAAGGCTTCTAAAGCTCTATCCTTAGATTGAATCAAAGTTAGCCAAGTGTACTTGGATTTTTCATCTATGAAGGTGATGAAGTATTTGTGATTTTCTCTAGATAGACAAGGAGCAGTCCAAATATCAGAATGCACAAGATCAAAACATTTTGCATAAACTGTCTTAGACTTAGGGAAAATAGACTTGCAATGTTTGCCTAAGATACAAGCTTCACACTCATCATTTTTAAACACAACATTAGGCAACATTAAGCTTAAAGCCCGAGAATGGGGATGTCCTAATCTAGCATGCCACAACGCATTATTAGCATAAGCAGAAGTAGAGTCTAAAGAGCATGGAACAGAAGATAAAACAGAAGATAAAGGCTGATCATCCTTCAGTAGATAGAGACCATCCTTAGTTATTCCTTTCCCAAGCATCTTGCTTGTCTTAATATCCTGAAATTTCACATCATTAGGGGTGAAGATAACATTGCAGTCCAAGTCATTTGTGGCCTTATGAACAGAGACTAAATTAGAGGTGAAATCAGGCATAAAGAAGGCTCTAGTCTTTCTATCAAATAGGTTCAAGTTTCCTACTCCCTTAATTGGAATTCGATCACCATTAGCAATAACAACATGACCATTAGCCGGTTCTAAATCTCTAATCAATTCAACATTGCTAATCATATGGTGAGATGCACCAGAGTCAATCACTAATGGTTTATCATTAAATTTTATAGTGTGAGCAGAAGCATGAAAGGAGAAACCCATAGTATTACCATAACTTTCTTTCAAGGCTTTGATGAGTGCATCAAGTTCTGACCGCTTTACCACCTGGTCTTGATCAGCTACTTGTGCAGCTTGAGCATTGATTACAGCCATCCCATCTCCTTCTGGATTGTGTGAAGATGTTCCCTGGTCAGCTTTCGCCTTGGTAATGTTGGCTCGAACATCTCTGAACTTGGGTGGCTTGAGATGCGGATGGAGGATCCAGCACTTGTCCTTTCCATGGCCCTTCCTCTTGCAGTGTTCGCAAAATGACCCTCTTCTATCATCTGGCTTGAAGTATACACCTTTGTTCGCTGTCACCAGCTCCCCCTTTCCATTTAGAAGCCCATGGGAACCTTGTTCCCTCTGGATGTATGCGCATACTTCTTCAAGGGATGGGAGCTTATCTGACCTCAAAAGATGTTTGATCAAGTCATTATACATTGGATTCAGGGTGAGAAGGAGACCAAAGACCTTGTCCTGTTCACGCCTTGCAAGGAGAACCTCTGGGTCAATAGAGTTTGGTCTCAGCATTTCAAGCTCGGCCCATAGAGAGCGAAATTTGCCAAAATGTGCCGTGAACTCCAAGTCTTCCTGGTGGAGGTTGTTGATTGCTCTCTTTACTTCGAACACCCTACTTAGATTTGTAGTATTGCCATACACCTTCTTGAGTGTTTCCCATAGCTCCCTAGCACTCTCACAATACGAGTATGCCTCCAAGATAGGTCCATCAAGTGAACTCTGAATGATGGACAGAACAAACTGATCCTCTTGAATCCATTTTTCTTCATCAACAATTATAATCTCCTGTCCATCCTCCTGTTGGAATACCTTTGGTGGTGCTTCGTCTAGGAGAAGATGCATTCCAAGTCCACGACCACCGAGAGTGGTTTTCACCATTCTGGACCATAGTAAGTAGTTGAGACCCTTTAAAGTGACCGGGATAACCATAGGCCTAGTATGCTCCATTTGTGAAGATCTCTAGCGAGCAACCTCAGCAGCTGGAACCGAGAAGAATGAAGTTTTATGGTTCAAAATATTTAGTTACCGCCCTAGACACCCAAAGCAACCCCTCTAAGACTGCTTTTAAGATTTGAACCCAAACTGTACGGACACTGTAAGACCCTTCCCGAGGAAGATGAGTACGGACACGCTTGTGTTCCAACTAAAGATGCTTCCTTTCTTGTTTCTAAGGGCACAGATGAACACAAGATAGAACCTTGCACCTTTGGGATGAAAAGAGAAGAGGTTTCAATCGTGAAAGACACGGTCTTTAAGGAGATGGACCGTACAACAATGGCGGACGCAGGTTTAAGATGAGCAGGAGCTCTAGACTTGCTCCGACCGCCGAACCTTAACAACAGATGATCTGAGGTAAGCTTCTTTCACCTCTCAGATGAAGAAAGGAGCCATCTTTACTGCTGAGTGGAGCTCCTTGGGAGATTCATCCGAGCATCAATGGCGGATATCTTAGACTTTGCTTAAAAACAACTAAACGCAAGTGATAACCATGTCTAGCCTTTATTCAACTCATTTCCCATGGATTTGAGGATCTTTGATCTCAGAGAATATAGATTAAGACATGATTAACACAAGGAAAGCGTTTTCTTTGCAAGTATAACACGATTTGAAGAATCAAGGAAAGGAGAGCACACGAATAAAAGATTTGCGGAAGGTTAGAATGGGTTAAGACTGCTCTGATACCATGATAGTTTTTGTAAGAGTTTATGACTAGATGAAGAATGAAGTATGAGAGAATAGAGTAAAGGAGAATTAGATGATGGGGGAAATCGATTTCATTATTATTTTGATTACAATGAGGCTGCATAGCCTTAAATAGAAAGATACCTAGGTAACCTAGACTAGGGATAAGTAGAGTTACATATATATATGACCGTTATAGGATAGCTTATCAACACACGCTTCCTTATCATATCACTTGCATAAGTAGCTCTTCCTTCCTTATCACCCTTCCCTTATCATGAGACCAAGATGCTTATACTTAGGCTGAGCAGACACTAACCAATGTAACTAGACCGTCCAATACTAAAGACAAGTGCTGGGTTCTACACCCTCATCTCAAGCCTCCAAAGTTTAGGGACATCCGGGCCAATACCATCAAAGACAAGGTGGAACCAGGAGGAGGATCTTCTTCACGCAGTCAAGAAGGAGATGGAACGACCAGTTTCAATGCTCAAACGGCTCAAATTGAAGTTCAAGACCAAGTGGTGAAGCGGTCTGAGTTGGATGCTCTCATCAAAGCCCTGAAAGAAAGTTATGGTAATGTTAGGGGTTTTTCTTTCCATGCTTCCGCACATACTATAAAGATTGATGAGAAACCATTAGTGATTGATTCTGGAGCATCTCACCATATGATTAGTAATGTTGAATTGATTAAGGATCTAGAACCGGCTAATGGTCATGTTATTATAGCTAATGGTGACAAGATTCCAATTAAAGGGGTAGAAAATTTAAAGCTGTTTGATAGGAAGACTAGAGCTTTCTTTATGCCTGATTTCACCTCAAACTTGGTTTCTGTTCATAAGGCTACTAATGACTTGGATTGCAATGTTATCTTCACTCCTAATGATGTTCATTTTCAGGATATTAAGACAAGCAAGATGCTTGGGAAAGGAATAACTAAGGATGGTCTTTATTTGCTTGAAGATGATCAACCTTTAGCTTCTGTTTTAAGTTCTCTAGAACATGTTTCTGCTTATGCTAATAATGTGTTATGGCATGCTAGACTAGGGCATCCCCACTCTCGGGCTTTGAGTTTAATGTTACCTAATGTTGTGTTTAAGAATGATGATTGTGAAGCATGTATCTTAGGTAAACATTGCAAGTCTATTTTCCCTAAGTCTGAGACAGTTTATGAAAAATGCTTTGATCTTGTGCATTCTGATGTGTGGACTGCCCCTTGCTTATCTAGAGAGAATCAAAAATATTTCATTACCTTCATAGATGAGAAATCCAAATACACTTGGATAACCTTGATGCAATCAAAAGATAGAGCATTAGAAGCCTTTGTTAATTTTCAGAATTACATAACTAACCATTTCAATGCCAAGATTAAGATCTTCAGAACAGACAATGGTGGAGAGTATACAAGTCATGCATTCAGAGATCACCTTCAGAAACATGGAATCCTTCACCAAACTAGTTGCCCCTATACACCCCAACAGAATGGGGTGGCTGAGAGAAAGAACCGTCACCTGATGGAGGTAGCCAGGGCAATGATGTTTCACTCCAAGGTTCCTAAGAAGTTTTGGGGAGATGCCGTTCTTACCGCATGTTATCTCATTAACAGAACTCCTACAAGAGTTCTCACTGACCTCTCCCCATTTGAGGTATTAAACACTCTAAAACCTTCCCTTGATCACATAAAAGTGTTTGGTTGCCTGTGTTTTGTTTTAATTCCAGGGGAACACAGAACTAAGCTTGATGCAAATAGTAAACGGTCCATGTTCATTGGATACTCGACCACCCAGAGAGGATATAAGTGCTATGACCCTGAAACTAGGAAGGTTTTAGTGTCCAGGGACGTGAAGTTTATTGAAAATAAGGGCTACTATAGTGATCAAAAGTGGGATGACTTGGCCGATCTCACTGGTCTCTCCCTAGACAGCGCCACAAATCTTCGGAACATCTTTGACCATCTCGGCATTCCTCTACCGTCCCAACCTGGTTCTACATGTACCAATGTTCCATGTCCTCGACCATCTACCAATCTTCCTGGATCGGCTTCTATTCCACCAGCTGCTTCGCCAGAATCTACCTCGACCAGGTCCGCATTTGACTCACCCAGTGCTGGACCGCGTATGCCACAGTCGGACTCTCTCTCTCCCCGGCCAGCCATTGACCGTGCGGGGGGAAATCTTGAAGAAGGAAGCAGTGATCAAGATACTGAGACTAGCTCCTCTTCTGAGAATCACGATCAAGGGCAAGAGCAGGAAGTGGGACCAACACAACCCCTAAGGAGAAGTACGAGACTCAGAAAGGATCCATCAAACTGGGTAAATACTAGGGTCTATTACAATGCCAATGCAGTTGCTCATCCCTCTCAGGTCGTTTGCTCGTTTGCTTCATTTCCTGAAGAGCATAAGGCCTTTATGAGTAGCCTGGATCAAGGACACATCCCAACTACCTATGAAGAGGCTAAGGAGCTAAAAGTTTGGAGGGATGCTATAAGTGATGAAACAGGAGCCATGGAAAGGAATCACACGTGGAATGAAGCCGTGTTACCCAAGGGAAAGAAGGCAGTTAGCTCAAAGTGGGTGTTTACGATCAAATACAAAAGTAATGGGGAGATAGAGAGGTATAAGGCAAGGTTGGTTGCAAGAGGCTTCACTCAGACCTATGGAGAAGATTTTGGAGATACGTTTGCTCCTGTTGCAAAACTTCATACAGTGAGGATTGTTCTATCCTTAGCAACCAATCTTGAATGGGAATTGTGGCAGATGGATGTTAAGAACGCCTTCTTGCAATGAGAGCTAGAGGAAGAGGTGTATATGAGGCCACCTCCTGGCTTAGAAGGGATCATTCAACCAGGCAAGGTTTTAAGATTGAGGAAAGCTATTTATGGATTGAAACAATCACCCAGGGCCTGGTACCACAAGTTGAGCATGACACTAAGGGATAGAGGATTCAGGAAATCAGAAGCGGATCACACTCTGTTCACACTTCCTAGCCAGTCAGGTATCATTGTGGTTTTGGTTTATGTGGATGATATTATCATCACTGGTGATGATAAGGAAGGTATCAAAGAAACCAAAGCCTACCTTAAGTCCATATTATTGAAAATCAAGAACAAGTTTCAAGAGATTGAAGATTAGTATTTAGGCGATTAGGAGAATGAGGAAAATATTTTTTTTCTTATTACTTGCTTGAATTACATTATGACAATTACATAGATTAAATAGATAGATTAGAAGGAATATCCAAAGTATCTACTAAAGCATCTAGGAGGCGTGGCATGGTGAGCTGGAGCTGACCGTTGGTGCTACCAAGTGTGGTCTTATCCAGTCCGCTTCTAGAACCTTTCTCCCCTTGAGTCTTCATAAATACTCCTTAATTCCAACACTCCCCCTCAAGTTTGACCATGGATGAATGGTTAAACTTGGATATCATGAGAAACCACCTCATTAAAAACCTTAGAATGCAAAACCCAGTGGGACAAAAACATTCTAAGGGAAAAAAAGTATGGTTCTCATGATAAGGAGAGACAAAAACATATGAATGAAAATTAATAAATGCTTCTAAAACTCTATCCTTAGAAGGAAGCAAAGTAATCCAAGTATATTTAGATTTCTCATCTATAAAAGTGACAAAGTATTTTTGTTGTTCTCTAGATGCATAAGGAGCAGTCCAAACATCAGAATGTATTAGGTCAAAACAGTGATCATATGAATGTGTAGACTTAGGAAAGACAATTTTGCAATGTTTACCAAGAATGCAAGCTTCACATTCATTTTGACTAAAGGAAATGTTAGGAAATATCAATTCAAGAGCTTTAAAGTGTGGATGGCCTAGTCTAGCATGCCATAATGTTCCATCAGACAGATCATTATTACTTGTCAAACAAGAACCTAAACCTAAACTAGAAGTAGAAAGATCGCCTAGAATGTATAGATCATCCTTTGTGCCTCCTCTTCCAAGTACTCTTTTTGTTTCAATATCCTGAAAGCAACACTCATTAGGACCAAAAATCACATGACAATTCAAATCAGTTGTTGCTCTTTTAACAGACACAAGATTAGATGTGAAAGAAGGCATAAAGAAAGCTTTACTATCCTTATTAAACAATCTCAGATTACCTATGCCTTTAATTGGTATTTTGGTTCCATTAGCAATAACTACATTTCCTAAGGCAGGTTCCAAGTTGTTTATTAAGTTGATATCACTAATCATGTGGTGAGAAGCCCTTGAGTCTATTATCAAAGGTTTATTCACATTATGAGCAACATAGGAAGCATGGAGAGATTTACCAACAACTTTACCAGATTCGTCTTTGAATACTCTCAGTATAGCCTCTAAATCTGATTTTCTGACAAATTCTTGATCAAATGTTGAAGGTCCAAGTTGTATCTCCTTCCCGGCTCGCTGGATTGATCTTGCCATACCGTCTTGAGATGTACCCACAGTAGATACATTAGAGGATACAGTCGCTTGATTCACGCTTGCTGGAGTGTGGTTCTTAAGACCCATAGGTTTAGTCTGGTCACGCCACCACGCAGGTTTGAGATGCGGATGTAGTGACCAACACTGGTCCTTGTGATGACCCTTCCTTTTGCAATGTGAACAAGTAAACACACCCTTCTTATCATCCCTTTTGTAGAAGCTCTTGTTTGCAGTAACAAGTTCAACTTTATCCCCAAATAATACCTGAGAACCTTGTTCCTATTGAAAATCAAGAACAAGTTTCAAGAGATTGAAGATTAGTATTTAGGCGATTAGGAGAATGAGGAAAACATTTTGTTTCTTATTACTTGCTTTAATTACATTATGACAATTACATAGATTAAATAGATAGATTAGAAGGAATATCCAAAGTATCTACTAAAGCATCTAGGAGGCGTGGCATGGTGAGCTGGAGCTGACCGTTGGTGCTACCAAGTGTGGCCTTATCCAGTCCGCTTCTAGAACCTTTCTCCCCTTGAGTCTTCATAAATACTCCTTAATTCCAACACTCCCCCTCAAGTTTGACCATGTATGAATGGTTAAACTTGGATATCATGAGAAACCACCTCATTAAAAACCTTAGAATGCAAAACCCAGTGGGACAAAAACATTCTAAGGGAAAAGGAGTATGGTTCTCATGATAAGGAGAGACTAAGGGCTTTGAATTTCCATGAGTCCAAGCTTTGGTAGAATGAACTCACAGACTTTCAGGCTGGCTGCCTTTGTAAATATATCTGCCAATTGCTCAGAACTTCTTGTAAAGCATGGTAGTATAACTCCTTTCTCCACAGCTTCCCTGACCTTGTGGCAATCTACTTCAATGTGCTTAGTCCTCTCATCGAATACCGAGTTGGAGGCTATATGGATGGCTGCTTGATTGTCACAGTGCATTGTGATGGGAGTCTTGACTTCAATTCCTAAGTCTTGGAGAAGAGCTTTGAGCCATATTGATTCGGTAGTCAGCTTCCTCATTGCCCTGTATTCAGCTTCAGCACTTGAACATGACACAACCTTCTGCTTCTTGGTTTTCCATGAAACAAGATTTCCTCCAATAAAAGTGCAATATCCAGTAGTAGACTTTCTATCTTGTCTATCTCCAGCCCAATCAGCATCACAGTATCCCACAATCTCAGTGTTCCTATTGTTCCCCATCCAAATCCCTTGAGCATGAGTCCCTTTGAGGTATCTCAGGATCCGGTCTATCATCCTCCAATGGCACATCTTAGGCGCTTGCATATGCTGACTTACCTGATTCACAGCAAAGCACAAATCAGGTCTGGTGATAGTAAGATAAATTAACTTACCAACTAATCTTCTATAGAGTTTGGCATCCTCAAAGACGTCTTCTTCCTGCTCCCCCTGAGTTCCAACTTTATAACCCTCTTCTAATGGGGTCTTAGCTTCCTTAGCTTGTAGCATTCCTGCATCGGTTAGTAAATCAAGAATATACTTCCTCTGAGAAATAAACAAACCATCATTAGTCCTGCACACCTCAATCCCAAGAAAATATATGAGTTCTCCAAGGTCTTTGATGTCAAAAACAGATTTCAAGTATTCTTTAGTAGAAAGGATTCCTACATTGTCATTCCCTGAGATGATAATATCATCTACATATATGAGAATGACAACTATACCTGCTTGGCTCTGAAGTGTGAACAGGGTATGATCAGCTTCTGATCTTCTAAATCCTTTATCTCTCAGTGTAACACTCAATTTGTGATACCAGGCTCTAGGAGACTGTTTGAGACCATAGATTGCCTTTCTTAATCTTAGAACCTTCCCTGGAGTGACAGTATCTTCTAGACCAGGAGGTGGTGTCATGTACACCTCTTCCTCTAATTCTCCTTGAAGGAAGGCATTCTTGACATCCATCTGCCATAGATCCCATTCTAAGTTGGTAGCAAGAGAAAGAATGACTCTCAGTGTATGAAGCTTGGCCACTGGAGCAAAGGTGTCCCTGTAGTCATCTCCATACGTCTGAGTGAAGCCCCTTGCAACAAGCCTTGCCTTATATCTCTCCACTTCTCCATTGCTTCTGTATTTGATTGTGAACACCCATCTAGAGCTCACTGCCTTTTTGCCTTTTGGTAGATCAGACTCGTCCCAAGTATGATTCCTTTCCATAGCCATTCTTTCATCAGCAACAGCCTCTCTCCATACTCTGTGTTCCTTGGCCTCCTCATAGTGTTTAGGGACGCATTCTTGATCCAGGGTTCCAATAAAAACCTGATGTTCCTGAGGGATATGTGCTAAGTTGCAGACAGCCTGTTCTGGATGAGCAACAGCCTGATTGTTGTAATAGACCCTCGTGCTCTTCCAGTGTTCAGGTGGATACTTCACCCTTTTGCTTCTCCTTAATTCAACTGCTTCTTCTTCTTGAGCGGTTTGATCAGGTTGATTGTTTTGAGCAGCTGGTGATGAAGATGTAGATTGCTGGCCCTGGTTGTCCTGATTATGGACTTCTGAGTATTCAGGAATAGCATTCCCTATTGGACAGTGCGTTACTAAAGGCAGCTCAGTCTAGTGTGATAAGCACTCTGGTCACTTGATAAGGAAGGGAGAGTCTCACATGATAAGATGAGAAGATAAGGAAGCATGTATGTTGATAAGTTCAGTTGTAACGGTCCTATATGTACTCTTACTTATCCCTAGCCTAGGCGACCTAGGAGTCTTTCTATTTAAGGCTATGCAGCCTCCTTGTAATCGCACACTCTAATATACTAAGATTCTATTCTATTCCTCTTATAGCTAAACTCTCTATTCTCTATATGTTCTTGATGTTTATACTCTAATCTATTCAAAACTTCTCCTTAATCTTTCCTAAACTAACATGGTATCAGAGCAGGATATGATTCTCACATAGCTTCCGCATTCTTAAACTCATTCCTTCTCTTCTACTCTTTATATTTCTGGCTATACCCAAACGCTTCCCTTGAGATAAACATGTTTAAGTCTGTCTTCTCTGAGATCCAGGATCCTCAGAACCATGGGTGATGAGTTGAAGAAGACTAGGCATGGTTATCTCTCGCATTTAAGTTGTTTTCAAGTTTAGCCAGCTCTTTCCACCATTGTTGTACGGACACATTTCTGGATAGTGCTTTCTTAGTGTCAAAATAGCTGCTTTCTGTGTTGGGGTAGTAAAAGGAGTAAGCTTGAACTCATTCATGGCCTAAGTAATACAAGGGGAGTTGTTTAGAGCTAAGTGGGTGTGTGTCCGTACTCATCTTCTTCGACCAAACCCGAACCAGAGTCCGTACACTTCACCAAATCTGTCTAAAGATAGCTCATTTATCCTAAAGGAAGGTCATTTCCAGCTTACCAAAGAACGGCTTGAGGTATTAGAAGGGTAGAGTTGCATCCTGAGCTTAAACCTTCTTAAACCTTGTGCACCCTGTTTTCTCAAACCCTCGTGTCCTCTGTTTCTGGGTTCACCTCTTTTCATTGCCTCATAAATCCTAACCCTTTCAAGATGGAAACCACACGGCCCATGGTCATTCCAGTCACCCTCAAAGGCCTTAACTACCTTCTCTGGTCTAGAATGGTAAAGACTACTCTCGGTGGCCGAGGACTTGGAATGCATCTCCTTCTTGATGAAGCTCCACCTAAGGCGTTTCAACAGGAGGATGGACAGGAGATTATGATTGTGGATGAAAAAAAATGGATTCAAGAGGATCAGTTTGTTCTGTCTATCATTCAAAGTTCATTGGATGGACCTATCTTGGAGGCATACTCGTATTGTGAAAGTGCTAGGGAGCTATGGGAAACACTCAAGAAGGTTTACGGCAACACTACAAATTTAAGTAGGGTGTTTGAAGTGAAGAGAGCAATCAACAACCTTCACCAAGAGGACTTAGAGTTTACAGCTCATTTTGGCAAGTTTCGCTCCTTGTGGGCTGAGCTTGAAATGTTGAGACCAAACTCAACTGATCGAGAGGTTCTTCTTGCAAGACGTAAACAAGACAAGGTCTTTGGTCTCCTTCTCACCCTGAATCCTATGTACAATGACTTGATCAAGCACCTCCTGAGATCAGATAAGCTTCCATCCCTAGAAGAAGTTTGCGCTTACATCCAGAGGGAACAAGGCTCTCATGGTCTTCTAAGTGGAAAGGGGGAGCTTGTGACAGCAAACAAAGGTGTATACTTCAAGCAAGATGACAGAAGGGGGTCGTTCTGTGAGCACTGCAAGAGGAAGGGCCATACTAAGGAAAAATGCTGGATTCTCCACCCACACCTCAAGCCATCCAAGTTCAGAGATGTCCGAGCCAATATCACCAAGGCTAAAGCTGACCAGGGAACATCCTCACGCAATCCAGAGGAAGATGGAATGGCGGTGATCAATGCTCAAGCTGCACAAGTAGCCGGTCAAGATCAAGTGGTGAAGCGGTCAGAACTGGATGCTCTTATCAAAGCCCTGAAAGAAAGCTATGGTAATGGTATGGGGTTCTCTTTTCATGCTACTGCTCATACTATAAAACTGGATGAAAGACCATTAGTGATTGATTCTGGAGCATCCCATCATATAATTAGCAATATTGAACTGATTAAGGACTTAGAACCTGCTAAGGGTCATGTTGTCATTGCAAATGGGGATAGAATTCCAATTAAAGGGGTAGGAAACTTAGAACTATTTGATAGAAAGACTAGAGCTTTCTTCATGCCTGATTTCACCTCTAATTTAGTTTCTGTTTATAAGGCCACAAATGACTTGGATTGCAATGTTATCTTCACTCCTAATGATGTACATTTTCAGGATATTAAGACAAGCAAGTTGCTTGGGAAAGGAAGAACTAAGGATGGTCTTTATCTGCTGGGAAATGATCAACCTTTAGCTTCTGTTTTATGTTCTTTAAATTCTGCTCCTGCTTATGCTAATAATGTGTTATGGCACGCTAGACTAGGATACCCTCACTCTCGGGCTTTAGGCTTGATGTTACCTAATGTTGTGTTTAAAAATGATAATTGTGAGGCATGTATCTTAGGTAAACATTGCAAGTCTATTTTCACTAAGTCTGGAACCGTTTATGAAAAGTGTTTTGATCTTGTGCATTCAGATGTGTGGACTGCTCCTTGCTTATCTAGAGAGAATCAGAAATATTTCATTACTTTCATAGATGAGAAATCCAAATACACCTGGATAACCTTAATGCAATCAAAGGATAGAGCTTTAGAGGCCTTTGTGAACTTTCAAAATTATATTACTAACCACTTCAATGCAAAGATTAAAATCTTTAGAACAGACAATGGTGGAGAGTATACAAGTCATGCCTTCAGAGATCATCTCAATAAGCACGGAATTCTCCATCAAACGAGTTGTCCCTACACACCCCAACAGAATGGTGTGGCTGAGAGAAAGAATCGTCACCTGATGGAAGTAGCCAGGGCAATGATGTTTCATACAAAGGTTCCTAAGAGGTTTTGGGGAGATGCTGTCCTTACCGCATGTTATCTTATTAACAGGACTCCTACCCGAGTCCTCAATGATCTCTCCCCATTTGAGGTATTAAACGCTCTTAAACCTTCTCTAACCCACTTGAGAGTGTTTGGTTGCCTGTGCTTTGTTTTGATTCCAGGGGAGAACCGAACCAAGCTTGACGCTAAGAGTACACGGTCCATGTTCATTGGGTATTCTACTACCCAAAGAGGCTACAAGTGCTATGACCCTGAAGCTAGGAAGGTTTTGGTGTCTCGTGATGTTAAGTTTATTGAGAACACTGGCTACTATAGTGACCAAAAGTGGGATAACTTGGTTGATCTTGCTGGTTCCTCCCTAAACCGGGCCACTAGCCTTCGGAATATCTTTGATCATCTTGGCATACCTTCACCATCCCAACCTGGTTCTACCGGTGTTCCATGTCCTCAACCTAGTTCATGTCCTGTTCCTGGCTTGGCTCCTGTTCAACCAGCTGTTCCGCACAAAATTACCTCGACCTGGTCAGAACCTAGCTCACCCGGAGGTGGTCCAACATTGTCCCGGACTGGACCAAGCTTGCCGCAGCAAGACCTTAACTCTTCCCGGCCAGACATTGATCGTGAGGGAGGACATCTTGAAGAAGACAGTGATCAAGAGAGGACTGGCTCTTCTTCTGAGGGTCACGATCAAAGGCAAGAGCGGGAAGAAGAACCATCAGGGACAGCTCAACCTCTAAGGAGAAGCACAAGACTCAGGAAGGATCCATCAAACTGGGTGAACACAAGGGTCTATTACAATGCAAATGCGGTTGCTCATCCCTCTCAAGTTGTTTGCTCATTTGCTTCATTCCCTGAAGATCACAAGACCTTTCTTAGCAGCCTGGATCAGGGACACATTCCAACATCCTATGAAGAGGCTAAGGAACTCCAAGTCTGGAGGGATGCTATAAGTAATGAGACAGAGGCCATGGAAAGGAATCACACATGGGATGAAGCCGTGTTACCCAAGGGAAAGAAGGCAGTGAGCTCAAAGTGGGTATTTACGATCAAATACAAGAGTAATGGAGATGTGGAAAGATATAAGGCCAGGTTGGTCGCAAGAGGCTTCACTCAGACCTATGGAGAAGATTTTGGTGATACCTTTGCCCCTGTAGCAAAACTCCATACCGTGAGGATTTTCCTATCCTTAGCAACAAATCTGGATTGGGAATTGTGGCAGATGGATGTAAAGAATGCCTTCTTGCAAGGAGAGCTAGAGGAAGAGGTGTACATGCGGCCACCTCCAGGTCTAGAAGGGATTGTTCAACCAGGCAAGGTCTTGAGATTGAGAAAGGCTATTTATGGATTAAAACAATCACCTAGGGCCTGGTATCACAAGTTAAGCAAGACACTAAGGGACAGAGGATTCAGGAAATCAGAAGCTGATCACACTCTGTTCACATTTCCTAGCCGGTCAGGTATCATAGTTGTGTTGGTCTATGTGGATGATATCATTATCACAGGTGATGATAGGGAAGGGATCAAGGAAACCAAAGCCTACCTTAAGTCCATCTTTGACATTAAAGATTTAGGCTTGCTTAAGTATTTCCTAGGGATTGAGATATGTCGCTCTAAAGAGGGACTATTCTTATCTCAAAGGAAATACACACTTGACCTTTTGTCTGAAACAGGAAAGCTAGATGCAAAACCGGTGACCACACCTCTGGAGGACAGTTACAAAGCTATCAATGAGGGGGAGCTTGAAGATCAACCATACAATAATCCGCAACTCTACAGAAGACTAGTAGGTAAGTTAATCTATTTAACTCTTACTAGACCTGATCTTTGCTTTTCTGTGAATCAGGTTAGCCAGCATATGCAAGAGCCAAAGGTCCATCATTGGAACATGCTGGAGAGAATTCTTAGATACTTGAGAGGAACTTCTGAGCAAGGAATCTGGATGGGAGCTAATGGAAGCTCAGAAATAGTGGGATACTGTGATGCTGACTGGGCTGGTGATAAAGAAGACAGGAGGTCTACCACAGGCTACTGTACCTTTGTTGGTGGAAACTTGGTCACATGGAAGACAAAGAAGCAGAAGATTGTGTCTTGTTCAAGCGCAGAGGCTGAATATCCTGCAATGAAGAAGCTCACCAATGAGTTAACATGGATCAAGGCTATTCTGAAGGACTTGGGTGTAGAAACAGTTAGACCAATGACCATGCATTGCGACAACCAAGCAGCCATTCACATAGCATCCAATTCTGTATTCCACGAGAGAACTAAACACATAGAAGTTGACTGTCACAAGGTGAGGCAAGCAGTGGAGCAAGGAGTAGTCTTACCATGCTACACCAGAAGTATGGATCAACTTGCGGATATCTTCACCAAGGCAACAACTTCTAAGGTATATGAGTCCATTCTACCTAGGCTTGGACTCTTTGATATGTCTTATCCATGAATCCTCTAATTATAAGCAATCATACTCTTTTTCCCTTATGGTGCTTTTGTCCCACTGGGTTTTACATCATAAGGTTTTTAATGAGGTGGTTGTTTATGATTTCCAAGCTAAGTTCTTCATCAGAATTTAGCTTGAGGGGGACTATTGGACAGTGCGTTACTAAAGGCAGCTCAGTCTAGTGTGATAAGCACTCTGGTCACTTGATAAGGAAGGGAGAGTCTCACATGATAAGATGAGAAGATAAGGAAGCATGTATGTTGATAAGTTCAGTTGTAACGGTCCTATATGTACTCTTACTTATCCCTAGCCTAGGCGACCTAGGAGTCTTTCTATTTAAGGCTATGCAGCCTCCTTGTAATCGCACACTCTAATATACTAAGATTCTATTCTATTCCTCTTATAGCTAAACTCTCTATTCTCTATATGTTCTTGATGTTTATACTCTAATCTATTCAAAACTTCTCCTTAATCTTTCCTAAACTAACATTCCCCCCTTCATGATCAGGACTATCACTTGGTTCATCCGGCCATATTGTTGATTCTTCTGAGACTGGTGCTGTAGGAGTAGAAGACTGCTGAGGAATATGATTGAGACCGAGATCCTCTAGAAGTTGTCTGAGACTGGAAGCTCTATCTTCTGAAGAAGATGATATATCCTTAATGTCTTCCCACTTCTGTCCATCATAGAAACTTCTGTTCTCTAGAAATTGAACATCTCTTGACACCATAACTCTCCTTGTATCTGGTACATAATACTTGTAGCCCTTCTGTGTTGGAGAGTATCCAAGAAAAATAGCCCTTATGCTCTTTGCATCTAGCTTACTTCGGTGGTCACCTGGGATATAGACAAAGCACACGCATCCAAACACTCTTAAATGATCAAGAGAGGGTTTAGTTTTATTAAGTACCTCAAAGGGTGACTGGTCAGAGAGAATGCGAGTAGGTGTTCTATTGATGAGGTAACATGCCGTGACCACTGCATCACTCCAAAACCTCTTTGGAACATGCATGTGAAACATTAAAGTCCTAGCCACCTCCATCAAGTGCCGGTTCTTTCTCTCAGCAACACCATTCTGCTGAGGTGTATAAGGGCAACTTGTCTGATGTGTAATTCCTTTTTCAGCAAGAAAGTGTTTGAATGCATGACTCATGTACTCCCCACCATTATCTGACCTTAAACATTTGATTTGAACATTATATTGGTTAGAAATGTGAGATTGAAAGTTCTTAAACGCTTCTAAGACCCTATCCTTAGATGGAAGCAAGGTGATCCAAGTGTATTTTGATTTCTCATCTATAAAAGTAACAAAGTATTTATGATTATCTCTTGATTCACATGGTGATGTCCAAACATCAGAATGAATAAGTTCAAAACATTCATTGTAAATCGTTTTAGATAAGGGAAATACATTCCTACAATGTTTACCAAGGATACATGCTTCACATGAGTTGCTATTAAAAGATATCTTAGGAAATAGAAGTTCTAAAGCTTTCAAGTGAGGATGTCCTAGTCTAGCATGCCATAAACCATTTTCATGACTAGAAACATTAAGACTAGAAGCATTATTAATCGAACTATTAGAAGCTAATGATAAAGGCTGGAGATCTTCAAGCACATATAGATCATTCTTGGTTCCTCCTCTGCCAAGAACTCGCTTGGTTTCAATATCCTGAAAGAAGAAGTCATTAGGCCCAAAAGTAGCATAGCAATTAAGATCAGTGGTTGTTCTTTTCACAGATAACAGGTTTGAAGTAAATGATGGCATAAAGAAAGCTTTTGACTCTTTTCCAAACAACCTAAGCTTTCCAATTCCCTTAATAGGTATTTGATCTCCATTAGCTATCATCACATTCCCTAAAACCGGTTCTATATCACTAATTAACCTAGAATCACTAATCATATGGTGAGAAGCTCCTGAATCAACTATCAATGGTTTTAAAACATTCAAACTATCACCAGAGCTTTTAAATGAGGCAGTATAAGTGTGACCAGAAATACCAGACTCCTTAAGAGCTTTGATGAGCGCTTCAAGGTCTGACTTGGTCACCACATCGTTCTGAGCTGAGATTGCTTGAATCCTTTCATCTGGTAAGCTGTTGTGATAGGAATTAGTCTGGCTGGAACTTCCTCTATTAATACTGATTTGGTTTGCACTGAACTGTGTCCCTTCATGATTTGGCCTCGGTTGTTTGATTAGTGGTAGACTTGGTTGATTAATACTTCCTTGTGAACTACTTTGAAAACCGCTTCCTTGAGAAATGGATGGAGCAATGCGTGATGAGGTTTCCTGAGAGATGTGAACCTTTGGGTCTTTCCACCAGCTCGGCTTCAAATGAGGATAAATTAACCAACACTTATCCTTAGTGTGTCCTCTTCGTTTGCAATGATCACAGGCTAATCCTTTCTTGACCTCCGGTTTGTGCCACACCTTGTGGGCAGTAACAATATCTCCTTTGTTTCCAAATAGACCTTGGGATCCTTGTTCTTTCTGAATTTTAGCACACACATCTTCAAGGCTTGGTAATCTATCTTCCCGGAGAAGATGTTTAATGAGATCAGTGTAGCTTGGGTTTAGTGTCATGAGCAAGCCAAAGACCTTATCTTGCTCTCTCCTTTCATTAAGAGTGATAGGATCAATGGTACTTGGCCTTAACATTTCAACCTCTGCCCATAAAGCCCTGAACTTGCCATAATGCTTAGTAAACTCCATATCCTCTTGATGGAGTTCATTTAAAGCTTTCTTCACCTCAAATAACCGCATGAGGTTGGATGTGTTTCCATACACATTTTTGAGTGTTTCCCATAGGTCTTTTGCGGTCTCACAGTAGGAATATGCTTCTAACAAGGATCCTTCAAGGGAGTTTTGAAGGATTGAGAGGACTAATTGATCCTCTTGAAACCATTTGTTCATGGTTTCCACGGTTAGCCTTCCTTGTTCACCGAGAGTTTCTTCTTCAATGGCTTCTCTTGGTGCTTCATCTAGGAGAACATGGGTCCATAAACCTCTACTACACAGAGTAGTTTTCATGGTTCTTGACCATAACAAGTAGTTTAGCCCCTTCAGTATGACTGGAGCAACAATCATTTTCGAAGACTACATTTGTCTTTGGCGTGATTTGTACGGAAGAACAAATTTCGAACAGGGTTTCAGGCGGGAAGAACATAGAGCTTCAGATGCTTCCTTTGAGTTTCAGAATCATCAAATAAGCTAATCCAGCTTTAGAAAAGAACCTCCTTTGTGAAGAATGAGCTGCCTTTAAGCTATTTTTCACTTAAGCAGATTTTAGTTCACGGAGGGATTTGGAGAAGACGAGTACGGACAACGGCAAAGGAGTCTCCTTTAGCTTGATTGAAGGTCAGGTTTTAGAAGAAATGATACCACAATGCATATGAACACACGAACTTGTGATTTTAAAACACACCAGAAGATGAACCAAGCTATGTTGTAACTCCCATCCGTACATCCATGGCGCGGAACAGCTTAGCGATACCAAAACTCGACCAGGATAGAGCAGATTGGACCTAACACGATCTGGTTCGACCAATACTCATATTTTTCAAGCCAAAGATGAAAACTTTTCTTGAGGAAGAGAGCTTTAGAGGTTAGAGTCCGTACAACAATGGATGAAAGAAGGGTTTGAAAACAAATGAAAAACAAGAGTCTTAAGCCCGAGATAAACAAACAATAACCACCTTTAATCTCCCATAACTCGTGACCAAATGATCTTTGAGGATTATAAATCTCAGAATGGGTAGATTCAAAGTTGTTTATTGTGAGTTTTGGCAAGAACTTAAGATAGAAGAAGATTTGCGGAAGTTTTAGTAATCTAGGAGCATAAACTGCTCTGATACCATATTGAAAATCAAGAACAAGTTTCAAGAGATTGAAGATTAGTATTTAGGCGATTAGGAGAATGAGGAAAACATTTTGTTTCTTATTACTTGCTTGAATTACATTATGACAATTACATAGATTAAATAGATAGATTAGAAGGAATATCCAAAGTATCTACTAAAGCATCTAGTATTGGACGGTCTAGTTACATTGGTTAGTGTCTGCTCAGCCTAAGTATAAGCATCTTGGTCTCATGATAAGGGAAGGGTGATAAGGAAGGAAGAGCTACTTATGCAAGTGATATGATAAGGAAGCGTGTGTTGATAAGCTATCCTATAACGGTCATATATATATGTAACTCTACTTATCCCTAGTCTAGGTTACCTAGGTATCTTTCTATTTAAGGCTATGCAGCCTCATTGTAATCAACATAATAATGAAATCGATTTCCCCCATCATCTAATTCTCCTTTACTCTATTCTCTCATACTTCATTCTTCATCTAGTCATAAACTCTTACAAAAACTATCATGGTATCAGAGCAGTCTTAACCCTTTCTAACCTTCCGCAAATCTTTTATTCGTGTGCTCTCCTTTCCTTGATTCTTCAAATCGTGTTATACTTGCAAAGAAAACGCTTTCCTTGTGTTAATCATGTCTTAATCTATATTCTCTGAGATCAAAGATCCTCAAATCCATGGGAAATGAGTTGAATAAAGGCTAGACATGGTTATCACTTGCGTTTAGTTGTTTTTAAGCAAAGTCTAAGATATCCGCCATTGATGCACGGATGAATCTCCCAAGGAGCTCCACTCAGCAGTAAAGATGGCTCCTTTCTTCATCTGAGAGGTGAAAGAAGCTTACCTCAGATCATCTGTTGTTAAGGTTCGGCGGTCGGAGCAAGTCTAGAGCTCCTGCTCATCTTAAACCTGCGTCCGCCATTGTTGTACGGTCCATCTCCTTAAAGACCGTGTCTTTCACGATTGAAACCTCTTCTCTTTTCATCCCAAAGGTGCAAAGTTCTATCTTGTGTTCATCTGTGCCCTTAGAAACAAGAAAGGAAGCATCTTTAGTTGGAACACAAGCGTGTCCGTACTCATCTTCCTCGGGAAGGGTCTTACAGTGTCCGTACAGTTTGGGTTCAAATCTTAAAAGCAGTCTTAGAGGGGTTGCTTTGGGTGTCTAGGGCGGTAACTAAATATTTTGAACCATAAAACTTCATTCTTCTCGGTTCCAGCTGCTGAGGTTGCTCGCTAGAGATCTTCACAAATAGAGAATACTAGGCCTATGGTTATCCCGGTCACTTTAAAGGGTCTCAACTACTTACTATGGTCCAGAATGGTGAAAACCACTCTCGGTGGTCGTGGATTTGGAATGCATCTTCTCCTAGACGAAGCACCACCAAAGGTATTCCAACAGGAGGATGGACAGGAGATTATGATTGTTGATGAAGAAAAATGGATTCAAGAGGATCAGTTTGTTCTGTCCATCATTCAGAGTTCACTTGATGGACCTATCTTGGAGGCATACTCGTATTGTGAGAGTGCTAGGGAGCTATGGGAAACACTCAAGAAGGTGTATGGCAATACTACAAATCTAAGTAGGGTGTTCGAAGTAAAGAGAGCAATCAACAACCTCCACCAGGAAGACTTGGAGTTCACGGCACATTTTGGCAAATTTCGCTCTCTATGGGCCGAGCTTGAAATGCTGAGACCAAACTCTATTGACCCAGAGGTTCTCCTTGCAAGGCGTGAACAGGACAAGGTCTTTGGTCTCCTTCTCACCCTGAATCCAATGTATAATGACTTGATCAAACATCTTTTGAGGTCAGATAAGCTCCCATCCCTTGAAGAAGTATGCGCATACATCCAGAGGGAACAAGGTTCCCATGGGCTTCTAAATGGAAAGGGGGAGCTGGTGACAGCGAACAAAGGTGTATACTTCAAGCCAGATGATAAAAGAGGGTCATTTTGCGAACACTGCAAGAGGAAGGGCCATGGGAAGGACAAGTGCTGGATCCTCCATCCGCATCTCAAGCCACCCAAGTTCAGAGATGTTCGAGCCAACATTACCAAGGCGAAAGCTGACCAGGGAACATCTTCACGCAATCCAGAAGGAGATGGGATGGCTGTAATCAATGCTCAAGCTGCACAAGTAGCTGATCAAGACCAGGTGGTAAAACGGTCAGAACTTGATGCACTCATCAAAGCCTTGAAAGAAAGTTATGGTAATACTATGGGTTTCTCCTTTCATGCTTCTGCTCACACTATAAAATTGAATGATAAACCATTAGTGATTGACTCTGGTGCATCTCACCATATGATTAGCAATGTTGAATTGATTAGAGATTTAGAACCGGCTAATGGTCATGTTGTTATTGCTAATGGTGATCGAATTCCAATTAAGGGAGTAGGAAACTTGAACCTATTTGATAGAAAGACTAGAGCCTTCTTTATGCCTGATTTCACCTCTAATTTAGTCTCTGTTCATAAGGCCACAAATGACTTGGACTGCAATGTTATCTTCACCCCTAATGATGTGAAATTTCAGGATATTAAGACAAGCAAGATGCTTGGGAAAGGAATAACTAAGGATGGTCTCTATCTACTGAAGGATGATCAGCCTTTATCTTCTGTTTTATCTTCTGTTCCATGCTCTTTAGACTCTACTTCTGCTTATGCTAATAATGCGTTGTGGCATGCTAGATTAGGACATCCCCATTCTCGGGCTTTAAGCTTAATGTTGCCTAATGTTGTGTTTAAAAATGATGAGTGTGAAGCTTGTATCTTAGGCAAACATTGCAAGTCTATTTTCCATAAGTCTAAGACAGTTTATGCAAAATGTTTTGATCTTGTGCATTCTGATATTTGGACTGCTCCTTGTCTATCTAGAGAAAATCACAAATACTTCATCACCTTCATAGATGAAAAATCCAAGTACACTTGGCTAACTTTGATTTAATCTAAGGATAGAGCTTTAGAAGCCTTTGTGAATTTTCAGAACTATGTCACTAACCAATTCAATGCAAAGATTAAACTCTTAAGAACAGACAATGGTGGAGAGTATACCAGCAATGCCTTCAAAGACCATCTTACCAAGCATGGCATTCTTCATCAGACGAGCTGCCCTTACACACCACAGCAGAATGGTGTGGCTGAGAGGAAAAACCGTCATCTAATGGAGGTAGCAAGGTCCATGATGTTTCATTCCAAGGTGCCAAAGAGGTTCTGGGGAGATGCTGTGCCATCAGCTTGCTATCTCATTAACCGTATCCCTACAAGGATATTGGATGATATTTCCCCCTTTGAGGTATTGAACTCAACCAAACCTTCTATAGCTCACTTGAAAGTATTCGGTTGTGTGTGTTTTGTCTTGATTCCAGGAGAAAACAGAACAAAATTGGATGCTAAGAGCACAAGGGCAATGTTTATTGGGTATTCAACCACACAAAGAGGCTATAAGTGTTATGATCCAATAGCTCAGAAGGTTCTGGTGTCAAGGGATGTCAAGTTCATTGAACACCGAAGCTATTATGATAAGCAGCAATGGGATGACTTAGCCGATTTGTCTGATATCTCCATGGATCGTGCCACGAACATTCGCAATATCATGGATCACCTTGGCATTCCATTCACTACGGCTGGTCCTGGTCCGGCTCCTGGCTCATATCCTGTCCCGCAGAATGATTCTAGTCCTGGAGCTGCACTTGACCGTGAAGCTGGTCCTGACCAGGCTAACTCGTCTCAACCTGGTCCTGACCCGTCCCGGCACATACCAAACATAGGAGCTGCACTTGACCGTGAAGGGGGGACACTTGATGACCTTGAACATGATAGCCACGATCAAGTATCAGCATCAGATGATAGCCATGATCAAGTTGAAGAACCATCCGAGCCAATTCCATCCGAGCCAGTTCCATTTCTAAGGAGAAGTACAAGACTCAAGAAGGATCCATCAAACTGGGTGAATACAAGAGTGTACTACAATGCCAATGCAGTTGCTCATCCGACCCAAGTCGTCTGCTCCTTTGCTTCATTTCCTGAAGAACATAAGGTCTTTATAAGCAACTTGGATCAGGGACATATTCCTACATCGTATGAAGAAGCTAAGGAACTCAAAGTTTGGAGAGATGCTATAAGTGATGAGACAGGAGCCATGGAAAGAAATCATACATGGGATGAAGCTGTGCTGCCCAAGGGAAAGAAGGCCGTGAGTTCAAAATGGGTGTTTACAATCAAGTACAAGAGTAATGGGGAGATTGAAAGATATAAGGCAAGACTTGTAGCAAGAGGATTCACTCAAACCTATGGTGAAGACTTTGGTGATACTTTTGCTCCTGTAGCAAAATTACACACTGTGAGGATTGTGTTATCTCTAGCAACCAATTTAGAGTGGGATCTGTGGCAGATGGATGTGAGGAATGCATTCTTGCAAGGAGAGCTTGAAGAAGAGGTGTACATGCGACCACCTCCAGGCTTGGAAGGAATTGTTCAACCAGGTAAAGTCTTGAGATTGAGAAAGGCTATTTATGGTTTGAAACAATCGCCTAGAGCCTGGTATCACAAGTTGAGCATGACACTAAGGGATAGAGGATTCAGAAAGTCAGAAGCTGATCATACCCTTTTCACTCTTCCTAGCAAGTCAGGTATCATTGTGGTGTTGGTTTATGTGGATGATATCATTATCACCGGTGATGACAGGGAAGGAATTAGAGAAACCAAAACTTATCTTAAGTCTATATTTGATATTAAAGATCTAGGTCTGCTTAAGTACTTCCTAGGGATTGAGATATGTCGTTCAAAGGAAGGACTATTTCTATCTCAAAGGAAGTATACTCTTGATCTATTGTCTGAAACAGGGAAGTTAGATGCAAAACCGGCGACCACACCCCTGGAAGATAGCTACAAAGTTATCAGTAAGGGGGAGATTGAAGATCAATCATTCAATGACCCACAGCTCTACAGAAGACTAGTAGGTAAGTTAATCTATTTAACTCTCACCAGACCTGATTTGTGCTTCTCTGTGAATCAGGTTAGCCAGCACATGCAAGCTCCCAAGGTTCATCATTGGAACATGCTGGAAAGAGTTCTTAGATACTTGAGAGGAACTTCAGAGCAAGGAATTTGGATGGGAGCTAACAAAAGTTCAGAGATAGTGGGGTATTGTGATGCAGACTGGGCTGGAGATAGAGAAGACAGGAGATCCACGACAGGCTATTGCACCTTTGTTGGAGGCAACTTAGTCACATGGAAGACAAAGAAACAAAAGATAGTCTCCTGCTCCAGTGCTGAAGCTGAATACCGTGCCATGAAGAAACTCACTAATGAGCTAACATGGATCAAAGCCATTTTGAAGGACTTGGGAATAGAGACAACCAAGCCAATGACCATCCATTGTGATAACCAGGCAGCCATTCATATAGCCTCAAACTCGGTCTTCCATGAGAGAACGAAGCACATAGAGATTGATTGTCACAAAGTAAGACAAGCTGTGGAACAAGGGATAGTCCTACCATGCTATACTCGGAGTGTTGATCAGCTCGCTGACATCCTTACCAAGGCAACAACATCTAAGGTATATGAGTCCATTCTACCCAGACTTGGACTCATTGATATTGCTACTCCATAACTTCTCTAACCATAAGCAATCATACTCTTTTTCCCTTGTGTGTGTTTTTGTCCCATTGGGTTTTGCACCATAAGGTTTTTAATGAGGTGGTTGTTTATGGTTTCCAAGCTAAGTTCTCCATCAGAATTTAGCTTGAGGGGGAGTATTGGACGGTCTAGTTACATTGGTTAGTGTCTGCTCAGCCTAAGTATAAGCATCTTGGTCTCATGATAAGGGAAGGGTGATAAGGAAGGAAGAGTTACTTATGCAAGTGATATGATAAGGAAGCGTGTGTTGATAAGCTATCCTATAACGGTCATATATATATGTAACTCTACTTATCCCTAGTCTAGGTTACCTAGGTATCTTTCTATTTAAGGCTATGCAGCCTCATTGTAATCAACATAATAATGAAATCGATTTCCCCCATCATCTAATTCTCCTTTACTCTATTCTCTCATACTTCATTCTTTATCTAGTCATAAACTCTTACAAAAACTATCATCTAGGAGGTGTGGCATGGTGAGCTGGAGCTGACCGTTGGTGCTACCAAGTGTGGCCTTATCCAGTCCGCTTCTAGAACCTTTCTCCCCTTGAGTCTTCATAAATACTCCTTAATTCCAACACATATTTGATATTAAAGATTTAGGACTACTTAAGTATTTCCTAGGGATTGAGATATGTCGCTCTAAAGAGGGACTATTCTTATCTCAAAGGAAATATACTCTTGATCTTTTGACTGAAACAGGAAAGTTAGATGCAAAACCAGTGACCACACCTCTGGAAGACAGCTACAAATCCATCAGTGAGGGGGAGATTGAAGATCAACCTTTCAACAATCCGCAACTCTACAGAAGACTAGTAGGTAAGCTAATCTACTTAACTCTTACTAGACCTGACCTCTATTTCTCTGTGAACCAGGTTAGTCAGCATATGCAAGAACCTAAAGTTCATCATTGGAACATGCTGGAGAGGGTCCTTAGATACTTAAAAGGAACTTCTGAGCAAGGAATCTGGATGGGAGCGAATGGCAGCTCAGAAATAGTGGGATACTGTGATGCTGACTGGACTGGAGACAGAGAAGATCGGAGGTCCACTACAGGCTACTGCACCTTTGTTGGAGGAAATCTAGTCACATGGAAGACAAAGAAACAGAAGATTGTGTCCTGTTCCAGTGCTGAAGCTGAATACCGTGCAATGAAGAAGCTCACCAATGAGTTGACATGGATCAAGGCTATTCTAAAAGACTTGGGTATAGAGACAGTCAGGCCCATGACCATGCACTGCGACAACCAGGCAGCCATCCACATAGCTTCCAATTCTGTTTTCCATGAGAGAACCAAGCACATAGAAGTTGACTGCCACAAGGTGAGGCAAGCCGTGGAACAAGGAGTAGTCTTACCATGCTACACCAGAAGTATAGATCAACTTGCGGATATCTTCACCAAGTCAACAACATCTAAGGTATATGAGTCCATTCTACCAAGGCTTGGACTCATTGATATGTCGTCTCTATGAATCCCCTAATCATCAGCAATCATACTTTTTTTCCCTTATGGTGTTTTTGTTCCACTGGGTTTTATACCATAAGGTTTTTAATGAGGTGGTTGTTTATGATTTCAAGCTAAGTGTTAGATTAGAAGGAGGTTTAAACATGCTTTATCAAGAGAAGAGTTTAGAGTGTTAGGCGTGTGTTAAGTGGTGTTTAATAACAAGTCTTGTAAACCACTATATAAACTCCTTGTACCTTACTTTAGAAAGTAAATAATACAATTCTTCATTCTTCTTCAATTCGATTCTCTCTCAATCTCTATTCTAAATTTCTCTCAATTCTTCACCATTCTACTAAAATTCACATGGTATCAGAGCAGGTTCTCTGCAAATTTTTTTTCTTTTTCTTCAAAACTTCATCTTCATCTTCGAAACGAGCCTAGTTGCGGAGGGCCTTGATCTTCCGGCGAGTTCTTCATCATCTATCACCATTCCTTTCCTAGACGACAACCTCTCTGGCGATTTCTGATCATCCTTCATCAGAATTGCAGAGTTTGATAAGTTTGATTGGTTTCTTGCTATCGAATCAAACCTGGTTCGTTTGGCGCCAAAATCGGATTCAAATGCGATCATCACAAATCTTCAATCGTGCTTCTCTGAATCTTCTTTCTCACGCAGATTATCATTAGAAGGTGCCGATCTTCAATCCGTGGGTGCTGTTCTTTCACAAGATCGATCGTGATTGTAAAAATTCGGGAGTTCTTCCTTCGCGCCAAAATTTCAGTTCGAAATCGTGATCTTCAAATCTTGCTGTTTGAATCTTCTGGATTGTTTTCTCACGTGGATCGTCATCAGAAGGCACCGATCTTTGATCCAGTTGATCCAGTTCACAAGATCGATCGAGATTTGTTTACAAGAACTCGATTCTCTTCTTCGCGTCAAATCTCTGTTCGAAGGTTCCTCAAAATTCTCAGCTGATTCTTCTGGGCTGTCTTCATCACTTGAATTATCATCAATTTGTGCCGATCTTTAGTCCATTTGATAGACTTCACAGGATCGATTTCGATCGTGGAGTTTCAACTTGTTCTTCAAATTGCAAGGTTCAGTTTCTTCTGTCTCAAGAAAACTTCAACAGTCATCACCGATCCTCTGTTTTCTGGTATCTGATCTTCAATCTGGTTTTAAGATTGTATAATCTGAGGTTTAGGAGTGGAGGAAGTTGTTTCTCAGGTTCTTAATCTAGTTCTTGGAAGGTTAGGTTAGATAACCGGGTTTGAGAAGTTTGTGCAATCGATTAGGTGGTTAATCCTGCTGGTTATTGGTTAGGAGTTGATTTAGTCTGTGTACTGTTGATTGGTTTGATATCGTGGTGGTTAAGTCTTTGACTCCAAATCATTCTCTGGTGATCTTGTTGTTGAGTGTGTGGGATATATCAAAACGGTTGCTATGGAACTTCATAAGCAGTTGATGGCCCCGATTACATTGAAGGGTATGAACTATTTGCTGTGGTCTCGAACAATGAAGACTACATTGTGCAGTAGGGGGCTTTGGTCTCATATTCTCACCAAAGGGCCGCCTAGTATAGCTGCTGAAGGGGAGGTTCTTGAAGCAGACCAACATTCAGAACAGGACGTGGGAAGCAAGTGGTTTCAGGAAAATCAGCTTGTGTTGGCTATTCTACAAAACTCACTTGAGTCATCACTATTAGCAGCATACTCATACTGTGAAGATGCTAAGGAGCTGTGGGATACTCTTCAGAATGTTTATGGTAACACCTCAAATCTGTTAAGAATCTTTGAAGTTAAGAAGTCTTTGAATCAACTTCAACAGGGGGAGGCTGAATTTACTAAGCATTTTGGAGTCTTTAGAGCTTTATGGGCTGAGTTGGAAATGTTGAGGCCAGCTACTACTGATCCTATAACTCTTAATGAAAGAAGAGAACAAGACAAAGTATTTGGATTGTTGATGACACTGAATTCTAGTTATACAGACCTCACCAAGCATCTTTTGAGACAGGATAAATTACCTAGTCTAGAGGAGGTGTGTGCTTGTGTTCAAAAGGAACTGTTGGAATTAAGGAGTATTTATGAAGACTCAAGGGGAGAAAGGTTCTAGAAGCGGACTGGATAAGGCCACACTTGGTAGCACCAACGGTCAGCTCCAGCTCACCATGCCACGCCTCCTAGATGCTTTAGTAGATACTTTGGATATTCCTTCTAATCTATCTATTTAATCTATGTAATTGTCATAATGTAATTAAAGCAAGTAATAAGAAACAAAATGTTTTTCTCATTCTCCTAATCGCCTAAATACTAATCTTCAATCTCTTGAAACTTGTTCTTGATTTTCAATATGGTATCAGAGCAGTTTATGCTCCTAGATTACTAAAACTTCCGCAAATCTTCTTCTATCTTAAGTTCTTGCCAAAACTCACAATAAACAATTTTGAATCTACCCATTCTGAGATTTATAATCCTCAAAGATCATTTGGTCACGAGTTATGGGAGATTAAAGGTGGTTATTGTTTGTTTATCTCGGGCTTAAGACTCCTGTTTTTCATTTGTTTTCAAACCCTTCTTTCATCCATTGTTGTACGGACTCTAACCTCTAAAGCTCTCTTCCTCAAGAAAACTTTTCATCTTTGGCTTGAAAAATATGAGTATTGGTCGAACCAGATCGTGTTAGGTCCAATCTGCTCTATCCTGTTCGAGTTTTGGTATCGCTAAGCTGTTCCGCGCCATGGATGTACGGATGGGAGTTACAACATAGCTTGGTTCATCTTCTGGTGTGTTTTAAAATCACAAGTTCGTGTGTTCATATGCATTCTGGTATCATTTCTTCTAAAACCTGACCTTCAATCAAGCTAAAGGAGACTCCTTTGCCGTTGTCCGTACTCGTCTTCTCCAAATCCCTCCGTGAACTAAAATCTGCTTAAGTGAAAAATAGCTTAAAGGCAGCTCATTCTTCACAAAGGAGGTTCTTTTCTAAAGCTGGATTAGCTTATTTGATGATTCTGAAACTCAAAGGAAGCATCTGAAGCTCTCTGTTCTTCCCGCCTGAAACCCTATTCGAAATTTGTTCTTCCGTACAAATCACGCCAAAGACAAATGGAGTCTTCGAAAATGATTGTTGCTCCAGTCATACTGAAGGGGCTAAACTACTTGTTATGGTCAAGAACCATGAAAACTACTCTGTGTAGTAGAGGTTTATGGACCCATGTTCTCCTAGATGAAGCACCAAGAGAAGCCATTGAAGAAGAAACTCTCGGTGAAAAAGGAAGGCTAACCGTGGAAACCATGAACAAATGGTTTCAAGAGGATCAATTAGTCCTCTCAATCCTTCAAAACTCCCTTGAAGGATCCTTGTTAGAAGCATATTCCTACTGTGAGACCGCAAAAGACCTATGGGAAACACTCAAAAATGTGTATGGAAACACATCCAACCTCATGCGGTTATTTGAGGTGAAGAAAGCTTTAAATGAACTCCATCAAGAGGATATGGAGTTTACTAAGCATTATGGCAAGTTCAGGGCTTTATGGGCAGAGGTTGAAATGTTAAGGCCAAGTACCATTGATCCTATCACTCTTAATGAAAGGAGAGAGCAAGATAAGGTCTTTGGCTTGCTCATGACACTAAACCCAAGCTACACTGATCTCATTAAACATCTTCTCCGGGAAGATAGATTACCAAGCCTTGAAGATGTGTGTGCTAAAATTCAGAAAGAACAAGGATCCCAAGGTCTATTTGGAAACAAAGGAGATATTGTTTGGTGCGATCTCGATAAGCCTTAATTTTAAGGATTTTAATAACAACCATGAATCAAGCAACCAAGACCATTTTTCTCAACTAGCTAGATATTATAGAGATTATGGTCGTGGAAAAACTCAATTGGTTCATGTTGAATCAAGAGATGGTCGAATTTCCCTTCTGTTGGACCGTAGAGAGCTAGTTCGACCACCCGAGCAAGTTCAAGAAGCCATACTTGTTTTTGATGATTCAAGGCACGTCTTAGCTCAGCCAAATACAAGAGATAAGGCCCAAAAGGCCCAAGAAGACACCAAGGACGAGTTAGGTCTACTCAAGGATGAGCCCAACAAGATGAGGGTTGAGCAGGGCCCATATTGGCCCATGAAGCTGAAGGATCGACCACCATGGGCTCTTATGGATGGATATGGACGTAGCCCAAGTAGAAGATTAGATTAAAAATAAACCAACCAATTGGTTTAATTTAATGGTTCATAATCACTTAAATTAAACCAAAAGAGATTAGGATAAGAGTAAGAATATCTTTGAATTTAAATTATAAATCAATTAAAATCAAAGATATTCTTTAGCTAAAATCTAGGAAGTAGTTAAGATATGATCTTATAGATATGATCTTGTAGATATGATTTAGATAGGATTTATCAGCCTATATAAAGGCTTCACCCCCCCTTGTAAAAAACACATCGAATTTTATAAACAATCTTAAAGCTATTTTGCTTCTTGCTTTCTCTGTTCAGCCTAAGAACATTGACCCTTGATCACTAAAGAGTAGAGTAATCTACTGTGATATTCCATAGCTCTTTGCAGGGTGATCCTGTGCTAGTGGAATCAAACCCCTTCATCATTCACATCACTTGGAGAGTTAATAACCTCCAATTAAACCCCTAATCACCGCCATCAATCACTTACCTACAAGGGAAGCTAGTAGCTCCCTTCCATTCAAATCATCAATCCGCTGCCTAAGGAGAGCTAGTAGCCTCCTTCCATACCTCTTAATCATCATCCTACCTGCCTTCAAGTCGATCCTCAGGTTTAGAACAACCAGGGCCGCACCAAGTGGTATCAGAGCCTCTTGAAGGTTATGGTTTGTGAAATCACTTTGATTTCAAAACCACCATCAATTTCTTTTCAATTTTTAAGTTTCATAAACAAATTATTATCTTTTTATCTTTTGTAAGTCAGCTGAGCCTTTTCTGAATTACAAAATGATCTAAAAAAAGAACTGCAAAAAAAAAAAAAAAAAAAAAAAAAAAAAAAAAAAAGAAAATCAAAAAAAAAAAAAAAAAAAAATCTTGCAATATTTCTATCTTAAGTTTCAGTAGGTTTAGCTCTAGATCTTAGGTGATTGGGCTTTGATCTATTTTGAACTTGTTGGAATAATCTATCCTAGATTCATAATCAATTCATCATATATCCAGCAAATCTACCATGTATTCTTTTGGGAACAAAAGAAAATATGGAGAGAAGGCAAAACAACAAGCAACAAGGGAGAGAGTTTCACCTACCCAAACTGTGATCCTGAGTGAGAAGCAATTAGAGGATCTAACAGATCTGATCTACAATCAAATGAGAGAAAAAAAATTCCACAAGCCAAGGTGGGAAGCGCCTGATCTAAAACCAGTAAGTCCAAAGAAGCAAGTCAACAACAGAGGTCGATCCCTACTATTTTCAGGAAATAGAAAAGATCCTGAAGTATACTTGCAATGGGAAAGCGATATGGAAAAGTGGCTACAATTCAACAAAATTCCCAAGGAACTGGAGTTATCACAAGTGGTCTCAGCATTCACAGGAAAAGCTCATGAATGGTGGTTAAAGGAAAACCCTCCAACTATCTACAAGAATTCAGTGCTAGATTGGAGAGGTCTTAAGGCACGGATGCATGAAGAATTTGTAGAGCAGTACCAATCCACCCCAACCAGAGTGACGTCTATATCACCATCAGCTAAGGAGCTCAAAATAAATAAACATGAAGAAGATACAGAAGATTCCATCTTGCAGACTATCAACAAACCCAAACAAGACATACAACCAATCAACGGATCATACAAACCAGACCCAGAGGAATTAAGCAACGAATTGACTTTTTCCAGAAACTCAACTCATCAAGGAGTCACTGAGAAAAAGAATTGGGTCAAAAGCTTTCAACATGAAAGAGATATTCCACTCTCAAGTCGGCAGACTTCCACTGAATCTGAGGGAGACCAGCAGTTACCTATTGAAGGATTACAATCTAACCAGGATGAATCAAGTCGTAAATCAACATATTTTGGAAAGCTAACAGTTCAGAGGAGCATGTCGAATTGGATTCATGTCCAAATTCCTTATGGTTTAAAAGTTATTCAACTAATAAACCAGAAAATGCTCGGTTTGCCTTATTTGGAAGCTTACGGGTTCAACCACTTACAAACCAGAATTTGGCGACCAGGAGAGGAATATAATCATTCTAGGGACATATCTAATCATCCAGAAGGTTCATCAATCAACTTAGAGAGTTCGGATTTGAGGACAAATCCTTTTAAAGGAGGAGGGGATGGTGCGATCTCGATAAGCCTTAATTTTAAGGATTTTAATAACAACCATGAATCAAGCAACCAAGACCATTTTTCTCAACTAGCTAGATATTATAGAGATTATGGTCGTGGAAAAACTCAATTGGTTCATGTTGAATCAAGAGATGGTCGAATTTCCCTTCTGTTGGACCGTAGAGAGCTAGTTCGACCACCCGAGCAAGTTCAAGAAGCCATACTTGTTTTTGATGATTCAAGGCACGTCTTAGCTCAGCCAAATACAAGAGATAAGGCCCAAAAGGCCCAAGAAGACACCAAGGACGAGTTAGGTCTACTCAAGGATGAGCCCAACAAGATGAGGGTTGAGCAGGGCCCATATTGGCCCATGAAGCTGAAGGATCGACCACCATGGGCTCTTATGGATGGATATGGACGTAGCCCAAGTAGAAGATTAGATTAAAAATAAACCAACCAATTGGTTTAATTTAATGGTTCATAATCACTTAAATTAAACCAAAAGAGATTAGGATAAGAGTAAGAATATCTTTGAATTTAAATTATAAATCAATTAAAATCAAAGATATTCTTTAGCTAAAATCTAGGAAGTAGTTAAGATATGATCTTGTAGATATGATCTTGTAGATATGATTTAGATAGGATTTATCAGCCTATATAAAGGCTTCACCCCCCCTTGTAAAAAACACATCGAATTTTATAAACAATCTTAAAGCTATTTTGCTTCTTGCTTTCTCTGTTCAGCCTAAGAACATTGACCCTTGATCACTAAAGAGTAGAGTAATCTACTGTGATATTCCATAGCTCTTTGCAGGGTGATCCTGTGCTAGTGGAATCAAACCCCTTCATCATTCACATCACTTGGAGAGTTAATAACCTCCAATTAAACCCCTAATCACCGCCATCAATCACTTACCTACAAGGGAAGCTAGTAGCTCCCTTCCATTCAAATCATCAATCCGCTGCCTAAGGAGAGCTAGTAGCCTCCTTCCATACCTCTTAATCATCATCCTACCTGCCTTCAAGTCGATCCTCAGGTTTAGAACAACCAGGGCCGCACCATTGTTACTGCCCACAAGGTGTGGCACAAACCGGAGGTCAAGAAAGGATTAGCCTGTGATCATTGCAAACGAAGAGGACACACTAAGGATAAGTGTTGGTTAATTCATCCTCATTTGAAGCCGAGCTGGTGGAAAGACCCAAAGGTTCACATCTCTCAGGAAACCTCATCACGCATTGCTCCATCCATTTCTCAAGGAAGCGGTTTTCAAAGTAGTTCACAAGGAAGTATTAATCAACCAAGTCTACCACTAATCAAACAACCGAGGCCGAATCATGAAGGGACACAGTTCAGTGCAAACCAAATCAGTCTTACTAGAGGAAGTTCCAGCCAGACTAATTCCTATCACAACAGCTTACCAGATGAAAGGATTCAAGCAGTCTCAGCTCAGAACGATGTGGTGACCAAGTCAGACCTTGAAGCGCTCATCAAAGCTCTTAAGGAGTCTGGTATTTCTGGTCACACTTATACTGCCTCATTTAAAAGCTCTGGTGATAGTTTGAATGTTTTAAAACCATTGATAGTTGATTCAGGAGCTTCTCACCATATGATTAGTGATTCTAGGTTGATTAGTGATATAGAACCGGTTTTAGGGAATGTGATGATAGCTAATGGAGAACAAATACCTATTAAGGGAATTGGAAAGCTTAGGTTGTTTGGAAAAGAGTCAAAAGCTTTCTTTATGCCATCATTTACTTCAAACCTGTTATCTGTGAAAAGAACAACCACTGATCTTAATTGCTATGCTACTTTTGGGCCTAATGACTTCTTCTTTCAGGATATTGAAACCAAACGAGTTCTTGGCAGAGGAGGAACCAAGAATGATTTATATGTGCTTGAAGATCTCCAGCCTTTATCATTAGCTTCTAATAGTTCGATTAATAATGCTTCTAGTCTTAATGTTTCTAGTCATGAAAATGGTTTATGGCATGCTAGACTAGGACATCCTCACTTGAAAGCTTTAGAACTTCTATTTCCTAAGATATCTTTTAATAGCAACTCATGTGAAGCATGTATCCTTGGTAAACATTGTAGGAATGTATTTTCCTTATCTAAAACGATTTACAATGAATGTTTTGAACTTATTCATTCTGATGTTTGGACATCACCATGTGAATCAAGAGATAATCATAAATACTTTGTTACTTTTATAGATGAGAAATCAAAATACACTTGGATCACCTTGCTTCCATCTAAGGATAGGGTCTTAGAAGCGTTTAAGAACTTTCAATCTCACATTTCTAACCAATATAATGTTCAAATCAAATGTTTAAGGTCAGATAATGGTGGGGAGTACATGAGTCATGCATTCAAACACTTTCTTGCTGAAAAAGGAATTACACATCAGACAAGTTGCCCTTATACACCTCAGCAGAATGGTGTTGCTGAGAGAAAGAACCGGCACTTGATGGAGGTGGCTAGGACTTTAATGTTTCACATGCATGTTCCAAAGAGGTTTTGGAGTGATGCAGTGGTCACAGCATGTTACCTCATCAATAGAACACCTACTCGCATTCTCTCTGACCAGTCACCCTTTGAGGTACTTAATAAAATTAAACCCTCTCTTGATCATTTAAGAGTGTTTGGATGCGTGTGCTTTGTCTATATCCCAGGTGACCACCGAAGTAAGCTAGATGCAAAGAGCATAAGGGCTATTTTTCTTGGATACTCTCCAACACAGAAGGGCTACAAGTGCTATGTACCAGATACAAGGAGAGTTATGGTGTCAAGAGATGTTCAATTTCTAGAGAACAGAAGTTTCTATGATGGACAGAAGTGGGAATATAGATTTTAGTAGAGTAATGAAGATTTGAGAGAGAATCAAAGAGGAGATTGAGAGAGAAGAAGAATGATTCGTATTGTAAAATGAAAAGTATATATCGAAATGAACTGAGTACAAGAGTATTTATAGGTGACCATATGATGTTAATCACACCTGATACATGCGTAATACTCACTTAGAAACCCTAATACAATTTCTAATCTAACACTCCCCCTCAAGCTTAACCATGATGAATGGGTAAGCTTGGACAACATATAGGAGATCACCTCATTAAAAACCTCAAGGTGTAAAACCCAAAATGGGACAAAAACAACTCTGAGGGAAAAAGAGTATGACTCCTATAGTAAGAGGATTACCCAGGAATTCAGTTAGTCCAAGTCTTGGCAGAATAGACTCACACACCTTAGGAGTGGCCGCCTTAGTAAAAATATCTGCCAATTGATCTGAGCTTCTTGTATAACAAGGTAGAAAAATTCCCTGTTCAACAGCCTGTCTTACTTTGTGGCAATCCACTTCAATGTGTTTAGTCCTCTCATGAAACACTGAATTTGAAGCTATATGGATAGCTGCTTGATTGTCACAATGCATAGTGATAGGTCTTAAATCTTCAATTTGCAAGTCTTTAAGAACAGCTTTGATCCAGATTAGTTCATTTGTGAGTTTCTTCATGGCTCTATACTCAGGTTCAGCACTGGAACATGAGACCACCTTTTGTTTCTTGGTCTTCCAAGTCACCAGATTACCTCCCACAAAGGTAAAATAGCCTGTTGTTGATCTTCTATCATTCCTATCTCCAGCCCAATCAGCATCACAATAACCTACTATATCTGTGTTTTTGTTGCAACCCATCCATATGCCATGATCAAAAGTGCCTTTCAAGTACCTTAGCACTCTCTCTAACATCTCCCAGTGCTTAACAGTTGGTGATTGCATGTGTTGGCTCACCTGGTTTACTGCAAAACAAATATCAGGTCTAGTAAGTGTAAGATAGATAAGCTTACCTACCAATCTCCTATATTATTTTGGATCTTCATAAAGCGAATCTTCAGCCTCCCCTTCAGTAGCCGCTTTGTAGCCATCTTCAATAGGTGTGCTAATAGGTTTTACCTCCTTCTTTCCTGTTTCATTCAACAATTCTAACACATACTTCCTTTGGGATAAAAATAAACCCTCTTTAGACCTACATATTTCAATACCTAAGAAATACTTCATCAAACCAAGATCCTTAATGTCAAACTTAGACTTGAGATATGACTTAGTCTCTTGAATACCTTCCTTGTCACTACCAGTAATAATAATGTCATCAACATAGACTTATACCACAATTATACCTAAACAACTAGGAAAAGTAAACAAGGTATGATCAACTTCAGATCTTCTAAAACCTCTATCTCTTAAAGTCATACTAAGTTTATGATACCAGGCTCTAGGGGATTGTTTTAATCCATAGATAGCTTTCCTTAATCTCAGGACATTTTTATCAACCACTAAACCTTCTAAACCAGGAGGTGGCTTCATGTACACTTCTTCCTCTAGCTCTCCTTGAAGAAAGGCATTCTTCACATCCATCTGCCACAACTCCCATTCAAGATTAGTAGCAAGAGAAAGAACAATTCTTACAGTGTGAAGCTTAGCCACAGGAGCAAATGTATCTCCAAAGTCTTCACCATATGTTTGAGTGAAGCCTCTTGCTACAAGTCTGGCCTTATACCTTTCAATCTCACCATTACTATTATATTTAATAGTAAACACCCATTTAGAGCTTACTGCTTTCTTACTGGTGCGGCCCTGGTTATGAATAAACCAGAGGATCGGCTTGAAGGAAGGTGATCTGGTTAAGGAGAAGGCTACTAGCACTTCTCTTGGCAGCGGATTGATTGGGGAATAGATTGGAGGCTACTAGCTCTCCAATTAGGTGTATATGATGATGGATTTGATTCCACTAGCACAGGATCACCCTGCAAAGAGCTATGGAATTTCACAGTAGATTCCTCTACCCTTAAGTGAATGAAAACAATGCTCTTATGCTGAACAGAGAAAGCAAGAAGCAAAAGTGCTTTGAAATATTTTATAAAATTCGATGTGTGTGTTTACAATAGGGAAGTGAAACTTTTTTATAGGCAAATAATCCTATCTAAATTAATCTACAAAATAATATCCTAACTACTTTATTCCTATCTAAATAATATCCTAACTAACTAATCTAATCCTAAAAGAATATATCAGAATAATATATCTAATCTATTATATCCTAACTAACTTATATAATCCTAACAAGATTATACCAGAATGATATATCTTATCTAATCTACTCTAACTAACTCTCTGGTTTAATTTTAATGACTAATTATAAACCAAAACACATTAAACCAACAGGCTGGTTTATTTTTAATCTTATTTTTCTACTTGGACCACGTCTATACCCATCCATAAGAGCCCATGGTGGTCGATCCTTCAGCTTTATGGGCCAATATGGGCCCTGCTCAACTCTCAACTTATTGGGCTTATCCTTGAGTAGGCCCAGCTCATCCTTGGTGTCTTCCTGGGCCTTTTGAGCCTTATCTCTTGTATGTGGATGAGCTAAGACGTTCCTTGGATCATCAAAAACAAGTATAGCCTCTTGAACTTGCTCGGGTGGTCGAACTAGCTCTCTATGGTCAACCAGAAGGAAAATTCGACCATCTCTTGATTCAATATGAACCAATTGAGTTTTGGCACTACCAGAATCTCCATAATATCTAGCTAGTTGAGAAAAATAGTCTTGGTTGCTTGATTCATGGTTTATCTTCAAAAACTTAAAATTAAGGTTGATCGAGATCGCACCATCCCCTCCTCCTTTAAAAGGATTTGTCCTCAAATCCGAGCCCTCTAAGATGATGGATAATACTCCTGGATGATCAGATATGTCTCCAGAATGATTATATTCCTCTCCTGGTCGCCAAATTTTGGTTTGTAAGTGGTTGAATCTGTGAGCTTGCAAACAGGGCAAACCAAGCATCTCCTGGTTTAGAAGTTGAATAACTTTTAAACCATAAGGAATTTGGACATGAATCCAATTCGACAGGCTCCTATGAAGGGTTAGGTTTCCAAAAAAAGTTGGTTCATAACTTGGTTCATCCTGGTTCTCTTGGGGTCTTTCAATAAGTAAACGATTATGTCCTTCGGATTCAGTGGTCGTTTGCCGATTTGGAAGTTGAATATCTCCTTCATCTGAATAGATTTTGATCCAATTCTTTTTTTCAGTGATTTCTTGATGAGTTGAGCTTCTGTAACAAGTCGATTTGTTGCTTAATTCCTCTGGGTCTGGTTTGTATGATCCGTTGATTGGTTGTATGTCTTGTTTGGGTTTGTTGATAGTCTGCAAGATGGAATCTTCTGTATCTTCTTCATGTTTATTTATTTTGAGCTCCTTAGCTGATGGTGATATAGACGTCACTCTGGTTGGGGTGGATTGGTACTGCTCTACAAATTCTTCATGCATCCGTGCCTTAAGACCTCTCCAATCTAGCACTGAATTCTTGTGGATAGTTGGAGGGTTTTCCTTTAACCACCATTCATGAGCTTTTCCTGTGAATGCTGAGACCACTTGTGATAACTCCAGTTCCTTGGGAATTTTGTTGAATTGTAGCCACTTTTCCATATCGCTTTCCCATTGCAAGTATACTTCAGGATCTTTTCTATTTCCTGAAAATAGTAGGGATCGACCTCTGTTGTTGACTTGCTTCTTTGGACTTACTGGTTTTAGATCAGGCGCTTCCCACCTTGGCTTGTGGAATTTTTTTTCTCTCATTTGATTGTAGATCAGATCTGTTAGATCCTCTAATTGGTTCTCACTCAGGATCACAGTTTGGGTAGGTGAAACTCTCTCCTTTGTTGCTTGTTGTTTTGCCTTCTCTCCATATTTTCTTTTGTTCCCAAAAGAATACATGGTAGATTTGCTGGATATATGATGAATAGATTATGAATCTAGGATAGATTATTCCAACAAGTTCAAAATAGATCAAAGCCCAATCACCTAAGATCTAGAGCTAAACCTACTGAAACTTAAGATAGAAAGATTGCAAGATTTTTTTTTTTTTTTTTTTTGATTTTCGTTTTTTTTTTGTTTTTTTGTCTGATTTTCGTTTTTTTTTTTTTTTTTTTTTTTTTTTTTGCAGTTCTTTTTTTTAGATCATTTTGTAATTCAGAAAAGGCTCAGCTGACTTACAAAAGATAAAAAGATAAGAATTTGTTTATGAAACTTAAAAATTGAAAAGAAATTGATGGTAGTTTGGAAATCAAAGTGATTTCACAAACCCTAACCTTCAAGAGGCTCTGATACCACTTGGTGCGGCCCTGGTTATGAATAAACCAGAGGATCGGCTTGAAGGTAGGTTGAATGATGAAGAAGGAGGTTACTAACTCTCCAATTGATGTGAATGATGAAGGGGTTTGATTCCACTAGCACAGGATCACCCTGCAAAGAGCTATGGAATATCACAGTAGATTACTCTACTCTTTAGTGATCAAGGGTCAATGTTTTTAGGCTGAACAGAGAAAGCAAGAAGCAAAAGTGCTTTGAAATATTTTATAAAATTCGATGTGTGTGTTTACAATAGGGAAGTGAAACCTTTTTATAGGCAAATAATCCTATCTAAATTAATCTACAAAATAATATCCTAACTACTTTATTCCTATCTAAATAATATCCTAACTAACTAATCTAATCCTAAAAGAATATATCAGAATAATATATCTAATCTATTATATCCTAACTAACTTATATAATCCTAACAAGATTATACCAGAATGATATATCTTATCTAATCTACTCTAACTAACTCTCTGGTTTAATTTTAATGACTAATTATAAACCAAAACACATTAAACCAACAGGCTGGTTTATTTTTAATCTTATTTTTCTACTTGGACCACGTCTATACCCATCCATAAGAGCCCATGGTGGTCGATCCTTCAGCTTTATGGGCCAATATGGGCCCTGCTCAACTCTCATCTTATTGGGCTTATCCTTGAGTAGGCCCAGCTCGTCCTTGGTGTCTTCCTGGGCCTTTTGAGCCTTATCTCTTGTATGTGGATGAGCTAAGACGTTCCTTGGATCATCAAAAACAAGTATAGCCTCTTGAACTTGCTCGGGTGGTCGAACTAGCTCTCTATGGTCAACCAGAAGGAAAATTCGACCATCTCTTGATTCAATATGAACCAATTGAGTTTTGGCACTACCAGAATCTCCATAATATCTAGCTAGTTGAGAAAAATAGTCTTGGTTGCTTGATTCATGGTTGATCTTCAAAAACTTAAAATTAAGGTTGATCGAGATCGCACCACTTACCCTTAGGCAGGTATGATTCATCCCAAGTGTGATTTCTTATCATGGCTTCTATTTCATCTTGTACAGCATCTCTCCATTCTTTCAATTTCATAGCCTCCTCATATGTGTTAGGAATTTTATTCTGATCTAATGAACTTATGAATACCTGATGTTCCTTAGGAAAATGAGCAAATGAGCATGTAGCTTGAATAGGATGTGCTACTGCTTGAGCATTGTAGTAGACCCTAGTGTTGATCCAGTTGGCAGGATCTTTCCTTATCCTTGTGCTCCTTCTTAACACTTGACGAGATTCAACAACTGCCACTTCATCATCGGTTTCAGCTCCTGTACCATGTAACTCCTGGTCATAGGCTTGATCATGAACTTCTGGCATACTTACATTCTCCCCCTCATGGTCATGACTAGGACCTGCGCTTGAAGAGTCCGGATTAAACTCCCCCTGGCCACTACCTTGTCTCATACTCTGACCACTTGTGGCCGGTTGATGTAAATCAGGAGTCCCACTAGTCTCCTGATCAACTTGAACATGCGCCTGTGCTGGTCCAGAAGCTATAGGCCTGGAAATGTTAAAACTTTCCAACAACTTTTGAAGATATTCATTCCTATCAGTATTAGAATCAGATAAACTCTTTATGTTTTCCCAAGTTCCACCATTATAGAAACACTGATTTTCCATAAACTTCACATCTCTGGAGATTAAAATCTTTTGCAATTCAGGATCATAACACTTATAACCTTTTTGTGTTGATGAGTACCCTAAAAACACCGCTTTTGTACTCTTCTCATCCAGTTTATTCCTTCTTCCACCTGGTACTAAAACATAGCAGACACAACCAAATACTTTCAAATGTTCAAGGTGAGGTTTAGTACCATTAAGTACCTCAAATGGTGAGATATCATGAAGAACTTTAGTAGGTATCCTGTTGATCAGATAGCAAGCTGTGAGAACAGCATCTCCCCAAAACTTCTTTGGTACATTCCTATGGAACATTATCGACCTTGCCACTTCCATTAAATGGCGGTTTTTTCTTTCAGCCACCCCATTCTGCTCTGGTGTGTATGGGCAGCTTGTTTGATGAAGAATACCATACTTGAGAAGATAATCCCTAAATGCTTTGCTTGTATATTCCCCTCCATTGTCTGTCCTAAACACTTTAACCTTAGCATTATAATGATTAGTAGCATATGAATGAAAGTTAATGAAGGCTTCTAAAACTTTATCCTTAGAAGGAAGCAATGTAATCCAAGTATATTTAGACTTTTCATCTATAAAGGTGACAAAATATTTTTGTTGTTCTCTAGATGCATAAGGAGCAGTCCAAACATCAGAATGTATGAGTTCAAAACAGTGATCATATGAATGTGTAGAATTAGGAAAGACAACTTTGCAATGTTTACCAAGAATGCAAGCTTCACACTCCTTTTGATTAAACAAAATGTTTGGGAAAATCAGTTCAAGAGCTTTAAAGTGGGGATGGCCTAGTCTAGCATGCCATAAAGTTCCATCCAAAAATTCATTATTACTACTCAAACAAGAACCTAAACTAGAAGTATAAAGATCTCCAAGAATGTATAGATCATCCTTTGTGCCTCCTCTTCCAAGTACTCTTTTGGTGTCAATATCCTGAAAACAACACTCATTAGGTCCAAAAATCACATGACAATTCAAATCAGTTGTTGCTCTTTTAACAGAAACAAGATTAGATGTAAAAGATGGCATAAAGAATGCTTTACTATCCTTATCAAACAATCTCAGATTTCCTATGCCTTTAATTGGTATCTTAGTTCCATTAGCTATAACTACATTGCCTAGGGCAGGTTCTAAGTTATTTATCAAGTTAATATCACTAATCATATGATGTGATGCCCCTGAGTCAATTATTAAAGGTTTATTCTCATTATGAGCAACATAAGAAGCATGGAGAGATTTACCAACAACTTTACCAGATTCATCTCTGAAAACCCTCAGTATAGCCTCTAAGTCTGATTTTCTGACAAATTCTTGATCAAATGTTGAAGGACTAGGTTGTATCTCCTCCCCAGTTCGCTGGCTTGATCGCGCCATGCCATCTTGATATGTACTGACGGTAGGAACATGAGATGACACACTGGCTTGATTCACGCTTGCTGAAGTATTGTTCTTAAGACCTACAGGCTTAGTCTGATCACGCCACCAAGCTGGTTTCAGATGCGGATGCAATAGCCAACACTGGTCCTTGTGATGACCTTTACGTTTGCAATGTGAACAAGTAGATACACCTTTCTTATCATCCCTTTTGTAGAAGCTCTTGTTTGCAGTGACAAGTTCAACTTTATCTCCAAATAACACTTGAGAACCTTGTTCCTTCTGAACACAAGCACACACCTCTTCTAGACTAGGTAATTTATCCTGTCTCAAAAGATGCTTTGTGAGGTCTGTATAACTGGAATTGAGTGTCATCAGCAATCCAAACACTTTGTCCTGTTCTCTTCTTTCATTAAGAGTTATGGGATCAGTAGTAGCTGGCCTTAACATTTCCAATTCAGCCCATAGAGCTCTAAAAACTCCAAAATGTTTAGTAAATTCAGCCTCCCCTTGTTGAAGTTGATTCAAAGATTTCTTAACTTCAAAGATTCTTAAGAGATTGGAGGTGTTACCATATACATTCTGGAGTGTATCCCATAGCTCCTTTGCATCCTCACAGTATGAATAAGCTGCTAATAGTGATGCCTCAAGTGAATTTTGTAGGATGGCTAAGACAAGCTGATCTTCCTGGAACCATTTGCTTTCCATGTCCTGTTCTGCGTGTTGATCTGCCTCCAGAACCTCCCCTTCAACAGCTACACCAGGTGGTCCTTTGGTGAGAACATGAGCCCACAGACCCCTACTGCACAATGTAGTCCTCATTGTTCGAGACCACAGCAAATAGTTCATGCCTTTCAATGTGATTGGTGCCATCAATTGTTTATGAATATCCATGGCAATCGCTTTGATATAATCCACTTCCACAGCAACAAGAAGACTAGAATGTAGATTAAAATCGAAGACCTTATCAAGGAGATAATCCCCTTACACGGTTGATCAAGGATGCAAAAACAACCACTAGACAGCACACTCAATCACTTCTCAACTCCTGATCTTTAAGATATACAATCTTCCAAGGCTTCCTTGTTAACGAAGAAGGATTCAGAAAGAAGGATCTTGAACCTTACTTGCGATTGAAGGAACAGGCTTATAACTTCACGATCAGAATTGATCCTGTGAAGTAGATAAAGTGGACTGCAGATCGAGACCAGCTTAGGATGATCCGAGTGATGAACACAACCCAGGAGTTTCAACCAAGAATTTTGAACAATCCGCGAACAGAGACTTCGTCGCAAAGAACAGGTTTGATTTTCCGTACACAAATCGCGATCAACTTGTGAAATGGATCAAACGGATCAATGATCGAAACCTTCTGATGATGATTCAAGTGAAGAAATCAATCCAGAAGATTCAATCCGCAAGATTGAAGATCAAGGAACCAGAGAATCTCGAACATAATTTGGCGCGAAGAGAGAATCTTCAAATCTTCACAATCTTAATCGATCTTTGTGAAAACAGATTTGAAGATCGGCCTGTTCTGATGATAAATCGGCAACTTCTGATTACAATTCGCTTGATAACTCGATTAAAAACCGAAGAACCCAGGTTTTCGAGGATTCGCGAACAGAGGATCCAAAATTTCACGATCTCGGTTGATCTTTGTGAAATTAAACGATCAGAGATTGTAAATCGGCACCTTCTGATTATAATCAATCAGGATTTAAGACGATTGAAGGATCCAATTAACCAAATTGAATTTACAGATCGCGATCTTTTGAATTTTAGTTTTGGCGCCAAGAACACAACGATTGCTTCATCTTCAAGAATCCGATTAACTTGATCAAATCGTGTAATCTGATTAGAGAAACAATCATATACCGCCGAAGATGAGTCCTTCCGAGTAGATGAAGAAAAAAACAGTGAAGAATTCGCCGAAAAGAAACGATGAACAATCACGATCTTCGCAGCTGGCTTAGATTCGTAGGTACAAGTGAGATTTCGAAGACAACAAAGAAAAATTTGCAGGTAACCTGCTCTGATACCATATAGATTTTAGTAGAGTAATGAAGATTTGAGAGAGAATCAAAGAGGAGATTGAGAGAGAAGAAGAATGATTCGTATTGTAAAATGAAAAGTATATATCGAAATGAACTGAGTACAAGAGTATTTATAGGTGACCATATGATGTTAATCACACCTGATACATGCGTAATACTCACTTAGAAACCCTAATACAATTTCTAATCTAACAGGGAAGACATTAAGGATATATCATCTTTATTGGAATGAAGCCTTAGGCTTGAAGCTGAAAAAGTTAATGAAACCCAAGCCCAAATCAGAAGTTCAAGGTCTGTGCATTAGGCTGAGATAATGAAGTGAAGCCTAGGGTCTGTCCACACATGTGCAACACAAGGCCTGAATTAAGTAAGCCCAAACAAGCCCAAAAATGTCCAAGACACCTTCTAGAAGCTCTCCTAGGCGTGGGTTTGGAGAGGGAAGGAAGAGTCACATGTTGGCTTAACCAATTTGAATTTCTAGCTGTTAGGAGCTGTCACTTTCACCATTTGGTGAAGTGCCTTTGTCTTATCTCTATTCTTTGGCTATAAATACATTGTATGCTCACCATAAATCAATCAAGGAAATAGAATCCTCCTTCCATACTCTCTGTCTCACAATCTCTCTCTATTATTCTCACTCTTGTTCTTCCCTTATCAAATATAAACCCAGAAACTCTCCTACCTATTCTAACTATTATTCTGCAAATTCTAACATGGTATCAGAGCTTGGTTTTGGATCAAGCAAATTCTCTGTTTACTCTTGCAATAACTTGTTCAAATCTACTCACTCTGAGATTAATTAATCCTCAAAACCATGTGGTGCTGAGTTGTGAGAGGTTAGGATAGGTTATTTCTTGAGAATTACTCAACTCTCTTCCCAAACAAACCACTTTCTCAATCTACTCTTGCAATAACTTTTTCTAATCTACTCACTCTGAGATTAATCAATCCTCAAAACCAAGTGGTGCTGAGTTGTGAGAGGTTAGGATAGGTTATTTCTTGAGAATTACTCACTTCATTCCTCAATTCAGCTACTCAACTCTCTTTCCAAACAAACCACTTTCTCAAAACCCTTACCATTTGCTTTCATCCAGTGGTTAATAGCTATACCCAACGGTTCCTAGCTCAAATTCAAACAAAAACGTGTGTAAACACCATGGAAAGCTCAAGAGTGGTTGTTCCAGTGACACTGAAAGGGGTCAACTACCTTTTATGGGCTAGAACCACCAAGACAGTGTTGTGTAGCCGTGGCTTATGGATCCACATCCTCAAGAGTGAAACTTCCATTGCCATGACTGAAGAAGGTGACCAAGAAGTCGCCATCATGAATAAAGACCGGTGGTTTCAAGAAGACCAACTGGTGGTATCCGTGATCCAAAACTCCCTTGAAGCATCTCTCCTTCAAGCTTATTCTTATTGTGAGACAGCCAAGGAGTTATGGGAGACACTTCAAAATGTTTATGGCAACACTTCCAATCTCAGTCGTGTCTTTGAAGTAAAGAAGGCCATTAATGAGTTAACTCAAGAAAACATGGAGTTCACTCAACACTTTGGCAAGTTCAGATCATTGTGGGCTGAATTTGAAATGCTTAGACCAAGCACCATGGATCCCAAGGTGCTAAATGAAAGACGTGAGCAAGATAAGGTCTTTGGACTCCTCTTGACTCTAAACCCAACTTACAATGATCTTATCAAGCACATCTTAAGGTCAGACACTCTTCCAAGTCTTGAAGAAGTATGCAATAAGATTCAGAAGGAAGAAGGATCATTAGGCCTCTTTGGAGGCAAAGGAGAGCTCATCACAGCCAACAAGGCAAACACCTACCAGAAAGGAGGCTTGAACCGTGGGGAAAGAAGAGGATTCTGTGACTATTGCAAGAAAGAAGGCCACACTAAGGACAAGTGTTGGATTCTCCATCCACACTTAAAGCCAAAATGGGTAAACCAACCAAGGGCCAATCTCTCCCAAGAAGCAACTCATGAGGCAAGAGCCAAGGCTAGCACTAGCTCATCCACGCCAACCAATGAAGAAGGGAAATCCCTTGCAACATTTCAACAAGAATTCGTTAGAAAATCGGACCTTGATGCACTGATAAAAGCACTTAAGGAAGCTAATACCTCTGGTAACTCTTTTCAAGCTCTAAATCTCACTAAGCCACTTATTGTAGATTCAGGAGCTTCTCATCACATGATTAGTGACAAAAATCTACTTATCAATATGAAACCGGCTTTAGGAGATGTAGTAATAGCTAATGTTGATAAGATACCAATAAGAGGAATTGGAAACCTGAAATTGTTTAATAAAGAATCAACAGCCTTCTATATGCCCACATTCACCTCAAACTTGCTAAGTGTTAAGAAAACAACCTCTGATCTTAATTGCTATGCTATATTTGGTCCTAATGATGTTTACTTTCAGGATATTAAGACTAATAAGGTGTTTGGAAAGGGAGTGTCCAAGGATGACTTGTATGTGCTTGAAGACACACAACCAGATTTCTCTTTATCTATTGCTTTCAACTCTGTTTTGAATAAGGCTAATAGTGCTATTTGGCATTCTAGATTAGGACATCCTCACTCTAGGGCTTTAGAACTATTGTTGCCAAGTATGTCTTTTAAAAATGATGAATGTGAAGCTTGTATACTAGGTAAACATTGTAAATCAGTGTTTCCTAAGTCTACAACTATATATGAAAATTGCTTTGATCTCATTCACTCTGATGTTTGGACTTCACCATGCACATCTAGAGACAACCATAAATACTTCGTTACATTCATATACCAAAAATCGAAATATACTTGGGTAACACTATTGCCAACAAAAGATAGAGTCCTAGAAGCCTTCACTAAATTTCAAATGTATGTGACTAACCATTATAATGCCAAGATCAAAATTTTTAGATCAGATAATGGAGGGGAATATACAAGTCTAGCATTCAAACAACACTTAGATAAACATGGAATCATCCATCAAACAAGTTGTCCTTACACGCCCCAACAAAATGGAGTGGCTGAAAGAAAGAACAGGCATCTCATGGAAGTGGCACGGTCTATCATGTTCCAAAGCAATGTCCCAAAGAAGTTTTGGGGAGATGCACTTGTTACCGCTTGCTACCTCATCAATAGACTCCCCACAAAAATCTTGGAGGATTTATCCCCATTTGAGGTACTTAATAAGAGTAAACCATCTATTTCACACTTACGTGTCTTTGGGTGTGTTTGTTATGTTCTTATTCCAGGAGAACAAAGGAATAAGTTAGAAGCAAGAAGTGTGAAAGCCATGTTTATAGGGTATTCCACTACCCAAAAGGGATACAAGTGCTACAATCCAGAGACTAGAAAGGTGCTAGTCTCACGAGATGTGAAGTTTGTAGAAGCAAAGGGGTTCTATGAAGATAAGAATTGGGATGATCTTAAAGATCTCTCCCAATCTCCATCAGACCGAGCTACCAATCTTAAACATCTTATGGAGAACCTAGGAATCTCATTCCCTAATGCACCAGCTGCTTCTCCATCACCAGCCACTTCTCCTCCTCCTCCTCCTTTTGATGTTGCCCCGGCTATTCCTCTTGATCATGAGGGGGGCACAGAGGATGAACAAGAGATTGCATCTGAATCACACGACCAGGATGCAAGCTCTAGTATCCATAATCAAGAAGAATATGCGCCAGAAGTTCAGACTGAGGAAGAAGAATATCAAGAAGAACAAGTGGTGCTAAGGAGAAGCCAAAGGGAGAAGAAACCAGCCTCAAATTGGATCAATACCAGAGTCTACTACAATGCACAAGCAGTGGCCCATCTAACACAAGTGATTTGCTCTCTAGCTCATATTCCTTCAGAACACCAAGCCTTTACAACAGCTCTAGATCAAGGGCAGGTTCCAAGAGACTATGAGGAAGCTAAGGAGCATAAGGTGTGGAGAGAAGCAGTTAAGGCTGAATGTAAGGCCATGGAGATCAATCACACTTGGGATGAAGCTGATCTACCTAAGGACAAGAGGACAGTGAGCTCAAGATGGATCTTCACCATCAAATACAAAAGCAATGGAGAGATAGAACGATACAAGGCTAGATTGGTAGCAAGAGGGTTCACTCAGACCTATGGAGAAGACTACCATGATACATTTGCACCAGTAGCCAAACCACACACTGTAAGAGTTCTTCTATCTCTTGCTACTAACCTTGAATGGGAGTTATGGCAGATGGATGTCAAGAATGCTTTCCTACAAGGAGAATTAGAGGATGAAGCCTATATGACACCTCCACCTGGTCTTGAAGACACAGTAACTCCAGGAAAGGTTCTAAGGCTAAGAAAAGCTATCTATGGACTTAAACAATCACCAAGAGCTTGGTACCACAAGTTGAGTATGACACTGAGAGATAGAGGCTTTAGGAAGTCTGAAGCTGATCACACTCTCTTCACACTCCAAAGCCAATCAGGTATGGTAGTTATTCTCATTTATGTAGATGATATAATCATCTCAGGGAATGACAAGGTAGGAATTCAATCTACTAAAGATTATCTTAAGTCTGTTTTTGATATTAAAGACTTAGGTGAACTTAAGTACTTCCTAGGGATAGAAGTATGCCGAACAAAAGAAGGCCTCTTCTTATCACAAAGGAAGTACACACTTGATCTTCTAACTGATGCAGGAAAGTTAGAAGCCAAACCAGCAAAGACTCCCCTAGAGGAAGGCTATAAGGTGGAACGTGAGGGAGAGCTTGGAGATGAACCGTTTGAAGAAACCAAACTCTATAGGAAGATGGTTGGTAAGTTAATCTATCTAACCATTACTAGACCTGACTTGTGTTTTGTTGTGAATCAGGTCAGCCAACATATGCAAGCTCCAAAATTGCACCACTGGAATATGGTGGACCGGATCTTGAGGTACCTCAAAGGAACCCATGATCAAGGCATTTGGATGGGATGCAATGGGAGCTCAGAGATTGTAGGATATTGTGATGCTGATTGGGCTGGAGACAGAAATGACAGAAGATCAACAACCGGCTATTGCACATTCATTGGAGGCAATCTAGTCACTTGGAAGACAAAGAAGCAGAAAGTGGTCTCCTGCTCAAGTGCTGAAGCTGAATATCGTGCCATGAGAAAGCTGACCACTGAACTCACTTGGCTCAAGAACCTTCTCAAGGATCTAAACATAGAAGTCTCAACACCAATCACCATGCATTGCGACAATCAAGCAGCCATACACATAGCATCCAACAATGTGTTTCATGAGAGAACCAAACACATTGAAGTTGACTGTCACAAGGTCAGACAAGTAGTGGAGCAAGGCATAATCTTACCGTGCTACACAAGAAGCTCAGATCAACTCGCAGACATTTTCACCAAGGCTGCAAGTCTCAAGGTATGTGAGTCCATCCTCCCAAAACTTGGACTCATCAACCTTCCCAGCCAATGATTCTCCTAATCATGGAGTCCACACTCTTTTTTCCTTAGTATGGTTTTGTCCCAATGGGTTTTCCATTCTAAGGTTTTTAATGAGGTGGGTCTTCATGGTTCCAATCTTAACCATTCATCTCATGGCTAAGATTGAGGGGGAGTATTGGATTGAAGCCTTAGGCTTGAAGCTGAAAAAGTTAATGAAGCCCAAGCCCAAATCAGAAGTTCAAGGTCTGTGGATTAGGCTGAGATAATGAAGTGAAGCCCAGGGTCTGTCCACACATGTGCAACACAAGGCCTGAATTAAGTAAGCCCAAACAAGCCCAAAACTGTCAAAGACACCTTCTAGAAGCTCTCCTAGGCATGGGTTTGGAGAGGGAAGGAAGAGTCACATGTTGGCTTAACCAATTTGAATTTCTAGCTGTTAGGAGCTGTCACTTTCACCATTTGGTGAAGTGCCTTTGTCTTATCTCTATTCTTTGGCTATAAATACATTGTATGCTCACCATAAATCAATCAAGGAAATAGAATCCTCCTTCCATACTCTCTGTCTCACAATCTCTCTCTATTATTCTCACTCTTGTTCTTCCCTTATCAAATATAAACCCAGAAACTCTCCTACCTATTCTAACTATTATTCTGCAAATTCTATCTAGGTGGTTAGTAAATCATGAATTCTATTGAATTGTTTTCATGTATTTAGAAATTGTTAAAATGTGACATCTTGAACCTAGTTTAGCTAGCTGAATCATTTGTTAATGAATTGCATTGATCTTAAGGGAAGAGAACCTTGTCTTTTACTTAGAACAATAAGTTTAAGAAGGCATGTTGAATCCAAAAGTCCTTAGGCAGTGTTTAAAATTAAGTTTGGTTAATCTTAATCATTCTCTTTCACTCACTACCTTTTGTTTAGAATCTGTTTATGATCAACAGGTTAAAAGGCTTAAGGTGGGAGTTGATGTTTAGCTTGATTGTCTAACAAAGGCAAAAGAAATCAAGTGGAAAAGACACAGCACATGGAGAATGAGTTAGAACCGATTGCCACCAAGAACAGCCACCACAAGGAGTGGAAAGGAAAGACTGGTGGAATGTGATGAATCAGCTCTCCCATGGAGTAATGTGTCATTTGGCGTGTGCTTGAAGTGAAAAACAACTCAGCACACATGCTGCAAGATCAAATCATAATCAATCACAAAGGAGGAATACTCACAAAGACTTAGTATCAAAGTCTTTGCAAAGGCTATCTCTAAACCTTTTACTTATTCCTTGATTGATTACATTCTCATTTAGAAATGTTCATAGGATGAAAGAGAACCTAGGAAGACTTTGCATTGCATTTAGAACCTAGATGGATCCAAAATTCACCTTGACATTCATCATCATCATTCTCTATTATTCTTCATCATTCTCTTAAAATCTCATCTATTCTACTTAACATCATATACTTTTAATCTCCAAATCTAATATTCTTCATATTCTTTGATACTTTAAATCTTCTATTCTCTAGACATTGTCTATTCTACCAGATACTTACAATCATTCTCTAGACCAATTTAAGACATTTATTTATGCTCATTCTTCCAAACTTGACTCTTGTTCTTGTTTTTAGTGTCAAGCTTGTGGGGGGGAAAGGAAATGAGCATTCAATGGACAAAGAAAGGGCGGTTCATGAAGAGGATCCAAGTTGGCGCAAGGTGCTGTACCTTGGTCGGGCGGTTCATGGTCGAGCCTGGTACGTGGCTGGACTTCGCTGGATCGTGGCTGGTCGATGCTGGTACAAGTGGCGCATGAAGCTGGATCGTGGCAGGTCGAAGGTGAGGTGCTGGCCGTGCTAAGGTGTCTGGTTCAAGTAATCTCATGCCAAGGACGAGCTTGGTACATGGTCGGGCTTCTCGACCCGTGGCTGACTTCGCTGGTACATATACGTGGACCTGCTGGATCCTGATCGTTCTGCGGGATAGTATCTTCGACCTGGCCAGGTACTGGATCATGGACGTGCCTATGTCTGTGCTGAGTTTGGAATGGACAAGCTGGAGCTGGAGGTGCAAACAAGGACAATCACATTCAGGGAGTGTCTGGCACAAGCAAGGACAACACAAGAAGTGGGTCTGGTGCAAACAAGGGCATTGAAGGTGTCTGGTGCATTCAAAAGCTTTCAAGGCACAAAGAAGGATATTCCAAAAAGGAGATATCTGGTGCATACAAAGGCTTTCAAGTCACAAACAAGGACATTCAAAGATTAGTCTGGCACACTCAAGGGCTTCCAAGCTGTCTGCCAAAACCAAGTGAGCATAAGAAGTGTGCTCAGTCTGTTTCTCTCATGGAGGCCGCAAGTAAGGTCATCAAAATCATCTGTCATCAATTGAGGATTGAACCAATGGCCATCAAGCTACCAAGTCTCATGGAGAAGGAGTAAGCTGATGGAAAGTGATGAATCACCTCAGGACCAAATTCTCTCATCAAAGGTTCTATCTAGGATAAGTTCTTTAAACTCTATGATTTTTAGGTTGAGAATTTGGCTAGATATTATACTTGATACCAGACTTGATATTACTCAAGTTCTGGAATACTAATCTTTATTTTTGAGTTGCTATGATGTTTTTAGATCAGGAAGTGGTGAAAACAGTCATAAGCATGACTTACCCTACATCAATTAGTGGAAGCATGGTGGAAAAATGTTTAGGAGATAAGTGTGCTCACTCTACTTAAGCTTAATTCTACAATCTTATTCTCTTGAGTTAGGCTTATTGAAAGTAGAAGGTGAAGCAAAATGAAGCTGGTCAAAGGGGATCAAAAACATATAAGGGAAGAGAACCATGTGATCATGATGAATCCAGAAGAGAACCATGTGATCATGATGAATCCAAAGCCTTAATGTGGAGTCCTTAGAGAGCCAGACTGGTCTAGAACATATCATTCAAATCGCCATCCACTCTTATAAAAGGTTTAAATTGAAGGCTTTAAGGAAAGCTGGATCATAATCACCTCTTAAAGACAAGGAGTCAAAAGAAAGGGGGAGAAATGAACCAGACTTAAAAGGAGCTTCAAGACAACCATTCACAAGCGTTTGTCATTAAGGCCTTTATCCAAGGATCTATGGAGCTCTCTGGTGAATTCAAAGCTCATAGATTCAATGGCCAATCCCTAAGCTAAGAAGACTTCACTCTTTTTCCCTTAGTATTGGTTTTGTCCCAAAGGGTTTTCCATACTAAGGTTTTTAATGAGGAAGTTCTTTAAGGTTACAAGCTTGGTTTCTATGAACATTAATCAAGCTTGAAAGGGAGTAAAGAGGAAGAAGGAGGAAGTCTCTTCATCTGTGCAAGTTCAACCATTCACCCATGCTTAAACTTGAGGGGGAGTGTTGGAATGAAGAAGAAATGATGAAAGATGAAAGCCTTCACTTACAAGTATAAAGGCGTGAGTATCTAGGTCAAAGGAGAGTGTCTAAGGCTTGTTTGTGTTCTAGTGTTATGTTATCCTTATAAGCCATTCAAGTATAAGGCTATCCTTGTTTCCAAACAAGCCTAGACTAGATTAGTATAAATACCTTACTCTCTTCACATTTGTAAGAAAGATGAATCATTCTCTTCATAATAATAAAAATAAATCCTTTCTCTCTCTAAAACTCTCTCTTCACCAATGGTGAATCATTATTTCTCATTCTCACAGTTGTGAATCACAAAAGAAGAGAAAGAAATGAATGTTTGCATAAATTGTTTATCTATTGGTCTCTTAAGTAGTAAAAACACTTTTGGCCAGGTGGATTAGCAACATTATCTATTATCTGTCTTTCTTAAGCCCCATATAATCCTCTAAGTCACACTCTTGGATTTCTAAAATTGTAGTCCTAATTGTTTTGAAAAATTCAAAAACGATTTCATATTAACCATTGGACATTAAGTTTGGATTGTTGGGTATTGGTGCCTTTCCTTTGAGAAAATAAGCCACTTCAAGCCATAGTCCACTTTGAATGTCCTTGATAGCAAACCTTAAGCATTTAACTAAAACCGCAACCTTGGAATTGTCTCCTTTCTTATGTCATGAGAGACACTTTAGCTTGCTGTAGCTTGTTGTTCAAGTATTTCGGTTTGTGCTTGTTTGTTTTGTGTTTTAAAACCTTGGACCAAGTTTCCTTTCATTTAAAATGTGAAACAACAAAGTCCATTGAAGTGTGGTTGGAGTCAGTTTTGATAGCACAATAGAGAACCATGAATAAAGTTCTAAGTTATGATGGAAAGTATGCTCTGTGGTTGCCATTAGAATGGATCCTCCACATCAGAAATCTTAATAAGCTAATACAGGACTTAAAAACCATGATGAATCCTATTGTGCTTCTGTGAGAATTTGGGAAAGAAAACCATGGTGGTATGCATTGCATCAGAAACTGTGTTGAATCCAAAAGCCCAAATCTAAAATATAATATTAAGAAAGAAAGAATTGGAGTTTGTGTCAAAATCTCTTGAATGTGTCCTCTGGTTTTGCTATTATGAGTCTAACTCTTGAAGTCATGAGAATCTAGTACTTTGTTTGTGTTTCTTCTTATGCAGGAAAAGATGTTAATCAGTTGTGATGTTGGAGAGCAATCCGTGAGAAGGAGTCTCAAAACCAATGAAGGAGAGCAATCCATGAGGGGGAGCCTCCAATTCCAGAAGCATTCAATCATTCAAATCAGCCTCTAAGAAAGAATCACAAAGGCTTAGTATCAAAACCTTTGTCAAAGGCTATCTCTAAACTCATATCTATCTCAATTTGATTCTGATTTAGAATTGTTTAAAAGAGGGAAGTGAACCTTGGTGAACTATGCTTGGCATTTAGGACCATAGATGAATCCAAAAGTCCTCTTCAAAATCACTTAATCTTACAATCTCTGGTTACTTATACTACAATCCTTGGTTACTTATACTCTAATCTCTAGTTACTCACTCTATATACTCTATACACATAAATTTTATCTCATCTAAAGTGTTGAAATTCATTACTTTAGTTCAATTGATCTTTGCTACTGTCTTATGTGAATTCTTACTTGCACATTATAACTTTGATATTCCTCATGGCATACTTAAAATTCTTCTTCTTTATGACTTGTTTAAGGGTAAAGGAGACCATGAGAGCCTCAAAGGAAAGATGACAAGCAGGGATTCATACAAAGAAAAACCAAATCATGAAGGACTAAAGGAGTGAACACATTGGCGAGAATGGCACTCTACATTACCTTACACATCAGAGCCTATCCTTCAAGGGTAAATTCCTGAGTGAAGAAGTGGGAGGCCACATATGCTGCGTAGAATGCAGTCAATCCGTGAAATCATGAGGCAATTTGGCTTAGCATACAAAAGCCAACAAGAAATGACACCACCTATCAGAGCCTACACCACCAGAGAGTGTATATTCTTGAAGGTGGAAGCAGCCTCCTCCTATCAGAGCCTACATCAAAGAATGTATATTCCTGAAGTGGGAGAGCATAGCTAACGCAAACAAGAAGGCATTCCTGAAGAAAGGAGGTCCAATATCATTAGTGATCTTTGATGCTCATCCTTCCAAACTTGACTCAATACTCTTATTCTCTGAGTCAAGCTTGAGGAGGGGTGAGAATGAGCATCCATCTGAGAATGAGCATCCATCTGATGTTAATCAAGGAACCTATGGGCACAACAATGCAAACGCTTAAGTGTTCCAATGAAGGAAAGGTGTCTTGAAGGTGCACCAAATTCAAACTCTACCAAGGGCACTCAAAGCCGTGGACAACAAGTTACAACCTTAGCTGATCTGCTAAGAAATAAGTTCTGAATGAGTGATACTACAGGATAGTTGCAGCCTTGAAGAAGGCATATCAACTCGCTCTAAAGTCGTTGATATGTAAGTCTGGTCCAAGAATGCGCTGAAGATACATCAGCATAGGTGTTGGTATTATTCTCAGAGAAACTGCGCAAATGGTCCTAGAAGACTTGGTGATGTGTGCTGGTTATTCTCTGGAGAAGTTTCTAAAAGCATTATATGGTCCTCACCTTGATCATGAAGATGAAGACTATTGGGAATCTATCAAAGAAGCTGTTGAAGAAAGAAACTACAAAGATGCAACACAAGCTTGAGTTTAGAACCAATGGCCATTAAGCTGGAAGAACTCACAAGTAGAGTGTCAAGCAGATGGAATGTGTTGAATCAGCTCAAAAGCCTGAATGTTTGTGCCGAGAAGATAATCAATCTATCCAAGGAGTTGCCGTGACTAATCAAGTTCAAATGATGGATTGGAACTAAGGAAGGTTGCATACAAGTGTGGTATCAACAAATTAATCCAAAGAATTCAAAGAAGAGGCAACAAAGGGCGGTTTTATATGAAGGAATGAAGTGAAAGAAGTTCAGAAGTAGAAAACTTACTTGGTTGACACTCTTCATCAACATTCCAAACAGATGCAAGGGAAAATCCTAAACCATCCTATATATATTTTTGAATAGGTCTATCCCTTGTGAATTGATGCATGCGTTTGTGTGTGCTGAAACAGGTACAGCTTGGAGCTTATATGCTAAAGCCGGATTTATTAACCTTCTAAAGGACAAGAGTTCAGAAGAAAGGGGGAGATAAGTACCGGTCCATGAAAAGCTTTAACCTACTCAAACATGTGAAGCAAGGAAGAAGTTCTCACTTGCTAGTTCAAGGTGGCCATGATCCAGGGTCTATGAAGTCCATCAAAATGATCCTAAAATTCATAGACCCACTGGCCAATCCCTAGGCTAAGAAGACTCCACTCTTTTTCCCTTAGCTTGGTTTTGTCCCACTGGGTTTTCCATGCTAAGGTTTTTAATGAGGGAGTTCTTCAAAGTTCCAAGCTTGATCCCTGGATCACCTATGGTCAAGCTGTGAGAATGAGAAATAATGATTCACCATTGGTGAAGAGAGAGTTTTAGAGAGAGAAAGGATTTATTTTTATTATTATGAAGAGAATGATTCATCTTACTTACAAATATGAAGAGAGTAAGGTATTTATACTAATCTAGTCTAGGCTTGTTTGGAAACAAGGATAGCCTTATACTTGAATGGCTTATAAGGATAACATAACACTAGAACACAAACAAGCCTTAGACACTCTCCTTTGACCTAGATACTCACGCCTTTATACTTGTAAGTGAAGGCTTTCATCTTTCATCATTTCTTCTTCATTCCAACACTCCCCCTCAAGTTTAAGCATGGGTGAATGGTTGAACTTGCACAGATGAAGAGACTTCCTCCTTCTTCCTCTTTACTCCCTTTCAAGCTTGATTAATGTTCATAGAAACCAAGCTTGTAACCTTAAAGAACTTCCTCATTAAAAACCTTAGTATGGAAAACCCTTTGGGACAAAACCAATACTAAGGGAAAAAGAGTGAAGTCTTGTTAGCTTAGGGATTGGCCATTGAATCTATGAGCTTTAAATTCACCAGAGAGCTCCATAGATCCTTGGATAAAGGCCTTAATGACAAACGCTTGTGAATGGTTATCTTGAAGCTCCTTTTAAGTCTGGTCCATTTCTCCCCCTTTCTTTTGACTCCTTGTCTTTAAGAGGTGATTATGATCCAGCTTTCCTTAAAGCCTTCAATTTAAACCTGTTTCATATACATATACATGCATGTATCAATTCTCACAAGCTAAACAAATGCATTATAATGTAAGAATGATTTTAACTTCCCTTTTATAAGAGTGGATGGCGATTTGAATGATATGTTCTAGACCAGTCTGGCTCTCTAAGGACTCCACATTAAGGCTTTGGATTCATCATGATCACATGGTTCTCTTCTGGATTCATCATGATCACATGGTTCTCTTCCCTTATATGTTTTTGATCCCCTTTGACCAGCTTCATTTTGCTTCACCTTCTACTTTCAATAAGCCTAACTCAAGAGAATAATATTGTAGAATTAAGCTAAGTAGAGTGAGCACACTTATCTCCTAAACATTTTTCCACCATGCTTCCACTAATTGATGTAGGGTAAGTCATGCTTATGACTGTTTTCATCACTTCCTGATCTAAAAACATCATAGCAACTCAAAAATAAAGATTAGTATTCCAGAACTTGAGTAATATCAAGTCTGGTATCAAGTATAATATCTAGCCAAATTCTCAACCTAAAAATCATAGAGTTTAAAGAACTTATCCTAGATAGAACCTTTGATGAGAGAATTTGGTCCTGAGGTGATTCAACACTTTCCATCAGCTTACTCCTTCTCCATGAGACTTGGTAGCTTGATGGCCATTGGTTCAATCCTCAATTGACAGATGATTTTGATGACCTTACTTGCGGCCTCCATGAGAGAAACAGACTGAGCACACTTCTTATGCTCACTTGGTTTTGGCAGACAGCTTGGAAGCCCTTGAGTGTGCCAGACTAATCTTTGAATGTCCTTGTTTGTGACTTGAAAGCCTTTGTATGCACCAGATATCTCCTTTTTGGAATATCCTTCTTTGTGCCTTGAAAGCTTTTGAATGCACCAGACACCTTCAATGCCCTTGTTTGCACCAGACCCACTTCTTGTGTTGTCCTTGCTTGTGCCAGACACTCCCTGAATGTGATTGTCCTTGTTTGCACCTCCAGCTCCAGCTTGTCCATTCCAAACTCAGCACAGACATAGGCACGTCCATGATCCAGTACCTGGCCAGGTCGAAGATACTATCCCGCAGAACGATCAGGATCCAGCAGGTCCACATATATGTACCAGCGAAGTCAGCCACGGGTCGAGAAGCCCGACCATGTACCAAGCTCGTCCTTGGCATGAGATTACTTGAACCAGACACCTTAGCACGGCCAGCACCTCACCTTCGACCAGGCTCGACCATGAACCGCCCGACCAAGGTACAGCACCTTGCGCCAACTTGGATCCTCTTCATGAACCGCCCTTTCTTTGTCCATTGAATGCTCATTTCCTTTCCCCCCCCCCCCACAAGCTTGACACTAAAAACAAGAACAAGAGTCAAGTTTGGAAGAATGAGCATAAATGAATGTCTTAAATTGGTCTAGAGAATGATTGTAAGTATTTGGTAGAATAGACAATGTCTAGAGAATAGAAGATTTAAAGTATCAAAGAATATGAAGAATATTAGATTTGGAGATTAAAAGTATATGATGTTAAGTAGAATAGATGAGATTTTAAGAGAATGATGAAGAATAATAGAGAATGATGATGATGAATGTCAAGGTGAATTTTGGATCCATCTAGGTTCTAAATCCAATGCAAAGTCTTCCTAGGTTCTCTTTCATCCTATGAACATTTCTAAATGAGAATGTAATCAATCAAGGAATAAGTAAAAGGTTTAGAGATAGCCTTTGCAAAGACTTTGATACTAAGTCTTTGTGAGTATTCCTCCTTTGTGATTGATTATGATTTGATCTTGCAGCATGTGTGCTGAGTTGTTTTTCACTTCAAGCACACGCCAAATGACACATTACTCCATGGGAGAGCTGATTCATCACATTCCACCAGTCTTTCCTCTCCACTCCTTGTGGTGGCTGTTCTTGGTGGCAATCGGTTCTAACTCATTCTCCATGTGCTGTGTCTTTTCCACTTGATTTCTTTTGCCTTTGTTAGACAATCAAGCTAAACATCAACTCCCACCTTAAGCCTTTTAACCTGTTGATCATAAACAGATTCTAAACAAAAGGTAGTGAGTGAAAGAGAATGATTAAGATTAACCAAACTTAATTTTAAACACTGCCTAAGGACTTTTGGATTCAACATGCCTTCTTAAACTTATTGTTCTAAGTAAAAGACAAGGTTCTCTTTGTGAATTTTATTAGAATGATGAAGAATTGAGAGAGAATAGAGAATTGAGAGAGAGAATCGTTTTAAGAGAATGAAGAAATTGTATTATATATTTTCTAAGGTAAGGTACAAGGGGTTTATATAGAAGTTTACAAGACTTGTTATTAAACACTTCTAATACACGCCTAATCATTCTAAACTCACTTGATAAAGCATGTTTAAACCTCCTTTTAATCTAACACTCCCCCTCAAGCTTAACTATGATGAATGGTTAAGCTTGGACAAACTACAGGAAATCACCTCATTAAAAACCTCAAAGTGTAAAACCCAAATGGGACAAAAACAACTTTGAGGGAAAAAGAGTATGATTCCCATAGTCAAGAGAATTACTCAGCAATGCTTGTTAGTCCCAGTCTTGGAAGAATGGACTCACACACCTTGGTAGTGAAGACATCTGCCAATTGATCTGAACTTCTTGTATAACACGGTAAAACCACTCCCTGTTCAACCGCCTGTCTAACCTTGTGGCAATCTACTTCAATGTGTTTTGTCCTTTCATGGAACACTGAATTTGAAGCTATGTGAATGGCTGCTTGGTTATCACAATGCATAGTGATAGGTCTTGAATCTTCAATTTGCAAATCCTTCAGTACAGCCTTGATCCAGATTAGTTCATTTGTGAGTTTCTTCATGGCTCTATACTCAGCTTCAGCACTGGAACATGAAACCACCTTCTGTTTCTTGGTCTTCCAAGTCACAAGATTTCCTCCCACAAAAGTGCAATAACCCGTTGTTGATCTCCTATCATTCCTATCTCCAGTCCAATCAGCATCACAATAACCTACTATCTCTGTGTTTTTGTTGCAGCCCATCCATATGCCATGATCATAAGTTCCTTTCAAGTATCTTAGCACTCTTTCTAACATCTCCCAGTGCTTAACAGTCGGTGATTGCATGTGTTGGCTCACCTGATTTACTGCAAAACAAATATCAGGCCTAGTAAGTGTTAGATAGATAAGCTTACCTACCAATCTCCTATACTGTTTTGGATCTTCATAAAGAGAATCTCCAGCTTCCCCTTCAGTATCCGCTTTGTAGCTGTCTTCAATAGGAGTGCTAATAGGTTTTGCATCCTTCTTTCCTGTTTCATTCAATAATTCCAACACATACTTTCTTTGTGACAAAAATAAACCCTCTTTAGACCTGCATATCTCTATTCCTAAGAAATATTTCATTAAACCAAGATCCTTAATATCAAATTTAGACTTAAGATAAGCTTTAGTCTCTAGAATACCTTCCTTGTCACTACCTGTGATAATAATGTCATCAACATAAACTAATACCACAATTATACCTAAACAACTAGGAAAGGTAAACAGAGTATGATCCACTTCAGATCTTCTAAAACCTCTATCTCTTAAAGTCATACTGAGTTTATGATACCAGGCTCTTGGAGATTGCTTTAATCCATAGATAGCTTTTCTTAATCTCAGAACATTGCTACCAACCACCAAGCCTTCCAAGCCAGGAGGCGGTTTCATATACACTTCTTCCTCTAGCTCTCCTTGAAGGAATGCATTCTTCACATCCATCTGCCACAACTCCCATTCAAGATTAGTAGCAAGAGAAAGTACAATCCTTACAGTGTGAAGCTTTGCTACTGGAGCAAATGTATCTCCAAAATCTTCACCATATGTTTGAGTAAAGCCTCTTGCTACAAGCCTGGCCTTATACCTTTCAATCTCACCATTGCTATTATATTTAATAGTAAACACCCATTTAGAACTTACTGCTTTCTTACCCTTAGGCAAGTATGATTCATCCCAAGTATGATTTCTTATCATGGCTTCTATTTCATCTTGGACAGCATCTCTCCACTCCTTCAATTCCATAGCCTCTTCATATGTGTTAGGAATTTTATTTTGATCTAAAGATCTTATGAATACCTGATGTTCCTTTGGGAAATGAGCAAACGAACAAGTAGCTTGTATAGGATGTCCTACTGCTTGAGCATTGTAGTAAACTCTAGTGTTGATCCAGTTGGCAGGATATTTCCTTATCCTTGTACTCCTTCTTAACACTTGAGGAGATTCAACAACCGCTACTGCATCATCAGCTTCAGCTCCTGTACCCTGTAACTCTTGGACATAGACTTGATCATGAACTACTGGTATACTTACATTCTCCCCCTCATGATCAGGACTATGATCCACGCGTGTAGAGGAAGAACCCGGATCAAACTCCCCCTGGCCATAACCTTGCCCCATCCTTTGACTTATGCTAGGCCTGCCAAGAGTTGTATCATACTCACTTATACTCGGCCCTCTGCCGCTTGTGGCTGGTTCATGGCTGTCAGAAGGCCCACTAGTCTCCGAATCATCTTGAACTTGCACCTGTGGATCCAAAACCCGTTCTGGTCCAGAAGCTAAAGGCCTGGAAATATTAAAACTTTCCAACAACTTTTGAAGATACACATTTCTATCAGTATTAGAACTAGACACACCCTTTAGGTTTTCCCAAGTTCCATCAATGTAAAAAGATTGGTTTTCCATAAACTTCACATCTCTAGAGACTAAAACTTTTTGCAATTCAGGATCATAACACTTATAACCTTATTGGGTTGATGAATAGCCTAAAAACACTGCCTTGGTACTCTTCTCATCAAGTTTATTCCGTTTTCCACCTGGTACTATAACAAAGCATACACAACCAAATACTCTCAAATGTTCAAGGTGAGGTTTAGTTCCATTAAGTACCTCAAATGGTGAGATATCATGAAGAACCTTAGTAGGTATTCTATTAATCAGATAGCAGGCCGTGAGTACTGCATCCCCCCAAAATTTCTTGGGTACATTCCTATGGAACATTATTGACCTAGCCACTTCCATGAGATGGCGATTTTTCCTTTCAGCCACCCCATTCTGCTCTGGTGTATAGGGACAGCTTGTTTGATGAAGAATACCATATTTGAGAAGATAATCCCTAAATGCTTTGCTTGTGTATTCCCCTCCATTGTCTGTTCTTAAAACTTTAACCTTTGCATCATAATGATTAGTAGCATATGAATGAAAATTAATAAATTCTTCTAAAACTTTATCCTTAGAAGGGAGCAAAGTAATCCAAGTATATTTAGATTTCTCATCTATAAAAGTGACAAAGTATTTTTGTTGTTCTCTAGATGCATAAGGAGCAGTCCAAACATCAGAATGTATTAGGTCAAAACAGTGATCATATGAATGTGTAGACTTAGAAAAAACAGTTTTGCAATGTTTACCAAGAATGCAAGCTTCACAATCATTTTGATTAAAAGAAATGCTAGGAAATATCAATTCAAGAGCTTTAAAGTGTGGATGGCCTAGCCTAGCATGCCATAATGTTCCATCAGACAGCTCATTATTACTTGTCAAACAAGAACCTAAACCTAAACTAGAAATAGAAAGGTCGCCTAGAATGTATAGATCATCCTTTGTTCCTCCTCTTCCAAGTACTCTTTTTGTTTCAATATCCTGAAAACAACACTCATTAGGACCAAAAATTACATGACAATTCAAATCAGTTGTTGCTCTTTTAACAGACACAAGATTAGATGTGAAGGATGGCATAAAGAAAGCTTTACTATCCTTATTAAACAATCTCAGATTACCTATGCCTTTAATTGGTATTTTGGTTCCATTAGCAATAACTACATTTCCTAAGGCAGGTTCCAAGTTGTTTATTAAGTTGATATCACTAATCATGTGGTGAGAAGCCCCTGAGTCTATTATCAAAGGTTTATTCACATTATGAGCAACATAGGAAGCATGGAGAGATTTACCAACAACTTTACCAGATTCGTCTTTGAAAATTCTCAGTATAGCCTCTAAATCTGATTTTCTGACAAATTCTTGATCAAGTGTTGAAGGTCCAAGTTGTATCTCCTTTCCGGCTCGCTGGTTTGACCTTGCCATACCATCTTGAGATGTACTCACAGTAGATACATTTGAGGGTACAGTCGCTTGATTCACGCTTGCTGACGTGTGGTTCTTAAGACCCATAGGTTTAGTTTGGTCACGCCACCAAGCAGGTTTGAGATGCGGATGCAATGACCAACACTGATCCTTGTGATGACCCTTCCTTTTACAATGTGAACAAGTAGATACACCCTTCTTATCATCCCTTTTGTAGAAGCTCTTATTTGCAGTAACAAGTTCAACCTTATCCCCAAATAAAACTTGAGAACCTTGTTCCTTTTGAACACAAGCACACACCTCCTCTAGACTAGGTAATTTATCCTGTCTCAAAAGATGCTTGGTGAGGTCTGTATAACTAGAGTTCAGTGTCATCAGCAATCCAAACACTTTGTCTTGTTCTCTTCTCTCATTAAGAGTTATTGGATCAGTAGAAGCTGGCCTCAACATTTCCAACTCAGCCCATAAAGCTCTAAAGACTCCAAAATGCTTAGTAAATTCAGCCTCCCCCTGTTGAAGTTGATTCAAAGATTTCTTAACTTCAAAGATTCTTAACAAATTTGAGGTGTTACCATAAACATTTTGAAGAGTATCCCACAGCTCCTTAGCATCTTCACAGTATGAATAGGCTGCTAGTAGTGATGCCTCAAGTGAGTTTTGTAGAATAGCCAACACAAGCTGATCTTCCTGAAACCACTTGCTTCCCACGTCCTGTTCTGAATGTTGTTCTGCTTCAAGAACCTCCCCTTCAGCAGCTGTACTAGGCGGCCCTTTGGTGAGAACATGAGTCCAAAGCCCCCTACTGCACAATGTAGTCTTCATTGTTCGAGACCTGGTGCGATCCTAGCAAGGCCCAATGAGGATGCTAAGCGACCTGGACATGAAGAGGATCTAGATCAGATGGAGCTGGACCAGAACAAGGAAAACATGGGTTTAAGAGGCTTGGAAAGCTTGGAACAGCCCATCAAAGTCGTGTGGGCAAGTGAGAAGGAGCTGGAGAAGCAGCCCATGGACATGGAGTTAGACCAGGCCCAGAGAGGAGCACATCAAGCGGCCCAAGAAACAAAAGATTCAACCCAAGCCCAAGAAGATAAAGATTTGTGGTTTGGCCTAATAATTATGCCCATAGTCAAAACCCAAAGAAAACCAATTCTGCAAGTGATTTGGGCTTGTCTAAGAAGGAAAAGGAAGCCCAAAGAGAGTAAACCAATTGAGCTGGTTTAATTTAATTTACTGGTTTATAATTAGTCACTTAATTTAAACCAAAAAAAAATTAGGATAGATATCTTTTGGCATAAAATTAAGTTTTAAATAGAATATATTTTGTTAGCATAAAATTAGGAATTAATTAGTTAGGATTTTATTGTTAGAATAAAGTAGTTAGAATATTCCTTTTTTTGTAAGCATAATCTTGTTATGGATTTATGCCTATAAAAAGACTCACACCCCCTTTGTAAATAAACACATCGAATTTTATAAACAATCTTAAAGCTATTTTGCTTCTTGCTTTCTCTGTTCAGCCTAAGAACATTGACCCTTGATCACTAAAGAGTAGAGTAATCTACTGTGATATTCCATAGCTCTTTGCAGGGTGATCCTGTGCTAGTGGAATCAAACCCCTTCATCATTCACATCAATTGGAGAGTTAGTAACCTTCAAATTCATCCCCATCCAGCCGCCATAAAAACAAGAGAAGCTAGTAGCTTCTATCCATACATCCAACCATCCGCTGCCCAAGAAGAGTTAGTAACCTCCTTCTTCATCATTCAACCTACCTTCAAGCCGATCCTTTGGTTTTAACATAACCAGGGCCGCACCAAGTGGTATCAGAGCCTCTTGAAGGTTAGGGTTTGTGAAATCACTTTGATTTCAAAACCACCATCAATTTATTTCAATTTTTTTAGTTTAATAAACAAATTCTTTTCTTTCTATCTGTTGTAAGTCAGCTGAACCTTTCCTGAAAAAAAAAAAGATTTAAGAAAAGGATCTACAAAAAAAAAAAAAAAAAAATCGAAAATTCAAAAAAAAAAAAAAAAAAAAAAAAGAGAGCAGAAGAGAAACCCTGCTAGGAATAGGTCAATCAGCTGACGAAAAAAATCTTGCAATCTTTCTATCTTAAGTTTCAGTAGGTTTAGCTCTAGATCTTAGGTGATTGTGCTTTGATCTATTCTGAACTTTTGGGAATAGCAAGAGGAATATCTACTGAGAAATCAAAAAAAAAAAAAAAAAAAAAAAGTGAGAGAGAGAGTTTTAATTAACAGTTTGTTAAAGTTTGTTTCAGGAACTTCATGGCAAGGATAAATTTAGTGGATCAGATTGTTCATCTTGATCAATTTCAATGTGAAGCTATGATGGCTGAGATCACTAGGAAGCTGAAACAAGATTTCAATAAGACTAACCATGTTAATGAGTTTCATGACTTTTCAATCTCTGCAGGCAGAAAGGCAGGAGGAGTTAAATCTTATCACCATCGTCGCCATAGAGCAGAAGAATACCTTAGTCAATCCAAGCTTGGGATTCCATCATTCCATGGGAAGATTGATCCTGAAGCTTATCTGGAATGGGAAGAAGAGATGGAATGGGTGTTCAGTTGTTATCACTACACTGAGGCAAAGAAGATCAAACTTGCAACAAGTGGATTCAGTGGTCATGCCATCCACTGGTGGGATCATATGGCATCCACAAGGAGGCACAATGGAGAACCTCAGATTGCTTCTTGGTTTGAGATGAAATTTGTTATGAAAAAGAAGTTTGCTCCAGATTATAATAAATTTGGTTATGTGCAGGACAAATACCAAAGGAGTTCACAAGGGAGGACTATTGGGAGTATATCAGAGAGGTCTAAGACTATGAGGAGCAACCAAGAGAGGAGACCAAGCTCACGCCCATCACCCATCCAGTGGACACGCCAAGAATATATGTATTCCCAGAAGAAACCGGTTCCCCAACAGCCAGATCCCAATCATTATAGTCCAATCTGCAAAAATAAGAAAGAAATTTTTGAAACTTCATATTCTCCAAATGAAGCCATGGTTTCCAGGAGGTTGTTTGGGACTGAAAAGTTCTCAAATGACTCAAACACAGGTAAGTGTTTTCTACCATCTTCTAAAATTGATTTTATGCTTAATGGAAGAGAGATTTGTAGAAAACTAACCATCTGTGAACCGGTGAGTCCGAGTAGCCTTGTCTTCTCTTCACAGGATATTGAGGAGGAGATACCAGGAGAAGTACCCAAAAAAGCACCACCAGCCAGAGGCATGAAGATGCTGGAAGTTGCTAAGGACGCCAATGGAGTTAGAGGAAGAAGGGAGATGTCTGATCCATTGCCAAATTCTCCTAAGAGTGAGACATCACTAGCTGAAGGTGAACTGTTGGTAAAAGAAAATCTCTTTGAGCTTGACAAATATATTTTCTCTGTTCCATCAGCTAAAGTATTAGATGATACTTGTATAAGTGTTACTAATCTTAAACCGGTGCAACCGAGTAGCAATGAGCTTCCCTTGCAGGACCATGAAGAGAAGCTATTGAAGGAATCACCAAGGGGATTATCTTTGGACAGTAAATTGGTGCCTACAACTAGCTGGGAGTTCAACTCCTTCACTCCTTCTTTGATTGATGAAAGTCGTCTCAAACTCTGTAAGGATATTGGTGTGACAAATTCTTTACCTAGTTTGTTTGTGATTGTTACACCTGAAGAAGAGAAACAATTTGGTTTAGAGAATGTGAAAGAACTTTGTGTTTCTAGGTTTATTTTTGATAAGATGATTCAATCTTTTGAAGCACCTAGGAATGAAATGTTTTGTAGATCAGAATGTTCTTTGATTGCTAAAACTGAGAGTTCGGAGTTTGCTTTGAGTCATAAGTTGATTAGGAGAACATTAGGACATAAATCGGTGAGGATTGATGTAGATCTTGTGATTGATGAATGTTTCTCTAATAAAGTGTTGCATAACTTGAAATCAGTTAGAAAAGGTTGTAAAACTTTGTGTTGTGAAGATTTTTGAGTTTTAAAACTTTGTGATATGAACTCAGCCTTGAGAGAAAACGTTTTTGAGAGTTTGTCCAAGTTAGATCATGAGTTTGCATTGCTAGAATGGTGGTCTAAGAACATGCATGACCTACTTAGAGCTAAGAGAAGTTCTGAATTTGAATATGTTGAGAGAGTTTATAAGTTAGCACAATCCAATATGTTTGCTAGCAATGATATCTATTTGTTTGGTTTGTGTTCAAAAGAAAAGTTTTGTTCCAATAAGTGTTCTAATGCTAGAATGATCTATGATCTTATCTTAGATGGTGATTTTAGGAACCTGAGTCTTGTTTTCAAGATCTTAAACTCAGGGGATTCAGTTATCTATTTCTGTTGCACATTTGATGTGGTTTTTCTAGTGTTTGAAAGGAAACATGATAGACATGTTATAGAGTTTGTTCCAAGAACAAGGAGGATTCAGGGTCTTGACAAACAAGTTGATTATGGACCAAATGAGCTCTTGATCAAGGAGTGGTGCCAAGACAGAGCAAGTACAGGCCGCCCACATCAATCTTTCCAAATTGGAGATTGGATATGGGATCCTACTTTGCTGTCATTGTCAACATCCCAAGGTGAGCACATATTTAATCACAACTCCAATGATTTTAACTTGATTTCTCTTGTTGCAGAAGAATTGGATTTGAGGACAAATCCCTTCAAAGGAGGAGGGGATGGTGCGATCCTAGCAAGGCCCAATGAGGATGCTAAGCGACCTGGACATGAAGAGGATCTAGATCAGATGGAGCTGGACCAGAACAAGGAAAACATGGGCTTAAGAGGCTTGGAAAGCTTGGAACAGCCCATCAAAGTCGTGTGGGCAAGTGAGAAGGAGCTGGAGAAGCAGCCCATGGACATGGAGTTAGACCAGGCCCAGAGAGGAGCACATCAAGCGGCCCAAGAAACAAAAGATTCAACCCAAGCCCAAGAAGATAAAGATTTGTGGTTTGGCCTAATAATTATGCCCATAGTCAAAACCCAAAGAAAACCAATTCTGCAAGTGATTTGGGCTTGTCTAAGAAGGAAAAGGAAGCCCAAAGAGAGTAAACCAATTGAGCTGGTTTAATTTAATTTACTGGTTTATAATTAGTCACTTAATTTAAACCAAAAAAAAATTAGGATAGATATCTTTTGGCATAAAATTAAGTTTTAAATAGAATATATTTTGTTAGCATAAAATTAGGAATTAATTAGTTAGGATTTTATTGTTAGAATAAAGTAGTTAGAATATTCCTTTTTTGTAAGCATAATCTTGTTATGGATTTATGCCTATAAAAAGACTCACACCCCCTTTGTAAATAAACACATCGAATTTTATAAACAATCTTAAAGCTATTTTGCTTCTTGCTTTCTCTGTTCAGCCTAAGAACATTGACCCTTGATCACTAAAGAGTAGAGTAATCTACTGTGATATTCCATAGCTCTTTGCAGGGTGATCCTGTGCTAGTGGAATCAAACCCCTTCATCATTCACATCAATTGGAGAGTTAGTAACCTTCAAATTCATCCCCATCCAGCCGCCATCAAAACAAGAGAAGCTAGTAGCTTCTATCCATACATTCAACCATCCGCTGCCCAAGGAGAGTTAGTAACCTCCTTCTTCATCATTCAACCTACCTTCAAGCCGATCCTTTGGTTTTAACATAACCAGGGCCGCACCAAGACCACAGCAAATAGTTCATACCCTTCAATGTAATTGGGGCCATCAACTGCTTATGAAGTTCCATAGCAATCGTTTTGTGATATCCCACACGCACAGCAACAAAAATATCACCAGAGAATGATTTGAAATCGAAGACCTTATCCGGGAACTTTACCACCAGGAGTACACAAGAATTTCACCACACAGATTAAACCAACTTCTAACCAATAACCTGCATATTTAACCCTTTAATAGATTGCACAAACTTCTCAACAGCTAGCTATCTAACCTTTCCTTCCAAGAGACTAGATTAAACCCTGAGAAACAACTTTCTCCACTTCGAAACCTCAGATTATACAATCTTAAAACCAGATTAAAGATCATATACCAGAAACAGAGGAACGGTGATCCCTGTTAGGCTTTCTTGAGGCAAAAGAAACAGAACCTTGCGATTTTAAGAACAAGTTGAACCTCCACGATCGAAAACGATCCTGTGAAAAAGATCAAATGAACTAAAGATCGGCACAAACTAATGATAATCCAAGTGAAGAAGGTAGCCCAGAAGAATCAGCTGAGAATTTTAAGAAACTTTCGAACAGAGGTTTGGCGCGAAGGAGGGAATCGAGTTTTCGTGAACAAAACTCGATCGATCTTGAGAACTGAAGCAAATTGGATCAACTGGATCAAAGATCGGTGCCTTCTGATGACAATCCTTGTGAGAAAACAATCCAGAAGATTCAAACAACAAGATTTGAAGATCACGATTTCGAACTGGAGATTTTGGCGCGAAAAAGAAAACTTCCCAAATCTGTCGATCACGATCGATCTTGTGAAAGAACCCACCCACGGATTGAAGATCGGCACCTTCTAATGACAATCTGTGTGAGAAAGAAGATCCAGAGGAGCAAGATTGAAGATTTGTGATGAACGCATTCGAATCCGATTTTGGCGCCAAACGAACCGAGTTTGATTCGATCGCAAGAAACCAAACTATCTTATCAGATTCTGCGATTCTGATGGAGGATGATCTGAAATCACCAGAAAGATTATCGTCTGAAGATAGAAATTGAAATAGATGATGAAGAACTCGCCGGAAAACTCGCCTGAAGATCAAACAACTTCCGCACCTACGCTCGTTTTGAAGATGGCGATAAAGATCACGATGAAGTTTTGAAGGAAAAGAAAAATTTGCAGAAAACCTGCTCTGATACCATGTGAATTTTATTAGAATGATGAAGAATTGAGAGAGAATAGAGAATTGAGAGAGAGAATCGTTTTAAGAGAATGAAGAAATTGTATTATATATTTTCTAAGGTAAGGTACAAGGGGTTTATATAGAAGTTTACAAGACTTGTTATTAAACACTTCTAATACACGCCTAATCATTCTAAACTCACTTGATAAAGCATGTTTAAACCTCCTTTTAATCTAACACTCTTCCGTTAAGATCAATGCAATTCATTAACAAATGATTCAGCTAGCTAAACTAGGTTCAAGATGTCACATTTTAACAATTTCTAAATACATGAAAACAATTCAATAGAATTCATGATTTACTAACCACCTAGATACCAAATTTCCTAGAGTTCTAACTCACACAACCATCAATGAAATCAATAAAATAGTTGGATTAGAGTTTAGAAATAGCCTGAATGCATAGACTTTGATACTAAGTCTTTGCATTTGAGTTTAGGAACTGGTTCTGATCTAGGCACTCCCTCTCATTGAAAGCGCCTTTGGTGGTGAAGCAATGCCTCCTTCTTTGGAGCAGCAACCTATGTAGAATCATTTAAAACCTCCTTCTTAGAAGGTTTATCCTTTCTTCAAACCTCTCTTCCTTGCATTTTCCATTCATTCTTGACCACAAGAAGATAGTTCATTCCTTTTGCACACTCCATGAGTGTATGCATGTGAAACCTAAAACAAAACTTGAAAAACGCCTTCCAAACTCTGGTTAGTCCCTTATCTACTAGACTAAGCATATTCTCCTGAAGATTTTGACCAGGATCACGAGTTTAGACACTTCAAATCATGCAACAAAGGCCGCTACACACAGACCTACCTCACGCGCCCTCTACTTGCTAAGGGCGAGTGAGCAACTGATCCTAACAACTCCAACCTCCTCCTAACCACTTGCCAACAACTATAACGTCTCTTTACTACTCAGACATAGATGATTCAGAGGTGAAAACCGTTTTCAATAACCAACAAGACTTCAAAAACAACATTCCCGCCTTTTTTCCAAATTCGAAATTTTTCTTATCTTGCAAGAAACACTTTCTTGAAGTCAAAAAATCATTGGATTGCAATCAAACTTTCTGAACCTCTTCACAACATCCTAAACTAAGATTTGATCGTCCAAGATTCGAAACAGATCCAGTAAATTGAGAGATTGAAGTCAATTACCCAGAAGAGGACGAAACAGGACCGATTTCAAGAAACTCAATATACTTGAGTTTTGGCTTTGGAATCGCGTGATTTGATGATGTTTTGAAGAAGTTATGCTTGTTGCAAAGTCGGAGATTCCCGATGGAGCCGATCGCAACGCCGTCGAGAAGAACTGATCAAGAACGTCTTTAAAATCACCTTAGGGTAAGACCGGACCTCTTGATTCTTCAACAGGACTCTTTCTTCTACAGTTTTGGCGGTGGTTTGATTGAAATTGATGAAGATCTCGAGCTTTTATGGTCGCTTCAATGGAGACCTTCGCGGAGGAAGACGATCGCGGATATCTGTTGCAAGAAAACTCATATCTTTTGATTCCCGTGGCCAAATGATGCGATTCAAGTTGTCGAGTCTTCAGAATTCGCCGGAGAACAATCCAGAGAAAACAGATCGTGAAAATCTGTCGTGGTTCGATCGGAATTCACGATCAAAGATGGCGGACTTCTCGGCAGCCTTGGTTTTGAAGGTAGCGCAAGAACTTGAAGATTTTGAAGGTTTCATGAATAGAATCGATCGAAACCTTGCTCTGATACCATGTGAGAATGAGAAATAATGATTCACCATTGGTGAAGAGAGAGTTTTAGAGAGAGAAAGGATTTATTTTTATTATTATGAAGAGAATGATTCATCTTACTTACAAATGTGAAGAGAGTAAGGTATTTATACTAATCTAGTCTAGGCTTGTTTGGAAACAAGGATAGCCTTATACTTGAATGGCTTGTAAGGATAACATAACACTAGAATACAAACAAGCCTTAGACACTCTCCTTTGACCTAGATACTCACGCCTTTATACTTGTAAGTGAAGGCTTTCATCTTTCATCATTTCTTCTTCATTCCAACACAAGCTTGAGGGGGAGTATTAGAAAGAAGGAAGGAGGCCAAGGCCAAGACAAGCTCAGGCCATGTTCAAGCTCAGCATTAGCACATTACTAAACTCCTAATGCTAAGCTTGAGGGGGAGTATTGGACTGAGGAAATAAAGAGGGAAGAGATGAGCCTGCAAGAGAAGGCCAACCAAATAAGAGGCAGCCCAGGCCGTATGCAAACAAGGAGAGGAACAAGGCAGCCCATCACAGCCAGAAGAATAAGGCCATCCATAAGCTGCATTGTCCAGAAGGCCCATGAGAAGTGCTATAGCCCAAACAGAAGTAAAGGAGTGCTGAGGCCCAGGACCAGAGATACATTAGAGAGCCCAAGTGTGCACAAGCCCATAAGGAGCCCACAAGTCCAAGATGTTCATGCCAAAAGAGTGCCCAAGCTTCTAGAAGTGTTCTCCCCTTTATTGCATATGAAAGTGGACGTGAGATTTGAATTCAAATTAGATCACATGTGGACTTAAGGGCATTTGAAAGTGGTGGCCGTTTATGAGCTGTCCCTTTCTCCCCTTGGACACCACAACTTCTTCTCTCCATTCTTTCTCCCTATATATAGTTGTATGCAGACACAATTCAACCTAAGAGAAATATATCTTCCTCTCTACTTCTCTCTAATGGCATTTTATGATCTTTGTGTTTTACTCTTTTATGATTTTGTCTAATCTTTCTTAATCTCCAATCATAAAATCTCCTATTTCTCTATGTATTTCCGCAAATCTCAACAATTCTTTCTCTTGCTACCAACTTAGAATGGGATCTATGGCAGATGGATGTCAAGAATGCCTTCCTTCAAGGAGAATTAGAGGAAGAGGTGTACATGACACCACCTCCTGGTCTAGAAGATACTGTCACTCCAGGGAAGGTTCTAAGATTAAGAAAGGCAATCTATGGTCTCAAACAGTCTCCTAGAGCCTGGTATCACAAATTGAGTGTTACACTGAGAGATAAAGGATTTAGAAGATCAGAAGCTGATCATACCCTGTTCACACTTCAGAGCCAAGCAGGTATAGTTGTCATTCTCATATATGTAGATGATATTATCATCTCAGGGAATGACAAGGTAGGAATCCTTTCTACTAAAGAATACTTGAAATCTGTTTTTGACATCAAAGACCTTGGAGAACTCAAATATTTTCTTGGGATTGAGGTGTGCAGGACTAATTATGGTTTGTTTATTTCTCAGAGGAAGTATATTCTTGATTTACTAACAGATGCAGGAATGCTACAAGCTAAGGAAGCTAAGACCCCATTAGAAGAGGGTTATAAAGTTGGAACTCAGGGGGAGCAGGAAGAAGACGTCTTTGAGGATGCCAAACTCTATAGAAGATTAGTTGGTAAGTTAATTTATCTTACTATCACCAGACCTGATTTGTGCTTTGCTGTGAATCAGGTAAGTCAGCATATGCAAGCGCCTAAGATGTGCCATTGGAGGATGATAGACCGGATCCTGAGATACCTCAAAGGGACTCATGCTCAAGGGATTTGGATGGGGAACAATAGGAACACTGAGATTGTGGGATACTGTGATGCTGATTGGGCTGGAGATAGACAAGATAGGAAGTCTACTACTGGATATTGCACTTTTATTGGAGGAAATCTTGTTACATGGAAAACCAAGAAGCAGAAGGTTGTGTCATGTTCAAGTGCTGAAGCTGAATACAGGGCAATGAGGAAGCTGACTACCGAATCAATATGGCTCAAAGCTCTTCTCCAAGACTTAGGAATTGAAGTCAAGACTCCCATCACAATGCACTGTGACAATCAAGCACCCATCCATATAGCCTCCAACTCGGTATTCCATGAGAGGACTAAGCACATTGAAGTAGATTGCCACAAGGTCAGGGAAGCTGTGGAGAAAGGAGTTATACTACCATGCTTTACAAGAAGTTCTGAGCAATTGGCAGATATATTTACAAAGGCAGCCAGCCTGAAAGTCTGTGAGTTCATTCTACCAAAGCTTGGACTCATGGAAATTCCAAGCCCTTAGTCTCTCCTTATCATGAGAACCATACTCTTTTTCCCTTAGAATGTTTTTGTCCCACTGGGTTTTGCATTCTAAGGTTTTTAATGAGGTGGTTTCTCATGATATCCAAGTTTAACCATTCATCCATGGTCAAACTTGAGGGGGAGTGTTGGAATTAAGGAGTATTTATGAAGACTCAAGGGGAGAAAGGTTCTAGAAGCGGACTGGATAAGGCCACACTTGGTAGCACCAACGGTCAGCTCCAGCTCACCATGCCACGCCTCCTAGATGCTTTAGTAGATACTTTGGATATTCCTTCTAATCTATCTATTTAATCTATGTAATTGTCATAATGTAATTAAAGCAAGTAATAAGAAACAAAATGTTTTCCTCATTATCCTAATCGCCTAAATACTAATCTTCAATCTCTTGAAACTTGTTCTTGATTTTCAATAGGAACAAGGTTCTCAGGTATTATTTGGGGATAAAGTTGAACTTGTTACTGCAAACAAGAGCTTCTACAAAAGGGATGATAAGAAGGGTGTGTCTACTAGACAGAAGTAAGTAAAAGGAGCCAAGACCAAATCCAAAGTCTAGAAGACAAGGTCAGCCAAGTCCAAGCTCAGCATTAGCATATTACCAAACTCCTAATTCTAAGCTTGAGGGGGAGTATTGGACTGAATAAATAAAGACAGAAGAGATGGGCTTGCAAAAGGACCTTCCAGCCCAGAGCAAGTTAGGCTAATGTCTGTCCAGCCCAAGCCCAAATCAGAGAAAGAAGGTCTGTGCATTAGGCTGAGATAATGAAGTGAAGCCCAAGGAGTGAAGCCCAGGGCCTGTCCACACTTGTGCAGCACAAGGCCTGAATTAAGTAAGCCCAAACAAGCCCAAGACACCTTCTAGAAGCTCTCCTAGGCGTGGATTTGAAGAGGGAAGGAAGAGTCACATGTTGGCTTAACCAATTTGAATTTCTAGTTGTTAGGAGCTGTCACTTTCACCATGTGGTGAAGTGCCTTGGTCTTATTCTCTACTCTTTGGCTATAAATACATTGTATGCTCACCATAAATCAATCAAGGAAATATACTCATCCTTCACAAATTCTTCATTCTCTCATTCTCTTAGTTTATTCTCTTGTTCTTCATTCTACCCAAAATCTCCAACCAAACTCTGTTGTAAACTCTCTTAATTCTATTTAATTCCGCATATTCTAACATGGTATCAGAGCAAGGTTTTGAATCAAGCAAATTCATTTCCTACTCTTGCAATAAATCTTTATAATCTACTCACTCTGAGATTGAATAATCCTCAAAACCTAATGGTGCTGAGTTGTGAGAGATTATGATCTTTTATTTCTTGAGAATTGTTCATACCATTCTTCAATTCAATCTCTCATCTTTCATCTACAAGAAACGTTTTTCAGAATTCTCAGCCGTTCTCTTGTAACCGCTGGATTATAGCTTTATCCAGTGGATAATAGATTTGAATTTTGAATTTTTGTTTTTGACCAGTGGGTAAAAGCAAATACCCATAGTTTTCTTTGTGTTCTTCCATTGTTCTCATGAACCTTGGTTGAATAAGTGACAATAAAGAGGAACGAATGGTGGTAGTAATGAAAAATTACAAGGGAGAGAAAGAAGAGAGTGGTTGCCTTTATCATTTACCCATTGGTCTCTAAAGTGCATCTTTTTGGATATAAGACACTTAGAGAAGGGTTAGGTTTCTTATTCTCTTCTCTTCTTCTCTCTAAACCACATTCCAAACTCTAAGTCACATTTTCGGATTTTAAAATTCTTGTCTTTAATTTTTAAATTTAAAATAAAAAAAAAATAAATAAATAAAAAAAAACATTTTTCTATTATCCATTAGACAATAAACTTGAATCATTGGGTATTAGTGCCTTTCCTTTGAGAATGTTAGACACTTCAAGCCATATATGTTTAGAACTCTTTGGATAACGAACCACAAGTTCTTTTAAAACCTTGGACTTGTCTCCTTTCTTATAAAATGAGAGACACTTAAGTTTATTGTAGTTGTTGTTTAGACTTGTGGTTTATGTTGTTTTAAAACCTTGGACAATGTTTCGTTTCTTGTGAAATGTGAAACATCTAAGTCCATTGAAGTTTGATTAAATCAATTCTTCTCTCCTCCACTTTAATGGTGTGTGATCTTTGTCCCTAGTCTAGTTGATGTCTCTAGACAAAGCTTGAGGGAGGGAAAGAATTCGAAAATGCTCCAGCCACTAAAGCACCAATCACTTGTTGATTCTTGGATGATATTGGCTGTTACAGCAACCACAAGAGTCAAGAAAACAGAGTAAAACTCTGTCCATAAGAACTCTTGAAACCAATTAAGGGAAGTGAACCATGGTCTCCTTCACTCTCATGAGCTAAAGGAAGCATGATGAATCCAAAAGTCCTTAAGGGAAAAGATGTCAACCATTTGTGATGTTGAAAAACAATCCGTGAGAAGGAGTCTCAAAAACCAATGAAGGAGAGCAATCCATGAGGGGGAGCCTCCAATTCAAGAAGAATTCAATTATTCAAACCAGCCTCTAAGAAGAAGCACAAAGGCTTAGTATCAAAGCCTTTGTCAAAAGGCTATCTCTACATCATTATCTATTTCAATTTTTGATTAAAATTTTGATTTAGAATTGTTTAAAAGAGGGAAGTGAACCTTGGTGAGCTATGACTTGGCATTTATGACCATAGATGAATCCAAAAGTCCTCTTCAAAACCACTTAAGGGAAGTGAACCATGTTTTTCCTTTACTCTCAAAAGTATAAGGAAGCATGATGAATCCAAAAGTCCTTAAGGGATCCTTTTATTCTCTGTTTCATTCTCTTAATTCTTCTTATACTCAATCAGTCTCTTAAAATCTTGGTTACTTATACTCTAATCTCTAGTTACTCACACTCTATACACATAAATTCTATCTCATCTAAAGTGTTGAAATTCATTACTTTAGTTGAATTGATCTTTGCTACTGTTTTATATGAACTCTTACTTGCACATTTATAACTTTGATATTCCTCATGGCATACTTAAATTCTTCTTCTTTATGACTTGTTTAAGGGTAAAGGAGACCTTGAGAGCCTCAAAGAAAAGATGGCAAGCATGGATTCATACAAAGCAAAACCAAATGAAGAACTAAAGGAGTGAACATATTGGCAAGAATGGCACTCTACCAATACCTTACACATCAGAGCCTATCCTTCAAGGGTATATTTCTGAGTGAAGAAATGGGAGGCCACCTATGCTGCATAGAAGGTAGTCAATCCGTCAAAATCATGAGGCAATTTGGCTTGGAATACAAAAGCCAACAAGAAATGACACCACATATCAGAGCCTACACCAGAGAGTGTATATTCCTAAAGGTGGAAGCAGCCTCCTCCTATCAGAGCCTACATCAAAGGATGTATATTCCTGAAGTTGGAGAGCATAGCTAACGCAAACAAGAAGGCATTCTTGAAGAAAGGTGGTCCAGTATCATTGGTGATCATTGATGCTCATCCTTCCAAACTTGACTCATACTCTTATTCTCTGAGTCAAGCTTGAGGAGGGGTGAGATGAGCATCCATCAGATGGCACCAACAAGGAATTTAAAGACGTGACCAACACAGCACAATGTACTTGAAGTTAAAGAAGCAGAGAAGGTCTTCATCCTTGAACAAGGCTGACCAACTCTGAGAAAGAAGAGGCATACAATGTTGGGATCAAAAGAGAAGGTGATGGCGGATATTTGCAAGACTGGAGAAGCTACTAAATTATCTAGTATTCTCAGACTTCATGAAGATGAAGCCTATTAGATTAGACCTCTCTAATGAAGTGAAGTTGTCTTGAGGGTGCACCAAATTCAAAGTCTACCAAGGAGCACTCAAAGGCGTGGCCACAAGGTTCTGCCAAGAAAGCAGAGTTCTTAGTGACTGATACTACAATATAATTCTCACAATGGAAATGGAGTAACAAAAGAAAGCCAGTCACCACATCAGTCAATGCCTGAAAGAAGTACATTTGGAGTTGCAGAAGTGTTTGAAGAAGTTGTCTTATGAGCATTCTCAACCACATCAAGCTTTAATGCAGTTTTGGAGCAGTTGTCTTATGAGTATGAGTTCACTACAACCAAGGAGGCGCTGATGATGAATCAGCTTAGGCATTGGTGTTTTAAAGAAAGCTGTACAATTGGATCCATAAGACTTGGTGGTGTGTGTTGATAAGTCTCTGGAGAAGCTGCTAAGAACCAGATAAGCTTCAAAATAAAGAAAGTCAGTACATTGAATACTGAAAAGATCAAAGAAAGAAGCGGTTGAAGAAACAACAACAAAACTACAAGGTGCATCACAAGCTTGAGACTAGAACCAAGGGCCATCATGCTGTCAAAACCCACAAGTGGAGGGACAAGCAGGTGGAAGGTGATGAATCAGCTCAAAGCATAAGTGTTTGCATCAAGAAAGATGATTAATCAGCCCATGAAGTTGCATGAGTAATCAAACTCAAAGAAGAGAGAGGAGCTAAGGGAGATTGTTCACAAGTGTGGTATCAACAAATCAAACCAAAAGCTTCAAATAAGAGACAAGAAAGGCGGATTGAGGAGTTTTTCAAATGATTAAGCTAAAGCCATCACTCCTCCTTATCATTCCAAGTTCAAACAAGGTACTTAGGTACCAAGCCGGATCAGTTCAAATCTCAAAATGACTAAAGATCAGAAGAGAGAGGGAGACAAGCGCTGGTCATAAGAAGAAGCTTCAAGAAAAGTGTGAAGCAAGAAGGAAGTTCTTACTTGCCATTTATGGTGGCCATGATCCAGGGTCTATGAAGTCCATCAAGATGATCCTGAGATTCATAGACCCACTGGCCAATCCCTAGGCTAAGAAGACTCCACTCTTTTTCCCTTAGCTTGGTTTTGTCCCACTGGGTTTTCCATGCTAAGGTTTTTAATGAGGGAGCTCTTCAAAGTTCCAAGCTTGATCTTGGATATTTATGATCAAGCTTGAGGGGGAGTACTAGACAGAAGTAAGTAAAAGGAGCCAAGACCAGATCCAAAGTCTAGAAGACAAGGTCAGCCAAATCCAAGCTCAGCATTAGCATATTACCAAACTCCTAATTCTAAGCTTGAGGGAGAGTATTGGACTGAATAAATAAAGACAGAAGAGATGGGCTTGCAAAAGGACCTTCCAGCCCAGAGCAAGTTAGGCTAATGTCTGTCCAGCCCAAGCCCAAATCAGAGAAAGAAGGTCTGTGCATTAGGCTGAGATAATGAAGTGAAGCCCAAGGAGTGAAGCCCAGGGTCTGTCCACACTTGTGCAGCACAAGGCCTGAATTAAGTAAGCCCAAACAAGCCCAAGACACCTTCTAGAAGCTCTCCTAGGCGTGGGTTTGAAGAGGGAAGGAAGAGTCACATGTTGGCTTAACCAATTTGAATTTCTAGCTGTTAGGAGCTGTCACTTTCACCATGTGGTGAAGTGCCTTGGTCTTATTCTCTACTCTTTGGCTATAAATACATTGTATGCTCACCATAAATCAATCAAGGAAATATACTCATCCTTCACAAATTCTTCATTCTCTCATTCTCTTAGTTTATTCTCTTGTTCTTCATTCTACCCAAAATCTCCAACCAAACTCTGTTGTAAACTCTCTTAATTCTATTTAATTCCGCATATTCTAGCAGTGTCTACTTGTTCACATTGCAAAAGGAAGGGTCATCACAAGGACCAGTGTTGGTCACTACATCCGCATCTCAAACCTGCGTGGTGGCGTGACCAGACTAAACCTATGGGTCTTAAGAACCACACTCCAGCAAGCGTGAATCAAGCGACTGTATCCTCTAATGTATCTACTGTGGGTACATCTCAAGACGGTATGGCAAGATCAATCCAGCGAGCCGGGAAGGAGATACAACTTGGACCTTCAACATTTGATCAAGAATTTGTCAGAAAATCAGATTTAGAGGCTATAATGAGAGTATTCAAAGACGAATCTGGTAAAGTTGTTGGTAAATCTCTACATGCTTCCTATGTTGCTCATAATGTGAATAAACCTTTGATAATAGACTCAGGGGCTTCTCACCACATGATTAGTGATATCAACTTAATAAACAACTTGGAACCTGCCTTAGGAAATGTAGTTATTGCTAATGGAACCAAAATACCAATTAAAGGCATAGGTAATCTGAGATTGTTTAATAAGGATAGTAAAGCTTTCTTTATGCCTTCTTTCACATCTAATCTTGTGTCTGTTAAAAGAGCAACAACTGATTTGAATTGTCATGTGATTTTTGGTCCTAATGAGTGTTGCTTTCAGGATATTGAAACAAAAAGAGTACTTGGAAGAGGAGGCACAAAGGATGATCTATACATTCTAGGCGATCTTTCTGTTGGAATGAAGGTGCATTCAATCAAAGGAAATGAGGGTGCTAACGGCTAGTAGGATCTTCTAGAAGGGCTGGTGACTCATCCATGCCAGCACAAAAGGGGAAGGAAGCCGCCAGCACAAAAGGAGTCCTCTCATCTTTACCTAAAGTAGAAGCACCTAGGTTTATTTATTTTGCTATAAAAGGACCTCTAAGGCCTTCTCTTGTATTCAAGTAATTCGAATAATAAAAACATGTTTCTCATACTCTCTAAACTCCCTAAATCTCTCTAGCTCTCTAAAACTCTATAAACTTGAATCTCTAAATCTTATATGGTATCAGAGCAGTTTCTCTTTCATCTTTCATAATCCGCAAATTTCTTTTCTTTCTTTTCATTCGAATCCAAAGCTAAGAATCAAGCACTTACCTTGAAGATAAACATGTCTTAATCTATCCTCTCTGAGATTTAAGATCCCCAGATCCATGGGTGATGGGTTGAGGAAGATTAGATGTGGTTATATCTTGTGTCTTAGTAGCTTAGTTTCTTAGCTATCTCTCTTCACCATTGTTGTACGGCTCCCTTGGTCTCGCCATATTTGTACGGACCAAGTCTCCCAGAAGCTCTCGGTCCAAGTCATTTCTGTTCCAAGGAAGGTGAAAAAGACTCACCCTTTCTGTAGAAACAACCGGTGGTTTAAAAGACCAAGTCTTGCGCTCTAGAATCACAGGCCGTACTCGTCTTCTCCGTGCTCGCTCAACCCAGTGGTCCGTACACCTCCTTTCACACTCATCAAAGGCAACTCCTTTCTGGTCTTTCTTCAGTTCAGGAGGTTTATCCACAGGCTAAACTCTTGAATCCTCAAAGAAGAAGTCCTGAACACTAACCACGAATAGTGGGTGTTTCAAGATAAAATCATCTCATCCCAAGTTTCTCCTTCAAACTATTCTCTTCCCTGGTCAGACTCAACTCAACGTGGGTCTCAAGCATCAACCTCCATTATTGTACGGTCCTCAAAAGCTTGAAGTATGGAAAACTCTCGGCAAATCTCTGTCCCAGTGATTCTCAAAGGCCTTAACTATGTGTTATGGTCTCGGATGATTAAAACTGCTTTAGGAGGAAGAGGTCTTGGGGACCATCTACTGTTTAATGAAGCTCCACCTTGTCTGATCCAAAATGAGGATGGAGAAGAAATGGTGATAACTGATGAAAGGAAATGGCACCAAGAAGACCTATATGTTCTCTCCATTCTCCAAAACTCATTAGATGGACCTATACTTGAGTCTTACTCTCATTGTGAAACCTCAATGGAACTTTGGGAAATTCTAAAAAAGGTTTATGGGAACACCTCAAATCTGACTCGCATCTTCCAAGTCAAGCAGGCAATCCACAACCTCAACCAAGATGACTCAGATTTCACAGTTCTCTTTGGGAAATTCAGTTCTCTTTGGGCAGAACTTGACATGCTTAGACCAACATCCTTTGATCCAGAAGTTATCAAAGAAAGGCGAGAGCAGGACAAGGTGTTCAGCCTCCTCATGATCTTAAGTCCAGCCTACAATGATCTTATCAAACATATCCTGCGGTCAGACAAGCTTCCCTCTCTTGAAGATGTATGTTCTCAAATCCAGAAGGAATGTGGATCAAATGGCTTGTTTGGAAAGAAAGGAGAGTTAATCACAGCACATAAGGGCATCTACAAGCAAGAAGAAGAAACAATTACTGCCAACAAAGGGTTCTACAAGCCGGAAGACAAGAAGAACATGATGTGTGATCACTGTAAAAGGAAAGGGCATACCAAAGAAAAGTGTTGGATTCTTCATCCACACTTAAAGCCTAGCAAATGGAAAGAAGTTCCCAGAGCTCACTACACACAGGAGATAGGTCATTACCACAAGAAAGGCCTTCCTTACCAACTTACCAATGCTCCAGCAAGTTCATCAAACTCATCCGGGACAAGTGGCGGTACTCAAGTTCAACCAGCTCAAATGGTGTCCTATCAATCAGCTCAGTCTGAGTATGTCAAGAAGTCCGACCTTGAGGCTCTCATCAAAGCTTTCAAAGATAACTCTGGTAATGACGTCATTGGTAGATCACTACATGCCTCATTTAATACATTCACTAAGTCTAAACCACTGATAGTAGACTCAGGAGCATCTCACCATATGATAAGTGATCTTAACCTGATTAAAAATGTTGAACCAGCCATAGGAAATGTTTTGATTGCAAATGGTACTAATGTGCCAATAGAAGGAGTAGGAGATCTTAGGCTATTTAACAAAGAAACTCGTGCCTTTTACATGCCATCATTCACCTCAAATTTACTATCTGTCAAAAGAGCCACAACATATTTAAATTGCCATGCTATTTTTGGGCCTAATGACTTTGTGTTTCAGGATATTGAAACTCAAGAGGTTCTTGGAAAAGGTGTTACAAGAAACGATTTATATGTGCTTGAAGACCTCTCTTCCAACCGCTTAGTTACTTGCTTTTCCAATTTGAATAATTCTAAAATGAATGGTGGTTTATGGCATGCCAGGCTTGGTCATCCTCATTTTAAAGTTCTAGAAATAATGTTTCCTAGGATGTCTTTCAATAATGATTTATGTGAAGCTTGTATCCTAGGAAAACACTGTAGGTCTGTTTTTCCTAAGTCTCAAACAATGTATGCCAATTGCTTTGATCTTGTTCACTCTGATGTATGGACTGCACCATGTTTATCTAGAGATAATCAGAAATACTTTGTTAGTTTTATTGATGAGAAATCTAAATACACTTGGATAACCTTAATGCCATCTAAGGGTAGAGTTCTGGAAGCATTTATGAACTTTAATAAATATGTGACTAACCAGTATGATGCAAAGGTTAAGTGTTTTAGATCAGACAATGGGGGAGAGTATACTAGCCAAGCATTCAAACATTACCTCAACAAACATGGAATTGAGCATCAAACAAGTTGCCCCTATACCCCCCAACAGAATGGCGTTGCTGAAAGAAAAAACCGGCACCTCATGGAGGTCACTCGAGCTTTGATGTTTCATATGAAGGTGCCTAAACGTTTCTGGGGAGATGCATTACTTGCAGCTTGCTACCTGATCAACCGTATTCCAACCAAGACATTACTAAATCAATCCCCATTCGAGGTACTTACAAAGTCTAAACCTCAACTTGATCATATTAGAGTTTTTGGGTGTGTTTGCTATGTGTTGATTCCAGGAGAACAAAGGACAAAACTAGACGCCAAAAGCACTAAAGCCATGTTCCTGGGCTATTCCACGACACAGAAGGGATATAAATGCTACAATGCTGAGACAAATCGTGTTCTCATCTCACGGGATGTTAAGTTCTTAGAGACTACAAGTTATTTTGAAGAAGGGACATGGGATTCAATCAAGGACATCTCTACCCACTCTTCTGATCGAGCTGAGAACTTAAGGAAGATATTAGAAGGACTTGGCATTTCCTCACCTCACGGTTCTCCTAGTCATCATCCCCTTCATCCTCTTAATCCTGAGGGGGAGCAACAATTCTCTGCTCATGATCAAGAGGATTCAATTGTTGATCACATGGATTCAGGACCGGAGAAAGAACAGGCAGAGACTGAGGGTAATAGACAAGGCTCAGAAGATAGAACAGGAAGTACTCAAGGCTCAGAAGATGAATCAAGTTCACAAAGCACTCAAGGTCCCACTGAAGGTCCCATCCAAAATCAAGCTCCTCTTGAACTCAGAAGAAGTACTCGGCAAAGATTTCCAGCTGAGAACTGGAAGAATACCAGGGTTTACTTCAATAATAATGCGGTAACTCACCCTGCTCAAGCCGTGTGCTCCTTAGTACAAATCCCTCAAGGCCATCAAGTGTTCATTGGAAGCTTAGATCAAGAATCTGTGCCTAGAAGCTATGATGAAGCAAAGGACATTAAGGTCTGGCGGGATGCTGTAACAGATGAAAGGAAAGCAATGGAAAAGAATCATACATGGGATGAGTCAGACTTACCTAAGGGAAAGAAGGCTGTTAGCTCCAGATGGATCTTCACTATTAAGTACCAAAGCAATGGAGAGATTGAAAGGCACAAGGCTAGACTAGTCGCAAGAGGCTTCACTCAAACCTATGGAGATGACTATAGAGACACATTTGCCCCAGTGGCAAAGATGCACACAATCAGGGTGGTCCTCTCTCTAGCTGCAAACTTGGAATGGGAGCTATGGCAAATGGATGTCAAAAACGCATTACTACAAGGAGAACTAGAAGAAGAAGTCTACATGACTCCACCACCTGGATTAGAAGACTCTGTTGCACCAGGGAAAGTCCTGAGACTAAGAAAGACAATTTACGGGCTAAAACAGTCTCCTAGAGCCTGGTACCACAAGTTGAATGTTACTCTCAGAGACAGAGGCTTTAGGAGATCTGAATCCGATCACACCTTGTTCACCCTCCACAGCCAAGAAGGTATAGTTGTCATTCTCATATATGTAGATGATATTATCATCTCAGGGAATGACAAGGTAGGAATTGCTTCTACAAAAGAATACCTTAAGTCTATGTTTGATATAAAAGATCTTGGTGAACTTAAGTATTTCTTGGGCAATGAAGTATGCAGGTTTAAAGATGGACTGTTTATCTCACAAAGAAAATATGTTAGAGACCTACTAACCAATGCAGGAATGATGGAGGCAAAGGCGGTTAGAACCCCCTTAGAGGAAGGATACAAAGTTGAAACTGAGGGGGAGCCAGAAGGAGAAGCATTCGAAGACCCTAAGCTCTACAGAAAACTTGTTGGTAAGCTCATCTACTTAACTATTACAAGACCTGACTTATGTTTTGCTGTGAATCAGGTAAGCCAGTATATGCAAGCTCCTAAGAAGAACCACTGGATGATGATTCAACGCATCTTAAGATATCTTAAAGGGACTTACACTCAAGGAGTTTGGATGGGAAAGAATAAGAATGCTGAGATCGTTGGCTACTGTGATGCTGATTGGGCTGAGGATAGGAAAGACAGGAAATCAACCACAGGATATTGCACCTTTATAGGAAGAAATCTTGTCACTTGGAAGACCAAGAAGCAGAAGGTAGTATCCTGCTCAAGTGCTGAAGCTGAGTACCGGGCCATGAGGAAACTAACCACTGAGTGTATATGGCTAAAGGCTCTCCTCAAAGACTTCAACATTGAAAGCAATACACCAATCACAATGCATTGTGACAACCAGGCGGCCATTGATATTGCATCCAATTCTGTCTTCCATGAACGCACTAAGCACATTGAAGTTGACTGCCACAAGGTGAGAGAGGCCGTGGCTCAAGGAATTATACTTCCATGCTATACCAAGAGTTCTGATCAATTGGCAGAAGGCAGCAAGTGTAAAGGTTTGTGAGTTCATTCATTCAAAGCTTGGACTCACATCTCTCCCATTCCAGTAACTTCCCTATCAAGAAGGATTCATACTCTTTTTCCCTTAAAATGCTTTTGTCCCACTGGGTTTTGCATTTTAAGGTTTTTTAATGAGGTGAATCCTCTTGGTGTCCAAGTTTTAATCATTCACCAATGATTTAAACTTGAGGGGGAGTGTTGGAATGAAGGTGCATTCAATCAAAGGAAATGAGGGTGCTAACGGCTAGTAGGATCTTCTAGAAGGGCTGGTGACTCATCCATGCCAGCACAAAAGGGGAAGGAAGCCGCCAGCACAAAAGGAGTGCTCTCATCTTTACCTAAAGTAGAAGCACCTAGGTTTATTTATTTTGCTATAAAAGGACCTCTAAGGCCTTCTCTTGTATTCAAGTAATTCGAATAATAAAAACATGTTTCTCATACTCTCTAAACTCCCTAAATCTCTCTAGCTCTCTAAAACTCTCTAAAACTCTATAAACTTGAATCTCTAAATCTTATACTTTCTACTTCTAGTTTAGGTTTAGGTTCTTGTTTGACAAGTAATAATGATCTGTCTGATGGAACATTATGGCATGCTAGACTAGGCCATCCACACTTTAAAGCTCTTGAATTGATATTTCCTAACATTTCCTTTAGTCAAAATGAATGTGAAGCTTGCATTCTTGGTAAACATTGCAAAATTGTCTTTCCTAAGTCTACACATTCATATGATCACTGTTTTGACCTAATACATTCTGATGTTTGGACTGCTCCTTATGCATCTAGAGAACAACAAAAATACTTTGTCACTTTTATAGATGAGAAATCTAAATATACTTTGATTACTTTGCTTCCTTCTAAGGATAGAGTTTTAGAAGCATTTATTAATTTTCATTCATATGCTACTAATCATTATAATGCAAAGGTTAAAGTTTTAAGAACAGACAATGGAGGAGAATACATAAGCAAAGCATTTAGAGATTACCTTCTCAAGTATGGTATTCTTCATCAAACAAGCTGTCCATATACACCAGAGCAGAATGGGGTGGCTGAAAGGAAAAATCGCCATCTAATGGAAGTGGCTAGGTCAATAATGTTCCATAGGAATGTACCCAAGAAATTTTGGGGGGGATGCAGTACTCACGGCTTGCTATCTGATTAATAGAATACCTACTAAGGTTCATCATGATATCTCACCATTTGAGGTACTTAATGGTACTAAACCTCACCTTGAACATTTGAGAGTATTTGGTTGTGTGTGTTTTGTTTTAGTACCAGGTGGAAAAAGGAATAAACTGGATGAGAAGAGTACCAAAGCAGTGTTTTTAGGCTACTCATCAACCCAAAAAGGTTATAAGTGTTATGATCCTCAATTGCAAAAAGTTTTAGTCTCTAGAGATGTAAAGTTTATGGAAAACCAATCTTTTTACATTGATGGAACTTGGGAAAACCTAAAGGGTATGTCTAATTCTACTACTGATAGGAATGTATTTCTTCAAAAGTTGTTGGAAAGTTTTAATATTTCCAGGCCATTAGCTACTGGACCAGCACGGGTTTTGGATCCACAGGTGCAAGTTCAAAATGATCCGGAGACTAGTGTTGAAAGGGGTTAATAAAGAATCCCGTGCAAAGTTAGGGATTTCTGGAAAGACCGTGCAAAGTCGGGGACTTCCGGAAATCAATAATGTTGGAATAAAGTTATAAAGAATAAAGAGGTCCGTGCAAAGTTGGGGACTTCCGGAAGGTCCGTGCAAAAATAGGGACTTCCGGAAGGTCCGTGCAAAAATAGGGACTTCCGAAAGGTCCGTGAATAATCCGAGAGTTCTGGAAATCATAAAGTGCAAAGTCCGGGAGTTCCAGAAAGAGCTGTTGGAAGGATAAGGTTTCCAGTAAAGCAAAAGGAAAAGCAAAAGCAAAAGGCAAAAGGTGGTCAATAAAGCAAAAGGAGAAAGCATCTTCACTTTAGCATCTTTGAATCATTTAAAGGCTCCCATACATTGTATCTAGACACATTTTGACTAGGGTTTTCGTGGGTTTGCTCTATATAATGCCTTCATCCTCATTTGTAATCACTTAAGCAATTCTAATAAGAAAAAAAGCTTATATCTCTCTCTCTCTCTTTCATGGCAACGAGTTTCCCTTTTTCTTGCTTTGTTTTTCATTTGTTCTTCATAAAATAGCTTAATCTCTTTCAAATCTAACATGGTATCAGAGCATGTTGCTCTTAACCTCTTTTATTTCCGCATAAAACTTCTTTTACTTCTTTAAAATCTGTTTTTCTTGACAAGAACACCATTGTTGTATGGATGGAGGTTTCAAACCCAGGAAATCCATAAACAAACTCTTCAAATTCGTGAGTTTTAGCTTCAAAGTTCATACTTTTAAGTGCCAAATCAAATATTCTGAAGGCAAGAAGTGTTCTTGAGCTATTTTCTTCTTTGAAAACGTTTTTTTTGGAGTAAGATGGAGGTTTAAAACCAATGAAATCCGTGAGTAAACTCTTCTAAACCGTGTGTTTGGCCTTGAAGTTCATGCTTTTATTTGCCAAACCAAGCGATCTGAAGGTTTTATCTCTGAAAGTGTGTTCTTGAGCTTGTTTTCTGTTGCAAAACTCCACTAAAGTACAGATGCTCTCTGGGTTTAAGCTCTGTGTCTGTATAAAATCTGTGTTTTGCTTCAAAATTTCTTCCTTTCTTAGTTAAACAAGCAGCTAAATGTTTTACACACTAAAGGTGTGTCCTTAATCTCAAAAATGCTTATTTTTAAAAAAAAAAAAAAAAAAGTTTCTTTGTTTTTAAACTGCTTGTTCTTGTGTCTGTCTTTTGATTCTAAGAGATTATAAGCTTGGATTGATAGGTTATAGTGCCTTTCCTTTGTGAATATAAGACACTATAATCACAAACTGCTTAGAACTCTTTGAAAATCAGACTGCAAGCGTTTTGAAACCTTGGGTATGTCCTCCTTGTTATGAAGTGAGTGATAATTAATCCCATTGCATATTGTTGTTTTATGTCTTGCAGTTCTGGTCAGATTCATGATTATTCCTACAATAGTGAATCATGGCTAAAAGGGTTAAGCTAATAAGAGGAGTATGCTCTGTGGTTATCACTAATGGATCTTCCACATCAGAAACCTTATTAAGCTAGAAATCGCTTGAAAGCCTTGCTAAATCCTTTTGTAGTGTTGCAAAGAAGTAATGAAATGAGTGTGAACCCATAAGTCTTTAATGTGCATCCTTATGGATATAAGACACTTAGAGAAGGGACAAGTTAATCACTTCTTTCTTACTCAAACAAACCGCTATACTTTATCAAGAACAGACTAGTGTTCATTCTTATGAATTATGGAACTCATCAGTTCATGTTGTCTGTATTGTGGTTTGATACATGAGTCTTGGTTTGTTTTAAAACTCTGGATCAAGTTTCCTCTCTTATGAAATGAGGAAGACCAAAGTCCATTGAAGTTTTTAAGGGAATTCTTGCTTAGTGATGGTATGATAGAGAACCATGCCTAAGACCTTAAGGTTGGATTAAAAGTATGCTCTGTGGTTGCCATTTAAATGGAACCTCCACATCAGAAATCATCCTAGTCTAATAAAAGTCTTGTAAGCATGATGCATCCAATTATACTCATATAAGGTTTTGGAAAGGAGAACCATAGTTGTATGCAATGCATCAGAAACTGTGCTGAATCCAATGATCCAAATTTAAACCTTTAAGATAAGAGAGAGAGATATATATGAAGAGGGAAGTGAACCTTGGCAGACTATGCTTTGCATTTAAGGCCTTGTTGAATCCAAAAGTCCTCTTGAAAACCACTTAAGGGAAGTGAACCATAGTTTCTTTCACTCTCATGAGTAGAAGGGCACATGATGAATCCAAAAATCCTTAAGGGTGAGAAATTTTTCTTAAGGGAAGAGAACCTAGATCCCCTTTACTCTTATGAGTATAAGTAGACTAGATGAATCCAAAAGTCCTTAAGGAAGAGTTAAATCCAAAAGTCTTATGAATCTAAGTTTTAAAACATGAGAAGTACTGTGTTTGTGTTTGGATTGTGTGATTTTGCAGGAATGTTTCCAAATGACCAATGAGGAGAAGTCTCATGGAGGAACTTAATCTGTGGAAGAAGAACATTCAATCCTAGTCATTCAGAGCCAGCCAGTCACTATACTGAAATACAAAGGCTTAGTATCAAAGCTTTGTACATAAAAAGGCTATTTCTAAATCTTTATATATCTCATGTTGATTTTAGTATTCAAGTGGTGATTTAGGACAAATGAGAACCTTGGTGAATTATGCTTTGCATTTAGGACTAAGTTGAATCCATATGTTTCTTTGAAGTATCTTAAGGGAAGTGAACCTTGGTTTCCATATACTATCATGAGTATATGGGATCATGTTGAATCCAAAAGTCCTTAAGGAAGTCTTTGTGTTTATTCTGCTTATATTATACTATAATCTCTTTAATATTTTTTTTTTAAATCTCTCTAAACTCCCTAAATCTCTCTAAACTCCCTAAAACTCTCTTTAAACTCTCTTAAAATCTCTTTAAATCTTAAACTCTTTTATAATCTTGTTTAAATTCTGCTTACTTTTAATCTCTGGTTACTAAAATCTCTGGTTACTTAGATCATAATCTTTAAACTCATTCAGTGTGTTGAATTTATCTTCCTTAGCCTAAATGATTTGTGTTTCTTACTGTTTCCATCTTGATCATTGAAAATCTCTGATATTCCTCATGGCAAACTTATAATCTTTCTTCTTTATATCTTGTTTAAGGATAAAGAAGACCATGAGAGCCTCAAAGAAAAGATGGCAGAGATGAGTTCTTGTAAGGATCCATCAAGTTATGTAAGGCTAAAGGGGTCGTTGAAGAGGAGGCTACAAGGAATGGTACTCATTGTTTCTGCAAGCCGCCTTCATTTGGAAAGCACAAGGAACTAACTCTGGTCTCTTGATATTGCTATAATGTCAAGGGAAGCACAAAGATGTGGCAAGACGACTATGCAGATGAACATGGAGTAAAAACATTCCAGAGCCTACCCAAGAAGTTTACATTCTGAATGAAGAAAGAAATGCCCATCAATCAGAGCCTACACCAGATAGTGTATATTCCTGAAGATGGAGAAAAAATCTTACTAAACAAGAAGGTCTTTCCTGAAGAAGAAAGATGATCCACAGCCCCGGTGACCATTGGCTCTAAATCTGTTCAAGTGGAGCTCATTTTTCTTCAAGCTTGTCTTCCTTGGTCGGAGAGTCAAGCTTGCGGAGGGGAGAGAATGAGCAACCAGCTCGCTAGAGAATGAGCAACCAGCTCGCTTTCAGCTTGATTTACCCAGCTCGCTTTACCTTGGCGTCATGCAGTCCAGCAGCTGAAGCCGCACATGTTCTTGAAGGAATCTGGGGAGAGACCAATATTACTTGAAGCAGCTTACTCCTCGAATCTTCCTTGACTCCTTCTCCCGGCCCATGCGGTAGGGAATTCTCTTGTCAGGGAAAGGAGGAGATATAACCTGGGAGGAGTCAGAGGTGAAGGAATGAGAGGCTCTGCGCTTGAGGTTGAATTGATTTAAGCTAAGAGAAGAAAAGAGACGGTCAGACGACTAGTGAAGATGAAATGGCCTTCTTGAAGCCATGAAACTCAGACTGCTCCGGCTGCAACTCTCCATTCACTCGCATCTTAACAAGACCTTTCAGGCCCAGTAGGAAGAAGTGTTCATATCTTGGAAAAGAAGATCAAGTTGACATGTGTGTGGCTTTGAAGAAGATGTCTAAAGAAAGTCACCAATCCATTGTTTGAGAGGAGGCCAAAGCAGTTCGATACTTAAGAAGAGGCCAGAAGAGTGCAAGCCAGAAGACAAAGCGGCTGAGGGAAAGTCTTATGAATCCAAGAAGCCCATTGTCGCCATGAATGGACTCAACTATGTGACTTATCTCACTGAGCAGAACAAGGCATAGATTGTGGTCTTTGCACACGAGGTTCAAAGAAAAGAAGGGCTCAACACAACCTGAGTTAGAACCAAGGTCCACCATGCTCCTGAAGAAGTAATATGGTGGAAAGTGATGAATCAGCTCAAGATTGTGATTAAATAAGAAGTAACTGAAAGATTTGCCACAAGATGTGTTAATCAATCAGAGTTATTTCAAACAAGAAAGTGGCTGAAGAAGCTACTAAGAAACTACAAAGGTGTAGCAGAAGCTTAAGACTAGAACCAAGGGCCATCAAGCAGTCAAAACCCACAAGTGAAGGGACAAAAATGTTTGTCAAAATCCATGATGCAAATGGAGGGACAAACTGTCAGAACTCACAAGTGGAGAGGCATGCAAATGGAAGGTGTTGAATCAGCTCAGAAGCTTGTATGGCTGCGCAAAGATATCAACCTGCCAAGAAGCTGTGAAGCAGAAAATGGTGGTTAGAGCAAAGAGGATTAAAGTGAAAGAGTTCAGAAGTAGCAGACATACTTGGATGACACTCTTCATCAACATTCCAAACAGATACAAAGGAAGATCCTAAACCATCCTATATATATTTTGAATAGATCTATCCCTTGTGAATTGATGCATGCGTCTGTGTGTGCTGAAACAGGTATAGCTTGGAGCTTATGTGCTAAAGCTGGATTTATTAACCTTCTAAAGGACAAGAGTTCAGAAGAAAGGGGGAGATAAGTACCGGTCTATGAAGAAGCTTCAAGATACTCAAACTTGTGAACCAAGGAAAAAGCTCACTTGCTGATTCAAGGAGGCCATGATCCAGAGTCTATGAAGTCCACCAAGATGGTCCTAAGACTCATAGACTCACTGGCCAATCCCTAGGCTGAGAAGACTCTACTCTTTTTCCCTTAACAAGGTTTTGTCCCATTGGGTTTTCCTTGTTAAGGTTTTTAATGAGGGAGTTCTTCAAGGTTCCAATCTTGACCTCCGGATCTACTATGGTCAAGCTTGAGGGGGAGTGTTGAAAGGGGTTAATAAAGAATCCCGTGCAAAGTTAGGGATTTCCGGAAAGACCGTGCAAAGTCGGGGACTTCCGGAAATCAATAATGTTGGAATAAAGTTATAAAGAATAAAGAGGTCCGTGCAAAGTTGGGGACTTCCGGAAGGTCCGTGCAAAAATAGGGACTTCCGGAAGGTCCGTGCAAAAATAGGGACTTCCGAAAGGTCCGTGAATAATCCGAGAGTTCTGGAAATCATAAAGTGCAAAGTCTGGGAGTTCCAGAAAGAGCTGTTGGAAGGATAAGGTTTCCAGTAAAGCAAAAGGAAAAGCAAAAGAAAAAGGCAAAAGGTGGTCAATAAAGCAAAAGGAGAAAGCATCTTCACTTTAGCATCTTTGAATCATTTAAAGGCTCCCATACATTGTATCTAGACACATTTTGACTAGGGTTTTCGTGGGTTTGCTCTATATAATGCCTTCATCCTCATTTGTAATCACTTAAGCAATTCTAATAAGAAAAAAAGCTTGTATATATCTCTCTCTCTCTTTCATGGCAACGAGTTTCCCTTTTTCTTGCTTTGTTTTTCATTTGTTCTTCATAAAATAGCTTAATTTCTTTCAAATCTAACAACTAGTGGGCTTTGTGATAGCCATGAACCGGCCACAAGCAGTAAAGGACCGACTGTAAGTGAGTATGATACGACTCTTGGCAGGCCTGGCATAAGTCAAAGGATGGGGCAGGATGGTGGCCAGGGGGAGTTTGATCCGGGATCTTCTTCCTCTTCAAGCATGGGTCATAGTCCTTCTCATGAGGGGGAGAATGTAAGTATACCAGTAGTTCATGATCAAGTCTATGTCCAAGAGTTACAGGGTACAGGAGCTGAAGCTGATGATGCAGTAGCGGTTGTTGAATCTCCTCAAGTGTTAAGAAGGAGTACAAGGGTAAGGAAAGATCCTGCCAACTGGATCAACACCAGGGTCTACTACAATGCTCAAGCAGTAGGACATCCTATTCAAGCTACTTGTTCGTTTGCTCATTTCCCAAAGGAACATCAGGTATTCATAAGCTCTTTAGATCAAAATAAAATTCCTAACACATATGAGGAGGCTATGGAATTGAAGGAATGGAGAAATGCTGTCCAAGATGAAATAAAAGCCATGATAAGAAATCATACTTGGGATGAATCATACTTGCCTAAGGGTAAAAAAGCAGTAAGTTCTAAATGGGTGTTTACTATTAAATATAATAGCATTGGTGAAATTGAAAGGTATAAGGTCAGGCTTGTAGCAAGAGGTTTTACTCAAACATATGGTGAAGACTTTGGAGATACATTTGCTCCAGTAGCCAAGCTTCACACTGTAAGGATTGTACTTTCTCTTGCTACTAATCTTGAATGGGAGTTGTGGCAGATGGATGTGAAGAATGCATTCCTTCAAGGAGAGCTAGAGGAAGAAGTGTACATGAAACCACCTCCTGGTTTAGAAGGCTTAGTGGTTGGTAGCAATGTCCTGAGATTAAGGAAAGCCATCTATGGATTAAAGCAATCTCCAAGAGCCTGGAATCATAAACTTAGTATGAGTTTAAGGGATAGAGGTTTTAGAAGATCTGAAGTTGATCATACTCTGTTTACCTTTCCTAGTTGTTTAGGTATAATTGTGGTATTAGTCTATGTTGATGACATTATTATCACAGGTAGTGACAAGGAAGGTATTCTAGAAACTAAGGCTTATCTTAAGACTAAATTTGATATTAAGGATCTCGGTTTAATGAAATATTTCTTAGGAATTGAGGTATGCAGGTCTAAAGAGGGTTTATTCTTGTCACAAAGAAAGTATGTGTTGGAATTGTTGAATGAAACAGGAAAGAAGGATGCAAAACCTATTAGCACTCCTATTGAAGACAGCTACAAAGCGGCTACTGAAGGGGAGGCTGAAGATCCTCTCTATGGAGATCCAAAACAGTATAGGAGATTGGTAGGTAAGCTTATCTATCTTACACTTACTAGACCTGATATTTGTTTTGCAGTAAACCAGGTGAGCCAACACATGCAATCACCGACTGTTAAGCACTGGGAGATGTTAGAGAGGGTGCTAAGATACTTGAAAGGAACATATGATCATGGCATATGGATGGGCTGTAACAAAAACACAGAGATAGTGGGTTATTGTGATGCTGTTTGGGCTGGAGATAGGAATGATAGAAGATCAACCACAGGCTATTGCACTTTTGTGGGAGGAAATCTTGTGACTTGGAAGACCAAGAAACAGAAGGTGGTTTCATGTTCCAGTGCTGAAGCTGAGTATAGAGCCATGAAGAAACTCACAAATGAACTAATTTGGATCAAGGCTGTACTGAAGGATTTGCAAATTGAAGACTCAAGACCAATCACTATGCATTGTGATAATCAAGCAGCCATTCACATAGCTTCAAATTCAGTGTTCCATGAAAGGACAAAACACATTGAAGTAGATTGCCACAAGGTAAGACAGGCGGTTGAACAGGGAGTTGTTTTACCTTGTTATACAAGAAGTTCAGATCAATTGGCAGATATCTTTACTAAAGCCACTACTACAAAGGTGTGTGAGTCTATTCTTCCAAGATTGGGACTTACAAGCGTTGGTGAGTAATCCTCTTGACTATGGGAATCATACTCTTTTTCCCTCAAAGTTGTTTTTGTCCCATTTTGGGTTTTACACTGTGAGGTTTTTAATGAGGTGATTTCCTGTAGTTTGTCCAAGCTTAACCATTCATCATAGTTAAGCTTGAGGGGGAGTGTTAGATTAGAAGGAGGTTTAAACATGCTTTATCAAGAGAAGAGTTTAGAGTGTTAGGCGTGTGTTAAGTGGTGTTTAATAACAAGTCTTGTAAACCACTATATAAACTCCTTGTACCTTACTTTAGAAAGTAAATAATACAATTCTTCATTCTTCTTCAATTCGATTCTCTCTCAATCTCTATTCTAAATCTCTCTCAATTCTTCACCATTCTACTAAAATTCACACTAAGTTCTTCATCAGAATTTAGCTTGAGGGGGAGTATTGGACAGTGCATGATCAAAGGCAGCTTAGTCTAAGGTTGATAAGCACTCGGGTCGCATGATAAGGAAGGGAGAGTCTAGTATGATAAGTTGTGATGATAAGGAAGCATATTTGATAAGTTTCCTTTTAAACGGTCATATTTGTACTCTTGCTTATCCCTAACCTAGATGACCTAGGAGCTCTCTATTTAAGGCTATGCAGCCTCCTTGTAATCGATGCACTAATAATAATATGAATCTACTTATATACTTTCATGGCTAAACTCTCTATTCTCTACATATTCTTAATGTTCATACTAAGAAATCTCTCTTGAATCCTTTTAAAGTTTAACATGTTCATGATCATTTGTAGCCGGGACATGTGTCTCTGGGACGTGCCGAGATGATTCTGGAACATGGACCGGCCTAAATGCTGGCTGTCTAGAAATATCAAAGCTTTCTAACAATGTTTTAAGATAAGCATTCTGATCAATACTGGAATTAGTGATATTTTGTATAGTTTCCCAAGTACCATCAGTATAATAAGGCTTATTTTCCAAAAATTTAACATCTCTTGAAACTAATACCTTCTGTGACTCAGAATCATAGCATTTATAACCTTTTTGGGTAGAAGAATAGCCTATAAAGACTGCATTAGTACTCTTCTCCTCCAACTTGTTCCTTCTATTCCCTGGTACTAAAACATAACAAACACAACCAAAAACTTTTAAATGTTCAAGGTGTGGTTTAATTTTATTTAGTACCTCAAATGGAGAAATGTCATGAAGAACTTTAGTGGGAATCCTATTAATCAGGTAACAGGCTGTAAGAACTGCATCTCCCCAAAATCTCTTGGGCACATTTCTATGAAACATCATTGACCTGGCCACTTCCATAAGATGGCGGTTCTTGCGCTCAGCCACTCCATTCTGTTCAGGTGTGTATGGACAACTAGTTTGATGAAGAATTCCATATTTGAGAAGATAATCTCTGAAAGTCTTGCTTGTATATTCTCCTCCATTATCAGTCCTAAAAACTTTCATCTTTGCATTATATTGGTTAGTAACATAAGAATGAAAGCTTCTAGAACTCTATCTTTGGAAGAAAGAAGAGTAATCCATGTATATTTAGATTTCTCATCTATGAAGGTTACAAAGTATTTTTGTTGTTCTCTAGAAGCACAAGGAGCTGTCCACACATCAGAATGAATTAGATCAAAGCAATGGTCATAAGTGGTAGACGATTTAGGAAATACAGTCTTGCAGTGTTTACCAAGAATGCAAGTTTCACATTCATTTTGATTAAAAGAAATTTTTGGAAATATGAGTTCAAGAGCCTTAAAATGAGGATGGCTTAATCTAGCATGCCACAATGGTCCATCATTCAACTCATTACTACTAGACAAACAAGATACTATATTAGGAGATAGTGTTAGTTTAGGAAAGATTAAGGAGAAGTTTTGAATAGATTAGAGTATAAACATCAAGAACATATAGAGAATAGAGAGTTTAGCTATAAGAGGAATAGAATAGAATCTTAGTATATTAGAGTGTGCGATTACAAGGAGGCTGCATAGCCTTAAATAGAAAGACTCCTAGGTCGCCTAGGCTAGGGATAAGTAAGAGTACATATAGGACCGTTACAACCGAACTTATCAACATACATGCTTCCTTATCTTCTCATCTTATCATGTGAGACTCTCCCTTCCTTATCAAGTGACCAGAGTGCTTATCACACTAGACTGAGCTGCCTTTAGTAACGCACTGTCCAATACTCCCCCTCAAGCTAAATTCTGATGAAGAACTTAGCTTGGAAATCATAAACAACCACCTCATTAAAAACCTTATGATGTAAAACCCAGTGGGACAAAAGCACCATAAGGGAAAAAGAGTATAATTGCTTATGATTAGAGGATTCATGGATAAGACATATCAAAGAGTCCAAGCCTAGGTAGAATGGACTCATATACCTTAGAAGTTGTTGCCTTGGTGAAGATATCCGCAAGTTGATCCATACTTCTGGTGTAGCATGGTAAGACTACTCCTTGCTCCACTGCTTGCCTCACCTTGTGACAGTCAACTTCTATGTGTTTAGTTCTCTCGTGGAATACAGAATTGGATGCTATGTGAATGGCTGCTTGGTTGTCGCAATGCATGGTCATTGGTCTAACTGTTTCTACACCCAAGTCCTTCAGAATAGCCTTGATCCATGTTAACTCATTGGTGAGCTTCTTCATTGCACGATATTCAGCCTCTGCGCTTGAACAAGACACAATCTTCTGCTTCTTTGTCTTCCATGTGACCAAGTTTCCACCAACAAAGGTACAGTAGCCTGTGGTAGACCTCCTGTCTTCTTTATCACCAGTCCAGTCAGCATCACAGTATCCCACTATTTCTGAGCTTCCATTAGCTCCCATCCAGATTCCTTGCTCAGAAGTTCTTCTCAAGTATCTAAGAATTCTCTCCAGCATGTTCCAATGATGGACCTTCGGCTATTGCATATGCTGGCTAACCTGATTCACAAAAAAGCAAAGATCAGGTCTAGTAAGAGTTAAATAGATTAACTTACCTACTAGTCTTCTGTAGAGTTGCGGATTATTGAATGGTTGATCTTCAAGCTCCCCCTCATTGATAGCTTTGTAACTGTCCTCCAGAGGTGTGGTCACCGGTTTTGCATCTAGCTTTCCTGTTTCAGACAAAAGGTCAAGTGTGTATTTCCTTTGAGATAAGAATAGTCCCTCTTTAGAGTGACATATCTCAATCCCTAGGAAATACTTAAGCAAGCCTAAATCTTTAATGTCAAAGATGGACTTAAGGTAGGCTTTGGTTTCCTTGATCCCTTCCCTATCATCACCTGTGATAATGATATCATCCACATAGACCAACACAACTATGATACCTGACCGGCTAGGAAATGTGAACAGAGTGTGATCAGCTTCTGATTTCCTGAATCCTCTGTCCCTTAGTGACATGCTTAACTTGTGATACCAGGCCCTAGGTGATATTTTTAATCCATAAATAGCCTTTCTCAATCTCAAGACCTTGCCTGGTTGAACAATCCCTTCTAGACCTGGAGGTGGCCGCATGTACACCTCTTCCTCTAGCTCTCCTTGCAGGAAGGCATTCTTTACATCCATCTGCCACAATTCCCAATCCAGATTTGTTGCTAAGGATAGGACAATCCTCACGGTATGGAGTTTTGCTACAGGGGCAAAGGTATCACAAAAATCTTCTCCATAGGTCTGAGTGAAGCCTCTTGCGACCAACCTGGCCTTATATCTTTCCACATCTCCATTACTCTTGTATATGATCGTAAATACCCACTTTGAGCTCACTGCCTTCTTTCCCTTGGGTAACACGGCTTCATCCCATGTGTGATTCCTTTCCATGGCCTCTGTCTCATCACTTATAGCATCCCTCCAGACTTTGAGTTCCTTAGCCTCTTCATAGGATGTTGGAATGTGTCCCTGATCCAGGCTGCTAATAAAGGTCTTGTGATCTTCAGGGAATGAAGCAAATGAGCAAACAACTTGAGAGGGATGAGCAACCGCATTTGCATTGTAATAGACCCTTGTGTTCACCCAGTTTGATGGATCCTTCCTGAGTCTTGTGCTTCTCCTTAGAGGTTGAGCTGTCCCTGATGGTTCTTCTTCCCGCTCTTGCCTTTGATCGTGACCCTCAGAAGAAGAGCCAGTCCTCTCTTGATCACTGTCTTCTTCAAGATGTCCCCCCTCACGATCAATGTCTGGCCGGGAAGAGTTAAGGTCTTGCTGCGGCAAGCTTGGTCCAGTCCGGGACAATGTTGGACCACCTCCGGGTGAGCTAGGTTCTGACCAGGTCGAGGTAATTTCGTGCGGAACAGCTGGTTGAACAGGAGCCAAGCCAGGAACAGGACATGAACTAGGTTGAGGACATGGAACACCGGTAGAACCAGGTTGGGATGGTGAAGGTATGCCAAGATGATCAAAGATATTCCGAAGGCTAGTGGCCCGGTCTAGGGAGGAACCAGCAAGATCAACCAAGTTATCCCACTTTTGGTCACTATAGTAGCCAGTGTTCTCAATAAACTTAACATCACGAGACACCAAAACCTTCCTAGCTTCAGGGTCATAGCACTTGTAGCCTCTTTGGGTAGTAGAATACCCAATGAACATGGACCGTGTACTCTTAGCGTCAAGCTTGGTTCGGTTCTCCCCTGGAATCAAAACAAAGCACATGCAACCAAACACTCTCAAGTGGGTTAGAGAAGGTTTAAGAGCGTTTAATACCTCAAATGGGGAGAGATCATTGAGGACTCGGGTAGGAGTCCTGTTAATAAGATAACATGCGGTAAGGACAGCATCTCCCCAAAACCTCTTAGGAACCTTTGTATGAAACATCATTGCCCTGGCTACTTCCATCAGGTGACGATTCTTTCTCTCAGCCACACCATTCTGTTGGGGTGTGTACGGACAACTCGTTTGATGGAGAATTCCGTGCTTATTGAGATGAACTCTGAAGGCATGACTTGTATACTCTCCACCATTGTCTGTTCTAAAGATTTTAATCTTTGCATTGAAGTGGTTAGTAATATAATTTTGAAAGTTCACAAAGGCCTCTAAAGCTCTATCCTTTGATTGCATTAAGGTTATCCAGGTGTATTTGGATTTCTCATCTATGAAAGTAATGAAATATTTCTGATTCTCTCTAGATAAGCAAGGAGCAGTCCACACATCTGAATGCACAAGATCAAAACACTTTTCATAAACGGTTCCAAACTTAGTGAAAATAGACTTGCAATGTTTACCTAAGATACATGCCTCACAATTATCATTTTTAAACACAACATTAGGTAACATCAAGCCTAAAGCCCGAGAGTGAGGGTGTCCTAGTCTAGCGTGCCATAACACATTATTAGCATAAGCAGGAGCAGAATTTAAAGAACATAAAACAGAAGCTAAAGGTTGATCATTTCCCAGCAGATAAAGACCATTCTTAGTTCTTCCTTTCCCAAGCAACTTGCTTGTCTTAATATCCTGAAAATGTACATCATTAGGAGTGAAGATAACATTGCAATCCAAGTCATTTGTGGCCTTATGAACATAAACTAAATTAGAGGTGAAATCAGGCATGAAGAAAGCTCTAGTCTTTCTATCAAATAGTTCTAAGTTTCCTACCCCTTTAATTGGAATTCTATCCCCATTTGCAATGACAACATGACCCTTAGCAGGTTCTAAGTCCTTAATCAGTTCAATATTGCTAATCATATGATGGGATGCTCCAGAATCAATCACTAATGGTCTTTCATCCAGTTTTATAGTATGAGCAGTAGCATGAAAAGAGAACCCCATACCATTACCATAGCTTTCTTTCAGGGCTTTGATAAGAGCATCCAGTTCTGACCGCTTCACCACTTGATCTTGACCGGCTACTTGTGCAGCTTGAGCATTGATCACCGCCATTCCATCTTCCTCTGGATTGCGTGAGGATGTTCCCTGGTCAGCTTTAGCCTTGGTGATATTGGCTCGGACATCTCTGAACTTGGATGGCTTGAGGTGTGGGTGGAGAATCCAGCATTTTTCCTTAGTATGGCCCTTCCTCTTGCAGTGCTCACAGAACGACCCCCTTCTGTCATCTTGCTTGAAGTAGACACCTTTGTTTGCTGTCACAAGCTCCCCCTTTCCACTTAGAAGACCATGAGAGCCTTGTTCCCTCTGGATGTAAGCGCAAACTTCTTCTAGGGATGGAAGCTTATCTGATCTCAGGAGGTGCTTGATCAAGTCATTGTACATAGGATTCAGGGTGAGAAGGAGACCAAAGACCTTGTCTTGTTCACGTCTTGCAAGAAGAACCTCTGGATCAGTTGAGTTTGGTCTCAACATTTCAAGCTCAGCCCACAAGGAGCGAAACTTGCCAAAATGAGCTGTAAACTCCAAGTCCTCTTGGTGAAGGTTGTTGATTGCTCTCTTCACTTCAAACACCCTACTTAAATTTGTAGTGTTGCCGTAAACCTTCTTGAGTGTTTCCCATAGCTCCCTAGCACTTTCACAATACGAGTATGCCTCCAAGATAGGTCCATCCAATGAACTTTGAATGATAGACAGAACAAACTGATCCTCTTGAATCCATTTTTCTTCATCCACAATCATAATCTCCTGTCCATCCTCCTGTTGAAACGCCTTAGGTGGAGCTTCATCAAGAAGGAGATGCATTCCAAGTCCTCGGCCACCGAGAGTAGTCTTTACCATTCTAGACCAGAGAAGGTAGTTAAGGCCTTTGAGGGTGACTGGAATGACCATGGGCCGTGTGTTTTCCATCTTGAAAGGGTTTGGATTTATGAGGCAATGAAAAGAGGTGAACCCAGAAACAGAGGACACGAGGGTTTGAGAAAACAGGGTGCACAAGGTTTAAGAAGGTTTAAGCTCAGGATGCAACTCTACCCTTCTAAGACCTCAAGCCGTTCTTTGGTAAGCTGGAAATGACCTTCCTTTAGGATAAATGAGCTATCTTTAGACAGATTTGGTGAAGTGTACGGACTCTGGTTCGGGTTTGGTCGAAGAAGATGAGTACGGACACACACCTACTTAGCTCTAAACAACTCCCTTTGTATTACTTAGGCCATGAATGAGTTCAAGCTTACTCCTTTTACTACCCCAACACAGAAAGCAGCTATTTTGACACTAAGAATGCACTATCCAGAAATGTGTCCGTACAACAATGGTGGAAAGAGCTGGCTAAACTTGAAAACAACTTAAATGCGAGAGATAACCATGCCTAGTCTTCTTCAACTCATCACCCATGGTTCTGAGGATCCTGGATCTCAGAGAAGACAGACTTAAACATGTTTATCTCAAGGGAAGCGTTTGGGTATAGCCAGAAATATAAAGAGTAGAAGAGAAGGAATGAGTTTAAGAATGCGGAAGCTATGTGAGAATCATATCCTGCTCTGATACCATGTTAGTTTAGGAAAGACTAAGGAGAAGTTTTGAATAGATTAGAGTATAAACATCAAGAACATATAGAGAATAGATAGTTTAGCTATAAGAGGAATAGAATAGAATCTTAGTATATTAGAGTGTGCGATTACAAGGAGGCTGCATAGCCTTAAATAGAAAGACTCCTAGGTCGCCTAGGCTAGGGATAAGTAAGAGTACATATAGGACCGTTACAACTGAACTTATCAACATACATGCTTCCTTATCTTCTCATCTTATCACACTAGACTGAGCTGCCTTTAGTAACGCACTGTCCAATAGATAGATCATTCAGAATATAAAGTTCATCCTTAGTGCCGCCTCTGCCAAGCACTCTCTTTGTCTCAATATCCTGAAAACAACACTCATTAGGACTAAAGATCACATTACAATTTAAGTCAGTTGTAGCTCTTTTCACAGAAACCAAATTGGATGTAAATGATGGCATATAGAATGCTTTACTATCTTTCTCAAACAACTTTAGATTACCTATACCTTTAATTGGAATTTTAGTTCCATTTGCTATGACAACATTACCTAAGGCAGGTTCTAAGTCATTAATCAAACCTATATCACTGATCATGTGATGGGATGCTCCAGAATCAACAATTAATGGCTTGTTAATAGTTTGAACATTATAAGAAGCATGAAGAGATTTACCAACAACTTTACCAGAACTCTCTTGGAGGGCTTTGATGATGGCATCAAGATCAGACTTGGTAACATAGTCTTGGCCGGATGATGAAGTAAGTTGCACCTCCTTTCCTGGTCTTTGTTCATTCTCAATGGTAGTTATCATCCTTGAGACAGGTGAAGGAGCACTCACTTGATTTCCCTTTCCAGATAAATTGTTTCTAAAACCGGTTCCCTTATTGAAGTCACGCCATCTTGAAATAGAAGCTGGTTTAAGATGTGGATGAAGTGTCCAACAATGGTCATTATGATGACCTTTCTTTTTACAATGAGCACACACAACAAACCGCCTATCATCCCCTCTGAAAGAACTCTTGTTTGCAGTGACCAAATCCCCTTTACTTCCAAACAGACCCTGTGAACCTTGTTCCTTTTGGATCTTAGCACACACATCATCCAAGTTTGGTAACTTGTCTTCACGCAAAAGATGTTTAATCAGGTCAGTGTAGCTTGAGTTCAAAGTCATTAAAAGTCCAAAGACTTTGTCTTGCTCCCTTCTCTCATGTAGGATCATAGGATCAGTAGTTGGTGGTCTTAACATTTCCAGCTCTGCCCAGAGAGCTCTATAAGTTCCAAAGTGTTTAGTGAATTCAACCTCCTCCTGTCTAAGTTCACTGAGAGATTTCTTGACCTCAAAGATCCTCATTAAGTTTGAAGTATTTCCATAGACATTCTGAAGAGTGTCCCACAAATCCTTTGCATTTTCACAGTATGAATAGGCTTCTAGTAAGGACTTCTCAAGGGAGTTTTGTAAGATGGACAAAACCATTTGATCTTCCTGGAACCACTTCCCTTCTTCTTCAGAGTGAGCCGCGAGAACTTCTCCTTCTGCATCATTATTTGAAGCTCTACCAAGGATAACATGCGACCATAAACCTCTACTACACAATGTTGTCTTCATTGTTCTAGTCCACAAAAGATAATTTGCACCTTTGAGGACAATAGGAGCCATAACCATCTGTTTCTGAAGCTCCATGACCAATCTTTTTAAAGAACTCCACACAAACTTTAGACAATGATCACAGAGATGATCAACACAAATGACTTAGCAACCGGATTTTTAGCCAAACCTCCTGAATCTATCACTTCTCTAAACTACCAATCAATCCGAGTTATCCTGAAGTTCAGTTGCACAACTTAAGCTAATGCTTCAACTTCCAATATCATCAAGTGAACAATCTAAACTTTCACAACTATCACTCCAGACAAACAATCTTGATAGCTATTATTCAGATTTCGAAGATTAGAGTATTACTTGCAGAGGAAGGAAGAATGATCCAAGAACAACTTTCCAGAAAACTGGGATTCTCTCAATCACAACTGGAACGAATACTATCTGGAGAATAACCAGATTGAGAATCAGGAGCTGCAGGATTGATAATCGGCACGATCTGTTCGACTTTCGTGATGAAGAAGCAATCAACAACTCGCGATCGAGATTTTGAGAAAAACAGAGCCGAATCTCAACAAACTCATACAAACTTGATTCAGGTCTCAAAAGGATCAAAGATCGGCTCGTTCTGATGATAATTCAGAAGAAGAAGATGATCAAGAAGGTGAAGAACAACAAGATCGAGTTTTGCGGAACCTTCGAACAGAGGTTTGACGCGAAGAAGAGAATCGAGTTCTTGTGAACAAATCTCGATCGATCTTGTGAACTGGATCAACTGGATCAAAGATCGGTGCCTCCTGATGACGATCCACGTGAGAAAACAATCCAGAAGATTCAAACAGCAAGATTTGAAGATCACGATTTCGAACTGAAATTTTGGCGCGAAGGAAGAACTCTCGAATTTTCACGATCACGATCGATCTTGTGAAAGAAACACCACCCACAGATTGAAGATCGACACCTCCTAATGATAATCTGCGTGAGAAAGAAGATTCAGAGAAGCAAGATTGAAGATTTGTGATGATCGCATTTGAATCCGATTTTGGCGCCAAACGAACCAGGTTTGATTCGATCGCAAGAAACCAATCAAACTTATCAAACTCTGCAATTCTGATGAAGGATGATCAGAAATCGCCAGAGAGGTTGTCGTCTAGGAAAGGAATGGTGATAGATGATGAAGAACTCGCCGGAAGATCAAGGCCCTCCGCAACTAGGCTCGTTTCGAAGATGAAGATGAAGTTTTGAAGAAAAAGAAACAAAATTTGCAGAGAACCTGCTCTGATACCATGAGAGAATTAAGAATGTAATTGAAGAATCAACAGAGTTTAGCATAAGAATGATGAAGAATACAGAAGATTAGAGAGAGAGAGAATTCGATTAAGAAGAATTAGAAAAGAATGAAGTATCTTTCTCATTAATCTGAATCAAGTGTACATCAGGTATATATAGTAGTCTACAAATCGAAAAAGGGCATAGCCTTACACAAATGTATTCCCCTGAGTACAACCCCTCTCCTTTACTTAGTCTCTCAAAGCTATTTCTTTTCTACAGTCCAAACATCAGAGTGAATGAGATCAAAGCAATTTTCATATATAGTTGTAGACTTAGGAAACACTGATTTACAATGTTTACCTAGTATACAAGCTTCACATTCATCATTTTTAAAAGACATACTTGGCAACAATAGTTCTAAAGCCCTAGAGTGAGGATGTCCTAATCTAGAATGCCAAATAGCACTATTAGCCTTATTCAAAACAGAGTTGAAAGCAATAGATAAAGAGAAATCTGGTTGTGTGTCTTCAAGCACATACAAGTCATCCTTGGACACTCCCTTTCCAAACACCTTATTAGTCTTAATATCCTGAAAGTAAATATCATTAGGACCAAAGATAGCATAGCAATTAAGATCAGAGGTTGTTTTCTTAACACTTAGCAAGTTTGAGGTGAATGTGGGCATATAGAAGGCTGTTGATTCTTTATTAAACAATTTCAGGTTTCCAATTCCTCTTATTGGTATCTTATGATCATTAGCTATTACTACATCTCCTAAAGCCGGTTTCATATTGATAAGTAGTTTTTTGTCACTAATCATATGATGAGAAGCTCCTGAATCTACAATAAGTGGCTTAGTGAGATTTAGAGCTTGAAAAGAGTTACCAGAGGTATTAGCTTCCTTAAGTGCTTTTATCAGTGCATCAAAGTCCGATTTTCTAACGAATTCTTGTTGAAATGTTGCAAGGGCTTTCCCTTCTTCATTTGTTGGCGTGGATGAGCTAGTGCTAGCCTTGGCTCTTGCCTCATGAGTTGCTTCTTGGGAGAGATTGGCCCTTGGTTGGTTTACCCATTTTGGCTTTAAGTGTGGATGGAGAATCCAACACTTGTCCTTAGTGTGGCCTTCTTTCTTGCAATAATCACAGAATCCTCTTCTTTCCCCACGGTTCAAGCCTCCTTTCTGGTAGGTGTTTGCCTTGTTGACTGTGATGAGCTCTCTTTTGCCTCCAAAGAGGCCTAATGATCCTTGTTCCTTCTGAATCTTATTGCATACTTCTTCAAGACTTGGATGTAAGTTTTAGAAGTTTAGGAAGAGTGGAGAGAGTTTAGGCGAGAGATTAGGTAAACACATATTATTAGAATAGGATTTCTTGATTACAAAGAGAGACCTTAATGATCCTTTTATACAAAAATGGATAACCTAAAAGCGACTACTTTAGGTAAGAGTGTGTGCTTCCTCTTTAGTGCTGGCGCCTCTTTCCCCTTTTGTGCTGGCAGAGGTGAGTCACCAATCCTTCTAGAAGATTCATTACTAGCCGTTAACACTCTTTTCCTTGGTGAATTGCTTCCTTATTCCAACACTCCCCCTCAAGTTTTACATCATTGGTGAATGATTAAAACTTGGACATCAAGAGGATTTACCTCATTAAAAACCTTAGAATGCAAAACCCAGTGGGAGAAAAACATTCTAAGGGAAAAAGAGTATGAATCCTTCATGATAGGGAAGTTACTGGAATGGTAGGGTTGTGAGTCCAAGCTTAGTATGGATGAACTCACAAACCTTCAAACTTGCCGCCTTGGTGAAGATATCAGCCAATTGATCAGAACTTCTTGTATAGCATGGAAGTATGATTCCTTTCTCCACAGCCTCTCTAACCTTGTGGCAGTCCACCTCAATGTGCTTGGTTCGTTCATGGAAGACAGAATTGGATGCAATATGAATGGCTGCCTGATTATCACAATGCATTGTGATAGGTGTGCTGCTTTCAATGTTGAAGTCTTTGAGAAGAGCCTTTAGCCATATACACTCGGTAGTTAACTTCCTCATAGCCCTATATTCAGCTTCAGCACTTGAACAGGATACTACTTTCTGCTTCTTGGTCTTCCAAGTGACAAGATTACCACCTATGAAGGTGCAATAACCAGTAGTTGATCTTCTGTCTTTCCTATCCCCAGTCCAATCAGCATCACAATAGCCAACTACTTCAGCGTTTCCATTCTTTCCCATCCATATTCCCTGAGTGTAAGTCCCTTTCAAGTATCTCAGAGTGCGTTGTATCATCATCCAATGATTCTTCCCAGGGGCTTTCTATTAATCTACACACGACAGCAAGCCCAACTATAAGACTTCTAGAAGAAAGATACAGACGGCTGGGAGAAGTTAATGGTCTGGGATGTCGATTACTCAAGTGAGGAGAGGAAGTTAATGACCTTGGATGTCGACTACTCAAGTAAGGAAAGGAAGTTAATGGCCTGGATGTCGATTACTCAAGGCTGGAAAGGAAGTTAATTACTTCCCCTTTGAGAGTTAGGCAACAAATAGTTTATGGAAAGTAAATATGTGAGCCTAATTAATGTAATTAATGTATTTATTGTAACTTAGGCTATAAATACTCTAACCTATGTAACTAATCTGTCAAGGAAATATAATTCTCCTTCTCTAATTCTCTCATACCAGCCGCCAGCTCTCTCTCTCTCTCATTTGTCACGAAATGTCTTCCTCTTAGTCTTCCATACTTTTGTTCTTCATCTTATTCAGAAAACTCTCTCTAATCTTCTCTTATATTCCGCATATTCTTACATGGTATCAGAGCCTTGGCTCTTATATTCTCAAAATCTCTGTACACTCTTGAAATAAATCCTCCTAATCTCCTCACTCTGAGATTGAACAATCCTCAAATCCTTGTGGTGCTGAGTTGTGAGAGGTTAGGATTATTTATTTCTTGAAAACACTTCATCCTACTCTTTCATCACCTAAATCGTTTGTAATCATCATGGAAGGCACAAGAGTTGTTGTTCCAGTGACTTTGAAAGGGGTTAATTACCTCCTCTGGGCTAGAACCACCAAGACAGTGCTATGTAGCCGTGGGTTATGGAGCCACATCCTTAGGAGTGAAGCACCTAATGCCACGGTTGAAGGAACTGGTCAGGAAGTGGCTATCACCAATGAAGACAGGTGGTTTCAAGAAGACCAACTAGTCCTATCTGTGATTCAAAACTCACTTGAATCAACTATCCTTGAAGCATACTCCTACTGTGAGACAGCCAAAGAGCTGTGGGAGACTCTTCAAAATGTCTATGGCAACACCTCCAATCTCAGCCGTGTGTTTGAAGTTAAGAAAGCTATCAATGAGTTAACTCAAGAAGACATGGAGTTCACTCAACATTTTGGAAAATTTAGATCCTTATGGGCTGAACTTGAAATGCTTAGACCAAGCACAGTGGATCCCATGGTTCTGAATGAGAGGCGTGAGCAAGATAAAGTCTTTGGACTTCTTTTGACTTTAAATTCCTCCTACAATGATCTCATCAAACACCTCCTAAGGTCAGACACCCTTCCAAGCCTTGAAGAAGTGTGCAATAAGATTCAGAAGGAACAAAGTTCACTTGGTCTCTTTGGAGGCAAAGAAGAACTCATCTCAGCCAACCTCACTCAAGAAGTAACTCTTGAACCAAGGAACAAGGCAAGCCCAAGCTCATTCACGCCAATCACTGAGGGAGATGGGAAGCACTTGCAACATTTCAACAAGAGTTTGTGAGGAAATCCGACCTTGATGCACTAGTCAAGGCACTCAAAGAATCAAACCTCTCTGGTAACTCATTCCAAGCTTTAAATACCTCTAAACCACTTATTGTAGACTCAGGAGCCTCTCATCATATGATTAGTGATAAGAATCTAATGAGCAATATGGAACCGGCTTTAGGAGATGTATTAATAGCTAATGGAGATAAGATACCAATTAGGGGAATTGGGAACCTTAAATTGTTTGATAAAGAATCAACTGCCTTCTATATGCCTACATTTACCTCTAACTTACTAAGTGTTAAGAAGACAACCTCTGATCTTAATTGTTATGCAATCTTTGGTCCTAATGATTTTTATTTTCAGGATATTAAGACCAATAAAGTTCTTGGAAAAGGAGTGTCCAAGAATGATTTGTATGTACTTGAAGACATACAACCAGACTCAACTCTATCTATTGCTTTTAATTCTATTTTGAATAAGGCTAATAGTGCTATTTGGCATTCTAGACTAGGTCATCCCCATTCTAGGGCCTTAGAACTATTGTTGCCAAGCATGTCTTTTAAAAATAATGAATGTGAAGCTTGTATACTTGGAAAACATTGTAGATCAGTGTTTCCCAAGTCCTCAACTATTTATGAAAATTGTTTTGATCTTATTCACTCTGATGTTTGGACTTCACCATGCATGTCTAGGGATAATCATAAGTACTTTGTCACATTTATAGATCAAAAATCAAAATATACTTGGATAACTCTCTTACCAACAAAAGATAGGGTCCTAGATGCATTTACTAAGTTTCAAGCATATGTGACTAACCATTACAATGCCAAGATCAAAATCTTTAGATCAGATAATGGAGGAGAATACACAAGTCTAGCATTCAAGCAATACTTGGACAAACATGGAATCATCCACCAAACTAGTTGTCCATACACACCACAACAGAATGGAGTGGCTGAAAGGAAGAACCGGCATCTCATGGAGGTGGCGAGATCCATCATGTTCCAAAGCAATGTTCCAAAGAAATTTTGGGGAGATGCCCTTGTCACAGCTTGCTATCTCATCAATCGCCTACCAACCAAAGTCTTAGAGGACTTAACTCCATTTGAGGTACTCAACAAAAGTAAACCATCTATCTCACACTTACGAGTCTTTGGGTGTGTGTGTTATGTACTTATTCCAGGAGAACAAAGAAATAAATTGGAAGCCAGGAATATTAAAGCCATGTTCATTGGCTATTCAACTACTCAAAAGGGATACAAATGCTACAATCCAGAGACAAGAAAGGTTCTTGTATCTAGGGATGTGAAGTTTGTAGAATCCAAAGGATTCTATGAAGAAAAGAATTGGGATGAACTCAAAGACCTCTCCCAATCCACATCTGACCGGGCCACCAACCTCTGACACCTTATGGAGAATCTTGGGATAACATTACCAGATGCACCAAAATCAACTCACCAAGAACCGCCAACTACTTCTCCATCTAATACAACTCAAGCGGCTAGTTCTCTTGATCATGAGGGAGGCAATGAAGGTGATGAGCTTGATGAGCTTGAACTTGAACCTACTAACCAAGAAACAAGCTCACACGTACATGATCACGAAGAACATGAGGAATCCAAAACTGAGGCTGAACAACAAGCAGAAGAACAGGCGGCCCAACCAGACACCCAAGTAGTACTAAGGAGAAGCCAAAGGGAAAGGCGACCAGCTTCAAATTGGATCAACACCAGAGTATACTACAATGCCCAAGCAGTAGCTCACCCAACTCAAGCTGTTTGGTCCCTAGCTCATGTTCCCTTAGAACATCAAGCATTTGCAGCAGTCCTCAACCAAGAACATATACCAAGAAACTATGAGGAAGCAAAGGAGCTTAAAGTGTGGAGAGATACAGTTAAGGCTGAATGCAATGCCATGGACATCAATCACACTTGGGATGAGGCCGATTTACCTAAGGACAAGAGGACAGTGAGCTCCAGATGGATCTTTACCATTAAATACAAAAGCAATGTAGAGATAGAAAGATACAAGGCAAGACTAGTTGCAAGAGGTTTCATTCAGACCTATGGAGAAGACTACAATGACACCTTTGCACCAGTAGCCAAATTACACACTGTAAGGGTTCTTCTCTCTTTAGCTACTAACCTTGATTGGGAGTTGTGGCAGATGGATGTCAAGAATGCCTTCCTACAAGGAGAACTAGAAGATGAAGTGTATATGACACCTCCACCAGGCCTTGAAGATACGGTGACTCCAGGAAAGGTTCTAAGGCTGAGAAAAGCTATCTATGGCCTCAAACAGTCACCAAGAGCTTGGTACCATAAGCTAAGTATCACACTTAGAGATAGGGGCTTTAGAAAGTCTGAGGCAGATCATACCCTCTTCACACTCCAAAGTCAAACAGGTATTGTAGTCATTCTCATCTATGTAGATGATATAATCATCTCAGGGAATGACAAGGTAGGAATTCAATCCACTAAAGTTTATCTTAAATCTATGTTTGATATAAAAGACTTGGGTGAACTAAAGTACTTCCTAGGGATAGAAGTATGCCGAACACAAGAAGGCCTCTTCTTATCACAAAGGAAGTACACACTTGATCTTCTAGTTGATGCAGGAAGATTAGAAGCTAAACCAGCGAAGACTCCCCTAGAAGAAGGGTACAAGGTGGAACGTGAGGGGGAGCTTGGAGATGAGATGTTTGGAGACACCAAACTCTATAGGAAGATGGTTGGTAAGCTAATTTATCTAACCATTACTATACCTGACTTGTGTTATGCTGTGAATCAGGTCAGTCAACATATGCAAGCCCCAAAGGTGCATCACTGGAACATGGTGGACCGGATCTTAAGATACCTGAAAGGAACACACGACCAAGGCATCTGGATGGGGCGCAACGGAAGCTCTGAAATCGTGGGCTATTGTGATGTTGATTGGGCTGGAGACAGGAATGATAGGAGATCAACTACCGGTTATTGCACATTCATTGGAGGCAACCTAGTTACTTGGAAAACAAAGAAGCAGAAGGTGGTTTCTTGTTCAAGTGCTGAAGCTGAGTACCGAGCCATGAGGAAGCTCACCACAGAACTTACCTGGCTCAAGAATCTGCTCAAGGATTTAAACATAGAAGTCACAACACCAATCACCATGCATTGTGACAACCAAGCTGCCATACATATAGCATCCAACAATGTATTTCATGAGAGAACCAAGCACATTGAAGTAGACTGCCACAAAGTGAGACAAGTAGTGGAGCAAGGAGTTGTCCTACCATGTTACACAAGGAGCTCGGATCAACTTGCAGATATATTCACCAAATCCGCAAGTTTAAAGGTATGTGAGTCCATATTTCCAAAACTTGGGCTCATAAACCTTCCCAACCATGGAATCCCCATAGCCAAAAGATCCATACTCTTTTTCCCTTAAGATGTTTTTGTCCCAAAGGGTTTTGCATCTTAAGGTTTTTAATGAGGTGAGTCTTTATGGTTTCTGTTGGAATGATGAAGTATGATGAATTCATCTAAGGAGTGTATTGGCGTCTTTCACTTGTATATGCCTTAGACTTGTGTAGATTAATGATAAGTATATCTCTGTATCCAAACAAGTCTAGAATAGGATTAGTATAAATAGGTGTCTCTCACTCACTTTGTAAGTATGAAAATTCATTCTTCTAAAAATTCTAATAAGATCATTCTCTAATTCTCAAATTCTCTCAATCATCAAATCTTTCATGGTATCAGAGCAAGGTTTTGATCAATCTGGCATAAGAAACTCGAAAACAAACTTGCGATCTGTTGTTTGAAACTCTGAAACCATCCTAGCCGCGGTTCATCGAAAGTTCCTTGGTTCTTGCGGCTTGATTTCGATTTTTTCTGGTTAATTTCTTCTACTAACGTGATTCTCCGGCGAATTCTGTGATGATCCACGGTGATTTCATCAAATTTGGTGGTCGGGATCAAAAGTTATCAAGAATTCTCCACCGGTGGTTCGCGATCGTGCCGCCGTGAATACCTGGGTTTTGATCTTCGATTTCTTCTTCAATTCTTCATCAAATCCGGTGATTCCAAAGCCAATTCTCATTATAATTGATTCAAGATGATGAATCGGGAGGTCCGCTCAGCTCAATCTCAAGATTTGTGATCATTCTCACTGATTTTCTGAAATCGGTCCTTCTTCGCACATCCTTGGGTATTTGGTTTCGATCTTCAGTTTTCTCTCAATCTTTTTCGAATCCTGCATGATCCAATCTTAGTTTAGGATCTTGTGAATAGATTCTGGAGATCTGATTGCAATCCTCTAGTTTTAATCCTCATTAGTCGATTTCTTGCAAGTGAAGAAAGTTTGATTTTGAAAGCTAGATATGGCGGGAAACGGGTTTCGATTTTTAATTGATTTCTGGAGCTTTTTGTTATCTGGATCTCTTGTATTGAAGTAGTTTAGGTTGTGGACAAGTATTAAAGGATAGGCAGAAGGTTTTCTGGTTGATCCTGGTTTCTTGTTAAGCATCTTTGGACTGTGTGTTGGTCTTCTCGCGTGTGTGTGGTGTGGCTGCTGTGTGTGGGTTGTTTGTGATTGTGCAGGCTTAAGATCGATTCAAATGGAGCTGCATCCACAAATGAAGGCTCCTATCGTGCTCCATGGAAATGCTGAACAAACCCTATGGTTCCAGCAAGATCAAACGGTATTAGCTATTCTTCAATGCTCCCTTGCTAGCTCTCTTTTAGAAGCATACTCTTATTGCTCTAGTGCTAAGGAACTTTGGGAGACTTTGAAAGCAGTTTATGGCAATACTACTAACCTCTTAAGAATTTTTGAGGTAAAGAAAGCTCTAAATGAGCTTAAACAGGAAGATGTGGAGTTCACCAAACACTATGGATCATTCAGAGCTTTGTGGGCAGAGCTGGAGATGCTTAGACCAGCCTCCATTGATCCTCTCACTCTTCTTGAAAGGAGAGAGCAAGATAAGGTGTTTGGGCTGCTAATGACTTTGAACAATTCTTACACTGACTTGATAAAACATATTCTCAGGGAAGATAAGTTACCAAGTCTTGAGGATGTTTGTGCAAAGATACAAAAGGAACAGGGGTCACATGAACTCTTTGGGCACAAATGTGAAATGGTGGTGGCGCATAAGGGTGTTTTCCGATCGGTTGCAGCTGACATCAAGAGGAAGAAGCAGCTGTGTGACCATTGCAAGAGATCTGGCCATAGCAAGAAGGAGTGCTGGGTGCTCCATCCAGAACTCAAGCCTAGTTGGTTTGTTGGGAGGACCAAGAAATCTTCAATCGGTCCTAGTTCTTCTAACATGGTTCATGTTGTAGGTTGCTCAAGCGCTTGTACTATGGAGCCGGTGAATGCTTCCTCCTCAACTATGGCCAACCAAACTGAATATGTGACAAAAGCTGATCTTTAAAATCTTCTCAAAGCATTCAAGTCTGGTAATGTGTTGGGTAAAACTTATCATGTTTCTTTAAACACATCTATGGCTTCTAACTCCTTAATTGTAGACTCTGGTGCATCTCATCACATGATTAAAGACTTAGGTTTGCTAGATCATGTTGAACCTGCTTTAGGAAGTGTTGTAATTGCTAATGGAGTTAATGTACCAATTAAAGGAGTAGGGAACCTTAGGTTGTTTGATAAGGAATCTAAAGCCTTTTATATGCCTTCTTTTACATCCAACTTACTCTCTGTTAAAAAGGCTACTACTGATTTGAATTGTAAGGCTATCTTTGGTCCTAATGATTTTTACTTTCAGGATATTGAAACAAGTCAGAAATTTGGCCAAGGAACTACAAGGAATGACTTGTATGTGCTAGAAGATTTACCTGCCTTTTCATTACAACCGTGTGCAAATCATGTTGATATGACTCTAAATGCTGAATTGTGGCATGCTAGACTAGGACATCCACATTCTAGAGCTCTTGAATTGATTGTACCTGGAATAAAATTGATCAATAATATTTGTGAATCTTGTGTTCTTGGAAAGCATAGTAGAACTGTTTTTGAACAATCAACTCATGCTTATGATAATTGCTTTGATTTAGTACACTCTGATGTTTGGACATCTCCCTTTCCTTCTAGAGAAAATCAGAAGTATTTTGTTACCTTCATTGATGAAAAATCTAAGTATACTTGGGTGACATTGCTTAATTCAAAAGATAGGGTGTTTGATGCATTTCTTAACTTTCAGACATATGTTACTAACCAATATAATGCCAAGATAAAGATTTTTAGGACAGACAATGGAGGGGAATATACTAGTACCAAGTTTCAGCAACACTTAGCCACACATGGTATTGAACATCAAACAAGCTGTCCTTACACTCCACAACAAAATGGAGTAGCTGAGAGGAAGAACAGACATTTGATGGAAGTTGTGAGAACAATGATGTTCCACAAGAAGGTTCCTAAAAGATTTTGGGGAGATGCATTACTAGCTGCATGTTACTTAATCAATAGAACTCCAACTAAAGTTCTAGATGATTTGAGTCCTTTTGAGGTATTAAACAAAACTAAGCCAACTATTGATCATTTAAGAATTTTTGGATGTGTTTGTTTTTTTTTAGTACCAGGAGAACTTAGGAATAAGCTGGAACCAAAAAGCATCAAGGCTATGTTCCTAGGATACTCTCCTACTCAAAAAGGATACAAATGCTACAATCCAGAGACTAGGAGGGTCCTGGTGTCTAGGGATGTCAAGTTTAATGAGAACAAAGGTTTTTATGAAGATGGAACTTGGGAAGAACTTAAAGACATCTCTACATCCAATTCTGATCAGGCTGAGAATCTAAGGAAAATTTTAGAGAACCTTGGCTTAGTTCAACCAACCGCTCCAGCACCTGTCCATGTACCTCAGCAACATGATTCAAGCCCGAGTACTAGCTGGCATGGTCCGGCTACATCCAACCAGGAGACGATCCCTGGTCATGACCTTGCATCTAGCTCATCCCGTCCATTCTCAGTTCCCGGGGCTGTCCATGATCCATCTACTGGTGCTAGTTCTTCCGGTTCATCAATGCCTTCTCCACCATCCAGTCCTCCTGAACATCCTCTTGACCGTGAGGGGGGAGAAGAGAGTACACATGCTCAAGATGATATTCTAGTTTCAGCATCAAAAAGGCCAAGGGATCAACCCAATCTTGTACAAGCCGCTTTGGAGGAAGAAACAAATCAACCTGTGGCACTCAGACGAAGTACAAGGCAGAGGTTCCCAGCTGAAAACTGGAAGAATACAAGGGTGTACTACAACCACAATGCAGTAGCACATCATGATCAGGGAGTATGTTCTTTAATTAGTATTCCTACTAATCATGTTGCTTTCACTGTGAGTTTAGATAAAGAACAGATTCCTAAGAGCTATGAGGAGGCTATGGAGATTAAGGAATGGAGAGATGCCATTCAAGATGAGAAACAAGCTATGGAGAAGAATGGAACCTATGCCCCAGCCATTTTACCAAAAGGAAAAAAGGCTGTAAGTTCAAAATGGATATTCACCATTAAGTATAAAAGCAATGGTGAGATAGATAGGTATAAAGCTAGATTGGTGGCTAGATGATTCACACAAACTTATGGTGAAGACTATAGGGATACCTTTGCTCCAGTAGCTAAACTTCACTCAGTTAATGTTGTTCTTTCTCTTGCTACTAACCTTGAATGGGATTTGTTCCAAATGGATGTTAAGAATGCTTTCTTACAAGGCGATCTAGAGGATGAAGTGTACATGACACCACCACCAGGTTTGGAAGATGAGGTTAATGGCGGCAACACTCTCAGACTAAGAAAGGCAATATATGGTCTTAAGCAATCTCCAAGAGCTTGGTATCATAAGCTGAATGTAACTCTAAGGGATAGAGGTTTCAAAAGATCTGAAGTTGAACACACTCTGTTTACACTTAAGAGTAAGGAAGGTATTGTGGTTATACTTATCTATGTGGATGATATAATCATATCAGGAAGTGATAAAGTTGGTATTGAATCAACTAAAGCCTATTTGAAAAGTGTTTTTGATATTAAGGATCTAGGAGAATTGAAATATTTCTTAGGAATTGAAATATGTAGATTCAAGGAAGGTCTCTTTTTATCTCAAAGGAAATATATTGTGGATTTACTAACCTCCACAGGCATGTTTGAAGCTAAACCAGCTAAGACACCCCTTGAAGAAGGCTACAAAATAGAACCTGAGGGGGAGCTAGGAAATGACAAGTTTCATGATGCAAAATTGTATAGACAAGTGGTTGGTAAGCTTATTTACTTAACCATCACTAGACCTGACCTATGTTTTGCAGTAAATCAGGTATCTCAACATATGCAAGACCCAAAGACAAGGCATTGGGATATGATCATTCGCATTTTGAGATATCTGCAAGGAACTAAGGAACAAGGTATATGGATGGGATGTAATAAGAACACAGAGGTTGTAGGTTATTGTGATGCAGATTGGGCAGGAGACAGAGAAGATAGGAGAAGCACAACTGGCTATTGCACCTTCATAGGAGGTAATCTTGTAACTTGGAAGACTAAGAAGCAAAAGGTTGTGTCTTGTTCTAGTGCAGAAGCTGAATACAGGGCTATGAGGAAGCTCACAACAGAATGCATCTGGTTGAAGCAACTCCTCTTTGACATCTTAGGCGAGAGCTTAGAATCACCAATCACTGTCCATTGTGATAATCAAGCTGCCATACACATTGCCTCTAACTCTGTGTTTCATGAGAGAACCAAGCATATTGAGGTTGACTGCCATAAGGTAAGGGAAGCTATTGGAAATGGTACAATTCTACCTTGCTACACAAGGAGTGAAGATCAGCTAGCTGATGTGTTTACCAAAGCTGTAACCTTGAAGACAGGCGGTTCCATCTACCCTAGACTTGGTTTGATGTCTCTTCCACACCAATGATCCCAACTTGGAGTGTTATACTCTTTTTCCCTAGAAAAGGTTTTGTCCCAATTGGGTTTTCCTTCTCTAGGTTTTTAATGAGGTAATGCTTCATGGTTGCAAGCTTAGGCATTCTCCATGTCTTAAGCTTGAGGGGGAGTGTTGGAATGAAGAAGAATGATGAATGCATCTAAGTTTGTATTGGCGACATCTCCATGTACTTGTCTTAGACTTGTGTAGGTTAATGATAAGTGTATCTCTGTATCCAAACAAGTCTAGAATAGGATTAGTATAAATAGATGTCTCTCACTCACTTTGTAAGTATGAAAATCATTTTCTCTAAAAATTCTAATAAGATCATTCTCTCTTTTCTCTCTAATCTCTTTCTCTCTCAATCTCTAATTCTCAAATTCTCTCAATCATCAAATCTTTCACTCAAGCCTAGCTGGTTTGTTGAGAGGAGCAAGAAATCTTCAACCGGTCCTAGTTCTTCTAACATGGTTCATGTTGTAGGTTGCTCAAGCGCTTGTACCATGGAGCCGGTGAATGCTTCCTCCTCAACTATGGCCAACCAAACTGAATATGTGACAAAAGCTGATCTTGAAAATCTTCTCAAAGCATTCAAGTCTGGCAATGTGTTGGGTAAAACTTATCATGTTTCTTTAAACACATTTATGGCTTCTAACTCTTTAATTGTAGACTCTGGTGCATCTCATCACATGATTAAAGATTTAGGTTTGCTAGACCATGTTGAACCTGCTTTAGGAAGTGTTGTAATTGATAGTTTTAGAAGTTTAGGAAGAGTGGAGAGAGTTTAGGCGAGAGATTGAGTAAACACATATTATTAGAATAGGATTTCTTGATTACAAAGAGAGACCTTAATGATCCTTTTATACAGAAATAGATAACCTAGAAGCGACTACTTTAGGTAAGAGTGTGATCTTTAGTGCTGGCGCCTCTTTCCCCTTTTGTGCTGGCAGAGGTGAGTCACCAATCCTTCTAGAAGATTCATTACTAGCCGTTAACACTCCTTCCCTTGGTGAATTGCTTACTCATTCCAACACTCCCCCTCAAGTTTTACATCATTGGTGAATGATTAAAACTTGGACATCAAGAGGATTCACCTCATTAAAAACCTTAGAATGCAAAACCCAGTGGGAGAAAAACATTCTAAGGGAAAAAGAGTATGAATCCTTCATGATAGGGAAGTTACTGGAATGGTAGGGTTGTGAGTCCAAGCTTAGTATGAATGAACTCACAAACCTTCAAACTTGCCGCCTTGGTGAAGATATCAGCCAATTGATCAGAACTTCTTGTATAGCATGGAAGTATGATTCCTTTCTCCACAGCCTCTCTAACCTTGTGGCAGTCCACCTCAATGTGCTTGGTTCGTTCATGGAAGACAGAATTGGATGCAATATGAATGGCTGCCTGATTATCACAATGCATTGTGATAGGTGTGCTGCTTTCAATGCTGAAGTCTTTGAGAAGAGCCTTTAGCCATATACACTCGGTAGTTAACTTCCTCATAGCCCTATATTCAGCTTCAGCACTTGAACAGGATACTACTTTCTGCTTCTTGATCTTCCAAGTGAAAAGATTACCACCTATGAAGGTGCAATAACCAGTAGTTGATCTTCTGTCTTTCCTATCCCCAGCCCAATCAGCATCAAAATAGCCAACTACTTCAGCGTTTCCATTCTTTCCCATCCATATTCCTTGAGTGTAAGTCCCTTTCAAGTATCTCAGAATGCGTTGTATCATCATCCAATGATTCTTCCCAGGGGCTTTCATATACTGACTTACCTGATTCACAGCAAAGCATAAGTCAGGTCTTGTAATTGTCAGATATATGAGCTTACCAACAAGTTTCCTGTATAGCTTCGGATCCTCAAATGTCTCTTCATCTTGCTCCCCCTCAGTTTTAGCCTTGTAACCATCTTCTAAGGGCGTTCTTGCTGCTTTTGAATCCATCATTCCTGCATTAGTTAGTAAGTCTACAATGTATTTCCTCTGAGATATAAACAACCCATCTTTAAACCTGCAGACTTCAATACCCAAGAAATATTTGAGTTCACCAAGATCTTTAATGTCAAACATAGCTTTAAGATATTCTTTTGTAGCAGAAATTCCTACCTTGTCATTCCCAGAGATGATAATATCATCCACATAAATGAGAATGACAACTATACCTTCTTGGTTATGTAAGGTGAATAAAGTGTGATCGGATTCTGATCTCCTGAAACCTCTGTCTCTTAGAGTGACATTCAACTTGTGATACCAGGCCCTAGGTGACTGTTTAAGGCCATAGATTGCCTTTCTTAATCTAAGGACTTTCCCTGGTGCAACTGAGTCTTCTAATCCAGGTGGAGGGGTCATGTAGACTTCTTCTTCTAATTCTCCTTGAAGGAATGCGTTTTTGACATCCATCTGCCATAGTTCCCAGTCTAAGTTTGCAGCAAGAGACAAAACAACTCTGATTGTATGCATTTTTGCTACTGGAGCAAATGTGTCTCTGTAATCTTCTCCATAGGTCTGGGTGAATCCTCTTGCTACCATTCTGGCCTTATATCTCTCAATCTCCCCATTACTTTTGTATTTGATGGTGAAAATCCATCTAGAGCTCACTGCCTTCTTTCCTTTTGGTAAGTCTGCTTCATCCCATGTATGATTTTTCTCCATTGCAGTTCTTTCTGCTCCCACGGCATCTCTCCAGACTTTTAGCTCCTTAGCTTCATCATAAGTCTTGGGAACTAACTCTTGATCTAGACTGCCTGTGAAAGCCAGATGTTGTTGTGGAATATGGACCATGTTGCAAACCGCTTGAGTAGGATGAGCCACTGCATTACTATTGTAGTAAACTCTCGTGTTCTTCCAGTTTGCTGGAGGAAATCGTTGTCTAGTGCTTCTCCGGAGTTCTAATGATGCTGGTACTTCATGCGAGTGTTGATGTTGATCATTGGTATTTCCAGAACTCGAACCAACTTCAGCTTCTGAGTTTCCTTCAGAGTTACTTGGACCGGTTTGTGACTCAGGTTCAGATTCTCTTCTTTGGATGTTGTTTGAATTAGTAGCTGAATCTTCATCCTCCTCATCATGACCATAGTCTTGTTGTCCCCCCTCAGGATGAAGAGGATGATGCTGCGAATGCTGATGAGTGTCTGGACCAAAAGAGGATATACCCAGGTTCTCTAAGATCTTCTTTAAATTCTCAGCCTGGTTGGGCGATTGAGAAGATATGTCTTTGATAGACTCCCACGTACCATCCGAGAAATAGCTTTTGTCTTCAAGAAACTTAACATCCCGGGAGATAAGAACACGGTTGGTATCAGTATTGTAGCACTTGTACCCTTTCTGTGTGGTTAAATATCCAAGAAACATGGCCTTTGTGCTCCTAGCCTCTAACTTGTTCCTCTGTTCCCCTGGGATCAACACATAGCAAACACATCCAAACACTCTAATATGATCAAGATGAGGTTTGGTTTTAGTAAGTACCTCAAACGGTGAAATGTCATGAAGGATTTTGGTCGGAAGTCTGTTGATTAAGTAGCAGGCCGTAACTAAGGCATCACCCCAAAACTGTTTAGGAACCTTCCTATGAAACATCATGGCTCTAGTCACCTCCATTAAGTGTCTGTTTTTCCTCTCAGCAACTCCATTCTGCTGAGGGGTATAGGGACAACTTGTCTGGTGCTCAATTCCATGTTTGTTGAGATAGTGTTTAAAGGCCTGGCTAGTATACTCCCCACAATTATCTGATCTTAGACATTTAACTTTAGCATCATATTGGTTAGTCACATACTTGTTAAAACTCATAAACGCTTCAAGAACTCTACCCTTAGATGGCATTAAGGTAACCCAAGTGTATTTTGACTTCTCATCTATGAAACTAACAAAATACTTGTGATTATCTCTAGAGACACATGGGACAGTCCAAACATCAGAGTGAACAAGATCAAAGCAGTTTTCATACATTGTTTGAGACTTAGGAAAAACAGACCTACAGTGTTTTCCAATGATACAAGCTTCACATAATTCATTATTGAAAGACATCCTAGGGAACATTAACTCTAGTACTTTAAGATGAGGATGACCAAGCCTAGCATGCCACAGATCACCATTCATCTTAGAATTATTGAAATTTGAAAAACAGGAAGCTAAACGACTAGGAGAACTAGGAGATAAGTCTTCAAGCACATATAGATCATTTCTGGTAACACCTTGTCCAAGAATCTCCTTAGTTTCAATATCCTGAAACACAAAGTCATTAGGCCCAAAGATAGCATGACAGTTTAAATCGGTTGTAGCTCTCTTGACAGATAGAAGGTTAGAAGTGAATGAGGGCATATAAAAGGCTCTAGATTCCTTATTGAATAATCTAAGATCACCTATTCCTTCTATTGGCACATTTGTTCCATTTGCTATCAAGACATTCCCTACAGCCGGTTCAATGTTCTTAATCAAATTCATATCACTGATCATATGGTGAGATGCCCCTGAATCTACAATTAATGGTTTAGTCTTAGTGAAAGCATTAAATGAGGCATGTAATGATCTACCAACAATCGCATTACCAGAGTTGTCTTTGAATGCTTTGATGAGAGCTTCAAGATCGGATTTCCTGACATACTCTGACTGCATTGGTTGGTATGGCACCATATGAGCTGGGTGAGTTTGAGAACTTCCAATGCATGATGAACTTGAGGAGCTGGCTTGTTGATTAGAGCTAGCTGGGCCGTGAGCTATTTGGTATGGGAGGTTCTTCTTGGGATAGTATCCAGTTTCCTGAGTGAAGTGAGCTCTAGGAACATCCTTCCACTTGTTTGGCTTGAGATGTGGATGAAGAATCCAACACTTATCTCTGGAATGTCCTTTTCGTTTACAATGATCACACATTATGCTCTTCTTGTCTTCCGGTTTGTAAAACCCTTTATTTGCTGAGATGGGTTCTTCTTCAGTCTTGTATGTGCTTTTGTGAGCCGTGAGAAGGTCACCTTTTCTTCCAAACAATCCATTTGATCCGGATTCCTTCTGTATTTGAGAGCATACATCTTCAAGGGAAGGGAGTTTATCTGCCCTCAAGATGTGTTTAATGAGATCGTTGTATGTGGGACTGAGAATCATGAGAAGGCTAAAGACTTTATCTTGTTCCCGCCTTTCCTTAATGACTTCAGGATCAAAGGACACAGGTCGGAGCATATCTAATTCTGCCCATAAGGAACTGAACTTCCCAAACAAGGAGGTGAAGTCTGGATCGTCTTGACTTAGATTGTTGATGGCCTGCTTGACTTGAAAGATCCTGCTAAGGTTGGAGGTGTTGCCATAGACCTTCTTGAGAATAGTCCATAGTTCCATTGATGTTTCACAGTGTGAGTAGGACTCCAGGATTGGACCATCTAAGGAGTTTTGCAGAACGGATAGGACATATAGGTCCTCCTGATGCCACTTTCGCTCATCCGTGATGACCATTTCATCACCATCTTCATTCTGGATTAGACTAGGAGGTGCTTCATTAAATAGGAGATGATCTCCCAAACCCCGGCCTCCAAGAGCAGTCTTTATCATGCGAGACCATAAGACATAGTTTAAACCTTTAAGGATCACTGGAACGGCTATTTGGCGAGTGTTCTCCATGAGGAAGGTTTTAGGTCCGTACAACAATGGTGGATAAAGCTTGGTCTTCACGGTAAGGCAAAGATCACTGTTGTTTTAGTAGATTGATGATTGGTTCTGGTAAGAAGACTTGAAATGGGACGAAAAGAGCCTCCTTTACTTAGTCTGGAACTTCAGCTGTAAAACCCTCGAACTTGTACGGACAGGTACAAAACCCTCTTTTCGCAGACTTGAATCTTGAAGCAAAATGCCTTCTTTTGGTCTTAAATGACTTCACCGGATGCAGGAAGGAAGGGTTTGTTGAGAAAGGAGACAAGAGGAGCTGCCTTTGAGGAGATTAGAAGGGTGTACGGATTCTGGGTTTCAACAGCACGATGAGGAAGATGAATACGGCTCAGTGAAGGAGGTTGAAAGATGGCTCCTTTTGAAAGTATTTTTGAACCGTGAAGCTTTAAGTAGCCTTTTAGTTCTTCTTTTGAGTAGAAACAAGTTTCAAACTTGTGGAATATGAGCTATGGTCCGTACATCAATGGCCGCGAGAGAAAGAGCAAGAACTGGTCCCAGCAAAGACTACTATAATCCGCATGATACCCACATCTAGTCTTCCTCAACTCATCACCAATGGTTCTGAGGATCTTAGATCTCAGAGAGGATAGGCTAGAACATGTTTACCATAGATTATGTGCTTTAAGATCCAGAGAAGAAAAGATTTGCGGATTGAAAAGAGAGAGGAAATAAGAGTTTACGAATGATTCAGGGAAGATTTGTGAGCAAAAGCTCTGATACCATGATAGTTTTAGAAGTTTAGGAAGAGTGGAGAGAGTTTAGGCGAGAGATTGAGTAAACACATATTATTAGAATAGGATTTCTTGATTACAAAGAGAGACCTTAATGATCCTTTTATACAGAAATAGATAACCTAGAAGCGACTACTTTAGGTAAGAGTGTGAGCTTCCTCTTTAGTGCTGGCGCCTCTTTCCCCTTTTGTGCTGGCAGAGGTGAGTCACCAATCCTTCTAGAAGATTCATTACTAGCCGTTAACACTCCTTCCCTTGGTGAATTGCTTACTCATTCCAACAGTAATTGCTAATGGAGTTAATGTACCAATTAAAGGAGTAGGGAATCTTAGGTTGTTTGATAAGGAATCTAAAGCCTTTTATATGCCTTCTTTTACATCCAACTTACTCTCTGTTAAAAAGGCTACTACTGATTTGAATTGTAAGGCTATCTTTGGTCCTAATGATTTTTACTTTCAGGATATTGAAACAAGTCAGAAATTTGGCCAAGGAACTACAAGGAATGACTTGTATGTGCTAGAAGATTTACCTGCCTTTCCATTACAACCGTGTGCAAATCATGTTGATATGACTCTAAATGCTGAATTGTGGCATGCTAGACTAGGACATCCACATTCTAGAGCTCTTGAATTGATTGTACTTGGAATAAAATTGCTTAAAAACGTTTGTGAATCTTGTGTTCTTGGAAAGCATAGTAGAACTGTTTTTGAACAATCAACTCATGCTTATGATAATTGCTTTGATTTAGTACACTCTGATGTTTGGACATCTCCCTTTCCTTCTAGAGAAAATCAGAAGTATTTTGTTACCTTCATTGATGAAAAATCTAAATATACTTGGGTGACATTGCTTAATTCAAAGGATAGGGTGTTTGATGCATTTCTTAACTTTCAGACATATGTTACTAACCAATATAATGCCAAGATAAAGATTTTTAGGACAGACAATGGAGGGGAATATACTAGTAACAAGTTTCAGCAACACTTAGCCACACATGGCATTGAACATCAAACAAGTTGTCCTTACACTCCACAACAAAATGGAGTAGCTGAGAGGAAGAACAGACATTTGATGGAAGTTGTGAGAACAATGATGTTCCACAAGAAGGTTCCTAAAAGATTTTGGGGAGATGCATTACTAGCTGCATGTTACTTAATCAATAGAACTCCAACTAAAGTTCTAGATGATTTGAGTCCTTTTGAGGTATTAAACAAAACTAAGCCAACTATTGATCATTTAAGAATTTTTTGGATGTGTTTGTTTTGTTTTAGTACCAGGAGAACTTAGAAATAAGCTGGAACCAAAAAGCATCAAGGCTATGTTCCTAGGATACTCTCCTACTCAAAAAGGATACAAATGCTATAATCCAGAGACTAGGAGTGTCCTGGTGTCTAGGGATGTCAAGTTTAATGAGAACAAAGGATTTTATGAAGATGGAACTTGGGAAGAACTTAAAGACATCTCTACATCAAATTCTGATCAGGCTGAGAATCTAAGGAAAATTTTAGAGAACCTTGGCATAGTTCAACCAACCGCTCCAGCACCTGTCCATGTACCTCAGCAACATGATTCAAGCCCGAGTACTAGCTGGCATGGTCCGGCTACATCCAACCAGGAGACGATCTCTGGTCATGACCTTGCATCTAGCTCATCCCGTCCTGTCTCAGTTCCCGGGGCTGCCCATGATCCATCTACTGGTGCTAGTTCTTCCGGTTCATCAATGTCTTCTCCACCATCCAGTCCACCTGAACATCCTTTTGACCGTGAGGGGGGAGAAGAGAGTACACATGCTCAAGATGATATTCTAGTTTCAGCATCAAAAAGGCCAAGGGATCAACCCAATCTTGTACAAGCCGCTTTGGAGGAAGAAACAAATCAACCTGTGGCACTCAGACGAAGTACAAGGCAGAGGTTCCCAGCTGAAAACTAGAAGAATACAAGGGTGTACTACAACCACAATGCAGTAGCACATCATGATCAGGGAGTATGTTCTTTAATTAGTATTCCTACTAATCATGTTGCTTTCACTGTGAGTTTAGATAAAGAACAGATCCCTAAGAGCTATGAGGAGGCTATGGAGATTAAGAAATGGAGAGATGCCATTCAAGATGAGAACCAAGCTATGGAGAAGAATAGAACCTATGCCCCAGCCATCTTACCAAAAGGGAAAAAGGCTGTAAGTTCAAAATGGATATTCACCATTAAGTATAAAAGCAATGGTGAGATAGATAGGTATAAAGCTAGATTGGTGGCTAGAGGATTCACATAAACTTATGGTGAAGACTATAGGGATACCTTTGCTCCAGTAGCTAAACTTCACTCAGTTAATGTTGTTCTTTCTCTTGCTACTAACCTTGAATGGGATTTGTTCCAAATGGATGTTAAGAATGCTTTCTTACAAGGTGAACTAGAGGAAGAAGTGTACATGACACCACCTCCAGGTTTGGAAGATGAGGTTAATGGCGGCAACACTCTCAGACTAAGAAAGGCAATCTATGGTCTTAAGCAATCTCCAAGAGCTTGGTATCATAAGCTGAATGTAACTCTAAGGGATAGAGGTTTCAAAAGATCAGAAGTTGAACACACTCTGTTTACACTTAAGAGTAAGGAAGGTATTGTGGTTATACTTATCTATGTGGATGATATAATCATATCAAGAAGTGATAAAGTTGGTATTGAATCAACTAAAGCCTATTTAAAAAGTGTTTTTGATATTAAGGATCTAGGAGAATTGAAATATTTCTTAGGAATTGAAATATGTAGATTCAAGGAAGGTCTCTTTTTATCTCAAAGGAAATATATTGTGGATTTACTAACCTCCACAGGCATGTTTGAAGCTAAACCAGCTAAGACACCCCTTGAAGAAGGCTACAAAATAGAACCTGAGGGGGAGCTAGGAAATGACAAGTTTCGTGATGCAAAATTGTATAGACAAGTGGTTGGTAAGCTTATTTACTTAACCATCACTAGACCTGACCTATGTTTTGCAGTAAATCAGGTATCTCAACATATGCAAGACCCAAGGACAAGGCATTGGGATATGATCATTCGCATTTTGAGATATCTGCAAGGAACTAAGGAACAAAGTATATGGATGGGATGTAATAAGAACACAGAGGTTGTAGGTTATTGTGATGCATATTGGGCAGGAGACAGAGAAGATAGGAGAAGCACAACTGGCTATTGCACCTTCATAGGAGGTAATCTTGTAACTTGGAAGACTAAGAAGCAAAAGGTTGTGTCTTGTTCTAGTGCAGAAGCTGAATACAGGGCTATGAGGAAGCTCACAACAGAATGCATCTGGTTGAAGCAACTCCTCTTTGACATCTTAGGCGAGAGCTTAGAATCACCAATCACTGTCCATTGTGATAATCAAGCTGCCATACACATTGCCTCTAACTCTGTGTTTCATGAGAGAACCAAGCATATTGTGGTTGACTGCCATAAGGTAAGAGAAGCTATTTGAAATGGTACAATTCTATAGATTTTAGTAGAGTAATGAAGATTTGAGAAAGAATCAAAGAGGAGATTGAGAGAGAAGAAGAATGATTCGTATTGTAAAATGAAAAGTATATATCGAAATGAACTGAGTACAAGAGTATTTATAGGTGACCATATGATGTTAATCACACCTGATACATGCGTAATACTCACTTAGAAACCCTAATACAATTTCTAATCTAACACTCCCCCTCAAGCTTAACCATGATGAATGGGTAAGCTTGGACAACATATAGGAGATCACCTCATTAAAAATCTCAAGGTGTAAAACCCAAAATGGGACAAAAACAACTCTGAGGGAAAAAGAGTATGACTCCTATAGTAAGAGGATTACCCAGGAATTCCAGTTAGTCCAAGTCTTGGCAGAATAGACTCACACACCTTAGGAGTGGCCGCCTTAGTAAAAATATCTGCCAATTGATCTGAGCTTCTTGTATAACAAGGTAGAACAATTCCCTGTTCAACAGCCTGTCTTACTTTGTGGCAATCCACTTTAATGTGTTTAGTCCTCTCATGAAACACTGAATTTGAAGCTATATGGATAGCTGCTTGATTGTCACAATGCATAGTGATAGGTCTTGAATCTTCAATTTGCAAGTCTTTAAGAACAGCTTTGATCCAGATTAGTTCATTTGTGAGTTTCTTCATGGCTCTATACTCAGCTTCAGCACTGGAACATGAGACCACCTTTTGTTTCTTGGTCTTCCAAGTCACCAGATTACCTCCCACAAAGATACAATAGCCTGTTGTTGATCTTCTATCATTCCTATCTCCAGCCCAATCAGCATCACAATAACCTACTATATCTGTGTTTTTGTTGCAACCCATCCATATGCCATGATCAAAAGTGTCTTTCAAGTACCTTAGCACTCTCTCTAACATCTCCCAGTGCTTAACAGTTGGTGATTGCATGTGTTGGCTCACCTGGTTTACTGCAAAACAAATATCAGGTCTAGTAAGTGTAAGATAGATAAGCTTACCTACCAATCTCCTATATTGTTTTGGATCTTCATAAAGCGAATCTTCAGCCTCCCCTTCAGTAGCCGCTTTGTAGCCATCTTCAATAGGTGTGCTAATAGGTTTTACCTCCTTCTTTCCTGTTTCATTCAACAATTCTAACACATACTTCCTTTGGGATAAAAATAAACCCTCTTTAGACCTACATATTTCAATACCTAAGAAATACTTCATCAAACCAAGATCCTTAATGTCAAACTTAGACTTGAGATATGACTTAGTCTCTTGAATACCTTCCTTGTCACTACCAGTAATAATAATGTCATCAACATAGACTAATACTGTTAGAATGAGAGATTATGATTCACCATTGGAGAAGAGAGAGTTTTAGAAAGAAAAAGAATTTATTTTTATTATTATGAAGAGAATTATTCTACTTGTTTACAAATGAAGAGAACATGTGTTTATATAGAGAGTTTACAATGCTTGTGTCCAAACACCCTTATTAGGCGCCTAATACTCATGTTTGGCTATAGGATTAGTGACTTCTTCATACTCTCCCTTTGGTTTAGAGTATCTACTCTCTTCTTTTTTCTAACACTTCATGAAAGATTTGATGATTGAGAGAATTTGAGAATTAGAGATTGAGAGAGAAAGAGATTAGAGAGAAAAGAGAGAATGATCTTATTAGGATTTTTAGAGAAAATGATTTTCATACTTACAAAGTGAGTGAGAGACATCTATTTATACTAATCCTATTCTAGACTTGTTTGGATACAGAGATACACTTATCATTAACCTACACAAGTCTAAGTCAAGTACATGGAGATGTCGCCAATACAAACTTAGATGCATTCATCATTCTTCTTCATTCCAACACTCCCCCTCAAGCTTAAGACATGGAGAATGCCTAAGCTTGCAACCATGAAGCATTACCTCATTAAAAACCTAGAGAAGGAAAACCCAATTGGGACAAAACCTTTTCTAGGGAAAAAGAGTATAACACTCCATGTTGGGATCATTGGTGTGGAAGAGACATCAAACCAAGTCTAGGGTAGATGGAACCGCCTGTCTTCAAGGTTACAGCTTTGGTAAACACATCAGCTAGCTGATCTTCACTCCTTGTGTAGCAAGGTAGAATTGTACCATTTCCAATAGCTTCCCTTACCTTATGGCAGTCAACCTCAATATGCTTGGTTCTCTCATGAAACACAGAGTTAGAGGCAATGTGTATGGCAGCTTGATTATCACAATGGACAGTGATTGGTGATTCTAAGCTCTCGCCTAAAATGTCAAAGAGGAGTTGCTTCAACCAGATGCATTCTGTTGTGAGCTTCCTCATAGCCCTGTATTCAGCTTCTGCACTAGATCAAGACACAACCTTTTGCTTCTTAGTCTTCCAAGTTACAAGATTACCTCCTATGAAGGTGCAATAGCCAGTTGTGCTTCTCCTATCTTCTCTGTCTCCTGTCCAATCTGCATCACAATAACCTACAACCTCTGTGTTCTTATTACATCCCATCCATATACCTTGTTCCTTAGTTCCTTGCAGATATCTCAAAATGCGAATGATCATATCCCAATGCCTTGTCTTTGGGTCTTGCATATGTTGAGATACCTGATTTACTGCAAAACATAGGCCAGGTCTAGTGATGGTTAAGTAAATAAGTTTACCAACCACTTGTCTATACAATTTTGCATCATGAAACTTGTCATTTCCTAGCTCCCCCTCAGGTTCTATTTTGTAGCCTTCTTCAAGGGGTGTCTTAGCTGGTTTAGCTTGAAACATGCCTGTGGAGGTTAGTAAATCCACAATATATTTCCTTTGAGATAAAAAGAGACCTTCCTTGAATCTACATATTTCAATTCCTAAGAAATATTTCAATTCTCCTAGATCCTTAATATCAAAAACACTTTTCAAATAGGCTTTAGTTGATTCAATACCAACTTTATCACTTCCTGATATGATTATATCATCCACATAGATAAGTATAACCACAATACCTTCCTTACTCTTAAGTGTAAACAGAGTGTGTTCAACTTCTGATCTTTTGAAACCTTTATCCCTTAGAGTTACATTCAGCTTATGATACCAAGCTCTTGGAGATTGCTTAAGACCATAGATTGCCTTTCTTAGTCTGAGAGTGTTGCCGCCATTAACTGTTGGAATGAAGAAGAATGATGAATGCATCTAGAATAGGATTAGTATAAATAGATGTCTCTCACTCACTTTGTAAGTATGAAAATCATTTTCTCTAAAAATCCTAATAAGATCATTCTCTCTTTTCTCTCTAATCTCTTTCTCTCTCAATCTCTAATTCTCAAATTCTCTCAATCATCAAATCTTTCATGGTATCAGAGCCAGGTTTGATCAATCTGGTGCTTAAAATTTCGCATTCTTCTTCAACAAGTAATCGAATTTTCTTTGGTTACAAGTAATCGGATTTCGCGATTCAAATTCAATCCATATTCACCACGTCCAATCTGCAAGATCTTGAAGGTTTTGATTAGATTCTTCATCAAGATCATCTCATCGGCGAATCCTGTTGATTTCCCCGTTGAAATCTTTGATTTTGGTTGAGTAAATCAAAAGTTACGATCGATTCTTGCTCACGGTGGTTCGCGGTTGTTCATCGTCAGAAAACTCGACTGTTGATCGGTTTTTTCGTCAAGTATTCATCAAGTCTTCATCCTCGACGGTTCTCCGGCGAGATCTGTGACGATCCACGGTGATTTCATCGAATTTGATCATTGGAATCAAAAGTTATCAGTTTACCTGCCACAGGTGGTTACGCGATCACTCCGCCGCGAAACTCCAGAATTCAATCTTCGATTTCTTCTTCAATTCTTCATCAAATCTGGTGATTCCAAAGCCAATTCTCATTAAAATTGATTCAAGATGATGAATCGGGAGGTCCGCTCAGCTCAATCTCAAGATTTGTGATCATTCTCACTGATTTTCTGAAATCGGACCGTCTTCGCACATCCTTGGGTATTTGGTTTCGATCTTCAGTTTTCTCTCAATCTTTTTCGAATCCTGCATGATCCAATCTTAGTTTAGGATCTTGTGAAGAAGTTCTGGAGATTTGATTACAATTCACTGGTTTTTAATCCTCATTAGTCGATTTCTTGCTAGTGAAGAAAGTTCAATTTCAAAATCAGAAAAGGCGGGAATTTTAGAATTGTTGTTGTTCTTGGTCTTCAAGATTGGTTTTGCTTCTGGATCATCTGGTGAAGTAGTTTAGGTCTGTGGACAAGTTTTAAAGGATAGGCAGAAGGTTATCTGATTGATCCTGGTTGCTTGTCAAGCGTTTTTTTGGACTTTGTGTGGTCTTCTTGCGTGTGTGGCGTGGTTTGGTTGTTTGTGATTGTGCAGGCTTCAGATCGATTCTAATGGAGCTGCATCCACAAATGAAGGCTCCTATCATGCTCCAAGGAGCAAATTACTTGCTCTGGTCCAGGACAATGGGGACCACATTGTGCAGCAAAGGGTTATGGAACCATATCCAGCAACCGGCTCACATGATAACTGAGGAGGAAACTCAGGATGGAAATGCTGAACAAACCCTATGGTTCCAGCAAGATCAAACGGTATTAGCTATTCTTCAATGCTCCCTTGCTAGCTCTCTTTTAGAAGCATACTCTTATTGCTCTAGTGCTAAGGAACTTTGGGAGACTTTGAAAGCAGTTTATGGCAATACTACTAACCTCTTAAGAATTTTTGAGGTAAAGAAAGCTCTAAATGAGCTTAAACAGGAAGATGTGGAGTTCACCAAACACTATGGATTATTCAGAGCTTTGTGGGCAGAGCTGGAGATGCTTAGACCAGCCTCCATTGATCCTCTCACTCTTCTTGAAAGGAGAGAGCAAGATAAGGTGTTTGGGCTGCTAATGACTTTGAACAATTCTTACACTGACTTGATAAAACATATTCTCAGGGAAGATAAGTTACCAAGTCTTGAGGATGTTTGTGCAAAGATACAAAAGGAACAGGGGTCACATGAACTCTTTGGGCACAAAAGTGAAATGGTGGTGGCGCATAAGGGTGTTTTCCGATCGGTTGCAGCTGACATCAAGAGGAAGAAGCAGCTGTGTGACCATTGCAAGAGAACTGGCCATAGCAAGAAGGAGTGCTGGGTGCTCCATCCAGAACTCAAGCCTAGTTGGTTTGTTGAGAGGAGCAAGAAATCTTCAATCGGTCCTAGTTCTTCTAACATGGTTCATGTTGTAGGTTGCTCAAGCGCTTGTACTATGGACCCGGTGAATGCTTCCTCCTCAACTATGGCCAACCAAACTGAATATGTGACAAAAGCTGATCTTGAAAATCTTCTCAAAGCATTCAAGTCTGGTAATGTGTTGGGTAAAACTTATCATGTTTCTTTAAACACATCTATGGCTTCTAACTCCTTAATTGTAGACTCTGGTGCATCTCATCACATGATTAAAGACTTAGGTTTGCTAGATCATGTTGAACCTGCTTTAGGAAGTGTTGTAATTGCTAATGGAGTTAATGTACCAATTAAAGGAGTAGGGAACCTTAGGTTGTTTGATAAGGAATCTAAAGCCTTTTATATGCCTTCTTTTACATCCAACTTACTCTCTGTTAAAAAGGCTACTACTGATTTGAATTGTAAGGCTATCTTTGGTCCTAATGATTTTTACTTTCAGGATATTGAAACAAGTCAGAAATTTGGCCAAGGAACTACAAGGAATGACTTGTATGTGCTAGAAGATTTACCTGCCTTTTCATTACAACCGTGTGCAAATCATGTTGATATGACTCTAAATGCTGAATTGTGGCATGCTAGACTAGGACATCCACATTCTAGAGCTCTTGAATTGATTGTACCTGGAATAAAATTGCTTAATAACATTTGTGAATCTTGTGTTCTTGGAAAGCATAGTAGAACTGTTTTTGAACAATCAACTCATGCTTATGATAATTGCTTTGATTTAGTACACTCTGATGTTTGGACATCTCCCTTTCCTTCTAGAGAAAATCAGAAGTATTTTGTTACCTTCATTGATGAAAAATCTAAGTATACTTGGGTGACATTGCTTAATTCAAAGGATAGGGTGTTTGATGCATTTCTTAACTTTCAGACATATGTTACTAACCAATATAATGCCAAGATAAAGATTTTTAGGACAGACAATGGAGGGGAATATACTAGTACCAAGTTTCAGCAACACTTAGCCACACATGGCATTGAACATCAAACAAGCTGTCCTTACACTCCACAACAAAATGGAGTAGCTGAGAGGAAGAACAGACATTTGATGGAAGTTGTGAGAACAATGATGTTCCACAAGAAGGTTCCTAAAAGATTTTGGGGAGATGCATTACTAGCTGCATGTTACTTAATCAATAGAACTCCAACTAAAGTTCTAGATGATTTGAGTCCTTTTGAGGTATTAAACAAAACTAAGCCAACTATTGATCATTTAAGAATTTTTGGATGTGTTTGTTTTGTTTTAGTACCAGGAGAACTTAGGAATAAGCTGGAACCAAAAAGCATCAATGCTATGTTCCTAGGATACTCTCCTACTCAAAAAGGATACAAATGCTACAATCCAGAGACTAGGAGGGTCCTGGTGTCTAGGGATGTCAAGTTTAATGAGAACAAAGGTTTTTATGAAGATGGAACTTGGGAAGAACTTAAAGACATCTCTACATCCAATTCTGATCAGGCTGAGAATCTAAGGAAAATTTTAGAGAACCTTGGCTTAGTTCAACCAACCGCTCCAGCACCTGTCCATGTACCTCAGCAACATGATTCAAGCCCGAGTACTAGCTGGCATGGTCCGGCTACATCCAACCAGGAGACGATCTCTGGTCATGACCTTGCATCTAGCTCATCCCGTCCTGTCTCAGTTCCCGGGGCTGTCCATGATCCATCTACTGGTGCTAGTTCTTCCGGTTCATCAATGCCTTCTCCACCATCCAGTCCTCCTGAACATCCTCTTGACCGTGAGGGGGGAGAAGAGAGTACACATGCTCAAGATGATATTCTAGTTTCAGCATCAAAAAGGCCAAGGGATCAACCCAATCTTGTACAAGCCGCTTTGGAGGAAGAAACAAATCAACCTGTGGCACTCAGACGAAGTACAAGGCAGAGGTTCCCAGCTGAAAACTGGAAGAATACAAGGGTGTACTACAACCACAATGCAGTAGCACATCATGATCAGGGAGTATGTTCTTTAATTAGTATTCCTACTAATCATGTTGCTTTCACTGTGAGTTTAGATAAAGAACAGATCCCTAAGAGCTATGAGGAGGCTATGGAGATTAAGGAATGGAGAGATGCCATTCAAGATGAGAAACAAGCTATGGAGAAGAATGGAACCTATGCCCCAGCCATTTTACCAAAAGGAAAAAGGCTGTAAGTTCAAAATGGATATTCACCATTAAGTATAAAAGCAATGGTGAGATAGATAGGTATAAAGCTAGATTGGTGGCTAGAGGATTCACACAAACTTATGGTGAAGACTATAGGGATACCTTTGCTCCAGTAGCTAAACTTCACTCAGTTAATGTTGTTCTTTCTCTTGCTACTAACCTTGAATGGGATTTGTTCCAAATGGATGTTAAGAATGCTTTCTTACAAGGTGAACTAGAGGATGAAGTGTACATGACACCACCACCAGGTTTGGAAGATGAGGTTAATGGCGGCAACACTCTCAGACTAAGAAAGGCAATCTATGGTCTTAAGCAATCTCCAAGAGCTTGGTATCATAAGCTGAATGTAACTCTAAGGGATAGAGGTTTCAAAAGATCAGAAGTTGAACACACTCTGTTTACACTTAAGAGTAAGGAAGGTATTGTGGTTATACTTATCTATGTGGATGATATAATCATATCAGGAAGTGATAAAGTTGGTATTGAATCAACTAAAGCCTATTTGAAAAGTGTTTTTGATATTAAGGATCTAGGAGAATTGAAATATTTCTTAGGAATTGAAATATGTAGATTCAATGAAGGTCTCTTTTTATCTCAAAGGAAATATATTGTGGATTTACTAACCTCCACAGGCATGTTTGAAGCTAAACCAGCTAAGACACCCCTTGAAGAAGGCTACAAAATAGAACCTGAGGGGGAGCTAGGAAATGACAAGTTTCATGATGCAAAATTGTATAGACAAGTGGTTGGTAAACTTATTTACTTAACCATCACTAGACCTGACCTATGTTTTGCAGTAAATCAGGTATCTCAACATATGCAAGACCCAAAGACAAGGCATTGGGATATGATCATTCGCATTTTGAGATATCTGCAAGGAACTAAGTAACAAGGTATATGGATGGGATGTAATAAGAACACAGAGGTTGTAGGTTATTGTGATGCAGATTGGGCAGGAGACAGAGAAGATAGGAGAAGCACAACTGGCTATTGCACCTTCATAGGAGGTAATCTTGTAACTTGGAAGACTAAGAAGCAAAAGGTTGTGTCTTGTTCTAGTGCAGAAGCTGAATACAGGGCTATGAGGAAGCTCACAACAGAATGCATCTGGTTGAAGCAACTCCTCTTTGACATTTTAGGCGAGAGCTTAGAATCACCAATCACTGTCCATTGTGATAATCAAGCTGCCATACACATTGCCTCTAACTCTGTGTTTCATGAGAGAACCAATCATATTGAGGTTGACTGCCATAAGGTAAGGGAAGCTATTGGAAATGGTACAATTCTACCTTGCTACACAAGGAGTGAAGATCAGCTAGCTGATGTGTTTACCAAAGCTGTAACCTTGAAGACAGGCGGTTCCATCTACCCTAGACTTGGTTTGATGTCTCTTCCACACCAATGATCCCAACATGGAGTGTTATACTCTTTTTCCCTAGAAAAGGTTTTGTCCCAATTGGGTTTTCCTTCTCTAGGTTTTTAATGAGGTAATGCTTCATGGTTGCAAGCTTAGGCATTCTCCATGTCTTAAGCTTGAGGGGGAGTGTTGGAATGAAGAAGAATGATGAATGCATCTAAGTTTGTATTGGCGACATCTCCATGTACTTGACTTAGACTTGTGTAGGTTAATGATAAGTGTATCTCTGTATCCAAACAAGTCTAGAATAGGATTAGTATAAATAGATGTCTCTCACTCACTTTGTAAGTATGAAAATCATTTTCTCTAAAAATCCTAATAAGATCATTCTCTCTTTTCTCTCTAATCTCTTTCTCTCTCAATCTCTAATTCTCAAATTCTCTCAATCATCAAATCTTTCATTAACCTCATCTTCCAAACCTGGTGGTCGTGTCATGTACACTTCATCCTCTAGTTCACCTTGTAAGAAAGCATTCTTAACATCCATTTGGAACAAATCCCATTCAAGGTTAGTAGCAAGAGAAAGAACAACATTAACTGAGTGAAGTTTAGCTACTGGAGCAAAGGTATCCCTATAGTCTTCACCATAAGTTTGTGTGAATCCTCTAGCCACCAATCTAGCTTTATACCTATCTATCTCACCATTGCTTTTATACTTAATGGTGAATATCCATTTTGAACTTACAGCCTTTTTTCCTTTTCGTAAAATGGCTGGGGCATAGGTTCCATTCTTCTCCATAGCTTGTTTCTCATCTTGAATGGCATCTCTCCATTCCTTAATCTCCATAGCCTCCTCATAGCTCTTAGGGATCTGTTCTTTATCTAAACTCACAGTGAAAGCAACATGATTAGTAGGAATACTAATTAAAGAACATACTCCCTGATCATGATGTGCTACTGCATTGTGGTTGTAGTACACCCTTGTATTCTTCCAGTTTTCAGCTGGGAACCTCTGCCTTGTACTTCGTCTGAGTGCCACAGGTTGATTTGTTTCTTCCTCCAAAGCGGCTTGTACAAGATTGGGTTGATCCCTTGGCCTTTTTGATGCTGAAACTAGAATATCATCTTGAGCATGTGTACTCTCTTCTCCCCCCTCACGGTCAAGAGGATGTTCAGGAGGACTGGATGGTGGAGAAGGCATTGATGAACCGGAAGAACTAGCACCAGTAGATGGATCATGGACAGCCCCGGGAACTGAGACAGGACGGGATGAGCTAGATGCAAGGTCATGACCAGAGATCGTCTCCTGGTTGGATGTAGCCGGACCATGCCAGCTAGTACTCGGGCTTGAATCATGTTGCTGAGGTACATGGACAGGTGCTGGAGCGGTTGGTTGAACTAAGCCAAGGTTCTCTAAAATTTTCCTTAGACTCTCAGCCTGATCAGAATTGGATGTAGAGATGTCTTTAAGTTCTTCCCAAGTTCCATCTTCATAAAAACCTTTGTTCTCATTAAACTTGACATCCCTAGACACCAGGACCCTCCTAGTCTCTGGATTGTAGCATTTGTATCCTTTTTGAGTAGGAGAGTATCCTAGGAACATAGCCTTGATGCTTTTTGGTTCCAGCTTATTCCTAACTTCTCCTGGTACTAAAACAAAACAAACACATCCAAAAATTCTTAAGTGATCAATAGTTGGCTTAGTTTTGTTTAATACCTCAAAAGGACTCAAATCATCTAGAACTTTAGTTGGAGTTCTATTGATTAAGTAACATGCAGCTAGTCATGCATCTCCCCAAAATCTTTTAGGAACCTTCTTGTGGAACATCATTGTTCTCACAACTTCCATCAAATGTCTGTTCTTCCTCTCAGCTACTCCATTTTGTTGTGGAGTGTAAGGACAGCTTGTTTGATGTTCAATGCCATGTGTGGCTAAGTGTTGCTGAAACTTGGTACTAGTATATTCCCCTTCATTGTCTGTCCTAAAAATCTTTATCTTGGCATTATATTGGTTAGTAACATATGTCTGAAAGTTAAGAAATGCATCAAACACCCTATCCTTTGAATTAAGCAATGTCACCCAAGTATACTTAGATTTTTCATCAATGAAGGTAACAAAATACTTCTGATTTTCTCTAGAAGGAAAGGGAGATGTCCAAACATCAGAGTGTACTAAATCAAAGCAATTATCATAAGCATGAGTTGATTGTTCAAAAACAGTTCTACTATGCTTTCCAAGAACACAAGATTCACAAATGTTATTAAGCAATTTTATTCCAGGTACAATCAATTCAAGAGCTCTAGAATGTGGATGTCCTAGTCTAGCATGCCACAATTCAGCATTTAGAGTCATATCAACATGATTTGCACACGGTTGTAATGAAAAGGCAGGTAAATCTTCTAGCACATACAAGTCATTCCTTGTAGTTCCTTGGCCAAATTTCTGACTTGTTTCAATATCCTGAAAGTAAAAATCATTAGGACCAAAGATAGCCTTACAATTCAAATCAGTAGTAGCCTTTTTAACAGAGAGTAAGTTGGATGTAAAAGAAGGCATATAAAAGGCTTTAGATTCCTTATCAAACAACCTAAGGTTCCCTACTCCTTTAATTGGTACATTAAATCCATTAGCAATTACAACACTTCCTAAAGCAGGTTCAACATGATCTAGCAAACCTAAGTCTTTAATCATGTGATGAGATGCACCAGAGTCTACAATTAAGGAGTTAGAAGCCATAGATGTGTTTAAAGAAACATGATAAGTTTTACCCAACACATTACCAGACTTGAATGCTTTGAGAAGATTTTCAAGATCAGCTTTTGTCACATATTCAGTTTGGTTGGCCATAGTTGAGGAGGAAGCATTCACCGGCTCCATAGTACAAGCGCTTGAGCAACCTACAACATGAACCATGTTAGAAGAACTAGGACCGATTGAAGATTTCTTGCTCCTCTCAACAAACCAACTAGGCTTGAGTTCTGGATGGAGCACCCAGCACTCCTTCTTGCTATGGCCAGTTCTCTTGCAATGGTCACACAGCTGCTTCTTCCTCTTGATGTCAGCTGCAACCGATCGGAAAACACCCTTATGCGCCACCACCATTTCACTTTTGTGCCCAAAGAGTTCATGTGACCCCTGTTCCTTTTGTATCTTTGCACAAACATCCTCAAGACTTGGTAACTTATCTTCCCTGAGAATATGTTTTATCAAGTCAGTGTAAGAATTGTTCAAAGTCATTAGCAGCCCAAACACCTTATCTTGCTCTCTCCTTTCAAGAAGAGTGAGAGGATCAATGGAGGCTGTGTGAATTTTATTAGAATGATGAAGAATTGAGAGAGAATAGAGAATTGAGAGAGAGAATCGTTTTAAGAGAATGAAGAAATTGTATTATTCACTTTCTAAGGTAAGGTACAAGGGGTTTATATAGAAGTTTACAAGACTTGTTATTAAACACTTCTAATACACGCCTAATCATTCTAAACTCACTTGATAAAGCATGTTTAAACCTCCTTTTAATCTAACACTCCCCCTCAAGCTTAACTATGATGAATGGTTAAGCTTGGACAAACTACAGGAAATCACCTCATTAAAAACCTCAAAGTGTAAAACCCAAATGGGACAAAAACAACTTTGAGGGAAAAAGAGTATGATTCCCATAGTCAAGAGAATTACTCAGCAATGCTTGTTAGTCCCAGTCTTGGAAGAATGGACTCACACACCTTGGTAGTAGTGGCTTTAGTGAAGACATCTGCCAATTGATCTGAACTTCTTGTATAACACGGTAAAACCACTCCCTGTTCAACCGCCTGTCTAACATTGTGGCAATCTACTTCAATGTGTTTTGTCCTTTCATGGAACACTGAATTTGAAGCTATGTGAATGGCTGCTTGGTTATCACAATGCATAGTGATAGGTCTTGAATCTTCAATTTGCAAATCCTTCAGTACAGCCTTGATCCAGATTAGTTCATTTGTGAGTTTCTTCATGGCTCTATACTCAGCTTCAGCACTGGAACATGAAACCACCTTCTGTTTCTTGGTCTTCCAAGTCACAAGATTTCCTCCCACAAAAGTGCAATAACCCGTTGTTGATCTCCTATTATTCCTATCTCCAGCCCAATCAGCATCACAATAACCTACTATCTCTGTGTTTTTGTTGCAGCCCATCCATATGCCATGATCATAAGTTCCTTTCAAGTATCTTAGCACTCTTTCTAACATCTCCCAGTGCTTAACAGTCGGTGATTGCATGTGTTGGCTCACCTGATTTACTGCAAAACAAATATCAGGCCTAGTAAGTGTTAGATAGATAAGCTTACCTACCAATCTCCTATACTGTTTTGGATCTTCATAAAGAGAATCTCCAGCTTCCCCTTCAGTAGCCGCTTTGTAGCTGTCTTCAATAGGAGTGCTAATAGGTTTTGCATCCTTCTTCCCTGTTTCATTCAATAATTCCAACACATACTTTCTTTGTGACAAAAATAAACCCTCTTTAGACCTGCATATCTCTATTCCTAAGAAATATTTCATTAAACCAAGATCCTTAATATCAAATTTAGACTTAAGATAAGCCTTAGTCTCTAGAATACCTTCCTTGTCACTACCTGTGATAATAATGTCATCAACATAAACTAATACCACAATTATACCTAAACAACTAGGAAAGGTAAACAGAGTATGATCCACTTCAGATCTTCTAAAACCTCTATCTCTTAAAGTCATACTGAGTTTATGATACCAGGCTCTTGGAGATTGCTTTAATCCATAGATAGCTTTTCTTAATCTCAGAACATTGCTACCAACCACCAAGCCTTCCAAGCCAGGAGGCGGTTTCATATACACTTCTTCCTCTAGCTCTCCTTGAAGGAATGCATTCTTCACATCCATCTGCCACAACTCCCATTCAAGATTAGTAGCAAGAGAAAGTACAATCCTTACAGTGTGAAGCTTTGCTACTGGAGCAAATGTATCTCCAAAATCTTCACCATATGTTTGAGTAAAGCCTCTTGCTACAAGCCTGGCCTTATACCTTTCAATCTCACCATTGCTATTATATTTAATAGTAAACACCCATTTAGAACTTACTGCTTTCTTACCCTTAGGCAAGTATGATTCATCCCAAGTATGATTTCTTATCATGGCTTCTATTTCATCTTGGACAGCATCTCTCCACTCCTTCAATTCCATAGCCTCTTCATATGTGTTAGGAATTTTATTTTGATCTAAAGAGCTTATGAATACCTGATGTTCCTTTGGGAAATGAGCAAACAAACAAGTAGCTTGTATAGGATGTCCTACTGCTTGAGCATTGTAGTAAACTATAGTGTTGATCCAGTTGGCAGGATCTTTCCTTATCCTTGTACTCCTTCTTAACACTTGAGGAGATTCAACAACCGCTACTGCATCATCAGCTTCAGCTCCTGTACCCTGTAACTCTTGGACATAGACTTGATCATGAACTACTGGTATACTTACATTCTCCCCCTCATGATCAGGACTATGATCCACGCGTGTAGAGGAAGAACCCGGATCAAACTCCCCCTGGCCATAACCTTGCCCCATCCTTTGACTTATGCTAGGCCTGCCAAGAGTTGTATCATACTCACTTATACTCGGCCCTCTGCCGCTTGTGGCTGGTTCATGGCTGTCAGAAGGCCCACTAGTCTCCGAATCATCTTGAACTTGCACCTGTGGATCCAAAACCCGTTCTGGTCCAGAAGCTAAAGGCCTGGAAATATTAAAACTTTCCAACAACTTTTGAAGATACACATTTCTATCAGTATTAAAACTAGACACACCCTTTAGGTTTTCCCAAGTTCCATCAATGTAAAAAGATTGGTTTTCCATAAACTTCACATCTCTAGAGACTAAAACTTTTTGCAATTCAGGATCATAACACTTATAACCTTTTTGGGTTGATGAATAGCCTAAAAACACTGCCTTGGTACTCTTCTCATCCAGTTTATTCCGTTTTCCACCTGGTACTAGAACAAAGCATACACAACCAAATACTCTCAAATGTTCAAGGTGAGGTTTAGTTCCATTAAGTACCTCAAATGGTGAGATATCATGAAGAACCTTAGTAGGTATTCTATTAATCAGATAGCAGGCCGTGAGTACTGCATCCCCCCAAAATTTCTTGGGTACATTCCTATGAAACATTATTGACCTAGCCACTTCCATGAGATGGCGATTTTTCCTTTCATCCACCCCATTCTGCTCTGGTGTATAGGGACAGCTTGTTTGATGAAGAATACCATATTTGAGAAGATAATCCCTAAATTCTTTGCTTGTGTATTCCCCTCCATTGTCTGTTCTTAAAACTTTAACCTTTGCATCATAATGATTAGTAGCATATGAATGAAAATTAATAAATGCTTCTAAAACTTTATCCTTAGAAGGGAGCAAAGTAATCCAAGTATATTTAGATTTCTCATCTATAAAAGTGACAAAGTATTTTTGTTGTTCTCTAGATGCATAAGGAGCAGTCCAAACATCAGAATGTATTAGGTCAAAACAGTGATCATATGAATGTGTAGACTTAGAAAAAACAGTTTTGCAATGTTTACCAAGAATGCAAGCTTCACAATCATTTTGATTAAAGGAAATGCTAGGAAATATCAATTCAAGAGCTTTAAAGTGTGGATGGCCTAGCCTAGCATGCCATAATGTTCCATCAGACAGCTCATTATTACTTGTCAAACAAGAACCTAAACCTAAACTAGAAGTAGAAAGGTCGCCTAGAATGTATAGATCATCCTTTGTTCCTCCTCTTCCAAGTACTCTTTTTGTTTCAATATCCTGAAAACAACACTCATTAGGACCAAAAATTACATGACAATTCAAATCAGTTGTTGCTCTTTTAACAGACACAAGATTAGATGTGAAGGATGGCATAAAGAAAGCTTTACTATCCTTATTAAACAATCTCAGATTACCTATGCCTTTAATTGGTATTTTGGTTCCATTAGCAATAACTACATTTCCTAAGGCAGGTTCCAAGTTGTTTATTAAGTTGATATCACTAATCATGTGGTGAGAAGCCCCTGAGTCTATTATCAAAGGTTTATTCACATTATGAGCAACATAGGAAGCATGGAGAGATTTACCAACAACTTTACCAGATTCGTCTTTGAAAATTCTCAGTATAGCCTCTAAATCTGATTTTCTGACAAATTCTTGATCAAGTGTTGAAGGTCCAAGTTGTTTCTCCTTTCCGGCTCGCTGGTTTGACCTTGCCATACCATCTTGAGATGTACTCACAGTAGATACATTTGAGGGTACAGTCGCTTGATTCACGCTTGCTGACGTGTGGTTCTTAAAACCCATAGGTTTAGTTTGGTCACGCCACCAAGCAGGTTTGAGATGCGGATGCAATGACCAACACTGATCCTTGTGATGACCCTTCCTTTTACAATGTGAACAAGTAGATACACCCTTCTTATCATCCCTTTTGTAGAAGCTCTTATTTGCAGTAACAAGTTCAACCTTATCCCCAAATAAAACTTGAGAACCTTGTTCCTTTTGAACACAAGCACACACCTCCTCTAGACTAGGTAATTTATCCTGTCTCAAAAGATGCTTGGTGAGGTCTGTATAACTAGAGTTCAGTGTCATCAGCAATCCAAACACTTTGTCTTGTTCTCTTCTCTCATTAAGAGTTATTGGATCAGTAGAAGCTGGCCTCAACATTTCCAACTCAGCCCATAAAGCTCTAAAGACTCCAAAATGCTTAGTAAATTCAGCCTCCCCCTGTTGAAGTTGATTCAAAGATTTCTTAACTTCAAAGATTCTTAACAAATTTGAGGTGTTACCATAAACATTTTGAAGAGTATCCCACAGCTCCTTAGCATCTTCACAGTATGAATAGGCTGCTAGTAGTGATGCCTCAAGTGAGTTTTGTAGAATAGCCAACACAAGCTGATCTTCCTGAAACCACTTGCTTCCCACGTCCTGTTCTGAATGTTGTTCTGCTTCAAGAACCTCCCCTTCAGCAGCTGTACTAGGCGGCCCTTTGGTGAGAACATGAGTCCAAAGCCCCCTACTGCACAATGTAGTCTTCATTGTTCGAGACCAAAGCAAATAGTTCATACCCTTCAATGTAATTGGGGCCATCAACTGCTTATGAAGTTCCATAGCAATCGTTTTGTGATATCCCACACGCACAGCAACAAAAATATCACCAGAGAATGATTTGAAATCGAAGACCTTATCCGGGAACTTTACCACCAGAAGTACACAAGAATTTCACCACACAGATTAAACCAACTTCTAACCAATAACCCTTTAATAGATTGCACAAACTTCTCAACAGCTAGCTATCTAACCTTTCCTTCCAAGAGACTAGATTAAACCCTGAGAAACAACTTTCTCCACTTCGAAACCTCAGATTATACAATCTTAAAACCCAGATTAAAGATCATATACCAGAAACAGAGGAACGGTGATCCCTGTTAGGCTTTCTTGAGGCAAAAGAAACAGAATCTTGCGATTAGAAGAACAAGTTGAACCTCCACGATCGAAATCGATCCTGTGAAAAAGATCAAATGAACTAAAGATCGGCACAAACTAATGATAATCCAAGTGAAGAGGGTAGCCCAGAAGAATCAGCTGAGAATTTTAAGAAACTTTCGAACAGAGGTTTGGCGCGAAGGAGGGAATCGAGTTTTCGTGAACAAAACTCGATCGATCTTGAGAACTGAAGCAAATTGGATCAACTGGATCAAAGATCGGTGCCTTCTGATGACAATCCTTGTGAGAAAACAATCCAGAAGATTCAAACAACAAGATTTGAAGATCACGATTTCGAACTGGAGATTTTGGCGCGAAAAAGAAAACTTCTCAAATCTGTCGATCACGATCGATCTTGTGAAAGAACTCACCACCGGATTGAAGATCGGCACCTTCTATTGACAATCTGTGTGAGAAAGAAGATCCAGAGGAGCAAGATTGAAGATTTGTGATGAACGCATTCGAATCCGATTTTGGCGCCAAACAAACCAAGTTTGATTCGATCGCAAGAAACCAAACTATCTTATCAGATTCTGCGATTCTGATGGAGGATGATCTGAAATCACCAGAAGGATTTTCGTCTGAAGATAGAAATTGAAGTAGATGATGAAGAACTCGCCGGAAAACTCGCCTGAAGATCAAACAACTTCCGCACCTACGCTTGTTTTTGAGGATGGCGATAAAGATCTCGATGAAGTTTTGAAGGAAAAGAAAAATCTGCAGAAAACCTGCTCTGATACCATGTGAGAATTAAAAGAATGATGAATTCGATTGTAGAGAGAATGAGAGAGAATTGAGAGTAAGAGTTTTAAGAATGAAAAAGAATGAACTTGTATATTTCGAATTGTTATGTACAAGGAGTATTTATAGGCAATTACAAGAGATGTTTAATAACCTAAACACACGCCTAATCTAGTTCTTATACATTCCTAAATCTAACATGGCAGATGGATGTCAAGAATGCCTTCCTTCAAGGAGAATTAGAGGAAGATGTGTACATGACACCACCTCCTGGTCTAGAAGATACTGTCACTCCAGGGAAGGTTCTAAGATTAAGAAAGGCAATCTATGGTCTCAAACAGTCTCCTAGAGCCTGGTATCACAAATTGAGTGTTACACTGAGAGATAAAGGATTTAGAAGATCAGAAGCTGATCATACCCTGTTCACACTTCAGAACCAAGCAGGTATAGTTGTCATTCTCATATATGTAGATGATATTATCATCTCAGGGAATGACAAGGTAGGAATCCTTTCTACTAAAGAATACTTGAAATCTGTTTTTGACATCAAAGACCTTGGAGAACTCAAATATTTTCTTGGGATTGAGGTGTGCAGGACTAATGATGGTTTGTTTATTTCTCAGAGGAAGTATATTCTTGATTTACTAACAGATGCAGGAATGCTACAAGCTAAGGAAGCTAAGACCCCATTAGAAGAGGGTTATAAAGTTGGAACTCAGGGGGAGCAGGAAGAAGACGTCTTTGAGGATACCAAACTCTATAGAAGATTAGTTGGTAAGTTAATTTATCTTACTATCACCAGACCTGATTTGTGCTTTGCTGTGAATCAGGTAAGTCAGCATATGCAAGCGCCTAAGATGTGCCATTGGAGGATGATAGACCGGATCCTGAGATACCTCAAAGGGACTCATGCTCAAGGGATTTGGATGGGGAACAATAGGAACACTGAGATTGTGGGATACTGTGATGCTGATTGGGCTGGAGATAGACAAGATAGGAAGTCTACTACTGGATATTGCACTTTTATTGGAGGAAATCTTGTTACATGGAAAACCAAGAAGCAGAAGGTTGTGTCATGTTCAAGTGCTGAAGCTGAATACAGGGCAATGAGGAAGCTGACTACCGAATCAATATGGCTCAAAGCTCTTCTCCAAGACTTAGGAATTGGAGTCAAGACTCCCATCAGAATGCACTGTGACAATCAAGCAGCCATCCATATAGCCTCCAACTCGGTATTCCATGAGAGGACTAAGCACATTGAAGTAGATTGCCACAAGGTCAGGGAAGCTGTTGAGAAAGGAGTTATACTACCATGCTTTACAAGAAGTTCTGAGCAATTGGCAGATATATTTACAAAGGCAGCCAGCCTGAAAGTCTGTGAGTTCATTCTACCAAAGCTTGGACTCATGAAAATTCCAAGCCCTTAGTCTCTCCTTATCATGAGAACCATACTCTTTTTCCCTTAGAATGTTTTTATCCCACTGGGTTTTGCATTCTAAGGTTTTTAATGAGGTGGTTTCTCATGATATCCAAGTTTAACCATTCATCCATGGTCAAACTTGAGGGGGAGTGTTGGAATTAAGGAGTATTTATGAAGACTCAAGGGGAGAAAGGTTCTAGAAGCGGACTGGATAAGGCCACACTTGGTAGCACCAACGGTCAGCTCCAGCTCACCATGCCACGCCTCCTAGATGCTTTAGTAGATACTTTGGATATTCCTTCTAATCTATCTATTTAATCTATGTAATTGTCATAATGTAATTCAAGCAAGTAATAAGAAACAAAAATGTTTTCCTCATTCTCCTAATCACCTAAATACTAATCTTCAATCTCTTGAAACTTGTTCTTGATTTTCAATACAGAGGAGCAAGATTGAAGATTTGTGATGAACGCATTCGAATCCGATTTTGGCGCCAAACGAACCGAGTTTGATTCGATCGCAAGAAACCAAACTATCTTATCAGATTCTGCGATTCTGATGGAGGATGATCTGAAATCACCAGAGAGATTGTCGTCTGAAGATAGAAATTGAAATAGATGATGAAGAACTCGCCGGAAAACTCGCCTGAAGATCAAACAACTTCCGCACCTACGCTCGTTTTGAAGATGGCGATAAAGATCACGATGAAGTTTTGAAGGAAAAGAAAAATTTGCAGAAAACCTGCTCTGATACCATGTGAATTTTATTAGAATGATGAAGAATTGAGAGAGAATAGAGAATTGAGAGAGAAAATCGTTTTAAGAGAATGAAGAAATTGTATTATTCACTTTCTAAGGTAAGGTACAAGGGGTTTATATAGAAGTTTACAAGACTTGTTATTAAACACTTCTAATACACGCCTAATCATTCTAAACTCACTTGATAAAGCATGTTTAAACCTCCTTTTAATCTAACAGGCTGGTCTAAGCATCTCCAGCTCTGCCCACAAAGCTCTGAATGATCCATAGTGTTTGGTGAACTCCACATCTTCCTGTTTAAGCTCATTTAGAGCTTTCTTTACCTCAAAAATTCTTAAGAGGTTAGTAGTATTGCCATAAACTGCTTTCAAAGTCTCCCAAAGTTCCTTAGCACTAGAGCAATAAGAGTATGCTTCTAAAAGAGAGCTAGCAAGGGAGCATTGAAGAATAGCTAATACCGTTTGATCTTGCTGGAACCATAGGGTTTGTTCAGCATTTCCATCCTGAGTTTCCTCCTCAGTTATCATGTGAGCCGGTTGCTGGATATGGTTCCATAACCCTTTGCTGCACAATGTGGTCCTCATTGTCCTGGACCAGAGCAAGTAATTTGCTCCTTGGAGCATGATAGGAGCCTTCATTTGTGGATGCAGCTCCATTAGAATCGATCTGAAGCCTGCACAATCACAAACAACCAAACCACGCCACACACGCAAGAAGACCACACAAAGTCCAAACAAACGCTTGACAAGCAACCAGGATCAATCAGATAACCTTCTGCCTATCCTTTAAAACTTGTCCACAGACCTAAACTACTTCACCAGATGATCCAGAAGCAAAACCAATCTTGAAGACCAAGAACAACAACAATTCTAAAATTCCCGCCTTTTCTGATTTTGAAATTGAACTTTCTTCACTAGCAAGAAATCGACTAATGAGGATTAAAAACAAGTGAATTGCAATCAAATCTCCAGAACTTCTTCACAAGATCCTAAACTAAGATTGGATCATGCAGGATTCGAAAAAGATTGAGAGAAAACTGAAGATCGAAACCAAATACCCAAGGATGTGCGAAGACGGTCCGATTTAAGAAAATCAGTGAGAATGATCACAAATCTTGAGATTGAGCAGAGCGGACCTCCCGATTCATCATCTTGAATCAATTTTAATGAGAATTGGCTTTGGAATCACCAGATTTGATGAAGAATTGAAGAAGAAATCGAAGATTGAATTCTGGAGTTTCGCGGCGGAGTGATCGCGTAACCACCTGTGGCAGGTAAACTGATAACTTTTGATTCCAATGATCAAATTCGATGAAATCACCTTGGATCGTCACAGATCTCGCCGGAGAACCGTCGAGGATGAAGACTTGATGAATACTTGACGAAAAAACCGATCAACAGTCGAGTTTTCTGACGATGAACAACCGCGAACCACCGTGAGCAAGAATCGATCGTAACTTTTGATTTACTCAACCAAAATCAAAGATTTCAACGGGGAAATCAACAGGATTCGCCGATGAGATGATCTTGATGAAGAATCTAATCAAAACCTTCAAGATCTTGCAGATTGGACGCGGTGAATATGGATTGAATTTGAATCGCGAAATCCGATTACTTGTAACCAAAGAAAATTCGATTAATTGTTGAAGAAGAATGCGAAATTTTAAGCACCAGATTGATCAAACCTGGCTCTGATACCATGAAAGATTTGATGATTGAGAGAATTTGAGAATTAGAGATTGAGAGAGAAAGAGATTAGAGAGAAAAGAGAGAATGATCTTATTAGGATTTTTAGAGAAAATGATTTTCATACTTACAAAGTGAGTGAGAGACATCTATTTATACTAATCCTATTCTAGACTTGTTTGGATACAGAGATACACTTATCATTAACCTACACAAGTCTAAGTCAAGTACATGGAGATGTCGCCAATACAAACTTAGATGCATTCATCATTCTTCTTCATTCCAACACTTCATACTCTCTTCTTTGTCTTAAACCACTTCTTTTCTTCTTCATTTCAACACTCCCCCTCAAGTTTAAGCATGGGTGAATGGTTGAACTTGCAAAGATGAAGAGACTTTCTCCTTCTTCCTCTTTTACTCCCTTTCAAGCTTGATTAATGTTCATAGAAACCAAGCTTGTAACCTTAAAGAACTTCCTCATTAAAAACCTTAGTATGGAAAACCCTTTGGGACAAAACCAATACTAAGGGAAAAAGAGTGAAGTCTTCTTAGCTTAGGGATTGGCCATTGAATCTATGAGCTTTAAATTCATCAGAGAGCTCCATAGATCCTTGGATAAAGGCCTTGATGAATTCGCTTGTGAATGGTTAACTTGAAGCTCCTTTTTAAGTCTGGTCCATTTCTCCCCCTTTCTTTTGACTCCTTGTCTTTAAGAGGTGATTTTGATCCAGCTTTCCTTAAAGTCTTCAACTTAAACCTGTTTCACATACACATATACATGTATGTATCAATTCTCACAAGATAAACCAATGCATTATAATATAAGAATGATTTTAACTTCCCTTTTATAAGAGTGGATGGCGGTTTGGATGATATGATCTAGACCAGTCTGGTTCTCTAAGGACTCCATATTAAGGTCTTTGGATTCATCATGATCACATGGTTCTCTTCTGGATTCATCATAATCACATGGTTCTCTTCCCTTATATGTGTAGGATCCACTTTGGCTAGCTTCATTTAGCTTCACTTTCTACTTTCAATAAGCCTAACTCAAGAGAATAAGATTGTAGAATTAAGCTTAAGTAGAGTGAGCACACTTATCTCCTAATACACTTTTCCACCATGCTTCCACTAATTGATGTAGGGTAAGTCATGCTTATGACTGTTTTCATCACTTCCTGATCTAAAAACATCATAGCAACTCAAAAATAAAGATTAGTATTCCAGACCTTGAATAAGATCAAGTCTGGTATCAAGTATAATATCTAGCCAAATTCTCAATCTAAAAATCATAGAATTAAAGAACTTATCCTAGATAGAACCTTTGATGAGAGTATTTTGTTCTGAGGTGATTCATCACTTTCCATCAGCTTACTCATTCTCCATGAGACTTGGTAGCTTGATGGACATTGGTTCAATCCTCAATTGATAACAGATGATTTGGATGACCTTACTTGCGGCCTCCATGAGAGAAACAGACTGAGCACACTTCTTATGCTCACTTAGTTTTGGCAGACAGCTTGGAAGCCCTTGAGTGTGCCAGACTAATCTTTGAATGTCCTTGTTTGTGACTTGAAAGCCTTTGTATGCACCAGATATCTCCTTCTTGGAATATCCTTCTTTGTGCCTTGAAAGCTTTTGAATGCACCAGACACCTTCAATGCCCTTGATTGCACGAGAACCTCTTCTTGTGTTGTCCTTGCTTGTGCCAGACACTCCCTGAATGTGATTGTCCTTGTTTGCACCTCCAGCTCCAGCTTGTCTTTGAATCAGGTCTAACATAGAATAAACAGCACCTCAGACCAGTCAGGACCGCATTGGCTCGTTCATGGCACATCCATGATCCTCCTTGGCACGAACAGCAGCACAGCCATGATCCATCGTGGCACATCCACGATCCACACTGATGGAACTTAGTCCTCACGTACCAGCAAAGCATGTCCATGTACCAGCACCTGTAAAGCCCGAACATGAACCGCCATGAACCGCTCCACCTTGGCACGACCAGAATCCATCAGCGAAGCCTGACCAGCTCCTTCGCCAGTTTGGAACGACCAGCACCTTCGGCCAGCCACAATCCAGCGAACATACCACTTGTACCAGCATCGACCAAGGTACAACACCTTGCGCCAAAGTAACCTAAACAACTAGGAAAAGTAAACAAGGTATGATCAACTTCAGATCTTCTAAAACCTCTATCTCTTAAAGTCATACTAAGTTTATGATACCAGGCTCTAGGGGATTGTTTTAATCCATAGATAGCTTTCCTTAATCTCAGGACATTTTTATCAACCACTAAACCTTCTAAACCAGGAGGTGGCTTCATGTACACTTCTTCCTCTAGCTCTCCTTGAAGAAAGGCATTCTTCACATCCATCTGCCACAACTCCCATTCAAGATTAGTAGCAAGAGAAAGAACAATTCTTACAGTGTGAAGCTTAGCCACAGGAGCAAATGTATCTCCAAAGTCTTCACCATATGTTTGAGTGAAGCATCTTGCTACAAGTCTGGCCTTATACCTTTCAATCTCACCATTACTATTATATTTAATAGTAAACACCCATTTAGAGCTTACTGCTTTCTTACCCTTAGGCAGGTATGATTCATCCCAAGTGTGATTTCTTATCATGGCTTCTATTTCATCTTGTACAGCATCTCTCCATTCTTTCAATTCCATAGCCTCCTCATATGTGTTAGGAATTTTATTCTGATCTAAAGAACTTATGAATACCTGATGTTCCTTAGGAAAATGAGCAAATGAGCATGTAGCTTGAATAGGATGTGCTACTGCTTGAGCATTGTAGTAGACCCTAGTGTTGATCCAGTTGGCAGAATCTTTCCTTATCCTTGTGCTCCTTCTTAACACTTGAGGAGATTCAACAACTGCCACTTCATCATCGGTTTCAGCTCCTGTACCATGTAACTCCTGGTCATAGGCTTGATCATGAACTTCTGGCATACTTACATTCTCCCCCTCATGGTCATGACTAGGACCTGCGCTTGAAGAGTCCGGATTAAACTCCCCCTGGCCACTACCTTGTCTCATACTCTGACCACTTGTGGCCGGTTGATGTAAATCAGGAGTCCCACTAGTCTCCTGATCAACTTGAACATGCGCCTGTGCTGGTCCAGAAGCTATAGGCCTGGAAATGTTAAAACTTTCCAACAACTTTTGAAGATATTCATTCCTATCAGTATTAGAATCAGATAAACTCTTTATGTTTTCCCAAGTTCCACCATTATAGAAACACTGATTTTCCATAAACTTCACATCTATGGAGATTAAAATCTTTTGCAATTCAGGATCATAACACTTATAACCTTTTTGTGTTGATGAGTACCCTAAAAACACCGCTTTTGTACTCTTCTCATCCAGTTTATTCCTTCTTCCACCTGGTACTAAAACATAGCAGACACAACCAAATACTTTCAAATGTTCAAGGTGAGGTTTAGTACCATTAAGTACCTCAAATGGTGAGATATCATGAAGAACTTTAGTAGGTATCCTGTTGATCAGATAGCAAGCTGTGAGAACAGCATCTCCCCAAAACTTCTTTGGTACATTCCTATGGAACATTATCGACCTTGCCACTTCCATTAAATGGCGGTTTTTTCTTTCAGCCACCCCATTCTGCTCTGGTGTGTATGGGCAGCTTGTTTGATGAAGAATACCATACTTGAGAAGATAATCCCTAAATGCTTTGCTTGTATATTCCCCTCCATTGTCTGTCCTAAACACTTTAACCTTAGCATTATAATGATTAGTAGCATATGAATGAAAGTTAATGAAGGCTTCTAAAACTTTATCCTTAGAAGGAAGCAATGTAATCCAAGTATATTTAGACTTTTCATCTATAAAGGTGACAAAATATTTTTGTTGTTCTCTAGTCGCATAAGGAGCAGTCCAAACATCAGAATGTATGAGTTCAAAACAGTGATCATATGAATGTGTAGAATTAGGAAAGACAACTTTGCAATGTTTACCAAGAATGCAAGCTTCACACTCCTTTTGATTAAACGAAATGTTTGGGAAAATCAGTTCAAGAGCTTTAAAGTGGGGATGGCCTAGTCTAGCATGCCATAAAGTTCCATCCAAAAATTCATTATTACTACTCAAACAAGAACCTAAACTAGAAGTAGAAAGATCTCCAAGAATGTATAGATCATCCTTTGTGCCTCCTCTTCCAAGTACTCTTTTGGTGTCAATATCCTGAAAACAACACTCATTAGGTCCAAAAATCACATGACAATTCAAATCAGTTGTTGCTCTTTTAACAGACACAAGATTAGATGTAAAAGATGGCATAAAGAATGCTTTACTATCCTTATCAAACAATCTCAGATTTCCTATGCCTTTAATTGGTATCTTAGTTCCATTAGCTATAACTACATTGCCTAGGGCAGGTTCTAAGTTATTTATCAAGTTAATATCACTAATCATATGATGTGATGCCCCTGAGTCAATTATTAAAGGTTTATTCTCATTATGAGCAACATAAGAAGCATGGAGAGATTTACCAACAACTTTACCAGATTCATCTCTGAAAACCCTCAGTATAGCCTCTAAGTCTGATTTTCTGACAAATTCTTGATCAAATGTTGAAGGACTAAGTTGTATCTCCTCCCCAGTTCGCTGGCTTGATCGCGCCATGCCATCTTGATATGTACTGACGGTAGGAACATGAGATGACACACTGGCTTGATTCACGCTTGCTGAAGTATTGTTCTTAAGACCTACAGGCTTAGTCTGATCACGCCACCAAGCTGGTTTCAGATGCGGATGCAATAGCCAACACTGGTCCTTGTGATGACCTTTACGTTTGCAATGTGAACAAGTAGATACACCTTTCTTATCATCCCTTTTGTAGAAGCTCTTGTTTGCAGTGACAAGTTCAATTTTATCTCCAAATAACACTTGAGAACCTTGTTCCTTCTGAACACAAGCACACACCTCCTCTAGACTAGGTAATTTATCCTGTCTCAAAAGATGCTTTGTGAGGTCTGTATAACTGGAATTGAGTGTCATCAGCAATCCAAACACTTTGTCCTGTTCTCTTCTTTCATTAAGAGTTATGGGATCAGTAGTAGCTGGCCTTAACATTTCCAATTCAGCCCATAGAGCTCTAAGAACTCCAAAATGTTTAGTAAATTCAGCCTCCCCTTGTTGAAGTTGATTCAAAGATTTCTTAACTTCAAAGATTCTTAAGAGATTGGAGGTGTTACCATATACATTCTGGAGTGTATCCCATAGCTCCTTTGCATCCTCACAGTATGAATAAGCTGCTAATAGTATTGAGCAAGGCAATGACTTGAGCATCACGGCTTGTTATCATATTAAGCAAGGCATTGACTTGGGAATCACGGCTTAGGCTGTGCAGTTCAAGAATCGCCAGGTCCAGTGATGTGCAGCCCACTCTGAATTAATCTTATATGGCCTTGGCCCGCTTAGGAAGAGTTGTGACAATAAGGAAAGCTTCTAGAAGGAGAGGGAGGCTGCAAATGGAGTCACGAGTGGAGAAGACCGTTGCTGAGCAGTCACTTTCACACCTTGGGCCTGCTCCCATGTCACTTTCCTATTTGAATTTCTCTATGTAATCCTCTGCCTATATTAAGGTCGAATCCCATATTGTAACATATACACTTTTAGCAATAAACTCTTCACTTTATTCTTCCTGTCTTCTTCCTCATTCTTCTTGTCGAGCTTCACCATGAAACTCACCTAATCTCTCCTCTTACTTACGCAAAATCAACATGGTATCAGAGCAATCTTGATCCATAATCTCCTTTATACTCCTTCATACTCTTTAACACTCCTTCTTTATACTCCTTCATACTCTTTAACACCTCACGCCATTAGCCTCCTCACTCAAGAACACTCAAATTCTTGGCTCATCCGCTATTGACCAGTGGTTAATAGCAAAGTTTCTCCAAAATCTTTCCTAACTCACTTCGAATTCTCTCTAGGTGTGTAACATACATACCGACTCTTCAAATAAACTTTCCTTATCTTACTCACTCTGAGATTGTAACAATCCTCAAACATCCATTTGGTGTTGAGTTGTGAGAAGATAGGACTGGTTATTTCCTGAGATTATCCACCATTCTGTTCAATTCATCTCTCCATCTTCATCCTCCTTCAAACCGTTTTCTTAAAAACCCAGCCATCTCTCTTTAACCGCTGGACAATAGTATTAACCAGTGGTCCATAATCTTGAAATTTGAAATCCAGAAAGAACCGCCATGGAGAGCAACAAACAACTCGTCATTCCCATCATCTTGAAGGGACAGAACTACTTGCTGTGGTCTAGGACAGCAAGGACCGCGTTGTGCAGCCGCGGACTTTGGGAGCATACTCACAAAACTCTTGCCCCAAAGGAAGACACCACAGATGAAGAAGAAACGGTTGCTCTAGCTGAAGAAACCAAATGGTTTCAAGAAGATCAAACCGTGTTGGCCATACTCCAAAGCTCTCTTGAAGTTTCCATCCTTGAAGCCTATTCCTATTGTGAAACCGCAAGGGATCTCTGGGAAACTCTCAAGAATGTGTATGGCAATGTGTCTAACTTGACTCGGGTATTTGAAATAAAGAGGTCCCTCACCACACTTAGCCAAGAAGATGGAGACTTCACTAAACACCTTGGCAAGTACCAAGCACTTTGGGCAGAACTAGAAGCCCTCAGGCCCAACACCATGGACCAAGCAGTCCTACTTGAGAGAAAAGAACAAGACCGTGTGTTTGGTCTCCTGCTCACCTTAAACTCCATGTATAATGACCTAATCAAGCACCTCCTCAGGTCAGACAAGCTCCCAAGCTTCGATGAAGTATGTGCACAGATTCAAAAGGAGCAAGGTTCGCATGGTCTCTTTGGAGGAAGAGGTGAACTCCCTACAGCCAACAAGGTCATGTTCAGAAACGAAGATAAGCGAGCATGGATATGTGACCATTGCAAAAGAAAGGGACACAACAAAGGGCAGTGCTGGATTCTCCATCCCCACCTCAGACCAAGCACACCAAGGCCACCTACCAATCGCTTTCAAGGAGGCTCCAAGGCAAACCTTGGCCAGATAACACCCAATGAACCGGGACAAGCTGGTCCATCAAGAAGATATGAAGATGGGGCTGCTATGACCGCCAGTGTTAAAAACTCCTCTACACCATCTCCAAATGATGTAATGAGAAGATCGGACCTGGATGTCATTCTCCAATCCATTGCTTCCCTCAAGGAGTCTGGTATCTCTCTCTACTCTCATAGACCTAGTCAGGCTTTAGTTGTTGACTCAGGAGCTTCACACCACATGATTAGCAATCCTGATCTATTAAGCAATCTAGAACCGGCTCTAGGTAATGTAGAGATAGCTAATGGAACAAGAATACCGGTCAAAGGAATAGGCAACCTTAAGCTATTTGATAAAGAATCCAAAGCTCTATTTATGCCTAGCTTTACTTCTAACTTATTATCAGTGAAAAAGGCTACTACTGATCTAAATTGTTATGCCATATTCAGTCCTAACAATGTTCACTTTCAGGATATTGAGAGCATGAGACTGCTTGGGAGAGGAGTAGCCAAAGATGATCTATATATCCTGGAAGACACTTCTCTTAGTAGTTCACCACCTGTTTCTTTTAATTCATGTTTTTCGGTTAAGCTTGATGCAATGTGGCATGCTAGGTTAGGTCACCCTCATTTTCGTGCACTAAAGCTTATGCTACCCAATGTTTCTTTTGAGAATTCTAGTTGTGAAGCTTGTATTCTAGGGAAACATTGCAAATCCGTTTTTCCTAAATCTACCACCATCTATGAAAAATGTTTTGATCTAATCCACTCAGATGTTTGGACCTCACCTTGCATATCTAGAGATAACAACAAATACTTTGTGACCTTTATAGATGAGAAGTCCAAATACACATGGCTCACCTTACTACCATCTAAAGATCGTGTGTTTGAGGCATTTACAAAATTTCAAAACTATGTTACTAACCATTATCAAGCTAATATTAAAATTTTGAGAACAGATAATGGAGGTGAATACATTAGCCATCAATTCAAGGAACACCTCTCTAAACATGGGATTTTGCACGAGACTTCTTGCCCATACAATCCACAGCAGAATGGCGTGGCCGAGAGAAAGAATAGGCATCTCATGGAGGTGGCCCGTTCCATGATGTTCCACACTAGTGTACCTAAACGTTTTTGGGGAGATGCGGTCATGACCGCTTGCTATTTAATCAACCGCATACCCACCAGGATCTTGGATGATCAATCACCATTTCAGGTACTTAACAAAACTCCACCAGTGGTTGATCACCTTAGGGTATTTGGATGTGTGTGCTTTGTGTTGATTCCAGGAGAGCTAAGGAACAAGCTGGAAGCCAAAAGCACACGGTGTATCTTCATTGGGTATTCATCAAGTCAGAAAGGGTACAAGTGTTTTGATCCAACCACCAATAGAACCATGGTCTCCAGGGACGTAAGGTTCTTAGAGGAACAAGGATATCATGACAAACAGGACTGGGCCAGCCTGAAAGACCTTGCTAAGCCTTCCGATCAGGCAGCTAGCCTCCGGTTCCTCCTAGATCACCTGGACCATTTTAGATCTATCCCACCATCAGGACAACACCCGCAACCTTCACCTCCATCCGACCACACTCCTGCCGTGTCTAGTCATGAAGAGACCTCGGATTCACCAACTCCACATGTCGTGACTCACCCGGACCCTCCACAAGAGGACGGTCAGACCGTGGAGGCAGATGGAGAAGCTGGTCCACCAGCCCTTAGGCGAAGTACTAGACTGAGAAGGGATCCATCAAACTGGATCAACACCAGGGTGTACTATAATGCTCATGCCGTGGCCCATCCAGTTCAGGCAACATGCTCTCTTGCCCTTGTCCCATCTGATCATCAGGCCTTCCTTGGCAAAATTGAGAAAGACACCATTCCTTCGTCCTATGAGGAAGCCAAGCAACTGAAGGTTTGGCGAGATGCTGTTGCTGATGAAGTAGGGGCCATGGAACGAAACCACACATGGGACGAAGCTATTCTACCTAAAGGCAAACGTGCGGTCAGTTCCAAGTGGGTGTTCACTATCAAGTACCAGAGTAATGGAGATATAGAACGCTATAAGGCAAGACTGGTCGCTCGTGGGTTCACTCAAACATACGGCCAGGACTATGGTGACACATTTGCACCGGTAGCTAAGCTCCCAACAGTGAGGGTTGTCCTCTCCCTAGCCACCAACTTGTCCTGGGATTTATGGCAAATGGACGTCCGCAATGCTTTCCTTCAGGGGGAGCTTGAAGATGAAGTTTATATGACACCACCCCCTGGCCTTGATAACATTGTGGCACCCGGCAAGGTTCTTCGGTTGAGAAAAGCCATTTATGGCCTTAAACAGTCTCCCAGGGCTTGGTATCACAAGCTTAGCTTTACCCTTAGGGATCATGGCTTCAGACGATCTGAGGCTGACCACACATTGTTCACCCTCCAAAATGACCAAGGTATAGTTGTTGTCCTCATCTATGTAGATGATCTTATCATCTCCGGGGACAACCAGGTTGGTATTCAACATACTAAATCCTTTCTCAAATCCACCTTTGATATCAAAGACTTAGGGGAACTAAAGTATTTTCTTGGAATTGAAGTATGCCGCTCCTTGACAGGCCTTTTTCTTTCCCAACGAAAATACATTACTGATCTTCTCACTGAGACAGGTTATCTAGACGCCAAACCAGCCAAGTCACCTGTAGCAGATGACTACAAGGTCATTCGAGAGGGGGAGAATGCAGCTGAACTCTATGAAGATGTTGCACAATACAGACGGCTTGTGGGTAAGTTAATATACCTGACTATCACCAGACCTGATCTATGCTTTGCTGTGAATCAGGTCAGTCAGCACATGAAGACTCCTACAAAACATGACTGGAACATGGTTGAGAGGATCTTGCGGTACCTTAAAGGAAGCTTAGACCGTGGCATCTGGATGGGCAAGAACCAGGACACAGAAATAGTTGGGTACTGTAACGCAGACTGGGCTGGAGATAGAGTTGATAGGAAGTCCACAACCGGATATTGCACCTTCATAGGAGGCAACTTGGTCACTTGGAAGACCAAGAAGCAGAAAGTGGTGGCATGCTCAACAGCTGAAGCAGAGTACCGTGCAATGAGGAAATTAACAAATGAATTGACATGGCTGAAGGCACTCCTCAAGGATCTCAACATTGATCAAGATACTCCAATTACTATGCACTGTGACAACCAAGCAGCCATCCACATTGCAACCAACTCAGTCTTCCATGAAAGAACCAAGCACATAGAGGTGGATTGCCACAAAGTCAGGGAAAAGATTGAAGAAGGAGTGATCCTTCCTTGTTACACAAGGAGTGAAGACCAATTGGCTGACATCTTCACCAAGGCTGCCAGCTCCAAAGTTTGCTCTCACATATACAGCAAGCTTGGGCTGATAGACCTTCCACAGCCGTGATCTAGCCTTCCCTAATCCATAAACATCATACTCTTTTTCCCTCATCATAGTTTTCTCCCAAAGTGGTTTTTCTATGATGAGGTTTTTAATGAGGTGGTGCCTTATGGATTTCCAAGCTTAGCCTCTCCAATGCTAAGCTTGAGGGGGAGTATTGAGCAAGGCAATGACTTGAGCATCACGGCTTGTCATCATATTAAGCAAGGCATTGACTTGGGAATCACGGCTTAGGCTGTGCAGTTCAAGAATCGCCAGGTCCAGTGATGTGCAGCCCACTCTGAATTAATCTTATATGGCCTTGGCCCGCTTAGGAAGAGTTGTGACAATAAGGAAAGCTTCTAGAAGGAGAGTGAGGCTGCAAATGGAGTCACGAGTGGAGAAGACCGTGATAGTTTTTGTAAGAGTTTATGACTGGATGAAGAATGAAGTATGAGAGAATAGAGTAAAGGAGAATTAGATGATGGGGGAAATCGATTTCATTATTGTGTGTTGATTACAATGAGGCTGCATAGCCTTAAATAGAAAGATACCTAGGTAACCTAGACTAGGGATAAGTAGAGTTACATATATATATGACCGTTATAGGATAGCTTATCAACACACGCTTCCTTATCATATCACTTGCATAAGTAGCTCTTCCTTCCTTATCACCCTTCCCTTATCATGAGACCAAGATGCTTATACTTAGGCTGAGCAGACACTAACCAATGTAACTAGACCGTCCAATACTCCCCCTCAAGCTAAATTCTGATGGAGAACTTAGCTTGGAAACCATAAACAACCACCTCATTAAAAACCTTATGGTGCAAAACCCAATGGGACAAAAACACACACTAGGGAAAAAGAGTATGATTGCTTATTGTTAGAGAAGTTATGGAGTAGCAATATCAATGAGTCCAAGTCTGGGTAGAATGGACTCATATACCTTAGATGTTGTTGCCTTGGTAAGGATGTCAGCAAGCTGATCAACACTCCGAGTATAGCATGGTAGGACTATCCCTTGTTCCACAGCTTGTCTTACTTTGTGACAATCAATCTCTATGTGCTTCGTTCTCTCATGGAAGACCGAGTTTGAGGCTATATGAATGGCTGCCTGGTTATCACAATGCATGGTCATTGGCTTGGTTGTCTCTATTCCCAAGTCCTTCAAAATGGCTTTGATCCATGTTAGCTCATTAGTGAGTTTCTTCATGGCACGGTATTCAGCTTCAGCACTGGAGCAGGAGACTATCTTTTGTTTCTTTGTCTTCCATGTGACTAAGTTGCCTCCAACAAAGGTGCAATAGCCTGTCGTGGATCTCCTGTCTTCTCTATCTCCAGCCCAGTCTGCATCACAATACCCCACTATCTCTGAACTTTTGTTAGCTCCCATCCAAATTCCTTGCTCTGAAGTTCCTCTCAAGTATCTAAGAACTCTTTCCAGCATGTTCCAATGATGAACCTTGGGAGCTTGCATGTGCTGGCTAACCTGATTCACAGAGAAGCACAAATCAGGTCTGGTGAGAGTTAAATAGATTAACTTACCTACTAGTCTTCTGTAGAGCTGTGGGTCATTGAATGATTGATCTTCAATCTCCCCCTTACTGATAACTTTGTAGCTATCTTCCAGGGGTGTGGTCGCCGGCTTTGCATCTAACTTCCCTGTTTCAGACAATAGATCAAGAGTATACTTCCTTTGAGATAGAAATAGTCCTTCCTTTGAACGACATATCTCAATCCCTAGGAAGTACTTAAGCAGACCTAGATCTTTAATATCAAATATAGACTTAAGATAAGTTTTGGTTTCTCTAATTCCTTCCCTGTCATCACCGGTGATAATGATATCATCCACATAAACCAACACCACAATGATACCTGACTTGCTAGGAAGAGTGAAAAGGGTATGATCAGCTTCTGACTTTCTGAATCCTCTATCCCTTAGTGTCATGCTCAACTTGTGATACCAGGCTCTAGGCGATTGTTTCAAACCATAAATAGCCTTTCTCAATCTCAAGACTTTACCTGGTTGAACAATTCCTTCCAAGCCTGGAGGTGGTCGCATGTACACCTCTTCTTCAAGCTCTCCTTGCAAGAATGCATTCCTCACATCCATCTGCCACAGATCCCACTCTAAATTGGTTGCTAGAGATAACACAATCCTCACAGTGTGTAATTTTGCTACAGGAGCAAAAGTATCACCAAAGTCTTCACCATAGGTTTGAGTGAATCCTCTTGCTACAAGTCTTGCCTTATATCTTTCAATCTCCCCATTACTCTTGTACTTGATTGTAAACACCCATTTTGAACTCACGGCCTTCTTTCCCTTGGGCAGCACAGCTTCATCCCATGTATGATTTATTTCCATGGCTCCTGTCTCATCACTTATAGCATCTTTTGAGTTCCTTAGCTTCTTCATACGATGTAGGAATATGTCCCTGATCCAAGTTGCTTATAAAGACCTTATGTTCTTCAGGAAATGAAGCAAAGGAGCAGACGACTTGGGTCGGATGAGCAACTGCATTGGCATTGTAGTACACTCTTGTATTCACCCAGTTTGATGGATCCTTCTTGAGTCTTGTACTTCTCCTTAGAAATGGAACTGGCTCGGATGGAATTGGCTCGGATGGAATTGGCTCGGATGGTTCTTCAACTTGATCATGGCTATCATCTGATTGTGCTGATACTTGATCGTGGCTATCATGTTCAAGGTCATCAAGTGTCCCCCCTTCACGGTCAAGTGCAGCTCCTATGTTTGGTATGTGCCGGGACGGGTCAGGACCAGGTTGAGACGAGTTAGTGTCATGGGAAGATGAGCGTGAAGGACTAGAATCATTCTGCGGGACAGGATATGAACCAGGAGCCGGACCAGGACCAGCCGTAGTGAATGGAATGCCAAGGTGATCCATGATATTGCGAAGGTTCGTGGCACGATCCATGGAGATATCAGACAAATCGGCTAAGTCATCCCATTGATGCTTATCATAATAGCTTCGGTGTTCAATGAACTTGACATCCCTTGACACCAGAACCTTCTGAGCTATTGGATTATAACACTTATAGCCTCTTTGTGTGGTTGAATACCCAATAAACATTGCCCTTGTGCTCTTAGCATCCAATTTTGTTCTGTTTTCTCCTGGAATCAAGACAAAACACACACAACCGAATACTTTCAAGTGAGCTATAGAAGGTTTGGTTGAGTTCAATACCTCAAAGGGGGAAATATCATCCAATATCCTTGTAGGGATACGGTTAATGAGATAGCAAGCTGATAGCACAGCATCTCCCCAGAACCTCTTTGGAACCTTGGAATGAAACATCATGGACCTTGCTACCTCCATTAGATGACGGTTTTTCCTCTCGGCCACACCATTCTGCTGTGGTGTGTATGGGCAGCTCGTCTGATGAAGAATGCCATGCTTGGTAAGATGGTCTTTGAAGGCATTGCTGGTATACTCTCCACCATTGTCTGTTCTTAAGAGTTTAATCTTTGCATTGAATTGGTTAGTGACATAGTTCTGAAAATTCACAAAGGCTTCTAAAGCTCTATCCTTAGATTGAATCAAAGTTAGCCAAGTATACTTGGATTTTTCATCTATGAAGGTGATGAAGTATTTGTGATTTTCTCTAGATAGACAAGGAGCAGTCCAAATATCAGAATGCACAAGATCAAAACATTTTGCATAAACTGTCTTAGACTTAGGGAAAATAGACTTGCAATGTTTGCCTAGGATACAAGCTTCACACTCATAATTTTTAAACACAACATTAGGCAACATTAAGCTTAAAGCCCGAGAATGGGGATGTCCTAATCTAGCATGCCACAACGCATTATTAGCATAAGCAGAAGTAGAGTCTAAAGAGCATGGAACAGAAGATAAAACAGAAGATAAAGGCTGATCATCCTTCAGTAGATAGAGACCATCCTTAGTTATTCCTTTCCCAAGCATCTTGCTTGTCTTAATATCCTGAAATTTCACATCATTAGGGGTGAAGATAACATTGCAATCCAAGTCATTTGTGGCCTTATGAACAGAGACTAAATTAGAGGTGAAATCAGGCATAAAGAAGGCTCTAGTCTTTCTATCAAATAGGTTCAAGTTTCCTACTCCCTTAATTGGAATTCGATCACCATTAGCAATAACAACATGACCATTAGCCGGTTCTAAATCTCTAATCAATTCAACATTGCTAATCATATGGTGAGATGCACCAGAGTCAATCACTAATGGTTTATCATTCAATTTTATAGTGTGAGCAGAAGCATGAAAGGAGAAACCCATAGTATTACCATAACTTTCTTTCAAGGCTTTGATGAGTGCATCAAGTTCTGACCGCTTTACCACCTGGTCTTGATCAGCTACTTGTGCAGCTTGAGCATTGATTACAGCCATCCCATCTCCTTCTGGATTGCGTGAAGATGTTCCCTGGTCAGCTTTAGCCTTGGTAATGTTGGCTCGGACATCTCTGAACTTGGGTGGCTTGAGATGCGGATGGAGGATCCAGCACTTGTCCTTCCCATGGCCCTTCCTCTTGCAGTGTTCGCAAAATGACCCTCTTCTATCATCTGGCTTGAAGTATACACCTTTGTTCGCTGTCACCAGCTCCCCCTTTCCATTTAGAAGCCCATGGGAACCTTGTTCCCTCTGGATGTATGCGCATACTTCTTCAAGGGATGGGAGCTTATCTGACCTCAAAAGATGTTTGATCAAGTCATTGTACATTGGATTCAGGGTGAGAAGGAGACCAAAGACCTTGTCCTGTTCACACCTTGCAAGGAGAACCTCTGGGTCAATAGAGTTTGGTCTCAGCATTTCAAGCTCGGCCCATAGAGAGCGAAATTTGCCAAAATGTGCCGTGAACTCCAAGTCTTCCTGGTGGAGGTTGTTGATTGCTATCTTTACTTCGAACACCCTACTTAGATTTGTAGTATTGCCATACACCTTCTTGAGTGTTTCCCATAGCTTCCTAGCACTCTCACAATACGAGTATGCCTCCAAGATAGGTCCATCAAGTGAACTCTGAATGATGGACAGAATAAACTGATCCTCTTGAATCCATTTTTCTTCATCAACAATCATAATCTCCTGTCCATCCTCCTGTTGGAATACCTTTGGTGGTGCTTCGTCTAGGAGAAGATGCATTCCAAGTCCACGACCACCGAGAGTGGTTTTCACCATTCTGGACCATAGTAAGTAGTTGAGACCCTTTAAAGTGACCGGGATAACCATAGGCCTAGTATTCTCCATTTGTGAAGATCTCTAGTGAGCAACCTCAGCAGCTGGAACCGAGAAGAATGAAGTTTATGGTTCAAAATACTTAGTTACCGCCCTAGACATCCAAAGCAACCCCTCTAAGACTGCTTTTAAGGTTTGAACCCAAACTGTACGGACACTGTAAAACCCTTCCCGAGGAAGATGAGTACGGACACGCTTGTGTTCCAACTAAAGATGCTTCCTTTCTTGCTTCTAAGGGCACAGATGAACACAAGATAGAACCTTGCACCTTTGGGATGAAAAGAGAAGAGGTTTCAATCGTGAAAGACACGGTCTTTAAGGAGATGGACCGTACAACAATGGCGGACGCAGATTTAAGATGAGCAGGAGCTCTAGTCTTGCTCCGACCGCCGAACCTTAACAACAGATGATCTGAGGTAAGCTTCTTTCACCTCTCAGATGAAGAAAGGAGCCATCTTTACTGCTGAGTGGAGCTCCTTGGGAGATTCATCCGTGCATCAATGGCGGATATCTTAGACTTTGCTTAAAAACAACTAAACGCAAGTGATAACCATGTCTAGCCTTCATTCAACTCATTTCCCATGGATTTGAGGATCTTTGATCTCAGAGAATATAGATTAAGACATGATTAACACAAGGAAAGCGTTTTCTTTGCAAGTATAACACGATTTGAAGAATCAAGGAAAGGAAAGCACACGAATAAAAGATTTGCGGAAGGTTAGAAAGGGTTAAGACTGCTCTGATACCATGATAGTTTTTGTAAGAGTTTATGACTGGATGAAGAATGAAGTATGAGAGAATAGAGTAAAGGAGAATTAAATGATGGGGGAAATCGATTTCATTATTGTGTGTTGATTACAATGAGGCTGCATAGCCTTAAATAGAAAGATACCTAGGTAACCTAGACTAGGGATAAGTAGAGTTACATATATATGACCGTTATAGGATAGCTTATCAACACACGCTTCCTTATCATATCACTTGCATAAGTAGCTCTTCCTTCCTTATCACCCTTCCCTTATCATGAGACCAAGATGCTTATACTTAGGCTGAGCAGACACTAACCAATGTAACTAGACCGTCCAATAGACCGTTGCTGAGCAGTCACTTTCACACCTTGGGCCTGCTCCCATGTCACTTTCCTATTTGAATTTCTCTATGTAATCCTCTGCCTATATTAAGGTCGAATCCCATATTGTAACATATACACTTTTAGCAATAAACTCTTCACTTTATTCTTTCTGTCTTCTTCCTCATTCTTCTTGTCGAGCTTCACCATGAAACTCACCTAATCTCTCCTCTTACTTCCGCAAAATCAACAAATAGTGATGCCTCAAGTGAATTTTGTAGGATGGCTAAGACAAGCTGATCTTCCTGGAACCATTTGCTTTCCATGTCCTGTTCTGCGTGTTGATCTGCCTCCAGAACCTCCCCTTCAACAGCTACACCAGGTGGTCCTTTGGTGAGAACATGAGCCCACAGACCCCTACTGCACAATGTAGTCCTCATTGTTCGAGACCACAGCAAATAGTTCATGCCTTTCAATGTGATTGGTGCCATCAATTGTTTATGAATATCCATGGCAATCGCTTTGATATAATCCACTTCCACAGCAACAAGAAGACTAGAATGTAGATTAAAATCGAAGACCTTATCAAGGAGATAATCCCCTTACACGGTTGATCAAGGATGCAAAAACAACCACTAGACAGCACACTCAATCACTTCTCAACTCCTGATCTTTAAGATATACAATCTTCCAAGGCTTCCTTGTTAACGAAGAAGGATTCAGAAAGAAGGATCTTGAACCTTACTTGCGATTGAAGGAACAGGCTTATAACTTCACGATCAGAATTGATCCTGTGAAGTAGATAAAGTGGACTGCAGATCGAGACCAGCTTAGGATGATCCGAGTGATGAACACAACCCAGGAGTTTCAACCAAGAATTTTGAACAATCCGCGAACAGAGACTTCGTCGCAAAGAACAGGTTTGATTTTCCGTACACAAATCGCGATCAACTTGTGAAATGGATCAAACGGATCAATGATCGATGTTGAAATGAAGAAGAAATGATGAAAGATGAAAGCCTTCACTTACAAGTATAAAGGCGTGAGTATCTAGGTCAAAGGAGAGTGTCTAAGGCTTGTTTGTGTTCTAGTGTTATGTTATCCTTATAAGCCATTCAAGTATAAGGCTATCCTTGTTTCCAAACAAGCCTAGACTAGATTAGTATAAATACCTTACTCTCTTCACATTTGTAAGTAAGATGAATCATTCTCTTCATAATAATAAAAATAAATCCTTTCTCTCTCTAAAACTCTCTCTTCACCAATGGTGAATCATTATTTCTCATTCTCACATGGTATCAGAGCCAGGTTTCGATCGATTCTCTTCATGAAACCTTCAAAATCTTCAAGTTCTTGCGCTACCTTCAAAACCAAGGCTGCCGAGAAGTCCGCCATCTTTGATCGTGAATTCCGATCGAACCACGACAGATTTTCACGATCTGTTTTCTCTGGATTGTTCTCCGGCGAATTCTGAAGACTCGACAACTTGAATCGCATTATTTGGCCACGGGAATCAAAAGATATTAGTTTTCTTGCAACAGATATCCGCGATCGTCTTCCTCCGCGAAGGTCTCCATTGAAGCGACCATAAAAGCTCGAGATCTTCACCAATTTCAATCAAACCACCGCCAAAACTGTAGAAGAAAGAGTCCTGTTGAAGAATCAAGAGGTCCGGTCTTACCCTAAGGTGATTTTAAAGACGTTCTTGATCAGTTCTTCTCGACGGCTCCATCGGGAATCTCCAACTTTGCAACAAGCATAACTTCTTCAAAACTTCATCAAATCACGCGATTCCAAAGCCAAAACTCAAGTATATTGAGTCTAGTTGATGAATCGGGAGGTCCGCTTTGCCCCTTTCCAGGTTTTGTAGCTTCCTTGCTCTGTTTCTTGAAATCGGTCATGTTTCGTCCTCTTCTGGGTAATTGACTTCAATCTTATTAGTTTTAGATATTCAAGTTTAGAGAGTTTTAGAGAGCTAGAGAGATTTAGGGAGTTTAGAGAGTATGAGAAACATGTTTTTATTATTCGAATTTCTTGAATACAAGAGAATGCCTTAAAGGTCCTTTTATAGCAAACTAAATAAACCTAGGTGCTTCTACTTTAGGTAAAGAGGAGAGGACTCCTTTTGTGCTGGCGGCTTCCTTCCCCTTTTGTGCTGGCATGGATGAGTCACCAGCCCTTCTAGAAGATCCTACTAGCCGTTAGCACCCTCATTTCCTTTGATTGAATGCACCTTCATTCCAACACTCCCCCTCAAGTTTAAATCATTGGTGAATGATTAAACTTGGACACCAAGAGGATTCACCTCATTAAAAACCTTAAAATGCAAAACCCAGTGGGACAAAAGCATTTTAAGGGAAAAAGAGTATGAATCCTTCTTGATAGGGAAGTTACTGGAATGGGAGAGATGTGAGTCCAAGCTTTGAATGAATGAACTCACAAACCTTTACACTTGCTGCCTTAGTAAATATGTCTGCCAATTGATCAGAACTCTTGGTATAGCATGGAAGTATAATTCCTTGAGCCACGGCTTCTCTCACCTTGTGGCAGTCAACTTCAATGTGCTTAGTGCGTTCATGGAAGACAGAATTGGATGCAATATGAATGGCCGCCTGGTTGTCACAATGCATTGTGATTGGTGTATTGCTTTCAATGTTGAAGTCTTTGAGGAGAGCCTTTAGCCATATACACTCAGTGGTTAGTTTCCTCATGGCCCGGTACTCAGCTTCAGCACTTGAGCAGGATACTACCTTCTGCTTCTTGGTCTTCCAAGTGACAAGATTTCCTCCTATAAAGGTGCAATATCCTGTGGTTGATTTCCTGTCTTTCCTATCCCCAGCCCAATCAGCATCACAGTAACCAACGATCTCAGCATTCTTATTCTTTCCCATCCAAACTCCTTGAGTGTAAGTCCCTTTAAGATATCTTAAGATGCGTTGAATCATCATCCAGTGGTTCTTCTTAGGAGCTTGCATATACTGGCTCACCTGATTCACAGCAAAACATAAGTCAGGTCTTGTAATAGTTAAATAGATGAGCTTACCAACAAGTTTTCTGTAGAGCTTAGGGTCTTCGAATGCTTCTCCTTCTGGCTCCCCCTCAGTTTCAACTTTGTATCCTTCCTCTAAGGGAGTTCTAACCGCCTTTGCCTCCATCATTCCTGCATTGGTTAGTAGGTCTCTAACATACTTTCTTTGTGAGATAAACAGTCCATCTTTAAACCTGCATACTTCAATGCCCAAGAAATACTTAAGTTCACCAAGATCTTTTATATCAAACATAGATTTAAGGTATTCTTTTGTAGAAGCAATTCCTACCTTGTCATTCCCTGAGATGATAATATCATCTACATATATGAGAATGACAACTATACCTTCTTGGCTGTGGAGGGTGAACAAGGTGTGATCAGATTCAGATCTCCTAAAGCCTCTGTCTCTGAGAGTAACATTCAACTTGTGGTACCAGGCTCTAGGAGACTGCTTTAGCCCGTAAATTGCCTTTCTTAGTCTTAGGACTTTCCCTGGTGCAACAGAGTCTTCTAATCCAGGTGGTAGAGTCATGTAGACTTCTTCTTCTAGTTCTCCTTGTAGGAATGCGTTTTTGACATCAATTTGCCATAGCTCCCATTCCAAGTTTGCAGCTAGAGAGAGGACCACCCTGATTGTGTGCATCTTTGCCACTGGGGCAAATGTGTCTCTATAATCATCTCCATAGGTTTGTGTGAAGCCTCTTGCGACTAGTCTAGCCTTGTGCCTTTCAATCTCTCCATTGCTTTGGTACTTAATAGTGAAGATCCATCTGGAGCTGACAGCCTTCTTTCCCTTAGGTAAGTTTGACTCATCCCATGTATGATTCTTTTCCATTGCTTTCCTTTCATCTGTTACAGCATCCCGCCAGACCTTAATGTCCTTTGCTTCATCATAGCTTTTAGGCACAGATTCTTGATCTAAGCTTCCAATGAACACTTGATGGCCTTGATGGATTTGTACTAAGGAGCACACGGCTTGAGCAGGGTGAGCTACCGCATTATTATTGTAGTAAACCCTGGTATTCTTCCAGTTCTCAGCTGGAAATCTTTGCCGAGTACTTCTTCTGAGTTCAAGAGGAGCTTGATTTTGGATGGGACCTTCAGTGGGACCTTGAGTGCTTTGTGTACTTGATTCTATTAGAAAGAAGGAAGGAAGCCAAGGCCAAGACAAGCTCAGGCCATGTTCAAGCTCAGCATTAGCACATTACTAAACTCCTAATGCTAAGCTTGAGGGGGAGTATTGGACTGAGGAAATAAAGAGGGAAGAGATGAGCCTGCAAGAGAAGGCCAACCAAATAAGAGGCAGCCCAGGCCGTATGCAAACAAGGAGAGGAACAAGGCAGCCCATCACAGCCAGAAGAATAAGGCCATCCATAAGCTGCATTGTCCAGAAGGCCCATGAGAAGTGCTATAGCCCAAACAGAATTAAAGGAGTGTTGAGGCCCAGGACCAGAGATACATAGAGAGCCCAAGTGTGCACAAGCCCATAAGGAGCCCACAAGTCCAAGATGTTCATGCCAAAAGAGTGCCCAATCTTCTAGAAGTGTTCTCCCCTTTATTGCATATGAAAGTGGACGTGAGATTTGAATTCAAATTAGATCACATGTGGACTTAAGGGCATTTGAAAGTGGTGGCCGTTTATGAGCTGTCCCTTTCTCTCCTTGGACACCACAACTTCTTCTCTCCATTCTTTCTCCCTATATATAGTTGTATGCAGACACAATTCAACCTAAGTGAAATATATTATTCTTCACTCTTCTCTAATGGCATTTTATGTTCTTTATATCTTACTCTTTTATAATCTTGCTTAATCTCTCTTAATCTTTCTTAATCTTCAACCATACAACTTCCCTTATTTCTCTATGTATTTCCGCAAATCTCAACATGGTATCAGAGCATTAAGCTCCTGAGATCAATTCTCTTGTTCTTCATGCAAAGTTTTTGATAAATCTTTTTAAAAAACGTTTTATCCATTGGGTAATAGCTTTACCCAATGGTCCAAAGTTTGAATTTCAAATTGTTTCATGCAATTCTTCTCTTCTCCTCTACAATGATGTTTAAAACTTTGTCTTAAATCTCTCTTATGGTTCAAAGACAAAGTTTGAAGAAGAGAAATAATTCAAAATGGCTTCAACATTTAGGAAGCATTGCTTGGACCAGTGGGTAAACCGTTTTGCTTCACTGGTTTCACAGCTATTTAGCCACGAAAAACACCTCTTCTTGTGTTGTTCTGATGATCCTAGTGTATGTTATTATCAGAAAACTTATTCCTATAAGTTATTTTGGTGATATAACCCTTTAACCAATGGGTAAAGCTAGTGACCATTGGACCATAGGTGTTCTTCTTTGGAAATCATAAACCATGGCTAGATAGGTGACAATGAAGAGGAAGGAATGGTGGCAGTGGCTTAGGATCACAAAAGAATGGGAAGAAATGGATGGTTGCCTAAACCGCTTATCCATTGGTCCATTAAGTGTACTCATTTAAGAGTAAAGAACACTTGAGACCAGGATAGGGTTAGTACCATATGTTTTCTTTCTTCTTAAGCCCCATCCAATTCTCTAAGTCATTTCGTTTAGATTTCAAAATCAGAAGACAGCCATTTTTGAATTTCTTACAAAAGTTTTATGTTATCCATTTGGACAATAACTTGAACTATTGGGCATTGGTGCCTTTCCTTTGAGAAAGTAAGACACTTCAAGCCATAGTCAACTTTGATGTTCCATGGATAGCAAACCGCAAGCATTCAACAAACCGCAGCCTTGGGGCTTGTCTCCTTTCTTATGTAATGAGAGACACTTTAGCTTGCTGTAGCTTGTTGTTCAAGTATTCGGTTTGTGCTTGTTTGTTATGTATTTAAAACCTTGGACCAAGTTTCCTTTTATGTGAAATGTGGAACAACAAAGTCCATTGAAGTGTGGTTGGAGCTCATGTTGGTAATACAATAGAGAACCATGTCTAATTTCCTCACTTAGATAGAAAGTATGCTCTGTGGTTGCCACTAGAATGGATCTTCCACATCAGAAATCTTACTAAGCTAATTAAGGATTTCAAGTCATGATGCATCCTATTGCGCCCTTGTGAGGAATTTTGGAAGAGAACCATGGTTGTATGCATTGCATCAGAAACTATGTTGTATCCAAATCCAAAAAAAAAATTCTTAATTTAAAAAAAAGAGAATAATGACTTATGTATACTACATCCTGTTTCTATTGCTTAACTCTTATGAGTTTAAGCCTTAAAATCACGAGAATCTTGTGTGTGGATGTCTGTATGTGTCTTCTTATGCAGGAAAAGATGTTAATCACTTGTGATGTTGAAAAGCAATCCGTGAGAAGGAGTCTCAAAACCAATGAAGGAGAGCAATCCATGAGGGGGAGCCTTCAATTCCAGAAGCATTCAATTATTCAAATCAGCCTCTAAGAAAGAATCACAAAGGCTTAGTATCAAAGCCTTTGTCAAAAGGCTATCTCTAAACTCTTATCTATCTCAGTTTGATTAAAATTCTGATTTAGAATCGTTTAAAAGAGGGAAGTGAACCTTGGTGAACTATGCTTGGCATTTAGGACCATAGATGAATCCAAAAGTCCTCTTCAAAATCACTTAAGGGAAGTGAACCATGTTTTCCTTTACTCTCAAAAGTATAAGGAAGCATGATGAATCCAAAAGTCCTTAAGGGATCCTTTTACTCTCTGTCTCATTCTCTTACTTCTGCTTATTCTACATAATCTTACAATCTCTGGTTACATATACTACAATCCTTGGTTACTTATACTCTAATCTCTAGTTGCTCACTCTATATACTCTATACACATAAATTTTATCTCATCTAAAGTGTTGAAATTTATTACTTTAGTTCAATTGATCTTTGCTACTGTCTTTTGTGAATTCTTACTTGCACATTATAACTTTGATATTCCTCATGGCATACTTAAAATTCTTCTTCTTTATGACTTGTTTAAGGGTAAAGGAGACCATGAGAGCCTCAAAGGAAAGATGGCAAGCAGGGATTCATACAAAGCAAAACCAAATCATGAAGGACTAAAGGAGTGAACACATTGGCGAGAATGGCACTCTACATTACCTTACACATCAGAGCCTATCCTTCAAGGGTAAATTCCTGAGTGAAGAAGTGGGAGGCCACATATGCTGCGTAGAATGCCGTCAATCCATGAAATCATGAGGCAATTTGGCTTAGCATACAAAAGCCAACAAGAAATGACACCACCTATCAGAGCCTACACCACCAGAGAGTGTATATTCTTGAAGGTGGAAGCAGCCTCCTCCTATCAGAGCCTACATCAAAGAATGTATATTCCTGAAGTGGGAGAGCATAGCTAACGCAAACAAGAAGGCATTCCTGAAGAAAGGAGGTCCAATATCATTAGTGATCTTTGATGCTCATCCTTCCAAACTTGACTCAATACTCTTATTCTCTGAGTCAAGCTTGAGGAGGGGTGAGAATGAGCATCCATCTGAGAATGAGCATCCATCTGATGTTAATCAAGGAACCTATGGGCACAACAATGCAAACGCTTAAGTGTTCCAATGAAGGGAAGGTGTCTTGAAGGTGCACCAAATTCAAACTCTACCAAGGGCACTCAAAGCCGTGGACAACAAGTTACAACCTTAGCTAATCTGCTAAGAAAGAAGTTCTGAGTGAGTGATACTACAGGATAGTTGCAGCCTTGAAGAAGGCATATCAACTCGCTCTAAAGTCGTTGATATGTAAGTCTGGTCCAAGAATGCGCTGATGATACATCAGCATAGGTGTTGGTATTATTCTCAGAGAAACTGCGCAAATGGCCCTAGAAGACTTGGTGATGTGTGTTGGTTATTCTCTGGAGAAGTTTCTAAAAGCATTATATGGCCCTCACCTTCATCATGAAGGTGAAGACTATTGGGAATCTATCAAAGAAGCTGTTGAAGAAAGAAACTACAAAGATGCAACACAAGCTTGAGATTAGAACCAATGGCCATTAAGCTGGAAGAACTCACAAGTAGAGTGTCAAGCAGATGGAATGTGTTGAATCAGCTCAAAAGCCTGAATGTTTGTGCCGAGAAGATAATCAATCTACCCAAGGAGTTGCCGTGACTAATCAAGTTCAAATGATGGATTGGAACTAAGGAAGGTTGCATACAAGTGTGGTATCAACAAATAAATCCAAAGACTCCAAAGAAGAGGCAACAAAGGGCGGTTTTATATAAAGGAATGAAGTGAAAGAAGTTCAGAAGTAGAAAACTTACTTGGCTGACACTCTTCATCAACATTCCAAACAGATGCAAGGGAAAATCCTAAACCATCCTATATATATTTTTGAATATGTCTATCCCTTGTGAATTGATGCATGCGTTTGTGTGTGCTGAAACAGGTACAGCTTGGAGCTTATATGCTAAAGCCGGATTTATTAACCTTCTAAAGGACAAGAGTTCAGAAGAAAGGGGGAGATAAGTACCGGTCCATGAAAAGCTTCAACCTACTCAAACATGTGAAGCAAGGAAGAAGTTCTCACTTGATAATTCAAGGTGGCCATGATTCAGGGTCTATGAAGTCCATCAAAATGATCCTAAAATTCATAGACCCACTGGCCAATCCCTAGGCTAAGAAGACTCCACTCTTTTTCCCTTAGCTTGGTTTTGTCCCACTGGGTTTTCCATGCTAAGGTTTTTAATGAGGGAGTTCTTCAAAGTTCCAAGCTTGATCCCTGGATCACCTATGGTCAAGCTTGAGGGGGAGTATTAGAAAGAAGGAAGGAAGCCAAGGCCAAGACAAGCTCAGGCCATGTTCAAGCTCAGCATTAGCACATTACTAAACTCCTAATGCTAAGCTTGAGGGGGAGTATTGGACTGAGGAAATAAAGAGGGAAGAGATGAGCCTGCAAGAGAAGGCCAACCAAATAAGAGGCAGCCCAGGCCGTATGCAAACAAGGAGAGGAACAAGGCAGCCCATCACAGCCAGAAGAATAAGGCCATCCATAAGCTGCATTGTCCAGAAGGCCCATGAGAAGTGCTATAGCCCAAACAGAATTAAAGGAGTGTTGAGGCCCAGGACCAGAGATACATTAGAGAGCCCAAGTGTGCACAAGCCCATAAGGAGCCCACAAGTCCAAGATGTTCATGCCAAAAGAGTGCCCAAGCTTCTAGAAGTGTTCTCCCCTTTATTGCATATGAAAGTGGACGTGAGATTTGAATTCAAATTAGATCACATGTGGACTTAAGGGCATTTGAAAGTGGTGGCCGTTTATGAGCTGTCCCTTTCTCTCCTTGGACACCACAACTTCTTCTCTCCATTCTTTCTCCCTATATATAGTTGTATGCAGACACAATTCAACCTAAGTGAAATATATTATTCTTCACTCTTCTCTAATGGCATTTTATGTTCTTTATATCTTACTCTTTTATAATCTTGCTTAATCTCTCTTAATCTTTCTTAATCTTCAACCATACAACTTCCCTTATTTCTCTATGTATTTCCGCAAATCTCAACAGATTCATCTTCTGAGCCTTGAGTACTTCCTGTTCTATCTTCTGAGCCTTGTCTATTACCCTCAGTTTCTGCCTGTTCTTTCTCCGGTCCTGAATCCATGTGATCAACAATTGAATCCTCTTGATCATGAACAGAGAATTGTTGCTCCCCCTCAGGATTAAGAGGATGAAGGGGATGATGGCTAGGAGAACCGTGAGGTGAGGTAATGCCAAGTCCTTCTAATATCTTCCTTAAGTTCTCAGCTCGTTCAGAAGAGTGGGAAGAGATGTCCTTGATTGAATCCCATGTCCCTTCTTCAAAATAACTTGTAGTCTCTAAGAACTTAACATCCCGTGAGATGAGAACACGATTTGTCTCAGCATTGTAGCATTTATATCCCTTCTGTGTCGTGGAATAGCCCAGGAACATGGCTTTAGTGCTTTTGGCGTCTAGTTTTGTTCTTTGTTCTCCTGGAATCAACACATAGCAAACACACCCAAAAACTCTAATATGATCAAGTTGAGGTTTAGACTTTGTAAGTACCTCGAATGGGGATTGATCTAGTAATGTCTTGGTTGGAATGCGGTTGATCAGGTAGCAAGCGGCAAGTAATGCATCTCCCCAGAAACGTTTAGGCACCTTCATATGAAACATCAAAGCTCGAGTGACCTCCATGAGGTGCCGGTTCTTTCTTTCAGCAACGCCATTCTGTTGGGGGGTATAGGGGCAACTTGTTTGATGCTCAATTCCATGTTTGTTGAGGTAATGTTTGAATGCTTGGCTAGTATACTCTCCCCCATTGTCTGATCTAAAACACTTAACCTTTGCATCATACTGGTTAGTCACATATTTATTAAAGTTCATAAATGCTTCCAGAACTCTACCCTTAGATGGCATTAAGGTTATCCAAGTGTATTTAGATCTCTCATCAATAAAACTAACAAAGTATTTCTGATTATCTCTAGATAAACATGGTGCAGTCCATACATCAGAGTGAACAAGATCAAAGCAATTGGCATACATTGTTTGAGACTTAGGAAAAACAGACCTACAGTGTTTTCCTAGGATACAAGCTTCACATAAATCATTATTGAAAGACATCCTAGGAAACATTATTTCTAGAACTTTAAAATGAGGATGACCAAGCCTGGCATGCCATAAACCACCATTCATTTTAGAATTATTCAAATTGGAAAAGCAAGTAACTAAGCGGTTGGAAGAGAGGTCTTCAAGCACATATAAATCGTTTCTTGTAACAACTTTTCCAAGAACCTCTTGAGTTTCAATATCCTGAAACTCAAAGTCATTAGGCCCAAAAATAGCATGGCAATTTAAATCTATTGTGGCTCTTTTGACAGATAGTAAATTTGAGGTGAATGATGGCATGTAAAAGGCACGAGTTTCTTTGTTAAATAGCCTAAGGTCTCCTACTCCTTCTATTGGCACATTAGTACCATTTGCAATCAAAACATTTCCTATGGCCGGTTCAACATTTTTAATCAGGTTAAGGTCACTTATCATATGGTGAGATGCTCCTGAGTCTACTATCAGTGGTTTAGACTTAGTGAATGTATTAAATGAGGCATGTAGTGATCTACCAATGATGGCATTACCAGAGTTATCTTTGAAGGCTTTGATGAGAGCCTCAAGGTCGGACTTCTTGACATACTCAGACTGAGCTGATTGATAGGACACCATTTGAGCTGGTTGAACTTGAGTACCGCCACTTGTCCCGGATGAGTTCGATGAACTTGCTGGAGCATTGGTAAGTTGGTAAGGAAGGCCTTTCTTGTGGTAATGACCTATCTCCTGTGTGTAGTGAGCTCTGGGAACTTCTTTCCATTTGCTAGGCTTTAAGTGTGGATGAAGAATCCAACACTTTTCTTTGGTATGTCCTTTCCTTTTACAGTGATCACACATCATGTTCTTCTTGTCTTCCGGCTTGTAGAACCCTTTGTTGGCAGTAATTGTTTCTTCTTCTTGCTTGTAGATGCCCTTATGTGCTGTGATTAACTCTCCTTTCTTTCCAAACAAGCCATTTGATCCACATTCCTTCTGGATTTGAGAACATACATCTTCAAGAGAGGGAAGCTTGTCTGACCGCAGTATATGTTTGATAAGATCATTGTAGGCTGGACTTAAGATCATGAGGAGGCTGAACACCTTGTCCTGCTCTCGCCTTTCTTTGATAACTTCTGGATCAAAGGATGTTGGTCTAAGCATGTCAAGTTCTGCCCAAAGAGAACTGAATTTCCCAAAGAGAACTGTGAAATCTGAGTCATCTTGGTTGAGGTTGTGGATTGCCTGCTTGACTTGGAAAATGCGAGTCAGATTTGAGGTGTTCCCATAAACCTTTTTTAGGATTTCCCAAAGTTCCATTGAGGTTTCACAATGAGAGTAAGACTCAAGTATAGGTCCATCTAATGAGTTTTGGAGAATGGAGAGAACATAGAGGTCTTCTTGGTGCAATTTCCTTTCATCAGTTATCACCATTTCTTCTCCATCTTCATTTTGGATCAGACAAGGTGGAGCTTCATTAAACAGTAGATGGTCTCCAAGACCTCTTCCTCCTAAAGCAGTTTTAATCATCCGAGACCATAACACATAGTTAAGGCCTTTAAGAATCACTGGGACAGAGATTTGCTGAGAGTTTTCCATACTTCAAGCTTTTGAGAATCGTACAATAATGGAGGTTGATGCTTGAGACCCACGTTTGAGTTGAGTCTAGCCAGGGAAGAGAATAGTTAGAAGGAGAAACCAGGGATGAGACGATTTTATCTTGAAATGAGCTGCCTTTAGCTTGGTTCAGCTTTCCTTTCACAAGCGGTTTATAATCAGTACGGAAGAAATACCCACTCTTCGTGGTTAGTGTTCAGGACTTCTTCTTTGAGGATTCAAGAGTTTAGGCTGTGGATAAACCTCCTGAACTGAAGAAAGACCAGAAAGGAGTTGCCTTTGATGAGTGTGAAAGGAGGTGTACGGACTACTGGGTTGAGCGAGCGCGGAGAAGATGAGTACGGCCTGTGATTCTAGAGTGCAAGACTTGGTCTTTTGAACCACCGGTTGTTTCTACAGAAAGGGTGAGTCTTTTTCACCTTCCTTGGAACAGAAATGACTTGGACTGAGAGCTTCTGGGAGACTTGGTCCGTACAAAAATGGCGAGACCAAGGGAGCCGTACAACAATGGTGAAGAGAGATAGCTAAGAAACTAAGCTACTAAGACACATGATATAACCATATCTAATCTTCCTCAACCCATCACCCATGGATCTGGGGATCTTAAATCTCAGAGAGGATATATTAAGACATGTTTATCTTCAAGGTAAGTGCTTGATTCTTAGCTTTGGATTCGAATGAAAAAGAAGGAAAAGAAATTTGCGGATTATAAAAGATGAAAGAGCAACCGCTCTGATACCATATTAGTTTTAGATATTCAAGTTTAGAGAGTTTTAGAGAGCTAGAGAGATTTAGGGAGTTTAGAGAGTATGAGAAACATGTTTTTATTATTCGAATTTCTTGAATACAAGAGAATGCCTTAGAGGTCCTTTTATAGCAAACTAAATAAACCGAGGTGCTTCTACTTTAGGTAAAGAGGAGAGGACTCCTTTTGTGCTGGCGGCTTCCTTCCCCTTTTGTGCTGGCATGGATGAGTCACCAGCCCTTCTAGAAGATCCTACTAGCCGTTAGCACCCTCATTTCCTTTGATTGAATGCACCTTCATTCCAACAAATCTCTCAATTTACTCGATCTGTTTCGAATCTTGGACGATCAAATCTTAGTTTAGGATGTTGTGAAGAGGTTCAGAAAGTTTGATTGCAATCCAATGATTTTTTGACTTCAAGAAAGTGTTTCTTGCAAGATAAGAAAAATTTCGAATTTGGAAAAAAGGCGGGAATGTTGTTTTTGAAGTCTTGTTGGTTATTGAAAACGGTTTTCACCTCTGAATCATCTATGTCTTAGTAGTAAAGAGACGTTATAGTTGTTGGCAAGTTGTTAGGAGGAGGTTGGAGTTGTTAGGATCAGTTGCTCACTCGCCCTTAGCAAGTAGAGGGCGCGTGAGGTAGGTCTGTGTGTAGCGGCCTTTGTTGCATGATTTGAAGTGTCTAAACTCGTGATCCTGGTCAAAATCTTCAGGAGAATATGCTTAGTCTAGTAGATAAGGGACTAACCAGAGTTTGGAAGGCGTTTTTCAAGTTTTGTTTTAGGTTTCACATGCATACACTCATGGAGTATGCAAAAGGAATGAACTATCTTCTTGTGGTCAAGAATGAATGGAAAATGCAAGGAAGAGAGGTTTGAAGAAAGGATAAACCTTCTAAGAAGGAGGTTTTAAATGATTCTACATAGGTTGCTGCTCCAAAGAAGGAGGCATTGCTTCACCACCAAAGGCGCTTTCAATGAGAGAGAGTGCCTAGATCAGAACCAGTTCCTAAACTCAAATGCAAAGACTTAGTATCAAAGTCTATGCATTCAGGCTATTTCTAAACTCTAATCCAACTATTTTATTGATTTCATTGATGGTTGTGTGAGTTAGAACTCTAGGAAATTTGGTATCTAGGTGGTTAGTAAATCATGAATTCTATTGAATTGTTTTCATGTATTTAGAAATTGTTAAAATGTGACATCTTGAACCTAGTTTAGCTAGCTGAATCATTTGTTAATGAATTGCATTGATCTTAAGGGAAGAGAACCTTGTCTTTTACTTAGAACAATAAGTTTAAGAAGGCATGTTGAATCCAAAAGTCCTTAGGCAGTGTTTAAAATTAAGTTTGGTTAATCTTAATCATTCTCTTTCACTCACTACCTTTTGTTTAGAATCTGTTTATGATCAACAGGTTAAAAGGCTTAAGGTGGGAGTTGATGTTTAGCTTGATTGTCTAACAAAGGCAAAAGAAATCAAGTGGAAAAGACACAGCACATGGAGAATGAGTTAGAACCGATTGCCACCAAGAACAGCCACCACAAGGAGTGGAGAGGAAAGACTGGTGGAATGTGATGAATCAGCTCTCCCATGGAGTAATGTGTCATTTGGCGTGTGCATGAAGTGAAAAACAACTCAGCACACATGCTGCAAGATCAAATCATAATCAATCACAAAGGAGGAATACTCACAAAGACTTAGTATCAAAGTCTTTGCAAAGGCTATCTCTAAACCTTTTACTTATTCCTTGATTGATTACATTCTCATTTAGAAATGTTCATAGGATGAAAGAGAACCTAGGAAGACTTTGCATTGCATTTAGAACCTAGATGGATCCAAAATTCACCTTGACATTCATCATCATCATTCTCTATTATTCTTCATCATTCTCTTAAAATCTCATCTATTCTACTTAACATCATATACTTTTAATCTCCAAATCTAATATTCTTCATATTCTTTGATATTTTAAATCTTCTATTCTCTAGACATTGTCTATTCTACCAGATACTTACAATCATTCTCTAGACCAATTTAAGACATTCATTTATGCTCATTCTTCCAAACTTGACTCTTGTTCTTGTTTTTAGTGTCAAGCTTGTGGGGGGGGAAAGGAAATGAGCATTCAATGGACAAAGAAAGGGCGGTTCATGAAGAGGATCCAAGTTGGCACAAGGTGCTGTACCTTGGTCGGGCGGTTCATGGTCGAGCCTGGAACGTGGCTGGACTTCGCTGGATCGTGGCTGGTCGATGCTGGTACAAGTGGCGCATGAAGCTGGATCGTGGCAGGTCGAAGGTGAGGTGCTGGCCGTGCTAAGGTGTCTGGTTCAAGTAATCTCATGCCAAGGACGAGCTTGGTACATGGTCGGGCTTCTCGACCCGTGGCTGACTTCGCTGGTACATATACGTGGACCTGCTGGATCCTGATCGTTCTGCGGGATAGTATCCAGGTACTGGATCATGGACGTGCCTATGTCTGTGCTGAGTTTGGAATGGACAAGCTGGAGCTGGAGGTGCAAACAAGGACAATCACATTCAGGGAGTGTCTGGCACAAGCAAGGACAACACAAGAAGTGGGTCTGGTGCAAACAAGGGCATTGAAGGTGTCTGGTGCATTCAAAAGCTTTCAAGGCACAAAGAAGGATATTCCAAAAAGGAGATATCTGGTGCATACAAAGGCTTTCAAGTCACAAACAAGGACATTCAAAGATTAGTCTGGCACACTCAAGGGCTTCCAAGCTGTCTGCCAAAACCAAGTGAGCATAAGAACTGTGCTCAGTCTGTTTCTCTCATGGAGGCCGCAAGTAAGTTCATCAAAATCATCTGTCATCAATTGAGGATTGAACCAATGGCCATCAAGCTACCAAGTCTCATGGAGAAGGAGTAAGCTCTATGATTTTTAGGTTGAGAATTTGGCTAGATATTATACTTGATACCAGACTTGATATTACTCAAGTTCTGGAATAATAATCTTTATTTTTGAGTTGCTATGATGTTTTTAGATCAGGAAGTGATGAAAACAGTCATAAGCATGACTTACCCTACATCAATTAGTGGAAGCATGGTGGAAAAATGTTTAGGAGATAAGTGTGCTCACTCTACTTAAGCTTAATTCTACAATCTTATTCTCTTGAGTTAGGCTTATTGAAAGTAGAAGGTGAAGCAAAATGAAGCTGGTCAAAGGGGATCAAAAACATATAAGGGAAGAGAACCATGTGATCATGATGAATCCAGAAGAGAACCATGTGATCATGATGAATCCAAAGCCTTAATGTGGAGTCCTTAGAGAGCCAGACTGGTCTAGAACATATCATTCAAATCGCCATCCACTCTTATAAAAGGGAAGTTAAAATCATTCTTACATTATAATGCATTTGTTTAGCTTGTGAGAATTGATACATGCATGTATATGTATGTGAAACAGGTTTAAATTGAAGGCTTTAAGGAAAGCTGGATCATAATCACCTCTTAAAGACAAGGAGTCAAAAGAAAGGGGGAGAAAAGGACCAGACTTAAAAGGAGCTTCAAGACAACCATTCACAAGCGTTTTTCATTAAGGCCTTTATCCAAGGATCTATGGAGCTCTCTGGTGAATTTAAAGCTCATAGATTCAATGGCCAATCCCTAAGCTAAGAAGACTTCACTCTTTTTCCCTTAGTATTGGTTTTGTCCCAAAGGGTTTTCCATACTAAGGTTTTTAATGAGGAAGTTCTTTAAGGTTACAAGCTTGGTTTCTATGAACATTAATCAAGCTTGAAAGGGAGTAAAGAGGAAGAAGGAGGAAGTCTCTTCATCTGTGCAAGTTCAACCATTCACCCATGCTTAAACTTGAGGGGGAGTGTTGGAATGAAGAAGAAATGATGAAAGATGAAAGCCTTCACTTACAAGTATAAAGGCGTGAGTATCTAGGTCAAAGGAGAGTGTCTAAGGCTTGTTTGTGTTCTAGTGTTATGTTATCCTTATAAGCCATTCAAGTATAAGGCTATCCTTGTTTCCAAACAAGCCTAGACTAGATTAGTATAAATACCTTACTCTCTTCACATTTGTAAGTAAGATGAATCATTCTCTTCATAATAATAAAAATAAATCCTTTCTCTCTCTAAAACTCTCTCTTCACCAATGGTGAATCATTATTTCTCATTCTCACAATCGAAACCTTCTGATGATGATTCAAGTGAAGAAATCAATCCAGAAGATTCAATCCGCAAGATTGAAGATAAAGGAACCAGAGAATCTCGAACAGAATTTGGCGCGAAGAGAGAATCTTCAAATCTTCACAATCTTAATCGATCTTTGTGAAAACAGATTTGAATATCGGCCTGTTCTGATGATAAATCGGCAACTTCTGATTACAATTCGCTTGATAACTCGATTAAAAACCGAAGAACCCAGGTTTTCGAGGATTCGCGAACAGAGGATCCAAAATTTCACGATCTCGGTTGATCTTTGTGAAATTAAACGATCAGAGATTGTAAATCGGCACCTTCTGATTATAATCAATCAGGATTTAAGACGATTGAAGGATCCAATTAACCAAATTGAATTTACAGATCGCGATCTTTTGAATTTTAGTTTTGGCGCCAAGAACACAACGATTGCTTCATCTTCAAGAATCCGATTAACTTGATCAAATCGTGTAATCTGATTAGAGAAACAATCATATACCGCCGAAGATGAGTCCTTCCGAGTAGATGAAGAAAAAACAGTGAAGAATTCGCCGAAAAGAAACGATGAACAATCACGATCTTCGCAGCTGGCTTAGATTCGAAGGTACAAGTGAGATTTCGAAGAAAAGAAAGAAAAATTTGCAGGTAACCTGCTCTGATACCATATAGATTTTAGTAGAGTAATGAAGATTTGAGAGAGAATCAAAGAGGAGATTGAGAGAGAAGAAGAATGATTCGTATTGTAAAATGAAAAGTATATATCGAAATGAACTGAGTACAAGAGTATTTATAGGTGACCATATGATGTTAATCACACCTGATACATGCGTAATACTCACTTAGAAACCCTAATACAATTTCTAATCTAACAATTATATCATCTACATAGATGAGAATGACTACAATACCTGTTTGACTTTGGAGTGTGAAGAGGGTATGATCTGCCTCAGACTTTCTAAAGCCCCTATCTCTAAGTGTGATACTTAGCTTATGGTACCAAGCTCTTGGTGACTGTTTGAGGCCATAGATAGCTTTTCTCAGCCTTAGAACCTTTCCTGGAGTCACCGTATCTTCAAGGCCTGGTGGAGGTGTCATATACACTTCATCTTCTAGTTCTCCTTGTAGGAAGGCATTCTTGATATCCATCTGCCACAACTCCCAATCAAGGTTAGTAGCTAAAGAGAGAAGAACCCTTACAGTGTGTAATTTGGCTACTGGTGCAAAGGTGTCATTGTAGTCTTCTCCATAGGTCTGAGTGAAACCTCTTGCAACTAGTCTTGCCTTGTATCTTTCTATCTCTCCATTGCTTTTGTATTTAATGGTAAAGATCCATCTGGAGCTCACTGTCCTCTTGTCCTTAGGTAAATCGGCCTCATCCCAAGTGTGATTGATGTCCATGGCATTGCATTCAGCCTTAACTGCATCTCTCCACATTTTAAGCTCTTTTGCTTCCTCATAGTTTCTTGGTATATGTTCTTGGTTGAGGACTGCTGCAAATGCTTGATGTTCTAAGGGAACATGAGCTAGGGAGCAAACAGCTTGAGTTGGGTGAGCTACTGCTTGGGCATTGTAGTATACTCTGGTGTTGATCCAAATTGAAGCTGGTCGCCTTTCCCTTTGGCTTCTCCTTAGTACTACTTGGGTGTCTGGTTGGGCCGCCTGTTCTTCTGCTTGTTGTTCAGCCTCAGTTTCGGATTCCTCATGTTCTTCGTGATCATGTACGTGTGAGCTTGTTTCTTGGTTAGTAGGTTCAAGTTCAAGCTCATCAAGCTCATCACCTTCATTGCCTCCCTCATGATCAAGAGAACTAGCCGCTTGAGTTGTATTAGATGGAGAAGTAGTTGGCGGTTCTTGGTGAGTTGATTTTGGTGCATCTGGTAATGCTATCCCAAGATTCTCCATAAGGTGTCTGAGGTTGGTGGCCCGGTCAGATGTGGATTGGGAGAGGTCTTTGAGTTCATCCCAATTCTTTTCTTCATAGAATCCTTTGGATTCTACAAACTTCACATCCCAAGATACAAGAACCTTTCTTGTCTCTGGATTGTAGCATTTGTATCCCTTTTGAGTAGTTGAACAGCCAATGAACATGGCTTTAATACTCCTGGCTTCCAATTGATTTCTTTGTTCTCCTGGAACAAGTACATAACACACACACCCAAAGACTCGTAAGTGTGAGATAGATGGTTTACTTTTGTTGAGTACCTCAAATGGAGTTAAGTCCTCTAAGACTTTGGTTGGTAGGCGATTGATGAGATAGCAAGCTGTGACAAGGGCATCTCCCCAAAATTTCTTTGGAACATTGCTTTGGAACATGATGGATCTCGCCACCTCCATGAGATGCCGGTTCTTCCTTTCAGCCACTCCATTCTGTTGTGGTATGTATGGACAACTAGTTTGGTGGATGATTCCATGTTTGTCCAAGTATTGCTTGAATGCTAGACTTGTGTATTCTCCTCCATTATCTGATCTAAAGATTTTGATCTTGGCATTGTAATGGTTAGTCACATATGCTTGAAACTTAGTAAATGCATCTAGGACCCTATCTTTTGTTGGTAAGAGAGTTATCCAAGTATATTTTGATTTTTGATCTATAAATGTGACAAAGTACTTATGATTATCGCTAGACATGCATGGTGAAGTCCAAACATCAGAGTGAATAAGATCAAAACAATTTTCATAAATAGTTGAGGACTTGGGAAACACTGATCTACAATGTTTTCCAAGTATACAAGCTTCACATTCATTATTTTTAAAAGACATGCTTGGCAACAATAGTTCTAAGGCCCTAGAATGGGGATGTCCTAGTCTAGAATGCCAAATAGCACTATTAGCCTTATTCAAAATAGAATTAAAAGCAATAGATAGAGTTGAGTCTGGTTGTATGTCTTCAAGTACATACAAATCATTCTTGGACACTCCTTTTCCAAGAACTTTATTGGTCTTAATATCCTGAAAATAAACATCATTAGGACCAAAGATTGCATAGCAATTAAGATCTGAGGTTGTCTTCTTAACACTTAGTAAGTTAGAGGTAAATGTAGGCATATAGAAGGCAGTTGATTCTTTATCAAACAATTTAAGGTTCCCAATTCCCCTAATTGGTATCTTATCTCCATTAGCTATTAATACATCTCCTAAAGCCGGTTCTATATTGCTCATTAGATTCTTATCACTAATCATATGATGAGAGGCTCCTGAGTCTACAATAAGTGGTTTAGAGGTATTTAAAGCTTGGAATGAGTTACCAGAGAGGTTTGATTCTTTGAGTGCCTTGACCAGTGCATCAAGGTCGGATTTTCTCACAAACTCTTGTTGTAATGTTGCAAGTGCTTTCCCATCTCCCTCAGTGATTGGCGTGAATGAGCTTGGTCTTGCCTTGTTCCTTGGTTCAAGAGTTACTTCTTGAAAGAGGTTGGCTCTTGGTTGGTTTCCCACTTTTGGCTTTAAGTGTGGATGGAGGATCCAGCACTTGTCCTTGGTATGCCCTTCCTTCTTGCAGTGGTCACAGTATGCCCTCCTTTCTCCACGATTTAAGCCTCCCTTATGTTGGAATGATGAAGTATGATGAATTCATCTAAGGAGTGTATTGGCGTCTTTCACTTGTATATGCTTTAGACTTGTGTAGATTAATGATAAGTATATCTCTGTATCCAAACAAGTCTAGAATAGGATTAGTATAAATAGGTGTCTATCACTCACTTTGTAAGTATGAAAATTCATTCTTCTAAAATTCTAATAAGATCATTCTCTCTTTTCTCTCTAATCTCTTTCTCTCTCAATCTCAAATTCTCAAATTCTCTCAATCATCAAATCTTTCATGGTATCAGAGCCTGGTTTCGATCAATCTGGCATAAGAAACTCGAAAACAAACTTGCGATCTATTGTTGAAACTCCGAAACCATCCTCGCCGCAGTTCATCGAAAGTTCCTTGGTTCTTGCGGCTTGATTTCGTTTTTTCTTGTTAATTTCTTCTACTAACGTGCTTCTCCGGCGAATTCTGTGAAGATCCACGGTGATTTCATCAAATTTGGTGGTCGGGATCAAAAGTTATCAAGAATTCTCCACCGGTGGTTCGCGATCGCGCCGCCGTGAATACCTGGATTTTGATCTTCGATTTCTTCTTTAATTCTTCATCAAATCCGGTGATTCCAAAGCCAATTCTCATTAAAATTGATTCAAGATGATGAATCGAGAGGTCCGCTCAGCTCAATCTCAAGATTTGTGATCTTTCTCACTGATTTTCTGAAATCGGTCCCTCTTCGCACATCCTTGGGTATTTGGTTTCGATCTTCAGTTTTCCCTCAATCTTTTTCGAATCCTGCATGATCCAATCTTAGTTTAGGATCTTGTGAAGAGATTCTGGAGATCTGATTGCATTTCTCTAGTTTTAATCCTCATTAGTCGATTTCTTGCAAGTGAAGAAAGGTTGATTTTGAAAGCTAGATATGGCGGGAAACGGTTGTTTCGAATTTTAATTGATTTTTGGAGCTGTTTGTTATCTGGATTTCTTGTATTGAAGTAGTTTAGGTTGTGGACAAGTATTAAAGGATAGGCAGAAGGTTTTCTGGTTGATCCTGGTTTCTTGTTAAGCACCTTTGGACTGTGTGTTGGTCTTCTCGCGTGTGTGTGGTGTGGCTGCTGTGTGTGGGTTGTTTGTGATTGTGCAGGCTTAAGATCGAATTAAATGGAGCTGCATCCACAAATGAAGGCTCCTATCATGCTCCATGGAGCAAATTACTTGCTCTGGTCCAGGACAATGAGGACCACATTATGCAGCAAAGGGTTGTGGAACCATATCCAGCAACCGGCTCACTTGATAACTGAGGAGGAAACTCAGGATGGAAATGCTGAACAAACCCTATGGTTCCAGCAAGATCAAACGGTATTAGCTATTCTTCAATGCTCCCTAGCTAGCTCTCTCTTAGAAGCATACTCTTATTGCTCTAGTGCTAAGGAACTTTGGGAGACATTAAAGACAGTTTATGGCAATACTACTAACCTCTTAAGAATATTTGAGGTAAAGAAAGCTTTGAATGAGCTTAAACAGGAAGATGTGGAGTTCACCAAACACTATGGATCATTCAGAGCTTTGTGGGCAGAGTTGGAGATGCTTAGACCAGCTTCAATTGATCCACACACTCTTCTTGAAAGGAGAGAGCAGGATAAGGTGTTTGGGTTGCTTATGACTTTGAACAATTATTACACTGACTTGATCAAACACATTCTCAGGGAAGATAAACTACCACGTCTTGAGGATGTTTGTGCTAAGATACAAAAGGAACAGGGGTCACATGAACTCTTTGGGCACAAAAGTGAAATGGTGGTGGCGCATACGGGTGTTTTCAGATCGGCTCCAGCTGACATCAAGAGGAAGAAGCAGCTGTGTGATCATTGCAAGAGAACAGGCCATAGCAAGAAGGAGTGCTGGGTGCTCCATCCAGAACTCAAGCCTAGCTGGTTTGTTGAGAGGAGCAAGAAATCTTCAACCGGTCCTAGTTCTTCTAACATGGTTCATGTTGTAGGTTGTTCAAGCGCTTGTACCATGGAGCCGGTGAATGCTTCCTCCTCAACTATGGCCAACAAAACTGAATATGTGACAAAAGCTGATCTTGAAAATCTTCTCAAAGCATTCAAGTCTGGTAATGTGTTGGGTAAAACTTATCATGTTTCTTTAAACATATCTATGGCTTCTAACTCCTTAATTGTAGACTCAGGTGCATCTCATCACATGATTAAAGATTTAGGTTTGCTAGACCATGTTGAACCTGCTTTAGGAAGTGTTGTAATTGCTAATGGAGTTAATGTACCAATTAAAGGAGTAGGGAATCTTAGGTTGTTTGATAAGGAATCTAAAGCTTTTTATATGCCTTCTTTTACATCCAACTTACTCTCTGTTAAAAAGGCTACTACTGATTTGAATTGTAAGGCTATCTTTGGTCCTAATGATTTTTACTTTCAGGATATTGAAACAAGTCAGAAATTTGGCCAAGGAACTACAAGGAATGACTTGTATGTGCTAGAAGATTTACCTGCCTTTCCATTACAACCGTGTGCAAATCATGTTGATATGACTCTAAATGCTGAATTGTGGCATGCTAGACTAGGACATCCACATTCTAGAGCTCTTGAATTGATTGTACCTGGAATAAAATTGCTTAATAACATTTGTGAATCTTGTGTTCTTGGAAAGCATAGTAGAACTGTTTTTGAACAATCAACTCATGCTTATGATAATTGCTTTGATTTAGTACACTCTGATGTTTGGACATCTCCCTTTCCTTCTAGAGAAAATCAGAAGTATTTTGTTACCTTCATTGATGAAAAATCTAAATATACTTGGGTGACATTGCTTAATTCAAAGGATAGGGTGTTTGATGCATTTCTTAACTTTCAGACATATGTTACTAACCAATATAATGCCAAGATAAAGATTTTTAGGACAGACAATGGAGGGGAATATACTAGTACCAAGTTTCAGCAACACTTAGCCACACATGGCATTGAACATCAAACAAGCTGTCCTTACACTCCACAACAAAATGGAGTAGCTGAGAGGAAGAACAGACATTTGATGGAAGTTGTGAGAACAATGATGTTCCACATGAAGGTTCCTAAAAGATTTTGGGGAGATGCATTACTAGCTGCATGTTACTTAATCAATAGAACTCCAACTAAAGTTCTAGATGATTTGAGTCCTTTTGAGGTATTAAACAAAACTAAGCCAACTATTGATCATTTAAGAATTTTTGGATGTGTTTGTTTTGTTTTAGTACCAGGAGAACTTAGGAATAAGCTGGAACCAAAAAGCATCAAGGCTATGTTCCTAGGATACTCTCCTACTCAAAAAGGATACAAATGCTACAATCCAGAGACTAGGAGGGTGCTGGTGTCTAGGGATGTCAAGTTTAATGAGAACAAAGGATTTTATGAAGATGGAACTTGGGAAGAACTTAAAGACATCTCTACATCAAATTCTGATCAGGCTGAGAATCTAAGGAAAATTTTAGAGAACCTTGGCATAGTTCAACCAACCGCTCCAGCACCTGTCCACGTACCTCAGCAACATGATTCAAGCCCGAGTACTAGCTGGCATGGTCCGGCTACATCCAACCAGGAGACGATTTCTGGTCATGACCTTGCATCTAGCTCATCCCGTCCTGTCTCAGTTCCCGGGGCTGCCCATGATCCATCTACTGGTGCTACTTCTTCCGGTTCATCAATGCCTTCTCCACCATCCAGTCCACCTGAACATCCTCTTGACCGTGAGGGGGGAGAAGAGAGTACACATGCTGAAGATGATATTCTAGTTTCAGCATCAAAAAGGCCAAGGGATCAACCCAATCTTGTACAAGCCGCTTTGGAGGAAGAAACAAATCAACCTGTGGCACTCAGACGAAGTACAAGGCAGAGGTTCCCAGCTGAAAACTGGAAGAATACAAGGGTGTACTACAACCACAATGCAGTAGCACATCATGATCAGGGAATATGTTCTTTAATTAGTATTCCTACTAATCATGTTGCTTTCACTGTGAGTTTAGATAAAGAACAGATCCCTAAGAGCTATGAGGAGGCTATGGAGATTAAGAAATGGAGAGATGCCATTCAAGATGAGAAACAAGCTATGGAGAAGAATGGAACCTATGCCCCAGCCATCTTACCGAAAGGGAAAAAGGCTGTAAGTTCAAAATGGATATTCACCATTAAGTATAAAAGCAATGGTGAGATAGATAGGTATAAAGCTAGATTGGTGGCTAGAGGATTCACACAAACTTATGGTGAAGACTATAGGGATACTTTGCTCCAGTAGCTAAACTTCACTCTGTTAATGTTGTTCTTTCTCTTGCTACTAACCTTGAATGGGATTTGTTCCAAATGGATGTTAAGAATGCTTTCTTACAACGTGAACTAGAGGAAGAAGTGTACATGACACCACCTCCAGGTTTGGAAGATGAGGTTAATGGCGGCAACACTCTCAGACTAAGAAAGGCAATCTATGGTCTTAAGCAATCTCCAAGAGCTTGGTATCATAAGCTGAATGTAACTCTAAGGGATAGAGGTTTCAAAAGATCAGAAGTTGAACACACTCTGTTTACTCTTAAGAGTAAGGAAGGTATTGTGGTTATACTTATCTATGTGGATGATATAATCATATCAGGAAGTGATAAAGTTGGTATTGAATCAACTAAAGCCTATTTGAAAAGTGTTTTTGATATTAAGGATCTAGGAGAATTGAAATATTTCTTAGGAATTGAAATATGTAGATTCAAGGAAGGTCTCTTTTTATCTCAAAGGAAATATATTGTGGATTTACTAACCTCCACAGGCATGTTTGAAGCTAAACCAGCTAAGACACCCCTTGAAGAAGGCTACAAAATAGAACCTGAGGGGGAGCTAGGAAATGACAAGTTTCATGATGCAAAATTGTATAGACAAGTGGTTGGTAAGCTTATTTACTTAACCATCACTAGACCTGACCTATGTTTTGTAGTAAATCAGGTATCTCAACATATGCAAGACCCAAGGACAAGGCATTGGGATATGATCATTCGCATTTTGAGATATCTGCAAGGAACTAAGGAACAAGGTATATGGATGGGATGTAATAAGAACACAGAGGTTGTAGGTTATTGTGATGCAGATTGGACAGGAGACAGAGAAGATAGGAGAAGCACAACTGGCTATTGCACCTTCATAGGAGGTAATCTTGTAACTTGGAAGACTAAGAAGCAAAAAGGTTGTGTCTTGTTCTAGTGCAGAAGCTGAATACAGGGCTATGAGGAAGCTCACAACAGATGGTTGAAGCAACTCCTCTTTGACATCTTAGGCGAGAGCTTAGAATCACCAATCACTGTCCATTGTGATAATCAAGCTGCCATACACATTGCCTCTAACTCTGTGTTTCATGAGAGAACCAAGCATATTGAGGTTGACTGCCATAAGGTAAGAGAAGCTATTGGAAATGGTACAATTCTACCTTGCTACACAAGGAGTGAAGATCAGCTAGCTGATGTGTTTACCAAAGCTGTAACCTTGAAGACAGGCGGTTCCATCTACCCTAGACTTGGTTTGATGTCTCTTCCACACCTATGATCCCAACATGGAGTGTTATACTCTTTTTCCCTAGAAAAGGTTTTGTCCCAATTGGGTTTTCCTTCTCTAGGTTTTTAATGAGGTAATACTTCATGGTTGCAAGCTTAGACATTTTCCATGTCTTAAGCTTGAGGAGGAGTGTTGGAATGATGAAGTATGATGAATTCATCTAAGGAGTGTATTGGCATCTTTCACTTGTATATGCCTTAGACTTGTGTAGATTAATGATAAGTATATCTCTGTATCCAAACAAGTCTAGAATAGGATTAGTATAAATAGGTGTCTCTCACTCACTTTGTAAGTATGAAAATTCATTCTTCTAAAAATTCTAATAAGATCATTCTCTCTTTTCTCTCTAATCTCTTTCTCTCTCAATCTCTAATTCTCAAATTCTCTCAATCATCAAATCTTTCATGGTATCAGAACCAGGTTTCGATCAATCTGGCATAAGAAACTCGAAAACAAACTTGCGATCTGTTGTTTGAAACTCCGAAACCATCCTCGCCGCGGTTCATCGAAAGTTCCTTGGTTCTTCTGGTTAATTTCTTCTACTAACATGATTCTCCGGCGAATTCTGTGAAGATCCACGGTGATTTCATCAAATTTGGTGGTCGGGATCAAAAATTATCAAGAATTCTCCACCGGTGGTTCGCGATCGCGCCGCCGTTAATACCTGGGTTTTGATCTTCGATTTCTTCTTCAATTCTTCATCAAATCCGGTGATTCCAAAGCCAATTCTCATTAAAATTGATTCAAGATGATGAATCAGGAGGTCCGCTCAGCTCAATCTCAAGATTTGTGATCATTCTCACTGATTTTCTGAAATCGGTCCTTCTTCGCACATCCTTGGGTATTTGGTTTCGATCTTCAGTTTTCTCTCAATCTTTTTCGAATCCTGCATGATCCAATCTTAGTTTAGGATCTTGTGAAGAGATTCTGGAGATCTGATTGCAATCCTCTAGTTTTAATCCTCATTAGTCGATTTCTTGCAAGTGAAGAAAGTTTGATTTTGAAAGCTAGATATGGCGGGAAACGGTTGTTTCGATTTTTAATTGATTTCTGGAGCTGTTTGTTATCTGGATCTCTTGTATTGAAGTTAGTTTAGGTTGTGGACAAGTATTAAAGGATAGGCAGAAGGTTTTCTGGTTGATCCTGGTTTCTTGTTAAGCATCTTTGGACTGTGTGTTGGTCTTCTCGCGTGCGTGTGGTGTGGCTGCTGTGTGTGGGTTGTTTGTGATTGTGCAGGCTTAAGATCGAATCAAATGGAGCTGCATCCACAAATGAAGGCTCCTATCATGCTCCATGGAGAAAATTACTTGCTCTGGTCCAGGACAATGAGGACCACATTATGCAGCAAAGGGTTGTGGAACCATATCCAGCAACCGGCTCACTTGATAACTGAGGAGGAAACTCAGGATGGAAATGCTGAACAAACCCTATGGTTCCAGCAAGATCAAACGGTATTAGCTATTCTTCAATGCTCCCTAGCTAGCTCTCTCTTAGAAGCATACTCTTATTGCTCTAGTGCTAAGGAACTTTGGGAGACATTAAAGACAGTTTATGGCAATACTACTAACCTCTTAAGAATATTTGAGGTAAAGAAAGCTTTGAATGAGCTTAAACAGGAAGATGTGGAATTCACCAAACACTATGGATCATTCAGAGCTTTGTGGGCAGAGCTGGAGATGCTTAGACCAGCTTCAATTGATCCACACACTCTTCTTGAAAGGAGAGAGCAGGATAAGGTGTTTGGGTTGCTTATGACTTTGAACAATTCTTACACTGACTTGATCAAACACATTCTCAGGGAAGATAAACTACCAAGTCTTGAGGATGTTTGTGCTAAGATACAAAAGTAACAGGGGTCACATGAACTCTTTGGGCACAAAACTGAAATGGTGGTGGCGCATAAGGGTGTTTTCAGATCGGCTCCAGCTGACATCAAGAGAAAGAAGCAGCTGTGTGATCATTGCAAGAGAACAGGCCATAGCAAGAAGGAGTGCTGGGTGCTCCATCCAGAACTCAAGCCTAGCTGGTTTGTTGAGAGGAGCAAGAAATCTTCAACCGGTCCTAGTTCTTCTAACATGGTTCATGTTGTAGGTTGCTCAAGCGCTTGTACCATGGAGCCGGTGAATGGTTGTTGGAATGAAGAAGAATGATGAATGCATCTAAGTTTGTATTGGCGACATCTCCATGTACTTGACTTAGACTTGTGTAGGTTAATGATAAGTGTATCTCTGTATCCAAACAAGTCTAGAATAGGATTAGTATAAATAGATGTCTCTCACTCACTTTGTAAGTATGAAAATCATTTTCTCTAAAAATCCTAATAAGATCATTCTCTCTTTTCTCTCTAATCTCTTTCTCTCTCAATCTCTAATTCTCAAATTCTCTCAATCATCAAATCTTTCATGGTATCAGAGCCAGGTTTGATTACAAGTAATCGGATTTCGCGATTCAAATTCAATCCATATTCACCGCGTCCAATCTGCAAGATCTTGAAGGTTTTGATTAGATTCTTCATCAAGATCATCTCATCGGCGAATCCTGTTGATTTCCCCGTTGAAATCTTTGATTTTGGTTGAGTAAATCAAAAGTTACGATCGATTCTTGCTCACGGTGGTTCGCGGTTGTTCATCGTCAGAAAACTCAACTGTTGATCGGTTTTTTCGTCAAGTATTCATCAAGTCTTCATCCTCGACGGTTCTCCGGCGAGATCTGTGACGATCCACGGTGATTTCATCGAATTTGATCATTGGAATCAAAAGTTATCAGTTTACCTGCCACAGGTGGTTACGCGATCACTCCGCCGCGAAACTCCAGAATTCAATCTTCGATTTCTTCTTCAATTCTTCATCAAATCTGGTGATTCCAAAGCCAATTCTCATTAAAATTGATTCAAGATGATGAATCGGGAGGTCCGCTCAGCTCAATCTCAAGATTTGTGATCATTCTCACTGATTTTCTGAAATCGGACCGTCTTCGCACATCCTTGGGTATTTGGTTTCGATCTTCAGTTTTCTCTCAATCTTTTTCGAATCCTGCATGATCCAATCTTAGTTTAGGATCTTGTGAAGAAGTTCTGGAGATTTGATTGCAATTCACTGGTTTTTAATCCTCATTAGTCGATTTCTTGCTAGTGAAGAAAGTTCAATTTCAAAATCAGAAAAGGCGGGAATTTTAGAATTGTTGTTGTTCTTGATCTTCAAGATTGGTTTTGCTTCTGGATCATCTGGTGAAGTAGTTTAGTTCTGTGGACAAGTTTTAAAGGATAGGCAGAAGGTTATCTGATTGATCCTGGTTGCTTGTCAAGCGTTTGTTTGGACTTTGTGTGGTCTTCTTGCGTGTGTGGCGTGGTTTGGTTGTTTGTGATTGTGCAGGCTTCAGATCGATTCTAATGGAGCTGCATCCACAAATGAAGGCTCCTATCATGCTCCAAGGAGCAAATTACTTGCTCTGGTCCAGGACAATGAGGACCACATTGTGCAGCAAAGGGTTATGGAACCATATCCAGCAACCGGCTCACATGATAACTGAGGAGGAAACTCAGGATGGAAATGCTGAATAAACCCTATGGTTCCAGCAAGATCAAACGGTATTAGCTATTCTTCAATGCTCCCTTGCTAGCTCTCTTTTAGAAGCATACTCTTATTGCTCTAGTGCTAAGGAACTTTGGGAGACTTTGAAAGCAGTTTATGGCAATACTACTAAGCTCTTAAGAATTTTTGAGGTAAAGAAAGCTCTAAATGAGCTTAAACAGGAAGATGTGGAGTTCACCAAACACTATGGATCATTCAGAGCTTTGTGGGCAGAGCTGGAGATGCTTAGACCAGCCTCCATTGATCCTCTCACTCTTCTTGAAAGGAGAGAGCAAGATAAGGTGTTTGGGCTGCTAATGACTTTGAACAATTCTTACACTGACTTGATAAAACATATTCTCAGGGAAGATAAGTTACCAAGTCTTGAGGATGTTTGTGCAAAGATACAAAAGGAACAGGGTTCACATGAACTCTTTGGGCACAAAAGTGAAATGGTGGTGGCGCATAAGGGTGTTTTCCGATCGGTTGCAGCTGACATCAAGAGGAAGAAGCAGCTGTGTGACCATTGCAAGAGAACTGGCCATAGCAAGAAGGAGTGCTGGGTGCTCCATCCAGAACTCAAGCCTAGTTGGTTTGTTGAGAGGAGCAAGAAATCTTCAATCGGTCCTAGTTCTTCTAACATGGTTCATGTTGTAGGTTGCTCAAGCGCTTGTACTATGGAGCCGGTGAATGCTTCCTCCTCAACTATGGCCAACCAAACTGAATATGTGACAAAAGCTGATCTTGAAAATCTTCTCAAAGCATTCAAGTCTGGTAATGTGTTGGGTAAAACTTATCATGTTTCTTTAAACACATCTATGGCTTCTAACTCCTTAATTGTAGACTCTGGTGCATCTCATCACATGATTAAAGACTTAGGTTTGCTAGATCATGTTGAACCTGCTTTAGGAAGTGTTGTAATTGCTAATGGAGTTAATGTACCAATTAAAGGAGTAGGGAACCTTAGGTTGTTTTATAAGGAATCGAAAGCCTTTTATATGCCTTCTTTTACATCCAACTTACTCTCTGTTAAAAAGGCTACTACTGATTTGAATTGTAAGGTTATCTTTGGTCCTAATGATTTTTACTTTCAGGATATTGAAACAAGTCAGAAATTTGGCCAAGGAACTACAAGGAATGACTTGTATGTGCTAGAAGATTTACCTGCCTTTTCATTACAACCGTGTGCAAATCATGTTGATATGACTCTAAATGCTGAATTGTGGCATGCTAGACTAGGACATCCACATTCTAGAGCTCTTGAATTGATTGTACCTGGATTAAAATTGCTTAATAACATTTGTGAATCTTGTGTTCTTGGAAAGCATAGTAGAACTGTTTTTGAACAATCAACTCATGCTTATGATAATTGCTTTGATTTAGTACACTCTGATGTTTGGACATCTCCCTTTCCTTCTAGAGAAAATCAGAAGTATTTTGTTACCTTCATTGATGAAAAATCTAAGTATACTTGGGTGACATTGCTTAATTCAAAGGATAGGGTGTTTGATGCATTTCTTAACTTTCAGACATATGTTACTAACCAATATAATGCCAAGATAAAGATTTTTAGGACAGACAATGGAGGGGAATATACTAGTACCAAGTTTCAGCAACACTTAGCCACACATGGCATTGAACATCAAACAAGCTGTCCTTACACTCCACAACAAAATGGAGTAGCTGAGAGGAAGAACAGACATTTGATGGAAGTTGTGAGAACAATGATGTTCCACAAGAAGGTTCCTAAAAGATTTTGGGGAGATGCATTACTAGCTGCATGTTACTTAATCAATAGAACTCCAACTAAAGTTCTAGATGATTTGAGTCCTTTTGAGGTATTAAACAAAACTAAGCCAACTATTGATCATTTAAGAATTTTTGGATGTGTTTGTTTTGTTTTAGTACCAGGAGAAGTTAGGAATAAGCTGGAACCAAAAAGCATCAAGGCTATGTTCCAAGGATACTCTCCTACTCAAAAAGGATACAAATGCTACAATCCAGAGACTAGGAGGGTCCTGGTGTCTAGGGATGTCAAGTTTAATGAGAACAAAGGTTTTTATGAAGATGGAACTTGGGAAGAACTTAAAGACATCTCTACATCCAATTCTGATCAGGCTGAGAATCTAAGGAAAATTTTAGAGAACCTTGGCTTAGTTCAACCAACCGCTCCAGCACCTGTCCATGTACCTCAGCAACATGATTCAAGCCCGAGTACTAGCTGGCATGGTCCGGCTACATCCAACCAGGAGACGATCTCTGGTCATGACCTTGCATCTAGCTCATCCCGTCCTGTCTCAGTTCCCGGGGCTGTCCATGATCCATCTACTGGTGCTAGTTCTTCCGGTTCATCAATGCCTTCTCCACCATCCAGTCCTCCTGAACATCCTCTTGACCGTGAGGGGGGAGAAGAGAGTACACATGCTCAAGATGATATTCTAGTTTCAGCATCAAAAAGGCCAAGGGATCAACCTAATCTTGTACAAGCCGCTTTGGAGGAAGAAACAAATCAACCTGTGGCACTCAGACGAAGTACAAGGCAGAGGTTCCCAGCTGAAAACTGGAAGAATACAAGGGTGTACTACAACCACAATGCAGTACCACATCATGATCAGGGAGTATGTTCTTTAATTAGTATTCCTACTAATCATGTTGCTTTCACTGTGAGTTTAGATAAAGAACAGATCCCTAAGAGCTATGAGGAGGCTATGGAGATTAAGGAATGGAGAGATGCCATTCAAGATGAGAAACAAGCTATGGAGAAGAATGGAACCTATGCCCCAGCCATTTTACCAAAAGGAAAAAAGGCTGTAAGTTCAAAATGGATATTCACCATTAAGTATAAAAGCAATGGTGAGATAGATAGGTATAAAGCTAGATTGGTGGCTAGAGGATTCACACAAACTTATGGTGAAGACTATAGGGATACCTTTGCTCCAGTAGCTAAATTCACTCAGTTAATGTTGTTCTTTCTCTTGCTACTAACCTTGAATGGGATTTGTTCCAAATGGATGTTAAGAATGCTTTCTTACAAGGTGAACTAGAGGATGAAGTGTACATTGTGAGAATTAAGAATGTGATTGAAGATTATAAAAGAATCAACAGAGTTTAGTATAAGAATGAAGAAGAATGCAGAACATTAGAGAGAAAGAGAAAGAATTCGATTAAGAAGAGTTAGAGAAGAATGAAGTATATTTCTCATTAATGAATCAATGTGTACATCAGGTATTTATAGTAGATTATAAGATGTAACATGGCCATAGCCTTACACTTATTATTCGAAAGTAAATCCTAAGTATAGACCTTCTCTTTTTCTAAGAGTCATTAAACACTCCTTTTCTACACTCCCCCTCAAGCTTAACCATGATGAATGGTTAAACTTGATAAAATCATAGAAAATCACCTCATTAAAAACCTTAAAGATGTAAAACCCAATGGGACAAAAACATCTTAAAGGGAAAAAGAGTATGACTTCTATAACTTAAAGGGATCATCCAGCAACACTTGTAAGACCTAGTCTTGGATAAATGGAATCACAGACCTTTGTGGAAGCAGCTTTGGTGAAGATATCTGCTAATTGATCTGAACTCCTTGTATAGCAAGGCAATATGATGCCTTGTTCCACTGCTTGCCTAACCTTATGACAGTCCACTTCTATATGTTTCGTCCTCTCATGAAAAACTGAGTTAGATGCAATATGAATGGCAGCCTGGTTGTCACAATGCATAGTAATAGGGCTTGAGTCTTCAATCTGTAAATCCCTAAGTACCGCCTTGATCCATATCAACTCATTGGTAAGCTTCTTCATAGCTCTATATTCAGCTTCAGCACTAGAACATGAGACAACCTTTTGTTTCTTAGTCTTCCATGTCACAAGGTTTCCTCCTACAAATGTGCAATAGCCAGTAGTTGATCTTCTATCTTTCCTATCCCCAGCCCAATCTGCATCACAATATCCAACTATATCTGTGCTTTTGTTGCAACTCATCCAAATTCCATGATCATAAGTGCCTTTCAAGTATCTAAGGATCCTTTCTAACATTCGCCAATGGTAAACTGTAGGTTCCTGCATCTGCTGACTCACCTGATTCACTGCAAAACAAATATCAGGCCTAGTTAGAGTAAGATATATAAGTTTACCTACCAGCCTCCTGTATAGTTTTGGATCTTCATAAAGTTCTTCATCCTGCTCCCCCTTACTAGCGGATTTGTACTCATCTTCCAAAGGTGTGCAAACTGATTTTGCTTCCATCTTTCCTGTTTCTTTTAACAATTCAAGAGTATATTTCCTTTGGGACAAAAACAAACCCTCTTTAGATCTACATATTTCTATACCTAAGAAATATTTCATCAGACCAAGATCTTTAATATCAAATTTCGATTTAAGATAAGCCTTAGTCTCTAGAATACCTTCCTTATTACTCCCTGTGATAATTATATCATCAACATAAACCAACACTACAATAATACCTGAGCAGCTAGGAAGAGTAAAGAGAGTGTGATCAACTTCAGACCTTCTAAAACCTTTATCCCTCAAAGTCATACTTAGTTTATGATACCAAGCTCTAGGAGATTGTTTTAACCCATAAATGGCCTTTCTTAATCTCAAAACATTATTACCATTTACTAAATCTTCTAATCCAGGAGGTGGTCTCATGTATACCTCTTCTTCTAATTCTCCTTGAAGAAAGGCATTCTTTACATCCATCTGCCACAACTCCCATTCTAAATTAGTGGCTAAAGAAAGAACAATCCTAACAGTGTGGAGTTTTGCAACCGGTGCAAATGTATCTCCAAAATCTTCACCATATGTTTGAGTGAACCCTCTAGCAACTAATCTAGCCTTATACCTTTCAATCTCACCATTACTTTTGTATTTAATGGTGAAAACCCATTTTGAACTTACCGCTTTCTTACCTTTAGGTAGATATGATTCATCCCAAGTATGATTTCTTATCATTGCCTCTTTTTCATCTTGAACAGCATCTCTCCATACTTTTAGCTCCATAGCTTCCTCATATGTGTTAGGAATTTGATTTTGGTCCAGAGAGCTTATGAATACCTGGTGTTCTTCTGGAAAATAAGCAAAAGAGCAAGTTGCTTGTATAGGATGTTCCACAGCATTAGCATTATAGTAAACCCTAGTATTGATCCAGTTGGCTGGATCTTTTCTAATCCTTGTACTTCTTCTTAGTATTTGAGGTGATTCAATAACAGCTATCTCATGATCATCTTCAGCTTCTATTCCTTGTGGACTTTGGATGTGGTCATGGTCTTGATCGGAAACCATAGAACTACTCTCCCCCTCACGAACATGACCGCGATCCAATGTGGACAATGAGCCAGGTAAATGCTCCCCCTCACGAACAGGCCATGATTCACAATCAAAACTTTGCGTACCTCGTACCTGACCATGCTCAGTCCTTGCAGAACCATGATCATTGCCAACAGGGAAAGTCACATTTGAATCTAATGTATGCTCCTGTCTCTGCGGTACCTCCTGAGAAACTTCCGGACCAATGACCGGCTTTAATGCTGGCTGCCTAGAAACATCAAAACTTTCTAACAACTTTTTAAGATAAGCATTAGCATCATCACTAGATTTAGAGATGTCTTGTATAGTTTCCCAAGTGCCATCAGTATAATAAGACTTATTTTCCAAAAATTTAACATCCCTTGAAACTAATACCCTTTGTAATTCAGGATCATAGCATTTATAACCTTTTTGAGTGGAAGAATAGCCTATAAAGATTGCTTTAGTACTTTTTTCATCCAACTTGTTCCTGTTATTCCCTGGTATGAAAACATAACACACACAACCAAACACTTTTAAATGATCAAGGTGTGGTTTAATGTTGTTTAATACCTCAAATGGTGACATGTCATGAAGAACTTTAGTTGGTGTTCTATTAATCAAATAGCAAGCTGTAAGCACTGCATCTCCCCAAAATCTCTTAGGCACATTCCTATGAAACATCATAGATCTGGCTACCTCCATAAGATGCCGGTTTTTGCGCTCAGCCACACCATTCTGCTCAGGTGTGTATGGGCAAGTAGTTTGATGAAGAATTCCATATTTGAGAAGATAATCTCTGAAAGCCTTACTTGTATATTCTCCTCCATTATCAGTCCTAAAAACTTTCATCTTTGCATTATATTGGTTAGTGACATAAGAATGAAAGTTAATGAAAGATTCTAGAACTCTATCTTTGGAAGGAAGTAAAGTAATCCATGTATATTTAGATTTCTCATCTATGAATGTAACAAAGTATTTTTGTTGTTCTCTAGAAGCACAAGGAGCTGTCCAAACATCAGAATGAATTAAATCAAAGCAATGATCATAAGTAGTAGATGAATTAGGAAAAACTGTCTTGCAATGTTTACCAAGGATGCAAGCTTCACATTCATTTTGATTAAAAGAAATTTTTGGAAACATGAGTTCAAGAGCTTTAAAATGAGGATGGCCTAATCTAGCATGCCACAATGATCCATCATTCATCTCATTACTACTAGACAAACAAGATACTCCACTAGAAGATAGGTCACTTAAAACGTAAAGATCATCCTTAGTACCGCCTCTGCCAAGTACTTTCTTTGTGTCAATATCCTGAAAACAACACTCATTAGGACTAAAAATCACATTGCAATTTAAGTCAGTTGTAGCTCTTTTCACAGAAACCAAATTTGATGTAAAAGATGGCATATAAAATGCTTTACTATCTTTTTCAAACAATCTTAGATTACCTATACCTTTGATTGGAATTTTAGTTCCATTTGCAATAACAACATTTCCTAGGGCAGGTTCTAAGTCATTTATCAACCCTATATCACTAATCATGTGATGGGATGCTCCAGAATCAACAATTAAAGGCTTATTACTAGCATGAACATTATAAGAAGCATGAAGTGATTTACCAACAATTTTACCAGAATTCTCTTGGAGGGCTTTGATGATAGCATCTAGATCAGACTTGGTAACATAGTCTTGGCCGGATGATGAAGAGGCAAGTTGCACTTCCTTTCCTGGTCTTTGTACATTCTCAATGGTAGTCATGGGCCGTGAGACAGGAAAAGGAGCACTCACTTGATTTCCTTTCCCAGTTAAGTTGTTTTTGAACCCAGTTGTCTTGTTACCATTGTTGAAGTCACGCCACCTTGGTATGGAAGCCGGTTTCAGGTGTGGATGGAGTGTCCAACACTGGTCCTTATTATGACCTTTCCTCTTACAGTGAGCACATACCAACACTCGCCTATCATCCCCTCTGAAGAAACTTTTATTTGCGGTAACCAAATCCCCTTTACTTCCAAACAAACCTTGTGAACCCTGCTCTTTTTGGACTTTAGCACACACATCATCCAAGATTGGTAACTTGTCTTCTCGTAGCAGGTGTTTAATCAAGTCAGTATAGCTTGAGTTCAAGGTCATTAAGAGTCCAAAGACTTTGTCTTGCTCCCTTCTCTCATGTAGGGTCATTGGATCAGTAGTAGCTGGTCTCAACATTTCTAGCTCTGCCCAAAGAGCTCTATAAGTTCCAAAGTGTTTGGTAAATTCCACCTCCTCCTGTCTAAGTTCACTAAGTGATTTCTTGACCTCAAAGATCCTCATTAAATTGGAAGTATTCCCATAGACATTCTGAAGGGTATCCCACAAATCTTTTGCATTTTCACAGTATGAGTAGGCTTCTAGCAGAGACTTTTCAAGAGAATTTTGTAAAATGGATAGAACCATTTGATCCTCCTGGAACCATTTACCTTCTTCCTCAGAATGAACTTCCTGATCCTCCAAAACCTCTCCTTCTACGACATGGTTAGGTGCATTATTGTGAAGAATATGTGACCATAAACCCCTACTACACAATGTCGTCTTCATAGTTCTAGTCCAGAGGAGATAGTTTGCTCCTTTGAGTATGATTGGTGCCATTATGACTTGTTTATGAAATTCCATAGATGCAGCCTGTGAATCACCTCACACCTTCTGATAGAGACAATGTGTGTTGAACAAACAGAGCAAACAAGAGCCGCAGCAACACAATATACAAGACCTTGTACCCTTGATCAATTCGCTTCAAACCACTGACGTCACACTATCACAATCTAATTCGATTCTGTACTAATAGCTTGAGGTGCAAGGAGCAAGATCGAGATGATAAACTTTCAAAGATTTCTCCTAATCACTTATTTTGCATCTATATGTATCAGTCCTTTAATGGTTATATGCAGGAAGAATCGAGAACAGACCTGATACTTTGTACACTGATGATCACAGAGAATCAAGAACAGAATTCGAATTGAATCGAATTACTCAGTCCAGAAAAAAAACTTATCTTCCAAGAACAAACTCGCGCCAAAAAAAAACAGAGACTCTTGATGATAGATTTGTTTCTTCACTGAATGTAGAAACCGGATTGATCGGAGATGAGAAAAGATCGAAGCAGAGAACAAACACCGGTGGATTGAAGATCGATCTCAAATCAAATCGATATGTCGATCTTTTCTTGTGATCGACGAAATCGAAAGAAAATCCAATGAACAATGCTCGTTTCAAGATATTGAACCACAGAATCTATGTTGACGCTAGATTAGATCAATGATCGGCACTTTCTGTTGATTTTTCACCGATCAATAAACCAGAAACTGGAGAAATTTCGAAGATCGGTATCTTGCGTGAGAGAGAAGCGAAGAACACTTTCGCGATTTGCAGAACCAGAAATCCGATCACAGAAAAATTAATCGACGATCCAAACGACTGAAGATCGGCTCCTTCTGAAGACAATCAGCAAGTTTCAAAGATCCAGAGAGATCAATCCACGAAATCGAAGATTTTTCGAAGAACAGATTCAAACAAGATTTTGGCGCCAAAACTACAAGATCGAGATTTATGTTGCAAACCGTGCAATCGACGAGTCAACTCAAAGATTCCGATGAAGATTAGATCAGAAGCCACAGATTGAAGATGAAAATCGCCGGAAAACCTTTGCAGAATCACCAGAAACGTGATGAAGAATCAAGAATACTCCCGCAACCGATTTGGATTCAACGATTAAGTATCACCCAAGGATATTTCGAATGAAGAAAGAAGAATTTGCAGGAAAACCTGCTCTGATACCATGTGAGAATTAAGAATGTGATTGAAGATTATAAAAGAATCAACAGAGTTTAGTATAAGAATGAAGAAGAATGCAGAACATTAGAGAGAAAGAGAAAGAATTCGATTAAGAAGAGTTAGAGAAGAATGAAGTATATTTCTCATTAATGAATCAATGTGTACATCAGGTATTTATAGTAGATTATAAGATGTAACATGGCCATAGCCTTACACTTATTATTCGAAAGTAAATCCTAAGTATAGACCTTCTCTTTTTCTAAGAGTCATTAAACACTCCTTTTCTACATACATGACACCACCACCAGGTTTGGAAGATGAGGTTAATGGCGGCAACACTCTCAGACTAAGAAAGGCAATCTATGGTCTTAAGCAATCTCCAAGAGCTTGGTATCATAAGCTGAATGTAACTCTAAGGGATAGAGGTTTCAAAAGATCAGAAGTTGAACACACTCTGTTTACACTTAAGAGTAAGGAAGGTATTGTGGTTATACTTATCTATGTGGATGATATAATCATATCAGGAAGTGATAAAGTTGGTATTGAATCAACTAAAGCCTATTTGAAAAGTGTTTTTGATATTAAGGATCTAGGAGAATTGAAATATTTCTTAGGAATTGAAATATGTAGATTCAAGGAAGGTCTCTTTTTATCTCAAAGGAAATATATTGTGGATTTACTAACCTCCACAGGCATGTTTGAAGCTAAACCAGCTAAGACACCCCTTGAAGAAGGCTACAAAATAGAACCTGAGGGGGAGCTAGGAAATGACAAGTTTCATGATGCAAAATTGTATAGACAAGTGGTTGGTAAACTTATTTACTTAACCATCACTAGACCTGACCTATGTTTTGCAGTAAATCAGGTATCTCAACATATGCAAGACCCAAAGACAAGGCATTGGGATATGATCATTCGCATTTTGAGATATCTGCAAGGAACTAAGGAACAAGGTATATGGATGGGATGTAATAAGAACACAGAGGTTGTAGGTTATTGTGATGCAGATTGGGCAGGAGACAGAGAAGATAGGAGAAGCACAACTGGCTATTGCACCTTCATAGGAGGTAATCTTGTAACTTGGAAGACTAAGAAGCAAAAGGTTGTGTCTTGTTCTAGTGCAGAAGCTGAATAAAGGGCTATGAGGAAGCTCACAACAGAATGCATCTGGTTGAAGCAACTCCTCTTTGACATTTTAGGCGAGAGCTTAGAATCACCAATCACTGTCCATTGTGATAATCAAGCTACCATACACATTGCCTCTAACTCTGTGTTTCATGAGAGAACCAAGCATATTGAGGTTGACTGCCATAAGGTAAGGGAAGCTATTGGAAATGGTACAATTCTACCTTGCTACACAAGGAGTGAAGATCAGCTAGCTGATGTGTTTACCAAAGCTGTAACCTTGAAGACAGGCGGTTCCATCTACCCTAGACTTGGTTTGATGTCTCTTCCACACCAATGATCCCAACATGGAGTGTTATACTCTTTTTCCCTAGAAAAGGTTTTGTCCCAATTGGGTTTTCCTTCTCTAGGTTTTTAATGAGGTAATGCTTCATGGTTGCAAGCTTAGGCATTCTCCATGTCTTAAGCTTGAGGGGGAGTGTTGGAATGAAGAAGAATGATGAATGCATCTAAGTTTGTATTGGCGACATCTCCATGTACTTGACTTAGACTTGTGTAGGTTAATGATAAGTGTATCTCTGTATCCAAACAAGTCTAGAATAGGATTAGTATAAATAGATGTCTCTCACTCACTTTGTAAGTATGAAAATCATTTTCTCTAAAAATCCTAATAAGATCGTTCTCTCTTTTCTCTCTAATCTCTTTCTCTCTCAATCTCTAATTCTCAAATTCTCTCAATCATCAAATCTTTCAATGCTTCCTCCTCAACCATGGCCAACCAAACTGAATATGTGACAAAAGCTGATCTTGAAAATCTTCTCAAAGCATTCAAGTCTGGTAATGTGTTGGGTAAAACTTATCATGTTTCTTTAAACACATCTATGGCTTCTAACTCCTTAATTGTAGACTCTGGTGCATCTCATCACATGATTAAAGATTTAGGTTTGCTAGACCATGTTGAACCTGCTTTAGGAAGTGTTGTAATTGCTAATGGAGTTAATGTACCAATTAAAGGAGTAGGGAATCTTAGGTTGTTTGATAAGGAATCTAAAGCCTTTTATATGCCTTCTTTTACATCCAACTTACTCTCTGTTAAAAAGGCTACTACTGATTTGAATTGTAAGGCTATCTTTGGTCCTAATGATTTTTACTTTCAGGATATTGAAACAAGTCAGAAATTTGGCCAAGGAACTACAAGGAATGACTTGTATGTGCTAGAAGATTTACCTGCCTTTCCATTACAACCGTGTGCAAATCATGTTGATATGACTCTAAATGCTGAATTGTGGCATGCTAGACTAGGACATCCACTTTCTAGAGCTCTTGAATTGATTGTACCTGGAGTAAAATTGCTTAATAACATTTGTGAATCTTGTGTTCTTGGAAAGCATAGTAGAACTGTTTTTGAACAATCAACTCATGCTTATGATAATTGCTTTGATTTAGTACACTCTGATGTTTGGACATCTCCCTTTCCTTCTAGAGAAAATCAGAAGTATTTTGTTACCTTCATTGATGAAAAATCTAAATATACTTGGGTGACATTGCTTAATTCAAAGGATAGGGTGTTTGATGCATTTCTTAACTTTCAGACATATGTTACTAACCAATATAATGCCAAGATAAAGATTTTTAGGACAGACAATGGAGGAGAATATACTAGTACCAAGTTTCAGCAACACTTAGCCACACATGGCATTGAACATCAAACAAGCTGTCCTTACACTCCACAACAAAATGGAGTAGCTGAGAGGAAGAACAGACATTTGATGGAAGTTGTGAGAACAATGATGTTCCACATGAAGGTTCCTAAAAAATTTTGGGGAGATGCATTAGTAGCTGCATGTTACTTAATCAATAGAACTCCAACTAAAGTTCTAGATGATTTGAGTCCTTTTGAGGTATTAAACAAAACTAAGCCAACTATTGATCATTTAAGAATTTTTGGATGTGTTTGTTTTGTTTTAGTACCAGGAGAACTTAGGAATAAGCTGGAACCAAAAAGCATCAAGGCTATGTTCCTAGGATACTCTCCTACTCAAAAAGGATACAAATGCTACAATCCAGAGACTAGGAGGGTGCTGGTGTCTAGGGATGTCAAGTTTAATGAGAACAAAGGATTTTATGAAGATGGAACTTGGGAAGAACTTAAAGACATCTCTACATCAAATTCTGATCAGGCTGAGAATCTAAGGAAAATTTTAGAGAACCTTGGCATAGTTCAACCAACCGCTCCAGCACCTGTCCATGTACCTCAGCAACATGATTCAAGCCCGAGTACTAGCTGGCATGGTTAGGCTACATCCAACCAGGAGACGATCTCTGGTCATGACCTTGCATCTAGCTCATCCCGTCCTGTCTCAGTTCCCGGGGCTGCCCATGATCCATCTACTGGTGCTACTTCTTCCGGTTCATCAATGCCTTCTCCACCATCCAGTCCACCTGAACATCCTCTTGACCGTGAGGGGGGAGAAGAGTGTACACATGCTCAAGATGATATTCTAGTTTCTGCATCAAAAAGGCCAAGGGATCAACCCAATCTTGTACAAGCCGCTTTGGAGGAAGAAACAAATCAACCTGTGGCACTCAGACGAAGTACAAGGCAGAGGTTCCCAGCTGAAAACTGGAAGAATACAAGGGTGTACTACAACCACAATGCAATTGCACATCATGACCAGGGAGTATGTTCTCTAGTTACTATTCCTACTAATCATGTTGCTTTCACTGTGAGTTTAGACAAAGAGCAGATTCCTAAGAGCTATGAGGAGGCTATGGAGATTAAGGAATGGAGAGATGCCATTCAAGATGAAAAACAAGCTATGGAGAAAAATGGAACCTATGCTCCAGCCACATTACCAAAAGGGAAAAAGGCTGTAAGTTCAAAATGGATATTCACCATTAAGTATAAAAGCAATGGTGAGATAGATAGGTATAAAGCTAGATTGGTGGCTAGAGGATTCACACAAACTTATGGTGAAGACTATAGGGATACCTTTGCTCCAGTAGCTAAACTTCATTCTGTTAATGTTGTTCTTTCTCTTGCTACTAACCTTGAATGGGATTTGTTCCAAATGAATGCTTTCTTACAACGTGAACTAGAGGAAGAAGTGTACATGACACCACCTCCAGGTTTGGAAGATGAGGTTAATGGCGGCAACACTCTCAGACTAAGAAAGGCAATCTATGGTCTTAAGCAATCTCCAAGAGCTTGGTATCATAAGCTGAATGTAACTCTAAGGGATAGAGGTTTCAAAAGATCAGAAGTTGAACACACTCTGTTTACACTTAAGAGTAAGGAAGGTATTGTGGTTATACTTATCTATGTGGATGATATAATCATATCAGGAAGTGATAAAGTTGGTATTGAATCAACTAAAGCCTATTTGAAAAGTGTTTTTGATATTAAGGATCTAGGAGAATTGAAATATTTCTTAGGAATTGAAATATGTAGATTCAAGGAATGTCTCTTTTTATCTCAAAGGAAATATATTGTGGATTTACTAACCTCCACAGGCATGTTTGAAGCTAAACCAGCAAAGACACCCCTTGAAGAAGGCTACAAAATAGAACCTGAGGGGGAGCTAGGAAATGACAAGTTTCATGATGCAAAATTGTATAGACAAGTGGTTGGTAAGCTTATTTACTTAACCATCACTAGACCTGACCTATGTTTTGCAGTAAATCAGGTATCTCAACATATGCAAGACCCAAGGACAAGGCATTGGGATATGATCATTCGCATTTTGAGATATCTGCAAGGAACTAAAAAACAAGGTATATGGATGGGATGTAATAAGAACACAGAGGTTGTAGGTTATTGTGATGCAGATTGGGCAGGAGACAGAGAAGATAGGAGAAGCACAACTGGCTATTGCACCTTCATAGGAGGTAATTTTGTAACTTGGAAGACTAAGAAGCAAAAGGTTGTGTCTTGTTCTAGTGCAGAAGCTGAATATGTTGGAATGAATAAAATCTACAAGTAAGGAAGGATCACTAACGGCTAGTGAAGTATTCTAGAAGGTCTTGGAGTCGCCACCTTTTGAGTCATCCATGCCAGCACAAAAGGAGGCGCCAGCATATGAACCTTATCCTCTCCTCTTTTAGATGTTTTAGGGTTTTCAATAAGTGTATAAAAGGAGTAGTTGTTATTCACTTGTAACACACAAGGGAAAATCTTCATTCTAATAAAAACAATGTTCTTCATAATCTCTGTCTCTCAAATCTTCATACTCCCTAAAACTCCCTAAATCTTTCTAAGACTCTCTAAAACTTACATGGTATCAGAGCATTGCTCTTATTATTATCCGCATTCTCTTTGTCTCTTGTTCACTCGGCGTATTCAACTAAGAACAAGTTCTTTCTTGAGATAAGCATGCTTTAGCCTATCCTCTCTGAGATCTAAAGATCCTCAGAACCATGGGTTATGAGTTGAGGAAGACTAGGTGTGATTATTTCATATGTTAGTAACCTGTTCATCGTGTCTAGTTCTTAAACCGCCATTGTTGTACGGTCACTACCTCTAACCTAAGGTGAAATCTATTCTTCAGTGACTAAAGGAGGTGTCTTTCTACCTTCGGAGCATTCGAAACCAAGTTTGTGGTCAAAAGGCTGGTTCATTTCCACTCCTGGCCGACTCGTTACTCTTTCATTCCTTGGTCCGTACTCATCTTCGTCGAGTAGCCAAATCCAGGCTACCGTACACCTCCTTGTTTCTACTTAAAGTTTCTTCCTTTTTCACAAAAGGCTCACCATTCTCACTAGAAACCTTCTAGTTAACCCTTATCAAGAAGAAAAAGGTTCATTCAAACCTGTTTCCTCCTCCCGGTCCTTGAAAATTTCTCAGCCGTCCGTACCTCTCTCGAACACTTGTTCACAATCTTCTTTAGAAGAAAAGGAAGCTCCTTTCTTCTACCAAAAGGGTCTCTCATCTTTCAGCCTTCAAGTTTTTCATTGCATAAACCCTTAAACCTTGTGTCCCAAGTTTTTTTTTATTTCAAGTTCCTCTCAAACCTTGGGTCTCAAGTTTTTCAAAACCGCTTGACCATTAGTGTACGGACCAAAGTTTGGCTAATGGAAAACTCACGACAAATCAATGTTCCTATAGTCCTAAAAGGTCTAAACTATGTGCTATGGTCTCGGATGATCAAGACCGCTCTTGGAGGAAGAGGCCTTGGAGATCATCTCCTATTCAACGAAGCTCCACCTATTCTAATTCAAAATGAAGAAGGTGAAGAAATGGTTGTAACAGATGAAAGGAAATGGCATCAGGAGGATCTATATGTTCTATCTGTTCTACAAAGCTCTCTGGATGGTCCAATACTAGAATCATACTCGCATTGTGAAACAACAATGGAACTGTGGGAAATTCTAAAGAAGGTGTATGGCAATACGTCCAATCTTAGCCGGATCTTTCAAGTCAAGCAAGCCATCAACAATCTTAGTCAAGAAGACTCCGATTTCACAGCCCTATTTGGAAAGTTCAGTTCCTTATGGGCAGAACTTGATATGCTGAGACCAATCTCCTTTGACCCAGAAGTTCTCAAAGAAAGGCGAGAGCAAGATAAAGTCTTCAGCCTTCTTATGGTTCTAAGTCCTACCTACAATGACCTGATTAAACACATTCTGAGGTCAGAGAGGCTTCCATCACTGGAAGATGTGTGTTCGCAAATTCAGAAAGAATGTGGCTCACAAGGGCTATTTGGAGGAAAAGGAGAACTCATTACTGCTCATAAAGGACTGCTCAAACCAGAAGAAGAAACGATCTCTGCTAATAAGGGATACTATAAGGCTGAAGACAAGAAGCTTAACATGTGCGATCACTGCAAAAGGAAAGGTCACACTAAGGACAAGTGCTGGATTCTGCACCCACACTTGAAGCCCACAAAATGGAAGGACCAACCAAAGGCTCACTACACACAGGAAGCAAGTCATTACTCAAAGAAAGGCCTCTCATATCAACCGGTGCATTCTCAAGCAAGCTCGTCTACCTCTGGATTCATTGGCGGAAGTGTTCAAGATCCTCAAGCTCACATGGTCCCCTATCAACCATCTCAATCAGAGTATGTCAAAAAGTCAGAACTTGAGGCTCTCATCAAGGCCTTGAAAGAAAACTCTGGTAACATCATTGGTCGATCTTTACATGCTTCCTTTAATGCTTTAACAATGTCTAAACCCATCATAGTAGATTCAGGAGCATCTCATCACATGATTAGTGACTTGAATCTTATTAGAAATGTGGAACCAGCTAAAGGGCATGTGTTGATTGCAAATGGAACAAACGTTCCAATAGAAGGAATAGGTGATCTGAAATTATTCAACAAAGAATCTAGGGCTTTCTATATGCCATCATTTACTTCAAATCTCTTATCCGTTAAAAGAGCAACAACTGATTTGAACTGTAATGCAATATTTGGGCCTAATGAGTTCGTGTTTCAGGATATTGAGACTCAAAAGATTCTTGGAAAAGGAGGCACCAGAAACGATCTTTATGTTCTTGAAGAGCTTACTCCTAGTTCTCTAATTACCTGTTTTTCAAATTCCAATAACTCTGAGATGAATGGCAAGTTGTGGCATGCTAGGCTTGGTCATCCTCATTTTAAAGCTTTAGAAATGATGTTTCCTAGGATGAAGTTTAATAATGAGTTATGTGAAGCATGTATCCTAGGAAAACATTGTAGAACCGTTTTTCCTAAGTCTCAAACTCTATATGATAACTGCTTTGATCTTGTTCATTCTGATGTCTGGACTGCCCCAAGTATTTCTAGAGATAATCACAAGTATTTCGTTAGTTTCATAGATGCTAAATCAAAGTATACTTGGATTACCTTATTATCATCTAAGGGTAGAGTCCTTGAAGCTTTCATGAACTTTAATAAGTATGTTACTAACCAATATGGTGCTAAAATTAAGTGTTTGAGATCAGACAATGGGGGAGAATACACAAGCCATGCATTCAGACATTACCTCACCAAACAAGGGATTGAACATCAGACAAGTTGCCCATATACACCTCAACAAAATGGGATTGCTGAACGAAAAAACCGGCATCTAATGGAAGTAACTAGAGCTATGATGTTCCATATGCATGTTCCAAAACGTTTCTGGGGAGATGCTCTTGTTTCAGCCTGTTATCTCATCAACAGAATTCCAACTAAAGCCTTGTTTGATAAGTCTCCTTTTGAGGTACTCACTAAGACTAAGCCTCATCTTGATCATATTAGAGTTTTTGGATGTGTTTGCTATGTGCTTATTCCAGGAGAACAGCGGAACAAACTAGAAGCTAAAAGCACAAAAGCAATGTTCATCGGCTATTCTACAACTCAAAAGGGCTATAAGTGTTATAATGTTGCTACAAACCGCGTGTTAGTGTCCAGAGATGTGCAGTTCAATGAGACAACAAGCTACTATGAAGACGGGTCATGGGATGCCATCAAAGATATCTCCTCACATTTGTCTGACCGTGCTGAAAACTTAAGAAAGATATTGGAGAATCTCGGCTTGTCATCACCCACAGACAAGAACTCACCTCTCCATCCTCTTCATCCTCTTAATCCTGGGGGGAGAACTCTATACACACTCACGATCAAGCGGCTTCAGATGCTGGTCCAAGCAATAGTAAAGGGGATGACCAAGTTGAATCTGACGCTGGCTCAAATGATGATTCAAACAACAGTCAAGGCGGTAATTCAGAAGCAGAAGCAAATAAGGAAACAATAAACTCAGAAGATAGGAGAAATCAAGACTTGGCAGAGACTATGGAATCAGTAACTTGCAATCTTCGCAGAAGCACGAGACAAAGGTTCCCACCATCAAATTGGAAAAACACCAGGGTGTACTTCAACAACAAAGCCGAGGCTCATCCTCCTCAAGCGGTTTGCAACATGGTCTACATTCCACAGGAACATCAATCTTTCATTGGTAGTCTTGATCAAGAAATCGTACCAAGAAACTATGATGAAGCCAAAAACATCAAAGTCTGGAGAGATGCGGTTGGAGATGAAAGGAAAGCCATGGAGAAGAATCATACATGGGATGAGTCTGACTTACCACAAGGAAAGAAGGCTGTGAGTTCCAGAAGGATCTTCACCATCAAATACAAAAGTAGTGGGGAAATTGAAAGATATAAGGCAAGGCTTGTTGCAAGAGGTTTTACACAAACCTATGGTGATGACTACAGGGACACATTCGCACCAGTGGCAAAGATGCATACAATCAGAGTAGTGTTATCCCTTGCAGTGAATTTAGAATGGGATCTTTGGCAGATGGATGTGAAGAATGCCTTTCTTCAGGGAGAATTAGAAGAAGAAGTCTACATGACTCCACCTCCTGGATTAGAAGACTCTGTTGCACCAGGGAAAGTTTTAAGATTAAGGAAAGCAATCTATGGTCTGAAGCAGTCTCCTAGGGCCTGGTATCACAAATTGAATGTCACTCTAAGAGATAGAGGATTTAGAAGGTCAGAGGCAGATCATACATTGTTCACTCTCCACAGCCAAAAAGGTATAGTGGTCATTCTCATATATGTAGATGATATTATCATCTCTGGGAATGACAAGGTAGGAATTTCCTCAACAAAAGAATATCTCAAGTCTATGTTTGATATTAAAGACCTTGGTGAACTCAAATATTTTTTGGGTATTGAAGTTTGCAGGTTCAAAGATGGGTTATTTACATCACAGAGGAAATATGTGGCTGATTTACTAACCAATGCAGGAATGATGGAAGCAAAGGCAGTTAAGACCCCTTTGGAGGACGGCTACAAGGCTGAAACTGAGGGGGAGCAACATGACAAGACCTTTGAGGATCCGAAACTCTATAGGAAACTAGTAGGTAAACTAATTTACTTAACAATCACAAGACCTGACTTGTGCTTTGCTGTGAACCAGGTAAGCCAATATATGCAAGCTCCAGAGAAGAGCCACTGGGCAATGGTTCATCGCATCCTAAGGTACCTGAAGGGAACTCACCTACAAGGAATCTGGATGGGAAAGAATGACAACACAGAAATTGTGGGATATTGTGATGCTGACTGGGCTGGAGATAGGAAAGACAGGAAGTCAACTACTGGATATTGCACCTTCATAGGAGGAAACTTAGTCACTTGGAAGACTAAGAAACAGAAGGTAGTTTCCTGTTCCAGTGCTGAAGCTGAGTACCGTGCTATGAGAAAGCTCACAACTGAGTGTATTTGGCTGAGGGCATTACTTAAAGACTTTGGCATTGAGTGCAAGACACCAACTACAGTTCACTGTGATAATCAAGCCGCCATTCATATAGCCTCAAACTCAGTCTTCCATGAGAGAACCAAGCACATAGAAGTTGATTGCCACAAGGTCAGGGAAGCCATCGAAAAAGGAGTCATTCTTCCCTGCTTCAAAAAGAGTTCTGATCAGTTGGCTGATATATTCACTAAGGCCGCCAGTGTAAGGGTTTGTGAGTTCATCCATGCTAAACTTGGACTCACTAACCTTCCATTCCAGTAACTCTCCTATCAAGAAGAATTCATACTCTTTTTCCCTTAGAATGTTTTTGTCCCACTGGGTTTTGCATTCTAAAGTTTTTAATGAGGTGAATTCTCTTGATGTCCAAGTTTAAAACATTAACCATGTTTTAAACTTGAGGGGGAGTGTTGGAATGAATAAAATCTACAAGTAAGGAAGGATCACTAACGGCTAGTGAAGTATTCTAGAAGGTCTTGGAGTCGCCACCTTTTGAGTCATCCATGCCAGCACAAAAGGAGGCGCCAGCATATGAACCTTATCCTCTCCTCTTTTAGATGTTTTAGGGTTTTCAATAAGTGTATAAAAGGAGTAGTTGTTATTCACTTGTAACACACAAGGGAAAATCTTCATTCTAATAAAAACAATGTTCTTCATAATCTCTGTCTCTCAAATCTTCATACTCCCTAAAACTCCCTAAATCTTTCTAAGACTCTCTAAAACTTACAGAATACAGGGCTATGAGGAAGCTCACCACAGAATGCATCTGGTTGAAGCAACTCCTCTTTGACATCTTAGGCGAGAGCTTAGAATCACCAATCACTGTCCATTGTGATAATCAAGCTGCCATACACATTGCCTCTAACTCTGTGTTTCATGAGAGAACCAAGCATATTGAGGTTGACTGTCATAAGGTAAGAGAAGCCATTGGAAATGGTACAATTCTACCTTGCTACACAAGGAGTGAAGATCAGCTAGCTGATGTGTTTACCAAAGCTGTAACCTTGAAGACAGGCGGTTCCATCTACCCTAGACTTGGTTTGATGTCTCTTCCACACCTATGATCCCAACATGGAGTGTTATACTCTTTTTCCCTAGAAGAGGTTTTGTCCCAATTGGGTTTTCCTTCTCTAGGTTTTTAATGAGGTAATACTTCATGGTTGCAAGCTTAGACATTTTCCATGTCTTAAGCTTGAGGGGGAGTGTTGGAATGATGAAGTATGATGAATTCATCTAAGGAGTGTATTGGCGTCTTTCACTTGTATATGCTTTAGACTTGTGTAGATTAATGATAAGTATATCTCTGTATCCAAACAAGTCTAGAATAGGATTAGTATAAATAGGTGTCTATCACTCACTTTGTAAGTATGAAAATTCATTCTTCTAAAATTCTAATAAGATCATTCTCTCTTTTCTCTCTAATCTCTTTCTCTCTCAATCTCAAATTCTCAAATTCTCTCAATCATCAAATCTTTCACCTTATGGTACACAGCTGCTTTGTTGGCTGAGATGAGTTCTCCTTTGCCTCCAAAGAGACCAAGTGAACCTTGTTCCTTCTGAATCTTATTGCACACTTCTTCAAGGCTTGGAAGGGTGTCTGACCTTAGGAGGTGTTTGATGAGATCATTGTAGGAGGAATTTAAAGTCAAGAGAAGTCCAAAAACTTTATCTTGCTCACGCCTCTCATTCAGAACCATGGGATCCACTGTGCTTGGTCTAAGCATTTCAAGTTCAGCCCATAAGGATCTGAATTTTCCAAAATGTTAAGTGAACTCCATGTCTTCTTGAGTTAACTCATTGATGGCTTTCTTAACTTCAAACACACGGCTGAGATTGGAGGTGTTGCCATATACATTTTGAAGAGTCTCCCACAGCTCTTTGGCTGTCTCACAGTAGGAGTATGCTTCAAGGATAGTTGATTCAAGTGAGTTTTGAATCACAGATAGGACTAGTTGGTATTCTTGAAACCACCTGTCTTCATTGGTGATAGCCACTTCCTGACCAGTTCCTTCAACCGTGGCATTAGGTGCTTCACTCCTAAGGATGTGGCTCCATAACCCACAGCTACATAGCACTGTCTTGGTGGTCCTAGCCCAGAGAAGGTAATTAACCCCTTTCAAAGTCACTGGAACAACAACTCTTGTGCCTTCCATGATGATTACAAACGATTTAGGTGATGAAAGAGTAGGATGTGTTGGAATGATGAAGTATGATGAATTCATCTAAGGAGTGTATTGGCGTCTTTCACTTGTATATGCTTTAGACTTGTGTAGATTAATGATAAGTATATCTCTGTATCCAAACAAGTCTAGAATAGGATTAGTATAAATAGGTGTCTCTCACTCACTTTGTAAGTATGAAAATTCATTCTTCTAAAAATTCTAATAAGATCATTCTCTCTTTTCTCTCTAATCTCTTTCTCTCTCAATCTCTAATTCTCAAATTCTCTCAATCATCAAATCTTTCATGGTATCAGAGCCAGGTTTCGATCAATCTGGCATAAGAAACTCGAAAACAAACTTGCGATCTGTTGTTTGAAACTCCGAAACCATCCTCGCCGCGGTTCATCGAAAGTTCCTTGGTTCTTGCGGCTTGATTTCGATTTTTTCTGGTTAATTTCTTCTACGAACATGATTCTCCGGCGAATTCTGTGAAGATCCACGGTGATTTCATCAAATTTGGTGGTCGGGATCAAAAGTTATCAAGAATTCTCCACCGGTGGTTCGCGATCGCGCCGCCGTTAATACCTGGGTTTTGATCTTCGATTTCTTCTTCAATTCTTCATCAAATCCGGTGATTCCAAAGCCAATTCTCATTAAAATTGATTCACGATGATGAATCGGGAGGTCCGCTCAGCTCAATCTCAAGATTGGTGATCATTCTCACTGATTTTCTGAAATCGGTCCTTCTTCGCACATCCTTGGGTATTTGGTTTCGATCTTCAGTTTTCTCTCAATCTTTTTCGAATCCTGCATGATCCAATCTTAGTTTAGGATCTTGTGAAGAGATTCTGGAGATCTGATTGCAATCCTCTAGTTTTAATCCTCATTAGTCGATTTCTTGCAAGTGAAGAAAGTTTGATTTTGAAAGCTAGATATGGCGGGAAACGGTTGTTTCGATTTTTAATTGATTTCTGGAGCTTTTTGTTATCTGGATCTCTTGTATTGAAGTTAGTTTAGGTTGTGGACAAGTATTAAAGGATAGGCAGAAGGTTTTCTGGTTGATCCTGGTTTCTTGTTAAGCATCTTTGGACTGTGTGTTGGTCTTCTCGCGTGCGTGTGGTGTGGCTGCTGTGTGTGGGTTGTTTGTGATTGTGCAGGCTTAAGATCGAATCAAATGGAGCTGCATCCACAAATGAAGGCTCCTATCATGCTCCATGGAGCAAATTACTTGCTCTGGTCCAGGACAATGAGGACCACATTATGCAGCAAAGGGTTGTGGAACCATATCCAGCAACCGGCTCACTTGATAACTGAGGAGGAAACTCAGGATGGAAATGCTGAACAAACCCTATGGTTCCAGCAAGATCAAACGGTATTAGCTATTCTTCAATGCTCCCTAGCTAGCTCTCTCTTAGAAGCATACTCTTATTGCTCTAGTGCTAAGGAACTTTGGGAGACATTAAAGACAGTTTATGGCAATACTACTAACCTCTTAAGAATATTTGAGGTAAAGAAAGCTTTGAATGAGCTTAAACAGGAAGATGTGGAATTCACCAAACACTATGGATCATTCAGAGCTTTGTGGGCAGAGCTGGAGATGCTTAGACCAGCTTCAATTGATCCACACACTCTTCTTAAAAGGAGAGAGCAGGATAAGGTGTTTTGGTTGCTTATGACTTTGAACAATTCTTACACTGACTTGATCAAACACATTCTCAGGGAAGATAAACTACCAAGTCTTGAGGATGTTTGTGCTAAGATACAAAAGGAACAGGGGTCACATGAACTCTTTGGGCACAAAACTGAAATGGTGGTGGCGCATAAGGGTGTTTTCAGATCGGCTCCAGCTGACATCAAGAGAAAGAAGCAGTTGTGTGATCATTGCAAGAGAACAATGAAAGATTTGATGATTGAGAGAATTTGAGAATTAGAGATTGAGAGAGAAAGAGATTAGAGAGAAAGGAGAGAATGATCTTATTAGAATTTTTAGAGAAAATGATTTTCATACTTACAAAGTGAGTGAGAGACATCTATTTATACTAATCCTATTCTAGACTTGTTTGGATACAGAGATACACTTATCATTAACCTACACAAGTCTAAGACAAGTACATGGAGATGTCGCTAAAACAAACTTAGATGCATTCATCATTCTTCTTCATTCCAACACTCCCCCTCAAGCTTAAGACATGGAGAATGCCTAAGCTTGCAACCATGAAGCATTACCTCATTAAAAACCTAGAGAAGGAAAACCCAATTGGGACAAAACCTTTTTTAGGGAAAAAGAGTATAACACTCCAAGTTGGGATCACTGGTGTGGAAGAGACATCAAACCAAGTCTAGGGTAGATGGAACCGCCTGTCTTCAAGGTTACAGCTTTGGTAAACACATCAGCTAGCTGATCTTCACTCCTTGTGTAGCAAGGTAGAATTGTACCATTTCCAATACCTTCCCTTACCTTATGGCAGTCAACCTCAATATGCTTGGTTCTCTCATGAAACACAGAGTTAGAGGCAATGTGTATGGCAGCTTGATTATCACAATGGACAGTGATTGGTGATTCTAAGCTCTCGCCTAAGATGTCAAAGAGGAGTTGCTTCAACCAGATGCATTCTGTTGTGAGCTTCCTCATAGCCCTGTATTCAGCTTCTGCACTAGAACAAGACACAACCTTTTGCTTCTTAGTCTTCCAAGTTACAAGATTACCTCCTATGAAGGTGCAATAGCCAGTTGTGCTTCTCCTATCTTCTCTGTCTCCTGCCCAATCTGCATCACAATAACCTACAACCTCTGTGTTCTTATTACATCCCATCCATATACCTTGTTCCTTAGTTCCTTGCAGATATCTCAAAATGCGAATGATCATATCCCAATGCCTTGTCTTTGGGTCTTGCATATGTTGAGATACCTGATTTACTGCAAAACATAGGTCAGGTCTAGTGATGGTTAAGTAAATAAGCTTACCAACCACTTGTCTATACAATTTTGCATCATGAAACTTGTCATTTCCTAGCTCCCCCTCAGGTTCTATTTTGTAGCTTTCTTCAAGGGGTGTCTTAGCTGGTTTAGCTTCAAACATGCCTGTGGAGGTTAGTAAATCCACAATATATTTCCTTTGAGATAAAAAGAGACCTTCCTTGAATCTACATATTTCAATTCCTAAGAAATATTTCAATTCTCCTAGATCCTTAATATCAAAAACACTTTTCAAATAGGCTTTAGTTGATTCAATACCAACTTTATCACTTCCTGATATGATTATATTATCCACATAGATAAGTATAACCACAATACCTTCCTTACTCTTAAGTGTAAACAGAGTGTGTTCAACTTCAGATCTTTTGAAACCTCTATCCCTTAGAGTTACATTCAGCTTATGATACCAAGCTCTTGGAGATTGCTTAAGACCATATATTGCCTTTCTTAGTCTGAGAGTGTTGCCGCCATTAACCTCATCTTCCAAACCTGGTGGTGGTGTCATGTACACTTCATCCTCTAGATCGCCTTGTAAGAAAGCATTCTTAACATCCATTTGGAACAAATCCCATTCAAGGTTAGTAGCAAGAGAAAGAACAACATTAACTGAGTGAAGTTTAGCTACTGGAGCAAAGGTATCCCTATAGTCTTCACCATAAGTTTGTGTGAATCCTCTAGCCACCAATCTAGCTTTATACCTATCTATCTCACCATTGCTTTTATACTTAATGGTGAATATCCATTTTGAACTTACAGCCTTTTTTCCTTTTGGTAAAATGGCTGGGGCATAGGTTCCATTCTTCTCCATAGCTTGTTTCTCATCTTGAATGGCATCTCTCCATTCCTTAATCTCCATAGCCTCCTCATAGCTCTTAGGAATCTGTTCTTTATCTAAACTCACAGTGAAAGCAACATGATTAGTAGGAATACTAATTAAAGAACATACTCCCTGATCATGATGTGCTACTGCATTGTGGTTGTAGTACACCCTTGTATTCTTCCAGTTTTCAGCTGGGAACCTCTGCCTTGTACTTCGTCTGAGTGCCACAGGTTGATTTGTTTCTTCCTCCAAAGCGGCTTGTACAAGATTGGGTTGATCCCTTGGCCTTTTTGATGCTGAAACTAGAATATCATCTTGAGCATGTGTACTCTCTTCTCCCCCCTCACGGTCAAGAGGATGTTCAGGAGGACTGGATGGTGGAGAAGGCATTGATGAACCGGAAGAACTAGCACCAGTAGATGGATCATGGACAGCCCCGGGAACTGAGAATGGACGGGATGAGCTAGATGCAAGGTCATGACCAGGGATTGTCTCCTGGTTGGATGTAGCCGGACCATGCCAGCTAGTACTCGGGCTTGAATCATGTTGCTGAGGTACATGGACAGGTGCTGGAGCGGTTGGTTGAACTAAGCCAAGGTTCTCTAAAATTTTCCTTAGATTCTCAGCCTGATCAGAATTGGATGTAGAGATGTCTTTAAGTTCTTCCCAAGTTCCATCTTCATAAAAACCTTTGTTCTCATTAAACTTGACATCCCTAGACACCAGGACCCTCCTAGTCTCTGGATTGTAGCATTTGTATCCTTTTTGAGTAGGAGAGTATCCTAGGAACATAGCCTTGATGCTTTTTGGTTCCAGCTTATTCCTAAGTTCTCCTGGTACTAAAACAAAACAAACACATCCAAAAATTCTTAAATGATCAATAGTTGGCTTAGTTTTGTTTAATACCTCAAAATGACTCAAATCATCTAGAACTTTAGTTGGAGTTCTATTGATTAAGTAACATGCAGCTAGTAATGCATCTCCCCAAAATCTTTTAGGAACCTTCTTGTGGAACATCATTGTTCTCACAACTTCCATCAAATGTCTGTTCTTCCTCTCAGCTACTCCATTTTGTTGTGGAGTGTAAGGACAGCTTGTTTGATGTTCAATACCCTGTGTGGCTAAGTGTTGCTGAAACATGGTACTAGTATATTCCCCTCCATTGTCTGTCCTAAAAATCTTTATCTTGGCATTATATTGGTTAGTAACATATGTCTGAAAGTTAAGAAATGCATCAAACACCCTATCCTTTGAATTAAGCAATGTCACCCAAGTATACTTAGATTTTTCATCAATGAAGGTAACAAAATACTTCTGATTTTCTCTAGAAGGAAATGGAGATGTCCAAACATCAGAGTGTAGTAAATCAAAGCAATTATCATAAGCATGAGTTGATTGTTCAAAAACAGTTCTACTATGCTTTCCAAGAACACAAGATTCACAAATGTTATTGATCAATTTTATTCCAGGTACAATCAATTCAAGAGCTCTAGAATGTGGATGTCCTAGTCTAGCATGCCACAATTCAGTATTTAGAGTCATATCAACATGATTTGCACACGGTTGTAATGAAAAGGCAGGTAAATCTTCTAGCACATACAAGTCATTCCTTGTAGTTCCTTGGCCAAATTTCTGACTTGTTTCAATATCCTGAAAGTAAAAATCATTAGGACCAAAGATAGCCTTACAATTCAAATCAGTAGTAGCCTTTTTAACAGAGAGTAAGTTGGATGTAAAAGAAGGCATATAAAAGGCTTTAGATTCCTTATCAAACAACCTAAGGTTCCCTACTCCTTTAATTGGTACATTAACTCCATTAGCAATTACAACACTTCCTAAAGCAGGTTCAACATGATCTAGCAAACCTAAGTCTTTAATCATGTGATGAGATGCACCAGAGTCTACAATTAAGGAGTTAGAAGCCATAGATGTGTTTAAAGAAACATGATAAGTTTTACCCAACACATTACCAGACTTGAATGCTTTGAGAAGATTTTCAAGATCAGCTTTTGTCACATATTCAGTTTGGTTGGCCATAGTTGAGGAGGAAGCATTCACCGGCTCCATAGTACAAGCGCTTGAGCAACCTACAACATGAACCATGTTAGAAGAACTAGGACCGATTGAAGATTTCTTGGTCCTCTCAACAAACCAACTAGGCTTGAGTTCTGGATGGAGCACCCAGCACTCCTTCTTGCTATGGCCAGATCTCTTGCAATGGTCACACAGCTGCTTCTTCCTCTTGATGTCAGCTGCAACCGATCGGAAAACACCCTTATGCGCCACCACCATTTCACTTTTGTGCCCAAAGAGTTCATGTGACCCCTGTTCCTTTTGTATCTTTGCACAAACATCCTCAAGACTTGGTAACTTATCTTCCCTGAGAATATGTTTTATCAAGTCAGTGTAAGAATTGTTCAGTCATTAGCAGCCCAAACACCTTATCTTGCTCTCTCCTTTCAAGAAGAGTGAGAGGATCAATGGAGGCTGGTCTAAGCATCTCCAGCTCTGCCCACAAAGCTCTGAATGATCCATAGTGTTTGGTGAACTCCACATCTTCCTGTTTAAGCTCATTTAGAGCTTTCTTTACCTCAAAAATTCTTAAGAGGTTAGTAGTATTGCCATAAACTGCTTTCAAAGTCTCCCAAAGTTCCTTAGCACTAGAGCAATAAGAGTATGCTTCTAAAAGAGAGCTAGCAAGGGAGCATTGAAGAATAGCTAATACCGTTTGATCTTGCTGGAACCATAGGGTTTGTTCAGCATTTCCATCCTGAGTTTCCTCCTCAGTTATCATGTGAGCCGGTTGCTGGATATGGTTCCATAACCCTTTGCTGCACAATGTGGTCCTCATTGTCCTGGACCAGAGCAAGTAATTTGCTCCTTGGAGCATGATAGGAGCCTTCATTTGTGGATGCAGCTCCATTAGAATCGATCTGAAGCCTGCACAATCACAAACAACCAAACCACGCCACACACGCAAGAAGACCACACAAAGTCCAAACAAACGCTTGACAAGAAACCAGGATCAATCAGATAACCTTCTGCCTATCCTTTAAAACTTGTCCACAGACCCAAACTACTTCACCAGATGATCCAGAAGCAAAACCAATCTTGAAGACCAAGAACAACAACAATTCTAAAATTCCTGCCTTTTCTGATTTTGAAATTGAACTTTCTTCACTAGCAAGAAATCGACTAATGAGGATTAAAAACCAGTGAATTGCAATCAAATCTCCAGAAATTCTTCACAAGATCCTAAACTAAGATTGGATCATGCAGGATTCGAAAAAGATTGAGAGAAAACTGAAGATCGAAACCAAATACCCAAGGATGTGCGAAGACGGTCCGATTTCAGAAAATCAGTGAGAATGATCACAAATCTTGAGATTGAGCTGAGCGGACCTCCCGATTCATCATCTTGAATCAATTTTAATGAGAATTGGCTTTGGAATCACCAGATTTGATGAAGAATTGAAGAAGAAATCGAAGATTGAATTCTGGAGTTTCGCGGCGGAGTGATCGCGTAACCACCTGTGGCGGGTAAACTGATAACTTTTGATTCCAATGATCAAATTCAATGAGATCACCGTGGATCGTCACAGATCTCGCCGGAGAACCGTCGAGGATGAAGACTTGATGAATAATTGACGAAAAAACCGATCAACAGTCGAGATTTCTGACGGTGAACAACCGCGAACCACCGTGAGCAAGAATCGATCGTAACTTTTGATTTACTCAACCAAAATCAAAGATTTCAACGGGAAAATCAACAGGATTCGCCGATGAGATGATCTTGATGAAGAATCTAATCAAAACCTTCAAGATCTTGCAGATTGGACACAGTGAATATGGATTGAATTTGAATCGCGAAATCCGATTACTTGTAACCAAAGAAAATTCGATTACTTGTTAAAGAAGAATGCGAAATTTTAAGCACCAGATTGATCAAACCTGGCTCTGATACCATGAAAGATTTGATGATTGAGAGAATTTGAGAATTAGAGATTGAGAGAGAAAGAGATTAGAGAGAAAAGAGAGAATGATCTTATTAGAATTTTTAGAGAAAATGATTTTCATACTTACAAAGTGAGTGAGAGACATCTATTTATACTAATCCTATTCTAGACTTGTTTGGATACAGAGATACACTTATCATTAACCTACACAAGTCTAAGACAAGTAGATGGAGATGTCGCCAATACAAACTTAGATGCATTCGTCATTCTTCTTCATTCCAACAAACAGGCCATAGCAAGAAGGAGTGCTGGGTGCTCCATCCAGAACTCAAGCCTAGCTGGTTTGTTGAGAGGAGCAAGAAATCTTCAACCGGTCCTAGTTCTTCTAACATGGTTCATGTTGTAGGTTGCTCAAGCGCTTGTACCATGGAGCCGGTGAATGCTTCCTCCTCAACCATGGCCAACCAAACTGAATATGTGACAAAAGCTGATCTTGAAAATCTTCTCAAAGCATACAAGTCTGGTAATGTGTTGGGTAAAACTTATCATGTTTCTTTAAACACATCTATGGCTTCTAACTCCTTAATTGTAGACTCTGGTGCATCTCATCACATGATTAAAGATTTAGGTTTGCTAGACCATGTTGAACCTGCTTTAGGAAGTGTTGTAATTGCTAATGGAGTTAATGTACCAATTAAAGGAGTAGGGAATCTTAGGTTGTTTGATAAGGAATCTAAAGCCTTTTATATGCCTTCTTTTACATCCAACTTACTCTCTGTTAAAAAGGCTACTACTGATTTGAATTGTAAGGCTATCTTTGGTCCTAATGATTTTTACTTTCAGGATATTGAAACAAGTCAGAAATTTGGCCAAGGAACTACAAGGAATGACTTGTATGTGCTAGAAGATTTACCTGCCTTTCCATTACAACCGTTTGCAAATCATGTTGATAAGACTCTAAATGCTGAATTGTGGCATGCTAGACTAGGACATCCACATTCTAGAGCTCTTGAATTGATTGTACCTGGAATAAAATTGCTTAATAACATTTGTGAATCTTGTGTTCTTGGAAAGCATAGTAGAACTGTTTTTGAACAATCAACTCATGCTTATGATAATTGCTTTGATTTAGTACACTCTGATGTTTGGACATCTTCCTTTCCTTCTAGAGAAAATCAGAAGTATTTTGTTACCTTCATTGATGAAAAATCTAAATATACTTGGGTGACATTGCTTAATTCAAAGGATAGGGTGTTTGATGCATTTCTTAACTTTCAGACATATGTTACTAACCAATATAATGCCAAGATAAAGATTTTTAGGACAGACAATGGAGGGGAATATACTAGTACCAAGTTTCAGCAACACTTAGCCACACATGGCATTGAACATCAAACAAGTTGTCCTTACACTCCACAACAAAATGGAGTAGCTGAGAGGAAGAACAGACATTTGATGGAAGTTGTGAGAACAATGATGTTCCACAAGAAGGTTCCTAAAAGATTTTGGGGAGATGCATTACTAGCTGCATGTTACTTAATCAATAGAACTCCAACTAAAGTTCTAGATGATTTGAGTCCTTTTGAGGTATTAAACAAAACTAAGCCAACTATTGATCATTTAAGAATTTTTGGATGTGTTTGTTTTGTTTTAGTACCAGGAGAACTTAGGAATAAGCTCGAACCAAAAAGCATCAAGGCTATGTTCCTAGGATACTCTCCTACTCAAAAAGGATACAAATGCTACAATCCAGAGACTAGGAGGGTGCTGGTGTCTAGGGATGTCAAGTTTAATGAGAACAAAGGATTTTATGAAGATGGAACTTGGGAAGAACTTAAAGACATCTCTACATCAAATTCTGATCAGGCTGAGAATCTAAGGAAAATTTTAGAGAACCTTGGCATAGTTCAACCAACCGCTCCAGCACCTGTCCATGTACCTCAGCAACATGATTCAAGCCCGAGTACTAGCTGGCATGGTCCGGCTACATCCAACCAAGAGACGATTTCTGGTCATGACCTTGCATCTAGCTCATCCCGTCCTGTCTCAGTTCCCGGGGCTGCCCATGATCCATCTACTGGTGCTAGTTCTTCCGGTTCATCAATGCCTTCTCCACCATCCAGTCCACCTGAACATCCTCTTGACCGTGAGGGGGGAGAAGAGAGTACAGATGCTCAAGATGATATTCTAGTTTCAGCATCAAAAAGGCCAAGGGATCAACCCAATCTTGTACAAGCCGCTTTGGAGGAAGAAACAAATCAACCTGTGGCACTCAGACGAAGTACAAGGCAGAGGTTCCCAGCTGAAAACTGGAAGAATACAAGGGTGTACTACAACCACAATGCAGTGTTAGATTAATCATGTATGTTAGATTAGTCATGTAATCACCTAGGTAAATAAGAGTAGGCGTGTGTATTAAGTATGATTAACACATCATGTAATCACCTATAAATACCCTTGTACTCCACATTTTCGAATTAATTTAATACAACTCTATTCTCAAAACTCTTTCATTCACAATTCTCTCTCACATTCTCTCTAGCATTCAATATCAATCTTTCACCATTCTTCAATAATCTTCATCATTCTTCAAATCTTACATGGTATCAGAGCAGGTTTCCTGCATATTATTCGATCTTTGATCCAATATCTCACTACAACCTTTGAAACTAACCACGCCGCGAGGTCCTCCGATCATCTGTCACGTTTCTTGGGGAGTCTTGATCTTCTTTTGCAAACTTCTTTCTCAAAGGTTATTCTCCGGCGAACTCTGATCATAACCCCGGTGGAATAACGAAATTTGGTCGACGGAATCAAGAGTTGTCAACTTCTTGCCCGTACGGTGTCGCGATCGTCTCCTCCGTGAGTTCTTCATCCAACAACGATCGAATCTCATTCAAATCTTCATCAAATCACGACAGGATTATTCTCCGGCGAATTCTGATCACATCCCAGGTGGAATCACGAAATTTGGTTGACAGAATCAAAAGTTATCAATCTTTGCTTCCGACGGTGGCGCGATCGACTTCGCCGCGAGTTCTTCACCGTGTAACAACCTTTTCTCCTTCAATTCTTCACCAAATCACGCGTTTCCAAAGTCAAATCTCAAGTTTATTGAGTCTATTTGAAGAATCGAGAGGTCCGCTTCGCCCCTTTGCATGTTTGGTACTCCCTTTGCTCTGTTCTCGAAGTAGGCTCTGTTTTTAGTCATCTCCTGGATATTCTTCTTTGATTCTTCAAATTTCTTCGAACCTTCTCCAATCTTCGACGATCAAATCTGTGTTTAGTATCTTGTTAAGGGGTTCAGGAAGTTTGATTGAAATCCAGTGATTATTCGACTTCAAGGAAGGGTTTCTTGTTGGATAAGGAATCGCAATTTTTCAAATTGAAATTGGCGGGAACTGGAATTTGATTGTTGCATGAGATTTAGTCTAATCTTGGATCATTCTTAGTGATTGGATTATTCCTATTTGCAAAATAGGAAGCTGTTTGGTTGGTTTACAAGTGGTTAAGAGTTGTTTAGAACAGCTTGTTATCTTGTGGTTCACGCCTCCAAGGTGTTATTATGGAGTTTCAGAAACAACTAGTTATGGCTCCAATTATTCTCAAAGGAGCAAATTATCTTCTTTGGACTAGGACAATGAAGACGACTCTATGTAGTAGGGGCTTATGGTCTCACATTCTTCATGGTAGAACTCCAAATGTTGGAATAGAAGGAGAGGTTCTGGAGGATCAGGCCGCTCAAACTGAGGAAGAAGGGAAATGGTTCCAAGAAGATCAGATGGTTCTCTCCATCATACAAAATTCTCTTGAGAAGTCCCTATTAGAAGCCTATTCTTATTGTGAGAATGCTAAGGACTTATGGGACACTCTTCAAAATGTCTATGGCAATACCTCAAATCTCATGAGGATTTTTGAAGTCAAGAAGTCTATAAATGAGTTAAGACAAGATGAGGTTGAATTCACCAAGCATTTTGGGGTTTTTAGAGCACTTTGGGCTGAGTTGGAGATGTTAAGACCGGCTACTACTGATCCGATGATCCTTCATGAGAGAAGGGAACAAGACAAAGTCTTTGGGCTCTTGATGACTTTAAACTCCAGCTATGCCGATTTGATTAAACACCTATTGCGTGAAGATAAGTTGTCAAGTTTGGAAGATGTATGCGCAAAGGTCCAAAAGGAACAGGGGTCTCATGGTTTGTTTGGGAGCAAAGGAGACTTAGTAACTGCAAACAAGAGCTTCTTCAAAAGGGATGACAAGAGAAATGCGGTTTGTGCTCATTGCAAACAGAAGGGACATCATAAGGATCAATGCTGGATTCTTCACCCACATCTGAAACCTACTTCTATTCCTAGATGGCGTGATGCTAATAGAGTGAACAACTTCAGAAACAACTTATCCGGACGAGGGAACCAAGTAAGTGTTCCATTACATGTCTCTCAGGCTAACAATACTTTTGAAATTGGCCAGAGATCAGGAAAAGAAGTACAGGTTGCATCAACATCATCCGGTCAAACCATTAATAGTAGATTCAGGAGCATCTCATCATATGATTAGTGATATAAACTTGCTAAACAATCTAGAACCTGCCTTAGGGAATGTTGTTATTGCTAATGGAACCAAAATCCCAATTAAAGGAATAGGTAATCTAAGGTTGTTTGAAAAAGATAGTAAAGCATTTTATATGCCATCATTCACATCTAACTTGGTTTCTGTAAATAGAGCTACAAATGATTTGAATTGTAATGTGATCTTTAGTCCTAATGAGTGTTGTTTTCAGGATATTGAAACAAAGAGGGTGCTTGGCAGAGGCGGCACTAAGGACGACCTTTACATTCTTACTGATCTATCTTCTAGTTTAGGTTCTTGCTTGTTTAGTAATAATGAGCTCAAAGATGGAACATTGTGGCATGCTAGGTTAGGTCATCCACATTTTAAAGCTCTTGAATTGGTGTTTCCTAATATTTCTTTTAATCAAAGTGAATGTGAAGCTTGCATTCTTGGTAAACATTGTAGAACGGTTTTTCCTAGTTCTTCTCATACATATGATTACTGTTTTGATCTTATTCATTCTGATGTGTGGACAGATCCTTGTGTCTCTAGAGAACAACAAAAATATTTTGTTACTTTTATAGATGAAAAGTCTAAGTATACCTGGATTACTTTGTTACCTTCCAAAGATAGAGTTCTAGAGGCCTTTATTAATTTTCATTCTTATATTACTAATCAGTATAATGCAAAGATTAAGGTTTTTAGAACAGATAATGGAGGAGAGTACACAAGCAAAGCATTAAGAGATTATTTACTTAAGTATGGAATTCTTCATCAAACTAGTTGCTCTTATACCCCTGAACAGAATGGGGTAGCTGAGAGGAAGAACCAACACCTTATGGAGGTTGCTAGGTCTATAATGTTTTATAGACATGTACCTAAAAGGTTTTGGGGTGATGCAGTACTCACGGCGTGCTACCTAATAAATAGACTACCCACTAAAGTTCTTGATGACATCTCACCATATGAGGTACTAAATAAAACCAAACCACATATTGATCACTTGAAAGTTTTTGGTTGCTTGTGCTTTGTTTTAGTACCAGGAGAAAGGAGAAATAAGTTGGAAGAAAAGAGTACTAGGGCGATGTTTATAGGCTACTCCTCTACTCAAAAGGGTTATAAATGTTATAATCCTGAATCACAAAAGGTATTAGTATCTAGAGATGTCAAGTTTCTTGAAGAAAAGTCTTATTATACTGATGGAACTTGGGAAACAATCAAGAATTTGTCTAATTCTAGTACTGATACTAATGCCTATCTTAGAAAATTGTTGGAAAGTTTTGATGTTTCTAGGCAGTCTAGATCAGGGCATGAACAGACTCAAAGTTCTCAAGAAGGAGTACCTTCTTCTCAACATGAACCAGTGGTACCACCTACTGCGCACGTACCAACTCAAAGTGATCATGAGTCGGCAGCATCTGATCATGGAACAATGGGACTGGGACACGGCCTTGATGGAGAGGGGGAGTATCCTCAAAGTAGTTCGTCAAATGTGCATCCTAGTCTTGCTCATGAGGGGGAGAGTGTACCAGCTGGTCCTGATCAAGTCTATGATCATGAAGTAGCGGTTGTTGAATCACCTCAAGTATTAAGAAGAAGTACAAGGATAAGGAGAGATCCGGCAAACTGGGTCAACACTAGGGTCTACTACAATGCTCAAGCAGTAGAACATCCTATACAAGCTACTTGTTCATTTGCTCAATTCCCAGCAGAACATCAGGTATTCATTAGCTCATTAGATCAAAATCATATTCCTAACACATATGAGGAAGCTATGGAACTGAAGGTTTGGAGAGATGCTGTTCAAGATGAAATAGAAGCTATGATGAGAAACCATACTTGGAATGAGTCATATTTGCCCAAAGGTAAGAAAGCAGTAAGTTCTAAATGGGTGTTTACTATTAAGTACAGGAGTAATGGTGAGATTGAAAGGTATAAGGCTAGACTTGTAGCAAGAGGTTTTACTCAAACATATGGAGAAGACTTTGGAGATACATTCGCTCCAGTTGCAAAACTTCACACTGTAAGAATTGTACTTTCTCTTGCTACTAACCTTGATTGGGAGTTATGGCAGATGGATGTGAAGAATGCATTCCTCCAAGGAGAATTAGAAGAAGAGGTGTATATGAAGCCACCTCCCGGTTTAGAAGGTTTGGTGAAGGATGACAATGTTTTGAGATTAAGGAAGGCCATCTATGGATTAAAGCAATCTCCAAGAGCCTGGTATCATAAACTTAGTATGACTTTAAGAGATAGAGGTTTTAGAAGATCTGAAGTTGATCATACTCTATTTACTTTACCTAGCGGTTTAGGTATTATTGTGGTATTAGTTTATGTTGATGATATCATTATCACAGGTAGTAATAAGGATGGTATTCAAGAAACTAAAGAATATCTTAAGTCTAAGTTTGATATCAAGGATCTTGGTTTAATGAAATATTTCTTAGGGATTGAAATATGTAGGTCTAAAGAGGGTTTGTTCTTGTCCCAGAGAAAGTATGTTTTGGAATTGTTGAATGAAACAGGAAAGAAGGATGCAAAACCTATTAGCAATCCTATTGAAGATGGATACAAAACGGCTGTTGATGGAGAAACTAAAGACCAACTCTATGATGATCCAAAACAATATAGAAGATTGGTAGGTAAGCTTATCTATCTAACTCTTACTAGACCAGATATTTGTTTTGCAGTGAACCAGGTGAGTCAGCATATGCAATCACCCACGGTTAAGCACTCGGAGATGTTGGAAAGAGTGTTAAGATACTTGAAAGGAACTTATGATCATGGAATCTGGATGAGTTGCAACAAAAACACAGAGATAGTAGGATATTGTGATGCTGATTGGGCTGGTGATAGGAATGATAGAAGATCAACAACCGGCTATTGTACCTTTGTGGGGGGAAATCTAGTGACTTGGAAAACTAAGAAACAGAAGGTGGTCTCATGTTCCAGTGCTGAAGCTGAATATAGAGCCATGAAGAAACTTACAAATGAACTAATTTGGATCAAGGCTGTCCTTAAGGATTTACAAATTGAAGACTCAAGGCCTATTACTATGCATTGTGACAATCAGGCAGCCATTCATGTAGCTTCAAACTCAGTGTTCCATGAGAGGACTAAGCACATTGAAGTAGATTGCCACAAGGTAAGACAGGCGGTTGAACAAGGAATAGTGTTGCCATGCTATACAAGAAGTTCTGATCAATTGGCGGATGTATTCACTAAGGCCGCCACTACAAAGGTGTGTGAGTCCATTCTACCAAGACTTGGATTGATAAGCATTACTGAGTGAGTCCCTTAACTAGAGGGATCATACTCTTTTTCCCTCAAAGTTGTTTTTGTCTCATTTGGGTTTTACACTTTGAGGTTTTTTAATGAGGTGATCTCCTATAGTTTGTCCAAGCTTAACCATTCATCATAGTTAAGCTTGAGGGGGAGTGTTAGATTAATCATGTATGTTAGATTAGTCATGTAATCACCTAGGTAAATAAGAGTAGGCGTGTGTATTAAGTATGATTAACACATCATGTAATCACCTATAAATACCCTTGTACTCCACATTTTCGAATTAATTCAATACAACTCTATTCTCAAAACTCTTTCATTCACAATTCTCTCTCACATTCTCTCTAGCATTCGATATCAATCTTTCACCATTCTTCAATAATCTTCATCATTCTTCAAATCTTACATGCAGTAGCACATCATGATCAGGGAATATGTTCTTTAATTAGTATTCCTACTAATTATGTTGCTTTCACTGTGAGTTTAGATAAAGAACAGATCCCTAAGAGCTATGAGGAGGCTATGGAGATTTAGAAATGGAGAGATGCCATTCAAGATGAGAAACAAGCTATGGAGAAGAATGGAACCTATGCCCCAGCCATCTTACCAAAAGGGAAAAAGGCTGTAAGTTCAAAATGGATATTCACCATTAAGTATAAAAGCAATGGTGAGATAGATAGGTATAAAGCTAGATTGGTGGCTAGAGGATTCACACAAACTTATGGTGAAGACTATAGGGATACTTTGCTCCAGTAGCTAAACTTCACTCTGTTAATGTTGTTCTTTCTCTTGCTACTAACCTTGAATGGGATTTGTTCCAAATGGATGTTAAGAATGCTTTCTTACAACGTGAACTAGAGGAAGAATTGTACATGACACCACCTCCAGGTTTGGAAGATGAGGTTAATGGCGGCAACACTCTCAGACTAAGAAAGGCAATCTATGGTCTTAAGCAATCTCCAAGAGCTTGGTATCATAAGCTGAATGTAACTCTAAGGGATAGAGGTTTCAAAAGATCAGAAGTTGAACACACTCTGTTTACACTTAAGAGTAAGGAAGGTATTGTGGTTATACTTATCTATGTGGATGATATAATCATATCATGAAGTGATAAAGTTGGTATTGAATCAACTAAAGCCTATTTGAAAAGTGTTTTTGATATTAAGGATCTAGGAGAATTGAAATATTTCTTAGGAATTGAAATATGTAGATTCAAGGAAGGTCTCTTTTTATCTCAAAAGAAATATATTGTGGATTTACTAACCTCCACAGGCATGTTTGAAGCTAAACCAGCTAAGACACCCCTTGAAGAAGGCTACAAAATAGAACCTGAGGGGGAGCTAGGAAATGACAAGTTTCATGATGCAAAATTGTATAGACAAGTGGTTGGTAAGCTTATTTACTTAACCATCACTAGACCTGACCTATGTTTTGCAGTAAATCAGGTATCTCAACATATGCAAGACCCAAGGACAAGGCATTGGGATATGATCATTCGCATTTTGAGATATCTGCAAGGAACTAAGGAACAAGGTATATGGATGGGATGTAATAAGAACACAGAGGTTGTAGGTTATTGTGATGCAGATTGGACAGGAGACAGAGAAGATAGGAGAAGCACAACTGGCTATTGCACCTTCATAGGAGGTAATCTTGTAACTTGGAAGACTAAGAAGCAAAAAGGTTGTGTCTTGTTCTAGTGCAGAAGCTGAATACAGGGCTATGAGGAAGCTCACAACAGAATGCATCTGGTTGAAGCAACTCCTCTTTGACATCTTAGGCGAGAGCTTAGAATCACCAATCACTGTCCATTGTGATAATCAAGCTGCCATACATATTGCCTCTAACTCTGTGTTTCATGAGAGAACCAAGCATATTGAGGTTGACTGCCATAAGGTAAGAGAAGCTATTGGAAATGGTACAATTCTACCTTGCTACACAAGGAGTGAAGATCAGCTAGCTGATGTGTTTACCAAAGCTGTAACCTTGAAGACAGGCGGTTCCATCTACCCTAGACTTGGTTTGATGTCTCTTCCACACCTATGATCCCAACATGGAGTGTTATACTCTTTTTCCCTAGAAAAGGTTTTGTCCCAATTGGGTTTTCCTTCTCTAGGTTTTTAATGAGGTAATACTTCATGGTTGCAAGCTTAGACATTTTCCATGTCTTAAGCTTGAGGAGGAGTGTTGGAATGATGAAGTATGATGAATTCATCTAAGGAGTGTATTGGCATCTTTCACTTGTATATGCCTTAGACTTGTGTAGATTAATGATAATTATATCTCTGTATCCAAACAAGTCTAGAATAGGATTAGTATAAATAGGTGTCTCTCACTCACTTTGTAAGTATGAAAATTCATTCTTCTAAAAATTCTAATAAGATCATTCTCTCTTTTCTCTCTAATCTCTTTCTCTCTCAATCTCTAATTCTCAAATTCTCTCAATCATCAAATCTTTCATGGTATCAGAGCCAGGTTTCGATCAATCTGGCATAAGAAACTCGAAAACAAACTTGCGATCTGTTGTTTGAAACTCCGAAACCATCCTCGCCGCGGTTCATCGAAAGTTCCTTGGTTCTTGCGGCTTGATTTCGATTTTTTCTGGTTAATTTCTTCTACTAACATGATTCTCCGGCGAATTCTGTGAAGATCCATGGTGATTTCATCAAATTTGGTGGTCGGGATCAAAAGTTATCAAGAATTCTCCACTGGTGGTTCGCGATCGCGCCGCCGTTAATACCTGGGTTTTGATCTTCGATTTCTTCTTCAATTCTTCATCAAATCCGGTGATTCCAAAGCCAATTCTCATTAAAATTGATTCAAGATGATGAATCGGGAGGTCCGCTCAGCTCAATCTTCTTCAATCCTCTAGTTTTAATCCTCATTAGTCGATTTCTTGCAAGTGAAGAAAGTTTGATTTTGAAAGCTAGATATGGCGGGAAACGGTTGTTTCGATTTTTAATTGATTTCTGGAGCTGTTTGTTATCTGGATCTCTTGTATTGAAGTTAGTTTAGGTTGTGGACAAGTATTAAAGGATAGGCAGAAGGTTTTCTGGTTGATCCTGGTTTCTTGTTAAGCATCTTTGGACTGTGTGTTGGTCTTCTCGCGTGCGTGTGGTGTGGCTGCTGTGTGTGGGTTGTTTGTGATTATGCAGGCTTAAGATCGAATCAAATGGAGCTGCATCCACAAATGAAGGCTCCTATCATGCTCCATGGAGCAAATTACTTGCTCTGGTCCAGGACAATGAGGACCACATTATGCAGCAAAGGGTTGTGGAACCATATCCAGCAACCGGCTCACTTGATAACTGAGGAGGAAACTCAGGATGGAAATGCTGAACAAACCCTATGGTTCCAGCAAGATCAAACGGTATTAGCTATTCTTCAATGCTCCCTAGCTAGCTCTCTCTTAGAAGCATACTCTTATTGCTCTAGTGCTAAGGAACTTTGGGAGACATTAAAGACAGTTTATGGCAATACTACTAACCTCTTAAGAATATTTGAGGTAAAGAAAGCTTTGAATGAGCTTAAACAGGAAGATGTGGAATTCACCAAACACTATGGATCATTCAGAGCTTTGTGGGCAGAGCTGGAGATGCTTAGACCAGCTTCAATTGATCCACACACTCTTCTTGAAAGGAGAGAGCAGGATAAGGTGTTTGGGTTGCTTATGACTTTGAACAATTCTTACACTGACTTGATCAAACACATTCTCAGGGAAGATAAACTACCAAGTCTTGAGGATGTTTGTGCTAAGATACAAAAGGAACAGGGGTCACATGAACTCTTTGGGCACAAAACTGAAATGGTGGTGGCGCATAAGGGTGTTTTCAGATCGGCTCCAGCTGACATCAAGAGAAAGAAGCAGCTGTGTGATCATTGCAAGAGAACAGGCCATAGCAAGAAGGAGTGCTGGGTGCTCCATCCAGAACTCAAGCCTAGCTGGTTTGTTGAGAGGAGCAAGAAATCTTCAACCGGTCCTAGTTCTTCTAACATGGTTCATGTTGTAGGTTGCTCAAGCGCTTGTACCATGGAGCCGGTGAATGCTTCCTCCTCAACCATGGCCAACCAAACTGAATATGTGACAAAAGCTGATCTTGAAAATCTTCTGAAAGCATTCAAGTCTGGTAATGTGTTGGGTAAAACTTATCATGTTTTTTTAAACACATCTATGGCTTCTAACTCCTTAATTGTAGACTCTAGTGCATCTCATCACATGATTAAAGATTTAGGTTTGCTAGACCATGTTGAACCTGCTTTAGGAAGTGTTGTAATTGCTAATGGAGTTAATGTACCAATTAAAGGAGTAGGGAATCTTAGGTTGTTTGATAAGGAATCTAAAGCCTTTTATATGCCTTCTTTTACATCCAACTTACTCTCTGTTAAAAAGGCTACTACTGATTTGAATTGTAAGGCTATCTTTGGTCCTAATAATTTTTACTTTCAGGATATTGAAACAAGTCAGAAATTTGGCCAAGGAACTACAAGGAATGACTTGTATGTGCTAGAAGATTTACCTGCCTTTCCATTACAACCGTGTGCAAATCATGTTGATATGACTCTAAATGCTGAATTGTGGCATGCTAGACTAGGACATCCACATTCTAGAGCTCTTGAATTGATTGTACCTGGAACAAAATTGCTTAATAACATTTGTGAATCTTGTGTTCTTGGAAAGCATAGTAGAACTGTTTTTGAACAATCAACTCATGCTTATGATAATTGCTTTGATTTAGTACACTCTGATGTTTGGACATCTTCCTTTCCTTCTAGAGAAAATCAGAAGTATTTTGTTACCTTCATTGATGAAAAATCTAAATATACTTGGGTGACATTGCTTAATTCAAAGGATAGGGTGTTTGATGCATTTCTTAACTTTCAGACATATGTTACTAACCAATATAATGCCAAGATAAAGATTTTTAGGACAGACAATGGAGGGGAATATACTAGTACCAAGTTTCAGCAACACTTAGCCACACATGGCATTGAACATCAAACAAGCTGTCCTTACACTCCACAACAAAATGGAGTAGCTGAGAGGAAGAACAGACATTTGATGGAAGTTGTGAGAACAATGATGTTCCACAAGAAGGTTCCTAAAAGATTTTGGGGAGATGCATTACTAGCTGCATGTTACTTAATCAATAGAACTCCAACTAAAGTTCTAGATGATTTGAGTCTTTTTGAGGTATTAAACAAAACTAAGCCAACTATTGATCATTTAAGAATTTTTGGATGTGTTTGTTTTGTTTTAGTACCAGGAGAAGTTAGGAATAAGCTGGAACCAAAAAGCATCAAGGCTATGTTCCTAGGATACTCTCCTACTCAAAAAGGATACAAATTCTACAATCCAGAGACTAGGAGGGTGCTGGTGTCTAGGGATGTCAAGTTTAATGAGAACAAAGGATTTTATGAAGATGGAACTTGGGAAGAACTTAAAGACATCTCTACATCAAATTCTGATCAGGCTGAGAATCTAAGGAAAATTTTAGAGAACCTTGGCATAGTTCAACCAACCGCTCCAGCACCTGTCCATGTACCTCAGCAACATGATTCAAGCCCGAGTACTAGCTGGCATGGTCCGGCTACATCCAACCAGGAGACGATTTCTGGTCATGACCTTGCATCTAGCTCATCCCGTCCTGTCTCAGTTCCCGGGGCTGCCCATGATCCATCTACTGGTGCTAGTTCTTCCGGTTCATCAATGCCTTCTCCACCATCCAGTCCACCTGAACATCCTCTTGACCGTGAGGGGGGAGAAGAGAGTACACATGCTCAAGATGATATTCTAGTTTCAGCATCAAAAAGGCCAAGGGATCAACCCAATCTTGTACAAGCCGCTTTGGAGGAAGAAACAAATCAACTTGTGGCACTCAGACGAAGTACAAGGCAGAGGTTCCCAGCTGAAAACTGGAAGAATACAAGGGTGTACTACAACCACAATGCAGTAGCACATCATGATCAGGGAATATGTTCTTTAATTAGTATTCCTACTAATCATGGTTCTTTCACTGTGAGTTTAGATAAAGAACAGATCCCTAAGAGCTATGAGGAGGCTATGGAGATTAAGAAATGGAGAGATGCCATTCAAGATGAGAAACAAGCTATGGAGAAGAATGGAACCTATGCCCCAGCCATCTTACCAAAAGGGAAAAAGGCTGTAAGTTCAAAATGGATATTCACCATTAAGTATAAAAGCAATGCTGAGATAGATAGGTATAAAGCTAGATTGGTGGCTAGAGGATTCACACAAACTTATGGTAAAGACTATAGGGATACTTTGCTCCAGTAGCTAAACTTCACTCTGTTAATGTTGTTCTTTCTCTTGCTACTAACCTTGAATGGGATTTGTTCCAAATGGATGTTAAGAATGCTTTCTTACAACGTGAACTAGAGGAAGAAGTGTACATGACACCACCTCCAGGTTTGGAAGATGAGGTTAATGGCGGCAACACTCTCAGACTAAGAAAGGCAATCTATGGTCTTAAGCAATCTCCAAGAGCTTGGTATCATAAGCTGAATGTAACTCTAAGGGATAGAGGTTTCAAAAGATCAGAAGTTGAACACACTCTGTTTACACTTAAGAGTAAGGAAGGTATTGTGGTTATACTTATCTATATGGATGATATAATCATATCAGGAAGTGATAAAGTTGGTATTGAATCAACTAAAGCCTATTTGAAAAGTGTTTTTGATATTAAGGATCTAGGAGAATTGAAATATTTCTTAGGAATTGAAAACGTAGATTCAAGGAAGGTCTCTTTTTATCTCAAAGGAAATATATTGTGGATTTACTAACCTCCACAGGCATGTTTGAAGCTAAACCAGCTAAGACACCCCTTGAAGAAGGCTACAAAATAGAACCTGAGGGGGAGCTAGGAAATGACAAGTTTCATGATGCAAAATTGTATAGACAAGTGGTTGGTAAGCTTATTTACTTAACCATCACTAGACCTGACCTATGTTTTGCAGTAAATAAGGTATCTCAACATATGCAAGACCCAAGGACAAGGCATTGGGATATGATCATTCGCATTTTGAGATATCTGCAAGGAACTAAGGAACAAGGTATATGGATGGGATGTAATAAGAACACAGAGGTTGTAGGTTATTGTGATGCAGATTGGGCAGGAGACAGAGAAGATAGGAGAAGCACAACTGGCTATTGCACCTTCATAGGAGGTAATCTTGTAACTTGGAAGACTAAGAAGCAAAAAAGGTTGTGTCTTGTTCTAGTGCAGAAGCTGAATACAGGGCTATGAGGAAGCTCACAACAGAATGCATCTGGTTGAAGCAACTCCTCTTTGACATCTTAGGCGAGAGCTTAGAATCACCAATCACTGTCCATTGTGATAATCAAGCTGCCATACACATTGCCTCTAACTCTGTGTTTCATGAGAGAACCAAGCATATTGAGGTTGACTGCCATAAGGTAAGAGAAGCTATTGGAAATGGTACAATTCTACCTTGATACACAAGGAGTGAAGATCAGCTAGCTGATGTGTTTACCAAAGCTGTAACCTTGAAGACAGGCGGTTCCATCTACCCTAGACTTGGTTTGATGTCTCTTCCACACCTATGATCCCAACATGGAGTGTTATACTCTTTTTCCCTAGAAAAGGTTTTGTCCCAATTGGGTTTTCCTTCTCTAGGTTTTTAATGAGGTAATACTTCATGGTTGCAAGCTTAGACATTTTCCATGTCTTAAGCTTGAGGGGGAGTGTTGGAATGATGAAGTATGATGAATTCATCTAAGGAGTGTATTGGCATCTTTCACTTGTATATGCCTTAGACTTGTGTAGATTAATGATAAGTATATCTCTGTATCCAAACAAGTCTAGAATAGGATTAGTATAAATAGGTGTCTCTCACTCACTTTGTAAGTATGAAAATTCATTCTTCTAAAAATTCTAATAAGATCATTCTCTCTTTTCTCTCTAATCTTTTTCTCTCTCAATCTCTAATTCTCAAATTCTCTCAATCATCAAATCTTTCAGGATGAAGTGTTTTCAAGAAACAAATAATCCTAACCTCTCACAACTCAGCACCACAAGGATTTGAGGATTGTTCAATCTCAAAGTGAGGAGATTAGGAGGATTTATTTCAAGAGTGTACAGAGATTTTGAGAATATAAGAGCCAAGGCTCTGATACCATGTAAGAATATGCGGAATATAAGAGAAGATTAGAGAGAGTTTTCTGAATAAGATGAAGAACAAAAGTATGGAAGACTAAGAGGAAGAGATTTCGTTGAGTAATCTTGAGTGATCGACATCCAGGCCATTAACTTCCTTTCCTTACTTGAGTAGTCGACATCCAAGGTCATTAACTTCCTTTCCTCACTTGAGTAATCGACATCCCAGACCATTAACTTCTCCCAGCCGCCTGCATCTTTCTTCTAGAAGTCTTTGTTAGATTTAGGAATGTATAAGGACTAGATTAGGCGTATGTTTAGGTTATTAAACACCTCTTGTAATTGCCTATAAATACTCCTTGTACATAACAATTCGATAATATACAAATTCATTCTTCTTCATTCTCAAAACTCTTTCTCTCTCAATTCTCTCTCATTCTCTCTACAATCGAATTCATTCTCTGCATACAATTTCATTCTTCATCATTCTTTTAATTCTCACATGGTATCAGAGCAGGTTTCCTGCAAATCTCTTTGTTTCTCTTCGAAATCTCATCCGCACCTTTGAAACCAACAAAGCCGCGGAAGATAGTGATTGTATATTGAGTTTTCCGGCGAATTCTTCATCAGTCTTCCATTATTTTCTCTGAAGGATTCATCTTCGGTGGCTTATGATTCTTTCTCTGATTAAGATTACACGATTTGATCAAAGAAAATCGAAATCTTGAAGTCGAAGGTTTCGTTCTGTTCTTGGCGCCAAAATCGGATTTGAATGATCGCGACCTGGAAATCTTTGTTCTGGCTAATCGGATCTTCTGGATTGTAGTCATCACGTAAATCATCATCAGAAAGCACCGATCTGTGTTCCATTTGATCGTTTTCTCAAGATCGAGCTCGATCTGTTCACGGTTTTTTCGAATTCTTCTCTTCGCGCCATTTTTCTGTTTCGATCGCGAAAACTTGATCTTGGTGTTCTTCGTCTTCTGGATCTTTATTTTCCGTGGATTGTCATCAGAACAAGTCGATCTTTGATCCTTTTGAGTCCTGAAGCGAGATTTGGCTTTGTTTTTCTCAAAATCTTGATCGCGAAAGTTGTTGATTACTTCTTCATCACGAAAGTCGAACAGATAATACCGACTTTCAATCCTGCTGTTCCTGATTCTCAATCCGGCTATTCTCTAGCTTCCTGATAGAGTTCGTTCCATTTGTGATTGAGGGAATCCCAGGTTTCTGGAAAAGTATTCTTGGATTAATTCGGATCTTCTTCCTTTCTTGGCAAGTAATTCTCTAATTTTTTTTGAAACCTGAATAATTGTGATCAAGATCTTTTCTCTGGAGTGATTGTTGTGAAAGTTTAGATTGTTCACTTGATGAGATTGGAAGTTGAAGCCTTAGTTTAAGTTGTGCAACTGAACTTTAGGAGAACTCGGGTTGATTGGTAGTTTAGAGAAGTGGTAGTCTCAGAAGGTTTAGCTGAAAAATCCGGTTGATAAATCATCTCTGTGATTGGTATCTAAAGTTTGTGAAGAGTTCTTTAGAGGATTGGTCATGGAGCTTCAGAAACAGTTGGTTATGGCCCCTATTGTCCTCAAAGGTACAAATTATCTTCTGTGGACTAGAACAATGAAGACAACATTATGTAGCAGAGGTTTATGGTCTCACATACTCGGTAGAACTTCAAATGTTGGGATAGAAGGAGAGGTTCTGGAGGATCAGGCAGCTCAGACTGAGGAAGAAGGGAAATGGTTTCAGGAAGATCAACTGGTTCTCTCCATCTTACAAAATTCTCTTGAGAAGTCTTTATTAGAAGTTTATTCCTATTGTGAGAATGCAAAGGACTTATGGGACACTCTTCTAAATGTCTATGGCAATACCTCAAATCTAATGAGGATTTTTGAAGTCAAGAAGTCTATAAATGAGCTTAGACAAGATGAGGTTGAATTCACCAAACATTTTGGAGTTTTTAGAGCACTTTGGGCTGAGTTGGAGATGCTAAGACCAGCTACTACTGATCCAATGGTTCTTCATGAGAGAAGGGAACAAGACAAAGTCTTTGGGCTCTTGATGACTTTAAACTCCAGCTATGCCGACTTGATCAAGCACCTATTGCGTGAAGATAAGTTGCCAAGTTTGGATGATGTATGTGCAAAGGTTCAAAAGGAACAGGGGTCTCACGGCTTGTTTGGGAGCAAAGGAGACTTAGTAACTGCAAACAAGAGTTTCTACAAAGGGGATGACAAGAGGAATGCAATTTGTGCTCATTGCAAACGAAAGGGTCATCATAAGGATCAATGCTGGACTCTTCACCCGCATCTGAAACCGGCTTCTATTCCAAGATGGCGTGACAAAGCGACCAATTTCAGGAACAACTTATCTGGACGAGGGAACCAAGTAAGTGTTCCATTACATATCTCACAGGCTAACACTACTTGTGAAATTGGCCAGAGATCAGGAAGAGAAGTACAGGTTGCATCAACATCATCCGGTCAAGAGTATGTTACAAAATCAGACCTTGATGCTATTATCAAAGCCTTAGAAGAGACTTCTGGTAAAATTGTTGGCAAATCTCTTCATGCTTCTTCCAATGCTCATACTATTACTAAACCATTAATAGTAGATTCAGGAGCTTCTCACCACATGATTAGTGACATAAGTTTGATAAACAATTTAGAACCTGCCTTAGGGAATGTTGTTATTGCTAATGGAACTAAAGTTCCAATTAAAGGAGTAGGTAACCTAAGATTGTTTGAAAAGGATAGTAAAGCATTTTATATGCCATCATTTACATCTAACTTGGTTTCTGTAAAAAGGGCTACAAATGATTTGAATTGTAATGTAATCTTTAGTCCTAATGAGTGTTGTTTTCAGGATATTGAAACAAAGAGGGTGCTTGGCAGAGGCGGCACTAAGGATGATCTCTACATTCTCAGTGACCTATCTTCTAGTTTAGTTTCTTGTTTGTCTAGTAATAATGAGCTTGATGATGGAACATTGTGGCATGCTAGGTTAGGTCATCCACATTTTAAAGCTCTTGAATTGGTGTTTCCGAATATTTCCTTTAATCAAAGTGAATGTGAAGCTTGCATTCTTGGTAAACACTGTAGAACTGTCTTTCCTAATTCTTCTCATAAGTATGATTGCTGCTTTGATCTTATTCATTCTGATGTGTGGACAGCTCCTTGTGTCTCTAGAGAACAACAAAAATACTTTGTTACTTTTATAGATGAAAAGTCTAAGTATACCTGGATCACTTTGTTACCTTCCAAAGATAGAGTTCTAGAGGCCTTCATTAATTTCCACTCTTACATCACTAACCAGTATAATGCAAAGATTAAGATTTTTAGAACAGATAATGGAGGGGAGTACACAAGCAAAGCATTAAGAGATTATCTACTCAAATATGGAATTCTTCATCAAACCAGTTGCCCATATACACCTGAGCAGAATGGGGTAGCTGAGAGAAAGAACAGACATCTTATGGAGGTTGCTAGGTCCATGATGTTCCATAGACATGTACCCAAAAGGTTTTGGGGTGATGCTGTACTCACGGCCTGCTACCTAATCAATAGATTACCCACTAAGGGATAGAGGTTTTAGAAGATCTGAAGTTGATCATACTCTGTTTACTTTTCCTAGTTGTTCAGGTATAATTGTGGTATTAGTCTATGTTGATGACATTATTATCACAGGTAGTGACAAGGAAGGTATTCTAGAGACTAAGGCTTATCTTAAATCGAAATTTGACATTAAGGATCTTGGTTTGATGAAATATTTCTTAGGAATAGAAATATGTAGATCTAAAGAGGGTTTGTTTTTGTCCCAAAGGAAATATATTCTTGAATTGTTAAAGGAAACAGGAAAGATGGAAGCAAAGTCAGTTTGCACACCCTTGGAAGATGAGTACAAATCCGCTAGTAAGGGGGAGCAGGATGAAGAACTCTATGAAGATCCAAAACTATACAGGAGGCTGGTAGGTAAACTTATATATCTTACACTTACTAGACCTGATATTTGTTTTGCAGTAAATCAGGTGAGCCAGCACATGCAATCTCCTACTGTTAAGCACTGGGAGATGTTAGAAAGAATACTAAGATACTTGAAAGGGACTTATGATCATGGAATCTGGATGAGTTGCAATAAAAACACAGACATAATAGGATATTGTGATGCTGATTGGGCTGGTGATAGGAATGATAGAAGATCAACAACCGGCTATTGTACCTTTGTGGGAGGAAATCTAGTGACTTGGAAGACTAAGAAACAGAAGGTGGTGTCATGTTCCAGTGCTGAAGCTGAGTATAGAGCCATGAAGAAACTCACAAATGAACTAATTTGGATCAAGGCTGTTCTTAAGGATCTACAAATTGAAGATTCAAGGCCTTTCACTATGCATTGTGACAATCAAGCAGCCATTCATATAGCTTCAAACTCAGTATTCCATGAGAGGACCAAGCACATTGAAGTAGATTGCCATAAGGTAAGACAGGCGGTTGAACAGGGAATAGTCTTGCCATGCTATACAAGAAGTTCTGATCAATTGGCAGATGTTTTCACTAAAGCCGCAACTTCAAAGGTGTGTGAGTCCATTTTGCCAAGACTTGGTTTGACAAGCATTGCTGAGTGAGTCCCTTAACTAGAGGAATCATACTCTTTTTCCCTCAAAGTTGTTTTTGTCCCAATTGGGTTTTACACTTTGAGGTTTTTAATGAGGTGATCTCCTGTAGTTTGTCCAAGCTTAACCATTCATCATAGTTAAGCTTGAGGGGGAGTGTTAGATTTAGGAATGTATAAGGACTAGATTAGGCGTATGTTTAGGTTATTAAACACCTCTTGTAATTGCCTATAAATACTCCTTGTACATAACAATTCGATAATATACAAATTCATTCTTCTTCATTCTCAAAACTCTTTCTCTCTCAATTCTCTCTCATTCTCTCTACAATCGAATTCATTCTCTGCATACAATTTCATTCTTCATCATTCTTTTAATTCTCACAGTCTTATAGTTGGGCTTGCTGTCGTGTGTAGATTAATACAACAAAGGTGCAATAGCCTGTGGTTGATTTCCTGTCTTTCCTATCCCCAGCCCAATCAGCATCACAGTAGCCAACAATCTCAGCATTCTCATTCTTTCCCATCCAAACTCCTTGAGTATAAGTCCCTTTGAGATATCTTAGGATGCGTTGAATCATCATCCAGTGGTTCTTCTTAGGCTCTTGCATATGCTGGCTTACCTGATTCACAGCAAATCATAGGTCAGGTCTTGTAATTGTTAAGTAGATAAGCTTACCAACAAGTCTTCTATAGAGCTTAGGATCTTCAAATGCGTCTCCTTCTGGCTCCCCCTCAGTTTCAGCTTTGTAGCCTTCCTCCAAGGGTGTTCTAGCCGCTTTTGCTTCCATCATTCCTGCATTGGTTAGTAAGTCTCCAACATACTTTCTTTGTGAGATAAACAATCCATCTTTAAACCTGCATACTTCAATACCCAAGAAATACTTAAGTTCACCAAGATCTTTTATATCAAACATAGACTTAAGATATTCCTTTGTAGATGCAATTCCTACTTTGTCCTTCCCTGAGATGATTATATCATCTACATATATGAGAATGACAACTATACCTTCATGGCTGTGGAGAGTGAACAAGGTATGATCGGATTCAGATCTCCTAAAGCCCCTGTCTCTGAGAGTAACATTCAACTTGTGGTACCAGGCTCTAGGAGATTGCTTCAGTCCGTAAATCGCCTTTCTTAGTCTTAGAACTTTCCCTGGTGCAACAGAGTCTTCCAATCCAGGTGGTGGAGTCATGTAGACTTCTTCTTCGAGTTCTCCTTGTAGGAATGCGTTTTTGACATCCATTTGCCATAGCTCCCATTCCAAGTTCACAGCAAGTGAGAGAACCACCCTGATTGTGTGCATCTTTGCCACAGGAGCAAATGTGTCTCTGTAGTCATCTCCATAGGTTTGAGTGAAGCCCCTTGCAACTAATCTAGCCTTGTACCTTTCTATTTCTCCATTACTTTGGTACTTAATCGTGAAGATCCATCTGGAGCTAACAGCCTTCTTCCCCTTAGGTAAGTCTGACTCATCCCATGTATGGTTTTTTTCCATTGCTTTCCTTTCCTCAGTCACTGCATCACGCCAAACTTTAATGTCTTTTGCCTCATCATAGTTTCTAGGCACAGTTTCTTGATCTAAACTTCCAATGAAGACTTGATGGCCCTGAGTAATTTGCACTAACGAACACACGGCTTGAGTGGGGTGAGCTATCACATTATTGTTGAAGTAAACCCTGGTATTCTTCCAGTTTTCAGCTGGAAATCGTTGCCGAGTACTTCTTCTGAGCTCAAGGGGAGCTTGGTCTTGATTTTGGATAGGGCATTGAGTGCTTTCTGAACTTGATCCAACTTCAGAACTTTGAGTACTTCCTGATCCAGGTTCTGAGTCTCTTGGTCTATTACTCTCACTCTCTGCCTGATCTTTCTCCGATTTAGAATCCATCTGACCAATGTTGGAATCCTCTTGATCATGACCAGAAAATTGCCCCCCCTCAGGATTAAGAGGATGGTGAGGAGAATGACAAGGAGGACCTTGCGATGAAGAAATGCCCAGACCCTCCAGAATCTTTCTCAGGTTTTCAGCCCGATCAGAGGAGTGGGAAGATGTCTTTGATGGAGTCCCATGTCCCATATTCAAAGTAACTGGTGGTCTCTAAGAACTTGACATCCCATGATATGAGAACACGATTAGTATCAGCATTGTAGCATTTATAACCCTTCTGTGTGGTGGAATATCCCAGGAACATGGCTTTAGTACTTTTGGCGTCTAGTTTTGTCCTTTGTTCTCCTGGAATCAACACATAGCAAACACACCCAAATACTCTAATATGATCCAGTTGAGGTTTAGACTTTGTAAGTACCTCAAATGGGGATTGGTCTAGCAGATTCTTGGTTGGAATTCGATTGATCAGGTAACAAGCTGTGAGTAATGCATCTCCCCAGAATTTCTTAGGCACCTTCATATGAAACATCAAGGCCCGAGTGACTTCCATGAGGTGCCTGTTCTTTCTCTCAGCAACGCCGTTCTGTTGGGGAGTATATGGGCAACTTGTCTGATGCTCAATTCCGTGTTTGTTGAGGTAATGTTTGAATGCTTGGCTAGTAAATTCTCCCCCGTTGTCTGATCTAAAACACTTAACCTTAGCATTATACTGGTTAGTGACATAGTTATTAAAGCTCATGAATGCTTCCAGAACTCTACCCTTAGATGGCATTAAGGTTACCCAAGTGTATTTAGACTTCTCATCAATGAAACTAACAAAGTATTTCTGATTATCTCTAGAGGAACATGGAGCAGTCCATACATCAGAGTGAACAAGATCAAAGCAGTTATCATACATTGTGTGAGACTTAGGAAAAACAGACCGACAGTGCTTTTCCAGGATACAGGCTTCACATAGATTGCTATTGAAAGACATCCTAGGAAACATTATTTATAAAACTTTAAGATGAGGATGACCAAGCCTAGCATGCCATAAACCACCATTCATCTTAGAATTATTCAAATTGGAAAAACAAGTAACTAAACGACTAGGAGAAAGGTCTTCAAGCACATAGAGATCATCTCTTGTTATTCCTTTCCCAAGTACCTCCTGAGTTTCAATATCCTGAAACACAAAGTCATTAGGCCCAAAGATAGCATGGCAATTTAAATCGGTGGTGGCTCGTTTAACAGACAGAAGGTTTGAAGTAAATGATAGCATATAGAAAGCTCTTGATTCTTTGTTGAATAGCCTAAGGTCGCCTATACCTTCTATTGGTACATGAGTACCATTTGCAATCAGAAAACTTCCTATGGCTGGTTCAATATTTTTAATTAAGTTTAAATCGCTGATCATATGATGGGATGCTCCTGAGTCTACTATCAATGGTTTAGACTTAGTGAATGTATTAAATGAAGCATGCAATGATCTACCGATTATAACATTACCAGAGTTATCTTTGAAGGCTTTGATGAGTGCCTCCAGATCAGATTTCTTGACATACTCTGACTGGACTGGTTGATAAGCCACGATTTGAGCCGGTTGAGCTGGGGTTCCTCCACTGGTCCCGGATGAATTTGATGAGCTTGTTGGAACATTAGTGAGCTGGTGAGAGAGACCCTTTCTGTGATAGTGTCCTATCTCATGCGAGTAGTGAGCTCTCGGAGTTTCCTTCCATTTGTTTGGTTTTAAGTGTGGATGGAGAATCCAACACTTATCCTTTGTATGACCTTTCCTTTTGCAGTGATCACACACTAGGTTCTTCCTTTCTTCTGGCTTGTAAACTCCTTTATTTACCGTGAATATTTCTTCTGATTGCTTGTGCATGCCTTGATAAGCAGTGATTAGGTCGTCTTTCCTTCCAAATAGCCCATTTGATCCACTTTCCTTTTGAATTTGAGAACATACATCCTCTAGAGAAGGGAGTTTGTCTGATCGGAGGATATGCTTGATTAAATCATTGTACGCTGGACTGAGGATCATGAGGAGGCTAAACACTTTGTCCTGCTCTCGCCTTTCTTTAATGACTTCTGGATCAAATGAGGTTGGCCTAAGCATGTCAAGCTCTGCCCAAAGAGAACTGAACTTGCCAAAGAGGACAGTGAAATCAGCATCTTCTTGGTTAAGGTTGTTGATAGCTTGTTTGACTTGGAAGATGCGGCTGAGGTTTGAAGTGTTGCCATAGACTTTCTTGAGGATTTCCCACAATTCCATTGAGGTTTCACAGTGAGCATATGATTCAAGAATAGGACCATCCAAGGAGTTTTGAAGGATTGAAAGGACATAGAGGTCTTCTTGGTGCCACTTCCTTTCATAGGTCACCATCATTTTGTTCTTCTCCTTCTTCATTTTGAATGAAACATGGAGGAGCCTCGTTAAACTGAAGATGGTCTCCAAGCCCTCTGCCTCCTAGGGCTGTCTTAATCATCCGAGACCATAATACATATAGTTAAGTCCTTTGAGAATGACCGGAACAGAGATTTGACGAGAGTTATCCATTTTTCAAGCTTGTAGACCATACAACAATGGAGTTTGAAGCTTGAGACCCACGTTTGGCTTAATAAAATGAGCCTGAGCAGCAGAGAGAAGGTCGACTTGATGTAGAAACGCAGAATGGAACGGTGTTATCTTGAAAAGAGCCGCCTTTTTGCTTGGTTCAGCTTTCTCTTCTAGATCGATTTGAAAAAAAAATGGTACGGACAGAATACCCACTTTCGCAGATGATATTCAGGACTTCATCTTTGTGGATTCAAGTGTTGAACTTGTGGATTAGACTCTTGAGATGAAGAAAGACCGGAAAGGAGCAACCTTGGAAGAGTTTTCGTGAGGTGTACGGATACTGGATTTCGAGAGTAAGCGCGAAGAAGACGAGTACGGCCGGTTGTTGATGGAGAGTAATACTCTGTCTTTTGAACCACCGATTGTACGGCCGGTTGTCAGTGCTGAAAGGATGAGTCTTCTTCACCTTCCTTTGAGCAGAAATGACTTGGACCGAGAGTTAATGAAAGACTTGGTCCGTGCAACAATGGCGAGACTAAGATGGCTAAGATACTAAGCTACTAAACACAAGCGATAACCGTGTCTAATCTTCCTTAACTCATTTCCTATGGATCTGAGGATCTTAGATCTCAGAGAGGATAGACTAAGACATGTTTATCTTCAAGGTAAGCGCTTGATTCTTAGCTTTGGATTCGAATGTAAAGAGGAAAAGAGTTTTGAGTATTGCGGATTATGAAGAGTGAAAGAGCGATTGCTCTGATACCATGAGAGTTTTAGAGAGTTTAGAGAGATTTAGGGAGTTTAGGGAGTATGAGAGTATAAGAGAACATGTTTTTATTATTCGAAATGCTTGAATACAAGAGAAGGCCTAAGAGGTCCTTTTATAGCAAAATAGATAAACCTAGGTGCTTCTACTTTAGGTAAAGAAGTGAGGACTCCTTTTGTGCTGGCGGCTTCCTTCCCCCTTTTGTGCTGGGATGGATGAGTCACCAGCCCTTCTAGAAGATCCTACTAGCCGTTAGCACCCTCATTTCCTTTGATTGAATGCACCTTCATTCCAACACTAATGGAGGTTGTGAGAACTATTATGTTCCACAAGAAGGTTCCAAAACGCTTTTGGGGGGATGCATTACTGACTGCATGCTATCTAATCAATAGAACACCAACCAAAGTTCTGGATGATTTATCTCCTTTTAAGGTAATGAATAAAACTATGCCAAATATTGATCACTTGAAGGTGTTTGGGTGTGTATGTTTTGTTTTGGTGCCAGGGGAACTTAGGAACAAGCTAGAACCCAGGAGCATCAAGGCTATGTTTATAGGTTACTCTCCTACTCAAAAAGGTTATAAATGCTACAATCCAGAAACTAGAAAAGTTTTGGTGTCTAGAGATGTCAAGTTCCAAGAGAATAAAGGATTATATGAGGATGGAACTTGGGAAGAACTCCAAGACATATCTACATCTAATTCTGATCAAGCTGAGAACTTAAGAAGAATCTTAGAGAACCTTGGTATAGTTCAACCTGCTGCTCCACCTGCTCCACCTGTCCATGTACCGCAGCAAGAGGGTCAAAGTCCAAACAATAGCTGGCATGGTTCAGCTACATCCAACGAGAAGTCAGCTTCTGGTCATGATCATACATCAAGTGCAACTGTTCCTGAACCTGACTTTGCAAATGATTTCCCATCTCCACATGAACCATCAACGGGCGCTAGTACACCCGGTCTATCCAACGTCCAACATCCACCATCTAGTCCTCCTGAACTTCATCCTCTTGATCATGAGGGGGGAGAAGAGAGTACACATGTTCAAGATGACATTCTTGTAAGATTTGAAGAATGATGAAGAAGATTGTAGAATGATGAAGAATGAACTCGAAAACTTAGAGAGAACTAGAAAGAATGAGAGAGTTTGAAGAATCAGAAAAGTGTTTTTCATTATTTCGAAAAGAATGATAAAATGGGTTTATATATGAGTGTACAATACATGTTGCCAAACACTCTAATTAGTCTAACCACACAACTAAGTAATCTAAACCTTCTTTAGGCTAAACTTCTCTTTTAAATCTAACACTCCCCCTCACGCTTAACTATGATGAATAATTAAGCTTGGACAAACTATAGTAAACCACCTCATTAAAAACCTCAAAGTGTAAAACCCAAGTGGGACAAAAACAACTTTGAGGGAAAAAGAGTATGATTTCTATAGTTAAGGAGAATCACCCAACAATGCTTGTCATTCCAAGTCTTGGAAGAATGGATTCACACACCTTTGTAGTAGCCGCTTTAGTAAAGACATCTGCTAATTGATCTGAACTCTTGGTGTAACAAGGCAATATAATCCCTTGTTCAACAGCCTGTCTCACTTTGTGACAATCTACTTCTATATGTTTAGTCATTTCATGAAATACTGAGTTGGATGCTATATGAATGGCTGCCTGATTATCACAATGCATGGTGATAGGTCTTGAATCTTCAATTTGCAAATCCTTGAGAACAGCCTTGATCCAGATTAGTTCATTTGTGAGTTTCTTCATGGCCCTATACTCAGCTTCAGCACTAGAACATGAAACCACCTTCTGTTTCTGTCTTCCAAGTCACAAGATTTCCTCCCACAAAAGTACAATAACCTGTTGTTGATCTTCTATCATTCCTATCACCAGCCCAATCTGCATCACAATACCCTACTATATCTGTGTTTTTATTGCAGCCCATCCAAATTCCATGATCATAAGTACCCATCAAATATCTGAGAATCCTTTCCATCATTCGCCAATGATAGACCTTGGGCTCTTGCATTTGCTGACTAACCTGGTTTACTGCAAAACAAATGTCATGTCTAGTAAGAGTAAGGTAAATAAGTTTACCTACCAGCCTCCTATATAGCCTTGGGTCTTCATAAGGTTCTTCTTCAAGCTCCCCCTGACTTGCGGTTTTATACCCATCTTCCAGTGGTGTACTAACTGGTTTAGCTTCCATTTTTCCTGTTTCTTTCAACAATTCAAGAGTATACTTTCTTTGGGATAAGAATAATCCTTCTTTAGATCTACAAATTTCAATTCCTAAGAAATATTTCATTAGACCAAGATCTTTAATATCAAACTTTGACTTAAGGTAGGTCTTAGTTTCTTGAATACCCTCCTTATCACTACCTGTGACAATGATATCATCAACATACACTAGAACCACAATGATACCTGAACAACTAGGTAGAGTAAAGAGTGTGTGATCAACCTCAGATCTCCTGAAACCTTTATCCCTTAATGTCATGCTCAATTTGTGATACCAAGCTCTTGGGGATTGTTCAATCCATAAATTGCTTTTCTTAATCTCAAAACACCACCATCATTCACTAAACCTTCCAAGCCAGGAGGTGGTTTCATGTATACTTCCTCTTCTAATTCTCCTTGAAGGAATGCATTCTTTACATCCATCTGCCACAAATCCCATTCAAGGTTAGTAGCAAGAGAAAGTACAACCCTTACCGTGTGTAGCTTAGCAACTGGCGCAAATGTGTCTCCAAAGTCTTCACCATATGTTTGAGTGAAGCCTCTTGCAACAAGCCTAGCCTTATACCTCTCAATTTCACCATTACTCTGGTACTTAATAGTAAACACCCATTTGGAACTTACTGCTTTCTTTCCTTTTGGCAAAAATGATTCATCCCAAGTATGATTTCTTATCATAGCCTCTATTTCATCTTGAACAGCATCTCTCCATACCTTCAATTCCATAGCTTCCTCATATGTGTTAGGAATTTGATTTTGATCTAAAGAGCTTATGAATACCTGATGTTCCTTTGGAAATTGAGCAAATGAACAAGTGGCTTGGATAGGATGTCCTTCTGCTTGGGCATTATAGTAGACCCTAGTATTAATCCAGTTGGATGGATCTTTCCTTACCCTAGTAATCCTTCTTAGCACTTGAGGAGATTCAACAACCACCACCTCATGTTCAGTATCATCTCTATCTTCTTGTACCTCACGGTCATAGGTGTGATCAGGCACACTCGGAACTTGAAGACTCACATTCTCCCCCTGCTGATCACAGCTAGGAACCATGGATGAAGAAGTATCTGGTACAGACTCCCCCTGGCCGTGACCATTCCTATTTTGTGCCGTGCTAGACTCAGCTTCATTCATAACAGAATCATTCCTTTCATGTATTTGTTGAGATGGTCCTGAAGCAGAAGAAGGAGGTGATGTTATGTTGGAACTTGGAGCTCTTGCTGGTTCAGATGTTGGTTTCCTACAAACATCAAAGCTTTCCAACAACTTTATAAGGTAAGCATTACTATCAGTACTAGAGTTAGTAAGATCCTTTATTGTATCCCAAGTTCCATTATTATAGAAAGACTTATCCTCTAAAAATTTCACATTTCTAGAAACTAAAACTCTTTGTGACTCAGGATCATAGCACTTATAACCTTTTTGATTGGTAGAATAACCAACAAATAATGTCTTAGTACTCTTCTCCTCCAATTTGTTCCTCATTCCTCCTGGCACTAAAACATAACAAACACATCCAAATATCTTTAAATGATCAAGATGAGGTTTGTTGTTGTTAAGTACCTCAAATGGTGAAATGTCATTAAGAATCTTAGTAGGTATTCTATTGATCAAATAACAGGCTGTGAGTACTGCATCTCCCCAAAATCTTTTGGGCACATTTCTATGAAACATCATTGACCTAGCAACCTCCATTAGGTGACGGTTCTTGCGCTCAGCCACTCCATTCTGTTCAGGTGTGTATGGACAGCTTGTTTGATGAAGAATTCCATATTTGAGAAGATAATCTCTGAATGCTCTGCTTGTGTATTCACCTCCATTGTCTGTTCTAAAAATTTTAATCTTTGCATCATATTAGTTAGTAACATAAACATGAAAATTTATAAAGGCTTCTAGAACTCTATCCTTAGAAGGTAGCAAAGTAATCCATGTATACTTAGATTTCTCATCTATAAAAGTAACAAAATATTTTTGCTGCTCTCTAGATGCACAAGGAGCTGTCCAAACATCAGAGTGAATCAAATCAAAGCAATGATCATATGTATGTGTTGAGTTAGGAAAAACTGTTTTGCAATGTTTACCAAGAATGCAAGCTTCACACTCATTTTGATTAAAAGAAATCTTTGGAAATATTAGTTCAAGAGCTTTAAAGTGTGGATGGCCTAATCTAGCATGCCACAATGTTGCATCAGAAAGTTCATTATTACTAGACAAACAAGAACCTAAACTAGAAGAGAGATCGCCAAGTATGTATAGATCATCCTTTGTGCTTCCTCTTCCAAGCACTCTCTTTGTTTCAATATCCTGAAAACAACACTCATTAGGACCAAATATCACATGACAATTTAGATCAGTTGTTGCTCTTTTAACAGACACAAGGTTAGATGTAAAGGATGGCATAAAGAAGGCTTTACTATCCTTGTCAAATATCTTGAGATTACCTATGCCTTTTATGCGAATTTTAGTTCCATTAGCAATAACTACATTTCCTAAGGCAGGTTCCAAGTTATTTATCAAATTTATATCACTAATCATGTGATGAGAAGCTCCTGAATCTACTATCAATGGTTTATTAATAGTACTAGCACTAAAGGAAGCATGGAGTGATTTTACCAACAACTTTACCAGAGCTTTCTTGTAGAGCTTTAATGATAGCATCTAAATCAGACTTAGTAACATAGTCATGACCAGATGAAGAAGAAGACGGTACTTCCTTTCCTTGTCTCTGGCTGCTTTCAAGTGTAGGATTAGCTGGTGAGATATGCAGAGGAACACTCACTTGGTTTCCTTTTCCAAACAGATTGTTCTTGTAGCTAGAATTCCTGTTAGGTTCACGCCATCTTGGGATAGCAGCCGGCTTTAGATGTGGATGAAGGATCCAACACTGATTCTTGTAGTGACCTTTCTTCTTACAATGGGCACACTCAGAAGATTTCCTATCATCCCCCCTGAAAGAACTCTTGTTTGCGGTAACCAGTTCTCCTTTACTTCCAAACAAACCCTGAGAACCTTGTTCCTTTTGAACCTTAGCACAAACTTCTTCTAAACTTGGTAACTTATCCTCACGCAGAAGATGCTTGATTAGGTCAGTGTAGCTTGAGTTTAAAGTCATTAAGAGTCCAAAGACTTTGTCTTGTTCTCTCCTCTCATGCAGTGTCATTGGATCAGTAGTAGCTGGTCTTAACATCTCCAACTCTGCCCAAAGTGCTCTAAAAACTCCAAAGTGTTTAGTAAACTCAAGCTCATCCTGTCTTAGTTCATTTAGAGACTTCTTGACTTCAAAAATCCTCATGAGATTTGAGGTGTTACCATAGACATTCTGAAGGGTATCCCATAAATCCTTTGCATTCTCACAATAGGAATAAGCTTCAAGCAAGGATTTTTCAAGAGAGTTTTGCAAGATAGACAGAACCATCTGATCTTCTTGGAACCACTTTCCTTCTTCCTCAGAGTGAGCCGCGAGAACTTCTCCTTCTGCATCATCATTTGAAGCTCTACCAAGAATAACATGCGACCATAGACCTCTACTACACAATGTTGTCTTCATTGTTCTAGTCCACAGAAGATAATTTGCACCTTTGAGGACAATAGGAGCTATAACCATCTGTTTCTGAAGCTCCATGACCAATTTTCAAAAGAAACTCCACACAAACTTTGACAAAGATCACAGAGATGATCAACCCAAATGACTTAGCAACCGGATTTTTCAGCCAAACCTCCTGAATCTACCACTTCTCTAAACTACCAATCAATCCGAGTTATCCTAAAGTTCAGTTGCACAGCTTAAAAATGGCTTCACCTTCCAATATCATCAAGTAAACATTCTAAACTTTCATTACTATCACTCCAGACAAACGATCTTGAACGCGATTATTCAGATTTCGAAGATTAGAGAATTACTTGCAGAGAAAGGAAGAATGATCCAAGAACAACTTTCCAGAAACCTGGGATTCTCTCAATCACAAGTGGAACGAATACGATCAGGGAGTTGGAGAATAACCGGATTGAGAATCAGGAACTGCAGGATTGATAATCGGCACGATCTGTTCGACTTTCGTGATGAAGAAGCAACCAACAACTTTGCGATCAAGATTTTGAGAAAAACAGAGCCGAATCTCACCAACCACATACAAACTTAATTCAGTACTCAAATGGATCAAAGATCGGCTCGTTCTGGCAATAATTCACAGGAAAAGATGATCAAGAAGGTGAAGAACAACAAGATTGAGTTCCGCGATCTCGAACTTTTGAAAACAGATTTTGGCGCCAAAAATGATTTGATCAATTCGATGATCAATCGATCAAATCTTCATCAATCAATCCACAGATCAACAATCTGAATCTCTAATTTGAAGAAACGCGTGAATTTGGATGACTTTCTTTGCTTCAATTTGAAGAAACCACGGCTGAGAAATCGCAACACCGTACGGATGAGATCGCAACACAACGGCGGAGAGATTCGATAACTTCCGATTTAATCCACCAAAACAAATGATTCCTCCGGCGATGCAATCAGATTTCACCGGTGAAAGAATCACAATGAAGAAAATTGCAGAAGAAGAACAAGATTTGCAGAAGATCACGACGCAAAAACAAAAGACTTCTCGGCTTGATTGGTTTGAGACTCGCGATGAAGAATTAGAATAGGATCGAAAGAATTTTGCAGATAAACCTGCTCTGATACCATGTAAGATTTGAAGAATGATGAAGAAGATTGTAGAATGATGAAGAATGAACTCGAAAACTTAGAGATAATTAGAAAGAATGAGAGAGTTTGAAGAATCAGAAAAGTGTTTTTCATTATTTCGAAAAGAATGATACAATGGGTTTATATATGAGTGTACAGTACATGTTGCCAAACACTCTAATTAGTCTAACCACACAACTAAGTAATCTAAACCTTCTTTAGGCTAAACTTCTCTTTTAAATCTAACAATTCTAATTTCAGCATCAAAAAGGCCACCGGTTCAACCTAATCTTGTACAAGCCGCTTTAGAGGAAGAAACAAATCAACCTGTGGCACTCAGAAGGAGTACAAGGCAGAAGTTCCCACCTGACAACTGGAAGAATACAAGGGTGTACTACAACCACAATGCAATTGCACATCATGATCAGGGAGTATGTTCTCTAGTTACTATCCCTACTAATCATGTTGCTTTCACTGTGAGTTTAGATAAAGAACAGATCCCTAAAAGCTATGAGGAGGCTATGAAGATTAAGGAATGGAGAGATGCCATTCTAGATGAGAAACTATCTATGGAGAAAAATGGAACCTATGCCCCAGCCACATTACCAAAAGGGAAGAAGGCTGTAAGTTCAAAATGGATATTCACCATTAAGTATAAAAGCAATGGTGAGATAGATAGGTATAAAGCTAGGTTGGTGGCTAGTGTTGGAATGAGGAAGCAATTCACCAAGGAAAAGAGTGTTAACGGCTAGTAATGAATCTTCTAGAAGGATTGGTGACTCACCTCTGCCAGCACAAAAGGATTGGTGACTCACCTCTGCCAGCACAAAAGGGGAAAGAGGCACCAGCACTAAAGAGGAAGCATACACTCTTACCTAAAGTAGTCGCTTTTAGGTTATCCATTTCTGTATAAAAGGATCATTAAGGTCTCTCTTTGTAATCAAGAAATCCTATTCTAATAATATGTGTTTACCTAATCTCTCGCCTAAACTCTCTCCACTCTTCCTAAACTTCTAAAACTTACATGGTATCAGAGCATTTGCTCACAAATCTTCCCTGAATCATTCGTAAACTCTTCATTCCTCTCACTATTCAATCCACAAATCTCTTTCTCTCTGGATTTTAAAGCGCTTAATCTATGATAAACATGTTCTAACCTATCCTGTCTGAGATCTAAAGATCCTCAGAACCATTGGTGATGAGTTGAGGAAGACTAGATGTGGGTATCATGCGGATTATAGTAGTCTTTGCTGGGTCCAGGTCTTGTTCTTTCTCTCGCGGCCATTGATGTACGGTCCATAGCTCATATTCCAGAAGTTTGAAACGTGTTTCTACTCAAAAGAAGAACTAAAAGGCTACTCAAAGCTTCACGGTTCAAAATACTTTCGAAAGGAGCCATCTTTCAACCTCCTTCACTGAGCCGTATTCATCTTCCTCATCGTGCTGTTGAAACCCAGAATCCGTACACCCTTCTAAACTCCTCAAAGGCAGTTCCTCTGGTCTCCTTTCTCAACAAATCCTTCCTTCCTGCATCCGGTGAAGTCATTTAAGACCAAAAGAAGGCATTTTGCTTCAAGATTCAAGTCTGCGAAAAGAGGGTTTTGTATCTGTCCGTACAAGTTCGAGGGTTTTTCTGCTGAAGTTCCAGACTAAGTAAAGGAGGCTCCTTCCGTCCCATTTCAAGTCCCCTTACCAGAACCAATCATCTTTGCCCTACCGTGAAGACCAAGCTTTATCCACCATTGTTGTACGGACCTAAACCCTACCTCATGGAGAACACTCGTCAAATATATTGGATTGAAGCCTTAGGCTTGAAGCTGAAAAAGTTAATGAAGCCCAAGCCCAAATCAGAAGTTCAAGGTCTGTGCATTAGGCTGAGATAATGAAGTGAAGCCCAGGGTCTGTCCACACATGTGCAACACAAGGCCTGAATTAAGTAAGCCCAAACAAGCCCAAAACTGTCCAAGACACCTTCTAGAAGCTCTCCTAGGCGTGGGTTTGGAGAGGGAAGGAAGAGTCACATGTTGGCTTAACCAATTTGAATTTCTAGCTGTTAGGAGCTGTCACTTTCACCATTTGGTGAAGTGCCTTTGTCTTATCTATATTCTCTAGCTATAAATACATTGTATGCTCACCATAAATCAATCAAGGAAATAGAATCCTCCTTCCATACTCTCTGTCTCACAATCTCTCTCTATTATTCTCACTCTTGTTCTTCCATTATCAAATATAAACCCAGAAACTCTCCTACCTATTCTAACTATTATTCTGCAAATTCTAACATGGTATCAGAGCTTGGTTTTGGATCAAGCAAATTCTCTGTTTACTCTTGCAATAACTTGTTCTAATCTACTCACTCTGAGATTAATTAATCCTCAAAACCATGTGGTGCTGAGTTGTGAGAGGTTAGGATAGGTTATTTCTTGAGAATTACTCAACTCTCTTCCCAAACAAACCACTTTCTCAATCTACTCTTGCAATAACTTTTTCTAATCTACTCACTCTGAGATTAATCAATCCTCAAAACCAAGTGTTGCTGAGTTGTGAGAGGTTAGGATAGGTTATTTCTTGAGAATTACTCACTCCTGTTGGAATGATGAAGTATAATGAATTCATCTAAGGAGTGTATTGGCGTCTTTCACTTGTATATGCCTTAGACTTGTGTAGATTAATGATAAGTATATCTCTGTATCCAAACAAGTCTAGAATAGGATTAGTATAAATAGGTGTCTCTCACTCACTTTGTAAGTATGAAAATTCATTCTTCTAAAAATTCTAATAAGATCATTCTCTCTTTTCTCTCTAATCTCTTTCTCTCTCAATCTCTAATTCTCAAATTCTCTCAATCATCAAATCTTTCATGGTATCAGAGCCAGGTTTCGATCAATCTGGCATAAGAAACTCGAAAACAAACTTGCGATCTGTTGTTTGAAACTCCGAAACCATCCTCGCCGCGGTTCATCGAAAGTTCCTTGGTTCTTGCGGCTTGATTTCGATTTTTTTCTGGTTAATTTCTTCTACTAACGTGATTCTCCGGCGAATTCTGTGAAGATCCACGGTGATTTCATCAAATTTGGTGGTCGGGATCAAAAGTTATCAAGAATTCTCCACCGGTGGTTCGCGATCGCGCCGCCGTGAATACCTGGGTTTTGATCTTCGATTTCTTCTTCAATTCTTCATCAAATCCGGTGATTCCAAAGCCAAATCTCATTAAAATTGATTCAAGATGATGAATCGGGAGGTCCGCTCAGCTCAATCTCAAGATTTGTGATCATTCTCACTGATTTTCTGAAATCGGTCCTTCTTCGCACATCCTTGGGTATTTGGTTTCGATCTTCAGTTTTCTCTCAATCTTTTTCGAATTCTGCATGATCCAATCTTAGTTTAGGATCTTGTGAAGAGATTCTGGAGATCTGATTGCAATCCTCTAGTTTTAATTAATCCTCATTAGTCGATTTTTTGCAAGTGAAGAAAGTTTGATTTTGAAAGCTAGATATGGCGGGAAACGGTTGTTTCGATTTTTAATTGATTTCTGGAGCTGTTTGTTATCTGGATCTCTTGTATTGAAGTAGTTTAGGTTGTGGACAAGTATTAAAGGATAGGCAGAAGGTTTTCTGGTTGATCCTGGTTTCTTGTTAAGCATCTTTGGACTGTGTGTTGGTCTTCTCGCGTGCGTGTGGTGTGGCTGCTGTGTGTGGGTTGTTTGTGATTGTGCAGGCTTAAGATCGAATCAAATGGAGCTGCATCCACAAATGAAGGCTCCTATCATGCTCCATGGAGCAAATTACTTGCTCTGGTCCAGGACAATGAGGACCACATTATGCAGCAAAGGGTTGTGGAACCATATCCAGCAACCGGCTCACTTGATAACTGAGGAGGAAACTCAGGATGGAAATGCTGAACAAACCCTATGGTTCCAGCAAGATCAAACGGTATTAGCTATTCTTCAATGCTCCCTAGCTAGATCTCTCTTAGAAGCATACTCTTATTGCTCTAGTGCTAAGGAACTTTGGGAGACATTAAAGACAGTTTATGGCAATACTACTAACCTCTTAAGAATATTTGAGGTAAAGAAAGATTTGAATGAGCTTAAACAGGAAGATGTGGAATTCACCAAACACTATGGATCATTCAGAGCTTTGTGGGCAGAGCTGGAGATGCTTAGACCAGCTTCAATTGATCCACACACTCTTCTTGAAAGGAGAGAGCAGGATAAGGTGTTTGGGTTGCTTATGACTTTGAACAATTCTTACACTGACTTGATCAAACACATTCTCAGGGAAGATAAACTACCAAGTCTTGAGGATGTTTGTGCTAAGATACAAAAGGAACAGGGGTCACATGAACTCTTTGGGCACAAAAGTGAAATGGTGGTGGCGCATAAGGGTGTTTTCAGATCGGCTCCAGCTGACATCAAGAGAAAGAAGCAGCTGTGTGATCATTGCAAGAGAACAGGCCATAGCAAGAAGGAGTGCTGGGTGCTCCATCCAGAACTCAAGCCTAGCTGGTTTGTTGAGAGGAGCAAGAAATCTTCAACCGGTCCTAGTTCTTCTAACATGGTTCATGTTGTAGGTTGCTCAAGCGCTTGTACCATGGAGCCGGTGAATGCTTCCTCCTCAACCATGGCCAACCAAACTGAATATGTGACAAAAGCTGATCTTGAAAATCTTCTCAAAGCATTCAAGTCTGGTAATGTGTTGGGTAAAACTTATCATGTTTCTTTAAACACATCTATGGCTTCTAACTCCTTAATTGTAGACTCTGGTGCATCTCATCACATTATTAAAGATTTAGGTTTGCTAGACCATGTTGAACCTGCTTTAGGAAGTGTTGTAATTGCTAATGGAGTTAATGTACCAATTAAAGGAGTAGGGAATCTTAGGTTGTTTGATAAGGAATCTAAAGCTTTTTATATGCCTTCTTTTACATCCAACTTACTCTCTGTTAAAAAGGCTACTACTGATTTGAATTGTAAGGCTATCTTTGGTCCTAATGATTTTTACTTTCAGGATATTGAAACAAGTCAGAAATTTGGCCAAGGAACTACAAGGAATGACTTGTATGTGCTAGAAGAATTACCTGCCTTTCCATTACAACCGTGTGCAAATCATGTTGATATGACTCTAAATGCTGAATTGTGGCATGCTAGACTAGGACATTCACATTCTAGAGCTCTTGAATTGATTGTACCTGGAATAAAATTGCTTAATAACATTTGTGAATCTTGTGTTCTTGGAAAGCATAGTAGAACTGTTTTTGAACAATCAACTCATGCTTATGATAATTGCTTTGATTTAGTACACTCTGATGTTTGGACATCTCCCTTTCCTTCTAGAGAAAATCAGAAGTATTTTGTTACCTTCATTGATGAAAAATCTAAGTATACTTGGGTGACATTGCTTAATTCAAAGGATAGGGTGTTTGATGCATTTCTTAACTTTCAGACATATGTTACTAACCAATATAATGCCAAGATAAAGATTTTTAGGACAGACAATGGAGGGGAATATACTAGTACCAAGTTTCAGCAACACTTAGCCACACATGGCATTGAACATCAAACAAGCTGTCCTTACACTCCACAACAAAATGGAGTAGCTGAGAGGAAGAACAGACATTTGATGGAAGTTGTGAGAACAATGATGTTCCACAAGAAGGTTCCTAAAAGATTTTGGGGAGATGCATTACTAGCTGCATGTTACTTAATCAATAGAACTCCAACTAAAGTTCTAGATGATTTGAGTCCTTTTGAGGTATTAAACAAAACTAAGCCAACTATTGATCATTTAAGAATTTTTGGATGTGTTTGTTTTGTTTTAGTACCAGGAGAACTTAGGAATAAGCTGGAACCAAAAAGCATCAAGGCTATGTTCCTAGGATACTCTCCTACTAAAAAAGGATACAAATGCTACAATCCAGAGACTAGGAGGGTGCTGGTGTCTAGGGATGTCAAGTTTAATGAGAACAAAGGATTTTATGACAATGGAACTTGGGAAGAACTTAAAGACATCTCTACATCAAATTCTGATCAGGCTGAGAATCTAAGGAAAATTTTAGAGAACCTTGGCATAGTTCAACCAACCACTCCAGCACCTGTCCATGTACCTCAGCAACATGATTCAAGCCCGAGTACTAGCTGGCATGGTCCGGCTACATCCAACCAAGAGACGATTTCTGGTCATGACCTTGCATCTAGCTCATCCCGTCCTGTCTCAGTTCCCGGGGCTGCCCATGATCCATCTACTGGTGCTAGTTCTTCCGGTTCATCAATGCCTTCTCCACCATCCAGTCCACCTGAACATCCTCTTGACCGTGAGGGGGGAGAAGAGAGTACACATGCTCAAGATGATATTCTAGTTTCAGCATCAAAAAGGCCAAGGGATCAACCCAATCTTTTACAAGCCGCTTTGGAGGAAGAAACAAATCAACCTGTGGCACTCAGACGAAGTACAAGGCAGAGGTTCCCAGCTGAAAACTGGAAGAATACAAGGGTGTACTACAACCACAATGCAGTAGCACATCATGATCAGGGAATATGTTCTTTAATTAGTATACCTACTAATCATGTTGCTTTCACTGTGAGTTTAGATAAAGAACAGATCCCTAAGAGCTATGAGGAGGCTATGGAGATTAAAAAATGGAGAGATGCCATTCAAGATGAGAAACAAGCTATGGAGAAAAATGGAACCTATGCCCCAGCCATCTTACCAAAAGGGAAAAAGGCTGTAAGTTCAAAATGGATATTCACCATTAAGTATAAAAGAAATGGTGAGATAGATAGGTATAAAGCTAGATTGGTGGCTAGAGGATTCACACAAACTTATGGTGAAGACTATAGGGATACCTTTGCTCCAGTAGCTAAACTTCACTCTGTTAATGTTGTTCTTTCTCTTGCTACTAACCTTGAATGGGATTTGTTCCAAATGGATGTTAAGAATGCTTTCTTACAAGGTGAACTAGAGGAAGAAGTGTACATGACACCACCTCCAGGTTTGGAAGATGAGGTTAATGGCGGCAACACTCTCAGACTAAGAAAGGCAATCTATGGTCTTAAGCAATCTCCAAGAGCTTGGTATCATAAGTTGAATGTAACTCTAAGGGATAGAGGTTTCAAAAGATCAGAAGTTGAACACACTCTGTTTACACTTAAGAGTAAGGAAGGTATTGTGGTTATACTTATCTATGTGGATGATATAATCATATCAGGAAGTGATAAAGTTGGTATTGAATCAACTAAAGCCTATTTGAAAAGTGTTTTTGATATTAAGGATCTAGGAGAATTGAAATATTTCTTAGGAATTGAAATATGTAGATTCAAGGAAGGTCTCTTTTTATCTCAAAGGAAATATATTGTGGATTTACTAACCTCCACAGGCATGTTTGAAGCTAAACCAGCTAAGACACCCCTTGAAGAAGGCTACAAAATAGAACCTGAGGGGGAGCTAGGAAATGACAAGTTTCATGATGCAAAATTGTATAGAAAAGTGGTTGGTAAGCTTATTTACTTAACCATCACTAGACCTGACCTATGTTGAATTTGCGGAAGTAAGAGGAGAGATTAGATGAGTTTCATGGTGAAGCTCGACAAGAAGAATGAGGGAGAAGACAGGAAGAATAAAGTGAAGAGTTTATTGCTAAAAGTGTGTCTCTTACAATATGGGATTCGACCTTAATATAGGCAGAGGATTACATAGAGAAATTCAAATAGGAAAGTGACATGGGAGCAGGCCCAAGGTGTGAAAGTGACTGCTCAGCAACGGTCTTCTCCACCCGTGACTCCATTTGCAGCCTCACTCTCCTTCTAGAAGCTTTCCTTATTGTCACAACTTTTCCTAAGCGGACCAAGGCCATATGAGATTAATTCAGAGTGGGCTGCACATCACTGGACTTGGCGATTCTTGAACTGCACAGCCTAAGCCGTGATTCCCAAGTCAATGCCTTGCTTAATATGATGACAAGCCGTGATGCTCAAGTCATTGCCTTGCTCAATACTCCCCCTCAAGCTTAGCATTGGAGAGGCTAAGCTTGGAAATCCATAAGGCACCACCTCATTAAAAACCTCATCATAGAAAAACCACTGTGGGAGAAAACTATGATGAGGGAAAAAGAGTATGATGTTTATGGATTAGGGAAGGCTAGATCACGGCTGTGGAAGGTCTATCAGCCCAAGCTTGCTGTATATGTGAGAGCAAACTTTGGAGCTGGCAGCCTTGGTGAAGATGTCAGCCAATTGGTCTTCACTCCTTGTGTAACAAGGAAGGATCACTCCTTCTTCAATCTTTTCCCTGACTTTGTGGCAATCCACCTCTATGTGCTTGGTTCTTTCATGGAAGACTGAGTTGGTTGCAATGTGGATGGCTGCTTGGTTGTCACAGTGCATAGTAATTGGAGTGTCTTGATCAATGTTGAGATCCTTGAGGAGTGCCTTCAGCCATGTCAATTCATTTGTTAATTTCCTCATTGCACGGTACTCTGCTTCAGCTGTTGAGCATGCCACCACTTTCTGCTTCTTGGTCTTCCAAGTGACCAAGTTGCCTCCTATGAAGGTGCAATATCCGGTTGTGGACTTCCTATCAACTCTATCTCCAGCCCAGTCTGCGTCACAGTACCCAACTATTTCTGTGTCCTGGTTCTTGCCCATCCAGATGCCACGGTCTAAGCTTCCTTTAAGGTACCGCAAGATCCTCTCAACCATGTTCCAGTCATGTTTTGTAGGAGTCTTCATGTGCTGACTGACCTGATTCACAGCAAAGCATAGATCAGGTCTGGTGATAGTCAGGTATATTAACTTACCTACAAGCCGTCTGTATTGTGCAACATCTTCATAGAGTTCAGCTGCATTCTCCCCCTCTCGAATGACCTTGTAGTCATCTGCTACAGGTGACTTGGCTGGTTTGGCGTCTAGATAACCTGTCTCAGTGAGAAGATCAGTAATGTATTTTCGTTGGGAAAGAAAAAGGCCTGTCAAGGAGCGGCATACTTCAATTCCAAGAAAATACTTTAGTTCCCCTAAGTCTTTGATATCAAAGGTGGATTTGAGAAAGGATTTAGTATGTTGAATACCAACCTGGTTGTCCCCGGAGATGATAAGATCATCTACATAGATGAGGACAACAACTATACCTTGGTCATTTTGGAGGGTGAACAATGTGTGATCAGCCTCAGATCGTCTGAAGCCATGATCCCTAAGGGTAAAGCTAAGCTTGTGATACCAAGCCCTGGGAGACTGTTTAAGGCCATAAATGGCTTTTCTCAACCGAAGAACCTTGCCGGGTGCCACAATGTTATCAAGGCCAGGGGGTGGTGTCATATAAACTTCATCTTCAAGCTCCCCCTGAAGGAAAGCATTGCGGACATCCATTTGCCATAAATCCCAGGACAAGTTGGTGGCTAGGGAGAGGACAACCCTCACTGTTGGGAGCTTAGCTACCGGTGCAAATGTGTCACCATAGTCCTGGCCGTATGTTTGAGTGAACCCACGAGCGACCAGTCTTGCCTTATAGCGTTCTATATCTCCATTACTCTGGTACTTGATAGTGAACACCCACTTGGAACTGACCGCACGTTTGCCTTTAGGTAGAATAGTTTCGTCCCATGTGTGGTTTCGTTCCATGGCCCCTACTTCATCAGCAACAGCATCTCGCCAAACCTTCAGTTGCTTGGCTTCCTCATAGGACGAAGGAATGGTGTCTTTCTCAATTTTGCCAAGGAAGGCCTGATGATCAGATGGGACAAGGGCAAGAGAGCATGTTGCCTGAACTGGATGGGCCACGGCATGAGCATTATAGTACACTCTGGTGTTGATCCAGTTTGATGGATCTCTTCTCAGTCTAGTACTTCGCCGAAGGGCTGGTGGACCAGCTTCTCCATCTGCCTCCACGGTCTGACCGTCCTCTTGTGGAGGATCCGGGTGAGTCACGACATGTGGAGTTGGTGAATCCGAGGTCTCTTCATGGCTAGACACGGCAGGAGTGTGGTTGGATGAAGGTGAAGGCTGCAGGTGTTGTCCTGATGGTGGGGTAGACCTATAATGGTCCAGATGATCTAGGAGGAACCGGAGGCTAGCTGCCTGATCGGAAGGCTTAGCAAGGTCTTTCAGGCTGGCCCAGTCCTGTTTGTCATGATATCCTTGTTCCTCTAAGAACCTTACATCCCTGGAGACCATGGTTCTATTGGTGGTTGGGTCAAAACACTTGTACCCTTTCTGACTTGATGAATACCCAATGAAGATACACCGTGTGCTTTTGGCTTCCAGCTTGTTCCTTAGCTCTCCTGGAATCAACACAAAGCACACACATCCAAATACCCTAAGGTGATCAACCACTGGTGGAGTTTTGTTAAGTACCTGAAACGGTGATTGATCATCCAAGATCCTGGTGGGTATGCGGTTGATTAAATAGCAAGCGGTCATGACCGCATCTCCCCAAAAACGTTTAGGTACACTAGTGTGGAACATCATGGAACGGGCCACCTCCATGAGATGCCTATTCTTTCTCTCGGCCACGCCATTCTGCTGTGGATTGTATGGGCAAGAAGTCTGGTGCAAAATTCCATGTTTAGAGAGGTGTTCCTTGAATTGATGGCTAATATATTCACCTCCATTATCTGTTCTCAAAATTTTAATATTAGCTTGATAATGGTTAGTAACATAGTTTTGAAATTTTGTAAATGCCTCAAACACACGATCTTTAGATGGTAGTAAGGTGAGCCATGTGTATTTGGACTTCTCATCTATAAAGGTCACAAAGTATTTGTTGTTATCTCTAGATATGCAAGGTGAGGTCCAAACATCTGAGTGGATTAGATCAAAACATTTTTCATAGATGGTGGTAGATTTAGGAAAAACGGATTTGCAATGTTTCCCTAGAATACAAGCTTCACAACTAGAATTCTCAAAAAAAACATTGGGTAGCATAAGCTTTAGTGCACGAAAATGAGGGTGACCTAACCTAGCATGCCACATTGCATCAAGCTTAACCGAAAAACATGAATTAAAAGAAACAGGTGGTGAACTACTAAGAGAAGTGTCTTCCAGGATATATAGATCATCTTTGGCTACTCCTCTCCCAAGCAGTCTCATGCTCTCAATATCCTGAAAGTGAACATTGTTAGGACTGAATATGGCATAACAATTTAGGTCAGTAGTAGCCTTTTTCACTGATAATAAGTTAGAAGTAAAGCTAGGCATAAATAGAGCTCTGGATTCTTTAACAAATAGCTTGAGGTTGCCTATTCCTTTGACCGGTATTCTTGTTCCATTAGCTATCTCTACATTACCTAGAGCCGGTTCTAGATTGCTTAATAGATCAGGATTGCTAATCATGTGGTGTGAAGCTCCTGAGTCAACAACTAAAGCCTGACTAGGTCTATGAGAGTAGAGAGAGATACCAGACTCCTTGAGGGAAGCAATGGATTGGAGAATGACATCTAGGTCCGATCTTCTCATTACATCATTTGGAGATGGTGTAGAGGAGTTTTTAACACTGGCGGTCATAGCAGCCCCATCTTCATATCTTCTTGATGGACCAGCTTGTCCCGGTTCATTGGGTGTTATCTGGCCAAGGTTTGCCTTGGACCCTCCTTGAAAGCGATTGGTAGGTGGCCTTGGTGTGCTTCGTCTGAGGTGGGGATGGAGAATCCAGCACTGCCCTTTGTTGTGTCCCTTTCTTTTGCAATGGTCACATATCCATGCTCGCTTATCTTCGTTTCTGAACATGACCTTGTTGGCTGTAGGGAGTTCACCTCTTCCTCCAAAGAGACCATGCGAACCTTGCTCCTTTTGAATCTGTGCACACACTTCATCGAAGCTTGGGAGCTTGTCTGACCTGAGGAGGTGCTTGATTAGGTCATTATACATGGAGTTTAAGGTGAGCAGGAGACCAAACACACGGTCTTGTTCTTTTCTCTCAAGTAGGACCGCTTGGTCCATGGTGTTGGGCCTGAGGGCTTCTAGTTCTGCCCAAAGTGCTTGGTACTTGCCAAGGTGTTTAGTGAAGTCTCCATCTTCTTGGCTAAGTGTGGTGAGGGACCTCTTTATTTCAAATACCCGAGTCAAGTTAGACACATTGCCATACACATTCTTGAGATTTTCCCAGAGATCCCTTGCGGTTTCACAATAGGAATAGGCTTCAAGGATGGAAACTTCAAGGGAGCTTTGGAGTATGGCCAACACGGTTTGGTCTTCTTGAAACCATTTGGTTTCTTCAGCTAGAGCAACCGTTTCTTCTTCATTTGTGGAGTCTTCCTTTGGGGCAAGAGTTTTGTGAGTATGCTCCCAAAGTCCGCGGCTGCACAACGCGGTCCTTGCTGTCCTAGACCACAGCAAGTAGTTCTGTCCCTTCAAGATGATGGGAATGACGAGTTGTTTGTTGCTCTCCATGGCGGTTCTTTCTGGATTTCAAATTTCAAGATTATGGACCACTGGTTAATACTATTGTCCAGCGGTTAAAGAGAGATGGCTGGGTTTTTAAGAAAACGGTTTGAAGGAGGATGAAGATGGAGAGATGAATTGAACAGAATGGTGGATAATCTCAAGAAATAACCAGTCCTATCTTCTCACAACTCAACACCAAATGGATGTTTGAGGATTGTTACAATCTCAGAGTGAGTAAGATAAGGAAAGTTTATTTGAAGAGTCGGTATGTATGTTACACACCTAGAGAGAATTCGAAGTGAGTTAGGGAAGATTTTGGAGAAACTTTGCTATTAACCACTGGTCAATAGCGGATGAGCCCAGAATTTGAGTGTTCTTGAGTAAGGAGGCTAATGGCGTGAGGTGAAGGAGTGTTAAAGAGTGTTAAAGAGTATGAAGGAGTATAAAGGAGATTATGGATCAAGATTGCTCTGATACCATGTTGAATTTGCGGAAGTAAGAGGAGAGATTAGATGAGTTTCATGGTGAAGCTCGACAAGAAGAATGAGGGAGAAGACAGGAAGAATAAAGTGAAGAGTTTATTGCTAAAAGTGTGTCTCTTACAATATGGGATTCGACCTTAATATAGGCAGAGGATTACATAGAGAAATTCAAATAGGAAAGTGACATGGGAGCAGGCCCAAGGTGTGAAAGTGACTGCTCAGCAACGGTCTTCTCCACCCGTGACTCCATTTGCAGCCTCACTCTCCTTCTAGAAGCTTTCCTTATTGTCACAACTTTTCCTAAGCGGACCAAGGCCATATGAGATTAATTCAGAGTGGGCTGCACATCACTGGACTTGGCGATTCTTGAACTGCACAGCCTAAGCCGTGATTCCCAAGTCAATGCCTTGCTTAATATGATGACAAGCCGTGATGCTCAAGTCATTGCCTTGCTCAATAACCTATGTTTTGCAGTAAATCAGGTATCTCAACATATGCAAGACCCAAGGACAAGGCATTGGGATATGATCATTCGCATTTTGAGATATCTGCAAGGAACTAAGGAACAAGGTATATGGATGGGATGTAATAAGAACACAGAGGTTGTAGGTTATTGTGATGCAGATTGGGCAGGAGACAGAGAAGATAGGAGAAGCACAACTGGCTATTGCACCTTCATAGGAGGTAATCTTGTAACTTGGAAGACTAAGAAGCAAAAGGTTGTGTCTTGTTCTAGTGCAGAAGCTGAATACAGGGCTATGAGGAAGCTCACAACAGAATGCATCTGGTTGAAGCAACTCCTCTTTGACATCTTAGGCGAGAGCTTAGAATCACCAATCACTGTCCATTGTGATGATCAAGCTGCCATACACATTGCCTCTAACTCTGTGTTTCATGAGAGAACCAAGCATATTGAGGTTGACTGCCATAAGGTAAGAGAAGCTATTGGAAATGGTACAATTCTACCTTGCTACACAAGGAGTGAAGATCAGCTAGCTGATGTGTTTGTAAGATTTGAAGAATGATGAAGATTATTGAAGAATGGTGAAAGATTGATATCGAATGCTAGAGAGAATGTGAGAGAGAATTGTGAATGAAAGAGTTTTGAGAATAGAGTAGTATTGAATTAATTCGAAAATGTAGAGTACAAGGGTATTTATAGGTGATTACATGATGTGTTAATCACACTTAATACACACGCCTACTCTTATTTACCTAGGTGATTACATGACTAATCTAACATACATGATTAATCTAACACTCCCCCTCAAGCTTAACTATGATGAATGGTTAAGCTTGGACATGTGAGAATGAGAAATAATGATTCACCATTGGTGAAGAGAGAGTTTTAGAGAGAGAAAGGATTTATTTTTATTATTATGAAGAGAATGATTCATCTTACTTACAAATGTGAAGATAGTAAGGTATTTATACTAATCTAGTCTAGGCTTGTTTGGATACAAGGATAGCCTTATACTTGAATGGCTACAAGGATAACATAACACTAGAATACAAACAAGCTTTAGACACTCTCCTTTAACCTAGATAGCCTCACGCCTTTGTACTTGTAAGTGAAGGCTTTTATCTTCCATTATTTCTTCTTCATTCTAACACTCCCCCTCAAGTTTAAGCATGGGTGAATGGTTGAACTTGCAAAGATGAAGAGACTTCCTCCTACTTCCTCTTTACTCCCTTTCAAGCTTGATTAATGATCATAGAAACCAAGCTTGTAACCTTAAAGAACTTCCTCATTAAAAACCTTAGTATGGAAAACCCTTTGGGACAAAACCAATACTAAGGGAAAAAGAGTGAAGTCTTCTTAGCTTAGGGATTGACCATTGAATCTATGAGCTTTAAATTCACCAGAGAGTTCCATAGATCCTTGGATAAAGGCCTTAATGACAAACGCTTGTGAATGGTTGTCTTGAAGCTCCTTTTAAGTCTGGTCCATTTCTCCCCCTTTCTTTTGACTCCTTGTCTTTAAGAGGTGATTATGATCCAGCTTTCCTTAAAGCCTTCAATTTAAACCTGTTTCACATACATATACATGCATGTATCAATTCTCACAAGCTAAACAAATGCATTATAATGTAAGAATGATTTTAACTTCCCTTTTTATAAGAGTGGATGGCGATTTGAATGATATGTTCTAGACCGGTCTGGTTCTCTAAGGACTCCACATTAAGGTCTTTGGATTCATCATGATCACATGGTTCTCTTCTGGATTCATCATGATCACATGGTTCTCTTCCCTTATATGTTTTTGATCCCCTTTGACCAGCTTCATTTTGCTTCACCTTCTACTTTCAATAAGCCTAACTCAAGAGAATAAGATTGTAGAATTAAGCTTAAGTAGAGTGAGCACACTTATCTGCTAATACATTTTTCCACCATGCTTCCACTAATTGATGTAGGGTAAGTCATGCTTATGACTGTTTTCATCACTTCCTGATCTAAAAACATCATAGCAACTCAAAAATAAAGATTAGTATTCCAGAACTTGATCCATCGTGGCACATCCACGATCCACACTGATGGAACTTAGTCCTCACGTACCAGCAAAGCATGTCCATGTACCAGCACCTGTGAAGCCCGAACATGAACCGCCATGAACCGCTCCACCTTGGCACGACCAGTATCCATCAGCGAAGCCTGACCAGCTCCTTCGCCAGTTTGGAATGACCAGCACATTCGGCCAGCCACAATCCAGCGAACATACCACTTGTACCAGCATCGACCAGCCACGATCCAGCGAAGTCCAGCCATGTACCAGCTCGACCAAGGTACAACACCTTGTGCCAACTTGGATCCTCCAGCTTCATGAACCTTGCGCCAATCTTTGTCCATTGAATGCTCATTTCCTTTCCCCCCCACAAGCTTGACACTAAAACAAGAACAAGAGTCAAGTTTGGAAGAATGAGCATACATGAATGTCTTAAATTGGTTTTTGAGAATGATTGTAAGTATCTAGTAGAATAGACAATGTCTAGAGAATAGAAGATTTAAAGTATCAAAGAATATGAAGAATATAAGATTTGGAGATTAAAAGTATATGATGTTAAGTAGAATATATGAGATTTTAAGAGAATGATGAAGAATAATAGAGAATGATGATGATGAATGTCAAGGTGAATTTTGGATCCATCTAGGTTCTAAATGCAATGCAAAGTCTTCCTAGGTTCTCTTTCATCCTATGAACATTTCTAAATGAGAATGTAATCAATCAAGGAATAAGTAAAAGGTTTAGAGATAGCCTTTGCAAAGACTTTGATACTAAGTCTTTGTGAGTATTCCTCCTTTGTGATTGATTATGATTTGATCTTGCAGCATGTGTGCTGAGTCACACGCCAAATGACACATTACTTCATGGGAGAGCTGATTCATCACATTCCACCAGTCTTTCCTCTCCACTCCTTGTGTGGCTGTTCTTGGTGGCAATCGGTTCTAACTTATTCTCCATGTGCTGTGTCTTTTCCACTTGATTTCTTCTGCCTTTGTTAGACAATCAAGCTAAACATCAACTCCCACCTTAAGCCTTTTAACCTGTTGATCATAAACAGATTCTAAACAAAAGGTAGTGAGTGAAAGAGAATGATTAAGAGTAACCAAACTTAATTTTAAACACTGCCTAAGGACTTTTGGATTCAACATGCCTTCTTAAACTTATTGTTCTAAGCAAAAGACAAGGTTCTCTTCCCTTAAGATCAATGCAATTCATGAACAAATGATTCAGCTAGCTAAACTAGGTTCAAGATGTCACATTTTAACAATTTCTAAATACATGAAAACAATTCAATAGAATTCATGATTTACTAACCACCTAGATACCAAACTTCCTAGAGTTCTAACTCACACAACCATCAATGAAATCAATAAAATAGTTGGATTAGAGTTTAGAAATAGCCTGAATGCATAGACTTTGATACTAAGTCTTTGCATTTGTGTTTTAGGAACTGGTTCTGATCTAGGCACTCCCTCTCATTGAAAGCGCCTTTGGTGGTGAAGCAATGCCTCCTTCTTTGGAGCAGCAACCTATGTAGAATCATTTAAAACTTCCTTCTTACAAGGTTTATCCTTTCTTCAAACCTCTCTTCCTTGCATTTTCCATCCATTCTTGACGACAAGAAGATAGTTCATTCCTTTTGCACACTCCATGAGTGTATGCATGTGAAACCTAAAACAAAACTTGAAAAACGCCTTCCAAACTCTGGTTAGTCCCTTATCTACTAGACTAAGCATATTCTCCTGAAGATTTTGACCAGGATCACGAGTTTAGACACTTCAAATCATGCAACAAGGGCTGCTACACACAGACCTACCTCACGCGCCCTCTACTTGCTAAGGGCGAGTGAGCAACTGATCCTAACAACTCCAACCGCCTCCTAACCACTTGCCAACAGCTATACCGTCTCTTTACTACTCATACATAGAAGATTCAGAGGTGATAACCGTTTTCAATAACCAACAAGACTTCGAAAACAACATTCCCACCTTTTTTCCAAATTCGAAATTTTTCTTATCTTGCAAGAAACACTTTCTTGAAGTCAAAAAATCATTGGATTGCAATCAAACTTTCTGAACCTCTTCACAACATCCTAAACTAAGATTTGATCGTCCAAGATTCGAAACAGATCGAGAAAATTGAGAGATTGAAGTCAGTTACCCAGAAGAGGACGAAACAGGACCGATTTCAAGAAACAGAGCAAGGAAGCTACAAAACTTGAAAAGGGGCAAAGCAGACCTCCCGATTCATCAACTAGACTCAATATACTTGAGTTTTCGCTTTGGAATCACGTGATTTGATGAAGTTTTGACGAAGTTATGCTTGTTGCAATGTCGGAGATTCCCGATGGAGCCGATCGCGACGCCGTCGAGAAGAACTGATCAATAACGTCTTTAAAATCACCTTAGGGTAAGACCGGACCTCTTGATTCTTCAACAGGACTCTTTCTTCTACAGTTTTGGCGGTGGTTTGATTGAAATTGATGAAGATCTCGAGCTTTTATGGTCGCTTCAATGGAGTCCTTCGCGGAGGAAGACGATCGCGGATATCTGTTGCAAGAAAACTCATATCTTTTGATTCCCGTGGCCAAATGATGCGATTCAAGTTGTCGAGTCTTCAGAATTCGCCGGAGAACAATCCGGAAAAAACAGATCGTGAAAATCTGTCGTGGTTCGATCGGAATTCACGATCAAAGATGGCGGACTTCTCGGCAGCCTTGGTTTTGAAGGTAGCGCAAGAACTTGAAGATTTTGAAGGTTTCATGAAGAGAATCGATCGAAACCTGCTCTGATACCATGTGAGAATGAGAAATAATGATTCACCATTGGTGAAGAGAGAGTTTTAGAGAGAGAAAGGATTTATTTTTATTATTATGAAGAGAATGATTCATCTTACTTACAAATGTGAAGATAGTAAGGTATTTATACTAATCTAGTCTAGGCTTGTTTGGATACAAGGATAGCCTTATACTTGAATGGCTACAAGGATAACATAACACTAGAAAACAAACAAGCTTTAGACACTCTCCTTTAACCTAGATAGCCTCACGCCTTTGTACTTGTAAGTGAAGGCTTTTATCTTCCATTATTTCTTCTTCATTCCAACAGGACAAACTATAGGAGATCACCTCATTAAAAACCTCAAAGTGTAAAACCCAAATGGGACAAAAACAACTTTGAGGGAAAAAGAGTATGATCCCTCTAGTTAAGGGACTCACTCAGTAATGCTTATCAATCCAAGTCTTGGTAGAATGGACTCACACACCTTTGTAGTGGCGGCCTTAGTGAATACATCCGCCAATTGATCAGAACTTCTTGTATAGCATGGCAACACTATTCCTTGTTCAACCGCCTGTCTTACCTTGTGGCAATCTACTTCAATGTGCTTAGTCCTCTCATGGAACACTGAGTTTGAAGCTATATGAATGGCTGCCTGATTGTCACAATGCATAGTAATAGGCCTTGAGTCTTCAATTTGTAAATCCTTAAGGACAGCCTTGATCCAAATTAGTTCATTTGTAAGTTTCTTCATGGCTCTATATTCAGCTTCAGCACTGGAACATGAGACCACCTTCTGTTTCTTAGTTTTCCAAGTCACTAGATTTCCCCCCACAAAGGTACAATAGCCGGTTGTTGATCTTCTATCATTCCTATCACCAGCCCAATCAGCATCACAATATCCTACTATCTCTGTGTTTTTGTTGCAACTCATCCAGATTCCATGATCATAAGTTCCTTTCAAGTATCTTAACACTCTTTCCAACATCTCCCAGTGCTTAACCGTGGGTGATTGCATATGCTGACTCACCTGGTTCACTGCAAAACAAATATCTGGTCTAGTAAGAGTTAGATAGATAAGCTTACCTACCAATCTCCTATATTGTTTTGGATCATCATAGAGTTGGTCTACAGTCTCTCCATCAACAGCCGTTTTGTATCCATCTTCAATAGGAGTGCTAATAGGTTTTGCATCCTTCTTTCCTGTTTCATTCAACAATTCCAAAACATACTTTCTCTGGGACAAGAACAAACCCTCTTTAGACCTACATATTTCAATCCCTAAGAAATATTTCATTAAACCAAGATCCTTGATATCAAACTTAGACTTAAGATATTCTTTAGTCTCTTGAATACCATCCTTATTACTACCTGTGATAATGATATCATCAACATAAACTAATACCACAATAATACCTAAACCGCTAGGTAAAGTAAATAGAGTATGATCAACTTCAGATCTTCTAAAACCTCTATCTCTTAAAGTCATACTAAGTTTATGATACCAGGCTCTTGGAGATTGCTTTAATCCATAGATGGCCTTCCTTAATCTCAAAACATTGTCATCCTTCACCAAACCTTCTAAACCGGGAGGTGGCTTCATATACACCTCTTCTTCTAATTCTCCTTGGAGGAATGCATTCTTCACATCCATCTGCCACAACTCCCAATCAAGGTTAGTAGCAAGAGAAAGTACAATTCTTACAGTGTGAAGCTTTGCAACTGGAGCGAATGTATCTCCAAAGTCTTCTCCATATGTTTGAGTAAAACCTCTTGCTACAAGTCTAGCCTTATACCTTTCAATCTCACCATTACTCCTGTACTTAATAGTAAACACCCATTTAGAACTTACTGCTTTCTTACCTTTGGGCAAATATGACTCATCCCAAGTATGGTTTCTCATCATAGCTTCTATTTCATCTTGAACAGCATCTCTCCAAACCTTCAGTTCCATAGCTTCCTCATATGTGTTAGGAATATGATTTTGATCTAATGAGCTAATGAATACCTGATGTTCTGCTGGGAATTGAGCAAATGAACAAGTAGCTTGTATAGGATGTTCTACTGCTTGAGCATTGTAGTAGACCCTAGTGTTGACCCAGTTTGCCGGATCTCTCCTTATCCTTGTACTTCTTCTTAATACTTGAGGTGATTCAACAACCGCTACTTCATGATCATAGACTTGATCAGGACCAGCTGGTACACTCTCCCCCTCATGATCAAGACTAGGATGCACATTTGACGAACTACTTTGAGGATACTCCCCCTCTCCATCAAGGCCGTGTCCCAGTCCCATTGTTCCATGATCAGATGCTGCCGACTCATGATCACTTTGAGTTGGTACGTGCGCAGTAGGTGGTACCACTGGTTCATGTTGAGAAGAAGGTACTCCTTCTTGAGAACTTTGAGTCTGTTCATGCCCTGATCTAGACTGCCTAGAAACATCAAAACTTTCCAACAATTTTCTAAGATAGGCATTAGTATCAGTACTAGAATTAGACAAATTCTTGATTGTTTCCCAAGTTCCATCAGTATAATAAGACTTTTCTTCAAGAAACTTGACATCTCTAGATACTAATACCTTTTGTGATTCAGGATTATAACATTTATAACCCTTTTGAGTAGAGGAGTAGCCTATAAACATCGCCCTAGTACTCTTTTCTTCCAACTTATTTCTCCTTTCTCCTGGTACTAAGACAAAGCACAAGCAACCAAAAACTTTCAAGTGATCAATATGTGGTTTGGTTTTATTTAGTACCTCATATGGTGAGATGTCATCAAGAACTTTAGTGGGTAGTCTATTTATTAGGTAGCACGCCGTGAGTACTGCATCACCCCAAAACTTTTTAGGTACATGTCTATAAAACATTATAGACCTAGCAACCTCCATAAGGTGTCGGTTCTTCCTCTCAGCTACCCCATTCTGTTCAGGGGTATAAGAGCAACTAGTTTGATGAAGAATTCCATACTTAAGTAGATAATCTCTTAATGCTTTGCTTGTGTACTCTCCTCCATTATCTGTTCTAAAAACCTTAATCTTTGCATTATACTGATTAGTAATATAAGAATGAAAGTTAATAAAGGCCTCTAGAACTCTATCTTTGGAAGGTAACAAAGTAATCCAGGTATACTTAGACTTTTCATCTATTAAAGTAACAAAATATTTTTGTTGTTCTCTAGAGACACAAGGAGCTGTCCACACATCAGAATGAATAAGATCAAAACAGTAATCATATGTATGAGAAGAACTAGGAAAAACCGTTCTACAATGTTTACCAAGAATGCAAGCTTCACATTCACTTTGATTAAAAGAAATATTAGGAAACACCAATTCAAGAGCTTTAAAATGTGGATGACCTAACCTAGCATGCCACAATGTTCCATCTTTGAGCTCATTATTACTAGACAAGCAAGAACCTAAACTAGAAGATAGATCAGTAAGAATGTAAAGGTCGTCCTTAGTGCCGCCTCTGCCAAGCATCCTCTTTGTTTCAATATCCTGAAAACAACACTCATTAGGACTAAAGATCACATTACAATTCAAATCATTTGTAGCTCTCTTTACAGAAACCAAGTTAGATGTGAATGATGGCATATAAAATGCTTTACTATCTTTTTCAAACAACCTTAGATTACCTATTCCTTTAATTGGGATTTTGGTTCCATTAGCAATAACAACATTTCCTAAGGCAGGTTCTAGATTGTTTATCAAGTTTATATCACTAATCATATGATGAGATGCTCCTGAATCTACTATTAATGGTTTGTTAATAGTATGAACATTATAAGAAGCATGAAGTGATTGTCCAACAACTTTACCAGATGTTTCTTGTAGAGCTTTAATGATGGCATCAAGGTCCGATTTTGTAACATACTCTTGACCGGATGATGTTGATGCAACCTGTACTTCTTTTCCTGATCTCTGGCCAATTTCAAAAGTATTGTTAGCCTGAGAGACATGTAATGGAACACTTACTTGGTTCCCTCGTCCGGATAAGTTGTTTCTGAAGTTGGTCACTCTATTAGCATCACGCCATCTAGGAATAGAAGTAGGTTTCAGATGTGGGTGAAGAGTCCAGCATTGATCCTTATGATGTCCCTTCTGTTTGCAATGAGCACAAACCGCATTTCTCTTGTCATCCCTTTTGAAGAAGCTCTTGTTTGCAGTTACTAAGTCTCCTTTGCTCCCAAACAAACCATGAGACCCCTGTTCCTTTTGGACCTTTGCGCATACATCTTCCAAGCTTGGCAACTTATCTTCACGCAATAGGTGTTTAATCAAATCGGCATAGCTGGAGTTTAAAGTCATCAAGAGCCCAAAGACTTTGTCTTGTTCCCTTCTCTCATGAAGGATCATCGGATCAGTAGTAGCCGGTCTTAACATCTCCAACTCAGCCCAAAGTGCTCTAAAAACCCCAAAATGCTTGGTGAATTCAACCTCATCTTGTCTTAACTCATTTATAGACTTCTTGACTTCAAAAATCCTCATGAGATTTGAGGTATTGCCATAGACATTTTGAAGAGTGTCCCATAAGTCCTTAGCATTCTCACAATAAGAATAGGCTTCTAATAGGGACTTCTCAAGAGAATTTTGTATGATGGAGAGAACCATCTGATCTTCTTGGAACCATTTCCCTTCTTCCTCAGTTTGAGCGGCCTGATCCTCCAGAACCTCTCCTTCTATTCCAACATTTGGAGTTCTACCATGAAGAATGTGAGACCATAAGCCCCTACTACATAGAGTCGTCTTCATTGTCCTAGTCCAAAGAAGATAATTTGCTCCTTTGAGAATAATTGGAGCCATAACTAGTTGTTTCTGAAACTCCATAATAACACCTTGGAGGCGTGAACCACAAGATAACAAGCTGTTCTAAACAACTCTTAACCACTTGTAAACCGACCAAACAGCTTCCTATTTTGAATAGGAATAATCCAATCACTAAGAATGATCCAAGATTAGACTAAATCTCATGCAACAATCAAATTTCAGTTCCCGCCAATTTCAATTTGAAAAATTGCGATTCCTTATCCAACAAGAAACCCTTCCTTGAAGTCGAATAATCACTGGATTTCAATCAAACTTCCTGAACCCCTTAACAAGATACTAAACACAGATTTGATCGTCGAAGATTGGAGAAGGTTCGAAGAAATTTGAAGAATCAAAGAAGAATATCCAGGAGATGACTAAAAACAGAGCCTACTTCGAGAACAGAGCAAAGGGAGTACCAAACATGCAAAGGGGCGAAGCGGACCTCTCGATTCTTCAAATAGACTCAATAAACTTGAGATTTGACTTTGGAAACGCGTGATTTGGTGAAGAATTGAAGGAGAAAAGGTTGTTACACGGTGAAGAACTCGCGGCGAAGTCGATCGCGCCACCGTCGGAAGCAAAGATTGATAACTTTTGATTCTGTCAACCAAATTTCGTGATTCCACCTGGGATGTGATCAGAATTCGCCGGAGAATAATCCTGTCGTGATTTGATGAAGATTTGAATGAGATTCGATCGTTGTTGGATGAAGAACTCACGGAGGAGACGATCGCGACACCGTACGGGCAAGAAGTTGACAACTCTTGATTCCGTCGACCAAATTTCGTTATTCCACCGGGGTTATGATCAGAGTTCGCCGGAGAATAACCTTTGAGAAAGAAGTTTGCAAAAGAAGATCAAGACTTCCCAAGAAACGTGACAGATGATCGGAGGACCTCGCGGCGTGGTTAGTTTCAAAGGTTGTAGTGAGATATTGAATCAAAGATCGAATAATATGCAGGAAACCTGCTCTGATACCATGTAAGATTTGAAGAATGATGAAGATTATTGAAGAATGGTGAAAGATTGATATCGAATGCTAGAGAGAATGTGAGAGAGAATTGTGAATGAAAGAGTTTTGAGAATAGAGTAGTATTGAATTAATTCGAAAATGTGGAGTACAAGGGTATTTATAGGTGATTACATGATGTGTTAATCACACTTAATACACACGCCTACTCTTATTTACCTAGGTGATTACATGACTAATCTAACATACATGATTAATCTAACAGTGTTTACTAAAGCTGTAACCTTGAAGACAGGCGGTTCCATCTACCCTAGACTTGGTTTGATGTCTCTTCCACACTTATGATCCCAACATGGAGTGTTATACTCTTTTTCCCTAGAAAAGGTTTTGTCCCAATTGGGTTTTTCCTTCTCTAGGTTTTTAATGAGGTAATACTTCATGGTTGCAAGCTTAGACATTTTCCATGTCTTAAGCTTGAGGGGGAGTGTTGGAATGATGAAGTATGATGAATTCATCTAAGGAGTGTATTGGCGTCTTTCACTTGTATATGCCTTAGACTTGTGTAGATTAATGATAAGTATATCTCTGTATCCAAACAAGTCTAGAATAGGATTAGTATAAATAGGTGTCTCTCACTCACTTTGTAAGTATGAAAATTCATTCTTCTAAAAATTCTAATAAGATCATTCTCTCTTTTCTCTCTAATCTCTTTCTCTCTCAATCTCTAATTCTCAAATTCTCTCAATCATCAAATCTTTCAACTCCATTCCTCAATTCAGCTACTCAACTCTCTTTCCAAACAAACCATTTTCTCAAAACCCTTACCATTTGCTTTCATCCAGTGGTTAATAGCTATACCCAACGGTCCCTAGCTCAAATTCAAACAAAAACGTGTGTAAACACCATGGAAAGTTCAAGAGTGGTTGTTCCAGTGACACTGAAAGGGGTCAACTACCTTTTATGGGCTAGAACCACCAAGACAGTGTTGTGTAGCCGTGGCTTATGGAGCCACATCCTCAAGAGTGAAACTTCCATTGCCATGACTGAAGAAGGTGGCCAAGAAGTCGCCATCATGAATAAAGACCGCTGGTTTCAAGAAGACCAACTGGTGCTATCCGTGATCCAAAACTCCCTTGAAGCATCTCTCCTTGAAACTTATTCTTATTGTGAGACAGCCAAGGAGTTATGGGAGACACTTCAAAATGTTTATGGCAACACTTCCAATCTCAGTCGTGTCTTTGAAGTAAAGAAGGCCATTAATGAGTTAACTCAAGAAAACATGGAGTTCACTCAACACTTTGGCAAGTTCAGATCATTGTGGGCTGAACTTGAAATGCTTAGACCAAGCACCATGGATCCCAAGGTGCTAAATGAAAGACGTGAGCAAGATAAGGTCTTTGGACTCCTCTTGACTCTAAACCCAAGTTACAATGATCTTATCAAGCATATCTTAAGGTCAGACACTCTTCCAAGTCTTGAAGAAGTATGCAATAAGATTCAGAAGGAACAAGGATCATTAGGCCTCTTTGGAGGCAAAGGAGAGCTCATCACAGCCAAAAAGGCAAACACCTACCAGAAAGGAGGCTTGAACCGTGGGGAAAGAAGAGGATTCTGTGATTATTGCAAGAAAGAAGGCCACACTAAGGACAAGTGTTGGATTCTCCATCCACACTTAAAGCCAAAATGGGTAGACCAACCAAGGGCCAATCTCTCCCAAGAAGCAACTCATGAGGCAAGAGCCAAGGCTAGCACTAGCTCATCCACGCCAACCAATGAAGAAGGGAAAGCCCTTGCAACATTTCAACAAGAATTCGTTAGAAAATCGGACCTTGATGCACTGATAAAAGCACTTAAGGAAGCTAATACCTCTGGTAACTCTTTTCAAGCTCTAAATCTCACTAAGCCACTTATTGTAGATTCAGGAGCTTCTCATCACATGATTAGTGACAAAAATCTACTTATCAATATGAAACCGGCTTTAGGAGATGTAGTAATAGCTAATGGTGATAAGATACCAATAAGCGGAATTGGAAACCTGAAATTGTTTAATAAAGAATCAACAGCCTTCTATATGCCCACATTCACCTCAAACTTGCTAAGTGTTAAGAAAACAACCTCTGATCTTAATTGTTATGCTATATTTGGTCCTAATGATGTTTACTTTCAGGATATTAAGACTAATAAGGTGTTTGGAAAGGGAGTGTCCAAGGATGACTTGTATGTGCTTGAAGACACACAACCAGATTTCTCTTTATCTATTGCTTTCAACTCTGTTTTGAATAAGGCTAATAGTGCTATTTGGCATTCTAGATTAGGACATCCTCACTCTAGGGCTTTAGAACTATTGTTGCCAAGTATGTCTTTTAAAAATGATGAATGTGAAGCTTGTATACTAGGTAAACATTGTAAATCAGTGTTTCCTAAGTCTACAACTATATATGAAAATTGCTTTGATCTCATTCACTCTGATGTTTGGACTTCACCATGCACATCTAGAGACAACCATAAATACTTTGTTACATTCATAGACCAAAAATCAAAATATACTTGGGTAACACTATTGCCAACAAAAGATAGAGTCCTAGAAGCCTTCACTAAATTTCAAATGTATGTGACAAACCATTATAATGCCAAGATCAAAATTTTTAGATCAGATAATGGAGGGGAATATACAAGTCTAGCATTCAAACAACACTTAGATAAACATGGAATCATCCATCAAACAAGTTGTCCTTACACGCCCCAACAAAATGGAGTGGCTGAAAGAAAGAACAGGCATCTCATGGAAGTGGCACGGTCTATCATGTTCCAAAGCAATGTCCCAAAGAAGTTTTGGGGAGATGCACTTGTTACCGCTTGCTACCTCATCAATAGACTCCCCACAAAAATCTTGGAGGATTTATCCCCATTTGAGGTACTTAATAAGAGTAAACCATCTATTTCACACTTACGTGTCTTTGGGTGTGTTTGTTATGTTCTTATTCCAGGAGAACAAAGGAATAAGTTAGAAGCAAGAAGTGTGAAAGCCATGTTTATAGGGTATTCCACTACCCAAAAGGGATACAAGTGCTACAATCCAGAGACTAGAAAGGTGCTAGTCTCACGAGATGTGAAGTTTGTAGAAGCAAAGGGGTTCTATGAAGATAAGAATTGGGATGATCTTAAAGATCTCTCCCAATCTCCATCAGACCGAGCTACCAATCTTAAACATCTTATGGAGAACCTAGGAATCTCATTCCCTAATGCACCAGCTGCTTCTCCATCACCAGCCACTTCTCCTCCTCCTCCTCCTTTTGATGTTGCCCCGGCTATTCCTCTTGATCATGAGGGGGGCACAGAGGATGAACAAGAGATTGCATCTGAATCACACGACCAGGATGCAAGCTCTAGTGTCCATAATCAAGAAGAATATGCGCCAGAAGTTCAGACTGAGGAAGAAGAATATCAAGAAGAACAAGTGGTGCTAAGGAGAAGCCAATGATTGAAGAAACCAGCCTCAAATTGGATCAATACCAGAGTCTACTACAATGCACAAGCAGTAGCCCATCCAACACAAGTGATTTGCTCTCTAGCTCATATTCCTTCAGAACACCAAGCCTTTACAACAGCTCTAGATCAAGGGCAGGTTCCAAGAGACTATGAGGAAGCTAAGGAGCATAAGGTGTGGAGAGAAGCAGTTAAGGCTGAATGTAAGGCCATGGAGATCAATCACACTTGGGATGAAGCTGATCTACCTAAGGACAAGAGGACAGTGAGCTCAAGATGGATCTTCACCATCAAATACAAAAGCAATGGAGAGATAGAACGATACAAGACTAGATTGGTAGCAAGAGGGTTCACTCAGACCTATGGAGAAGACTGATAGTTTTAGAAGTTTAGGAAGAGTGGAGAGAGTTTAGGCGAGAGATTGAGTAAGCACATATTATTAGAATAGGATTTCTTGATTACAAAGAGAGACCTTAATGATCCTTTTATACAGAAATAGATAACCTAGAAGCGACTACTTTAGGTAAGAGTGTGAGCTTCCTCTTTAGTGCTGGCGCCTCTTTCCCCTTTTGTGCTGGCAGAGGTGAGTCACCAATCCTTCTAGAAGATTCATTACTAGCCGTTAACACTCCTTCCCTTGGTGAATTGCTTACTCATTCCAACACTCTCCCTCAAGTTTTACATCATTGGTGAATGATTAAAACTTGGACATCAAGAGGATTCACCTCATTAAAAACCTTAGAATGCAAAACCCAGTGGGAGAAAAACATTCTAAGGGAAAACACTCAAGCTTAGTATGAATGAACTCACAAACCTTCAAACTTGCCGCCTTGGTGAAGATATCAGCCAATTGATCAGAACTTCTTGTATAGCATGGAAGTATGATTCCTTTCTCCACAGCCTCTCTAACCTTGTGGCAGTCCACCTCAATGTGCTTGGTTCGTTCATGGAAGACAAAATTGGATGCAATATGAATGGCTGCCTGATTATCACAATGCATTGTGATAGGTGTGCTGCTTTCAATGCTGAAGTCTTTGAGAAGAGCCTTTAGCCATATACACTCGGTAGTTAACTTCCTCATAGCCCTATATTCAGCTTCAGCACTTGAACAGGATACTACTTTCTGCTTCTTGGTCTTCCAAGTGACAAGATTACCACCTATGAAGGTGCAATAACCAGTAGTTGATCTTCTGTCTTTCCTATCCCCAGCCCAATCAGCATCACAATAGCCAACTACTTCAGCGTTTCCATTCTTTCCCATCCATATTCCCTGAGTGTAAGTCCCTTTCAAGTATCTCAGAATGCGTTGTATCATCATCCAATGATTCTTCCCAGGGGCTTTCATATACTGACTTACCTGATTCACAGCAAAGCACAAGTCAGGTCTTGTAATTGTCAGATATATGAGCTTACCAACAAGTTTCCTGTATAGCTTCGGATCCTCAAATGTCTCTTCATCTTGCTCCCCCTCAGTTTTAGCCTTGTAACCATCTTCTAAGGGCGTTCTTGCTGCTTTTGAATCCATCATTCCTGCATTAGTTAGTAAGTCTACAATGTATTTCCTCTGAGATATAAACAACCCATCTTTAAACCTGCAGACTTTAATACCCAAGAAATATTTGAGTTCACCAAGATCTTTAATGTCAAACATAGCTTTAAGATATTCTTTTGTAGCAGAAATTCCTACCTTGTCATTCCCAGAGATGATAATATCATCCACATAAATGAGAATGACAACTATACCTTCTTGGTTATGTAAGGTGAATAAGGTGTGATCGGATTCTGATCTCCTGAAACCTCTGTCTCTTAGAGTGACGTTCAACTTGTGATACCAGGCCCTAGGTGACTGTTTAAGGCCATAGATTGCCTTTCTTAATCTAAGGACTTTCCCTGGTGCAACTGAGTCTTCTAATCCAGGTGGAGGGGTCATGTAGACTTCTTCTTCTAATTCTCCTTGAAGGAATGCGTTTTTGACATCCATCTGCCATAGTTCCCAGTCTAAGTTTGCAGCAAGAGACAAAACAACTCTGATTGTATGAATTTTTGCTACTGGAGCAAATGTGTCTCTAATCTTCTCCATAGGTCTGGGTGAATCCTCTTGCTACTAGTCTGGCCTTATATCTCTCAATCTCCCCATTACTTTTGTATTTGATGGTGAAAATCCATCTAGAGCTCACTGCCTTCTTTCCTTTTGGTAAGTCTGCTTCATCCCATGTATGATTTTTCTCCATTGCAGTTCTTTCTGCTCCCACGGCATCTCTCCAGACTTTTAGCTCCTTAGCTTCATCATAAGTCTTGGGAACTAACTCTTGATCTAGACTGCCTGTGAAAGCCAGATGTTGTTGTGGAATATGGACCATGTTGCAAACCGCTTGAGTAGGATGAGCCACTGCATTACTATTGTAGTAAACTCTCGTGTTCTTCCAGTTTGCTGGAGGAAATCGTTGTCTAGTGCTTCTCCGGAGTTCTAATGATGCTGGTACTTCATGCGAGTGTTGATGTTGATCATTGGTATTTCCAGAACTCGAACCAACTTCAGCTTCTGAGTTTCCTTCAGAGTTACTTGGACCGGTTTGTGACTCAGGTTCAGATTCTCTTCTTTGGATGTTGTTTGAATTAGTAGCTGAATCTTCATCCTCCTCATCATGACCATAGTCTTGTTGTCCCCCCCTCAGGATGAAGAGGATGATGCTGCGAATGCTGATGAGTGTCTGGACCAAAAGAGGATATACCCAGGTTCTCTAAGATCTTCTTTAAATTCTCAGCCTGGTTGGGCGATTGAGAAGATATGTCTTTGATAGACTCCCACGTACCATCCGAGAAATAGCTTTTGTCTTCAAGAAACTTAACATCCCGGGAGATAAGAACACGGTTGGTATCAGTATTGTAGCACTTGTACCCTTTCTGTGTGGTTGAATATCCAAGAAACATGGCCTTTGTGCTCCTAGCCTCTAACTTGTTCCTCTGTTCCCCTGGGATCAACACATAGCAAACACATCCAAACACTCTAATATGATCAAGATGAGGTTTGGTTTTAGTAAGTACCTCAAACGGTGAAATGTCATGAAGGATTTTGGTCGGAAGTCTGTTGATTAAGTAGCAGGCCGTAACTAAGGCATCACCCCAAAACTGTTTAGGAACCTTCCTATGAAACATCATGGCTCTAGTCACCTCCATTAAGTGTCTGTTTTTCCTCTCAGCAACTCCATTCTGCTGAGGGGTATAGGGACAACTTGTCTGGTGCTCAATTCCATGTTTGTTGAGATAGTGTTTAAAGGCCTGGCTAGTATACTCCCCACCATTATCTGATCTTAGACATTTAACTTTAGCATCATATTGGTTAGTCACATACTTGTTAAAACTCATAAACGCTTCAAGAACTCTATCCTTAGATGGCATTAAGGTAACCCAAGTGTATTTTGACTTCTCATCTATGAAACTAACAAAATACTTGTGATTATCTCTAGAGACACATGGGGCAGTCCAAACATCAGAGTGAACAAGATCAAAGCAGTTTTCATACATTGTTTGAGACTTAGGAAAAACAACCTACAGTGTTTTCCAAGGATACAACCTTCACATAATTCATTATTGAAAGACATCCTAGGGAACATTAACTCTAGTACTTTAAGATGAGGATGACCAAGCCTAGCATGCCACAGATCACCATTCATCTTAGAATTATTGAAATTTGAAAAACAGGAAGCTAAACGACTAGGAGAACTAGGAGATAAGTCTTCAAGCACATATAGATCATTTCTGGTAACACCTTGTCCAAGAATCTCCTTAGTTTCAATATCCTGAAACACAAAGTCATTAGGCCCAAAGATAGCATGACAGTTTAAATCGGTTGTAGCTCTCTTGACAGATAGAAGGTTAGAAGTGAATGAGGGCATATAAAAGGCTCTAGATTCCTTATTGAATAATCTAAGATCACCTATTCCTTCTATTGGCACATTTGTTCCATTTGCTATCAAGACATTCCCTACAGCCGGTTTAATGTTCTTAATCAAATTCATATCACTGATCATATGGTGAGATGCCCCTGAATCTACAATTAATGGTTTAGTCTTAGTGAAAGCATTAAATGAGGCATGTAATGATCTACCAACAATCTCATTACCAGAGTTGTCTTTGAATGCTTTGATGAGAGCTTCAAGATCGGATTTCCTGACATACTCTGACTGCATTGGTTGGTATGGCACCATATGAGCTGGGTGAGTTTGAGAACTTCCAATGCATGATGAACTTGAGGAGCTGGCTTGTTGATTAGAGCTAGCTGGGCCGTGAGCTATTTGGTATGGGAGGTTCTTCTTGGGATAGTATCCAGTTTCCTGAGTGAAGTGAGCTCTAGGAACTTCCTTCCACTTGTTTGGCTTGAGATGTGGATGAAGAATCCAACACTTATCTCTGGAATGTCCTTTCCGTTTACAATGATCACACATTATGCTCTTCTTGTCTTCCGGTTTGTAAAACCCTTTATTTGCTGAGATGGGTTCTTCTTCAGTCTTGTATGTGCTTTTGTGAGCCGTGAGAAGGTCACCTTTTCTTCCAAACAATCAATTTGATCCGGATTCCTTCTGTATTTGAGAGCATACATCTTCAAGGGAAGGGAGTTTATCTGCCCTCAAGATGTGTTTAATGAGATCGTTGTATGTGGGACTGAGAATCATGAGAAGGCTAAAGACTTTATCTTGTTCCCGCCTTTCCTTAATGACTTCAGGATCAAAGGACACAGGTCGGAGCATATCTAATTCTGCCCATAAGGAACTGAACTTCCCAAACAAGGAGGTGAAGTCTGGATCGTCTTGACTTAGATTGTTGATGGCCTGCTTGACTTGAAAGATCATGCTAAGGTTGGAGGTGTTGCCATAGACCTTCTTGAGAATAGTCCATAGTTCCATTGATGTTTCACAGTGTGAGTAGGACTCCAGGATTGGACCATCTAAGGAGTTTTGCAGAACGGATAGGACATATAGGTCCTTCTGATGCCACTTTCGCTCATCCGTGATGACCATTTCATCACCATCTTCATTCTGGATTAGACTAGGAGGTGCTTCATTAAATAGGAGATGATCTCCCAAACCCCGGCCTCCAAGAGCAGTCTTTATCATGCGAGACCATAAGACATAGTCTAAACCTTTAAGGATCACTGGAACGGCTATTTGGCAAGTGTTCTCCATGAGGAAGGTTTTAGGTCCGTACAACAATGGTGGATAAAGCTTGGTCTTCACGGTAAGGCAAAGATCACTGTTGTTTGAGTAGATTGATGATTGGTTCTGGTAAGAAGACTTGAAATGGGACGAAAAGATCCTCCTTTACTTAGTCTGGAACTTCAGCTGTAAAACCCTCGAACTTGTACGGACAGGTACAAAACCCTCTTTTCGCAGACTTGAATCTTGAAGCAAAATGCCTTCTTTTGGTCTTAAATGACTTCACCGGATGCAGGAAGGAAGGGTTTGTTGAGAAAGGAGACAAGAGGAGCTGCCTTTGAGGAGATTAGAAGGGTGTACGGATTTTGGGTTTCAACAGCACGATGAGCAAGATGAATACGGCTCAGTGAAGGAGGTTGAAAGATGGCTCCTTTTGAAAGTATTTTTGAACCGTGAAGCTTTAAGTAGCCTTTTAGTTCTTCTTTTGAGTAGAAACAAGTTTCAAACTTGTGGAATATGAGCTATGGTCCGTACATCAATGGCCGCGAGAGAAAGAGCAAGAACTGGTCCCAGCAAAGACTACTATAATCCGCATGATACCCACATCTAGTCTTCCTCAACTCATCACCAATGGTTCTGAGGATCTTAGATCTCAGAGAGGATAGGCTTGAACATGTTTACCATAGATTAAGTGCTTTAAGATCCAGAGAAGAAAAGATTTGCGGATTGAAAAGAGAGAGGAAATAAGAGTTTACGAATGATTCAGGGAAGATTTGTGAGCAAAAGCTCTGATACCATGACAGTTTTAGAAGTTTAGGAAGAGTGGAGAGAGTTTAGGCGAGAGATTGAGTAAACACATATTATTAGAATAGGATTTCTTGATTACAAAGAGAGACCTTAATGATCCTTTTATACAGAAATAGATAACCTAGAAGCGACTACTTTAGGTAAGAGTGTGAGCTTCCTCTTTAGTGCTGGCGGCTCTTTCCCCTTTTGTGCTGGCAGAGGTGAGTCACCAATCCTTCTAGAAGATTCATTACTAGCCGTTAACACTCCTTCCCTTGGTGAATTGCTTACTCATTTTAACAAAGACTACCATGATACATTTGCACCAGTAGCCAAACTACACACTGTAAGAGTTCTTCTATCTCTTGCTACTAACCTTGAATGGGAGTTATGGCAGATGGATGTCAAGAATGCTTTCCTACAAGGAGAATTAGAGGATGAAGTCTATATGACACCTCCACCTGGTCTTGAAGACACAGTAACTCCAGGAAAGGTTCTAAGGCTAAGAAAAGCTATCTATGGACTTAAACAATCACCAAGAGCTTGGTACCACAAGTTGAGTATGACACTGAGAGATAGAGGCTTTAGGAAGTCTGAAGCTGATCACACTCTCTTCACACTCCAAAACCAATCAGGTATGGTAGTCATTCTCATTTATGTAGATGATATAATCATCTCAGAGAATGACAAGGTAGGAATTCAATCAACTAAAGATTATCTTAAGTCTGTTTTTGATATTAAAGACTTAGGTGAACTTAAGTACTTTCTAGGGATAGAAGTATGCCGAACAAAAGAAGGCCTCTTCTTATCACAAAGGAAGTACACACTTGATCTTCTAACTGATGCAGGAAAGTTAGAAGCCAAACCAGCAAAGACTCCCCTAGAGGAAGGCTATAAGGTGGAACGTGAGGGGGAGCTTGGAGATGAACCGTTTGAAGAAACCAAACTCTATAGGAAGATGGTTGGTAAGTTAATCTATCTAACCATTACTAGACCTGACTTGTGTTTTGCTGTGAATCAGGTCAGCCAACATATGCAAGCTCCAAAATTGCACCACTGGAATATGGTGGCCGGATCTTGAGGTACCTCAAAGGAACCCATGATCAAGGCATTTGGATGGGATGCAATGGGAGCTCAGAGATTGTAGGATATTGTGATGCTGATTGGGCTGGAGACAGTAATGACAGAAGATCAACAACCGGCTATTGCACATTCATTGGAGGCAATCTAGTCACTTGGAAGACAAAGAAGCAGAAAGTGGTCTCCTGCTCAAGTGCTGAAGCTGAATATCGTACCATGAGAAAGCTGACCACTGAACTCACTTGGCTCAAGAACCTTCTCAAGGATCTAAACATAGAAGTCTCAACACCAATCACCATGCATTGCGACAATCAAGCAGCCATACACATAGCATCCAACAATGTGTTTCATGAGAGAACCAAACACATTGAAGTTGACTGTCACAAGGTCAGACAAGTAGTGGAGCAAGGCATAATCTTACCGTGCTACACAAGAAGCTCAGATCAACTTGCAGACATTTTCACCAAGGCTGCAAGTCTCAAGGTATGTGAGTCCATCCTCCCAAAACATGGACTCATCAACCTTTCCAGCCAATGATTCTCCTAATCATGGAGTCCACACTCTTTTTCCCTTAGTATGGTTTTGTCCCAATGGGTTTTCCATTCAAAGGTTTTTAATGAGGTGGGTCTTCATGGTGCCAAGCTTAACCATTCATCTCATGGCTAAGCTTGAGGGGGAGTATTGGATTGAAGCCTTAGGCTTGAAGCTGAAAAAGTTAATGAAGCCCAAGCCCAAATCAGAAGTTCAAGGTCTGTGCATTAGGCTGAGATAATGAAGTGAAGCCCAGGGTCTGTCCACACATGTGCAACACAAGGCCTGAATTAAGTAAGCCCAAACAAGCCCAAAACTGTCCAAGACACCTTCTAGAAGCTCTCCTAGGCGTGGGTTTGGAGAGGGAAGGAAGAGTCACATGTTGGCTTAACCAATTTGAATTTCTAGCTGTTAGGAGCTGTCACTTTCACCATTTGGTGAAGTGCCTTTGTCTTATCTATATTCTCTAGCTATAAATACATTGTATGCTCACCATAAATCAATCAAGGAAATAGAATCCTCCTTCCATACTCTCTGTCTCACAATCTCTCTCTATTATTCTCACTCTTGTTCTTCCATTATCAAATATAAACCCAGAAACTCTCCTACCTATTCTAACTATTATTCTGCAAATTCTAACAAAATAGCCGTTCCAGTGATCCTCAAGGGTTTAAACTATGTCTTGTGGTCTCGCATGATAAAGACTGCTCTTGGAGGCCGGGGTTTGGGAGATCATCTCCTATTTAATGAAGCACCTCCTAGTCTAATCCAGAATGAAGATGGTGATGAAATGGTCATCACAGATGAGCGAAAGTGGCATCAGGAAGACCTATATGTCCTATCCGTTCTGCAAAACTCCTTAGATGGTCCAATCCTGGAGTCCTACTCACACTGTGAAACGTCAATGGAACTATGGACTATTCTCAAGAAGGTCTATGGCAACACCTCCAACCTTAGCAGGATCTTTCAAGTCAAGCAGGCCATCAACAATCTAAGTCAAGATGATCCAGACTTCACCTCCTTGTTTGGGAAGTTCAGTTCCTTATGGGCAGAATTAGATATGCTCCGACCTGTGTCCTTTGATCCTGAAGTCATTAAGGAAAGGCGGGAACAAGATAAAGTCTTTAGCCTTCTCATGATTCTCAGTCCCACATACAACGATCTCATTAAACACATCTTGAGGTCAGATAAACTCCCTTCCCTTGAAGATGTATGTGTAAACTTGAGGATTTAAGAATGATTTAGGGTTGAAGAGTTAGAATTGAGAGAGAATAGGAAGAAAAGGAATCGCATGTAAAGAAGAAAGAGATTGAAGAATGTAGAATCAAAAATTTTATTAAGGAGTATTCACCGTTACAAGAATGATTAGAAGAGTATTTATACTAAGCTTCCTATATGTGTTTGGATACAGGGTTAATCAAAATACTTATCTAAACATGATACCAAACACTCTCATAGTCGCCCATAATGATCCTCCTCATAATCCTTTTATGATCTAACACTCCCCCTCAAGCTTAACTATGATGAATGGTTAAGCTTGGACAAACTCTAGGAAATCACCTCATTAAAAACCTCAAAGTGTAAAACCCAATTAGGACAAAAACAACTTTGAGGGAAAAAGAGTATGACTTCTAAAGTTGAGAGGATTACTCAGCAATACTTGTTAGTCCCAATCTTGGAAGAATAGACTCATACACCTTTGTTGTAGCTGCTTTTGTAAAGACATCTGCCAATTGATCTGAACTCCTTGTGTAACACGGTAGTATGATCCCTTGTTCAACAGCTTGTCTCACCTTGTGGCAGTCTACTTCTATGTGTTCACTGAGTTAGAAGCTATATGAATGGCTGCCTGATTATCACAATGCATTGTAATAGGTCTTGAATCTTCAATTTGCAAGTCCTTAAGAACCGCCTTGATCCAGATTAGTTCATTTGTGAGTTTCTTCATGGCTCTATACTCGGCTTCAGCACTAGAACATGAGACCACCTTCTGTTTCTTGGTCTTCCAAGTCACAAGATTTCCTCCCACAAAAGTACAATAACCTGTTGTTGATCTTCTATCATTCCTATCACCAGCCCAATCTGCATCACAATACCCTACTATATCTGTGTTTTTATTGCAACCCATCCAAATTCCATGATCATAAGTGCCTTTCAAGTATCTGAGGATCCTTTCCAACATTCTCCAGTGATAAAGCGTGGGTTCTTGCATCTGCTGGCTTACCTGGTTTACTGCAAAACAAATGTCAGGTCTAGTAAGAGTAAGGTAAATGAGTTTACCTACAAGCCTCCTGTATAGTTTTGGGTCTTCATAAAGCTCCGCTTCAAGCTCACCCTGACTCACAGTTTTATACCCATCTTCCAAGGGAGTACTAACTGGTTTAGCTTCCACTTTTCCTGTCTCTTTCAACAATTCAAGTGTATACTTTCTTTGTGATAAGAAAAACCCCTCTTTAGATCTACATATTTCAATTCCCAAGAAATATTTCATTATACCAAGATCTTTAATATCAAATTTTGACTTAAGATAAGTCTTGGTTTCTTGAATACCTTCCTTATCATCAACATATACTAACACTACAATGATACCTGAGCAACTAGGTAGGGTGAAGAGTGTGTGATCAACCTCAGACCTCCTGAAACCTTTATCCCTCAATGTCATGCTCAATTTGTGATACCAAGCTCTTGGGGATTGTTTCAATCCATAAATTGCTTTTCTTAATCTCAAAACACCATGATCATTTACTAATCCTTCCAAACCGGGAGGTGGTTTCATATACACCTCTTCCTCTAGTTCTCCTTGGAGGAATGCATTCTTCACATCCATCTGCCACAACTCCCATTCAAGGTTAGTAGCAAGAGAAAGTACAATCCTTACAGTATGAAGTTTTGCAACTGGAGCAAAAGTATCTCCAAAGTCTTCTCCATATGTTTGAGTAAAACCTCTTGCAACAAGTCTGGCCTTATACCTTTCAATCTCACCATTACTCCTGTACTTAATAGTAAACACCCATTTAGAACTTACTGCTTTCTTACCTTTGGGCAAATATGACTCATCCCAAGTATGGTTTCTCATCATAGCCTCTATTTCATCTTGAACAGCCTCTCTCCAAACCTTCAGTTCCATAGCTTCCTCATATGTGTTAGGAATATGATTTTGATCTAATGAGCTAATGAATACCTGATGTTCTGTTGGGAATTGAGCAAATGAACAAGTAGCTTGTATAGGATGTTCTACTGCTTGAGCATTGTAGTAGACCCTAGTGTTGACCCAGTTAGCCGGATCTCTCCTTATCCTTGTGCTTCTTCGTAATACTTGAGGTGATTCAACAACCGCTACTTCATCATCATAGACTTGATCAGGACCAGCTGGTACACTCTCCCCCTCATGAGCAAGACTAGGATGTACAGTTGAAGAACTACTTTGAGTATACTCCCCTCTCCATCAGGGCCGTGTCCCAGTCCCATTGTTCCCTGATCTGATGCTGCCGACCCATGATCACTTGGAGCTGGTACATGTGCAGTAGGTGGTACCACTGGTTCATGCTGAGAAGAAGACGGTCCTTCTTGAGAACTTTGAGTCGGTTCAGGCCTTGATCTAAACTGCTTAGAAACATCAAAACTTTCCAACAATTTTCTAAGATAGGCATTAGTATCAGTACTTGAATTAGATAAATTCTTGATTGTTTCCCAAGTCCCATCAGTATAATAAGACTTTTCTTCAAGAAACTTGACATCTCTAGATACTAATACCTTTTGTGACTCAGGATTATAACATTTATAACCCTTTTGAGTAGAGGAGTAGCCTATAAACATCGCCCTAGTACTCTTTTCTTCCAACTTATTTCTCCTTTCTCCTGGTACTAAGACAAAGCACAAGCAACCAAAAACTTTCAAATGATCAATATGTGGTTTTGTTTTATTTAGTACCTCATATGGTGAGATGTCATCAAGAACTTTAGGGGGTAGTCTATTGGGTACATGTCTATAGAACATTATAGACCTAGCAACCTCCATAAGATGTCGGTTCTTTCTCTCAGCTACCCCATTCTGCTCAGGTGTATATGAGCAACTAGTTTGATGAAGAAATCCATATTTGAGTAGATAATCTCTTAATGCTTTGCTTGTGTACTCCCCTCCATTATCTGTTCTAAGAATCTTAATCTTTGCATTATACTGGTTAGTAATGTAAGAGTGAAAGTTAATGAAAGCCTCTAGAACTCTATCTTTGGAAGGTAACAAAGTGATCCAGGTATACTTAGACTTTTCATCTATAAAAGTAACAAAGTATTTTTGTTGTTCTCTAGAAACACAAGGAGCTGTCCATACATCAGAGTGAATAAGATCAAAGCAACGATCATACTTATGAGAAGAATTAGGAAAGACAGTTCTACAATGTTTACCAAGAATGCAAGCTTCACATTCACTTTGATTAAAAGAAATATTCGGAAACACCAAATCAAGAGCTTTAAAATGTGGATGACCTAACCTAGCATGCCACAATGTTCCATCATCAAGCTCATTATTACTAGACAAGCAAGAAACTAAACTAGAAGATAGATCACTAAGAATGTATAGATCGTCCTTAGTGTCGCCTCTGCCAAGCACCCTCTTTGTTTCAATATCCTGAAAACAACACTCATTAGGACCAAAGATCACATTACAATTCAAATCATTGGTAGCCCTTTTTACAGAAACCAAGTTAGATGTAAATGATGGCATATAAAATGCTTTACTATCCTTTTCAAACAATCTTAGGTTACCTACTCCTTTAATTGGAATTTTAGTTCCATTAGCAATAACAACATTCCCTAAAGCAGGTTCTAAATTGTTTATCAAACTTATGTCACTAATCATATGGTGAGATGCTCCTGAATCTACTATTAATGGTTTAGTAATAGTATGAACATTATAAGAAGCATGAAGAGATTTGCCAACAATTTTACCAGAAGTCTCTTGTAAAGCTTTGATAATAGCATCAAGGTCTGACTTGGTAACATACTCCTGACTGGATGATGTAGATGCACCCTGTACTTCCTTTCCTGATCTCTGGCCAATTTCACAAGTAAGGTTAGCCTGTGAGATATGTGATGGAACACTTACTTGGTTCCCTCGTCCAGATAGGTTGTTCCTGAAGTTGGTCGCTTTGTCACGCCATCTTGGAATAGAAGCCGGTTTTAGATGTGGGTGAAGAGTCCAGCATTGGTCCTTATGATGACCCTTTCGTTTGCAATGAGCACAAACCGCATTTCTCTTGTCATCCCCTTTGTAGAAACTCTTGTTTGCAGTTACTAACTCTCCTTTGCTTCCAAAAAAGCCATGAGAACTATGCTCCTTTTGGAACTTTGCACATACATCTTCCAGGCTTGGCAGCTTATCTTCATGCAAGAGATGTTTAATCAAGTCGGCATAACTGGAGTTTAAGGTCATCAAGAGCCCAAAAACTTTGTCTTGTTCCCTTCTCTCATGAAGAACCATTGGATCAGTAGTAGCTGGTCTTAACATCTCCAACTCAGCCCAAAGTGCTCTGAAAACCCCAAAATGCTTGGTGAATTCTACCTCCTCCTGTCTAAGTTCACTGAGATTTCTTCTTGACTTCAAAAATCCTCATTAAGTTTGAGGTATTTCCATAGACATTCTGAAGAGTGTCCCACAAATCCTTTGCACTTTCACAGTATGAATAAGCTTCTAGTAAGGACTTCTCAAGGGAGTTTTGCAAGATGGACAAAACCATTTGATCTTCCTGGAACCACTTCCCTTCTTCTTCAGAATAAGCCTCCTGATCTTCAAGAACCTCTCCTTCTGTAAAATTGTTTAAAACTCTACCAAGTAGAATATGTGACCATAATCCTCTACTACACAATGTTGTCTTCATAGTTCTAGTCCACAGAAGATAATTTGCTCCTTTGAGAATAATTGGAGCCATGATCATTTGTTTCTGAAGCTCCATAACCAAATTTTTTAAGAACTTCACACACTAAGAGAATAACCACAAGAACTAGTCAACCGAGATATACTGACTTAGCTTCTGTATCTACCACTTCTTCAAGCTAGAAAATAACAATTTCCAAACTGATCCGACCTTCTTCTGAACTAATCTACCAATCCAGATGACAAATCGCAACAAAGACTTCTACTTCCAATATCACAAATTGAAATCTCAGAGTAACTTCACCTCTATGAATCTTTAGAGAAGGCGATCATTCAGGATTTGAGAAAATAGAACCTTACTTGGAAGAACAGACCAAGAACGATGATGAATTTTCCAGAACTTTCGTGAGGAAGACGCAATTGAGACTTGCGATTGAAGATTCTGAAGAACAGAGTCGAAACTAAGCAATCTCACCCAATTCTTGAGATAGAATTCAAATGAACTGTAGATAGGCTCTTTCTGATGACAATTCACAGGAAATAGAAGATCCAGAAGACGAAGAACACAAGATCAAGTTTCGCGATCAATAACAGAAAAATGGCGCGAAGAGGAAGATTCGAAAATCCGTGAACAGATCGAGATCGATCTTGAGAAATCGATCAAATGGAACACAGATCGGTGTTTTCTGATGATGATTTATGTAAGAACTACAATCCAGAAGATCCGATTAGCCAGAACGAAGATTTCCAGGTCGCGATTATTCAAATTTGATTTTGGCGCCAAGAACAGAACAGAACCTTCGACTTCAAGATTTCGATTATCTTCGATCAAATCGTGTGATCTTAACAGAGAAAGAATCATAAGCCACCGATGATGGATCCTTTAGAGAAGATAATGGAAGACTGATGAAGAATTCGCCAGAAAACTCAATATAGGATCACGATCTTCGCGGGTGGGTTAGATTGAAAGGTAAGGATGAAGTTTCGAAGAGAAACAAAGAGATTTCGAAGAAAACCAAGGAAATTTGCAGGAAACCTGCTCTGATACCATGTAAACTTGAGGATTTAAGAATGATTTAGGGTTGAAGAGTTAGAATTGAGAGAGAATAGGAAGAAAAGGAATCGCATGTAAAGAAGAAAGAGATTGAAGAATGTAGAATCAAAAATTTTATTCAGGAGTATTCACCGTTACAAGAATGATTAGAAGAGTATTTATACTAAGCTTCCTAGGTGTGTTTGGATACAGGGTTAATCTAAATACTTATCTAAACATGGATACCAAACACTCTCATAGTCGCCCATAATGATCCTCCTCATAATCCTTTTATGATCTAACAGTATGCTCTCAGATACAGAAGGAATCCGGATCAAATGGATTGTTTGGAAGAAAAGGTGACCTTCTCACGGCTCACAAAAGCACATACAAGACCGAAGAAGAACCCATCTCAGCAAATAAAGGGTTTTACAAACCGGAAGACAAGAAGAGCATAATGTGTGATCATTGTAAAAGGAAAGGACATTCCAAAGATAAGTGTTGGATTCTTCATCCACACCTCAAGCCAAGCAAGTGGAAGGAAGTTCCTAGAGCTCATTTCACTCAGGAAACTGGATACTATCCCAAGAAGAACCTCCCATACCAAATCGCTCACGGCCCAGCTAGCTCTAATCAACAAGCCAGCTCCTCAAGTTCATCGTGCATTGGAAGTTCTCAAACTCATCCAGCTCATATGGTGCCATACCAGAGTATGTCAGGAAATCCGATCTTGAAGCTCTCATCAAAGCATTCAAAGACAACTCTGGTAATGCGATTGTTGGTAGATCATTACATGCCTCATTTAATGCTTTCACTAAGTCTAAACCATTAATTGTAGATTCAGGGGCATCTCACCATATGATCAGTGATATGAATTTGATTAAGAACATTGAACCGGCTGTAGGGAATGTCTTGATAGCAAATGGAACAAATGTGCCAATAGAAGGAATAGGTGATCTTAGATTATTCAATAAGGAATCTAGAGCCTTTTATATGCCCTCATTCACTTCTAACCTTCTATCTGTCAAGAGAGCTACAACCGATTTAAACTGTCATGCTATCTTTGGGCCTAATGACTTTGTGTTTCAGGATATTGAAACTAAGGAGATTCTTGGACAAGGTGTTACCAGAAATGATCTATATGTGCTTGAAGACTTATCTCCTAGTTCTCCTATGTTGGAATGAAGAAGAATGATGAATGCATCTAAGTGAGGTATTGGCGACATCATCATGTATTTGTCTTAGACTTGTGCAGGTTAATGATAAGTGTATCTCTGTATCCAAATAAGTCTAGAATAGGATTAGTATAAATAGATGTCTCTCACTCACTTTGTAAGTATGAAAATCATTTTCTAAAATTCTTAATAAAAGTTCATTCTCTTTTTCTCTCAATCTCTCTCAATCTCTCATTCTCTAAATCTCAAATTCTCTCAATCATCAAATCTTTCATGGTATCAGAGCCAGGTTTGATCAAACTGGCACAAAAATTTCGAAAACTCTTTGTTTCTAACTCGCGATCACCATCCAACCTCGAAGAGAAGCCCGTCGCGGAAGGTCCGGTGTTCGTCGGTCATTAACTGCAAGAACTCACGATTTCTTTCCAGATTCTTTATCTAGGACGATTCTCCGGCGAATTCTGTGGATTTCCTCGGTGATTTCATCAAATTTGGTTGCTTGAATCAAAAGTTATCAAGATTCTTCCATTGGCGGTTTCGCGATCGAATCGCCGTGAGTTCCTGGGTTTTGATCTTCATGTTCTTCTTCAATTCTTCATCAAATCTTGTGATTCAAAAGCCAAAACTCAATAAAATTGAATCAAGATGATGAATCGGGAGGTCCGCTCAGCTCAAATTCAAGTTTTGTGATCAATCTCATCATTTTTCGAAAATCGGTCCTGTTTCGCGCCACCGTGGGTATTTGATCCTGTTCTTCATTTTTCTCTTGATCATCCTTGATTCGTGCGTGATCCAATCTTAGTTTAGGATCTTGTGACTAAGTTCTGGAGATTTGGTTGCAATCCTATGGTTTTTAATCCTCAAGATTGTTAGTTTAGGAAAGATTAAGGAGAAGTTTTGAATAGATTAGAGTATAAACATCAAGAACATATAGAGAATAGAGAGTTTAGCTATAAGAGGAATAGAATAGAATCTTAGTATATTAGAGTGTGCGATTACAAGGAGGCTGCATAGCCTTAAATAGAAAGACTCCTAGGTCGCCTAGGCTAGGGATAAGTAAGAGTACATATAGGACCGTTACAACTGAACTTATCAACATACATGCTTCCTTATCTTCTCATCTTATCATGTGAGACTCTCCCTTCCTTATCAAGTGACCAGAGTGCTTATCACACTAGACTGAGCTGCCTTTAGTAACGCACTGTCCAATACTCCCCCTCAAGCTAAATTCTGATGAAGAACTTAGCTTGGAAATCATAAACAACCACCTCATTAAAAACCTTATGATGTAAAACCCAGTGGGACAAAAGCACCATAAGGGAAAAAGAGTATGATTGCTTATGATTAGAGGATTCATGGATAAGACATATCAAAGAGTCCAAGCCTAGGTAGAATGGACTCATATACCTTAGAAGTTGTTGCCTTGGTGAAGATATCCGCAAGTTGATCCATACTTCTGGTGTAGCATGGTAAGACTACTCCTTGCTCCACTGCTTGCCTCACCTTGTGACAGTCAACTTCTATGTGTTTAGTTCTCTCGTGGAATACAGAATTGGATGCTATGTGAATGGCTGCTTGGTTGTCGCAATGCATGGTCATTGGTCTAACTGTTTCTACACCCAAGTCCTTCAGAATAGCCTTGATCCATGTTAACTCATTGGTGAGCTTCTTCATTGCACGATATTCAGCCTCTGCGCTTGAACAAGACACAATCTTCTGCTTCTTTGTCTTCCATGTGACCAAGTTTCCACCAACAAAGGTACAGTAGCCTGTGGTAGACCTCCTGTCTTCTTTATCACCAGCCCAGTCAGCATCACAGTATCCCACTATTTCTGAGCTTCCATTAGCTCCCATCCAGATTCCTTGCTCAGAAGTTCCTCTCAAGTATCTAAGAATTCTCTCCAGCATGTTCCAATGATGGACCTTCGGCTCTTGCATATGCTGGCTAACCTGATTCACAGAAAAGCAAAGATCAGGTGTAGTAAGAGTTAAATAGATTAACTTACCTACTAGTCTTCTGTAGAGTTGCGGATTATTGAATGGTTGATCTTCAAGCTCCCCCTCATTGATAGCTTTGTAACTGTCCTCCAGAGGTGTGGTCACCGGTTTTGCATCTAGCTTTCCTGTTTCAGACAAAAGGTCAAGTGTGTATTTCCTTTGAGATAAGAATAGTCCATCTTTAGAGCGACATATCTCAATCCCTAGGAAATACTTAAGCAAGCCTAAATCTTTAATGTCAAAGATGGACTTAAGGTAGGCTTTGGTTTCCTTGATCCCTTCCCTATCATCACCTGTGATAATGATATCATCCACATAGACCAACACAACTATGATACCTGACCGGCTAGGAAATGTGAACAGAGTGTGATCAGCTTCTGATTTCCTGAATCCTCTGTCCCTTAGTGTCATGCTTAACTTGTGATACCAGGCCCTAGGTGATTGTTTTAATCCATAAATAGCCTTTCTCAATCTCAAGACCTTGCCTGGTTGAACAATCCCTTCTAGACCTGGAGGTGGCCGCATGTACACCTCTTCCTCTAGCTCTCCTTGCAAGAAGGCATTCTTTACATCCATCTGCCACAATTCCCAATCCAGATTTGTTGCTAAGGATAGGACAATCCTCACGGTATGGAGTTTTGCTACAGGGGCAAAGGTATCACCAAAATCTTCTCCATAGGTCTGAGTGAAGCTTCTTGCGACCAACCTGGCCTTATATCTTTCCACATCTCCATTACTCTTGTATTTGATCGTAAATACCCACTTTGAGCTCACTGCCTTCTTTCCCTTGGGTAACACGGCTTCATCCCATGTGTGATTCCTTTCCATGGCCTCTGTCTCATCACTTATAGCATCCCTCCAGACTTTGAGTTCCTTAGCCTCTTCATAGGATGTTGGAATGTGTCCCTGATCCAGGCTGCTAATAAAGGTCTTGTGATCTTCAGGGAATGAAGCAAATGAGCAAACAACTTGAGAGGGATGAGCGGGCATTTGCATTGTAATAGACCCTTGTGTTCACCCAGTTTGATGGATCCTTCCTGAGTCTTGTGCTTCTCCTTAGAGGTTGAGCTGTCCCTGATGGTTCTTCTTCCCGCTCTTGCCTTTGATCGTGACCCTCAGAAGAAGAGCCAGTCCTCTCTTGATCACTGTCTTCTTCAAGATGTCCCCCCTCACGATCAATGTCTGGCCGGGAAGAGTTAAGGTCTTGCTGCGGCAAGCTTGGTCCAGTCCGGGACAATGTTGGACCACCTCCGGGTGAGCTAGGTTCTGACCAGGTCGAGGTAATTTCGTGCGGAACAGCTGGTTGAACAGGAGCCAAGCCAGGAACAGGACATGAACTAGGTTGAGGACATGGAACACCGGTAGAACCAGGTTGGGATGGTGAAGGTATGCCAAGATGATCAAAGATATTCCGAAGGCTAGTGGCCCGGTCTAGGGAGGAACCAGCAAGATCAACCAAGTTATCCCACTTTTGGTCACTATAGTAGCCAGTGTTCTCAATAAACTTAACATCACGAGACACCAAAACCTTCCTAGCTTCAGGGTCATAGCACTTGTAGCCTCTTTGGGTAGTAGAATACCCAATGAACATGGACCGTGTACTCTTAGCGTCAAGCTTGGTTCGGTTCTCCTCTGGAATCAAAACAAAGCACAGGCAACCAAACACTCTCAAGTGGGTTAGAGAAGGTTTAAGAGCGTTTAATACCTCAAATGGGGAGAGATCATTGAGGACTCGGGTAGGAGTCCTGTTAATAAGATAACATGCGGTAAGGACAGCATCTCCCCAAAACCTCTTAGGAACCTTTGTATGAAACATCATTGCCCTAGCTACTTCCATCAGGTGACGATTCTTTCTCTCAGCCACACCATTCTGTTGGGGTGTGTAGGGACAACTCGTTTGATGGAGAATTCCGTGCTTATTGAGATGATCTCTGAAGGCATGACTTGTATACTCTCCACCATTGTCTGTTCTAAAGATTTTAATCTTTGCATTGAAGTGGTTAGTAATATAATTTTGAAAGTTCACAAAGGCCTCTAAAGCTCTATCCTTTGATTGCATTAAGGTTATCCAGGTGTATTTGGATTTCTCATCTATGAAAGTAATGAAATATTTCTGATTCTCTCTAGATAAGCAAGGAGCAGTCCACACATCTGAATGCACAAGATCAAAACACTTTTCATAAACGGTTCCAGACTTAGTGAAAATAGACTTGCAATGTTTACCTAAGATACATGCCTCACAATTATCATTTTTAAACACAACATTAGGTAACATCAAGCCTAAAGCCCGAGAGTGAGGGTGTCCTAGTCTAGCGTGCCATAACACATTATTAGCATAAGCAGGAACAGAATTTAAAGAACATAAAACAGAAACTAAAGGTTGATCATTTCCCAGCAGATAAAAACCATCCTTAGTTCTTCCTTTCCTAAGCAACTTGCTTGTCTTAATATCCTGAAAATGTACATCATTAGGAGTGAAGATAACATTGCAATCCAAGTCATTTGTGGCCTTATGAACAGAAACTAAATTAGAGGTGAAATCAGGCATGAAGAAAGCTCTAGTCTTTCTATCAAATAGTTCTAAGTTTCCTACCCCTTTAATTGGAATTCTATCCCCATTTGCAATGACAACATGACCCTTAGCATGAGCAGTAGCATGAAAAGAGAACCCCATACCATTACCATAGCTTTCTTTCAGGGCTTTGATAAGAGCATCCAGTTCTGACCGCTTCACCACTTGATCTTGACCGGCTACTTGTGCAGCTTGAGCATTGATCACCGCCATTCCATCTTCCTCTGGATTGCGTGAGGATGTTCCCTGGTCAGCTTTAGCCTTGGTGATATTGGCTCGGACATCTCTGAACTTGGATGGCTTGAGGTGTGGGTGGAGAATCCAGCATTTTTCCTTAGTATGGCCCTTCCTCTTGCAGTGCTCACAGAACGACCCCCTTCTGTCATCTTGCTTGAAGTAGACACCTTTGTTTGCTGTCACAAGCTCCCCCTTTCCACTTAGAAGACCATGAGAGCCTTGTTCCCTCTGGATGTAAGCGCAAACTTCTTCTAGGGATGGAAGCTTATCTGATCTCAGGAGGTGCTTGATCAAGTCATTGTACATAGGATTCAGGGTGAGAAGGAGACCAAAGACCTTGTCTTGTTCACGTCTTGCAAGAAGAACCTCTGGATCAGTTGAGTTTGGTCTCAACATTTCAAGCTCAGCCCACAAGGAGCGAAACTTGCCAAAATGAGCTGTAAATTCCAAGTCCTCTTGGTGAAGGTTGTTGATTGCTCTCTTCACTTCAAACACCCTACTTAAATTTGTAGTGTTGCCGTAAACCTTCTTGAGTGTTTCCCATAGCTCCCTAGCACTTTCACAATACGAGTATGCCTCCAAGATAGGTCCATCCAATGAACTTTGAATGATAGACAGAACAAACTGATCCCCTTGAATCCATTTTTCTTCATCCACAATCATAATCTCCTGTCCATCCTCCTGTTGAAACGCCTTAGGTGGAGCTTCATCAAGAAGGAGATGCATTCCAAGTCCTCGGCCACCGAGAGTAGTCTTTACCATTCTAGACCAGAGAAGGTAGTTAAGGCCTTTGAGGGTGACTGGAATGACCATGGGCCGTGTATAGATTAGAGTATAAACATCAAGAACATATAGAGAATAGAGAGTTTAGCTATAAGAGGAATAGAATAGAATCTTAGTATATTAGAGTGTGCGATTACAAGGAGGCTGCATAGCCTTAAATAGAAAGACTCCTAGGTCGCCTAGGCTAGGGATAAGTAAGAGTACATATAGGACCGTTACAACTGAACTTATCAACATACATGCTTCCTTATCTTCTATCTTATCATGTGAGACTCTCCCTTCCTTATCAAGTGACCAGAGTGCTTATCACACTAGACTGAGCTGCCTTTAGTAACGCACTGTCCAATAAAGATTGTGTTACTTGCGTTATAAGGAACTATCGATTCAAACTAGATATGGCGGGAAACGGTTGTTTCGATTTTTGATTGATATCTGGAGTTTTTTGTCATCTGGATCTCTAGTATTGAAGGAGTTTAGGTCTGTGAACAAGTTTTAAAGGATAGGCAGAAGGTTATCTGATTGATCCTGGTTTCTTGTCAAGCGTTATTTGAGGACTTTGTGTTTGTCTTCTCGCGTGTGTGTGGCTTGGTCTGGTTGTTTGTGATTGTGCAGGCCTAAGATCAATTCAAATGGAGCTGCATCCACAAATGAAGGCTCCTATCATGCTTCAAGGAGTAAATTACTTAATCTGGTCCAGGAAAATGAGGACCACGTTGTGCAGCAAAGGGTTATGGAATCATATCCAACAACCGGCTCACATGATAACTGAGGAGGAAACTCAGGATGGAAATGCTGAACAAACCCTATGGTTCCAGCAAGATCAAACGGTATTAGCTATTCTTCAATGCTCCCTAGCTAGCTCTCTTTTAGAAGCATACTCTTATTGCTCTAGTGCTAAAGAACTTTGGGAGACTTTGAAAACAGTTTATGGCAATACTACTAACCTCTTAAGAATTTTTGAGGTAAAGAAAGCTTTGAATGAGCTTAAACAGGAAGATGTGGAGTTTACCAAACACTATGGATCATTCAGAGCTTTGTGGGCAGAGCTGGAGATGCTTAGACCAGCTTCCATTGATCCTCTCACTCTTCTTGAAAGGAGAGAGCAAAATAAGGTGTTTGGGCTGCTAATGACTTTAAACCATTCATACACTGACTTGATAAAACATATTCTCAGGGAAGATAAGCTGCCAAGTCTTGAGGATGTTTGTGCAAAGATCCAAAAGGAACAAGGGTCTCATGAGCTTTTTGAACACAAAGTGGAGATGGTGGTGGCGCATAAAGGTGTTTTTAAACCGACAACTGCTGAAGTCAGGAGGAAGAAGCAGCTATGTGACCACTGCAAAAGAACTGGCCATAGCAAGAAGGAGTGTTGGGTGCTTCATCCAGAACTCAAGCCTAGCTGGTTTGTTGAGAGGAGCAAGAAATCTTCAACCGGCCCTAGTTCTTCTAACATGGTTCATGTTGTAGGTTGCTCAAGTGCATGTACCATGGAGCCGGCGAATGCATCTTCTTCAACTATGGCTAACCAAAATGAATATGTCACAAAGGCTGATCTAGAAAACCTCCTCAAAGCATTCAAGTCTGGTAATGTATTGGGTAAAACTTATCATGTTTCCTTAAACACATCTATGGCTTCTAACTCCTTAATTGTTGATTCTGGTGCATCTCATCATATGATTAAAGACTTAGGTTTGCTAGACAATGTTGAACCTGCCTTAGGAATGTTGATTTTGCGGAAGTAAAAGGAGAGATTAGGTGAGTTTCATGGTGAAGCTCGACAAGAAGAATGAGGGAGAAGACAGGAAGAATAAAGTGAAGAGTTTATTGCTAAAAGTGTATCTCTTACAATATGGGATTCGACCTTAATATAGGCAGAGGATTACATAGAGAAATTCAAATAGGAAAGTGACATGGGAGCAGGCCCAAGGTGTGAAAGTGACTGCTCAGCAACGGTCTTCTCCACCCGTGACTCCATTTGCAGCCTCACTCTCCTTCTAGAAGCTTTCCTTATTGTCACAACTTTTCCTAAGCGGACCAAGGCCATATAAGATTAATTCAGAGTGGGCTGCACATCACTGGACCTGGCGATTCTTGAACTGCACAGCCTAAGCCGTGATTCCCAAGTCAATGCCTTGCTTAATATGATGACAAGCCGTGATGCTCAAGTCATTGCCTTGCTCAATACTCCCCCTCAAGCTTAGCATTGGAGAGGCTAAGCTTGGAAATCCATAAGGCACCACCTCATTAAAAACCTCATCATAGAAAAACCACTTTGGGAGAAAACTATGATGAGGGAAAAAGAGTATGATGTTTATGGATTAGGGAAGGCTAGATCACGGCTGTGGAAGGTCTATCAGCCCAAGCTTGCTGTATATGTGAGAGCAAACTTTGGAGCTGGCAGCCTTGGTGAAGATGTCAGCCAATTGGTCTTCACTCCTTGTGTAACAAGGAAGGATCACTCCTTCTTCAATCTTTTCCCTGACTTTGTGGCAATCCACCTCTATGTGCTTGGTTCTTTTATGGAAGACTGAGTTGGTTGCAATGTGGATGGCTGCTTGGTTGTCACAGTGCATAGTAATTGGAGTATCTTGATCAATGTTGAGATCCTTGAGGAGTGCCTTCAGCCATGTCAATTCATTTGTTAATTTCCTCATTGCACGGTACTCTGCTTCAGCTGTTGAGCATGCCACCACTTTTTGCTTCTTGGTCTTCCAAGTGACCAAGTTGCCTCCTATGAAGGTGCAATATCCGGTTGTGGACTTCCTATCAACTCTATCTCCAGCCCAGTCTGCGTCACAGTACCCAACTATTTCTGTGTCCTGGTTCTTGCCCATCCAGATGCCACGGTCTAAGCTTCCTTTAAGGTACCGCAAGATCCTCTCAACCATGTTCCAGTCATGTTTTGTAGGAGTCTTCATGTGCTGACTGACCTGATTCACAGCAAAGCATAGATCAGGTCTGGTGATAGTCAGGTATATTAACTTACCCACAAGCCGTCTGTATTGTGCAACATCTTCATAGAGTTCAGCTGCATTCTCCCCCTCTCGAATGACCTTGTAGTCATCTGCTACAGGTGACTTGGCTGGTTTGGCGTCTAGATAACCTGTCTCAGTGAGAAGATCAGTAATGTATTTTCGTTGGGAAAGAAAAAGGCCTGTCAAGGAGCGGCATACTTCAATTCCAAGAAAATACTTTAGTTCCCCTAAGTCTTTGATATCAAAGGTGGATTTGAGAAAGGATTTAGTATGTTGAATACCAACCTGGTTGTCCCCGGAGATGATAAGATCATCTACATAGATGAGGACAACAACTATACCTTGGTCATTTTGGAGGGTGAACAATGTGTGATCAGCCTCAGATCGTCTGAAGCCATGATCCCTAAGGGTAAAGCTAAGCTTGTGATACCAAGTCCTGGGAGACTGTTTAAGGCCATAAATGGCTTTTCTCAACCGAAGAACCTTGCCGGGTGCCACAATGTTATCAAGGCCAGGGGGTGGTGTCATATAAACTTCATCTTCAAGCTCCCCCTGAAGGAAAGCATTGCGGACGTCCATTTGCCATAAATCCCAGGACAAGTTGGTGGCTAGGGAGAGGACAACCCTCACTGTTGGGAGCTTAGCTACCGGTGCAAATGTGTCACCATAGTCCTGGCCGTATGTTTGAGTGAACCCACGAGCGACCAGTCTTGCCTTATAGCGTTCTATATCTCCATTACTCTGGTACTTGATAGTGAACACCCACTTGGAACTGACCGCACGTTTGCCTTTAGGTAGAATAGCTTCGTCCCATGTGTGGTTTCGTTCCATGGCCCCTACTTCATCAGCAACAGCATCTCGCCAAACCTTCAGTTGCTTGGCTTCCTCATAGGACGAAGGAATGGTGTCTTTCTCAATTTTGCCAAGGAAGGCCTGATGATCAGATGGGACAAGGGCAAGAGAGCATGTTGCCTGAACTGGATGGGCCACGGCATGAGCATTATAGTACACCCTGGTGTTGATCCAGTTTGATGGATCCTTTCTCAGTCTAGTACTTCGCCTAAGGGCTGGTGGACCAGCTTCTCCATCTGCCTCCACGGTCTGACCGTCCTCTTGTGGAGGATCCGGGTGAGTCACGACATGTGGAGTTGGTGAATCCGAGGTCTCTTCATGACTAGACACGGCAGGAGTGTGGTCGGATGGAGGTGAAGGCTGCGGGTGTTGTCCTGATGGTGGGGTAGATCTATAATGGTCCAGATGATCTAGGAGGAACCGGAGGCTAGCTGCCTGATCGGAAGGCTTAGCAAGGTCTTTCAGGCTGGCCCAGTCCTGTTTGTCATGATATCCTTGTTCCTCTAAGAACCTTACGTCCCTGGAGACCATGGTTCTATTGGTGGTTGGGTCAAAACACTTGTACCCTTTCTGACTTGATGAATACCCAATGAAGATACACCGTGTGCTTTTGGCTTCCAGCTTGTTCCTTAGCTCTCCTGGAATCAACACAAAGCACACACATCCAAATACCCTAAGGTGATCAACCACTGGTGGAGTTTTGTTAAGTACCTGAAACGGTGATTGATCATCCAAGATCCTGGTGGGTATGCGGTTGATTAAATAGCAAGCGGTCATGACCGCATCTCCCCAAAAACGTTTAGGTACACTAGTGTGGAACATCATGGAACGGGCCACCTCCATGAGATGCCTATTCTTTCTCTCGGCCACGCCATTCTGCTGTGGATTGTATGGGCAAGAAGTCTGGTGCAAAATTCCATGTTTAGAGAGGTGTTCCTTGAATTGATGGCTAATATATTCACCTCCATTATCTGTTCTCAAAATTTTAATATTAGCTTGATAATGGTTAGTAACATAGTTTTGAAATTTTGTAAATGCCTCAAACACACGATCTTTAGATGGTAGTAAGGAGAGCCATGTGTATTTGGACTTCTCATCTATAAAGGTCACAAAGTATTTGTTGTTATCTCTAGATATGCAAGGTGAGGTCCAAACATCTGAGTGGATTAGATCAAAACATTTTTCATAGATGGTGGTAGATTTAGGAAAAACGGATTTGCAATGTTTCCCTAGAATACAAGCTTCACAACTAGAATTCTCAAAAGAAACATTGGGTAGCATAAGCTTTAGTGCACGAAAATGAGGGTGACCTAACCTAGCATGCCACATTGCATCAAGCTTAACCGAAAAACATGAATTAAAAGAAACAGGTGGTGAACTACTAAGAGAAGTGTCTTCCAGGATATATAGATCATCTTTGGCTACTCCTCTCCCAAGCAGTCTCATGCTCTCAATATCCTGAAAGTGAACATTGTTAGGACTGAATATGGCATAACAATTTAGATCAGTAGTAGCATTTTTCACTGATAATAAGTTAGAAGTAAAGCTAGGCATAAATAGAGCTTTGGATTCCTTATCAAATAGCTTAAGGTTGCCTATTCCTTTCACCGGTATTCTTGTTCCATTAGCTATCTCTACATTACCTAGAGCCGGTTCTAGATTGCTTAATAGATCAGGATTGCTAATCATGTGGTGTGAAGCTCCTGAGTCAACAACTAAAGCCTGACTAGGTCTATGAGAGTAGAGAGAGATACCAGACTCCTTGAGGGAAGCAATGGATTGGAGAATGACATCCAGGTCCGATCTTCTCATTACATCATTTGGAGATGGTGTAGAGGAGTTTTTAACACTGGCGGTCATAGCAGCCCCATCTTCATATCTTCTTGATGGACCAGCTTGTCCCGGTTCATTGGGTGTTATCTGGCCAAGGTTTGCCTTGGAGCCTCCTTGAAAGCGATTGGTAGGTGGCCTTGGTGTGCTTGGTCTGAGGTGGGGATGGAGAATCCAGCACTGCCCTTTGTTGTGTCCCTTTCTTTTGCAATGGTCACATATCCATGCTCGCTTATCTTCGTTTCTGAACATGACCTTGTTGGCTGTAGGGAGTTCACCTCTTCCTCCAAAGAGACCATGCGAACCTTGCTCCTTTTGACTCTGTGCACACACTTCATCGAAGCTTGGGAGCTTGTCTGACCTGAGGAGGTGCTTGATTAGGTCATTATACATGGAGTTTAAGGTGAGCAGGAGACCAAACACACGGTCTTGTTCTTTTCTCTCAAGTAGGACCGCTTGGTCCATGGTGTTGGGCCTGAGGGCTTCTAGTTCTGCCCAAAGTGCTTGGTACTTGCCAAGGTGTTTAGTGAAGTCTCCATCTTCTTGGCTAAGTGTGGTGAGGGACCTCTTTATTTCAAATACCCGAGTCAAGTTAGACACATTGCCATACACATTCTTGAGAGTTTCCCAGAGATCCCTTGCGGTTTCACAATAGGAATAGGCTTCAAGGATGGAAACTTCAAGGGAGCTTTGGAGTATGGCCAACACGGTTTGATCTTCTTGAAACCATTTGGTTTCTTCAGCTAGAGCAACCGTTTCTTCTTCATTTGTGGAGTCTTCCTTTGGGGCAAGAGTTTTGTGAGTATGCTCCCAAAGTCCGCGGCTGCACAACGCGGTCCTTGCTGTCCTAGACCACAGCAAGTAGTTCTGTCCCTTCAAGATGATGGGAATGACGAGTTGTTTGTTGCTCTCCATGGCGGTTCTTTCTAGATTTCAAATTTCAAGATTATGAACCACTGGTTAATACTATTGTCCAGCGGTTAAAGAGAGATGGCTGGGTTTTTAAGAAAACGGTTTGAAGGAGGATGAAGATGGAGAGATGAATTGAACAGAATGGTGGATAATCTCAGGAAATAACCAGTCCTATCTTCTCACAACTCAACACCAAATGGATGTTTGAGGATTGTTACAATCTCAGAGTGAGTAAGATAAGGAAAGTTTATTTGAAGAGTCGGTATGTATGTTACACACCTAGAGAGAATTCGAAGTGAGTTAGGGAAGATTTTGGAGAAACTTTGCTATTAACCACTGGTCAATAGCGGATGAGCCCAGAATTTGAGTGTTCTTGAGTAAGGAGGCTAATGGCGTGAGGTGAAGAAGTGTTAAAGAGTATGAAGGAGTATAAAGGAGATTATGGATCAAGATTGCTCTGATACCATGTTGATTTTGCGGAAGTAAAAGGAGAGATTAGGTGAGTTTCATGGTGAAGCTCGACAAGAAGAATGAGGGAGAAGACAGGAAGAATAAAGTGAAGAGTTTATTGCTAAAAGTGTATCTCTTACAATATGGGATTCGACCTTAATATAGGCAGAGGATTACATAGAGAAATTCAAATAGGAAAGTGACATGGGAGCAGGCCCAAGGTGTGAAAGTGACTGCTCAGCAACGGTCTTCTCCACCCGTGACTCCATTTGCAGCCTCACTCTCCTTCTAGAAGCTTTCCTTATTGTCACAACTTTTCCTAAGCGGACCAAGGCCATATAAGATTAATTCAGAGTGGGCTGCACATCACTGGACCTGGCGATTCTTGAACTGCACAGCCTAAGCCGTGATTCCCAAGTCAATGCCTTGCTTAATATGATGACAAGCCGTGATGCTCAAGTCATTGCCTTGCTCAATAAGGAAGTGTTGTAATTGCAAATGGAGTTAATGTACCAATTAAAGGAGTAGGTAATCTTAGGGTGTTTGATAAGGAATCCAAGGCTTTTTATATGCCTTCTTTCACATCCAATTTACTCTCTGTTAAAAGAGCTACTACTGATTTGAATTGTCAAGCTATCTTTGGTCCTAATGATTTTTACTTTCAGGATATTGAAACAAGTAGGAAGTTTGGCCAAGGAACTACAAGGAATGACTTGTATGTGCTAGAAGATTTACCTGCCTTTCCATTACAACCGTGTGCAAATAAAGTTGATATGACTCTCAATGCTGAATTGTGGCATGCTAGACTAGGACATCCTCATTCTAGAGCCCTTGAATTGATTGTACCTGGAATAAAATTGCTTAATAACATTTGTGACTCTTGTATTCTTGGAAAGCATAGTAGAGTAGTTTTTGAACAATCATCTCATGCTTATGATAATTGCTTTGATTTAGTACATTGTTTGGACATCTCCCTTTCCTTCTAGAGAAAATCAAAAGTATTTTGTTACTTTTATTGATGAAAAGTCTAAGTATACTTGGGTAACATTGCTTAATTCAAAGGATAGGGTGTTTGATGCATTTCTTAACTTTCAGACATATGTTGCTAACCAATATAATGCCAAGATAAAGATTTTTAGGACTGACAATGGAGGGGAGTATACTAGCACCAAGTTTCAGCAACACCTAGCCAAGCATGGCATTGAACATCAAACAAGCTGTCCTTACACTCCACAACAAAATGGAGTAGCTGAGAGGAAAAACAGACATTTGTGTTGGAATGAAGAAGAAATGATGAAAGATGAAAGCCTTCACTTACAAGTATAAAGGCGTGAGTATCTAGGTCAAAGGAGAGTGTCTAAGGCTTGTTTGTGTTCTAGTGTTATGTTATCCTTATAAGCCATTCAAGTATAAGGCTATCCTTGTTTCCAAACAAGCCTAGACTAGATTAGTATAAATACCTTACTGTCTTCACATTTGTAAGTAAGATGAATCATTCTCTTCATAATAATAAAAATAAATCCTTTCTCTCTCTAAAACTCTCTCTTCACCAATGGTGAATCATTATTTCTCATTCTCACATGGTATCAGAGCCAGTTCCTAAACTCAAATGCAAAGACTTAGTATCAAAGTCTATGCATTCAGGCTATTTCTAAACTCTAATCCAACTATTTTATTGATTTCATTGATGGTTGTGTGAGTTAGAACTCTAGGAAATTTGGTATCTAGGTGGTTAGTAAATCATGAATTCTATTGAATTGTTTTCATGTATTTAGAAATTGTTAAAATGTGACATCTTGAACCTAGTTTAGCTAGCTGAATCATTTGTTAATGAATTGCATTGATCTTAAGGGAAGAGAACCTTGTCTTTTACTTAGAACAATAAGTTTAAGAAGGCATGTTGAATCCAAAAGTCCTTAGGCAGTGTTTAAAATTAAGTTTGGTTAATCTTAATCATTCTCTTTCACTCACTACCTTTTGTTTAGAATCTGTTTATGATCAACAGGTTAAAAGGCTTAAGGTGGGAGTTGATGTTTAGCTTGATTGTCTAACAAAGGCAAAAGAAATCAAGTGGAAAAGACACAGCACATGGAGAATGAGTTAGAACCGATTGCCACCAAGAACAGCCACCACAAGGAGTGGAGAATAAAGACTGGTGGAATGTGATGAATCAGCTCTCCCATGGAGTAATGTGTCATTTGGCGTGTGCTTGAAGTGAAAAACAACTCAGCACACATGCTGCAAGATCAAATCATAATCAATCACAAAGGAGGAATACTCACAAAGACTTAGTATCAAAGTCTTTGCAAAGGCTATCTCTAAACCTTTTACTTATTCCTTGATTGATTACATTCTCATTTAGAAATGTTCATAGGATGAAAGAGAACCTAGGAAGACTTTGCATTGCATTTAGAACCTAGATGGATCCAAAATTCACCTTGACATTCATCATCATCATTCTCTATTATTCTTCATCATTCTCTTAAAATCTCATCTATTCTACTTAACATCATATACTTTTAATCTCCAAATCTAATATTCTTCATATTCTTTGATACTTTAAATCTTCTATTCTCTAGACATTGTCTATTCTACCAGATACTTACAATCATTCTCTAGACCAATTTAAGACATTCATTTATGCTCATTCTTCCAAACTTGACTCTTGTTCTTGTTTTTAGTGCCAAGCTTGTGGGGGGGAAAGGAAATGAGCATTCAATGGACAAAGAAAGGGCGGTTCATGAAGAGGATCCAAGTTGGCGCAAGGTGCTGTACCTTGGTCGGGCGGTTCATGGTCGAGCCTGGTACGTGGCTGGTCGATGCTGGTACAAGTGGCGCATGAAGCTGGATCGTGGCAGGTCGAAGGTGAGGTGCTGGCCGTGCTAAGGTGTCTGGTTCAAGTAATCTCATGCCAAGGACGAGCTTGGTACATGGTCGGGCTTCTCGACCCGTGGCTGACTTCGCTGGTACATATACGTGGACCTGCTGGATCCTGATCGTTCTGCGGGATAGTATCTTCGACCTGGCCAGGTACTGGATCATGGACGTGCCTATGTCTGTGCTGAGTTTGGAATGGACAAGCTGGAGCTGGAGGTGCAAACAAGGACAATCACATTCAGGGAGTGTCTGGCACAAGCAAGGACAACACAAGAAGTGGGTCTGGTGCAAACAAGGGCATTGAAGGTGTCTGGTGCATTCAAAAGCTTTCAAGGCACAAAGAAGGATATTCCAAAAAGGAGATATCTGGTGCATACAAAGGCTTTCAAGTCACAAACAAGGACATTCAAAGATTAGTCTGGCACACTCAAGGGCTTCCAAGCTGTCTGCCAAAACCAAGTGAGCATAAGAAGTGTGCTCAGTCTGTTTCTCTCATGGAGGCCGCAAGTAAGGTCATCAAAATCATCTGTCATCAATTGAGGATTGAACCAATGGCCATCAAGCTACCAAGTCTCATGGAGAAGGAGTAAGTGAAAGATTTGATGATTGAGAGAATTTGAGAATTAGAGATTGAGAGAGAAAGAGATTTAGAGAGAAAAGAGAATGATCTTATTATGATTTTTAGAAAAATGAATTTTCATACATACAAAGAGAGTGAGAGACATCTATTTATACTAATCCTATTCTAGACTTGTTTGGATACAGAGATACACTTATCATTAACCTACACAAGTCTAAGACAAACACATGGAGATGTCGCCAATACTTCACTTAGATGCATTCATCATTCTTCTTCATTCCAACACTCCCCCTCAAGCTTAAGACATGGAGAATGCCTAAGCTTGCAACCATGAAGCATTACCTCATTAAAAACCTAGAGAAGGAAAATCCAATTGGGACAAAACCTTTTCTAGGGAAAAAGAGTATAACACTCCATGTTGGGATCATTGGTGTGGAAGAGACATCAAACCAAGTCTAGGGTAGATGGAACCGCCTGTCTTCAAGGTTACAGCTTTGGTAAACACATCAGCTAGCTGATCTTCACTCCTTGTGTAGCAAGGTAGAATTGTACCATTTCCAATAGCTTCCCTTACCTTATGACAGTCAACCTCAATATGCTTGGTTCTCTCATGAAACACAGAGTTAGAGGCAATGTGTATGGCAGCTTGATTATCACAATGGACAGTGATTGGAGATTCTAAGCTCTCGCCTAAAATGTCAAAGAGGAGTTGCTTCAACCAAATGCATTCTGTTGTGAGCTTCCTCATGGCCCTGTATTCAGCCTCTGCACTAGAACAAGATACAACCTTTTGCTTCTTAGTCTTCCAAGTTACAAGATTACCTCCTATGAAAGTGCAATAGCCAGTTGTGCTTCTCCTATCTTCTCTGTCTCCTGCCCAATCTGCATCACAATAGCCTACAACCTCTGTGTTCTTATTACATCCCATCCATATACCTTGTTCCTTAGTTCCTTGCAGATATCTCAAAATGCGAATGATCATATCCCAATGCCTTGTCCTTGGGTCTTGCATATGTTGAGATACCTGATTTACTGCAAAACATAGGTCAGGTCTAGTGATGGTTAAGTAAATAAGCTTACCAACCACCTGTCTGTACAATTTTGCATCATGAAACTTGTCATTTCCTAGCTCCCCCTCAGGTTCTATTTTGTAGCCTTCTTCAAGGGGTGTCTTAGCTGGTTTAGCTTCAAACATGCCTGTGGAGGTTAGTAAATCCACAATATATTTCCTTTGAGATAAGAAGAGACCTTCCTTGAATCTACATATTTCAATTCCTAAGAAATATTTCAATTCTCCTAGATCCTTAATATCAAAAACACTTTTCAAATAGGTTTTAGTTGATTCAATACCAACTTTATCACTTCCTGATATGATTATGTTATCCACATAGATAAGTATAACCACAATACCTTCCTTACTCTTAAGTGTAAACAGGGTGTGTTCAACTTCTGACCTTTTGAAACCTCTATCCCTTAGAGTTACATTCAGCTTATGATACCAAGCTCTTGGAGATTGCTTAAGACCATAGATTGCCTTTCTTAGTCTGAGAGTGTTGCCGCCATTAACTTCATCTTCCAAACTTGGTGGTGGTGTCATGTACACTTCTTCCTCTAGTTCACCTTGTAAGAAAGCATTCTTAACATCCATTTGGAACAAGTCCCATTCAAGGTTAGTAGCAAGAGAAAGAACAACATTAACAGAGTGAAGTTTAGCTACTGGAGCAAAGGTATCCCTATAGTCTTCACCATAAGTCTGTGTGAATCCTCTAGCCACCAACCTAGCTTTATACCTATCTATCTCACCATTGCTTTTATACTTAATGGTGAATATCCATTTTGAACTTACAGCCTTTTTTCCTTTTGGTAAGATGGCTGGGGCATAGGTTCCATTCTTCTCCATAGCTTGTTTCTCATCTTGAATGGCATCTCTCCATTCCTTAATCTCCATAGCCTCCTCATAGCTTTTAGGAATCTGTTCTTTATCTAAACTCACAGTGAAAGCAACATGATTAGTAGGAATAGTAATTAGAGAACATACTCCCTGATCATGATGTGCTACTGCATTGTGGTTGTAGTACACCCTTGTATTCTTCCAATTGTCAGCTGGGAACCTCTGCCTTGTACTTCTTCTGAGGGCCACAGGTTGATTTGTTTCTTCCTCTAAAGCGGCTTGTACAAGATTAGGTTGATCCCTTGGCCTTTTTGATGCTGAAACTAGAATATCATCTTGAGCATGTGTACTCTCTTCTCCCCCCTCATGGTCAAGAGGATGCTGTTCAGGAGGACTTGATGGTGGAGAGGGCAGTGAGTGAATGTTGGATGAACTTGAAGTACTAGCGCCACTAGATGAATCATGGACAGCCCCGGGGACTAAGGTAGGACGAGACGAGCTTGAAGCAACGTCACATGGATCATGTGTTGACTGGTCAGGTTCAGGGACGGTTTCACTTGTTGGACGGTCATGACCAGAAGTCGTCCGGTTGGATGCAGCCGGATCATGCCAGCTATTAGTCGGACCTGGACCCTGTTGCTGCGGTACATGGACAGGAGCTGGTTGGTGAGGCTGGACTATGCCAAGGTTTTCTAAAATTTTCCTTAGGTTCTCAGCCTGATCAGAATTTGATGTAGATATGTCTTTAAGATCTTCCCAAGTTCCATCTTCATAGAATCCTTTATTCTCTTGGAACTTGACATCCCTAGACACCAGAACCCTTCTAGATTCTGGATTGTAGCATTTGTATCCTTTCTGAGTAGGGGAGTATCCTAGAAACATAGCCTTGATGCTTTTTGGTTCCAGCTTATTCCTAAGTTCCCCTGGCACCAAAACAAAACAAACACACCCAAAAATTCTTAAATGATCAATAATTGGCTTGGTTTTGTTTAATACCTCAAAAGGACTCAAATCATCTAGAACTTTGGTTGGAGTTCTATTGATTAGATAACATGCAGTTAGTAATGCATCTCCCCAAAATCTTTTGGGAACCTTCTTGTGAAACATCATTGTTCTCACAACCTCCATCAAATGTCTGTTTTTCCTCTCAGCTACTCCATTTTGTTGTGGAGTGTAAGGACAGCTTGTTTGATGTTCAATGCCATGCTTGGCTAGGTGTTGCTGAAACTTGGTGCTAGTATACTCCCCTCCATTGTCAGTCCTAAAAATCTTTAACTTGGCATTATATTGGTTAGTAACATATGTCTGAAAGTTAAGAAATGCATCAAACACCCTATCCTTTGAATTAAGCAATGTTACCCAAGTATACTTAGATTTTTCATCAATAAAAGTAACAAAATACTTTTGATTTTCTCTAGAAGGAAAGGGAGATGTCCAAACATCAGAATGTACTAAATCAAAGCAATTATCATAAGCATGAGATGATTGTTCAAAAACTGCTCTACTATGCTTTCCAAGAATACAAGATTCACAAATGTGATTAAGCAATTTTATTCCAGGTACAGTCAATTCAAGGGCTCTAGAATGGGGATGTCCTAGTCTAGCATGCCACAATTCAGCATTTAAGGTCATATCAACTTTATTTGCACACGGTTGTAATGGGAAGGCAGGTAAATCTTCTAGCACATACAAGTCATTCCTTGTAGTTCCTTGGCCAAACTTCCTACTTGTCTCAATATCCTGAAAGTAAAAATCATTAGGACCAAAGATAGCTTGACAATTCAAATCAGTAGTAGCTCTTTTAACAGAGAGTAAATTGGATGTAAAAGAAGGCATATAAAAAGCCTTGGATTCCTTATCAAACACCCTAAGGTTACCTACTCCTTTAATTGGTACATTAACTCCATTTGCAATCACAACACTTCCTAAGGCAGGTTCAACATTGTCTAGCAAACCTAAGTCTTTAATCATATGATGAGATGCACCAGAATCAACAATTAAGGAGTTAGAAGCCATAGATGTGTTTAAGGAAACATGATAAGTTTTACCCAATACATTACCAGACTTGAATGCCTTGAGAAGATTTTCTAGATCAGCCCTTGTGACATATTCATTTTGGTTAGCCATAGTTGAAGAGGATGCATTCGCCGGTTCCATGGTACACGCACTTGAGCTACCTACAACATGAACCATGTTAGAAGAACCAGGACCGGTTGAAGATTTCTTGCTCCTCTCAACAAACCAGCTAGGCTTGAGTTCTGGATGAAGCACCCAACACTCCTTCTTGCTATGGCCTGTTCTCTAACAATGGTCACACAGCTGCTTCTTCCTCTTGATGTCAGCTGGAGCCGATCGAAAAACACCCTTATGCGCCACCACCATTTCACTTTTGTGCCCAAAGAGTTCATGTGACCCCTGTTCCTTTTGAATCTTTGCACAAACATCCTCAAGACTTGGTAGCTTATCTTCCCTGAGAATATGTTTTATCAAGTCAGTGTATGAATTGTTCAAAGTCATAAGCAGCCCAAACACCTTATCTTGCTCTCTCCTTTCAAGAAGAGTGAGTGGATCAATTGAAGCTGGTCTAAGCATCTCCAGCTCTGCCCACAAGGCTCTGAATGATCCATAGTGTTTGGTAAACTCAACATCTTCCTGTTTAAGCTCATTCAAAGCTTTCTTTACCTCAATTAAGAGGTTAGTAGTATTGCCATAAGAGTATGCTTCTAAAAGAGAACTAGCTAGAGAGCATTGAAGAATAGCCAATACCATTTGATCTTGCTGAAACCAGAGGGCATGTTCAGCATGTTCAACTTGAGATTCATCATCGGTTAGCATAGGTGCGGATTGCTGAATGTGATTCCACAGCCCTTTGCTGCATAGAGTGGTGAGTATCGTCCTGGACCAAAGCAAATAATTTGCTCCTTGAAGCATTACAGGAGCTTTCATTTGAGGATTCATCTCCATTGGATCGAATTCAAGTCTGCACAGACAAAAACAACAAGCGCAGCCACACACGAACCAACAAGAGACCAAGACGAGATAACCACACTTTCAGCAGACTACTACTTGCCTAATCTGTCAACAATTAACTTCAAATACTCCACACAATGAACCAGCAGAAGATCCAGAGAAAAAAAAATTGAGTTTATCACCAATTTTGAATTTCCCGCCTAAATCAGTTAGATCCTAGCTTCCTTCTTTTGCAAGAAATCGAATTTTGAAAGTAAGAACTCAGTAAATTGTAATCAAATCTCCAGAATTCCTTCACAAGAACCTAAATCAAGATCGGATCAATCCAGAATTGAAAAGGATCGAGCAAGAATTGAAGATCAAAGCCGAGTACCAAGAAGCGCGCGAACTAGAACCGATTTCAAGAAATCGACGAAGAAGACTTCGAAACTTGAAATTGAGCAAAGCGGACCTCCCGATTCATCATCTGGACTCAATAAACTTGAGTTTTGGCTTTGGAAACGCTTGATTTGGTGAAGAATCGAAGTAGTTATGCACCTTTGAAATCCAGGTACCTTCGGCGGAGATCGTCGCGAACCACCGTGGAGGAGATTTGATGTAACTTTTGATTCAAGCAACCAAATTCAATGAAATCAACGAGGAAATCCACAGAATTCGCCGGAGAATCGTCCTGGAGAAAGAATCTGGCAAGAAATCGTGAATTCTTGTGGTGGAGGATCGACGAACACGGCGGATCCGCGACGGACTTCTCTTCGAGGCTGGGTTGTTGATCGCGAGTTAGAAACAGAAAGATTTCGAAATTCTTGTGCCAGTTTGATCAAACTTGGCTCTGATACCATGAAAGATTTGATGATTGAGAGAATTTGAGAATTAGAGATTGAGAGAGAAAGAGATTTAGAGAGAAAGAGATTTAGAGAGAAAAGAGAATGATCTTATTATGATTTTTAGAAAAATGAATTTTCATACATACAAAGAGAGTGAGAGACATCTATTTATACTAATCCTATTCTAGACTTGTTTGGATACAGAGATACACTTATCATTAACCTACACAAGTCTAAGACAAACACATGGAGATGTCGCCAATACTTCACTTAGATGCATTCATCATTCTTCTTCATTCCAACAGTAAGCTGATGGAAAGTGATGAATCACCTCAGGACCAAATTCTCTCATCAAAGGTTCTATCTAGGATAAGTTCTTTAAACTCTATGATTATTAGGTTGAGAATTTGGCTAGATATTATACTTGATACCAGACTTGATATTACTCAAGTTCTGGAATACTAATCTTTATTTTTGAGTTGCTATGATGTTTTTAGATCAGGAAGTGATGAAAAAAGTCATAAGCATGACTTACCCTACATCAATTAGTGGAAGCATGGTGGAAAAATGTTTAGGAGATAAGTGTGCTCACTCTACTTAAGCTTAATTCTACAATCTTATTCTCTTGAGTTAGGCTTATTGAAAGTAGAAGGTGAAGCAAAATGAAGCTGGTCAAAGGGGATCAAAAACATATAAGGGAAGAGAACCATGTGATCATGATGAATCCAGAAGAGAACCATGTGATCATGATGAATCCAAAGCCTTAATGTGGAGTCCTTAGAGAGCCAGACTGGTCTAGAACATATCATTCAAATCGCCATCCACTCTTATAAAAGGGAAGTTAAAATCATTCTTACATTATAATGCATTTGTTTAGCTTGTGAGAATTGATACATGCATGTATATGTATGTGAAACAGGTTTAAATTGAAGGCTTTAAGGAAAGCTGGATCATAATCACCTCTTAAAGACAAGGAGTCAAAAGAAAGGGGGAGAAATGGACCAGACTTAAAAGGAGCTTCAAGACAACCATTCACAAGCGTTTGTCATTAAGGCCTTTATCCAAGGATCTATGGAGATCTCTGGTGAATTTAAAGCTCATAGATTCAATGGCCAATCCCTAAGCTAAGAAGACTTCACTCTTTTTCCCTTAGTATTGGTTTTGTCCCAAAGGGTTTTCCATACTAAGGTTTTTAATGAGGAAGTTCTTTAAGGTTACAAGCTTGGTTTCTATGAACATTAATCAAGCTTGAAAGGGAGTAAAGAGGAAGAAGGAGGAAGTCTCTTCATCTGTGCAAGTTCAACCATTCACCCATGCTTAAACTTGAGGGGGAGTGTTGGAATGAAGAAGAAATGATGAAAGATGAAAGCCTTCACTTACAAGTATAAAGGCGTGAGTATCTAGGTCAAAGGAGAGTGTCTAAGGCTTGTTTGTGTTCTAGTGTTATGTTATCCTTATAAGCCATTCAAGTATAAGGCTATCCTTGTTTCCAAACAAGCCTAGACTAGATTAGTATAAATACCTTACTCTCTTCACATTTGTAAGTAAGATGAATCATTCTCTTCATAATAATAAAAATAAATCCTTTCTCTCTCTAAAACTCTCTCTTCACCAATGGTGAATCATTATTTCTCATTCTCACAATTTGATGGAGGTTGTGAGAACAATGATGTTTCACAAGAAGGTTCCCAAAAGATTTTGGGGAGATGCATTACTCACTGCATGTTATCTAATCAATAGAACTCCAACCAAAGTTCTAGATGATTTGAGTCCTTTTGAGGTATTAAACAAAACTAAGCCAATTATTGATCATTTAAGAATTTTTGGGTGTGTTTGTTTTGTTTTGGTACCAGGGGAACTTAGGAATAAGCTGGAACCAAAAAGCATCAAGGCTATGTTTCTAGGATACTCCCCTACTCAGAAAGGATACAAATGCTACAATCCAGAATCTAGAAGGGTTCTGGTGTCTAGGGATGTCAAGTTCCAAGAGAATAAAGGATTCTATGAAGATGGAACTTGGGAAGAACTTAAAGACATATCTACATCAAATTCTGATCAGGCTGAGAACCTAAAGAAAATTTTAGAAAACCTTGGCATAGTCCAGCCTCACCAACCAGCTCATGTCCATGTACCGCAGCAACAGGGTCCAGGTCCAACTAATAGCTGGCATGAACCGGCTGCATCCAACCGGACGACTTCTGGTCATGACCGTCCAACAAGTGAAACCGTCCCTGCATCTGACCAGTCACCACATGATCCATGTGAAGTTGCTTCAAGCTCGTCTCGTCCTACCTTAGTCCCCGGGACTGTCCATGACTCATCTAGTGGCGCTAGTACTTCAAGTTAATCCAACATTCAATCACTGCCCTCTCCACCATCAAGTCCTCCTGAACATCATCCTCTTGACCATGAGGGGGGAGAAGCGAGTACACATGCTCAAGATGATATTCTAGTTTCAGCATCAAAAAGGCCAAGGGATCAACCTAATCTTGTACAAGCCGCTTTAGAGGAAGAAACAAATCAACCTGTGGCTCTCAGAAGAAGTACAAGGCAGAAGTTCCCAACTGACAATTGGAAGAATACAAGGGTGTACTACAACCACAATGCAGTAGCACATCATGATCAGGGAGTATGTTCTCTAATTACTATTCCTACTAATCATGTTGCTTTCACTGTGAGTTTAGATAAAGAACAGATTCCTAAAAACTATGAGGAGGCTATGGAGATTAAGGAATGGAGAGATGCCATTCAAGATGAGAAACAAGCTATGGAGAAGAATGGAACCTATGCCCCAGCCATCTTACCAAAAGGAAAAAAGGCTGTAAGTTCAAAATGGATATTCACCATTAAGTATAAAAGTAATGGTGAGATAGATAGGTATAAAGCTAGGTTGGTGGCTAGAGGATTCACACAAACTTATGGTGAAGACTATAGGGATACCTTTGCTCCAGTAGCTAAACTTCACTCTGTTAATGTTGTTCTTTCTCTTTCTACTAACCTTGAATGGGACTTGTTCCAAATGGATGTTAAGAATGCTTTTTTACAAGGTGAACTAGAGGAAGAAGTGTACATGACACCACCACCAGGTTTGGAAGATGAAGTTAATGGCGGCAACACTCTCAGACTAAGAAAGGCAATCTATGGTCTTAAGCAATCTCCAAGAGCTTGGTATCATAAGCTGAATGTAACATTAAGGGATAGAGGTTTCAAAAGGTCAGAAGTTGAACACACCCTGTTTACACTTAAGAGTAAGGAAGGTATTGTGGTTATACTTATCTATGTGGATGACATAATCATATCAGGAAGTGATAAAGTTGGTATTGAATTAACTAAAGCATATTTGAAAAGTATTTTTGATATTAAGGATCTAGGAGAATTGAAATATTTCTTAGGAATTGAAATTTGTAGATTCAAGGAAGGTCTCTTCTTATCTCAAAGGAAATATATTGTGGATTTACTAACCTCCACAGGCATGTTTGAAGCAAAACCAGCTAAGACACCCCTTGAAGAAGGCTACAAAATAGAACCTGAGGGGGAGCTAGGAAATGACAAGTTTCATGATACAGACAGGTGGTTGGTAAGCTTATTTACTTAACCATCACTAGACCTGACCTATGTTTTGCAGTAAATCAGGTATCTCAACATATGCAAGACCCAAGGACAAGGCATTGGGATATGATCATTCGCATTTTGAGATATCTGCAAGGAACTAAGGAACAAGGTATATGGATGGGATGTAATAAGAACACAGAGGTTGTAGGTTATTGTGATGCAGATTGGGCAGGAGACAGAGAAGATAGGAGAAGCACAACTGGCTATTGCACTTTCATAGGAGGTAATCTTGTAACTTGGAAGACTAAGAAGCAAAAGGTTGTATCTTGTTCTAGTGCAGAGGCTGAATACAGGGCCATGAGGAAGCTCACAACAGAATGCATTTGGTTGAAGCAACTCCTCTTTGACATTTTAGACGAGAGCTTAGAATCTCCAATCACTGTCCATTGTGATAATCAAGCTGCCATACACATTGCCTCTAACTCTGTGTTTCATGAGAGAACCAAGCATATTGAGGTTGACTGTCATAAGGTAAGGGAAGCTATTGGAAATGGTACAATTCTACCTTGCTACACAAGGAGTGAAGATCAGCTAGCTGATGTGTTTACCAAAGCTGTAACCTTGAAGACATGCGGTTCCATCTACCCTAGACTTGGTTTGATGTCTCTTCCACACCAATGATCCCAACATGGAGTGTTATACTTTTTTTCCCTAGAAAAGGTTTTGTCCCAATTGGGTTTTCCTTCTCTAGGTTTTTAATGAGGTAATGCTTCATGGTTGCAAGCTTAGGCATTCTCCATGTCTTAAGCTTGAGGGGGAGTGTTGGAATGAAGAAGAATGATGAATGCATCTAAGTGAGGTATTGGCGACATCATCATGTATTTGTCTTAGACTTGTGCAGGTTAATGATAAGTGTATCTCTGTATCCAAACAAGTCTAGAATAGGATTAGTATAAATAGATGTCTCTCACTCACTTTGTAAGTATGAAATCATTTTCTAAAATTCTTAATAAAAGTTCATTCTCTTTTTCTCTCAATCTCTCTCGATCTCTCATTCTCTAAATCTCAAATTCTCTCAATCATCAAATCTTTCATCCTAGTCGTTTAGCTTCCTGTTTTTCAAATTTCAATAATTCTGAGATGAATGGTAATTTGTGGCATGCTAGGCTTGGTCATCCTCATCTTAAAGTGCTAGAGTTAATGTTTCCTAAAACAGTTTTCAATAATGAATTATGTGAAGCATGTATCCTTGGAAACACTGTAGGTCTGTTTTTCCTAAATCTCAAACTATGTATGAAAACTGCTTTGATCTTGTTCACTCTGATGTTTGGACTGCCCCATGTGTCTCTAGAGATAATCACAAGTATTTTGTTAGTTTCATAGATGAGAAATCAAAATACACTTGGGTTACCTTAATGCCATCTAAGGGTAGAGTTCTTGAAGCGTTTATGAGTTTTAACAAGTATGTGACTAACCAATATGATGCTAAAGTTAAATGTCTAAGATCAGATAATGGTGGGGAGTATACTAGCCAGGCCTTTAAACACTATCTCAACAAACATGGAATTGAGCACCAGACAAGTTGTCCCTATACCCCTCAGCAGAATGGAGTTGCTGAGTGGAAAAACAGACACTTAATGGAGGTGACTAGAGCCATGATGTTTCATAGGAAGGTTCCTAAACAGTTTTGGGGTGATGCCTTAGTTACGGCCTGCTACTTAATCAACAGACTTCCGACCAAAATCCTACATGACATCTCACCGTTTGAGGTACTTACTAAAACCAAACCTCATCTTGATCATATTAGAGTGTTTGGATGTGTTTGCTATGTGTTGATCTGATGAGGACATCGGCTCTTCAACAATGACAGCTGAACCAGAGGGAGTGCAGATCATCCCTCAAGTACCTAATGGACCCATAACTCGCCAGAGAGCCAGAGCCATCGCACACAAGTTCAACCATCTAGTAGAATTTGTGCTTGAGCAAGGATCAGCTAGTCTTTGTCCACCCTCAGTCATCGACAGCAGCAAGGGAGAAGACCCATTTTCAAGCATCTCGTGCGAGCTTCTCCAGTGTCAGACATCATCTTCTGGTGTCTTTACTATCACTATAGAGTAAAGACACACAAAGACATGCTAGGGAATTGTACTCTTTTTCCTACCTTCGGTTTTGTCCCTATGGGTTTTCTGAAGGGGGTTTTAACGAGGCAACACCTCTAGTGTGCAAGATAGGGCCTGTTCTACGATAATAATCTTTTACCAGCCCCTGGAATAATCAGAAGATGAGGACCCTCCAATGAAGACAAGCTACAGCAGTCTTCAACACTTAGTATAATTTCTGGTTTTTAAGTTTTAAACTGTTTGTAGTTTTTGGTGTAATTTTGAACGCCTTGTTGTTTTTCTTTTAAAACTACTTGTTGTTTTTTTAGGCTAGGGTAATTAAAACCTTAGCCTCCCCTGGAATGACAGACAGAATTAATTTTGACAGCAAATTTCAGAGCCCTAGTCGATTTTTCCTTAATCTGTAGCAATCGAATTCTTCTGCCTTGATCTGTCATCCAGGCGCGAAGAACCTTGGTGTATCACGAGATCATTCCTCCCTCGTGTGGTCCAAATCGTTTCCCCTTTCGTGTTTAACCAGGAGAGGATCTCCCTTGTTGGCACAAACACTAACCCATTGGTCTGCATCCTCTTCTGACAACCAGAGCGTGTATCATCTTTTGGTATCAGAGCTGAAGATTCTACCTTCTCAGGGAGTGTCTAAACCTATCTCTTTTTAACTTTTTGTCTGCAACTTTCATTCACACTTTAAAAAAAAAAAAAAAAAAAAAAACTGACAGATTCTTAGTCCCTTGGAATTGAGTCTGAATTATTAGTAGAAACGAGTTTAGAATAGTTAGACACCTTTAAACTAGTAGGATTCTAGAGTCTGTAGACGAAACTAGAGGAAAAAAAAACGGCTAGGAATTTCGTATTTCACTTTGGTTTTGGTTTGTCTACAGCTGACAGGAACTTAAGCGAGAGGAAAACCCGAGCCCAGATCGACCGATCCCTCTTTGGATCGATCGATCTCCCTCTGCAAAGCGGCTGCGGGGAGACTTTAAATTAGTGGAAACCCTAGACGTAAAAGAACAGGAACGATCGATCAACTTTGGATCGACCGATCCACTTTTGCGGACAATTACAAGATCGACCGAGCGGACCTAGATCGACCGATCGTACCTCGGGTCGATCACATCTAAGATTGGTCGATCCCCAAACAGACCGATCGATCCAACCTTCTACGGACGAATTTTAAGATCGACCGATCGCCTAGAGAATCGACCACTCCTCAACTGGATCGAATCCTTGTCCAGAACAACAATGTCTGATAGCTCAGAACAAGTAGATGCCACTAATGCCATGATCCAAATGCTAGCAGCCATCAATGGGCAACTCAGCAACATGGCAGCTGGTATGGATCGTTTGGGGCAACTCTTGCAGCCTGGAAGACCAGACATACCTGAAACAGCTAGGCAAGGAGAAGCGCGGAGAGCAATCAGCTCAAACACCACCTTTTCAAGCACCACCATTCCATGCCCATGCGCCACCATTCCATGCACCACCCTAACAACCACAGTACCCAACTCCTGATGTTAAGCTTAATCCACCAACCTTTGCTGGAAGAGTGGACCCAGAAGCTTATCTTGATTGGGAGAGAAGGATGGAGCATATTTTCGAATACTATAGATATGCTGATCCACGGAGAGTAGCTTTAGCTACAGCCCAGTTCACTGACCATGCTCTTACTTGGTGGGACAGAGAAGTGACTGAGAGGAGGAGGAACCGATATGGGAATATAGTGACTTGGGAAGAGCTCAAATACATTATGAGAAGGCGCTATGTACCACCACACTTTCACCGAGATATGCAGAAGCGTTTTAGACGTTTGACACAAGGCAACAAGAGTGTGGAGGAGTATTATGAGGAATTTGAGCATCTGAGAAACCGGTTGGAAGTAGAAGACTCTCTGGAGAGTCTAATGGCACAATTTGTGGATGGTTTGCAAGAAAAGATTGCTAGGAAGGTTGAGAGACAAACATACCATGACTTAGGAGAGTTGCTACATCTTGCCATTCAGATTGAACAACAGAACAAGCGCAAGGCAGCAAACAATACTCGGCCTAAGACCATCTGGAACCCCACATTTAAGCCAACAGAGAGGAACACTAGTACACCAGGAGATAGCCGGTTCAAGAGCAAAGTGAGTGAACTCACCAAGTTGACCAAACCCGGCCCTAGTGCACCTCAACATGCCACGCCAACTGCTTCCACTCAACGGAGCCGAGACATTTTGTGCTTCAAGTGCAATGGGAGAGGACATATGGCAAGAGAGTGTCCTAATCAACGAGCCATGATCCTCACACCAGCTGGAGACTACGAGTCTCAAGACGAAGGAGAAGAGGAATCCCATGACTATGGTGAACCAGAGGACATAGAGTACCCAGACTCAGGAGAGCTTTTGATGATGAGAAGAGTTCTTAATGCAATGGTAGGTCCTGAAGAGGTTGCACAAAGAGAAAACATCTTCCATACTCGGTGCACCATTCAGGGAAAGGTATGTTCTCTAATCATTGATGGAGGTTCTTGTACTAATGTAGCTAGTTCTTATATGGTAGACAAACTTGGCCTTGAGAGAACTAAACACCCTCATCCTTATAAGTTGAGGTGGCTCAATGATAAGGCTGAGTTACACATATCCGATCAAGTTAAGGTTCCATTTAGTGTGGGACGATACCATGATCAAGTGATATGTGATGTGGTCCCGATGCAAGCTGGTCATCTCTTATTGGGACGTCCATGGCAGTTTGACAGGGAAACCACACATAATGGACGGACTAATCTCTATTCTTTTGAGCATAAAAAGCGCAGGTACAAACTGGCTCCATTATCACCTCAACAAGTGAGGGACATGCAAACAAAAATGGCTAAGGATGGGAGTAAACGCAAAGAGAACTTCTTAATCAACTCCAGTGACATTCGAAAAGCCATTGAGGTGAATACATTGCTGGAAACATATGCTGATGTGTTTCCTGAAGAACTACCACCTGGATTGCCGCCAGTAAGGGGCATAGAACACAACATTGACTTTATTCCAGGAGCCCAGCTACCCAATAGGGCTGCCTACAGAGTCAATCCAGAAGAAGCCAAAGAACTTGAACGCCAAATCAGGGAGTTAATGGCTCAAGGATATGTGAGAGAAAGCCTCAGCCCCTGTGCAGTTCCAGTTCTACTTGTGCCAAAGAAAGATGGCAGCTGGAGAATGTGTGTGGACTGTAGGGCAATCAACAATATAACCATCAAGTATAGGCACCCCATTCCCAGACTTGATGACATGCTTGATGAGCTCAGTGGCGCCACCATCTTCTCCAAGATCGACCTGAAAAGTGGATACCACCAAGTCAGAATGCGAGAGGGAGATGAGTGGAAAACTGCCTTCAAGACTAAACATGGGTTGTATGAGTGGCTGGTCATGCCATTCGGCTTATCCAACGCCCCCAGTACATTTATGCGTCTAATGAACCATGTTCTTATACCATACATCAGTAAGTTTGTGGTTGTATATTTTGATGATATACTAGTTTACAGCTCATCTTATTCTGACCATGTGACGCATCTTGAGACAGTAATACGAACACTTCAGAAAGAGAAGTTGTATGCTAATCTCAAGAAGTGCACATTCTGCACTGACAAAGTTGTCTTTTTAGGTTTTGTTGTGAGTTCGCAGGGATTACAGGTTGATGAAGAAAAGATAAAAGCCATTAAGGAGTGGCCTACGCCAACCAGTATTAGCTTAGTGCGAAGTTTTCACGGCCTAGCCAGCTTTTATAGGCGTTTTGTCAGAGACTTTAGCACTATCGCAGCTCCTCTGACCTCTGTAATCAAAAAGAACCATGAGTTTAAATGGGGAGAGGAACAAGAACGAGCTTTCCAACTCCTCAAGGAGAGATTGACGCATGCACCTGTTCTAGCACTTCCAGACTTCAACAAAACATTCGAGGTGGAGTGTGATGCATCAGGCATTGGAATAGGAGCAGTGCTGACACAAGGAGGGAAACCAGTAGCATACTTCAGTGAGAAGCTCAGTGGTGCCTCATTGAACTACCCCACCTATGACAAGGAGCTTTATGCACTGGTGAGGGCAATGGAAGCTTGGCAACACTACTTACTTGCCAGAGAGTGTGTTATCCACACAGACCATCAGACCCTACAACATCTCAAAGGCCAAACTAAGCTAAAAAGGAGACATGCAAGATGGCTGGAATTCATTGAAACATTTCCCTACGTCATCAAATATAAGAAGGGAAAGGAGAATGTTGTAGCTGACGCACTATCAAGGAGATACAGCCTTATTTCGATCATGGAATCCAAAGTGCTAGGATTTGAATTGATCAAGGATCTGTATGCAGAAGATGATGACTTTAAGGAGAGCTACAAGGAGCATGGAAAAGGCGCCTACAGCAACTTCTATCTGTTCGATGGGTTCTTGTTTAAAGGGAAGAGACTTTGCATTCCAAGAGGATCCATCAGAGACTTACTGCTGAGAGAGGCGCATGGAGGGGGATTGATGGGACATTTTGGCGTGGACAAGACATTGAGCATGCTGAAGGAACATTTCTTCTGGCCTCACCAGAGAAGAGATGTGGAAACTCATTGTGCTCGCTGCTTAGTCTGCAAAAGAGCCAAGTCCAAGTCTCACCCACACGGTTTGTATATGCCACTTCCTATTCCTACTACTCCTTGGACTGACATATCTATGGACTTTGTGCTAGGCTTGCCTAAGATAAACCACAAAGACTCCATCTTTGTTGTAGTAGACAGGTTTTCTAAGATGGCGCATTTCATACCATGTGCTAAGACAAATGATGCTAGTCAAATTGCCAGCTTGTTCTTCAAGGAAGTAGTGAGGCTTCATGGAATTCCCAGGACAATAGTGTCAGACAGAGACACAAAGTTCTTGAGTCATTTCTGGAGGTCAATGTGGAAGAAACTAGGAACCAAATTGGTGTTCTCGACAACATGCCATCCACAAACTGATGGGCAGACAGAGGTGGTTAATAGAACGTTGTCAACATTGCTGAGGGCAACTATTGGGAAAAACTTGAAGACTTGGCTTGAGTGCATCCCTTTTGTGGAATTTGCCTACAACAGAGCTACTCACTCAGCCTCTAAGATGTCTCCATTTGAGGTTGTCTATGGTTTCAACCCACAATCGCCCCTTGACCTTACTCCACTGCCTCCAGCCGAAATTGTTAGCCTACAAGGGGAGACAAAAGCCGAGTTCATCAAGAAGCTTCATCAAAAAGCTAAGGAGAACATAGAAAAGAAGACAGAAGCATATGCAAGACAAGCCAATAAAGGAAGAAAGCAAGTTACTTTTAAGGAAGGAGATTGGGTATGGCTGCATATGAGGACAGAAAGGTTTCCCCAGAAGAGGAAAGATAAACTTGCGCCAAGAGGAGATGGTCCATTCAGAATTTTAAAGAAGATCAACGACAATGCATACCAATTGGAACTTCCAGGTGAGTTTAATGTATCTTCTACTTTTAATGTTGCTGATTTGGAATTTTTTGATGCAGGAGATGATCCAGTTTTGAGGACAAAACCTGTTGAAGAGGGAGGGAATGATGAGGACATCGGCTCTTCAACAATGACAGCTGAACCAGAGGGAGTGCAGATCATCCCTCAAGTACCTAATGGACCCATAACTCGCCAGAGAGCCAGAGCCATCGCACACAAGTTCAACCATCTAGTAGAATTTGTGCTCGAGCAAGGATCAGCTAGTCTTTGTCCACCCTCAGTCATCGACAGCAGCAAGGGAGAAGACCCATTTTCAAGCATCTCGTGCGAGCTTCTCCAGTGTCAGACATCATCTTCTGGTGTCTTTACTATCACTATAGAGTAAAGACACACAAAGACATGCTAGGGAATTGTACTCTTTTTCCTACCTTCGGTTTTGTCCCTATGGGTTTTCTGAAGGGGGTTTTAACGAGGCAACACCTCTAGTGTGCAAGATAGGGCCTGTTCTACGATAATAATCTTTTACCAGCCCCTGGAATAATCAGAAGATGAGGACCCTCCAATGAAGACAAGCTACAGCAGTCTTCAACACTTAGTATAATTTCTGGTTTTTAAGTTTTAAACTGTTTGTAGTTTTTGGTGTAATTTTGAACGCCTTGTTGTTTTTCTTTTAAAACTACTTGTTGTTTTTTTAGGCTAGGGTAATTAAAACCTTAGCCTCCCCTGGAATGACAGACAGAATTAATTTTGACAGCAAATTTCAGAGCCCTAGTCGATTTTTCCTTAATCTGTAGCAATCGAATTCTTCTGCCTTGATCTGTCATCCAGGCGCGAAGAACCTTGGTGTATCACGAGATCATTCCTCCCTCGTGTGGTCCAAATCGTTTCCCCTTTCGTGTTTAACCAGGAGAGGATCTCCCTTGTTGGCACAAACACTAACCCATTGGTCTGCATCCTCTTCTGACAACCAGAGCATGTATCATGATCCCAGGGGAACAGAGGAACAAGTTAGAGGCTAAGAGCACAAAGTGCTACAATACTAATACCAACCGTGTCCTTATTGTTGGAATTAAGGAGTATTTATGAAGACTCAAGGGGAGAAAGGTTCTAGAAGCGGACTGGATAAGGCCACACTTGGTAGCACCAACGGTCAGCTCCAGCTCACCATGCCACGCCTCCTAGATGCTTTAGTAGATACTTTGTAATTCAAGCAAGTAATAAGAAACAAAAATGTTTTCCTCATTCTCCTAATCACCTAAATACTAATCTTCAATCTCTTGAAACTTGTTCTTGATTTTCAATATGGTATCAGAGCAGTTTATGCTCCTAGATTACTAAAACTTCCGCAAATCTTCTTCTATCTTAAGTTCTTGCCAAAACTCACAATAAACAACTTTGAATCTACCCATTCTGAGATTTATAATCCTCAAAGATCATTTGGTCACGAGTTATGGGAGATTAAAGATGGTTATTTTTTGTTTATCTCGGGCTTAAGACTCCTATTTTTCATTCGTTTTTCAAACCCTTCTTTCATCCATTGTTGTACGGACTCTAACCTCTAAAGCTCTCTTCCTCAAGAAAAGTTTTCATCTTTGGCTTGAAAATATGAGTATTGGTCGAACCAGATCGTGTTAGGTCCAATCTGCTCTATCCTGGTCGAGTTTTGGTATCGCTAAGCTGTTCCGCGCCATGGATGTACGGATGGGAGTTACAACATAGCTTGGTTCATCTTCTGGTGTGTTTTAAAATCACAAGTTCGTGTGTTCATATGCATTCTGGTGTCATTTCTTCTAAAAACTGACCTTCAATCAAGCTAAAGGAGACTCCTTTGCTGTTGTCCGTACTCGTCTTCTCCAAATCCCTCCGTGAACTAAAATCTGCTTAAGTGAAAAATAGCTTAAAGGCAGCTCATTCTTCACAAAGGAGGTTCTTTTCAAAGCTGGATTAGCTTATTTGATGATTCTGAAACTAAAAGGAAGCATCTGAAGCTCTCTGTTCTTCCCGCCTGAAACCCTGTTCGAAATTTGTTCTTCCGTACAAATCACGCCAAAGACAAATGGAGTCTTCAAAAATGATTGTTGCTCCAGTCATACTGAAGGGGCTAAACTACTTGTTATGGTCAAGAACCATGAAAACTACTCTGTGTAGTAGAGGTTTATGGACCCATGTTCTCCTAGATGAAGCACCAAGAGAAGCCATTGAAGAAGAAACTCTCGGTGAACAAGGAAGGCTAACCGTGGAAACCATGAACAAATGGTTTCAAGAGGATCAATTAGTCCTCTCAATCCTTCAAAACTCCCTTGAAGGATCCTTGTTAGAAGCATATTCCTACTGTGAGACCGCAAAAGACCTATGGGAAACACTCAAAAATGTGTATGGAAACACATCCAACCTCATGCGGTTATTTGAGGTAAAAAAAGCTTTAAATGAACTTCATCAAGAGGATATGGAGTTTACTAAGCATTATGGCAAGTTCAGGGCTTTATGGGCAGAGGTTGAAATGTTAAGGCCAAGTACCATTGATCCTATCACTCTTAATGAAAGGAGAGAGCAAGATAAGGTCTTTGGCTTGCTCATGACACTAAACCCAAGCTACACTGATCTCATTAAACATCTTCTCCGGGAAGATAGATTACCAAGCCTTGAAGATGTGTGTGCTAAAATTCAAAAAGAACAAGGATCCCAAGGTCTATTTGGAAACAAAGGAGATATTGTTACTGCCCACAAGGTGTGGCACAAACCGGAGGTCAAGAAAGGATTAGCCTGTGATCATTGCAAACGTAGAGGACACACTAAGGATAAGTGTTGGTTAATTCATCCTCATTTGAAGCCAAGCTGGTGGAAAGACCCAAAAGTTCACATCTCTCAGGAAACCTCATCACGCATTGCTCCATCCATTTCTCAAGGAAGCGGTTTTCAAAGTAGTTCACAAGGAAGTATTAATCAACCAAGTCTACCACTAATCAAACAACCGAGGCCGAATCATGAAGGGACACAGTTCAGTGCAAACCAAATCAGTCTTAATAGAGGAAGTTCCGGCCAGACTAATTCCTATCACAACAGCTTACCAGATGAAAGGATTCAAGCAGTCTCAGCTCAGAACGATGTGGTGACCAAGTCAGACCTTGAAGCGCTCATCAAAGCTCTTAAGGAGTCTGGTATTTCTGGTCACACTTATACTGCCTCATTTAAAAGCTCTGGTGATAGTTTGAATGTTTTAAAACCATTGATAGTTGATTCAGGAGCTTCTCACCATATGATTAGTGATTCTAGGTTGATTAGTGATATAGAACCGGTTTTAGGGAATGTGATGATAGCTAATGGAGAACAAATACCTATTAAGGGAATTGGAAAGCTTAGGTTGTTTGGAAAAGAGTCAAAAGCTTTCTTTATGCCATCATTTACTTCAAACCTGTTATCTGTGAAAAGAACAACCACTGATCTTAATTGCTATGCTACTTTTGGGCCTAATGACTTCTTCTTTCAGGATATTGAAACCAAGCAAGTTCTTGGCAGAGGAGGAACCAAGAATGATCTATATGTGCTTGAAGATCTCCAGCCTTTATCATTAGCTTCTAATAGTTCGATTAATAATGCTTCTGGTCTTAATGTTTCTAGTCATGAAAATGGTTTATGGCATGCTAGACTAGGACATCCTCACTTGAAAGCTTTAGAACTTCTATTTCCTAAGATATCTTTTAATAGCAACTCATGTGAAGCATGTATCCTTGGCAAACATTGTAGGAATGTATTTCCCTTATCTAAAACGATTTACAATGAATGTTTTGAACTTATTCATTCTGATGTTTGGACATCACCATGTGAATCAAGAGATAATCATAAATACTTTGTTACTTTTATAGATGAGAAATCAAAATACACTTGGATCACCTTGCTTCCATCTAAGGATAGGGTCTTAGAAGCGTTTAAGAACTTTCAATCTTACATTTCTAACAAATATAATGTTCAAATCAAATGTTTAAGGTCAGATAATGGTGGGGAGTACATGAGTCATGCATTCAAACACTTTCTTGCTGAAAAAGGAATTACACATCAGACAAGTTGCCCTTATACACCTCAGCAGAATGGTGTTGCTGAGAGAAAGAACCGGCACTTGATGGAGGTGGCTAGGACTTTAATGTTTCACATGCATGTTCCAAAGAGGTTTTGGAGTGATGCAGTGGTCACGGCATGTTACCTCATCAATAGAACACCTACTCGCATTCTCTCTGACCAGTCACCCTTTGAGGTACTTAATAAAACTAAACCCTCTCTTGATCATTTAAAAGTGTTTGGATGCGTGTGCTTTGTCTATATCCCAGGTGACCACCGAAGTAAGCTAGATGCAAAGAGCATAAGGGCTATTTTTCTTGGATACTCTCCAACACAGAAGGGCTACAAGTGCTATGTACCAGATACAAGGAGAATTATGGTGTCAAGAGATGTTCAATTTCTAGAGAACAGAAGTTTCTATGATGGACAGAAGTGGGAAGACATTAAGGATATATCATCTTCTTCAGAAGATAGAGCTTCCAGTCTCAGACAACTTCTAGAGGATCTCGGTCTCAATCATATTCCTCAGCAGTCTTCTACTCCTACAGCACCAGTCTCAGAAGAATCAACAACATGGCCGGATGAACCAAGTGATAGTCCTGATCATGAAGGGGGGAATGCTATTCCTGAATACTCAGAAGTCCATAATCAGGACAACCAGGGCCAGCAATCTACATCTTCATCACCAGCTGCTCAAAACAATCAACCTGATCAAATCGCTCAAGAAGAAGAAGCAGTTGAATTAAGGAGAAGCAAAAGGGTGAAGTATCCACCTGAACACTGGAAAAGCACGAGGGTCTATTACAACAATCAGGCTGTTGCTCATCCAGAACAGGCTGTCTGCAACTTAGCACATATCCCTCAGGAACATCAGGTTTTTATTGGAACCTTGGATCAAGAATGCGTCTCTAAACACTATGAGTATTAATCTACACACGACAGCAAGCCCAACTATAAGACTTCTAGAAGAAAGATACAGGCAGCTGGGAGAAGTTAATGGTCTGTGATGTCGATTACTCAAGTGAGGAAAGGAAGTTAATGACCTTGGATGTCGACTACTCAAGTAAGGAAAGGAAGTTAATGGCCTGGATGTCGATTACTCAAGGTTGGAAAGGAAGTTAATTACTTCCCCTTTGAGAGTTAGGCAACAAATAGTTTATGGAAAGTAAATATGTGAGCCTAATTAATGTAATTAATGTATTTATTGTAACTTAGGCTATAAATACTCTAACCTATGTAACTAATTTGTCAAGGAAATATAATCCTCCTTCTCTAATTCTCTCATACAAGCCGCCAGCTCTCTCTCTCTCATTTGTCACGAAATCTCTTCCTCTTAGTCTTCCATACTTTTGTTCTTCATCTTATTCAGAAAACTCTCTCTAATCTTCTCTTATATTCCGCATATTCTTACATGGTATCAGAGCCTTGGCTCTTATATTCTCAAAATCTCTGTACACTCTTGAAATAAATCCTCCTAATCTCCTCACTCTGAGATTGAACAATCCTCAAATCCTTGTGGTGCTGAGTTGTGAGAGGTTAGGATTATTTATTTCTTGAAAACACTTCATCCTACTCTTTCATCACCTAAATCGTTTGTAATCATCATGGAAGGCACAAGAGTTGTTGTTCCAGTGACTTTGAAAGGGGTTAATTACCTCCTCTGGGCTAGAACCACCAAGACAGTGCTATGTAGCCGTGGGTTATGGAGCCACATCCTTAGGAGTGAAGCACCTAATGCCACGGTTGAAGGAACTGGTCAGGAAGTGGCTATCACCAATGAAGACAGGTGGTTTCAAGAAGACCAACTAGTCCTATCTGTGATTCAAAACTCACTTGAATCAACTATCCTTGAAGCATACTCCTACTGTGAGACAGCCAAAGAGCTGTGGGAGACTCTTCAAAATGTCTATGGCAACACCTCCAATCTCAGCCGTGTGTTTGAAGTTAAGAAAGCCATCAATGAGTTAACTCAAGAAGACATGGAGTTCACTCAACATTTTGGAAAATTCAGATCCTTATGGGCTGAACTTGAAATGCTTAGACCAAGCACAGTGGATCCCATGGTTCTGAATGAGGGGCGTGAGCAAGATAAAGTCTTTGGACTTCTCTTGACTTTAAATTCCTCCTACAATGATCTCATCAAACACCTCCTAAGGTCAGACACCCTTCCAAGCCTTGAAGAAGTGTGCAATAAGATTCAGAAGGAACAAGGTTCACTTGGTCTCTTTGGAGGCAAAGGAGAACTCATCTCAGCCAACAAAGCAGCTGTATACCATAAGGGAGGCTTAAATCGTGGAGAAAGGAGGGCATACTGTGACCACTGCAAGAAGGAAGGGCATACCAAGGACAAGTGCTGGATCCTCCATCCACACTTAAAGCCAAAAGTGGGAAACCAACCAAGAGCCAACCTCACTCAAGAAGTAACTCTTGAACAAAGGAACAAGGCAAGCCCAAGCTCATTCACGCCAATCACTGAGGGAGATGGGAAAGCACTTGCAACATTCCAACAAGAGTTTGTGAGGAAATCCGACCTTGATGCACTGGTCAAGGCACTCAAAGAATCAAACCTCTCTGGTAACTCATTCCAAGCTTTAAATACCTCTAAACCACTTATTGTAGACTCAGGAGCCTCTCATCATATGATTAGTGATAAGAATCTAATGAGCAATATAGAACCGACTTTAGGAGATGTATTAATAGCTAATGGAGATAAGATACCAATTAGGGGAATTGGGAACCTTAAATTGTTTGATAAAGAATCAACTGCCTTCTATATGCCTACATTTACCTCTAACTTACTAAGTGTTAAGAAGACAACCTCTGATCTTAATTGCTATGCAATCTTTGGTCCTAATGATGTTTATTTTCAGGATATTAAGACCAATAAAGTTCTTGGAAAAGGAGTGTCCAAGAATGATTTGTATGTACTTGAAGACATACAACCAGACTCAACTCTATCTATTGCTTTTAATTCTATTTTGAATAAGGCTAATAGTGCTATTTGGCATTCTAGACTAGGACATCCCCATTCTAGGGCCTTAGAACTATTGTTGCCAAGCATGTCTTTTAAAAATAATGAATGTGAAGCTTGTATACTTGGAAAACATTGTAGATCAGTGTTTCCCAAGTCCTCAACTATTTATGAAAATTGTTTTGATCTTATTCACTCTGATGTTTGGACTTCACCATGCATGTCTAGGGATAATCATAAGTACTTTGTCACATTTATAGATCAAAAATCAAAATATACTTGGATAACTCTCTTACCAACAAAAGATAGGGTCCTAGATGCATTTACTAAGTTTCAAGCATATGTGACTAACCATTACAATGCCAAGATCAAAATCTTTAGATCAGATAATGGAGGAGAATACACAAGTCTAGCATTCAAGCAATACTTGGACAAACATGGAATCATCCACCAAACTAGTTGTCCATACACACCACAACAGAATGGAGTGGCTGAAAGGAAGAACCGGCATCTCATGGAGGTGGCGAGATCCATCATGTTCCAAAGCAATGTTCCAAAGAAATTTTGGGGAGATGCCCTTGTCACAGCTTGCTATCTCATCAATCGCCTACCAACCAAAGTCTTAGAGGACTTAACTCCATTTGAGGTACTCAACAAAAGTAAACCATCTATCTCACACTTACGAGTCTTTGGGTGTGTGTGTTATGTACTTGTTCCAGGAGAACAAAGAAATAAATTGGAAGCCAGGAGTATTAAAGCCATGTTCATTGGCTATTCAACTACTCAAAAGGGATATAAATGCTACAATCCAGAGACAAGAAAGGTTCTTGTATCTAGGGATGTGAAGTTTGTAGAATCCAAAGGATTCTATGAAGAAAAGAATTGGGATGAACTCAAAGACCTCTCCCAATCCACATCTGACCGGGCCACCAACCTCAGACACCTTATGGAGAATCTTGGGATAACATTACCAGATGCACCAAAATCAACTCACCAAGAACCGCTAACTACTTCTCCATCTAATACAACTCAAGCGGCTAGTTCTCTTGATCATGAGGGAGGCAATGAAGGTGATGAGCTTGATGAGCTTGAACTTGAACCTACTAACCAAGAAACAAGCTCACACGTACATGATCACGAAGAACATGAGGAATCCGAAACTGAGGCTGAACAACAAGCAGAAGAACAGGCGGCCCAACCAGACACCCAAGTAGTACTAAGGAGAAGCCAAAGGGAAAGGCGACCAGCTTCAAATTGGATCAACACCAGAGTATACTACAATGCCCAAGCAGTAGCTCACCCAACTCAAGCTGTTTGCTCCCTAGCTCATGTTCCCTTAGAACATCAAGCATTTGCAGCAGTCCTCAACCAAGAACATATACCAAGAAACTATAAGGAAGCAAAGGAGCTTAAAGTGTGGAGAGATGCAGTTAAGGCTGAATGCAATGCCATGGACATCAATCACACTTGGGATGAGGCCGATTTACCTAAGGACAAGAGGACAGTGAGCTCCAGATGGATCTTTACCATTAAATACAAAAGCAATGGAGAGATAGAAAGATACAAGGCAAGACTAGTTGCAAGAGGTTTCACTCAGACCTATGGAGAAGACTACAATGACACCTTTGCACCAGTAGCCAAATTACACACTGTAAGGGTTCTTCTCTCTTTAGCTACTAACCTTGATTGGGAGTTGTGGCAGATGGATGTCAAGAATGCCTTCCTACAAGGAGAACTAGAAGATGAAGTGTATATGACACCTCCACCAGGCCTTGAAGATACGGTGACTCCAGGAAAGGTTCTAAGGCTGAGAAAAGCTATCTATGGCCTCAAACAGTCACCAAGAGCTTGGTACCATAAGCTAAGTATCACACTTAGAGATAGGGGCTTTAGAAAGTCTGAGGCAGATCATACCCTCTTCACACTCCAAAGTCAAACAGGTATTGTAGTCATTCTCATCTATGTAGATGATATAATCATCTCAGGGAATGACAAGGTAGGAATTCAATCCACTAAGGTTTATCTTAAATCTATGTTTGATATAAAAGACTTGGGTGAACTAAAGTACTTCCTAGGGATAGAAGTATGCCGAACACAAGAAGGCCTCTTCTTATCACAAAGGAAGTACACACTTGATCTTCTAGTTGATGCAGGAAGATTAGAAGCTAAACCAGCGAATACTCCCCTAGAAGAAGGGTACAAGGGGGAACGTGAGGGGGAGCTTGGAGATGAGATGTTTGGAGACACCAAACTCTATAGGAAGATGGTTGGTAAGCTAATTTATCTAACCATTACTAGACCTGACTTGTGCTATGCTGTGAATCAGGTCAGTCAACATATGCAAGCCCCAAAGGTGCATCACTGGAACATGGTGGACCGGATCTTAAGATACCTGAAAGGGACACACGACCAAGGCATCTGGATGGGGCGCAACGGAAGCTCTGAAATCGTGGGCTATTGTGATGCTGATTGGGCTGGAGACAGGAATGATAGGAGATCAACTACCGGTTATTGCACATTCATTGGAGGCAACCTAGTTACTTGGAAAACAAAGAAGCAGAAGGTGGTTTCTTGTTCAAGTGCTGAAGCTGAGTACCGAGCCATGAGGAAGCTCACCACAGAACTTACCTGGCTCAAGAATCTGCTCAAGGATCTAAACATAGAAGTCACAACACCAATCACCATGCATTGTGACAACCAAGCTGCCATACATATAGCATCCAACAATGTATTTCATGAGAGAACCAAGCACATTGAAGTAGACTGCCACAAAGTGAGACAAGTAGTGGAGCAAGGAGTTGTCCTACCATGTTACACAAGGAGCTCGGATCAACTTGCAGATATATTCACCAAATCCGCAAGTTTAAAGGTATGTGAGTCCATATTTCCAAAACTTGGGCTCATAAACCTTCCCAACCAGGGAATCCCCTAGCCAAAAGATCCATACTCTTTTTCCCTTAAGATGTTTTTGTCCCAAAGAGTTTTGCATCTTAAGATTTTTAATGAGGTGAGTCTTTATGGTTCCAAGCTTAACCATTCATCATGGTTGAGCTTGAGGGGGAGTATTAATCTACACACGACAGCAAGCCCAACTATAAGACTTCTAGAAGAAAGATACAGGCAGCTGGGAGAAGTTAATGGTCTGTGATGTCGATTACTCAAGTGAGGAAAGGAAGTTAATGACCTTGGATGTCGACTACTCAAGTAAGGAAAGGAAGTTAATGGCCTGGATGTCGATTACTCAAGGTTGGAAAGGAAGTTAATTACTTCTCCTTTGAGAGTTAGGCAACAAATAGTTTATGGAAAGTAAATATGTGAGCCTAATTAATGTAATTAATGTATTTATTGTAACTTAGGCTATAAATACTCTAACCTATGTAACTAATTTGTCAAGGAAATATAATCCTCCTTCTCTAATTCTCTCATACAAGCCGCCAGCTCTCTCTCTCTCATTTGTCACGAAATCTCTTCCTCTTAGTCTTCCATACTTTTGTTCTTCATCTTATTCAGAAAACTCTCTCTAATCTTCTCTTATATTCCGCATATTCTTACAATGAGGAGGCCAAGGAACACAGAGTATGGAGAGAGGCTGTTGCTGATGAAAGAATGGCTATGGAAAGGAATCATACTTGGGACGAGTCTGATCTACCAAAAGGCAAAAAGGCAGTGAGCTCTAGATGGGTGTTCACAATCAAATACAGAAGCAATGGAGAAGTGGAGAGATATAAGGCAAGGCTTGTTGCAAGAGGCTTCACTCAGACGTATGGAGATGACTACAGGGACACCTTTGCTCCAGTGGCCAAGCTTCATACAGTGAGAGTCATTCTTTCTCTTGCTACCAACTTAGAATGGGATCTATGGCAGATGGATGTCAAGAATGCCTTCCTTCAAGGAGAATTAGAGGAAGAGGTGTACATGACACCACCTCCTGGTCTAGAAGATACTGTCACTCCAGGGAAGGTTCTAAGATTAAGAAAGGCAATCTATGGTCTCAAACAGTCTCCTAGAGCCTGGTATCACAAATTGAGTGTTACACTGAGAGATAAAGGATTTAGAAGATCAGAAGCTGATCATACCCTGTTCACACTTCAGAGCCAAGCAGGTATAGTTGTCATTCTCATATATGTAGATGATATTATCATCTCAGGGAATGACAAGGTAGGAATCCTTTCTACTAAAGAATACTTGAAATCTGTTTTTGACATCAAAGACCTTGGAGAACTCAAATATTTTCTTGGGATTGAGGTGTGCAGGACTAATGATGGTTTGTTTATTTCTCAGAGGAAGTATATTCTTGATTTACTAACAGATGCAGGAATGCTACAAGCTAAGGAAGCTAAGACCCCATTAGAAGAGGGTTATAAAGTTGGAACTCAGGGGGAGCAGGAAGAAGACGTCTTTGAGGATGCCAAACTCTATAGAAGATTAGTTGGTAAGTTAATTTATCTTACTATCACCAGACCTGATTTGTGCTTTGCTGTGAATCAGGTAAGTCAGCATATGCAAGCGCCTAAGATGTGCCATTGGAGGATGATAGACCGGATCCTGAGATACCTCAAAGGGACTCATGCTCAAGGGATTTGGATGGGGAACAATAGGAACACTGAGATTGTGGGATACTGTGATGCTGATTGGGCTGGAGATAGACAAGATAGGAAGTCTACTACTGGATATTGCACTTTTATTGGAGGAAATCTTGTTACATGGAAAACCAAGAAGCAGAAGGTTGTGTCATGTTCAAGTGCTGAAGCTGAATACAGGGCAATGAGGAAGCTGACTACCGAATCAATATGGCTCAAAGCTCTTCTCCAAGACTTAGGAATTGGAGTCAAGACTCCCATCACAATGCACTGTGACAATCAAGCAGCCATCCATATAGCCTCCAACTCGGTATTCCATGAGAGGACTAAGCACATTGAAGTAGATTGACACAAGGTCAGGGAAGCTGTTGAGAAAGGAGTTATACTACCATGCTTTACAAGAAGTTCTGAGCAATTGGCAGATATATTTACAAAGGCAGCCAGCCTGAAAGTCTGTGAGTTCATTCTACCAAAGCTTGGACTCATGGAAATTCCAAGCCCTTAGTCTCTCCTTATCATGAGAACCATACTCTTTTTCCCTTAGAATGTTTTTATCCCACTGGGTTTTGCATTCTAAGGTTTTTAATGAGGTGGTTTCTCATGATATCCAAGTTTAACCATTCATCCATGGTCAAACTTGAGGGGGAGTGTTGGAATTAAGGAGTATTTATCAAGAATCAAGGGGAGAAAGGTTCTAGAAGCGGACTGGATAAGGCCACACTTGGTAGCACCAACGGTCAGCTCCAGCTCACCATGCCACGCCTCCTAGATGCTTTAGTAGATACTTTGGATATTCCTTCTAATCTATCTATTTAATCTATGTAATTGTCATAATGTAATTCAAGCAAGTAATAAGAAACAAAAATGTTTTCCACATTCTCCTAATCACCTAAATACTAATCTTCAATCTCTTGAAACTTGTTCTTGATTTTCAATACTTATCTCCCGGGATGTTAAGTTTCTTGAAGAAAAAAGCTATTTCTCGGATGGTACGTGGGAGTCTATCAAGAACATATCCTCACAATCGCCCAACCAGGCTGAGAATTTAAAGAAGATCTTAGAGAACCTGGGTATATCCTCTTTTGGTCCAGACACTCATCAGCATTCGCCGCATCATCCTCTTCATCCTGAGGGGGGACAACAAGACTATGGTCATGATGAGGAGGATGAAGATTCAGCTACTAATTCAAACAACACCCAAAGAAGAGAATCTGAACCTGAGTCACAAACCGGTCCAAGTAACACTGAAGGAAACACAGAAGCTGAAGTTGGTTCGAGTTCTGGAAGTACCAATGATCAACATCAACACTCGCATGAAGTACCAGCACCATTAGAACTCCGGAGAAGCACTAGACAACGATTCCCTCCAGCAAACTGGAAGAACACGAGAGTTTACTACAATAATAATGCAGTGGCTCATCCTACTCAAGCGGTTTGCAACATGGTTCATATTCCACAACAACATCTGGCTTTCACAGGCAGTCTAGATCAAGAGTTAGTTCCCAAGACTTATGATGAATCTAAGGAGCTAAAAGTCTGGAGAGATGCCGTGGGAGCAGAAAGAACTGCAATGGAGAAAAATCATACATGGGATGAAGCAGACTTACCAAAAGGAAAGAAGGCAGTGAGCTCTAGATGGATTTTCACCATCAAATACAAAAGTAATGGGGAGATTTAAAGATATAAGGCAAGACTGGTAGCAAGAGGATTCACCCAGACCTATGGAGAAGATTACAGAGACACATTTGCTCCAGTAGCAAAAATGCATACAATCAGAGTTGTTCTGTCTCTTGCAGCAAACTTAGACTGGGAACTATGGCAGATGGATGTCAAAAACGCATTCCTTCAAGGAGAATTAGAAGAAGAAGTCTACATGACCCCTCCACCTGGATTAGAAGACTCAGTTGCACCAGGGAAAGTCCTTAGATTAAGAAAGGCAATCTATGGCCTTAAACAGTCACCTAGGGCTATGGTATCACAAGCTGAACGTCACTCTAAGAGACAGAGGTTTCAGGAGATCATAATCCGATCACACCTTGTTCACCTTACATAGCCAAGAAGGTATAGTTGTCATTCTCATTTATGTGGATGATATTATCATCTCTGGGAATGACAAGGTAGGGATTTCTGCTACAAAAGAATATCTTAAAGCTATGTTTGACATTAAAGATCTTGGTGAACTCAAATATTTCTTGGGTATTGAAGTCTGCAGGTTTAAAGATGGGTTGTTTATATCTCAGAGGAAATACATTGTAGACTTACTAACTAATGCAGCAATGATGGATTCAAAAGCAGCAAGAACGCCCTTAGAAGATGGTTACAAGGCTAAAACTGAGGGGGAGCAAGATGAAGATACATTTGAGGATCCGAAGCTGTACAGAAAACTTGTTGGTAAGCTCATATATTTGACAATTACAAGACCTGACTTGTGCTTTGCTGTGAATCAGGTAAGTCAGTATATGAAAGCCCCTGGGAAGAATCATTGGATGATGATACAACGCATTCTGAGATACTTGAAAGGGACTTACACTCAGGGAATATGGATGGGAAAGAATGGAAACGCTGAAGTAGTTGGCTATTGTGATGCTGATTGGGCTGGGGATAGGAAAGACAGAAGATCAACTACTGGTTATTGCACCTTCATAGGTGGTAATCTTCTCACTTGGAAGACCAAAAAGCAGAAAGTAGTATCCTGTTCAAGTGCTGAAGCTGAATATAGGGCTATGAGGAAGTTAACTACCGAGTGTATATGGCTAAAGGCTCTTCTCAAAGACTTCAACATTGAAAGCAGCACACCTATCACAATGCATTGTGATAATCAGGCAGCCATTCATATTGCATCCAATTCTGTCTTCCATGAACGAACCAAGCACATTGAGGTGGACTGCCACAAGGTTAGAGAGGCTGTGGAGAAAGGAATCATACTTCCATGCTATACAAGAAGTTCTGATCAATTGGCTGATATCTTCACCAAGGCGGCAAGTTTGAAGGTTTGTGAGTTCATCCATACTAAGCTTGGACTCACAACCCTACCATTCCAGTAACTTCCCTATCATGAAGGATTCATACTCTTTTTCCCTTAGAATGTTTTTCTCCCACTGGGTTTTTGCATTCTAAGGTTTTTAATGAGGTGAATCCTCTTGATGTCCAAGTTTTAATCATTCACCAATGATGTAAAACTTGAGGGGGAGTGTTGGAATGAGGAAGCAATTCACCAAGGAAAAGATTGTTAACGGCTAGTAATGAATCTTCTAGAAGGATTGGTGACTCACCTCTGCCAGCACAAAAGGGGAAAGAGGCGCCAGAACTAAAGAGGAAGCACATACTCTTACCTAAAGTAGTCGCTTTTAGGTTATCCATTTCTGTATAAAAGGATCATTAAGGTCTCTCTTTGTAATCAAGAAATCCTATTCTAATAATATGTGTTTACCTAATCTCTCGCCTAAACTCTCTCCACTCTTTCTAAACTTCTAAAACATACAGCTAGAGGATTCACACAATCTTATGGTGATGACTATAGGGATACCTTTGCTCCAATAGCTAAACTTCATTCTGTTAATGTTGTTCTTTCTCTTGCTACTAACCTTGAATGGGATTTATGGCAAATGGATGTTAAGAATGCTTTCTTACAAGGTGAACTAGAAGAAGAGGTTTACATGACACCACCACCAGGTTTGGAAGATGAGGTTAATGGCGGCAACACACTCAGACTGAGGAAGGTTATCTATGGCCTTATACAATCCCCAAGAGCTTGGTATCATAAGTTGAATGTAACTCTAAGGGACAGAGGCTTCAAAAGGTCAGAAGTTGAACACACTCTGTTTACACTTAAGAGTAAGGAAGGTATTGTGGTTATACTTATCTATGTTGATGATATAATCATATCAGGAAGTGATAAAGTTGGTATTGAATCAACTAAAGCCTATTTGAAAAGTGTGTTTGATATTAAGGATCAAGGTGAATTGAAATATTTCTTAGGAATTGAAATATGTAGATTCAAGGAAGGTCTCTTTCTTTCTCAAAGGAAATATACTGTGGACTTACTAACCTCTACAGGCATGTTTGAATCCAAACCAGCTAAGACACCTCTTGAAGAAGGTTACAAAATAGAACCTGAGGGGGAGCTAGGAAATGATAAATTTCATGATGCAAAACTGTATATACAAGTGGTTGGTAAGCTTATTTACTTAACCATCACTAGACCTGACCTATGTTTTGCAGTAAATCAGGTATCTTGGAGACTCAACAGACAAGAAGACAAAGGAGGAGGACGCTCATCAAGAAGAAACCCCTTCAATGATGCCAATAGGAGATGATCAAGGAGATAGCGTCAGCTCGACTAATCAAGACGGAAACTATGAAAGAGAATCAGAATTATGGATTGGACCAACAACAAGAGCAAGGAGTAAAGCACAAAAAAAGATCCTTCAAATTCTAATTGAAGACGTGGGAAAGGAAGAGAAAGAGGCTAAAATTAAACCAGCTTGTTGGTTTAATTTGTTTCTAGTCAATTACTCAAATTAAACCAGTAAGGTTAGAATTAAGAATAAACCTGGTTCATTAAAATTAAACCAGATAGGATAGAATTAGATAAGGATATATCATTCTGGTATATTCCTTTAGGATTAGATTAGATTAGGTTAGATTATATTAGATTAAGATTAAGTTAGATTAGATTAGATAGAATATGCTATTTTGGCATAATCTCTTTAGGTCTTTCTGCCTATAAAAAGGCATTCACCCCCCCAATTGGAAGACACACAATTTTCTTATCAAAAGTATAATAGAAAGACTTTTTTTTCTTCCTCTTTTGCTTTCTTTGTTCAGCACAAGAACATTGACTAATCACTAAAAGGGTAGAGTAATCTACTGTGATCTTCCATAGCTCTATAGCAGGGTGATCCTGTGCTATTGGAATCCATAAATCCCTCCACTTGCGCCTGATTGGAGAGCTAGTAGCCTCCAATTCTTCATCCCTACCATACACCAACCTAATCTAAGTGCTAGTAGCCTTAGATTCCATCATTCACTCAATTTTCTAGAGAGTTAGTAACCTCTAGAGATTCATCATCCTACCCTCAAGAGATCCTTTCGAATCAGATACATCCAGGGACGCACCATATCTTAACATATGCAAGACCCAAGGACAAGGCATTGGTGAGAGTTTAAGAAGTATAGAAGATTAGAGAAAGAGAGAGACCGAGTATGGTGGAGCCGCCATTAAGGTCAAAAGAGAAGTAGCAAGAATCAATTACTTCATATTATTATTGTGTCTACAAATGAGGAATACATAGCCTTAAATAGGAAGCTAGCTAGGTTACCTAGTGCTAGGGATAAGAGAGATTACATATAAGACCGTTATACACTTGCTTATCACTTATACACATTCGCTTATCACACAAGCTTCCTTATCACTCATAATGTAACCTTCCTTCCTTATCACATTGACCAAGAGCTTGCTTATAACCTTCTGGCCGTGAGTTACCTCTTGTAGTTTATGTCCAACACTCCCCCTCAAGCTAAGTTCTGATGAAGAGCTTTAGCTTGGAAACCATAAACAACCACCTCATTAAAAACCTTATGATGTAAAACCCATTGGGACAAAAGCATCATAAGGGAAAAAGAGTATGATTGCTTATGGTTAGAGGAATCATGGAGAAGACATGTCAATGAGTCCAAGCCTTGGTAGAATGGACTCATATACCTTAGACGTTGTTGATTTGGTGAAGATATCCGCAAGCTGATCCATACTTCTGGTGTAGCATGGTAAAACTATTCCTTGCTCCACTGCTTGCCTCACCTTGTGGCAATCAACTTCTATGTGCTTAGTTCTCTCGTGGAATACAGAATTAGAGGCTATGTGGATGGCTGCTTGGTTGTCACAGTGCATGGTCATTGGTCGAGCAGTCTCCACTCCCAAATTCTTTTGAATAGCTTTGATCCAGGTTAGTTCATTGGTAAGCTTTTTCATAGCACGGTATTCGGCCTCTGCACTGGAACAGGATACAATCTTCTGTTTCTTTGTCTTCCATGTGACCAAATTTCCTCCAACAAAGGTACAGTAGCCTGTGGTGGACCTCCTGTCTTCCCTATCACCGGCCCAATCCGCATCACAGTATCCCACTATTTCTGAACTTCCATTCGTTCCCATCCAAATCCCATGCTCTGAGGTGCCTCTCAAGTATCTAAGAACTCTTTCCAGCATGTTTCAATGATGGACTTTTGGTTCTTGCATATGTTGGCTAACCTGATTCACAGAGAAACACAAATCAGGCCTAGTAAGCGTTAAATAAATTAACTTACCTACTAGTCTTCTGTAGAGCTGTGGATTGTTGTATGGTTGATCTTCAATCTCCCCCTTACTGATAGCCTTGTAGCTGTCTTCCATGGGTGTGTATTGGACGGTCTAGTTACATTGGTTAGTGTCTGCTCAGCCTAAGTATAAGCATCTTGGTCTCATGATAAGGGAAGGGTGATAAGGAAGGAAGAGCTACTTATGCAAGTGATATGATAAGGAAGCGTGTGTTGATAAGCTATCCTATAACGGTCATATATATATGTAACTCTACTTATCCCTAGTCTAGGTTACCTAGGTATCTTTCTATTTAAGGCTATGCAGCCTCATTGTAATCAACATAATAATGAAATCGATTTCCCCCATCATCTAATTCTCCTTTACTCTATTCTCTCATACTTCATTCTTCATCTAGTCATAAACTCTTACAAAAACTATCATGGTATCAGAGCAGTCTTAACCCTTTCTAACCTTCCGCAAATCTTTTATTCGTGTGCTCTCCTTTCCTTGATTCTTCAAATCGTGTTATACTTGCAAAGAAAACGCTTTCCTTGTGTTAATCATGTCTTAATCTATATTCTCTGAGATCAAAGATCCTCAAATCCATGGGAAATGAGTTGAATAAAGGCTAGACATGGTTATCACTTGCGTTTAGTTGTTTTTAAGCAAAGTCTAAGATATCCGCCATTGATGCACGGATGAATCTCCCAAGGAGCTCCACTCAGCAGTAAAGATGGCTCCTTTCTTCATCTGAGAGGTGAAAGAAGCTTACCTCAGATCATCTGTTGTTAAGGTTCGGCGGTCGGAGCAAGTCTAGAGCTCCTGCTCATCTTAAACCTGCGTCCGCCATTGTTGTACGGTCCATCTCCTTAAAGACCGTGTCTTTCACGATTGAAACCTCTTCTCTTTTCATCCCAAAGGTGCAAGGTTCTATCTTGTGTTCATCTGTGCCCTTAGAAACAAGAAAGGAAGCATCTTTAGTTGGAACACAAGCGTGTCCGTACTCATCTTCCTCGGGAAGGGTCTTACAGTGTCCGTACAGTTTGGGTTCAAATCTTAAAAGCAGTCTTAGAGGGGTTGCTTTGGGTGTCTAGGGCGGTAACTAAATATTTTGAACCATAAAACTTCATTCTTCTCGGTTCCAGCTGTTGAGGTTGCTCGCTAGAGATCTTCACAAATGGAGAATACTAGGCCTATGGTTATCCCGGTCACTTTAAAGGGTCTCAACTACTTACTATGGTCCAGAATGGTGAAAACCACTCTCGGTGGTCGTGGACTTGGAATGCATCTTCTCCTAGACGAAGCACCACCAAAGGTATTCCAACAGGAGGATGGACAGGAGATTATGATTGTTGATGAAGAAAAATGGATTCAAGAGGATCAGTTTTTTCTGTCCATCATTCAGAGTTCACTTGATGGACCTATCTTGGAGGCATACTCGTATTGTGAGAGTGCTAGGGAGCTATGGGAAACACTCAAGAAGGTGTATGGCAATACTACAAATCTAAGTAGGGTGTTCGAAGTAAAGAGAGCAATCAACAACCTCCACCAGGAAGACTTGGAGTTCACGGCACATTTTGGCAAATTTCGCTCTCTATGGGCCGAGCTTGAAATGCTGAGACCAAACTCTATTGACCCAGAGGTTCTCCTTGCAAGGCGTGAACAGGACAAGGTCTTTGGTCTCCTTCTCACCCTGAATCCAATGTATAATGACTTGATCAAACATCTTTTGAGGTCAGATAAGCTCCCATCCCTTGAAGAAGTATGCGCATACATCCAGAGGGAACAAGGTTCCCATGGGCTTCTAAATGGAAAGGGGGAGCTGGTGACAGCGAACAAAGGTGTATACTTCAAGCCAGATGATAGAAGAGGGTCATTTTGCGAACACTGCAAGAGGAAGGGCCATGGGAAGGACAAGTGCTGGATCCTCCATCCGCATCTCAAGCAACCCAAGTTCAGAGATGTTCGAGCCAACATTACCAAGGCGAAAGCTGACCAGGGAACATCTTCACGCAATCCAGAAGGAGATGGAATGGCTGTAATCAATGCTCAAGCTGCACAAGTAGCTGATCAAGACCAGGTGGTAAAGCGGTCAGAACTTGATGCACTCATCAAAGCCTTGAAAGAAAGTTATGGTAATACTATGGGTTTCTCCTTTCATGCTTCTGCTCACACTATAAAATTGAATGATAAACCATTAGTGATTGACTCTGGTGCATCTCACCATATGATTAGCAATGTTGAATTGATTAGAGATTTAGAACCGGCTAATGGTCATGTTGTTATTGCTAATGGTGATCGAATTCCAATTAAGGGAGTAGGAAACTTGAACCTATTTGATAGAAAGACTAGAGCCTTCTTTATGCCTGATTTCACCTCTAATTTAGTCTCTGTTCATAAGGCCACAAATGACTTGGACTGCAATGTTATCTTCACCCCTAATGATGTGAAATTTCAGGATATTAAGACAAGCAAGATGCTTGGGAAAGGAATAACTAAGGATGGTCTCTATCTACTGAAGGATGATCAGCCTTTATCTTCTGTTTTATCTTCTGTTCCATGCTCTTTAGACTCTACTTCTGCTTATGCTAATAATGCGTTGTGGCATGCTAGATTAGGACATCCCCATTCTCGGGCTTTAAGCTTAATGTTGCCTAATGTTGTGTTTAAAAATGATGAGTGTGAAGCTTGTATCTTAGGCAAACATTGCAAGTCTATTTTCCCTAAGTCTAAGACAGTTTATGCAAAATGTTTTGATCTTGTGCATTCTGATATTTGGACTGCTCCTTGTCTATCTAGAGAAAATCACAAATACTTCATCACCTTCATAGATGAAAAATCCAAGTACACTTGGCTAACTTTGATTCAATCTAAGGATAGAGCTTTAGAAGCCTTTGTGAATTTTCAGAACTATGTCACTAACCAATTCAATGCAAAGATTAAACTCTTAAGAACAGACAATGGTGGAGAGTATACCAGCAATGCCTTCAAAGACCATCTTACCAAGCATGGCATTCTTCATCAGACGAGCTGCCCTTACACACCACAGCAGAATGGTGTGGCTGAGAGGAAAAACCGTCATCTAATGGAGGTAGCAAGGTCCATGATGTTTCATTCCAAGGTGCCAAAGAGGTTCTGGGGAGATGCTGTGCTATCAGCTTGCTATCTCATTAACCGTATCCCTACAAGGATATTGGATGACATTTCCCCCTTTGAGGTATTGAACTCAACCAAACCTTCTATAGCTCACTTGAAAGTATTCGGTTGTGTGTGTTTTGTCTTGATTCCAGGAGAAAACAGAACAAAATTGGATGCTAAGAGCACAAGGGCAATGTTTATTGGGTATTCAACCACACAAAGAGGCTATAAGTGTTATGATCCAATAGCTCAGAAGGTTCTGGTGTCAAGGGATGTCAAGTTCATTGAACACCGAAGCTATTATGATAAGCAGCAATGGGATGACTTAGCCGATTTGTCTGATATCTCCATGGATCGTGCCACGAACCTTCGCAATATCATGGATCACCTTGGCATTCCATTCACTACGGCTGGTCCTGGTCCGGCTCCTGGCTCATATCCTGTCCCGCAGAATGATTCTAGTCCTGGAGCTGCACTTGACCGTGAAGCTGGTCCTGACCAGGCTAACTCGTCTCAACCTGGTCCTGACCCGTCCCGGCACATACCAAACATAGGAGCTGCACTTGACCGTGAAGGGGGGACACTTGATGACCTTGAACATGATAGCCACGATCAAGTATCAGCATCAGATGATAGCCATGATCAAGTTGAAGAACCATCCGAGCCAATTCCATCCGAGCCAGTTCCATTTCTAAGGAGAAGTACAAGACTCAAGAAGGATCCATCAAACTGGGTGAATACAAGAGTGTACTACAATGCCAATGCAGTTGCTCATCCGACCCAAGTCGTCTGCTCCTTTGCTTCATTTCCTGAAGAACATAAGGTCTTTATAAGCAACTTGGATCAGGGACATATTCCTACATCGTATGAAGAAGCTAAGGAACTCAAAGTTTGGAGAGATGCTATAAGTGATGAGACAGGAGCCATGGAAAGAAATCATACATGGGATGAAGCTGTGCTGCCCAAGGGAAAGAAGGCCGTGAGTTCAAAATGGGTGTTTACAATCAAGTACAAGAGTAATGGGGAGATTGAAAGATATAAGGCAAGACTTGTAGCAAGACGATTCACTCAAACCTATGGTGAAGACTTTGGTGATACTTTTGCTCCTGTAGCAAAATTACACACTGTGAGGATTGTGTTATCTCTAGCAACCAATTTAGAGTGGGATCTGTGGCAGATGGATGTGAGGAATGCATTCTTGCAAGGAGAGCTTGAAGAAGAGGTGTACATGCGACCACCTCCAGGCTTGGAAGGAATTGTTCAACCAGGTAAAGTCTTGAGATTGAGAAAGGCTATTTATGGTTTGAAACAATCGCCTAGAGCCTGGTATCACAAGTTGAGCATGACACTAAGGGATAGAGGATTCAGAAAGTCAGAAGCTGATCATACCCTTTTCACTCTTCCTAGCAAGTCAGGTATCATTGTGGTGTTGGTTTATGTGGATGATATCATTATCACCGGTGATGACAGGGAAGGAATTAGAGAAACCAAAACTTACCTTAAGTCTATATTTGATATTAAAGATCTAGGTCTGCTTAAGTACTTCCTAGGGATTGAGATATGTCGTTCAAAGGAAGGACTATTTCTATCTCAAAGGAAGTATACTCTTGATCTATTGTCTGAAACAGGGAAGTTAGATGCAAAACCGGCGACCACACCCCTGGAAGATAGCTACAAAGTTATCAGTAAGGGGGAGATTGAAGATCAATCATTCAATGACCCACAGCTCTACAGAAGACTAGTAGGTAAGTTAATCTATTTAACTCTCACCAGACCTGATTTGTGCTTCTCTGTGAATCAGGTTAGCCAGCACATGCAAGCTCCCAAGGTTCATCATTGGAACATGCTGGAAAGAGTTCTTAGATACTTGAGAGGAACTTCAGAGCAAGGAATTTGGATGGGAGCTAACAAAAGTTCAGAGATAGTGGGGTATTGTGATGCAGACTGGACTGGAGATAGAGAAGACAGGAGATCCACGACAGGCTATTGCACCTTTGTTGGAGGCAACTTAGTCACATGGAAGACAAAGAAACAAAAGATAGTCTCCTGCTCCAGTGCTGAAGCTGAATACCGTGCCATGAAGAAACTCACTAATGAGCTAACATGGATCAAAGCCATTTTGAAGGACTTGGAAATAGAGACAACCAAGCCAATGTCCATGCATTGTGATAACCAGGCAGCCATTCATATAGCCTCAAACTCGGTCTTCCATGAGAGAACGAAGCACATAGAGATTGATTGTCACAAAGTAAGACAAGCTGTGGAACAAGGGATAGTCCTACCATGCTATACTCGGAGTGTTGATCAGCTCGCTGACATCCTTACCAAGGCAACAACATCTAAGGTATATGAGTCCATTCTACCCAGACTTGGACTCATTGATATTGCTACTCCATAACTTCTCTAACCATAAGCAATCATACTCTTTTTCCCTTGTGTGTGTTTTTGTCCCATTGGGTTTTGCACCATAAGGTTTTTAATGAGGTGGTTGTTTATGGTTTCCAAGCTAAGTTCTCCATCAGAATTTAGCTTGAGGGGGAGTATTGGACGGTCTAGTTACATTGGTTAGTGTCTGCTCAGCCTAAGTATAAGCATCTTGGTCTCATGATAAGGGAAGGGTGATAAGGAAGGAAGAGCTACTTATGCAAGTGATATGATAAGGAAGCGTGTGTTGATAAGCTATCCTATAACGGTCATATATATATGTAACTCTACTTATCCCTAGTCTAGGTTACCTAGGTATCTTTCTATTTAAGGCTATGCAGCCTCATTGTAATCAACATAATAATGAAATCGATTTCCCCCATCATCTAATTCTCCTTTACTCTATTCTCTCATACTTCATTCTTCATCTAGTCATAAACTCTTACAAAAACTATCAGTTTACTGGTTTTGCATCTAGCTTTCCTGTTTCAGACAACAGATCAAGTGTATACTTCCTTTGAGATATAAATAGCCCCTCTTTAGAACGACATATCTCAATCCCTAGGAAATACTTAAGCAAGCCAAGATCTTTAATATCAAATATACACTTAAGGTAAGCTTTAGTTTCTTTGATACCTTCCCTGTCATCACCAGAGATAATGATATCATCCACATAAATCAGTACCACTATGATACCTGATTGACTAGGAAGAGTGAACAGGGTATGATCGGCTTCTGACTTCCTAAATCCTCTATCCCTTAGTGTCATGCTTAGCTTATGATACCAGGCTCTGGGTGATTGTTTCAATCCATAAATTGCCTTTCTTAACCTCAAGACTTTGCCTGGTTGAACAATCCCTTCTAGTCCTGGAGGTGGACGCATATATACTTCATCCTCTAGCTCTCCTTGGAGGAAGGCATTCTTTACATCCATCTGCCACAGTTCCCAATCCAAATTCGTTGCTAGAGATAGAACAATCCTGGTGCGGTCTCGATCAACCTTAATTTTAAGTTTTTGAAGATCAACCATGAATCAAGCAACCAAGACTATTTTTCTCAACTAGCTAGATATTATGGAGATTCTGGTAGTGCCAAAACTCAATTGGTTCATATTGAAACAAGAGATGGTCGAATTTTCTTTCTGTTGGACCATAAAGCTGAAGGATCGACCACCATGGGCTCTTATGGATGGGTATGGACGTGGTCCAAGTAGAAAAATAAGATTAAAAATAAACCAGCCTGTTGGTTTAATGTGTTTTGGTTTATAATTAGTCATTAAAATTAAACCAGAGAGTTAGTTAGAGTAGATTAGATAAGATATATCATTCTGGTATAATCTTGTTAGGATTAGATAAGTTAGTTAGGATATAATAGATTAGATATATTATTCTGATATATTCTTTTAGGATTAGATTAGTTAGTTAGGATATTATTTAGATAGGAATAAAGTAGTTAGAATATTATTCTGTAGATTAATTTAGATAGGATTATCTGCCTATAAAAAGGCTTCACTTCCCCATTGTAAACACACACATCGAATTTTATACTTAATACAAAAGCTCTTTTGCTTCTTGCTTTCTCTGTTCAGCCTAAGAACATTGTTATTCATTCACTTAAGGGTAGAGTAATCTACTGTGAAATTCCATAGCTCTTTGCAGGGTGATCCTGTGCTAGTGGAATCAAATCCATCCTTTTCATCCACGCCAACTTGGAGAGCTAGTAGCCTCCATTCACTCTTCCATCAATCCGCTGCCAAGTGAAGTGCTAGTAGCCTTCTCAATCTAATCCTATCAAGCCGCCTTCAAAGGAGAGTTAGTAACCTCCTCCCCTTCATCCTTCAAGTTGATCCTTAGGTTGTAAAACAACCAGGGGCGCACCAAGTGGTATCAGAGCCTCTTGAAGGTTAGGGTTTGTGAAATCACTTTGATTTCAAAACCACCATCAATTTCTTTTCAATTTTTAAGTTTCTTAAACAAATTCTTATCTTTCTATCTTTTGTAAGTCAGCTGAGCCTTTTCTGAATTACAAAATAATCTAAAAAAAGAACTGCAAAAAAAAAAAAAAAAAAAAAAAAAATTCAAAAAAAAAAACGAAAATCAGACAAAAAAAAAAAAAAAATCTTGCAGTCTTTCTATCTTAAGTTTCAGTAGGTTTAGCTCTAGATCTTAGGTGATTGGGCTTTGATCTATTTTGAACTTGTTGGAATAATCTATCCTAGATTCATAATCTATTAATCATATATCCAGCAAATCTACCATGTATTCTTTTGGGAACAAAAGAAAATATGGAGAGAAGGCAAAACAACAAGCAACAAGGGAGAGAGTTGCACCTACCCAAACTGTGATCCTGAGTGAGAAGCAATTAGAAGATCTAACAGATCTGATCTACAATCAAATGAGAGAAAAAAATTCCACAAGCCAAGGTGGGAAGCGCCTGATCTAAAACCAGTAAGTCCAAAGAAGCAAGTCAACAACAGAGGTCGATCCCTACTATTTTCAGGAAATAGAAAAGATCCTGAAGTATACTTGCAATGGGAAAGCGATATGGAAAAGTGGCTACAATTCAACAAAATTCCCAAGGAACTGGAGTTATCACAAGTGGTCTCAGCATTCACAGGAAAAGCTCATGAATGGTGGTTAAAGGAAAACCCTCCAACTATCTACAAGAATTCAGTGCTAGATTGGAGAGGTCTTAAGGCACGGATGCATGAAGAATTTGTAGAGCAGTACCAATCCACCCCAACCAGAGTGACGTCTATATCACCATCAGCTAAGGAGCTCAAAATAAATAAACATGAAGAAGATACAGAAGATTCCATCTTGCAGACTATCAACAAACCCAAACAAGACATACAACCAATCAACGGATCATACAAACCAGACCCAGAGGAATTAAGCAACAAATCGACTTGTTACAGAAGCTCAACTCATCAAGAAATCACTGAAAAAAAGAATTGGATCAAAATCTATTCAGATGAAGGAGATAGTCAACTTCCAAGTCGGCAAACGACCACTGAATCCGAAGGACATAATCGTTTACTTATTGAAGGACCCCAAGAGAACCAGGATGAACCAAGTTATGAACCAACTATTTTTGGAAACCTAACCCTTCATAGGAGCCTGTCGAATTGGATTCATGTCCAAATTCCTTATGGTTTAAAAGTTATTCAACTTCTAAACCAGGAGATGCTTGGTTTGCCCTGTTTGCAAGCTCACAGATTCAACCACTTACAAACCAAAATTTGGCAACCAGGAGAGGAATATAATCATTCTGGAGACATATCTGATCATCCAGGAGCATTATCCATCATCTTAGAGGGCTCGGATTTGAGGACAAATCCTTTCAAAGGAGGAGGGGATGGTGCGATCTCGATCAACCTTAATTTTAAGTTTTTGAAGATCAACCATGAATCAAGCAACCAAAACTATTTTTCTCAACTAGCTAGATATTATGGAGATTCTGGTAGTGCCAAAACTCAATTGGTTCATATTGAAACAAGAGATGGTCGAATTTTCTTTCTGTTGGACCATAGAGAGCTAGTTCGACCACCCGAGCAAGTTCAAGAGGCTATACTTGTTTTTGATGATCCAAGGAACGTCTTAGCTCATCCACATACAAGAGATAAGGCTCAAAAGGCCCAAGAAGACACCAAGGACGAGCTGGGCCTACTCAAGGATAAGCCCAACAAGATGAGAGTTGAGCAGGGCCCATATTGGCCCATAAAGCTGAAGGATCGACCACCATGGGCTCTTATGGATGGGTATGGACGTGGTCCAAGTAGAAAAATAAGATTAAAAATAAACCAGCCTGTTGGTTTAATATGTTTTGGTTTATAATTAGTCATTAAAATTAAACCAGAGAGTTAGTTAGAGTAGATTAGATAAGATATATCATTCTGGTATAATCTTGTTAGGATTAGATAAGTTAGTTAGGATATAATAGATTAGATATATTATTCTGATATATTCTTTTAGGATTAGATTAGTTAGTTAGGATATTATTTAGATAGGAATAAAGTAGTTAGAATATTATTCTGTAGATTAATTTAGATAGGATTATCTGCCTATAAAAAGGCTTCACTTCCCCATTGTAAACACACACATCGAATTTTATACTTAATACAAAAGCTCTTTTGCTTCTTGCTTTCTCTGTTCAGCCTAAGAACATTGTTATTCATTCACTTAAGGGTAGAGTAATCTACTGTGAAATTCCATAGCTCTTTGCAGGGTGATCCTGTGCTAGTGGAATCAAATCCATCCTTTTCATCCACGCCAACTTGGAGAGCTAGTAGCCTCCATTCACTCTTCCATCAATCCGCTGCCAAGTGAAGTGCTAGTAGCCTTCTCAATCTAATCCTATCAAGCCGCCTTCAAAGGAGAGTTAGTAACCTCCTCCCCTTCATCCTTCAAGTTGATCCTTAGGTTGTAAAACAACCAGGGGCGCACCAAGTGGTATCAGAGCCTCTTGAAGGTTAGGGTTTGTGAAATCACTTTGATTTCAAAACCACCATCAATTTCTTTTCAATTTTTAAGTTTCTTAAACAAATTCTTATCTTTCTATCTTTTGTAAGTCAGCTGAGCCTTTTCTGAATTACAAAATAATCTAAAAAAAGAACTGCAAAAAAAAAAAAAAAAAAAAAAAAAATTCAAAAAAAAAAACGAAAATCAGACAAAAAAAAAAAAAAAATCTTGCAGTCTTTCTATCTTAAGTTTCAGTAGGTTTAGCTCTAGATCTTAGGTGATTGGGCTTTGATCTATTTTGAACTTGTTGGAATAATCTATCCTAGATTCATAATCTATTAATCATATATCCAGCAAATCTACCATGTATTCTTTTGGGAACAAAAGAAAATATGGAGAGAAGGCAAAACAACAAGCAACAAGGGAGAGAGTTGCACCTACCCAAACTGTGATCCTGAGTGAGAAGCAATTAGAAGATCTAACAGATCTGATCTACAATCAAATGAGAGAAAAAAATTCCACAAGCCAAGGTGGGAAGCGCCTGATCTAAAACCAGTAAGTCCAAAGAAGCAAGTCAACAACAGAGGTCGATCCCTACTATTTTCAGGAAATAGAAAAGATCCTGAAGTATACTTGCAATGGGAAAGCGATATGGAAAAGTGGCTACAATTCAACAAAATTCCCAAGGAACTGGAGTTATCACAAGTGGTCTCAGCATTCACAGGAAAAGCTCATGAATGGTGGTTAAAGGAAAACCCTCCAACTATCTACAAGAATTCAGTGCTAGATTGGAGAGGTCTTAAGGCACGGATGCATGAAGAATTTGTAGAGCAGTACCAATCCACCCCAACCAGAGTGACGTCTATATCACCATCAGCTAAGGAGCTCAAAATAAATAAACATGAAGAAGATACAGAAGATTCCATCTTGCAGACTATCAACAAACCCAAACAAGACATACAACCAATCAACGGATCATACAAACCAGACCCAGAGGAATTAAGCAACAAATCGACTTGTTACAGAAGCTCAACTCATCAAGAAATCACTGAAAAAAAGAATTGGATCAAAATCTATTCAGATGAAGGAGATAGTCAACTTCCAAGTCGGCAAACGACCACTGAATCCGAAGGACATAATCGTTTACTTATTGAAGGACCCCAAGAGAACCAGGATGAACCAAGTTATGAACCAACTATTTTTGGAAACCTAACCCTTCATAGGAGCCTGTCGAATTGGATTCATGTCCAAATTCCTTATGGTTTAAAAGTTATTCAACTTCTAAACCAGGAGATGCTTGGTTTGCCCTGTTTGCAAGCTCACAGATTCAACCACTTACAAACCAAAATTTGGCAACCAGGAGAGGAATATAATCATTCTGGAGACATATCTGATCATCCAGGAGCATTATCCATCATCTTAGAGGGCTCGGATTTGAGGACAAATCCTTTCAAAGGAGGAGGGGATGGTGCGATCTCGATCAACCTTAATTTTAAGTTTTTGAAGATCAACCATGAATCAAGCAACCAAAACTATTTTTCTCAACTAGCTAGATATTATGGAGATTCTGGTAGTGCCAAAACTCAATTGGTTCATATTGAAACAAGAGATGGTCGAATTTTCTTTCTGTTGGACCATAGAGAGCTAGTTCGACCACCCGAGCAAGTTCAAGAGGCTATACTTGTTTTTGATGATCCAAGGAACGTCTTAGCTCATCCACATACAAGAGATAAGGCTCAAAAGGCCCAAGAAGACACCAAGGACGAGCTGGGCCTACTCAAGGATAAGCCCAACAAGATGAGAGTTGAGCAGGGCCCATATTGGCCCATAAAGCTGAAGGATCGACCACCATGGGCTCTTATGGATGGGTATGGACGTGGTCCAAGTAGAAAAATAAGATTAAAAATAAACCAGCCTGTTGGTTTAATATGTTTTGGTTTATAATTAGTCATTAAAATTAAACCAGAGAGTTAGTTAGAGTAGATTAGATAAGATATATCATTCTGGTATAATCTTGTTAGGATTAGATAAGTTAGTTAGGATATAATAGATTAGATATATTATTCTGATATATTCTTTTAGGATTAGATTAGTTAGTTAGGATATTATTTAGATAGGAATAAAGTAGTTAGAATATTATTCTGTAGATTAATTTAGATAGGATTATCTGCCTATAAAAAGGCTTCACTTCCCCATTGTAAACACACACATCGAATTTTATACTTAATACAAAAGCTCTTTTGCTTCTTGCTTTCTCTGTTCAGCCTAAGAACATTGTTATTCATTCACTTAAGGGTAGAGTAATCTACTGTGAAATTCCATAGCTCTTTGCAGGGTGATCCTGTGCTAGTGGAATCAAATCCATCCTTTTCATCCACGCCAACTTGGAGAGCTAGTAGCCTCCATTCACTCTTCCATCAATCCGCTGCCAAGAGAAGTGCTAGTAGCCTTCTCAATCTAATCCTATCAAGCCGCCTTCAAAGGAGAGTTAGTAACCTCCTCCCCTTCATCCTTCAAGTTGATCCTTAGGTTGTAAAACAACCAGGGGCGCACCAAATCCTAACAGTATGAAGCTTTGCAACAGGAGCAAAAGTATCACCAAAGTCTTCACCATAGGTTTGCGTGAAACCTCTTGCCACCAGTCTTGCCTTGTGCATTTCTATCTCTCCATTACTTTTGTACTTGATTGTAAAGACCCATTTTGAGCTTACTGCCTTCTTTCCTTTAGGTAGCACAGCTTCATCCCATGTATGGTTCTTTTCCATAGAATCTGTTTCATCAGTTATGGCCTCCCTCCATACTTTGAGTTCTTTAGCTTCTTCATAGGATGTTGGAACATGTCCTTGGTCAAGGCTACTGATAAACGCTTTATGTTCTTCAGGGAATGAGGCAAATGAGCAGACAACTTGGGATGGGTGAGCAACCGCATTATCATTATAATAGACCCTTGTATTAACCCAGTTTGATGGGTCCTTCCTAAGTCTTGTGCTTCTCCGTAGAGGTTGGACTGGCCCGGATTCTCGATCTCGCTCTGGCCCGGATGGTTCTTGATCTCGCTCTTGTCCTTGATCGTGGCTTCCAGAAGAAGAACTTGTCCGGTCTTGATCAACGTCATGTCGTCAAGAAGAAGAACTTGTCCGGTCTTGATCAACGTCATCTTCTTCAGTATTTCCCCCCTCACGAGCAAGGTCATGCTGAGATCCAACCTGAGGTGAGACTGGTCCCGGTCCAGACGAGCTTGTATCGTGTTGAGCAGCTGGTGAGATAGGGACAGGGCCCGGTACGGGACAGGCACCTGGTTGGGACGACAAAGGTATACCTTACAATCACAAGACCTGACTTGTGCTTTGCTGTGAACCAGGTTAGCCAACATATGAAGCTCCAAGAATGCAACATTGGAACATGGTGAACCGCATACTCAAGTACATCAAATGGTTGATCTTCAAGCTCCCCCTGTCTATTGGTCTTGTAGGAGTCTTCAATGGGTGTCATAACCGGTTTGTCTCCTAAGTCACCTGCTTCACTTAAAAGGTCAAGTGCATATTTTCTCTGTGATAAAAATAATCCTTCCTTTGATCTACACACTTCTATGCCAAGAAAGTATTTGAGCTCTCCTAAATCTTTAATGTCAAATATAGATTTGAGATATGTTTTTGTATCAAGAATTCCTACCTTGTCATTCCCAGAGATGATAATATCATCTACATATATGAGAATGACTATAATACCTTTCTGGCCTGTGAGGATGAAGAGAGTGTGATCTGATTCTGATTTCTTGAATCCACGGTTGAGCAGGGTTGAGCTAAGCTTGTGGTACCAGGCCCTTGGTGACTGCTTGAGTCCATAGATTGCCTTTCTCAGTTTTAGTACTTTGCCTGGTGCTATTGTATTTTCAAGGCCTGGAGGTGGTGTCATATAAACCTCCTCTTCTAGTTCCCCTTGAAGGAATGCGTTTTTGACGTCCATCTGCCACAATTCCCATTCCAGATTAGTAGCTAGGGAAAGTAAGACTCTCACTGTGTGTAGCTTGGCCACTGGTGCAAAGGTGTCACAGTAATCTTCTCCATAGGTTTGGGTGAATCCTTTAGCTACTAGCCTGGCCTTGTATCTCTCAATCTCTCCATTACTCCTGTACTTAATGGTAAAGACCCATCTTGATCCTACTGCCTTCTTCCCTTTTGGTAAATCGGCTTCATCCCATGTATGGTTCCTTTGCATAGCTCCATGTTCTTCTCCTACAGCATCTCTCCATACTTTGTGTTCTTTAGCTTCATCATACGTCTTAGGTACCTCATGTTTATCAAGTGTACCAATGAAGGCTAGGTGATCATCCGGATAGTGAGCTAGAGAGCACACGGCTTGAGTGGGGTGAGCAACAGCCTGACTGTTGAAGTAGACTCTGGTGTTTGTTAGATTAGAAATTGTATTAGGGTTTCTAAGTGAGTATTACGCATGTATCAGGTGTGATTAACATCATATGGTCACCTATAAATACTCTTGTACTCAGTTCATTTCGAGATATACTTTTCATTTTACAATACAAATCATTCTTCTTCTCTCTCAATCTCCTCTTTGATTCTCTCTCAATCTCCTCTTTGATTCTCTCTCAAATCTTCATTACTCTACTAAAATCTATATGGTATCAGAGCAGGTTACCTGCAAATTTTTCTTTGTTTTCTTCGAAATCTCACTTGTACCTTCGAATCTAAGCCAGCTGCGAAGATCGTGATTGTTCATCGTTTCTTTTCGGCGAATTCTTCACTGTTTTTTTTTCATCTACTCGGAAGGACTCATCTTCGGCGGTATATGATTGTTTCTCTAATCAGATTACACGATTTGATCAAGTTAATCGGATTCTTGAAGATGAAGCAATCGTTGTGTTCTTGGCGCCAAAACTAAAATTCAAAAGATCGCGATCTGTAAATTCAATTTGGTTAATTGGATCCTTCAATCGTCTTAAATCCTGATTGATTATAATCAGAAGGTGCCGATTTACAATCTCTGATCGTTTAATTTCACAAAGATCAACCGAGATCGTGAAATTTTGGATCCTCTGTTCGTGAATCCTCGAAAACCTGGGTTCTTCGGTTTTTAATCGAGTTATCAAGCGAATTGTAATCAGAAGTTGCCGATTTATCATCAGAACAGGCCGATCTTCAAATCTGTTTTCACAAAGATCGATTAAGATTGTGAAGATTTGAAGATTCTCTCTTCGCGCCAAATTCTGTTCGAGATTCTCTGGTTCCTTGATCTTCAATCTTGCGGATTGAATCTTCTGGATTGATTTCTTCACTTGAATCATCATCAGAAGGTTTCGATCATTGATCCGTTTGATCCATTTCACAAGTTGATCGCGATTTGTGTACGGAAAATCAAACCTGTTCTTTGCGACGAAGTCTCTGTTCGCGGATTGTTCAAAATTCTTGGTTGAAACTCCTGGGTTGTGTTCATCACTCGGATCATCCTAAGCTGGTCTCGATCTGCAGTCCACTTTATCTACTTCACAGGATCAATTCTGATCGTGAAGTTATAAGCCTGTTCCTTCAATCGCAAGTAAGGTTCAAGATCCTTCTTTCTGAATCCTTCTTCGTTAACAAGGAAGCCTTGGAAGATTGTATATCTTAAAGATCAGGAGTTGAGAAGTGATTGAGTGTGCTGTCTAGTGGTTGTTTTTGCATCCTTGATCAACCGTGTAAGGGGATTATCTCCTTGATAAGGTCTTCGATTTTAATCTACATTCTAGTCTTCTTGTTGCTGTGGAAGTGGATTATATCAAAGCGATTGCCATGGATATTCATAAACAATTGATGGCACCAATCACATTGAAAGGCATGAACTATTTGCTGTGGTCTCGAACAATGAGGACTACATTGTGCAGTAGGGGTCTGTGGGCTCATGTTCTCACCAAAGGACCACCTGGTGTAGCTGTTGAAGGGGAGGTTCTGGAGGCAGATCAACACGCAGAACAGGACATGGAAAGCAAATGGTTCCAGGAAGATCAGCTTGTCTTAGCCATCCTACAAAATTCACTTGAGGCATCACTATTAGCAGCTTATTCATACTGTGAGGATGCAAAGGAGCTATGGGATATACTCCAGAATGTATATGGTAACACCTCCAATCTCTTAAGAATCTTTGAAGTTAAGAAATCCTTGAATCAACTTCAACAAGGGGAGGCTGAATTTACTAAACATTTTGAAGTTTTTAGAGCTCTATGGGCTGAATTGGAAATGTTAAGGCCAGCTACCACTGATCCCATAACTCTTAATGAAAGAAGAGAACAGGACAAAGTGTTTGGATTGCTGATGACACTCAATTCCAGTTATACAGACCTCACAAAGCATCTTTTGAGACAGGATAAATTACCTAGTCTAGAAGAGGTGTGTGCTTGTGTTCAGAAGGAACAAGGTTCTCAAGTGTTATTTGGAGATAAAGTTGAACTTGTCACTGCAAACAAGAGCTTCTACAAAAGGGATGATAAGAAAGGTGTATCTACTTGTTCACATTGCAAACGTAAAGGTCATCACAAGGACCAGTGTTGGCTATTGCATCCGCATCTGAAACCAGCTTGGTGGCGTGATCAGACTAAGCCTGTAGGTCTTAAGAACAATACTTCAGCAAGCGTGAATCAAGCCAGTGTGTCATCTCATGTTCCTACCGTCAGTACATATCAAGATGGCATGGCGCGATCAAGCCAGCAAACTGGGAAGGAGATACAACCTAGTCCTTCAACATTTGATCAAGAATTTCTCAGAAAATCAGACTTAGAGGCTATACTGAGGGTTTTCAGAGATGAATCTGGTAAAGTTGTTGGTAAATCTCTCCATACTTCTTATGTTGCTCATAATGAGAATAAACCTTTAATAATTGACTCAGGGGCATCACATCATATGATTAGTGATATTAACTTGATAAATAACTTAGAACCTGCCCTAGGCAATGTAGTTATAGCTAATGGAACTAAGATACCAATTAAAGGCATAGGAAATCTAAGATTGTTTGATAAGGATAGTAAAGCATTCTTTATGCCATCTTTTACATCTAATCTTGTGTCTGTTACAAGGGCAACAACTGATTTGAATTGTCATGTGATTTTTGGACCTAATGAGTGTTGTTTTCAGGATATTGACACCAAAAGAGTACTTGGAAGAGGAGGCACAAAGGATGATCTGTACATTCTTGGAGATCTTTCTACTTCTAGTTTAGGTTCTTGTTTGAGTAGTAATAATGAATTTTTGGATGGAACTTTATGGCATGCTAGACTAGGCCATCCCCACTTTAAAGCTCTTGAACTGATTTTCCCAAACATTTCGTTTAATCAAAAGGAGTGTGAAGCTTGCATTCTAGGTAAACATTGCAAAGTTGTCTTTCCTAATTCTACACATTCATATGATCACTGTTTTGAACTCATACATTCTGATGTTTGGACTGCTCCTTATGCATCTAGAGAACAACAAAAATATTTTGTCACCTTTATAGATGAAAAGTCTAAATATACTTGGATTACATTGCTTCCTGATAGTTTTTGTAAGAGTTTATGACTAGATGAAGAATGAAGTATGAGAGAATAGAGTAAAGGAGAATTAGATGATGGGGGAAATCGATTTCATTATTATGTTGATTACAATGAGGCTGCATAGCCTTAAATAGAAAGATACCTAGGTAACCTAGACTAGGGATAAGTAGAGTTACATATATATATGACCGTTATAGGATAGCTTATCAACACACGCTTCCTTATCATATCACTTGCATAAGTAGCTCTTCCTTCCTTATCACCCTTCCCTTATCATGAGACCAAGATGCTTATACTTAGGCTGAGCAGACACTAACCAATGTAACTAGACCGTCCAATACTTCCCCTCAAGCTAAATTCTGATGGAGAACTTAGCTTGGAAACCATAAACAACCACCTCATTAAAAACCTTATGGTGCAAAACCCAATGGGACAAAAACACACACAAGGGAAAAAGAGTATGATTGCTTATGGTTAGAGAAGTTATGGAGTAGCAATATCAATGAGTCCAAGTCTGGGTAGAATGGACTCATATACCTTAGATGTTGTTGCCTTGGTAAGGATGTCAGCGAGCTGATCAACACTCCGAGTATAGCATGGTAGGACTATCCCTTGTTCCACAGCTTGTCTTACTTTGTGACAATCAATCTCTATGTGCTTCGTTCTCTCATGGAAGACCGAGTTTGAGGCTATATGAATGGCTGCCTGGTTATCACAATGCATGGTCATTGGCTTGGTTGTCTCTATTCCCAAGTCCTTCAAAATGGCTTTGATCCATGTTAGCTCATTAGTGAGTTTCTTCATGGCACGGTATTCAGCTTCAGCACTGGAGCAGGAGACTATCTTTTGTTTCTTTGTCTTCCATGTGACTAAGTTGCCTCCAACAAAGGTGCAATAGCCTGTCGTGGATCTCCTGTCTTCTCTATCTCCAGCCCAGTCTGCATCACAATACCCCACTATCTCTGAACTTTTGTTAGCTCCCATCCAAATTCCTTGCTCTGAAGTTCCTCTCAAGTATCTAAGAACTCTTTCCAGCATGTTCCAATGATGAACCTTGGGAGCTTGCATGTGCTGGCTAACCTGATTCACAGAGAAGCACAAATCAGGTCTGGTGAGAGTTAAATAGATTAACTTACCTACTAGTCTTCTGTAGAGCTGTGGATATGAGCCAGGAGCCGGACCAGGACCAGCCGTAGTGAATGGAATGCCAAGGTGATCCATGATATTGCGAAGGTTCGTGGCACGATCCATGGAGATATCAGACAAATCGGCTAAGTCATCCCATTGCTGCTTATCATAATAGCTTCGGTGTTCAATGAACTTGACATCCCTTGACACCAGAACCTTCTGAGCTATTGGATCATAACACTTATAGCCTCTTTGTGTGGTTGAATACCCAATAAACATTGCCCTTGTGCTCTTAGCATCCAATTTTGTTCTGTTTTCTCATGGAATCAAGACAAAACACACACAACCGAATACTTTCAAGTGAGCTATAGAAGGTTTGGTTGAGTTCAATACCTCAAAGGGGGAAATGTCATCCAATATCCTTGTAGGGATACGGTTAATGAGATAGCAAGCTGATAGCACAGCATCTCCCCAGAACCTCTTTGGCACCTTGGTATGAAACATCATGGACCTTGCTACCTCCATTAGATGACGGTTTTTCCTCTCAGCCACACCATTCTGCTGTGGTGTGTAAGGGCAGCTCGTCTGATGAAGAATGCCATGCTTGGTAAGATGGTCTTTGAAGGCATTGCTGGTATACTCTCCACCATTGTCTGTTCTTAAGAGTTTAATCTTTGCATTGAATTGGTTAGTGACATAGTTCTGAAAATTCACAAAGGCTTCTAAAGCTCTATCCTTAGATTGAATCAAAGTTAGCCAAGTGTACTTGGATTTTTCATCTATGAAGGTGATGAAGTATTTGTGATTTTCTCTAGATAGACAAGGAGCAGTCCAAATATCAGAATGCACAAGATCAAAACATTTTGCATAAACTGTCTTAGACTTAGGGAAAATAGACTTGCAATGTTTGCCTAAGATACAAGCTTCACACTCATCATTTTTAAACACAACATTAGGCAACATTAAGCTTAAAGCCCGAGAATGGGGATGTCCTAATCTAGCATGCCACAACGCATTATTAGCATAAGCAGAAGTAGAGTCTAAAGAGCATGGAACAGAAGATAAAACAGAAGATAAAGGCTGATCATCCTTCAGTAGATAGAGACCATCCTTAGTTATTCCTTTCCCAAGCATCTTGCTTGTCTTAATATCCTGAAATTTCACATCATTAGGGGTGAAGATAACATTGCAGTCCAAGTCATTTGTGGCCTTATGAACAGAGACTAAATTAGAGGTGAAATCAGGCATAAAGAATGCTCTAGTCTTTCTATCAAATAGGTTCAAGTTTCCTACTCCCTTAATTGGAATTCGATCACCATTAGCAATAACAACATGACCATTAGCCGGTTCTAAATCTCTAATCAATTCAACATTGCTAATCATATGGTGAGATGCACCAGAGTCAATCACTAATGGTTTATCATTCAATTTTATAGTGTGAGCAGAAGCATGAAAGGAGAAACCCATAGTATTACCATAACTTTCTTTCAAGGCTTTGATGAGTGCATCAAGTTCTGACCGCTTTACCACCTGGTCTTGATCAGCTACTTGTGCAGCTTGAGCATTGATTACAGCCATCCCATCTCCTTCTGGATTGCGTGAAGATGTTCCCTGGTCAGCTTTCGCCTTGGTAATGTTGGCTCGAACATCTCTGAACTTGGGTGGCTTGAGATGCGGATGGAGGATCCAGCACTTGTCCTTCCCATGGCCCTTCCTCTTGCAGTGTTCGCAAAATGACCCTCTTCTATCATCTGGCTTGAAGTATACACCTTTGTTCGCTGTCACCAGCTCCCCCTTTCCATTTAGAAGCCCATGGGAACCTTGTTCCCTCTGGATGTATGCGCATACTTCTTCAAGGGATGGGAGCTTATCTGACCTCAAAAGATGTTTGATCAAGTCATTATACATTGGATTCAGGGTGAGAAGGAGACCAAAGAACTTGTCCTGTTCACGCCTTGCAAGGAGAACCTCTGGGTCAATAGAGTTTGGTCTCAGCATTTCAAGGTCGGCCCATAGAGAGCGAAATTTGCCAAAATGTGCCGTGAACTCCAAGTCTTCCTGGTGGAGGTTGTTGATTGCTCTCTTTACTTCGAACACCCTACTTAGATTTGTAGTATTGCCATACACCTTCTTGAGTGTTTCCCATAGCTCCCTAGCACTCTCACAATACGAGTATGCCTCCAAGATAGGTCCATCAAGTGAACTCTGAATGATGGACAGAACAAACTGATCCTCTTGAATCCATTTTTCTTCATCAACAATCATAATCTCCTGTCCATCCTCCTGTTGGAATACCTTTGGTGGTGCTTCGTCTAGGAGAAGATGCATTCCAAGTCCACGACCACCGAGAGTGGTTTTCACCATTCAGGACCATAGTAAGTAGTTGAGACCCTTTAAAGTGACCGGGATAACCATAGGCCTAGTATTCTCCATTTGTGAAGATCTCTAGCGAGCAACCTCAGCAGCTGGAACCGAGAAGAATGAAGTTTTATGGTTCAAAATATTTAGTTACCGCCCTAGACACCCAAAGCAACCCCTCTAAGACTGCTTTTAAGATTTGAACCCAAACTGTACGGACACTGTAAGACCCTTCCCGAGGAAGATGAGTACGGACACGCTTGTGTTCCAACTAAAGATGCTTCCTTTCTTGTTTCTAAGGGCACAGATGAACACAAGATAGAACCTTGCACCTTTGGGATGAAAAGAGAAGAGGTTTCAATCGTGAAAGACACGGTCTTTAAGGAGATGGACCGTACAACAATGGCGGACGCAGGTTTAAGATGAGCAGGAGCTCTAGACTTGCTCCGACCGCCGAACCTTAACAACAGATGATCTGAGGTAAGCTTCTTTCACCTCTCAGATGAAGAAAGGAGCCATCTTTACTGCTGAGTGGAGCTCCTTGGGAGATTCATCCGTGCATCAATGGCGGATATCTTAGACTTTGCTTAAAAACAACTAAACGCAAGTGATAACCATGTCTAGCCTTTATTCAACTCATTTCCCATGGATTTGAGGATCTTTGATCTCAGAGAATATAGATTAAGACATGATTAACACAAGGAAAGCGTTTTCTTTGCAAGTATAACACGATTTGAAGAATCAAGGAAAGGAGAGCACACGAATAAAAGATTTGCGGAAGGTTAGAAAGGGTTAAGACTGCTCTGATACCATGATAGTTTTTGTAAGAGTTTATGACTAGATGAAGAATGAAGTATGAGAGAATAGAGTAAAGGAGAATTAGATGATGGGGGAAATCGATTTCATTATTATGTTGATTACAATGAGGCTGCATAGCCTTAAATAGAAAGATACCTAGGTAACCTAGACTAGGGATAAGTAGAGTTACATATATATATGACCGTTATAGGATAGCTTATCAACACACGCTTCCTTATCATATCACTTGCATAAGTAGCTCTTCCTTCCTTATCACCCTTCCCTTATCATGAGACCAAGATGCTTATACTTAGGCTGAGCAGACACTAACCAATGTAACTAGACCGTCCAATACTTCCTTCTAAGGATAAAGTTTTAGAAGCCTTCATTAACTTTCATTCATATGCTACTAATCATTATAATGCTAAGGTTAAAGTGTTTAGGACAGACAATGGAGGGGAATATACAAGCAAATCATTTAGGGATTATCTTCTCAAGTATGGTATTCTTCATCAAACAAGCTGCCCATACACACCAGAGCAGAATGGGGTGGCTGAAAGAAAAAACCGCCATTTAATGGAAGTGGCAAGGTCGATAATGTTCCATAGGAATGTACCAAAGAAGTTTTGGGGAGATGCTGTTCTCACAGCTTGCTATCTGATCAACAGGATACCTACTAAACTTCTTCATGATATCTCACCATTTGAGGTACTTAATGGTACTAAACCTCACCTTGAACATTTGAAAGTATTTGGTTGTGTCTGCTATGTTTTAGTACCAGGTGGAAGAAGGAATAAACTGGATGAGAAGAGTACAAAAGCGGTATTTTTAGGGTACTCATCAACACAAAAAGGTTATAAGTGTTATGATCCTGAATTGCAAAAGATTTTAATCTCCAGAGATGTGAAGTTTATGGAAAATCAGTGTTTCTATAATGGTGGAACTTGGGAAAACATAAAGAGTTTATCTGATTCTAATACTGATAGGAATGAATATCTTCAAAAGTTGTTGGAAAGTTTTAACATTTCCAGGCCTATAGCTTCTGGACCAGCACAGGCGCATGTTCAAGTTGATCAGGAGACTAGTGGGACTCCTGATTTACATCAACCGGCCACAAGTGGTCAAAGTATGAGACAAGGTAGTGGCCAGGGGGAGTTTAATCCGGACTCTTCAAGCGCAGGTCCTAGTCATGACCATGAGGGGGAGAATGTAAGTATGCCAGAAGTTCATGATCAAGCCTATGACCAGGATGTTAGATTTGCGGAAGTAAGAGAGTGAAGATGTGAAGAGTTAAGATAGTTTCATGGTGGATTTCGACAAGGAGAATGAGAGAGACAAAGAGAATAAAATGGATTGTATGTTTTTATTTCCTAGAAGTGTATTTACAACAATGTGGGAAGTGGCCTTTAAATAGGCTGAGCTACACATGACAGGATTCAAATAGGAAAGGGACGTGGTGGCTTGTCCAAGGAGAGAAAGCGACCCCTCATAAACGGCTAGCACCACCCGTGACTTCTCCTTGCAGCCTTACTTCCTTCTAGAAGGTCTTCTTTGTTGTCACAACACTTCTTAACATTATTAATGGGCTTGGGACTCATTTAGACTCGGCCAAAGTGGGCTGCAGAGGTTTAGACAATACTTGGACCAAGCCTTTAACGAGCCGTGATACCCAAGTGTGTGTGCCGTGCTCAATACTCCCCCTCAAGCTAAGCATTGGAGAGGCTAAGCTTGGAAATCCATAAGGCACCACCTCATTAAAAACCTCATCATAGAAAAACCACTTTGGGAGAAAAACTATGATGAGGGAAAAAGAGTATGATGTTTATGGATTAGGGAAGGCTAGATCACGGCTGTGGAAGATCTATCAGCCCAAGCTTGCTATATATGTGAGAGCAAACTTTGGAGCTGGCAGCCTTGGTGAAGATGTCAGCCAATTGGTCTTCACTCCTTGTGTAACAAGGAAGGATCACTCCTTCTTCAATCTTTTCCCTGACTTTGTGGCAGTCCACCTCTATGTGCTTGGTTCTCTCATGGAAGACTGAGTTGGTTGCAATGTGGATGGCTGCTTGGTTGTCACAGTGCATAGTAATTGGAGTGTCCTGATCAATGTTGAGATCCTTGAGGAGTGCCTTCAGCCATGTCAATTCATTTGTTAATTTCCTCATTGCACGGTATTCTGCTTCAGCTGTTGAGCATGCCACCACTTTCTGCTTCTTGGTCTTCCAAGTGACCAAGTTGCCTCCTATGAAGGTACAATATCCGGTTGTGGACTTCCTATCAGCTCTATCTCCAGCCCAGTCTGCGTCACAGTACCCAACAATCTCTGTGTCCTGGTTCTTGCCCATCCAGATGCCGCGGTCTAAGCTTCCTTTAAGGTACCGCAAGATCCTCTCAACCATGTTCCAGTCATGTTTTGTAGGAGTCTTCATGTGCTGACTGACCTGATTCACAGCAAAGCATAGATCAGGTCTGGTGATAGTAAGGTATATTAACTTACCTACAAGCCGTCTGTATTGGGCAACATCCTCATAGAGTTCAGCATCATTCTCCCCCTCTCGAATGACCTTGTAGTCATCTGCTACTGGTGACTTGGCTGGTTTGGCGTCTAGATATCCTGTCTCAGTTAGAAGATCAGTAACATATTTTCTTTGGGACAGAAAGAGACCTGTCAAGGAGCGACAAACTTCAATCCCAAGAAAGTATTTTAGTTCCCCTAAGTCTTTGATATCAAAGGTGGATTTGAGAAAAGATTTAGTATGTTGAATACCAACCTGGTTGTCCCCAGAGATGATAAGATCATCTACATAGATGAGGACAACAACTATACCTTGGTCATTTTGGAGAGTGAACAATGTGTGGTCAGCCTCAGACCGTCTGAAGCCATGATCCCTAAGGGTAAAGCTAAGCTTGTGATACCAAGCCCTGGGAGACTGTTTAAGGCCATAAATGGCTTTCCTCAACCGAAGAACCTTGCCGGGTGCAACAATGTTATCAAGGCCAGGGGGTGGTGTCATATAAACTTCATCTTCAACCTCCCCCTGAAGGAAAGCATTCCGGACGTCCATTTGCCATAAATCCCATGATAAGTTGGTGGCTAGGGAGAGGACAACCCTCACTGTTGGGAGCTTAGCTACCGGTGCAAATGTGTCACCATAGTCCTGGCCGTATGTTTGAGTGAACCCTCGAGCGACCAGTCTTGCCTTATAACGTTCTATATCTCCATTACTCTGGTACTTGATAGTGAACACCCACTTGGAACTGACCGCACGTTTGCCTTTAGGTAGAGTGGCTTCGTCCCATGTGTGGTTTCGTTCCATGGCCCCTACTTCATCAGCAACAGCATCTCGCCAAACCTTCAGTTGCTTAGCTTCCTCATAGGACGAAAGGATGGTGTCTTTCTCAATTTTGCCAAGGAAGGCCTGATGATCAGATGGGACAAGGGCAAGAGAGCATGTTGCCTGAACTGGATGGGCCACGGCATGAGCATTATAGTACACCCTGGTGTTGATCCAGTTTGATGGATCCCTTCTCAGTCTAGTACTTCGTCTAAGGGCTGGTGGACCGGCTTCTCCATCTGCCACCACGGTCTGACCTTCCCTTTGTTGAGGATCCGGGTGAGTTGGTGGAGTTGGTGGATCAGAAGTCTCTTCATGACTGGAAACAGCAGGAGTGTGGTCGGGTGGAGGTGAAGGCTGCGGGTGTTGTCCTGATGGTGGGGTTGATCTATAGTGGTCCAGGTGATCTAGGAGGAACCGGAGGCTAGCTGCCTGATCGGAAGGCTTAGCAAGATCTTTCAGGCTGGCCCAGTCCTGTTTGTCATGATATCCTTGTTCCTCTAAGAACCTTACGTCTCTGGAGACCATAGTTCTATTGGTGGTTGGATCAAAGCACTTATACCCTTTCTGACTTGATGAATACCCAATGAAGATACACCGTGTGCTTTTGGCTTCCAGCTTGTTCCTTAGCTCTCCTGGAATCAACACAAAGCACACACATCCGAATACCCTAAGGTGATCAACCACTGGTGGAGTTTTGTTAAGTACCTGAAATGGTGATTGGTCATCCAAGATTCTGGTGGGTATTCGGTTGATCAAATAGCAAGCGGTCATGACCGCATCTCCCCAAAAACGTTTAGGTACACCAGTGTGGAACATCATGGAACGGGCCACCTCCATGAGATGCCTATTCTTTCTCTCGGCCACACCATTCTGCTGTGGATTGTATGGGCAAGAAGTCTGGTGCAAGATCCCATGTTTGGCGAGGTGTTCCTTGAATTGATGGCTAATGTATTCACCTCCATTATCTGTTCTCAGAATTTTAATATTAGCTTGATAATGGTTAGTAACATAGTTTTGAAATTTTGTAAATGCCTCAAACACACGATCCTTAGATGGTAGTAAGGTTAGCCATGTGTATTTGGACTTCTCATCTATAAAGGTCACAAAGTATTTGTTGTTATCTCTAGATATGCAAGGTGAGGTCCAAACATCTGAGTGGATTAGATCAAAGCATTTTTCATAGATGGTGGTAGATTTAGGAAAAACGGATTTGCAATGTTTCCCTAGAATACAAGCTTCACAACTAGAATTCTCAAAAGAAACATTGGGTAGCATAAGCTTTAGTGCACGAAAATGAGGGTGACCTAACCTAGCATGCCACATTGCATCAAGCTTAACCGAAAAACATGAATTAAAAGAAACAGGTTGTGAACTACTAAGAGAAGTGTCTTCCAAGATATATAGATCATCTTTAGCTACTCCTCTCCCAAGCAGTTTCATGCTCTCAATATCCTGAAAGTGAACATTGTTAGGACTGAATATGGCATAGCAATTTAGATCAGTAGTAGCCTTCTTTACTGATAATAGGTTAGAAGTAAAGCTAGGCATAAATAGAGCTTTGGATTCTTTATCAAATAGCTTAAGGTTGCCTATTCCTTTGACTGGTATTCTTGTTCCATTAGCTATCTCTACATTACCTAGAGCCGGTTCTAGATTGCTTAATAGATCAGGATTGCTAATCATGTGGTGTGAAGCTCCTGAGTCAACAACTAAAGCCTGACTAGGTCTATGAGAGTAGAGAGAGATACCAGACTCCTTGAGGGAAGCAATGGATTGGAGAATGACATCCAGGTCTGATCTTCTCATTACATCATTTGGTGATGGTGTAGAGGAGTTTTTAACACTGACGGTCATGGCGGCCCCATCTTCATATCTTCTTGATGGACCAGCTTGTCCTGGTTCATTGGGTGTTATCTGGCCAAGGTTTGCCTTGGACCCTCCTTGAAAGCGATTGGTAGGTGGCCTTGGTGTGCTTGGTCTGAGGTGAGGATGGAGAATCCAGCACTGTCCCTTGTTGTGTCCCTTTCTTTTGCAATGGTCACATATCCATGCTTTCTTATCTTCATTTCTGAACATGACCTTGTTGGCTGTAGGGAGTTCACCTCTTCCTCCAAAGAGGCCATGGGAACCTTGCTCCTTTTGAATCAGTGCACACACTTCATCGAAGCTTGGGAGCTTGTCTGACCTGAGGAGGTGTTTGATTAGGTCGTTGTACATGGTGTTTAAGGTAAGCAGAAGACCAAACACCCGGTCTTGTTCTTTTCTCTCAAGTAGGACCGCTTGGTCCAGGGTGTTGGGCCTGAGGGCTTCTAGTTCTGCCCAAAGTGCTTGGTACTTGCCAAGGTGTTTAGTGAAGTCTCCATCTTCTTGGCTAAGTGTGGTAAGAGACCTCTTTATCTCAAATACCCGAGTCAAGTTAGACACATTGCCATACACATTCTTGAGAGTTTCCCAGAGATCCCTTGCGGTTTCACAATAGGAATAGGCTTCAAGGATGGAAACTTCAAGAGAACTTTGGAGTATGGCCAGCACGGTTTGATCTTCTTGAAACCATTTGGTTTCTTCAGCTAGAGCAGCCGTTTCTTCTTCCTCTGTGGAGTCTTCCTTTGGGGCAAGGTTTTTGTGAGTATGCTCCCAAAGTCCGCGGCTGCACAACGCGGTCCTTGCTGTCCTAGACCACAGCAAGTAGTTCTGTCCCTTCAGGATGATGGGAATGACAAGTTGTTTGTTGCTTTCCATGGCGGTTCTTTCTGGATTTCAAATTTCAAAAGTATGGACCACTGGTTAATACTATTGTCCAGCGGATAAAGAGAGATGGCTGGAATTTTAAGGAAACGGTTTGAAGGAGGATGAAGATGGAGAGATGAATTGAACAAAGTGGTGGATAATCTCAAGAAATAACCAGTCCTATCTTCTCACAACTCAACACCAATGGATGTTTGAGGATTGTTACAATCTTAGAGTGAGTAAGATAAGGAAAGTTTATTTGAAGAGCCGGTATGTATGTTACACACCTAGAGAGAATTTGAAGTGAGTTAGGGAAGATTTTGGAGAAACTTTACTATTAACCACTGGTCAATAGCGGATGAACCCAGAATTTGAGTGTTCTTGAATAGGAGGCTAATGGCGTGAGATTAAGGGGTGTTTAAAGAGTATGAAGGAGTATAAAGGAGTTTATGGATCAAGAATGCTCTGATACCATGTTAGATTTGCGGAAGTAAGAGAGTGAAGATGTGAAGAGTTAAGATAGTTTCATGGTGGATTTCGACAAGGAGAATGAGAGAGACAAAGAGAATAAAATGGATTGTATGTTTTTATTTCCTAGAAGTGTATTTACAACAATGTGGGAAGTGGCCTTTAAATAGGCTGAGCTACACATGACAGGATTCAAATAGGAAAGGGACGTGGTGGCTTGTCCAAGGAGAGAAAGCGACCCCTCATAAACGGCTAGCACCACCCGTGACTTCTCCTTGCAGCCTTACTTCCTTCTAGAAGGTCTTCTTTGTTGTCACAACACTTCTTAACATTATTAATGGGCTTGGGACTCATTTAGACTCGGCCAAAGTGGGCTGCAGAGGTTTAGACAATACTTGGACCAAGCCTTTAACGAGCCGTGATACCCAAGTGTGTGTGCCGTGCTCAATACAGGAGTTACATGGTACAGAAGCTGAAACCGATGATGAAGTGGCAGTTGTTGAATCTCCTCAAGTGTTAAGAAGGAGCACAAGGATAAGGAAAGATCCTGCCAACTGGATCAACACTAGGGTCTACTACAATGCTCAAGCAGTAGCACATCCTATTCAAGCTACATGCTCATTTGCTCATTTTCCTAAGGAACATCAGGTATTCATAAGTTCTTTAGATCAGAATAAAATTCCTAACACATATGAGGAGGCTATGGAATTGAAAGAATGGAGAGATGCTGTACAAGATGAAATAGAAGCCATGATAAGAAATCACACTTGGGATGAATCATACCTGCCTAAGGGTAAGAAAGCAGTAAGCTCTAAATGGGTGTTTACTATTAAATATAATAGTAATGGTGAGATTGAAAGGTATAAGGCCAGACTTGTAGCAAGAGGCTTCACTCAAACATATGGTGAAGACTTTGGAGATACATTTGCTCCTGTGGCTAAGCTTCACACTGTAAGAATTGTTCTTTCTCTTGCTACTAATCTTGAATGGGAGTTGTGGCAGATGGATGTGAAGAATGCCTTTCTTCAAGGAGAGCTAGAGGAAGAAGTGTACATGAAGCCACCTCCTGGTTTAGAAGGTTTAGTGGTTGATAAAAATGTCCTGAGATTAAGGAAAGCTATCTATGGATTAAAACAATCCCCTAGAGCCTGGTATCATAAACTTAGTATGACTTTAAGAGATAGAGGTTTTAGAAGATCTGAAGTTGATCATACCTTGTTTACTTTTCGTAGTTGTTTAGGTATAATTGTGGTATTAGTCTATGTTGATGACATTATTATTACTGGTAGTGACAAGGAAGATATTCAAGAGACTAAGTCATATCTCAAGTCTAAGTTTGACATTAAGGATCTTGGTTTGATGAAGTATTTCTTAGGTATTGAAATATGTAGGTCTAAAGAGGGTTTATTTTTATCCCAAAGGAAGTATGTGTTAGAATTGTTGAATGAAACAGGAAAGAAGGAGGTAAAACCTATTAGCACACCTACTGAAGATGGCTACAAGGCGGCTACTGAAGGGGAGGCTGAAGATTCGCTTTATGAAGATCCAAAACAATATAGGAGATTGGTAGGTAAGCTTATCTATCTTACACTTACTAGACCTGATATTTGTTTTGCAGTAAACCAGGTGAGCCAACACATGCAATCACCAACTGTTAAGCACTGGGAGATGTTAGAGAGAGTGCTAAGGTACTTGAAAGGCACTTTTGATCATGGCTTATGGATGGGTTGCAACAAAAACACAGATATAGTAGGTTATTGTGATGCTGATTGGGCTGGAGATAGGAATGATAGAAGATCAACAACAGGCTATTGTACCTTTGTGGGAGGTAATCTGGTGACTTGGAAGACCAAGAAACAAAAGGTGGTCTCATGTTCCAGTGCTGAAGCTGAGTATAGAGCCATGAAGAAACTCATAAATGAACTAATCTGGATCAAAGCTGTTCTTAAAGACTTGCAAATTGAAGATTCAAGACCTATCACTATGCATTGTGACAATCAAGCAGCTATCCATATAGCTTCAAATTCAGTGTTTCATGAGAGGACTAAACACATTGAAGTGGATTGCCACAGAGTAAGACAGGCTGTTGAACAGGGAATTGTTCTACCTTGTTATACAAGAAGCTCAGATCAATTGGCAGATATTTTTACTAAGGCGGCCACTCCTAAGGTGTGTGAGTCTATTCTGCCAAGACTTGGACTAACTGGAATTCCTGGGTAATCCTCTTACTATAGGAGTCATACTCTTTTTCCCTCAGAGTTGTTTTTGTCCCATTTTGGGTTTTACACCTTGAGATTTTTAATGAGGTGATCTCCTATATGTTGTCCAAGCTTACCCATTCATCATGGTTAAGCTTGAGGGGGAGTGTTAGATTAGAAATTGTATTAGGGTTTCTAAGTGAGTATTACGCATGTATCAGGTGTGATTAACATCATATGGTCACCTATAAATACTCTTGTACTCAGTTAATTTCGAGATATACTTTTCATTTTACAATACAAATCATTCTTCTTCTCTCTCAATCTCCTCTTTGATTCTCTCTCAAATCTTCATTACTCTACTAAAATCTATAGTGTTAACCCAGTTGGATGGATCCTTCCTTACTCTCTGACTTCTTCTCAAAGGTACTACTTCTGCTTCTGTAGCTGAGGTGGTGTGATCGGTGGATTGTTCATCATCTTGAGTATTGGCTTCCTCCTGATCATTGTCTGTTGAAACCACTTCCATATCCTCATGAGCCGATGAGACTTGATCATGATCATTAGTAGTGTGTGCATTCTCCCCCTCAGGAGCAAGACCAGAGGCTTCTGAGGATGTTTCATGACCAGTGGGATGTGGTAAGGAGGTGATACCAAGTGTTTCTAATAGGTTTCTTAGATTGGCTGCTCGGTCAGACTGAGAGGTTGATAACTCATTTAGACTATCCCAATCCTTTTCAGTGTAGTACCCTTTGCTTTCCAAGAATTTCACATCCCTAGACACCAAAACCTTGCCCGTTTCTGGAACAAAACACTTATAGCCTTTCTGTGTGATGGAGTAGCCAAGAAACATGCTTTTCATACTCTTGGCATCAAGTTTATTGCGGTTTTCTCCTGGAACCAAAACATAACACACACATCCAAAGACTCTTAGGTGGTTAATAGAAGGCTTGGAATTGTTAAGTACCTCAAAGGGTGATATGTCTTCAATAATTTTGGTTGGTAATCGGTTGATCAGATAGCAAGCCGCAACCACAGCATCTCCCCAGAATCTTTTGGGCACATTGGTGTGGAACATCATGGACCTGGCCACCTCCATAAGATGTCTATTCTTTCTCTCAGCCACACCGTTTTGTTGTGGTGTATATGGGCAGCTTGTCTGGTGAAGGATTCCATGTTTGGATAAGAGGGATTTGAAGGCTTGACTTGTGTATTCACCACCATTATCTGATCTTAAGATTTTAACTTTAGCATTATAATGGTTAGTGACATAATTATAAAAGTTGGTAAAGGCTTCAAGAAGTCTGTCTTTAGATGGAATTAAGGTTAGCCAAGTGTACTTAGACTTCTCATCTATAAATGTGACAAAGTATTTGTGATTTTCTCTTGAAATGCAAGGTGATGTCCACACATCCGAATGAATCAAATCAAAACACTTCTCATAAATTGTAGTAGACTTAGGATAGACAGACTTACAGTGTTTGCCTAATATACAGGCTTCACACTCATTGTTTTGAAACTTAACATCAGGCAACAATAGATTCATAGCACGAAAATGTGGATGTCCTAATCTAGTGTTGGAATGAAGGTGCATTCAATCAAAGGAAATGAGGGTGTTAACGGCTAGTAGAATCTTCTAGAAGGGCTGGTGACTCATCCATGCCAGCACAAAAGGGGAAGGAAGCCGCCAGCACAAAAGGAGTCCTCTCCTCTTTACCTAAAGTAGAAGCACCTAGGTTTATTTAGTTTGCTATAAAAGGACCTCTAAGGCATTCGCTTGTATTCAAGAAATTCGAATAATAAAAACATGTTTCTCATACTCTCTAAACTCCCTAAATCTCTCTAGCTCTCTAAAACTCTCTAAACTTCAATATCTAAAACTAATATGGTATCAGAGCGGTTGCTCTTTCATCTTTTATAATCCGCAAATTTCTTTTCCTTCTTTTTCATTCGAATCCAAAGCTAAGAATCAAGCACTTACCTTGAAGATAAACATGTCTTAATATATCCTCTCTGAGATTTAAGATCCCCAGATCCATGGGTGATGGGTTGAGGAAGATTAGATATGGTTATATCATGTGTCTTAGTAGCTTAGTTTCTTAGCTATCTCTCTTCACCATTGTTGTACGGCTCCCTTGGTCTCGCCATTTTTGTACGGACCAAGTCTCCCAGAAGCTCTCAGTCCAAGTCATTTCTGTTCCAAGGAAGGTGAAAAAGACTCACCCTTTCTGTAGAAACAACCGGTGGTTCAAAAGACCAAGTCTTGCACTCTAGAATCACAGGCCGTACTCATCTTCTCCGCGCTCGCTCAACCCAGTAGTCCGTACACCTCCTTTCACACTCATCAAAGGCAACTCCTTTCTGGTCTTTCTTCAGTTCAGGAGGTTTATCCACAGGCTAAACTCTTGAATCCTCAAAGAAGAAGTCCTGAACACTAACCACGAAGAGTGGGTATTTCTTCCGTACTGATTATAAACCGCTTGTGAAAGGAAAGCTGAACCAAGCTAAAGGCAGCTCATTTCAAGATAAAATCGTCTCATCCCTGGTTTCTCCTTCTAACTATTCTCTTCCCTGGCTAGACTCTACTCAAACGTGGGTCTCAAGCATCAACCTCCATTATTGTACGATTCTCAAAAGCTTGAAGTATGGAAAACTCTCGGCAAATCTCTGTCCCAGTGATTCTTAAAGGCCTTAACTATGTGTTATGGTCTCGGATGATTAAAACTGCTTTAGGAGGAAGAGGTCTTGGAGACCATCTACTGTTTAATGAAGCTCCACCTTGTCTGATCCAAAATGAAGATGGAGAAGAAATGGTGATAACTGATGAAAGGAAATGGCACCAAGAAGACCTCTATGTTCTCTCCATTCTCCAAAACTCATTAGATGGACCTATACTTGAGTCTTACTCTCATTGTGAAACCTCAATGGAACTTTGGGAAATCCTAAAAAAGGTTTATGGGAACACCTCAAATCTGACTCGCATTTTCCAAGTCAAGCAGGCAATCCACAACCTCAACCAAGATGACTCAGATTTCACAGTTCTCTTTGGGAAATTCAGTTCTCTTTGGGCAGAACTTGACATGCTTAGACCAACATCCTTTGATCCAGAAGTTATCAAAGAAAGGCGAGAGCAGGACAAGGTGTTCAGCCTCCTCATGATCTTAAGTCCAGCCTACAATGATCTTATCAAACATATACTGCGGTCAGACAAGCTTCCCTCTCTTGAAGATGTATGTTCTCAAATCCAGAAGGAATGTGGATCAAATGGCTTGTTTGGAAAGAAAGGAGAGTTAATCACAGCACATAAGGGCATCTACAAGCAAGAAGAAGAAACAATTACTGCCAACAAAGGGTTCTACAAGCCGGAAGACAAGAAGAACATGATGTGTGATCACTGTAAAAGGAAAGGACATACCAAAGAAAAGTGTTGGATTCTTCATCCACACTTAAAGCCTAGCAAATGGAAAGAAGTTCCCAGAGCTCACTACACACAGGAGATAGGTCATTACCACAAGAAAGGCCTTCCTTACCAACTTACCAATGCTCCAGCAAGTTCATCGAACTCATCCGGGACAAGTGGCGGTACTCAAGTTCAACCAGCTCAAATGGTCTCCTATCAATCAGCTCAGTCTGAGTATGTCAAGAAGTCCGACCTTGAGGCTCTCATCAAAGCCTTCAAAGATAACTCTGGTAATGCCATCATTGGTAGATCACTACATGCCTCATTTAATACATTCACTAAGTCTAAACCACGGATAGTAGACTCAGGAGCATCTCACCATATGATAAGTGACCTTAACCTGATTAAAAATGTTGAACCGGCCATAGGAAATGTTTTGATTGCAAATGGTACTAATGTGCCAATAGAAGGAGTAGGAGACCTTAGGCTATTTAACAAAGAAACTCGTGCCTTTTACATGCCATCATTCACCTCAAATTTACTATCTGTCAAAAGAGCCACAACAGATTTAAATTGCCATGCTATTTTTGGGCCTAATGACTTTGTGTTTCAGGATATTGAAACTCAAGAGGTTCTTGGAAAAGGTGTTACAAGAAACGATTTATATGTGCTTGAAGACCTCTCTTCCAACCGCTTAGTTACTTGCTTTTCCAATTTGAATAATTCTAAAATGAATGGTGGTTTATGGCATGCCAGGCTTGGTCATCCTCATTTTAAAGTTCTAGAAATAATGTTTCCTAGGATGTCTTTCAATAATGATTTATGTGAAGCTTGTATCCTAGGAAAACACTGTAGGTCTGTTTTTCCTAAGTCTCAAACAATGTATGCCAATTGCTTTGATCTTGTTCACTCTGATGTATGGACTGCACCATGTTTATCTAGAGATAATCAGAAATACTTTGTTAGTTTTATTGATGAGAAATCTAAATACACTTGGATAACCTTAATGCCATCTAAGGGTAGAGTTCTGGAAGCATTTATGAACTTTAATAAATATGTGACTAACCAGTATGATGCAAAGGTTAAGTGTTTTAGATCAGACAATGGGGGAGAGTATACTAGCCAAGCATTCAAACATTACCTCAACAAACATGGAATTGAGCATCAAACAAGTTGCCCCTATACCCCCCAACAGAATGGCGTTGCTGAAAGAAAGAACCGGCACCTCATGGAGGTCACTCGAGCTTTGATGTTTCATATGAAGGTGCCTAAACGTTTCTGGGGAGATGCATTACTTGCCGCTTGCTACCTGATCAACCGCATTCCAACCAAGACATTACTAGATCAATCCCCATTCGAAGTACTTACAAAGTCTAAACCTCAACTTGATCATATTAGAGTTTTTGGGTGTGTTTGCTATGTGTTGATTCCAGGAGAACAAAGAACAAAACTAGACGCCAAAAGCACTAAAGCCATGTTCCTGGGCTATTCCACGACACAGAAGGGATATAAATGCTACAATGCTGAGACAAATCGTGTTCTCATCTCACGGGATGTTAAGTTCTTAGAGACTACAAGTTATTTTGAAGAAGGGACATGGGATTCAATCAAGGACATCTCTTCCCACTCTTCTGAACGAGCTGAGAACTTAAGGAAGATATTAGAAGTACTTGGCATTACCTCACCTCACGGTTCTCCTAGCCATCATCCCCTTCATCCTCTTAATCCTGAGAGGGAGCAACAATTCTCTGTTCATGATCAAGAGGATTCAATTGTTGATCACATGGATTCAGGACCGGAGAAAGAACAGGCAGAAACTGAGGGTAATAGACAAGGCTCAGAAGATAGAACAGGAAGTACTCAAGGCTCAGAAGATAAATCAAGTTCATAAAGCACTCAAGGTCCCACTGAAGGTCCCATCCAAAATCAAGCTCCTCTTGAACTCAGAAGAAGTACTCGGCAAAGATTTCCAGCTGAGAACTGGAAGAATACCAGGGTTTACTACAATAATAATGCGGTAGCTCACCCTGCTCAAGCCGTGTGCTCCTTAGTACAAATCCCTCAAGGCCATCAAGTGTTCATTGGAAGCTTAGATCAAGAATCTGTGCCTAAAAGCTATGATGAAGCAAAGGACGTTAAGGTCTGGCGGGATGCTGTAACAGATGAAAGGAAAGCAATGGAAAAGAATCATACATGGGATGAGTCAAACTTACCTAAGGGAAAGAAGGCTGTCAGCTCTAGATGGATCTTCACTATTAAGTACCAAAGCAATGGAGAGATTGAAAGGCACAAGGCTAGACTAGTCGCAAGAGGCTTCACACAAACCTATGGAGATGATTATAGAGACACATTTGCCCCAGTGGCAAAGATGCACACAATCAGGGTGGTCCTCTCTCTAGCTGCAAACTTGGAATGGGAGCTATGGCAAATGGATGTCAAAAACGCATTCCTACAAGGAGAACTAGAAGAAGAAGTCTACATGACTCCACCACCTGGATTAGAAGACTCTGTTGCACCAGGGAAAGTCCTGAGACTAAGAAAGGCAATTTACGGGCTAAAACAGTCTCCTAGAGCCTGGTATCACAAGTTGAATGTTACTCTCAGAGACAGAGGCTTTAGGAGATCTGAATCCGATCACACCTTGTTCACCCTCCACAGCCAAGAAGGTATAGTTGTCATTCTCATATATGTAGATGATATTATCATCTCAGGGAATGACAAGGTAGGAATTGCTTCTACAAAATAATACCTTAAGTCTATGTTTGATATAAAAGATCTTGGTGAACTTAAGTATTTCTTGGGCATTGAAGTATGCAGGTTTAAAGATGGACTGTTTATCTCACAAAGAAAGTATGTTAGAGACCTACTAACCAATGCAGGAATGATGGAGGCAAAGGCGATAGAACTCCCTTAGAGGAAGGATACAAAGTTGAAACTGAGGGGGAGCCAGAAGGAGAAGCATTCGAAGACCCTAAGCTCTACAGAAAACTTGTTGGTAAGCTCATCTATTTAACTATTACAAGACCTGACTTATGTTTTGCTGTGAATCAGGTGAGCCAGTATATGCAAGCTCCTAAGAAGAACCACTGGATGATGATTCAACGCATCTTAAGATATCTTAAAGGGACTTACACTCAAGGAGTTTGGATGGGAAAGAATAAGAATGCTGAGATCGTTGGTTACTGTGATGCTGATTGGGCTGGGGATAGGAAAGACAGGAAATCAACCACAGGATATTGCACCTTTATAGGAGGAAATCTTGTCACTTGGAAGACCAAGAAGCAGAAGGTAATATCCTGCTCAAGTGCTGAAGCTGAGTACCGGGCCATGAGGAAACTAACCACTGAGTGTATATGGCTAAAGGCTCTCCTCAAAGACTTCAACATTGAAAGCAATACACCAATCACAATGCATTGTGACAACCAGGCGGCCATTCATATTGCATCCAATTCTGTCTTCCATGAACGCACTAAGCACATTGAAGTTGACTGCCACAAGGTGAGAGAAGCCGTGGCTTAAGGAATTATACTTCCATGCTATACCAAGAGTTCTGATCAATTGGCAGACATATTTACTAAGGCAGCAAGTGTAAAGGTTTGTGAGTTCATTCATTCAAAGCTTGGACTCACATCTCTCCCATTCCAGTAACTTCCCTATCAAGAAGGATTCATACTCTTTTTTCCTTAAAATGCTTTTGTCCCACTGGGTTTTGCATTTTAAGGTTTTTAATGAGGTGAATCCTCTTGGTGTCCAAGTTTAATCATTCACCAATGATTTAAACTTGAGGGGGAGTGTTGGAATGAAGGTGCATTCAATCAAAGGAAATGAGGGTGCTAACCGCTAGTAGGATCTTCTAGAAGGGCTGGTGACTCATCCATGCCAGCACAAAAGGGGAAGGAAGCCGCCAGCACAAAAGGAGTCCTCTCCTCTTTACCTAAAGTAGAAGCACCTAGGTTTATTTAGTTTGCTATAAAAGGACCTCGAAGGCATTCGCTTGTATTCAAGAAATTCGAATAATAAAAACATGTTTCTCATACTCTCTAAACTCCCTAAATCTCTCTAGCTCTCTAAAACTCTCTAAACTTGAATATCTAAAACTAATATCTAGCGTGCCAAATTGCATTATTAGCAGTGATAACAATAGAGTTGAAAGCGCTTAAAAGAGAAGATGGAGACTTTGTGTCTTCCAAAACATAAAGGCCATCCTTAGTTGTTCCTTGTCCAAGAACTTCACTTGTCTTAATATCCTGAAATAAAACTTCATTAGGACTAAAGATTGCATAACAATTAAGATCAGATGTAGCCTTTCTAACTGATAACAAGTTTGAAGTGAAGGATGGTAGATAGAATGCCTTAGAACTCTTATCAAACAACTTTAAGTCTCCTATCCCTTTGATTGGTACCTTTTCACCATTAGCTATAGTAACATTTCCTAATGCAGGTTCTAAGTTCTCAATTAATTGTATATCACTAATCATATGGTGTGAAGCACCTGAATCAACAATCAAGGGTTTTTGAGTTTTAGATGCATGATAAAAGTTACCAGATTCTTTTAAGGCTTTGATAAGGGCCTCCAGGTCTGATTTCCTTACAAACTCAGAGGAGGCGGCTATGGATGTTCCTTCTCCATTTGGTCCCATGCGCTTGGAGTGCCCAGCTGATTATGTGTTGTGCATGATTTGAGTGCCGCCTTCATGTGAGTAGTTGGCCCTTGGCTCCTTCCACCGGTTGTTCTTGAGATGAGGATGCAAGATCCAGCATTTCTCCTTGAGGTGTCCTCTCTTCTTGCAATGATCACAAACCAAGGTCTTCCGGTCTTCATACTTGAAGGTGCTCTTGTTTGCCATGGCTAGTTCTCCTTTGTTGGCTGTAACCAGCTCGCCCTTCCTTCCAAAGAGCCCCAACGACCCTTGTTCCTTCTGGACTTGAGAACACACTTCGTCCAAGGTTGGTAGCTTGTCAGCTCTCAGTAGATGCTTGATGAGATCATTGAAGGCTGGATTCAGGGTTAGCAACAAGGCAAACACCTTGTCTTGTTCACGGCGCTCATTAAGGACCATGGGATCCACTGAGCTTGGCCTCAACATTTCCAGCTCTGCCCATAGGGCTCTGAACTTTCCAAAGTGTTTGATGAAGTCCATATCCTCTTGGCTCAAGTCATTGATGGCTTTCTTGACCTCAAACACCCGGCTTAGGTTGGAGATATTCCCAAAAACGTTTTGGAGAGTTTCCCACAGCTCCTTGGCTGTTTCACAATAAGAGTAAGCTTCAAGAGAGTTTTGGAGGATGGCTAGGACAGTCTGGTCTTCTTGAAACCACTTGTTTCTTCCGGCCATCATCACCTCTTCCTCATCTTCATCAATCGCCTTTATTGGTGCAGCTTCTTCAAGGACATGGCTCCACAGTCCACGGCTGCACAAGGCGGTCTTAGTGGTTCTTGACCACAATAAGTAGTGGGAAGACCACAATAAGTAGTTCCCACCCTTCAGGATTACTGGGACGACTAACGGCTTTGATTTTTCCATGGTTGAGAAAGTTTGGACCGTTGGATAAACTCTTTACCCACTGGTTAATAGAAAAATACTTGTGTAAAGCGATTAATAAAGGATGAAATGAAGAGATTAGATGCATTGGATGTTTATTCCATGCTCTGATACCATGAAAGAATGTATGTGTTTGCGGAATTAAGTGTTTTCAAGAGAAGAATGAGAGTTTGGACAAAGTTTTAATGGCGAGTATGAGAGAATGGAAGAAGGAAGAGTTTATTTCCTTTTCTTGGTTCATTTACAACCTTAGGTGTATTATATATATAGACAGACACTTAGGTAGCTAGGTTTTCGAAATAGGGACATAACAATAAACAAATGAGAGAGAGAGTGCTGGATCCAAGGCTGATGGCGACAGCTCCTAACGGGTGGGAGTTTGCTTCCACACGTGATCTTGGCTAGTCAAAGTCCCCCAACGGTCTTCTCCTCTTGCCAAGACTCCTTCTAGAACATTTTAAGTGATTGGGCCACACCAAGTCTTCCCTGGGCCGTCCCATGTCCCAACTCCATCCTGGGCTGTTCCACATTCCAAATACTTAGCCCGTCCATGTTCCTCATATCTGGGCTGTCTATGTCTGTGTGCCAACTTAAGAATTGGTTGACCACTCCTCTTTATTTCCTTTCTCTAACTCAATACCAATTGGGACAAAAACAACTTTGAGGGAAAAAGAGTATGACTTCTAAAGTTGAGAGGATTACTCAGCAATACTTGTTAGTCCCAATCTTGGAAGAATAGACTCATACACCTTTGTTGTAGCTGCTTTTGTAAAGACATCTGCCAATTGATCTGAACTCCTTGTGTAACACGGTAGTATGATCCCTTGTTCAACAGCTTGTCTCACCTTGTGGCAGTCTACTTCTATGTGTTTGGTCCTCTCATGAAACACTGAGTTAGAAGCTATATGAATGGCTGCCTGATTATCACAATGCATTGTAATAGGTCTTGAATCTTCAATTTGCAAGTCCTTAAGAACCGCCTTGATCCAGATTAGTTCATTTGTGAGTTTCTTCATGGCTCTATACTCGGCTTCAGCACTAGAACATGAGACCACCTTCTGTTTCTTGGTCTTCCAAGTCACAAGATTTCCTCCCACAAAAGTACAATAACCTGTTGTTGATCTTCTATCATTCCTATCACCAGCCCAATCTGCATCACAATACCCTACTATATCTGTATTTTTATTGCAACCCATCCAAATTCCATGATCATAAGTGCCTTTCAAGTATCTGAGGATCCTTTCCAACATTCTCCAGTGATAAAGCGTGGGTTCTTGCATCTGCTGGCTTACCTGGTTTACTGCAAAACAAATGTCAGGTCTAGTAAGAGTAAGGTAAATGAGTTTACCTACAAGCCTCCTGTATAGTTTTGGGTCTTCATAAAGCTCCGCTTCAAGCTCACCCTGACTCACAGTTTTATATCCATCTTCCAAGGGAGTACTAACTGGTTTAGCTTCCATTTTTCCTGTCTCTTTCAACAATTCAAGTGTATACTTTCTTTGTGATAAGAACAACCCCTCTTTAGATCTACATATTTCAATTCCTAAGAAATATTTCATTAGACCAAGATCTTTAATATCAAATTTTGACTTAAGATAAGTCTTGGTTTCTTGAATACCTTCCTTATCACTACCTGTGACAATAATATCATCAACATATACTAACACCACAATGATACCTGAGCAACTAGGTAGGGTGAAGAGTGTGTGATCAACCTCAGACCTCCTGAAACCTTTATCCCTCAATGTCATGCTCAATTTGTGATACCAAGCTCTTGGGGATTGTTTCAATCCATAAATTGCTTTTCTTAATCTCAAAACACCATGATCATTTACTAATCCTTCCAAACTGGGAGGTGGTTTCATATACACCTCTTCCTCTAGTTCTCCTTGGAGGAATGCATTCTTCACATCCATCTGCCACAACTCCCATTCAAGGTTAGTAGCAAGAGAAAGTACAATCCTTACAGTATGAAGTTTTGCAACTGGAGCAAAAGTATCTCCAAAGTCTTCTCCATATGTTTGAGTAAAACCTCTTGCTACAAGTCTGGCCTTATACCTTTCAATCTCACCATTACTCCTGTACTTAATAGTAAACACCCATTTAGAACTTACTGCTTTCTTACCTTTGGGCAAATATGACTCATCCCAAGTATGGTTTCTCATCATAGCCTCTATTTCATCTTGAACAGCCTCTCTCCAAACCTTCAGTTCCATAGCTTCCTCATATGTGTTAGGAATATGATTTTGATCTAATGAGCTAATGAATACCTGATGTTCTGTTGGGAATTGAGCAAATGAACAAGTAGCTTGTATAGGATGTTCTACTGCTTGAGCATTGTAGTAGACCCTAGTGTTGACCCAGTTAGCCGGATCTCTCCTTATCCTTGTGCTTCTTCGTAATACTTGAGGTGATTCAACAACGCTACTTCATCATCATAGACTTGATCAGGACCAGCTGGTACACTCTCCCCCTCATGAGCAAGACTAGGATGTACAGTTGAAGAACTACTTTGAGTATACTCCCCCTCTCCATCAGGGCCGTGTCCCAGTCCCATTGTTCCCTGATCTGATGCTGCCGACCCATGATCAGTTGGAGCTGGTACATGTGCAGTAGGTGGTACCACTGGTTCATGCTGAGAAGAAGACGGTCCTTCTTGAGAACTTTGAGTCGGTTCAGGCCTTGATCTAAACTGCTTAGAAACATCAAAACTTTCCAACAATTTTCTAAGATAGGCATTAGTATCAGTACTTGAATTAGATAAATTCTTGATTGTTTCCCAAGTCCCATCAGTATAATAAGACTTTTCTTCAAGAAACTTGACATCTCTAGATACTAATACCTTTTGTGACTCAGGATTATAACACTTATAACCCTTCTGAGTAGATGAGTAGCCTATAAACATTGCTCTAGTACTCTTTTCTTCCAACTTATTCCTCCTTTCTCCTGGTACTAAGACAAAGCACAAGCAACCAAAAACTTTCAAATGATCAATATGTGGTTTTGTTTTATTTAGTACCTCATATGGTGAGATGTCATCAAGAACTTTAGTGGGTAGTCTACTGATTAGGTAGCAAGCCGTGAGTACAGCATCACCCCAAAACCTTTTGGGTACATGTCTATAGAACATTATAGACCTAGCAACCTCCATAAGATGTCGGTTCTTTCTCTCAGCTACCCCATTCTGCTCAGGTGTATATGAGCAACTAGTTTGATGATTGAGAGAATTTGAGATTTAGAGAATGAGAGATTGAGAGAGATTGAGAGAAAAGAGAATGAACATTTATTAAGAATTTTAGAAAATGATTTTCATACTTACAAAGTAAGTGAGAGACATCTATTTATACTAATCCTATTCTAGTCTTGTTTGGATACAGAGATACACTTATCATTAACCTGCACAAGTCTAAGACAAATACATGATGATGTCGCCAATACTTCACTTAGATGCATTCATCATTCTTCTTCATTCCAACACTCCCCCTCAAGCTTAAGACATGGAGAATGCCTAAGCTTGCAACCATGAAGCATTACCTCATTAAAAACCAAGAGAAGGAAAACCCAATTGGGACAAAACCTTTTCTAGGGAAAAAGAGTATAACACTTCTATGTTGGGATCATTGGTGTGGAAGAGACATCAAACCAAGTCTAGGGTAGATGGAACCGCCTGTCTTCAAGGTTACAGCTTTGGTAAACACATCAGCTAGCTGATCTTCACTCCTTGTGTAGCAAGGTAGAATTGTACCATTTCCAATAGCTTCCCTTACCTTATGACTGTCAACCTCAATATGCTTGGTTCTCTCATGAAACACAGAGTTAGAGGCAATGTGTATGGCAGCTTGATTATCACAATGGACAGTGATTGGAGATTCTAAGCTCTCGCCTAAAATGTCAAAGAGGAGTTGCTTCAACCAAATGCATTCTGTTGTGAGCTTCCTCATGGCCCTGTATTCAGCCTCTGCACTAGAACAAGATACAACCTTTTGCTTCTTAGTCTTCCAAGTTACAAGATTACCTCCTATGAAAGTGCAATAGCCAGTTGTGCTTCTCCTATCTGTTGGAATGAAGGTGCATTCAATCAAAGGAAATGAGGGTGCTAACGGCTAGTAGGATCTTCTAGAAGGGCTGGTGACTCATCCATGCCAGCACAAAAGGTGAAGGAAGCCGCCAGCACAAAAGGAGTCCTCTCATCTTTACCTAAAGTAGAAGCACCTAGGTTTATTTATTTTGCTATAAAAGGACCTCTAAGGCCTTCTCTTGTATTCAAGTAATTCGAATAATAAAAACATGTTTCTCATACTCTCTAAACTCCCTAAATCTCTCTAGCTCTCTAAAACTCTCTAAAACTTATATGGTATCAGAGCAGTTTCTCTTTCATCTTTCATAATCCGCAAATTTCTTTTCTTTCTTTTCATTCGAATCCAAAGCTAAGAATCAAGCACTTACCTTGAAGATAAACATGTCTTAATCTATCCTCTCTGAGATTTAAGATCCCCAGATCCATGGGTGATGGGTTGAGGAAGATTAGATGTGGTTATATCTTGTGTCTTAGTAGCTTAGTTTCTTAGCTATCTCTCTTCACCATTGTTGTACGGCTCCCTTGGTCTCGCCATATTTGTACGGACCAAGTCTCCCAGAAGCTCTCAGTCCAAGTCATTTCTGTTCCAAGGAAGGTGAAAAAGACTCACCCTTTCTGTAGAAACAACCGGTGGTTTAAAATACTAAGTCTTGCGCTCTAGAATCACAGGCCGTACTCGTCTTCTCCGTGCTCGCTCAACCCAGTGGTCCGTACACCTCCTTTCACACTCATCAAAGGCAACTCCTTTCTAGTCTTTCTTCAGTTCAGGAGGTTTATCCACAGGCTAAACTCTTGAATCCTCAAAGAAGAAGTCCTGAACACTAACCACGAAGAGTGGGTGTTTCATCCGTACTGATTATAAATCGCTTGTGAAAGGAAAGCTGAACCAAGCTAAAGGCAGCTCATTTCAAGATAAAATCATCTCATCCCAAGTTTCTCCTTCAAACTATTCTCTTCCCTGGTCAGACTCAACTCAACGTGGGTCTCAAGCATCAACCTCCATTATTGTACGGTCCTCAAAAGCTTGAAGTATGGAAAACTCTCGGCAAATCTCTGTCCCAGTGATTCTCAAAGGCCTTAACTATGTGTTATGGTCTCGGATGATTAAAACTGCTTTAGGAGGAAGAGGTCTTGGGTGTTAGATTTAGGAATGTATAAGGACTAGATTAGGCGTATGTTTAGGTTATTAAACACCTCTTGTAATTGCCTATAAATACTCCTTGTACATAACAATTCGATAATATACAAATTCATTCTTCTTCATTCTCAAAACTCTTTCTCTCTCAATTCTCTCTCATTCTCTCTACAATCGAATTCATTCTCTGCATACAATTTCATTCTTCATCATTCTTTTAATTCTCACATGGTATCAGAGCAGGTTTCCTGCAAATCTCTTTGTTTCTCTTCGAAATCTCATCCGCACCTTTGAAACCAACAAAGCCGCGGAAGATAGTGATTGTATATTGAGTTTTCCGGCGAATTCTTCATCAGTCTTCCATTATTTTCTCTGAAGGATTCATCTTCGGTGGCTTATTGATAGTTTGTAAGAGTTTATGAAGAATGAAGAATGAAGTATAGAGGAGAATTAGATAATGGGGGAAATCGATTTTATTATTGTGTGTATACAATGAGAGGCTGCTTAGCCTTAAATAGAAATCTTCCTAGGTTACATGATAGGTTGTCTAGACTAGGGATAAGATAGTGTGCTTATAGAGCCGTTACATGAAGGCTTATCACTATCACACGCTTCCTTATACACAAGCTTCCCTTATCACACGAACCTTCTCATACCATTAGGCATGAACCAACTCCTCCTTGTACACACTCGGTCCAATACTCCCCCTCAAGCTAAATTCTGATGAAGAACTTAGCTTGGAAACCATAAACAACCACCTCATTAAAAACCTTATGGTGTAAAACCCAATGGGACAAAAGCACACATAAGGGAAAAAGTGTATGATTGCTTATGGTTAGGGAAGTTATGGAGTAGCAATTTCAATGAGTCCAAGTCTGGGTAAGATGGACTCATATACCTTAGATGTTGTTGCCTTGGTAAGAATGTCAGCAAGCTGATCAACACTCCGAGTATAGCATGGTAGGACTATCCCTTGTTCCACAGCTTGTCTTACTTTGTGACAATCAATCTCTATGTGCTTCGTTCTCTCATGGAAGACCGAGTTTGAGGCTATATGAATGGCTGCCTGGTTATCACAATGCATGGTCATTGGCTTGGTTGTCTCAATTCCCAAGTCCTTCAAAATGGCTTTGATCCATGTTAGCTCATTAGTGAGTTTCTTCATGGCACGGTATTCAGCTTCAGCACTGGAGCAGGAGACTATCTTTTGTTTCTTTGTCTTCCATGTGACTAAGTTGCCTCCAACAAAGGTGCAATAGCCTGTCGTGGATCTCCTGTCTTCTCTATCTCCAGCCCAGTCTGCATCACAATACCCCACTATCTCTGAACTTTTGTTAGCTCCCATCCAAATTCCTTGCTCTGAAGTTCCTCTCAAGTATCTAAGAACTCTTTCCAGCATGTTCCAATGATGAACCTTGGGAGCTTGCATGTGCTGGCTAACCTGATTCACAGAGAAGCACAAATCAGGTCTGGTGAGAGTTAAATAGATTAACTTACCTACTAGTCTTCTGTAGAGCTGTGGGTCATTGAATGATTGATCTTCAATCTCCCCCTTACTGATAACTTTGTAGCTATCTTCCAGAGGTGTGGTCGCCGGTTTTGCATCTAACTTCCCTGTTTCAGACAATAGATCAAGAGTATACTTCCTTTGAGATAGAAATAGTCCTTCCTTTGAACGACATATCTCAATCCCTAGGAAGTACTTAAGCAGACCTAGATCTTTAATATCAAATATAGACTTAAGGTAAGTTTTGGTTTCTCTAATTCCTTCCCTGTCATCACCGGTGATAATGATATCATCCACATAAACCAACACCACAATGATACCTGACTTGCTAGGAAGAGTGAAAAGGGTATGATCAGCTTCTGACTTTCTGAATCCTCTATCCCTTAGTGTCATGCTCAACTTGTGATACCAGGCTCTAGGCGATTGTTTCAAACCATAAATAGCCTTTCTCAATCTCAAGACTTTACCTGGTTGAACAATTCCTTCCAAGCCTGGAGGTGGTCGCATGTACACCTCTTCTTCAAGCTCTCCTTGCAAGAATGCATTCCTCACATCCATCTGCCACAGATCCCACTCTAAATTGGTTGCTAGAGATAACACAATCCTCACAGTGTGTAATTTTGCTACAGGAGCAAAGGTATCGCCAAAGTCTTCACCATAGGTTTGAGTGAATCCTCTTGCTACAAGTCTTGCCTTATATCTTTCAATCTCCCCATTACTCTTATACTTGATTGTAAACACCCATTTTGAACTCACGGCCTTCTTTCCCTTGGGCAGCACAGCTTCATCCCATGTATGATTTCTTTCCATGGCTCCTGTCTCATCACCTATAGCATCTCTCCAAACTTTGAGTTCCTTAGCTTCTTCATACGATGTAGGAATATGTCCTTGATCCAAGTTGCTTATAAAGACCTTATGTTCTTCAGGAAATGAAGCAAAGGAGCAGACGACTTGGGTCGGATGAGCAACTGCATTGGCATTGTAGTACACTCTTGTATTCACCCAGTTTGATGGATCCTTCTTGAGTCTTGTACTTCTCCTTAGAAATGGAACTGGCTCGGATGGAATTTGCTCGGATGGTTCTTCAACTTGATCATGGCTATCATCTGACTGGCTATCATCTGACTGTGCTGATACTTGATCGTGGCTATCATGTTCAAGGTCATCAAGTGTCCCCCCTTCACGGTCAAGTGTAGCTCCTATGTTTGGTATGTGCCGGGACGGGTCAGGACCAGGCTGAGATGAGTTAGTGTCATGGGAAGATGAGCGTGAAGGACTAGAATCACTCTGCGGAACAGGACATGAACCAGGAGCCGGACCAGGACCAGCCGTAGTGAATGGAATGCCAAGGTGATCCATGATATTACGAAGGTTCGTGGCACGATCCATGGAGATATCAGACAAATCGGCTAAGTCATCCCATTGCTGCTTATCATAATAGCTTCGGTGTTCAATGAACTTGACATCCCTTGACACCAAAACCTTCTGAGCTATTGGATCATAACACTTATAGCCTCTTTGTGTGGTTGAATACCCAATAAACATTGCCCTTGTGCTCTTAGCATCCAATTTTGTTCTGTTTTCTCCTGGAATTAAGACAAAACACACACAACCGAATACTTTCAAGTGAGCTATAGAAGGTTTGGTTGAGTTCAATACCTCAAAGGGGGAAATGTCATCCAATATCCTTGTAGGGATACGGTTAATGAGATAGCAAGCTGATAGCACAGCATCGCCCCAGAACCTCTTTGGAACCTTGGAATGAAACATCATGGACCTTGCTACTTCCATTAGATGACGGTTTTTCCTCTCGGCCACACCATTCTGCTGTGGTGTGTATGGGCAGCTCGTCTGATGAAGAATGCCATGCTTGGAAAGATGGTCTTTGAAGGCATTGCTGGTATACTCTCCACCATTGTCTGTTCTTAAGAGTTTAATCTTTGCATTGAATTGGTTAGTGACATAGTTCTGAAAGTTCACAAAGGCTTCTAAAGCTCTATCCTTAGATTGAATCAAAGTTAACCAAGTGTACTTGGATTTTTCATCTATGAAGGTGATGAAGTATTTGTGATTTTCTCTAGATAGGCAAGGAGCAGTCCAAATATCAGAATGCACAAGATCAAAACATTTTGCATAAACTGTCTTAGACTTAGGGAAAATAGACTTGCAATGTTTGCCTAAGATACAAGCTTCACACTCATCATTTTTAAACACAACATTAGGCAACATTAAGCTTAAAGCCCGAGAATGGGGATGTCCTAATCTAGCATGCCACAACGCATTATTAGCATAAGCAGAAGTAGAGTCTAAAGAGCATGGAACAGAAGATAAAACAGAAGATAAAGGCTGATCCTCCTTCAGTAGATAGAGACCATCCTTAGTTATTCCTTTCCCAAGCATCTTGCTTGTCTTAATATCCTGAAACTTCACATCATTAGGGGTGAAGATAACATTGCAATCCAAGTCATTTGTGGCTTTATGAACAGAGACTAAATTAGAGGTGAAATCAGGCATAAAGAAGGCTCTAGTCTTTCTATCAAATAGGTTCAAGTTTCCTACTCCCTTAATTGGAATTCGATCTCCATTAGCAATAACAACATGACCATTAGCCGGTTCTAAATCTCTAATCAATTCAACATTGCTAATCATATGGTGGGATGCACCAGAGTCAATCACTAATGGTTTATCATTCAATTTTATAGTGTGAGCAGAAGCATGAAAGGAGAAACCCATAGTATTACCATAACTTTCCTTCAAGGCTTTGATGAGTGCATCAAGTTCTGACCGCTTTACCACCTGGTCTTGATCAGCTACTTGTGCAGCTTGAGCATTGATTACAGCCATTCCATCTCCTTCTGGATTGCGTGAAGATGTTCCCTGGTCAGTTTTAGCCTTGGTAATGTTGGCTCGGACATCTCTGAACTTGGATGGCTTGAGATGCGGATGGAGGATCCAGCACTTGTCCTTCCCATGGCCCTTCCTCTTGCAGTGTTCGCAAAATGACCCTCTTCTATCATCTGGCTTGAAGTATACACCTTTGTTTGCTGTCACCAGCTCCCCCTTTCCATTTAGAAGCCCATGGGAACCTTGTTCCCTCTGGATGTATGCGCATACTTCTTCAAGGGATGGGAGCTTATCTGACCTCAAAAGATGTTTGATCAAGTCATTGTACATTGGATTCAGGGTGAGAAGGAGACCAAAGACCTTGTCCTGTTCACGCCTTGCAAGGAGAACCTCTGGGTCAATAGAGTTTGGTCTCAGCATTTCAAGCTCGGCCCATAGAGAGCGAAATTTGCCAAAATGTGCCGTGAACTCCAAGTCTTCCTGGTGGAGATTGTTGATTGCTCTCTTTACTTCGAACACCCTACTTAGATTTGTAGTATTGCCATACACCTTCTTGAGTGTTTCCCATAGCTCCCTAGCACTCTCACAATACGAATATGCCTCCAAGATAGGTCCATCAAGTGAACTCTGAATGATGGACAGAACAAACTGATCCTCTTGAATCCATTTTTCTTTATCAACAACCAGAATCTCCTGTCCATCCTCCTGTTGGAATACCTTTGGTGGTGCTTCGTCTAGGAGAAGATGCATTCCAAGTCCACGACCACCGAGAGTAGTTTTCACCATTCTGGACCATAGTAAGTAGTTGAGACCCTTTAAAGTGACCGGGATAACCATAGGCCTAGTATTCTCCATTTGTGAAGATCTCTAGTGAGCAACCTCAGCAGCTGGAACCGGGAAAGATGAAGTTTTATGGTTCAAAATACTTAGTTACCGCCCTAGACACCCAAAGCAACTCCTCTAAGACTGCCTTAAAGATTTGAACCCAAACTGTACGGACACTGTAAAACCCTTCCCGAGGAAGATGAGTACGGACACGCTTGTGTTCCAACTAAAGATGCTTCCTTTCTTGCTTCTAAGGGCACAGATGACCACAAGATAGAACCTTGCACCTTTGGGATGAAAAGAAAAGAGGCTTCAATCGTGAAAGACACGGTCTTTAAGGAGGTGGACCGTACAACAATGGCGGACGCAGTTTTTAAGATGAGCAGGAGCTCTAGACTTGCTCCGACCACCGAATCTTAACAACAGACACTCGGAGGTAAGCTTCTTTCACCTCTTAGATGAAGAAAGGAGCCATCTTTACTGCTGAGTGGAGCTCCTTGGGAGATTTATCCGTGCATCAATGGCGGATATCTTAGACTTTTGCTTAAAAACAACTAAACGCAAGTGATAACCATGTCTAGCCTTCATTCAACTCATTTCCCATGGATTTGAGGATCTTTGATCTCAGAGAATATAGGTTAAGACATGATTAACACAAGGAAAGCGTTTTCTTGCAAGTATAACACGATTTGAAGAATCAAGAAAAGGAAGGCACACGAATAAGAGATTTGCGGAAGGTTAGAAAGGATTAAGACTGCTCTGATACCATGATAGTTTGTAAGAGTTTATGAAGAATGAAGAATGAAGTATAGAGGAGAATTAGATAATGGGGGAAATCGATTTTATTATTGTGTGTATACAATGAGAGGCTGCTTAGCCTTAAATAGAAATCTTCCTAGGTTACATGATAGGTTGTCTAGACTAGGGATAAGATAGTGTGCTTATAGAGCCGTTACATGAAGGCTTATCACTATCACACGCTTCCTTATACACAAGCTTCCCTTATCACACGAACCTTCTCATACCATTAGGCATGAACCAACTCCTCCTTGTACACACTCGGTCCAATACTTATGATTCTTTCTCTGATTAAGATTACACGATTTGATCAAAGAAAATCGAAATCTTGAAGTCGAAGGTTTCGTTCTGTTCTTGGCGCCAAAATCGGATTTGAATGATCGCGACCTGGAAATCTTTGTTCTGGCTAATCGGATCTTCTGGATTGTAGTCATCACGTAAATCATCATCAGAAAGCACCGATCTGTGTTCCATTTGATCGTTTTCTCAAGATCGAGCTCGATCTGTTCACGGTTTTTTCGAATTCTTCTCTTCGCGCCATTTTTCTGTTTCGATCGCGAAAACTTGATCTTGGTGTTCTTCGTCTTCTGGATCTTTATTTTCCGTGGATTGTCATCAGAACTTGATCTTGAGTCCTGAAGCGAGATTTGGCTCTGTTTTTCTCAAAATCTTGATCGGGAAAGTTGTTGATTACTTCTTCATCACGAAAGTCGAACAGATAATACCGACTTTCAATCCTGCTGTTCCTGATTCTCAATCCGGCTATTCTCTAGCTTCCTGATAGAGTTCGTTCCATTTGTGATTGAGGGAATCCCAGGTTTCTGGAAAAGTATTCTTGGATCAATTCGGATCTTCTTCCTTTCTTGGCAAGTAATTCTCTAATTTTTTTTGAAACCTGAATAATTGTGATCAAGATCTTTTCTCTGGAGTGATTGTTGTGAAAGTTTAGATTGTTCACTTGATGAGATTGGAAGTTGAAGCCTTAGTTTAAGTTGTGCAACTGAACTTTAGGAGAACTCGGGTTGATTGGTAGTTTAGAGAAGTGGTAGTCTCAGAAGGTTTAGCTGAAAAATCCGGTTGATAAATCATCTCTGTGATTGGTATCTAAAGTTTGTGAAGAGTTCTTTAGAGGATTGGTCATGGAGCTTCAGAAACAGTTGGTTATGGCCCCTATTGTCCTCAAAGGTACAAATTATCTTCTGTGGACTAGAACAATGAAGACAACATTATGTAGCAGAGGTTTATGGTCTCACATACTCGGTAGAACTTCAAATGTTGGGATAGAAGGAGAGGTTCTGGAGGATCAGGCAGCTCAGACTGAGGAAGAAGGGAAATGGTTTCAGGAAGATCAACTGGTTCTCTCCATCTTACAAAATTCTCTTGAGAAGTCTTTATTAGAAGCTTATTCCTATTGTGAGAATGCAAAGGACTTATGGGACACTCTTCTAAATGTCTATGGCAATACCTCAAATCTAATGAGGATTTTTGAAGTCAAGAAGTCTATAAATGAGCTTAGACAAGATGAGGTTGAATTCACCAAACATTTTGGAGTTTTTAGAGCACTTTGGGCTGAGTTGGAGATGCTAAGACCAGCTACTACTGATCCAATGGTTCTTCATGAGAGAAGGGAACAAGACAAAGTCTTTGGGCTCTTGATGACTTTAAACTCCAGCTATGCCGACTTGATCAAGCACCTATTGCGTGAAGATAAGTTGCCAAGTTTGGATGATGTATGTGCAAAGGTTCAAAAGGAACAGGGGTCTCACGGCTTGTTTGGGAGCAAAGGAGACTTAGTAACTGCAAACAAGAGTTTCTACAAAGGGGATGACAAGAGGAATGCAATTTGTGCTCATTGCAAACGAAAGGGTCATCATAAGGATCAATGCTGGACTCTTCACCCACATCTGAAACCGGCTTCTATTCCAAGATGGCGTGACAAAGCGACCAATTTCAGGAACAACTTATCTGGACGAGGGAACCAAGTAAGTGTTCCATTACATATCTCACAGGCTAACACTACTTGTGAAATTGGCCAGAGATCAGGAAGAGAAGTACAGGTTGCATCAACATCATCCGGTCAAGAGTATGTTACAAAATCAGACCTTGATGCTATTATCAAAGCCTTACAAGAGACTTCTGGTAAAATTGTTGGCAAATCTCTTCATGCTTCTTACAATGCTCATACTATTACTAAACCATTAATAGTAGATTCAGGAGCTTCTCACCACATGATTAGTGACATAAGTTTGATAAACAATTTAGAACCTGCCTTAGGGAATGTTGTTATGCTAATGGAACTAAAGTTCCAATTAAAGGAGTAGGTAACCTAAGATTGTTTGAAAAGGATAGTAAAGCATTTTATATGCCATCATTTACATCTAACTTGGTTTCTGTAAAAAGGGCTACAAATGATTTGAATTGTAATGTAATCTTTAGTCCTAATGAGTGTTGTTTTCAGGATATTGAAACAAAGAGGGTGCTTGGCAGAGGCGCCACTAAGGATGATCTCTACATTCTCAGTGACCTATCTTCTAGTTTAGTTTCTTGTTTGTCTAGTAATAATGAGCTTGATGATGGAACATTGTGGCATGCTAGGTTAGGTCATCCACATTTTAAAGCTCTTGAATTGGTGTTTCCGAATATTTCCTTTAATCAAAGTGAATGTGAAGCTTGCATTCTTGGTAAACACTGTAGAACTGTCTTTCCTAATTCTTCTCATAAGTATGATTGCTGCTTTGATCTTATTCATTCTGATGTGTGGACAGCTCCTTGTGTCTCTAGAGAACAACAAAAATACTTTGTTACTTTTATAGATGAAAAGTCTAAGTATACCTGGATCACATTGTTACCTTCCAAAGATAGAGTTCTAGAGGCCTTCATTAATTTCCACTCTTACATCACTAACCAGTATAATGCAAAGATTAAGATTTTTAGAACAGATAATGGAGGGGAGTACACAAGCAAAGCATTAAGAGATTATCTACTCAAATATGGAATTCTTCATCAAACCAGTTGCCCATATACACCTGAGCAGAATGGGGTAGCTGAGAGAAAGAACAGACATCTTATGGAGGTTGCTAGGTCCATGATGTTCCATAGACATGTACCCAAAAGGTTTTGGGGTGATGCTGTACTCACGGCCTGCTACCTAATCAATAGATTACCCACTAAAGTTCTTGATGATATCTCATCATATGAGGTACTAAATAAAACAAAACCACATATTGATCATTTGAAAGTTTTTGGTTGCTTGTGCTTTATCTTAGTACCAGGAGAAAGGAGGAATAAGTTGGAAGAGAAGAGTACTAGGGCAATGTTTATAGGCTACTCATCTACTCAAAAAGGTTATAAATGTTATAATCCTGAATCACAGAAGGTATTAGTATCTAGAGATGTTAAATTTCTTGAGGAAAAGTCTTATTATACTGATGGAACTTGGGAAACAATCAAAAATCTATCTAACTCAAGTACTGATAGTAATGTCTATCTTAGAAAATTGTTGGAAAGCTTTGATGTTTCTAGGCAAGCTAGATCAGGGCCTGAACAGACTAAAAGCTCTCAACAAGAATCGGCCTCTACTCAGCATGAACCAGTGGTTTCACCTACTGCGCATGTACCAGCTCAGAGTGACCATGGGTCAGCAGTGTCTGATCATGGAACGATGGGTCAGGAACACGGCCCTGATGGAGAGGGGGAGTATACCCAAAGTATTTCTTCAAATGTGCATCCTAGTCTTGCTCATGAGGGGGAGAGTGTATCAACTGGTCCTGATCAAGTCTATGATAATGAAGTGGCGGTTGTTGAATCACCTCAAGTATTACGAAGGAGCACAAGGATAAGGAGAGATCCGGCTAACTGGGTCAACACTAGGGTCTACTACAATGCTCAAGCAGTAGAACATCCTATACAAGCCACTTGTTCATTTGCTCAATTTCCAACAGAACATCAGGTATTCATTAGCTCATTAGATCAAAATCATATTCCTAACACATATGAGGAAGCTATGGAACTGAAGGTTTGGAGAGATGCTGTCCAAGAAGAAATAGAGGCTATGATGAGAAACAATACTTGGGATGAGTCATATTTGCCCAAAGGTAAGAAAGCAGTAAGTTCTAAATGGGTGTTTACTATCAAGTACAGGAGTAATGGTGAGATTGAAAGGTATAAGGCTAGACTTGTAGCAAGAGGTTTTACTCAAACATATGGAGAAGACTTTGGAGACACTTTTGCTCCAGTTGCAAAACTTCACACTGTAAGAATTGTACTTTCTCTTGCTACTAATCTTGAATGGGAGTTGTGGCAGATGGATGTGAAGAATGCATTTCTTCAAGGAGAGCTAGATGAAGAAGTGTACATGAAACCGCCTCCTGGGTTAGAAGGCTTAGTGGTTGGTAGCAATGTCCTAAGATTAAGGAAAGCTATCTATGGATTAAAGCAATCTCCAAGAGCCTGTTGTTCAGGTATAATTGTGGTATTAGTCTATGTTGATGACATTATTATCACAGGTAGTGACAAGGAAGGTATTCTAGAGACTAAGGCTTATCTTAAATCGAAATTTGACATTAAGGATCTTGGTTTGATGAAATATTTCTTAGGAATAGAAATATGTAGATCTAAAGAGGGTTTGTTTTTGTCCCAAAGGAAATATATTCTTGAATTGTTAAAGGAAACAGGAAAGATGGAAGCAAAGTCAGTTTGCACACCCTTGGAAGATGAGTACAAATCCGCTAGTAAGGGGGAGCAGGATGAAGAACTCTATGAAGATCCAAAACTATACAGGAGGCTGGTAGGTAAACTTATATATCTTACACTTACTAGACCTGATATTTGTTTTGCAGTAAATCAGGTGAGCCAGCACATGCAATCTCCTACTGTTAAGCACTGGGAGATGTTAGAAAGAATACTAAGATACTTGAAAGGGACTTATGATCATGGAATCTGGATGAGTTGCAATAAAAACACAGACATAATAGGATATTGTGATGCTGATTGGGCTGGTGATAGGAATGATAGAAGATCAACAACCGGCTATTGTACCTTTGTGGGAGGAAATCTAGTGACTTGGAAGACTAAGAAACAGAAGGTGGTGTCATGTTCCAGTGCTGAAGTTGAGTATAGAGCCATGAAGAAACTCACAAATGAACTAATTTGGATCAAGGCTGTTCTTAAGGATCTACAAATTGAAGATTCAAGGCCTATCACTATGCATTGTGACAATCAAGCAGCCATTCATATAGCTTCAAACTCAGTATTCCATGAGAGGACCAAGCACATTGAAGTAGATTGCCATAAGGTAAGACAGGCGGTTGAACAGGGAATAGTCTTGCCATGCTATACAAGAAGTTCTGATCAATTGGCAGATGTTTTCACTAAAGCCGCAACTTCAAAGGTGTGTGAGTCCATTTTGCCAAGACTTGGTTTGACAAGCATTGCTGAGTGAGTCCCTTAACTAGAGGAATCATACTCTTTTTCCCTCAAAGTTGTTTTTGTCCCAATTGGGTTTTACACTTTGAGGTTTTTAATGAGGTGATCTCCTGTAGTTTGTCCAAGCTTAACCATTCATCATAGTTAAGCTTGAGGGGGAGTGTTAGATTTAGGAATGTATAAGGACTAGATTAGGCGTATGTTTAGGTTATTAAACACCTCTTGTAATTGCCTATAAATACTCCTTGTACATAACAATTCGATAATATACAAATTCATTCTTCTTCATTCTCAAAACTCTTTCTCTCTCAATTCTCTCTCATTCTCTCTACAATCGAATTCATTCTCTGCATACAATTTCATTCTTCATCATTCTTTTAATTCTCACATTGGGGACCATCTACTGTTTAATGAAGCTCCACCTTGTCTGATCCAAAATGAGGACGGAGAAGAAATGGTGATAACTGATGAAAGGAAATGGCACCAAGAAGACCTCTATGTTCTCTCCATTCTCCAAAACTCATTAGATGGACCTATACTTGAGTCTTACTCTCATTGTGAAACCTCAATGGAACTTTGGGAAATTCTAAAAAAGGTTTATGGGAACACCTCAAATCTGACTCGCATCTTCCAAGTCAAGCAGGCAATCCACAACCTCAACCAAGATGACTCAGATTTCACAGTTCTCTTTGGGAAATTCAGTTCTCTTTGGGCAGAACTTGACATGCTTAGACCAACATCCTTTGATCCAGAAGTTATCAAAGAAAGGCGAGAGCAGGACAAGGTGTTCAGCCTCCTCATGATCTTAAGTCCAGCCTACAATGATCTTATCAAACATATCCTGCGGTCAGACAAGCTTCCCTCTCTTGAAGATGTATGTTCTCAAATCCAGAAGGAATGTGGATCAAATGGCTTGTTTGGAAAGAAAGGAGAGTTAATCACAGCACATAAGGGCATCTACAAGCAAGAAGAAGAAACAATTACTGCCAACAAAGGGTTCTACAAGCCGGAAGACAAGAAGAACATGATGTGTGATCACTGTAAAAGGAAAGGACATACCAAAGAAAAGTGTTGGATTCTTCATCCACACTTAAAGCCTAGCAAATGGAAAGAAGTTCCCAGAGCTCACTACACACAGGAGATAGGTCATTACCACAAGAAAGGCCTTCCTTACCAACTTACCAATGCTCCAGCAAGTTCATCAAACTCATCCGGGACAAGTGGCGGTACTCAAGTTCAACCAGCTCAAATGGTGTCCTATCAATCAGCTCAGTCTGAGTATGTCAAGAAGTCCGACCTTGAGGCTCTCATCAAAGCCTTCAAAGATAACTCTGGTAATGACGTCATTGGTAGATCACTACATGCCTCATTTAATACATTCACTAAGTCTAAACCACTGATAGTAGACTCAGGAGCATCTCACCATATGATAAGTGATCTTAACCTGATTAAAAATGTTGAACCAGCCATAGGAAATGTTTTGATTGCAAATGGTACTAATGTGCCAATAGAAGGAGTATGAGATCTTAGGCTATTTAACAAAGAAACTCGTGCCTTTTACATGCCATCATTCACCTCAAATTTACTATCTGTCAAAAGAGCCACAACAGATTTAAATTGCCATGCTATTTTTGGGCCTAATGACTTTGTGTTTCAGGATATTGAAACTCAAGAGGTTCTTGGAAAAGGTGTTACAAGAAACGATTTATATGTGCTTGAAGACCTCTCTTCCAACCGCTTAGTTACTTGCTTTTCCAATTTGAATAATTCTAAAATGAATGGTGGTTTATGGCATGCCAGGCTTGGTCATCCTCATTTTAAAGTTCTAGAAATAATGTTTCCTAGGATGTCTTTCAATAATGATTTATGTGAAGCTTGTATCATAGGAAAACACTGTAGGTCTGTTTTTCCTAAGTCTCAAACAATGTATGCCAATTGCTTTGATCTTGTTCACTCTGATGTATGGACTGCACCATGTTTATCTAGAGATAATCAGAAATACTTTGTTAGTTTTATTGATGAGAAATCTAAATACACTTGGATAACCTTAATGCCATCTAAGGGTAGAGTTCTGGAAGCATTTATGAACTTTAATAAATATGTGACTAACCAGTATGATGCAAAGGTTAAGTGTTTGAGATCAGACAATGGGGGAGAGTATACTAGCCAAGCATTCAAACATTACCTCAACAAACATGGAATTGAGCATCAAACAAGTTGCCCCTATACCCCCCAACAGAATGGCGTTGCTGAAAGAAAAAACCGGCACCTCATGGAGGTCACTCGAGCTTTGATATTTCATATGAAGGTGCCTAAACGTTTCTGGGGAGATGCATTACTTGCAGCTTGCTACCTGATCAACCGTATTCCAACCAAGACATTACTAAATCAATCCCCATTCGAGGTACTTACAAAGTCTAAACCTCAACTTGATCATATTAGAGTTTTTGGGTGTGTTTGCTATGTGTTGATTCCAGGAGAACAAAGGACAAAACTAGACGCCAAAAGCACTAAAGCCATGTTCCTGGGCTATTCCACGACACAGAAGGGATATAAATGCTACAATGCTGAGACAAATCGTGTTCTCATCTCACGGGATGTTAAGTTCTTAGAGACTACAAGTTATTTTGAAGAAGGGACATGGGATTCAATCAAGGACATCTCTACCCACTCTTCTGATCGAGCTGAGAACTTAAGGAAGATATTAGAAGGACTTGGCATTTCCTCACCTCACGGTTCTCCTAGCCATCATCCCCTTCATCCTCTTAATCCTGAGGGGGAGCAACAATTCTCTGGTCATGATCAAGAGGATTCAATTGTTGATCACATGGATTCAGGACCGGAGAAAGAACAGGCAGAGACTGAGGGTAATAGACAAGGCTCAGAAGATAGAACAGGAAGTACTCAAGGCTCAGAAGATGAATCAAGTTCACAAAGCACTCAAGGTCCCACTGAAGGTCCCATCCAAAATCAAGCTCCTCTTGAACTCAGAAGAAGTACTCGGCAAAGATTTCCAGCTGAGAACTGGAAGAATACCAGGGTTTACTTCAATAATAATGCGGTAACTCACCCTGCTCAAGCCGTGTGCTCCTTAGTACAAATCCCTCAAGGCCATCAAGTGTTCATTAGAAGCTTAGATCAAGAATCTGTGCCTAGAAGCTATGATGAAGCAAAGGACATTAAGGTCTGGCGGGATGCTGTAACAGATGAAAGGAAAGCAATGGAAAAGAATCATACATGGGATGAGTCAGACTTACCTAAGGGAAAGAAGGCTGTTAGCTCCAGATGGATCTTCACTATTAAGTACCAAAGCAATGGAGAGATTGAAAGGCACAAGGCTAGACTAGTCGCAAGAGGCTTCACTCAAACCTATGGAGATGACTATAGAGACACATTTGCCCCAGTGGCAAAGATGCACACAATCAGGGTGGTCCTCTCTCTAGCTGCAAACTTGGAATGGGAGCTATGGCAAATGGATGTCAAAAACGCATTCCTACAAGGAGAACTAGAAGAAGAAGTCTACATGACTCCACCACCTGGATTAGAAGACTCTGTTGCACCAGGGAAAGTCCTGAGACTAAGAAAGGCAATTTACGGGCTAAAACAGTCTCCTAGAGCCTGGTATCACAAGTTGAATGTTACTCTCAGAGACAGAGGCTTTAGGAGATCTGAATCCGATCACACCTTGTTCACCCTCCACAGCCAAGAATGTGAAAATAAAGAATCAAGAACCAGAGACAAGAAGAAATTATCCAAGAAAGATGGTGGCCTATTATCTACATTGGCTGTCTAATGTGTGACTACGTGTGTTGGTCCATAAGAAGTGATATAGCCCAGACAGAAGTGAAGGAGTGTTGAAGCCCAGATACATTAGTCAGCCCAAGTGTGCACAGGCCCGTATGAATAACATGAGGAATTGAGTCCATGAGTATGAGAAGGAAGCCCATCCTCTCAACATGAACCAGCCTGTGTGCAAATACTCCACAAAGGCCCAAGTCCACAAGAAACCTTCTAGAAGGGTTATTCTCATTCTCCACAAGTGGAGACAACCGTTGGTGGCAAAGAATAGCTGTGGTCACGTGTGGATAAGGAGGAGAAGGCAGTTGATGACAAGTCACTATCAACCTTGCTCTCCACACCATTCAAATTCAAACCATTTTCCCCCTCTTCTCTCTTCTTGTATCTCTATAAATATCCCTCACATGTAACCATTCAACCTAAGTGAAATATATCATTCTTCACTCTTCTCTAATGGCATTTTATGTTCTTTATGTCTTACTCTTTTATAATCTTGCTTAATCTCCCTTAATCTTTCTTAATCTTCAACCATACAACTTCCCTTATTTCTCTATGTATTTTCGCAAATCTCAACATGGTATCAGAGCATTAAGCTCCTGAGATCAATTCTCTTGTTCTTCATGCAAAAGTTTTCGAAAAATCCTTTTAAAAACGTTTTATCCATTGGATAATAGCTTTACCCAATGGTCCAAAGTTTGAATTTCAAATTGTTTCATGGAATTCTTCTCTTCTCCTCTACAATGATGTTTAAAACTTTGTCTTAAATCTCTCTTATGATTCAGAGATAAAGTTTGAAGAAGAGAAAGAATTCAAAATGGCTTCAACACTTAGGAAGCATTGCTTGGACCAGTGGGTAAACCGTTTTGCTTCACTGGTTTCACAGCTATTTAGCCACGAAAAACACCTCTTCTTGTGTTGTTCTGATGATCCTAGTGTATGTTATTATCAGAAAACTTCTTCCTATAAGTTATTTTGGTAATATAACCCTTTAACCAATGGGTAAAGCTAGTGACCATTGGTCCATAGGTGTTCTTCTTTGGAAATCATAAACCATGGCTAGATAGGTGACAATGAAGAGGAAGGAATGGTGGCAGTGGCTTGGGATCACAAAAGAATGGGAAGAAATGGATGGTTGCCTAAACCGCTTATCCATTGGTCCATTAAGTGTACTCATTTAAGAGTAAAGAACACTTGAGACCAGGATAGGGTTAGTACCATTCGTTTTCTTTCTTCTTAAGCCCCATCAAATTCTCTAAGTCATTTCTTTTAGATTTCAAAAATAAGAAGACAGCTATTTTTTAAATTTCTTACAAAAGTTTTATGTTATCCATTTGGACAATAACTTGAACTATTGGGCATTGGTGCCTTTCCTTTGAGAAAGTAAGACACTTCAAGCCATAGTCAACCTTGAAGTTCCATGGATAGCAAACCGCAAGCATTCAACAAACCACAGCCTTGGACTTGTCTCCTTTCTTATGTAATGAGGGACACTTTAGCTTGTTGTAGCTTGTTGTTCAAGTATTTCGGTTTGTGATTGTTTGTTTTTGTATTTAAAACCTTGGACCAAGTTTCCTTTCATGTGAAATGTGGAACAACAAAGTCCATTGAAGTGTGGTTGGAGTCAGTTTTGGTAGCACAATAGAGAACCATGAATAAAGTTCTAAGCTATGATGGAAAGTATGCTCTGTGGTTGCCATTAGAATGAATCCTCCACATCAGAAATCTCAATAAGCTAATACAGGACTTAAAAACCATGATGAATCCTATTGTGCTTCTATAAAGATTTGGGAAAGAGAACCATGGTAGTATGCATTGCATCAGAAACCATGTTAAATCAAAAATCCAAATCTAAATCTTTGAGAAAGAGAGAACTATGACTTATTCATAATGAATCCGATTTTTCTTTTAAATTAAAATTCCTTAAATCATGCTCTCTGGCTTTACTCTTAAGAGTTTAAGTCTTGAAGTTATGAAAATTTTGTGTTTGGAATTTTTCTTCTATGTTTCTTCTTATGTAGGAAATGATGCTAACAATAGTGCTAGTGGTGATGCTAATCAATCAACCGTGAGGAAGAGCCTACCAGCCTCAAAGGCCACTGAAGGAGAGCAATCCATGAAAGGGAGCCTCCAATTCCAGAAGCATTCAATTACTCAAATCAGCCTCTAAGACAGAATCACAAAGGCTTAGTATCAAAGCATTTGTCAAAGGCTATCTCTAAACTCTTATCTATCTCAATTTGATTAAAATTCTGATTTAGAAATCTTTAAAAGAGGGAAGTGAACCTTGGTGAACTATGCTTGGCATTTAGGACCATAGATGAATCCAAAAGTCCTCTTCAAAACCACTTAAGGGAAGTGAACCATGTTTTTCTTTATTCTCAAAAGTATAAGGAAGCATGATGAATCCAAAAGTCCTTAAGGGATCCTTTTACTCTCTGTCTCATTCTCTTAATTCTGCTTATACTCAACCAGTCTCCTATAATCTTGGTTACTTATACTCTAATCTCTAGTTACTCATTCTATATACTCTATACACTTATAAACTCTATCTCATCTAAATTGTGTTACAATTCTTTACTTTAGTTCAATTGATTTTGCTACTGTCTTAGATGAACTCTTAATTGCACATTTATAACTTTGATATTCCTCATGGAATACTTAAATTCTTCTTCTTTATGACTTGTTTAAGGGTAAAGGAGACCATGAGAGCCTCAAAGTAAAGATGGCAAGGAGGGATTTATACAAAGCAAAACCAGATCATGAAGGATTAAAAGAATGAACACATTGGCGAGAATGGCACTCTACCAATACCTTACACATCAGAGCCTATCCTTCAAGGGTATATTCCTGAGTGAAGAAATGGGAGGCCACATATGCTGCATAGAAGGCAGTCAAGCCGTGAACTCATAAGGCAAATTGGCTTGGCATACAAAAGCCAACAAGAAGTAGCCTCCTCCTATCAGAACCTACATCAAAGAATGTATATTCCTGAAGTGGGAGAGCATAGCTAACGCAAACAAGAAGGCAATCCTGAAGAAAGGAGGTCCAACATCATTAGTGATCTTTGATGCTCATCCTTCCAAACTTGACTCAATACTCTTATTCTCTGAGTCAAGCTTGAGGAGGGGTGAGAATGAGCATCCATCTGAGAATGAGCATCCATCTGATGTTAATCAAGGAACCTATGGGCACAACAATGCAAACGCTTAAGTGTTCCAATGAAGGGAAGGTGTCTTGAAGGTGCACCAAATTCAAACTCTACCAAGGGCACTCAAAGCCGTGGACAACAAGTTACAACCTTAGCTGATCTGCTAAGAAAGAAGTTCTGAGTGAGTGATACTACAGGATAGTTGCAGCCTTGAAGAAGGCATATCAACTTGCTCTAAAGTCGTTGATATGTAAGTCTGGTCCAAGAATGCGCTGATGATACATCAGCATAGGTGTTGGTATTATTCTCAGAGAAACTGCGCAAATGGCCCTAGAAGACTTGGTGATGTGTGTTGGTTATTCTCTGGAGAAGTTTCTAAAAGCATTATATGGTCCTCACCTTCATCATGAAGATGAAGACTATTGGGAATCTATCAAAGAAGCTGTTGAAGAAAAAAACTACAAAGATGCAACACAAGCTTGAGATTAGAACCAATGGCCATTAAGCTGGAAGAACTCACAAGTAGAGTGTCAAGCAGATGGAATGTGTTGAATCAGCTCAAAAGCCTGAATGTTTGTGCCGAGAAGATAATCAATCTACCCAAGGAGTTGCCGTGACTAATCAAGTTCAAATGATGGATTGGAACTAAGGAAGGTTGCATACAAGTGTGGTATCAACAAATTAATCCAAAGACTCCAAAGAAGAGGCAACAAAGGGCGGTTTTATATGAAGGAATGAAGTGAAAGAAGTTCAGAAGTAGAAAACTTACTTGGCTGACACTCTTCATCAACATTCCAAACAGATGCAAGGGAAAATCCTAAACCATCCTATATATATTTTTGAATAGGTCTATCCCTTGTGAATTGATGCATGCATTTGTGTGTGCTGAAACAGGTACAGCTTGGAGCTTATATGCTAAAGCCGGATTTATTAACCTTCTAAAGGACAAGAGTTCAGAAGAAAGGGGGAGATAAGTACCGGTCCATGAAAAGCTTCAACCTACTCAAACATGTGAAGGAAGGAAGAAGTTCTCACTTGCTGATTCAAGGTGGCCATGATCCAGGGTCTATGAAGTCCATCAAAATGAACCTAAAATTCATAGACCCACTGGCCAATCCCTAGGCTAAGAAGACTCCACTCTTTTTCCCTTAGCATTGGTTTTATCCCACTGGGTTTTCCATGCTAAGATTTTTAATGAGGGAGTTCTTCAAAGTTCCAAGCTTGATCTCTGGATCTTTTATGATCAAGCTTGAGGGGGAGTATTAGAGAAAGAAAAGGGAGCCAAGGCCAACCATGTCCAAGCTCAGCATTAGCTCAATACTAAACTCCTAATGCTAAGCTTGAGGGGGAGTGTGAAAATAAAGAATCAAGAACCAGAGACAAGAAGAAATTATCCAAGAAAGATGGTGGCCTATTATCTACATTGGCTGTCTAATGTGTGACTACGTGTGTTGGTCCATAAGAAGTGATATAGCCCAGACAGAAGTGAAGGAGTGTTGAAGCCCAGATACATTAGTCAGCCCAAGTGTGCACAGGCCCGTATGAATAACATGAGGAATTGAGTCCATGAGTATGAGAAGGAAGCCCATCCTCTCAACATGAACCAGCCTGTGTGCAAATACTCCACAAAGGCCCAAGTCCACAAGAAACCTTCTAGAAGGGTTATTCTCATTCTCCACAAGTGGAGACAACCGTTGGTGGCAAAGAATAGCTGTGGTCACGTGTGGATAAGGAGGAGAAGGCAGTTGATGACAAGTCACTATCAACCTTGCTCTCCACACCATTCAAATTCAAACCATTTTCCCCCTCTTCTCTCTTCTTGTATCTCTATAAATATCCCTCACATGTAACCATTCAACCTAAGTGAAATATATCATTCTTCACTCTTCTCTAATGGCATTTTATGTTCTTTATGTCTTACTCTTTTATAATCTTGCTTAATCTCCCTTAATCTTTCTTAATCTTCAACCATACAACTTCCCTTATTTCTCTATGTATTTTCGCAAATCTCAACAAAGAAGGTATAGTTGTCATTCTCATATATGTAGATGATATTATCATCTCAGGGAATGACAAGGTAGGAATTGCTTCTACAAAATAATACCTTAAGTCTATGTTTGATATAAAAGATCTTGGTGAACTTAAGTATTTCTTGGGCATTGAAGTATGCAGGTTTAAAGATGGACTGTTTATCTCACAAAGAAAATATGTTAGAGACCTACTAACCAATGCAGGAATGATGGAGGCAAAGGCGGTTAGAACCCCCTTAGAGGAAGGATACAAAGTTGAAACTGAGGGGGAGCCAGAAGGAGAAGCATTCGAAGACCCTAAGCTCTACAGAAAACTTGTTGGTAAGCTCATCTACTTAACTATTACAAGACCTGACTTATGTTTTGCTGTGAATCAGGTAAGCCAGTATATGCAAGCTCCTAAGAAGAACCACTGGATGATGATTCAACGCATCTTAAGATATCTTAAAGGGACTTACACTCAAGGAGTTTGGATGGGAAAGACTAAGAATGCTGAGATCGTTGGCTACTGTGATGCTGATTGGGCTGGGGATAGGAAAGACAGGAAATCAACCACAGGAGATTGCACCTTTATAGGAGGAAATCTTGTCACTTGGAAGACCAAGAAGCAGAAAGTAGTATCCTGCTGAAGTGCTGAAGCTGAGTACCGGGCCATGAGGAAACTAACCACTGAGTGTATATGGCTAAAGGCTCTCCTCAAAGACTTCAACATTGAAAGCAATACACCAATCACAATGCATTGTGACAACCAGGCGGCCATTCATATTGCATCCAATTCTGTCTTCCATGAACGCACTAAGCACATTGAATTTGACTGCCACAAGGTGAGAGAGGCCGTGGCTCAAGGAATTATACTTCCATGCTATACCAAGAGTTCTGATCAATTGGCAGACATATTCACTAAGGCAGCAAGTGTAAAGGTTTGTGAGTTCATTCATTCAAAGCTTGGACTCACATCTCTCCCATTCCAGTAACTTCCCTATCAAGAAGGATTCATACTCTTTTTCCCTTAAAATGCTTTTGTCCCACTGGGTTTTGCATTTTAAGGTTTTTTAATGAGGTGAATCCTCTTGGTGTCCAAGTTTTAATCATTCACCAATGATTTAAACTTGAGGGGGAGTGTTGGAATGAAGGTGCATTCAATCAAAGGAAATGAGGGTGCTAACGGCTAGTAGGATCTTCTAGAAGGGCTGGTGACTCATCCATGCCAGCACAAAAGGGGAAGCAAGCCGCCAGCACAAAAGGAGTCCTCTCATCTTTACCTAAAGTAGAAGCACCTAGGTTTATTTATTTTGCTATAAAAGGACCTCTAAGGCCTTCTCTTGTATTCAAGTAATTCGAATAATAAAAACATGTTTCTCATACTCTCTAACTCCCTAAATCTCTCTAGCTCTCTAAAACTCTCTAAAACTCTATAAACTTGAATCTCTAAATCTTATACTATCTTCTCTGTCTCCTGCCCAATCTGCATCACAATAACCTACAACCTCTGTGTTCTTATTACATCCCATCCATATACTGAAAGATTTGATGATTGAGAGAATTTGAGAATTAGAGATTGAGAGAGAAAGAGATTAGAGAGAAAAGAGAGAATGATCTTATTAGAATTTTTAGAAAAAGTGATTTTTCTACTTACAAAGTGAGTGAGAGACATCTATTTATACTAATCCTATTCTAGACTTGTTTGGATACAGAGATACACTTATCATTAACCTACACAAGTCTAAGACAAGTACATGGAGATGTCGCCAATACACACTTAGATGCATTCATCATTCTTCTTCATTCCAACACTCCCCCTCAAGCTTAAGACATGGAGAATGCCTAAGCTTGCAACCATGAAGCATTACCTCATTAAAAACCTAGAGAAGGAAAACCCAATTGGGACAAAACCTTTTCTAGGGAAAAAGAGTATAACACTCCATGTTGGGATCATTGGTGTGGAAGAGACATCAAACCAAGTCTAGGGTAGATGGAACCGCCTGTCTTCAAGGTTACAGCTTTGGTAAACACATCAGCTAGCTGATCTTCACTCCTTGTGTAGCAAGGTAGAATTGTACCATTTCCAATAGCTTCCCTTACCTTATGGCAGTCAACCTCAATATGCTTGGTTCTCTCATGAAACACAGAGTTAGAGGCAATGTGTATGGCAGCTTGATTATCACAATGGACAGTGATTGGTGATTCTAAGCTCTCGCCTAAGATGTCAAAGAGGAGTTGCTTCAACCAGATGCATTCTGTTGTGAGCTTCCTCATAGCCCTGTATTCAGCTTCTGCACTAGAACAAGACACAACCTTTTGCTTCTTAGTCTTCCAAGTTACAAGATTACCTCCTATGAAGGTGCAATAGCCAGTTGTGCTTCTCCTATCTTCTCTGTCTCCTGCCCAATCTGCATCACAATAACCTACAACCTTTGTGTTCTTATTACATCCCATCCATATACCTTGTTCCTTAGTTCCTTGCAGATATCTCAAAATGCGAATGATCATATCCCAATGCCTTGTCCTTGGGTCTTGCATATGTTGAGATACCTGATTTACTGCAAAACATAGGTCAGGTCTAGTGATGGTTAAGTAAATAAGCTTACCAACCACTTGTCTATACAATTTTGCATCATGAAACTTGTCATTTCCTAGCTCCCCCTCAGGTTCTATTTTGTAGCCTTCTTCAAGGGGTGTCTTAGCTGGTTTAGCTTCAAACATGCCTGTGGAGGTTAGTAAATCCACAATATATTTCCTTTGAGATAAAAAGAGACCTTCCTTGAATCTACATATTTCAATTCCTAAGAAATATTTCAATTCTCCTAGATCCTTAATATCAAAAACACTTTTCAAATAGGCTTTAGTTGATTCAATACCAACTTTATCACTTCCTGATATGATTATATCATCCACATAGATAACCACAATACCTTCCTTACTCTTAAGTGTAAACAGAGTGTGTTCAACTTCTGATCTTTTGAAACCTCTATCCCTTAGAGTTACATTCAGCTTATGATACCAAGCTCTTGGAGATTGCTTAAGACCATAGATTGCCTTTCTTAGTCTGAGAGTGTTGCCGCCATTAACCTCATCTTCCAAACCTGGTGGTGTTATGTACACTTCATCCTCTAGTTCACCTTGTAAGAAAGCATTCTTAACATCCATTTGGAACAAATCCCATTCAAGGTTAGTAGCAAGAGAAAGAACAACATTAACAGAGTGAAGTTTAGCTACTGGAGCAAAGGTATCCCTATAGTCTTCACCATAAGTTTGTGTGAATCCTCTAGCCACCAATCTAGCTTTATACCTATCTATCTCACCATTGCTTTTATACTTAATGGTGAATATCCATTTTGAACTTACAGCCTTTTTTCCTTTTGGTAAAATGGCTGGGGCATAGGTTCCATTCTTCTCCATAGCTTGTTTTATTGGACGGTCTAGTTACATTGGTTAGTGTCTGCTCAGCCTAAGTATAAGCATCTTGGTCTCATGATAAGGGAAGGGTGATAAGGAAGGAAGAGCTACTTATGCAAGTGATATGATAAGGAAGCGTGTGTTGATAAGCTATCCTATAACGGTCATATATATATGTAACTCTACTTATCCCTAGTCTAGGTTACCTAGGTATCTTTCTATTTAAGGCTATGCAGCCTCATTGTAATCAACATAATAATGAAATCGATTTCCCCCAAGGTGCCAAAGAGGTTCTGGGGAGATGCTGTGCTATCAGCTTGCTATCTCATTAACCGTATCCCTACAAGGATATTGGATGACATTTCCCCCTTTGAGGTATTGAACTCAACCAAACCTTCTATAGCTCACTTGAAAGTATTCGGTTGTGTGTGTTTTGTCTTGATTCCAGGAGAAAACAGAACAAAATTGGATGCTAAGAGCACAAGGGAAATGTTTATTGGGTATTCAACCACACAAAGAGGCTATAAGTGTTATGATCCAATAGCTCAGAAGGTTCTGGTGTCAAGGGATGTCAAGTTCATTGAACACCGAAGCTATTATGATAAGCAGCAATGGGATTACTTAGCCGATTTGTCTGATATCTCCATGGATTGTGCCACGAACCTTCGCAATATCATGGATCACCTTGGCATTCCATTCACTACGGCTGGTCCTGGTCCGGCTCCTGGCTCATATCCTGTCCCGCAGAATGATTCTAGTCCTGGAGCTGCACTTGACCGTGAAGCTGGTCCTGACCAGGCTAACTCGTCTCAACCTGGTCCTGACCCGTCCCGGCACATACCAAACATAGGAGCTGCACTTGACCGTGAAGGGGGGACACTTGATGACCTTGAACATGATAGCCACGATCAAGTATCAGCATCAGATGATAGCCATGATCAAGTTGAAGAACCATCCGAGCCAATTCCATCCGAGCCAGTTCCATTTCTAAGGAGAAGTACAAGACTCAAGAAGGATCCATCAAACTGGGTGAATACAAGAGTGTACTACAATGCCAATGCAGTTGCTCATCCGACCCAAGTCGTCTGCTCCTTTGCTTCATTTCCTGAAGAACATAAGGTCTTTATAAGCAACTTGGATCAGGGACATATTCCTACATCGTATGAAGAAGCTAAGGAACTCAAAGTTTGGAGAGATGCTATAAGTGATGAGACAGGAGCCATGGAAAGAAATCATACATGGGATGAAGCTGTGCTGCCCAAGGGAAAGAAGGCCGTGAGTTCAAAATGGGTGTTTACAATCAAGTACAAGAGTAATGGGGAGATTGAAAGATATAAGGCAAGACTTGTAGCAAGAGGATTCACTCAAACCTATGGTGAAGACTTTGGTGATACTTTTGCTCCTGTAGCAAAATTACACACTGTGAGGATTGTGTTATCTCTAGCAACCAATTTAGAGTGGGATCTGTGGCAGATGGATGTGAGGAATGCATTCTTGCAAGGAGAGCTTGAAGAAGAGGTGTGCATGCGACCACCTCCAGGCTTGGAAGGAATTGTTCAACCAGGTAAAGTCTTGAGATTGAGAAAGGCTATTTATGGTTTGAAACAATCGCCTAGAGCCTGGTATCACAAGTTGAGCATGACACTAAGGGATAGAGGATTCAGAAAGTCAGAAGCTGATCATACCCTTTTCACTCTTCCTAGCAAGTCAGGTATCATTGTGGTGTTGGTTTATGTGGATGATATCATTATCACCGGTGATGACAGGGAAGGAATTAGAGAAACCAAAACTTACCTTAAGTCTATATTTGATATTAAAGATCTAGGTCTGCTTAAGTACTTCCTAGGGATTGAGATATGTCGTTCAAAGGAAGGACTATTTCTATCTCAAAGGAAGTATACTCTTGATCTATTGTCTCAAACAGGGAAGTTAGATACAAAACCGGCGACCACACCCCTGGAAGATAGCTACAAAGTTATCAGTAAGGGGGAGATTGAAGATCAATCATTCAATGACCCACAGCTCTACAGAAGACTAGTAGGTAAGTTAATCTATTTAACTCTCACCATACCTGATTTGTGCTTCTCTGTGAATCAGGTTAGCCAGCACATGCAAGCTCCCAAGGTTCATCATTGGAACATGCTGGAAAGAGTTCTTAGATACTTGAGAGGAACTTCAGAGCAAGGAATTTGGATGGGAGCTAACAAAAGTTCAGAGATAGTGGGGTATTGTGATGCAGACTGGGCTGGAGATAGAGAAGACAGGAGATCCACGACAGGCTATTGCACCTTTGTTGGAGGCAACTTAGTCACATGGAAGACAAAGAAACAAAAGATAGTCTCCTGCTCCAGTGCTGAAGCTGAATACCGTGCCATGAAGAAACTCACTAATGAGCTAACATGGATCAAAGCCATTTTGAAGGACTTGGGAATAGAGACAACCAAGCCAATGACCATGCATTGTGATAACCAGGCAGCCATTCATATAGCCTCAAACTCGGTCTTCCATGAGAGAACGAAGCACATAGAGATTGATTGTCACAAAGTAAGACAAGCTGTGGAACAAGGGATAGTCCTACCATGCTATACTCGGAGTGTTGATTAGCTCGCTGACATCCTTACCAAGGCAACAACATCTAAGGTATATGAGTCCATTCTACCCAAACTTGGACTCATTGATATTGCTACTCCATAACTTCTCTAACCATAAGCAATCATACTCTTTTTCCCTTGTGTGTGTTTTTGTCCCATTGGGTTTTGCACCATAAGGTTTTTAATGAGGTGGTTGTTTATGGTTTCCAAGCTAAGTTCTCCATCAGAATTTAGCTTGAGGGGGAGTATTGGACGGTCTAGTTACATTGGTTAGTGTCTGCTCAGCCTAAGTATAAGCATCTTAGTCTCATGATAAGGGAAGGGTGATAAGGAAGGAAGAGCTACTTATGCAAGTGATATGATAAGGAAGCGTGTGTTGATAAGCTATCCTATAACGGTCATATATATATGTAACTCTACTTATCCCTAGTCTAGGTTACCTAGGTATCTTTCTATTTAAGGCCATGCAGCCTCATTGTAATCAACATAATAATGAAATCGATTTCCCCCATCATCTAATTCTCCTTTACTCTATTCTCTCATACTTCATTCTTCATCTAGTCATAAACTCTTACAAAAACTATCATGTTTCTCATCTTGAATGGCATCTCTCCATTCCTTAATCTCCATAGCCTCCTCATAGCTCTTAGGGATCTGTTCTTTATCTAAACTCACAGTGAAAGCAACATGATTAGTAGGAATACTAATTAAAGAACATACTCCCTGATCATGATGTGCTACTGCATTGTGGTTGTAGTACACCCTTGTATTCTTCCAGTTTTCAGCTGGGAACCTCTGCCTTGTACTTCGTCTGAGTGCCACAGGTTGATTTGTTTCTTCCTCCAAAGCGGCTTGTACAAGATTGGGTTGATCCCTTGGCCTTTTTGATGCTGAAACTAGAATATCATCTTGAGCATGTGTACTCTCTTCTCCCCCCTCACGGTCAAGAGGATGTTCAGGAGGACTGGATGGTGGAGAAGGCATTGATGAACCGGAAGAACTAGCACCAGTAGATGGATCATGGACAGCCCCGGGAACTGAGACAGGACGGGATGAGCTAGATGCAAGGTCATGACCAGAGATCGTCTCCTGGTTGGATGTAGCCGGACCATGCCAGCTAGTACTCGGGCTTGAATCATGTTGCTGAGGTACATGGACAGGTGCTGGAGCGGTTGGTTGAACTAAGCCAAGGTTCTCTAAAATTTTCCTTAGATTCTCAGCCTGATCAGAATTGGATGTAGAGATGTCTTTAAGTTCTTCCCAAGTTCCATCTTCATAAAAACCTTTGTTCTCATTAAACTTGACATCCCTAGACACCAGGACCCTCCTAGTCTCTGGATTGTAGCATTTGTATCCTTTTTGAGTAGGAGAGTATCCTAGGAACATAGCCTTGATGCTTTTTGGTTCCAGCTTATTCCTAAGTTCTCCTGGTACTAAAACAAAACAAACACATCCAAAAATTCTTAAATGATCAATAGTTGGCTTAGTTTTGTTTAATACCTCAAAAGGACTCAAATCATCTAGAACTTTAGTTGGAGTTCTATTGATTAAGTAACATGCAGCTAGTAATGCATTTCCCCAAAATCTTTTAGGAACCTTCTTGTGGAACATCATTGTTCTCACAACTTCCATCAAATGTCTGTTCTTCCTCTCAGCTACTCCATTTTGTTGTGGAGTGTAAGGACAGCTTGTTTGATGTTCAATGCCATGTGTGGCTAAGTGTTGCTGAAACTTGGTACTAGTATATTCCCCTCCATTGTCTGTCCTAAAAATCTTTATCTTGGCATTATATTGGTTAGTAACATATGTCTGAAAGTTAAGAAATGCATCAAACACCCTATCCTTTGAATTAAGCAATGTCACCCAAGTATACTTAGATTTTTCATCAATGAAGCTAACAAAATACTTCTGATTTTCTCTAGAAGGAAAGGGAGATGTCCAAACATCAGAGTGTACTAAATCAAAGCAATTATCATAAGCATGAGTTGATTGTTCAAAAACAGTTCTACTATGCTTTCCAAGAACACAAGATTCACAAATGTTATTAAGCAATTTTATTCCAGGTACAATCAATTCAAGAGCTCTAGAATGTGGATGTCCTAGTCTAGCATGCCACAATTCAGCATTTAGAGTCATATCAACATGATTTGCACACGGTTGTAATGAAAAGGCAGGTAAATCTTCTAGCACATACAAGTCATTCCTTGTAGCTCCTTGGCCAAATTTCTGACTTGTTTCAATATCCTGAAAGTAAAAATTATTAGAACCAAAGATAGCCTTACAATTAAAATCAGTAGTAGCCTTTTTAACAGAGAGTAAGTTGGATGTAAAAGAAGGCATATAAAAGGCTTTAGATTCCTTATCAAACAACCTAAGGTTCCCTACTCCTTTAATTGGTACATTAACTCCATTAGCAATTACAACACTTCCTAAAGCAGGTTCAACATGATCTAGCAAACCTAAGTCTTTAATCATGTGATGAGATGCACCAGAGTCTACAATTAAGGAGTTAGAAGCCATAGATGTGTTTAAAGAAACATGATAAGTTTTACCCAACACATTACCAGACTTGAATGCTTTGAGAAGATTTTCAAGATCAGCTTTTGTCACATATTCAGTTTGGTTGGCCATAGTTGAGGAGGAAGCATTCACCGGCTCCATAGTACAAGCGCTTGAGCAACCTACAACATGAACCATGTTAGAAGAACTAGGACCGGTTGAAGATTTCCTGCTCCTCTCAACAAACCAACTAGGCTTGAGTTCTGGATGGAGCACCCAGCACTCCTTCTTGCTATGGCCATTTCTCTTGCAATGGTCACACAGCTGCTTCTTCCTCTTGATGTCAGCTGCAACCGATCGGAAAACACCCTTATGCGCCACCACCATTTAACTTTTGTGCCCAAAGAGTTCATGTGACCCCTGTTCCTTTTGTATCTTTGCACAAACATCCTCAAGACTTGGTAACTTATCTTTCCTGAGAATATGTTTTATCAAGTCAGTGTAAGAATTGTTCAAAGTCATTAGCAGCCCAAACACCTTATCTTGCTCTCTCCTTTCAAGAAGAGTGAGAGGATCAATGGAGGCTGGTCTAAGCATCTCCAGCTCTGCCACAAAGCTCTGAATGATCCATAGTGTTTGGTGAACTCCACATCTTCCTGTTTAAGCTCATTTAGAGCTTTCTTTACCTCAAAAATTCTTAAGAGGTTAGTAGTATTGCCATAAACTGTTTTCAAAGTCTCCCAAAGTTCCTTAGCACTAGAGCAATAAGAGTATGCTTCTAAAAGAGAGCTAGCAAGGGAGCATTGAAGAATAGCTAATACTGTTTGATCTTGCTGGAACCATAGGGTTTGTTCAGCATTTCCATCCTGAGTTTCCTCCTCAGTTATCATGTGAGCCGGTTGCTGGATATGGTTCCATAACCCTTTGCTGCACAATGTGGTCCTCATTGTCCTGGACCAGAGCAAGTAATTTGCTCCTTGGAGCATGATAGGAGCCTTCATTTGTGGATGCAGCTCCATTAGAATCGATCTTAAACCTGCACAATCACAAACAACCAAACCACGCCACACACGCAAGAAGACCACACAAAGTCCAAACAAACGCTTGACAAGAAACCAGGATCAATCAGATAACCTTCTGCCTATCCTTTAAAAATTGTCCACAGACCTAAACTACTTCACCAGATGATCCAGAAGCAAAACCAATCTTGAAGACCAAGAAAAACAACAATTCTAAAATTCCCGCCTTTTCTGATTTTGAAATTGAACTTTCTTCACTAGCAAGAAATCGACTAATGAGGATTAAAAACCAGTGAATTGCAATCAAATCTCCAGAACTTCTTCTCAAGATCCTAAACTAAGATTGGATCATGCAGGATTCGAAAAAGATTGAGAGAAAACTGAAGATCGAAACCAAATACCCAAGGATGTGCGAAGACGGTCCGATTTCAGAAAATCAGTGAGAATGATCACAAATCTTGAGATTGAGCTGAGCGTACCTCCCGATTCATCATCTTGAATAAATTTTAATGAGAATTGGCTTTGGAATCACCAGATTTGATGAAGAATTGAAGAAGAAATCGAAGATTGAATTCTGGAGTTTCGCGGCGGAGTGATCGCGTAACCACCTGTGGCGGGTAAACTGATAACTTTTGATTCCAATGATCAAATTCGATGAAATCACCGTGGATCATCACAGATTTCGCCGGAGAACCGTCGAGGATGAAGACTTGATGAATACTTGACGAAAAAACCGATCAACAGTCGAGTTTTCTGACGATGAACAACCGCGAACCACCGTGAGCAAGAATCGATCGTAACTTTTGATTTACTCAACCAAAATCAAAGATTTCAACGGGGAAGTCAACAGGATTCGCCGATGAGATGATCTTGATGAAGAATCTAATCAAAACCTTCAAGATCTTGCAGATTGGACGCGGTGAATATGGATTGAATTTGAATCGCGAAATCCGATTACTTGTAACCAAAGAAAATTCGATTACTTGTTGAAGAAGAATGCGAAATTTTAAGCACCAGATTGATCAAACCTGGCTCTGATACCATGAAAGATTTGATGATTGAGAGAATTTGAGAATTAGAGATTGAGAGAGAAAGAGATTAGAGAGAAAAGAGAGAATGATCTTATTAGAATTTTTAGAAAAAGTGATTTTTCTACTTACAAAGTGAGTGAGAGACATCTATTTATACTAATCCTATTCTAGACTTGTTTGGATACAGAGATACACTTATCATTAACATACACAAGTCTAAGACAAGTACATGGAGATGTCGCCAATACACACTTAGATGCATTCATCATTCTTCTTCATTCCAACATATACCTTGTTCCTTAGTTCCTTGCAGATATCTCAAAATGCGAATGATCATATCCCAATGCCTTGTCCTTGGGTCTTGCATATGTTGAGATACCTGATTTACTGCAAAACATAGGTCAGGTCTAGTGATGGTTAAGTAAATAAGCTTACCAACCACCTGTTTGTACAATTTTGCATCATGAAACTTGTCATTTCCTAGCTCCCCCTCAGGTTCTATTTTGTAGCCTTCTTCAAGGGGTGTCTTAGCTGGTTTTGCTTCAAACATGCCTGTGGAGGTTAGTAAATCCACAATATATTTCCTTTGAGATAAGAAGAGACCTTCCTTGAATCTACATATTTCAATTCCTAAGAAATATTTCAATTCTCCTAGATCCTTAATATCAAAAACACTTTTCAAATAGGCTTTAGTTGATTCAATACCAACTTTATCACTTCCTGATATGATTATGTCATCCACATAGATAAGTATAACCACAATACCTTCCTTACTCTTAAGTGTAAACAGGGTGTGTTCAACTTCTGACCTTTTGAAACCTCTATCCCTTAGAGTTACATTCAGCTTATGATACCAAGCTCTTGGAGATTGCTTAAGACCATAGATTGCCTTTCTTAGTTCGAGAGTGTTGCCGCCATTAACTTCATTTTCCAAACCTGGTGGTGGTGTCATGTACACTTCTTCCTCTAGTTCACCTTGTAAGAAAGCATTCTTAACATCCATTTGGAACAAGTCCCATTCAAGGTTAGTAGCAAGAGAAAGAACAACATTAACAGAGTGAAGTTTAGCTACTGGAGCAAAGGTATCCCTATAGTCTTCACCATAAGTTTGTGTGAATCATCTAGCCACCAACCTAGCTTTATACATATCTATCTCACCATTGCTTTTATACTTAATGGTGAATATCCATTTTGAACTTACAGCCTTTTTCCCTTTTGGTAAGATGGCTGGGGCATAGGTTCCATTCTTCTCCATAGCTTGTTTCTCATCTTGAATGGCATCTCTCCATTCCTTAATCTCTATAGCCTCCTCATAGCTTTTAGGAATCTGTTCTTTATCTAAACTCACAGTGAAAGCAACATGATGTTGGAATGAATAAAATCTACAAGTAAGGAAGGATCACTAACGGCTAGTGAAGTATTCTAGAAGGTCTTGGAGTCGCCACCTTTTGAGTCATCCATGCCAGCACAAAAGGAGGCGCCAGCATATGAACCTTATCCTCTCCTCTTTTAGATGTTTTAGGGTTTTCAATAAGTGTATAAAAGGAGTAGTTGTTATTCACTTGTAATATACAAGAAATCTTCTAATAAAAACAATGTTCTTCATAATCTCTAACTCTCAAATCTTCATACTCCCTAAATCTTTCTAAGACTCTCTAAAACTTACATGGTATCAGAGCATTGCTCTTATTATTATCCGCATTCTCTTTGTCTCTTGTTCACTCAGCGTATTCAAAGAAGAACAAGTTCTTTCTTGAGATAAACATGCTTTAGCCTATCCTCTCTGAGATCTAAAGATCCTCAGAACCATGGGTTATGAGTTGAGGAAGACTAGGTGTGATTATTTCATATGTTAGTAACCTGTTCATCGTGTCTAGTTCTTAAACCGCCATTGTTGTACGGTCACTACCTCTAATCTAAGGTGAAATCTATTCTTCAGTGACTAAAGGAGGTGTCTTTCTACCTTCAGAGGATTCACAACCAAGTTTGTGGTCAAAAAGCTGGCTCATTTCCACTCCTGGCCGACTCGTTCCTCTTTCATTCCTCAGTCCGTACTCATCTTCTTCGAGTAGCCGAATCCAGGCTACCGTGCACTTCTTTGTTTCTACTTAAAGTTTCTTCCTTTTTCACAAAAGGCTCACCATTCTCACTAGAAACCTTCTAGTTAACCCTTATCAAGAAGAAAAAGGTTCATTCAAACCTGTTTCCTCCTCCCGGTCCTTGAAAATTTCTCAGCCGTCCGTACCTCTCTCGAACACTTGTTCACAATCTTCTTTAGAAGAAAAGGAAGCTCCTTTCTTCTACCAAAAGGGTCTCTCATCTTTCAGCCTTCAAGTTTTTCATTGCTTAAACCCTTAAACCTTGTGTCTCAAGTTTTTTTTATTTCAAGTTCCTCTCAAACCTTGGGTCTCAAGTTTTTCAAAACCGCTTGACCATTAGTGTACGGACCAAAGTTTGGCTAATGGAAAACTCACGACAAATCAATGTTCCTATAGTCCTAAAAGGTCTAAACTATGTGCTATGGTCTCGGATGATCAAGACCGCTCTTGGAGGAAGAGGCCTTGGAGATCATCTCCTATTCAACGAAGCTCCACCTATTCTAATTCAAATTGAAGAAGGTGAAGAAATGGTTGTAACAGATGAAAGGAAATGGCATCAGGAGGATCTATATGTTCTATCTGTTCTACAAAGCTCTCTGGATGGTCCAATACTAGAATCATACTCGCATTGTGAAACAACAATGGAACTGTGGGAAATTCTAAAGAAGGTGTATGGCAATACGTCCTATCTCAGCCGGATCTTTCAAGTCAAGCAAGCCATCAACAATCTTAGTCAAGAAGACTCCGACTTTACAGCCCTATTTGGAAAGTTCAGCTCCTTATGGGCAGAACTTGATATGCTGAGACCAATCTCCTTTGACCCAGAAGTTCTCAAAGAAAGGCGAGAGCAAGATAAAGTCTTCAGCCTTCTTATGGTTCTAAGTCCTACCTACAATGACCTGATTAAACACATTCTGAGGTCAGAGAGGCTTCCATCACTGGAAGATGTGTGTTCGCAAATTCAGAAAGAATGTGGCTCACAAGGGCTATTTGGAGGAAAAGGAGAACTCATTACTGCTCATAAAGGACTGCTCAAACCAGAAGAAGAAACGATCTCTGCTAATAAGGGATACTATAAGGCTGAAGACAAGAAGCTTAACATGTGCGATCACTGCAAAAGGAAAGATCACACTAAGGACAAGTGCTGGATTCTGCACCCACACTTGAAGCCCACAAAATGGAAGGACCAACCCAAGGCTCACTACACACAGGAAGCAAGTCATTACTCAAAGAAAGGCCTCTCATATCAACCGGTGCATTCTCAAGCAAGCTCGTCTACCTCTGGATTCATTGGCGGAAGTGTTCAAGCTCCTCAAGCTCACATGGTCCCCTATCAACCATCTCAATCAGAGTATGTCAAAAAGTCAGAACTTGAGGCTCTCATCAAGGCCTTGAAAGAAAACTCTGGTAACATCATTGGTCGATCTTTACATGCTTCCTTTAATGCTTTAACAATATCTAAACCCATCATAGTAGATTCAGGAGCATCTCATCACATGATTAGTGACTTGAATCTTATTAGAAATGTGGAACCAGCTAAAGGGCATGTGTTGATTGCAAATGGAACAAACGTTCCAATAGAAGGAATAGGTGATCTGAAATTATTCAACAAAGAATCTAGGGCTTTCTATATGCCATCATTTACTTCAAATCTCTTATCCGTTAAAAGAGCAACAACTGATTTGAACTGTAATGCAATATTTGGGCCTAATGAGTTCGTGTTTCAGGATATTGAGACTCAAAAGATTCTTCGAAAAGGGGGCACCAGAAACGATCTCTATGTTCTTGAAGAGCTTACTCCTAGTTCTCTAATTACCTGTTTTTCAAATTCCAATAACTCTGAGATGAATGGCAAGTTGTGGCATGCTAGGCTTGGTCATCCTCATTTTAAAGCTTTAGAAATGATGTTTCCTAGGATGAAGTTTAATAATGAGTTATGTGAAGCATGTATCCTAGGAAAACATTGTAGAACCGTTTTTCCTAAGTCTCAAACTCTATATGATATCTGCTTTGATCTTGTTCATTCTGATGTCTGGACTGCCCCAAGTATTTCTAGAGATAATCACAAGTATTTCGTTAGTTTCATAGATGCTAAATCAAAGTATACTTGGATTACCTTATTGTCATCTAAGGGTAGAGTCCTTGAAGCTTTCATGAACTTTAATAAGTATGTTACTAACCAATATGGTGTTAAAATTAAGTGTTTGAGATCAGACAATGGGGGAGAATACACAAGCCATGCATTCAAACATTACCTCACCAAACAAGGGATTGAACATCAGACAAGTTGCCCATATACACCTCAACAAAATGGGATTGCTGAACGAAAAAACCGGCATCTAATGGAAGTAACTAGAGCTATGATGTTCCATATGCATGTTCCAAAACGTTTCTGGGGAGATGCTCTTGTTTCAGCCTGTTATCTCATCAACAGAATTCCAACTAAAGCCTTGTTTGATAAGTCTCCTTTTGAGGTACTCACTAAGACTAAGCCTCATCTTGATCATATTAGAGTTTTTGGATGTGTTTGCTATGTGCTTATTCCAGGAGAACAGCGAAACAAACTAGAAGCTAAAAGCACAAAAGCAATGTTCATCGGCTATTCTACAACTCAAAAGGGCTATAAGTGTTATAATGTTGCTACAAACCGCGTGTTAGTGTCCAGAGATGTGCAGTTCAATGAGAACAAAAGCTACTATGAAGACGGGTCATGGGATGCCATCAAATATATCTCCTCACATTCGTCTGACTGTGCTGAAAACTTAAAGAAGATATTGGAGAATCTCGGCTTGTCATCACCCACAGACAAGAACTCACCTCTCCATCCTCTTCATCCTCTTACTCCTGGGGGGGAGAACTCTATACACACTCACGATCAAGCGGCTTCAGACGCTGGTCCAAGCAATAGTAAAGGGGATGACCAAGTTGAATCCGACGCTGACTCAAATGATGGTTCAAACAACAGTCAAGGCAGTAATTCAGAAACAGAAGCAAATAAGGAAACAATAAACTCAGAAGATAGGAGAAATCAAGACTTGGCAGAGACTATGGAATCAGTAACTTGCAATCTTCGCAGAAGCACGAGACAAAGGTTCCCACATCAAATTGGAAAAACACCAGGGTGTACTTCAACAACAAAGCCGAGGCTCATCCTCCTCAAGCGGTTTGCAACATGGTCTACATTCCACAGGAACATCAATCTTTCATTGGTAGTCTTGATCAAGAAATCGTACCAAGAAACTATGATGAAGCCAAAAACATCAAAGTCTGGAGAGATGCGGTTGGAGATGAAAGGAAAGCCATGGAGAAGAATCATACATGGGATGAGTCTGATTTACCACAAGGAAAGAAGGCTGTGAGTTCCAGATGGATCTTCACCATCAAATACAAAAGTAGTGGGGAAATTGAAAGATATAAGGCAAGGCTTGTTGCAAGAGGTTTTACACAAACCTATGGTGATGACTACAGGGACACATTCGCACCAGTGGCAAAGATGCATACAATCAGAGTAGTGCTATCCCTTGCAGTGAATTTAGAATGGGATCTTTGGCAGATGGATGTGAAGAATGCCTTTCTTCAGGGAGAATTAGAAGAAGAAGTCTACATGACTCCTCCACCTCCTGGATTAGAAGACTCTGTTGCACCAGGGAAAGTTTTAAGATTAAGGAAAGCAATCTATGGTCTGAAGCAGTCTCCTAGGGCCTGGTACCACAAATTGAATGTCACTCTAAGAGATAGAGGATTTAGAAGGTCAGAGGCAGATCATACATTGTTCACTCTCCACAGCCAAGAAGGTATAGTGGTCATTCTCATATATGTAGATGATATTATCATCTCTGGGAATGACAAGGTAGGAATTTCCTCAACAAAAGAATATCTCTAGTCTATGTTTGATATTAAAGACCTTGGTGAACTCAAATATTTTTTGGGTATTGAAGTTTGCAGGTTCAAATATGGGTTATTCATATCACAGAGGAAATATGTGGCTGATTTACTAACCAATGCATGAATGATGGAAGCAAAGGCAGTTAAGACCCCTTTAGAGGACGGCTACAAGGCTGAAACTGAGGGGGAGCAACATGACAAGACCTTTGAGGATCCGAAACTCTATAGGAAACTAGTAGGTAAACTAATTTACTTAACAATCACAAGACCTGACTTGTGCTTTGCTGTGAACCAGGTAAGCCAATATATGCAAGCTCCAGAGAAGAGCCACTGGGCAATGGTTGATCGCATCCTAAGGTACCTAAAGGGAACTCACCTACAAGGAATCTGTATGGGAAAGAATGACAACACAGAAATTGTGGGATATTGTGATGCTGACTGGGTTGGAGATAGGAAAGACAGGAAGTCAACTACTGGCTATTGCACCTTCATAGGAGGAAACTTAGTCACTTGGAAGACTAAGAAACAGAAGGTAGTTTCCTGTTCCAGTGCTGAAGCTGAGTACCATGCTATGAGAAAGCTCACAACTGAGTGTATTTGGCTGAGGGCATTACTTAAAGACTTTGGCATTGAGTGCAAGACACCAACTACAGTTCACTGTGATAATCAAGCCGCCATTCATATAGCCTCAAACTCAGTCTTCCATGAGAGAACCAAGCACATAGAAGTTGATTGCCACAAGGTCAGGGAAGCCATCGAAAAAGGAGTCATTCTTCCCTGCTTTACAAAGAGTTCTGATCAGTTGGCTGATATATTCACTAAGGCCGCCAGTGTAAGGGTTTGTGAGTTCATCCATGCTAAACTTGGACTCACTAACCTTCCATTCCAGTAACTCTCCTATCAAGAAGAATTCATACTCTTTTTCCCTTAGAATGTTTTTGTCCCACTGGGTTTTGCATTCTAAGGTTTTTAATGAGGTGAATTCTCTTGATGTCCAAGTTTAAAACATTAACCATGTTTAAACTTGAGGGGGAGTGTTGGAATGAATAAAATCTACAAGTAAGGAAGGATCACTAACGGCTAGTGAAGTATTCTAGTCGCCACCTTTTGAGTCATCCATGCCAGCACAAAAGGAGGCGCCAGCATATGAACCTTATCCTCTCCTCTTTTAGATGTTTTAGGGTTTTCAATAAGTGTATAAAAGGAGTAGTTGTTATTCACTTGTAATATACAAGAAATCTTCTAATAAAAACAATGTTCTTCATAATCTCTGTCTCTCAAATCTTCATACTCCCTAAATCTTTCTAAGACTCTCTAAAACTTACACATGATTAGTAGGAATAGTAATTAGAGAACATACTCCCTGATCATGATGTGCTACTGCATTGTGGTTGTAGTACACCCTTGTATTCTTCCAATTGTCAGCTGGGAACTTCTGCCTTGTACTTCTTCTGAGAGCCACAGGTTGATTTGTTTCTTCCTCTAAAGCGGCTTGTACAAGATTAGGTTGATCCCTTGGCCTTTTTGATGCTGAAACTAGAATATCATCTTGAGCATGTGTACTCGCTTCTCCCCCCTCATGGTCAAGAGGATGCTGTTCAGGAGGACTTGATGGTGGAGAGGGCAGTGATTGAATGTTGGATGAACTTGAAGTACTAGCGCCTCTAGATGAGTCATGGACAGTCCCGGGGACTAAGGTAGGACGAGACGAGCTTGAAGCAACTTCACATGGATCATGTGGTGACTGGTCAGGTGCAGGGACGGTTTCACTTGTTGGACGGTCATGACCAGAAGTCGTCCGGTTGGATGCAGCCGGTTCATGCCAGCTATTAGTTGGACCTGGACCCTGTTGCTGCGGTACATGGACATGAGCTGGTTGGTGAGGCTGGACTATGCCAAGGTTTTCTAAAATTTTCTTTAGGTTCTCAGCCTGATCAGAATTTGATGTAGATATGTCTTTAAGTTCTTCCCAAGTTCCATCTTCATAAAATCCTTTATTCTCTTGGAACTTGACATCCCTAGACACCAGAACCCTTCTAGATTCTGGATTGTAGCATTTGTATCCTTTCTGAGTAGGGGAGTATCCTAGAAACATAGCCTTGATGCTTTTTGGTTCCAGCTTATTCCTAAGATCCCCTGGTACCAAAACAAAACAAACACACCCAAAAATTCTTAAATGATCAATAATTGGCTTAGTTTTGTTTAATACCTCAAAAGGACTCAAATCTGAAAGATTTGATGATTGAGAGAATTTGAGAATTAGAGATTGAGAGAGAAAGAGATTAGAGAGAAAAGAGAGAATGATCTTATTAGAATTTTTAGAGAAAATGATTTTCATACTTACAAAGTGAGTGAGAGACATCTATTTATACTAATCCTATTCTAGACTTGTTTGGATACAGAGATACACTTATCATTAACCTACACAAGTCTAAGACAAGTACATGGAGATGTCGCCAATACAAACTTAGATGCATTCATCATTCTTCTTCATTCCAACACTCCCCCTCAAGCTTAAGACATGGAGAATGCCTAAGCTTGCAACCATGAAGCATTACCTCATTAAAAACCTAGAGAAGGAAAACCCAATTGGGACAAAACCTTTTCTAGGGAAAAAGAGTATAACACTCCAAGTTGGGATCATTGGTGTGGAAGAGACATCAAACCAAGTCTAGGGTAGATGGAACCGCCTGTCTTCAAGGTTACAGCTTTGGTAAACACATCAGCTAGCTGATCTTCACTCCTTGTGTAGCAAGGTAGAATTGTACCATTTCCAATAGCTTCCCTTACCTTATGGCAGTCAACCTCAATATGTGTTGATTTTGCGGAAGTAAAAGGAGAGATTAGGTGAGTTTCATGGTGAAGCTCGACAAGAAGAATGAGGGAGAAGACAGGAAGAATAAAGTGAAGAGTTTATTGCTAAAAGTGTATCTCTTACCATATGGGATTCGACCTTAATATAGGCAGAGGATTACATAGAGAAATTCAAATAGGAAAGTGACATGGGAGCAGGCCCAAGGTGTGAAAGTGACTGCTCAGCAACGGTCTTCTCCACCCGTGACTCCATTTGCAGCCTCACTCTCCTTCTAGAAGCTTTCCTTATTGTCACAACTTTTCCTAAGCGGACCAAGGCCATATAAGATTAATTCAGAGTGGGCTGCACATCACTGGACCTGGCGATTCTTGAACTGCACAGCCTAAGCCGTGATTCCCAAGTCAATGCCTTGCTTAATATGATGACAAGCCGTGATGCTCAAGTCATTGCCTTGCTCAATACTCCCCCTCAAGCTTAGCATTGGAGAGGCTAAGCTTGGAAATCCATAAGGCACCACCTCATTAAAAACCTCATCATAGAAAAACCACTTTGGGAGAAAACTATGATGAGGGAAAAAGAGTATGATGTTTATGGATTAGGGAAGGCTAGATCACGTCTGTGGAAGGTCTATCAGCCCAAGCTTGCTGTATATGTGAGAGCAAACTTTGGAGCTGGCAGCCTTGGTGAAGATGTCAGCCAATTGGTCTTCACTCCTTGTGTAACAAGGAAGGATCACTCCTTCTTCAATCTTTTCCCTGACTTTGTGGCAATCCACCTCTATGTGCTTGGTTCTTTCATGGAAGACTGAGTTGGTTGCAATGTGGATGGCTGCTTGGTTGTCACAGTGCATAGTAATTGGAGTATCTTGATCAATGTTGAGATCCTTGAGGAGTGCCTTCAGCCATGTCAATTCATTTGTTAATTTCCTCATTGCACGGTACTCTGCTTCAGCTGTTGAGCATGCCACCACTTTCTGCTTCTTGGTCTTCCAAGTGACCAAGTTGCCTCCTATGAAGGTGCAATATCCGGTTGTGGACTTCCTATCAACTCTATCTCCAGCCCAGTCTGTGTCCTGGTTCTTGCCCATCCAGATGCCACGGTCTAAGCTTCCTTTAAGGTACCGCAAGATCCTCTCAACCATGTTCCAGTCATGTTTTGTAGGAGTCTTCATGTGCTGACTGACCTGATTCACAGCAAAGCATAGATCAGGTCTGGTGATAGTCAGGTATATTAACTTACCCACAAGCCGTCTGTATTGTGCAACATCTTCATAGAGTTCAGCTGCATTCTCCCCCTATCGAATGACCTTGTAGTCATCTGCTACAGGTGACTTGGCTGGTTTGGCGTCTAGATAACCTGTCTCAGTGACAAGATCAGTAATGTATTTTCGTTGGGAAAGAAAAAGGCCTGTCAAGGAGCGGCATACTTCAATTCCAAGAAAATACTTTAGTTCCCCTAAGTCTTTGATATCAAAGGTGGATTTGAGAAAGGATTTAGTATGTTGAATACCAACCTGGTTGTCCCCGGAGATGATAAGATCATCTACATAGATGAGGACAACAACTATACCTTGGTCATTTTGGAGGGTGAACAATGTGTGATCAGCCTCAGATCGTCTGAAGCCATGATCCCTAAGGGTAAAGCTAAGCTTGTGATACCAAGCCCTGGGAGACTGTTTAAGGCCATAAATGGCTTTTCTCAACCGAAGAACCTTGCCGGGTGCCACAATGTTATCAAGGCCAGGGGGTGGTGTCATATAAACTTCATCTTCAAGCTCCCCCTGAAGGAAAGCATTGCGGACGTCCATTTGCCATAAATCCCAGGACAAGTTGGTGGCTAGGGAGAGGACAACCCTCACTGTTGGGAGCTTAGCTACCGGTGCAAATGTGTCACCATAGTCCTGGCCGTATGTTTGAGTGAACCCACGAGCGACCAGTCTTGCCTTATAGCGTTCTATATCTCCATTACTCTGGTACTTGATAGTGAACACCCACTTGGAACTGACCGCACGTTTGCCTTTAGGTAGAATAGCTTCGTCCCATGTGTGGTTTCGTTCCATGGCCCCTACTTCATCAGCAACAGCATCTCGCCAAACCTTCAGTTGCTTGGCTTCCTCATAGGACGAAGGAATGGTGTCTTTCTCAATTTTGCCAAGGAAGGCCTGATGATCAGATGGGACAAGGGCAAGAGAGCATGTTGCCTGAACTGGATGGGCCACGGCATGAGCATTATAGTACACCCTGGTGTTGATCCAGTTTGATGGATCCCTTCTCAGTCTAGTACTTCGCCTAAGGGCTGGTGGACCAGCTTCTCCATCTGCCTCCACGGTCTGACCGTCCTCTTGTGGAGGATCCGGGTGAGTCACGACATGTGGAGTTGGTGAATCCGAGGTCTCTTCATGACTAGACACGGCAGGAGTGTGGTCGGATGGAGGTGAAGGCTGCGGGTGTTGTCCTGATGGTGGGGTAGATCTATAATGGTCCAGATGATCTAGGAGGAACCGGAGGCTAGCTGCCTGATCGGAAGGCTTAGCAAGGTCTTTCAGGCTGGCCCAGTCCTGTTTGTCATGATATCCTTGTTCCTCTAAGAACCTTACGTCCCTGGAGACCATGGTTCTATTGGTGGTTGGGTCAAAACACTTGTACCCTTTCTGACTTGATGAATACCCAATGAAGATACACCGTGTGCTTTTGGCTTCCAGCTTGTTCCTTAGCTCTCCTGGAATCAACACAAAGCACACACATCCAAATACCCTAAGGTGATCAACCACTGGTGGAGTTTTGTTAAGTACCTGAAACGGTGATTGATCATCCAAGATCCTGGTGGGTATGCGGTTGATTAAATAGCAAGCGGTCATGACCGCATCTCCCCAAAAACGTTTAGGTACACTAGTGTGGAACATCATGGAACGGGCCACCTCCATGAGATGCCTATTCTTTCTCTCGGCCACGCCATTCTGCTGTGGATTGTATGGGCAAGAAGTCTGGTGCAAAATTCCATGTTTAGAGAGGTGTTCCTTGAATTGATGGCTAATATATTCACCTCCATTATCTGTTCTCAAAATTTTAATATTAGCTTGATAATGGTTAGTAACATAGTTTTGAAATTTTGTAAATGCCTCAAACACACGATCTTTAGATGGTAGTAAGGTGAGCCATGTGTATTTGGACTTCTCATCTATAAAGGTCACAAAGTATTTGTTGTTATCTCTAGATATGCAAGGTGAGGTCCAAACATCTGAGTGGATTAGATCAAAACATTTTTCATAGATGGTGGTAGATTTAGGAAAAACGGATTTGCAATGTTTCCCTAGAATACAAGCTTCACAACTAGAATTCTCAAAAGAAACATTGGGTAGCATAAGCTTTAGTGCACGAAAATGAGGGTGACCTAACCTAGCATGCCACATTGCATCAAGCTTAACCGAAAAACATGAATTAAAAGAAACAGGTGGTGAACTACTAAGAGAAGTGTCTTCCAGGATATATAGATCATCTTTGGCTACTCCTCTCCCAAGCAGTCTCATGCTCTCAATATCCTGAAAGTGAACATTGTTAGGACTGAATATGGCATAACAATTTAGATCAGTAGTAGCCTTTTTCACTGATAATAAGTTAGAAGTAAAGCTAGGCATAAATAGAGCTTTGGATTCCTTATCAAATAGCTTAAGGTTGCCTATTCCTTTGACCGGTATTCTTGTTCCATTAGCTATCTCTACATTACCTAGAGCCGGTTCTAGATTGCTTAATAGATCAGGATTGCTAATCATGTGGTGTGAAGCTCCTGAGTCAACAACTAAAGCCTGACTAGGTCTATGAGAGTAGAGAGAGATACCAGACTCCTTGAGGGAAGCAATGGATTGGAGAATGACATCCAGGTCCGATCTTCTCATTACATCATTTGGAGATGGTGTAGAGGAGTTTTTAACACTGGCGGTCATAGCAGCCCCATCTTCATATCTTCTTCATGGACCAGCTTGTCCCGGTTTATTGGGTGTTATCTGGCCAAGGTTTGCCTTGGACCCTCCTTGAAAGCGATTGGTAGGTGGCCTTGGTGTGCTTGGTCTGAGGTGGGGATGGAGAATCCAGCACTGCCCTTTGTTGTGTCCCTTTCTTTTGCAATGGTCACATATCCATGCTCGCTTATCTTCGTTTCTGAACATGACCTTGTTGGCTGTAGGGAGTTCACCTCTTCCTCCAAAGAGACCATGCGAACCTTGCTCCTTTTGAATCTGTGCACACACTTCATCGAAGCTTGGGAGCTTGTCTGACCTGAGGAGGTGCTTGATTAGGTCATTATACATGGAGTTTAAGGTGAGCAGGAGACCAAACACACGGTCTTGTTCTTTTCTCTCAAGTAGGACCGCTTGGTCCATGGTGTTGGGCCTGAGGGCTTCTAGTTCTGCCCAAAGTGCTTGGTACTTGCCAAGGTGTTTAGTGAAGTCTCCATCTTCTTGGCTAAGTGTGGTGAGGGACCTCTTTATTTCAAATACCCGAGTCAAGTTAGACACATTGCCATACACATTCTTGAGAGTTTCCCAGAGATCCCTTGCGGTTTCACAATAGGAATAGGCTTCAAGGATGGAAACTTCAAGGGAGCTTTGGAGTATGGCCAACACGGTTTGATCTTCTTGAAACCATTTGGTTTCTTCAGCTAGAGCAACCGTTTCTTCTTCATTTGTGGAGTCTTCCTTTGGGGCAAGAGTTTTGTGAGTATGCTCTCAAAGTCCGCGGCTGCACAACGCGGTCCTTGCTGTCCTAGACCACAGCAAGTAGTTCTGTCCCTTCAAGATGATGGGAATGACGAGTTGTTTGTTGCTCTCCATGGCGGTTCTTTCTGGATTTCAAATTTCAAGATTATGGACCACTGGTTAATACTATTGTCCAGCGGTTAAAGAGAGATGGCTGGGTTTTTAAGAAAACGGTTTGAAGGAGGATGAAGATGGAGAGATGAATTGAACAGAATGGTGGATAATCTCAGGAAATAACCAGTCCTATCTTCTCACAACTCAACACCAAATGGATGTTTGAGGATTGTTACAATCTCAGAGTGAGTAAGATAAGGAAAGTTTATTTGAAGAGTCGGTATGTATATTACACACCTAGAGAGAATTCGAAGTGAGTTAGGGAAGATTTTGGAGAAACTTTGCTATTAACCACTGGTCAATAGCGGATGAGCCCAGAATTTGAGTGTTCTTGAGTAAGGAGGCTAATGGCGTGAGGTGAAGGAGTGTTAAAGAGTATGAAGGAGTATAAAGGAGATTATGGATCAAGATTGCTCTGATACCATGTTGATTTTGCGGAAGTAAAAGGAGAGATTAGGTGAGTTTCATGGTGAAGCTCGACAAGAAGAATGAGGGAGAAGACAGGAAGAATAAAGTGAAGAGTTTATTGCTAAAAGTGTATCTCTTACAATATGGGATTCGACCTTAATATAGGCAGAGGATTACATAGAGAAATTCAAATAGGAAAGTGACATGGGAGCAGGCCCAAGGTGTGAAAGTGACTGCTCAGCAACGGTCTTCTCCACCCGTGACTCCATTTGCAGCCTCACTCTCCTTCTAGAAGCTTTCCTTATTGTCACAACTTTTCCTAAGCGGACCAAGGCCATATAAGATTAATTCAGAGTGGGCTGCACATCACTGGACCTGGCGATTCTTGAACTGCACAGCCTAAGCCGTGATTCCCAAGTCAATGCCTTGCTTAATATGATGACAAGCCGTGATGCTCAAGTCATTGCCTTGCTCAATACTCCCCCTCAAGCTTAGCATTGGAGAGGCTAAGCTTGGAAATCCATAAGGCACCACCTCATTAAAAACCTCATCATAGAAAAACCACTTTGGGAGAAAACTATGATGAGGGAAAAAGAGTATGATGTTTATGGATTAGGGAAGGCTAGATCACGGCTGTGGAAGGTCTATCAGCCCAAGCTTGCTGTATATGTGAGAGCAAACTTTGGAGCTGGCAGCCTTGGTGAAGATGTCAGCCAATTGGTCTTCACTCCTTGTGTAACAAGGAAGGATCACTCCTTCTTCAATCTTTTCCCTGACTTTGTGGCAATCCACCTCTATGTGCTTGGTTCTTTCATGGAAGACTGAGTTGGTTGCAATGTGGATGGCTGCTTGGTTGTCACAGTGCATAGTAATTGGAGTATCTTGATCAATGTTGAGATCCTTGAGGAGTGCCTTCAGCCATGTCAATTCATTTGTTAATTTCCTCATTGCACGGTACTCTGCTTCAGCTGTTGAGCATGCCACCACTTTCTGCTTCTTGGTCTTCCAAGTGACCAAGTTGCCTCCTATGAAGGTGCAATATCCGGTTGTGGACTTCCTATCAACTCTATCTCCAGCCCAGTCTGCGTCACAGTACCCAACTATTTCTGTGTCCTGGTTCTTGCCCATCCAGATGCCACGGTCTAAGCTTCCTTTAAGGTACCGCAAGATCCTCTCAACCATGTTCCAGTCATGTTTTGTAGGAGTCTTCATGTGCTGACTGACCTGATTCACAGCAAAGCATAGATCAGGTCTGGTGATAGTCAGGTATATTAACTTACCCACAAGCCGTCTGTATTGTGCAACATCTTCATAGAGTTCAGCTGCATTCTCCCCCTCTCGAATGACCTTGTAGTCATCTGCTACAGGTGACTTGGCTGGTTTGGCGTCTAGATAACCTGTCTCAGTGAGAAGATCAGTAATGTATTTTTGTTGGGAAAGAAAAAGGCCTGTCAAGGAGCGGCATACTTCAATTCCAAGAAAATACTTTTGTTCCCCTAAGTCTTTGATATCAAAGGTGGATTTGAGAAAGGATTTAGTATGTTGAATACCAACCTGGTTGTCCCCGGAGATGATAAGATCATCTACATAGATGAGGACAACAACTATACCTTGGTCATTTTGGAGGGTGAACAATGTGTGATCAGCCTCAGATCGTCTGAAGCCATGATCCCTAAGGGTAAAGCTAAGCTTGTGATACCAAGCCCTGGGAGACTGTTTAAGGCCATAAATGGCTTTTCTCAACCGAAGAACCTTGCCGGGTGCCACAATGTTATCAAGGCCAGGGGGTGGTGTCATATAAACTTCATCTTCAAGCTCCCCCTGAAGGAAAGCATTGCGGACGTCCATTTGCCATAAATCCCAGGACAAGTTGGTGGCTAGGGAGAGGACAACCCTCACTGTTGGGAGCTTAGCTACCGGTGCAAATGTGTCACCATAGTCCTGGCCGTATGTTTGAGTGAACCCACGAGCGACCAGTCTTGCCTTATAGCGTTCTATATCTCCATTACTCTGGTACTTGATAGTGAACACCCACTTGGAACTGACCGCACGTTTGCCTTTAGGTAGAATAGCTTCGTCCCATGTGTGGTTTCGTTCCATGGCCCCTACTTCATCAGCAACAGCATCTCGCCAAACCTTCAGTTGCTTGGCTTCCTCATAGGACGAAGGAATGGTGTCTTTCTCAATTTTGCCAAGGAAGGCCTGATGATCAGATGGGACAAGGGCAAGAGAGCATGTTGCCTGAACTGGATGGGCCACGGCATGAGCATTATAGTACACCCTGGTGTTGATCCAGTTTGATGGATCCCTTCTCAGTCTAGTACTTCGCCTAAGGGCTGGTGGACCAGCTTCTCCATCTGCCTCCACGGTCTGACCGTCCTCTTGTGGAGGATCCGGGTGAGTCACGACATGTGGAGTTGGTGAATCCGAGGTCTCTTCATGACTAGACACGGCAGGAGTGTGGTCGGATGGAGGTGAAGGCTGCGGGTGTTGTCCTGATGGTGGGGTAGATCTATAATGGTCCAGATGATCTAGGAGGAACCGGAGGCTAGCTGCCTGATCGGAAGGCTTAGCAAGGTCTTTCAGGCTGGCCCAGTCCTGTTTGTCATGATATCCTTGTTCCTCTAAGAACCTTACGTCCCTGGAGACCATGGTTCTATTGGTGGTTGGGTCAAAACACTTGTACCCTTTCTGACTTGATGAATACCCAATGAAGATACACCGTGTGCTTTTGGCTTCCAGCTTGTTCCTTAGCTCTCGTGGAATCAACACAAAGCACACACATCCAAATACCCTAAGGTGATCAACCACTGGTGGAGTTTTGTTAAGTACCTGAAACGGTGATTGATCATCCAAGATCCTGGTGGGTATGCGGTTGATTAAATAGCAAGCGGTCATGACCGCATCTCCCCAAAAACGTTTAGGTACACTAGTGTGGAACATCATGGAACGGGCCACCTCCATGAGATGCCTATTCTTTCTCTCGGCCACGCCATTCTGCTGTGGATTGTATGGGCAAGAAGTCTGGTGCAAAATTCCATGTTTAGAGAGGTGTTCCTTGAATTGATGGCTAATATATTCACCTCCATTATCTGTTCTCAAAATTTTAATATTAGCTTGATAATGGTTAGTAACATAGTTTTGAAATTTTGTAAATGCCTCAAACACACGATCTTTAGATGGTAGTAAGGTGAGCCATGTGTATTTGGACTTCTCATCTATAAAGGTCACAAAGTATTTGTTGTTATCTCTAGATATGCAAGGTGAGGTCCAAACATCTGAGTGGATTAGATCAAAACATTTTTCATAGATGGTGGTAGATTTAGGAAAAACGGATTTGCAATGTTTCCCTAGAATACAAGCTTCACAACTAGAATTCTCAAAAGAAACATTGGGTAGCATAAGCTTTAGTGCACGAAAATGAGGGTGACCTAACCTAGCATGCCACATTGCATCAAGCTTAACCGAAAAACATGAATTAAAAGAAACAGGTGGTGAACTACTAAGAGAAGTGTCTTCCAGGATATATAGATCATCTTTGGCTACTCCTCTCCCAAGCAGTCTCATGCTCTCAATATCCTGAAAGTGAACATTGTTAGGACTGAATATGGCATAACAATTTAGATCAGTAGTAGCCTTTTTCACTGATAATAAGTTAGAAGTAAAGCTAGGCATAAATAGAGCTTTGGATTCCTTATCAAATAGCTTAAGGTTGCCTATTCCTTTGACCGGTATTCTTGTTCCATTAGCTATCTCTACATTACCTAGAGCCGGTTCTAGATTGCTTAATAGATCAAGATTGCTAATCATGTGGTGTGAAGCTCCTGAGTCAACAACTAAAGCCTGACTAGGTCTATGAGAGTAGAGAGAGATACCAGACTCCTTGAGGGAAGCAATGGATTGGAGAATGACATCCAGGTCCGATCTCATTACATCATTTGGAGATGGTGTAGAGGAGTTTTTAACACTGGCGGTCATAGCAGCCCCATCTTCATATCTTCTTGATGGACCAGCTTGTCCCGGTTCATTGGGTGTTATCTGGCCAAGGTTTGCCTTGGACCCTCCTTGAAAGCGATTGGTAGGTGGCCTTGGTGTGCTTGGTCTGAGGTGGGGATGGAGAATCCAGCACTGCCCTTTGTTGTGTCCCTTTCTTTTGCAATGGTCACATATCCATGCTCGCTTATCTTCGTTTCTGAACATGACCTTGTTGGCTGTAGGGAGTTCACCTCTTCCTCCAAAGAGACCATGCGAACCTTGCTCCTTTTGAATCTGTGCACACACTTCATCGAAGCTTGGGAGCTTGTCTGACCTGAGGAGGTGCTTGATTAGGTCATTATACATGGAGTTTAAGGTGAGCAGGAGACCAAACACACGGTCTTGTTCTTTTCTCTCAAGTAGGACCGCTTGGTCCATGGTGTTGGGCCTGAGGGCTTCTAGTTCTGCCCAAAGTGCTTGGTACTTGCCAAGGTGTTTAGTGAAGTCTCCATCTTCTTGGCTAAGTGTGGTGAGGGACCTCTTTATTTCAAATACCCGAGTCAAGTTAGACACATTGCCATACACATTCTTGAGAGTTTCCCAGAGATCCCTTGCGGTTTCACAATAGGAATAGGCTTCAAGGATGGAAACTTCAAGGGAGCTTTGGAGTATGGCCAACACGGTTTGATCTTCTTGAAACCATTTGGTTTCTTCAGCTAGAGCAACCGTTTCTTCTTCATTTGTGGAGTCTTCCTTTGGGGCAAGAGTTTTGTGAGTATGCTCCCAAAGTCCGCGGCTGCACAACGCGGTCCTTGCTGTCCTAGACCACAGCAAGTAGTTCTGTCCCTTCAAGATGATGGGAATGACGAGTTGTTTGTTGCTCTCCATGGCGGTTCTTTCTGGATTTCAAATTTCAAGATTATGGACCACTGGTTAATACTATTGTCCAGCGGTTAAAGAGAGATGGCTGGGTTTTTAAGAAAACGGTTTGAAGGAGGATGAAGATGGAGAGATGAATTGAACAGAATGGTGGATAATCTCAGGAAATAACCAGTCCTATCTTCTCACAACTCAACACCAAATGGATGTTTGAGGATTGTTACAATCTCAGAGTGAGTAAGATAAGGAAAGTTTATTTGAAGAGTCGGTATGTATGTTACACACCTAGAGAGAATTCGAAGTGAGTTAGGGAAGATTTTGGAGAAACTTTGCTATTAACCACTGGTCAATAGCGGATGAGCCCAGAATTTGAGTGTTCTTGAGTAAGGAGGCTAATGGCGTGAGGTGAAGGAGTGTTAAAGAGTATGAAGGAGTATAAAGGAGATTATGGATCAAGATTGCTCTGATACCATGTTGATTTTGCGGAAGTAAAAGGAGAGATTAGGTGAGTTTCATGGTGAAGCTCGACAAGAAGAATGAGGGAGAATATTGGACCGAGTGTGTACAAGGAGGAGTTGGTTCATGCCTAATGGTATGAGAAGGTTCGTGTGATAAGGGAAGCTTGTGTATAAGGAAGCGTGTGATAGTGATAAGCCTTCATGTAACGGCTCTATAAGCACACTATCTTATCCCTAGTCTAGACAACCTATCATGTAACCTAGGAAGATTTCTATTTAAGGCTAAGCAGCCTCTCATTGTATACACACAATAATAAAATCGATTTCCCCATTATCTAATTCTCCTCTATACTTCATTCTTCATTCTTCATAAACTCTTACAAACTATCATGGTATCAGAGCAGTCTTAATCCTTTCTAACCTTCCGCAAATCTCTTATTCGTGTGTCTTCCTTTTTCTTGATTCTTCAAATCGTGTTATACTTGCAAGAAAACGCTTTCCTTGTGTTAATCATGTCTTAACCTATATTCTCTGAGATCAAAGATCCTCAAATCCATGGGAAATGAGTTGAATGAAGGCTAGACATGGTTATCACTTGCGTTTAGTTGTTTTAAAGCAAAAAGTCTAAGATATCCGCCATTGATGCACGGATAAATCTCCCAAGGAGCTCCACTCAGCAGTAAAGATGGCTCCTTTCTTCATCTAAGAGGTGAAAGAAGCTTACCTCCGAGTGTCTGTTGTTAAGATTCGGTGGTCGGAGCAAGTCTAGAGCTCCTGCTCATCTTAAAAACTGCGTCCGCCATTGTTGTACGGTCCACCTCCTTAAAGACCGTGTCTTTCACGATTGAAGCCTCTTTTCTTTTCATCCCAAAGGTGCAAGGTTCTATCTTGTGGTCATCTGTGCCCTTAGAAGCAAGAAAGGAAGCATCTTTAGTTGGAACACAAGCGTGTCCGTACTCATCTTCCTCGGGAAGGGTTTCACAGTGTCCGTACAGTTTGGGTTCAAATCTTTAAGGCAGTCTTAGAGGAGTTGCTTTGGGTGTCTAGGGCGGTAACTAAGTATTTTGAACCATAAAACTTCATCTTTCCCGGTTCCAGCTGCTGAGGTTGCTCACTAGAGATCTTCACAAATGGAGAATACTAGGCCTATGGTTATCCCGGTCACTTTAAAGGGTCTCAACTACTTACTATGGTCCAGAATGGTGAAAACTACTCTCGGTGGTCGTGGACTTGGAATGCATCTTCTCCTAGACGAAGCACCACCAAAGGTATTCCAACAGGAGGATGGACAGGAGATTCTGGTTGTTGATGAAGAAAAATGGATTCAAGAGGATCAGTTTGTTCTGTCCATCATTCAGAGTTCACTTGATGGACCTATCTTGGAGGCATATTCGTATTGTGAGAGTGCTAGGGAGCTATGGGAAACACTCAAGAAGGTGTATGGCAATACTACAAATCTAAGTAGGGTGTTCGAAGTAAAGAGAGCAATCAACAATCTCCACCAGGAAGACTTGGAGTTCACGGCACATTTTGGCAAATTTCGCTCTCTATGGGCCGAGCTTGAAATGCTGAGACCAAACTCTATTGACCCAGAGGTTCTCCTTGCAAGGCGTGAACAGGACAAGGTCTTTGGTCTCCTTCTCACCCTGAATCCAATGTACAATGACTTGATCAAACATCTTTTGAGGTCAGATAAGCTCCCATCCCTTGAAGAAGTATGCGCATACATCCAGAGGGAACAAGGTTCCCATGGGCTTCTAAATGGAAAGGGGGAGCTGGTGACAGCAAACAAAGGTGTATACTTCAAGCCAGATGATAGAAGAGGGTCATTTTGCGAACACTGCAAGAGGAAGGGCCATGGGAAGGACAAGTGCTGGATCCTCCATCCGCATCTCAAGCCATCCAAGTTCAGAGATGTCCGAGCCAACATTACCAAGGCTAAAACTGACCAGGGAACATCTTCATGCAATACAGAAGGAGATGGAATGGCTGTTATCAATGCTCAAGCTGCACAAGTAGCTGATCAAGACCAGGTGGTAAAGCGGTCAGAACTTGATGCACTCATCAAAGCCTTGAAGGAAAGTTATGGTAATACTATGGGTTTCTCCTTTCATGCTTCTGCTCACACTATAAAATTGAATGATAAACCATTAGTGATTGACTCTGGTGCATCCCACCATATGATTAGCAATGTTGAATTGATTAGAGATTTAGAACCGGCTAATGGTCATGTTGTCATTGCTAATGGAGATCGAATTCCAATTAAGGGAGTAGGAAACTTGAACCTATTTGATAGAAAGACTAGAGCCTTCTTTATGCCTGATTTCACCTCTAATTTAGTCTCTGTTCATAAAGCCACAAATGACTTGGATTGCAATGTTATCTTCACCCCTAATGATGTGAAGTTTCAGGATATTAAGACAAGCAAGATGCTTGGGAAAGGAATAACTAAGGATGGTCTCTATCTACTGAAGGAGGATCAGCCTTTATCTTCTGTTTTATCTTCTGTTTTATCTTCTGTTCCATGCTCTTTAGACTCTACTTCTGCTTATGCTAATAATGCATTGTGGCATGCTAGATTAGGACATCCCCATTCTCGGGCTTTAAGCTTAATGTTGCCTAATGTTGTGTTTAAAAATGATGAGTGTGAAGCTTGTATCTTAGGCAAACATTGCAAGTCTATTTTCCCTAAGTCTAAGACAGTTTATGCAAAATGTTTTGATCTTGTGCATTCTGATATTTGGACTGCTCCTTGCCTATCTAGAGAAAATCACAAATACTTCATCACCTTTATAGATGAAAAATCCAAGTACACTTGGTTAACTTTGATTCAATCTAAGGATAGAGCTTTAGAAGCCTTTGTGAACTTTCAGAACTATGTCACTAACCAATTCAATGCAAAGATTAAACTCTTAAGAACAGACAATGGTGGAGAGTATACCAGCAATGCCTTCAAAGACCATCTTTCCAAGCATGGCATTCTTCATCAGACGAGCTGCCCATACACACCACAGCAGAATGGTGTGGCCGAGAGGAAAAACCGTCATCTAATGGAAGTAGCAAGGTCCATGATGTTTCATTCCAAGGTTCCAAAGAGGTTCTGGGGCGATGCTGTGCTATCAGCTTGCTATCTCATTAACCGTATCCCTACAAGGATATTGGATGACATTTCCCCCTTTGAGGTATTGAACTCAGCCAAACCTTCTATAGCTCACTTGAAAGTATTCGGTTGTGTGTGTTTTGTCTTAATTCCAGGAGAAAACAGAACAAAATTGGATGCTAAGAGCACAAGGGCAATGTTTATTGGGTATTCAACCACACAAAGAGGCTATAAGTGTTATGATCCCATAACTCAGAAGGTTTTGGTGTCAAGGGATGTCAAGTTCATTGAACACCGAAGCTATTATGATAAGCAGCAATGGGATGACTTAGCCGATTTGTCTGATATCTCCATGGATCGTGCCACGAACCTTCGTAATATCATGGATCACCTTGGCATTCCATTCACTACGGCTGGTCCTGGTCCGGCTCCTGGTTCATGTCCTGTTCCGCAGAGTGATTCTAGTCCTTCACGCTCATCTTCCCACGACACTAACTCATCTCAGCCTGGTCCTGACCCGTCCCGGCACATACCAAACATAGGAGCTACACTTGACCGTGAAGGGGGGACACTTGATGACCTTGAACATGATAGCCACGATCAAGTATCAGCACAGTCAGATGATAGCCAGTCAGATGATAGCCATGATCAAGTTGAAGAACCATCCGAGCAAATTCCATCCGAGCCAGTTCCATTTCTAAGGAGAAGTACAAGACTCAAGAAGGATCCATCAAACTGGGTGAATACAAGAGTGTACTACAATGCCAATGCAGTTGCTCATCCGACCCAAGTCGTCTGCTCCTTTGCTTCATTTCCTGAAGAACATAAGGTCTTTATAAGCAACTTGGATCAAGGACATATTCCTACATCGTATGAAGAAGCTAAGGAACTCAAAGTTTGGAGAGATGCTATAGGTGATGAGACAGGAGCCATGGAAAGAAATCATACATGGGATGAAGCTGTGCTGCCCAAGGGAAAGAAGGCCGTGAGTTCAAAATGGGTGTTTACAATCAAGTACAAGAGTAATGGGGAGATTGAAAGATATAAGGCAAGACTTGTAGCAAGAGGATTCACTCAAACCTATGGTGAAGACTTTGGTGATACCTTTGCTCCTGTAGCAAAATTACACACTGTGAGGATAGTGTTATCTCTAGCAACCAATTTAGAGTGGGATCTGTGGCAGATGGATGTGAGGAATGCATTCTTGCAAGGAGAGCTTGAAGAAGAGGTGTACATGCGACCACCTCCAGGCTTGGAAGGAATTGTTCAACCAGGTAAAGTCTTGAGATTGAGAAAGGCTATTTATGGTTTGAAACAATCACCTAGAGCCTGGTATCACAAGTTGAGCATGACACTAAGGGATAGGGGATTCAGAAAGTCAGAAGCTGATCATACCCTTTTCACTCTTCCTAGCAAGTCAGGTATCATTGTGGTGTTGGTTTATGTGGATGATATCATTATCACCGGTGATGACAGGGAAGGAATTAGAGAAACCAAAACTTACCTTAAGTCTATATTTGATATTAAAGATCTAGGTCTGCTTAAGTACTTCCTAGGGATTGAGATATGTCGTTCAAAGGAAGGACTATTTCTATCTCAAAGGAAGTATACTCTTGATCTATTGTCTGAAACAGGGAAGTTAGATGCAAAACCGGCGACCACACCTCTGGAAGATAGCTACAAAGTTATCAGTAAGGGGGAGATTGAAGATCAATCATTCAATGACCCACAGCTCTACAGAAGACTAGTAGGTAAGTTAATCTATTTAACCCTCACCAGACCTGATTTGTGCTTCTCTGTGAATCAGGTTAGCCAGCACATGCAAGCTCCCAAGGTTCATCATTGGAACATGCTGGAAAGAGTTCTTAGATACTTGAGAGGAACTTCAGAGCAAGGAATTTGGATGGGAGCTAACAAAAGTTCAGAGATAGTGGGGTATTGTGATGCAGACTGGGCTGGAGATAGAGAAGACAGGAGATCCACGACAGGCTATTGCACCTTTGTTGGAGGCAACTTAGTCACATGGAAGACAAAGAAACAAAAGATAGTCTCCTGCTCCAGTGCTGAAGCTGAATACCGTGCCATGAAGAAACTCACTAATGAGCTAACATGGATCAAAGCCATTTTGAAGGACTTGGGAATTGAGACAACCAAGCCAATGACCATGCATTGTGATAACCAGGCAGCCATTCATATAGCCTCAAACTCGGTCTTCCATGAGAGAACGAAGCACATAGAGATTGATTGTCACAAAGTAAGACAAGCTGTGGAACAAGGGATAGTCCTACCATGCTATACTCGGAGTGTTGATCAGCTTGCTGACATTCTTACCAAGGCAACAACATCTAAGGTATATGAGTCCATCTTACCCAGACTTGGACTCATTGATATTGCTACTCCATAACTTCCCTAACCATAAGCAATCATACTCTTTTTCCCTTATGTGTGCTTTTGTCCCATTGGGTTTTACACCATAAGGTTTTTAATGAGGTGGTTGTTTATGGTTTCCAAGCTAAGTTCTTCATCAGAATTTAGCTTGAGGGGGAGTATTGGACCGAGTGTGTACAAGGAGGAGTTGGTTCATGCCTAATGGTATGAGAAGGTTCGTGTGATAAGGGAAGCTTGTGTATAAGGAAGCGTGTGATAGTGATAAGCCTTCATGTAACGGCTCTATAAGCACACTATCTTATCCCTAGTCTAGACAACCTATCATGTAACCTAGGAAGATTTCTATTTAAGGCTAAGCAGCCTCTCATTGTATACACACAATAATAAAATCGATTTCCCCATTATCTAATTCTCCTCTATACTTCATTCTTCATTCTTCATAAACTCTTACAAACTATCAGAGAAGACAGGAAGAATAAAGTGAAGAGTTTATTGCTAAAAGTGTATCTCTTACAATATGGGATTCGACCTTAATATAGGCAGAGGATTACATAGAGAAATTCAAATAGGAAAGTGACATGGGAGCAGGCCCAAGGTGTGAAAGTGACTGCTCAACAACGGTCTTCTCCACCCGTGACTCCATTTGCAGCCTCACTCTCCTTCTAAAAGCTTTCCTTATTGTCACAACTTTTCCTAAGCGGACCAAGGCCATATAAGATTAATTCAGAGTGGGCTGCACATCACTGGACCTGGCGATTCTTGAACTGCACAGCCTAAGCCGTGATTCCCAAGTCAATGCCTTGCTTAATATGATGACAAGCCGTGATGCTCAAGTCATTGCCTTGCTCAATAATATGCTTGGTTCTCTCATGAAACACAGAGTTAGAGGCAATGTGTATGGCAGCTTGATTATCACAATGGACAGTGATTGGTGATTCTAAGCTCTCGCCTAAGATGTCAAAGAGGAGTTGCTTCAACCAGATGCATTCTGTTGTGAGCTTCCTCATAGCCCTGTATTTAGCTTCTGAACTAGAACAAGACACAACCTTTTGCTTCTTAGTCTTCCAAGTTACAAGATTACCTCCTATGAAGGTGCAATAGCCAGTTGTGCTTCTCCTATCTTCTCTGTCTCCTGCCCAATCTGCATCACAATAACCTACAACCTCTGTGTTCTTATTACATCCCATCCATATACCTTGTTCCTTAGTTCCTTGCAGATATCTCAAAATGCGAATGATCATATCCCAATGCCTTGTCTTTGGGTCTTGCATATGTTGAGATACCTGATTTACTGCAAAACATAGGTCAGGTCTAGTGATGGTTAAGTAAATAAGCTTACCAACCACTTGTCTATACAATTTTGCATCATGAAACTTGTCATTTCCTAGCTCCCCCGCAGGTTCTATTTTGTAGCCTTCTTCAAGGGGTGTCTTAGCTGGTTTAGCTTCAAACATGCCTGTGGAGGTTAGTAAATCCACAATATATTTCCTTTGAGATAAAAAGAGACCTTCCTTGAATCTACATATTTCAATTCCTAAGAAATATTTCAATTCTCCTAGATCCTTAATATCAAAAACACTTTTCAAATAGGCTTTAGTTGATTCAATACCAACTTTATCACTTCCTGATATGATTATATCATCCACATAGATAAGTATAACCACAATACCTTCCTTACTCTTAAGTGTAAACAGAGTGTGTTCAACTTCAGATCTTTTGAAACCTCTATCCCTTAGAGTTACATTCAGCTTATGATACCAAGCTCTTGGAGATTGCTTAAGACCATATATTGCCTTTCTTAGTCTGAGAGTGTTGCCGCCATTAACCTCATCTTCCAAACCTGGTGGTGGTGTCATGTACACTTCATCCTCTAGATCGCCTTGTAAGAAAGCATTCTTAACATCCATTTGGAACAAATCCCATTCAAGGTTAGTAGCAAGAGAAAGAACAACATTAACTGAGTGAAGTTTAGCTACTGGAGCAAAGGTATCCCTATAGTCTTCACCATAAGTTTGTGTGAATCCTCTAGCCACCAACCTAGCTTTATACCTATCTATCTCACTATTGCTTTTATACTTAATGGTGAATATCCATTTTGAACTTACAGCCTTTTTTCCTTTTGGTAAGATGGCTGGGGCATAGGTTCCATTCTTCTCCATAGCTTGTTTCTCATCTTGAATAGCATCTCTCCATTCCTTAATCTCCATAGCCTCCTCATAGCTCTTAGGAATCTGTTCTTTATCTAAACTCACAGTGAAAGCAACATGATTAGTAGGAATACTAATTAAAGAACATACTCCCTGATCATGATGTGCTACTGCATTGTGGTTGTAGTACACCCTTGTATTCTTCCAGTTTTCAGCTGGGAACCTCTGCCTTGTACTTCGTCTGAGTGCCACAGGTTGAGTTGTTTCTTCCTCCAAAGCGGCTTGTACAAGATTGGGTTGATCCCTTGGCCTTTTTAATGCTGAAACTAGAATATCATCTTGAGCATGTGTACTCTCTTCTCCCCCTTCACGGTCAAGAGGATGTTCAGGAGGACTGGATGGTGGAGAAGGCATTGATGAACCGGAAGAACTAGCACCAGTAGATGGATCATGGACAGCCCCGGGAACTGAGACAGGACGGGATGAGCTAGATGCAAGGTCATGACCAGAGATCGTCTCCTGGTTGGATGTAGCCGGACCATGCCAGCTAGTACTCGGGCTTGAATCATGTTGCTGAGGTACATGGACAGGTGCTGGAGCGGTTGGTTGAACTAAGCCAAGGTTCTCTAAAATTTTCCTTAGATTCTCAGCCTGATCAGAATTGGATGTAGAGATGTCTTTAAGTTCTTCCCAAGTTCCATCTTTATAAAAACCTTTGTTCTCATTAAACTTGACATCCCTAGACACCAGGACCCTCCTAGTCTCTGGATTGTAGCATTTGTATCCTTTTTGAGTAGGAGAGTATCCTAGGAACATAGCCTTGATGCTTTTTGGTTCCAGCTTATTCCTAAGTTCTCCTGGTACTAAAACAAAACAAACACATCCAAAAATTCTTAAATGATCAATAGTTGGCTTAGTTTTGTTTAATACCTCAAAAGGACTCAAATCATCTAGAACTTTAGTTGGAGTTCTATTGATTAAGTAACATGCAGCTAGTAATGCATCTCCCCAAAATCTTTTAGGAACCTTCTTGTGGAACATCATTGTTCTCACAACTTCCATCAAATGTCTGTTCTTCCTCTCAGCTACTCCATTTTGTTGTGGAGTGTAAGGACAGCTTGTTTGATGTTCAATGCCATGTGTGGCTAAGTGTTGCTGAAACTTGGTACTAGTATATTCCCCTCCATTGTCTGTCCTAAAAATCTTTATCTTGGCATTATATTGGTTAGTAACATATGTCTGAAAGTTAAGAAATGCATCAAACACCCTATCCTTTGAATTAAGCAATGTCACCCAAGTATACTTAGATTTTTCATCAATGAAGGTAACAAAATACTTCTGATTTTCTCTAGAAGGAAAGGGAGATGTCCAAACATCAGAGTGTACTAAATCAAAGCAATTATCATAAGCATGAGTTGATTGTTCAAAAACAGTTCTACTATGCTTTCCAAGAACACAAGATTCACAAATGTTATTAAGCAATTTTATTCCAGGTACAATCAATTCAAGAGCTCTAGAATGTGGATGTCCTAGTCTAGCATGCCACAATTCAGCATTTAGAGTCATATCAACATGATTTGCACACGGTTGTAATGAAAAGGCAGGTAAATCTTCTAGCACATACAAGTCATTCCTTGGCCAAATTTCTGACTTGTTTCAATATCCTGAAAGTAAAAATCATTAGGACCAAAGATAGCCTTACAATTCAAATCAGTAGTAGCCTTTTTAACAGAGAGTAAGTTGGATGTAAAAGAAGGCATATAAAAGGCTTTAGATTCCTTATCAAACAACCTAAGGTTCCCTACTCCTTTAATTGGTACATTAACTCCATTAGCAATTACAACACTTCCTAAAGCAGGTTCAACATGATCTAGCAAACCTAAGTCTTTAATCATGTGATGAGATGCACCAGAGTCTACAATTAAGGAGTTAGAAGCCATAGATGTGTTTAAAGAAACATGATAAGTTTTACCCAACACATTACCAGACTTGAATGCTTTGAGAAGATTTTCAAGATCAGCTTTTGTCACATATTCAGTTTGGTTGGCCATAGTTGAGGAGGAAGCATTCACCGGCTCCATAGTACAAGCGCTTGAGCAACCTACAACATGAACCATGTTAGAAGAACTAGGACCGGTTGAAGATTTCCTGCTCCTCTCAACAAACCAACTAGGCTTGAGTTCTGGATGGAGCACCCAGCACTCCTTCTTGCTATGGCCATTTCTCTTGCAATGGTCACACAGCTGCTTCTTCCTCTTGATGTCAGCTGCAACCGATCGGAAAACACCCTTATGCGCCACCACCATTTCACTTTTGTGCCCAAAGAGTTCATGTGACCCCTGTTCCTTTTGTATCTTTGCACAAACATCCTCAAGACTTGGTAACTTATCTTCCCTGAGAATATGTTTTATCAAGTCAGTGTAAGAATTGTTTAAAGTCATTAGCAGCCCAAACACCTTATCTTGCTCTCTCCTTTCAAGAAGAGTGAGAGGATCAATGGAGGCTGGTCTAAGCATCTCCAGCTCTGCCCACAAAGCTCTGAATGATCCATAGTGTTTGGTGAACTCCACATCTTCCTGTTTAAGCTCATTTAGAGCTTTCTTTACCTCAAAAATTCTTAAGAGGTTAGTAGTATTGCCATAAACTGCTTTCAAAGTCTCCCAAAGTTCCTTAGCACTAGAGCAATAAGAGTATGCTTCTAAAAGAGAGCTAGCAAGGGAGCATTGAAGAATAGCTAATACCGTTTGATCTTGCTGGAACCATAGGGTTTGTTCAGCATTTCCATCCTGAGTTTCCTGCTCATTTATCATGTGAGCCGGTTGCTGGATATGGTTCCATAACCCTTTGCTGCACAATGTGGTCCTGATTGTCCTGGACCAGAGCAAGTAATTTGCTCCTTGGAGCATGATAGGAGCCTTCATTTGTGGATGCAGCTCCATTAGAATCGATCTGAAGCCTGCACAATCACAAACAACCAAACCACGCCACACACGCAAGAAGACCACACAAAGTCCAAACAAACGCTTGACAAGAAACCAGGATCAATCAGATAACCTTCTGCCTATCCTTTAAAACTTGTCCACAGACCCAAACTACTTCACCAGATGATCCAGAAGCAAAACCAATCTTGAAGACCAAGAACAACAACAATTCTAAAATTCCCGCCTTTTCTGATTTTGAAATTGAACTTTCTTCACTAGCAAGAAATCGACTAATGAGGATTAAAAACCAGTGAATTGCAATCAAATCTCCAGAACTTCTTCACAAGATCCTAAACTAAGATTGGATCATGCAGGATTCGAAAAAGATTGAGAGAAAACTGAAGATCGAAACCAAATACCCAAGGATGTGCGAAGACGGTCCGATTTCAGAAAATCAGTGAGAATGATCACAAATCTTGAGATTGAGCTGAGCGGACCTCCCGATTCATCATCTTGAATCAATTTTAATGAGAATTGGCTTTGGAATCACCAGATTTGATGAAGAATTGAAGAAGAAATCGAAGATTGAATTCTGGAGTTTCGCGGCGGAGTGATCGCGTAACCACCTGTGGCGGGTAAACTGATAACTTTTGATTCCAATGATCAAATTCAATGAAATCACCGTGGATCGTCACAGATCTTGCCGGAGAACCGTCGAGGATGAAGACTTGATGAATAATTGACGAAAAAACCGATCAACAGTCGAGATTTCTGACGGTGAACAACCGCGAACCACCGTGAGCAAGAATCGATCGTAACTTTTGATTTACTCAACCAAAATCAAAGATTTCAACGGGGAAATCAACAGGATTCGCCGATGAGATGATCTTGATGAAGAATCTAATCAAAACCTTCAAGATCTTGCAGATTGGACACGGTGAATATGGATTGAATTTGAATCGCGAAATCCGATTACTTGTAACCAAAGAAAATTCGATTACTTGTTAAAGAAGAATGCGAAATTTTAAGCACCAGATTGATCAAACCTGGCTCTGATACCATGAAAGATTTGATGATTGAGAGAATTTGAGAATTAGAGATTGAGAGAGAAAGAGATTAGAGAGAAAAGAGATAATGATCTTATTAGAATTTTTAGAGAAAATGATTTTCATACTTACAAAGTGAGTGAGAGACATCTATTTATATTAATCCTATTCTAGACTTGTTTGGATACAGAGATACACTTATCATTAACCTACACAAGTCTAAGACAAGTACATGGAGATGTCGCCAATACAAACTTAGATGCATTCATCATTCTTCTTCATTCCAACAAAATCATCTAGAACTTTGGTTGGAGTTCTATTGATTAGATAACATGCAGTGAGTAATGCATCTCCCCGAAATCTTTTGGGAACCTTCTTGTGAAACATTATTGTTCTCACAACCTCCATCAAATGTCTGTTTTTCCTCTCAGCTACTCCATTTTGTTGTGGAGTATAAGGACAGCTTGTTTGATGTTCAATGCCATGCTTGGCTAGGTGTTGCTGAAACTTGGTGCTAGTAACATATGTTGGTTAGTAACATATGTCTGAAAGTTAATAAATGCATCAAACACCCTATCCTTTGAATTAAGCAATGTTACCCAAGTATACTTAGACTTTTCATCAATAAAAATAACAAAATACTTTTGATTTTCTCTAGAAGGAAAGGGAGATGTCCAAACATCAGAATGTACTAAATCAAAGCAATTATCATAAGCATGAGATGATTGTTCAAAAACTACTCTACTATGCTTTCCAAGAATACAAGAGTCACAAATGTTATTAAGCAATTTTATTCCAGGTACAATCAATTCAAGGGCTCTAGAATGAGGATGTCCTAGTCTAGCATGCCACAATTCAGCATTGAGAGTCATATCAACTTTATTTGCACACGGTTGTAATGGAAAGGCAGGTAAATCTTCTAGCACATACAAGTCATTCCTTGTAGTTCCTTGGCCAAACTTCCTACTTGTTTCAATATCCTGAAAGTAAAATCATTAGGACCAAAGATAGCTTGACAATTCAAATCAGTAGTAGCTCTTTTAACAGAGAGTAAATTGGATGTGAAAGAAGGCATATAAAAAGCCTTGGATTCCTTATTAAACACCCTAAGATTACCTACTCCTTTAATTGGTACATTAACTCCATTTGCAATTACAACACTTCCTAAGGCAGGTTCAACATTGTCTAGCAAACCTAAGTCTTTAATCATATGATGAGATGCACCAGAATCAACAATTAAGGAGTTAGAAGCCATAGATGTGTTTAAGGAAACATGATAAGTTTTACCCAATACATTACCAGACTTGAATGCTTTGAGGAGGTTTTCTAGATCAGCCTTTGTGACATATTCATTTTGGTTAGCCATAGTTGAAGAAGATACATTCGCTGGCTCCATGGTACATGCACTTGAGCAACCTACAACATGAACCATGTTAGAAGAACTAGGGCCGGTTGAAGATTTCTTGCTCCTCTCAACAAACCAGCTAGGCTTGAGTTCTGGATGAAGCACCCAACACTCCTTCTTGCTCTGGCCAGTTCTCTTGCAGTGGTCACATAGCTGCTTCTTCCTCCTGACTTCCTCCCAAACACCTTATCTTGCTCTCTCCTTTCAAGAAGAGTGAGAGGATCAATGGAAGCTGGTCTAAGCATCTCCAGCTCTGCCCACAAAGCTCTGAATGATCCATAGTGTTTGGTAAACTCCACATCTTCCTATTTAAGCTCATTCAAAGCTTTCTTTGATAGTTTGTAAGAGTTTATGAAGAATGAAGAATGAAGTATAGAGGAGAATTAGATAATGGGGGAAATCGATTTTATTATTGTGTGTATACAATGAGAGGCTGCTTAGCCTTAAATAGAAATCTTCCTAGGTTACATGATAGGTTGTCTAGACTAGGGATAAGATAGTGTGCTTATAGAGCCGTTACATGAAGGCTTATCACTATCACACGCTTCCTTATACACAAGCTTCCCTTATCACACGAACCTTCTCATACCATTAGGCATGAACCAACTCCTCCTTGTACACACTCGGTCCAATACTCCCCCTCAAGCTAAATTCTGATGAAGAACTTAGCTTGGAAACCATAAACAACCACCTCATTAAAAACCTTATGGTGTAAAACCCAATGGGACAAAAGCACACATAAGGGAAAAAGAGTATGATTGCTTATGGTTAGGGAAGTTATGGAGTAGCAATTTCAATGAGTCCAAGTCTGGGTAAGATGGACTCATATACCTTAGATGTTGTTGCCTTGGTAAGAATGTCAGCAAGCTGATCAACACTCCGAGTATAGCATGGTAGGACTATCCCTTGTTCCACAGCTTGTCTTACTTTGTGACAATCAATCTCTATGTGCTTCGTTCTCTCATGGAAGACCGAGTTTGAGGCTATATGAATGGCTGCCTGGTTATCACAATGCATGGTCATTGGCTTGGTTGTCTCAATTCCCAAGTCCTTCAAAATGGCTTTGATCCATGTTAGCTCATTAGTGAGTTTCTTCATGGCACGGTATTCAGCTTCAGCACTGGAGCAGGAGACTATCTTTTGTTTCTTTGTCTTCCATGTGACTAAGTTGCCTCCAACAAAGGTGCAATAGCCTGTCGTGGATCTCCTGTCTTCTCTATCTCCAGCCCAGTCTGCATCACAATACCCCACTATCTCTGAACTTTTGTTAGCTCCCATCCAAATTCCTTGCTCTGAAGTTCCTCTCAAGTATCTAAGAACTCTTTCCAGCATGTTCCAATGATGAACCTTGGGAGCTTGCATGTGCTGGCTAACCTGATTCACAGAGAAGCACAAATCAGGTCTGGTGAGAGTTAAATAGATTAACTTACCTACTAGTCTTCTGTAGAGCTGTGGGTCATTGAATGATTGATCTTCAATCTCCCCCTTACTGATAACTTTGTAGCTATCTTCCAGAGGTGTGGTCGCCGGTTTTGCATCTAACTTCCCTGTTTCAGACAATAGATCAAGAGTATACTTCCTTTGAGATAGAAATAGTCCTTCCTTTGAACGACATATCTCAATCCCTAGGAAGTACTTAAGCAGACCTAGATCTTTAATATCAAATATAGACTTAAGGTAAGTTTTGGTTTCTCTAATTCCTTCCCTGTCATCACCGGTGATAATGATATCATCCACATAAACCAACACCACAATGATACCTGACTTGCTAGGAAGAGTGAAAAGGGTATGATCAGCTTCTGACTTTCTGAATCCTCTATCCCTTAGTGTCATGCTCAACTTGTGATACCAGGCTCTAGGCGATTGTTTCAAACCATAAATAGCCTTTCTCAATCTCAAGACTTTACCTGGTTGAACAATTCCTTCCAAGCCTGGAGGTGGTCGCATGTACACCTCTTCTTCAAGCTCTCCTTGCAAGAATGCATTCCTCACATCCATCTGCCACAGATCCCACTCTAAATTGGTTGCTAGAGATAACACAATCCTCACAGTGTGTAATTTTGCTACAGGAGCAAAGGTATCGCCAAAGTCTTCACCATAGGTTTGAGTGAATCCTCTTGCTACAAGTCTTGCCTTATATCTTTCAATCTCCCCATTACTCTTATACTTGATTGTAAACACCCATTTTGAACTCACGGCCTTCTTTCCCTTGGGCAGCACAGCTTCATCCCATGTATGATTTCTTTCCATGGCTCCTGTCTCATCACCTATAGCATCTCTCCAAACTTTGAGTTCCTTAGCTTCTTCATACGATGTAGGAATATGTCCTTGATCCAAGTTGCTTATAAAGACCTTATGTTCTTCAGGAAATGAAGCAAAGGAGCAGACGACTTGGGTCGGATGAGCAACTGCATTGGCATTGTAGTACACTCTTGTATTCACCCAGTTTGATGGATCCTTCTTGAGTCTTGTACTTCTCCTTAGAAATGGAACTGGCTCGGATGGAATTTGCTCGGATGGTTCTTCAACTTGATCATGGCTATCATCTGACTGGCTATCATCTGACTGTGCTGATACTTGATCGTGGCTATCATGTTCAAGGTCATCAAGTGTCCCCCCTTCACGGTCAAGTGTAGCTCCTATGTTTGGTATGTGCCGGGACGGGTCAGGACCAGGCTGAGATGAGTTAGTGTCATGGGAAGATGAGCGTGAAGGACTAGAATCACTCTGCGGAACAGGACATGAACCAGGAGCCGGACCAGGACCAGCCGTAGTGAATGGAATGCCAAGGTGATCCATGATATTACGAAGGTTCGTGGCACGATCCATGGAGATATCAGACAAATCGGCTAAGTCATCCCATTGCTGCTTATCATAATAGCTTCGGTGTTCAATGAACTTGACATCCCTTGACACCAAAACCTTCTGAGCTATTGGATCATAACACTTATAGCCTCTTTGTGTGGTTGAATACCCAATAAACATTGCCCTTGTGCTCTTAGCATCCAATTTTGTTCTGTTTTCTCCTGGAATTAAGACAAAACACACACAACCGAATACTTTCAAGTGAGCTATAGAAGGTTTGGTTGAGTTCAATACCTCAAAGGGGGAAATGTCATCCAATATCCTTGTAGGGATACGGTTAATGAGATAGCAAGCTGATAGCACAGCATCGCCCCAGAACCTCTTTGGAACCTTGGAATGAAACATCATGGACCTTGCTACTTCCATTAGATGACGGTTTTTCCTCTCGGCCACACCATTCTGCTGTGGTGTGTATGTGATACAAGCCTGGATCAGGATCGTGTTGTGTTTGATCAGAAGAGAATCTCGATTCTGGACAATCACAAGATGGGGAAGCGAATTGGACCACTCGAACTATGGATTGATCGAGGTACACCAAGGATGATCCTGCAAACACGTTAGTGGTTTGAAGGTTCACAAATTCTAAGAATTCTACTCGACGGCTAGCTAGGTTTAGACTTAGGGTTTTGTTCATAAAAGTTCTAATTGTTATTAATTGACCTAAAGAGTTTAAATAGTGTTGTCAATAAGTTTCTGGGCGAATTTACTCTTGTCTCATAAAGAAACTTGGCCCAAAACTCAAAAACAGCAAATACAATGCATAAAAAATGGGCCCTAAACATTTGGGCCAACTTTGGACAAAATAAAGAGAAGAAAAATGTGAAAAAAAGAATGAAAGGCCCATCAAAAAGAAGGCCGAAAATTAGAGAAGAAAAATAATTTTTCTACTCTAAACACACTAAGGGTGTTGCCTCGTTAAAACCTCTTTCGGAAAACCCAGTGGGACAAAACCGAAAGTAGGAAAAAGAGTACAATTCCTTAGCATGATTTTACGGTGTCTTTACTTAGTGATAGTAAAGACACCAAGTGAAGCTGGTCGTGCATGAAGAAGATCACCGGTGAGAAGTGGTAGTGATCCGAGCTTAGCTGAGCTGGTGGTCAAGTTAGTTGTGTCTGGTCCGTCTTCTTTCCGCTCCAGCAAGTGCTTCACGAAATGGTTGAATTTGAAGCTAATTGCCTTTGCTCTTTGACGTGTGATCGGTCCACTTGGCACTTGCGGCGTAAGATCCTCCAAGTCTGGCTCGTTTGACGTTGTTGCGGTTCCGATGTCCTCATCATTCCCTCCCTCTTCCGAAGGTTTTGTCCTCAAAACTGGATTATCACCTGTATCAAAAAAAGATAAGTCAGCAACGTTGAATGTAGAAGAAACATTAAACTCACCTGGAAGCTCCAGCTGGTAGGCGTTGTCGTTGATCTTTCGGATAATCTTGAATGGTCCGTCTCCTCTTGGCGCCAACTTGTTCTTTCTCTTTTGAGGGAATCGCTCGGTCCGCATGTGGAGCCAAACCCAATCTCCTTCCTTGAAGCTTACAGCCTTGCGACTCTTGTTGGCCTGTTTTTGGTAAGCTTCCGTCCTCTTTTCGATGTTGTCTCTAGCCCTCTGGTGCAGTTTCTTGACAAACTCGGCTTTGGTCTCGCCTTCTAAACTAACAATCTCGGCAGGAGGCAATGGTGTTAGGTCTAAAGGCGACTGCGGGTTAAATCCGTAGACAATCTCGAACGGAGATAGTTTTGTGGCCGAGTGGACAGCTCGGTTATAAGCAAATTCAACGAACGGTATGCACTCGAGCCAGCTCTTTATGTTCCGTCCAATGGTGGCCCGAAGCAGTGTAGATAGCGTTCGGTTGACGACCTCTGTTTGACCATCAGTCTGCGGATGGCAAGTTGTCGAAAATACTAATTTAGTTCCGAGCTTTTTCCAGAGAGATCTCCAGAAATGGCTCAGAAACTTTGTATCTCGATCTGACACGATAGTCCTCGGGATGCCATGAAGTCGTACCACTTCCTTGAAAAACAAATTAGCGGTTTGACTCGCATCGTTCGTCTGGGCACACGGAATGAAATGTGCCATCTTCGAAAACCGGTCTACTACGACAAAGATGGAATCCTTGTGGTTTTGCTTTGGTAAGCCTAACACAAAGTCCATGGATATGTTGGTCCAAGGTGTAGTAGGAATTGGCAGAGGCATATATAGGCCATGGGGATGGGCTTTTGACTTGGCCCGTTTACAAATTAGACACCGTGCACAATGGGCCTCGACATCTCGCCTCTGGTGCGGCCAAAAAAAATGCTCTTTTAGCATGTCGAGCGTCTTGTCTACCCCGAAGTGACCCATAAGTCCTCCTCCGTGAGCCTCCCTTAACAACAATTCCCGAATGGATCCTCTCGGGATGCACAATCTCTTTTCCTTGAAAAGAAATCCGTCAAAGAGATAGTACTTGCTGTAGGCTCCCTTTCCGTGTTCTCGAAATATTTCCTTGAAATCATCGTCTGTCTCATACAAATCTTTAATCAATTCGAATCCCAGCACTTTAGCTTCCATGATTGAGATAAGTCCGTATCTCCGAGACAAGGCATCTGCGACGACGTTTTCCTTTCCCTTCTTATACTTGATGACGTAAGGGAACGTCTCGATAAATTCTAGCCATCGTGCGTGACGGCGTTTCAGCTTCGTTTGACCCTTGAGATGTTGAAGGGTTTGGTGGTCGGTGTGAATAACACACTCTCGGGAAAGCAAGTAATGCTGCCACGCCTCCATGGCTCTAACCAATGCGTACAACTCCTTGTCATAAGTAGGATAGTTCAACGGCGCACCGCTGAGTTTCTCACTGAAGTACGCAACCGGTCTGCCACCTTGTGTCAGCACGGCTCCTATCCCGACGCCAGATGCGTCACATTCGACTTCAAATGTTCTGTTGAAGTCTGGGAGAGCTAACACGGGAGCGTGAGTCAATCTGTCCTTAAGGAGCTGAAAAGCTCGATCTTGCTCTTCTCCCCAAGAAAACTCGCGGTTTTTCTTGATCACGGACGTTAACGGAGCTGCAATTGTGCTGAAGTCGCGGACAAAGCGTCTGTAGAAGCTCGCTAAGCCATGGAAACTCCGCACTAGACTGATACTAGTCGGCGTGGGCCAATCCTTTATGGCTTTAATCTTTTCTTCGTCGACTTTTAAACCCTGAGAGCTTACGACAAAGCCGAGGAACACGACTTGATCAGTGCAGAACGTGCACTTCTTAAGATTTGCGTACAACTTCTCCTTTTGAAGTGTACGAATCACCATCTCAAGATGTGACACATGGTCAGAGTACGACGCACTATAGATAAGGATGTCGTCGAAATAAACGACGACAAACTTACTAATGTATGGTCTAAGAACGTGGTTCATTAGACGCATAAACGTACTTGGTGCGTTTGAGAGTCCAAATGGCATGACCAACCATTCATACAGCCCTTGTTTCGTCTTGAATGCAGTCTTCCATTCATCTCCTTCCCGCATTCTGACTTGGTGATATCCGCTCTTTAGATCTATCTTGGAAAACACGGTAGCACCACTAAGCTCATCTAGCATGTCGTCCAATCTCGGAATCGGATGACGATACTTGATGGTGATGTTGTTGATGGCGCGACAATCAACACACATCCTCCAACTGCCGTCCTTCTTTGGAACAAGAAGAACTGGAACCGCACACGGGCTGAGACTTTCCCTGACATACCCTTGGGACATCAGTTCCCGTATTTGGCGCTCAAGTTCTCGAGCTTCCTCTGGGTTAACCCGGTAAGCGGCTCGGTTGGGCAACTGGGCACCTGGAACGAAATCAATGTTATGCTCAATCCCTCTAACTGGCGGAAGCCCAGGAGGCAGCTCCTCGGGGAATACATCGGCATAACTCTCTAGCAGTTCGTTCACCTCAGATGGCAGCTTCAGGTCTATATTTTGAGCACTTAGAAATTCTTTGTACATTAGCAAGATAGTAGGTGTGTCTTTTCTACTAACGGCCTTTCGTATGTCTCCAGAGTTAATAAGAAAGTTTTCATTACGCTTTCTTTCATCCTTGGCCATTTGAACTTGCATCTCATGTACTTCTCGAGGTGTCAATGGTGCTAAGTTATACTTGCGTCGTTCATGCTCGAACGTATACAAGTTCGTTCGTCCGTTGTGTGTAGTTTCCTTATCGAATTGCCATGGACGTCCTAGCAATAAATGACCAGCCTGCATCGGCACTACGTCACATAACACTTGATCCTTGTAACGTCCCACGCTGAATGAAACGTTAACTTGATCGGATATGGGTAGTATAGCCTTGTCATTCAGCCATCTCAGCTTATACGGGTGCGGATGTTTGGTCCTCTTTAAGCCGAGCTTATCTACCATGTAGGCACTGGCTACATTCGCGCACGAACCTCCGTCTATGATCAGCGAGCACACTTTTCCTTGAATTGTGCATCGAGAGTGGAATATGTTCTCTCGCTGAACGACCTCGTCAGGATGAACCATCGTGTTGAGAACTCGTCTCATCATCAAGAGTTCTCCGGTGTCCGGGTATTCAAGGTCGTCTTCTCCGGACTTGTCCAGGTCATCCTCTGCTTCATCCTCTGATTCGTACTCTCCAGCTGGAGTGAGAATCATGGCTCGTTGGTTAGGACACTCCCGAGCCATATGTCCTCTTCCATTGCACTTAAAGCATTGGATGTCTCGACTTCTTGTAGAATGTGTAGTAGTGACCGGCTGCTGAGACGTGCTAGGGCCCGGTCGTTGAGTCTTGGTGAAATCACTCACCTTAGCCTTAAACCGGTTGTCCGTAGCCGGTTGGATGCTCCGTTCAGTTGGTCTGGACACAGGTGTCCAACTAGTCTTAGGTCGAACAACGCTTGAGGCCTTGCGTTTGTTCTGTTGCTCGATTTGAATAGCGAGGTGAAGTAACTCGCTTAAGTCGTGGTACGTCTGCCTCTCGACTTTCCGAGCAATCTTTTCGTTTAATCCGTCCACGAATTGCGCCATAAGACTCTCTAAGGAATCTTCTACTCCTAGACGATTCCTTAAATATTCGAATTCCTCATAGTACTCTTCGACACTCTTACTTCCTTGACTTAAACGTCTAAAGCGTTTTTGTAAGTCTCGGTGAAAGTGCGGTGGAACGTAACGTCTGCTCATGACGTACTTTAGTTCATCCCACGATACTATGTTTCCATACCGGTTTCTTCTTCTCTCGGTACATTCTCTATCCCACCATGTCAGAGCATGGTCGGTAAACTGAGCCGTAGCTAGAGCTACTTTCCTCGGATCGGCATATCGATAGTAGTCAAAGATATGCTCCATCCGACGCTCCCAATCTAAATAAGCCTCGGGGTCCACTCTACCAGGGAACGTGGGAGGGTTAAGCTTTACTTCCGGGGCTTGATGTGTTGGCGGTTGAGCTTGGAAAGGTGGTGGTGGCGGTGGTTGGAAAGGTGGCGGTGGTGGTGGTTGCTCAAAGCCTCGATATGCTTCTTGACGAGAGGATTCCGGGATCTCAGCTCTTGTTGCCGTTAATAGCTCTCCTAGTCGGTCTATGCCTGTGGCCATAGCATTGATTTGACCACTCAGATTCGCCAACATGTGCAACATGGCACTGTTGACGTCAGCGGGGTCCGACTTGTCGGACATTCTGTTTCTTTGAGGAGAACCAGAATAAAAAGATCTTAAGGACTACTTATGCAATTTTTTTTTTCTAAGGATTAATTATGCAAATAATTTTGACCTAGGGACCTTATATGTAATTAATTTTGACCTAAGGACTAAGTATGCAAATAAGTTTGACCTAAGGACCTAGTATGCAAATAAAGTTAATCTAAGGACCTAATATGCAAATAAATTTAACCTAAGGATCTAATATGCAAATAAACTTAATTTAGGGATTTAATGTGCAAATAAAATTAATTTAAGGACCTAGTATGCAAATAAAGTTAATCTAAGGACCTAATATGCAAATAAATTTAACCTAAGGATCTAATATGCAAATAACCTTAATTTAGGGATTTAATGTGCAAATAAAATTAATTTAAGGACCTAGTATGCAAATAAACTTAATCTAAGGACTTTTAATGCAATTTAGCTAAACTAGGAAGCCCTAAAATTTATACAGATTTTTTTTTAATGCAAATAAAACTATATGATAAATTAATGCAAATGAAAACTATATGCTAAATTTATACAAATAAAAATTATATACTAAATTTATGCAAATAAAATAAAGAAATAAAATATATATATGATAAAATTATGCAAAAAAAAAGAAAAAAGAAAAATAAATAATTAAATTATATGATAAAATTATCCTAAATTTTCTAATTGCATTAAATTTTAAAATCAATAAAAAATAGTTAATTTAATCTAGCCCTAGAAAATAGGTAATCTAATCTAAATGTAACAAATTATAATTTAATTTTTTTTTTTTTTTTTTGCAACTCACGCTAACAAAATTTTTTTTTTTTTTTTTTTTTTTTTAAGTGAACTAAAACTAAAATCCTAGAAACCTAAAATTATGCAAATAAAAACTAAATGGCAAAATTATCCTAAATTTTATAATTGGATGAAATTTTAAAATCCTAGAAAATAGCTAATTTAATCTAAATCTAGCAAATGAATTTTTTTTTTTTTTTTTTTATCTCATGTTCAAATTTTGAAATATGACTCTTTTTTTTTTTTTTTTTTTTTTTTTTTTTTTTTATCTCACGCTAATACTGTTTCAAATTCAAATTCAAATTTTTTTTTTTTTTTTTTTTTTCACGCACGAGAATTTAAATTTTTTTTTTTTTTTTTTCTTCTTCTTCTTCACACGTTCAAACTCTTTTTTTTTTTTTTTTTAATTAAAAAAAAAGATTAACAGAAAATAATCAATGTAAAACAAACGAATGCAAAAAAATGAAAAGGGAGAATCTCACCTCTCCTTACCTTGTGCTGATTGCGTGGATGAAGACTGATAATGGATGATGAGTGATGGATCACAAATGATATAGACCAGATTATGACTTAAACCTGAAACACTTGACAAACAAATCAAAAATAACAAAAAAGAAAACAATAGATAGGGTTTATACACTACCCTGCGTCAGGAGCTTCAGCTCTGATACCAAAGATGATACAAGCCTGGATCAGGATCGTGTTGTGTTTGATCAGAAGAGAATCTCGATTCTGGACAATCACAAGATGGGGAAGCGAATTGGACCACTCGAACTATGGATTGATCGAGGTACACCAAGGATGATCCTGCAAACACGTTAGTGGTTTGAAGGTTCACAAATTCTAAGAATTCTACTCGACGGCTAGCTAGGTTTAGACTTAGGGTTTTGTTCATAAAAGTTCTAATTGTTATTAATTGACCTAAAGAGTTTAAATAGTGTTGTCAATAAGTTTCTGGGCGAATTTACTCTTGTCTCATAAAGAAACTTGGCCCAAAACTCAAAAACAGCAAATACAATGCATAAAAAATGGGCCCTAAACATTTGGGCCAACTTTGGACAAAATAAAGAGAAGAAAAATGTGAAAAAAAGAATGAAAGGCCCATCAAAAAGAAGGCCGAAAATTAGAGAAGAAAAATAATTTTTCTACTCTAAACACACTAAGGGTGTTGCCTCGTTAAAACCTCTTTCGGAAAACCCAGTGGGACAAAACCGAAAGTAGGAAAAAGAGTACAATTCCTTAGCATGATTTTACGGTGTCTTTACTTAGTGATAGTAAAGACACCAAGTGAAGCTGGTCGTGCATGAAGAAGATCACCGGTGAGAAGTGGTAGTGATCCGAGCTTAGCTGAGCTGGTGGTCAAGTTAGTTGTGTCTGGTCCGTCTTCTTTCCGCTCCAGCAAGTGCTTCACGAAATGGTTGAATTTGAAGCTAATTGCCTTTGCTCTTTGACGTGTGATCGGTCCACTTGGCACTTGCGGCGTAAGATCCTCCAAGTCTGGCTCGTTTGACGTTGTTGCGGTTCCGATGTCCTCATCAGTATGGGCAGCTCGTCTGATGAAGAATGCCATGCTTGGAAAGATGGTCTTTGAAGGCATTGCTGGTATACTCTCCACCATTGTCTGTTCTTAAGAGTTTAATCTTTGCATTGAATTGGTTAGTGACATAGTTCTGAAAGTTCACAAAGGCTTCTAAAGCTCTATCCTTAGATTGAATCAAAGTTAACCAAGTGTACTTGGATTTTTCATCTATGAAGGTGATGAAGTATTTGTGATTTTCTCTAGATAGGCAAGGAGCAGTCCAAATATCAGAATGCACAAGATCAAAACATTTTGCATAAACTGTCTTAGACTTAGGGAAAATAGACTTGCAATGTTTGCCTAAGATACAAGCTTCACACTCATCATTTTTAAACACAACATTAGGCAACATTAAGCTTAAAGCCCGAGAATGGGGATGTCCTAATCTAGCATGCCACAACGCATTATTAGCATAAGCAGAAGTAGAGTCTAAAGAGCATGGAACAGAAGATAAAACAAATTCTGAACTAATCTACCAATCCAGATGACAAATCGCAACAAAGACTTCTACTTCCAATATCACAAATCGAAATCTCAGAGTAACTTCACCTCTATGAATCTTTAGAGAAGGCGATCATTCAGGATTTGAGAAAATAGAACCTTACTTGGAAGAACAGACCAAGAACGATGATGAATTTTCCAGAACTTTCGTGAGGAAGACGCAATTGAGACTTGCGATTGAAGATTCTGAAGAACAGAGTCGAAACTAAGCAATCTCACCCAATTCTTGACATAGAATTCAAATGAACTGTAGATCGGCTCTTTCTGATGACAATTCACAGGAAATAGAAGATCCAGAAGACGAAGAACACAAGATCAAGTTTCGCGATCAATAACAGAAAAATGGTGCGAAGAGGAAGATTCGAAAATCCGTGAACAGATCGAGATCGATCTTGAGAAATCGATCAAATGGAACACAGATCGGTGCTTTCTGATGATGATTTATGTAAGAACTACAATCCAGAAGATCCGATTAGCCAGAACGAAGATTTCCAGGTCGCGATTATTCAAATTCGATTTTGGCGCCAAGAACAGAACAGAACCTTCGACTTCAAGATTTCGATTATCTTCGATCAAATCGTGTGATCTTAACAGAGAAAGAATCATAAGCCACCGATGATGGATCCTTTAGAGAAGATAATGGAAGACTGATGAAGAATTCGCCAGAAAACTCAATATAGAATCACGATCTTCGCGGGTGGGTTAGATTGAAAGGTAAGGATGAAGTTTCGAAGAGAAACAAAGAGATTTCGAAGAAAACCAAGGAAATTTGCAGGAAACCTGCTCTGATACCATGTAAACTTGAGGATTTAAGAATGATTTAGGGTTGAAGAGTTAGAATTGAGAGAGAATAGGAAGAAAAGGAATCGCATGTAAAGAAGAAAGAGATTGAAGAATGTAGAATCAAAAATTTTATTAAGGAGTATTCACCGTTACAAGAATGATTAGAAGAGTATTTATACTAAGCTTCCTAGGTGTGTTTGGATACAGGGTTAATCTAAATACTTATCTAAACATGGATACCAAACACTCTCATAGTCGCCCATAATGATCCTCCTCATAATCCTTTTATGATCTAACAAAAAGGAGCCTCCTTTAAAGGTTTTAGCGCGGATTGTACGGATTCTGCAAAACCCTTGCCGAGGAAGACGAGTACGGACACTCTTGGAATCAGCTAAAGACGCCTCCTTTCAAGCTTCTAAAACCACAGACGAGCTCAGGGAGACCCTTCGACCTAAATACTGAAGAAAGGAATGGCGGACAAGGTTTAATGAAGAGCGAATGCTCTAAACTTGTTTCGACCAAAGCAATAGTCACTCAAGCTTTAAGGTTAAGATAAAAGGAAAGATTTGCGGAATGAAAAGAGACTTTGAGCGCTTAACACTGCTCTGATACCATGAGAGTTTAAGAAGTATAGAAGATTAGAGAAAGAGAGAGACCGAGTATGGTGAAGCCGCCAATAAGGCCAAAAGAGAAGTAGCAAGAATCGATTACTTCATATTATTATTGTGTCTACAAATGAGGAATACATAGCCTTAAATAGGAAGCTAGCTAGGGATAAGAGAGATTACATATAAGACCGTTATACACTTGCTTATCACTTATACACATTCGCTTATCACACAAGCTTCCTTATCACTCATAATGTAACCTTCCTTCCTTATCACATTGACCAAGAGCTTGCTTATAACCTTCTGGCCGTGAGTTACCTCTTGTAGTTTATGTCCAACACTCCCCCTCAAGCTAAGTTCTGATGAAGAGCTTTAGCTTGGAAACCATAAACAACCACCTCATTAAAAACCTTATGATGTAAAACCCATTGGGACAAAAGCATCATAAGGGAAAAAGAGTATGATTGCTTATGGTTAGAGGAATCATGGAGAAGACATGTCAATGAGTCCAAGCCTTGGTAGAATGGACTCATATACCTTAGACGTTGTTGATTTGGTGAAGATATCCGCAAGCTGATCCATACTTCTGGTGTAGCATGGTAAAACTATTCCTTGCTCCACTGCTTGCCTCACCTTGTGGCAATCAACTTCTATGTGCTTAGTTCTCTCGTGGAATACAGAATTAGAGGCTATGTGGATGGCTGCTTGGTTGTCACAGTGCATGGTCATTGGTCGAGCAGTCTCCACTCCCAAATTCTTTAGAATAGCTTTGATCCAGGTTAGTTCATTGGTAAGCTTTTTCATAGCACGGTATTCGGCCTCTGCACTGGAACAGGATACAATCTTCTGTTTCTTTGTCTTCCATGTGACCAAATTTCCTCCAACAAAGGTACAGTAGCCTGTGGTGGACCTCCTGTCTTCCCTATCACCGGCCCAATCCGCATCACAGTATCCCACTATTTCTGAACTTCCATTCGTTCCCATCCAAATCCCATGCTCTGAGGTGCCTCTCAAGTATCTAAGAACTCTTTCCAGCATGTTCCAATGATGGACTTTTGGTTCTTGCATATGTTGGCTAACCTGATTCACAGAGAAACACAAATCAGGCCTAGTAAGCGTTAAATAAATTAACTTACCTACTAGTCTTCTGTAGAGCTGTGGATTGTTGTATGGTTGATCTTCAATCTCCCCCTTACTGATAGCCTTGTAGCTGTCTTCCATGGGTGTGTATTGGACGGTCTAGTTACATTGGTTAGTGTCTGCTCAGCCTAAGTATAAGCATCTTGGTCTCATGATAAGGGAAGGGTGATAAGGAAGGAAGAGCTACTTATGCAAGTGATATGATAAGGAAGCGTGTGTTGATAAGCTATCCTATAATGGTCATATATATATGTAACTCTACTTATCCCTAGTCTAGGTTACCTAGGTATCTTTCTATTTAAGCCAACATGTGACTCTTCCTTCCCTCTTCAAACCCACGCCTAGGAGAGCTTCTAGAAGGTGTCTTGGGCTTGTTTGGGCTTACTTAATTCAGGCCTTGTGCTGCACAAGTGTGGACAGACCCTGGGCTTCACTCCTTGGGCTTCACTCCTTGGGCTTCACTTCATTATCTCAGCCTAATGCACAGACCTTGGACTTCTGATTTGGGCTTGGGCTGGACAGACATTAGCCCAACTTGTTCTAGGCTGGAAGGTCCTTTTGCAAGCCCATCTCTTGTCTTTATTTCTTCAGTCCAATACTCCCCCTCAAACTTAGCATTAGGAGTTTGCTAATATGCTAATGCTGAGCTTGGACTTGGCTGACCTTGTCTTCTAGACTTTGGATTTGGTCTTGGCTCCTTTTACTTACTTCTGTCTAATACTCCCCCTCAAGCTTGATCTTAAAGATCCAAGAGCAAGCTTGGAACTTTGAAGAGCTCCCTCATTAAAAAAAACCTTAGCATGGAAAACCCAGTGGGACAAAACCAAGCTAAGGGAAAAAGAGTGGAGCCTTCTTAGCCTAGGGATTGGCCAGTGGGTCTATGAATCTCAGGATCATCTTGATGGACTTCATAGACCCTGGATCATGGCCGCCATAAATGGCAAGTAAGAACTTCCTTCTTGCTTCACACTTTTCTTGAAGCTGCTTCTTATGACCAGCGCTTGTCTCCCTCTCTCTTCTGATCTTTAGTCATTTTGAGATTTGAACTGATCCGGCTTGGTACATAAGTACCTTGTTTGAACTTGGAATGATAAGGAGGAGTGATGGCTTTAGCTTAATCATTTGAAAACTCCTCAATCCGCCTTTCTTGCCTCTTCTTTGAAGCTTTTGGTTTGATTTGTTGATACCACACTTGTGAACAATCTCCCTTAGCTCCTCTCTCTTCTTTGAGTTTGATTACTCATGCAACTTCATGGGCTGATTAATCATCTTTTTTTTTTGATGCAAAAACTTATGCTTTGAGCTGACTCATCACCTTCCACCTGCTTGTCCCTCCACTTGTGGGTTTTGACAGCATGATGGCCCTTGGTTCTAGTCTCAAGCTTGTGATGCACCTTGTAGTTTTGTTGTTGTTTCTTCAACCGCTTCTTTCTTTGATCTTTCTTTTCAGTATTCAATGTACTGACTTTCTTTATTTTGAAGCTTATCTGGTTCTTAGCAGCTTCTCCAGAGACTTATCAACACACACCACCAAGTCTTATGGATCCAATTGTACAGCTTCTTTAAAAAACACCAATGACTAAGCTGATTCATCATCAGCGCCTTCTTGGTTGTAGTGAACTCATACTCATAAGACAACTTCTTCAAACACTTCTGCAACTCCAAATGTACTTCTTTCAGGCATTGACTGATGTGGTGACTGGCTTTCTTTTGTTACTCCATTTCCATTGTGAGAATTATATTGTAGTATCAGTCACTCAGAACTCTGCTTTCTTGGCAGCACCTTGTGGCCACGCCTTTGAGTGCTCCTTGGTAGACTTTGAATTTGGTGCACCTTCAAGACAACTTCACTTCATTGGAGAGGTCTAATCTAATAGGCTTCATCTTCATGAAGTCTGAGAATACTAGACAATTTAGTAGCTTCTCCAGTCTTGCAAATATCCGCCATCACCTTCTCTTTTGATCCCAACATTGTCTGCCTCTTCTTTCTCAGAGTTGGTCAGCCTTGTTCAAGGATGAAGACTTTGGCCTTCTATGCTTCTTCAACTTCAAGTACATTGTGCTGTGTTGGTCACGTCTTATAATTCCTTGTTGGTACGAATCTGATGGATGCTCATCTCACCCCTCCTCAAGCTTGACTCAGAGAATAAGAGTATGAGTCAAGTTTGGAAGGATGAGCATCAATGATCACCAATGATACTGGACCACCTTTCTTCAAGAATGCCTTCTTGTTTGCGTTAGCTATGCTCTCCAAATTCAGGAATATACATCCTTTGATGTAGGCTCTGATAGGAGGAGGTTGCTTCCACCTTCAGGAATATACACTCTCTGGTGTAGGCTCTGATAGGTGGTGTCATTTCTTGTTGGCTTTTGTATTCCAGGCCAAATTGCCTCATGATTTTCACGGATTGACTGCCTTCTATGCAGCATAGGTGGCCTTCCATTTCTTCACTCAGGAATATACCCTTGAAGGATAGGCTCTGATGTGTAAGGTATTGGTAGAGTGCCATTCTTGCCAATATGTTCACTCCTTTAGTCCTTCATGATTTGGTTTTGCTTTGTATGAATCCCTGCTTGCCATCGTTTCTTTGAGGCTCTCATGGTCTCCTTTACCTTAAACAAGTCATAAAGAAGAATAATTTTAAGTATGCCATGAGGAATATCAAAGTTATAAATGTGCAATTAAGAGTGTTGGAATGGGTTAATAAAGAGTCCCGTGCAAAGTTAGGGACTTCTGGAAGGACCGTGCAAAGTTGGGGACTTCCGGAAATCAATAATGTTGGATTGAAGTTACAAGAAGAAAGAGGTCCGTGCAAAGTTGGGGACTTCCGAAAGGTCCGTGCAAAGTTGGGGACTTCCGGAAGGTCCGTGCAAAGTCGGGGACTTCTGAAAATCAATAATGTTGGATTGCAGTTACAAAGAGGAAAGAGGCCCGTGCAAAGTTGGGGACTTCCGGAAGGTCCGTGCAAAGTTGGGGACTTCCGGAAGTACCGTGCAGAGTTCGAGAGTTCTGGAAATCACAAAATGCAAATTCCGGGAGTTCCAGAAAGAGCTGTTGGGAGGATAAGGTTTCCAGAAAAGCAAAAGGAAAAGCAAAAGGAAAAGCAAAAGCAAAAGTAAAAGCAAAAGCAAAAGGTGGTCAATAAAGCAAAAGGAGAAGGCATCTTCTCTTTTGCATACAGCATCTTTTTAAATCCTTTAGAGGCTCCCATACAATGTATCTAGACTTGTTTTCCTTTCAAAAATTCGTGGCCTTGCTCTATATAAAGCAGGCTTCACCATTTGTAACTTTTTAAGCAATTCTAATAAGAAAAAGCTTCTATCTCTCTCTCTCTTTCTAGGTTACGAATTTCCCTCTTTTCTTCTTTTGTTCTTCATTTGTTCTTCATAAAATAGCTTAATCTCTTTCAAATCTAACATGGTATCAGAGCAGTTGCTCTTATTCTGTTGTATTTCCGCATAAAATTTACTTCTTTGAAATCTGTTTTTCTTGACAAGAACACCATTGTTGAATGGATGGAGGTTTCAAACCCAGGAAATCCATGAAAAAAAAACTCTTCAAATTCGTGGTTTAGCTTCAAAGTTCATACTTTTGAGTGCTAAATCAAACATCCTAAAGGCAAGAAGTGTTCTTGAGCTATTTTCTTCTTTAAAAACGTTTTTTCTTTATCAAGAACACCAATGGTGTAAGGATGGAGGTCTTAAACCCAGGAAATCCGTGAGTAACACCTCTAAATCATGTGTTTTGGCTTTGAAGTTTATGCTTTACTGTGCCAAACCAAGCGGCCTGAAGGTCCTTTCTCTGATTTTGTGTTATTGAGCTTATTTTCTGTTGCAAAACTCCATTAATGTACAGATGCTTTCTGGGTTTAAGCTCTGTGTCTGTACATAATCTTTAAAATCTTGTGTTTTGCTTCAAAATTTCTTCCTGTCTTAATTAAACAAGCAGCAAATGTTGTACACACTAAAGGTGTGTCCTTAATCTCAAAATGCTTCTTTAAAACTGCTTGTTCTTGTGTCTGTCTTTTGTTCTAAGAGATTATAAGCTTGGACTGATAGGTTATAGTGCCTTTCCTTTGTGAATATAAGACACTATAATCACAAACTGCTTAGAATTCCTTGGATATCAGACTGCAAGCGTTTTGGAACCTTGGGCATGTCCTCCTTGTTATGAAGTGAGTGATAATTAATCCCATTGTATCTTGTTGTTTTTTAAGTCTTGCAGTTCTGGTCAGATTCATGATTATTCCTACAATATTGAATCATGGCTAAAATGGTTAAGCTAATAAGAAGAGTATGCTCTGTGGTTCTCACTAATGGATCTTTCACATCAGAAATCTTATTAAGCTAGAAATCGCTTGAAAGCCTTGTTAAATCCTATTGTAGTGTTGCAAAGAAGTAATGAAATGAGTGTGAACCCATAAGCCTTTAATGTGCATTCTTATGGATATAAGACACTTAGAGAAGGGTCAAATTAATCACTTATTTCTTACTCAAACAAACTGATATACTTTGAAATCTTAGACTTGTGTTCATTCTTATGAACTATGGGACTCATCTGTCCATCAGTCCATGATTGTCTGTATTGCGGTTTGATACATGAGTCTTGGCTTGTTTTAAAACCTTGGATTAAGTTTCTTTCCTTATGAAATGAGGAAGACCAAAGTCCATTGAAATTTTTAAGGGAATTCTTGCCTAGCTGTGGTATGATAGAGAACCATGCCTAAGGTCTTAAGGTTGGATTAAAAGTATGCTCTGTGGTTGCCACTTAAATGGAACCTCCACATCAGAAATCATCCTAATCTAATAAAAGCCTTGTAAGCATGATGCATCCAATTATACTCATATAAGGTTTTGGAAAGGAGAACCATGGTTGGATGCAATGCATCAGAAACTGTGATGAATCCAATGATCCAAATTTAAACCTTAAAGATAAGAGAGAGAGAGATATATATAAAGAGGGAAGTGAACCTTGGCTAATTGTGCAAAGCATTTAGGGCCTTGTTGAATCCAAAAGTCCTCTTGAGTCTTAAGGGAAGAGAACCTTGCTCTTCTTCACTCTTATGAGTATAAGAAGTCATGATGAATCCAAAAGTCCTTAAGAAAATAAAAGTTAATTTGTTTGATAAACTTTTTAAATCAGTCTCATGGGTTTGCTCTTATGAGTTTAAGCCTTGAAGACATGATAAGACTTGTGTTTGGTTTGTTTTATTTTTGCAGGAATTCTTCCAAACCACCAGTGAAGAGAAGTCCCAATGGAGGAGCTCAATCTGAGAAGGAAGAACCTTCAATCCCAATCATTCAGATTCGCTCTCCTTATGCTGAACCGCAAAGGCTTAGTATCAAAGCCTTTGTCCATGAAAAAGGCTATTTCTAAACCTTTATCTATGTCATGTTGACTTAAGTGGTGATTTAGGGCAATTGTGAACTTTGGTGAATTATGCTTTGCATTTAGGACTAAGTTGAATCCATATGTTCCTTTGAAGTATCTTAAGGGAAGTGAACCTTGGTTTCCATACACTATCATGAGTATATGGGATCATGTTGAATCCAAAAGTCCTTAAGGAAGTCTTTGTGTTTATTCTGCTTATATTATACTATAATCTCTTTAATCTTTTCCTAAATCTCTCTAAACTCTCTTTAAACTCTCTTAAAATCTCTTTAAATCTTAAACTCTTTTATAATCTTGTTTAAACTCTGCTTACTTTCAATCTCTGGTTACTAAAATCTCTGGTTACTTAGATCATATTCTCTATTTCATTGTGTTGAAATTATCTGCCTTAGCTTAAATGATTCGTGTCCTCTTATTGTTTTCATCTTGATCATTTAAAATCTCTGATATTCCTCATGGCAAACTTATAATCTTTCTTCTTTATATCTTATTTAAGGATAAAGAAGACCATGAGAGCCTCAGAGAAAAGATGGCAAGGATGAGTTCTTGTAAGAATACATCAAGTCATGGAAGGCTTAAGGGCTATGAGTTGAAGAGGCTACAAGGAATGGTACTCATGGTTTCTGCAAGCCGCCTACATTTGGAGAGCACAAGGAAACCAACTCTGGTCTCTTGATATTGCTATGATGTCAAGGGAAGCACAAAGATGTGGCAAGATGACTATGCAGATGAACATGGAGTAAGAATATCCCAGAGCCTACCCAAGTTTACATTCTGAATGTAGAAAGAAATGCCCATCTATCAGAGCCTACACCAGAGAGTATATATTCCTGAAGATGGAGAAAGAAAGCAGCTTATCTATCAGAGCCTACACCAGAGAGTGTACATTCCTGAAGATGGAGAAGGAAGAACAGCACACTTATCAGAGCCTGCACCAGAGAGTGTATATTCCTGAAGGTGGAAAGCAAAGCTTACTCAACAAAGAGGTCATTCCTGAAGCCTAGAAGAAACATGACCTAAAGCCCCGGTGACCATCGGCCTTAAATCTGTTCAAATGGAGCTCATTTTTTCTTCAAACTTGTCTCTTTTGGTCGGAGAGTCAAGCTTGCGGAGGGGAGAGAATGAGCATCCATCCTATACCGAATTCAAATCCAAGAGAAGTGTGTGAAGAACTCGGCCTTATCATGCCAAAACCAGACCAGACAGAACATTTGGCGTTGAGATCAAGCGAGATGACTATGTGGTGTTTGCTAGCTCATACAAGCCGGTCAAAGCTTAATACCAGCCGACCGTCCACAATGTCTTGACCATGGACAACACTTCTATAAGAAGTCCAGACCTAGTGGGAAAGAAGTGTTCATCTCTTGGATAATAAGATAAAGATGGTGTATGTGTGGCTTTGAAGAAGATGTCTAAAGGTTCAAAGGAAAAGAAGGGTTCAACACAACCTGAGTTAGAACCAAGGGCCACCATGCTCCTGAAGAAGTAATATGGTGGAAAGTGATGAATCAGCTCAGGATTGTGATTAAAAGTAACTGGAAGATTTGTCACAAGATGTGTTAATCAATCCAGAGTTACTTCAAACAAGAAAGTGGCTGAAAAAGCTACTAAGAAACTACAAAGGTGTAGCAGAAGCTTGAGATTAGAACCAATGGCCATCAAACAGTCAGAACCCACAAGTGAAGGGACAAAATGTTTGTCAAAACCCATGATGCAAATGGAGAGGCAAACTGTCAGAATTCACAAGTGGAGAGGCATGCAAATGGAAGGTGTTGAATCAGCTCAGAAGCTTGTATGGCTGCGCCAAGATATCAATCTTCCCAAGGAGTTGCCGTGAGTAATCAAGTTCAAATGATGGATTGGAGCTAAGGAAGGTTGCATACAAGTGTGGTATCAACAATCAATCCAAAGACTCCAAAGAAGAGGCAACAAAGGGCGGTTTTATAAGAAGGAATGAAGTAAATGAAGTTCAGAAGTAGCAGACATACTTGGCTGACACTCTTCATCAACATTCCAAACAGATGCAAAGGAAGATCCTAAACCATCCTATATATATTTTTGAATAGGTCTATCTCTTGTGAATTGATGCATGCGTTTGTGTGTGCTGAAACAGGTACAGTTTGGAGCTTGTGCTAAAGCCGGATTTATTAACCTTCTAAAGGACAAGAGTTCAGAAGAAAGGGGAGATAAGTACCGGTCTATGAAGAAGCTTCTAGCTACTCCAACTTGTGAAGCAAGGAAGAAGTTCACACTTGCTGATTCAAGGAGGCCATGATCCAGAGTCTATGAAGTCCACCAAGATGGTCCTAAGGTTCATAGACTCACTGGCCAATCCCTAGGCTGAGAAGACTCTACTCTTTTTCCCTTAACAAGGTTTTGTCCCATTGGGTTTTCCTTGTTAAGGTTTTTAATGAGGGAGTTCTTCAAGGTTCCAATCTTGACCTCCGGATCTCCTATGGTCAAGCTTGAGGGGGAGTGTTGGAATGGGTTAATAAAGAGTCTCGTGCAAAGTTAGGGACTTCTGGAAGGACCGTGCAAAGTTGGGGACTTCCGGAAATCAATAATGTTGGATTGAAGTTACATGAAGAAAGAGGTCCGTGCAAAGTTGGGGACTTCCGAAAGGTCCGTGCAAAGTTGGGGACTTCCGGAAGGTCCGTGCAAAGTCGGGGACTTCTGAAAATCAATAATGTTGGATTGCAGTTACAAAGAGGAAAGAGGCCCGTGCAAAGTTGGGGACTTCCGGAAGGTCCGTGCAAAGTTGGGGACTTCCGGAAGTACCGTGCAGAGTTCGAGAGTTCTGGAAATCACAAAATGCAAATTCCGGGAGTTCCAGAAAGAGCTGTTGGGAGGATAAGGTTTCCAGAAAAACAAAAGGAAAAGCAAAAGCAAAAGTAAAAGCAAAAGCAAAAGGTGGTCAATAAAGCAAAAGGAGAAGGCATCTTCTCTTTTGCATACAGCATCTTTTTAAATCCTTTAGAGGCTCCCATACAATGTATCTAGACTTGTTTTCCTTTCAAAAATTTGTGGCCTTGCTCTATATAAAGCAGGCTTCACCATTTGTAACTTTTTAAGCAATTCTAATAAGAAAAAGCTTCTATCTCTCTCTCTCTTTCTAGGTTACGAATTTCCCTTTTTTCTTCTTTTGTTCTTCATTTGTTCTTCATAAAATAGCTTAATCTCTTTCAAATCTAACAAAGAGTTCATATAAAACAGTAGCAAAGATCAATTCAACTAAAGTAACTAGATTAGAGACATCAACTAGATTAGGGACAAAGCTCACACACCATTAAAGTGGAGGAGAGAAGAATTAATTTAATCAAACTTCAATGGACTTAGATGTTTCACATTTCACAAGAAGGGAAACATTGTCCAAGGTTTTAAAACAACATAAACCACAAGTCTAAACAACAACTACAATGAACTTAAGTGTCTCTCATTTTATAAGAAAGAAGACAAGTCCAAGGTTTTAAAAAAACTTGTGGTTCGTTATCCAAAGAGTTCTAAACATATATGGCTTGAAGTGTCTAACATTCTCAAAGGAAAGACACTAATACCCAATAATTCAAGTTTATTGTCAAATGGATAATAGAAAAATGTTTTTTTTTTAATTTAAAAATTAAAGACAAGAATTTTAAAATCCGAAAAATGTGACTTAGAGTTCGGAATGTGGTTTAGGGAGAAGAAGAGAAGAGAATAAGAAACCTAACCCTTCTCTAAGTGTCTTATATCCAAAAGGATGCACTTTAGAGACCAATGGGTAAATAATAAAGACAACCACTCTCTTCTTTCTCTCCCTTGTAATTTTTCATTACTACCACCATTCATTCCTCTTTATTGTCACTTATTCAACCAAGGTTCATGAGAACAATGGAAGAACACAAAGAAAACCATGGGTATTTTCTTTTACCCACTGGTCAAAAAAAACAAAAATTCAAATTTCAAATCTATTATCCACTGGATAAAGCTATAATCCAGCGGTTACAAGAAAACGGCTGAGAATTCTGAAAAACGGTTTCTTGGAGATGAAAGATGAGAGATTGAATTGAAGAATGTTATGAAGAATTCTCAAGAAATAAAAGATCATAATCTCTCACAACTCAGCACCATTAGGTTTTGAGGATTATTCAATCTCAGAGTGAGTAGATTATAAAGATTTATTGCAAGAGTAGGAAATGAATTTGCTTGATTCAAAACCTTGCTCTGATACCATGTTAGAATTTGCGGATTAAATAGATATAAGAGAGTTTACAAAAGAGTTTGGTTGGAGATTTTGGGTAGAATGAAGAACAAGAGAATAAACTAAGAGAATGAGAGAATGGAGAATTTGTGAAGGATGAGTATATTTCCTTGATTGATTTATGGTGAGCATACAATGTATTTATAGCCAAAGAGTAGAGAATAAGACCAAGGCACTTCACCACATGGTGAAAGTGACAGCTCATAACAGCTAGAAATTCAAATTGGTTAAGCCAACATGTGACTCTTCCTTCCCTCTTCAAACCCACGCCTAGGAGAGCTTCTAGAAGGTGTCTTGGGCTTGTTTGGGCTTACTTAATTCAGGCCTTGTGCTGCACAAGTGTGGACAGACCCTGGGTTTCACTCCTTGGGCTTCACTTCATTATCTCAGCCTAATGCACAGACCTTGGACTTCTGATTTGGGCTTGGGCTGGACAGACATTAGCCCAACTTGTTCTAGGCTGGAAGGTCCTTTTGCAAGCCCATCTCTTGTCTTTATTTCTTCAGTCCAATACTCCCCCTCAAACTTAGCATTAGGAATTTGGTAATATGCTAATGCTGAGCTTGGACTTGGCTGACCTTGTCTTCTAGACTTTGGATTTGGTCTTGGCTCCTTTTACTTACTTCTGTCTAATAAGCTCCCCCTCACGTTCCACCTTGTACCCTTCTTCTAGGGGAGTCTTCGCTGGTTTAGCTTCTAATCTTCCTGCATCAACTAGAAGATCAAGTGTGTACTTCCTTTGTGATAAGAAGAGGCCTTCTTGTGTTCGGCATACTTCTATCCCTAGGAAGTACTTTAGTTCACCCAAGTCTTTTATATCAAACATAGATTTAAGATAAACCTTAGTGGATTGAATTCCTACCTTGTCATTCCCTGAGATGATTATATCATCTACATAGATGAGAATGACTACAATACCTGTTTGACTTTGGAGTGTGAAGAGGGTATGATCTGCCTCAGACTTTCTAAAGCTCCTATCTCTAAGTGTGATACTTAGCTTATGGTACCAAGCTCTTGGTGACTGTTTGAGGCCATAGATAGCTTTTCTCAGCCTTAGAACCTTTCCTGGAGTCACCGTATCTTCAAGGCCTGGTGGAGGTGTCATATACACTTCATCTTCTAGTTCTCCTTGTAGGAAGTCATTCTTGACATCCATCTGCCACAACTCCCAATCAAGGTTAGTAGCTAAAGAGAGAAGAACTCTTACAGTGTGTAATTTGGCTACTGGTGCAAAGGTGTCATTGTAGTCTTCTCCATAGGTCTGAGTGAACCTCTTGCAACTAGTCTTGCCTTGTATCTTTCTATCTCTCCATTGCTCTTGTATTTAATGGTAAAGATCCATCTGGAGCTCACTGTCCTCTTGTCCTTAGGTAAATCAGCCTCATCCCAAGTGTGATTGATGTCCATGGCATTGCATTCAGCCTTAACTGCATCTCTCCACACTTTAAGCTCCTTTGCTTCCTCATAGTTTCTTGGTATATGTTCTTGGTTGAGGACTGCTGCAAATGCTTGATGTTCTAAGGGAACATGAGCTAGGGAGCAAACAGCTTGAGTTGGGTGAGCTACTGCTTGGGCATTGTAGTATACTCTGGTGTTGATCCAATTTGAAGCTGGTCGCCTTTCCCTTTGGCTTCTCCTTAGTACTACTTGGGTGTCTGGTTGGGCCGCCTGTTCTTCTGCTTGTTGTTCAGCCTCAGTTTCGGATTCCTCATGTTCTTCGTGATCATGTACGTGTGAGCTTGTTTCTTGGTTAGTAGGTTCAAGTTCAAGCTCATCACCTTCATTGCCTCCCTCATGATCAAGAGAACTAGCCGCTTGAGTTGTATTAGATGGAGAAGTAGTTAACGGTTCTTGGTGAGTTGCTTTTGGTGCATCTGGTAATGTTATCCCAAGATTCTCCATAAGGTGTCTGAGGTTGGTGGCCCGGTCAGATGTGGATTGGGAGAGGTCTTTGAGTTCATCCCAATTCTTTTCTTCATAGAATCCTGTGGATTCTACAAACTTCACATTCCTAGATACAAGAACCTTTCTTGTCTCTGGATTGTAGCATTTGTATCCCTTTTGAGTAGTTGAATAGCCAATGAACATGGCTTTAATACTCCTGGCTTCCAATTTATATCTTTGTTCTCCTGGAACAAGTACATAACACACACACTGGTGCGATCTCGATAAGCCTTAATTTTAAGGATTTTAAGATCAACCATGAATCAAGCAACCAATACCATTTTTCTCAACTATCTAGATATGATGGAGATTATGGTCTTGCCAAAACTCAATTGGTTCATGGTGAATCAAGAGATGGTCGAATTTTCCTTCTGTTGGACCGTAGTGAGCTAGTTCGACCACCCATGCAAGTTCAAGAGGCTATAATTGTTTTTGATGATTCAAGGCACGTCTTAGCTCATCCACATACAAGGGATAAGGCCCAAAAGGCCCAAAAAGACACCAATGAAAAGTTGGGCCTACTCAAGGATGAGCCCAACAAGATGAAGATTGAGCAGGGCCCATATTGGCCCATGAAGTTTAAGGATCGACCCCCATGGGCTATTATAAATAGATGTGGACGTGGCCCAATTAGAAAATAAGATTAAAAATAAACCAGTCTGTTGGTTTAATATATTTTTGGTTTGTAATTAATTATTTAATTTAAACCATAAGATTAGATAGGATAGACCAAAGAATTTGTTGGCACAAAATTAGGATCAGTTAGTTAGCATATTCTTTTGGTAGACATAATCTTGTTAGCATAAAATTAGGATCAATTAGTTAGGATATTATTGTTAGCATAAAATTAGGAATTAACTAGTTAGAATTTTATTGTTAGAATAAAGTAGTTAGGATATTTCTTTTTGTAGGCATAATCTTGTTAGGGATTTATGCCTATAAAAAGACTTCCACCCCCTTTGTAAATGCAACATCGAATTTTATAAACTATTTCAAAGCACTTTTGCTTCTTGCTTTCTCTGTTCAGCATAAGAACATTGTTTTTATTCACTTAAGGGTAGAGGAATCTACTGTGAAATTCCATAGCTCTTTGCAGGGTGATCCTGTGCTAGTGGAATCAAACCCCTTCATCATTCACATCAATTGGAGAGTTAGTAACCTCCAATTAAAACCTAATCACCACCATCAATCACTTACCTACAAGGGAAGCTAGTAGCTCTCTTCCATTCAAAATCATCAGTCCACTGCCTAAGGAGAGCTAGTAACCTCCTTAAATCTTCAACACTCATCCTCTTCAAGTCGATCCAGAGGTTTAAACATAACCAGGGCCGCACGGAGTGGTATCAGAGCCTCTTGAAGATTCATAATCTATTCATCATATATCCAGCAAATCTACCATGTATTCTTTTGGGAACAAAAGAAAATATGGAGAGAAGGCAAAACAACAAGCAACAAGGGAGAGAGTTGCACCTACCCAAACTGTGATCCTGAGTGAGAAGCAATTAGAGGATCTAACAGATCTTATCTACAATCAAATGAGAGAAAAAAAATTCCACAAGCCAAGGTGGGAAGCGCCTGATCTAAAACCAGTAAGTCCAAAAAAGCAAGTCAACAACAGAGGTCGATCCCTACTATTTTCAGGAAATAGAAAAGATCCTGAAGTATACTTGCAATGGGAAAGCGATATGGAAAAGTGGCTACAGTTCAACAAAATTCCCAAGGAACTGGAGTTATCACAAGTGGTCTCAGCATTCACAGGAAAAGCACATGAATGGTGGTTAAAGGAAAACCCTCCAACTATCTACAAGAATTCAGTGCTAGATTGGAGAGGTCTTAAGGCACGGATGCATGAAGAATTTGTAGAGCAGTACCAATCCACCCCAACCAGAGTGACGTCTATATCACCATCAGCTAAGGAGCTCAAAATAAATAAACATGAAGAAGATACAGAAGATTCCATCTTGCAGACTATCAACAAACCCAAACAAGACATACAACCAATCAACGGATCATACAAACCAGACCCAGAGGAATTAAGCAACAAATCGACTTGTTACAGAAGCTCAACTCATCAAGAAATCACTGAAAAAAATAATTGGATCAAAATCTATTCAGATGAAGGAGATATTAAACTTCCAAGTCGGCAAACGACCATTGAATCCGAAGGACATAATCGTTTACTTATTGAAGGACCCCAAGAGAACCATGATGAAACAAGTTGTAAACAAACATGTTTTGTAAAGCTAATACTTCATAGGGGCATTTCGAATTGGATTCATGTCCAAATTCCTTATGGTTTAAAAGTTATTCAACTTATAAACCAGGAGATGCTCGGATTGCCATATTTGGAAGCTTACGGGTTCAACCACTTACAAACCAGAATTTGGCGACCAGGAGAGAAATATAATCATTCTGGAGACATATCTAATCATCCAGGAGGTTTATCAATAAACTTGGAGGGTTCGGATTTGAGGACAAATCCTTTTAAAGGAGGAGGGGATGGTGCGATCTCGATAAGCCTTAATTTTAAGGATTTTAAGATCAACCATGAATCAAGCAACCAATACCATTTTTCTCAACTATCTAGATATGATGGAGATTATGGTCTTGCCAAAACTCAATTGGTTCATGGTGAATCAAGAGATGGTCGAATTTTCCTTCTGTTGGACCGTATGAGCTAGTTCGACCACCCATGCAAGTTCAAGAGGCTATACTTGTTTTTGATGATTCAAGGCACGTCTTAGCTCATCCACATACAAGGGATAAGGCCCAAAAGGCCCAAAAAGACACCAATGAAAAGTTGGGCCTACTCAAGGATGAGCCCAACAAGATGAAGATTGAGCAGGGCCCATATTGGCCCATGAAGTTTAAGGATCGATCCCCATGGGCTATTATAAATAGATGTGGACGTGGCCCAATTAGAAAATATGATTAAAAATAAACCAGTCTGTTGGTTTAATATATTTTTAGTTTGTAATTAATTATTTAATTTAAACCATAAGATTAGATAGGATAGACCAAAGAATTTGTTGGCACAAAATTAGGATCAGTTAGTTAGCATATTCTTTTGGTAGACATAATCTTGTTAGCATAAAATTAGGATCAATTAGTTAGGATATTATTGTTAGCATAAAATTAGGAATTAATTAGTTAGGATTTTATTGTTAGAATAAAGTAGTTAGGATATTTCTTTTTGTAGGCATAATCTTGTTAGGGATTTATGCCTATAAAAAGACTTCCACCCCCTTTGTAAATGCAACATCGAATTTTATAAACTATTTCAAAGCACTTTTGCTTCTTGCTTTCTCTGTTCAGCATAAGAACATTGTTTTTATTCACTTAAGGGTAGAGGAATCTACTGTGAAATTCCATAGCTCTTTGCAGGGTGATCCTGTGCTAGTGGAATCAAACCCCTTCATCATTCACATCAATTGGAGAGTTAGTAACCTCCAATTAAAACCTAATCACCACCATCAATCACTTACCTACAAGGGAAGCTAGTAGCTCTCTTCCATTCAAAATCATCAGTCCACTGCCTAAGGAGAGCTAGTAGCCTCCTTAAATCTTCAACACTCATCCCCTTCAAGTCGATCCAGAGGTTTAAACATAACCAGGGCCGCACCACACACCCAAAGACTCGTAAGATTGAGATAGATGGTTTACTTTTGTTGAGTACCTCAAATGGAGTTAAGTCCTCTAAGACTTTGGTTGGTAGGCGATTGATGAGATAGCAAGCTGAGACAAGGGCATCTCCCCAAAATTTCTTTGGAACATTGCTTTGGAACATGATGGATCTCGCCACCTCCATGAGATGCCGGTTCTTCCTTTCAGCCACTCCATTCTGTTGTGGTGTGTATGGACAACTAGTTTGGTGGATGATTCCATGTTTGTCCAAGTATTGCTTGAATGCTAGACTTGTGTATTCTCCTCCATTATCTGATCTAAAGATTTTGATCTTGACATTGTAATGGTTAGTCACATATGCTTGAAACTTAGTAAATGCATCTAGGACCCTATCTTTTGTTGGTAAGAGAGTTATCCAAGTATATTTTGATTTTTGATCTATAAATGTGACAAAGTACTTATGATTATCCCTAGACATGCATGGTGAAGTCCAAACATCAGAGTGAATAAGATCAAAACAATTTTCATAAATAGTTGAGGACTTGGGAAACACTGATCTACAATGTTTTCCAAGTATACAAGCTTCACATTCATTATTTTTAAAAGACATGCTTGGCAACAATAGTTCTAAGGCCCTAGAATGGGGATGACCTAGTCTAGAATGCCAAATAGCACTATTAGCCTTATTCAAAATAGAATTAAAAGCAATAGATAGAGTTGAGTCTGGTTGTATGTCTTCAAGTACATACAAATCATTCTTGGACACTCCTTTTCCAAGAACTTTATTGGTCTTAATATCCTGAAAATAAACATCATTAGGACCAAAGATTGCATAGCAATTAAGATCAGAGGTTGTCTTCTTAACACTTAGTAAGTTAGAGGTAAATGTAGGCATATAGAAGGCAGTTGATTCTTTATCAAACAATTTAAGGTTCCCAATTCCCCTAATTGGTATCTTATCTCCATTAGCTATTAATACATCTCCTAAAGCTGGTTCTATATTGCTCATTAGATTCTTATCACTAATCATATGATGAGAGGCTCCTGAGTCCACAATAAGTGGTTTAGAGGTATTTAAAGCTTGGAATGAGTTACCAGAGAGGTTTGATTCTTTGATTGCCTTGACCAGTGCATCAAGGTCGGATTTCCTCACAAACACTTGTTGGAATGTTGCAAGTGCTTTCCCATCTCCCTCAGTGATTGGCGTGAATGAGCTTGGGCTTGCCTTGTTTCTTGGTTCAAGAGTTACTTCTTGAGTGAGGTTGGCTCTTGGTTGGTTTCCCACTTTTGGCTTTAAGTGTGGATGGAGGATCCAGCACTTGTCCTTGGTATGCCCTTCCTTCTTGCAGTGGTCACAGTATGCCCTCCTTTCTCCATGATTTAAGCCTCCCTTATGGTACACAGCTGCTTTGTTGGCTGAGATGAGTTCTCCTTTGCCTCCAAAGAGACCAAGTGAACCTTGTTCCTTCTGAATCTTATTGCACACTTCTTCAAGGCTTGGAAGGGTGTCTGACCTTAGGAGGTGTTTGATGAGATCATTGTAGGAGGAATTTAAAGTCAAGAGAAGTCCAAAGACTTTATCTTGCTCATGCCTCTCATTCAGAACCATGGGATCCACTGTGCTTGGTCGCATTTCAAGTTCAGCCCATAAGGATCTGAATTTTCCAAAATGTTGAGTGAACTCCATGTCTTCTTGAGTTAACTCATTGATGGCTTTCTTAAATTCAAACACACGGCTGAGATTGGAGGTGTTGCCATAGACATTTTGAAGAGTCTCCCACAGCTCTTTGGCTGTCTCACAGTAGGAGTATGCTTCAAGGATAGTTGATTCAAGTGAGTTTTGAATCACAGATAGGACTAGTTGGTCTTCTTGAAACCACCTGTATTCATTGGTGATAGCCACTTCCTGACCAGTTCCTTCAACCGTGGCATTAGGTGCTTCACTCCTAAGGATGTGGCTCCATAACCCACGGCTACATAGCACTGTCTTGGTGGTTCTAGCCCAGAGGAGGTAATTAACCCCTTTCAAAGTCACTGGAACAACAACTCTTGTGCCTTCCATGATGACTACAAACGATTTAGGTGATGAAAGAGTAGGATGAAGTGTTTTCAAGAAATAAATAATCCTAACCTCTCACAACTCAGCACCACAAGGATTTGAGGATTGTTCAATCTCAGAGTGAGGAGATTAGGAGGATTTATTTCAAGAGTGTACAGAGATTTTGAGAATATAAGAGCCAAGGCTCTGATACCATGTAAGAATATGCGGAATATAAGAGAAGATTAGAGAGAGTTTTCTGAATAAGATGAAGAACAAAAGTATGGAAGACTAAGAGGAAGAGATTTCGTGACAAATGAGAGAGAGAGAGCTGGCGGCTGGTATGAGAGAATTAGAGAATGAGGATTATATTTCCTTGACAGATTAGTTACATAGGTTAGAGTATTTATAGCCTAAGTTACAATAAATACATTAATTACATTAATTAGGCTCACATATTTACTTTCCATAAACTATTTGTTGCCTAACTCTCAAAGGGGAAGTAATTAACTTCCTTTCCAACCTTGAGTAATCGACATCCAGGCCATTAACTTCCTTTCCTTACTTGAGTAGTCGACATCCAAGGTCATTAACTTCCTTTCCTCACTTGAGTAATCGACATCCCAGACCATTAACTTCTCCCAGCCGCCTGTATCTTTCTTCTAGAAGTCTTATAGTTGGGCTTGCTGTCGTGTGTAGATTAATAATAAGAACACAGAGATTGTAGGTTATTGTGATGCAGATTGGACAGGAGACAGAGAAGATAGAAGAAGCACAACTGGCTATTGCACTTTTATAGGAGGCAATCTTGTAACTTGGAAGACTAAGAAGCAAAAGGTTGTATCTTGTTCTAGTGCAGAAGCTGAATACAGGGCCATGAGGAAGCTCACAACAGAATGCATCTGGTTGAAGCAAATCCTCTTTGATATTTTAGGCGAGTGTCTAGAATCACCAATCACTGTCCATTGTGATAACCAAGCTGCCATACACATTGCTTCTAACTCTGTGTTTCATGAGAGAACCAAGCATATTGAGGTTGACTGCCATAAGGTAAGGGAAGCTATTGGAAATGGTACAATTCTACCTTGCTACACAAGGAGTGAAGATCAGCTAGCTGATGTGTTTACCAAAGCTGTAACCTTGAAGACAGGCGGCTCCATCTACCCTAGACTTGGTTTGATGTCTCTTCCACATCAATGATCCCAACATGGAGTGTTATACTCTTTTTCCCTAGAAAAGGTTTTGTCCCAATTGGGTTTTGTAAGTTTTAGAGAGTCTTAGAAAGATTTAGGGAGTATGAAGATTTGAGAGACAGAGATTATGAAGAACATTGTTTTTATTAGAAGATTTCTTGTATGTTACAAGTGAATAACAACTACTCCTTTTATACACTTATTGAAAATCCTAAAACATCTAAAAGAGGAGAGGATAAGGTTCGTATGCTGGCGCCTCCTTTTGTGCTGGCATGGATGACTCAAAAGGTGGCGACTCCAAGACCTTCTAGAATACTTCACTAGCCGTTAGTGATCCTTCCTTACTTGTAGATTTTATTCATTCCAACACTCCCCCTCAAGTTTAAACATGGTTAATGTTTTAAACTTGGACATCAAGAGAATTCACCTCATTAAAAACCTTAGAATGCAAAACCCAGTGGGACAAAAACATTCTAAGAGAAAAAGAGTATGAATTCTTCTTGATAGGAGAGTTACTGGAATGGAAGGTTAGTGAGTCCAAGTTTAGCATGGATGAACTCACAAACCCTTACACTGGCGGCCTTAGTGAATATATCAGCCAACTGATTAGAACTCTTTGTAAAGCAGGGAAGAATGACTCCTTTTTCGATGGCTTCCCTGACCTTGTGGCAATCAACTTCTATGTACTTGGTTCTCTCATGGAAGACTGAGTTTGAGGCTATATGAATGGCGGCTTGATTATCACAGTGAACTGTAGTTGGTGTCTTGCACTCAATGCCAAAGTCTTTAAGTAATGCCCTCAGCCAAATACACTCAGTTGTGAGCTTTCTCATAGCACGGTACTCAGCTTCAGCACTGGAACAGGAAACTACCTTCTGTTTCTTAGTCTTCCAAGTGACTAAGTTTCCTCCTATGAAGGTGCAATAGCCAGTAGTTGACTTCCTGTCTTTCCTATCTCCAGCCCAGTCAGCATCACAATATCCCACAATTTCTGTGTTGTCATTCTTTCCCATCCAGATTCCTTGTAGGTGAGTTTCCTTTAGGTACCTTAGGATGCGATGAACCATTGCCCAGTGGCTCTTCTCTGGAGCTTGCATATATTGGCTTACCTGGTTCACAGCAAAGCACAAGTCAGGTCTTGTGATTGTTAAGTAAATTAGTTTACCTACTAGTTTCCTATAGAGTTTCGGATCCTCAAAGGTCTTGTCATGTTGCTCCCCCTCAGTTTCAGCCTTGTAGCCGTCCTCCAAAGGGGTCTTAACTGCCTTTGCTTCCATCATTCCTGCATTGGTTGGTAAATCAGCCACATATTTCCTCTGTGATATGAATAACCCATCTTTGAACCTGCAAACTTCAATACCCAAAAAATATTTGAGTTCACCAAGGTCTTTAATATCAAACATAGACTTGAGATATTCTTTTGTTGAGGAAATTTCTACCTTGTCATTCCCAGAGATGATAATATCATCTACATATATGAGAATGACCACTATACATTCTTGGCTGTGGAGAGTGAACAATGTATGATCTGCCTCTGACCTTCTAAATCCTCTATCTCTTAGAGTGACATTCAATTTGTGGTACCAGGCCCTAGGAGACTGCTTCAGACCATAGATTGCTTTCCTTAATCTTAAAACTTTCCCTGGTGAAACAGAGTCTTCTAATCCAGGAGGTGGAGTCATGTAGACTTCTTCTTCTAATTCTCCCTGAAGAAAGGCATTCTTCACATCCATCTGCCAAAGATCCCATTCTAAATTCACTGCAAGGGATAGCACTACTCTGATTGTATGCATCTTTGCCACTGGTGCGAATGTGTCCCTGTAGTCATCACCATAGGTTTGTGTAAAACCTCTTGCAACAAGCCTTGCCTTATATCTTTCAATTTCCCCACTACTTTTGTATTTGATGGTGAAGATCCATCTGGAACTCACAGCCTTCTTTCCTTGTGGTAAATCAGACTCATCCCATGTATGATTCTTCTCCATGGCTTTCCTTTCATCTCCAACCGCATCTCTCCAGACTTTGATGTTTTTGGCTTCATCATAGTTTCTTGGTACAATTTCTTGATCAAGACTACCAATGAAAGATTGATGTTCCTGTGGAGACCATGTTGCAAACCGCTTGAGGAGGATGAGCCTCGGCTTTGTTGTTGAAGTACACCCTGGTGTTTTTCCAATTTGATGGTGGGAACCTTTGTCTCGTGCTTCTGCGAAGATTGCAAGTTACTGATTCCATAGTCTCTGCCAAGTCTTGATTTCTCCTATCTTCTGAGTTTATTGTTTCCTTATTTGCTTCTGTTTCTGAATTACTGCCTTGACTGTTGTTTGAACCATCATTTGAGTCAGCGTCGGATTCAACTTGGTCATCCCCTTTACTATTGCTTGGACCAGCGTCTGAAGCCGCTTGATCGTGAGTGTGTATAGAGTTCTCCCCCCCAGGAGTAAGAGGATGAAGAGGATGGAGAGGTGAGTTCTTGTCTGTGGGTGATGACAAGCCGAGATTCTCCAATATCTTCCTTAAGTTTTCAGCACGGTCAGACGAATGTGAGGAGATATCTTTGATGGCATCCCATGACCCGTCTTCATAGTAGCTTTTGTTCTCATTGAACTGCACATCTCTGGACACTAACACGCGGTTTGTAGCAACATTATAACACTTATAGCCCTTTTGAGTTGTAGAATAGCCGATGAACATTGCTTTTGTGCTTTTAGCTTCTAGTTTGTTTCGCTGTTCTCATGGAATAAGCACATAGCAAACACATCCAAAAACTCTAATATGATCAAGATGAGGCTTAGTCTTAGTGAGTACCTCAAAAGGAGACTTATCAAACAAGGCTTTAGTTGGAATTCTGTTGATGAGATAACAGGCTGAAACAAGAGCATCTCCCCAGAAACGTTTTGGAACATGCATATGGAACATCATAGCTCTAGTTACTTCTATTAGATGCCGGTTTTTTCGTTCAGCAATCCCATTTTGTTGAGGTGTATATGGGCAACTTGTCTGATGTTCAATTCCTTGTTTGGTGAGGTAATGTTTGAATGCATGGCTTGTGTATTCTCCCCCATTGTCTGATCTCAAACACTTAATTTTAGCACCATATTGGTTAGTAACATACTTATTAAAGTTCATGAAAGCTTCAAGGACTCTACCCTTAGATGATAATAAGGTAATCCAAGTATACTTTGATTTAGCATCTATGAAACTAACGAAATACTTGTGATTATCTCTAGAAATACTTGGGGCAGTCCAGACATCAGAATGAACAAGATCAAAGCAGTTATCATATAGAGTTTGAGACTTAGGAAAAACGGTTCTACAATGTTTTCCTAGGATACATGCTTCACATAACTCATTATTAAACTTCATCCTAGGAAACATCATTTCTAAAGCTTTAAAATGAGGATGACCAAGCCTAGCATGCCACAACTTGCCATTCATCTCAGAGTTATTGGAATTTGAAAAACAGGTAATTAGAGAACTAGGAGTAAGCTCTTCAAGAACATAGAGATCGTTTCTGGTGCCCCCTTTTCCAAGAATCTTTTGAGTCTCAATATCCTGAAACACGAACTCATTAGGCCCAAATATTGCATTACAGTTCAAATCAGTTGTTGCTCTTTTAACGGATAAGAGATTTGAAGTAAATGATGGCATATAGAAAGTCCTAGATTCTTTGTTGAATAATTTCAGATCACCTATTCCTTCTATTGGAACGTTTGTTCCATTTGCAATCAACACATGCCCTTTAGCTGGTTCCACATTTCTAATAAGATTCAAGTCACTAATCATGTGATGAGATGCTCCTGAATCTACTATGACGGGTTTAGATATTGTTAAAGCATTAAAGGAAGCATGTAAAGATCGACCAATGATGTTACCAGAGTTTTCTTTCAAGGCCTTGATGAGAGCCTCAAGTTCTGACTTTTTGACATACTCTGATTGAGATGGTTGATAGGGGACCATGTGAGCTTGAGGAGCTTGAACACTTCCGCCAATGAATCCAGAGGTAGACGAGCTTGCTTGAGAATGCACCGGTTGATATGAGAGGCCTTTCTTTGAGTAATGACTTGCTTCCTGTGTGTAGTGAGCCTTGGGTTGGTCCTTCCATTTTGTGGGCTTCAAGTGTGGGTGCAGAATCCAGCACTTGTCCTTAGTGTGACCTTTCCTTTTGCAGTGATCGCACATGTTAAGCTTCTTGTCTTCAGCCTTATAGTATCCCTTATTAGCAGAGATCGTTTCTTCTTCTGGTTTGAGCAGTCCTTTATGAGCAGTAATGAGTTCTCCTTTTCCTCCAAATAGCCCTTGTGAGCCACATTCTTTCTGAATTTGCGAACACACATCTTCCAGTGATGGAAGCCTCTCTGACCTCAGAATGTGTTTAATCAGGTCATTATAGGTAGGACTTAGAACCATAAGAAGGCTGAAGACTTTATCTTGCTCTCCCCTTTCTTTGAGAACTTCTGGGTCAAAGGAGATTGGTCTCAGCATATCAAGTTCTGCCCATAAGGATCTGAACTTTCCAAATAGGGCTGTAAAGTCGGAGTCTTCTTGACTAAGATTGTTGATGGCTTGCTTGACTTGAAAGATCCGGCTGAGATTGGACGTATTGCCATACACCTTCTTTAGAATTTCCCACAGTTCCATTGTTGTTTCACAATGCGAGTATGATTCTAGTATTGGACCATCCAGAGAGCTTTGTAGAACAGATAGAACATATAGATCCTCCTGATGCCATTTCCTTTCATCTGTTACAACCATTTCTTCACCTTCTTCATTTTGAATTAGAATATGTGGAGCTTCGTTGAATAGGAGATGATCTCCAAGGCCTCTTCCTCCAAGAGCGGTCTTGATCATCCGAGACCATAGCACATAGTTTAGACCTTTTAGGACTATAGGAACATTGATTTGTCGTGAGTTTTCCATTAGCCAAACTTTGGTCCGTACACTAATGGTCAAGCGGTTTTGAAAAACTTGAGACCCAAGGTTTGAGAGGAACTTGAAATAAAAAAAAACTTGAGACACAAGGTTTAAGGGTTTAAGCAATGAAAAACTTGAAGGCTGAAAGATAGAGACCCTTTTGGTAGAAGAAAGGAGCTTCCTTTTCTTCTAAAGAAGATTGTGAACAAGTGTTCGAGAGAGGTACGGACGGCTGAGAAATTTTCAAGGACCGGGAGGAGGAAACAGGTTTGAATGAACCTTTTTCTTCTTGATAAGGGTTAACTAGAAGGTTTCTAGTGAGAATGGTGAGCCTTTTGTGAAAAAGGAAGAAACTTTAAGTAGAAACAAAGAAGTGTACGGTAGCCTGGATTCGGCTACTCGAAGAAGATGAGTACGGACTGAGGAATGAAAGAGTAACGAGTCGGCCAGGAGTGGAAATGAGCCAGCTTTTTGACCACAAACTTGGTTGTGAATGCTCTGAAGGTAGAAAGACACCTCCTTTAGTCACTGAAGAATAGATTTCACCTTAGATTAGAGGTAGTGACCGTACAACAATGGCGGTTTAAGAACTAGACACGATGAACAGGTTACTAACATATGAAATAATCACACCTAGTCTTCCTCAACTCATAACCCATGGTTCTGAGGATCTTTAGATCTCAGAGAGGATAGGCTAAAGCATGTTTATCTCAAGAAAGAACTTGTTCTTCTTTGAATACGCTGAGTGAACAAGAGACAAAGAGAATGCGGATAATAATAAGAGCAATGCTCTGATACCATGTACGTTTTAGAGAGTCTTAGAAAGATTTAGGGAGTATGAAGATTTGAGAGACAGAGATTATGAAGAACATTGTTTTTATTAGAAGATTTCTTGTATGTTACAAGTGAATAACAACTACTCCTTTTATACACTTATTGAAAACCCTAAAACATCTAAAAGAGGAGAGGATAAGGTTCATATGCTGGCGCCTCCTTTTGTGCTGGCATGGATGACTCAAAAGGTGGCGACTCCAAGACCTTCTAGAATACTTCACTAGCCGTTAGTGATCCTTCCTTACTTGTAGATTTTATTCATTCCAACAGGTTTTCCTTCTCTAGGTTTTTAATGAGGTAATACTTCATGGTTGCAAGCTTAGGCATTTTTCATGTCTTAAGCTTGAGGGGGAGTGTTGGAATGAAGAAGAATGATGAATGTATTTGAGTGAAGTGTTGGCGTCATCTCTATGTATATATCTTAGACTGTGAATTTTATTAGAATGATGAAGAATTGAGAGAGAATAGAGAATTGAGAGAGAGAATCGTTTTAAGAGAATGAAGAAATTGTATTATTCACTTTCTAAGGTAAGGTACAAGGGGTTTATATAGAAGTTTACAAGACTTGTTATTAAACACTTCTAATACACGCCTAATCACTCTAAACTCACTTGATAAAGCATGTTTAAACCTTCTTTTAATCTAACACTCCCCCTCAAGCTTAACTATGATGAATGGTTAAGCTTGGACAAACTACAGGAAATCACCTCCTCTAGACTAGGTAATTTATCCTGTCTCAAAAGATGCTTGGTGAGGTCTGTATAACTAGAGTTCAGTGTCATCAGCAATCCAAACACTTTGTCTTGTTCTCTTCTCTCATTAAGAGTTATTGGATCAGTAGAAGCTGGCCTCAACATTTCCAACTCAGCCCATAAAGCTCTAAAGACTCCAAAATGCTTAGTAAATTCAGCCTCCCCCTGTTGAAGTTGATTCAAAGATTTCTTAACTTCAAAGATTCTTAACAAATTTGAGGTGTTACCATAAACATTTTGAAGAGTATCCCACAGCTCCTTAGCATCTTCACAGTATGAATAGGCTGCTAGTAGTGATGCCTCAAGTGAGTTTTGTAGAATAGCCAACACAAGCTGATCTTCCTGAAACCACTTGCTTCCCACGTCCTGTTCTGAATGTTGTTCTGCTTCAAGAACCTCCCCTTCAGCAGCTGTACTAGGCGGCCCTTTGGTGAGAACATGAGTCCAAAGCCCCCTACTGCACAATGTAGTCTTCATTGTTCGAGACCACAGCAAATAGTTCATACCCTTCAATGTAATTGGGGCCATCAACTGCTTATGAAGTTCCATAGCAATCGTTTTGTGATATCCCACACGCACAGCAACAAAAATATCACCAGAGAATGATTTGAAATCGAAGACCTTATCCGGGAACTTTACCACCAGGAGTACACAAGAATTTCACCACACAGATTAAACCAACTTCTAACCAATAACCTGCAGATTTAACCCTTTAATAGATTGCACAAACTTCTCAACAGCTAGCTATCTAACCTTTCCTTCCAAGAGACTAGATTAAACCCTGAGAAACAACTTTCTCCACTTCGAAACCTCAGATTATACAATCTTAAAACCAGATTAAAGATCATATACCAGAAACAGAGGAACGGTGATCCCTGTTAGGCTTTCTTGAGGCAAAAGAAACAGAACCTTGCGATTTGAAGAACAAGTTGAACCTCCACGATCGAAAACGATCCTGTGAAAAAGATCAAATGAACTAAAGATCGGCACAAACTAATGATAATCCAAGTGAAGAAGGTAGCCCAGAAGAATCAGCTGAGAATTTTAAGAAACTTTCGAACAGAGGTTTGGCGCGAAGGAGGGAATCGAGTTTTCGTGAACAAAACTCGATCGATCTTGAGAACTGAAGCAAATTGGATCAACTGGATCAAAGATCGGTGCCTTCTGATGACAATCCTTGTGAGAAAACAATCCAGAAGATTCAAACAACAAAATTTGAAGATCACGATTTCGAACTGGAGATTTTGGCGCGAAAAAGAAAACTTCTCAAATCTGTCGATCACGATCGATCTTGTGAAAGAACCCACCCACGGATTGAAGATTGGCACCTTCTAATGACAATCTGTGTGAGAAAGAAGATCCAGAGGAGCAAGATTGAAGATTTGTGATGAACGCATTCGAATCCGATTTTGGCGCCAAACGAACCGAGTTTGATTCGATCGCAAGAAACCAAACTATCTTATCAGATTCTGCGATTCTGATGGAGGATGATCTGAAATCACCAGAAAGATTGTCGTCTGAAGATAGAAATTGAAATAGATGATGAAGAACTCGCCGGAAAACTCGCCTGAAGATCAAACAACTTCCGCACCTACGCTCGTTTTGAAGATGGCGATAAAGATCACGATGAAGTTTTGAAGGAAAAGAAAAATTTGCAGAAAACCTGCTCTGATACCATGTGAATTTTATTAGAATGATGAAGAATTGAGAGAGAATAGAGAATTGAGAGAGAGAATCGTTTTAAGAGAATGAATAAATTGTATTATTCACTTTCTAAGGTAAGGTACAAGGGGTTTATATAGAAGTTTACAAGACTTGTTATTAAACACTTCTAATACACGCCTAATCACTCTAAACTCACTTGATAAAGCATGTTTAAACCTCCTTTTAATCTAACATAGACTTGTATAGGTTAATGATAAGTATATCTCTGTATCCAAACAAGTCTAGAATAGGATTAGTATAAATAGATGTCTCTGACTCACTTTGTAAGGTGAAGAAATCATTTTCTCTGAAATCTAATAATAACATTCTCTTTCTCTCTCAATCTCTAATTCTCAATTTCTCTCTAAATCATAAATCTTTCAGTAAGAATGATTTGTATGTGTTGGAAGATCTTCAACTTAGTGATAATTCTCTTACGTGTGTAGCTCATATTGTTGAAAGTTTGAATTCTAAAGTTTGGCATGCTAGGTTAGGACATCCACATGTTAGAGCACTAGAATTGTTATTGCCTAATATGAGATTTGAAAACGATTTATGTGAAGCTTGTGTTTTGGGCAAACATTGTAAAACTGTTTTTCCAAATTCTTCTCATACATATGACCATTCTTTTGAACTAGTTCATTCAGATGTTTGGACTTCACATATTTTATCAAGGGAAGGTCATAAATACTTTGTTACTTTCATAGATGAAAAATCAAAGTATACATGGGTAACTTTACTTAAATCAAAAGATAAGGTCTTGGAAGCTTTTACAAATTTTCATTCATATGTGACTAACCAATACAATGCTAAGTTGAAGTGTTTTAGGTCTGATAATGGTGGTGAATACACTGGTCAGAAATTTCAGGATTACCTAAGAAAATATGGTATCATTCACCAAACAAGCTGTCCATATACTCCTCAGCAAAATGGAGTTGCTGAGAGAAAGAACAGACATCTCATGGAAGTGGTAAGGACTATTATGTTTCACATGAAGGTTCCAAAGAGGTTTTGGGGAGATGCACTGATGGCGGCTTGTTATCTGATAAATCGTATATTGGACCGAGTGTGTACAAGGAGGAGTTGGTCCACGCCTAATGATAAGAGGAGGTTCGTGTGCTAAGTGATATGGAAGGGAAGCTTGTATAAGGAAGCATGTGATAAGTGATAAGGAATGTGATAAGGAATCATGTAACGGCTCTATAAGCTCTCTCCCCCTTATCCCTAGTCTAGACAACCTATCATGTAACCTAGGTAGATTTCTATTTAAGGCTAAGCAGCCTCTCATTGTAAATATCATCATAATGGAATCGATTTCTATCTTTAGTTTACACTCCTTTACTCCATTCTCTTAACCTTCATTCTTCATCCAATTCTAAAACACTTACTCTTACAAACTATCATGGAATCAGAGCGAGTTCTAATCCTTTTCTAATCTTCCGCAATCTCATTTCTCTTGTGTTGGTTTCTCTTCGTGTATTCTTCAATCTCAAAACGCTTTCCTTGTGATAGTTACAGCTCAGTCTTCCTTCCATAAGATTCTCAGAACCATGGGTGATGAGTTGAAGAAGACTAGGTGTGATTATCCCTTGTGCTAAAGTTGTTTTAAAGATTACCCATTTCTTCCGCCATTGTTGTACGGACCATTCCCCTGGGTTGTCTTCCTCATCGTCCAAGACAGCTCCTTTCTTCACTAAAACAGTGAGAGTAGTGAGGCCAAGCTCATCTGTGGTCATAAAGGCACAAGAGGAGACGTTCCTAGCAAGTTCAGTGTGTGTCCGTACTCGTTCCTCGGCTGGATCGAACCAGAGTCCGTACACTCGTATCTTTTACACTAAAGGTAGCTCATTTAACCTCAAAGCTACCTCCTTTCAACTCTCCAAGGACCGTCTTGAAGTCCCAGAGTGATATACTACTTCTTTGAGCTCGAAAAACCCTACCCTTACCTAAACCTTCAAGTCCTCTGTTTCGGGTTTCGTATTCTTGAGTCCCCATATCAGTTCAAATGGAAAACACAAGACCTATGGTGATCCCAGTTACTCTTAAGGGCCTCAACTATCTTCTCTGGTCCAGAATGGTGAAGACTACTCTCGGAGGGCGAGGACTAGGAATGCACCTTCTACTAGATGAAGCACCTCCAAAAGCTTTCCAACAGGAGGATGGACAGGAGATTATGATTGTTGATGAAGAAAAATGGATTCAAGAGGATCAGTTTGTCCTGTCCATCATTCAAAGCTCACTGGATGGACCTATCTTGGAAGCATACTCGTATTGTGAAAGTGCTAGGGAGCTATGGGAAACACTCAAGAAGGTGTATGGCAATACTACAAATCTAAGTCGGGTATTTGAGGTGAAGAGAGCAATCAACAACCTTCACCAAGAAGACTTGGAGTTCACGGCACATTTTGGCAAATTTCGCTCCTTATGGGCCGAGCTTGAAATGCTGAGGCCAAACTCGACTGATCCAGAGACTCTTCTTGCAAGGCGTGAACAGGACAAGGTCTTTGGTCTTCTCCTTACCCTGAATCCCATGTACAACGACCTGATCAAACATCTCCTGAGGTCAGACAAGCTTCCATCCCTTGAAGAAGTATGTGCTTATATTCAGAGGGAACAAGGTTCTCATGGTCTTCTAAGTGGAAAGGGGGAGCTTGTAACAGCCAACAAAGGTGTCTATTTCAAGCAAGATGATAAAAGGGGATCGTTCTGTGAACACTGTAAGCGAAGGGGCCATACTAAGGACAAATGCTGGATTCTCCATCCACACCTCAAGCCATCCAAATTCAGAGATGTCCGAGCTAACCTAACTAAAGCCAAGGTGGATCAAGGTGGGACATCCGGTCGCGGTTCTGAAGGAGATGGCATGGCCGTAATCAATGCTCAAGCTGCACATGTAGCTGATCAAGACCAGGTGGTAAAGCGGTCAGAACTGGATGCACTCATCAAAGCCTTGAAAGAAAGTTATGGTAATACTATGGGTTTCTCGTTTCATGCTTCTACTCACACTATCAAATTGGATAATCATAAACCGTTAGTGATTGATTCTGGTGCATCTTACCACATGATTAGCAATGTTGAATTGATTAAAGACTTAGAACCGGTTAATGGTCATGTTGTTATTGCTAATGGTGATCGAATTCCAATTAAAGGAGTAGGCAACTTGAATCTATTTGATAGAAAGACTAGAGCTTTCTTTATGCCTAGTTTCACATCTAATCTAGTCTCTGTTCATAAGGCCACAAATGACCTGGATTGCAATGTTATCTTCACTCCTAATGATGTGCATTTTCAGGATATTAAGACAAGCAAGTTGCTTGGGAAAGGAATAACCAAGGATGGTCTTTATCTGCTGGGAAATGATCAACCTTTAGCTTCTGTTTTATGTTCTTTAAATTCGGTTCCTGCTTATGCTAATAATGCGCTATGGCATGCTAGATTAGGACATCCTCACTCAAGGGCCTTAAGCCTAATGTTGCCTAATGTTGTGTTTAAAAATGATGATTGTGAGGCTTGTATTTTGGGCAAACATTGCAAATCTATTTTCCCTAAGTCGAATGTGGTTTATGAAAGATGTTTTGATCTTGTGCATTCAGATGTTTGGACTGCTCCTTGTTTGTCTAGAGAAAATCAGAAATATTTCATTACATTTATAGATGAGAAATCCAAATATACTTGGTTAACCCTGTTGCAATCCAAAGATAGAGCTTTAGAAGCTTTTGTTAATTTTCAGAACTATGTTACTAACCATTTCAATGCAAGGATCAAAATCTTTAGATCAGACAATGGTGGGGAGTATACAAGTAATGCCTTTAAGGAGCAGTTGGTCCACGCCTAATGATAAGAGGAGTATACAAGTAATGCCTTTAAGGATCAGACAAGGAGGAGTATACAAGTAATGCCTTTAAGGATCAGACAAGGAGGAGTTGGTCCACGCCTAATGATAAGAGGAGGTTCGTGTGCTAAGTGATATGGAAGGGAAGCTTGTATAAGGAAGCATGTGATAAGTGATAAGGAATGTGATAAGGAATCATGTAACGGCTCTATAAGCTCTCTCCCCCTTATCCCTAGTCTAGACAACCTATCATGTAACCTAGGTAGATTTCTATTTAAGGCTAAGCAGCCTCTCATTGTAAATATCATCATAATGGAATCAATTTCTATCTTTAGTTTACACTCCTTTACTCCATTCTCTTAACCTTCATTCTTCATCCAATTCTAAAACACTTACTCTTACAAACTATCATCGGACACCAACCAAAGTTCTTCATGATCAGTCACCTTTTGAGGTATTAAATCTAACAAAACCTAGCTTGTGAAAGATTTGATGATTGAGAGAATTTGAGATTTAGAGAATGAGAGATTGAGAGAGATTGAGAGAAAAAGAGAATGACCTTTTATTAAGAATTTTAGAAAATGATTTTCATACTTACAAAGTGAGTGAGAGACATCTATTTATACTAATCCTATTCTAGACTTGTTTGGATACAGAGATACACTTATCATTAACCTGCACAAGTCTAAGACAAATACATGATGATATCGCCAATACCTCACTTAGATGCATGATAGTTTTTGTAAGAGTTTATGACTAGATGAAGAATGAAGTATGAGAGAATAGAGTAAAGGAGAATTAGATGATGGGGGAAATCGATTTCATTATTATGTTGATTACAATGAGGCTGCATAGCCTTAAATAGAAAGATACCTAGGTAACCTAGACTAGGGATAAGTAGAGTTACATATATATATGACCGTTATAGGATAGCTTATCAACACACGCTTCCTTATCATATCACTTGCATAAGTAGCTCTTCCTTCCTTATCACCCTTCCCTTATCATGAGACCAAGATGCTTATACTTAGGCTGAGCAGACACTAACCAATGTAACTAGACCGTCCAATACTCCCCCTCAAGCTAAATTCTGATGGAGAACTTAGCTTGGAAACCATAAACAACCACCTCATTAAAAACCTTATGGTGCAAAACCCAATGGGACAAAAACACACACAAGGGAAAAAGAGTATGATTGCTTATGGTTAGAGAAGTTATGGAGTAGCAATATCAATGAGTCCAAGTCTGGGTAGAATGGACTCATATACCTTAGATGTTGTTGCCTTGGTAAGGATGTCAGCGAGCTGATCAACACTCCGAGTATAGCATGGTAGGACTATCCCTTGTTCCATAGCTTGTCTTACTTTGTGACAATCAATCTCTATGTGCTTCGTTCTCTCATGGAAGACCGAGTTTGAGGCTATATGAATGGCTGCCTGGTTATCACAATGCATGGTCATTGGCTTGGTTGTCTCTATTCCCAAGTCCTTCAAAATGGCTTTGATCCATGTTAGCTCATTAGTGAGTTTCTTCATGGCACGGTATTCAGCTTCAGCACTGGAGCAGGAGACTATCTTTTGTTTCTTTGTCTTCCATGTGACTAAGTTGCCTCCAACAAAGGTGCAATAGCCTGTCGTGGATCTCCTGTCTTCTCTATCTCCAGCCCAGTCTGCATCACAATACCCCACTATCTCTGAACTTTTGTTAGCTCCCATCCAAATTCCTTGCTCTGAAGTTCCTCTCAAATATCTAAGAACTCTTTCCAGCATGTTCCAATGATGAACCTTGGGAGCTTGCATGTGCTGGCTAACCTGATTCACAGAGAAGCACAAATCAGGTCTGGTGAGAGTTAAATAGATTAACTTACCTACTAGTCTTCTGTAGAGCTGTGGGTCATTGAATGATTGATCTTCAATCTCCCCCTTACTGATAACTTTGTAGCTATCTTCCAGGGGTGTGGTCGCCGGTTTTGCATCTAACTTCCCTGTTTCAGACAATAGATCAAGAGTATACTTCCTTTGAGATAGAAATAGTCCTTCCTTTGAACGACATATCTCAATCCCTAGGAAGTACTTAAGCAGACCTAGATCTTTAATATCAAATATAGACTTAAGGTAAGTTTTGGTTTCTCTAATTCCTTCCCTGTCATCACCGGTGATAATGATATCATCCACATAAACCAACACCACAATGATACCTGACTTGCTAGGAAGAGTGAAAAGGGTATGATCAGCTTCTGACTTTCTGAATCCTCTATCCCTTAGTGTCATGCTCAACTTGTGATACCAGGCTCTAGGCGATTGTTTCAAACCATAAATAGCCTTTCTCAATCTCAAGACTTTACCTGGTTGAACAATTCCTTCCAAGCCTGGAGGTGGTCGCATGTACACCTCTTCTTCAAGCTCTCCTTGCAAGAATGCATTCCTCACATCCATCTGCCACAGATCCCACTCTAAATTGGTTGCTAGAGATAACACAATCCTCACAGTGTGTAATTTTGCTACAGGAGCAAAAGTATCACCAAAGTCTTCACCATAGGTTTGAGTGAATCCTCTTGCTACAAGTCTTGCCTTATATCTTTCAATCTCCCCATTACTCTTGTACTTGATTGTAAACACCCATTTTGAACTCACGGCCTTCTTTCCCTTGGGCAGCACAGCTTCATCCCATGTATGATTTCTTTCCATGGCTCCTGTCTCATCACTTATAGCATCTCTCCAAACTTTGAGTTCCTTAGCTTCTTCATACGATGTAGGAATATGTCCCTGATCCAAGTTGCTTATAAAGACCTTATGTTCTTCAGGAAATGAAGCAAAGGAGCAGACGACTTGGGTCGGATGAGCAACTGCATTGGCATTGTAGTACACTCTTGTATTCACCCAGTTTGATGGATCCTTCTTGAGTCTTGTACTTCTCCTTAGAAATGGAACTGGCTCGGATGGAATTGGCTCGGATGGTTCTTCAACTTGATCATGGCTATCATCTGATGCTGATACTTGATCGTGGCTATCATGTTCAAGGTCATCAAGTGTCCCCCCTTCACGGTCAAGTGCAGCTCCTATGTTTGGTATGTGCCGGGACGGGTCAGGACCAGGTTGAGACGAGTTAGCCTGGTCAGGACCAGCTTCACGGTCAAGTGCAGCTCCTGGACTAGAATCATTCTGCGGGACAGGATATGAGCCAGGAGCCGGACCAGGACCAGCCGTAGTGAATGGAATGCCAAGGTGATCCATGATATTGCGAAGGTTCGTGGCACGATCCATGGAGATATCAAACAAATCGGCTAAGTCATCCCATTGCTGCTTATCATAATAGCTTCGGTGTTCAATGAACTTGACATCCCTTGACACCAGAACCTTCTGAGCTATTGGATCATAACACTTATAGCCTCTTTGTGTGGTTGAATACCCAATAAACATTGCCCTTGTGCTCTTAGCATCCAATTTTGTTCTGTTTTCTCCTGGAATCAAGACAAAACACACACAACCGAATACTTTCAAGTGAGCTATAGAAGGTTTGGTTGAGTTCAATACCTCAAAGGGGGAAATGTCATCCAATATCCTTGTAGGGATACGGTTAATGAGATAGCAAGCTGATAGCACAGCATCTCCCCAGAACCTCTTTGGCACCTTGGAATGAAACATCATGGACCTTGCTACCTCCATTAGATGACGGTTTTTCCTCTCAGCCACACCATTCTGCTGTGGTGTGTAAGGGCAGCTCGTCTGATGAAGAATGCCATGCTTGGTAAGATGGTCTTTGAAGGCATTGCTGGTATACTCTCCACCATTGTCTGTTCTTAAGAGTTTAATCTTTGCATTGAATTGGTTAGTGACATAGTTCTGAAAATTCACAAAGGCTTCTAAAGCTCTATCCTTAGATTGAATCAAAGTTAGCCAAGTGTACTTGGATTTTTCATCTATGAAGGTGATGAAGTATTTGTGATTTTCTCTAGATAGACAAGGAGCAGTCCAAATATAAGAATGCACAAGATCAAAACATTTTGCATAAACTGTCTTAGACTTAGGGAAAATAGACTTGCAATGTTCGCCTAAGATACAAGCTTCACACTCATCATTTTTAAACACAACATTAGGCAACATTAAGCTTAAAGCACGAGAATGGGGATGTCCTAATCTAGCATGCCACAACGCATTATTAGCATAAGCAGAAGTAGAGTCTAAAGAGCATGGAACAGAAGATAAAACAGAAGATAAAGGCTGATCATCCTTCAGTAGATAGAGACCATCCTTAGTTATTCCTTTCTCAAGCATCTTGCTTGTCTTAATATCCTGAAATTTCACATCATTAGTGATAGTTTGTAAGAGTTTATGAAGAATGAAGAATGAAGTATAGAGGAGAATTAGATAATGGGGGAAATCGATTTTATTATTGTGTGTATACAATGAGAGGCTGCTTAGCCTTAAATAGAAATCTTCCTAGGTTACATGATAGGTTGTCTAGACTAGGGATAAGATAGTGTGCTTATAGAGCCGTTACATGAAGGCTTATACACAAGCTTCCCTTATCACACGAACCTTCTCATACCATTAGGCATGAACCAACTCCTCCTTGTACACACTCGGTCCAATACTCCCCCTCAAGCTAAATTCTGATGAAGAACTTAGCTTGGAAACCATAAACAACCACCTCATTAAAAACCTTATGGTGTAAAACCCAATGGGACAAAAGCACACATAAGGGAAAAAGAGTATGATTGCTTATGGTTAGGGAAGTTATGGAGTAGCAATTTCAATGAGTCCAAGTCTGGGTAAGATGGACTCATATACCTTAGATGTTGTTGCCTTGGTAAGAATGTCAGCAAGCTGATCAACACTCCGAGTATAGCATGGTAGGACTATCCCTTGTTCCACAGCTTGTCTTACTTTGTGACAATCAATCTCTATGTGCTTCGTTCTCTCATGGAAGACCGAGTTTGAGGCTATATGAATGGCTGCCTGGTTATCACAATGCATGGTCATTGGCTTGGTTGTCTCAATTCCCAAGTCCTTCAAAATGGCTTTGATCCATGTTAGCTCATTAGTGAGTTTCTTCATGGCACGGTATTCAGCTTCAGCACTGGAGCAGGAGACTATCTTTTGTTTCTTTGTCTTCCATGTGACTAAGTTGCCTCCAACAAAGGTGCAATAGCCTGTCGTGGATCTCCTGTCTTCTCTATCTCCAGCCCAGTCTGCATCACAATACCCCACTATCTCTGAACTTTTGTTAGCTCCCATCCAAATTCCTTGCTCTGAAGTTCCTCTCAAGTATCTAAGAACTCTTTCCAGCATGTTCCAATGATGAACCTTGGGAGCTTGCATGTGCTGGCTAACCTGATTCACAGAGAAGCACAAATCAGGTCTGGTGAGAGTTAAATAGATTAACTTACCTACTAGTCTTCTGTAGAGCTGTGGGTCATTGAATGATTGATCTTCAATCTCCCCCTTACTGATAACTTTGTAGCTATCTTCCAGAGGTGTGGTCGCCGGTTTTGCATCTAACTTCCCTGTTTCAGACAATAGATCAAGAGTATACTTCCTTTGAGATAGAAATAGTCCTTCCTTTGAACGACATATCTCAATCCCTAGGAAGTACTTAAGCAGACCTAGATCTTTAATATCAAATATAGACTTAAGGTAAGTTTTGGTTTCTCTAATTCCTTCCCTGTCATCACCGGTGATAATGATATCATCCACATAAACCAACACCACAATGATACCTGACTTGCTAGGAAGAGTGAAAAGGGTATGATCAGCTTCTGACTTTCTGAATCCTCTATCCCTTAGTGTCATGCTCAACTTGTGATACCAGGCTCTAGGCGATTGTTTCAAACCATAAATAGCCTTTCTCAATCTCAAGACTTTACCTGGTTGAACAATTCCTTCCAAGCCTGGAGGTGGTCGCATGTACACCTCTTCTTCAAGCTCTCCTTGCAAGAATGCATTCCTCACATCCATCTGCCACAGATCCCACTCTAAATTGGTTGCTAGAGATAACACAATCCTCACAGTGTGTAATTTTGCTACAGGAGCAAAGGTATCGCCAAAGTCTTCACCATAGGTTTGAGTGAATCCTCTTGCTACAAGTCTTGCCTTATATCTTTCAATCTCCCCATTACTCTTATACTTGATTGTAAACACCCATTTTGAACTCACGGCCTTCTTTCCCTTGGGCAGCACAGCTTCATCCCATGTATGATTTCTTTCCATGGCTCCTGTCTCATCACCTATAGCATCTCTCCAAACTTTGAGTTCCTTAGCTTCTTCATACGATGTAGGAATATGTCCTTGATCCAAGTTGCTTATAAAGACCTTATGTTCTTCAGGAAATGAAGCAAAGGAGCAGACGACTTGGGTCGGATGAGCAACTGCATTGGCATTGTAGTACACTCTTGTATTCACCCAGTTTGATGGATCCTTCTTGAGTCTTGTACTTCTCCTTAGAAATGGAACTGGCTCGGATGGAATTTGCTCGGATGGTTCTTCAACTTGATCATGGCTATCATCTGACTGGCTATCATCTGACTGTGCTGATACTTGATCGTGGCTATCATGTTCAAGGTCATCAAGTGTCCCCCCTTCACGGTCAAGTGTAGCTCCTATGTTTGGTATGTGCCGGGACGGGTCAGGACCAGGCTGAGATGAGTTAGTGTCATGGGAAGATGAGCGTGAAGGACTAGAATCACTCTGCGGAACAGGACATGAACCAGGAGCCGGACCAGGACCAGCCGTAGTGAATGGAATGCCAAGGTGATCCATGATATTACGAAGGTTCGTGGCACGATCCATGGAGATATCAGACAAATCGGCTAAGTCATCCCATTGCTGCTTATCATAATAGCTTCGGTGTTCAATGAACTTGACATCCCTTGACACCAAAACCTTCTGAGCTATTGGATCATAACACTTATAGCCTCTTTGTGTGGTTGAATACCCAATAAACATTGCCCTTGTGCTCTTAGCATCCAATTTTGTTCTGTTTTCTCCTGGAATTAAGACAAAACACACACAACCGAATACTTTCAAGTGAGCTATAGAAGGTTTGGTTGAGTTCAATACCTCAAAGGGGGAAATGTCATCCAATATCCTTGTAGGGATACGGTTAATGAGATAGCAAGCTGATAGCACAGCATCGCCCCAGAACCTCTTTGGAACCTTGGAATGAAACATCATGGACCTTGCTACTTCCATTAGATGACGGTTTTTCCTCTCGGCCACACCATTCTGCTGTGGTGTGTATGGGCAGCTCGTCTGATGAAGAATGCCATGCTTGGAAAGATGGTCTTTGAAGGCATTGCTGGTATACTCTCCACCATTGTCTGTTCTTAAGAGTTTAATCTTTGCATTGAATTGGTTAGTGACATAGTTCTGAAAGTTCACAAAGGCTTCTAAAGCTCTATCCTTAGATTGAATCAAAGTTAACCAAGTGTACTTGGATTTTTCATCTATGAAGGTGATGAAGTATTTGTGATTTTCTCTAGATAGGCAAGGAGCAGTCCAAATATCAGAATGCACAAGATCAAAACATTTTGCATAAACTGTCTTAGACTTAGGGAAAATAGACTTGCAATGTTTGCCTAAGATACAAGCTTCACACTCATCATTTTTAAACACAACATTAGGCAACATTAAGCTTAAAGCCCGAGAATGGGGATGTCCTAATCTAGCATGCCACAACGCATTATTAGCATAAGCAGAAGTAGAGTCTAAAGAGCATGGAACAGAAGATAAAACAGAAGATAAAGGCTGATCCTCCTTCAGTAGATAGAGACCATCCTTAGTTATTCCTTTCCCAAGCATCTTGCTTGTCTTAATATCCTGAAACTTCACATCATTAGGGGTGAAGATAACATTGCAATCCAAGTCATTTGTGGCTTTATGAACAGAGACTAAATTAGAGGTGAAATCAGGCATAAAGAAGGCTCTAGTCTTTCTATCAAATAGGTTCAAGTTTCCTACTCCCTTAATTGGAATTCGATCTCCATTAGCAATAACAACATGACCATTAGCCGGTTCTAAATCTCTAATCAATTCAACATTGCTAATCATATGGTGGGATGCACCAGAGTCAATCACTAATGGTTTATCATTCAATTTTATAGTGTGAGCAGAAGCATGAAAGGAGAAACCCATAGTATTACCATAACTTTCCTTCAAGGCTTTGATGAGTGCATCAAGTTCTGACCGCTTTACCACCTGGTCTTGATCAGCTACTTGTGCAGCTTGAGCATTGATTACAGCCATTCCATCTCCTTCTGGATTGCGTGAAGATGTTCCCTGGTCAGTTTTAGCCTTGGTAATGTTGGCTCGGACATCTCTGAACTTGGATGGCTTGAGATGCGGATGGAGGATCCAGCACTTGTCCTTCCCATGGCCCTTCCTCTTGCAGTGTTCGCAAAATGACCCTCTTCTATCATCTGGCTTGAAGTATACACCTTTGTTTGCTGTCACCAGCTCCCCCTTTCCATTTAGAAGCCCATGGGAACCTTGTTCCCTCTGGATGTATGCGCATACTTCTTCAAGGGATGGGAGCTTATCTGACCTCAAAAGATGTTTGATCAAGTCATTGTACATTGGATTCAGGGTGAGAAGGAGACCAAAGACCTTGTCCTGTTCACGCCTTGCAAGGAGAACCTCTGGGTCAATAGAGTTTGGTCTCAGCATTTCAAGCTCGGCCCATAGAGAGCGAAATTTGCCAAAATGTGCCGTGAACTCCAAGTCTTCCTGGTGGAGATTGTTGATTGCTCTCTTTACTTCGAACACCCTACTTAGATTTGTAGTATTGCCATACACCTTCTTGAGTGTTTCCCATAGCTCCCTAGCACTCTCACAATACGAATATGCCTCCAAGATAGGTCCATCAAGTGAACTCTGAATGATGGACAGAACAAACTGATCCTCTTGAATCCATTTTTCTTCATCAACAACCAGAATCTCCTGTCCATCCTCCTGTTGGAATACCTTTGGTGGTGCTTCGTCTAGGAGAAGATGCATTCCAAGTCCACGACCACCGAGAGTAGTTTTCACCATTCTGGACCATAGTAAGTAGTTGAGACCCTTTAAAGTGACCGGGATAACCATAGGCCTAGTATTCTCCATTTGTGAAGATCTCTAGTGAGCAACCTCAGCAGCTGGAACCGGGAAAGATGAAGTTTTATGGTTCAAAATACTTAGTTACCGCCCTAGACACCCAAAGCAACTCCTCTAAGACTGCCTTAAAGATTTGAACCCAAACTGTACGGACACTGTAAAACCCTTCCCGAGGAAGATGAGTACGGACACGCTTGTGTTCCAACTAAAGATGCTTCCTTTCTTGCTTCTAAGGGCACAGATGACCACAAGATAGAACCTTGCACCTTTGGGATGAAAAGAAAAGAGGCTTCAATCGTGAAAGACACGGTCTTTAAGGAGGTGGACCGTACAACAATGGCGGACGCAGTTTTTAAGATGAGCAGGAGCTCTAGACTTGCTCCGACCACCGAATCTTAACAACAGACACTCGGAGGTAAGCTTCTTTCACCTCTTAGATGAAGAAAGGAGCCATCTTTACTGCTGAGTGGAGCTCCTTGGGAGATTTATCCGTGCATCAATGGCGGATATCTTAGACTTTTGCTTAAAAACAACTAAACGCAAGTGATAACCATGTCTAGCCTTCATTCAACTCATTTCCCATGGATTTGAGGATCTTTGATCTCAGAGAATATAGGTTAAGACATGATTAACACAAGGAAAGCGTTTTCTTGCAAGTATAACACGATTTGAAGAATCAAGAAAAGGAAGGCACACGAATAAGAGATTTGCGGAAGGTTAGAAAGGATTAAGACTGCTCTGATACCATGATAGTTTGTAAGAGTTTATGAAGAATGAAGAATGAAGTATAGACGAGAATTAGATAATGGGGGAAATCGATTTTATTATTGTGTGTATACAATGAGAGGCTGCTTAGCCTTAAATAGAAATCTTCCTAGGTTACATGATAGGTTGTCTAGACTAGGGATAAGATAGTGTGCTTATAGAGCCGTTACATGAAGGCTTATCACTATCACACGCTTCCTTATACACAAGCTTCCCTTATCACACGAACCTTCTCATACCATTAGGCATGAACCAACTCCTCCTTGTACACACTCGGTCCAATAATTAGGGGTGAAGATAACATTGCAGTCCAAGTCATTTGTGGCCTTATGAACAGAGACTAAATTAGAGGTGAAATCAGGCATAAAGAAGGCTCTAGTCTTTCTATCAAATAGGTTCAAGTTTCCTACTCCCTTAATTGGAATTCGATCACCATTAGCAATAACAACATGACCATTAGCCGGTTCTAAATCTCTAATCAATTCAACATTGCTAATCATATGGTGAGTTGCACCAGAGTCAATCACTAATGGTTTATCATTCAATTTTATAGTGTGAGCAGAAGCATGAAAGGAGAAACCCATAGTATTACCATAACTTTCTTTCAAGGCTTTGATGAGTGCATCAAGTTCTGACCGCTTTACCACCTGGTCTTGATCAGCTACTTGTGCAGCTTGAGCATTGATTACAGCCATCCCATCTCCTTCTGGATTGCGTGAAGATGTTCCCTGGTCAGCTTTCGCCTTGGTAATGTTGGCTCGAACATCTCTGAACTTGGGTGGCTTGAGATGCGGATGGAGGATCCAGCACTTGTCCTTCCCATGGCCCTTCCTCTTGCAGTGTTCGCAAAATGACCCTCTTCTATCATCTGGCTTGAAGTATACACCTTTGTTCGCTGTCACCAGCTCCCCCTTTCCATTTAGAAGCCCATGGGAACCTTGTTCCCTCTGGATGTATGCGCATACTTCTTCAAGGGATGGGAGCTTATCTGACCTCAAAAGATGTTTGATCAAGTCATTATACATTGGATTCAGGGTGAGAAGGAGACCAAAGACCTTGTCCTGTTCACGCCTTGCAAGGAGAACCTCTGGGTCAATAGAGTTTGGTCTCAGCATTTCAAGCTCGGCCCATAGAGAGCGAAATTTGCCAAAATGTGCCGTGAACTCCAAGTCTTCCTGGTGGAGGTTGTTGATTGCTCTCTTTACTTCGAACACCCTACTTAGATTTGTAGTATTGCCATACACCTTCTTGAGTGTTTCCCATAGCTCCCTAGCACTCTCACAATACGAGTATGCCTCCAAGATAGGTCCATCAAGTGAACTCTGAATGATGGACAGAACAAACTGATCCTCTTGAATCCATTTTTCTTCATCAACAATCATAATCTCCTGTCCATCCTCCTGTTGGAATACCTTTGGTGGTGCTTCGTCTAGGAGAAGATGCATTCCAAGTCCACGACCACCGAGAGTGGTTTTCACCATTCTGGACCATAGTAAGTAGTTGAGACCCTTTAAAGTGACCGGGATAACCATAGGCCTAGTATTCTCCATTTGTGAAGATCTCTAGCGAGCAACCTCAGCAGCTGGAACCGAGAAGAATGAAGTTTTATGGTTCAAAATATTTAGTTACCGCCCTAGACACCCAAAGCAACCCCTCTAAGACTGCTTTTAAGATTTGAACCCAAACTGTACGGGCACTGTAAGACCCTTCCCGAGGAAGATGAGTACGGACACGCTTGTGTTCCAACTAAAGATGCTTCCTTTCTTGTTTCTAAGGGCACAGATGAACACAAGATAGAACGTTGCACCTTTGGGATGAAAAGAGAAGAGGTTTCAATCGTGAAAGACACGGTCTTTAAGGAGATGGACCGTACAACAATGGCGGACGCAGGTTTAAGATGAGCAGGAGCTCTAGACTTGCTCCGACCGCCGAACCTTAACAACAGATGATCTGAGGTAAGCTTCTTTCACCTCTCAGATGAAGAAAGGAGCCATCTTTACTGCTGAGTGGAGCTCCTTGGGAGATTCATCCGTGCATCAATGGCGGATATCTTAGACTTTGCTTAAAAACAACTAAACGCAAGTGATAACCATGTCTAGCCTTTATTCAACTCATTTCCCATGGATTTGAGGATCTTTGATCTCAGAGAATATAGATTAAGACATGATTAACACAAGGAAAGCGTTTTCTTTGCAAGTATAACACGATTTGAAGAATCAAGGAAAGGAGAGCACACGAATAAAAGATTTGCGGAAGATTAGAAAGGGTTAAGACTGCTCTGATACCATGATAGTTTTTGTAAGAGTTTATGACTAGATGAAGAATGAAGTATGAGAGAATAGAGTAAAGGAGAATTAGATGATGGGGGAAATCGATTTCATTATTATGTTGATTACAATGAGGCTGCATAGCCTTAAATAGAAAGATACCTAGGTAACCTAGACTAGGGATAAGTAGAGTTACATATATATATGACCGTTATAGGATAGCTTATCAACACACGCTTCCTTATCATATCACTTGCATAAGTAGCTCTTCCTTCCTTATCACCCTTCCCTTATCATGAGACCAAGATGCTTATACTTAGGCTGAGCAGACACTAACCAATGTAACTAGACCGTCCAATACTCTCTGACCAGTCACCCTTTGAGGTACTTAATAAAACTAAACCCTCTCTTGATCATTTAAGAGTGTTTGGATGCGTGTGCTTTGTCTATATCCCAGGTGACCACCGAAGTAAGCTAGATGCAAAGAGCATAAGGGCTATTTTTCTTGGATACTCTCCAACACAGAAGGGCTACAAGTGCTATGTACCAGATACAAGGAGAGTTATGGTGTCAAGAGATGTTCAATTTCTAGAGAACAGAAGTTTCTATGATGGACAGAAGTGGGAAGACATTAAGGATATATCATCTTCTTCAGAGGATAGAGCTTCCAGTCTCAGACAACTTCTAGAGGATCTCGGTCTCAATCATATTCCTCAGCAGTCTTCTACTCCTACAGCACCACTCTCAGAAGAATCAACAACATGGCCGGATGAACCAAGTGATAGTCCTGATCATGAAGGGGGGAATGCTATTCCTGAATACTCAGAAGTCCATAATCAGGACAACCAGGGCCAGCAATCTACATCTTCATCACCAGCTGCTCAAAACAATCAACCTGATCAAACCGCTCAAGAAGAAGAAGCAGTTGAATTAAGGAGAAGCAAAAGGGTGAAGTATCCACCTGAACACTGGAAGAGCACGAGGGTCTATTACAACAATCAGGCTGTTGCTCATCCAGAACAGGCTGTCTGCAACTTAGCACATATCCCTCAGGAACATCAGGTTTTTATTGGAACCCTGGATCAAGAATGCGTCCCTAAACACTATGAGGAGGCCAAGGAACACAGAGTATGGAGAGAGGCTGTTGCTGATGAAAGAATGGCTATGGAAAGGAATCATACTTGGGACGAGTCTGATCTACCAAAAGGCAAAAAGGCAGTGAGCTCTAGATGGGTGTTCACAATCAAATACAGAAGCAATGGAGAAGTGGAGAGATATAAGGCAAGGCTTGTTGCAAGGGGCTTCACTCAGACGTATGGAGATGACTACAGGGACACCTTTGCTCCAGTGGCCAAGCTTCATACAGTGAGAGTCATTCTTTCTCTTGCTACCAACTTAGAATGGGATCTATGGCAGATGGATGTCAAGAATGCCTTCCTTCAAAGAGAATTAGAGGAAGAGGTGTACATGACACCACCTCCTGGTCTAGAAGATACTGTCACTCCAGGGAAGGTTCTAAGATTAAGAAAGGCAATCTATGGTCTCAAACAGTCTCCTAGAGCCTGGTATCACAAATTGAGTGTTACACTGAGAGATAAAGGATTTAGAAGATCAGAAGCTGATCATACCCTGTTCACACTTCAGAGCCAAGCAGGTATAGTTGTCATTCTCATATATGTAGATGATATTATCATCTCAGGGAATGACAAGGTAGGAATCCTTTCTACTAAAGAATACTTGAAATCTGTTTTTGACATCAAAGACCTTGGAGAACTCAAATATTTTCTTGGGATTGAGGTGTGCAGGACTAATGATGGTTTGTTTATTTCTCAGAGGAAGTATATTCTTGATTTACTAACAGATGCAGGAATGCTACAAGCTAAGGAAGCTAAGACCCCATTAGAAGAGGGTTATAAAGTTGGAACTCAGGGGGAGCAGGAAGAAGACGTCTTTGAGGATGCCAAACTCTATAGAAGATTAGTTGGTAAGTTAATTTATCTTACTATCACCAGACCTGATTTGTGCTTTGCTGTGAATCAGGTAAGTCAGCATATGCAAGCGCCTAAGATGTGCCATTGGAGGATGATAGACCGGATCCTGAGATACCTCAAAGGGACTCATGCTCAAGGGATTTGGATGGGGAACAATAGGAACACTGAGATTGTGGGATACTGTGATGCTGATTGGGCTGGAGATAGACAAGATAGGAAGTCTACTACTGGATATTGCACTTTTATTGGAGGAAATCTTGTTACATGGAAAACCAAGAAGCAGAAGGTTGTGTCATGTTCAAGTGTTGAAGCTGAATACAGGGCAATGAGGAAGCTGACTACCGAATCAATATGGCTCAAAGCTCTTCTCCAACACGTAGGAATTGAAGTCAAGACTCCCATCACAATGCACTGTGACAATCAAGCAGCCATCCATATAGCCTCCAACTCGGTATTCCATGAGAGGACTAAGCACATTGAAGTAGATTGCCACAAGGTCAGGGAAGCTGTGGAGAAAGGAGTTATACTACCATGCTTTACAAGAAGTTCTGAGCAATTGGCAGATATATTTACAAAGGCAGCCAGCCTGAAAGTCTGTGAGTTCATTCTACCAAAGCTTGGACTCATGGAAATTCCAAGCCCTTAGTCTCTCCTTATCATGAGAACCATACTCTTTTTCCCTTAGAATGTTTTTGTCCCACTGGGTTTTGCATTCTAAGGTTTTTAATGAGGTGGTTTCTCATGATATCCAAGTTTAACCATTCATCCATGGTCAAACTTGATGGGGAGTGTTGGAATTAAGGAGTATTTATGAAGACTCAAGGGGAGAAAGGTTCTAGAAGCGGACTGGATAAGGCCACACTTGGTAGCACCAACGGTCAGCTCCAGCTCACCATGCCACGCCTCCTAGATGCTTTAGTAGATACTTTGGATATTCCTTCTAATCTATCTATTTAATCTATGTAATTGTCATAATGTAATTCAAGCAAGTAATAAGAAACAAAATGTTTTCCTCATTCTCCTAATCGCCTAAATACTAATCTTCAATCTCTTGAAACTTGTTCTTGATTTTCAATAGTTGCTTCAACCAAATGCATTCTGTTGTGAGCTTCCTCATGGCCCTGTATTCAGCCTCTGCACTAGAACAAGATACAACCTTTTGCTTCTTAGTCTTCCAAGTTACAAAATTACCTCCTATGAAAGTGCAATAGCCAGTTGTGCTTCTCCTATCTTCTCTGTCTCCTGCCCAATCTGCATCACAATAACCTACAACCTCTGTGTTCTTATTACATCCCATCCATATACCTTGTACCTTAGTTCCTTGCAGATATCTCAAAATGCGAATGATCATATCCCAATGCCTTGTCCTTGGGTCTTGCATATGTTGAGATACCTGATTTACTGCAAAACATAGGTCAGGTCTAGTGATGGTTAAGTAAATAAGCTTACCAACCACCTGTATGTACAATTTTGCATCATAAAACTTGTCATTTCCTAGCTCCCCCTCAGGTTCTATTTTGTAGCCTTCTTCAAGGGGTGTCTTAGCTGGTTTTGCTTCAAACATGCCTGTGGAGGTTAGTAAATCCACAATATATTTCCTTTGAGATAAGAAGAGACCTTCCTTGTGTTGAAATGAAGAAGAAAAGAAGTGGTTTAAGACAAAGAAGAGAGTATGAAGTGTTAGAAAGAAGAAGAGAGTAGATACTCTAAACCAAAGGGAGAGTATGAAGAAGTCACTAATCCTATAGCCAAACATGAGTATTAGGCGCCTAATAAGGGTGTTTGGACACAAGCATTGTAAACTCTCTATATAAACACATGTTCTCTTCATTTGTAAACAAGTAGAAGAATTCTCTTCATAATAATAAAAATAAATCTTTTTTCTTTCTAAAACTCTCTCTTCTCCAATGGTGAATCATAATCTCTCATTCTAACATGGTATCAGAGCAGGTTTCATTTGATTCTTCACATGAAACCTTCGAAATCATCAAGTTTCTGGCGCTACCTTCAAAACCAAGGCTGCTGAGAAGTCCACGATCTTTGATCGCGAATTCCGATCACACCACGACAGTTTTTCACAATCTGTTTTTTCTGGATTGTTCTCCGGCAAGTTCTGAAGACACGCCAATTTGAATCGCATCATTTGACCACGGGAATCAAAAGATATGAGTTTTCTTGCACCAGACCTTCGCGATTGGCTTCATCCGCGAAGGTCTCCATTGAAGCGACCATAAAAGCTCGAGATCTTCATCAATTTCAATCAATCCACCGTCTAAAATGTAGAAGAAAGAGTCCTGTTGAAGAATCAAGAGGTCCGATCTTATTCTAAGATGATATTAAAAGGTTTCTTGATCAGTTCTTTTCGACGGCGTCGCGATCGGCTCCGTCGGTATTCTCCGCCTTTGTCCGCTTTTGAAACGAGCATAACTTCTTCAAAACTTCATCAAATCGAGCAATTCCAAAGCCTAAACTCAAGTATATTGAGTCTAGTTGATGAATCGGGAGGTCCGCTTTGCCCCTTTTCAAGTTTTGTAGCTTCCTTGATCTGTTTCTTGAGATCGGTCCTGTTTTATCCTCTTCTGGGTAATTGACTTCAATCTCTCAATTTTCTCGATCTGTTTCGAATCTTGGACGATCAAATCTTAGTTTAAGATGTTGTGAAGAGGTTCAGAAAGTTTTATTGCAATCCAATGATTTTTTGACTTCAAGAAAGTGTTTCTTGCAAGATAAGAAAAAATTTGAAATTGAAGAAAAGGCGGGAATGTTGTTTTCAAAGTCTTGTTGGTTATTGAAAACGGTTTTAACCTCTGAATCATCTATGTCTGAGTAGTAAAGAGACGGTATAGCTGTTGTCAAGTGGTTAGGAGGTGGTTGAAGTTGTTTGGATCTGTTTCTCACTCGCCCTTAGCAAGTAGTAGGCGCGTGAGGTTAATCTATGGGTAGCGGCTATTGCTGCTTGATTTGAAGTGTCTAAACTCGTGATCCTGGTCAAAATCTTCAGGAGAATATGCTTAGTCTAGTAGATAAGAGACTTACCAGAGTTTGGAAGGCGTTTTTCAAGTTTTGTTTTAGGTTTCACATGCATACACTCATGGAGTGTGAAAAAGGAATGAACTATCTTCTTGTGATCAAGAATGGATGGAAAATACAAGGGAGAGAGGTTTAAAGAAAGGATAAATCTTCTAAGATGGAAGTTTCAAATGATTCTACATAAGTTGCTGCTCCAAAGGAGGCATGGCTTCACCACCAAAGGCGCTTTCAAAGAGAGGGAGTGCCTACATCAGAACCAGTTCCTAAACTCAAATGCAAAGACCTAGTATCAAAGTCTTATGCATTCAGGCTATTTCTAAACTCTTATCCAACTATTTTATTGATTTCATTGATGGTTGTGTGAGTTAGAACTCTAGGAAATCTGGTATCTAGGTGGTTAGTAAATCATGAATTCTATTGAATTGTTTTCATGTATCTAGAAATTGTTAAAATGGGACATTTTGAACCTAGTTTAGCTAGTTGAATCATTTGTTCATGAATTGCATTGATCTTAAGGGAAGAGAACCTTGTCTTTTACTTAGAATAATAAGTGTAAGAAGGCATGTTGAATCCAAAAGTCCTTAGGCAGTGTTTAAAATTAAGTTTGGTTACTCTTAATCACTCTCTTTCACTCACTATCTTTTGTTTAGAATCTGTTTATGATCAACAGGTTAAAAGGCTTAAGGTGGGAGTTGATGTTTAGCTTGATTGTTTAACAAAGACAAAAGAAATCAAGTGGAAAAGACACAGCACATGGAGAATGAGTTAGAACCGATTGCCACCAAGAACAGCCACCACAAGGAGTGGAGAGGAAAGACTGGTGGAATGTGATGAATCAGCTCTCCCATGGAGTCATGTGTCATTTGGCGTGTGCTTGAAGTGAAAAACAACTCAGCACACATGCTGCAAGATCAAATCATAATGAATCACAAAGGAGGAATACTCACAAAGACTTAGTATCAAAGTCTTTGCAAAGGCTATCTCTAAAACCTGTTACTTATTCCTTGATTGATTACATTCTCATTTAGAAATGTTCATAGGATGAAAGAGAACCTAGGAAGACTTTGCATTGCATTTAGAACCTAGATGGATCCAAAATTCACCTTGACATTCATCATCATCATTCTCTATTATTCTTCATCATTCTCTTAAATCTCATATTCTCTATTCTACTTAACATCATATACTTTTAATCTCCAAATGTTATATTCTTCATATTCTTTGATACTTTAAATCTTCTATTCCCTAGACCATTTTAAGACATTCATTCTATGTATGCTCATTCTTCCAAACTTGACTCTTGTTCTTGTTTTTAGTGTCAAGCTTGTGGGGGGGGAAAGGAAATGAGCATTCAATGGACAAAGAGAGGGCGGTTCATGAAGCTGGAGGATCCAAGTTGGCGCAAGGTGTTGTACCTTGGTCGATGCTGGTACAAGTGGTATGTTCGCTGGATTGTGGCTGGCCGAAGGTGCTGGTCGTTCCAAACTGGCGAAGGAGCTGGTCAGGCTTCGCTGATGGATTCTGGTCGTGCCAAGGTGGAGCGGTTCATGGCGGTTCATGTTCGGGCTTTACAGGTGCTGGTACATGGACATGCTTTGCTGGTACGTGAGGACTAAGTTCCATCAGTGTGGATCGTGGATGTGCCACGATGGATCATGTCTGTGCTGCTGTTCGTGCCAAGGAGGATCATGGATGTGCCATGAACGAGCCAATGCGGTCCTGACTGGTCTGAGCTGCTGTTTATTCTATGTTAGACCTGATTCAAAGACAAGCTGGAGCTGGAGGTGCAAACAAGGACAATCACATTCAGGGAGTGTCTGGCACAAGCAAGGACAACACAAGAAGAGGTTCTTGTGCAATCAAGGGCACTGAAGGTGTCTGGTGCATTCAAAAGCTTTCAAGGCACAAAGAAGGATATTCCAAGAAGGAGATATCTGGTGCATACAAAGGCTTTCAAGTCACAAACAATGACATTCAAAGATTAGTCTGGCACACTCAAGGGCTTCCAAGCTGTCTGCCAAAACTAAGTAAGCATAAGAAGTGTGCTCAGTCTGTTTCTCTCATGGAGGCCGCAAGTAAGGTCATCCAAATCATCTGTTATCAATTGAGGATTGAACCAATGGCCATCAAGCTACCAAGTCTCATGGAGAATGAGTAAGCTGATGGAAAGTGATGAATCACCTCAGAACAAAATACTCTCATCAAAGGTTCTATCTAGGATAAGTTCTTTAATTCTATGATTTTTAGATTGAGAATTTGGCTAGATATTATACTTGATACCAGACTTGATCTTATTCAAGGTCTGGAATACTAATCTTTATTTTTGAGTTGCTATGATGTTTTTAGATCAGGAAGTGATGAAAACAGTCATAAGCATGACTTACCCTACATCAATTAGTGGAAGCATGGTGGAAAAGTGTATTAGGAGATAAGTGTGCTCACTCTACTTAAGCTTAATTCTACAATCTTATTCTCTTGAGTTAGGCTTATTGAAAGTAGAAAGTGAAGCAAAATGAAGCTAGCCAAAGTGGATCCTACACATATAAGGGAAGAGAACCATGTGATTATGATGAATCCAGAAGAGAACCATGTGATCATGATGAATCCAAAGACCTTAATATGGAGTCCTTAGAGAACCAGACTGGTCTAGATCATATCATCCAAACCGCCATCCACTCTTATAAAAGGGAAGTTAAAATCATTCTTATATTATAATGCATTGGTTTATCTTGTGAGAATTGATACATGCATATATATGTGTATGTGAAACAGGTTTAAGTTGAAGACTTTAAGGAAAGCTGGATCAAAATCACCTCTTAAAGACAAGGAGTCAAAAGAAAGGGGGAGAAATGGACCAGACTTAAAAAGGAGCTTCAAGTTAACCATTCACAAGCGAATTCATCAAGGCCTTTATCCAAGGATCTATGGAGCTCTCTGATGAATTTAAAGCTCATAGATTCAATGGCCAATCCCTAAGCTAAGAAGACTTCACTCTTTTTCCCTTAGTATTGGTTTTGTCCCAAAGGGTTTTCCATACTAAGGTTTTTAATGAGGAAGTTCTTTAAGGTTACAAGCTTGGTTTCTATGAACATTAATCAAGCTTGAAAGGGAGTAAAAGAGGAAGAAGGAGAAAGTCTCTTCATCTTTGCAAGTTCAACCATTCACCCATGTTTAAACTTGAGGGGGAGTGTTGAAATGAAGAAGAAAAGAAGTGGTTTAAGACAAAGAAGAGAGTATGAAGTGTTAGAAAGAAGAAGAGAGTAGATACTCTAAACCAAAGGGAGAGTATGAAGAAGTCACTAATCCTATAGCCAAACATGAGTATTAGGCGCCTAATAAGGGTGTTTGGACACAAGCATTGTAAACTCTCTATATAAACACATGTTCTCTTCATTTGTAAACAAGTAGAAGAATTCTCTTCATAATAATAAAAATAAATCTTTTTTCTTTCTAAAACTCTCTCTTCTCCAATGGTGAATCATAATCTCTCATTCTAACACCTTGAATCTACATATTTCAATTCCTAAGAAATATTTCAATTCTCCTAGATCCTTAATATCAAAAACACTTTTCAAATAGGCTTTAGTTGATTCAATACCAACTTTATCACTTCCTGATATGATTATGTCATCCACATAGATAAGTATAACCACAATACCTTCCTTACTCTTAAGTGTAAACAGGGTGTGTTCAACTTCTGACCTTTTGAAACCTCTATCCCTTAGAGTTACATTCAGCTTATGATACCAAGCTCTTGGAGATTGCTTAAGACCATAGATTGCCTTTCTTAGTCTGAGAGTGTTGCCGCCATTAACTTCATCTTCCAAACCTGGTGGTGGTGTCATGTACACTTCTTCCTCTAGTTCACCTTGTAAGAAAGCATTCTTAACATCCATTTGGAACAAGTCCCATTCAAGGTTAGTAGCAAGAGAAAGAACAACATTAACAGAGTGAAGTTTAGCTACTGGAGCAAAGGTATCCCTATAGTCTTCACCATAAGTTTGTGTGAATCCTCTAGCCACCAACCTAGCTTTATACCTATCTATCTCACTATTGCTTTTATACTTAATGGTGAATATCCATTTTGAACTTACAGCCTTTTTTCCTTTTGGTAAGATGGCTGGGGCATAGGTTCCATTCTTCTCCATAGCTTGTTTCTCATCTTGAATGGCATCTCTCCATTCCTTAATCTCCATAGCCTCCTCATAGCTTTTAGGAATCTGTTCTTTATCTAAACTCACAGTGAAAGCAACATGATTAGTAGGAATAGTAATTAGAGAACATACTCCCTGATCATGATGTGCTACTGCATTGTGGTTGTAGTACACCCTTGTATTCTTCCAATTGTCAGCTGGAAACTTCTGCCTTGTACTTCTTCTGAGAGCCACAGGTTGATTTGTTTCTTTCTCTAAAGCGGCTTGTACAAGATTAGGTTGATCCCTTGGCCTTTTTGATGCTGAAACTAGAATATCATCTTGAGCATGTGTACTCGCTTCTCCCCCCTCATGGTCAAGAGGATGCTGTTCAGGAGGACTTGATGGTGGAGAGGGCAGTGATTGAATGTTGGATGAACTTGAAGTACTAGCGCCACTAGATGAGTCATGGACAGTCCCGGGGACTAAGGTAGGACGAGACGAGCTTGAAGCAACTTCACATGGATCATGTGGTGACTGGTCAGGTGCAGGGATGGTTTCACTTGTTGGACGGTCATGACCAGAAGTCGTCCGGTTGGATGCAGCCGGTTCATGCCAGCTATTAGTTGGACCTGAACCCTGTTGCTGCGGTACATGGACATGAGCTGGTTGGTGAGGCTGGACTATGCCAAGGTTTTCTAAAATTTTCTTTAGGTTCTCAGCCTGATCAGAATTTGATGTAGATATGTCTTTTAAGTTCTTCCCAAGTTCCATCTTCATAGAATCCTTTATTCTCTTGGAACTTGACATCCCTAGACACCAGAACCCTTCTAGATTCTGGATTGTAGCATTTGTATCCTTTCTGAGTAGGGGAGTATCCTAGAAACATAGCCTTGATGCTTTTTGGTTCCAGTTTATTCCTAAGTTCCCCTGGTACCAAAACAAAAGAAACACACCCAAAAATTCTTAAATGATCAATAATTGGCTTAGTTTTGTTTAATACCTCAAAAGGACTCAAATCATCTAGAACTTTGGTTGGAGTTCTATTGATTAGATAACATGCAGTGAGTAATGCATCTCCCCAAAATCTTTTGGGAACCTTCTTGTGAAACATCATTGTTCTCACAACCTCCATCAAATGTCTGTTTTTCCTCTCAGCTACTCCATTTTATTGTGGAGTGTAAGGACAGCTTGTTTGATGTTCAATGCCATGCTTGGCTAGGTGTTCCTGAAACTTGGTGCTAGTATACTCCCCTCCATTGTCAGTCCTAAAAATCTTTATCTTGGTATTATATTGGTTAGTAACATATGTCTGAAAGTTAAGAAATGCATCAAACACCCTATCCTTTGAATTAAGCAATGTTACCCAAGTATACTTAGACTTTTCATCAATAAAAGTAACAAAATACTTTTGATTTTCTCTAGAAGGAAAGGGAGATGTTCAAACATCAGAATGTACTAAATCAAAGCAATTATCATAAGCATGAGATGATTGTTCAAAAACTACTCTACTATGCTTTCCAAGAATACAAGAGTCACAAATGTTATTAAGCAATTTTATTCCAGGTACAATCAATTCAAGGGCTCTAGAATGAGGATGTCCTAGTCTAGCATGCCACAATTCAGCATTGAGAGTCATATCAACTTTATTTGCACACGGTTGTAATGGAAAGGCAGGTAAATCTTATAGCACATACTAGTCATTCCTTGTAGTTCCTTGGCCAAACTTCCTTTTGGAATTAAGGAGTATTTATGAAGACTCAAGGGGAGAAAGGTTCTAGAAGCGGACTGGATAAGGCCACACTTGGTAGCACCAACGGTCAGCTCCAGCTCACCATGCCACGCCTCCTAGATGCTTTAGTAGATACTTTGGATATTCCTTCTAATCTATCTATTTAATCTATCTAATTGTCATAATGTAATTCAAGCAAGTAATAAGAAACAAAATGTTTTCCTCATTTTCCTAATCGCCTAAATACTAATCTTCAATCTCTTGAAACTTGTTCTTGATTTTCAATATGGTATCAGAGCAGTTTATGCTCCTAGATTACTAAAACTTCCGCAAATCTTCTTCTATCTTAAGTTCTTGCCAAAACTCACAATAAACAACTTTGAATCTACCCATTCTGAGATTTATAATCCTCAAAGATCATTTGGTCACGAGTGATAGTTTTAGAAGTTTAGGAAGAGTGGAGAGAGTTTAGGCGAGAGATTGAGTGAACACATATTATTAGAATAGGATTTCTTGATTACAAAGAGAGACCTTAATGATCCTTTTATATAGAAATAGATAACCTAGAAGCGACTACTTTAGGTAAGAGTGTGAGCTTCCTCTTTAGTGCTGGCGCCTCTTTCCCCTTTTGTGCTGGCAGAGGTGAGTCACCAATCCTTCTAGAAGATTCATTACTAGCCGTTAACACTCCTTCCCTTGGTGAATTGCTTACTCATTCCAACACTCCCCCTCAAGTTTTACATCATTGGTGAATGATTAAAACTTGGACATCAAGAGGATTCACCTCATTAAAAACCTTAGAATGCAAAACCCAGTGGGAGAAAAACATTCTAAGGGAAAAAGAGTATGAATCCTTCATGATAGGGAAGTTACTGGAATGGTAGGGTTGTGAGTCCAAGCTTAGTATGAATGAACTCACAAACCTTCAAACTTGCCGCCTTGGTGAAGATATCAGCCAATTGATCAGAACTTCTTGTATAGCATGGAAGTATGATTCCTTTCTCCACAGCCTCTCTAACTTTGTGGCAGTCCACCTCAATATGCTTGGTTCGTTCATGGAAGACTGAATTGGATGCAATATGAATGGCTGCCTGATTATCACAATGCATTGTGATAGGTGTGCTGCTTTCAATGCTGAAGTCTTTGAGAAGAGCCTTTAGCCATATACACTCGGTAGTTAACTTCCTCATAGCCCTATATTCAGCTTCAGCACTTGAACAGGATACTACTTTCTGCTTCTTGGTCTTCCAAGTGACAAGATTACCACCTATGAAGGTGCAATAACCAGTAGTTGATCTTCTGTCTTTCCTATCCCCAGCCCAATCAGCATCACAATAGCCAACTACTTCAGTGTTTCCATTCTTTCCCATCCATATTCCCTGAGTGTAAGTCCCTTTCAAGTATCTCAGAATGCGTTGTATCATCATCCAATGATTCTTCCTAGGGGTTTTCATATACTGACTTACCTGATTCACAGCAAAGCACAAGTCAGGTCTTGTAATTGTCAGATATATGAGCTTACCAACAAGTTTCCTGTATAGCTTCGGATCCTCAAATGTCTCTTCATCTTGCTCCCCCTCAGTTTTAGCCTTGTAACCATCTTCTAAGGGCGTTCTTGCTGCTTTTGAATCCATCATTCCTGCATTAGTTAGTAAGTCTACAATGTATTTCCTCTGAGATATAAACAACCCATCTTTAAACCTGCAGACTTCAATACCCAAGAAATATTTGAGTTCACCAAGATCTTTAATGTCAAACATAGCTTTAAGATATTCTTTTGTAGCAGAAATTCCTACCTTGTCATTCCCAGAGATGATAATATCATCCACATAAATGAGAATGACAACTATACCTTCTTGGCTATGTAAGGTGAACAAGGTGTGATCGGATTCTGATCTCCTGAAACCTCTGTCTCTTAGAGTGACGTTCAACTTGTGATACCAGGCCCTAGGTGACTGTTTAAGGCCATAGATTTCCTTTCTTAATCTAAGGACTTTCCCTGGTGCAACTGAATCTTCTAATCCAGGTGGAGGGGTCATGTAGACTTCTTCTTCTAATTCTCCTTGAAGGAATGCGTTTTTGACATCCATCTGCCATAGTTCCCAGTCTAAGTTTGCAGCAAGAGACAAAACAACTCTGATTGTATGCATTTTTGCTACTGGAGCAAATGTGTCTCTGTAATCTTCTCCATAGGTCTGGGTGAATCCTCTTGCTACCAGTCTGGCCTTATATCTCTCAATCTCCCCATTACTTTTGTATTTGATGGTGAAAATCCATCTAGAGCTCACTGCCTTCTTTGCTTTCGGTAAGTCTGCTTCATCCCATGTATGATTTTTCTCCATTGCAGTTCTTTCTGCTCCCACGGCATCTCTCCAGACTTTTAGCTCCTTAGCTTCATCATAAGTCTTGGGAACTAACTCTTGATCTAGACTGCCTGTGAAAGCCAGATGTTGTTGTGGAATATGGACCATGTTGCAAACCGCTTGAGTAGGATGAGCCACTGCATTACTATTGTAGTAAACTCTCGTGTTCTTCCAGTTTGCTGGAGGAAATCGTTGTCTAGTGCTTCTCCGGAGTTCTAATGATGCTGGTACTTCATGCGAGTGTTGATGTTGATCATTGGTATTTCCAGAACTCGAACCAACTTCAGCTCCTGAGTTTCCTTCAGAGTTACTTGGACCGGTTTGTGACTCAGGTTCAGATTCTCTTCTTTGGATGTTGTTTGAATTAGTAGCTGAATCTTCATCCTCCTCATCATGACCATAGTCTTGTTGTCCCCCCTCAGGATGAAGAGGATGATGCTGCGAATGCTGATGAGTGTCTGGACCAAAAGAGGATATACCCAGGTTCTCTAAGATCTTCTTTAAATTCTCAGCCTGGTTGGGCGATTGAGAAGATATGTCTTTGATAGACTCCCACGTACCATCCGAGAAATAGCTTTTGTCTTCAAGAAACTTAACATCCCGGGAGATAAGAACACGGTTGGTATCAGTATTGTAGCACTTGTACCCTTTCTGTGTGGTTGAATATCCAAGAAACATGGCCTTTGTGCTCCTAGCCTCTAACTTGTTCCTCTGTTCCCCTGGGATCAACACATAGCAAACACATCCAAACACTCTAATATGATCAAGATGAGGTTTGGTTTTAGTAAGTACCTCAAACGGTGAAATGTCATGAAGGATTTTGGTCGGAAGTCTGTTGATTAAGTAGCAGGCCGTAACTAAGGCATCACCCCAAAATTGTTTAGGAACCTTCCTATGAAACATCATGGCTCTAGTGATTATCTCTAGAGACACATGGGGCAGTCCAAACATCAGAGTGAACAAGATCAAAGCAGTTTTCATACATTGTTTGAGACTTAGGAAAAACAGACCTACAGTGTTTTCCAAGGATACAAGCTTCACATAATTCATTATTGAAAGACACCCTAGGGAACATTAGCTCTAGTACTTTAAGATGAGGATGACCAAGCCTAGCATGCCACAAATCACCATTCATCTTAGAATTATTGAAATTTGAAAAACAGGAAGCTAAACGACTAGGAGAACTAGGAGATAAGTCTTCAAGCACATATAGATCATTTCTGGTAACACCTTGTCCAAGAATCTCCTTAGTTTCAATATCCTGAAACACAAAGTCATTAGTGGTGCGATCTCGATCAACCTTAATTTTAAGTTTTTGAAGATCAACCATGAATCAAGCAACCAAGACTATTTTTCTCAACTAGCTAGATATTATGGAGATTCTGGTAGTGCCAAAACTCAATTGGTTCATATTGAATCAAGAGATGGTCGAATTTTCCTTCTGTTGGACCATAGAGAGCTAGTTCGACCACCCGAGCAAGTTCAAGAGGCTATACTTGTTTTTGATGATCCAAAGAACGTCTTAGCTCATCCACATACAAGAGATAAGGCTCAAAAGGCCCAGGAAGACACCAAGGACGAGCTGGGCCTACTCAAGGATAAGCCCAACAAGATGAGAGTTGAGCAGGGCCCATATTGGCCCATAAAGCTGAAGGATCGACCACCATGGGCTCTTATGGATGGGTATGGACGTGGTCCAAGTAGAAAAATAAGATAAAAAATAAACCAGCCTGTTGGTTTAATGTGTTTTGGTTTATAATTAGTCATTAAAATTAAACCAGAGAGTTAGTTAGAGTAGATTAGATAAGATATATCATTCTGGTATAATCTTGTTAGGATTAGATAAGTTAGTTAGGATATAATAGATTAGATATATTATTCTGATATATTCTTTTAGAATTAGATTAGTTAGTTAGGATATTATTTAGATAGGAATAAAGTAGTTAGGATATTATTCTGTAGATTAATTTAGATAGGATTATCTGCCTATAAAAAGGCTTCACTTCCCCATTGTAAACACACACATGGAATTTTATAAACTATTTCAAAGCACTTTTGCTTCTTGCTTTCTCTGTTCAGCATAAGAACATTGTTTTCATTCACTTAAGGGTAGAGGAATCTACTGTGAAATTCCATAGCTCTTTGCAGGGTGATCCTGTGCTAGTGGAACCAACATCCATCATCATTCTCATCAATTAGAGAGTTAGTAACCTCCAAACGAATCCTTCATCAACCACCATATATCACTTGCTGACAAGGGAAGCTAGTAGCTCCCTTCCATTCAATCATCAAATCCGCTGCCTAAGGAGAGCTAGTAGCCTCCTTAAATCGACACCCTCATCCCCTTCAAGACGATCCAGAGGTTTAACCATAACCAGGGCCGCACCAAGTGGTATCAGAGCCTCTTGAAGGTTAGGGTTTGTGAAATCACTTTGATTTCAAAACCACCATCAATTTCTTTTCAATTTTTAAGTTTCATAAACAAATTCTTATCTTTCTATGTTTTGTAAGTCAGCTGAGCCTTTTCTGAATTACAAAATGATCTAAAAAAAAGAACTGCAAAAAAAAAAAAAAAAAAAAAAAAAAAAAAAAACACGAAAATCAGACAAAAAAAAAAAAAAAACGAAAATCAAAAAAAAAAAAAAAAAAAATCTTGCAATCTTTCTATCTTAAGTTTCAGTAGGTTTAGCTCTAGATCTTAGGTGATTGGGCTTTAATCTATTTTGAACTTGTTGGAATAATCTATCCTAGATTCATAATCTATTCATCATATATCCAGCAAATCTACCATGTATTCTCTTGGGAACAAAAGAAAATATGGAGAGAAGGCAAAACAACAAGCAACAAGGGAGAGAGTTGCACCTACCCAAACTGTGATCCTGAGTGAGAAGCAATTAGAGGATCTAACAGATCTGATCTACAATCAAATGAGAGAAAAAAAATTCCACAAGCCAAGGTGGGAAGCGCCTGATCTAAAACCAGTAAGTCCAAAGAAGCAAGTCAACAACAGAGGTCGATCCCTACTATTTTCAGGAAATAGAAAAGATCCTGAAGTATACTTGCAATGGGAAAGCGATATGGAAAAGTGGCTACAATTCAACAAAATTCCCAAGGAACTGGAGTTATCACAAGTGGTCTCAGCATTCACAGGAAAAGCTCATGAATGGTGGTTAAAGGAAAACCCTCCAACTATCTACAAGAATTCAGTGCTAGATTGGAGAGGTCTTAAGGCACGGATGCATGAAGAATTTGTAGAGCAGTACCAATCCACCCCAACCAGAGTGACGTCTATATCACCATCAGCTAAGGAGCTCAAAATAAATAAACATGAAGAAGATACAGAAGATTCCATCTTGCAGACTATCAACAAACCCAAACAAGACATACAACCAATCAACGGATCATACAAACCAGACCCAGAGGAATTAAGCAACAAATCGAATTGTTACAGAAGCTCAACTCATCAAGAAATCACTGAAAAAAATAATTGGATCAAAATCTATTCAGATGAAGGAGATATTCAACTTCCAAGTCGGCAAACGACCACTGAATCCGAAGGACATAATCGTTTACTTATTGAAGGACCCCAAGAGAACCAGGATGAACCAAGTTATGAACCAACTTTTTTTGGAAACCTAACCCTTCATAGGAGCCTGTCGAATTGGATTCATATCCAAATTCCTTATGGTTTAAAAGTTATTCAACTTCTAAACCAGGAGATGCTTGGTTTGCCCTGTTTGCAAGCTCACAGATTCAACCACTTACAAACCAAAATTTGGCGACCAGGAGAGGAATATAATCATTCTGGAGACATATCTGATCATCCTGGAGCATTATCCATCATCTTAGAGGGCTCGGATTTGAGGACAAATCCTTTTAAAGGAGGAGGGGATGGTGCGATCTCGATCAACCTTAATTTTAAGTTTTTGAAGATCAACCATGAATCAAGCAACCAAGACTATTTTTCTCAACTAGCTAGATATTATGGAGATTCTGGTAGTGCCAAAACTCAATTGGTTCATATTGAATCAAGAGATGGTCGAATTTTCCTTCTGTTGGACCATAGAGAGCTAGTTCGACCACCCGAGCAAGTTCAAGAGGCTATACTTGTTTTTGATGATCCAAAGAACGTCTTAGCTCATCCACATACAAGAGATAAGGCTCAAAAGGCCCAGGAAGACACCAAGGACGAGCTGGGCCTACTCAAGGATAAGCCCAACAAGATGAGAGTTGAGCAGGGCCCATATTGGCCCATAAAGCTGAAGGATCGACCACCATGGGCTCTTATGGATGGGTATGGACGTGGTCCAAGTAGAAAAATAAGATAAAAAATAAACCAGCCTGTTGGTTTAATGTGTTTTGGTTTATAATTAGTCATTAAAATTAAACCAGAGAGTTAGTTAGAGTAGATTAGATAAGATATATCATTCTGGTATAATCTTGTTAGGATTAGATAAGTTAGTTAGGATATAATAGATTAGATATATTATTCTGATATATTCTTTTAGAATTAGATTAGTTAGTTAGGATATTATTTAGATAGGAATAAAGTAGTTAGGATATTATTCTGTAGATTAATTTAGATAGGATTATCTGCCTATAAAAAGGCTTCACTTCCCCATTGTAAACACACACATGGAATTTTATAAACTATTTCAAAGCACTTTTGCTTCTTGCTTTCTCTGTTCAGCATAAGAACATTGTTTTCATTCACTTAAGGGTAGAGGAATCTACTGTGAAATTCCATAGCTCTTTGCAGGGTGATCCTGTGCTAGTGGAACCAACATCCATCATCATTCTCATCAATTGGAGAGTTAGTAACCTCCAAACGAATCCTTCATCAACCACCATATATCACTTGCTTACAAGGGAAGCTAGTAGCTCCCTTCCATTCAATCATCAAATCCGCTGCCTAAGGAGAGCTAGTAGCCTCCTTAAATCGACACCCTCATCCCCTTCAAGACGATCCAGAGGTTTAACCATAACCAGGGCCGCACCAATTAGGCCCAAAGATAGCATGACAGTTTAAATCGGTTGTAGCTCTCTTGACAGATAGAAGGTTAGAAGTGAATGAGGGCATATAAAAGGCTCTAGATTCCTTATTGAATAATCTAAGATCACCTATTCCTTCTATTGGCACATTTGTTCCATTTGCTATCAAGACATTCCCTACAGCCGGTTCAATGTTCTTAATCAAATTCATATCACTGATCATATGGTGAGATGCCCCTGAATCTACAATCAATGGTTTAGTCTTAGTGAAAGCATTAAATGAGGCATGTAATGATCTACCAACAATCGCATTACCAGAGTTGTCTTTGAATGCTTTGATGAGAGCTTCAAGATCGGATTTCCTGACATACTCTGACTGCATTGGTTGGTATGGCACCATATGAGCTGGATGAGTTTGAGAACTTCCAATGCATGATGAACTTGAGGAGCTGGCTTGTTGATTAGAGCTAGCTGGGCCGTGAGCGATTTGGTATGGGAGGTTCTTCTTGGGATAGTATCCAGTTTCCTGAGTGAAATGAGCTCTAGGAACTTCCTTCCACTTGTTTGGCTTGAGATGTGGATGAAGAATCCAACACTTATCTCTGGAATGTCCTTTCCGTTTACAATGATCACACATTATGCTCTTCTTGTCTTCCGGTTTGTAAAACCCTTTATTTGCTGAGATGGGTTCTTCTTCAGTCTTGTATGTGCTTTTGTGAGCCGTGAGAAGGTCACCTTTTCTTCCAAACAATCCATTTGATCCGGATTCCTTCTGTATTTGAGAGCATACATCTTCAAGGGAAGGGAGTTTATCTGCCCTCAAGATGTGTTTAATGAGATCGTTGTATGTGGGACTGAGAATCATGAGAAGGCTAAAGACTTTATCTTGTTCCCGCCTTTCCTTAATGACTTCAGGATCAAAGGACACAGGTCGGAGCATATCTAATTCTGCCCATAAGGAACTGAACTTCCCAAACAAGGAGGTGAAGTCTGGATCTTCTTGACTTAGATTGTTGATGGCCTACTTGACTTGAAAGATCCTGCTAAGGTTGGAGGTGTTGCCATAGACCTTCTTGAGAATAGTCCATAGTTCCATTGATGTTTCACAGTGTGAGTAGGACTCCAGGATTGGACCATCTAAGGAGTTTTGCAGAACGGATAGGACATATAGGTCCTCCTGATGCCACTTTCGCTCATCCGTGATGACCATTTCATCACCATCTTCATTCTGGATTAGACTAGGAGGTGCTTCATTGAATAGGAGATGATCTCCCAAACCCCGGCCTCCAAGAGCAGTCTTTATCATGCGAGACCATAAGACATAGTTTAAACCTTTAAGGATCACTGGAACGGCTATTTGGCGAGTGTTCTCCATGAGGAAGGTTTTAGGTCCGTACAACAATGGTGGATAAAGCTTGGTCTTCACGGTAAGGCAAAGATCACTGTTGTTTGAGTAGATTGATGATTGGCTCGGGCAAGAAGACTTAAAATGGGACAAAAAGAGCCTCCTTTACTTAGTCTGGAACTTCAGCTGTAAAACCCTCGAACTTGTACGGACAGATACAAGACCCTCAGACTTGAATCATGAAGCAAAATGTCTTCTTTTGGTCTTAAATGACTTTACCGGATGCAGGAAGGAAGGGTTTGATGAGAAAGGAGACAAGAGGAGCTGCCTTTGAGGAGATTAGAAAGGTGTACGGATTCTGGGTTTCAACAGCCCGATGAGGAAGATGAATACGGCTCAGTGAAGGAGGTTGAAAGATGGCTCCTTTTGAAAGTATTTTGAACCGTGAAGCTTTAAGTAGCCTTTTAGTTCTTCTTTTGAGTAGAAACAAGTTTCAAACTTGTGGAATATGAGCTATGGTCCGTACATCAATGGCCGCGAGAGAAAGAGCAAGAACTGGTCCCAGCAAAGACTACTATAATCCGCATGATACCCACATCTAGTCTTCCTCAACTCATCACCAATGGTTCTGAGGATCTTAGATCTCAGAGAGGATAGGCTAGAACATGTTTACCATAGATTAAGTGCTTTAAGAACCAGAGAAGAAAAGATTTGCGGATTGATAACCTAGAGGAAATAAGAGTTTACGAATGATTCAGGGAAGATTTGTGAGCATTTACTCTGATACCATGATAGTTTTAGAAGTTTAGGAAGAGTGGAGAGAGTTTAGGCGAGAGATTGAGTGAACACATATTATTAGAATAGGATTTCTTGATTACAAAGAGAGACCTTAATGATCCTTTTATATAGAAATAGATAACCTAGAAGCGACTACTTTAGGTAAGAGTGTGAGCTTCCTCTTTAGTGCTGGCGCCTCTTTCCCCTTTTGTGCTGGCAGAGGTGAGTCACCAATCCTTCTAGAAGATTCATTACTAGCTGTTAACACTCCTTCCCTTGGTGAATTGCTTACTCATTCCAACAACGAGTTATGGGAGATTAAAGGTGGTTATTGTTTGTTTATCTCGGGCTTAAGACTCCTGTTTTTCATTCGTTTTCAAACCCTTCTTTCATCCATTGTTGTACGGACTCTAAAGCTCTCTTCCTCAAGAAAAGTTTTCATCTTTGGCTTGAAAAATATGAGTATTGGTCGAACCAGATCGTGTTAGGTCCAATCTGCTCTATCCTGGTCGAGTTTTGGTATCGCTAAGCTGTTCCGCGCCATGGATGTACGGATGGGAGTTACAACATAGCTTGGTTCATCTTCTGGTGTGTTTTAAAATCACAAGTTCGTGTGTTCATATGCATTCTGGTATCATTTCTTCTAAAACCTGACCTTCAATCAAGCTAAAGGAGACTCCTTTGCCGTTGTCCGTACTCGTCTTCTCCAAATCCCTCCGTGAACTAAAATCTGCTTAAGTGAAAAATAGCTTAAAGGCATCTCATTCTTCACAAAGGAGGTTCTTTTCTAAAGCTGGATTAGCTTATTTGATGATTCTGAAACTCAAAGGAAGCATCTGAAGCTCTCTGTTCTTCCCGCCTGAAACCCTGTTCGAAATTTGTTCTTCCGTACAAATCACGCCAAAGACAAATGGAGTCTTCGAAAATGATTGTTGCTCCAGTCATACTGAAGGGGCTAAACTACTTGTTATGGTCAAGAACCATAAAAACTACTCTGTGTAGTAGAGGTTTATGGACCCATGTTCTCCTAGATGAAGCACCAAGAGAAGCCATTGAAGAAGAAACTCTCGGTGAACAAGGAAGGCTAACTGTGGAAACCATGAACAAATGGTTTCAAGAGGATCAATTAGTCCTCTCAATCCTTCAAAACTCCCTTGAAGGATCCTTGTTAGAAGCATATTCCTACTGTGAGACCGCAAAAGACCTATGGGAAACACTCAAAAATGTGTATGGAAACACATCCAACCTCATGCGGTTATTTGAGGTGAAGAAAGCTTTAAATGAACTCCATCAAGAGGATATGGAGTTTACTAAGCATTATGGCAAGTTCAGGGCTTTATGGGCAGAGGTTGAAATGTTAAGGCCAAGTACCATTGATCCTATCACTCTTAATGAAAGGAGAGAGCAAGATAAGGTCTTTGGCTTGCTCATGACACTAAACCCAAGCTACACTGATCTCATTAAACATCTTCTCCGGGAAGATAGATTACCAAGCCTTGAAGATGTGTGTGCTAAAATTCAGAAAGAACAAGGATCCCAAGGTCTATTTGGAAACAAAGGAGATATGGTTACTGCCCACAAGGTGTGGCACAAACCGGAGGTCAAGAAAGGATTAGCCTGTGATCATTGCAAACGAAGAGGACACACTAAGGATAAGTGTTGGTTAATTCATCCTCATTTGAAGCCGAGCTGGTGGAAAGACCCAAAGGTTCACATCTCTCAGGAAACCTCATCACGCATTGCTCCATCCATTTCTCAAGGAAGCGGTTTTCAAAATAGTTCACAAGGAAGTATTAATCAACCAAGTCTACCACTAATCAAACAACCGAGGCCGAATCATGAAGGGACACAGTTCAGTGCAAACCAAATCAGTCTTAATAGAGGAAGTTCCAGCCAGACTAATTCCTATCACAACAGCTTACCAGATGAAAGGATTCAAGCAGTCTCAGCTCAGAACGATGTGGTGACCAAGTCAGACCTTGAAGCGCTCATCAAAGCTCTTAAGGAGTCTGGTATTTCTGGTCACACTTATACTGCCTCATTTAAAAGCTCTGGTGATAGTTTGAATGTTTTAAAACCATTGATAGTTGATTCAGGAGCTTCTCACCATATGATTAGTGATTCTAGGTTGATTAGTGATATAGAACCGGTTTTAGGGAATGTGATGATAGCTAATGGAGAACAAATACCTATTAAGGGAATTGGAAAGCTTAGGTTGTTTGGAAAAGAGTCAAAAGCTTTCTTTATGCCATCATTTACTTCAAACCTGTTATCTGTGAAAAGAACAACCACTGATCTTAATTGCTATGCTACTTTTGGGCCTAATGACTTCTTCTTTCAGGATATTGAAACCAAGCGAGTTCTTGGCAGAGGAGGAACCAAGAATGATCTATATGTGCTTGAAGATCTCCAGCCTTTATCATTAGCTTCTAATAGTTCGATTAATAATGCTTCTAGTCTTAATGTTTCTAGTCATGAAAATGGTTTATGGCATGCTAGACTAGGACATCCTCACTTGAAAGCTTTAGAACTTCTATTTCCTAAGATATCTTTTAATAGCAACTCATGTGAAGCATGTATCCTTGGTAAACATTGTAGGAATGTATTTCCCTTATCTAAAACGATTTACAATGAATGTTTTGAACTTATTCATTCTGATGTTTGGACATCACCATGTGAATCAAAAGATAATCATAAATACTTTGTTACTTTTATAGATGAGAAATCAAAATACACTTGGATCACCTTGCTTCCATCTAAGGATAGGGTCTTAGAAGCGTTTAAGAACTTTCAATCTCACATTTCTAACCAATATAATGTTCAAATCAAATGTTTAAGGTCAGATAATGGTGGGGAGTACATGAGTCATGCATTCAGACACTTTCTTGCTGAAAAAGGAATTACACATCAGACAAGGTTCCCTTATACACCTCAGCAGAATGGTGTTGCTGAGAGAAAGAACCGGCACTTGATGGAGGTGGCTAGGACTTTAATGTTTCACATGCATGTTCCAAAGAGGTTTTGGAGTGATGCAGTGGTCACGGCATGTTACCTCATCAATAGAACACCTACTCGCATTCTCTCTGACCAGTCACCCTTTGAGGTACTTAATAAAACTAAACCCTCTCTTGATCATTTAAGAGTGTTTGGATGCGTGTGCTTTGTCTATATCCCAGGTGACCACCGAAGTAAGCTAGATGCAAAGAGCATAAGGGCTATTTTTCTTGGATACTCTCCAACACAGAAGGGCTACAAGTGCTATGTACCAGATACAAGGAGAGTTATGGTGTCAAGAGATGTTCAATTTCTAGAGAACAGAAGTGGGAAGACATTAAGGATATATCATCTTCTTCAGAAGATAGAGCTTCCAGTCTCAGACAACTTCTAGAGGATCTCGGTCTCAATCATATTCCTCAGCAGTCTTCTACTCCTACAGCACCAGTCTCAGAAGAATCAACAACATGGCCGGATGAACCAAGTGATAGTCCTGATCATGAAGGGGGGAATGCTATTCCTGAATACTCAGAAGTCCATAATCAGGACAACCAGGGCCAGCAATCTACATCTTCATCACCAGCTGCTCAAAACAATCAACCTGATCAAACCGCTCAAGAAGAAGAAGCAGTTGAATTAAGGAGAAGCAAAAGGGTGAAGTATCCACCTGAACACTGGAAGAGCACGAGGGTCTATTACAACAATCAGGCTGTTGCTCATCCAGAACAGGCTGTCTGCAACTTAGCACATATCCCTCAGGAACATCAGGTTTTTATTGGAACCCTGGATCAAGAATGCGTCCCTAAACACTATGAGGAGGCCAAGGAACACAGAGTATGGAGAGAGGCTGTTGCTGATGAAAGAATGGCTATGGAAAGGAATCATACTTGGGACGAGTCTGATCTACCAAAAGGCAAAAAGGCAGTGAGCTCTAGATGGGTGTTCACAATCAAATACAGAAGCAATGGAGAAGTGGAGAGATATAAGGCAAGGCTTGTTGCAAGGGGCTTCACTCAGACGTATGGAGATGACTACAGGGACACCTTTGCTCCAGTGGCCAAGCTTCATACAGTGAGAGTCATTCTTTCTCTTGCTACCAACTTAGAATGGGATCTATGGCAGATGGATGTCAAGAATGCCTTCCTTCAAGGAGAATTAGAGGAAGAGGTGTACATGACACCACCTCCTGGTCTAGAAGATACTGTCACTCCAGGGAAGGTTCTAAGATTAAGAAAGGCAATCTATGGTCTCAAACAGTCTCCTAGAGCCTGGTATCACAAATTGAGTGTTACACTGAGAGATAAAGGATTTAGAAGATCAGAAGCTGATCATACCCTGTTCACACTTGGTGCGGCCCTGGTTATTCTAAACCTGAGGATCGACTTGAAGGCAGGTAGGATGATGATTAAGAGGTATGGAAGGAGGCTACTAGCTCTCCTTAGGCAGCGGATTGATGATTTGAATGGAAGGGAGCTACTAGCTTCCCTTGTAGGTAAGTGATTGATGGCGGTGATTAGGGGTTTAATTGGAGGTTACTAACTCTCCAATTGATGTGAATGATGAAGGGGTTTGATTCCACTAGCACAGGATCACCCTGCAAAGAGCTATGGAATATCACAGTAGATTACTCTACTCTATAGTGATCAAGGGTCAATGTTCTTAGGCTGAACAGAGAAAGCAAGAAGCAAAATAGCTTTAAGATTGTTTATAAAATTCGATGTGTGTTCATTTACAAAAGGGGTGGGAGTCTTTTTATAGGCATAAATCCATAACAAGATTATGCTTACAAAAAAGGAATATTCTAACTACTTTATTCTAACAATAAAATCATAACTAATTAATTCCTAATTTTATGCTAACAAAATATATTCTATTTAAAACTTAATTTTATGCCAAAAGATATCTATCCTAATTTTTTTTGGTTTAAATTAAGTGACTAATTATAAACCAGTAAATTAAATTAAACCAGCTCAATTGGTTTGCTCTCTTTGGGCTTCCTTTTCCTTCTTAGACAAGCCCAAATCACTTGCAGAATTGGTTTTCTTTGGGTTTTGACTATGGGCATAATTATTAGGCCAAACCACAAATCTTTATCTTCTTGGGCTTGGGTTGAATCTTTTGTTTCTTGCGCCGCCTGATGTGCTCCTCTCTGGGCCTGGTCTAACTCCATGTCCATGGGCTGCTTCTCCAGCTCCTTCTCACTTGCCCACACGACTTTGATGAGCTGTTCCAAGCCTCTTAAGCCCATGTTTTCCTTGTTCTGGTCCAGCTCCATCTGATCTAGATCCTCTTCATGTCCAGGTCGCTTAGCATCCTCATTGGGCCTTGCTAGGATCGCACCATCCCCTCCTCCTTTGAAGGGATTTGTCCTCAAATCCAATTCTTCTGCAACAAGAGAAATCAAGTTAAAATCATTGGAGTTGTGATTAAATATGTGCTCACCTTGGGATATTGACAATGACTGCAAAGTAGGATCCCATATCCAATCTCCAATTTGGAAAGATTGATGTGGGCGGCCTGTACTTGCTCTGTCTTGGCACCACTCCTTGATCAAGAGCTCATTTGGTCCATAATCAACTTGTTTGTCAAGACCCTGAATCCTCCTTGTTCTTGGAACAAACTCCATAACCTGTCTATCATGTTTCCTTTCAAACACTAGAAAAACCACATCAAATGTGCAACAGAAATAGATAACTGAATCCCCTGAGTTTAAGATCTTAAAAACAAGACTCAGGTTCCTAAAATCACCATCCAAGATAAGATCATAGATCATTCTAGCATTAGAACACTTATTGGAACAAAACTTTTCTTTTGAACACAAACCAAACAAATAGATATCATTGCTAGCAAACAGATTGGATTGTGCTAACTTAGAAACTCTCTCAACATATTCAAATTCAGAACTTCTCTTAGCTCTAAGTAGGTCATGCATGTTCTTAGACCACCATTCTAGCAATGCAAACTCATGATCTAACTTGGAAAAACTCTCAAAAACGTTTTCTCTCAAGGCTGAGTTCATATCACAAAGTTTTAAAACCCAAAAATCTTCACAACACAAAGTTTTACAGCCTTTTCTAACTGATTTCAAGTTATGCAACACTTTATTAGAGAAACATTCATCAATCACAAGATCTACATCAATCCTCACCGATTTATGTCCTAATGTTCTCCTAATCAACTTATGACTCAAAGCAAACTCCGAACTCTCAGTTTTAGCAATCAAAGAACATTCTGATCTACAAAACATTTCATTCCTAGGTGCTTCAAAAGATTGAATCATCTTATCAAAAATAAACTTAGAAACACAAAGTTCTTTCACATTCTCTAAACCAAATTGTTTCCATTCTTCAGGTGTAACAATCACAAACAAACTAGGTAAAGAATTTGTCACACCAATATCCTTACAGAGTTTGAGACGACTTTCATCAATCAAAGAAGGAGTGAAGGATTTGAACTCCCAGCTAGTTGTAGGCACCAATTTACTGTCCAAAGATAATTTCCTTGGTGATTCCTTCAATAGCTTCTCTTCATGGTCCTGCAAGGGAAGCTCATTGCTACTCGGTTGCACCGGTTTAAGATTAGTAACACTTATACAAGTATCATCTAATACTTTAGCTGATGGAACAGAGAAAATATATTTGTCAAGCTCAAAGAGATTTTCTTTTACCAACAGTTCACCTTCAGTTAGTGATGTCTCACTCTTAGGAGAATTTGGCAATGGATCAGACATCTCCCTTCTTCCTCTAACTCCATTGGCGTCCTTAGCAACTTCCAGCATCTCCATGCCTCTGGCTGGTGGTGCTTTCTTGGGTACTTCTCCTGGTATCTCCTCCTCAATATCCTGTGAAGAGAAGACAAGGCTACTCGGACTCACCGGTTCACAGATGGTTAGTTTTCTACAAATCTCTCTTCCATTAAGCATAAAATCAATTTTAGAAGATGGTAGAAAACACTTACCTGTGTTTGAGTCATTTGAGAACTTTTCAGTCCCAAACAACCTCCTGGAAACCATGGCTTCATTTGGAGAATATGAAGTTTCAAAAATTTCTTTCTTATTTTTGCAGATTGGACTATAATGATTGGGATCTGGCTGTTGGGGAACCGGTTTCTCTTGGGAATACATATATTCTTGGCGTGTCCACTGGATGGGTGATGGGCGTGAGCTTGGTCTCCTCTCTTGGTTGCTCCTCATAGTCTTAGACCTCTCTGATCTACTCCCAATAGTCCTCCCTTGTGAACTCCTTTGGTATTTGTCCTGCACATAACCAAATTTATTATAATCTGGAGCAAACTTCTTTTTCATAACAAATTTCATCTCAAACCAAGAAGCAATCTGAGGTTCTCCATTGTGCCTCCTTGTGGATGCCATATGATCCCACCAGTGGATGGCATGACCACTGAATCCACTTGTTGCAAGTTTGATCTTCTTTGCCTCAGTGTAGTGATAACAACTGAACACCCATTCCATCTCTTCTTCCCATTCCAGATAAGCTTCAGGATCAATCTTCCCATGGAATGATGGAATCCCAAGCTTGGATTGACTAAGGTATTCTTCTGCTCTATGGCGACGATGGTGATAAGAGTTAACTCCTCCTGCCTTTTTGCCTGCAGAGATTGAAAAGTCATGAAACTCATTAACATGGTTAGTCTTATTGAAATCTTGTTTCAGCTTCCTAGTGATCTCAGCCATCATAGCTTCACATTGAAATTGATCAAGATGAACAATCTGATCCACTAAATTTATCCTTGCCATGAAGTTCCTGAAACAAACTTTAACAAACTGTTAATTAAAACTCTCTCACTTTTTTTTTTTTTTTTGATTTCTCAATAGATATTCCTCTTGCTATTCCCAAAAGTTCAGAATAGATCAAAGCCCAATCACCTAAGATCTAGAGCTAAACCTACTGAAACTTAAGATAGAAAGATTGCAAGATTTTTTTTCGTCAGCTGATTGACATATTCCTAGCAGGGTTTCTCTTCTGCTCTCTTTTTTTTTTTTTTTTTTTTTTTTGAATTTTCGATTTTTTTTTTTTTTTTTTATAGATCCTTTTCTTAAATCTTTTTTTTCAGGAAAGGCTCAGCTGACTTACAACAGATAGAAAGAAAAGAATTTGTTTATTAAACTAAAAAAAAAATTGAAAAAAATTGATGGTGGTTTTGAAATCAAAGTGATTTCACAAACCCTAACCTTCAAGAGGCTCTGATACCAATTGGTGCGGCCCTGGTTGTTCTAAACCTGAGGATCGACTTGAAGGCAGGTAGGATGATGATTAAGAGGTATGGAAAGAGGCTACTAGCTCTCCTTAGGCAGCGGATTGATGATTTGAATGGAAGGGAGCTACTAGCTTCCCTTGTAGGTAAGTGATTGATGGCGGTGATTAGGGTTTAATTGGAGGTTACTAACTCTCCAATTGATGTGAATGATGAAGGGGTTATTCAACTTCCAAGTCGGCAAACGACCACTGAATCCGAAGGACATAATCGTTTACTTATTGAAGGACCCCAAGAGAACCAGGATGAACCAAGTTATGAACCAACTTTTTTTGGAAACCTAACCCTTCATAGGAGCCTGTCGAATTGGATTCATGTCCAAATTCCTTATGATTTAAAAGTTATTCAACTTCTAAACCAGGAGATGCTTGGTTTGCCCTGTTTGCAAGCTCACAGATTCAACCACTTACAAACCAAAATTTGGCGACCAGGAGAGGAATATAATCATTATGGAGACATATCTGATCATCCAGGAGCATTATCCATCATCTTAGAGGGCTCGGATTTGAGGACAAATCCTTTTAAAGGAAGAGGGGATGGTGCGATCTCGATCAACCTTAATTTTAAGTTTTTGAAGATCAACCATGAATCAAGCAACCAAGACTATTTTTCTCAACTAGCTAGATATTATGGAGATTCTGGTAGTGCCAAAACTCAATTGGTTCATATTGAATCAAAAGATGGTCGAATTTTCCTTCTGTTGGACCATAGAGAGCTAGTTCGACCACCCGAGCAAGTTCAAGAGGCTATACTTGTTTTTGATGATCCAAGAAACGTCTTAGCTCATCCACATACAAGAGATAAGGCTCAAAATGCCCAGGAAGACACCAAGGACGAGCTGGGCCTACTCAAGGATAAGCCCAACAAGATGAGAGTTGAGCAGGGCCCATATTGGCCCATAAAGCTGAAGGATCGACCACCATGGGCTCTTATAGATGGGTATGGACGTGGTCCAAGTAGAAAAATAAGATTAAAAATAAACCAGCCTGTTGGTTTAATGTGTTTTGGTTTATAATTAGTCATTAAAATTAAACCAGAGAGTTAGTTAGAGTAGATTAGAGAAGATATATCATTCTGGTATAATCTTGTTAGGATTAGATAAGTTAGTTAGGATATAATAGATTAGATATATTATTCTGATATATTCTTTTAGGATTAGATTAGTTAGTTAGGATATTATTTAGATAGGAATAAAGTAGTTAGGATATTATTCTGTAGATTAATTTAGATAGGATTATCTGCCTATAAAAAGGCTTCACTTCCCCATTGTAAAGACACACATCGAATTTTATAAAATATTTCAAAGCACTTTTGCTTCTTGCTTTCTCTGTTCAGCATAAGAACATTGTTTTCATTCACTTAAGGGTAGAGGAATCTACTGTGAAATTCCATAGCTCTTTGCAGGGTGATCCTGTGCTAGTGGAATCAAATCCGTCATCATATACACCTAATTGGAGAGCTAGTAGCCTCCAATCCATTCCCCAATCAATCCGCTGCCAAGAGAAGTGCTAGTAGCCTTCTCCTTAACCAGATCACCTTCCTTCAAGCCGATCCTCTGGTTTATTCATAACCAGGGCCGCACCAAGTGGTATCAGAGCCTCTTGAAGGTTAGGGTTTGTGAAATCACTTTGATTTCAAAACCACCATCAATTTTTTTCAATTTTTTTTTTAGTTTAATAAACAAATTCTTTTCTTTCTATCTGTTGTAAGTCAGCTGAGCCTTTCCTGAAAAAAAAGATTTAAGAAAAGGATCTATAAAAAAAAAAAAAAAAAATCGAAAATTCAAAAAAAAAAAAAAAAAAAAAAGAGAGCAGAAGAGAAACCCTGATTCCAACAGAAGGGAAATTCGACCATCTCTTGATTCAACATGAACCAATTGAGTTTTTCCACGACCATAATCTCTATAATATCTAGCTAGTTGAGAAAAATGGTCTTGGTTGCTTGATTCATGGTTGTTATTAAAATCCTTAAAATTAAGGCTTATCGAGATCGCACCATCCCCTCCTCCTTTAAAAGGATTTGTCCTCAAATCCGAACTCTCTAAGTTGATGGATGAACCTTCTGGATGATTAGATATGTCCCTAGAATGATTATATTCCTCTCCTGGTCGCCAAATTCTGGTTTGTAAGTGGTTGAACCCGTAAGCTTCCAAATAAGGCAAACCGAGCATTTCCTGGTTTATTAGTTGAATAACTTTTAAACCATAAGGAATTTGGACATGAATCCAATTCGACATGCTCCTCTGAACTGTTAGCTTTCCAAAATATGTTGATTTACGACTTGATTCATCCTGGTTAGATTGTAATCCTTCAATAGGTAACTGCTGGTCTCCCTCAGATTCAGTGGAAGTCTGCCGACTTGAGAGTGGAATATCTCTTTCATGTTGAAAGCTTTTGACCCAATTCTTTTTCTCAGTGACTCCTTGATGAGTTGAGTTTCTGGAAAAAAGTCAATTCGTTGCTTAATTCCTCTGGGTCTGGTTTGTATGATCCGTTGATTGGTTGTATGTCTTGTTTGGGTTTGTTGATAGTCTGCAAGATGGAATCTTCTGTATCTTCTTCATGTTTATTTATTTTGAGCTCCTTAGCTGATGGTGATATAGACGTCACTCTGGTTGGGGTGGATTGGTACTGCTCTACAAATTCTTCATGCATCCGTGCCTTAAGACCTCTCCAATCTAGCACTGAATTCTTGTAGATAGTTGGAGGGTTTTCCTTTAACCACCATTCATGAGCTTTTCCTGTGAATGCTGAGACCACTTGTGATAACTCCAGTTCCTTGGGAATTTTGTTGAATTGTAGCCACTTTTCCATATCGCTTTCCCATTGCAAGTATACTTCAGGATCTTTTCTATTTCCTGAAAATAGTAGGGATCGACCTCTGTTGTTGACTTGCTTCTTTGGACTTACTGGTTTTAGATCAGGCGCTTCCCACCTTGGCTTGTGGAATTTTTTTTCTCTCATTTGATTGTAGATCAGATCTGTTAGATTCTCTAATTGCTTCTCACTCAGGATCACAGTTTGGGTAGGTGAAACTCTCTCCCTTGTTGCTTGTTGTTTTGCCTTCTCTCCATATTTTCTTTTGTTCCCAAAAGAATACATGGTAGATTTGCTGGATATATGATGAATAGATTATGAATCTAGGATAGATTATTCCAACAAGTTCAAAATAGATCAAAGCCCAATCACCTAATATCTATAGCTAAACCTACTGAAACTTAAGATAGAAATATTGCAAGATTTTTTTTTTTTTTTTTTTTTTTTTTTTTGATTTTCGTTTTTTTGTTTTTTTGTTTTTTTTTGTCTGATTTTCGTTTTTTTTTTTTTTTTTTTTTTTTTTTTTTTTTTTTTTTTTTTTGCAATTCTTTTTTTAGATCATTTTGTAATTCAGAAAAGGCTCAGCTGACTTACAAAAGATAAAAAGATAAGAATTTGTTTATGAAACTTAAAAATTGAAAAGAAATTGATGGTGGTTTTGAAATCAAAGTGATTTCACAAACCCTAACCTTCAAGAGGCTCTGATACCACTTGGTGCGGCCCTGGTTATTCTAAACCTGAGGATCGACTTGAAGGCAGGTAGGATGATGATTAAGAGGTATGGAAGGAGGCTACTAGCTCTCCTTAGGCAGCGGATTGATGATTTGAATGGAAGGGAGCTACTAGCTTCCCTTGTAGGTAAGTGATTGATGGCGGTGATTAGGGGTTTAATTGGAGGTTACTAACTCTCCAATTGATGTGAATGATGAAGGGGTTTGATTCCACTAGCACAGGATCACCCTGCAAAGAGCTATGGAATATCACAGTAGATTACTCTACTCTTTAGTGATCAAGGGTCAATGTTCTTAGGCTGAACAGAGAAAGCAAGAAGCAAAATAGCTTTAAGATTGTTTATAAAATTCGATGTGTGTTCATTTACAAAAGGGGTGAGAGTCTTTTTATAGGCATAAATCCATAACAAGATTATGCTTACAAAAAAGGAATATTCTAACTACTTTATTCTAACAATAAAATCATAACTAATTAATTCCTAATTTTATGCTAACAAAATATATTCTATTTAAAACTTAATTTTATGCCAAAAGATATCTATCCTAATTTTTTTTGGTTTAAATTAAGTGACTAATTATAAACCAGTAAATTAAATTAAACCAGCTCAATTGGTTTGCTCTCTTTGGGCTTCCTTTTCCTTCTTAGACAAGCCCAAATCACTTGCAGAATTGGTTTTCTTTGGGTTTTGACTATGGGCATAATTATTAGGCCAAACCACAAATCTTTATCTTCTTGGGCTTGGGTTGAATCTTTTGTTTCTTGCGCCGCCTGATGTGCTCCTCTCTGGGCCTGGTCTAACTCCATGTCCATGGGCTGCTTCTCCAGCTCCTTCTCACTTGCCCACACGACTTTGATGAGCTGTTCCAAGCCTCTTAAGCCCATGTTTTCCTTGTTCTGGTCCAGCTCCATCTGATCTAGATCCTCTTCATGTCCAGGTCGCTTAGCATCCTCATTGGGCCTTGCTAGGATCGCACCAACACTTCAGAGCCAAGCAGGTATAGTTGTCATTCTCATATATGTAGATGATATTATCATCTCAGGGAATGACAAGGTAGGAATCCTTTCTACTAAAGAATACTTGAAATCTGTTTTTGACATCAAAGACCTTGGAGAACTCAAATATTTTCTTGGGATTGAGGTGTGCAGGACTAATGATGGTTTGTTTATTTCTCAGAAGAAGTATATTCTTGATTTACTAACAGATGCAGGAATGCTACAAGCTAAGGAAGCTAAGACCCCATTAGAAGAGGGTTATAAAGTTGGAACTCAGGGGGAGCAGGAAGAAGACGTCTTTGAGGATGCCAAACTCTATAGAAGATTAGTTGGTAAGTTAATTTATCTTACTATCACCAGACCTGATTTGTGCTTTGCTGTGAATCAGGTAAGTCAGCATATGCAAGCGCCTAAGATGTGCCATTGGAGGATGATAGACCGGATCCTGAGATACCTCAAAGGGACTCATGCTCAAGGGATTTGGATGGGGAACAATAGGAACACTGAGATTGTGGGATACTGTGATGCTGATTGGGCTGGAGATAGACAAGATAGGAAGTCTACTACTGGATATTGCACTTTTATTGGAGGAAATCTTGTTACATGGAAAACCAAGAAGCAGAAGGTTGTGTCATGTTCAAGTGCTGAAGCTGAATACAGGGCAATGAGGAAGCTGACTACCGAATCAATATGGCTCAAAGCTCTTCTCCAAGACGTAGGAATTGAAGTCAAGACTCCGATCACAATGCACTGTGACAATCAAGCAGCCATCCATATAGCCTCCAACTCGGTATTCCATGAGAGGACTAAGCACATTGAAGTAGATTGCCACAAGGTCAGGGAAGCTGTGGAGAAAGGAGTTATACTACCATGCTTTACAAGAAGTTCTGAGCAATTGGCAGATATATTTACAAAGGCAGCCAGCCTGAATGTAACGCCCCCGATCCTACTAGACCGAAGGTGTTACGATAGGCCCGAATCCTGTCCGACCGTTCTTCCGAATATAGTCCGAAAGCCCGAACAGACACGATCCGAACCCCGATTAAATCAACTCCATCTCATTCAAGGTTCCGTGACCAAGAACGGACATCCTTGTTGAGGTTAGCCCGGCCGGGACTTAGGTATTCAGAACTTAAAATTTAACTAAGACTTTAATAAGATATACGGAAAACCTCCATTGTATATATTAAACATACTTCTAAAGGTTCTTACAAAACCCGATTACAATACTTAGCGAAAGCGTCATACTTCCTATGAAATTTACACAAGTCCAAAAGAAACATACTTTCTACTAAGGGGTCTTCAAATCTACACTGGACTGTTCCGCCCTCCTTCCACAACTTTGCCTTTATCTGCAAGAACGAGTTCGGTCAGCTAATGCTGAGTGAGTTGGTTGAAAAATACTATCTAACCCATCCCGCAATAATGCAAGTGAACTCAAACAAGTGATAGTTTTAGAAGTTTAGGAAGAGTGGAGATAGTTTAGGCGAGAGATTGAGTGAACACATATTATTAGAATAGGATTTCTTGATTACAAAGAGAGACCTTAATGATCCTTTTATATAGAAATAGATAACCTAGAAGCGACTACTTTAGGTAAGAGTGTGAGCTTCCTCTTTAGTGCTGGCGCCTCTTTCCCCTTTTGTGCTGGCAGAGGTGAGTTACCAATCCTTCTAGAAGATTCATTACTAGCCGTTAACACTCCTTCCCTTGGTGAATTGCTTACTCATTCCAACACTCCCCCTCAAGTTTTACATCATTGGTGAATGATTAAAACTTGGACATCAAGAAGATTCACCTCATTAAAAACCTTAGAATGCAAAACCCAGTGGGAGAAAAACATTCTAAGGGAAAAAGAGTATGAATCCTTCATGATAGGGAAGTTACTGGAATGGTAGGGTTGTGAGTCCAAGCTTAGTATGAATGAACTCACAAACCTTCAAACTTGCCGCCTTGGTGAAGATATCAGCCAATTGATCAGAACTTCTTGTATAGCATGGAAGTATGATTCCTTTCTCCACAGCCTCTCTAACTTTGTGGCAGTCCACCTCAATATGCTTGGTTCGTTCATGGAAGACTGAATTGGATGCAATATGAATGGCTGCCTGATTATCACAATGCATTGTGATAGGTGTGCTGCTTTCAATGCTGAAGTCTTTGAGAAGAGCCTTTAGCCATATACACTCGGTAGTTAACTTCCTCATAGCCCTATATTCAGCTTCAGCACTTGAACAGGATACTACTTTCTGCTTCTTGGTCTTCCAAGTGACAAGATTACCACCTATGAAGGTGCAATAACCAGTAGTTGATCTTCTGTCTTTCCTATCCCCAGCCCAATCAGCATCACAATAGCCAACTACTTCAGTGTTTCCATTCTTTCCCATCCATATTCCCTGAGTGTAAGTCCCTTTCAAGTATCTCAGAATGCGTTGTATCATCATCCAATGATTCTTCCCAGGGGCTTTCATATACTGACTTACCTGATTCACAGCAAAGCACAAGTCAGGTCTTGTAATTGTCAGATATATGAGCTTACCAACAAGTTTCCTGTATAGCTTCGGATCCTCAAATGTCTCTTCATCTTGCTCCCCCTCAGTTTTAGCCTTGTAACCATCTTCTAAGGGCGTTCTTGCTGCTTTTGAATCCATCATTCCTGCATTAGTTAGTAAGTCTACAATGTATTTCCTCTGAGATATAAACAACCCATCTTTAAACCTGCAGACTTCAATACCCAAGAAATATTTGAGTTCACCAAGATCTTTAATGTCAAACATAGCTTTAAGATATTCTTTTGTAGCAGAAATTCCTACCTTGTCATTCCCAGAGATGATAATATCATCCACATAAATGAGAATGACAACTATACCTTCTTGGCTATGTAAGGTGAACAAGGTGTGATCGGATTCTGATCTCCTGAAACCTCTGTCTCTTAGAGTGACGTTCAACTTGTGATACCAGGCCCTAGGTGACTGTTTAAGGCCATAGATTGCCTTTCTTAATCTAAGGACTTTCCCTGGTGCAACTGAATCTTCTAATCCAGGTGGAGGGGTCATGTAGACTTCTTCTTCTAATTCTCCTTGAAGGAATGCGTTTTTGACATCCATCTGCCATAGTTCCCAGTCTAAGTTTGCAGCAAGAGATAAAACAACTCTGATTGTATGCATTTTTGCTACTGGAGCAAATGTGTCTCTGTAATCTTCTCCATAGGTCTGGGTGAATCCTCTTGCTACCAGTCTGGCCTTATATCTCTCAATCTCCCCATTACTTTTGTATTTGATGGTGAAAATCCATCTAGAGCTCACTGCCTTCTTTCCTTTCGGTAAGTCTGCTTCATCCCATGTATGATTTTTCTCCATTGCAGTTCTTTCTGCTCCCACGGCATCTCTCCAGACTTTTAGCTCCTTAGCTTCATCATAAGTCTTGGGAACTAACTCTTGATCTAGACTGCCTGTGAAAGCCAGATGTTGTTGTGGAATATGGACCATGTTGCAAACCGCTTGAGTAGGATGAGCCACTGCATTACTATTGTAGTAAACTCTCGTGTTCTTCCAGTTTGCTGGAGGAAATCGTTGTCTAGTGCTTCTCCGGAGTTCTAATGATGCTGGTACTTCATGCGAGTGTTGATGTTGATCATTGGTATTTCCAGAACTCGAACCAACTTCAGCTTCTGAGTTTCCTTCAGAGTTACTTGGACCGGTTTGTGACTCAGGTTCAGATTCTCTTCTTTGGATGTTGTTTGAATTAGTAGCTGAATCTTCATCCTCCTCATCATGACCATAGTCTTGTTGTCCCCCCTCAGGATGAAGAGGATGATGCTGCGAATGCTGATGAGTGTCTGGACCAAAAAAGGATATACCCAGGTTCTCTAAGATCTTCTTTAAATTCTCAGCCTGGTTGGGCGATTGAGAAGATATGTCTTTGATAGACTCCCACGTACCATCCGAGAAATAGCTTTTGTCTTCAAGAAACTTAACATCCCGAGAGATAAGAACACGGTTGGTATCAGTATTGTAGCACTTGTACCCTTTCTGTGTGGTTGAATATCCAAGAAACATGGCCTTTGTGCTCCTAGCCTCTAACTTGTTCCTCTGTTCCCCTGGGATCAACACATAGCAAACACATCCAAACACTCTAATATGATCAAGATGAGGTTTGGTTTTAGTAAGTACCTCAAACGGTGAAATGTCATGAAGGATTTTGGTCGGAAGTCTGTTGATTAAGTAGCAAGCCGTAACTAAGGCATCACCCCAAAACTGTTTAGGAACCTTCCTATGAAACATCATGGCTCTAGTCACCTCCATTAAGTGTCTGTTTTTCCTCTCAGCAACTCCATTCTACTGAGGGGTATAGGGACAACTTGTCTGGTGCTCAATTCCATGTTTGTTGAGATAGTGTTTAAAGGCCTGGCTAGTATACTCCCCACCATTATCTGATCTTAGACATTTAACTTTAGCATCATATTGGTTAGTCACATACTTGTTAAAACTCATAAACGCTTCAAGAACTCTACCCTTAGATGGCATTAAGGTAACCCAAGTGTATTTTGACTTCTCATCTATGAAACTAACAAAATACTTGTGATTATCTCTAGAGACACATGGGGCAGTCCAAACATCAGAGTGAACAAGATCAAAGCAGTTTTCATACATTGTTTGAGACTTAGGAAAAACAGACCTACAGTGTTTTCCAAGGATACAAGCTTCACATAATTCATTATTGAAAGACATCCTAGGGAACATTAACTCTAGTACTTTAAGATGAGGATGACCAAGCCTAGCATGCCACAAATCACCATTCATCTTAGAATTATTGAAATTTGAAAAACAGGAAGCTAAACGACTAGGAGAACTAGGAGATAAGTCTTCAAGCACATATAGATCATTTCTGGTAACACCTTGTCCAAGAATCTCCTTAGTTTCAATATCCTGAAACACAAAGTCATTAGGCCCAAAGATAGCATGACAGTTTAAATCGGTTGTAGCTCTCTTGACAGATAGAAGGTTAGAAGTGAATGAGGGCATATAAAAGGCTCTAGATTCCTTATTGAATAATCTAAGATCACCTATTCCTTCTATTGGCACATTTGTTCCATTTGCTATCAAGACATTCCCTACAGCCGGTTCAATGTTCTTAATCAAATTCATATCACTGATCATATGGTGAGATGCCCCTGAATCTACAATTAATGGTTTAGTCTTAGTGAAAGCATTAATTGAGGCATGTAATGATCTACCAACAATCGCATTACCAGAGTTGTCTTTGAATGCTTTGATGAGAGCTTCAAGATCGGATTTCCTGACATACTCTGACTGCATTGGTTGGTATGGCACCATATGATCTGGATGAGTTTGAGAACTTCCAATGCATGATGAACTTGAGGAGCTGGCTTGTTGATTAGAGCTAGCTGGGCCGTGAGCGATTTGGTATGGGAGGTTCTTCTTGGGATAGTATCCAGTTTCCTGAGTGAAATGAGCTCTAGGAACTTCCTTCCACTTGTTTGGCTTGAGATGTGGATGAAGAATCCAACACTTATCTCTGGAATGTCCTTTCCATTTACAATGATCGCACATTATGCTCTTCTTGTCTTCCGGTTTGTAAAACCCTTTATTTGCTGAGATGGGTTCTTCTTCAGTCTTGTATGTGCTTTTGTGAGCCGTGAGAAGGTCACCTTTTCTTCCAAACAATTCATTTGATCCGGATTCCTTCTGTATTTGAGAGCATACATCTTCAAGGGAAGGGAGTTAATCTGCCCTCAAGATGTGTTTAATGAGATCGTTGTATGTGGGACTGAGAATCATGAGAAGGCTAAAGACTTTATCTTGTTCCCGCCTTTCCTTAATGACTTCAGGATCAAAGGACACAGGTCGGAGCATATCTAATTCTGCCCATAAGGAACTGAACTTCCCAAACAAGGAGGTGAAGTCTGGATCTTCTTGACTTAGATTGTTGATGGCCTGCTTGACTTGAAAGATCCTGCTAAGGTTGGAGGTGTTGCCATAGACCTTCTTGAGAATAGTCCATAGTTCCATTGATGTTTCACAGTGTGAGTAGGACTCCAGGATTGGACCATCTAAGGAGTTTTGCAGAACGGATAGGACATATAGGTCCTCCTGATGCCACTTTCGCTCATCCGTGATGACCATTTCATCACCATCTTCATTCTGGATTAGACTAGGAGGTGCTTCATTGAATAGGAGATGATCTCCCAAACCCCGGCCTCCAAGAGCAGTATTTATCATGCGAGACCATAAGACATAGTTTAAACCTTTAAGGATCACTGGAACGGCTATTTGGCGAGTGTTCTCCATGAGGAAGGTTTTAGGTCCGTACAACAATGGTGGATAAAGCTTGGTCTTCACGGTAAGGCAAAGATCACTGTTGTTTGAGTAGATTGATGATTGGCTCTGGCAAGAAGACTTAAAATGGGACGAAAAGAGCCTCCTTTACTTAGTCTGGAACTTCAGCTGTAAAACCCTCGAACTTGTACGGACAGACACAAGACCCTCAGACTTGAATCATGAAGCAAAATGTCTTCTTTTGGTCTTAAATGACTTTACCGGATGCAGGAAGGAAGGGTTTGATGAGAAAGGAGACAAGAGGAGCTGCCTTTGAGGAGATTAGAAAGGTGTACGGATTCTGGGTTTCAACAGCCCGATGAGGAAGATGAATACGGCTCAGTGAAGGAGGTTGAAAGATGGCTCCTTTTGAAAGTATTTTGAACCGTGAAGCTTTAAGTAGCCTTTTAGTTCTTCTTTTGAGTAGAAACAAGTTTCAAACTTGTGGAATATGAGCTATGGTCCGTACATCAATGGCCGCGAGAGAAAGAGCAAGAACTGGTCCCAGCAAAGACTACTATAATCCGCATGATACCCACATCTAGTCTTCCTCAACTCATCACCAATGGTTCTGAGGATCTTAGATCTCAGAGAGGATAGGTTAGAACATGTTTACCATAGATTAAGTGCTTTAAGAACCAGAGAAGAAAAGATTTGCGGATTGATAACCTAGAGGAAATAAGAGTTTACGAATGATTCAGGGAAGATTTGTGAGCATTTGCTCTGATACCATGATAGTTTTAGAAGTTTAGGAAGAGTGGAGAGAGTTTAGGCGAGAGATTGAGTGAACACATATTATTAGAATAGGATTTCTTGATTACAAAGAGAGACCTTAATATCCTTTTATATAGAAATAGATAACCTAGAAGCGACTACTTTAGGTAAGAGTGTGAGCTTCCTCTTTAGTGCTGGCGCCTCTTTCCCCTTTTGTGCTGGCAGAGGTGAGTCACCAATCCTTCTAGAAGATTCATTACTAGCCGTTAACACTCCTTCCCTTGGTGAATTGCTTACTCATTCCAACAACAAGATCAATCACGTTTAAGACCAATGTACTTATAACTCAACAGACGGCTTAACCAATCTTGACTCTAAACTACCCATGCATGCCGTGACCTTAGCCTATTCCTTCCCGTCCCGGTCAGGTCCTTAGCCACACATGCTACAAGGCACCTACGAAGATGGACGGTACTCACTGCCCCGGTCAGGTCCTTAGTTGCTACATGCTATAAGGCACCTACGAAGATGGGCTTTAGCCTGGCAAGTCGCTCACAGGATGGTGGCAAGCCATCCCTCGCATGCACACGGAATAGCTAAGTCACAAATCCCACAACTCAAACCCATAACTCAAGTCACATACGAGTCACCGTCTCTCGTATGGACAACACACCACGACTAACAAGACATGTCATATTCGAGTCACCTCTTCTCGAATAGACCAACACAACATAACCACAAACGACTTCCTAAACCAGACACCACTTCGTATCGCCCTCGGTCCAGTCTAGGCCTATTATTTGACCAACTGCACAACAATCAAACAAGAACATGTACAGCCAATCAAATAAGACCTAAACCAACCTAAGGTTCTACTAATGGCATCCTTGGACCTAACGCAACAACTTAATCATAATTTATCATGCATGCGACTGATCATGAAACATAACCGCAAAATTTCAACTGTAATTCAACATGCATGCAATCCACTAAATCACAACACAACATATAAATAGAAATTATTAATGCACCGCAAAGAATCATGCAAACAATCCCAACGTCCTAACCGAACTCGGATCAACTGTCTTGCTTTAAGAGAAAATAAATGACCAACTCACAGAACACGGATGAACAGCCTAAACACTCGGACAGGCCTGAGAACACTCGCGGATGGCCTCCTCTCTTCACGGTTGCACAGCCTCTCACCAGGCGCCTATTTCTCTCTCTAACTCTCTTAGTATACAGCTTTTAAACTTCAGATTTCCAAACATGGATTAAGGTAACAAGGGGGGTATTTATAAGGTGAAAATGCATGGCTTTACCTTGACACCTGTCCCACTAATTAGTTTAATTCCACTAAAACCAGACAGCTGTCCCACTAAACAAATTAACAGCCTTAAATCACCACACCTGTCCCACTTAATCTCTTAACACCCTTAAATCTCTACACCTGTCCCACTTAATCAAAATTCCACTTACTTAATTAAAAATGATTAAAAAGGACTAAGTGGAAATCCCCATCATCACGCCATGCCACATCATCACCATGTCATCGCCACATCATTTCTAACCTGAATTTTCTGCGGATGAACGACCACACATCCCTCGGATCGACCACACGTCCCAACACAACTGCCCGTTCTCGACCGCGGCTGTACCGTACAGTCGTCCTACGGAACGGGGCATTACATTCTCCCCTCCTTATGAGAATTCGTCCCCGAATTCTTACATCAACCTTCCGTACCAGAAGTGAATAGCTCAGGATATCTTTCCCGAAAACGGTCTTCATCTTCCCAAGTGGTAATTATACGGTGTTGCTTTCCCCAGAAAACCTGGACTTGGGAAATCTCACGGTTCTTCAACTTCTTGATCCGTCTCTCTCCTACTCTGATTGGACCTTCCGTATATGTGAGGTTTGGCCGTAGCTCCTCGATTCTTTGCGGCTCTTTCTCAGTTGGATCTCGGACATGTTTCCGCATCATTGAAATGTGAAAGACCGGGTGTAATGCCATGTCTGTGGGTAGATCTAGCCGATAAGCTACCTCTCCAATTTTTCCAATGATTCGGTATGGTCCTATAAACCGTGTAGCTAGCTTTCCAACTTTCCCAAACCGATCTTTTCCTTTCTGTGCTTCTACCTTCAAGTAGACCCAATCGCCAACTGAATATGTCAAATCCCTTCGATGCTGATCTGCGTATTTCTTTTGCCGATCTTGAGCTTTCTTCATGTTCTGCTTAACTGTTCGGATCTTCTCCGTGGTCTCGTCTACAATCTCCTGACCGAACATTCTTCTTTCTCCTACTTCCACCCAACACATAGGTGTGTGACACGGGCGTCCATATAAAGCCTCGTATGGTGACATCCCGATGCTTGAATGGTAGCTGTTGTTGTATGAGAACTCAACCAACGGAAGATGCTGTTCCCATGTCCCAGCCCAATCAAGGATGCACATCCGGAGCATGTCCTCGATCGTTCGGATGGTCCTCTCAGTCTGTCCATCCGTTTCAGGGTGGAATGCCGTACTTATGTGTAATTCTGTGCCCAAGGCATCCTGAAAGGCTCTCCAGAACCGTGCCGTGAATCTTGGATCTCTATCTGACACGATGTTTGCGGGTACACCATGTAACTTCACAATCTCCTTCAGATATAACCGAGCTAGCGTTTCGAAATGATCATTCAGCCTGACTGGGAGAAAGTGCGCTGACTTGGTTAGACGATCCATGATGACCCAGATGGTATCATTACCTCGGCCTGGTGCAATAGGTAAGCCGGTGATGAAGTCCATCGCTACTGCCTCCCATTTCCACTCTGGGATTGGTAAACTCTGTAATAGTCCTCCCGGCACTTGGTGCTCAACCTTGACTTGCTGACATACTTGGCATTGAGCAACCCATTTTTCTACTGCCTTTTTCATTCCTGGCCAGTGATAGTATCGTCTGATGTCTCGGTACATCTTAGTGCTTCCTGGATGTATGCTTAGCAGAGACTGATGTGCAGTTCTCAATATTTCCTTCTTTAACTCTTCTTGTTGCGGTACTGCAATCCTCCCATTCATCAACAAAGTCCCATCTTCTGCTAAATGGTACCCTTTATCATTCCTCTCATCACTTGCCTTTATCTCCTCTAAGATCTTTTTCAAATCCACGTCCTCCTCTTGAGCTTCTCTGATGCGGTGGATTAGGCTTGCCTGATTAACGGCTTGAATTCCAAGGGGTTGGCTGGTTTCCCCTTCTAATACTGCAAGGCGAACCATTTTTAACGCACTGGACAAGGCCTCAACATCTTTCGAAACATTCTTATCAGCTTGTCGCCTACTCAGAGCATCAGCCACTACATTAGCTTTTCCAGGGTGGTACTGAATCTTCAGATCGTAATCCGCTATGAATTCCATCCACCGTCTTTGTCGTAGGTTTAGATCCGGCTGCGTGAACAGATATTTCAAACTTTGGTGATCCGTAAAGACTTGCACCGTTCCTCCATACAAATATGACCTCCATATCTTAAGAGCAAACACCACTGCCGCCAACTCCAAATCATGCGTCAGATAATTCTCCTCGTGCTTCCGAAGCTGCCTTGATGCATATGCTATAACCTTACCATTCTGCATTAGTACACAACCAAGCCCTACCCGGGATGCATCGGTGTAAATGGAGTATGGTTGGTTTGGTTCAGGTAATACTAATATTGGTGCAGTCGTCAAGGCTTCCTTTAACTGCTCGAACGCCTTGGCGGTTTCTGTAGTCCACTGGAACTGAACTCCCTTGCCAGTCAGCCTGGTTAGAGGTTTGGCTTTGGAGGAGAAATTTTTGACAAATTTCCTGTAATACCCAGCTAAGCCCAAGAAACTTCTGATTTCCGAGGCATTAGTTGGTTGCGGCCATTCTTTAATCACCGCGATCTTCTCCGGGTCTACAGATACTCCTTGTTCCGATACGCGATGACCTAAGAATCCTATTTCTTTCCTCCAGAACTTACACTTGCTGAACTTGGCAAACAATCGTTGTTCCCGTAGTCGTCCCAACACTAGTCGTAGATGCTGCTCGTGTTCTTCCGCGTTCTTGGAATAGATAAGTATGTCATCAATGAAAATGATGACAAAGTTATCTAGATACTCTCGGAAGACCTCATTCATGAGTCGCATGAATGCAGCTGGGGCGTTTGTCAATCCAAACGGCATCACCACGAATTCATATTGCCCATACCGTGTGCGGAAAGCTGTTTTCGGAATGTCTGCTTCTGAGATAGGTATCTGGTGATATCCTGAGGCTAGATCGATCTTTGAAAATACCTTGGCTCCTTGAAGTTGGTCTAATAATTCATCAATCCTTGGCAGAGGGTACTTGTCCTTAATGGTTATGTTGTTGATTCCCCGATAATCAATACATAACCTCATACTCCCGTCCTTCTTCTTGACAAACAAGACTGGTGCGCCCCATGACGATGAACTTGGTCTAATAAATCCTTTTTCTATCAAATCTTCCAGTTTGCTTCTTTAATTCGGCCATCTCTGCTGGTGCCATCCGGTATGGTGCTTTAGTAATGGGAGTCGCTCCGGGTTCCAGCGTGATCATAAACGGGTTGGGCCGTGGTGGCGGCACACCTTCTAACGATTTGAAAACATCCTCGAACTCCCTGACCACTGGGATGTCCGATAACTCTGGTTCCTGGGTTAATCCCTCGTCGCTTACCATCAAGGTTACGAGATACGCTTCTCCTTCTTGCAACTCTTGTTCCATTCGCAAGGCCGACAAGAACATTGCCTTGGCACTAGGCTCAAATCCCCGAAACTGAATTCTCACACCTCCTTCCCTTCTGAGATGCATTTTTCCTTTACCGCAATCTAACTGAACCTTGTAACGCGACAACCAGTCCATCCCCAAAATTACCTCGTGTCGATCCAGTGCTGTCACCAGTAGGTCTGCTGAGAATTCCACTTCGTCGATCTTAACGGGGACATCTAAGATCTTATTTTCAGCTTTCAAGGTTTGGGTTCCTGGGGTCCTAATAGGGACATCTATTCCTACTATGGTAAAGGTTCCCTCAAAGGTCCGCACTACCTCAGGCGAGACAAAACTATGAGTAGCGCCTGAGTCGAACAGAACAAAGGCCAAGCTACCACCTACTCGCAGGGTTCCTATTCAATCATAACTCATTCATTCATCTACTCATACAACATCAATCCATTAAGAATTAAGCAATTTTTAGGCTTATGGCAAAGGTGGTTCGATTGACCGTGCAACAATCAAACAAGAACATGCACGACCAATCTTTAACTCAGCCATGTCATCCTGGTCTAAGCCCAAGTTAAAATTGACCAACCGTGCAACAATCAAACAAGAACATGCACGATCGATCTCTTAAAACTCGAGCCCGACCCGAATGCCATTAGCATGAGCTCAACCACCCAAACCCTAAACCTAAACACACATTCAAGAGATCAACTACCCAGAATTTACCCCAACGTACCTGCTATCAGGGGAGAGGGTCGTGAAGGGCCAGCCTGGTTCGTATCAATCGCGTACACCCTTCCTGCTTGTTGTTGTTGTTGAGCCGGTGGTGGTCCGATAGCCAAACGCTTTGGCCCTGCTTGGATTGCTGGTGGTGGAGGTCTCCGGAAGTTCTGTCTTTTAGGACACTGTGCAGAGTAATGTCCTATCTCTCCACAACTCCAACACGTAGTGTTTTGTGGTCTCATGGTCGGAATCCCACAAGTACTCGAAGTATGACCACTCCGCCCGCATCGATAGCAAGTTGGGACTGGTCTAGTATTACCAGTGGTAGGTCGGTCGTAGCGCCCTCTTCGTCCTTGTTCTACTCTCCTCGGTCTTTCCTGCCTCTGAGCGATGCTTTCATAATATCTCCGTTCACCCATCAAAGCTTCCTCCATATTAACGGCCATCTCGATCAGGGTTGATAGATCCGAATACGTTACGGAGTCTGCAGAATAGATCGGGACGCAGTCCATGGAGAAATTTCCGCATTGTAGCTTCTTCGTCGTGAGTCCCGTATCTGGCAAAACGTCGAAGCCTAGTGAACTCTGCCTCGTAGTCGCGAACTTTTCTCTCGCCCTGAGTCAGCTGCGCGTATTGGGTTTCTAGACGGTCCCGTGCCTCCGCGGGAAAGTATTTCTTCAAAAACTCGGTGCGAAATTGAACCCATGCTTCATCTGGTGCTTGGAAATACTCAAGTCGTCGTTCTCGGGTCTCCCACCAGTTGGCCGCGTCTTGGTCTAGGTAGTAAACGGCCACATCCTTCTTGAATGTTTCTGGGCATCTTGTGGCGCTAAAATTACTTTCTAGGCGCCTCAACCACGAATCCGCCTTAAATGGATCTGTACCTCCATTGTACTTTTCCGTTCCCAGGTTCCGCATGGCAGTAACAATTTCCAAGTAACTTGGGGTATTTGATAGAGGTTGTCGTAATCGCTCCAATCCTTCTATCAAACGGTTACACAGTTGTTCCATCATATGGGGTTGATTACCACGCTCCCGGTTACTAGACTCCGCACCACTCTCTCTCAGTTCAAGTGAGTCTGCCTCCGGCCCTTGCCCATTCTGTGCATCAAACTCTTCTTCACCAGGTATATGCCCCACTGACTCTTCAGCTTCAGACCCTTGATACGAACCACGGTTACCCCTCAGATCCCTACTCGGTGGCATCTGCAAAACAGTACACTTGTTACGAACTCGTTCTGGATGGGCGGACAGCCAGTTTCCTAAACCCCTTCCTAAAAACCTTTTCTTTAGAAAAACCGTTAAGTCCCTATAAATCGTAACACGCTCTGATACCACCTTGTAACGCCCCCGATCCTACTAGACCGAAGGTGTTACGATAGGCCCGAATCCTGTCCGACCGTTCTTCCGAATATAGTCCGAAAGCCCGAACAGACACGATCCGAACCCCGACTAAATCAACTCCATCTCATTCAAGGTTCCGTGACCAAGAACGGACATCCTTGTTGAGGTTAGCCCGGCCGGGACTTAGGTATTCAGAACTTAATTAGGTATTCAGAACTTAAAATTTAACTAAGACTTTAATAAGATATACGGAAAACCTCCATTGTATATATTAAACATACTTCTAAAGGTTCTTACAAAACCCGATTACAATACTTAGCGAAAGCGTCATACTTCCTATGAAATTTACACAAGTCCAAAAGAAACATACTTTCTACTAAGGGGTCTTCAAATCTACACTGGACTGTTCCGCCCTCCTTCCACAACTTTGCCTTTATCTGCAAGAACGAGTTCGGTCAGCTAATGCTGAGTGAGTTGGTTGAAAAATACTATCTAACCCATCCCGCAATAATGCAAGTGAACTCAAACAAGATCAATCACGTTTAAGACCAATGTACTTATAACTCAACAGACGGCTTAACCAATCTTGACTCTAAACTACCCATGCGCGCCGTGACCTTAGCCTATTCCCTCCTGTCCCGGTCAGGTCCTTAGCCACACATGCTACAAGGCACCTACGAAGATGGACGGTACTCACTGCCCCGGTCAGGTCCTTAGTCGCTACATGCTATAAGGCACCTACGAAGATGGGCTTTAGCCTGGCAAGTCGCTCACAGGATGGTGGCAAGCCATCCCTCGCATGCACACGGAATAGCTAAGTCACAAATCCCACAACTCAAACCCATAACTCAAGTCACATACGAGTCACCGTCTCTCGTATAGACAACACACCACGACTAACAAGACATGTCATATTCGAGTCACCTCTTCTCGAATAGACCAACACAACATAACCACAAACGACTTCCTAAACCAGACACCACTTCGTATCGCCCTCGGTCCAGTCTAGGCCTATTATTTGACCAACTGCACAACAATCAAACAAGAACATGTACAGCCAATCAAATAAGACCTAAACCAACCTAAGGTTCTACTAATGGCATCCTTGGACCTAACGCAACAACTTAATCATAATTTATCATGCATGCGACTGATCATGAAACATAACCGCAAAATTTCAACTGTAATTCAACATGCATGCAATCCACTAAATCACAACACAACATTAAAATAGAAATTATTAATGCACCGCAAAGCATCATGCAAACAATCCTAACGTCCTAACCGAACTCGGATCAACTGTCTTGCTTTAGGAGAAAATAAATGACCAACTCACAGAACACGGATGAACAGCCTAAACACTCGGACAGGCCTGAGAACACTCGCGGATGGCCTCCTCTCTTCACGGTTGCACAGCCTCTCACCAGGCGCCTATTTCTCTCTCTAACTCTCTTAGTATACAGCTTTTAAACTTCAGATTTCCAAACATGGATTAAGGTAACAAGGGGGGTATTTATAAGGTGAAAATGCATGGCTTTACCTTGACACCTGTCCCACTAATTAGTTTAATTCCACTAAAACCAGACAGCTGTCCCACTAAACAAATTAACAGCCTTAAATCACCACACCTGTCCCACTTAATCTCTTAACACCCTTAAATCTCTACACCTGTCCCACTTAATCAAAATTCCACTTACTTAATTAAAAATGATTAAAAAGGACTAAGTGGAAATCCCCATCATCACGCCATGCCACATCATCACCATGTCATCGCCACATCATTTCTAACCTGAATTTTTTGCGGATGAACGACCACACATCCCTCGGATCGACCACACGTCCCAACACAACTGCCCGTTCTCGACCACGGCTGTACCGTACGGTCGTCCTACGGAACGGGGCATTACACTGAAAGTCTGTGAGTTCATTCTACCAAAGCTTGGACTCATGGAAATTCCAAGCCCTTAGTCTCTCTTTATCATGAGAACCATACTCTTTTTTCCTTAGAATGTTTTTGTCCCACTGGGTTTTGCATTCTAAGGTTTTTAATGAGGTGGTTTCTCATGATATCCAAGTTTAACCATTCATCCATGGTCAAACTTGAGGGGGAGTGTTGGAATTAAGGAGTATTTATGAAGACTCAAGGGGAGAAAGGTTCTAGAAGCGGACTGGATAAGGCCACACTTGGTAGCACCAACGGTCAGCTCCAGCTCACCATGCCACGCCTCCTAGATGCTTTAGTAGATACTTTGGATATTCCTTCTAATCTATCTATTTAATCTATGTAATTGTCATAATGTAATTCAAGCAAGTAATAAGAAACAAAATGTTTTCCTCATTCTCCTAATCGCCTAAATACTAATCTTCAATCTCTTGAAACTTGTTCTTGATTTTCAATACTTCCTACTTGTTTCAATATCCTGAAAGTAAAAATCATTAGGACCAAAGATAGCTTGACAATTCAAATCAGTAGTAGCTCTTTTAACAGAGAGTAAATTGGATGTGAAAGAAGGCATATAAAAAGCCTTGGATTCCTTATCAAACACCCTAAGATTACCTACTCCTTTAATTGGTACATTAACTCCATTTGCAATTACAACACTTCCTAAGGCAGGTTCAACATTGTCTAGCAAACCTAAGTCTTTAATCATATGATGAGATGCACCAGAATCAACAATTAAGGAGTTAGAAGCCATAGATGTGTTTAAGGAAACATGATAAGTTTTACCCAATACATTACCAGACTTGAATGCTTTGAGGAGGTTTTCTAGATCAGCCTTTGTGACATATTCATTTTGGTTAGCCATAGTTGAAGAAGATGCATTCGCCGGCTCCATGGTGATAGTTTTAGAAGTTTAGGAAGAGTGGAGAGAGTTTAGGCGAGAGATTGAGTAAACACATATTATTAGAATAGGATTTCTTGATTACAAAGAGAGACCTTAATGATCCTTTTATACAGAAATAGATAACCTAGAAGCGACTACTTTTGGTAAGAGTGTGAGCATCCTCTTTAGTGCTGGCGCCTCTTTCCCCTTTTGTGCTGGCAGAGGTGAGTCACCAATCCTTCTAGAAGATTCATTACTAACCGTTAACACTCCTTCCCTTGGTGAATTGCTTACTCATTCCAACACTCCCCCTCAAGTTTTACATCATTGGTGAATGATTAAAACTTGGACATCAAGAGGATTCACCTCATTAAAAACCTTAGAATGCAAAACCCAGTGGGAGAAAAACATTCTAAGGGAAAAAGAGTATGAATCCTTCATGATAGGGAAGTTACTGGAATGGTAGGGTTGTGAGTCCAAGCTTAGTATGAATGAACTCACAAACCTTCAAACTTGCCGCCTTGGTGAAGATATCAGCCAATTGATCAGAACTTCTTGTATAGCATGGAAGTATGATTCCTTTCTCCACAGCCTCTCTAACCTTGTGGCAGTCCACCTCAATGTGCTTGGTTCGTTCATGGTGTTGGAATGAAGAAGAATGATGAATGCATCTAAGTTTGTATTGGCGACATCTCCATGTACTTGTCTTAGACTTGTGTAGGTTAATGATAAGTGTATCTCTGTATCCAAACAAGTCTAGAATAGGATTAGTATAAATAGATGTCTCTCACTCACTTTGTAAGTATGAAAATCATTTTCTCTAAAAATTCTAATAAGATCATTCTCTCTTTTCTCTCTAATCTCTTTCTCTCTCAATCTCTAATTCTCAAATTCTCTCATTCATCAAATCTTTCATGGTATCAGAGCCAGGTTTGATCAATCTGGTGCTTAAAATTTCGCATTCTTCTTTAACAAGTAATCGAATTTTCTTTGGTTACAAGTAATCGGATTTCGCGATTCAAATTCAATCCATATTCACCGTGTCCAATCTGCAAGATCTTGAAGGTTTTGATTAGATTCTTCATCAAGATCATCTCATCGGCGAATCCTGTTGATTTCCCCGTTGAAATCTTTGATTTTGGTTGAGTAAATCAAAAGTTACGATCGATTCTTGCTCACGGTGGTTCGCGGTTGTTCACCGTCAGAAATCTCGACTGTTGATCGGTTTTTTCGTCAATTATTCATCAAGTCTTCATCCTCGACGGTTCTCCGGCGAGATCTGTGACGATCCACGGTGATTTCATTGAATTTGATCATTGGAATCAAAAGTTATCAGTTTACCCGCCACAGGTGGTTACGCGATCACTCCGCCGCGAAACTCCAGAATTCAATCTTCGATTTCTTCTTCAATTCTTCATCAAATCTGGTGATTCCAAAGCCAATTCTCATTAAAATTGATTCAAGATGATGAATCGGGAGGTCCGCTCAGCTCAATCTCAAGATTTGTGATCATTCTCACTGATTTTCTGAAATCGGACCGTCTTCGCACATCCTTGGGTATTTGGTTTCGATCTTCAGTTTTCTCTCAATCTTTTTCGAATCCTGCATGATCCAATCTTAGTTTAGGATCTTGTGAAGAAGTTCTGGAGATTTGATTGCAATTCACTGGTTTTTAATCCTCATTAGTCGATTTCTTGCTAGTGAAGAAAGTTCAATTTCAAAATCAGAAAAGGCGGGAATTTTAGAATTGTTGTTGTTCTTGGTCTTCAAGATTGGTTTTGCTTCTGGATCATCTGGTGAAGTAGTTTGGGTCTGTGGACAAGTTTTAAAGGATAGGCAGAAGGTTATCTGATTGATCCTGGTTTCTTGTCAAGCGTTTGTTTGGACTTTGTGTGGTCTTCTTGCGTGTGTGGCGTGGTTTGGTTGTTTGTGATTGTGCAGGCTTCAGATCGATTCTAATGGAGCTGCATCCACAAATGAAGGCTCCTATCATGCTCCAAGGAGCAAATTACTTGCTCTGGTCCAGGACAATGAGGACCACATTGTGCAGCAAAGGGTTATGGAACCATATCCAGCAACCGGCTCACATGATAACTGAGGAGGAAACTCAGGATGGAAATGCTGAACAAACCCTATGGTTCCAGCAAGATCAAACGGTATTAGCTATTCTTCAATGCTCCCTTGCTAGCTCTCTTTTAGAAGCATACTCTTATTGCTCTAGTGCTAAGGAACTTTGGGAGACTTTGAAAGCAGTTTATGGCAATACTACTAACCTCTTAAGAATTTTTGAGGTAAAGAAAGCTCTAAATGAGCTTAAACAGGAAGATGTGGAGTTCACCAAACACTATGGATCATTCAGAGCTTTGTGGGCAGAGCTGGAGATGCTTAGACCAGCCTCCATTGATCCTCTCACTCTTCTTGAAAGGAGAGAGCAAGATAAGGTGTTTGGGCTGCTAATGACTTTGAACAATTCTTACACTGACTTGATAAAACATATTCTCAGGGAAGATAAGTTACCAAGTCTTGAGGATGTTTGTGCAAAGATACAAAAGGAACAGGGGTCACATGAACTCTTTGGGCACAAAAGTGAAATGGTGGTGGCGCATAAGGGTGTTTTCCGATCGGTTGCAGCTGACATCAAGAGGAAGAAGCAGCTGTGTGACCATTGCAAGAGATCTGGCCATAGCAAGAAGGAGTGCTGGGTGCTCCATCCAGAACTCAAGCCTAGTTGGTTTGTTGAGAGGACCAAGAAATCTTCAATCGGTCCTAGTTCTTCTAACATGGTTCATGTTGTAGGTTGCTCAAGCGCTTGTACTATGGAGCCGGTGAATGCTTCCTCCTCAACTATGGCCAACCAAACTTAATATGTGACAAAAGCTGATCTTGAAAATCTTCTCAAAGCATTCAAGTCTGGTAATGTGTTGGGTAAAACTTATCATGTTTCTTTAAACACATCTATGGCTTCTAACTCCTTAATTGTAGACTCTGGTGCATCTCATCACATGATTAAAGACTTAGGTTTGCTAGATCATGTTGAACCTGCTTTAGGAAGTGTTGTAATTGCTAATGGAGTTAATGTACCAATTAAAGGAGTAGGGAACCTTAGGTTGTTTGATAAGGAATCTAAAGCCTTTTATATGCCTTCTTTTACATCCAACTTACTCTCTGTTAAAAAGGCTACTACTGATTTGAATTGTAAGGCTATCTTTGGTCCTAATGATTTTTACTTTCAGGATATTGAAACAAGTCAGAAATTTGGCCAAGGAACTACAAGGAATGACTTGTATGTGCTAGAAGATTTACCTGCCTTTTTATTACAACCGTGTGCAAATCATGTTGATATGACTCTAAATGCTGAATTGTGGCATGCTAGACTAGGACATCCACATTCTAGAGCTCTTGAATTGATTGTACCTGGAATAAAATTGATCAATAACATTTGTGAATCTTGTGTTCTTGGAAAGCATAGTAGAACTGTTTTTGAACAATCAACTCATGCTTATGATAATTGCTTTGATTTAGTACACTCTGATGTTTGGACATCTCCCTTTCCTTCTAGAGAAAATCATAAGTATTTTGTTACCTTCATTGATGAAAAATCTAAGTATACTTGGGTGACATTGCTTAATTCAAAGGATAGGGTGTTTGATGCATTTCTTAACTTTCAGACATATGTTACTAACCAATATAATGCCAAGATAAAGATTTTTAGGACAGACAATGGAGGGGAATATACTAGTACCAAGTTTCAGCAACACTTAGCCACACATGGTATTGAACATCAAACAAGCTGTCCTTACACTCCACAACAAAATGGAGTAGCTGAGAGGAAGAACAGACATTTGATGGAAGTTGTGAGAACAATGATGTTCCACAAGAAGGTTCCTAAAAGATTTTGGGGAGATGCATTACTAGCTGCATGTTACTTAATCAATAGAACTCCAACTAAAATTCTAGATGATTTGAGTCCTTTTGAGGTATTAAACAAAACTAAGCCAACTATTGATCATTTAAGAATTTTTGGATGTGTTTGTTTTGTTTTAGTACCAGGAGAACTTAGGAATAAGCTGGAACCAAAAAGCATCAAGGCTATGTTCCTAGGATACTCTCCTACTCAAAAAGGATACAAATGCTACAATCCAGAGACTAGGAGGGTCCTGGTGTCTAGGGATGTCAAGTTTAATGAGAACAAAGGTTCTTATGAAGATGGAACTTGGGAAGAACTTAAAGACATCTCTACATCCAATTCTGATCAGGCTGAGAATCTAAGGAAAATTTTAGAGAACCTTGGCTTAGTTCAACCAACCGCTCCAGCACCTGTCCATGTACCTCAGCAACATGATTCAAGCCCGAGTACTAGCTGGCATGGTCCGGCTACATTCAACCAGGAGACGATCCCTGGTCATGACCTTGCATCTAGCTCATCCCGTCCATTCTCAGTTCCCGGGGCTGTCCATGATCCATCTACTGGTGCTAGTTCTTCCGGTTCATCAATGCCTTCTCCACCATCCAGTCCTCCTGAACATCCTCTTGACCGTGAGGGGGGAGAAGAGAGTACACATGCTCAAGATGATATTCTAGTTTCAGCATCAAAAAGGCCAAGGGATCAACCCAATCTTGTACAAGCCGCTTTGGAGGAAGAAACAAATCAACCTGTGGCACTCAGACGAAGTACAAGGCAGAGGTTCCCAGCTGAAAACTGGAAGAATACAAGGGTGTACTACAACCACAATGCAGTAGCACATCATGATCAGGGAGTATGTTCTTTAATTAGTATTCCTACTAATCATGTTGCTTTCACTGTGAGTTTAGATAAAGAACAGATTCCTAAGAGCTATGAGGAGGCTATGGAGATTAAGGAATGGAGAGATGCCATTCAAGATGAGAAACAAGCTATGGAGAAGAATGGAACCTATGCCCCAGCCATTTTACCAAAAGGAAAAAAGGCTGTAAGTTCAAAATGGATATTCACCATTAAGTATAAAAGCAATGGTGAGATAGATAGGTATAAAGCTAGATTGGTGGCTAGAGGATTCACACAAACTTATGGTGAAGACTATAGGGATACCTTTGCTCCAGTAGCTAAACTTCACTCAGTTAATGTTGTTCTTTCTCTTGCTACTAACCTTGAATGGGATTTGTTCCAAATGGATGTTAAGAATGCTTTCTTACAAGGCGATCTAGAGGATGAAGTGTACATGACACCACCACCAGGTTTGGAAGATGAGGTTAATGGCGGCAACACTCTCAGACTAAGAAAGGCAATATATGGTCTTAAGCAATCTCCAAGAGCTTGGTATCATAAGCTGAATGTAACTCTAAGGGATAGAGGTTTCAAAAGATCTGAAGTTGAACACACTCTGTTTACACTTAAGAGTAAGGAAGGTATTGTGGTTATACTTATCTATGTGGATGATATAATCATATCAGGAAGTGATAAAGTTGGTATTGAATCAACTAAAGCCTATTTGAAAAGTGTTTTTGATATTAAGGATCTAGGAGAATTGAAATATTTCTTAGGAATTGAAATATGTAGATTCAAGGAAGGTCTCTTTTTATCTCAAAGGAAATATATTGTGGATTTACTAACCTCCACAGGCATGTTTGAAGCTAAACCAGCTAAGACACCCCTTGAAGAAGGCTACAAAATAGAACCTGAGGGGGAGCTAGGAAATGACAAGTTTCATGATGCAAAATTGTATAGACAAGTGGTTGGTAAGCTTATTTACTTAACCATCACTAGACCTGACCTATGTTTTGCAGTAAATCAGGTATCTCAACATATGCAAGACCCAAAGACAAGGCATTGGGATATGATCATTCGCATTTTGAGATATCTGCAAGGAACTAAGGAACAAGGTATATGGATGGGATGTAATAAGAACACAGAGGTTGTAGGTTATTGTGATGCAGATTGGGCAGGAGACAGAGAAGATAGGAGAAGCACAACTGGCTATTGGACCTTTATAGGAGGTAATCTTGTAACTTGGAAGACTAAGAAGCAAAAGGTTGTGTCTTGTTCTAGTGCAGAAGCTGAATACAGGGCTATGAGGAAGCTCACAACAGAATGCATCTGGTTGAAGCAACTCCTCTTTGACATCTTAGGCGAGAGCTTAGAATCACCAATCACTGTCCATTGTGATAATCAAGCTGCCATACACATTGCCTCTAACTCTGTGTTTCATGAGAGAACCAAGCATATTGAGGTTGACTGCCATAAGGTAAGGGAAGCTATTGGAAATGGTACAATTCTACCTTGCTACACAAGGAGTGAAGATCAGCTAGCTGATGTGTTTACCAAAGCTGTAACCTTGAAGACAGGCGGTTCCATCTACCCTAGACTTGGTTGATGTCTCTTCCACACCAATGATCCCAACTTGGAGTGTTATACTTTTTTTCCTAGAAAAGGTTTTGTCCCAATTGGGTTTTCCTTCTCTAGGTTTTTAATGAGGTAATGCTTCATGGTTGCAAGCTTAGGCATTCTCCATGTCTTAAGCTTGAGGGGGAGTGTTGGAATGAAGAAGAATGATGAATGCATCTAAGTTTGTATTGGCGACATCTCCATGTACTTGTCTTAGACTTGTGTAGGTTAATGATAAGTGTATCTCTGTATCCAAACAAGTCTAGAATATGATTAGTATAAATAGATGTCTCTCACTCACTTTGTAAGTATGAAAATCATTTTCTCTAAAAATTCTAATAAGATCATTCTCTCTTTTCTCTCTAATCTCTTTCTCTCTCAATCTCTAATTCTCAAATTCTCTCAATTATCAAATCTTTCACATGGAAGACAGAATTAGATGCAATATGAATGGCTGCCTGATTATCACAATGCATTGTGATAGGTGTGCTGCTTTCAATGCTGAAGTCTTTGAGAAGAGCCTTTAGCCATATACACTCGGTAGTTAACTTCCTCATAGCCCTATATTCGGCTTCAGCACTTGAACAGGATACTACTTTCTGCTTCTTGGTCTTCCAAGTGACAAGATTACCACCTATGAAGGTGCAATAACCAGTAGTTGATCTTCTGTCTTTCCTATCCCCAGCCCAATCAGCATCACAATAGCCAACTACTTCAGCGTTTCCATTCTTTTCCATCCATATTCCCTGAGTGTAAGTCCCTTTCAAGTATCTCAGAATGCGTTGTATCATCATCCAATGATTCTTCCCAGGGGCTTTCATATACTGACTTACCTGATTCACAGCAAAGCACAAGTCAGGTCTTGTAATTGTCAGATATATGAGCTTACCAACAAGTTTCCTGTATAACTTCGGATCCTCAAATGTCTCTTCATCTTGCTCCCCCTCAGTTTTAGCCTTGTAACCATCTTCTAATGGCGTTCTTGCTGCTTTTGAATCCATCATTCCTGCATTAGTTAGTAAGTCTACAATGTATTTCCTCTGAGATATAAACAACCCATCTTTAAACCTGTAGACTTCAATACCCAAGAAATATTTGAGTTCACCAAGATCTTTAATGTCAAACATAGCTTTAAGATATTCTTTTGTAGCAGAAATTCCTATCTTGTCATTCCCAGAGATGATAATATCATCCACATAAATGAGAATGACAACTATACCTTCTTGGCTATGTAAGGTGAACAAGGTGTGATCGGATTCTGATCTCCTGAAACCTCTGTCTCTTAGAGTGACGTTCAACTTGTGATACCAGGCCCTAGGTGACTGTTTAAGGCCATAGATTGCCTTTCTTAATCTAAGGACTTTCCCTGGTGCAACTGAGTCTTCTAATCCAGGTGGAGGGGTCATGTAGACTTCTTCTTCTAATTCTCCTTGAAGGAATGCGTTTTTGACATCCATCTGCCATAGTTCCCAGTCTAAGTTTGCAGCAAGAGACAAAACAACTCTGATTGTATGCATTTTTGCTACTGGAGCAAATGTGTCTCTGTAATCTTCTCCATAGGTCTGGGTGAATCCTCTTGCTACCAGTCTGGCCTTATATCTCTCAATCTCCCCATTACTTTTGTATTTGATGGTGAAAATCCATCTAGAGCTCACTGCCTTCTTTCCTTTTGGTAAGTCTGCTTCATCCCATGTATGATTTTTCTCCATTGCAGTTCTTTCTGCTCCCACGGCATCTCTCCAGACTTTTAGCTCCTTAGCTTCATCATAAGTCTTGGGAACTAACTCTTGATCTAGACTGCCTGTGAAAGCCAGATGTTGTTGTGGAATATGGACCATGTTGCAAACCGCTTGAGTAGGATGAGCCACTGCATTACTATTGTAGTAAACTCTCGTGTTCTTCCAGTTTGCTGGAGGAAATCGTTGTCTAGTGCTTCTCCGGAGTTCTAATGATGCTGGTACTTCATGCGAGTGTTGATGTTGATCATTGGTATTTCCAGAACTCGAACCAACTTCAGCTTCTGAGTTTCCTTCAGAGTTACTTGGACCGGTTTGTGACTCAGGTTCAGATTCTCTTCTTTGGATGTTGTTTGAATTAGTAGCTGAATCTTCATCCTCCTCATCATGACCATAGTCTTGTTGTCCCCCCTCAGGATGAAGAGGATGATGCTGCGAATGCTGAGGAGTGTCTGGACCAAAAGAGGATATACCCAGGTTCTCTAAGATCTTCTTTAAATTCTCAGCCTGGTTGGGCGATTGAGAAGATATGTCTTTGATAGACTCCCACGTACCATCCGAGAAATAGCTTTTGTCTTCAAGAAACTTAACATCCCGGGAGATAAGAACACGGTTGGTATCAGTATTGTAGCACTTGTACCCTTTCTGTGTGGTTGAATATCCAAGAAACATGGCCTTTGTGCTCCTAGCCTCTAACTTGTTCCTCTGTTCCCCTGGGATCAACACATAGCAAACACATCCAAACACTCTAATATGATCAAGATGAGGTTTGGTTTTAGTAAGTACCTCAAACGGTGAAATGTCATGAAGGATTTTGGTCGGAAGTCTGTTGATTAAGTAGCAAGCCGTAACTAAGGCATCACCCCAAAACTGTTTAGGAACCTTCCTATGAAACATCATGGCTCTAGTCACCTCCATTAAGTGTCTGTCTTTCCTCTCAGCAACTCCATTCTGCTGAGGGGTATAGGGACAACTTGTCTGGTGCTCAATTCCATGTTTGTTGAGATAGTGTTTAAAGGCCTGGCTAGTATACTCCCCACCATTATCTGATCTTAGACATTTAACTTTAGCATCATATTGGTTAGTCACATACTTGTTAAAACTCATAAACGCTTCAAGAACTCTACCCTTAGATGGCATTAAGGTAACCCAAGTGTATTTTGACTTCTCATCTATGAAACTAACAAAATACTTGTGATTATCTCTAGAGACACATGGGGCAGTCCAAACATCAGAGTGAACAAGATCAAAGCAGTTTTCATACATTGTTTGAGACTTAGGAAAAACAGACCTACAGTGTTTTCCAAGGATACAAGCTTCACATAATTCATTATTGAAAGACATCCTAGGGAACATTAACTCTAGTACTTTAAGATGAGGATGACCAAGCCTAGCATGCCACAAATCACCATTCATCTTAGAATTATTGAAATTTGAAAAACAGGAAGCTAAACGACTAGGAGAACTAGGAGATAAGTCTTCAAGCACATATAGATCATTTCTGGTAACACCTTGTCCAAGAATCTCCTTAGTTTCAATATCCTGAAACACAAAGTCATTAGGCCCAAAGATAGCATGACAGTTTAAATCGGTTGTAGCTCTCTTGACAGATAGAAGGTTAGAAGTGAATGAGGGCATATAAAAGGCTCTAGATTCCTTATTGAATAATCTAAGATCACCTATTCCTTCTATTCGCACATTTGTTCCATTTGCTATCAAGACATTCCCTACAGCCGGTTCAATGTTCTTAATCAAATTCATATCACTGATCATATGGTGAGATGCCCCTGAATCTACAATTAATGGTTTAGTCTTAGTGAAAGCATTAAATGAGGCATGTAATGATCTACCAACAATCGCATTACCAGAGTTGTCTTTGAATGCTTTGATGAGAGCTTCAAGATCGGATTTCCTGACATACTCTGACTGCATTGGTTGGTATGGCACCATATGAGCTGGGTGAGTTTGAGAACTTCCAATGCAAGATGAACTTGAGGAGCTGGCTTGTTGATTAGAGCTAGCTGGGCCGTGAGCGATTTGGTATGGGAGGTTCTTCTTGGGATAGTATCCAGTTTCCTGAGTGAAATGAGCTCTAGGAACTTCCTTCCACTTGTTTGGCTTGAGATGTGGATGAAGAATCCAACACTTATCTCTGGAATGTCCTTTCCGTTTACAATGATCACACATTATGCTCTTCTTGTCTTCCGGTTTGTAAAACCCTTTATTTGCTGAGATGGGTTCTTCTTCAGTCTTGTATGTGCTTTTGTGAGCCGTGAGAAGGTCACCTTTTCTTCCAAACAATCCATTTGATCCGGATTCCTTCTGTATTTGAGAGCATACATCTTCAAGGGAAGGGAGTTTATCTGCCTTCAAGATGTGTTTAATGAGATCGTTGTATGTGGGACTGAGAATCATGAGAAGGCTAAAGACTTTATCTTGTTCCCGCCTTTCCTTAATGACTTCAGGATCAAAGGACACAGGTCGGAGCATATCTAATTCTGCCCATAAGGAACTGAACTTCCCAAACAAGGAGGTGAAGTCTGGATCGTCTTGACTTAGATTGTTGATGGCCTGCTTGACTTGAAAGATCCTGCTAAGGTTGGAGGTGTTGCCATAGACCTTCTTGAGAATAGTCCATAGTTCCATTGATGTTTCACAGTGTGAGTAGGACTCCAGGATTGGACCATCTAAGGAGTTTTGCAGAACGGATAGGACATATAGGTCCTCCTGATGCCACTTTCGCTCATCCGTGATGACCATTTCATCACCATCTTCATTCTGGATTAGACTAGGAGGGGCTTCATTAAATAGGAGATGATCTCCCAAACCCCGGCCTCCAAGAGCAGTCTTTATCATGCGAGACCATAAAACATAGTTTAAACCTTTAAGGATAACTGGAACGGCTATTTGGCGAGTGTTCTCCATGAGGAAGGTTTTAGGTCCGTACAACAATGGTGGATAAAGCTTGGTCTTCACGGTAAGGCAAAGATCACTGTTGTTTGAGTAGATTGATGATTGGTTTTGGTAAGAGGACTTGAAATGGGACGAAAAGAGCCTCCTTTACTTAGTCTGGAACTTCAGCTGTAAAACCCTCGAACTTGTACGGACAGATACAAAACCTTCTTCTCGCAGACTTGAATCTTGAAGCAAAATGCCTTCTTTTGGTCTTAAATGACTTCACCGGATGCAGGAAGGAAGGGTTTGTTGAGAAAGGAGACAAGAGGAGCTGCCTTTGAGGAGATTAGAAGGGTGTACGGATTCTGGGTTTCAACAGCACGATGAGGAAGATGAATACGGCTCAGTGAAGGAGGTTGAAAGATGGCTCCTTTTGAAAGTATTTTTGAACCGTGAAGCTTTACGTAGCCTTTTATACCATGAAAGATTTGATGATTGAGAGAATTTGAGATTTAGAGAATGAGAGATTGAGAGAGATTGAGAGAAAAAGAGAATGAACTTTTATTAAGAATTTTAGAAAATGATTTTCATACTTACAAAGTGAGTGAGAGACATCTATTTATACTAATCCTATTCTAGACTTGTTTGGATACAGAGATACACTTATCATTAACCTACACAAGTCTAAGACAAATACATGATGATGTCGCCAATACTTCACTTAGATGCATTCATCATTCTTCTTCATTCCAACACATTTCATCACCATCTTCATTCTGGATTAGACTAGGAGGTGCTTCATTAAATAGGAGATAATCTCCCAAACCCCGGCCTCCAAGAGCAGTCTTTATCATGCGAGACCACAAGACATAGTTTAAACCCTTGAGGATCACTGGAACGGCTATTTGACGAGTGTTCTCCATGAGGTAGGGTTTAGGTCCGTACAACAATGGTGGATAAAGCTTGGTCTTCACGGTAGGGCAAAGATGATTTCTTCTAGAAGTCTTATAGTTGGGCTTGCTGTCATGTGTAGATTAATAATAAGAACACAGAGATTGTAGGTTATTGTGATGCAGATTGGACAGGAGACAGAGAAGATAGAAGAAGCACAACTGGCTATTGCACTTTTATAGGAGGCAATCTTGTAACTTGGAAGACTAAGAAGCAAAAGGTTGTATCTTGTTCTAGTGCAGAAGCTGAATACAGGGCCATGAGGAAGCTCACAACAGAATGCATCTGGTTGAAGCAAATCCTCTTTGATATTTTAGGCGAGTGTCTAGAATCACCAATCACTGTCCATTGTGATAACCAAGCTGCCATACACATTGCTTCTAACTCTGTGTTTCATGAGAGAACCAAGCATATTGAGGTTGACTGCCATAAGGTAAGGGAAGCTATTGGAAATAGTACAATTCTACCTTGCTACACAAGGAGTGAAGATCAGCTAGCTGATGTGTTTACCAAAGCTGTAACCTTGAAGACAGGCGGCTCCATCTACCCTAGACTTGGTTTGATGTCTCTTCCACATCAATGATCCCAACATGGAGTGTTATACTCTTTTTCCCTAGAAAAGGTTTTGTCCCAATTGGGTTTTCCTTCTCTAGGTTTTTAATGAGGTAATACTTCATGGTTGCAAGCTTAGGCATTTTTCATGTCTTAAGCTTGAGGGGGAGTGTTGGAATGAAGAAGAATGATGAATGTATTTGAGTGAAGTGTTGGCGTCATCTCTATGTATATATCTTAGACTTGTATAGGTTAATGATAAGTATATCTCTGTATCCAAACAAGTCTAGAATAGGATTAGTATAAATAAATGTCTCTCACTCACTTTGTAAGGTGAAGAAATCATTTTCTCTGAAATCTAATAATAACATTCTCTTTCTCTCTCAATCTCTAATTCTCAATTTCTCTCTAAATCATAAATCTTTCAGTAAGAATGATTTGTATGTGTTGGAAGATCTTCAACTTAGTGATAATTCTCTTACGTGTGTAGCTCATATTGTTGAAAGTTTGAATTCTAAAGTTTGGCATGCTAGGTTAGGACATCCACATGTTAGAGCACTAGAATTGTTATTGCCTAATATGAGATTTGAAAACGATTTATGTGAAGCTTGTATTTTGGGCAAACATTGTAAAACTGTTTTTCCAAATTCTTCTCATACATATGACCATTCTTTTGAACTAGTTCATTAAGATGTTTGGACTTCACCTATTTTATCAAGGGAAGGTCATAAATACTTTGTTACTTTCATAGATGAAAAATCAAAGTATACATGGGTAACTTTACTTAAATCAAAAGATAAGGTCTTGGAAGCTTTTACAAATTTTCATTCATATGTGACTAACCAATACAATGCTAAGTTGAAGTGTTTTAGGTCTGATAATGGTGGTGAATACACTGGTCAGAAATTTCAGGATTACCTAAGAAAATATGGTATCATTCACCAAACAAGCTGTCCATATACTCCTCAGCAAAATGGAGTTGCTGAGAGAAAGAACAGACATCTCATGGAAGTGGTAAGGACTATTATGTTTCACATGAAGGTTCCAAAGAGGTTTTGGGGAGATGCACTGATGGCGGCTTGTTATCTGATAAATCGGACACCAACCAAAGTTCTTCATGATCAGTCACCTTTTGAGGTATTAAATCTAACAAAACCTAGCTTGTGAAAGATTTGATGATTGAGAGAATTTGAGATTTAGAGAATGAGAGATTGAGAGAGATTGAGAGAAAAAGAGAATGAACTTTTATTAAGAATTTTAGAAAATGATTTTCATACTTACAAAGTGAGTGAGAGACATCTATTTATACTAATCCTATTCTAGACTTGTTTGGATACAGAGATACACTTATCATTAACCTGCACACGTCTAAGACAAATACATGATGATGTCGCCAATACCTCACTTAGATGCATTCATCATTCTTCTTCATTCCAACAGCTTGGAACACTTAAGGGTGTTTGGATGTGTTTGTTTTGTCTTAATACCAGGGAAACAAAGGAATAAGCTTGAAGCAAAAAGTACTAAGGCCATGTTTATTGGTTACTCATCCACACAAAAAGGATACAAATGTTTCAATCCAGAGACAAACAGAGTGTTGGTGTCTATGGATGTGAAATTTTTTGAAGAAAAGGGGTTCTATGAGGAAGGAACATGGGATCAGTTCAAAGATATCTCTTCTAATACTACTGATTGTAAGATTTGAAGAATGATGAAGAAGATTGTAGAATGATGAAGAATGAACTCGAAAACTTAGAGAGAATTAGAAAGAATGAGAGAGTTTGAAGAATCAGAAAAGTGTTTTCATTATTTCGAAAAGAATGATACAATGGGTTTATATATGAGTGTACAATACATGTTGCCAAACACTCTAATTAGTCTAACCACACAACTAAGTAATCTAAACCTTCTTTAGGCTAAACTTCTCTTTTAAATCTAACACTCCCCCTCAAGCTTAACTATGATGAATAATTAAGCTTGGACAAACTATAGTAAACCACCTCATTAAAAACCTCAAAGTGTAAAACCCAAGTGGGACAAAAACAACTTTGAGGGAAAAAGAGTATGATTTCTATAGTTAAGGAGAATCACCCAACAATGCTTGTCATTCCAAGTCTTGGAAGAATGGATTCACACACCTTTGTAGTAGCCGCTTTAGTAAAGACATCTGCTAATTGATCTGAACTCTTGGTGTAACAAGGCAATATGATCCCTTGTTCAACAGCCTGTCTCACTTTGTGACAATCTACTTCTATATGTTTAGTCCTTTCATGAAATACTGAGTTGGATGCTATATGAATGGCTGCCTGATTATCACAATGCATGGTGATAGGTCTTGAATCTTCAATTTGCAAATCCTTGAGAACAGCCTTGATCCAGATTAGTTCATTTGTGAGTTTCTTCATGGCCCTATACTCAGCTTCAGCACTAGAACATGAAACCACCTTCTGTTTCTTGGTCTTCCAAGTCACAAGATTTCCTCCCACAAAAGTACAATAACCTGTTGTTGATCTTCTATCATTCCTATCACCAGTCCAATCTGCATCACAAAACCCTACTATATCTGTGTTTTTATTGCAGTCCATCCAAATTCCATGATCATAAGTACCCTTCAAATATCTGAGAATCCTTTCCATCATTCGCCAATGATAGACCTTGGGCTCTTGCATTTGCTGACTAACCTGGTTTACTGCAAAACAGATGTCAGGTCTAGTAAGAGTAAGGTAAATAAGTTTACCTACCAGCCTCCTATATAGCCTTGGGTCTTCATAAGGTTCTTCTTCAAGCTCCCCCTGACTTGCGGTTTTATACCCATCTTCCAGTGGTGTACTAACTGGTTTAGCTTCCATTTTTCCTGTTTCTTTCAACAATTCAAGAGTATACTTTCTTTGGGATAAGAATAATCCTTCTTTAGATCTACAAATTTCAATTCCTAAGAAATATTTCATTAGACCAAGATCTTTAATATCAAACTTTGACTTAAGGTAGGTCTTAGTTTCTTGAATACCCTCCTTATCACTACCTGTGACAATGATATCATCAACATACACTAGAACCACAATGATACCTGAACAACTAGGTAGAGTAAAGAGTGTGTGATCAACCTCAGATCTCCTGAAACCTTTATCCCTTAATGTCATGCTCAATTTGTGATACCAAGCTCTTGGGGATTGTTTCAATCCATAAATTGATTTTCTTAATCTCAAAACACCACCATCATTCACTAAACCTTCCAAGCCAGGAGGTGGTTTCATGTATACTTCCTCTTCTAATTCTCCTTGAAGGAATGCATTCTTTACATCCATCTGCCACAAATCCCATTCAAGGTTAGTAGCAAGAGAAAGTACAACCCTTACCGTGTGTAGCTTAGCAACTGGCGCAAATGTGTCTCCAAAGTCTTCACCATATGTTTGAGTGAAGCCTCTTGCAACAAGCCTAGCCTTATACCTCTCAATTTCACCATTACTCTGGTACTTAATAGTAAACACCCATTTGGAACTTACTGCTTTCTTTCCTTTTGGCAAAAATGATTCATCCCAAGTATGATTTCTTATCATAGCCTCTATTTCATCTTGAACAGCATCTCTCCATACCTTCAATTCCATAGCTTCCTCATATGTGTTAGGAATTTGATTTTGATCTAAAGAGCTTATGAATACCTGATGTTCCTTTGGAAATTGAGCAAATGAACAAGTGGCTTGGATAGGATGTCCTTCTGCTTGGGCATTATAGTAGACCCTAGTATTAATCCAGTTGGATGGATCTTTCCTTACCCTAGTACTCCTTCTTAGAACTTGAGGAGATTCAACAACCACCACCTCATGTTCAGTATCATCTCTATCTTCTTGTACCTCACGGTCATAGGTGTGATCAGGCACACTCGTAACTTGAAGACTCACATTCTCCCCCTGCTGATCACACCTAGGAACCATGGATGAAGAAGTATCTGGTACAGACTCCCCCTGGCCGTGACCATTCCTATTTTGTGCCGTGCTAGACTCAGCTTTGTTGGAATAAGTAAGCAATTCACCAAGGGAAGGAGTGTTAACGGCTAGTAATGAATCTTCTAGAAGGATTGGTGACTCACCTCTGCCAGCACAAAAGGGGAAAGAGGCGCCAGCACTAAAGAGGAAGCTCACACTCTTACCTAAAGTAGTCGCTTCTAGGTTATCTATTTCTGTATAAAAGGATCATTAAGGTCTCTCTTTGTAATCAAGAGATCCTATTCTAATAATATGTGTTTACTCAATCTCTCGCCTAAAACTCTCTCCAAACTCTCTCCACTCTTCCTAAACTTCTAAAACTATCATGGTATCAGAGCCATTTGCTCACAAATCTTCCCTGAATCATTCGTAAACTCTTATTTCCTCTTTCTTTTCAATCCGCAAATCTTTTCTTCTCTGAATCTTAAAGCACTTAATCTATGGTAAACATGTTCTAGCCTATCCTCTCTGAGATCTAAGATCCTCAGAACCATTGGTGATGAGTTGAGGAAGACTAGATGTGAGTATCATGCGGATTATAGTAGTCTTTGCTGGGACCAGTTCTTGCTCTTTCTCTCGCGGCCATTGATGTACGGACCATAGCTCATATTCCACAAGTTTGAAACTTGTTTCTACTCAAAAGAAGAACTAAAAGGCTACTTAAAGCTTCACGGTTCAAAATACTTTCAAAAGGAGCCATCTTTCAACCTCCTTCACTGAGCCGTATTCATCTTCCTCTTCGTTCTGTTGAAACCCAAAATCCGTACACCCTTCTAATCTCCTCAAAGGCAGCTCCTCTTGTCTCCTTTCTCAACAAACCCTTCCTTCCTGCATCTGGTGAAGTCATTTAAGACCAAAAGAAGGCATTTTGCTTCAAGATTCAAGAAGAGGGTTTTGTATCTGTCCGTACAAGTTCGAGGGTTTTACAGCTGAAGTTCCAGACTAAGTAAAGGAGGCTCCTTTCGTCCCATTTCAAGTCTTCTTACCAGAACCAATCATCAATCTACTCAAACAACAGTGATCTTTGCCTTACCGTGAAGACCAAGCTTTATCCACCATTGCTGTATGGACCTAAAACCTTCCTCATGGAGAACACTCGCCAAATAGCCGTTCCAGTGATCCTTAAAGGTTTAAACTATGTCTTATGGTCTCGCATGATAAAGACTGCTCTTGGAGGCCGGGGTTTGGGAGATCATCTCCTATTTAATGAAGCACCTCCTAGTCTAATCCAGAATGAAGATGGTGATGAAATGGTCATCACGGATGAGCGAAAGTGGCATCAAGAGGACCTATATGTCCTATCCGTTCTGCAAAACTCCTTAGATGGTCCAATCCTGGAGTCCTACTCACACTGTGAAACATCAATGGAACTATGGACTATTCTCAAGAAGGTCTATGGCAACACCTCCAACCTTAGCAGGATCTTTCAAGTCAAGCAGGCCATCAACAATCTAAGTCAAGACGATCCAGACTTCACCTCCTTGTTTGGGAAGTTCAGTTCCTTATGGGCAGAATTAGATATGCTCCGACCTGTGTCCTTTGATCCTGAAGTCATTAAGGAAAGGCGGGAACAAGATAAAGTATTTAGCCTTCTCATGATTCTCAGTCCCACATACAACGATCTCATTAAACACATCTTGAGGGCAGATAAACTCCCTTCCCTTGAAGATGTATGCTCTCAAATACAGAAGGAATCCGGATCAAATGGATTGTTTGGAAGAAAAGGTGACCTTCTCACGGCTCACAAAAGCACATACAAGACTGAAGAAGAACCCATCTCAGCAAATAAAGGGCTTTACAAACCGGAAGACAAGAAGAGCATAATGTGTGATCATTGTAAACGGAAAGGACATTCCAGAGATAAGTGTTGGATTCTTCATCCACATCTCAAGCCAAAAAAAGTGGAAGGAAGTTCCTAGAGCTCATTTCACTCAGGAAACTGGATACTATCCCAAGAAGAACCTCCCATACCAAATCGCTCACGGCCCAGCTAGCTCTAATCAACAAGCCAGCTCCTCAAGTTCATCATGCATTGGAAGTTCTCAAACTCACCCAGCTCATATGGTGCCATACCAACCAATGCAGTCAGAGTATGTCAGAAAATCCGATCTTGAAGCTCTTATCAAAGCATTCAAAGACAACTCTGGTAATGCGATTGTTGGTAGATCATTACATGCCTCATTTAATGCTTTCACTAAGACTAAACCATTAATTGTAGATTCAGGGGCATCTCACCATATGATCAGTGATATGAATTTGATTAAGAACATTGAACCGGCTGTAGGGAATGTCTTGATAGCAAATGGAACAAATGTGCCAATAGAAGGAATAGGTGATCTTAGATTATTCAATAAGGAATCTAGAGCCTTTTATATGCCCTCATTCACTTCTAACCTTCTATCTGTCAAGAGAGCTACAACCGATTTAAACTGTCATGCTATCTTTGGGCCTAATGACTTTGTGTTTCAGGATATTGAAACTAAGGAGATTCTTGGACAAGGTGTTACCAGAAATGATCTATATGTGCTTGAAGACTTATCTCCTAGTTCTCCTAGTCGTTTAGCTTCCTGTTTTTCAAATTTCAATAATTCTAAGATGAATGGGGATTTGTGGCATGCTAGGCTTGGTCATCCTCATCTTAAAGTACTAGAGTTAATGTTCCCTAGGATGTCTTTCAATAATGAATTATGTGAAGCTTGTATCCTTGGAAAACACTGTAGGTCTGTTTTTCCTAAGTCTCAAACAATGTATGAAAACTGTTTTGATCTTGTTCACTCTGATGTTTGGACTGCCCGTGTGTCTCTAGAGATAATCACAAGTATTTTGTTAGTTTCATAGATGAGAAGTCAAAATACACTTGGGTTACCTTAATGCCATCTAAGGGTAGAGTTCTTGAAGCGTTTATGAGTTTTAACAAGTATGTGACTAACCAATATGATGCCAAGGTTAAATGTCTAAGATCAGATAATGGTGGGGAGTATACTAGCCAGGCCTTTAAACACTATCTCAACAAACATGGAATTGAGCACCAGACAAGTTGTCCCTATACCCCTCAGCAGAATGGAGTTGCTGAGAGAAAAAACAGACACTTAATGGAGGTGACTAGAGCTATGATGTTTCATAGAAAGGTTCCTAAACAGTATTGGGGTGATGCCTTAGTTACGGCCTGCTACTTAATCAACAGACTTCCGACCAAAATCCTTCATGACATTTCACCGTTTGAGGTACTTACTAAAACCAAACCTCATCTTGATCATATTAGAGTGTTTGGATGTGTTTGCTATGTGTTGATCCCAGGGGAACAGAGGAACAAGTTAGAGGCTAGAAGCACAAAGGCCATGTTTCTTGGATATTCAACCACACAGAAAGGGTACAAGTGCTACAATACTGATACCAATCGTGTTCTTATCTCCCGGGATGTTAAGTTTCTTGAAGACAAAAGCTATTTCTCGGATGGTACGTGGGAGTCTATCAAAGACATATCTTCTCAATCGCCCAACCAGGCTGAGAATTTAAAGAAGATCTTAGAGAACCTGGGTATATCCTCTTTTGGTCCAGACACTCATCAGCATTCGCAGCATCATCCTCTTCATCCTGAGGGGGGACAACAAGACTATGGTCATGATGAGGAGGATGAAGATTCAGCTACTAATTCAAACAACATCCAAAGAAGAGAATCTGAACCTGAGTCACAAACCGGCCCAAGTAACTCTGAAGGAAACTCAGAAGCTGAAGTTGGTTCGAGTTCTGGAAATACCAATGATCAACATCAACACTCGCATGAAGTACCAGCATCATTAGAACTCCGGAGAAGCACTAGACAACGATTTCTTCCAGCAAACTGGAAGAACACGAGAGTTTACTACAATAGTAATGCAGTGGCTCATCCTACTCAAGCGGTTTGCAACATGGTCCATATTCCACAACAACATCTGGCTTTCACAGGCAGTCTAGATCAAGAGTTAGTTCCCAAGACTTATGATGAAGCTAAAGAGCTAAAAGTCTGGAGAGATGCCGTGGGAGCAGAAAGAACTGCAATGGAGAAAAATCGTACATGGGATGAAGCAGACTTACCAAAAGGAAAGAAGGCAGTGAGCTCTAGATGGATTTTCACCATCAAATACAAAAGTAATGGGGAGATTGAGAGATATAAGGCCAGACTGGTAGCAAGAGGATTCACCCAGACCTATGGAGTATAAGATTTAGAGATTCAAGTTTATAGAGTTTTAGAGAGTTTTAGAGAGCTAGAGAGATTTAGGGAGTTTAGAGAGTATGAGAAACATGTTTTTATTATTCGAATTACTTGAATACAAGAGAAGGCCTTAGAGGTCCTTTTATAGCAAAATAAATAAACCTAGGTGCTTCTACTTTAGGTAAAGATGAGAGGACTCCTTTTGTGCTGGCGGCTTCCTTCCCCTTTTGTGCTGGCATGGATGAGTCACCAGCCCTTCTAGAAGATCCTACTAGCCGTTAGCACCCTCATTTCCTTTGATTGAATGCACCTTCATTCCAACACTCCCCCTCAAGTTTAAATCATTGGTGAATGATTAAAACTTGGACACCAAGAGGATTCACCTCATTAAAAAACCTTAAAATGCAAAACCCAGTGGGACAAAAGCATTTTAAGGGAAAAAGAGTATGAATCCTTCTTGATAGGGAAGTTACTGGAATGGGAGAGATGTGAGTCCAAGCTTTGAATGAATGAACTCACAAACCTTTACACTTGCTGCCTTAGTGAATATGTCTGCCAATTGATCAGAACTCTTGGTATAGCATGGAAGTATAATTCCTTGAGCCACGGCCTCTCTCACCTTGTGGCAGTCAACTTCAATGTGCTTAGTGCGTTCATGGAAGACAGAATTGGATGCAATATGAATGGCCGCCTGGTTGTCACAATGCATTGTGATTGGTGTATTGCTTTCAATGTTGAAGTCTTTGAGGAGAGCCTTTAGCCATATACACTCAGTGGTTAGTTTCCTCATGGCCCGGTACTCAGCTTCAGCACTTGAGCAGGATACTACCTTCTGCTTCTTGGTCTTCCAAGTGACAAGATTTCCTCCTATAAAGGTGCAATATCCTGTGGTTGATTTCCTGTCTTTCCTATCCCCAGCCCAATCAGCATCACAGTAGCCAACGATCTCAGCATTCTTATTCTTTCCCATCCAAACTCCTTGAGTGTAAGTCCCTTTAAGATATCTTAAGATGCGTTGAATCATCATCCAGTGGTTCTTCTTAGGAGCTTGCATATACTGGCTTACCTGATTCACAGCAAAACATAAGTCAGGTCTTGTAATAGTTAAGTAGATGAGCTTACCAACAAGTTTTCTGTAGAGCTTAGGGTCTTCGAATGCTTCTCCTTCTGGCTCCCCCTCAGTTTCAACTTGTATCCTTCCTCTAAGGGGGTTCTAACCGCCTTTGCCTCCATCATTCCTACATTGGTTAGTAGGTCTCTAACATATTTTCTTTGTGAGATAAACAGTCCATCTTTAAACCTGCATACTTCAATGCCCAAGAAATACTTAAGTTCACCAAGATCTTTTATATCAAACATAGACTTAAGGTATTCTTTTGTAGAAGCAATTCCTACCTTGTCATTCCCTGAGATGATAATATCATCTACATATATGAGAATGACAACTATACCTTCTTGGCTGTGGAGGGTGAACAAGGTGTGATCGGATTCAGATCTCCTAAAGCCTCTGTCTCTGAGAGTAACATTCAACTTGTGGTACCAGGCTCTAGGAGACTGTTTTAGCCCGTAAATTGCCTTTCTTAGTCTCAGGACTTTCCCTGGTGCAACAGAGTCTTCTAATCCAGGTGGTGGAGTCATGTAGACTTCTTCTTCTAGTTCTCCTTGTAGGAATGCGTTTTTGACATCCATTTGCCATAGCTCCCATTCCAAGTTTGCAGCTAGAGAGAGGACCACCCTGATTGTGTGCATCTTTGTCACTGGGGCAAATGTGTCTCTATAGTCATCTCCATAGGTTTGAGTGAAGCCTCTTGCGACTAGTCTAGCCTTGTGCCTTTCAATCTCTCCATTGCTTTGGTACTTAATAGTGAAGATCCATCTGGAGCTAACAGCCTTCTTTCCCTTAGGTAAGTCTGACTCATCCCATGTATGATTCTTTTCCATTGCTTTCCTTTCATCTGTTACAGCATCCCGCCAGACCTTAATGTCCTTTGCTTCATCATAGCTTCTAGGCACAGATTCTTGATCTAAGCTTCCAATGAACACTTGATGGCCTTGAGGGATTTGTACTAAGGAGCACACGGCTTGAGCAGGGTGAGTTACCGCATTATTATTGAAGTAAACCCTGGTATTCTTCCAGTTCTCAGCTGGAAATCTTTGCCGAGTACTTCTTCTGAGTTCAAGAGGAGCTTGATTTTGGATGGGACCTTCAGTGGGACCTTGAGTGCTTTGTGAACTTGATTCATCTTCTGAGCCTTGAGTACTTCCTGTTCTATCTTCTGAGCCTTGTCTATTACCCTCAGTCTCTGCCTGTTCTTTCTCCGGTCCTGAATCCATGTGATCAACAATTGAATCCTCTTGATCATGACCAGAGAATTGTTGCTCCCCCTCAGGATTAAGAGGATGAAGGGGATGATGGCTAGGAGAACCGTGAGGTGAGGAAATGCCAAGTCCTTCTAATATCTTCCTTAAGTTCTCAGCTCGATCAGAAGAGTGGGTAGAGATGTCCTTGATTGAATCCCATGTCCCTTCTTCAAAATAACTTGTAGTCTCTAAGAACTTAACATCCCGTGAGATGAGAACACGATTTGTCTCAGCATTGTAGCATTTATATCCCTTCTGTGTCGTGGAATAGCCCAGGAACATGGCTTTAGTGCTTTTGGCGTCTAGTTTTGTCCTTTGTTCTCCTGGAATCAACACATAGCAAACACACCCAAAAACTCTAATATGATCAAGTTGAGGTTTAGACTTTGTAAGTACCTCGAATGGGGATTGATTTAGTAATGTCTTGGTTGGAATACGGTTGATCAGGTAGCAAGCTGCAAGTAATGCATCTCCCCAGAAACGTTTAGGCACCTTCATATGAAACATCAAAGCTCGAGTGACCTCCATGAGGTGCCGGTTTTTTCTTTCAGCAACGCCATTCTGTTGGGGGGGTATAGGGGCAACTTGTTTGATGCTCAATTCCATGTTTGTTGAGGTAATGTTTGAATGCTTGGCTAGTATACTCTCCCCCATTGTCTGATCTAAAACACTTAACCTTTGCATCATACTGGTTAGTCACATATTTATTAAAGTTCATAAATGCTTCCAGAACTCTACCCTTAGATGGCATTAAGGTTATCCAAGTGTATTTAGATTTCTCATCAATAAAACTAACAAAGTATTTCTGATTATCTCTAGATAAACATGGTGCAGTCCATACATCAGAGTGAACAAGATCAAAGCAATTGGCATACATTGTTTGAGACTTAGGAAAAACAGACCTACAGTGTTTTCCTAGGATACAAGCTTCACATAAATCATTATTGAAAGACATCCTAGGAAACATTATTTCTAGAACTTTAAAATGAGGATGACCAAGCCTGGCATGCCATAAACCACCATTCATTTTAGAATTATTCAAATTGGAAAAGCAAGTAACTAAGCGGTTGGAAGAGAGGTCTTCAAGCACATATAAATCGTTTCTTGTAACACCTTTTCCAAGAACCTCTTGAGTTTCAATATCCTGAAACACAAAGTCATTAGGCCCAAAAATAGCATGGCAATTTAAATCTGTTGTGGCTCTTTTGACAGATAGTAAATTTGAGGTGAATGATGGCATGTAAAAGGCACGAGTTTCTTTGTTAAATAGCCTAAGATCTCCTACTCCTTCTATTGGCACATTAGTACCATTTGCAATCAAAACATTTCCTATGGCTGGTTCAACATTTTTAATCAGGTTAAGATCACTTATCATATGGTGAGATGCTCCTGAGTCTACTATCAGTGGTTTAGACTTAGTGAATGTATTAAATGAGGCATGTAGTGATCTACCAATGACGTCATTACCAGAGTTATCTTTGAAGGCTTTGATGAGAGCCTCAAGGTCGGACTTCTTGACATACTCAGACTGAGCTGATTGATAGGACACCATTTGAGCTGGTTGAACTTGAGTACCGCCACTTGTCCCGGATGAGTTTGATGAACTTGCTGGAGCATTGGTAAGTTGGTAAGGAAGGCCTTTCTTGTGGTAATGACCTATCTCCTGTGTGTAGTGAGCTCTGGGAACTTCTTTCCATTTGCTAGGCTTTAAGTGTGGATGAAGAATCCAACACTTTTCTTTGGTATGCCCTTTCCTTTTACAGTGATCACACATCATGTTCTTCTTGTCTTCCGGCTTGTAGAACCCTTTGTTGGCAGTAATTGTTTCTTCTTCTTGCTTGTAGATGCCCTTATGTGCTGTGATTAACTCTCCTTTCTTTCCAAACAAGCCATTTGATCCACATTCCTTCTGGATTTGAGAACATACATCTTCAAGAGAGGGAAGCTTGTCTGACCGCAGGATATGTTTGATAAGATCATTGTAGGCTGGACTTAAGATCATGAGGAGGCTGAACACCTTGTCCTGCTCTCGCCTTTCTTTGATAACTTCTGGATCAAAGGATGTTGGTCTAAGCATGTCAAGTTCTGCCCAAAGAGAACTGAATTTCCCAAAGAGAACTGTGAAATCTGAGTCATCTTGGTTGAGGTTGTGGATTGCCTGCTTGACTTGGAAGATGCGAGTCAGATTTGAGGTGTTCCCATAAACCTTTTTTAGAATTTCCCAAAGTTCCATTGAGGTTTCACAATGAGAGTAAGACTCAAGTATAGGTCCATCTAATGAGTTTTGGAGAATGGAGAGAACATAGAGGTCTTCTTGGTGCCATTTCCTTTCATCAGTTATCACCATTTCTTCTCCATCCTCATTTTGGATCCGACAAGGTGGAGCTTCATTAAACAGTAGATGGTCCCCAAGACCTCTTCCTCCTAAAGCAGTTTTAATCATCCGAGACCATAACACATAGTTAAGGCCTTTGAGAATCACTGGGACAGAGATTTGCCGAGAGTTTTCCATACTTCAAGCTTTTGAGGACCGTACAATAATGGAGGTTGATGCTTGAGACCCACGTTGAGTTGAGTCTGACCAGTGAAGAGAATAGTTTGAAGGAGAAACTTGGGATGAGATGATTTTATCTTGAAATGAGCTGCCTTTAGCTTGGTTCAGCTTTCCTTTCACAAGCGATTTATAATCAGTACGGATGAAACACCCACTCTTCGTGGTTAGTGTTCAGGACTTCTTCTTTGAGGATTCAAGAGTTTAGCCTGTGGATAAACCTCCTGAACTGAAGAAAGACCGGAAAGGAGTTGCCTTTGATGAGTGTGAAAGGAGGTGTACGGACCACTGGGTTGAGCGAGCACGGAGAAGACGAGTACGGCCTGTGATTCTAGAGCGCAAGACTTGGTCTTTTAAACCACCGGTTGTTTCTACAGAAAGGGTGAGTCTTTTTCACCTTCCTTGGAACAGAAATGACTTGGACCGAGAGCTTCTGGGAGACTTGGTCCGTACAAATATGGCGAGACCAAGGGAGCCGTACAACAATGGTGAAGAGAGATAGCTAAGAAACTAAGCTACTAAGACACAAGATATAACCACATCTAATCTTCCTCAACCCATCACCCATGGATCTGGGGATCTTAAATCTCAGAGAGGATAGATTAAGACATGTTTATCTTCAAGGTAAGTGCTTGATTCTTAGCTTTGGATTCGAATGAAAAGAAAGAAAAGAAATTTGCGGATTATGAAAGATGAAAGAGAAACTGCTCTGATACCATATAAGATTTAGAGATTCAAGTTTATAGAGTTTTAGAGAGTTTTAGAGAGCTAGAGAGATTTAGGGAGTTTAGAGAGTATGAGAAACATGTTTTTATTATTCGAATTACTTGAATACAAGAGAAGGCCTTAGAGGTCCTTTTATAGCAAAATAAATAAACTTAGGTGCTTCTACTTTAGGTAAAGATGAGAGGACTCCTTTTGTGCTGGCGGCTTCCTTCCCCTTTTGTGCTGGCATGGATGAGTCACCAGCCCTTCTAGAAGATCCTACTAGCCGTTAGCACCCTCATTTCCTTTGATTGAATGCACCTTCATTCCAACATGGAGAAGATTACAGAGACACATTTGCTCCAGTAGCAAAAATGCATACAATCAGAGTTGTTTTGTCTCTTGCTGCAAACTTAGACTGGGAACTATGGCAGATGGATGTCAAAAACGCATTCCTTCAAGGAGAATTAGAAGAAGAAGTCTACATGACCCCTCCACCTGGATTAGAAGACTCAGTTGCACCAGGGTATTGGACGGTCTAGTTACATTGGTTAGTGTCTGCTCAGCCTAAGTATAAGCATCTTGGTCTCATGATAAGGGAAGGGTGATAAGGAAGGAAGAGCTACTTATGCAAGTGATATGATAAGGAAGCGTGTGTTGATAAGCTATCCTATAACGGTCATATATATATGTAACTCTACTTATCCCTAGTCTAGGTTACCTAGGTATCTTTCTATTTAAGGCTATGCAGCTTCATTGTAATCAACATAATAATGAAATCGATTTCCCCCATCATCTAATTCTCCTTTACTCTATTCTCTCATACTTCATTCTTCATCTAGTCATAAACTCTTACAAAAACTATCATGGTATCAGAGCAGTCTTAACCCTTTCTAACCTTCCGCAAATCTTTTATTCGTGTGCTCTCCTTTCCTTGATTCTTCAAATCGTGTTATACTTGCAAAGAAAACGCTTTCCTTGTGTTAATCATGTCTTAATCTATATTCTCTGAGATCAAAGATCCTCAAATCCATGGGAAATGAGTTGAATAAAGGCTAGACATGGTTATCACTTGCGTTTAGTTGTTTTTAAGCAAAGTCTAAGATATCCGCCATTGATGCACGGATGAATCTCCCAAGGAGCTCCACTCAGCAGTAAAGATGGCTCCTTTCTTCATCTGAGAGGTGAAAGAAGCTTACCTCAGATCATCTGTTGTTAAGGTTCGGCGGTCGGAGCAAGTCTAGAGCTCCTGCTCATCTTAAACCTGCGTCCGCCATTGTTGTACGGTCCATCTCCTTAAAGACCGTGTCTTTCACGATTGAAACCTCTTCTCTTTTCATCCCAAAGGTGCAAGGTTCTATCTTGTGTTCATCTGTGCCCTTAGAAACAAGAAAGGAAGCATCTTTAGTTGGAACACAAGCGTGTCCGTACTCATCTTCCTCGGGAAGGGTCTTACAGTGTCCGTACAGTTTGGGTTCAAATCTTAAAAGCAGTCTTAGAGGGGTTGCTTTGGGTGTCTAGGGCGGTAACTAAATATTTTGAACCATAAAACTTCATTCTTCTCGGTTCCAGCTGCTGAGGTTGCTCGCTAGAGATCTTCACAAATGGAGAATACTAGGCCTATGGTTATCCCGGTCACTTTAAAGGGTCTCAACTACTTACTATGGTCCAGAATGGTGAAAACCACTCTCGGTGGTCGTGGACTTGGAATGCATCTTCTCCTAGACGAAGCACCACCAAAGGTATTCCAACAGGAGGATGGACAGGAGATTATGATTGTTGATGAAGAAAAATGGATTCAAGAGGATCAGTTTGTTCTGTCCATCATTCAGAGTTCACTTGATGGACCTATCTTGGAGGCATACTCGTATTGTGAGAGTGCTAGGGAGCTATGGGAAACACTCAAGAAGGTGTATGGCAATACTACAAATCTAAGTAGGGTGTTCGAAGTAAAGAGAGCAATCAACAACCTCCACCAGGAAGACTTGGAGTTCACGGCACATTTTGGCAAATTTCGCTCTCTATGGGCCGAGCTTGAAATGCTGAGACCAAACTCTATTGACCCAGAGGTTCTCCTTGCAAGGCGTGAACAGGACAAGGTCTTTGGTCTCCTTCTCACCCTGAATCCAATGTATAATGACTTGATCAAACATCTTTTGAGGTCAGATAAGCTCCCATCCCTTGAAGAAGTATGCGCATACATCCAGAGGGAACAAGGTTCCCATGGGCTTCTAAATGGAAAGGGGGAGCTGGTGACAGCGAACAAAGGTGTATACTTCAAGCCAGATGATAGAAGAGGGTCATTTTGCGAACACTGCAAGAGGAAGGGCCATGGGAAGGACAAGTGCTGGATCCTCCATCCGCATCTCAAGCCACCCAAGTTCAGAGATGTTCGAGCCAACATTACCAAGGCGAAAGCTGACCAGGGAACATCTTCACGCAATCCAGAAGGAGATGGGATGGCTGTAATCAATGCTCAAGCTGCACAAGTAGCTGATCAAGACCAGGTGGTAAAGCGGTCAGAACTTGATGCACTCATCAAAGCCTTGAAAGAAAGTTATGGTAATACTATGGGTTTCTCCTTTCATGCTTCTGCTCACACTATAAAATTGAATGATAAACCATTAGTGATTGACTCTGGTACATCTCACCATATGATTAGCAATGTTGAATTGATTAGAGATTTAGAACCGGCTAATGGTCATGTTGTTATTGCTAATGGTGATCGAATTCCAATTAAGAGAGTAGGAAACTTGAACCTATTTGATAGAAAGACTAGAGCCTTCTTTATGCCTGATTTCACCTCTAATTTAGTCTCTGTTCATAAGGCCACAAATGACTTGGACTGCAATGTTATCTTCACCCCTAATGATGTGAAATTTCAGGATATTAAGACAAGCAAGATGCTTGGGAAAGGAATAACTAAGGATGGTCTCTATCTACTGAAGGATGATCAGCCTTTATCTTCTGTTTTATCTTCTGTTCCATGCTCTTTAGACTCTACTTCTGCTTATGCTAATAATGCGTTGTGGCATGCTAGATTAGGACATCCCCATTCTCGGGCTTTAAGCTTAATGTTGCCTAATGTTGTGTTTAAAAATGATGAGTGTGAAGCTTGTATCTTAGGCAAACATTGCAAGTCTATTTTCCCTAAGTCTAAGACAGTTTATGCAAAATGTTTTGATCTTGTGCATTCTGATATTTGGACTGCTCCTTGTCTATCTAGAGAAAATCACAAATACTTCATCACCTTCATAGATGAAAAATCCAAGTACACTTGGCTAACTTTGATTCAATCTAAGGATAGAGCTTTAGAAGCCTTTGTGAATTTTCAGAACTATGTCACTAACCAATTCAATGCAAAGATTAAACTCTTAAGAACAGACAATGGTGGAGAGTATACCAGCAATGCCTTCAAAGACCATCTTACCAAGCATGGCATTCTTCATCAGACGAGCTGCCCTTACACACCACAGCAGAATGGTGTGGCTGAGAGGAAAAACCGTCATCTAATGTATTGAGCACGGCACACACACTTGGGTATCACGGCTCGTTAAAGGCTTGGTCCAAGTATTGTCTAAACCTCTGCAGCCCACTTTGGCCGAGTCTAAATGAGTCCCAAGCCCATTAATAATGTTAAGAAGTGTTGTGACAACAAAGAAGACCTTCTAGAAGGAAGTAAGGCTGCAAGGAGAAGTCACGGGTGGTGCTAGCCGTTTATGAGGGGTCGCTTTCTCTCCTTGGACAAGCCACCACGTCCCTTTCCTATTTGAATCCTGTCATGTGTAGCTCAGCCTATTTAAAGGCCACTTCCCACATTGTTGTAAATACACTTCTATGAAATAAAAACATACAATCCATTTTATTCTCTTTGTCTCTCTCTTTCTCCTTGTCGAAATCCACCATGAAACTATCTTAACTCTTCACATCTTCACTCTCTTACTTCCGCAAATCTAACATAATGGAGGTAGCAAGGTCCATGATGTTTCATTCCAAGATGCCAAAGAGGTTCTGGGGAGATGCTGTGCTATCAGCTTGCTATCTCATTAACCGTATCCCTACAAGGATATTGGATGACATTTCCCCCTTTGAGGTATTGAACTCAACCAAACCTTCTATAGCTCACTTGAAAGTATTCGGTTGTGTGTGTTTTGTCTTGATTCCAGGAGAAAACAGAACAAAATTGGATGCTAAGAGCACAAGGGCAATGTTTATTGGGTATTCAACCACACAAAGAGGCTATAAGTGTTATGATCCAATAGCTCAGAAGGTTCTGGTGTCAAGGGATGTCAAGTTCATTGAACACCGAAGCTATTATGATAAGCAGCAATGGGATGACTTAGCCGATTTGTCTGATATCTCCATGGATCGTGCCACGAACCTTCGCAATATCATGGATCACCTTGGCATTCCATTCACTACGGCTGGTCCTGGTCCGGCTCCTGGCTCATATCCTGTCCCGCAGAATGATTCTAGTCCTGGAGCTGCACTTGACCGTGAAGCTGGTCCTGACCAGGCTAACTCGTCTCAACCTGGTCCTGACCCGTCCCGGCACATACCAAACATAGGAGCTGCACTTGACCGTGAAGGGGGGACACTTGATGACCTTGAACATGATAGCCACGATCAAGTATCAGCATCAGATGATAGCCATGATCAAGTTGAAGAACCATCCGAGCCAATTCCATCCGAGCCAGTTCCATTTCTAAGGAGAAGTACAAGACTCAAGAAGGATCCATCAAACTGGGTGAATACAAGAGTGTACTACAATGCCAATGCAGTTGCTCATCCGACCCAAGTCGTCTGCTCCTTATTGGACCGAGTGTGTACAAGGAGGAGTTGGTTCATGCCTAATGGTATGAGAAGGTTCGTGTGATAAGGGAAGCTTGTGTATAAGGAAGCGTGTGATAGTGATAAGCCTTCATGTAACGGCTCTATAAGCACACTATCTTATCCCTAGTCTAGACAACCTATCATGTAACCTAGGAAGATTTCTATTTAAGGCTAAGCAGCCTCTCATTGTATACACACAATAATAAAATCGATTTCCCCCATTATCTAATTCTCCTCTATACTTCATTCTTCATTCTTCATAAACTCTTACAAACTATCATGGTATCAGAGCAGTCTTAATCCTTTCTAACCTTCCGCAAATCTCTTATTCGTGTGCCTTCCTTTTCTTGATTCTTCAAATCGTGTTATACTTGCAAGAAAACGCTTTCCTTGTGTTAATCATGTCTTAACCTATATTCTCTGAGATCAAAGATCCTCAAATCCATGGGAAATGAGTTGAATGAAGGCTAGACATGGTTATCACTTGCGTTTAGTTGTTTTTAAGCAAAAGTCTAAGATATCCGCCATTGATGCACGGATAAATCTCCCAAGGAGCTCCACTCAGCAGTAAAGATGGCTCCTTTCTTCATCTAAGAGGTGAAAGAAGCTTACCTCCGAGTGTCTGTTGTTAAGATTCGGTGGTCGGAGCAAGTCTAGAGCTCCTGCTCATCTTAAAAACTGCGTCCGCCATTGTTGTACGGTCCACCTCCTTAAAGACCGTGTCTTTCACGATTGAAGCCTCTTTTCTTTTCATCCCAAAGGTGCAAGGTTCTATCTTGTGGTCATCTGTGCCCTTAGAAGCAAGAAAGGAAGCATCTTTAGTTGGAACACAAGCGTGTCCGTACTCATCTTCCTCGGGAAGGGTTTTACAGTGTCCGTACAGTTTGGGTTCAAATCTTTAAGGCAGTCTTAGAGGAGTTGCTTTGGGTGTCTAGGGCGGTAACTAAGTATTTTGAACCATAAAACTTCATCTGTCCCGGTTCCAGCTGCTGAGGTTGCTCACTAGAGATCTTCACAAATGGAGAATACTAAGCCTATGGTTATCCCGGTCACTTTAAAGGGTCTCAACTACTTACTATGGTCCAGAATGGTGAAAACTACTCTCGGTGGTCGTGGACTTGGAATGCATCTTCTCCTAGACGAAGCACCACCAAAGGTATTCCAACAGGAGGATGGACAGGAGATTCTGGTTGTTGATGAAGAAAAATGGATTCAAGAGGATCAGTTTGTTCTGTCCATCATTCAGAGTTCACTTGATGGACCTATCTTGGAGGCATATTCGTATTGTGAGAGTGCTAGGGAGCTATGGGAAACACTCAAGAAGGTGTATGGCAATACTACAAATCTAAGTAGGGTGTTCGAAGTAAAGAGAGCAATCAACAATCTCCACCAGGAAGACTTGGAGTTCACGGCACATTTTGGCAAATTTCGCTCTCTATGGGCCGAGCTTGAAATGCTGAGACCAAACTCTATTGACCCAGAGGTTCTCCTTGCAAGGCGTGAACAGGACAAGGTCTTTGGTCTCCTTCTCACCCTGAATCCAATGTACAATGACTTGATCAAACATCTTTTGAGATCAGATAAGCTCCCATCCCTTGAAGAAGTATGCGCATACATCCAGAGGGAACAAGGTTCCCATGGGCTTCTAAATGGAAAGGGGGAGCTGGTGACAGCAAACAAAGGTGTATACTTCAAGCCAGATGATAGAAGAGGGTCATTTTGCGAACACTGCAAGAGGAAGGGCCATGGGAAGGACAAGTGCTGGATCCTCCATCCGCATCTCAAGCCATCCAAGTTCAGAGATGTCCGAGCCAACATTACCAAGGCTAAAACTGACCAGGGAACATCTTCACGCAATCCAGAAGGAGATGGAATGGCTGTAATCAATGCTCAAGCTGCACAAGTAGCTGATCAAGACCAGGTGGTAAAGCGGTCAGAACTTGATGCACTCATCAAAGCCTTGAAGGAAAGTTATGGTAATACTATGGGTTTCTCCTTTCATGCTTCTGCTCACACTATAAAATTGAATGATAAACCATTAGTGATTGACTCTGGTGCATCCCACCATATGATTAGCAATGTTGAATTGATTAGAGATTTAGAACCGGCTAATGGTCATGTTGTTATTGCTAATGGAGATCGAATTCCAATTAAGGGAGTAGGAAACTTGAACCTATTTGATAGAAAGACTAGAGCCTTCTTTATGCCTGATTTCACCTCTAATTTAGTCTCTGTTCATAAAGCCACAAATGACTTGGATTGCAATGTTATCTTCACCCCTAATGATGTGAAGTTTCAGGATATTAAGACAAGCAAGATGCTTGGGAAAGGAATAACTAAGGATGGTCTCTATCTACTGAAGGAGGATCAGCCTTTATCTTCTGTTTTATCTTCTGTTCCATGCTCTTTAGACTCTACTTCTGCTTATGCTAATAATGCGTTGTGGCATGCTAGATTAGGACATCCCCATTCTCGGGCTTTAAGCTTAATGTTGCCTAATGTTGTGTTTAAAAATGATGAGTGTGAAGCTTGTATCTTAGGCAAACATTGCAAGTCTATTTTCCCTAAGTCTAAGACAGTTTATGCAAAATGTTTTGATCTTGTGCATTCTGATATTTGGACTGCTCCTTGCCTATCTAGAGAAAATCACAAATACTTCATCACCTTCATAGATGAAAAATCCAAGTACACTTGGTTAACTTTGATTCAATCTAAGGATAGAGCTTTAGAAGCCTTTGTGAACTTTCAGAACTATGTCACTAACCAATTCAATGCAAAGATTAAACTCTTAAGAACAGACAATGGTGGAGAGTATACCAGCAATGCCTTCAAAGACCATCTTTCCAAGCATGGCATTCTTCATCAGACGAGCTGCCCATACACACCACAGCAGAATGGTGTGGCCGAGAGGAAAAACCGTCATCTAATGGAAGTAGCAAGGTCCATGATGTTTCATTCCAAGGTTCCAAAGAGGTTCTGGGGCGATGCTGTGCTATCAGCTTGCTATCTCATTAACCGTATCCCTACAAGGATATTGGATGACATTTCCCCCTTTGAGGTATTGAACTCAACCAAACCTTCTATAGCTCACTTGAAAGTATTCGGTTGTGTGTGTTTTGTCTTAATTCCAGGAGAAAACAGAACAAAATTGGATGCTAAGAGCACAAGGGCAATGTTTATTGGGTATTCAACCACACAAAGAGGCTATAAGTGTTATGATCCAATAGCTCAGAAGGTTTTGGTGTCAAGGGATGTCAAGTTCATTGAACACCGAAGCTATTATGATAAGCAGCAATGGGATGACTTAGCCGATTTGTCTGATATCTCCATGGATCGTACCACGAACCTTCGTAATATCATGGATCACCTTGGCATTCCATTCACTACGGCTGGTCCTGGTCCGGCTCCTGGTTCATGTCCTGTTCCGCAGAGTGATTCTAGTCCTTCACGCTCATCTTCCCATGACACTAACTCATCTCAGCCTGGTCCTGACCCGTCCCGGCACATACCAAACATAGGAGCTACACTTGACCGTGAAGGGGGGACACTTGATGACCTTGAACATGATAGCCACGATCAAGTATCAGCACAGTCAGATGATAGCCAGTCAGATGATAGCCATGATCAAGTTGAAGAACCATCCGAGCAAATTCCATCCGAGCCAGTTCCATTTCTAAGGAGAAGTACAAGACTCAAGAAGGATCCATCAAACTGGGTGAATACAAGAGTGTACTACAATGCCAATGCAGTTGCTCATCCGACCCAAGTCGTCTGCTCCTTTGCTTCATTTCCTGAAGAACATAAGGTCTTTATAAGCAACTTGGATCAAGGACATATTCCTACATCGTATGAAGAAGCTAAGGAACTCAAAGTTTGGAGAGATGCTATAGGTGATGAGACAGGAGCCATGGAAAGAAATCATACATGGGATGAAGCTGTGCTGCCCAAGGGAAAGAAGGCCGTGAGTTCAAAATGGGTGTTTACAATCAAGTATAAGAGTAATGGGGAGATTGAAAGATATAAGGCAAGACTTGTAGCAAGAGGATTCACTCAAACCTATGGTGAAGACTTTGGCGATACCTTTGCTCCTGTAGCAAAATTACACACTGTGAGGATTGTGTTATCTCTAGCAACCAATTTAGAGTGGGATCTGTGGCAGATGGATGTGAGGAATGCATTCTTGCAAGGAGAGCTTGAAGAAGAGGTGTACATGCGACCACCTCCAGGCTTGGAAGGAATTGTTCAACCAGGTAAAGTCTTGAGATTGAGAAAGGCTATTTATGGTTTGAAACAATCGCCTAGAGCCTGGTATCACAAGTTGAGCATGACACTAAGGGATAGAGGATTCAGAAAGTCAGAAGCTGATCATACCCTTTTCACTCTTCCTAGCAAGTCAGGTATCATTGTGGTGTTGGTTTATGTGGATGATATCATTATCACCGGTGATGACAGGGAAGGAATTAGAGAAACCAAAACTTACCTTAAGTCTATATTTGATATTAAAGATCTAGGTCTGCTTAAGTACTTCCTAGGGATTGAGATATGTCGTTCAAAGGAAGGACTATTTCTATCTCAAAGGAAGTATACTCTTGATCTATTGTCTGAAACAGGGAAGTTAGATGCAAAACCGGCGACCACACCTCTGGAAGATAGCTACAAAGTTATCAGTAAGGGGGAGATTGAAGATCAATCATTCAATGACCCACAGCTCTACAGAAGACTAGTAGGTAAGTTAATCTATTTAACTCTCACCAGACCTGATTTGTGCTTCTCTGTGAATCAGGTTAGCCAGCACATGCAAGCTCCCAAGGTTCATCATTGGAACATGCTGGAAAGAGTTCTTAGATACTTGAGAGGAACTTCAGAGCAAGGAATTTGGATGGGAGCTAACAAAAGTTCAGAGATAGTGGGGTATTGTGATGCAGACTGGGCTGGAGATAGAGAAGACAGGAGATCCACGACAGGCTATTGCACCTTTGTTGGAGGCAACTTAGTCACATGGAAGACAAAGAAACAAAAGATAGTCTCCTGCTCCAGTGCTGAAGCTGAATACCGTGCCATGAAGAAACTCACTAATGAGCTAACATGGATCAAAGCCATTTTGAAGGACTTGAGAATTGAGACAACCAAGCCAATGACCATGCATTGTGATAACCAGGCAGCCATTCATATAGCCTCAAACTCGGTCTTCCATGAGAGAACGAAGCACATAGAGATTGATTGTCACAAAGTAAGACAAGCTGTGGAACAAGGTGATAGTTTGTAAGAGTTTATGAAGAATGAAGAATGAAGTATAGAGGAGAATTAGATAATGGGGGAAATCGATTTTATTATTGTGTGTATACAATGAGAGGCTGCTTAGCCTTAAATAGAAATCTTCCTAGGTTACATGATAGGTTGTCTAGACTAGGGATAAGATAGTGTGCTTATAGAGCCGTTACATGAAGGCTTATCACTATCACACGCTTCCTTATACACAAGCTTCCCTTATCACACGAACCTTCTCATACCATTAGGCATGAACCAACTCCTCCTTGTACACACTCGGTCCAATACTCCCCCTCAAGCTAAATTCTGATGAAGAACTTAGCTTGGAAACCATAAACAACCACCTCATTAAAAACCTTATGGTGTAAAACCCAATGGGACAAAAGCACACATAAGGGAAAAAGAGTATGATTGCTTATGGTTAGGGAAGTTATGGAGTAGCAATTTCAATGAGTCCAAGTCTGGGTAAGATGGACTCATATACCTTAGATGTTGTTGCCTTGGTAAGAATGTCAGCAAGCTGATCAACACTCCGAGTATAGCATGGTAGGACTATCCCTTGTTCCACAGCTTGTCTTACTTTGTGACAATCAATCTCTATGTGCTTCGTTCTCTCATGGAAGACCGAGTTTGAGGCTATATGAATGGCTGCCTGGTTATCACAATGCATGGTCATTGGCTTGGTTGTCTCAATTCCCAAGTCCTTCAAAATGGCTTTGATCCATGTTAGCTCATTAGTGAGTTTCTTCATGGCACGGTATTCAGCTTCAGCACTGGAGCAGGAGACTATCTTTTGTTTCTTTGTCTTCCATGTGACTAAGTTGCCTCCAACAAAGGTGCAATAGCCTGTCGTGGATCTCCTGTCTTCTCTATCTCCAGCCCAGTCTGCATCATAATACCCCACTATCTCTGAACTTTTGTTAGCTCCCATCCAAATTCCTTGCTCTGAAGTTCCTCTCAAGTATCTAAGAACTCTTTCCAGCATGTTCCAATGATGAACCTTGGGAGCTTGCATGTGCTGGCTAACCTGATTCACAGAGAAGCACAAATCAGGTCTGGTGAGAGTTAAATAGATTAACTTACCTACTAGTCTTCTGTAGAGCTGTGGGTCATTGAATGATTGATCTTCAATCTCCCCCTTACTGATAACTTTGTAGCTATCTTCCAGAGGTGTGGTCGCCGGTTTTGCATCTAACTTCCCTGTTTCAGACAATAGATCAAGAGTATACTTCCTTTGAGATAGAAATAGTCCTTCCTTTGAACGACATATCTCAATCCCTAGGAAGTACTTAAGCAGACCTAGATCTTTAATATCAAATATAGACTTAAGGTAAGTTTTGGTTTCTCTAATTCCTTCCCTGTCATCACCGGTGATAATGATATCATCCACATAAACCAACACCACAATGATACCTGACTTGCTAGGAAGAGTGAAAAGGGTATGATCAGCTTCTGACTTTCTGAATCCTCTATCCCTTAGTGTCATGCTCAACTTGTGATACCAGGCTCTAGGCGATTGTTTCAAACCATAAATAGCCTTTCTCAATCTCAAGACTTTACCTGGTTGAACAATTCCTTCCAAGCCTGGAGGTGGTCGCATGTACACCTCTTCTTCAAGCTCTCCTTGCAAGAATGCATTCCTCACATCCATCTGCCACAGATCCCACTCTAAATTGGTTGCTAGAGATAACACAATCCTCACAGTGTGTAATTTTGCTACAGGAGCAAAGGTATAGCCAAAGTCTTCACCATAGGTTTGAGTGAATCCTCTTGCTACAAGTCTTGCCTTATATCTTTCAATCTCCCCATTACTCTTATACTTGATTGTAAACACCCATTTTGAACTCACGGCCTTCTTTCCCTTGGGCAGCACAGCTTCATCCCATGTATGATTTCTTTCCATGGCTCCTGTCTCATCACCTATAGCATCTCTCCAAACTTTGAGTTCCTTAGCTTCTTCATACGATGTAGGAATATGTCCTTGATCCAAGTTGCTTATAAAGACCTTATGTTCTTCAGGAAATGAAGCAAAGGAGCAGACGACTTGGGTCGGATGAGCAACTGCATTGGCATTGTAGTACACTCTTGTATTCACCCAGTTTGATGGATCCTTCTTGAGTCTTGTACTTCTCCTTAGAAATGGAACTGGCTCGGATGGAATTTGCTCGGATGGTTCTTCAACTTGATCATGGCTATCATCTGACTGGCTATCATCTGACTGTGCTGATACTTGATCGTGGCTATCATGTTCAAGGTCATCAAGTGTCCCCCCTTCACGGTCAAGTGTAGCTCCTATGTTTGGTATGTGCCGGGACGGGTCAGGACCAGGCTGAGATGAGTTAGTGTCATGGGAAGATGAGCGTGAAGGACTAGAATCACTCTGCGGAACAGGACATGAACCAGGAGCCGGACCAGGACCAGCCGTAGTGAATGGAATGCCAAGGTGATCCATGATATTACGAAGGTTCGTGGCACGATCCATGGAGATATCAGACAAATCGGCTAAGTCATCCCATTGCTGCTTATCATAATAGCTTCGGTGTTCAATGAACTTGACATCCCTTGACACCAAAACCTTCTGAGCTATTGGATCATAACACTTATAGCCTCTTTGTGTGGTTGAATACCCAATAAACATTGCCCTTGTGCTCTTAGCATCCAATTTTGTTCTGTTTTCTCCTGGAATTAAGACAAAACACACACAACCGAATACTTTCAAGTGAGCTATAGAAGGTTTGGTTGAGTTCAATACCTCAAAGGGGGAAATGTCATCCAATATCCTTGTAGGGATACGGTTAATGAGATAGCAAGCTGATAGCACAGCATCGCCCCAGAACCTCTTTGGAACCTTGGAATGAAACATCATGGACCTTGCTACTTCCATTAGATGACGGTTTTTCCTCTCGGCCACACCATTCTGCTGTGGTGTGTATGGGCAGCTCGTCTGATGAAGAATGCCATGCTTGGAAAGATGGTCTTTGAAGGCATTGCTGGTATACTCTCCACCATTGTCTGTTCTTAAGAGTTTAATCTTTGCATTGAATTGGTTAGTGACATAGTTCTGAAAGTTCACAAAGGCTTCTAAAGATCTATCCTTAGATTGAACCAAAGTTAACCAAGTGTACTTGGATTTTTCATCTATGAAGGTGATGAAGTATTTGTGATTTTCTCTAGATAGGCAAGGAGCAGTCCAAATATCAGAATGCACAAGATCAAAACATTTTGCATAAACTGTCTTAGACTTAGGGAAAATAGACTTGCAATGTTTGCCTAAGATACAAGCTTCACACTCATCATTTTTAAACACAACATTAGGCAACATTAAGCTTAAAGCCCGAGAATGGGGATGTCCTAATCTAGCATGCCACAACGCATTATTAGCATAAGCAGAAGTAGAGTCTAAAGAGCATGGAACAGAAGATAAAACAGAAGATAAAGGCTGATCCTCCTTCAGTAGATAGAGACCATCCTTAGTTATTCCTTTCCCAAGCATCTTGCTTGTCTTAATATCCTGAAACTTCACATCATTAGGGGTGAAGATAACATTGCAATCCAAGTCATTTGTGGCTTTATGAACAGAGACTAAATTAGAGGTGAAATCAGGCATAAAGAAGGCTCTAGTCTTTCTATCAAATAGGTTCAAGTTTCCTACTCCCTTAATTGGAATTCGATCTCCATTAGCAATAACAACATGACCATTAGCCGGTTCTAAATCTCTAATCAATTCAACATTGCTAATCATATGGTGGGATGCACCAGAGTCAATCACTAATGGTTTATCATTCAATTTTATAGTGTGAGCAGAAGCATGAAAGGAGAAACCCATAGTATTACCATAACTTTCCTTCAAGGCTTTGATGAGTGCATCAAGTTCTGACCGCTTTACCACCTGGTCTTGATCAGCTACTTGTGCAGCTTGAGCATTGATTACAGCCATTCCATCTCCTTCTGGATTGCGTGAAGATGTTCCCTGGTCAGTTTTAGCCTTGGTAATGTTGGCTCGGACATCTCTGAACTTGGATGGCTTGAGATGCGGATGGAGGATCCAGCACTTGTCCTTCCCATGGCCCTTCCTCTTGCAGTGTTCGCAAAATGACCCTCTTCTATCATCTGGCTTGAAGTATACACCTTTGTTTGCTGTCACCAGCTCCCCCTTTCCATTTAGAAGCCCATGGGAACCTTGTTCCCTCTGGATGTATGCGCATACTTCTTCAAGGGATGGGAGCTTATCTGACCTCAAAAGATGTTTGATCAAGTCATTGTACATTGGATTCAGGGTGAGAAGGAGACCAAAGACCTTGTCCTGTTCACGCCTTGCAAGGAGAACCTCTGGGTCAATAGAGTTTGGTCTCAGCATTTCAAGCTCGGCCCATAGAGAGCGAAATTTGCCAAAATGTGCCGTGAACTCCAAGTCTTCCTGGTGGAGATTGTTGATTGCTCTCTTTACTTCGAACACCCTACTTAGATTTGTAGTATTGCCATACACCTTCTTGAGTGTTTCCCATAGCTCCCTAGCACTCTCACAATACGAATATGCCTCCAAGATAGGTCCATCAAGTGAACTCTGAATGATGGACAGAACAAACTGATCCTCTTGAATCCATTTTTCTTCATCAACAACCAGAATCTCCTGTCCATCCTCCTGTTGGAATACCTTTGGTGGTGCTTCGTCTAGGAGAAGATGCATTCCAAGTCCACGACCACCGAGAGTAGTTTTCACCATTCTGGACCATAGTAAGTAGTTGAGACCCTTTAAAGTGACCGGGATAACCATAGGCCTAGTATTCTCCATTTGTGAAGATCTCTAGTGAGCAACCTCAGCAGCTGGAACCGGGAAAGATGAAGTTTTATGGTTCAAAATACTTAGTTACCGCCCTAGACACCCAAAGCAACTCCTCTAAGACTGCCTTAAAGATTTGAACCCAAACTGTACGGACACTGTAAAACCCTTCCCGAGGAAGATGAGTACGGACACGCTTGTGTTCCAACTAAAGATGCTTCCTTTCTTGCTTCTAAGGGCACAGATGACCACAAGATAGAACCTTGCACCTTTGGGATGAAAAGAAAAGAGGCTTCAATCGTGAAAGACACGGTCTTTAAGGAGGTGGACCGTACAACAATGGCGGACGCAGTTTTTAAGATGAGCAGGAGCTCTAGACTTGCTCCGACCACCGAATCTTAACAACAGACACTCGGAGGTAAGCTTCTTTCACCTCTTAGATGAAGAAAGGAGCCATCTTTACTGCTGAGTGGAGCTCCTTGGGAGATTTATCCGTGCATCAATGGCGGATATCTTAGACTTTTGCTTAAAAACAACTAAACGCAAGTGATAACCATGTCTAGCCTTCATTCAACTCATTTCCCATGGATTTGAGGATCTTTGATCTCAGAGAATATAGGTTAAGACATGATTAACACAAGGAAAGCGTTTTCTTGCAAGTATAACACGATTTGAAGAATCAAGAAAAGGAAGGCACACGAATAAGAGATTTGCGGAAGGTTAGAAAGGATTAAGACTGCTCTGATACCATGATAGTTTGTAAGAGTTTATGAAGAATGAAGAATGAAGTATAGAGGAGAATTAGATAATGGGGGAAATCGATTTTATTATTGTGTGTATACAATGAGAGGCTGCTTAGCCTTAAATAGAAATCTTCCTAGGTTACATGATAGGTTGTCTAGACTAGGGATAAGATAGTGTGCTTATAGAGCCGTTACATGAAGGCTTATCACTATCACACGCTTCCTTATACACAAGCTTCCCTTATCACACGAACCTTCTCATACCATTAGGCATGAACCAACTCCTCCTTGTACACACTCGGTCCAATACAAGGGATAGTCCTACCATGCTATACTCGGAGTGTTGATCAGCTTGTTGACATTCTTACCAAGGCAACAACATCTAAGGTATATGAGTCCATCTTACCCAGACTTGGACTCATTGAAATTGCTACTCCATAACTTCCCTAACCATAAGCAATCATACTCTTTTTCCCTTATGTGTGCTTTTGTCCCATTGGGTTTTACACCATAAGGTTTTTAATGAGGTGGTTGTTTATGGTTTCCAAGCTAAGTTCTTCATCAGAATTTAGCTTGAGGGGGAGTATTGGACCGAGTGTGTACAAGGAGGAGTTGGTTCATGCCTAATGGTATGAGAAGGTTCGTGTGATAAGGGAAGCTTGTGTATAAGGAAGCGTGTGATAGTGATAAGCCTTCATGTAACGGCTCTATAAGCACACTATCTTATCCCTAGTCTAGACAACCTATCATGTAACCTAGGAAGATTTCTATTTAAGGCTAAGCAGCCTCTCATTGTATACACACAATAATAAAATCGATTTCCCCCATTATCTAATTCTCCTCTATACTTCATTCTTCATTCTTCATAAACTCTTACAAACTATCACTCCTTTGCTTCATTTCCTGAAGAACATAAGGTCTTTATAAGCAACTTGGATCAGGGACATATTCCTACATCGTATGAAGAAGCTAAGGAACTCAAAGTTTGGAGAGATGCTATAAGTGATGAGACAGGAGCCATGGAAAGAAATCATACATGGGATGAAGCTGTGCTGCCCAAGGGAAAGAAGGCCGTGAGTTCAAAATGGGTGTTTACAATCAAGTACAAGAGTAATGAGGAGATTGAAAGATATAAGGCAAGACTTGTAGCAAGAGGATTCACTCAAACCTATGGTGAAGACTTTGGTGATACTTTTGCTCCTGTAGCAAAATTACACACTGTGAGGATTGTGTTATCTCTAGCAACCAATTTAGAGTGGGATCTGTGGCAGATGGATGTGAGGAATGCATTCTTGCAAGGAGAGCTTGAAGAAGAGGTGTACATGCGACCACCTCCAGGCTTGGAAGGAATTGTTCAACCAGGTAAAGTCTTGAGATTGAGAAAGGCTATTTATGGTTTGAAACAATCGCCTAGAGCCTGGTATCACAAGTTGAGCATGACACTAAGGGATAGAGGATTCAGAAAGTCAGAAGCTGATCATACCCTTTTCACTCTTCCTAGCAAGTCAGGTATCATTGTGGTGTTGGTTTATGTGGATGATATCATTGTGAGAATTAAAAGAATGATGAAGAATGAAATTGTATGCAGAGAATGAATTCGATTGTAGAGAGAATGAGAGAGAATTGAGAGAGAAAGAGTTTTGAGAATGAAGAAGAATGAATTTGTATATTATCGAATTGTTATGTACAAGGAGTATTTATAGGCAATTACAAGAGGTGTTTAATAACCTAAACATACGCCTAATCTAGTCCTTATACATTCCTAAATCTAACACTCTCCCTCAAGCTTAACTATGATGAATGGTTAAGCTTGGACAAACTACAGGAGATCACCTCATTAAAAACCTCAAAGTGTAAAACCCAATTGGGACAAAAACAACTTTGAGGGAAAAAGAGTATGATTCCTCTAGTTAAGGGACTCACTCAGCAATGCTTGTCAAACCAAGTCTTGGCAAAATGGACTCACACACCTTTGAAGTTGCGGCTTTAGTGAAAACATCTGCCAATTGATCAGAACTTCTTGTATAGCATGGCAAGACTATTCCCTGTTCAACCGCCTGTCTTACCTTATGGCAATCTACTTCAATGTGCTTGGTCCTCTCATGGAATACTGAGTTTGAAGCTATATGAATGGCTGCTTGATTGTCACAATGCATAGTGATAGGCCTTGAATCTTCAATTTGTAGATCCTTAAGAACAGCCTTGATCCAAATTAGTTCATTTGTGAGTTTCTTCATGGCTCTATACTCAGCTTCAGCACTGGAACATGACACCACCTTCTGTTTCTTAGTCTTCCAAGTCACTAGATTTCCTCCCACAAAGGTACAATAGCCGGTTGTTGATCTTCTATCATTCCTATCACCAGCCCAATCAGCATCACAATATCCTATTATGTCTGTGTTTTTATTGCAACTCATCCAGATTCCATGATCATAAGTCCCTTTCAAGTATCTTAGTATTCTTTCTAACATCTCCCAGTGCTTAACAGTAGGAGATTGCATGTGCTGGCTCACCTGATTTACTGCAAAACAAATATCAGGTCTAGTAAGTGTAAGATATATAAGTTTACCTACCAGCCTCCTGTATAGTTTTGGATCTTCATAGAGTTCTTCATCCTGCTCCCCCTTACTAGCGGATTTGTACTCATCTTCCAAGGGTGTGCAAACTGACTTTGCTTCCATCTTTCCTGTTTCCTTTAACAATTCAAGAATATATTTCCTTTGGGACAAAAACAAACCCTCTTTAGATCTACATATTTCTATTCCTAAGAAATATTTCATCAAACCAAGATCCTTAATGTCAAATTTCGATTTAAGATAAGCCTTAGTCTCTAGAATACCTTCCTTGTCACTACCTGTGATAATAATGTCATCAACATAGACTAATACCACAATTATACCTGAACAACTAGGAAAAGTAAACAGAGTATGATCAACTTCAGATCTTCTAAAACCTCTATCCCTTAAAGTCATACTGAGTTTATGATACCAGGCTCTTGGAGATTGCTTTAATCCATAGATAGCTTTCCTTAATCTTAGGACATTGCTACCAACCACTAAGCCTTCTAACCCAGGAGGCGGTTTCATGTACACTTCTTCATCTAGCTCTCCTTGAAGAAATGCATTCTTCACATCCATCTGCCACAACTCCCATTCAAGATTAGTAGCAAGAGAAAGTACAATTCTTACAGTGTGAAGTTTTGCAACTGGAGCAAAAGTGTCTCCAAAGTCTTCTCCATATGTTTGAGTAAAACCTCTTGCTACAAGTCTAGCCTTATACCTTTCAATCTCACCATTACTCCTGTACTTGATAGTAAACACCCATTTAGAACTTACTGCTTTCTTACCTTTGGGCAAATATGACTCATCCCAAGTATTGTTTCTCATCATAGCCTCTATTTCTTCTTGGACAGCATCTCTCCAAACCTTCAGTTCCATAGCTTCCTCATATGTGTTAGGAATATGATTTTGATCTAATGAGCTAATGAATACCTGATGTTCTGTTGGAAATTGAGCAAATGAACAAGTGGCTTGTATAGGATGTTCTACTGCTTGAGCATTGTAGTAGACCCTAGTGTTGACCCAGTTAGCCGGATCTCTCCTTATCCTTGTGCTCCTTCGTAATACTTGAGGTGATTCAACAACCGCCACTTCATTATCATAGACTTGATCAGGACCAGTTGATACACTCTCCCCCTCATGAGCAAGACTAGGATGCACATTTGAAGAAATACTTTGGGTATACTCCCCCTCTCCATCAGGGCCGTGTTCCTGACCCATCGTTCCATGATCAGACACTGCTGACCCATGGTCACTCTGAGCTGGTACATGCGCAGTAGGTGAAACCACTGGTTCATGCTGAGTAGAGGCCGATTCTTGTTGAGAGCTTTTAGTCTGTTCAGGCCCTGATCTAGCTTGCCTAGAAACATCAAAGCTTTCCAACAATTTTCTAAGATAGACATTACTATCAGTACTTGAGTTAGATAGATTTTTGATTGTTTCCCAAGTTCCATCAGTATAATAAGACTTTTCCTCAAGAAATTTAACATCTCTAGATACTAATACCTTCTGTGATTCAGGATTATAACATTTATAACCTTTTTGAGTAGATGAGTAGCCTATAAACATTGCCCTAGTACTCTTCTCTTCCAACTTATTCCTCCTTTCTCCTGGTACTAAGACAAAGCACAAGCAACCAAAAACTTTCAAATGATCAATATGTGGTTTTGTTTTATTTAGTACCTCATATGGTGAGATATCATCAAGAACTTTAGTGGGTAATCTATTGATTAGGTAGCAGGCCGTGAGTACAGCATCACCCCAAAACCTTTTGGGTACATGTCTATGGAACATCATGGACCTAGCAACCTCCATAAGATGTCTGTTCTTTCTCTCAGCTACCCCATTCTGCTCAGGTGTATATGGGCAACTGGTTTGATGAAGAATTCCATATTTGAGTAGATAATCTCTTAATGCTTTGCTTGTGTACTCCCCTCCATTATCTGTTCTAAAAATCTTAATCTTTGCATTATACTGGTTAGTGATGTAAGAGTGGAAATTAATGAAGGCCTCTAGAACTCTATCTTTGGAAGGTAACAAAGTGATCCAGGTATACTTAGACTTTTCATCTATAAAAGTAACAAAGTATTTTTGTTGTTCTCTAGAGACACAAGGAGCTGTCCACACATCAGAATGAATAAGATCAAAGCAGCAATCATACTTATGAGAAGAATTAGGAAAGACAGTTCTACAGTGTTTACCAAGAATGCAAGCTTCACATTCACTTTGATTAAAGGAAATATTCGGAAACACCAATTCAAGAGCTTTAAAATGTGGATGACCTAACCTAGCATGCCACAATGTTCCATCATCAAGCTCATTATTACTAGACAAACAAGAAACTAAACTAGAAGATAGGTCACTGAGAATGTAGAGATCATCCTTAGTGCCGCCTCTGCCAAGCACCCTCTTTGTTTCAATATCCTGAAAACAACACTCATTAGGACTAAAGATTACATTACAATTCAAATCATTTGTAGCCCTTTTTACAGAAACCAAGTTAGATGTAAATGATGGTATATAAAATGCTTTACTATCCTTTTCAAACAATCTTAGGTTACCTACTCCTTTAATTGGAACTTTAGTTCCATTAGCAATAACAACATTCCCTAAGACAGGTTCTAAATTGTTTATCAAACTTATGTCACTAATCATGTGGTGAGAAGCTCCTGAATCTACTATTAATGGTTTAGTAATAGTATGAGCATTGGAAGAAGCATGAAGAGATTTGCCAACAATTTTACCAGAAGTCTCTTGTAAGGCTTTGATAATAGCATCAAGGTCTGATTTTGTAACATACTCTTGACCGGATGATGTTGATGCAACCTGTACTTCTCTTCCTGATCTCTGGCCAATTTCACAAGTAGTGTTAGCCTGTGAGATATGTAATGGAACACTTACTTGGTTCCCTCGTCCAGATAAGTTGTTCCTGAAATTGGTCGCTTTGTCACGCCATCTTGGAATAGAAGCCGGTTTCAGATGTGGGTGAAGAGTCCAGCATTGATCCTTATGATGACCCTTTCGTTTGCAATGAGCACAAATTGCATTCCTCTTGTCATCCCCTTTGTAGAAACTCTTGTTTGCAGTTACTAAGTCTCCTTTGCTCCCAAACAAGCCGTGAGACCCCTGTTCCTTTTGAACCTTTGCACATACATCATCCAAACTTGGCAACTTATCTTCACGCAATAGGTGCTTGATCAAGTCGGCATAGCTGGAGTTTAAAGTCATCAAGAGCCCAAAGACTTTGTCTTGTTCCCTTCTCTCATGAAGAACCATTGGATCAGTAGTAGCTGGTCTTAGCATCTCCAACTCAGCCCAAAGTGCTCTAAAAAACTCCAAAATGTTTGGTGAATTCAACCTCATCTTGTCTAAGCTCATTTATAGACTTCTTGACTTCAAAAATCCTCATTAGATTTGAGGTATTGCCATAGACATTTACAAGAGTGTCCCATAAGTCCTTTGCATTCTCACAATAGGAATAAGCTTCTAATAAAGACTTCTCAAGAGAATTTTGTAAGATGGAGAGAACCAGTTGATCTTCCTGAAACCATTTCCCTTCTTCCTCAGTCTGAGCTGCCTGATCCTCCAGAACCTCTCCTTCTATCCCAACATTTGAAGTTCTACCGAGTATGTGAGACCATAAACCTCTGCTACATAATGTTGTCTTCATTGTTCTAGTCCACAGAAGATAATTTGTACCTTTGAGGACAATAGGGGCCATAACCAACTGTTTCTGAAGCTCCATGACCAATCCTCTAAAGAACTCTTCACAAACTTTAGATACCAATCACAGAGATGATTTATCAACCGGATTTTTCAGCTAAACCTTCTGACACTACCACTTCTCTAAACTACCAATCAACCCGAGTTCTCCTAAAGTTCAGTTGCACAACTTAAACTAAGGCTTCAACTTCCAATCTCATCAAGTGAACAATCTAAACTTTCACAACAATCACTCCAGAGAAAAGATCTTGATCACAATTATTCAGGTTTCAAAAAAAATTAGAGAATTACTTGCCAAGAAAGGAAGAAGATCCGAATTGATCCAAGAATACTTTTCCAGAAACCTGGGATTCCCTCAATCACAAATAGAACGAACTCTATCAGGAAGCTAGAGAATAGCCGGATTGAGAATCAGGAACAGCAGGATTGAAAGTCGGTATTATCTGTTCGACTTTCGTGATGAAGAAGTAATCAACAACTTTCGCGATCAAGATTTTGAGAAAAACAGAGCCAAATCTCGCTTCAGGACTCAAAAGGATCAAAGATCGACTTGTTCTGATGACAATCCACGGAAAATAAAGATCCAGAAGACGAAGAACACCAAGATCAAGTTTTCGCGATCGAAACAGAAAAATGGTGCGAAGAGAAGAATTCGAAAAAACCGTGAACAGATCGAGCTCGATCTTGAGAAAACGATCAAATGGAACACAGATCGGTGCTTTCTGATGATGATTTACGTGATGACTATAATCCAGAAGATCCGATTAGCCAGAACAAAGATTTCCAGGTCGCGATCATTCAAATCCGATTTTGGCGCCAAGAACAGAACGAAACCTTCGACTTCAAGATTTCGATTTTCTTTGATCAAATCGTGTAATCTTAATCAGAGAAAGAATCATAAGCCACCGAAGATGAATCCTTTAGAGAAAATAATGGAAGACTGATGAAGAATTCGCCGGAAAACTCAATATACAATCACTATCTTCCGCGGCTTTGTTGGTTTCAAAGGTGCGGATGAGATTTCGAAGAGAAACAAAGAGATTTGCAGGAAACCTGCTCTGATACCATGTGAGAATTAAAAGAATGATGAAGAATGAAATTGTATGCAGAGAATGAATTCGATTGTAGAGAGAATGAGAGAGAATTGAGAGAGAAAGAGTTTTGAGAATGAAGAAGAATGAATTTGTATATTATCGAATTGTTATGTACAAGGAGTATTTATAGGCAATTACAAGAGGTGTTTAATAACCTAAACATACGCCTAATCTAGTCCTTATACATTCCTAAATCTAACAATCATTATCACCGGTGATGACAGGGAAGGAATTAGAGAAACCAAAACTTACCTTAAGTCTATATTTGATATTAAAGATCTAGGTCTGCTTAAGTACTTCCTAGGGATTGAGATATGTCGTTCAAAGGAAGGACTATTTCTATCTCAAAGGAAGTATACTCTTGATCTATTGTCTGAAGCAGGGAAGTTAGATGCAAAACCGGCGACCACACCCCTGGAAGATAGCTACAAAGTTATCAGTAAGGGGGAGATTGAAGATCAATCATTCAATGACCCACAGCTCTACAGAAGACTAGTAGGTAAGTTAATCTATTTAACTCTCACCAGACCTGATTTGTGCTTCTCTGTGAATCAGGTTAGCCAGCACATGCAAGCTCCCAAGGTTCATCATTGGAACATGCTGGAAAGAGTTCTTAGATACTTGAGAGGAACTTCAGAGCAAGGAATTTGGATGGGAGCTAACAAAAGTTCAGAGATAGTGGGGTATTGTGATGCAGACTGGGCTGGAGATAGAGAAGACAGGAGATCCACGACAGGCTATTGCACCTTTGTTGGAGGCAACTTAGTCACATGGAAGACAAAGAAACAAAAGATAGTCTCCTGCTCCAGTGCTGAAGCTGAATACCGTGCCATGAAGAAACTCACTAATGAGCTAACATGGATCAAAGCCATTTTGAAGGACTTGGGAATAGAGACAACCAAGCCAATGACCATGCATTGTGATAACCAGGCAGCCATTCATATAGCCTCAAACTCGGTCTTCCATGAGAGAACGAAGCACATAGAGATTGATTGTCACAAAGTAAGACAAGCTGTGGAACAAGGGATAGTCCTACCATGCTATACTCGGAGTGTTGATCAGCTCGCTGACATCCTTACCAAGGCAACAACATCTAAGGTATATGAGTCCATTCTACCCAGACTTGGACTCATTGATATTGCTACTCCATAACTTCTCTAACCATAAGCAATCATACTCTTTTTCCCTTGTGTGTGTTTTTGTCCCATTGGGTTTTGCACCATAAGGTTTTTAATGAGGTGGTTGTTTATGGTTTCCAAGCTAAGTTCTCCATCAGAATTTAGCTTGAGGGGGAGTATTGGACGGTCTAGTTACATTGGTTAGTGTCTGCTCAGCCTAAGTATAAGCATCTTGGTCTCATGATAAGGGAAGGGTGATAAGGAAGGAAGAGCTACTTATGCAAGTGATATGATAAGGAAGCGTGTGTTGATAAGCTATCCTATAACGGTCATATATATATGTAACTCTACTTATCCCTAGTCTAGGTTACCTAGGTATCTTTCTATTTAAGGCTATGCAGCCTCATTGTAATCAACATAATAATGAAATCGATTTCCCCCATCATCTAATTCTCCTTTACTCTATTCTCTCATACTTCATTCTTCATCTAGTCATAAACTCTTACAAAAACTATCAGGAAGCAATGTAATCCAAGTATATTTAGACTTTTCATCTATAAAGGTGACAAAATATTTTTGTTGTTCTCTAGATGCATAAGGAGCAGTCCAAACATCAGAATGTATGAGTTCAAAACAGTGATCATATGAATGTGTAGAATTAGGAAAGACAACTTTGCAATGTTTACCTAGAATGCAAGCTTCACACTCCTTTTGATTAAACGAAATGTTTGGGAAAATCAGTTCAAGAGCTTTAAAGTGGGGATGGCCTAGTCTAGCAGCCATAAAGTTCCATCCAAAAATTCATTATTACTACTCAAACAAGAACCTAAACTAGAAGTAGAAAGATCTCCAAGAATGTATAGATCATCCTTTGTGCCTCCTCTTCCAAGTACTCTTTTGGTGTCAATATCCTGAAAACAACACTCATTAGGTCCAAAAATCACATGACAATTCAAATCAGTTGTTGCCCTTTTAACAGACACAAGATTAGATGTAAAAGATGGCATAAAGAATGCTTTACTATCCTTATCAAACAATCTTAGATTTCCTATGCCTTTAATTGGTATCTTAGTTCCATTAGCTATAACTACATTGCCTAGGGCAGGTTCTAAGTTATTTATCAAGTTAATATCACTAATCATATGATGTGATGCCCCTGAGTCAATTATTAAAGGTTTATTCTCATTATGAGCAACATAAGAAGCATGGAGAGATTTACCAACAACTTTACCAGATTCATCTCTGAAAACCCTCAGTATAGCCTCTAAGTCTGATTTTCTGAGAAATTCTTGATCAAATGTTGAAGGACTAGGTTGTATCTCCTTCCCAGTTTGCTGGCTTGATCGCGCCATGCCATCTTGATATGTACTGACTGTAGGAACATGAGATGACACACTGGCTTGATTCACGCTTGCTGAAGTATTGTTCTTAAGACCTACAGGCTTAGTCTGATCACGCCACCAAGCTGGTTTCAGATGCGGATGCAATAGCCAACACTGGTCCTTGTGATGACCTTTACGTTTGCAATGTGAACAAGTAGATACACCTTTCTTATCATCCCTTTTGTAGAAGCTCTTGTTTGCAGTGACAAGTTCAACTTTATCTCCAAATAACACTTGAGAACCTTGTTCCTTCTGAACACAAGCACACACCTCTTCTAGACTAGGTAATTTATCCTGTCTCAAAAGATGCTTTGTGAGGTCTGTATAACTGGAATTGAGTGTCATCAGCAATCCAAACACTTTGTCCTGTTCTCTTCTTTCATTAAGAGTTATGGGATCAGTGGTAGCTGGCCTTAACATTTCCAATTCAGCCCATAGAGCTCTAAAAACTTCAAAATGTTTAGTAAATTCAGCCTCCCCTTGTTGAAGTTGATTCAAGGATTTCTTAACTTCAAAGATTCTTAAGAGATTGGAGGTGTTACCATATACATTCTGGAGTATATCCCATAGCTCCTTTGCATCCTCACAGTATGAATAAGCTGCTAATAGTGATGCCTCAAGTGAATTTTGTAGGATGGCTAAGACAAGCTGATCTTCCTGGAACCATTTGCTTTCCATGTCCTGTTCTGCGTGTTGATCTGCCTCCAGAACCTCCCCTTCAACAGCTACACCAGGTGGTCCTTTGGTGAGAACATGAGCCCACAGACCCCTACTGCACAATGTAGTCCTCATTGTTCGAGACCACAGCAAATAGTTCATGCCTTTCAATGTGATTGGTGCCATCAATTGTTTATGAATATCCATGGCAATCGCTTTGATATAATCCACTTCCACAGCAACAAGAAGACTAGAATGTAGATTAAAATCGAAGACCTTATCAAGGAGATAATCCCCTTACACGGTTGATCAAGGATGCAAAAACAACCACTAGACAGCACACTCAATCACTTCTCAACTCCTGATCTTTAAGATATACAATCTTCCAAGGCTTCCTTGTTAACGAAGAAGGATTCAGAAAGAAGGATCTTGAACCTTACTTGCGATTGAAGGAACAGGCTTATAACTTCACGATCAGAATTGATCCTGTGAAGTAGATAAAGTGGACTGCAGATCGAGACCAGCTTAGGATGATCCGAGTGATGAACACAACCCAGGAGTTTCAACCAAGAATTTTGAACAATCCTTCTAGAAGCTTTCCTTATTGTCACAACTTTTCCTAAGCGGACCAAGGCCATATGAGATTAATTCAGAGTGGGCTGCACATCACTGGACCTGGCGATTCTTGAACTGCACAGCCTAAGCCGTGATTCCCAAGTCAATGCCTTGCTTAATATGATGACAAGCCGTGATGCTCAAGTCATTGCCTTGCTCAATACTCCCCCTCAAGCTTAGCATTGGAGAGGCTAAGCTTGGAAATCCATAAGGCACCACCTCATTAAAAACCTCATCATAGAAAAACCACTTTGGGAGAAAACTATGATGAGGGAAAAAGAGTATGATGTTTATGGATTAGGGAAGGCTAGATCACGGCTGTGGAAGGTCTATCAGCCCAAGCTTGCTGTATATGTGAGAGCAAACTTTGGAGCTGGCAGCCTTGGTGAAGATGTCAGCCAATTGGTCTTCACTCCTTGTGTAACAAGGAAGGATCACTCCTTCTTCAATCTTTTCCCTGACTTTGTGGCAATCCACCTCTATGTGCTTGGTTCTTTCATGGAAAACTGAGTTGGTTGCAATGTGGATGGCTGCTTGGTTGTCACAGTGCATAGTAATTGGAGTATCTTGATCAATGTTGAGATCCTTGAGGAGTGCCTTCAGCCATGTCAATTCATTTGTTAATTTCCTCATTGCACGGTACTCTGCTTCAGCTGTTGAGCATGCCACCACTTTCTGCTTCTTGGTCTTCCAAGTGACCAAGTTGCCTCCTATGAAGGTGCAATATCCGGTTGTGGACTTTCTATCAACTCTATCTCCAGCCCAATCTGCGTCACAGTACCCAACTATTTCTGTGTCCTGGTTCTTGCCCATCCAGATGCCACGGTCTAAGCTTCCTTTAAGGTACCGCAAGATCCTCTCAACCATGTTCCAGTCATGTTTTGTAGGAGTCTTCATGTGCTGACTGACCTGATTCACAGCAAAGCATAGATCAGGTCTGGTGATAGTCAGGTATATTAACTTACCCACAAGCCGTCTGTATTGTGCAACATCTTCATAGAGTTCAGCTGCATTCTCCCCCTCTCGAATGACCTTGTAGTCATCTGCTACAGGTGACTTGGCTGGTTTGGCGTCTAGATAACCTGTCTCAGTGAGAAGATCAGTAATGTATTTTCGTTGGGAAAGAAAAAGGCCTGTCAAGGAGCGGCATACTTCAATTCCAAGAAAATACTTTAGTTCCCCTAAGTCTTTGATATCAAAGGTGGATTTGAGAAAGGATTTAGTATGTTGAATACCAACCTGGTTGTCCCCGGAGATGATAAGATCATCTACATAGATGAGGACAACAACTATACCTTGGTCATTTTGGAGGGTGAACAATGTGTGATCAGCCTCAGATCGTCTGAAGCCATGATCCCTAAGGGTAAAGCTAAGCTTGTGATACCAAGCCCTGGGAGACTGTTTAAGGCCATAAATGGCTTTTCTCAACCGAAGAACCTTGCCGGGTGCCACAATGTTATCAAGGCCAGGGGGTGGTGTCATATAAACTTCATCTTCAAGCTCCCCTTGAAGGAAAGCATTGCGGACGTCCATTTGCCATAAATCCCAGGACAAGTTGGTGGCTAGGGAGAGGACAACCCTCACTGTTGGGAGCTTAGCTACCGGTGCAAATGTGTCACCATAGTCCTGGCCGTATGTTTGAGTGAACCCACGAGCGACCAGTCTTGCCTTATAGCGTTCTATATCTCCATTACTCTGGTACTTGATAGTGAACACCCACTTGGAACTGACCGCACGTTTGCCTTTAGGTAGAATAGCTTCGTCCCATGTGTGGTTTCGTTCCATGGCCCCTACTTCATCAACAACAGCATCTCGCCAAACCTTCACTTGCTTGGCTTCCTCATAGGACGAAGGAATGGTGTCTTTCTCAATTTTGCCAAGGAAGGCCTGATGATCAGATGGGACAAGGGCAAGAGAGCATGTTGCCTGAACTGGATGGGCCACGGCATGAGCATTATAGTACACCCTGGTGTTGATCCAGTTTGATGGATCCCTTCTCAGTCTAGTACTTCGCCTAAGGGCTGGTGGACCAGCTTCTCCATCTGCCTCCACGGTCTGACCGTCCTCTTGTGGAGGATCCGGGTGAGTCACGACATGTGGAGTTGGTGAATCCGAGGTCTCTTCATGACTAGACACGGCAGGAGTGTGGTCTGATGGAGGTGAAGGCTGCGGGTGTTGTCCTGATGGTGGGGTAGATCTATAATGGTCCAGATGATCTAGGAGGAACCGGAGGCTAGCTGCCTGATCGGAAGGCTTAGCAAGGTCTTTCAGGCTGGCCCAGTCCTGTTTGTCATGATATCCTTGTTCCTCTAAGAACCTTACGTCCCTGGAGACCATGGTTCTATTGGTGGTTGGGTCAAAACACTTGTACCCTTTCTGACTTGATGAATACCCAATGAAGATACACCGTGTGCTTTTGGCTTCCAGCTTGTTCCTTAGCTCTCCTGGAATCAACACAAAGCACACACATCCAAATACCCTAAGGTGATCAACCACTGGTGGAGTTTTGTTAAGTACCTGAAACGGTTATTGATCATCCAAGATCCTGGTGGGTATGCGGTTGATTAAATAGCAAGCGGTCATGACCGCATCTCCCCAAAAACGTTTAGGTACACTAGTGTGGAACATCATGGAACGGGCCACCTCCATGAGATGCCTATTCTTTCTCTTGGCCACGCCATTCTGCTGTGGATTGTATGGGCAAGAAGTCTGGTGCAAAATTCCATGTTTAGAGAGGTGTTCCTTGAATTGATGGCTAATATATTCACCTCCATTATCTGTTCTCAAAATTTTAATATTAGCTTGATAATGGTTAGTAACATAGTTTTGAAATTTTGTAAATGCCTCAAACACACGATCTTTAGATGGTAGTAAGGTGAGCCATGTGTATTTGGACTTCTCATCTATAAAGGTCACAAAGTATTTGTTGTTATCTCTAGATATGCAAGGTGAGGTCCAAACATCTGAGTGGATTAGATCAAAACATTTTTCATAGATGGTGGTAGATTTAGGAAAAACGGATTTGCAATGTTTCCCTAGAATACAAGCTTCACAACTAGAATTCTCAAAAGAAACATTGGGTAGCATAAGCTTTAGTGCACGAAAATGAGGGTGACCTAACCTAGCATGCCACATTGCATCAAGCTTAACCGAAAAACATGAATTAAAAGAAACAGGTGGTGAACTACTAAGAGAAGTGTCTTCCAGGATATATAGATCATCTTTGGCTACTCCTCTTCCAAGCAGTCTCATGCTCTCAATATCCTGAAAGTGAACATTGTTAGGACTGAATATGGCATAACAATTTAGATCAGTAGTAGCCTTTTTCACTGATAATAAGTTAGAAGTAAAGCTAGGCATAAATAGAGCTTTGGATTCTTTATCAAATAGCTTAAGGTTGCCTATTCCTTTGACCGGTATTCTTGTTCCATTAGCTATCTCTACATTACCTAGAGCCGGTTCTAGATTGCTTAATAGATCAGGATTGCTAATCATGTGGTGTGAAGCTCCTGAGTCAACAACTAAAGCCTGACTAGGTCTATGAGAGTAGAGAGAGATACCAGACTCCTTGAGGGAAGCAATGGATTGGAGAATGACATCCAGGTCCGATCTTCTCATTACATCATTTGGAGATGGTGTAGAGGAGTTTTTAACACTGGCGGTCATAGCAGCCCCATCTTCATATCTTCTTGATGGACCAGCTTGTCCCGGTTCATTGGGTGTTATCTGGCCAAGGTTTGCCTTGGACCCTCCTTGAAAGCGATTGGTAGGTGGCCTTGGTGTGCTTGGTCTGAGGTGGGGATGGAGAATCCAGCACTGCCCTTTGTTGTGTCCCTTTCTTTTGCAATGGTCACATATCCATGCTCGCTTATCTTCGTTTCTGAACATGACCTTGTTGGCTGTAGGGAGTTCACCTCTTCCTCCAAAGAGACCATGCGAACCTTGCTCCTTTTGAATCTGTGCACACACTTCATCGAAGCTTGGGAGCTTGTCTGACCTGAGGAGGTGCTTGATTAGGTCATTATACATGGAGTTTAAGGTGAGCAGGAGACCAAACACACGGTCTTGTTCTTTTCTCTCAAGTAGGACCGCTTGGTCCATGGTGTTGGGCCTGAGGGCTTCTAGTTCTGCCCAAAGTGCTTGGTACTTGCCAAGGTGTTTAGTGAAGTCTCCATCTTCTTGGCTAAGTGTGGTGAGGGACCTCTTTATTTCAAATACCCGAGTCAAGTTAGACACATTGCCATACACATTCTTGAGAGTTTCCCAGAGATCCCTTGGGGTTTCACAATAGGAATAGGCTTCAAGGATGGAAACTTCAAGGGAGCTTTGGAGTATGGCCAACACGGTTTGATCTTCTTGAAACCATTTGGTTTCTTCAGCTAGAGCAACCGTTTCTTCTTCATTTGTGGAGTCTTCCTTTGGGGCAAGAGTTTTGTGAGTATGCTCCCAAAGTCCGCGGCTGCACAACGCGGTCCTTGCTGTCCTAGACCACAGCAAGTAGTTCTGTCCCTTCAAGATGATGGGAATGACGAGTTGTTTGTTGCTCTCCATGGCGGTTCTTTCTGGATTTCAAATTTCAAGATTATGGACCACTGGTTAATACTATTGTCCAGCGGTTAAAGAGAGATGGCTAGGTTTTTAAGAAAACGGTTTGAAGGAGGATGAAGATGGAGAGATGAATTTAACAGAATGGTGGATAATCTCAGGAAATAACCAGTCCTATCTTCTCACAACTCAACACCAAATGGATGTTTGAGGATTGTTACAATCTCAGAGTGAGTAAGATAAGGAAAGTTTATTTGAAGAGTCGGTATGTATGTTACACACCTAGAGAGAATTCGAAGTGAGTTAAGGAAGATTTTGGAGAAACTTTGCTATTAACCACTGGTCAATAGCGGATGAGCCCAGAATTTGAGTGTTCTTGAGTAAGGAGGCTAATGGCGTGAGGTGAAGGAGTGTAAAAGAGTATGAAGGAGTATAAAGGAGATTATGGATCAAGATTGCTCTGATACCATGTTGATTTTGCGGAAGTAAGAGGAGAGATTAGGTGAGTTTCATGGTGAAGCTCGACAAGAAGAATGAGGGAGAAGACAGGAAGAATAAAGTGAAGAGTTTATTGCTAAAAGTGTGTCTCTTACAATATGGGATTCGACCTTAATATAGGCAGAGGATTACATAGAGAAATTCAAATAGGAAAGTGACATGGGAGCAGGCCCAAGGTGTGAAAGTGACTGCTCAGCAACGGTCTTCTCCACCCGTGACTCCATTTGCAGCCTCACTCTCCTTCTAGAAGCTTTCCTTATTGTCACAACTTTTCCTAAGCGGACCAAGGCCATATAAGATTAATTCAGAGTGGGCTGCACATCACTGGACCTGGCGATTCTTGAACTGCACAGCCTAAGCCGTGATTCCCAAGTCAATGCCTTGCTTAATATGATGACAAGCCGTGATGCTCAAGTCATTGCCTTGCTCAATACTTACCAAGGCAACAACATCTAAGGTATATGAGTCCATTCTACCCAGACTTGGACTCATTGATATTGCTACTCCATAACTTCTCTAACCATAAGCAATCATACTCTTTTTCCCTTGTGTGTGTTTTTGTCCCATTGGGTTTTGCACCATAAGGTTTTTAATGAGGTGGTTGTTTATGGTTTCCAAGCTAAGTTCTCCATCAGAATTTAGCTTGAGGGGGAGTATTGGACGGTCTAGTTACATTGGTTAGTGTCTGCTCAGCCTAAGTATAAGCATCTTGGTCTCATGATAAGGGAAGGGTGATAAGGAAGGAAGAGCTACTTATGCAAGTGATATGATAAGGAAGCGTGTGTTGATAAGCTATCCTATAACGGTCATATATATATGTAACTCTACTTATCCCTAGTCTAGGTTACCTAGGTATCTTTCTATTTAAGGCTATGCAGCCTCATTGTAATCAACATAATAATGAAATCGATTTCCCCCATCATCTAATTCTCCTTTACTCTATTCTCTCATACTTCATTCTTCATCTAGTCATAAACTCTTACAAAAACTATCACAGGGAAAGTCCTTAGATTAAGAAAGGCAATCTATGGCCTTAAACAGTCACCTAGGGCCTGGTATCACAAGTTGAACGTCACTCTAAGAGATAGAGGTTTCAGGAGATCAGAATCCGATCACACCTTGTTCATCTTACATAGCCAAGAAGGTATAGTTGTCATTCTCATTTATGTGGATGATATTATCATCTCTGGGAATGACATATTGGATTGAAGCCTTAGGCTTGAAGCTGAAAAAGTTAATGAAGCCCAAGCCCAAATCAGAAGTTCAAGGTATGTGCATTAGGCTGAGATAATGAAGTGAAGTCCAGGGTCTGTCCACACATGTGCAACACAAGGCCTGAATTAAGTAAGCCCAAACAAGCCCAAAACTGTCCAAGACACCTTCTAGAAGCTCTCCTAGGCGTGGTTTGGAGAGGGAAGGAAGAGTCACATGTTGGCTTAACCAATTTGAATTTCTAGCTGTTAGGAGCTGTCACTTTCACCATTTGGTGAAGTGCCTTTGTCTTATCTCTATTCTCTGGCTATAAATACATTGTATGCTCACCATAAATCAATCAAGGAATTAGAATCCTCCTTCCATACTCTCTGTCTCACAATCTCTCTCTATTATTCTCACTCTTGTTCTTCCCTTATCAAATATAAACCCAGAAACTCTCCTACCTATTCTAATTATTATTCTGCAAATTCTAACATGGTATCAGAGCTTGGTTTTGGATCAAGCAAATTCTCTGTTTACTCTTGCAATAACTTGTTCTAATCTACTCACTCTGAGATTAATTAATCCTCAAAACCATGTGGTGCTGAGTTGTGAGAGGTTAGGATAGGTTATTTCTTGAGAATTACTCAACTCTCTTCCCAAACAAACCACTTTCTCAATCTACTCTTGCAATAACTTTTTCTAATCTACTCACTCTGAGATTAATCAATCCTCAAAACCAAGTGGTGCTGAGTTGTGAGAGGTTAGGATAGGTTATTTTTTGAGAATTACTCACTTCATTCCTCAATTCAGCTACTCAACTCTCTTTCCAAACAAACCACTTTCTCAAAACCCTTACCATTTGCTTTCATCCAGTGGTTAATAGCTATACCCAACGGTCCCTAGCTCAAATTCAAACAAAAACGTGTGTAAACACCATGGAAAGTTCAAGAGTGGTTGTTCCAGTGACACTGAAAGGGGTCAACTACCTTTTATGGGCTAGAACCACCAAGACAGTGTTGTGTAGCCGTGGCTTATGGAGCCACATCCTCAAGAGTGAAACTTCCATTGCCATGACTGAAGAAGGTGGCTAAGAAGTCGCCATCATGAATAAAGACCGGTGGTTTCAAGAAGACCAGCTGGTGCTATCCGTGATCCAAAACTCCCTTGAAGCATCTCTCCTTGAAGTTTATTCTTATTGTGAGACAGCCAAGGAATTATGGGAGACACTTCAAAATGTTTATGGCAACACTTCCAATCTCAGTCGTGTCTTTGAAGTAAAGAAGGCCATTAATGAGTTAACTCAAGAAAACATGGAGTTCACTCAACACTTTGGCAAGTTCAGATCATTGTGGGCTGAACTTGAAATGCTTAGACCAAGCACCATGGATCCCAAGGTGCTAAATGAAAGACGTGAGCAAGATAAAGTCTTTGGACTCCTCTTGACTCTAAACCCAACTTACAATGATCTTATCAAGCATATCTTAAGGTCAGACACTCTTCCAAGTCTTGAAGAAGTATGCAATAAGATTCAGAAGGAACAAGGATCATTAGGCCTCTTTGGAGGCAAAGGAGAGCTCATCACAGCCAACAAGGCAAACACCTACCAGAAAGGAGGCATGAACCGTGGGGAAAGAAGAGGATTCTGTGATTATTGCAAGAAAGAAGGCCACACTAAGGACAAGTGTTGGATTCTCCATCCACACTTAAAGCCAAAATGGGTAAACCAACCAAGGGCCAATCTCTCCCAAGAAGCAACTCATGAGGCAAGAGCCAAGGCTAGCACTAGCTCATCCACGCCAACCAATGAAGAAGGGAAAGCCCTTGCAACATTTCAACAAGAATTCGTTAGAAAATCGGACCTTGATGCACTGATAAAAGCACTTAAGGAAGCTAATACCTTTGGTAACTCTTTTCAAGCTCTAAATCTCACTAAGCCACTTATTGTAGATTCAGGAGCTTCTCATCACATGATTAGTGACAAAAATCTACTTATCAATATGAAACCGGCTTTAGAAGATGTAGTAATAGCTAATGGTGATAAGATACCAATAAGAGGAATTGGAAACCTGAAATTGTTTAATAAAGAATCAACAGCCTTCTATATGCCCACATTCACCTCAAACTTGCTAAGTGTTAAGAAAACAACCTCTGATCTTAATTGCTATGCTATATTTGGTCCTAATGATGTTTACTTTCAGGATATTAAGACTAATAAGGTGTTTGGAAAGGGAGTGTCCAAGGATGACTTGTATGTGCTTGAAGACACACAACCAGATTTCTCTTTATCTATTGCTTTCAACTCTGTTTTGAATAAGGCTAATAGTGCTATTTGGCATTCTAGATTAGGACATCCTCACTCTAGGGCTTTAGAACTATTGTTGCCAAGTATGTCTTTTAAAAATGATGAATGTGAAGCTTGTATACTAGGTAAACATTGTAAATCAGTGTTTCCTAAGTCTACAACTATATATGAAAATTGCTTTGATCTCATTCACTCTGATGTTTGGACTTCACCATGCACATCTAGAGACAACCATAAATACTTTGTTACATTCATAGACCAAAAATCAAAATATACTTGGGTAACACTATTGCCAACAAAAGATAGAGTCCTAGAAGCCTTCACTAAATTTCAAATGTATGTGACTAACCATTATAATGCCAAGATCAAAATTTTTAGATCAGATAATGGAGGGGAATATACAAGTCTAGCATTCAAACATCACTTAGATAAACATGGAATCATCCATCAAACAAGTTGTCCTTACACGCCCCAACAAAATGGAATGGCTGAAAGAAAGAACAGGCATCTCATGGAAGTGGCACGGTCTATCATGTTCCAAAGCAATGTCCCAAAGAAGTTTTGGGGAGATGCACTTGTTACCGCTTGCTACCTCATCAATAGACTCCCCACAAAAATCTTGGAGGATTTATCCCCATTTGAGGTACTTAATAAGAGTAAACCATTTATTCCACACTTACGTGTCTTTGGGTGTGTTTGTTATGTTCTTATTCCAGGAGAACAAAGGAATAAGTTAGAAGCAAGAAGTGTGAAAGCCATGTTTATAGGGTGTTCCACTACGGAAAAGGGATACAAGTGCTACAATCCAGAGACTAGAAAGGTGCTAGTCTCACGAGATGTGAAGTTTGTAGAAGCAAAGGGGTTCTATGAAGATAAGAATTGGGATGATCTTAAAGATCTCTCCCAATCTCCATCAGACGGAGCTACCAATCTTAAACATCTTATGGAGAACCTAGGAATCTCATTGCCTAATGCACCAGCTGCTTCTCCATCACCAGTCACTTCTCCTCCTCCTCCTCCTTTTGATGTTGCCCCGGCTATTCCTCTTGATCATGAGGGGGGCACAGAGGATGAACAAGAGATTGCATCTGAATCACACGACCAGGATGCAAGCTCTAGTGTCCATAATCAAGAAGAATATGCGCCAGAAGTTCAGACTGAGGAAGAAGAATATCAAGAAGAACAAGTGGTGCTAAGGAGAAGCCAAAGGGAGAAGAAACCAGCCTCAAATTGGATCAATACCAGAGTCTACTACAATGCACAAGCAGTAGCCCATCCAACACAAGTGATTTGCTCTCTAGCTCATATTCCTTCAGAACACCAAGCATTTACAACAGCTCTAGATCAAGGGCAGGTTCCAAGAGACTATGAGGAAGCTAAGGAGCATAAGGTGTGGAGAGAAGCAGTTAAGGCTGAATGTAAGGCCATGGAGATCAATCACACTTGGGATGAAGCTGATCTACCTAAGGACAAGAGGACAGTGAGCTCAAGATGGATCTTCACCATCAAATACAAAAGCAATGGAGAGATAGAACGATACAAGGCTAGATTGGTAGCAAGAGGGTTCACTCAGACCTATGGAGAAGACTACCATGATACATTTGCACCAGTAGCCAAACTACACACTGTAAGAGTTCTTCTATCTCTTGCTACTAACCTTGAATGGGAGTTATGGCAGATGGATGTCAAGAATGCTTTCCTACAAGGAGAATTAGAGGATGAAGTCTATATGACACCTCCACCTGGTCTTGAAGACACAGTAACTCCAGGAAAGGTTCTAAGGCTAAGAAAAGCTATCTATGGACTTAAACAATCACCAAGAGCTTGGTACCACAAGTTGAGTATGACACTGAGAGATAGAGGCTTTAGGAAGTCTGAAGCTGATCACACTCTCTTCACACTCCAAAGCCAATCAGGTATGGTAGTCATTCTCATTTATGTAGATGATATAATCATCTCAGGGAATGACAAGGTAGGAATTCAATCTACTAAAGATTATCTTAAGTCTGTTTTTGATATTAAAGACTTAGGTGAACTTAAGTACTTCCTAGGGATAGAAGTATGCCGAACAAAAGAAGGCCTCTTCTTATCACAAAGGAAGTACACACTTGATCTTCTAACTGATGCAGGAAAGTTAGAAGCCAAACCAGCAAAGACTCCCCTAGAGGAAGGCTATAAGGTGGAACGTGAGGGGGAGCTTGGAGATGAACCGTTTGAAGAAACCAAACTCTATAGGAAGATGGTTGGTAAGTTAATCTATCTAACCATTACTAGACCTGACTTGTGTTTTGCTGTGAATCAGGTCAGCCAACATATGCAAGCTCCAAAATTGCACCATTGGAATATGGTGGACCGGATCTTGAGGTACCTCAAAGGAACCCATGATCAAGGCATTTGGATGGGATGCAATGGGAGCTCAGAGATTGTAGGATATTGTGATGCTGATTGGGCTGGAGACAGAAATGACAGAAGATCAACAACCGGTTATTGCACATTCATTGGAGGCAATCTAGTCACTTGGAAGACAAAGAAGCAGAAAGTGGTCTCCTGCTCAAGTGCTGAAGCTGAATATCGTGCCATGAGAAAGCTGACCACTGAACTCACTTGGCTCAAGAACCTTCTCAAGGATCTAAACATAGAAGTCTCAACACCAATCACCATGCATTGCGACAATCAAGCAGCCATACACATAGCATCCAACAATGTGTTTCATGAGAGAACCAAACACATTGAAGTTGACTGTCACAAGGTCAGACAAGTAGTGGAGCAAGGCATAATCTTACCGTGCTACACAAGAAGCTCAGATCAACTTGCAGACATTTTCACCAAGGCTGCAAGTCTCAAGGTATGTGAGTCCATCCTCCCAAAACTTGGACTCATCAACCTTTCCAGCCAATGATTCTCCTAATCATGGAGTCCACACTCTTTTTCCCTTAGTATGGTTTTGTCCCAATGGGTTTTCCATTCTAAGGTTTTTTTAATGAGGTGGGTTTTCATGGTTCCAAGCTTAACCATTCATCTCATGGCTAAGCTTGAGGGGGAGTATTGGATTGAAGCCTTAGGCTTGAAGCTGAAAAAGTTAATGAAGCCCAAGCCCAAATCAGAAGTTCAAGGTCTGTGCATTAGGCTGAGATAATGAAGTGAAGCCCAGGGTCTGTCCACACATGTGCAACACAAGGCCTGAATTAAGTAAGCCCAAACAAGCCCAAAACTGTCCAAGACACCTTCTAGAAGCTCTCCTAGGCGTGGTTTGGAGAGGGAAGGAAGAGTCACATGTTGGCTTAACCAATTTGAATTTCTAGCTGTTAGGAGCTGTCACTTTCACCATTTGGTGAAGTGCCTTTGTCTTATCTCTATTCTCTGGCTATAAATACATTGTATGCTCACCATAAATCAATCAAGGAAATAGAATCCTCCTTCCATACTCTCTGTCTCACAATCTCTCTCTATTATTCTCACTCTTGTTCTTCCCTTATCAAATATAAACCCAGAAACTCTCCTACCTATTCTAACTATTATTCTGCAAATTCTAACATGACAAGGTAGGAATTTCTGCTACAAAAGAATATCTTAAAACTATGTTTGACATTAAAGATCTTGGTGAACTCAAATATTTCTTGGGTATTGAAGTCTGCAGGTTTAAAGATGGGTTGTTTATATCTCAGAGGAAATACATTGTAGACTTACTAACTAATGCAGGAATGATGGATTCAAAAGCAGCAAGAACGCCCTTAGAAGATGGTTACAAGGCTAAAACTGAGGGGGAGCAAGATGAAGAGACATTTGAGGATCCGAAGCTATACAGGAAACTTGTTGGTAAGCTCATATATATGACAATTACAAGACCTGACTTGTGCTTTGCTGTTAATCAGGTAAGTCAGTATATGAAAGCCCCTGGGAAGAATCATTGGATGATGATACAACGCATTCTGAGATACTTGAAAGGGACTTACATTCAGGGAATATGGATGGGAAAGAATGGAAACGCTGAAGTAGTTGGCTATTGTGATGCTGATTGGGCTGGGGATAGGAAAGACAGAAGATCAACTACTGGTTATTGCACCTTCATAGGTGGTAATCTTGTCACTTGGAAGACCAAGAAGCAGAAAGTAGTATCCTGTTCAAGTGCTGAAGCTGAATATAGGGCTATGAGGAAGTTAACTACCGAGTGTATATGGCTAAAGGCTCTTCTCAAAGACTTCAGCATTGAAAGCAGCACACCTATCACAATGCATTGTGATAATCAGGCAGCCATTCATATTGCATCCAATTCTGTCTTCCATGAACGAACCAAGCACATTGAGGTGGACTGCCACAAGGTTAGAGAGGCTGTGGAGAAAGGAATCATACTTCCATGCTATACAAGAAGTTCTGATCAATTGGCTGATATCTTCACCAAGGCGGCAAGTTTGAAGGTTTGTGAGTTCATTCATACTAAGCTTGGACTCACAACCCTACCATTTTAGTAACTTCCCTATCATGAAAGATTCATACTCTTTTTCCCTTAGAATGTTTTTCTCCCACTGGGTTTTGCATTCTAAGGTTTTTAATGAGGTGAATCCTCTTGATGTCCAAGTTTTAATCATTCACCAATGATGTAAAACTTGAGGGGGAGTGTTGGAATAAGTAAGCAATTCACCAAGGGAAGGAGTGTTAACGGCTAGTAATGAATCTTCTAGAAGGATTGGTGACTCACCTCTGCCAGCACAAAAGGGGAAAGAGGCGCCAGCACTAAAGAGGAAGCTCACACTCTTACCTAAAGTAGTCGCTTCTAGGTTATCTATTTCTGTATAAAAGGATCATTAAGGTCTCTCTTTGTAATCAAGAGATCCTATTCTAATAATATGTGTTTACTCAATCTCTCGCCTAAAACTCTCTCCAAACTCTCTCCACTCTTCCTAAACTTCTAAAACTATCAAGCTTCATTCATAACAGAATCATTCCTTTCATGTATTTGTTGAGATGGTCCTGAAGCAGAAGAAGGAGGTGATCTTATGTTGGAACTTGGAGCTCTTGCTGGTTCAGATGTTGGTTTCCTACAAACATCAAAGCTTTCCAACAACTTTCTAAGGTAAGCATTACTATCAGTACTAGAGTTAGTAAGATCCTTTATTGTATCCCAAGTTCCATTATTATAGAAAGACTTATCCTCTAAAAATTTCACATTTCTAGAAACTAAAACTCTTTGTGACTGAGGATCATAGCACTTATAACCTTTTTTAGTGGTAGAATAACCAACAAATAATGTCTTAGTACTCTTCTCCTCCAATTTGTTCCTCATTCCTCCTGGCACTAAAACATAACAAACACATCCAAATATCTTTAAATGATCAAGATGAGGTTTGTTGTTGTTAAGTACCTCAAATGGTGAAATGTCATTAAGAATCTTAGTAGGTATTCTATTGATCAAATAACAGGCTGTGAGTACTGCATCTCCCCAAAATCTTTTGGGCACATTTCTATGAAACATCATTGACCTAGCAACCTCCATTAGGTGACGGTTCTTGCGCTCAGCCACTCCATTCTGTTCAGGTGTGTATGGACAGCTTGTTTGATGAAGAATTCCATATTTGAGAAGATAATCTCTGAATGCTCTGCTTGTGTATTCACCTCCATTGTCTGTTCTAAAAATTTTAATCTTTGCATCATATTGGTTAGTAACATAAACATGAAAATTTATAAAGGCTTCTAGAACTCTATCCTTAGAAGGTAGCAAAGTAATCCATGTATACTTAGATTTCTCATCTATAAAAGTAACAAAATATTTTTGCTGCTCTCTAGATGCACAAGGAGCTGTCCAAACATCAGAGTGAATCAAATCAAAGCAATGATCATATGTATGTGTTGAGTTAGGAAAAACTGTTTTGCAATGTTTACCAAGAATGCAAGCTTCACACTCATTTTGATTAAAAGAAATCTTTGGAAATATTAGTTCAAGAGCTTTAAAGTGTGGATGGCCTAATCTAGCATGCCACAATGTTGCATTAGAAAGTTCATTATTACTAGACAAACAAGAACCTAAACTAGAAGAGAGATCGCCAAGTATATATAGATCATCCTTTGTGCTTCCTCTTCCAAGCACTCTCTTTGTTTCAATATCCTGAAAACAACACTCATTAGGACCAAATATCACATGACAATTTAGATCAGTTGTTGCTCTTTTAACAGACACAAGGTTAGATGTAAAGGATGGCATAAAGAAGGCTTTACTATCCTTGTCAAATATCTTGAGATTACCTATGCCTTTTATGGGAATTTTAGTTCCATTAGCAATAACTACATTTCCTAAGGCAGGTTCCAAGTTATTTATCAAATTTATATCACTAATCATGTGATGAGAAGCTCCTGAATCTACTATCAATGGTTTATTAATAGTACTAGCACTAAAGGAAGCATGGAGTGATTTACCAACAACTTTACCAGAGCTTTCTTGTAGAGCTTTGATGATAGCATCTAAATCAGACTTAGTAACATAGTCATGACCAGATGAAGAAGAAGACGGTACTTCCTTTCCTTGTCTCTGGCTGCTTTCAAGTGTAGGATTAGCTGGTGAGATATGCAGAGGAACACTCACTTGGTTTCCTTTTCCAAACAGATTGTTCTTGTAGCTAGAATTCCTGTTAGGTTCACGCCATCTTGGGATAGCAGCCGGCTTTAGATGTGGATGAAGGATCCAACACTGATTCTTGTAGTGACCTTTCTTCTTACAATGGGCACACTCAGAAGATTTCCTATCATCCCCCCTGAAAGAACTCTTGTTTGCGGTAACCAGTTCTCCTTTACTTCCAAACAAACCCTGAGAACCTTGTTCCTTTTGAACCTTAGCACAAACTTCTTCTAAACTTTGTAACTTATCCTCACGCAGAAGATGCTTGATTAGGTCAGTGTAGCTTGAGTTTAAAGTCATTAAGAGTCCAAAGACTTTGTCTTGTTCTCTCCTCTCATGCAGTGTCATTGGATCAGTAGTAGCTGGTCTTAACATCTCCAACTCTTCCCAAAGTGCTCTAAAAACTCCAAAGTGTTTAGTAAACTCAAGCTCATCCTGTCTTAGTTCATTTAGAGACTTCTTGACTTCAAAAATCCTCATGAGATTTGAGGTGTTACCATAGATATTCTGAAGGGTATCCCATAAATCCTTTGCATTCTCACAATAGGAATAAGCTTCAAGCAAGGATTTTTCAAGAGAGTTTTGCAAGATAGACAGAACCATCTGATCTTCTTGGAACCACTTTCCTTCTTCCTCAGAGTGAGCCGCGAGAACTTCTCCTTCTGCATCATCATTTGAAGCTCTACCAAGAATAACATGCGACCATAGACCTCTACTACACAATGTTGTCTTCATTGTTCTAGTCCACAGAAGATAATTTGCACCTTTGAGGACAATAGGAGCTATAACCATCTGTTTCTGAAGCTCCATGACCAATTTTCAAAAGGAACTCCACACAAATGACTTAGCAACCGGATTTTTCAGCCAAACCTCCTGAATCTACCACTTCTCTAAACTACCAATCAATCCGAGTTATCCTAAAGTTCAGTTGCACAGCTTAAAAATGGCTTCACCTTCCAATATCATCAAGTAAACATTCTAAACTTTCATAACTATCACTCCAGACAAACGATCTTGAACGCGATTATTCAGATTTCGAAGATTAGAGAATTACTTGCAGAGAAAGGAAGAATGATCCAAGAACAACTTTCCAGAAACCTGGGATTGTCTCAATCACAAGTGGAACGAATACGATCAGGGAGCTGGAGAATAACCGGATTGAGAATCAGGAACTGCAGGATTGATAATCGGCACGATCTGTTCGACTTTCGTGATGAAGAAGCAACCAACAACTTCGCGATCAAGATTTTGAGAAAAACAGAGCCGAATCTCACCAACCTCATACAAACTTGATTCAGTACTCAAATGGATCAAATATCGGCTCATTCTGGCAATAATTCACAGGAAAAGATGATCAAGAAGGTGAAGAACAACAAGATTGAGTTCCGCGATCTCGAACTTTTGAAAACAGATTTTGGCGCCAAAAATGATTTGATCTATTCGATGATCAATCGATCAAATCTTCATCAATCAATCCACAGATCAACAATCTGAATCTCTAATTTGAAGAAACGCGTGAATTTGGATGACTTTCTTGTTAGTTTAGGAAAGATTAAGGAGAAGTTTTGAATAGATTACAGTATAAACATCAAGAACATATAGAGAATAGAGAGTTTAGCTATAAGAGGAATAGAATAGAATCTTAGTATATTAGAGTGTGCGATTACAAGGAGGCTGCATAGCCTTAAATAGAAAGACTCCTAGGTCGCCTAGGCTAGGGATAAGTAAGAGTACATATAGGACCGTTACAACTGAACTTATCAACATACATGCTTCCTTATCTTCTCATCTTATCATGTGAGACTCTCCCTTCCTTATCAAGTGACCAGAGTGCTTATCACACTAGACTGAGCTGCCTTTAGTAACGCACTGTCCAATACTCCCCCTCAAGCTAAATTCTGATGAAGAACTTAGCGTGGAAATCATAAACAACCACCTCATTAAAAACCTTATGATGTAAAACCCAGTGGGACAAAAGCACCATAAGGGAAAAAGAGTATGATTGCTTATGATTAGAGGATTCATGGATAAGACGTATCAAAGAGTCCAAGCCTAGGTAGAATGGACTCATATACCTTAGAAGTTGTTGCCTTGGTGAAGATATCCGCAAGTTGATCCATACTTCTGGTGTAGCATGGTAAGACTACTCCTTGCTCCACTGCTTGCCTCACCTTGTGACAGTCAACTTCTATGTGTTTAGTTCTCTCGTGGAATACAGAATTGGATGCTATGTGAATGGCTGCTTGGTTGTCGCAATGCATGGTCATTGGTCTAACTGTTTCTACACCCAAGTCCTTCAGAATAGCCTTGATCCATGTTAACTCATTGGTGAGCTTCTTCATTGCACGATATTCAGCCTCTGCGCTTGAACAAGACACAATCTTCTGCTTCTTTGTCTTCCATGTGACCAAGTTTCCACCAACAAAGGTACAGTAGCCTGTGGTAGACCTCCTGTCTTCTTTATCACCAGCCCAGTCAGCATCACAGTATCCCACTATTTCTGAGCTTCCATTAGCTCCCATCCAGATTCCTTGCTCAGAAGTTCTTCTCAAGTATCTAAGAATTCTCTCCAGCATGTTCCAATGATGGACCTTCGGCTCTTGCATATGCTGGCTAACCTGATTCACAGAAAAGCAAAGATCAGGTCTAGTAAGAGTTAAATAGATTAACTTACCTACTAGTCTTCTGTAGAGTTGCGGATTATTGAATGGTTGATCTTCAAGCTCCCCCTCATTGATAGCTTTGTAACTGTCCTCCAGAGGTGTGGTCACCGGTTTTGCATCTAGCTTTCCTGTTTCAGACAAAAGGTCAAGTGTGTATTTTCTTTGAGATAAGAATAATCCCTCTTTAGAGCGACATATCTCAATCCCTAGGAAATACTTAAGCAAGCCTAAATCTTTAATGTCAAAGATGGACTTAAGGTAGGCTTTGGTTTCCTTGATCCCTTCCCTATCATCACCTGTGATAATGATATCATCCACATAGACCAACACAACTATGATACCTGACCGGCTAGGAAATGTGAACAGAGTGTGATCAGCTTCTGATTTCCTGAATCCTCTGTCCCTTAGTGTCATGCTTAACTTGTGATACCAGGCCCTAGGTGATTGTTTTAATCCATAAATAGCCTTTCTCAATCTCAAGACCTTGCCTGGTTGAACAATCCCTTCTAGACCTGGAGGTGGCCTCATGTACACCTCTTCCTCTAGCTCTCCTTGCAAGAAGGCATTCTTTACATCCATCTGCCACAATTCCCAATCCAGATTTGTTGCTAAGGATAGGACAATCCTCACGGTATGGAGTTTTGCTACAGGGGCAAAGGTATCACCAAAATCTTCTCCATAGGTCTGAGTGAAGCCTCTTGCGACCAACCTGGCCTTATATCTTTCCACATCTCCATTACTCTTGTATTTGATCGTAAATACCCACTTTGAGCTCACTGCCTTCTTTCCCTTGGGTAACACGGTTTCATCCCATGTGTGATTCCTTTCCATGGCCTCTGTCTCATCACTTATAGCATCCCTCCAGACTTTGAGTTCCTTAGCCTCTTCATAGGATGTTGGAATGTGTCCCTGATCCAGGCTGCTAATAAAGGTCTTGTGATCTTCAGGGAATGAAGCAAATGAGCAAACAACTTGAGAGGGATGAGCAACCGCATTTGCATTGTAATAGACCCTTGTGTTCACCCAGTTTGATGGATCCTTCCTGAGTCTTGTGCTTCTCCTTAGAGGTTGAGCTGTCCCTGATGGTTCTTCTTCCCGCTCTTGCCTTTGATCGTGACCCTCAGAAGAAGAGCCAGTCCTCTCTTGATCATTGTCTTCTTCAAGATGTCCCCCCTCACGATCAATGTCTGGCCGGGAAGAGTTAAGGTCTTGCTGCGGCAAGCTTGGTCCAGTCCGGGACAATGTTGGACCACCTCCGGGTGAGCTAGGTTCTGACTAGGTCGAGGTAATTTTGTGCGGAACAGCTGGTTGAACAGGAGCCAAGCCAGGAACAGGACATGAACTAGGTTGAGGACATGGAACACCGGTAGAACCAGGTTGGGATGGTGAAGGTATGCCAAGATGATCAAAGATATTCCGAAGGCTAGTGGCCCGGTCTAGGGAGGAACCAGCAAGATCAACCAAGTTATCCCACTTTTGGTCACTATAGTAGCCAGTGTTCTCAATAAACTTAACATCACGAGACACCAAAACCTTCCTAGCTTCAGGGTCATAGCACTTGTAGCCTCTTTGGGTAGTAGAATACCCAATGAACATGGACCGTGTACTCTTAGCGTCAAGCTTGGTTCGGTTCTCCCCTGGAATCAAAACAAAGCACAGGCAACCAAACACTCTCAAGTGGGTTAGAGAAGGTTTAAGAGCGTTTAATACCTCAAATGGGGAGAGATCATTGAGGACTCGGGTAGGAGTCCTGTTAATAAGATAACATGCGGTAAGGACAGCATCTCCCCAAAACCTCTTAGGAACCTTTGTATGAAACATCATTGCCCTGGCTACTTCCATCAGGTGACGATTCTTTCTCTCAGCCACACCATTCTGTTGGGGTGTGTAGGGACAACTCGTTTGATGGAGAATTCCGTGCTTATTGAGATGATCTCTGAAGGCATGACTTGTATACTCTCCACCATTGTCTGTTCTAAAGATTTTAATCTTTGCATTGAAGTGGTTAGTAATATAATTTTGAAAGTTCACAAAGGCCTCTAAAGCTCTATCCTTTGATTGCATTAAGGTTATCCAGGTGTATTTGGATTTCTCATCTATGAAAGTAATGAAATATTTCTGATTCTCTCTAGATAAGCAAGGAGCAGTCCACACATCTGAATGCACAAGATCAAAACACTTTTCATAAACGGTTCCAGACTTAGTGAAAATAGACTTGCAATGTTTACCTAAGATACATGCCTCACAATTATTATTTTTAAACACAACATTAGGTAACATCAAGCCTAAAGCCCGAGAGTGAGGATGTCCTAGTCTAGCGTGCCATAACACATTATTAGCATAAGCAGGAGCAGAATTTAAAGAACATAAAACAGAAGCTAAAGGTTGATCATTTCCCAGCAGATAAAGACCATCCTTAGTTCTTCCTTTCCCAAGCAACTTGCTTGTCTTAATATCCTGAAAATGTACATCATTAGGAGTGAAGATAACATTGCAATCCAAGTCATTTGTGGCCTTATGAACAGAAACTAAATTAGAGGTGAAATCAGACATGAAGAAAGCTCTAGTCTTTCTATCAAATAGTTCTAAGTTTCCTACCCCTTTAATTGGAATTATATCCCCATTTGCAATGACAACATGACCCTTAGCAGGTTCTAAGTCCTTAATCAGTTCAATATTGCTAATCATATGATGGGATGCTCCAGAATCAATCACTAATGGTCTTTCATCCAGTTTTATAGTATGAGCAGTAGCATGAAAAGAGAACCCCATACCATTACCATAGCTTTCTTTCAGGGCTTTGATAAGAGCATCCAGTTCTGACCGCTTCACCACTTGATCTTGACCGGCTACTTGTGCAGCTTGAGCATTGATCACCGCCATTCCATCTTCCTCTGGATTGCGTGAGGATGTTCCCTGGTCAGCTTTAGCCTTGGTGATATTGGCTCGGACATCTCTGAACTTGGATGGCTTGAGGTGTGGGTGGAGAATCCAGCATTTTTCCTTAGTATGGCCCTTCCTCTTGCAGTGCTCACAGAACGACCCCCTTCTGTCATCTTGCTTGAAGTAGACACCTTTGTTTGCTGTCACAAGCTCCCCCTTTCCACTTAGAAGACCATGAGAGCCTTGTTCCCTCTGGATGTAAGCGCAAACTTCTTCTAGGGATGGAAGCTTATCTGATCTCAGGAGGTGCTTGATCAAGTCATTGTACATAGGATTCAGGGTGAGAAGGAGACCAAAGACCTTGTCTTGTTCACGTCTTGCATGAAGAACCTCTGGATCAGTTGAGTTTGGTCTCAACATTTCAAGCTCAGCCCACAAGGAGCGAAACTTGCCAAAATGAGCTGTAAACTCCAAGTCCTCTTGGTGAAGGTTGTTGATTGCTCTCTTCACTTCAAACACCCTACTTAAATTTGTAGTGTTGCCGTAAACCTTCTTGAGTGTTTCCCATAGCTCCCTAGCACTTTCACAATACGAGTATGCCTCCAAGATAGGTCCATCCAATGAACTTTGAATAATAGACAGAACAAACTGATCCTCTTGAATCCATTTTTCTTCATCCACAATCATAATCTCCTGTCCATCCTCCTGTTGAAACGCCTTAGGTGGAGCTTCATCAAGAAGGAGATGCATTCCAAGTCCTCGGCCACCGAGAGTAGTCTTTACCATTCTAGACCAGAGAAGGTAGTTAAGGCCTTTGAGGGTGACTGGAATGACCGTGGGCCGTGTGTTTTCCATCTTGAAAGGGTTAGGATTTATGAGGCAATGAAAAGAGGTGAACCCAGAAACAGAGGACACGAGAGTTTGAGAAAACAGGGTGCACAAGGTTTAAGAAGGTTTAAGCTCAGGATGCAACTCTACCCTTCTAAGACCTCAAGCCGTTCTTTGGTAAGCTGGAAATGACCTTCCTTTAGGATAAATGAGCTATCTTTAGACAGATTTGGTGAAGTGTACGGACTCTGGTTCGGGTTTGGTCGAAGAAGATGAGTACGGACACACACCCACTTAGCTCTAAACAACTCCCCTTGTATTACTTAGGCCATGAATGAGTTCAAGCTTACTCCTTTTACTACCCCAACACAGAAAGCAGCTATTTTGACACTAAGAATGCACTATCCAGAAATGTGTCCGTACAACAATGGTGGAAAGAGCTGGCTAAACTTGAAAACAACTTAAATGCGAGAGATAACCATGCCTAGTCTTCTTCAATTCATCACCCATGGTTCTGAGGATCCTGGATCTCAGAGAAGACAGACTTAAACATGTTTATCTCAAGGGAAGCGTTTGGGTATAGCCAGAGATATAAAGAGTAGAAGAGAAGGAATGAGTTTAAGAATGCGGAAGCTATGTGAGAATCATATCCTGCTCTGATACCATGTTAGTTTAGGAAAGATTAAGGAGAAGTTTTGAATAGATTAGAGTATAAACATCAAGAACATATAGAGAATAGAGAGTTTAGCTATAAGAGGAATAGAATAGAATCTTAGTATATTAGAGTGTGCGATTACAAGGAAGCTGCATAGCCTTAAATAGAAAGACTCCTAGGTCGCCTAGGCTAGGGATAAGTAAGAGTACATATAGGACCGTTACAACTGAACTTATCAACATACATGCTTCCTTATCTTCTCATCTTATCATGTGAGACTCTCCCTTCCTTATCAAGTGACCAGAGTGCTTATCACACTAGACTGAGCTGCCTTTAGTAACGCACTGTCCAATATTTCTTTGCTTCAATTTGAAGAAACCACGGCTGAGAAATCGCAACACCGTACGGATGAGATCGCAACACAACGGCGGAGAGATTCGATAACTTCCGATTTAATCCACCAAAACAAATGATTCCTCCGGCGATGCAATCAGATTTCACCGGTGAAAGAATCACAATGAAGAAAATTGCAGAAGAAGAACAAGATTTGCAGAAGATCACGACGCAAAAACAAAAGACTTCTCGGCTTGATTGGTTTGAGACTCGCGATGAAGAATTAGAATAGGATCGAAAGAATTTTGCAGATAAACCTGCTCTGATACCATGTAAGATTTGAAGAATGATGAAGAAGATTGTAGAATGATGAAGAATGAACTCGAAAACTTAGAGAGAATTAGAAAGAATGAGAGAGTTTGAAGAATCAGAAAAGTGTTTTCATTATTTTGAAAAGAATGATACAATGGGTTTATATATGAGTGTACAATACATGTTGCCAAACACTCTAATTAGTCTAACCACACAACTAAGTAATCTAAACCTTCTTTAGGCTAAACTTCTCTTTTAAATCTAACACTGATCAGGCTGCCAATCTTAGACGAATTCTTGAAAGCTTTGGGATCACTTCTCAACCTCAGACACTTGTTCAGAATCCAAAATCTACAAAACCATCGGTTGCTTCTTTTAATAGTCCTCAGGATACTTCTGATCATATAGAATCGCCTGACCCGGGAACAGATTCGTGTTCTCAACCAGTTCACGACAATGTGTTAGAATTTGCAGAATAATAGTTAGAATAGGTAGGAGAGTTTTTGGGTTTATATTTGATAATGGAAGAACAAGAGTGAGAATAATAGAGAGAGATTGTGAGACAGAGAGTATGGAAGGAGGATTCTATTTCCTTGATTGATTTATGGTGAGCATACAATGTATTTATTGTTAGAATGAAGGTGCATTCAATCAAAGGAAATGAGGGTGCTAACGGCTAGTAGGATCTTCTAGAAGGGCTGGTGACTCATCCATGCCAGCACAAAAGGGGAAGGAAGCCGCCAGCACAAAAGGAGTCCTCTCATCTTTACCTAAAGTAGAAGCACCTAGGTTTATTTATTTTGCTATAAAAGGACCTCTAAGGCCTTCTCTTGTATTCAAGTAATTCGAATAATAAAAACATGTTTCTCATACTCTCTAAACTCCCTAAATCTCTCTAGCTCTCTAAAACTCTCTAAAACTCTATAAACTTGAATCTCTAAATCTTATATGGTATCAGAGCAGTTTCTCTTTCATCTTTCATAATCCGCAAATTTCTTTTCTTTCTTTTCATTCGAATCCAAAGCTAAGAATCAAGCACTTACCTTGAAGATAAACATGTCTTAATCTATCCTCTCTGAGATTTAAGATCCCCAGATCCATGGGTGATGGGTTGAGGAAGATTAGATGTGGTTATATCTTGTGTCTTAGTAGCTTAGTTTCTTAGCTATCTCTCTTCACCATTGTTGTACGGCTCCCTTGGTCTCGCCATATTTGTACGGACCAAGTCTCCCAGAAGCTCTCGGTCCAAGTCATTTCTGTTCCAAGGAAGGTGAAAAAGACTCACCCTTTCTGTAGAAACAACCGGTGGTTTAAAAGACCAAGTCTTGCGCTCTAGAATCACAGGCCGTACTCGTCTTCTCCGTGCTCGCTCAACCCAGTGGTCCGTACACCTCCTTTCACACTCATCAAAGGCAACTCCTTTCTGGTCTTTCTTCAGTTCAGGAGGTTTATCCACAGGCTAAACTCTTGAATCCTCAAAGAAGAAGTCCTGAACACTAACCACGAAGAGTGGGTGTTTCATCCGTACTGATTATAAATCGCTTGTGAAAGGAAAGCTGAACCAAGCTAAAGGCAGCTCATTTCAAGATAAAATCATCTCATCCCAAGTTTCTCCTTCAAACTATTCTCTTCCCTGGTCAGACTCAACTCAACGTGGGTCTCAAGCATCAACCTCCATTATTGTACGGTCCTCAAAAGCTTGAAGTATGGAAAACTCTCGGCAAATCTCTGTCCCAGTGATTCTCAAAGGCCTTAACTATACTTGAGTCTTACTCTCATTGTGAAACCTCAATGGAACTTTGGGAAATTCTAAAAAAGGTTTATGGGAACACCTCAAATCTGACTCGCATCTTCCAAGTCAAGCAGGCAATCCACAACCTCAACCAAGATGACTCAGATGGCAGAACTTGACATGCTTAGACCAACATCCTTTGATCCAGAAGTTATCAAAGAAAGGCGAGAGCAGGACAAGGTGTTCAGCCTCCTCATGATGAAGTCCAGCCTACAATGATCTTATCAAACATATCCTGCGGTCAGACAAGCTTCCCTCTCTTGAAGATGTATGTTCTCAAATCCAGAAGGAATGTGGATCAAATGGCTTGTTTGGAAAGAAAGGAGAGTTAATCACAGCACATAAGGGCATCTACAAGCAAGAAGAAGAAACAATTACTGCCAACAAAGGGTTCTACAAGCCGGAAGACAAGAAGAACATGATGTGTGATCACTGTAAAAGGAAAGGGCATACCAAAGAAAAGTGTTGGATTCTTCATCCACACTTAAAGCCTAGCAAATGGAAAGAAGTTCCCAGAGCTCACTACACACAGGAGATAGGTCATTACCACAAGAAAGGCCTTCCTTACCAACTTACCAATGCTCCAGCAAGTTCATCAAACTCATCCGGGACAAGTGGCGGTACTCAAGTTCAACCAGCTCAAATGGTGTTCTATCAATCAGCTCAGTCTGAGTATGTCAAGAAGTCCGACCTTGAGGCTCTCATCAAAGCCTTCAAAGATAACTCTGGTAATGACGTCATTGGTAGATCACTACATGCCTCATTTAATACATTCACTAAGTCTAAACCACTGATAGTAGACTCAGGAGCATCTCACCATATGATAAGTGATCTTAACCTGATTAAAAATGTTGAACCAGCCATAGGAAATGTTTTGATTGCAAATGGTACTAATGTGCCAATAGAAGGAGTAGGAGATCTTAGGCTATTTAACAAAGAAACTCGTGCCTTTTACATGCCATCATTCACCTCAAATTTACTATCTGTCAAAAGAGCCACAACATATTTAAATTGCCATGCTATTTTTGGGCCTAATGACTTTGTGTTTCAGGATATTGAAACTCAAGAGGTTCTTGGAAAAGGTGTTACAAGAAACGATTTATATGTGCTTGAAGACCTCTCTTCCAACCGCTTAGTTACTTGCTTTTCCAATTTGAATAATTCTAAAATGAATGGTGGTTTATGGCATGCCAGGCTTGGTCATCCTCATTTTAAAGTTCTAGAAATAATGTTTCCTAGGATGTCTTTCAATAATGGTTTATGTGAAGCTTGTATCCTAGGAAAACACTGTAGGTCTGTTTTTCCTAAGTCTCAAACAATGTATGCCAATTGCTTTGATCTTGTTCACTCTGATGTATGGACTGCACCATGTTTATCTAGAGATAATCAGAAATACTTTGTTAGTTTTATTGATGAGAAATCTAAATACACTTGGATAACCTTAATGCCATCTAAGGGTAGAGTTCTGGAAGCATTTATGAACTTTAATAAATATGTGACTAACCAGTATGATACAAAGGTTAAGTGTTTTAGATCAGACAATGGGGGAGAGTATACTAGCCAAGCATTCAAACATTACCTCAACAAACATGGAATTGAGCATCAAACAAGTTGCCCCTATACCCCCCAACAGAATGGCGTTGCTGAAAGAAAAAACCGGCACCTCATGGAGGTCACTCGAGCTTTGATGTTTCATATGAAGGTGCCTAAACGTTTCTGGGGAGATGCATTACTTGCAGCTTGCTACCTGATCAACCGTATTCCATCCAAGACATTACTAAATCAATCCCCATTCGAGGTACTTACAAAGTCTAAACCTCAACTTGATCATATTAGAATTTTTGGGTGTGTTTGCTATGTGTTGATTCCAGGAGAACAAAGGACAAAACTAGACGCCAAAAGCACTAAAGCCATGTTCCTGGGCTATTCCACGACACAGATGTTGAATTTGCGGAAGTAAGAGGAGAGATTAGATGAGTTTCATGGTGAAGCTCGACAAGAAGAATGAGGGAGAAGACAGGAAGAATAAAGTGAAGAGTTTATTGCTAAAAGTATATCTCTTACAATATGGGATTTGACCTTAATATAGGCAGAGGATTACATAGAGAAATTCAAATAGGAAAGTGACATGGGAGCAGGCCCAAGGTGTGAAAGTGACTGCTCAGCAACGGTCTTCTCCACCCGTGACTCCATTTGCAGCCTCACTCTCCTTCTAGAAGCTTTCCTTATTGTCACAACTTTTCCTAAGCGGACCAAGGCCATATGAGATTAATTCAGAGTGGGCTGCACATCACTGGACCTGGCGATTCTTGAACTGCACAGCCTAAGCCGTGATTCCCAAGTCAATGCCTTGCTTAATATGATGACAAGCCGTGATGCTCAAGTCATTGCCTTGCTCAATACTCCCCCTCAAGCTTAGCATTGGAGAGGCTAAGCTTGGAAATCCATAAGGCACCACCTCATTAAAAACCTCATCATAGAAAAACCACTGTGGGAGAAAACTATGATGAGGGAAAAAGAGTATGATGTTTATGGATTAGGGAAGGCTAGATCACGGCTGTGGAAGGTCTATCAGCCCAAGCTTGCTGTATATGTGAGAGCAAACTTTGGAGCTGGCAGCCTTGGTGAAGATGTCAGCCAATTGGTCTTCACTCCTTGTGTAACAAGGAAGGATCACTCCTTCTTCAATCTTTTCCCTGACTTTGTGGCAATCCACCTCTATGTGCTTGGTTCTTTCATGGAAGACTGAGTTGGTTGCAATGTGGATGGCTGCTTGGTTGTCACAGTGCATAGTAATTGGAGTGTCTTGATCAATGTTGAGATCCTTGAGGAGTGCCTTCAGCCATGTCAATTCATTTGTTAATTTCCTCATTGCACGGTACTCTGCTTCAGCTGTTGAGCATGCCACCACTTTCTGCTTCTTGGTCTTCCAAGTGACCAAGTTGCCTCCTATGAAGGTGCAATATCCGGTTGTGGACTTCCTATCAACTCTATCTCCAGCCCAGTCTGCGTCACAGTACCCAACTATTTCTGTGTCCTGGTTCTTGCCCATCCAGATGCCACGGTCTAAGCTTCCTTTAAGGTACCGCAAGATCCTCTCAACCATGTTCCAGTCATGTTTTGTAGGAGTCTTCATGTGCTGACTGACCTGATTCACAGCAAAGCATAGATCAAGTCTGGTGATAGTCAGGTATATTAACTTACCTACAAGCCGTCTGTATTGTGCAACATCTTCATAGAGTTCAGCTGCATTCTCCCCCTCTCGAATGACCTTGTAGTCATCTGCTACAGGTGACTTGGCTGGTTTGGCGTCTAGATAACCTGTCTCAGTGAGAAGATCAGTAATGTATTTTCGTTGGGAAAGAAAAAGGCCTGTCAAGGAGCGGCATACTTCAATTCCAAGAAAATACTTTAGTTCCCCTAAGTCTTTGATATCAAAGGTGGATTTGAGAAAGGATTTAGTATGTTGAATACCAACCTGGTTGTCCCCGGAGATGATAAGATCATCTACATAGATGAGGACAACAACTATACCTTGGTCATTTTGGAGGGTGAACAATGTGTGATCAGCCTCAGATCGTCTGAAGCCATGATCCCTAAGGGTAAAGCTAAGCTTGTGATACCAAGCCCTGGGAGACTGTTTAAGGCCATAAATGGCTTTTCTCAACCGAAGAACCTTGCCGGGTGCCACAATGTTATCAAGGCCAGGGGGTGGTGTCATATAAACTTCATCTTCAAGCTCCCCCTGAAGGAAAGCATTGCGGACGTCCATTTGCCATAAATCCCAGGACAAGTTGGTGGCTAGGGAGAGGACAACCCTCACTGTTGGGAGCTTAGCTACCGGTGCAAATGTGTCACCATAGTCCTGGCCGTATGTTTGAGTGAACCCACGAGCGACCAGTCTTGCCTTATAGCGTTCTATATCTCCATTACTCTGGTACTTGATAGTGAACACCCACTTGGAACTGACCGCACGTTTGCCTTTAGGTAGAATAGTTTCGTCCCATGTGTGGTTTCGTTCCATGGCCCCTACTTCATCAGCAACAGCATCTCGCCAAACCTTCAGTTGCTTGGCTTCCTCATAGGACGAAGGAATGGTGTCTTTCTCAATTTTGCCAAGGAAGGCCTGATGATCAGATGGGACAAGGGCAAGAGAGCATGTTGCCTGAACTGGATGGGCCACGGCATGAGCATTATAGTACACCCTGGTGTTGATCCAGTTTGATGGATCTCTTCTCAGTCTAGTACTTCGCCTAAGGGCTGGTGGACCAGCTTCTCCATCTGCCTCCACGGTCTGACCGTCCTCTTGTGGAGGATCCGGGTGAGTCACGACATGTGGAGTTGGTGAATCCGAGGTCTCTTCATGGCTAGACACGGCAGGAGTGTGGTCGGATGGAGGTGAAGGCTGCGGGTGTTGTCCTGATGGTGGGGTAGATCTATAATGGTCCAGATGATCTAGGAGGAACCGGAGGCTAGCTGCCTGATCGGAAGGCTTAGCAAGGTCTTTCAGGCTGGCCCAGTCCTGTTTGTCATGATATCCTTGTTCCTCTAAGAACCTTACGTCCCTGGAGACCATGGTTCTATTGGTGGTTGGGTCAAAACACTTGTACCCTTTCTGACTTGATGAATACCCAATGAAGATACACCGTGTGCTTTTGGCTTCCAGCTTGTTCCTTAGCTCTCCTGGAATCAACACAAAGCACACACATCCAAATACCCTAAGGTGATCAACCACTGGTGGAGTTTTGTTAAGTACCTGAAACGGTGATTGATCATCCAAGATCCTGGTGGGTATGCGGTTGATTAAATAGCAAGCGGTCATGACCGCATCTCCCCAAAAACGTTTAGGTACACTAGTGTGGAACATCATGGAACGGGCCACCTCCATGAGATGCCTATTCTTTCTCTCGGCCACGCCATTCTGCTGTGGATTGTATGGGCAAGAAGTCTGGTGCAAAATTCCATGTTTAGAGAGGTGTTCCTTGAATTGATGGCTAATGTATTCACCTCCATTATCTGTTCTCAAAATTTTAATATTAGCTTGATAATGGTTAGTAACATAGTTTTGAAATTTTGTAAATGCCTCAAACACACGATCTTTAGATGGTAGTAAGGTGAGCCATGTGTATTTGGACTTCTCATCTATAAAGGTCACAAAGTATTTGTTGTTATCTCTAGATATGCAAGGTGAGGTCCAAACATCTGAGTGGATTAGATCAAAACATTTTTCATAGATGGTGGTAGATTTAGGAAAAACGGATTTGCAATGTTTCCCTAGAATACAAGCTTCACAACTAGAATTCTCAAAAGAAACATTGGGTAGCATAAGCTTTAGTGCACGAAAATGAGGGTGACCTAACCTAGCATGCCACATTGCATCAAGCTTAACCGAAAAACATGAATTAAAAGAAACAGGTGGTGAACTACTAAGAGAAGTGTCTTCCAGGATATATAGATCATCTTTGGCTACTCCTCTCCCAAGCAGTCTCATGCTCTCAATATCCTGAAAGTGAACATTGTTAGGACTGAATATGGCATAACAATTTAGGTCAGTAGTAGCCTTTTTCACTGATAATAAGTTAGAAGTAAAGCTAGGCATAAATAGAGCTTTGGATTCTTTATCAAATAGCTTAAGGTTGCCTATTCCTTTGACCGGTATTCTTGTTCCATTAGCTATCTCTACATTACCTAGAGCCGGTTCTAGATTGCTTAATAGATCAGGATTGCTAATCATGTGGTGTGAAGCTCCTGAGTCAACAACTAAAGCCTGACTAGGTCTATGAGAGTAGAGAGAGATACCAGACTCCTTGAGGGAAGCAATGGATTGGAGAATGACATCTAGGTCCGATCTTCTCATTACATCATTTGGAGATGGTGTAGAGGAGTTTTTAACACTGGCGGTCATAGCAGCCCCATCTTCATATCTTCCTGATGGACCAGCTTGTCCCGGTTCATTGGGTGTTATCTGGCCAAGGTTTGCCTTGGACCCTCCTTGAAAGCGATTGGTAGGTGGCCTTGGTGTGCTTGGTCTGAGGTGGGGATGGAGAATCCAGCACTGCCCTTTGTTGTGTCCCTTTCTTTTGCAATAGTCACATATCCATGCTCGCTTATCTTCGTTTCTGAACATGACCTTGTTGGCTGTAGGGAGTTCACCTCTTCCTCCAAAGAGACCATGCGAACCTTGCTCCTTTTGAATCTGTGCACACACTTCATCGAAGCTTGGGAGCTTGTCTGACCTGAGGAGGTCTTGATTAGGTCATTATACATGGAGTTTAAGGTGAGCAGGAGACCAAACACACGGTCTTGTTCTTTTCTCTCAAGTAGGACCGCTTGGTCCATGGTGTTGGGCCTGAGGGCTTCTAGTTCTGCCCAAAGTGCTTGGTACTTGCCAAGATGTTTAGTGAAGTCTCCATCTTCTTGGCTAAGTGTGGTGAGGGACCTCTTTATTTCAAATACCCGAGTCAAGTTAGACACATTGCCATACACATTCTTGAGAGTTTCCCAGAGATCCCTTGCGGTTTCACAATAGGAATAGGCTTCAAGGATGGAAACTTCAAGGGAGCTTTGGAGTATGGCCAACACGGTTTGGTCTTCTTGAAACCATTTGGTTTCTTCAGCTAGAGCAACCGTTTCTTCTTCATTTGTGGAGTCTTCCTTTGGGGCAAGAGTTTTGTGAGTATGCTCCCAAAGTCCGCGGCTGCACAACGCGGTCCTTGCTGTCCTAGACCACAGCAAGTAGTTCTGTCCCTTCAAGATGATGGGAATGACGAGTTGTTTGTTGCTCTCCATGGCGGTTCTTTCTGGATTTCAAATTTCAAGATTATGGACCACTGGTTAATACTATTGTCCAGCGGTTAAAGAGAGATGGCTGGGTTTTTAAGAAAACGGTTTGAAGGAGGATGAAGATGGAGAGATGAATTGAACAGAATGGTGGATAATCTCAAGAAATAACCAGTCCTATCTTCTCACAACTCAACACCAAATGGATGTTTGAGGATTGTTACAATCTCAGAGTGAGTAAGATAAGGAAAGTTTATTTGAAGAGTCGGTATGTATGTTACACACCTAGAGAGAATTCGAAGTGAGTTAGGGAAGATTTTGGAGAAACTTTGCTATTAACCACTGGTCAATAGCGGATGAGCCCAGAATTTGAGTGTTCTTGAGTAAGGAGGCTAATGGCGTGAGGTGAAGGAGTGTTAAAGAGTGTTAAAGAGTATGAAGGAGTGTTAAAGAGTATGAAGGAGTATAAAGGAGATTATGGATCAAGATTGCTCTGATACCATGTTGAATTTGCGGAAGTAAGAGGAGAGATTAGATGAGTTTCATGGTGAAGCTCGACAAGAAGAATGAGGGAGAAGACAGGAAGAATAAAGTGAAGAGTTTATTGCTAAAAGTATATCTCTTACAATATGGGATTTGACCTTAATATAGGCAGAGGATTACATAGAGAAATTCAAATAGGAAAGTGACATGGGAGCAGGCCCAAGGTGTGAAAGTGACTGCTCAGCAACGGTCTTCTCCACCCGTGACTCCATTTGCAGCCTCACTCTCCTTCTAGAAGCTTTCCTTATTGTCACAACTTTTCCTAAGCGGACCAAGGCCATATGAGATTAATTCAGAGTGGGCTGCACATCACTGGACCTGGCGATTCTTGAACTGCACAGCCTAAGCCGTGATTCCCAAGTCAATGCCTTGCTTAATATGATGACAAGCCGTGATGCTCAAGTCATTGCCTTGCTCAATAACAGAAGGGATATAAATGCTACAATGCTGAGACAAATCGTGTTCTCATCTCACGGGATGTTAAGTTCTTAGAGACTACAAGTTATTTTGAAGAAGGGACATGGGATTCAATCAAGGACATCTCTACCCACTCTTCTGATCGAGCTGAGAACTTAAGGAAGATATTAGAAGGACTTGGCATTTCCTCACCTCACGGTTCTCCTAGCCATCATCCCCTTCATCCTCTTAATCCTGAGGGGGAGCAACAATTCTCTGGTCATGATCAAGAGGATTCAATTGTTGATCACATGGATTCAGGACCGGAGAAAGAACAGGCAGAGACTGAGGGTAATAGACAAGGCTCAGAAGATAGAACAGGAAGTACTCAAGGCTCAGAAGATGAATCAAGTTCACAAAGCACTCAAGGTCCCACTGAAGGTCCCATCCAAAATCAAGCTCCTCTTGAACTCAGAAGAAGTACTCGGCAAAGATTTCCAGCTGAGAACTGGAAGAATACCAGGGTTTACTTCAATAATAATGCGGTAACTCACCCTGCTCAAGCCGTGTGCTCCTTAGTACAAATCCCTCAAGGCCATCAAGTGTTCATTGGAAGCTTAGATCAAGAATCTGTGCCTAGAAGCTATGATGAAGCAAAGGACATTAAGGTCTGGCGGGATGCTGTAACAGATGAAAGGAAAGCAATGGAAAAGAATCATACATGGGATGAGTCAGACTTACCTAAGGGAAAGAAGGCTGTTAGCTCCAGATGGATCTTCACTATTAAGTACCAAAGCAATGGAGAGATTGAAAGGCACAAGGCTAGACTAGTCGCAAGAGGCTTCACTCAAACCTATGGAGATGACTATAGAGACACATTTGCCCCAGTGGCAAAGATGCACACAATCAGGGTGGTCCTCTCTCTAGCTGTAAACTTGGAATGGGAGCTATGGCAAATGGATGTCAAAAACGCATTCCTACAAGGAGAACTAGAAGAAGAAGTCTACATGACTCCACCACCTGGATTAGAAGACTCTGTTGCACCAGGGAAAGTCCTGAGACTAAGAAAGGCAATTTACGGGCTAAAACAGTCTCCTAGAGCCTGGTACCACAAGTTGAATGTTACTCTCAGAGACAGAGGCTTTAGGAGATCTGAATCCGATCACACCTTGTTCACCCTCCACAGCCAAGAAGGTATAGTTGTCATTCTCATATATGTAGATGATATTATCATCTCAGGGAATGACAAGGTAGGAATTGCTTCTACAAAAGAATACCTTAAGTCTATGTTTGATATAAAAGATCTTGGTGAACTTAAGTATTTCTTGGGCATTGAAGTATGCAGGTTTAAAGATGGACTGTTTATCTCACAAAGAAAATATGTTAGAGACCTACTAACCAATGCAGGAATGATGGAGGCAAAGGCGGTTAGAACCCCCTTAGAGGAAGGATACAAAGTTGAAACTGAGGGGGAGCCAGAAGGAGAAGCATTCGAAGACCCTAAGCTCTACAGAAAACTTGTTGGTAAGCTCATCTACTTAACTATTACAAGACCTGACTTATGTTTTGCTGTGAATCAGGTAAGCCAGTATATGCAAGCTCCTAAGAAGAACCACTGGATGATGATTCAACGCATCTTAAGATTATTGAGCAAGGCAATGACTTGAGCATCACGGCTTGTCATCATATTAAGCAAGGCATTGACTTGGGAATCACGGCTTAGGCTGTGCAGTTCAAGAATCGCCAGGTCCAGTGATGTGCAGCCCACTCTGAATTAATCTTATATGGCCTTGGTCCGCTTAGGAAAAGTTGTGACAATAAGGAAAGCTTCTAGAAGGAGAGTGAGGCTGCAAATGGAGTCACGGGTGGAGAAGACCGTTGCTGAGCAGTCACTTTCACACCTTGGGCCTGCTCCAATGTCACTTTCCTATTTGAATTTCTCTATATAATCCTCTGCCTATATTAAGGTCGAATCCCATATTGTAAGAGATACACTTTTAGCAATAAACTCTTCACTTTATTCTTCCTGTCTTCTCCCTCATTCTTCTTGTCGAGCTTCACCATGAAACTCACCTAATCTCTCCTTTTACTTCCGCAAAATCAACATGGTATCAGAGCAATCTTGATCCATAATCTCCTTTATACTCCTTCATACTCTTTAACACTCCTTCACCTCACGCCATTAGCCTCCTTACTCAAGAACACTCAAATTCTGGGCTCATCCGCTATTGACCAGTGGTTAATAGCAAAGTTTCTCCAAAATCTTCCCTAACTCACTTCGAATTCTCTCTAGGTGTGTAACATACATACCGACTCTTCAAATAAACTTTCCTTATCTTACTCACTCTGAGATTGTAACAATCCTCAAACATCCATTTGGTGTTGAGTTGTGAGAAGATAGGACTGGTTATTTCCTGAGATTATCCACCATTCTGTTCAATTCATCTCTCCATCTTCATCCTCCTTCAAACCGTTTTCTTAAAAACCCAGCCATCTCTCTTTAACCGCTGGACAATAGTATTAACCAGTGGTCCATAATCTTGAAATTTGAAATCCAGAAAGAACCGCCTGTTGAATTTACGGAAGTAAGAGGAGAGATTAGATGAGTTTCATGGTGAAGCTCGACAAGAAGAATGAGGGAGAAGACAGGAAGAATAAAGTGAAGAGTTTATTGCTAAAAGTGTGTCTCTTACAATGTGGGATTCGACCTTAATATAGGCAGAGGATTACATAGAGAAATTCAAATAGGAAAGTGACATGGGAGCAGGCCCAAGGTGTGAAAGTGACTGCTCAGCAACGGTCTTCTCCACCCGTGACTCCATTTGCAGCCTCACTCTCCTTCTAGAAGCTTTCCTTATTGTCACAACTTTTCCTAAGTGGACCAAGGCCATATGAGATTAATTCAGAGTGGGCTGCACATCACTGGACCTGGCGATTCTTGAACTGCACAGCCTAAGCCGTGATTCCCAAGTCAATGCCTTGCTTAATATGATGACAAGCCGTGATGCTCAAGTCATTGCCTTGCTCAATACTCCCCCTCAAGCTTAGCATTGGAGAGGCTAAGCTTGGAAATCCATAAGGCACCACCTCGTTAAAAACCTCATCATAGAAAAACCACTGTGGGAGAAAACTATGATGAGGGAAAAAGAGTATGATGTTTATGGATTAGGGAAGGCTAGATCACGGCTGTGGAAGGTCTATCAGCCCAAGCTTGCTGTATATGTGAGAGCAAACTTTGGAGCTGGCAGCCTTGGTGAAGATGTCAGCCAATTGGTCTTCACTCCTTGTGTAACAAGGAAGGATCACTCCTTCTTCAATCTTTTCCCTGACTTTGTGGCAATCCACCTCTATGTGCTTGGTTCTTTCATGGAAGACTGAGTTGGTTGCAATGTGGATGGCTGCTTGGTTGTCACAGTGCATAGTAATTGGAGTGTCTTGATCAATGTTGAGATCCTTGAGGAGTGCCTTCAGCCATGTCAATTCATTTGTTAATTTCCTCATTGCACGGTACTCTGCTTCAGCTGTTGAGCATGCCACCACTTTCTGCTTCTTGGTCTTCCAAGTGACCAAGTTGCCTCCTATGAAGGTGCAATATCCGGTTGTGGACTTCCTATCAACTCTATCTCCAGCCCAGTCTGCGTCACAGTACCCAACTATTTCTGTGTCCTGGTTCTTGCCCATCCAGATGCCACGGTCTAAGCTTCCTTTAAGGTACCGCAAGATCCTCTCAACCATGTTCCAGTAATGTTTTGTAGGAGTCTTCATGTGCTGACTGACCTGATTCACAGCAAAGCATAGATCAGGTCTGGTGATAGTCAGGTATATTAACTTACCCACAAGCCGTCTGTATTGTGCAACATCTTCATAGAGTTCAGCTGCATTCTCCCCCTCTCGAATGACCTTGTAGTCATCTGCTTCAGGTGACTTGGCTGGTTTGGCGTCTAGATAACCTGTCTCAGTGAGAAGATCAGTAATGTATTTTCGTTGGGAAAGAAAAAGGCCTGTCAAGGAGCGGCATACTTCAATGCCAAGAAAATACTTTAGTTCCCCTAAGTCTTTGATATCAAAGGTGGATTTGAGAAAGGATTTAGTATGTTGAATACCAACCTGGTTGTCCCCGGAGATGATAAGATCATCTACATAGATGAGGACAACAACTATACCTTGGTCATTTTGGAGGGTGAACAATGTGTGATCAGCCTCAGATCGTCTGAAGCCATGATCCCTAAGGGTAAAGCTAAGCTTGTGATACCAAGCTCTGGGAGACTGTTTAAGGCCATAAATGGCTTTTCTCAACCGAAGAACCTTGCCGGGTGCCACAATGTTATCAAGGCCAGGGGGTGGTGTCATATAAACTTCATCTTCAAGCTCCCCCTGAAGGAAAGCATTGCGGACGTCCATTTGCCATAAATCCCAGGACAAGTTGGTGGCTAGGGAGAGGACAACCCTCACTGTTGGGAGCTTAGCTACCGGTGCAAATGTGTCACCATAGTCCTGGCCGTATGTTTGAGTGAACCCACGAGCGACCAGTCTTGCCTTATATCGTTCTATATCTCCATTACTCTGTACTTGATAGTGAACACCCACTTGGAACTAACCGCACGTTTGCCTTTAGGTAGAATAGCTTCGTCCCATGTGTGGTTTCGTTCCATGGCCCCTACTTCATCAGCAACAGCATCTCGCCAAACCTTCAGTTGCTTGGCTTCCTCATAGGACGAAGGAATGGTGTCTTTCTCAATTTTGCCAAGGAAGGCCTGATGATCAGATGGGACAAGGGCAAGAGAGCATGTTGCCTGAACTGGATGAGCCACGGCATGAGCATTATAGTACACCCTGGTGTTGATCCAGTTTGATGGATCTCTTCTCAGTCTAGTACTTCGCCTAAGGGCTGGTGGACCAGCTTCTCCATCTGCCTCCACGGTCTGACCGTCCTCTTGTGGAGGATCCGGGTGAGTCACGACATGTGGAGTTGGTGATTCCGAGGTCTCTTCATGGCTAGACACAGCAGGAGTGTGGTCGGATGGAGGTGAAGGCTGCGGGTGTTGTCCTGATGGTGGGGTAGATCTATAATGGTCCAGATGATCTAGGAGGAACCGGAGGCTAGCTGCCTGATCGGAAGGCTTAGCAAGGTCTTTCAGGCTGGCCCAGTCCTGTTTGTCATGATATCCTTGTTCCTCTAAGAACCTTACGTCCCTGGAGACCATGGTTCTATTGGTGGTTGGGTCAAAACACTTGTACCTTTTCTGACTTGATGAATACCCAATGAAGATACACCGTGTGCTTTTGGCTTCCAGCTTGTTCCTTAGCTCTCCTGGAATCAACACAAAGCACACACATCCAAATACCCTAAGGTGATCAACCACTGGTGGAGTTTTGTTAAGTACCTGAAACGGTGATTGATCATCCAAGATCCTGGTGGGTATGCGGTTGATTAAATAGCAAGCGGTCATGACCGCATCTCCCCAAAAACGTTTAGGTACACTAGTGTGGAACATCATGGAACGGGCCACCTCCATGAGATGCCTATTCTTTCTCTCGGCCACGCCATTCTGCTGTGGATTGTATGGGCAAGAAGTCTGGTGCAAAATTCCATGTTTAGAGAGGTGTTCCTTGAATTGATGGCTAATATATTCACCTCCATTATCTGTTCTCAAAATTTTAATATTAGCTTGATAATGGTTAGTGACATAGTTTTGAAATTTTGTAAATGCCTCAAACACACGATCTTTAGATGGTAGTAAGGTGAGCCATGTGTATTTGGACTTCTCATCTATAAAGGTCACAAAGTATTTGTTGTTATCTCTAGATATGCAAGGTGAGGTCCAAACATCTGAGTGGATTAGATCAAAACATTTTTCATAGATGGTGGTAGATTTAGGAAAAACGGATTTGCAATGTTTCCCTAGAATACAAGCTTCACAACTAGAATTCTCAAAAGAAACATTGGGTAGCATAAGCTTTAGTGCACGAAAATGAGGGTGACCTAACCTAGCATGCCACATTGCATCAAGCTTAACCGAAAAACATGAATTAAAAGAAACAGGTGGTGAACTACTAAGAGAAGTGTCTTCCAGGATATATAGATCATCTTTGGCTACTCCTCTCCCAAGCAGTCTCATGCTCTCAATATCCTGAAAGTGAACATTGTCAGGACTGAATATGGCATAACAATTTAGGTCAGTAGTAGCCTTTTTCACTGATAATAAGTTAGAAGTAAAGCTAGGCATAAATAGAGCTTTGGATTCTTTATCAAATAGCTTAAGGTTGCCTATTCCTTTGACCGGTATTCTTGTTCCATTAGCTATCTCTACATTACCTAGAGCCGGTTCTAGATTGCTTAATAGATCAGGATTGCTAATCATGTGGTGTGAAGATCCTGAGTCAACAACTAAAGCCTGACTAGGTCTATGAGAGTAGAGAGAGATACCAGACTCCTTGAGGGAAGCAATGGATTGGAGAATGACATCTAGGTCCGATCTTCTCATTACATCATTTGGAGATGGTGTAGAGGAGTTTTTAACACTGGCGGTCATAGCAGCCCCATCTTCATATCTTCTTGATGGACCAGCTTGTCCCGGTTCATTGGGTGTTATCTGGCCAAGGTTTGCCTTGGACCCTCCTTGAAAGCGATTGGTAGGTGGCCTTGGTGTGCTTGGTCTGAGGTGGGGATGGAGAATCCAGCACTGCCCTTTGTTGTGTCCCTTTCTTTTGCAATGGTCACATATCCATGCTCGCTTATCTTCGTTTCTGAACATGACCTTGTTGGCTGTAGGGAGTTCACTTCTTCCTCCAAAGAGACCATGCGAACCTTGCTCCTTTTGAATCTGTGCACACACTTCATCGAAGCTTGGGAGCTTGTCTGACCTGAGGAGGTGCTTGATTAGGTCATTATACATGGAGTTTAAGGTGAGCAGGAGACCAAACACACGGTCTTGTTCTTTTCTCTCAAGTAGGACCGCTTGGTCCATGGTGTTAGGCCTGAGCGCTTCTAGTTCTGCCCAAAGTGCTTGGTACTTGCCAAGGTGTTTAGTGAAGTCTCCATCTTCTTGGCTAAGTGTGGTGAGGGACCTCTTTATTTCAAATACCCGAGTCAAGTTAGACACATTGCCATACACATTCTTGAGAGTTTCCCAGAGATCCCTTGCGGTTTCACAATAGGAATAGGCTTCAAGGATGGAAACTTCAAGGGAGCTTTGGAGTATGGCCAACACGGTTTGGTCTTCTTGAAACCATTTGGTTTCTTCAGCTAGAGCAACCGTTTCTTCTTCATTTGTGGAGTCTTCCTTTGGGGCAAGAGTTTTGTGAGTATGCTCCCAAAGTCCGCGGCTGCACAACGCGGTCCTTGCTGTCCTAGACCACAGCAAGTAGTTCTGTCCCTTCAAGATGATGGGAATGACGAGTTGTTTGTTTCTTTTAATTCACCACCTGGAAGACACTTCTCTTAGTAGTTCACCACCTGTTTCTTTTAATTCATGTTTTTCGGTTAAGCTTGATGCAATGTGGCATGCTAGGTTAGGTCACCCTCATTTTCGTGCACTAAAGCTTATGCTACCCAATGTTTCTTTTGAGAATTCTAGTTGTGAAGCTTGTATTCTAGGGAAACATTGCAAATCCGTTTTTCCTAAATCTACCACCATCTATGAAAAATGTTTTGATCTAATCCACTCAGATGTTTGGACCTCACCTTGCATATCTAGAGATAACAACAAATACTTTGTGACCTTTATAGATGAGAAGTCCAAATACACATGGCTCACCTTACTACCATCTAAAGATCGTGTGTTTGAGGCATTTACAAAATTTCAAAACTATGTTACTAACCATTATCAAGCTAATATTAAAATTTTGAGAACAGATAATGGAGGTGAATACATTAGCCATCAATTCAAGGAACACCTCTCTAAACATGGAATTTTGCACCAGACTTCTTGCCCATACAATCCACAGCAGAATGGCGTGGCCGAGAGAAAGAATAGGCATCTCATGGAGGTGGCCCGTTCCATGATGTTCCACACTAGTGTACCTAAACGTTTTTGGGGAGATGCGGTCATGACCGCTTGCTATTTAATCAACCGCATACCCACCAGGATCTTGGATGATCAATCACCGTTTCAGGTACTTAACAAAACTCCACCAGTGGTTGATTACCTTAGGGTATTTGGATGTGTGTGCTTTGTGTTGATTCCAGGAGAGCTAAGGAACAAGCTGGAAGCCAAAAGCACACGGTGTATCTTCATTGGGTATTCATCAAGTCAGAAAGGGTACAAGTGTTTTGACCCAACCACCAATAGAACCATGGTCTCCAGGGACGTAAGGTTCTTAGAGGAACAAGGATATCATGACAAACAGGACTGGGCCAGCCTGAAAGACCTTGCTAAGCCTTCCGATCAGGCAGCTAGCCTCCGGTTCCTCCTAGATCATCTGGACCATTATAGATCTACCCCACCATCAGGACAACACCCGCAGCCTTCACCTCCATCCGACCACACTCCTGCCGTGTCTAGCCATGAAGAAACCTCGGATTCACCAACTCCACATGTCGTGACTCACCCGGATCCTCCACAAGAGGACGGTCAGACCGTGGAGGCAGATGGAGAAGCTGGTCCACCAGCCCTTAGGCGAAGTACTAGACTGAGAAGGGATCCATCAAACTGGATCAACACCAGGGTGTACTATAATGCTCATGCCGTGGCCCATCCAGTTCAGGCAACATGCTCTCTTGCCCTTGTCCCATCTGATCATCAGGCCTTCCTTGGCAAAATTGAGAAAGACACCATTCCTTCGTCCTATGAGGAAGCCAAGCAACTGAAGGTTTGGCGAGATGCTGTTGCTGATGAAGTAGGGGCCATGGAACGAAACCACACATGGGACGAAGCTATTCTACCTAAAGGCAAACGTGCGGTCAGTTCCAAGTGGGTGTTCACTATCAAGTACCAGAGTAATGGAGATATAGAACGCTATAAGGCAAGACTGGTCGCTCGTGGGTTCACTCAAACATACGGCCAGGACTATGGTGACACATTTGCACCGGTAGCTAAGCTCCCAACAGTGAGGGTTGTCCTCTCCCTAGCCACCAACTTGTCCTGGGATTTATGGCAAATGGACGTCCGCAATGCTTTCCTTCAGGGGGAGCTTGAAGATGAAGTTTATATGACACCACCCCCTGGCCTTGATAACATTGTGGCACCCGGCAAGGTTCTTCGGTTGAGAAAAGCCATTTATGGCCTTAAACAGTCTCCCAGGGCTTGGTATCACAAGCTTAGCTTTACCCTTAGGGATCATGGCTTCAGACGATCTGAGGCTGATCACACATTGTTCACCCTCCAAAATGACCAAGGTATAGTTGTTGTCCTCATCTATGTAGATGATCTTATCATCTCCGGGGACAACCAGGTTGGTATTCAACATACTAAATCCTTTCTCAAATCCACCTTTGATATCAAAGACTTAGGGGAACTAAAGTATTTTCTTGGAATTGAAGTATGCCGCTCCTTGACAGGCCTTTTTCTTTCCCAACGAAAATACATTACTGATCTTCTCACTGAGACAGGTTATCTAGACGCCAAACCAGCCAAGTCACCTGTAGCAGATGACTACAAGGTCATTCGAGAGGGGGAGAATGCAGCTGAACTCTATGAAGATGTTGCACAATACAGACGGCTTGTGGGTAAGTTAATATACCTGACTATCACCAGACCTGATCTATGCTTTGCTGTGAATCAGGTCAGTCAGCACATGAAGACTCCTACAAAACATGACTGGAACATGGTTGAGAGGATCTTGCGGTACCTTAAAGGAAGCTTAGACCGTGGCATCTGGATGGGCAAGAACCAGGACACAGAAATAGTTGGGTACTGTGACGCAGACTGGGCTGGAGATAGAGTTGATAGGAAGTCCACAACCGGATATTGCACCTTCATAGGAGGCAACTTGGTCACTTGGAAGACCAAGAAGCAGAAAGTGGTGGCATGCTCAACAGCTGAAGCAGAGTACCGTGCAATGAGGAAATTAACAAATGAATTGACATGGCTGAAGGCACTCCTCAAGGATCTCAACATTGATCAAGATACTCCAATTACTATGCACTGTGACAACCAAGCAGCCATCCACATTGCAACCAACTCAGTCTTCCATGAAAGAACCAAGCACATAGAGGTGGATTGCCACAAAGTCAGGGAAAAGATTGAAGAAGGAGTGATCCTTCCTTGTTACACAAGGAGTGAAGACCAATTGGCTGACATCTTCACCAAGGCTGCCAGCTCCAAAGTTTGCTCTCACATATACAGCAAGCTTGGGCTGATAGACCTTCCACAGCCGTGATCTAGCCTTCCCTAATCCATAAACATCATACTCTTTTTCCCTCATCATAGTTTTCTCCCAAAGTGGTTTTTCTATGATGAGGTTTTTAATGAGGTGGTGCCTTATGGATTTCCAAGCTTAGCCTCTCCAATGCTAAGCTTGAGGGGGAGTATTGAGCAAGGCAATGACTTGAGCATCACGGGTTGTCATCATATTAAGCAAGGCATTGACTTGGGAATCACGGCTTAGGCTGTGCAGTTCAAGAATCGCCAGGTCCAGTGATGTGCAGCCCACTCTGAATTAATCTTATATGGCCTTGGTCCGCTTAGGAAAAGTTGTGACAATAAGGAAAGCTTCTAGAAGGAGAGTGAGGCTACAAATGGAGTCACGGGTGGAGAAGACCGTTGCTGAGCAGTCACTTTCACACCTTGGGCCTGCTCCCATGTCACTTTCCTATTTGAATTTCTCTATGTAATCCTCTGCCTATATTAAGGTCGAATCCCATATTGTAAGAGATACACTTTTAGCAATAAACTCTTCACTTTATTCTTCCTGTCTTCTCCCTCATTCTTCTTGTCGAGCTTCACCATGAAACTCACCTAATCTCTCCTTTTACTTCCGCAAAATCAACAAAGATATCTTAAAGGGACTTACACTCAAGGAGTTTGGATGGGAAAGAATAAGAATGCTGAGATCGTTGGCTACTGTGATGCTGATTGGGCTGGGGATAGGAAAGACAGGAAATCAACCACAGGATATTGCACCTTTATAGGAGGAAATCTTGTCACTTGGAAGACCAAGAAGCAGAAGGTAGTATCCTGCTCAAGTGCTGAAGCTGAGTACCGGGCCATGAGGAAACTAACCACTGAGTGTATATGGCTAAAGGCTCTCCTCAAAGACTTCAACATTGAAAGCAATACACCAATCACAATGCATTGTGACAACCAGGCGGCCATTCATATTGCATCCAATTCTGTCTTCCATGAACGCACTAAGCACATTGAAGTTGACTGCCACAAGGTGAGAGAGGCCGTGGCTCAAGGAATTATACTTCCATGCTATACCAAGAGTTCTGATCAATTGGCAGACATATTCACTAAGGCAGCAAGTGTAAAGGTTTGTGAGTTCATTCATTCAAAGCTTGGACTCACATCTCTCCCATTCCAGTAACTTCCCTATCAAGAAGGATTCATACTCTTTTTCCCTTAAAATGCTTTTGTCCCACTGGGTTTTGCATTTTAAGGTTTTTAATGAGGTGAATCCTCTTGGTGTCCAAGTTTTAATCATTCACCAATGATTTAAACTTGAGGGGGAGTGTTGGAATGAAGGTGCATTCAATCAAAGGAAATGAGGGTGCTAACGGCTAGTAGGATCTTCTAGAAGGGCTGGTGACTCATCCATGCCAGCACAAAAGGGGAAGGAAGCCGCCAGCACAAAAAGAGTCCTCTCATCTTTACCTAAAGTAGAAGCACCTAGGTTTATTTATTTTGCTATAAAAGGACCTCTAAGGCCTTCTCTTGTATTCAAGTAATTCGAATAATAAAAACATGTTTCTCATACTCTCTAAACTCCCTAAATCTCTCTAGCTCTCTAAAACTCTCTAAAACTCTATAAACTTGAATCTCTAAATCTTATATTTATAGCCACAGAATAGAGATAAGACAAAGGCACTTCACCAAATGGTGAAAGTGACAGCTCCTAACAGCTAGAAATTCAAATTGGTTAAGCCAACATGTGACTCTTCCTTCCCTCTCCAAACCCACGCCTAGGAGAGCTTCTAGAAGGTGTCTTGGACAGTTTTGGGCTTGTTTGGGCTTACTTAATTCAGGCCTTGTGTTGCACATGTGTGGACAGACCCTGGGCTTCACTTCATTATCTCAGCCTAATGCACAGACCTTGAACTTCTGATTTGGGCTTGGGCTTCATTAACTTTTTCAGCTTCAAGCCTAAGGCTTCAATCCAATACTCCCCCTCAAGCTTAGCCATGAGATGAATGGTTAAGCTTGGCACCATGAAGACCCACCTCATTAAAAACCTTAGAATGGAAAACCCATTGGGACAAAACCATACTAAGGGAAAAAGAGTGTGGACTCCATGATTAGGAGAATCATTGGCTGGGAAGGTTGATGAGTCCAAGTTTTGGGAGGATGGACTCACATACCTTGAGACTTGCAGCCTTGGTGAAAATGTCTGCAAGTTGATCTGAGCTTCTTGTGTAGCACGGTAAGATTATGCCTTGCTCCACTACTTGTCTGACCTTGTGACAGTCAACTTCAATGTGTTTGGTTCTCTCATGAAACACATTGTTGGATGCTATGTGTATGGCTTCTTGATTGTCGCAATGCATGGTGATTGGTGTTGAGACTTCTATGTTTAGATCCTTGAGAAGGTTCTTGAGCCAAGTGAGTTCTGTGGTCAGCTTTCTCATGGCACGATATTCAGCTTCAGCACTTGAGCAGGAGACCACTTTCTGCTTCTTTGTCTTCCAAGTGACTAGATTGCCTCCAATGAATGTGCAATAGCCGGTTGTTGATCTTCTGTCATTTCTGTCTCCAGCCCAATCAGCATCACAATATCCTACAATCTCTGAGCTCCCATTGCATCCCATCCAAATGCCTTGATCATGGGTTCCTTTGAGGTACCTCAAGATCCGGTCCACCATATTCCAGTGGTGCAATTTTGGAGCTTGCATATGTTGGCTGACCTGATTCACAGCAAAACACAAGTCAGGTCTAGTAATGGTTAGATAGATTAACTTACCAACCATCTTCCTATAGAGTTTGGTTTCTTCAAACGGTTCATCTCCAAGCTCCCCCTCACGTTCCACCTTATAGCCTTCCTCTAGGGGAGTCTTTGCTGGTTTGGCTTCTAACTTTCCTGCATCAGTTAGAAGATCAAGTGTGTACTTCCTTTGTGATAAGAAGAGGCCTTCTTTTGTTCGGCATACTTCTATCCCTAGGAAGTACTTAAGTTCACCTAAGTCTTTAATATCAAAAACAGACTTAAGATAATCTTTAGTAGATTGAATTCCTACCTTGTCATTCCCTGAGATGATTATATCATCTACATAAATGAGAACGACTACCATACCTGATTGGCTTTGGAGTGTGAAGAGAGTGTGATCAGCTTCAGACTTCCTAAAGCCTCTATCTCTCAGTGTCATACTCAACTTGTGGTACCAAGCTCTTGGTGATTGTTTAAGTCCATAGATAGCTTTTCTTAGCCTTAGAACCTTTCCTGGAGTTACTGTGTCTTCAAGACCAGGTGGAGGTGTCATATAGACTTCATCCTCTAATTGTCCTTGTAGGAAAGCATTCTTGACATCCATCTGCCATAACTCCCATTCAAGGTTAGTAGCAAGAGATAGAAGAACTCTTACAGTGTGTAGTTTGGCTACTGGTGCAAATGTATCATGGTAGTCTTCTCCATAGGTCTGAGTGAACCCTCTTGCTACCAATCTAGCCTTGTATCGTTCTATCTCTCCATTGCTTTTGTATTTGATGGTGAAGATCCATCTTGAGCTCACTGTCCTCTTGTCTTTAGGTAGATCAGCTTCATCCCAAGTGTGATTGATCTCCATGGCCTTACATTCAGCCTTAACTGCTTCTCTCCACACCTTATGCTCCTTAGCTTCCTCATAGTCTCTTGGAACCTGCCCTTGATCTAGAGCTGTTGTAAAGGCTTGGTGTTCTGAAGGAATATGAGCTAGAGAGCAAATCACTTGTGTTGGATGGGCTACTGCTTGTGCATTGTAGTAGACTCTGGTATTGATCCAATTTGAGGCTGGTTTCTTCTCCCTTTGGCTTCTCCTTAGCACCACTTGTTCTTCTTGATATTCTTCTTCCTCAGTCTGAACTTCTGGCGCATATTCTTCTTGATTATGGACACTAGAGCTTGCATCCTGGTCGTGTGATTCAGATGCAATCTCTTGTTCATCCTCTGTGCCCCCCTCATGATCAAGAGGAATAGCCGGGGCAACATCAAAAGGAGGAGGAGGAGGAGAAGTGGCTGGTGATGGAGAAGCAGCTGGTGCATTAGGGAATGAGATTCCTAGGTTCTCCATAAGATGTTTAAGATTGGTAGCTCGGTCTGATGGAGATTGGGAGAGATCTTTAAGATCATCCCAATTCTTATCTTCATAGAACCCCTTTGTTTCTCAAACTTCACATCTCGTGAGACTAGCACCTTTCTAGTCTCTGGATTGTAGCACTTGTATCCCTTTTGGGTAGTGGAATACCCTATAAACATGGCTTTCACACTTCTTGCTTCTAACTTATTCCTTTGTTCTCCTGGAATAAGAACATAACAAACACACCCAAAGACACGTAAGTGTGAAATAGATGGTTTACTCTTATTAAGTACCTCAAATGGGGATAAATCCTCCAAGATTTTTGTGGGGAGTCTATTGATGAGGTAGCAAGCGGTAACAAGTGCATCTCCCCAAAACTTCTTTGGGACATTGCTTTGGAACATGATAGACCGTGCCACTTCCATGAGATGCCTGTTCTTTCTTTCAGCCACTCCATTTTGTTGGGGCGTGTAAGGACAACTTGTTTGATGGATGATTCCATGTTTATCTAAGTGCTGTTTGAATGCTAGACTTGTATATTCCCCTCCATTATCTGATCTAAAAATTTTGATCTTGGCATTATAATGGTTAGTCACATACATTTGAAATTTAGTGAAGGCTTCTAGGACTCTATCTTTTGTTGGCAATAGTGTTACCCAAGTATATTTCGATTTTTGGTCTATGAATGTAACAAAGTATTTATGGTTGTCTCTAGATGTGCATGGTGAAGTCCAAACATCAGAATGAATGAGATCAAAGCAATTTTCATATATAGTTGTAGACTTAGGAAACACTGATTTACAATGTTTACCTAGTATACAAGCTTCACATTCATCATTTTTAAAAGACATACTTGGCAACAATAGTTCTAAAGCCCTAGAGTGAGGATGTCCTAATCTAGAATGCCAAATAGCACTATTAGCCTTATTCAAAACAGAGTTGAAAGCAACAGATAAAGAGAAATCTGGTTGTGTGTCTTCAAGCACATACAAGTCATCCTTGGACACTCCCTTTCCAAACACCTTATTAGTCTTAATATCCTGAAAGTAAACATCATTAGGACCAAATATAGCATAGCAATTAAGATCAGAGGTTGTTTTCTTAACACTTAGCAAGTTTGAGGTGAATGTGGGCATATAGAAGGCTGTTGATTCTTTATTAAACAATTTCAGGTTTCCAATTCCTCTTATTGGTATCTTATCACCATTAGCTATTACTACATCTCCTAAAGCCGGTTTCATATTGATAAGTAGATTTTTGTCACTAATCATGTGATGAGAAGCTCCTGAATCTACAATAAATGGCTTAGTGAGATTTAGAGCTTGAAAAGAGTTACCAGAGGTATTAGCTTCCTTAAGTGCTTTTATCAGTGCATCAAGGTCCGATTTTCTAACGAATTCTTGTTGAAATGTTGCAAGGGCTTTCCCTTCTTCATTGGTTGGCGTGGATGAGCTAGTGCTAGCCTTGGCTCTTGCCTCATGAGTTGCTTCTTGGGAGAGATTGGCCCTTGGTTAGTTTACCCATTTTGGCTTTAAGTGTGGATGGAGAATCCAACACTTGTCCTTAGTGTGGCCTTCTTTCTTGCAATAATCACAGAATCCTCTTCTTTCCCCACGGTTCAAGCCTCCTTTCTGGTAGGTGTTTGCCTTGTTGGCTGTGATGAGCTCTCCTTTGCCTCCAAAGAGGCCTAATGATCCTTGTTCCTTCTGAATCTTATTGCATACTTCTTCAAGACTTGGAAGAGTGTCTGACCTTAAGATATGCTTGATAAGATCATTGTAAGTTGGGTTTAGAGTCAAGAGGAGTCCAAAGACCTTATCTTGCTCACGTCTTTCATTTAGCACCTTGGGATCCATGGTGCTTGGTCTAAGCACCAAAGTGTTGAGTGAACTCCATGTTTTCTTGAGTTAACTCATTAATGGCCTTCTTTACTTCAAAGACACGACTGAGATTGGAAGTATTGCCATAAACATTTTGAAGTGTCTCCCATAACTCCTTGGCTGTCTCACAATAAGAATAAGCTTCAAGGAGAGATGCTTCAAGGGAGTTTTGGATCACGGATAGCACCAGTTGGTCTTCTTGAAACCACCGGTCTTTATTCATGATGGCGACTTCTTGGCCACCTTCTTCAGTCATGGCAATGGAAGTTTCACTCTTGAGGATGTGGCTCCATAAGCCACGGCTACACAACACTGTCTTGGTGGTTCTAGCCCATAAAAGGTAGTTGACCCCTTTTAGTGTCACTGGAACAACCACTCTTGAACTTTCCATGGTGTTTACACACGTTTTTGTTTGAATTTGACCTAGGGACTGTTGGGTATAGCTATTAACCACTGGATGAAAGCAAATGGTAAGGGTTTTGAGAAAGTGGTTTGTTTGGAAAGAGAGTTGAGTAGCTGAATTGAGGAATGGAGTGAGTAATTCTCAAGTATTAACCTATCCTAACCTCTCACAACTCAGCACCACTTGGTTTTGAGGATTGATTAATCTCAGAGTGAGTAGATTAGAAAAAGTTATTGCAAGAGTAGATTGAGAAAGTGGTTTGTTTGGGAAGAGAGTTGAGTAATTCTCAAGAAATAACCTATCCTAACCTCTCACAACTCAGCACCACATGGTTTTGAGGATTAATTAATCTCAGAGTGAGTAGATTAGAACAAGTTATTGCAAGAGTAAACAGAGAATTTGCTTGATCAAAAATCAAGCTCTGATACCATGTTAGAATTTGCAGAATAATAGTTAGAATAGGTAGGAGAGTTTCTGGGTTTATATTTGATAATGGAAGAACAAGAGTGAGAATAATAGAGAGAGATTGTGAGACAGAGAGTATGGAAGGAGGATTCTATTTCCTTGATTGATTTATGGTGAGCATACAATGTATTTATAGCCAGAGAATAGAGATAAGACAAAGGCACTTCACCAAATGGTGAAAGTGACAGCTCCTAACAGCTAGAAATTCAAATTGGTTAAGCCAACATGTGACTCTTCCTTCCCTCTCCAAACCCACGCCTAGGAGAGCTTCTAGAAGGTGTCTTGGACAGTTTTGGGCTTGTTTGGGCTTACTTAATTCAGGCCTTGTGTTGCACATGTGTGGACAGACCCTGGGCTTCACTTCATTATCTCAGCCTAATGCACAGACCTTGAACTTCTGATTTGGGCTTGGGCTTCATTAACTTTTTCAGCTTCAAGCCTAAGGCTTCAATCCAATACAATGATCGTGATATGAACCTGTCAATCAGTGAACCGCCTTCTCCAGTACATCCTTCTAGTCCTCTTGTTCATACGGGGGGAGAGTCTGCTGCTTATGATCAAGAGGACCCGAGAACAGACATCCTAGTTTCTGCATCAAAAAGACCGAGAGAGCAGCCTACTCTTGTACAAGCTTTGGAAGAAGAAGAAGAGATCACAACTCAGGAAGAAACGGTGGCCCTTCGAAGGAGTACAAGACAGAAGTTCCCGGCCTCCAACTGGAAGAATACTAGGGTGTATTACAATCATAATGCGATTGTTCATCAAGATCAAGGGGTATGTAACTTAGTTTGTATACCTTCTAACCATGTTGCTTTCACTGTAAGTTTGGATCATGAACTTATCCCTAAGATTTATGAAGAAGCTATAGAAATAAAAGAACAAGCCATTCAAAATGAAAAGCATGCTATGGAGAAGAATCAAACATATGCACCAGCTACTCTACCTAAGGGTAAAAAGGCTATAAGTTCTAAATGGATCTTTACTATTAAATATAAAAGCAATGGTGAGATAGATAGGTATAAAGCTAGGTTGGTTGCTAGAGGTTTTACACAAACTTATGGTGAGGACTATAGGGATACATTTGCTCCTGTAGCTAAATTACATTCTGTAAATGTTGTTCTCTCTCTTGCTACTAACTTGGACTGGGAGTTATGGCAAATGGATGTTAAGAATGCTTTCTTGCAAGGAGAACTAGAGGAAGAGGTGTATATGACACCACCACCAGGTTTGGAAGACCAAGTTGGAAATGGCAACACACTGAGATTAAGAAAAGCCATCTATGGTTTGAAACAATCTCCCAGAGCTTGGTACCATAAGCTGAATGTGACTTTAAGAGACAGAGGCTTCAGAAGGTCAGAAGTTGAACACACTCTATTTACACTTCAAAGTAAGAATGGGATTATTGTTATTCTCATTTATGTTGATGACATAATCATCTCTGGAAGTGATAAAGAAGGAATAGCCTCTACTAAAGATTATCTAAAGAGTGTGTTTGATATTAAAGATTTAGGAGAACTTAAGTACTTCTTAGGTATTGAAGTATATAGGTTTAAGGAAGGTTTATTTCTTTCACAAAGGAAGTATGTTTTGGATTTACTAACATCCACAGGAATGCTAGAGGCTAAACCAGCTAAAACTCCATTAAAAGAAGGATACAAAGTTGAACTTCAGGGGGAGCTTGAAGATGACAATTTCCAAGAGGCAAAATTGTATAGGAAAGTTGTTGGTAAACTAATATACTTAACTATCACCAGACCTGACTTGTGTTTTGCAGTTAACCAAGTATCTCAGCATATGCAAGAGCCAAAAACAAGACATTGGGAGATGATTCATAGGATTTTGAGATACTTAAAAGGAACTTATGATAGTTTTAGAAGTTTAGGAAGAGTGGAGAGAGTTTAGGCGAGAGATTGAGTGAACACATATTATTAGAATAGGATTTCTTGATTACAAAGAGAGACCTTAATGATCCTTTTATATAGAAATAGATAACCTAGAAGCGACTACTTTAGGTAAGAGTGTGAGCTTCCTCTTTAGTGCTGGCGCCTCTTTCCCCTTTTGTGCTGGCAGAGGTGAGTCACCAATCCTTCTAGAAGATTCATTACTAGCCGTTAACACTCCTTCCCTTGGTGAATTGCTTACTCATTCCAACACTCCCCCTCAAGTTTTACATCATTGGTGAATGATTAAAACTTGGACATCAAGAGGATTCACCTCATTAAAAACCTTAGAATGCAAAACCCAGTGGGAGAAAAACATTCTAAGGGAAAAAGAGTATGAATCCTTCATGATAGGGAAGTTACTGGAATGGTAGAGTTGTGAGTCCAAGCTTAGTATGAATGAACTCACAAACCTTCAAACTTGCCGCCTTGGTGAAGATATCAGCCAATTGATCAGAACTTCTTGTATAGCATGGAAGTATGATTCCTTTCTCCACAGCCTCTCTAACTTTGTGGCAGTCCACCTCAATATGCTTGGTTCATTCATGGAAGACTGAATTGGATGCAATATGAATGGCTGCCTGATTATCACAATGCATTGTGATAGGTGTGCTGCTTTCAATGCTGAAGTCTTTGAGAAGAGCCTTTAGCCATATACACTCGGTAGTTAACTTCCTCATAGCCCTATATTCAGCTTCAGCACTTGAACAGGATACTACTTTCTGCTTCTTGGTCTTCCAAGTGACAAGATTACCACCTATGAAGGTGCAATAACCAGTAGTTGATCTTCTGTCTTTCCTATCCCCAGCCCAATCAGCATCACAATAGCCAACTACTTCAGTGTTTCCATTCTTTCCCATCCATATTCCCTGAGTGTAAGTCCCTTTCAAGTATCTCAGAATGCGTTGTATCATCATCCAATGATTCTTCCCAGGGGCTTTCATATACTGACTTACCTGATTCACAGCAAAGCACAAGTCAGGTCTTGTAATTGTCAGATATATGAGCTTACCAACAAGTTTCCTGTATAGCTTCGGATCCTCAAATGTCTCTTCATCTTGCTCCCCCTCAGTTTTAGCCTTGTAACCATCTTCTAAGGGCGTTCTTGCTGCTTTTGAATCCATCATTCCTGCATTAGTTAGTAAGTCTACAATGTATTTCCTCTGAGATATAAACAACCCATCTTTAAACCTGCAGACTTCAATACCCAAGAAATATTTGAGTTCACCAAGATCTTTAATATCAAACATAGCTTTAAGATATTCTTTTGTAGCAGAAATTCCTACCTTGTCATTCCCAGAGATGATAATATCATCCACATAAATGAGAATGACAACTATACCTTCTTGGCTATGTAAGGTGAACAAGGTGTGATCGGATTCTGATCTCCTGAAACCTCTGTCTCTTAGAGTGACGTTCAACTTGTGATACCAGGCCCTAGGTGACTGTTTAAGGCCATAGATTGCCTTTCTTAATCTAAGGACTTTCCCTGGTGCAACTGAATCTTCTAATCCAGGTGGAGGGGTCATGTAGACTTCTTCTTCTAATTCTCCTTGAAGGAATGCGTTTTTGACATCCATCTGCCATAGTTCCCAGTCTAAGTTTGCAGCAAGAGACAAAACAACTCTGATTGTATGCATTTTTGCTACTGGAGCAAATGTGTCTCTGTAATCTTCTCCATAGGTCTGGGTGAATCCTCTTGCTACCAGTCTGGCCTTATATCTCTCAATCTCCCCATTACTTTTGTATTTGATGGTGAAAATCCATCTAGAGCTCACTGCCTTCTTTCCTTTTGGTAAGTCTGCTTCATCCCATGTATGATTTTTCTCCATTGCAGTTCTTTCTGCTCCCACGGCATCTCTCCAGACTTTTAGCTCCTTAGCTTCATCATAAGTCTTGGGAACTAACTCTTGATCTAGACTGCCTGTGAAAGCCAGATGTTGTTGTGGAATATGGACCATGTTGCAAACCGCTTGAGTAGGATGAGCCACTGCATTACTATTGTAGTAAACTCTCGTGTTCTTCCAGTTTGCTGGAGGAAATCGTTGTCTAGTGCTTCTCCGGAGTTCTAATGATGCTGGTACTTCATGCGAGTGTTGATGTTGATCATTGGTATTTCCAGAACTCGAACCACCTTCAGCTTCTGAGTTTCCTTCAGAGTTACTTGGACCGGTTTGTGACTCAGGTTCAGATTCTCTTCTTTGGATGTTGTTTGAATTAGTAGCTGAATTTTCATCCTCCTCATCATGACCATAGTCTTGTTGTCCCCCCTCAGGATGAAGAGGATGATGCTGCGAATGCTGATGAGTGTCTGGACCAAAAAAGAATATACCCAGGTTCTCTAAGATCTTCTTTAAATTCTCAGCCTGGTTGGGCGATTGAGAAGATATGTCTTTGATAGACTCCCTCGTACCATCCGAGAAATAGCTTTTGTCTTCAAGAAACTTAACATCCCGGGAGATAAGAACACGGTTGGTATCAGTATTGTAGCACTTGTACCCTTTCTGTGTGGTTGAATATCCAAGAAACATGGCCTTTGTGCTCCTAGCCTCTAACTTGTTCCTCTGTTCCCCTGGGATCAACACATAGCAAACACATCCAAACACTCTAATATGATCAAGATGAGGTTTGGTTTTAGTAAGTACCTCAAACGGTGAAATGTCATGAAGGATTTTGGTCGGAAGTCTGTTGATTAAGTAGCAAGCCGTAACTAAGGCATCACCCCAAAACTGTTTAGGAACCTTCCTATGAAACATCATGGCTCTAGTCACCTCCATTAAGTGTGTTTTTCCTCTCAGCAACTCCATTCTGCTGAGGGGTATAGGGACAACTTGTCTGGTGCTCAATTCCATGTTTGTTGAGATAGTGTTTAAAGGCCTGGCTAGTATACTCTCCACCATTATCTGATCTTAGACATTTAACTTTAGCATCATATTGGTTAGTCACATACTTGTTAAAACTCATAAACGCTTCAAGAACTCTACCCTTAGATGGCATTAAGGTAACCCAAGTGTATTTTGACTTCTCATCTATGAAACTAACAAAATACTTGTGATTATCTCTAGAGACACATGGGGCAGTCCAAACATCAGAGTGAACAAGATCAAAGCAGTTTTCATACATTGTTTGAGACTTAGGAAAAACAGACCTACAGTGTTTTCCAAGGATACAAGCTTCACATAATTCATTATTGAAAGACATCCTAGGGAACATTAACTCTAGTACTTTAAGATGAGGATGACCAAGCCTAGCATGCCACAAATCACCATTCATCTTAGAATTATTGAAATTTGAAAAACAGGAAGCTAAACGACTAGGAGAACTAGGAGATAAGTCTTCAAGCACATATAGATCATTTCTGGTAACACCTTGTCCAAGAATCTCCTTAGTTTCAATATCCTGAAACACAAAGTCATTAGGCCCAAAGATAGCATGACAGTTTAAATCGGTTGTAGCTCTCTTGACAGATAGAAGGTTAGAAGTGAATGAGGGCATATAAAAGGCTCTAGATTCCTTATTGAATAATCTAAGATCACCTATTCCTTCTATTGGCACATTTGTTCCATTTGCTATCAAGACATTCCCTACAGCCGGTTCAATGTTCTTAATCAAATTCATATCACTGATCATATGGTGAGATGCCCCTGAATCTACAATTAATGGTTTAGTCTTAGTGAAAGCATTAAATGAGGCATGTAATGATCTACCAACAATCGCATTACCAGAGTTGTCTTTGAATGCTTTGATGAGAGCTTCAAGATCGGATTTCCTGACATACTCTGACTGCATTGGTTGGTATGGCACCATATGAGCTGGATGAGTTTGAGAACTTCCAATGCATGATGAACTTGAGGAGCTGGCTTGTTGATTAGAGCTAGCTGGGCCGTGAGCGATTTGGTATGGGAGGTTCTTCTTGGGATAGTATCCAGTTTCCTGAGTGAAATGAGCTCTAGGAACTTCCTTCCACTTGTTTGGCTTGAGATGTGGATGAAGAATCCAACACTTATCTCTGGAATGTCCTTTCCGTTTACAATGATCACACATTATGCTCTTCTTGTCTTCCGGTTTGTAAAACCCTTTATTTGCTGAGATGGGTTCTTCTTCAGTCTTGTATGTGCTTTTGTGAGCCGTGAGAAGGTCACCTTTTCTTCCAAACAATCCATTTGATCCGGATTCCTTCTGTATTTGAGAGCATACATCTTCAAGGGAAGGGAGTTTATCTGCCCTCAAGATGTGTTTAATGAGATCGTTGTATGTGGGACTGAGAATCATGAGAAGGCTAAAGACTTTATCTTGTTCCCGCCTTTCCTTAATGACTTCAGGATCAAAGGACACAGGTCGGAGCATATCTAATTCTGCCCATAAGGAACTGAACTTCCCAAACAAGGAGGTGAAGTCTGGATCTTCTTGACTTAGATTGTTGATGGCCTGCTTGACTTGAAAGATCCTGCTAAGGTTGGAGGTGTTGCCATAGACCTTCTTGAGAATAGTCCATAGTTCCATTGATGTTTCACAGTGTGAGTAGGACTCCAGGATTGGACCATCTAAGGAGTTTTGCAGAACGGATAGGACATATAGGTCCTCCTGATGCCACTTTCGCTCATCCGTGATGACCATTTCATCACCATCTTCATTCTGGATTAGACTAGGAGGTGCTTCATTGAATAGGAGATGATCTCCCAAACCCCGGCCTCCAAGAGCAGTCTTTATCATGCGAGACCATAAGACATAGTTTAAACCTTTAAGGATCACTGGAACGGCTATTTGGCGAGTGTTCTCCATGAGGAAGGTTTTAGGTCCGTACAACAATGGTGGATAAAGCTTGGTCTTCACGGTAAGGCAAAGATCACTGTTGTTTGAGTAGATTGATGATTGGCTCTGGCAAGAAGACTTAAAATGGGACGAAAAGAGCCTCCTTTACTTAGTCTGGAACTTCAGCTGTAAAACCCTCGAACTTGTACGGACAGATACAAGACCCTCAGACTTGAATCATGAAGCAAAATGTCTTCTTTTGGTCTTAAATGACTTTACCGGATGCAGGAAGGAAGGGTTTGATGAGAAAGGAGACAAGAGGAGCTGCCTTTGAGGAGATTAGAAAGGTGTACGGATTCTGGGTTTCAACAGCCCGATGAGGAAGATGAATACGGCTCAGTGAAGGAGGTTGAAAGATGGCTCCTTTTGAAAGTATTTTGAACCGTGAAGCTTTAAGTAGCCTTTTAGTTCTTCTTTTGAGTAGAAACAAGTTTCAAACTTGTGGAATATGAGCTATGGTCCGTACATCAATGGCCGCGAGAGAAAGAGCAAGAACTGGTCCCAGCAAAGACTACTATAATCCGCATGATACCCACATCTAGTCTTCCTCAACTCATCACCAATGGTTCTGAGGATCTTAGATCTCAGAGAGGATAGGTTAGAACATGTTTACCATAGATTAAGTGCTTTAAGAACCAGAGAAGAAAAGATTTGCGGATTGATAACCTAGAGGAAATAAGAGTTTACGAATGATTCAGGGAAGATTTGTGATCATTTGCTCTGATACCATGATAGTTTTAGAAGTTTAGGAAGAGTGGAGAGAGTTTAGGCGAGAGATTGAGTGAACACATATTATTAGAATAGGATTTCTTGATTACAAAGAGAGACCTTAATGATCCTTTTATATAGAAATAGATAACCTAGAAGCGACTACTTTAGGTAAGAGTGTGAGCTTCCTCTTTAGTGCTGGCGCCTCTTTCCCCTTTTGTGCTGGCAGAGGTGAGTCACCAATCCTTCTAGAAGATTCATTACTAGCCGTTAACACTCCTTCCCTTGGTGAATTGCTTACTCATTCCAACAACTTATGATCAAGGTATATGGATGGGAAATAATGGAAACACAAATGTAGTTGGTTATTGTGATGCAGATTGGGCAGGTGATAGGAAGGACAGGAGGTCTACAACCGGATACTGTACTTTGATAGGTGGGAACTTAGTGACTTGGAAGACAAAGAAACAGAAGGTTGTATCATGTTTGAAAGTTTTAGAAGTTTAGGAAGAATGGAGAAAGTTTAGGCGAGAGATTGAGTGAACACATATTATTAGAATAGGATTTCTTGAATACAAAGAGAGACCTTAATGATCCTTTTATACAGAAATAGATAACCTAGAAGCGACTACTTTAGGTAAGAGTGTGAGCTTCCTCTTTAGTGCTGGCGCCTCTTTCCCCTTTTGTGCTGGCAGAGGTGAGTCACCAATCCTTCTAGAAGATTCATTACTAGCCGTTAACACTCCTTCCCTTGGTGAATTGCTTACTCATTCCAACACTCCCCCTCAAGTTTTACATCATTGGTGAATGATTAAAACTTGGACATCAAGAGGATTCACCTCATTAAAAACCTTAGAATGCAAAATCCAGTGGGAGAAAAACATTCTAAGGGAAAAAGAGTATGAATCCTTCATGATAGGGAAGTTACTGGAATGGTAGAGTTGTGAGTCCAAGCTTAGTATGAATGAACTCACAAACCTTCAAACTTGCCGCCTTGGTGAAGATATCAGCCAATTGATCAGAACTTCTTGTATAGCATGGAAGTATGATTCCTTTCTCCACAGCCTCTCTAACTTTGTGGCAGTCCACCTCAATATGCTTGGTTCGTTCATAGAAGACTGAATTGGATGCAATATGAATGGCTGCCTGATTATCACAATGCATTGTGATAGGTGTGCTGCTTTCAATGCTGAAGTCTTTGAGAAGAGCCTTTAGCCATATACACTCGGTAGTTAACTTCCTCATAGCCCTATATTCAGCTTCAGCACTTGAACAGGATACTACTTTCTGCTTCTTGGTCTTCCAAGTGACAAGATTACCACCTATGAAGGTGCAATAACCAGTAGTTGATCTTCTGTCTTTCCTATCCCCAGCCCAATCAGCATCACAATAGCCAACTACTTCAGTGTTTCCATTCTTTCCCATCCATATTCCCTGAGTGTAAGTCCCTTTCAAGTATCTCAGAATGCGTTGTATCATCATCCAATGATTCTTCCCAGGGGCTTTCATATACTGACTTACCTGATTCACAGCAAAGCACAAGTCAGGTCTTGTAATTGTCAGATATATGAGCTTACCAACAAGTTTCCTGTATAGCTTCGGATCCTCAAATGTCTCTTCATCTTGCTCCCCCTCAGTTTTAGCCTTGTAACCATCTTCTAAGGGCGTTCTTGCTGCTTTTGAATCCATCATTCCTGCATTAGTTAGTAAGTCTACAATGTATTTCCTCTGAGATATAAACAACCCATCTTTAAACCTGCAGACTTCAATACCCAAGAAATATTTGAGTTCACCAAGATCTTTAATGTCAAACATAGCTTTAAGATATTCTTTTGTAGCAGAAATTCCTACCTTGTCATTCCCAGAGATGATAATATCATCCACATAAATGAGAATGACAACTATACCTTCTTGGCTATGTAAGGTGAACAAGGTATGATCGGATTCTGATCTCCTGAAACCTCTGTCTCTTAGAGTGACGTTCAACTTGTGATACCAGGCCCTAGGTGACTGTTTAAGGCCATAGATTGCCTTTCTTAATCTAAGGACTTTCCCTGGTGCAACTGAATCTTCTAATCCAGGTGGAGGGGTCATGTAGACTTCTTCTTCTAATTCTCCTTGAAGGAATGCGTTTTTGACATCCATCTGCCATAGTTCCCAGTCTAAGTTTGCAGCAAGAGACAATACAACTCTGATTGTATGCATTTTTGCTACTGGAGCAAATGTGTCTCTGTAATCTTCTCCATAGGTCTGGGTGAATCCTCTTGCTACCAGTCTGGCCTTATATCTCTCAATCTCCCCATTACTTTTGTATTTGATGGTGAAAATCCATCTAGAGCTCACTGCCTTCTTTCCTTTTGGTAAGTCTGCTTCATCCCATGTATGATTTTTCTCCATTGCAGTTCTTTCTGCTCCCACGGCATCTCTCCAGACTTTTAGCTCCTTAGCTTCATCATAAGTCTTGGGAACTAACTCTTGATCTAGACTGCCTGTGAAAGCCAGATGTTGTTGTGGAATATGGACCATGTTGCAAACCGCTTGAGTAGGATGAGCCACTGCATTACTATTGTAGTAAACTCTCGTGTTCTTCCAGTTTGCTGGAGGAAATCGTTGTCTAGTGCTCCTCCGGAGTTCTAATGATGCTGGTACTTCATGCGAGTGTTGATGTTGATCATTGGTATTTCCAGAACTCGAACCAACTTCAGCTTCTGAGTTTCCTTCAGAGTTACTTGGACCGGTTTGTGACTCAGGTTCAGATTCTCTTCTTTGGATGTTGTTTGAATTAGTAGCTGAATCTTCATCCTCCTCATCATGACCATAGTCTTGTTGTCCCCCCTCAGGATGAAGAGGATGATGCTGCGAATGCTGATGAGTGTCTGGACCAAAAGAGGATATACCCAGGTTCTCTAAGATCTTCTTTAAATTCTCAGCCTGGTTGGGCGATTGAGAAGATATGTCTTTGATAGACTCCCACGTACCATCCGAGAAATAGCTTTTGTCTTCAAGAAACTTAACATCCCGGGAGATAAGAACACGGTTGGTATCAGTATTGTAGCACTTGTACCCTTTCTGTGTGGTTGAATATCCAAGAAACATGGCCTTTGTGCTCCTAGCCTCTAACTTGTTCCTCTGTTCCCCTGGGATCAACACATAGCAAACACATCCAAACACTCTAATATGATCAAGATGAGGTTTGGTTTTAGTAAGTACCTCAAACGGTGAAATGTCATGAAGGATTTTGGTTGGAAGTCTGTTGATTAAGTAGCAAGCCGTAACTAGGGCATCACCCCAAAACTGTTTAGGAACCTTCCTATGAAACATCATGGCTCTAGTCACCTCCATTAAGTGTCTGTTTTTCCTCTCAGCAACTCCATTCTGCTGAGGGGTATAGGGACAACTTGTCTGGTGCTCAATTCCATGTTTGTTGAGATAGTGTTTAAAGGCCTGGCTAGTATACTCCCCACCATTATCTGATCTTAGACATTTAACTTTAGCATCATATTGGTTAGTCACATACTTGTTAAAACTCATAAACGCTTCAAGAACTCTACCCTTAGATGGCATTAAGGTAACCCAAGTGTATTTTGATTTCTCATCTATGAAACTAACAAAATACTTGTGATTGTCTCTAGAGACACATGGGGCAGTCCAAACATCAGAGTGAACAAGATCAAAGCAGTTTTCATACATTGTTTGAGACTTAGGAAAAACAGACCTACAGTGTTTTCCAAGGATACAAGCTTCACATAATTCATTATTGAAAGACATCCTAGGGAACATTAACTCTAGTACTTTAAGATGAGGATGACCAAGCCTAGCATGCCACAAATCACCATTCATCTTAGAATTATTGAAATTTGAAAAACAGGAAGCTAAACGACTAGGAGAACTAGGAGATAAGTCTTCAAGCATATATAGATCATTTCTGGTAACACCTTGTCCAAGAATCTCCTTAGTTTCAATATCCTGAAACACAAAGTCATTAGGCCCAAAGATAGCATGACAGTTTAAATCGGTTGTAGCTCTCTTGACAGATAGAAGGTTAGAAGTGAATGAGGGCATATAAAAGGCTCTAGATTCCTTATTGAATAATCTAAGATCACCTATTCCTTCTATTGGCACATTTGTTCCATTTGCTATCAAGACATTCCCTACAGCCGGTTCAATGTTCTTAATCAAATTCATATCACTGATCATATGGTGAGATGCCCCTGAATCTACAATTAATGGTTTAGTCTTAGTGAAAGCATTAAATGAGGCATGTAATGATCTACCAACAATCGCATTACCAGAGTTGTCTTTGAATGCTTTGATGAGGGCTTCAAGATCGGATTTCCTGACATACTCTGACTGCATTGGTTGGTATGGCACCATATGAGCTGGATGAGTTTGAGAACTTCCAATGCATGATGAACTTGAGGAGCTGGTTTGTTGATTAGAGCTAGCTGGGCCGTGAGCGATTTGGTATGGGAGGTTCTTCTTGGGATAGTATCCATTTTCCTGAGTGAAATGAGCTCTAGGAACTTCCTTCCACTTGTTTGGCTTGAGATGTGGATGAAGAATCCAACACTTATGATGAGGACATCGGAACCGCAACAACGTCAAACGAGCCAGACTTGGAGGATCTTACGCTGCAAGTGCCAAGTGGACCGATCACACGTCAAAGAGCAAAGGCAATTAGCTTCAAATTCAACCATTTCGTGAAGCATTTGCTGGAGCGGAAAGAAGACGGACCAGACACAACTAACTGGACCACCAGCTCAGCTAAGCTCGGATCACTACCACTTCTCACCGGTGATCTTCTTCATGCACGACCAGCTTCACTTGGTGTCTTTACTATCACTAAGTAAAGACACCGTAAAATCATGCTAAGGAATTGTACTCTTTTTCCTACTTTCGGTTTTGTCCCACTGGGTTTTCCGAAAGAGGTTTTAACGAGGCAACACCCTTAGTGTGTTTAGAGTAGAAAACTTATTTTTCTTCTCTAATTTTTGGCCTTCTTTTTGATAGGCCTTTTATTCTTTTTTTCATATTTTTCTTCTTTTTATTTTGTCCAAAGTTGGTCCAAATGTTTAGGGCCCATTTTTTATGCATTGTATTTGTTGTTTTTGAGTTTTGGGCCAAGTTTCTGTATAAGGCAAGAGGAAATTCGCCCAGAAACTTATTGACAGCACTATTTAAACTCTTTAGGTCAATTAATAACAATTAGAACTTTTATGAACAAAACCTTGAGTCTAAACCTAGCTAGCCGTCGAGTAGAATTCTTAGAATTTGTGAACCTTCAAACCACTAACGTGTTTGCAGGATCATCCTTGGTGTATCTCGATCAATCCATAGTTCGAGTGGTCCAATTCGCTTCCCCATCTCGTGATTGTTCAGAATCGAGATTCTCTTCTTATCAAACACAACACGATCCTGATCCAGGCTTGTATCATCTTTGGTATCAGAGCTGAAGCTCCTGACGCAGGGTAGTGTATAAACCCTATCCCTTGTTTTCTTTTTGTTATTTTTCATTTGTTTGTCAAGTGTTTTAGGTTTAAATCATAATCTGGTATCTATCATTCGCGATCCATCACTCACCATCAACGATCAACCTACATCCACGCGATCTGCACAAGGTAAGAAGAGGTGAGGTTCTCCTTTTTCATTACTTTCATTCGCTTGCATCCTTAAATCATAATTTGCATTAGTTTGTTTTTTTTTTTTCATTGTTTATTCTAATTAACAAAAAAAAAAAAAAAAAAAAATTGGTTGTTAGCGTAAAGAGGAGAAAAAAAAAACAAAAAAAAAAGAAATTTGAATTTGAATTTTGAATTCACGTAAAAAAAAAAAAAAAAAAAAAAAGTTAAAAAAAAAAAAAATTGTTTGCGTGTGAGAATAGAGGGGGAGGAAAAAAAAAATTTTAATTTAAATTATTAATTTGTTAAATTTAGATTAGATTAGCTATTTTTTTGGATTAGGTTAGAATAGCTATTTTTAGGGTTTTAAAATTCCATGCAATTAAAGATTTTAGGATAATTTTATCATATAGTTTTTATTTGCATAATTTTAGGTTTCTAGGGTTTTAGTTTAAGTTCACCAAAAAAAAAAAAAAAAAAAAAATTATTTATTTATTTATTTATTTATTTATTTATTTATTTTTTTTGCATAATTTTAACATATAGATTTTTTTTATTTTATATTTTATTTGCATAAATTTAGCATATAGTTTTTTTTTATTTGCATTAATTTATTACTTAGTTTTTTTATTTGCATTAAACTTAGGCTAAAATTTTGTCATATAGTTTATTTACATTAAATTTGTCAAAAAAAAAAAAAAAAATTATTAGGGTTTTTAACTTTTAAAATTTGCATTAGAAGTCCCTAGGTCAATTAGAAATTGTTTAAGAAGTCCCTAGATTAAGTTTATTTGCATACTAGGTCCTAGGTTTAATTTCATATTAAGTCCCTAGATTAAGTTTATTTGCATCTTAAGTCCTTAGATTAAATTTATTTGCATATTAAGTCCTTAGATTAAGTTTATTTGCATACTAAGTCCTTAAATTAAATTTATTTACATATTAAGTCCTTAGGTTAAATTTATTTGCATACTAGGTCTCTAGATCAAAATTATTTGCATAATTAATCCTTAGAAAAAAAAAAAATTGCATAACTAGTTCTTAAGTTCTTTTTTTTATTCCGGTTCTCCTCAAGAAAGACGGAATGTCCGACAAGTCGGACTCTGCTGATGTCAACAGTGCCATGTTGCACATGTTGACAAATCTGAGTGGTCAAATCCATGCTATGGCTGCGGGCATAGACCGACTAGGTGAGCTCCTAGTGGCGACGAGAGCCGAGATCCCGGAATCAGCTCGTCAAAGAGCAGCTCGCGGATACGGAGAACATCAAGCCCCACCACCGCCATTTTATGCTCATACACCGCCGCCACCACCACCATATCAACCGCCACCACCGGAGTTTCAACCTCCACCGCCGCCACCACCACCTCCGCAAGCTCCCGATGTTAAGCTTTCTACACCGACCTTTGCCGGAAGGGTGGATCCCGAAGCTTATCTGGATTGGGAAAGACGGATGGAGCATATCTTCGAATATTATAGATATGCTGATCCGAGGAGAGTCGCCTTAGCAACGGCTCAGTTCACTGACCATGCTCTTACATGGTGGGACCGAGAATGTACCGAAAGAAGGAAAAATCGGTACGGAAACATAATAGCTTGGGAAGAGCTCAAGTATATTATGAGAAGACGATATGTTCCACCACACTTTCACCGAGATATGCAAAAACGTTTCCGACGTTTGACTCAAGAAAATAAAAGTGTGGAGGAATATTACGAGGAGTTCGAGCATCTGCGGAACCGTTTGGAGATCGAGGATTCTCTAGAGAGCTTAATGGCGCAATTTGTTGACGGATTGCAAGAACGAATTTCTCGGAAAGTGGAGAGACATACTTATCATGATCTCGGAGAGTTACTTCATTTAGCTATTCAGATCGAGAACCAGAACAAGCGCAAGTCAGCGACTATTTCTCGACCAAAAACTACCTGGAATCCGATTTTCAAACCAACAGAGGGGAGTAGTACTCAGTCGCCAGCAGACAACCGATTTAAGGCTAAAGTGAGTGATTTCACAAAGGCCATTAGAACCGGTCCTAGTGCTTCTCAGCCGACGCCAACTACAACAGCTCCGGTACAACGGAGTCGAGACATCCTTTGCTTTAAATGCAACGGAAGAGGACACATGGCGAGAGAGTGTCCTAACCAACGAGTCATGATTATTACTCAAGCTGGAGAGTACGAATCGCAAGATGAAGAAGATGACGAACCACACCAGCATCGAGACCAAGAGGACGTTGAGTACCCGGACTCTGGAGAGTTCCTGATGATTAGACGAGTTCTTAACTCAATGGTAAGTCCTGAAGAGGTTGCACAAAGAGAAAACATCTTCCATACTCGTTGCACCATTCAGGGTAAGGTATGTTCTCTTATTATCGACGGTGGTTCATGTACTAATGTCGCTAGTTCTTATATGGTAGAAAAGCTCGGCTTGGAGAGAACTAAACATCCTCATCCTTATAAGTTGAAATGGCTCAATGATAAAGCCGAGCTCCACATATCCGATCAAGTCAATGTCCCATTTAGTGTGGGACGGTACCAAGATGAAGTGATATGTGATGTGGTTCCGATGCAAGCTGGCCATCTCTTATTGGGACGTCCATGGCAGTTTGACAAAGAAACCACACATAATGGACGGACTAACTTGTATTCTTTTGAGCATGACAAGCGCAGGTACAACTTAGCTCCATTGACGCCTCAACAAGTAAAGGAAATACAAGCGAAAATGACTACGGATGGAATTAAACGCAAGAAGAACTTTCTGATTAACTTCTGCGATATCCAAAGGGCAATCACATTTGCGGATGTTTTCTCCGAGGAGTTACCACCTGGACTGCCGCCAGTGAGGGAGATAGATGACAACATCGACTTTATTTTGGGTGCACAACGACCTAACCGAGCCGCATATCGAATTAACCCGGAAGAAGCCAAAGAAATAAGACGTCAAATCCAGAATTTAGTGCTGAGGAAAGCGCATGGAGGAGGACTAATGGGTCATTTTGGAGTGGATAAGACGTTGAGCACGCTTAAGGAACATTTTTATTGGCCGCATCAGAGGCGAGACGTTAAGGCTCATTGTGCTCGTTATTTGGTCTGCAAACGAGCCAAGTCAAGAATCTATCCTCATGTAAACAGGTTCTCAAAGATGGTGCGTTTCATACCTTGCGCCAAGACAAATGACATAAGCCAAACCGCCAACTTATTCTTTAAGGAAGTGGTACGGCTTCATGATATTCCGAGAACCATAGTGTCAGATCGAGACATGAAGTTCTGGAGCCATTTTTGGAGATCTCTCTGGAAGAAGCTCAGAACTAAGTTAGTCTTCTCGACGACTTGCCATCCACAAACCGATGGTCAAATGGAAGTTGTTAACCGAACGCTATCCACTCTGCTTCGAGCCACCATTGGACAGAACTTAAAGAGCTGGCTCAAGTGCATACCGTTCGTTGGATTTACTTATAACCGAGCTGTCCACTCGGCCACAAAACTATCTCCGTTCGAGATTGTCTACGGATTTAACCTACAGTCGCCTTTAGACCTAACACCATTGCCTCCAGCCGAGATTGTTAGTTTAGAAGGCGAGACCAAAGCCGAGTTTGTCAAAAAACTGCACCAGAGGGCTAGAGACAACATCGAAAAGAGGACAGAAGCTTACCAAAAACAGGCCAACAAGAGTCGCAAGGCTGTAAGCTTCAAGGAAGGAGATTGGGTTTGGCTCCACATGCGGACCGAGCGATTCCCTCAAAAGAGAAAGAACAAGTTGGCGCCAAGAGGAGACGGACCATTCAAGATTATCCGAAAGATCAACGACAACGCCTACCAGCTGGAGCTTCCAGGTGAGTTTAATGTTTCTTCTACATTCAACGTTGCTGACTTATCTTTCTTTGATACAGGCGATAATCCAGTTTTGAGGACAAAACCTTCGGAAGAGGGAGGGAATGATGAGGACATCGGAACCGCAACAACGTCAACGAGCCAGACTTGGAGGATCTTACGCTGCAAGTGCCAAGTGGACCGATCACACGTCAAAGAGCAAAGGCAATTAGCTTCAAATTCAACCATTTCGTGAAGCATTTGCTGGAGCGGAAAGAAGACGGACCAGACACAACTAACTGGACCACCAGCTCAGCTAAGCTCGGATCACTACCACTTCTCACCGGTGATCTTCTTCATGCACGACCAGCTTCACTTGGTGTCTTTACTATCACTAAGTAAAGACACCGTAAAATCATGCTAAGGAATTGTACTCTTTTTCCTACTTTCGGTTTTGTCCCACTGGGTTTTCCGAAAGAGGTTTTAACGAGGCAACACCCTTAGTGTGTTTAGAGTAGAAAACTTATTTTTCTTCTCTAATTTTTGGCCTTCTTTTTGATAGGCCTTTTATTCTTTTTTTCATATTTTTCTTCTTTTTATTTTGTCCAAAGTTGGTCCAAATGTTTAGGGCCCATTTTTTATGCATTGTATTTGTTGTTTTTGAGTTTTGGGCCAAGTTTCTGTATAAGGCAAGAGGAAATTCGCCCAGAAACTTATTGACAGCACTATTTAAACTCTTTAGGTCAATTAATAACAATTAGAACTTTTATGAACAAAACCTTGAGTCTAAACCTAGCTAGCCGTCGAGTAGAATTCTTAGAATTTGTGAACCTTCAAACCACTAACGTGTTTGCAGGATCATCCTTGGTGTATCTCGATCAATCCATAGTTCGAGTGGTCCAATTCGCTTCCCCATCTCGTGATTGTTCAGAATCGAGATTCTCTTCTTATCAAACACAACACGATCCTGATCCAGGCTTGTATCAACTTATCTCTGGAATGTCCTTTCCGTTTACAATGATCACACATTATGCTCTTCTTGTCTTCCGGTTTGTAAAATCCTTTATTTGCTGAGATGGGTTCTTCTTCAGTCTTGTATGTGCTTTTGTGAGCCGTGAGAAGGTCACCTTTTCTTCCAAACAATCCATTTGATCCGGATTCCTTCTGTATTTGAGAGCATACATCTTCAAGGGAAGGGAGTTTATCTGCCCTTAAGATGTGTTTAATGAGATCGTTGTATGTGGGACTGAGAATCATGAGAAGGCTAAAGACTTTATCTTGTTCCCGCCTTTCCTTAATGACTTCAGGATCAAAGGACACAGGTCGGAGCATATCTAATTCTGCCCATAAGGAACTGAACTTCCCAAACAAGGAGGTGAAGTCTGGATCTTCTTGACTTAGATTGTTGATGGCCTGCTTGACTTGAAAGATCCTGCTAAGGTTGGAGGTGTTGCCATAGACCTTCTTGAGAATAGTCCATAGTTCCATTGATGTTTCACAGTGTGAGTAGGACTCCAGGATAGGACCATCTAAGGAGTTTTGCAGAACGGATAGGACATATAGGTCCTCCTGGTGCCACTTTCGCTCATCCGTGATGACCATTTCATCACCATCTTCATTCTGGATTAGGCTAGGAGGTGCTTCATTGAATAGGAGATGATCTCCCAAACCCCGGCCTCCAAGAGCAGTCTTTATCATGCGAGACCATAAGACATAGTTTAAGCCTTTAAGGATCACTGGAACAGCTATTTGGCGAGTGTTCTCCATGAGGAAGGTTTTAGGTCCGTACAACAATGGTGGATAAAGCTTGGTCTTCACGGTAAGGCAAAGATCACTGTTGTTTGAGTAGATTGATGGTTGGCTCTGGCAAGAAGACTTAAAATGGGACGAAAAGAGCCTCCTTTACTTAGTCTGGAACTTCAGCTGTAAAACCCTCGAATTTGTACGGACAGATACAAGACCCTCAGACTTGAATCATGAAGCAAAATGTCTTCTTTTGGTCTTAAATGACTTCACCGGATGCAGGAAGGAAGGGTTTGATGAGAAAGGAGACAAGAGGAGCTGCCTTTGAAGAGATTAGAAAGGTGTACGGATTCTGGGTTTCAACAGCCCAATGAGGAAGATGAATACGGCTCAGTGAAGGAGGTTGAAAGATGGCTCCTTTTGAAAGTATTTTGAACCTTGAAGCTTTAAGTAGCCTTTTAGTTCTTCTTTTGAGTAGAAACAAGTTTCAAACTTGTGGAATAGGAGCTATGGTCCGTACATCAATGGCCGCGAGAGAAAGAGCAAGAACTGGTCCAAGTAAAGACTACTATAATCCGCATGATACCCACATCTAGTCTTCCTCAACTCATCACCAATGGTTCTGAGGATCTTAGATCTCAGAGAGGATAGGCTAGAACATGTTTACCATAGATTAAGTGCTTTAAGAACCAGAGAAGAAAAGATTTGCGGATTGATAACCTAGAGGAAATAAGAGTTTATGAATGATTCAGGGAAGATTTGTGAGCATTTGCTCTGATACCATGAAAGTTTTAGAAGTTTAGGAAGAATGGAGAGAGTTTAGGCGAGAGATTGAGTGAACACATATTATTAGAATAGGATTTCTTGAATACAAAGAGAGACCTTAATGATCCTTTTATACAGAAATAGATAACCTAGAAGCGACTACTTTAGGTAAGAGTGTGAGCTTCCTCTTTAGTGCTGGCGCCTCTTTCCCCTTTTGTGCTGGCAGAGGTGAGTCACCAATCCTTCTAGAAGATTCATTACTAGCCGTTAACACTCCTTCCCTTGGTGAATTGCTTACTCATTCCAACAATGTTCAAGTGCTGAAGCTGAGTACAGAGCTATGAGGAAGCTTACCACTGAATGCATCTGGTTGAAACAACTCTTGCAAGATCTTGGAGTAACAATACATGCGCCAATGACAGTCCACTGTGATAATCAGGCAGCTATTCATATAGCTTCAAACTCTGTCTTTCATGAGAGAACCAAGCATATTGAGGTAGACTGCCATAAAGTCAGGGAAGCTATTGAGAACGGAGTAATACTTCCTTGTTATACCAAGAGTTCTGATCAATTGGCAGATGTTTTCACTAAGTCTACTACAATCAAAGTTGGTGAGTCTATATATCCAAGACTAGGTCTCACTTCTCTTCCACAACATTGATCCCAATTATGAAGTGTTATACTCTTTTCCTAGAAAAAGTTTTGTTCCACTGGGTTTTCCTTCTTTAGGTTTTTAATGAGGTAATGCTTCATAATTCAAGCTTAGACATTCTTCATGTCTTAAGCTTGAGGGGGAGTATTGGATTAAAGAAGGATCAGGAGATGTCTTCACTAAAGGCGACTTAGAGAGATTGGTTCTATGTTAGATTAGACTTGTAATCAGTTTATTCCTGTAGCCAATCATTCCTAGAGTATGTTAGTATAAATACTTTCCATTACATAACTTGTACAAGACTTGATATAATCGAATACATTTTTCTCACATTCTCTCTCTCAGTCTCTTTCTCTCCTGTTCTTCATTGTTCTTCATTATGGGTTCTGATTCTTTAATCTTCTCATTCTCTCCAATCTTTCACTCTTGTCCTTAGGTAGATCAGCTTCATCCCAAGTGTGATTGATCTCCATGGCCTTACATTCAGCCTTAACTGCTTCTCTCCACACCTTATGCTCCTTAGCTTCCTCATAGTCTCTTGGAACCTGCCTGTTGAATTTGCGGAAGTAAGAGGAGAGATTAGATGAGTTTCATGGTGAAGCTCGACAAGAAGAATGAGGGAGAAGACAGGAAGAATAAAGTGAAGAGTTTATTGCTAAAAGTGTGTCTCTTACAATGTGGGATTCGACCTTAATATAGGCAGAGGATTACATAGAGAAATTCAAATAGGAAAGTGACATGGGAGCAGGCCCAAGGTGTGAAAGTGACTGCTCAGCAACGGTCTTCTCCACCCGTGACTCCATTTGCAGCCTCACTCTCCTTCTAGAAGCTTTCCTTATTGTCACAACTTTTCCTAAGTGGACCAAGGCCATATGAGATTAATTCAGAGTGGGCTGCACATCACTGGACCTGGCGATTCTTGAACTGCACAGCCTAAGCCGTGATTCCCAAGTCAATGCCTTGCTTAATATGATGACAAGCCGTGATGCTCAAGTCATTGCCTTGCTCAATACTCCCCCTCAAGCTTAGCATTGGAGAGGCTAAGCTTGGAAATCCATAAGGCACCACCTCGTTAAAAACCTCATCATAGAAAAACCACTGTGGGAGAAAACTATGATGAGGGAAAAAGAGTATGATGTTTATGGATTAGGGAAGGCTAGATCACGGCTGTGGAAGGTCTATCAGCCCAAGCTTGCTGTATATGTGAGAGCAAACTTTGGAGCTGGCAGCCTTGGTGAAGATGTCAGCCAATTGGTCTTCACTCCTTGTGTAACAAGGAAGGATCACTCCTTCTTCAATCTTTTCCCTGACTTTGTGGCAATCCACCTCTATGTGCTTGGTTCTTTCATGGAAGACTGAGTTGGTTGCAATGTGGATGGCTGCTTGGTTGTCACAGTGCATAGTAATTGGAGTGTCTTGATCAATGTTGAGATCCTTGAGGAGTGCCTTCAGCCATGTCAATTCATTTGTTAATTTCCTCATTGCACGGTACTCTGCTTCAGCTGTTGAGCATGCCACCACTTTCTGCTTCTTGGTCTTCCAAGTGACCAAGTTGCCTCCTATGAAGGTGCAATATCCGGTTGTGGACTTCCTATCAACTCTATCTCCAGCCCAGTCTGCGTCACAGTACCCAACTATTTCTGTGTCCTGGTTCTTGCCCATCCAGATGCCACGGTCTAAGCTTCCTTTAAGGTACCGCAAGATCCTCTCAACCATGTTCCAGTAATGTTTTGTAGGAGTCTTCATGTGCTGACTGACCTGATTCACAGCAAAGCATAGATCAGGTCTGGTGATAGTCAGGTATATTAACTTACCCACAAGCCGTCTGTATTGTGCAACATCTTCATAGAGTTCAGCTGCATTCTCCCCCTCTCGAATGACCTTGTAGTCATCTGCTTCAGGTGACTTGGCTGGTTTGGCGTCTAGATAACCTGTCTCAGTGAGAAGATCAGTAATGTATTTTCGTTGGGAAAGAAAAAGGCCTGTCAAGGAGCGGCATACTTCAATGCCAAGAAAATACTTTAGTTCCCCTAAGTCTTTGATATCAAAGGTGGATTTGAGAAAGGATTTAGTATGTTGAATACCAACCTGGTTGTCCCCGGAGATGATAAGATCATCTACATAGATGAGGACAACAACTATACCTTGGTCATTTTGGAGGGTGAACAATGTGTGATCAGCCTCAGATCGTCTGAAGCCATGATCCCTAAGGGTAAAGCTAAGCTTGTGATACCAAGCTCTGGGAGACTGTTTAAGGCCATAAATGGCTTTTCTCAACCGAAGAACCTTGCCGGGTGCCACAATGTTATCAAGGCCAGGGGGTGGTGTCATATAAACTTCATCTTCAAGCTCCCCCTGAAGGAAAGCATTGCGGACGTCCATTTGCCATAAATCCCAGGACAAGTTGGTGGCTAGGGAGAGGACAACCCTCACTGTTGGGAGCTTAGCTACCGGTGCAAATGTGTCACCATAGTCCTGGCCGTATGTTTGAGTGAACCCACGAGCGACCAGTCTTGCCTTATATCGTTCTATATCTCCATTACTCTGGTACTTGATAGTGAACACCCACTTGGAACTAACCGCACGTTTGCCTTTAGGTAGAATAGCTTCGTCCCATGTGTGGTTTCGTTCCATGGCCCCTACTTCATCAGCAACAGCATCTCGCCAAACCTTCAGTTGCTTGGCTTCCTCATAGGACGAAGGAATGGTGTCTTTCTCAATTTTGCCAAGGAAGGCCTGATGATCAGATGGGACAAGGGCAAGAGAGCATGTTGCCTGAACTGGATGAGCCACGGCATGAGCATTATAGTACACCCTGGTGTTGATCCAGTTTGATGGATCTCTTCTCAGTCTAGTACTTCGCCTAAGGGCTGGTGGACCAGCTTCTCCATCTGCCTCCACGGTCTGACCGTCCTCTTGTGGAGGATCCGGGTGAGTCACGACATGTGGAGTTGGTGATTCCGAGGTCTCTTCATGGCTAGACACAGCAGGAGTGTGGTCGGATGGAGGTGAAGGCTGCGGGTGTTGTCCTGATGGTGGGGTAGATCTATAATGGTCCAGATGATCTAGGAGGAACCGGAGGCTAGCTGCCTGATCGGAAGGCTTAGCAAGGTCTTTCAGGCTGGCCCAGTCCTGTTTGTCATGATATCCTTGTTCCTCTAAGAACCTTACGTCCCTGGAGACCATGGTTCTATTGGTGGTTGGGTCAAAACACTTGTACCTTTTCTGACTTGATGAATACCCAATGAAGATACACCGTGTGCTTTTGGCTTCCAGCTTGTTCCTTAGCTCTCCTGGAATCAACACAAAGCACACACATCCAAATACCCTAAGGTGATCAACCACTGGTGGAGTTTTGTTAAGTACCTGAAACGGTGATTGATCATCCAAGATCCTGGTGGGTATGCGGTTGATTAAATAGCAAGCGGTCATGACCGCATCTCCCCAAAAACGTTTAGGTACACTAGTGTGGAACATCATGGAACGGGCCACCTCCATGAGATGCCTATTCTTTCTCTCGGCCACGCCATTCTGCTGTGGATTGTATGGGCAAGAAGTCTGGTGCAAAATTCCATGTTTAGAGAGGTGTTCCTTGAATTGATGGCTAATATATTCACCTCCATTATCTGTTCTCAAAATTTTAATATTAGCTTGATAATGGTTAGTGACATAGTTTTGAAATTTTGTAAATGCCTCAAACACACGATCTTTAGATGGTAGTAAGGTGAGCCATGTGTATTTGGACTTCTCATCTATAAAGGTCACAAAGTATTTGTTGTTATCTCTAGATATGCAAGGTGAGGTCCAAACATCTGAGTGGATTAGATCAAAACATTTTTCATAGATGGTGGTAGATTTAGGAAAAACGGATTTGCAATGTTTCCCTAGAATACAAGCTTCACAACTAGAATTCTCAAAAGAAACATTGGGTAGCATAAGCTTTAGTGCACGAAAATGAGGGTGACCTAACCTAGCATGCCACATTGCATCAAGCTTAACCGAAAAACATGAATTAAAAGAAACAGGTGGTGAACTACTAAGAGAAGTGTCTTCCAGGATATATAGATCATCTTTGGCTACTCCTCTCCCAAGCAGTCTCATGCTCTCAATATCCTGAAAGTGAACATTGTCAGGACTGAATATGGCATAACAATTTAGGTCAGTAGTAGCCTTTTTCACTGATAATAAGTTAGAAGTAAAGCTAGGCATAAATAGAGCTTTGGATTCTTTATCAAATAGCTTAAGGTTGCCTATTCCTTTGACCGGTATTCTTGTTCCATTAGCTATCTCTACATTACCTAGAGCCGGTTCTAGATTGCTTAATAGATCAGGATTGCTAATCATGTGGTGTGAAGCTCCTGAGTCAACAACTAAAGCCTGACTAGGTCTATGAGAGTAGAGAGAGATACCAGACTCCTTGAGGGAAGCAATGGATTGGAGAATGACATCTAGGTCCGATCTTCTCATTACATCATTTGGAGATGGTGTAGAGGAGTTTTTAACACTGGCGGTCATAGCAGCCCCATCTTCATATCTTCTTGATGGACCAGCTTGTCCCGGTTCATTGGGTGTTATCTGGCCAAGGTTTGCCTTGGACCCTCCTTGAAAGCGATTGGTAGGTGGCCTTGGTGTGCTTGGTCTGAGGTGGGGATGGAGAATCCAGCACTGCCCTTTGTTGTGTCCCTTTCTTTTGCAATGGTCACATATCCATGCTCGCTTATCTTCGTTTCTGAACATGACCTTGTTGGCTGTAGGGAGTTCACTTCTTCCTCCAAAGAGACCATGCGAACCTTGCTCCTTTTGAATCTGTGCACACACTTCATCGAAGCTTGGGAGCTTGTCTGACCTGAGGAGGTGCTTGATTAGGTCATTATACATGGAGTTTAAGGTGAGCAGGAGACCAAACACACGGTCTTGTTCTTTTCTCTCAAGTAGGACCGCTTGGTCCATGGTGTTAGGCCTGAGGGCTTCTAGTTCTGCCCAAAGTGCTTGGTACTTGCCAAGGTGTTTAGTGAAGTCTCCATCTTCTTGGCTAAGTGTGGTGAGGGACCTCTTTATTTCAAATACCCGAGTCAAGTTAGACACATTGCCATACACATTCTTGAGAGTTTCCCAGAGATCCCTTGCGGTTTCACAATAGGAATAGGCTTCAAGGATGGAAACTTCAAGGGAGCTTTGGAGTATGGCCAACACGGTTTGGTCTTCTTGAAACCATTTGGTTTCTTCAGCTAGAGCAACCGTTTCTTCTTCATTTGTGGAGTCTTCCTTTGGGGCAAGAGTTTTGTGAGTATGCTCCCAAAGTCCGCGGCTGCACAACGCGGTCCTTGCTGTCCTAGACCACAGCAAGTAGTTCTGTCCCTTCAAGATGATGGGAATGACGAGTTGTTTGTTGCTCTCCATGGCGGTTCTTTCTGGATTTCAAATTTCAAGATTATGGACCACTGGTTAATACTATTGTCCAGCGGTTAAAGAGAGATGGCTGGGTTTTTAAGAAAACGGTTTGAAGGAGGATGAAGATGGAGAGATGAATTGAACAGAATGGTGGATAATCTCAAGAAATAACCAGTCCTATCTTCTCACAACTCAACACCAAATGGATGTTTGAGGATTGTTACAATCTCAGAGTGAGTAAGATAAGGAAAGTTTATTTGAAGAGTCGGTATGTATGTTACACACCTAGAGAGAATTCGAAGTGAGTTAGGGAAGATTTTGGAGAAACTTTGCTATTAACCACTGGTCAATAGCGGATGAGCCCAGAATTTGAGTGTTCTTGAGTAAGGAGGCTAATGGCGTGAGGTGAAGGAGTGTTAAAGAGTGTTAAAGAGTATGAAGGAGTGTTAAAGAGTATGAAGGAGTATAAAAGAGATTATGGATCAAGATTGCTCTGATACCATGTTGAATTTGTGGAAGTAAGAGGAGAGATTAGATGAGTTTCATGGTGAAGCTCGACAAGAAGAATGAGGGAGAAGACAGGAAGAATAAAGTGAAGAGTTTATTGCTAAAAGTGTGTCTCTTACAATGTGGGATTCGACCTTAATATAGGCAGAGGATTACATAGAGAAATTCAAATAGGAAAGTGACATGGGAGCAGGCCCAAGGTGTGAAAGTGACTGCTCAGCAACGGTCTTCTCCACCCGTGACTCCATTTGCAGCCTCACTCTCCTTCTAGAAGCTTTCCTTATTGTCACAACTTTTCCTAAGTGGACCAAGGCCATATGAGATTAATTCAGAGTGGGCTGCACATCACTGGACCTGGCGATTCTTGAACTGCACAGCCTAAGCCGTGATTCCCAAGTCAATGCCTTGCTTAATATGATGACAAGCCGTGATGCTCAAGTCATTGCCTTGCTCAATACTGCCCTTGATCTAGAGCTGTTGTAAAGGCTTGGTGTTCTGAAGGAATATGAGCTAGAGAGCAAATCACTTGTGTTGGATGGGCTACTGCTTGTGCATTGTAGTAGACTCTGGTATTGATCCAATTTGAGGCTGGTTTCGTCTACCTTTGGCTTCTCCTTAGCACCACTTGTTCTTCTTGATATTCTTCTTCCTCAGTCTGAACTTCTGGCGCATATTCTTCTTGATTATGGACACTAGAGCTTGCATCCTAGTCGTGTGATTCAGATGCAATCTCTTGTTCATCCTCTGTGCCCCCCTCATGATCAAGAGGAATAGCCAGGGCAACATCAAAAGGAGGAGGAGGAGGAGAAGTGGCTGGTGATGGAGAAGCAGCTGGTGCATTAGGGAATGAGATTCCTAGGTTCTCCATAAGATATTTAAGATTGGTAGCTCGGTCTGATGGAGATTGGGAGAGATCTTTAAGATCATCCCAATTCTTATCTTCATAGAACCCCTTTGCTTCTACAAACTTCACATCTAGTGGAATTCCCTATAAACATGGCTTTCACACTTCTTGCTTCTAACTTATTCCTTTGTTCTCCTGGAATAAGAACATAACAAACACACCCAAAGACACGTAAGTGTGAAATAGATGGTTTACTCTTATTAAGTACCTCAAATGGGGATAAATCCTCCAAGATTTTTGTGGGGAGTCTATTGATGAGGTAGCAAGCGGTAACAAGTGCATCTCCCCAAAACTTCTTTGGGACATTGCTTTGGAACATGATAGACCGTGCCACTTCCATGAGATGCCTGTTCTTTCTTTCAGCCACTCCATTTTGTTGGGGCGTGTAAGGAAAACTTGTTTGATAGATGATTCCATGTTTATCTAAGTGCTGTTTGAATGCTAGACTTGTATATTCCCCTCCATTATCTGATCTAAAAATTTTGATCTTGGCATTATAATGGCTAGTCACATACATTTGAAATTTAGTGAAGGCTTCTAGGACTCTATCTTTTATTGGCAATAGTGTTACCCATGTTAGAATTTGCAGAATAATAGTTAGAATAGGGAGGAGAGTTTCTGGGTTTATATTTGATAAGGGAAGAACAAGAGTGAGAATAATAGAGAGAGATTGTGAGACAGAGAGTATGGAAGGAGGATTATATTTCCTTGATTGATTTATGGTGAGCATACAATGTATTTATAGGCAAAGAATAGAGATAAGACAAAGGCACTTCACCAAATGGTGAAAGTGACAGCTCATAACAGCTAGAAATTCAAATTGGTTAAGCCAACATGTGACTCTTCTTTCCCTCTCTAAACCCACGCCTAGGAGAGCTTCTATAAGGTGTCTTGGACATTTTTGGGCTTGTTTGGGCTTACTTAATTCAGGCCTTGTGTTGCACATGTGTGGACAGACCCTGGGCTTCACTTCATTATCTCAGCACAGACCTTGAACTTCTGATTTGGGCTTGGGCTTCATTAACTTTTTCAGCTTCAAGCCTAAGGCTTCATTCCAATACTCCCCCTCAAGCTTAGCCATGAGATGAATGGTTAAGCTTGGAACCATGAAGACCCACCTCATTAAAAATCTTAGAATGGAAAACCCATTGGGACAAAACCATACTAAGGGAAAAAGAGTGTGGACTCCATGATTAGGAGAATCATTGGCTAGGAAGGTTGATGAGTCCAAGTTTTGGGAGGATGGACTCACATACCTTGAGACTTGCATGTTGATTTTGCGGAAGTAAGAGGAGAGATTAGGTGAGTTTCATGGTGAAGCTCGACAAGAAGAATGAGGAAGAAGACAGGAAGAATAAAGTGAAGAGTTTATTGCTAAAAGTGTATATATTACAATATGGGATTCGACCTTAATATAGGCAGAGGATTACATAGAGAAATTCAAATAGGAAAGTGACATGGGAGCAGGCCCAAGGTGTGAAAGTGACTGCTCAGCAACGGTCTTCTCCACCCGTGACTCCATTTGCAGCCTCACTCTCCTTCTAGAAGCTTTCCTTATTGTCACAACTCTTCCTAAGCGGGCGAAGGCCATATAAGATTAATTCAGAGTGGGCTGCACATCACTGGACCTGGCGATTCTTGAACTGCACAGCTTAAGCCGTGATTCCCAAGTCAATGCCTTGCTTAATATGATGACAAGTCGTGATGCTCAAGTCATTGCCTTGCTCAATACTCCCCCTCAAGCTTAGCATTGGAGAGGCTAAGCTTGGAAATCCATAAGGCACCACCTCATTAAAAACCTCATCATAGAAAAACCACTTTGGGAGAAAACTATGATGAGGGAAAAAGAGTATGATGTTTATGGATTAGGGAAGGCTAGATCACGGCTGTGGAAGGTCTATCAGCCCAAGCTTGCTGTATATGTGAGAGCAAACTTTGGAGCTGGCAGCCAATTGGTCTTCACTCCTTGTGTAACAAGGAAGGATCACTCCTTCTTCAATATTTTCCCTGACTTTGTGGCAATCCACCTCTATGTGCTTGGTTCTTTCATGGAAGACTGAGTTGGTTGCAATGTGGATGGCTGCTTGGTTGTCACAGTGCATAGTAATTGGAGTATCTTGATCAATGTTGAGATCCTTGAGGAGTGCCTTCAGCCATGTCAATTCATTTGTTAATTTCCTCATTGCACGGTACTCTGCTTCAGCTGTTGAGCATGCCACCACTTTCTGCTTCTTGGTCTTCCAAGTGACCAAGTTGCCTCCTATGAAGGTGCAATATCCGGTTGTGGACTTCCTATCAACTCTATCTCCAGCCCAGTCTGCGTCACAGTACCCAACTATTTCTGTGTCCTGGTTCTTGCCCATCCAGATGCCACGGTCTAAGCTTCCTTTAAGGTACCGCAAGATCCTCTCAACCATGTTCCAGTCATGTTTTGTAGGAGTCTTCATGTGCTGACTGACCTGATTCACAGCAAAGCATAGATCAGGTCTGGTGATAGTCAGGTATATTAACTTACCCACAAGCCGTCTGTATTGTGCAACATCTTCATAGAGTTCAGCTGCATTCTCCCCCTCTCGAATGACCTTGTAGTCATCTGCTACAGGTGACTTGGCTGGTTTGGCGTCTAGATAACCTGTCTCAGTAAGAAGATCAGTAATGTATTTTCGTTGGGAAAGAAAAAGGCCTGTCAAGGAGCGGCATACTTCAATTCCAAGAAAATACTTTAGTTCCCCTAAGTCTTTGATATCAAAGGTGGATTTGAGAAAGGATTTAGTATGTTGAATACCAACCTGGTTGTCCCCGGAGATGATAAGATCATCTACATAGATGAGGACAACAACTATACCTTGGTCATTTTTGAGGGTGAACAATGTGTGGTCAGCCTCAGATCGTCTGAAGCCATGATCCCTAAGGGTAAAGCTAAGCTTGTGATACCAAGCCCTGGGAGACTGTTTAAGGCCACAAAGGGCTTTTCTCAACCGAAGAACCTTGCCGGGTGCCACAATGTTATCAAGGCCAGGGGGTGGTGTCATATAAACTTCATCTTCAAGCTCTCCCTGAAGGAAAGCATTGCGGACGTCCATTTGCCATAAATCCCAGGACAAGTTGGTGGCTAGGGAGAGGACAACCCTCACTGTTGGGAGCTTAGCTACCGGTGCAAATGTGTCTCCATAGTCCTGGCCGTATGTTTGAGTGAACCCACGAGCGACCAGTCTTGCCTTATAGCGTTCTATATCTCCATTACTCTGGTACTTGATAGTGAACACCCACTTGGAACTGACCGCACGTTTGCCTTTAGGTAGAATAGCTTCGTCCCATGTGTGATTTCGTTCCATGGCCCCTACTTCATCAGCAACAGCATCTCGCCAAACCTTCAGTTGCTTGGCTTCCTCATAGGACGAAGGAATGGTGTCTTTCTCAATTTTGCCAAGGAAGGCCTGATGATCAGATGTGACAAGGGCAAGAGAGCATGTTGCCTGAACTGGATGGGCCACGGCATGAGCATTATAGTACACCCTGGTGTTGATCCAGTTTGATGGATCCCTTCTCAGTCTAGTACTTCGCCTAAGGGCTGGTGGACCAGCTTCTCCATCTGCCTCCACGGTCTGACCGTCCTCTTGTGGAGGGTCCGGGTGAGTCACGACATGTGGAGTTGGTGAATCCGAGGTCTCTTCATGACTAGACACGGCAGGAGTGTGGTCGGATGGAGGTGAAGGCTGCGGGTGTTGTCCTGATGGTGGGATAGATCTATAATGGTCCAGGTGATCTAGGAGGAACCGGAGGCTAGCTGCCTGATCGGAAGGCTTAGCAAGGTCTTTCAGGCTGGCCCAGTCCTGTTTGTCATGATATCCTTGTTCCTCTAAGAACCTTACGTCCCTGGAGACCATGGTTCTATTGGTGGTTGGATCAAAACACTTGTACCCTTTCTGACTTGATGAATACCCAATGAAGATACACCGTGTGCTTTTGGCTTCCAGCTTGTTCCTTAGCTCTCCTGGAATCAACACAAAGCACACACATCCAAATACCCTAAGGTGATCAACCACTGGTGGAGTTTTGTTAAGTACCTGAAATGGTGTGATCATCCAAGATCCTGGTGGGTATGCGGTTGATTATATAGCAAGCGGTCATGACCGCATCTCCCCAAAAACGTTTAGGTACACTAGTGTGGAACATCATGGAACGGGCCACCTCCATGAGATGCCTATTCTTTCTCTCGGCCACGCCATTCTGCTGTGGATTGTATGGGCAAGAATTCTGGTGCAAAATCCCATGTTTAGAGAGGTGTTCCTTGAATTGATGGCTAATGTATTCACCTCCATTATCTGTTCTCAAAATTTTAATATTAGCTTGATAATGGTTAGTAACATAGTTTTGAAATTTTGTAAATGCCTCAAACACACGATCTTTAGATGGTAGTAAGGTGAGCCATGTGTATTTGGACTTCTCATCTATAAAGGTCACAAAGTATTTGTTGTTATCTCTAGATATGCAAGGTGAGGTCCAAACATCTGAGTGGATTAGATCAAAACATTTTTCATAGATGGTGGTAGATTTAGGAAAAACGGATTTGCAATGTTTCCCTAGAATACAAGCTTCACAACTAGAATTCTCAAAAGAAACATTGGGTAGCATAAGCTTTAGTGCACGAAAATGAGGGTGACCTAACCTAGCATGCCACATTGCATCAAGCTTAACCGAAAAACATGAATTAAAAGAAACAGGTGGTGAACTACTAAGAGAAGTGTCTTCCAGGATATATAGATCATCTTTGGCTACTCCTCTCCCAAGCAGTCTCATGCTCTCAATATCCTGAAAGTGAACATTGTTAGGACTGAATATGGCATAACAATTTAGATCAGTAGTAGCCTTTTTCACTGATAATAAGTTAGAAGTAAAGCTAGGCATAAATAGAGCTTTGGATTCTTTATCAAATAGCTTAAGGTTGCCTATTCCTTTGACCGGTATTCTTGTTCCATTAGCTATCTCTACATTACCTAGAGCCGGTTCTAGATTGCTTAATAGATCAGGATTGCTAATCATGTGGTGTGAAGCTCCTGAGTCAACAACTAAAGCCTGACTAGGTCTATGAGAGTAGAGAGAGATACCAGACTCCTTGAGGGAAGCAATGGACTGGAGAATGACATCCAGGTCCGATCTTCTCATTACATCGTTTGGAGATGGTGTAGAGGAGTTTTTAACACTGGCGGTCATAGCAGCCCCATCTTCATATCTTCTTGATGGACCAGCTTGTCCCGGTTCATTGGGTGTTATCTGGCCAAGGTTTGCCTTGTGTTGAGATTTGCGGAAATAATAAGAGAAATAGGAGATTGTATGGTTGGAGATTAAGAAAGATTAGGCAAAATCATAAAAGAGTAAAACACAAAGATCATAAAATGCCATTAGAGAGGAGTAGAAAGGGAGATATATTTCACTTGATATGAGTTGTATCTGCATACAAACTATTTATAGAGAGAAAGAATGGAGAGAAGAAGTTGTGGTGTCCAAGGGGTGAAAGGGACAGCTCATAAACGGCCACCACATTCAAATGAAGTCCACATGTGAGTTATTCAAATTGGTGAGAGGGAAAATAGTCTTCTAGAAGGTTTGACCATTCTTGGTGAGACTAAACAGGCCTTGGGTCACTTCATGGGCTTGTACACGTGCATTCCCTTAAGGTCATGCACACAGATGGGCTTCCTTCTCATTCTCATGGACTCCATTCCTTACGTTATGTATATGGGCCTGTGCACACTTGGGCTGTCTGATGTTCCTCTGTCCTGGGCCTCAACCTTCTGTCTGGGCTAATGCAACTTAAGGATGGCCTCATTGTTCTGGCTGTGATGGGCTTCTCATTATCCTCTCTTTGTTTGCATACGGCCTGGGCTGCCTCCTATTTGCCCTTCTCTTTCTCTCTTCAGTCCAATACTCCCCCTCAAGCTTAGCATTAGGAGTTTAGTATTGAGCTAATGCTGAGCTTGGACTTGGCTGACCTTGTTCCCTTTTCTTTCTTCTCTCTAATACTCCCCCTCAAGCTTGATCATAGAAGATCCAGAGATCAAGCTTGGAACTTTGAAGAACTCCCTCATTAAAAACCTTAGCATGGAAAACCCAGTGGGATAAAACCAATGCTAAGGGAAAAAGAGTGGAGTTTTCTTAGCCTAGGGATTGACCAGTTGGTCTATGAATCTCAGGATCATCTTGATGAACTTCATAGACCCTGGATCATAGCCGCCATAAATGGCAAGTAAGAACTTCCTTCTTGCTTCACACGTTTCTTGAAGCTTCTTCTTATGCCCAGCGCTTGTGTCCCCCTCTTTTCTGATCTTCAGTCATTGTGAGGTTTGAACTAATCCAGCTTGGTACATAAGCTCCAAGCTGTACCTGTTTCAGCACACACAAACGCATGCATCAATTCACAAGGGATAGACCTATTCAAAAATATATATAGGATGGTTTAGGATCTTCCCTTGCATCTGTTTGGAATGTTGATGAAGAGTGTTAGCCAGGTATGTTTTCTACTTCTGAACTTCCTCATCTCTCAGGCGACGCCAGGAGTCTTTGGATTAATTTGTTGATACCACACTTGTATGCAACCTTCCTTAGCTCCAATCCATCATTTGAACTTGATTAGTCAAGGCAACTCCTTGGGTAGATTGATTATCTTCTCGGCACAATCATTCAGGCTTTTGAGCTGATTCAACACATTCCAGCTGCTTGTCCACTTGTTGGTTCTGACAGCTTGATGGTCCTTGTTGCTTGCTTCTTTGCGCCTTCTTATTAGTACTAAATGTACTTATTCTTCTTCATTGGTGAGTGGCTTTCTCAGGTTCTTAGACGCTCCTGAAGTCTAATCCAATAGGCTTCATATTCTCAGATGAAGTCTGAGAATTCTAGACAACTGTAGTAGTCTCCAGTCTTGCAAATATCCGCCACCACCTTCTCTTCTGTTCCCAACATTTTCTGCCTCTTCTTTCTCATAGTTAGTCAGCCTTGTCCAAGGATGAAGACTTTGGCCTTCTCTGCTTCTTCATCTTCAAATACACTGTGCCTAGTTGGTCACGTCTTTTAGGAGTGCTTTTAAGAGTGCTCCTTGGTCACTGAGCTGATTCAACACCTTTGTAGTTTCTTAGTAGCTTCTTCAACCACTTTCTTGTTTGAAGAGACTCTGGATTGATTAACACATCTTGTGGCAAATCTTCAGTTACTTATTTAATCACAATCCTGAGCTGATTCATCACTTTCCACCATATTACTTCTTTAGGAGCATGGCGGCCCTTGGTTCTAACTCAGTTTGTGCTGCACCTTTGTAGTTTCTTTCTTCAACAGCTTCTTTGATTGATTCAAATAGTCTCCAGCTTCATGATGAAGATGAGGACCATATAGTGCTTTTAGCAACTTCTCCAGAGAATAACCAGCACACATCACCAAGTGTCCTAGGACCATTTGCGCAGTTCCTTTGAAAATAACACCAACACCTATGCTGATATGCTTTCTTCAAGACATATCAGCGAGTTGATATGCTTTCTTCAAGACTACCACTATCCTTGGTAGAATTTGAATGCTCCTTCTAGACAACTTCACTTCAGTGGAACACAAGCCTTTGCATTGTTTGCGCCTTTAGGTTCCTTGATTATACATCAGATGCTCATTCTCACCCCTCCTCAAGCTTGACTCAGAGAATAAGTATTGAGTCAAGTTTGGAAAGATGAGCATCAATGACCATACTGATCTTGGACCGCCATTCTACAAGAATGCCTTTTTGTTTGAGTTAGCCATGCTCTCCAACTTCAGGAATATACACTCTCTGGTGTAGGTTCTGATAGGAGGAGGCTGCTTCTTGTTGGCTTTTGTATGCCAAGCCAATTTGCCTTATGAGTTCACGGCTTGACTGCCTTCTATGCAGCATATGTGGCCTCCCATTTCTTCACTCAGGAATGTACCCTTGAAGGATAGGCTCTGATGTGTAAGGTATTGGGGGTGCCCTTCTTGCCAATGTGTTTACTTCTTTAATCCTTCATGATCTGGTTTTGCTTTGTATGAATCCCTTCTTGCCATCTTTGCTTTGAGGCTCTCATGGTCTTCCTTACCCTTAAACAAGTCATAAAGAAGAAGAATTTGAGTATGCCATGAGGAATATCAAAGCTATAAGTGTGCAATTAAGAATTCACATAAGATAGTAGCAAGATCAATTGAACTAAAGTAATGGATTCAACACGCTTTAAATGAGAGTATAGAGTATTTGTAACCAGAGATTAGAGAAACCATAGATTATAAGAGACTGATTGAGTTTAAGCAGAATTAAGAGTATGAGTATGAGAGCCATTGTATGAGAGTATAAGAATGAGAATGAATATGAGAGTAAAAGGATCCCTTAAGGACTTTTGGATTCATGTTTCCTTATACTTTTGAGAGTAAAGGAAAACATGGTTCACTTCCCTTAAGTGGTTTTGAAGAGGACTTTTGGATTCATCTATGGTCCTAAATGCCAAGCATAGTTCACCAAGGTTCACTTCCCTCTTTTAAACGATTCTAAATCAGAATTTTAATCAAACTGAGATAGATAAGAGTTTAGAGATAGCCTTTTGACAAAGGCTTTGATACTAAGCCTTTGTGATTCTTTCTTAGAGGCTGATTTGAATAATTGAATGCTTCTGGAATTGGAGGCTCCCCCTCATGGATTGCTCTCCTTCATTGGTTTTGAGACTCCTTCTCACGGATTGCTTTTCATCATCACAAGTGATTAACATCTTTTCCTGCATAAGAAGACACATACAGACATCCACACACAAGATTCTCATGATTTTAAGACTTAAACTCATAAGAGTGAAGCAATAGAAACATGATGTGGTATACATAAGTCATTATTCTCTCTTTCTTAAATTAAGAATTTGGATTTGGATACAACATAGTTTCTGATGCAATGCATACAACCATGGTTCTCTTCCAAAATTCCTCACAAGGGCGCAATAGGATGCATCATGACTTGAAATCCTTAATTAGCTTAGTAAGATTTCTGATGTGGAAGATCCATTCTAGTGGCAACCACAGAGCATACTTTCTATCTAAGTGAGGAAATTAGACATGGTTCTCTATTGCATTACCAACATGAGCTCCAACCACACTTCAATGGACTTTGTTGTTCCACATTTCACATGAAAGGAAACTTGGTCCAAGGTTTTAAATACATAACAAACAAGCACAAACCGAAATACTTGAACAACAAGCTACAGCAAGCTAAAGTGTCTCTCATTACATAAGAAAGAAGACAAGTCCAAGGCTGCGGTTTGTTGAATGCTTGCGGTTTGCTATCCATGGAACTTCAAAGTTGACTATGGCTTGAGGTGTCTTACTTTCTCAAAGGAAAGGCACCAATGCCCAATAGTTCAAGTTATTGTCCAAATGGATAACATAAAACTTTTGTAAGAAATTCAAAAATGGCTGTCTTCTGATTTTTTTTTTTTTTTTAATCTAAAAGAATGACTTAGAGAATTGGATGGGGCTTAAGAAGAAAGAAAAACAAATGGTACTAACCCTATCCTGGTCTCAAGTGTTCTTTACTCTTAAATGAGTACACTTAATGGACCAATGGATAAGCGGTTTAGGCAACCATCCATTTCTTCCCATTCTTTTGTGATCCTAAGCCACTGCCACCATTCCTTCCTCTTCATTGTCACCTATCTAGCCATGGTTTATGATTTCCAAAGAAGAACACCTATGGTCCAATGGTCACTAGCTTTACCCATTGGTTAAAGGGTTATATCACCAAAATAACTTATAAGAAGAAGTTTTCTGATAATAACAAACACTAGGATCATCAGAACAACACAAGAAGAGGTGTTTTCATGGCTAAATAGCTGTGAAACCAGTGAAGCAAAACGGTTTACCCACTGGTCCAAGCAATGCTTCCTAAATGTTGAAGCCATTTTGAATTCTCTCTTCTTCAAACTTTGTCTATGAACCATAAGAGAGATTTAAGACAAAGTTTTAAACATCATTGTAGAGGAGAAGAGAAGAATTGCATGAAACAATTTGAAATTCAAACTTTGGACCATTGGGTAAAGCTATTACCCAATGGATAAAACGTTTTTAAAAGGATTTTTCGAAAACTTTTGCATAAAGAACAAGAAAATTGATCTCAGGAGCTTAATGCTCTGATACCATGTTGAGATTTGCGGAAATAATAAGAGAAATAGGAGATTGTATGGTTGGAGATTAAGAAAGATTAGGCAAAATCATAAAAGAGTAAAACACAAAGATCATAAAATGCCATTAGAGAGGAGTAGAAAGGGAGATATATTTCACTTGATATGAGTTGTATCTGCATACAAACTATTTATAGAGAGAAAGAATGGAGAGAAGAAGTTGTGGTGTCCAAGGGGTGAAAGGGACAGCTCATAAACGGCCACCACATTCAAATGAAGTCCACATGTGAGTTATTCAAATTGGTGAGAGGGAAAATAGTCTTCTAGAAGGTTTGACCATTCTTGGTGAGACTAAACAGGCCTTGGGTCACTTCATGGGCTTGTACACGTGCATTCCCTTAAGGTCATGCACACAGATGGGCTTCCTTCTCATTCTCATGGACTCCATTCCTTACGTTATGTATATGGGCCTGTGCACACTTGGGCTGTCTGATGTTCCTCTGTCCTGGGCCTCAACCTTCTGTCTGGGCTAATGCAACTTAAGGATGGCCTCATTGTTCTGGCTGTGATGGGCTTCTCATTATCCTCTCTTTGTTTGCATACGGCCTGGGCTGCCTCCTATTTGCCCTTCTCTTTCTCTCTTCAGTCCAATACCTTGGACCCTCCTTGAAAGCGATTGGTAGGTGGCCTTGGTGTGCTTGGTCTGAGGTGGGGATGGAGAATCCAGCACTGCCCTTTGTTGTGTCCCTTTCTTTTGCAATGGTCACATATCCATGCTCGCTTATCTTCGTTTCTGAACATGACCTTGTTGGCTGTAGGGAGTTCACCTCTTCCTCCAAAGAGACCATGCGAACCTTGCTCCTTTTGAATCTGTGCACACACTTCATCGAAGCTTGGGAGCTTGTCTGACCTGAGGAGGTGCTTGATTAGGTCATTATACATGGAGTCTAAGGTGAGCAGGAGACCAAACACACGGTCTTGTTCTTTTCTCTCAAGTAGGACCGCTTGGTCCATGGTGTTGGGCCTGAGGGCTTCTAGTTCTGCCCAAAGTGCTTGGTACTTGCCAAGGTGTTTAGTGAAGTCTCCTTCTTCTTGGCTAAGTGTGGTGAGGGACCTCTTTATTTCAAATACCCGAGTCAAGTTAGACACATTGCCATACACATTCTTGAGAGTTTCCCAGAGATCCCTTGCGGTTTCACAATAGGAATAGGCTTCAAGGATGGAAACTTCAAGAGAGCTTTGGAGTATGGCCAACACGGTTTGATCTTCTTGAAACCATTTGGTTTCTTCAGCTAGAGCAACCGTTTCTTCTTCATCTGTGGAGTCTTCCTTTGGGGCAAGAGTTTTGTGAGTATGCTCCCAAAGTCCGCGGCTGCACAACGCGGTCCTTGCTGTCCTAGACCACAGCAAGTAGTTCTGTCCCTTCAAGATGATGGGAATGACGAGTTGTTTGTTGCTCTCCATGGCGGTTCTTTCTGGATTTCAAATTTCAAGATTATGGACCACTGGTTAATACTATTGTCCAGCGGTTAAAGAGAGATGGCTGGGTTTTTAAGAAAACGGTTTGAAGGAGGATGAAGATGGAGAGATGAATTGAACAGAATGGTGGATAATCTCAGGAAATAACCAGTCCTATCTTCTCACAACTCAACACCAAATGGATGTTTGAGGATTGTTACAATCTCAGAGTGAGTAAGATAAGGAAAGTTTATTTGAAGAGTCGGTATGTATGTTACACACCTAGAGAGAATTCGAAGTGAGTTAGGGAAGATTTTGGAGAAACTTTGCTATTAACTATTGAGTTAGAAAAGGAAATAAAGAGAAGTGGTCAACCAGTTCTTAAGTTGGGACACAACCTTAGGCAGCCCAGGGAGACTTAGCGATTGAGACATGGAATGGCCCAAGGTGAAGTTAGGACATGGGACGGCCCAGGGAAGACTTGGTGTGGCCCAATCACTTAAAATGTTCTAGAAGGAGTCTTGGCAAGAGGAGAGGACCGTTGAAGACTTTGACAAGGCAGAATCACGTGTGGAAGCAAGCTCCCACCCGTTAGGAGCTGTCACCATCACGCTTTGGATCCAGCACTCTCTCCCCTTTGTTTATTGTTTATGTCCCTATCCTGCGAATACCTAGCTGACTAAGTGTCTGCCTATAAATATCCTTCACCTAATGTTGTAGAAAAACTAACTAAGGAAATATACTTCTTCCTTGTTCTTCATCTCTCTCATTCTCCATTAAAACTCCTGTCCAAACTCTTCCATACTTTCCTAAACTCTTAATTCCGCAAATATACACATTCTTTCATGGTATCAGAGCATGGAATAAACATCCATTGCATCTAATCTTTCTAATTCATCCTTTCTCATTCGCTTTACACAAACGATTTGCTATTATCCAGTGGGTAAAGAGTTTGTCCAACGGTCCAAACATTCTCAGCCATGGAAAACTCAAAACCTTTGGTTGTTCCAGTTATCCTAAAAGGTGGGAACTACTTGTTATGGTCAAGAACCACAAAGACCGCCCTGTGCAGCCGTGGACTGTGGAGCCATGTTGTTGAAGAAGCCGCTCACATGAAGACGGCTGATGAAGATGAGGAAGAGGCGATGATGGCTGGAAGAAACAAGTGGTTTCAAGAAGACCAGACCGTCTTAGCCATCCTCCAAAACTCTCTTGAAGCTTCTATTCTTGAAGCCTACTCGTATTGTGAAACAGCCAAGGAGCTGTGGGAAACTCTTCAAAACGTCTTTGGGAATATCTCCAATCTCAGCCGGGTGTTTGAGGTCAAGAAAGCCATTAATGACTTGAGCCAAGAAGATATGGACTTCACCAAACACTTTGGAAAGTTCAGAGCCCTATGGGCAGAGTTGGAAATGTTAAGGCCAAGTTCAGTAGACCCCATGGTCCTTAATGAACGCAGAGAACAAGACAAGGTGTTCGCCCTGTTGCTGACCTTGAACCCAACCTTTAATGATCTTATCAAGCATTTGCTGAGAGCTGACAAGCTACCAACCTTGGATGAGGTGTGTTCACAAGTCCAAAAGGAACAAGGGTCTTTGGGGCTCTTTGGAAGAAAGGGCGAGTTGATCACAGCCAACAAAGGAGAACTAGCCACGGCAAACAAGAGCAACTTCAAGTATGAAGACAGGAAGATGTTGGTGTGTGATCATTGCAAGAAAAGAGGACATCTCAAGGAGAAATGCTGGATCTTGCATCCCCACCTCAAGAACAATCGGTGGAAGGAGCCAAGAGCCAACTACTCGTCTGAAGGAAGCTCCCTAGCCACGCACCACACAGACCCTTCTAAGCGCATATGGCCGAATGGGGAAGGATCATCCATAGCAGCCTCCTCTGAATTTGTGAAGAAGTCAGACCTGGAGGCCATCATCAAAGCCTTAAAAGAATCTGGTAACTCTTATCATGCATCTAAAATTCAAAAACCTTTGATTGTTGATTCAGGTGCTTCACACCATATGATTAGTGATATACAATTAATAGAGAACTTAGAACCTGCATTAGGGAATGTTACTATAGCTAATGGTGAAAAGGTTCCAATCAAAGGGATAGGAGATTTAAAACTGTTTGATAAGAGTTCTAAGGCCTTTTACCTACCATCCTTTACCTCAAACTTGTTATCTGTTAGGAAAACGACTTCTGATCTTAATTGTCATGCAATTTTCAGTCCTAATGAAGTTTGGTTTCAGGATATTAAGACAAGAGAGGTACTTGGACAAGGAACAACTAAGGATGGACTTTATGTGTTGGAGGATACTAAGTCTCCATCTTCTCTTTTAAGCGCTTTTAGTTCTCTTGTGGCTACTGCAAATAATGCAATTTGGCATGCTAGATTAGGACATCCACATTTTCGTGCTATGAATCTTTTGTTGCCTGATGTTAAGTTTCAAAACAATGAGTGTGAAGCCTGTATATTAGGCAAACACTGTAAGTCTGTCTTTCCTAAGTCTACTACAGTTTATGAGAAATGTTTTGATTTGATTCATTCGGATGTGTGGACATCACCTTGCATTTCAAGAGAAAACCACAAATACTTTGTCACATTTATAGATGAGAAGTCTAAGTACACTTGGCTAACCTTAATTCCATCTAAAGACAGAGTTCTTGAAGCCTTTACCAACTTTTATAATTATGTCACTAACCATTATAATGCTAAAGTTAAAATCTTAAGATCAGATAATGGTGGTGAATACACAAGTCAAGCCTTCAAATCCCTCTTATCCAAACATGGAATTCTTCACCAGACAAGCTGCCCATATACACCACAACAAAATGGTGTTGCTGAGAGAAAGAATAGACATCTTATGGAGGTGGCCAGGTCCATGATGTTCCACACCAATGTGCCCAAAAGATTCTGGGGAGATGCTGTGGTTGCGGCTTGCTACCTGATCAACCGCTTACCAACCAAAATCCTCCAAGACATATCACCCTTTGAGGTACTTAACAAATCCAGGCCTTCTATTACTCACCTAAGAGTCTTTGGATGTGTGTGTTATGTTTTGGTTCCAGGAGAAAACCGCAATAAACTTGATGCCAAGAGTATGAAAAGCATGTTTCTTGGCTACTCCATCACACAGAAAGGATACAAGTGTTTTGTTCCAGAAACGGGCAAGGTTTTGGTGTCTAGGGATGTAAAATTCTTGGAAAGCAAAGGATACTACACTGAAAAGGATTGGGATAGTCTAAAGGAGTTATCAACCTCTCAGTCTGACCGAGCAGCCAATCTAAGGAACCTATTAGAAACGCTTGGTATCACCTCCTCACCACATCCCACTGGTCATGAATCATCCTCAGAAGCCTCTGGTCTTGCTCCTGAGGGGGAGAATTCACATACTACTAGTGATCATGATCAAGTCTCATCGGCTCATGAGGATATGGAAGTGGTTTCAACAGAAAATGATCAGGAGGGAACCAATACTCAAGATGATGAACAATCCACCGATCACACCACTTCAGAAGCAGAAGTAGTACCTTTGAGAAGAAGTCAGAGAGTAAGGAAGGATCCATCCAACTGGGTTAACACCAGAGTCTACTTCAACAGTCAGGCGGTTGCTCACCCTACTCAAGCCGTGTGCTCCCTAGCTCACTATCCGGATGACCACCTAGCCTTCATTGGTACACTTGATAAACATGAGGTACCTAAGACGTATGATGAAGCTAAAGAACACAAGGTATGGAGAGATGCCGTAGGAGAAGAACATGGAGCTATGCAAAGGAACCATACATGGGATGAAGCTGATTTACCAAAAGGGAAGAAGGCAGTAGGATCAAGATGGGTCTTTACCATTAAGTACAAGAGTAATGGAGAGATTGAGAGATACAAGGCCAGGCTAGTAGCTAAAGGGTTCACCCAAACCTATGGAGAAGATTACTGTGACACCTTTGCACCAGTGGCCAAGCTTCACACAGTGAGAGTCTTACTTTTCCTAGCTACAAATCTGGAATGGGAATTGTGGCAGATGAATGTCAAAAACGCATTCCTTCAAGGAGAACTAGAAGAGGAAGTTTACATGACACCACCTCCAGGCCTTGAAGACACAGTTACACCAGGCAAAGTTCTAAGACTTAGAAAGGCAATCTATGGTCTAAAGCAGTCTCCAAGGGCTTGGTACCACAAACTTAGCTCAACACTTCTCAGCCGCGGTTTCAAGAAGTCAGAATCAGATCATACTCTCTTCATCCTTACAGGCCAGAAAGGTATTATAGTCATTCTCATATATGTAGATGATATTATCATCTCTGGGAATGACAAGGTAGGAATCCTTGATACAAAAACTTACCTTAAATCCATATTTGATATCAAAGACTTAGGAGAACTCAAATACTTTCTTGGGATAGAAGTGTGTAGATCAAAGGAAGGATTATTTTTATCACAGAGAAAATATGCACTTGATTTTTTGAGTGAAGCAGGTGACTTAGGAGACAAACCAGTGATGACACCCATTGAGGACTCATACAAGACTAATAGACAGGGGGAGCTTGAAGATCAACCATTTGAAGATGTGACTCAATACCGCAGGATGGTTGGTAAGCTCATATATCTTACAATTACAAGACCTGACTTATGCTTTGCTGTGAACCAGGTTAGCCAACACATGAAAGCTCCAAGAATGCAGCATTGGAACATGGTGAACCGCATACTCAAGTACATCAAGGGAGCTCCAGGCCAAGGCATTTGGATGGGTTGCAATGGGAGCTCTGAGATTGTTGGGTACTGTGATGCGGATTGGGCAGGCGACCGTGATGACAGGAGGTCTACCACAGGATATTGTACATTCATTGGAGGGAACTTGGTTACTTGGAAGAGCAAGAAGCAGAAGATCGTGGCATGCTCTAGTGCTGAGGCAGAGTACAGAGCAATGAGGAGGCTCACAACAGAGTTAATGTGGCTCAAGAACTTGCTTAAAGACTTGGGAATAGAATCACAATCTCCTATCACAATGCATTGTGATAACCAAGCAGCAATTCACATCGCTTCAAACTCAGTCTTTCATGAGAGGACCAAACACATAGAGGTGGATTGTCACAAGATCAGGGAGCAAATACAACTAGGAGTGATCCTACCGTGTTATACCAAGAGTTCAGACCAGCTTGCTGATATTTTCACCAAAGCAGCCAGCTCCAGGGTTTGTGAGTTCGTCCATGACAAGCTTGGACTCACAAACCTTCCTTACCAATAGTCCTCTTAACAGTGAAGGCCATACTCTTTTTCCCTTAGTATGTTTTTATCCCAAAGTGGTTTTTCATACTAAGGTTTTTAATGAGGTGGTTCTTCATTGTTCCAAGATAAACCATTCATCATGGTTGATCTTGAGGGGGAGTATTGAGTTAGAAAAGGAAATAAAGAGAAGTGGTCAACCAGTTCTTAAGTTGGGACACAACCTTAGGCAGCCCAGGGAGACTTAGCGATTGAGACATGGAATGGCCCAAGGTGAAGTTAGGACATGGGACGGCCCAGGGAAGACTTGGTGTGGCCCAATCACTTAAAATGTTCTAGAAGGAGTCTTGGCAAGAGGAGAGGACCGTTGAAGACTTTGACAAGGCAGAATCACGTGTGGAAGCAAGCTCCCACCCGTTAGGAGCTGTCACCATCACGCTTTGGATCCAGCACTCTCTCCCCTTTGTTTATTGTTTATGTCCCTATCCTGCGAATACCTAGCTGACTAAGTGTCTGCCTATAAATATCCTTCACCTAATGTTGTAGAAAAACTAACTAAGGAAATATACTTCTTCCTTGTTCTTCATCTCTCTCATTCTCCATTAAAACTCCTGTCCAAACTCTTCCATACTTTCCTAAACTCTTAATTCCGCAAATATACACATTCTTTCATTAACCACTGGTCAATAGCGGATGAGCCCAGAATTTGAGTGTTCTTGAGTGAGGAGGCTAATGGCGTGAGGTGAAGGAGTGTTAAAGAGTATGAAGGAGTATAAAGGAGATTATGGATCAAGATTGCTCTGATACCATGTTGATTTTGCGGAAGTAAGAGGAGAGATTAGGTGAGTTTCATGGTGAAACTCGACAAGAAGAATGAGGAAGAAGACAGGAAGAATAAAGTGAAGAGTTTATTGCTAAAAGTGTATATATTACAATATGGGATTCGACCTTAATATAGGCAGAGGATTACATAGAGAAATTCAAATAGGAAAGTGACATGGGAGCAGGCCCAAGGTGTGAAAGTGACTGCTCAGCAACGGTCTTCTCCACCCGTGACTCCATTTGCAGCCTCACTCTCCTTCTAGAAGCTTTCCTTATTGTCACAACTCTTCCTAAGCGGGCCAAGGCCATATAAGATTAATTAAGAGTGGGCTGCACATCACTGGACCTGGCGATTCTTGAACTGCACAGCCTAAGCCGTGATTCCCAAGTCAATGCCTTGCTTAATATATTGGATTGAAGCCTTAGGCTTGAAGCTGAAAAAGTTAATGAAACCCAAGCCCAAATCAGAAGTTCAAGGTCTGTGCATTAGGCTGAGATAATGAAGTGAAGCCCAGGGTCTGTCCACACATGTGCAACACAAGGCCTGAATTAAGTAAGCCCAAACAAGCCCAAAACTGTCCAAGACACCTTCTAGAAGCTCTCCTAGGCGTGGGTTTGGAGAGGGAAGGAAGAGTCACATGTTGGCTTAACCAATTTGAATTTCTAGCTGTTAGGAGCTGTCACTTTCACCATTTGGTGAACTGCCTTTGTCTTATCTCTATTCTCTGGCTATAAATACATTGTATGCTCACCATAAATCAATCAAGGAAATAGAATCCTCCTTCCATACTCTCTGTCTCACAATCTCTCTCTATTATTCTCTCTTGTTCTTCCCTTATCAAATATAAACCCAGAAACTCTCCTACCTATTCTAACTATTATTCTGCAAATTCTAACATGGTATCAGAGCTTGGTTTTGGATCAAGCAAATTCTCTGTTTACTCTTGCAATAACTTGTTCTAATCTACTCACTCTGAGATTAATTAATCCTCAAAACCATGTGGTGCTGAGTTGTGAGAGGTTAGGATAGGTTATTTCTTGAGAATTACTCAACTCTCTTCCCAAACAAACCGCTTTCTCAATCTACTCTTGCAATAACTTTTTCTAATCTACTCACTCTGAGATTAATCAATCCTCAAAACCAAGTGGTGCTGAGTTGTGAGAGGTTAGGATAGGTTATTTCTTGAGAATTACTCACTTCATTCCTCAATTCAGCTACTCAACTCTCTTTCCAAACAAACCACTTTCTCAAAACCCTTACCATTTGCTTTCATCCAGTGGTTAATAGCTATACCCAACGGTCCCTAGCTCAAATTCAAACAAAAACGTGTGTAAACACCATGGAAAGTTCAAGAGTGGTTGTTCCAGTGACACTGAAAGGGGTCAACTACCTTTTATGGGCTAGAACCACCAAGACAGTGTTGTGTAGCCGTGGCTTATGGAGCCACATCCTCAAGAGTGAAACTTCCATTGCCATGACTGAAGAAGGTGGCCAAGAAGTCGCCATCATGAATAAAGACCGGTGGTTTCAAGAAGACCAACTGGTGCTATCCGTGATCCAAAACTCCCTTGAAGCATCTCTCCTTGAAGCTTATTCTTATTGTGAGACATCCAAGGAATTATGGGAGACACTTCAAAATGTTTATGGCAACACTTCCAATCTCAGTCGTGTCTTTGAAGTAAAGAAGGCCATTAATGAGTTAACTCAAGAAAACATGGAGTTCACTCAACACTTTGGCAAGTTCAGATCATTGTGGGCTGAACTTGAAATGCTTAGACCAAGCACCATGGATCCCAAGGTTCTAAATGAAAGACGTGAGCAAGATAAGGTCTTTGGACTCCTCTTGACTCTAAACCCAACTTACAATGATCTTATCAAGCATATCTTAAGGTCAGACACTCTTCCAAGTCTTGAAGAAGTATGCAATAAGATTCAGAAGGAACAAGGATCATTATGCCTCTTTGGAGGCAAAGGAGAGCTCATCACAGCCAACAAGGCAAACACCTACCAGAAAGGAGGCTTGAACCGTGGGGAAAGAAGAGGATTCTGTGATTATTGCAAGAAAGAAGGCCACACTAAGGACAAGTGTTGGATTCTCCATCCACACTTAAAGCCAAAATGGGTAAACCAACCAAGGGCCAATCTCTCTCAAGAAGCAACTCATGAGGCAAGAGCCAAGGCTAGCACTAGCTCATCCACGCCAACCAATGAAGAAGGGAAAGCCCTTGCAACATTTCAACAAGAATTCGTTAGAAAATCGGACCTTGATGCACTGATAAAAGCACTTAAGGAAGCCAATACCTCTGGTAACTCTTTTCAAGCTCTAAATCTCACTAAGCCACTTATTGTAGATTCAGGAGCTTCTCATCACATGATTAGTGACAAAAATCTACTTATCAATATGAAACCGGCTTTAGGAGATGTAGTAATAGCTAATGGTGATAAGATACCAATAAGAGGAATTGGAAACCTGAAATTGTTTAATAAAGAATCAACAGCCTTCTATATGCCCACATTCACCTCAAACTTGCTAAGTGTTAAGAAAACAACCTCTGATCTTAATTGCTATGCTATATTTGGTCCTAATGATGTTTACTTTCAGGATATTAAGACTAATAAGGTGTTTGGAAAGGGAGTGTCCAAGGATGACTTGTATGTGCTTGAAAACACACAACCAGATTTCTCTTTATCTATTGCTTTCAACTCTGTTTTGAATAAGGCTAATAGTGCTATTTGGCATTCTAGATTAGGACATCCTCACTCTAGGGCTTTAGAACTATTGTTGCCAAGTATGTTTTTTAAAAATGATGAATGTGAAGCTTGTATACTAGGTAAACATTGTAAATCAGTGTTTCCTAAGTCTACAACTATATATGAAAATTGCTTTGATCTCATTCACTCTGATGTTTGGACTTCACCATGCACATCTAGAGACAACCATAAATACTTTGTTACATTCATAGACCAAAAATCGAAATATACTTGGGTGACACTATTGCCAACAAAAGATAGAGTCCTAGAAGCCTTCACTAAATTTCAAATGTATGTGACTAACCATTATAATGCCAAGATCAAAATTTTTAGATCAGATAATGGAGGGGAATATACAAGTCTAGCATTCAAACAGCACTTAGATAAACATGGAATCATCCATCAAACAAGTTGTCCTTACACGCCCCAACAAAATGGAGTGGCTGAAAGAAAGAACAGGCATCTCATGGAAGTGGCACGGTCTATCATGTTCCAAAGCAATGTCCCAAAGAAGTTTTGGGGAGATGCACTTGTTACCGCTTGCTACCTCATCAATAGACTCCCCACAAAAATCTTGGAGGATTTATCCCCATTTGAGGTACTTAATAAGAGTAAACCATCTATTTCACACTTACGTGTCTTTGGGTGTGTTTGTTATGTTCTTATTCCAGGAGAACAAAGGAATAAGTTAGAAGCAAGAAGTGTGAAAGCCATGTTTATAGGGTATTCCACTACCCAAAAGGGATACAAGTGCTACAATCCAGAGACCAGAAAGGTGCTAGTCTCACGAGATGTGAAGTTTGTAGAAGCAAAGGGGTTCTATGAAGATAAGAATTGGGATGATCTTAAAGATCTCTCCCAATCTCCATCAGACCGAGCTACCAATCTTAAACATCTTATGGAGAACCTAGGAATCTCATTCCCTAATGCACCAGCTGCTTCTCCATCACCAGCCACTTCTCCTCCTCCTCCTCCTTTTGATGTTGCCCCGGCTATTCCTCTTGATCATGAGGGGGGCACAGAGGATGAACAAGAGATTGCATCTGAATCACACGACCAGGATGCAAGCTCTAGTGTCCATAATCAAGAAGAATATGCGCCAGAAGTTCAGACTGAGGAAGAAGAATATCAAGAAGAACAAGTGGTGCTAAGGAGTATTGAGTTAGAAAAGGAAATAAAGAGAAGTGGTCAACCAGTTCTTAAGTTGGGACACAACCTTAGGCAGCCCAGGGAGACTTAGCGATTGAGACATGGAATGGCCCAAGGTGAAGTTAGGACATGGGACGGCCCAGGGAAGACTTGGTGTGGCCCAATCACTTAAAATGTTCTAGAAGGAGTCTTGGCAAGAGGAGAGGACCGTTGAAGACTTTGACAAGGCAGAATCACGTGTGGAAGCAAGCTCCCACCCGTTAGGAGCTGTCACCATCACGCTTTGGATCCAGCACTCTCTCCCCTTTGTTTATTGTTTATGTCCCTATCCTGCGAATACCTAGCTGACTAAGTGTCTGCCTATAAATATCCTTCACCTAATGTTGTAGAAAAACTAACTAAGGAAATATACTTCTTCCTTGTTCTTCATCTCTCTCATTCTCCATTAAAACTCCTGTCCAAACTCTTCCATACTTTCCTAAACTCTTAATTCCGCAAATATACACATTCTTTCATGGTATCAGAGCATGGAATAAACATCCATTGCATCTAATCTTTCTAATTCATCCTTTCTCATTCGCTTTACACAAACGATTTGCTATTATCCAGTGGGTAAAGAGTTTGTCCAACGGTCCAAACATTCTCAGCCATGGAAAACTCAAAACCTTTGGTTGTTCCAGTTATCCTAAAAGGTGGGAACTACTTGTTATGGTCAAGAACCACAAAGACCGCCCTGTGCAGCCGTGGACTGTGGAGCCATGTTGTTGAAGAAGCCGCTCACATGAAGACGGCTGATGAAGATGAGGAAGAGGCGATGATGGCTGGAAGAAACAAGTGGTTTCAAGAAGACCAGACCGTCTTAGCCATCCTCCAAAACTCTCTTGAAGCTTCTATTCTTGAAGCCTACTCGTATTGTGAAACAGCCAAGGAGCTGTGGGAAACTCTTCAAAGCGTCTTTGGGAATATCTCCAATCTCAGCCGGGTGTTTGAGGTCAAGAAAGCCATTAATGACTTGAGCCAAGAAGATATGGACTTCACCAAACACTTTGGAAAGTTCAGAGCCCTATGGGCAGAGTTGGAAATGTTAAGGCCAAGTTCAGTAGACCCCATGGTCCTTAATGAACGCAGAGAACAAGACAAGGTGTTCGCCCTGTTGCTGACCTTGAACCCAACCTTTAATGATCTTATCAAGCATTTGCTGAGAGCTGACAAGCTACCAACCTTGGATGAGGTGTGTTCACAAGTCCAAAAGGAACAAGGGTCTTTGGGGCTCTTTGGAAGAAAGGGCGAGTTGATCACAGCCAACAAAGGAGAACTAGCCACGACAAACAAGAGCAACTTCAAGTATGAAGACAGGAAGATGTTGGTGTGTGATCATTGCAAGAAGAGAGGACATCTCAAGGAGAAATGCTGGATCTTGCATCCCCACCTCAAGAACAATCGGTGGAAGGAGCCAAGAGCCAACTACTCGTCTGAAGGAAGCTCCCTAGCCACGCACCACACAGACCCTTCTAAGCGCATATGGCCGAATGGGGAAGGATCATCCATAGCAGCCTCCTCTGAATTTGTGAAGAAGTCAGACCTGGAGGCCATCATCAAAGCCTTAAAAGAATCTGGTAACTCTTATCATGCATCTAAAATTCAAAAACCTTTGATTGTTGATTCAGGTGCTTCACACCATATGATTAGTGATATACAATTAATAGAGAACTTAGAACCTGCATTAGGGAATGTTACTATAGCTAATGGTGAAAAGGTTCCAATCAAAGGGATAGGAGATTTAAAACTGTTTGATAAGAGTTCTAAGGCCTTTTACCTACCATCCTTTACCTCAAACTTGTTATCTGTTAGGAAAACGACTTCTGATCTTAATTGTCATGCAATTTTCAGTCCTAATGAAGTTTGGTTTCAGGATATTAAGACAAGAGAGGTACTTGGACAAGGAACAACTAAGGATGGACTTTATGTGTTGGAGGATACTAAGTCTCCATCTTCTCTTTTAAGCGCTTTTAGTTCTCTTGTGGCTACTGCAAATAATGCAATTTGGCATGCTAGATTAGGACATCCACATTTTCGTGCTATGAATCTTTTGTTGCATGATGTTAAGTTTCAAAACAATGAGTGTGAAGCCTGTATATTAGGCAAACACTGTAAGTCTGTCTTTCCTAAGTCTACTACAGTTTATGAGAAATGTTTTGATTTGATTCATTCGGATGTGTGGACATCACCTTGCATTTCAAGAGAAAACCACAAATACTTTGTCACATTTATAGATGAGAAGTCTAAGTACACTTGGCTAACCTTAATTCCATCTAAAGACAGAGTTCTTGAAGCCTTTACCAACTTTTATAATTATGTCACTAACCATTATAATGCTAAAGTTAAAATCTTAAGATCAGATAATGGTGGTGAATACACAAGTCAAGCCTTCAAATCCCTCTTATCCAAACATGGAATTCTTCACCAGACAAGCTGCCCATATACACCACAACAAAATGGTGTTGCTGAGAGAAAGAATAGACATCTTATGGAGGTGGCCAGGTCCATGATGTTCCACACCAATGTGCCCAAAAGATTCTGGGGAGATGCTGTGGTTGCGGCTTGCTACCTGATCAACCGCTTACCAACCAAAATCCTCCAAGACATATCACCCTTTGAGGTACTTAACAAATCCAGGCCTTCTATTACTCACCTAAGAGTCTTTGGATGTGTGTGTTATGTTTTGGTTCCAGGAGAAAACCGCAATAAACTTGATGCCAAGAGTATGAAAAGCATGTTTCTTGGCTACTCCATCACACAGAAAGGATACAAGTGTTTTGTTCCAGAAACGGGCAAGGTTTTGGTGTCTAGGGATGTAAAATTCTTGGAAAGCAAAGGATACTACACTGAAAAGGATTGGGATAGTCTAAAGGAGTTATCAACCTCTCAGTCTGACCGAGCAGCCAATCTAAGGAACCTATTAGAAACGCTTGGTATCACCTCCTCACCACATCCCACTGGTCATGAATCATCCTCAGAAGCCTCTGGTCTTGCTCCTGAGGGGGAGAATTCACATACTACTAGTGATCATGATCAAGTCTCATCGGCTCATGAGGATATGGAAGTGGTTTCAACAGAAAATGATCAGGAGGGAACCAATACTCAAGATGATGAACAATCCACCGATCACACCACTTCAGAAGCAGAAGTAGTACCTTTGAGAAGAAGTCAGAGAGTAAGGAAGGATCCATCCAACTGGGTTAACACCAGAGTCTACTTTAACAGTCAGGCGGTTGCTCACCCTACTCAAGCCGTGTGCTCCCTAGCTCACTATCCGGATGACCACCTAGCCTTCATTGGTACACTTGATAAACATGAGGTACCTAAGACGTATGATGAAGCTAAAGAACACAAGGTATGGAGAGATGCCGTAGGAGAAGAACATGGAGCTATGCAAAGGAACCATACATGGGATGAAGCTGATTTACCAAAAGGGAAGAAGGCAGTAGGATCAAGATGGGTCTTTACCATTAAGTACAAGAGTAATGGAGAGATTGAGAGATACAAGGCCAGGCTAGTAGCTAAAGGGTTCACCCAAACCTATGGAGAAGATTACTGTGACACCTTTGCACCAGTGGCCAAGCTTCACACAGTGAGAGTCTTACTTTTCCTAGCTACAAATCTGGAATGGGAATTGTGGCAGATGAATGTCAAAAACGCATTCCTTCAAGGAGAACTAGAAGAGGAAGTTTACATGACACCACCTCCAGGCCTTGAAGACACAGTTACACCAGGCAAAGTTCTAAGACTTAGAAAGGCAATCTATGGTCTAAAGCAGTCTCCAAGGGCTTGGTACCACAAACTTAGCTCAACACTTCTCAGCCGCGGTTTCAAGAAGTCAGAATCAGATCATACTCTCTTCATCCTTACAGGCCAGAAAGGTATTATAGTCATTCTCATATATGTAGATGATATTATCATCTCTGGGAATGACAAGGTAGGAATCCTTGATACAAAAACTTACCTTAAATCCATATTTGATATCAAAGACTTAGGAGAACTCAAATACTTTCTTGGGATAGAAGTGTGTAGATCAAAGGAAGGATTATTTTTATCACAGAGAAAATATGCACTTGATTTTTTGAGTGAAGCAGGTGACTTAGGAGACAAACCAGTGATGACACCCATTGAGGACTCATACAAGACTAATAGACAGGGGGAGCTTGAAGATCAACCATTTGAAGATGTGACTCAATACCGCAGGATGGTTGGTAAGCTCATATATCTTACAATTACAAGACCTGACTTATGCTTTGCTGTGAACCAGGTTAGCCAACACATGAAAGCTCCAAGAATGCAGCATTGGAACATGGTGAACCGCATACTCAAGTACATCAAGGGAGCTCCAGGCCAAGGCATTTGGATGGGTTGCAATGGGAGCTCTGAGATTGTTGGGTACTGTGATGCGGATTGGGCAGGCGACCGTGATGACAGGAGGTCTACCACAGGATATTGTACATTCATTGGAGGGAACTTGGTTACTTGGAAGAGCAAGAAGCAGAAGATCGTGGCATGCTCTAGTGCTGAGGCAGAGTACAGAGCAATGAGGAGGCTCACAACAGAGTTAATGTGGCTCAAGAACTTGCTTAAAGACTTGGGAATAGAATCACAATCTCCTATCACAATGCATTGTGATAACCAAGCAGCAATTCACATCGCTTCAAACTCAGTCTTTCATGAGAGGACCAAACACATAGAGGTGGATTGTCACAAGATCAGGGAGCAAATACAACTAGGAGTGATCCTACCGTGTTATACCAAGAGTTCAGACCAGCTTGCTGATATTTTCACCAAAGCAGCCAGCTCCAGGGTTTGTGAGTTCGTCCATGACAAGCTTGGACTCACAAACCTTCCTTACCAATAGTCCTCTTAACAGTGAAGGCCATACTCTTTTTCCCTTAGTATGTTTTTATCCCAAAGTGGTTTTTCATACTAAGGTTTTTAATGAGGTGGTTCTTCATTGTTCCAAGATAAACCATTCATCATGGTTGATCTTGAGGGGGAGTATTGAGTTAGAAAAGGAAATAAAGAGAAGTGGTCAACCAGTTCTTAAGTTGGGACACAACCTTAGGCAGCCCAGGGAGACTTAGCGATTGAGACATGGAATGGCCCAAGGTGAAGTTAGGACATGGGACGGCCCAGGGAAGACTTGGTGTGGCCCAATCACTTAAAATGTTCTAGAAGGAGTCTTGGCAAGAGGAGAGGACCGTTGAAGACTTTGACAAGGCAGAATCACGTGTGGAAGCAAGCTCCCACCCGTTAGGAGCTGTCACCATCACGCTTTGGATCCAGCACTCTCTCCCCTTTGTTTATTGTTTATGTCCCTATCCTGCGAATACCTAGCTGACTAAGTGTCTGCCTATAAATATCCTTCACCTAATGTTGTAGAAAAACTAACTAAGGAAATATACTTCTTCCTTGTTCTTCATCTCTCTCATTCTCCATTAAAACTCCTGTCCAAACTCTTCCATACTTTCCTAAACTCTTAATTCCGCAAATATACATATTCTTTCATTAACCACTGGTCAATAGCGGATGAGCCCAGAATTTGAGTGTTCTTGAGTGAGGAGGCTAATGGCGTGAGGTGAAGGAGTGTTAAAGAGTATGAAGGAGTATAAAGGAGATTATGGATCAAGATTGCTCTGATACCATGTTGATTTTGCGGAAGTAAGAGGAGAGATTAGATGAGTTTCATGGTGAAGCTCGACAAGAAGAATGAGGGAGAAGACAGGAAGAATAAAGTGAAGAGTTTATTGCTAAAAGTGTGTCTCTTACAATGTGGGATTCGACCTTAATATAGGCAGAGGATTACATAGAGAAATTCAAATAGGAAAGTGACATGGGAGCAGGCCCAAGGTGTGAAAGTGACTGCTCAGCAACGGTCTTCTCCACCCGTGACTCCATTTGCAGCCTCACTCTCCTTCTAGAAGCTTTCCTTACTGTCACAACTTTTCCTAAGTGGACCAAGGCCATATGAGATTAATTCAGAGTGGGCTGCACATCACTGGACCTGGCGATTCTTGAACTGCACAGCCTAAGCCGTGATTCCCAAGTCAATGCCTTGCTTAATATGATGACAAGCCGTGATGCTCAAGTCATTGCCTTGCTCAATATGAAAAGCATGTTTCTTGGCTACTCCATCACACAGAAAGGATACAAGTGTTTTGTTCCAGAAACGGGCAAGGTTTTGGTGTCTAGGGATGTAAAATTCTTGGAAAGCAAAGGATACTACACTGAAAAGGATTGGGATAGTCTAAAGGAGTTATCAACCTCTCAGTCTGACCGAGCAGCCAATCTAAGGAACCTATTAGAAACGCTTGGTATCACCTCCTCACCACATCCCACTGGTCATGAATCATCCTCAGAAGCCTCTGGTCTTGCTCCTGAGGGGGAGAATTCACATACTACTAGTGATCATGATCAAGTCTCATCGGCTCATGAGGATATGGAAGTGGTTTCAACAGAAAATGATCAGGAGGGAACCAATACTCAAGATGATGAACAATCCACCGATCACACCACTTCAGAAGCAGAAGTAGTACCTTTGAGAAGAAGTCAGAGAGTAAGGAAGGATCCATCCAACTGGGTTAACACCAGAGTCTACTTCAACAGTCAGGCGGTTGCTCACCCTACTCAAGCCGTGTGCTCCCTAGCTCACTATCCGGATGACCACCTAGCCTTCATTGGTACACTTGATAAACATGAGGTACCTAAGACGTATGATGAAGCTAAAGAACACAAGGTATGGAGAGATGCCGTAGGAGAAGAACATGGAGCTATGCAAAGGAACCATACATGGGATGAAGCTGATTTACCAAAAGGGAAGAAGGCAGTAGGATCAAGATGGGTCTTTACCATTAAGTACAAGAGTAATGGAGAGATTGAGAGATACAAGGCCAGGCTAGTAGCTAAAGGGTTCACCCAAACCTATGGAGAAGATTACTGTGACACCTTTGCACCAGTGGCCAAGCTTCACACAGTGAGAGTCTTACTTTCCCTAGCTACAAATCTGGAATGGGAATTGTGGCAGATGGATGTCAAAAACGCATTCCTTCAAGGAGAACTAGAAGAGGAAGTTTACATGACACCACCTCCAGGCCTTGAAGACACAGTTACACCAGGCAAAGTTCTAAGACTTAGAAAGGCAATCTATGGTCTAAAGCAGTCTCCAAGGACTTGGTACCACAAACTTAGCTCAACACTTCTCAGCCGCGGTTTCAAGAAGTCAGAATCAGATCATACTCTCTTCATCCTTACAGGCCAGAAAGGTATTATAGTCATTCTCATATATGTAGATGATATTATCATCTCTGGGAATGACAAGGTAGGAATCCTTGATACAAAAACTTACCTTAAATCCATATTTGATATCAAAGACTTAGGAGAACTCAAATACTTTCTTGGGATAGAAGTGTGTAGATCAAAGGAAGGATTATTTTTATCACAGAGAAAATATGCACTTGACCTTTTGAGTGAAGCAGGTGACTTAGGAGACAAACCAGTGATGACACCCATTGAGGACTCATACAAGACTAATAGACAGGGGGAGCTTGAAGATCAACCATTTGAAGATGTGACTCAATACCGCAGGATGGTTGGTAAGCTCATATATCTTACAATTACAAGACCTGACTTATGCTTTGCTGTGAACCAGGTTAGCCAACACATGAAAGCTCCAAGAATGCAGCATTGGAACATGGTGAACCGCATACTCAAGTACATCAAGGGAGCTCCAGGCCAAGGCATTTGGATGGGTTGCAATGGGAGCTCTGAGATTGTTGGGTACTGTGATGCGGATTGGGCAGGCGACCGTGATGACAGGAGGTCTACCACAGGATATTGTACATTCATTGGAGGGAACTTGGTTACTTGGAAGAGCAAGAAGCAGAAGATCGTGGCATGCTCTAGTGCTGAGGCAGAGTACAGAGCAATGAGGAGGCTCACAACAGAGTTAATGTGGCTCAAGAACTTGCTTAAAGACTTGGGAATAGAATCACAATCTCCTATCACAATGCATTGTGATAACCAAGCAGCAATTCACATCGCTTCAAACTCAGTCTTTCATGAGAGGACCAAACACATAGAGGTGGATTGTCACAAGATCAGGGAGCAAATACAACTAGGAGTGATCCTACCGTGTTATACCAAGAGTTCAGACCAGCTTGCTGATATTTTCACCAAAGCAGCCAGCTCCAGGGTTTGTGAGTTCGTCCATGACAAGCTTGGACTCACAAACCTTCCTTACCAATAGTCCTCTTAACAGTGAAGGCCATACTCTTTTTCCCTTAGTATGTTTTTATCCCAAAGTGGTTTTTCATACTAAGGTTTTTAATGAGGTGGTTCTTCATTGTTCCAAGATAAACCATTCATCATGGTTGATCTTGAGGGGGAGTATTGAGTTAGAAAAGGAAAGAAAGAGAAGTGGTCAACCAGTTCTTAAGTTGGGACACAACCTTAGGCAGCCCAGGGAGACTTAGCGATTGAGACATGGAATGGCCCAAGGTGAAGTTAGGACATGGGACGGCCCAGGGAAGACTTGGTGTGGCCCAATCACTTAAAATGTTCTAGAAGGAGTCTTGGCAAGAGGAGAGGACCGTTGAAGACTTTGACAAGGCAGAATCACGTGTGGAAGCAAGCTCCCACCCGTTAGGAGCTGTCACCATCACGCTTTGGATCCAGCACTCTCTCCCCTTTGTTTATTGTTTATGTCCCTATCCTGCGAATACCTAGCTGACTATGTGTCTGCCTATAAATATCCTTCACCTAATGTTGTAGAAAAACTAACTAAGGAAATATACTTCTTCCTTGTTCTTCATCTCTCTCATTCTCCATTAAAACTCCTGTCCAAACTCTTCCATACTTTCCTAAACTCTTAATTCCGCAAATATACACATTCTTTCAAGGAGAAGCCATAGGGAGAAGAAACCAGCCTCAAATTGGATCAATACCAGAGTCTACTACAATGCACAAGCAGTAGCCCATCCAACAAAAGTGATTTGCTCTCTAGCTCATATTCCTTCAGAACACCAAGCCTTTACAACAGCTCTAGATCAAGGGCAGGTTCCAAGAGACTATGAGGAAGCTAAGGAGCATAAGGTGTGGAGAGAAGCAGTTAAGGCTGAATGTAAGGCCATGGAGATCAATCACACTTGGGATGAAGCTGATCTACCTAAGGACAAGAGGACAGTGAGCTCAAGATGGATCTTCACCATCAAATACAAAAGCAATGGAGAGATAGAACGATACAAGGCTAGATTGGTAGCAAGAGGGTTCACTCAGACCTATGGAGAAGACTACCATGATACATTTGCACCAGTAGCCAAACTACACACTGTAAGAGTTCTTCTATCTCTTGCTACTAACCTTGAATGGGAGTTATGGCAGATGGATGTCAAGAATGCTTTCCTACAAGGAGAATTAGAGGATGAAGTCTATATGACACCTCCACCTGGTCTTGAAGACACAGTAACTCCAGGAAAGGTTCTAAGGCTAAGAAAAGCTATCTATGGACTTAAACAATCACCAAGAGCTTGGTACCACAAGTTGAGTATGACACTGAGAGATAGAGGCTTTAGGAAGTCTGAAGCTGATCACACTCTCTTCACACTCCAAAGCCAATCAGGTATGGTAGTCATTCTCAATTATGTAGATGATATAATCATCTCAGGGAATGACAAGGTAGGAATTCAATCTACTAAAGATTATCTTAAGTCTGTTTTTGATATTAAAGACTTAGGTGAACTTAAGTACTTCCTAGGGATAGAAGTATGCCGAACAAAAGAAGGCCTCTTCTTATCACAAAGGAAGTACACACTTGATCTTCTAACTGATGCAGGAAAGTTAGAAGCCAAACCAGCAAAGACTCCCCTAGAGGAAGGCTATAAGGTGGAACGTGAGGGGGAGCTTGGAGATGAACCGTTTGAAGAAACCAAACTCTATAGGAAGATGGTTGGTAAGTTAATCTATCTAACCATTACTAGACCTGACTTGTGTTTTGCTGTGAATCAGGTCAGCCAACATATGCAAGCTCCAAAATTGCACCACTGGAATATGGTGGACCGGATCTTGAGGTACCTCAAAGGAACCCATGATCAAGGCATTTGGATGGGATGCAATGGGAGCTCAGAGATTGTAGGATATTGTGATGCTGATTGGGCTGGAGACAGAAATGACAGAAGATCAACAACTGGCTATTGCACATTCATTGGAGGCAATCTAGTCACTTGGAAGACAAAGAAGCAGAAAGTGGTCTCATGCTCAAGTGCTGAAGCTGAATATCGTGCCATGAGAAAGCTGACCACTGAACTCACTTGGCTCAAGAACCTTCTCAAGGATCTAAACATAGAAGTCTCAACACCAATCACCATGCATTGCGACAATCAAGCAGCCATACATATAGCTGTTAGAATTTGCAGAATAATAGTTAGAATAGGTAGGAGAGTTTCTGGGTTTATATTTGATAATGGAAGAACAAGAGTGAGAATAATAGAGAGAGATTGTGAGACAGAGAGTATGGAAGGAGGATTCTATTTCCTTGATTGATTTATGGTGAGCATACAATGTATTTATAGCCAGAGAATAGAGATAAGACAAAGGCACTTCACCAAATGGTGAAAGTGACAGCTCCTAACAGCTAGAAATTCAAATTGGTTAAGCCAACATGTGACTCTTCCTTTCCTCTCCAAACCCACGCCTAGGAGAGCTTCTAGAAGGTGGCTTGGACAGTTTTGGGCTTGTTTGGGCTTACTTAATTCAGGCCTTGTGTTGCACATGTGTGGACAGACCCTGGGCTTCACTTCATTATCTCAGCCTAATGCACAGACCTTGAACTTCTGATTTGGGCTTGGGCTTCATTAACTTTTTCAGCTTCAAGCCTAAGGCTTCAATCCAATACTCCCCCTCAAGCTTAGCCATAAGCTTGGCACCATGAAGACCCACCTCATTAAAAACCTTAGAATGGAAAACCCATTGGGACAAAACCATACTAAGGGAAAAAGAGTGTGAACTCCATGATTAGGAGAATCATTGGCTGGAAAGGTTGATGAGTCCAAGTTTTGGGAGGATGGACTCACATACCTTGAGACTTGCAGCCTTGGTGAAAATGTCTGCAAGTTGATCTGAGCTTCTTGTGTAGCACGGTAAGATTATGCCTTGCTCCACTACTTGTCTGACCTTGTGACAGTCAACTTCAATGTGTTTGGTTCTCTCATGAAACACATTGTTGGATGCTATGTGTATGGCTGCTTGATTGTCGCAATGCATGGTGATTGGTGTTGAGACTTCTATGTTTAGATCCTTGAGAAGGTTCTTGAGCCAAGTGAGTTCAGTGGTCAGCTTTCTCATGGCACGATATTCAGCTTCAGCACTTGAGCAGGAGACCACTTTCTGCTTCTTTGTCTTCCAAGTGACTAGATTGCCTCCAATGAATGTGCAATAGCCGGTTGTTGATCTTCTGTCATTTCTGTCTCCAGCCCAATCAGCATCACAATATCCTACAATCTCTGAGCTCCCATTGCATCCCATCCAAATGCCTTGATCATGCGTTCCTTTGAGGTACCTCAAGATCCGGTCCACCATATTCCAGTGGTGCAATTTTGGAGCTTGCATATGTTGGCTGACCTGATTCACAGCAAAACACAAGTCAGGTCTAGTAATGGTTAGATAGATTAACTTACCAACCATCTTCCTATAGAGTTTGGTTTCTTCAAACGGTTCATCTCCAAGCTCCCCCTCACGTTCCACCTTATAGCCTTCCTCTAGGGGAGTCTTTGCTGGTTTGGCTTCTAACTTTCCTGCATCAGTTAGAAGATCAAGTGTGTACTTCCTTTGTGATAAGAAGAGGCCTTCTTTTGTTCGGCATACTTCTATCCCTAGGAAGTACTTAAGTTCACCTAAGTCTTTAATATCAAAAACAGACTTAAGATAATCTTTAGTAGATTGAATTCCTACCTTGTCATTCCCTGAGATGATTATATCATCTACATAAATGAGAATGACTACCATACCTGATTGGCTTTGGAGTGTGAAGAGAGTGTGATCAGCTTCAGACTTCCTAAAGCCTCTATCTCTCAGTGTCATACTCAACTTGTGGTACCAAGCTCTTGGTGATTGTTTAAGTCCATAGATAGCTTTTCTTAGCCTTAGAACCTTTCCTGGAGTTACTGTGTCTTCAAGACCAGGTGGAGGTGTCATATAGACTTCATCCTCTAATTCTCCTTGTAGGAAAGCATTCTTGACATCCATCTGCCATAACTCCCATTCAAGGTTAGTAGCAAGAGATAGAAGAACTCTTACAGTGTGTAGTTTGGCTACTGGTGCAAATGTATCATGGTAGTCTTCTCCATAGGTCTGAGTGAACCCTCTTGCTACCAATCTAGCCTTGTATCGTTCTATCTCTCCATTGCTTTTGTATTTGATGGTGAAGATCCATCTTGAGCTCACTGTCCTCTTGTCCTTAGGTAGATCAGCTTCATCCCAAGTGTGATTGATCTCCATGGCCTTACATTCAGCCTTAACTGCTTCTCTCCACACCTTATGCTCCTTAGCTTCCTCATAGTCTCTTGGAACCTGCCCTTGATCTAGAGCTGTTGTAAAGGCTTGGTGTTCTGAAGGAATATGAGCTAGAGAGCAAATCACTTGTGTTGGATGGGCTACTGCTTGTGCATTGTAGTAGACTCTGGTATTGATCCAATTTGAGGCTGGTTTCTTCTCCCTTTGGCTTCTCCTTAGCACCACTTGTTCTTCTTGATATTCTTCTTCCTCAGTCTGAACTTCTGGCGCATATTCTTCTTGATTATGGACACTAGAGGTTGCATCCTGGTCGTGTGATTCAGATGCAATCTCTTGTTCATCCTCTGTGCCCCCCTCATGATCAAGAGGAATAGCCGGGGCAACATCAAAAGGAGGAGGAGGCGGAGAAGTGGCTGGTGATGGAGAAGCAGCTGGTGCATTAGGGAATGAGATTCCTAGGTTCTCCATAAGATGTTTAAGATTGGTAGCTCGGTCTGATGGAGATTGGGAGAGATCTTTAAGATCATCCCAATTCTTATCTTCATAGAACCCCTTTGCTTCTACAAACTTCACATCTCGTGAGACTAGCACCTTTCTAGTCTCTGGATTGTAGCACTTGTATCCCTTTTGGGTAGTGGAATACCCTATAAACATGGCTTTCACACTTCTTGCTTCTAACTTATTCCTTTGTTCTCCTGGAATAAGAACATAACAAACACACCCAAAGACACGTAAGTGTGAAATAGATGGTTTACTCTTATTAAGTACCTCAAATGGGGATAAATCCTCCAAGATTTTTGTGGGGAGTCTATTGATGAGGTAGCAAGCGGTAACAAGTGCATCTCCCCAAAACTTCTTTGGGACATTGCTTTGGAACATGATAGACCGTGCCACTTCCATGAGATGCCTGTTCTTTCTTTCAGCCACTCCATTTTGTTGGGGCGTGTAAGGACAACTTGTTTGATGGATGATTCCATGTTTATCTAAGTGCTGTTTGAATGCTAGACTTGTATATTCTCCTCCATTATCTGATCTAAAAATTTTGATCTTGGCATTATAATGGTTAGTCACATACATTTGAAATTTAGTGAAGGCTTCTAGGACTCTATCTTTTGTTGGCAATAGTGTTACCCAAGTATATTTTGATTTTTGGTCTATGAATGTAACAAAGTATTTATGGTTGTCTCTAGATGTGCATGGTGAAGTCCAAACATCAGAGTGAATGAGATCAAAGCAATTTTCATATATAGTTGTAGACTTAGGAAACACTGATTTACAATGTTTACCTAGTATACAAGCTTCACATTCATCATTTTTAAAAGACATACTTGGCAACAATAGTTCTAAAGCCCTAGAGTGAGGATGTCCTAATCTAGAATGCCAAATAGCACTATTAGCCTTATTCAAAACAGAGTTGAAAGCAATAGATAAAGAGAAATCTGGTTGTGTGTCTTCAAGAACATACAAGTCATCCTTGGACACTCCCTTTCCAAACACCTTATTAGTCTTAATATCCTGAAAGTAAACATCATTAGGACCAAATATAGCATAGCAATTAAGATCAGAGGTTGTTTTCTTAACACTTAGCAAGTTTGAGGTGAATGTGGGCATATAGAAGGCTGTTGATTCTTTATTAAACAATTTCAGGTTTCCAATTCCTCTTATTGGTATCTTATCACCATTAGCTATTACTACATCTCCTAAAGCCGGTTTCATATTGATAAGTAGATTTTTGTCACTAATCATGTGATGAGAAGCTCCTGAATCTACAATAAGTGGCTTAGTGAGATTTAGAGCTTGAAAAGAGTTACCAGAGGTATTAGCTTCCTTAAGTGCTTTTATCAGTGCATCAAGGTCCGATTTTCTAACGAATTCTTGTTGAAATGTTGCAAGGGCTTTCCCTTCTTCATTGGTTGGCATGGATGAGCTAGTGCTAGCCTTGGCTCTTGCCTCATGAGTTGCTTCTTGGGAGAGATTGGCCCTTGGTTGGTTTACCCATTTTGGCTTTAAGTGTGGATGGAGAATCCAACACTTGTCCTTAGTGTGGCCTTCTTTCTTGCAATAATCACAGAATCCTCTTCTTTCCCCACGGTTCAAGCCTCCTTTCTGGTAGGTGTTTGCCTTGTTGGCTATGATGAGCTCTCCTTTGCCTCCAAAGAGGCCTAATGATCCTTGTTCCTTCTGAATCTTATTGCATACTTCTTCAAGACTTGGAAGAGTGTCTGACCTTAAGATATGCTTGATAAGATCATTGTAAGTTGGGTTTAGAGTCAAGAGGAGTCCAAAGACCTTATCTTGCTCACGTCTTTCATTTAGCACCTTGGGATCCATGGTGCTTGGTCTAAGCATTTCAAGTTCAGCCCACAATGATCTGAACTTGCCAAAGTGTTGAGTGAACTCCATGTTTTCTTGAGTTAACTCATTAATGGCCTTCTTTACTTCAAAGACACGACTGAGATTGGAAGTGTTGCCATAAACATTTTGAAGTGTCTCCCATAACTCCTTGGCTGTCTCACAATAAGAATAAGCTTCAAGGAAAGATGCTTCAAGGGAGTTTTGGATCACGGATAGCACCAGTTGGTCTTCTTGAAACCACCGGTCTTTATTCATGATGGCGACTTCTTGGCCACCTTCTTCAGTCATGGCAATGGAAGTTTCACTCTTGAGGATGTGGCTCCATAAGCCACGGCTACACAACACTGTCTTGGTGGTTCTAGCCCATAAAAGGTAGTTGACCCCTTTCAGTGTCACTGGAACAACCACTCTTGAACTTTCCATGGTGTTTACACACGTTTTTGTTTGAATTTGAGCTAGGGACCGTTGGGTATAGCTATTAACCACTGGATGAAAGCAAATGGTAAGGGTTTTGAGAAAGTGGTTTGTTTGGAAAGAGAGTTGAGTAGCTGAATTGAGGAATAGAGTGAGTAATTCTCAAGAAATAACCTATCCTAACCTCTCACAACTCAGCACCACTTGGTTTTGAGGATTGATTAATCTCAGAGTGAGTAGATTAGAAAAAGTTATTGCAAGAGTAGATTTAGAAAGTGGTTTGTTTGGGAAGAGAGTTGAGTAATTCTCAAGAAATAACCTATCCTAACCTCTCACAACTTCAGCACCACATGGTTTTGAGGATTAATTAATCTCAGAGTGAGTAGATTAGAACAAGTTATTGCAAGAGTAAACAGAGAATTTGCTTGATCCAAAACCAAGCTCTGATACAATGTTAGAATTTGCAGAATAATAGTTAGAATAGGTAGGAGAGTTTCTGGGTTTATATTTGATAATGGAAGAACAAGAGTGAGAATAATAGAGAGAGATTGTGAGACAGAGAGTATGGAAGGAGGATTCTATTGAGTTAGAAAAGGAAATAAAGAGAAGTGGTCAACCAGTTCTTAAGTTGGGACACAACCTTAGGCAGCCCAGGGAGACTTAGCGATTGAGACATGGAATGGCCCAAGGTGAAGTTAGGACATGGGACGGCCCAGGGAAGACTTGGTGTGGCCCAATCACTTAAAATGTTCTAGAAGGAGTCTTGGCAAGAGGAGAGGACCGTTGAAGACTTTGACAAGGCAGAATCACGTGTGAAAGCAAGCTCCCACCCGTTAGGAGCTGTCACCATCACGCTTTGGATCCAGCACTCTCTCCCCTTTGTTTATTGTTTATGTCCCTATCCTGCGAATACCTAGCTGACTAAGTGTCTGCCTATAAATATCCTTCACCTAATGTTGTAGAAAAACTAACTAAGGAAATATACTTCTTCCTTGTTCTTCATCTCTCTCATTCTCCATTAAAACTCCTGTCCAAACTCTTCCATACTTTCCTAAACTCTTAATTCCGCAAATATACACATTCTTTCATGGTATCAGAGCATGGAATAAACATCCATTGCATCTAATCTTTCTAATTCATCCTTTCTCATTCGCTTTACACAAACGATTTGCTATTATCCAGTGGGTAAAGAGTTTGTCCAACGGTCCAAACATTCTCAGCCATGGAAAACTCAAAACCTTTGGTTGTTCCAGTTATCCTAAATGGTGGGAACTACTTGTTATGGTCAAGAACCACAAAGACCGCCCTGTGCAGCCGTGGACTGTGGAGCCATGTTGTTGAAGAAGCCGCTCACATGAAGACGGCTGATGAAGATGAGGAAGAGGCGATGATGGCTGGAAGAAACAAGTGGTTTCAAGAAGACCAGACCGTCTTAGCCATCCTCCAAAACTCTCTTGAAGCTTCTATTCTTGAAGCCTACTCGTATTGTGAAACAGCCAAGGAGCTGTGGGAAACTCTTCAAAGCGTCTTTGGGAATATCTCCAATCTCAGCCGGGTGTTTGAGGTCAAGAAAGCCATTAATGACTTGAGCCAAGAAGATATGGACTTCACCAAACACTTTGGAAAGTTCAGAGCCCTATGGGCAGAGTTGGAAATGTTAAGGCCAAGTTCAGTAGACCCCATGGTCCTTAATGAACGCAGAGAACAAGACAAGGTGTTCGCCCTGTTGCTGACCTTGAACCCAACCTTTAATGATCTTATCAAGCATTTGCTGAGAGCTGACAAGCTACCAACCTTGGATGAGGTGTGTTCACAAGTCCAAAAGGAACAAGGGTCTTTGGGGCTCTTTGGAAGAAAGGGCGAGTTGATCACAGCCAACAAAGGAGAACTAGCCACGGCAAACAAGAGCAACTTCAAGTATGAAGACAGGAAGATGTTGGTGTGTGATCATTGCAAGAAGAGAGGACATCTCAAGGAGAAATGCTGGATCTTGCATCCCCACCTCAAGAACAATCGGTGGAAGGAGCCAAGAGCCAACTACTCGTCTGAAGGAAGCTCCCTAGCCACGCACCACACAGACCCTTCTAAGCGCATATGGCCGAATGGGGAAGGATCATCCATAGCAGCCTCCTCTGAATTTGTGAAGAAGTCAGACCTGGAGGCCATCATCAAAGCTTTAAAAGAATCTGGTAACTCTTATCATGCATCTAAAATTCAAAAACCTTTGATTGTTGATTCAGGTGCTTCACACCATATGATTAGTGATATACAATTAATAGAGAACTTAGAACCTGCATTAGGGAATGTTACTATAGCTAATGGTGAAAAGGTTCCAATCAAAGGGATAGGAGATTTAAAACTGTTTGATAAGAGTTCTAAGGCCTTTTACCTACCATCCTTTACCTCAAACTTGTTATCTGTTAGGAAAACGACTTCTGATCTTAATTGTCATGCAATTTTCAGTCCTAATGAAGTTTGGTTTCAGGATATTAAGACAAGAGAGGTACTTGGACAAGGAACAACTAAGGATGGACTTTATGTGTTGGAGGATACTAAGTCTCCATCTTCTCTTTTAAGCGCTTTTAGTTCTCTTGTGGCTACTGCAAATAATGCAATTTGGCATGCTAGATTAGGACATCCACATTTTCGTGCTATGAATCTTTTGTTGCCTGATGTTAAGTTTCAAAACAATGAGTGTGAAGCCTGTATATTAGGCAAACACTGTAAGTCTGTCTTTCCTAAGTCTACTACAGTTTATGAGAAATGTTTTGATTTGATTCATTCGGATGTGTGGACATCACCTTGCATTTCAAGAGAAAACCACAAATACTTTGTCACATTTATAGATGAGAAGTCTAAGTACACTTGGCTAACCTTAATTCCATCTAAAGACAGAGTTCTTGAAGCCTTTACCAACTTTTATAATTATGTCACTAACCATTATAATGCTAAAGTTAAAATCTTAAGATCAGATAATGGTGGTGAATACACAAGTCAAGCCTTCAAATCCCTCTTATCCAAACATGGAATTCTTCACCAGACAAGCTGCCCATATACACCACAACAAAATGGTGTTGCTGAGAGAAAGAATAGACATCTTATGGAGGTGGCCAGGTCCATGATGTTCCACACCAATGTGCCCAAAAGATTCTGGGGAGATGCTGTGGTTGCGGCTTGCTACCTGATCAACCGCTTACCAACCAAAATCCTCCAAGACATATCACCCTTTGAGGTACTTAACAAATCCAGGCCTTCTATTACTCACCTAAGAGTCTTTGGATGTGTGTGTTATGTTTTGGTTTCAGGAGAAAACCGCAATAAACTTGATGCCAAGAGTATGAAATGTTGAATTTGCGGAAGTAAGAGGAGAGATTAGATGAGTTTCATGGTGAAGCTCGACAAGAAGAATGAGGGAGAAGACAGGAAGAATAAAGTGAAGAGTTTATTGCTAAAAGTGTGTCTCTTACAATGTGGGATTCGACCTTAATATAGGCAGAGGATTACATAGAGAAATTCAAATAGGAAAGTGACATGGGAGCAGGCCCAAGGTGTGAAAGTGACTGCTCAGCAACGGTCTTCTCCACCCGTGACTCCATTTGCAGCCTCACTCTCCTTCTAGAAGCTTTCCTTACTGTCACAACTTTTCCTAAGTGGACCAAGGCCATATGAGATTAATTCAGAGTGGGCTGCACATCACTGGACCTGGCGATTCTTGAACTGCACAGCCTAAGCCGTGATTCCCAAGTCAATGCCTTGCTTAATATGATGACAAGCCGTGATGCTCAAGTCATTGCCTTGCTCAATATGAAAAGCATGTTTCTTGGCTACTCCATCACACAGAAAGGATACAAGTGTTTTGTTCCAGAAACGGGCAAGGTTTTGGTGTCTAGGGATGTAAAATTCTTGGAAAGCAAAGGATACTACACTGAAAAGGATTGGGATAGTCTAAAGGAGTTATCAACCTCTCAGTCTGACCGAGCAGCCAATCTAAGGAACCTATTAGAAACGCTTGGTATCACCTCCTCACCACATCCCACTGGTCATGAATCATCCTCAGAAGCCTCTGGTCTTGCTCCTGAGGGGGAGAATTCACATACTACTAGTGATCATGATCAAGTCTCATCGGCTCATGAGGATATGGAAGTGGTTTCAACAGAAAATGATCAGGAGGGAACCAATACTCAAGATGATGAACAATCCACCGATCACACCACTTCAGAAGCAGAAGTAGTACCTTTGAGAAGAAGTCAGAGAGTAAGGAAGGATCCATCCAACTGGGTTAACACCAGTCTACTTCAACAGTCAGGCGGTTGCTCACCCTACTCAAGCCGTGTGCTCCCTAGCTCACTATCCGGATGACCACCTAGCCTTCATTGGTACACTTGATAAACATGAGGTACCTAAGACGTATGATGAAGCTAAAGAACACAAGGTATGGAGAGATGCCGTAGGAGAAGAACATGGAGCTATGCAAAGGAACCATACATGGGATGAAGCTGATTTACCAAAAGGGAAGAAGGCAGTAGGATCAAGATGGGTCTTTACCATTAAGTACAAGAGTAATGGAGAGATTGAGAGATACAAGGCCAGGCTAGTAGCTAAAGGGTTCACCCAAACCTATGGAGAAGATTACTGTGACACCTTTGCACCAGTGGCCAAGCTTCACACAGTGAGAGTCTTACTTTCCCTAGCTACAAATCTGGAATGGGAATTGTGGCAGATGGATGTCAAAAACGCATTCCTTCAAGGAGAACTAGAAGAGGAAGTTTACATGACACCACCTCCAGGCCTTGAAGACACAGTTACACCAGGCAAAGTTCTAAGACTTAGAAAGGCAATCTATGGTCTAAAGCAGTCTCCAAGGGCTTGGTACCACAAACTTAGCTCAACACTTCTCAGCCGCGGTTTCAAGAAGTCAGAATCAGATCATACTCTCTTCATCCTTACAGGCCAGAAAGGTATTATAGTCATTCTCATATATGTAGATGATATTATCATCTCTGGGAATGACAAGGTAGGAATCCTTGATACAAAAACTTACCTTAAATCCATATTTGATATCAAAGACTTAGGAGAACTCAAATACTTTCTGTAGGAAATAAGTGGCTTTGTAAGACACTAAGCAAAAGAGAAGGTTACACATTCGAATGTTCAGTATAGGAAGTGTATAGTTTACGATTTTAGAAGCCTTATAAATACTTGTTGTACTCAACATTAAATGATATAATACTTCATTCTCTTAATACAACTTTCGAATTCTCTCTTCTTCATCTTCTTCATCTTCTTCTTCATTCTTCATTCTTCTGCTAATCTTGTTAAATCTTTCATATTCTACAATCATACTCTTGAATTCTCACATGGTATCAGAGCATTCCTGATCCTGAGTTCTTTAATTCTTCAAAATTCTTGTTCAAACTTGTTCCGCATTGATGAAATTCGAAAACGGTTTGTTGGCGCCAAAATCCCTGGGTTCGTGAAATCGTGATCTTCTTCGGTGAATCGTTTCAGCTGTTAATTTCAACTGGATTACGATCAGATCACGCCGATCCTTGCTTATTTGAATCCTTGTTTCGATTCTTGTTCTGGAAGTTCTGTTTTGGCGAAATCGCGAAGAACAGATCGCGGAGGTTACGTCTTCCGTACGAAAGCTGTACAGCTCACGACGATCTTTGAAGATCTTCGATCTCTTCTGGTTCCTTCGATCTTTGATTGGTGAAAAATCATTCGATCTCTTGAGTCTGCATTCATCGATTCATCAGTTGATCAATTCTTGGTATCAATTCTTTAATCTCAGAATAAACTCTGCATTCGATTGAGTCAAGGTCTCTTTGGTTAGTTATCGCGAGTTCCTAATCCTGCAATCCTAATGTTCTGGTGATCTTATGATTGAATCTGGACTCGATTCTGAATCTGTGTTTAAACTTGTGAGATAGTATATGTGGTTAGAGGAAATTGTGAAGGTTAACTTGTGGACTCCGCAAATAGAAGAGAATTAAGGTTTCTGTGTTGAAACGGGTTTGCTTGGGTATAGCTATTTTTGGTTGCGGCATTGTTCCTTGTTAGTGCGATTGGTGGTTGTGCGTGTTGTGCATATCTTTTGCAGAGTGTGAGGAGTGCTCAAATAGGTATTAATGGACTATCACAAGCAAATGATAATGGCACCAATTATACTCAAAGGAGCCAACTATCTACTCTGGACTAGGACTATGAAGACGACATTGTGTAGTAGGGGTTTATGGTCACATGTACTACATAGTAATGCACCTATCAATGTCATAGAAGGAGAAATTCTGGAGGATCAGCAAGCTTATTCTGAGGAGGAAGGAAAATGGTTCCAAGAGGATCAAATGGTTCTATCCATCTTACAAAATTCTCTTGAAAAACCTTTGCTAGAAGCCTACTCATATTGTGAAAGTGCAAAGGACTTGTGGGATACCCTTCATAATGTCTATGGGAATACCTCCAACTTAATGAGGATCTTTGAGGTCAAGAAATCACTCAGTGAACTTAGACAAGAGGAGGTTGAATTCACAAAGCATTTTGGAACTTATAGAGCTCTTTGGGCAGAGCTGGAGATGTTAAGACCACCTACTACTGATCCAATGATTCTACATGATAGAAGAGAACAAGATAAAGTCTTTGGACTACTAATGACCTTGAATTCAAGCTACACTGACTTGATTAAACACCTTTTGCGTGAAGACAAGTTACCAAACCTGGATGATGTGTGTGCTAAGGTGCAAAAGGAACAAGGCTCACAGGGCTTGTTTGGAAATAAAGGGGAGTTGGTTACTGCAAACAAAAGTTTCTTCAAAGGGGATGATAGGCGAGCTGGTATGTGTTCCCATTGTAAAAAGAAAGGTCATAATAAAGACCAGTGTTGGATACTCCACCCACATCTTAGACCAGCATCCATATCAAGATGGCGTGACTTCAACAATGGAAATAAAACGAATGGGTTCAAAAACAACTTTACTGGAAAAGGAAATCAAGTGAGTGCTCCCTTCCCTGTCTCACGGCCGGTTGCTACAATTGAGAATGTACAAGGTTCAGGAAAGGAAGTGCAAATAGCCTCAACATCTTCCGGCCAAGACTATGTTACCAAGTCTGATCTAGAGGCTATCATCAAAGCTCTTCAGGAGAATTCTGGTAAAGTTGTTGGTAAATCACTTCATGCATCTTACAATGTTCATACTCATAATAAGCCTTTGATTGTTGATTCTGGAGCATCCCATCACATGATTAGTGATATAGGTTTAATAAATGACTTAGAACCTGCCTTAGGAAATGTTGTGATTGCAAATGGAACAAAAATTCCAATCAAAGGCATAGGTAATCTGAGATTGTTTGAAAAAGATAGTAAAGCATTCTATATGCCATCATTTACTTCAAATTTGGTTTCTGTGAAAAGAGCTACAACTGACCTAAATTGCAATGTAATTTTTAGTCCTAATGAGTGTTGTTTTCAGGATATTGACACAAAGAAGGTGCTTGGCAGAGGAGGCACTAAGGATGACCTTTATGTTTTGAGTGATCTATCCTCTAGTATAGTTTCTTGCTTGTCCAGTCAAAACGAGTTGAATGATGGGTCTTTGTGGCATGCTAGATTAGGCCATCCACATTTTAAAGCTCTTGAACTCATGTTTCCAAAAATTTCTTTTAATCAGAATGAATGTGAAGCTTGCATCCTTGGTAAACATTGCAAGACTGTTTTTCCTAATTCATCAACTACCTATGATCATTGCTTTGATTTAATACACTCTGATGTTTGGACAGCCCCCTGTGCTTCTAGAGAACAACAAAAGTATTTTGTTACATTTATAGATGAGAAATCCAAGTACACATGGATTACTTTACTGCCTTCCAAAGATAGAGTTCTAGAATCTTTCATTAATTTTCACTCTTATGTCACTAATCAATATAATGCAAGGTTAAAAGTGTTTAGGACAGACAATGGAGGAGAATATACAAGTAAGGCTTTCAGGGATTATCTTCTCAAGTATGGAATTATTCATCAAACCACTTGCCCATACACACCAGAGCAGAATGGAGTGGCTGAGCGAAAAAACAGGCATCTTATGGAAGTGGCCAGATCTATGATGTTTCATAGGAATGTGCCTAAGAGATTTTGGGGAGATGCAGTACTTACAGCTTGTTATCTGATTAATAGAACACCAACCAAAGTTCTTCATGACATTTCACCATTTGAGGTATTAAACAACATTAAACCTCATCTTGATCATTTAAAGGTGTTTGGTTGTGTGTGTTTTGTTTTGATACCAGGGAATAACAGGAATAAGTTGGATGAAAAGAGTACTAAAGCAATCTTCATAGGCTATTCTTCTACACAGAAAGGTTATAAATGTTATAACCCTGAGTCACAAAGGGTATTAGTTTCAAGGGATGTTAAATTTCTGGAACATAAGCCTTATTATACAGATGGTACTTGGGAAACTATACAAAACATATCTAGGTGTAGTAATGATAATAATACTTACCTAAAGAAGTTGCTAGAAAGTTTTGATGTTTCTAGGCAGACAGCACCAAGGTCAGACCGTGTACAGGGAGTCTCTCAGGAGGTACCACAGAGACAAGGACATATATCAGACTCAAATATGGTTGATCCGGTTGCTGGTGATTATGGTTCTGGAAGAAATGAATGCGGACAGGAGGAGCATTTACCTGGATCATCTTCAACATTGGATCGTGGACATGATCGTGAGGGGGAGAGTACAATAGTTTCTGATCAAGACCATGACATTTCTGATCACGACCATGACCAGATCCAGGAATCACAAGGAATGGAGGCTGAGGATGATCATGGAATAGCGGTTATTGAATCACCTCAAGTACTAAGAAGAAGTACAAGGATTAGAAAAGATCCAGCCAACTGGATCAATACTAGAGTTTACTACAATGCTAATGCAGTGGAGCATCCTATACAAGTAACATGTTCTTTTGCTTGTTTTCCAGAAGAACATCAGGTATTCATTAGCTCTCTGGATAAAAATCATATTCCTAACACATATGAGGAAGCTATGGAATTAAAGGTATGGAGAGATGCTGTCCAAGATGAAAAGGAGGCTATGATAAGGAATCATACTTGGGATGAATCATATCTACCCAAAGGTAAGAAAGCAGTAAGTTCAAAATGGGTTTTCACTATTAAATACAAAAGTAATGGTGAGATTGAAAGGTATAAGGCTAGATTAGTTGCTAGAGGATTCACCCAAACTTATGGTGAGGATTTTGGAGATACATTCGCACCAGTTGCAAAACTCCATACTGTTAGGATTGTTCTTTCTCTAGCTACTAATTTAGAATGGGAGTTGTGGCAGATGGATGTGAAGAATGCCTTTCTTCAAGGAGAATTAGAAGAAGAGGTATATATGAGGCCACCTCCTGGGTTAGAAGACTTAGTAAATGGCGATAATGTTTTAAGATTAAGGAAAGCCATTTATGGATTGAAACAATCTCCTAGAGCTTGGTATCATAAACTAAGTATGACATTGAGAGATAGAGGTTTCAGAAGGTCTGAAGTTGATCACACTCTTTTTACTCTTCCTAGCTGTTCAGGTATTATTGTAGTGTTGGTTTATGTTGATGATATAATAGTCACAGGTAGTAATAAGGAAGGTATTCAGGAAACTAAAACTTATCTTAAATCAAAATTTGATATTAAAGATCTTGGTCTGATGAAATATTTCTTAGGTATAGAAATATGTAGATCTAAAGAGGGTTTGTTTTTATCTCAAAGAAAATATACTCTTGAATTGTTAAAAGAAACAGGAAAGATGGAGGCAAAATCAGTCAGCACACCCTTGGAAGATGAATACAAAGCCGTCAGTAAGGGGGAGCATGATGAAGAACTTTATGAAGATCCAAAGCTATACAGGAGGCTGGTAGGTAAACTCATTTATCTTACACTAACGAGGCCTGATATCTGTTTTGCAGTGAATCAGGTTAGTCAGCAGATGCAAGAACCTACAATTCACCATTGGCGGATGTTAGAAAGGATCCTTAGATACTTGAAAGGCACTTATGATCATGGAATCTGGATGAGTTGCAATAAAAACACAGACATAATAGGATATTGTGATGCTGATTGGGCTGGTGATAGGAATGATAGAAGATCAACAACTGGCTATTGTACCTTTGTGGGAGGAAATCTAGTGACTTGGAAGACTAAGAAACAGAAGGTGGTGTCATGTTCCAGTGCTGAAGCTGAGTATAGAGCCATGAAGAAACTCACAAATGAACTAATCTGGATCAAGGCTGTTCTTAAGGATCTACAAATTGAAGACTCAAGGCCTATCACTATGCATTGTGACAATCAAGCAGCCATTCATATAGCTTCAAACTCAGTGTTCCATGAGAGGACTAAGCACATTGAAGTAGATTGCCATAAGGTAAGACAGGCGGTTGAACAGGGAATAGTCTTGCCATGCTATACAAGAAGTTCTGATCAATTAGCAGATATCTTCACTAAAGGCGCATCTACTAAGGTCTGTGATTCCATCTATCCAAGGCTAGGTCTTACTAGTATAGCTGGATGATCTCTTTAAGTCATAGAGATCATACTCTTTTTCCCTTTAAGATGTTTTTGTCCCAATGGGTTTTACATCTTTAAGGTTTTTAATGAGGTGATCTTCTATGATGGTATCAAGTTTAACCATTCATCATGGTTAAGCTTGAGGGGGAGTGTAGGAAATAAGTGGCTTTGTAAGACACTAAGCAAAAGAGAAGGTTACACATTCGAATGTTCAGTATAGGAAGTGTATAGTTTACGATTTTAGAAGCCTTATAAATACTTGTTGTACTCAACATTAAATGATATAATACTTCATTCTCTTAATACAACTTTCGAATTCTCTCTTCTTCATCTTCTTCATCTTCTTCTTCATTCTTCATTCTTCTGCTAATCTTGTTAAATCTTTCATATTCTACAATCATACTCTTGAATTCTCACACTTTCTTGGGATAGAAGTGTGTAGATCAAAGGAAGGATTATTTTTATCACAGAGAAAATATGCACTTGACCTTTTGAGTGAAGCAGGTGACTTAGGAGACAAACCAGTGATGACACCCATTGAGGACTCATACAAGACTAATAGACAGGGGGAGCTTGAAGATCAACCATTTGAAGATGTGACTCAATACCGCAGGATGGTTGGTAAGCTCATATATCTTACAATTACAAGACCTGACTTATGCTTTGCTGTGAACCAGGTTAGCCAACACATGAAAGCTCCAAGAATGCAGCATTGGAACATGGTGAACCGCATACTCAAGTACATCAAGGGAGCTCCAGGCCAAGGCATTTGGATGGGTTGCAATGGGAGCTCTGAGATTGTTGGGTACTGTGATGCGGATTGGGCAGGCGACCGTGATGACAGGAGGTCTACCACAGGATATTGTACATTCATTGGAGGGAACTTGGTTACTTGGAAGAGCAAGAAGCAGAAGATCGTGGCATGCTCTAGTGCTGAGGTAGAGTACAGAGCAATGAGGAGGCTCACAACAGAGTTAATGTGGCTCAAGAACTTGCTTAAAGACTTGGGAATAGAATCACAATCTCCTATCACAATGCATTGTGATAACCAAGCAGCAATTCACATCGCTTCAAACTCAGTCTTTCATGAGAGGACCAAACACATAGAGGTGGATTGTCACAAGATCAGGGAGCAAATACAACTAGGAGTGATCCTACCGTGTTATACCAAGAGTTCAGACCAGCTTGCTGATATTTTCACCAAAGCAGCCAGCTCCAGGGTTTGTGAGTTCGTCCATGACAAGCTTGGACTCACAAACCTTCCTTACCAATAGTCCTCTTAACAGTGAAGGCCATACTCTTTTTCCCTTAGTATGTTTTTATCCCAAAGTGGTTTTTCATACTAAGGTTTTTAATGAGGTGGTTCTTCATTGTTCCAAGATAAACCATTCATCATGGTTGATCTTGAGGGGGAGTATTGAGTTAGAAAAGGAAATAAAGAGAAGTGGTCAACCAGTTCTTAAGTTGGGACACAACCTTAGGCAGCCCAGGGAGACTTAGCGATTGAGACATGGAATGGCCCAAGGTGAAGTTAGGACATGGGACGGCCCAGGGAAGACTTGGTGTGGCCCAATCACTTAAAATGTTCTAGAAGGAGTCTTGGCAAGAGGAGAGGACCGTTGAAGACTTTGACAAGGCAGAATCACGTGTGGAAGCAAGCTCCCACCCGTTAGGAGCTGTCACCATCACGCTTTGGATCCAGCACTCTCTCCCCTTTGTTTATTGTTTATGTCCCTATCCTGCGAATACCTAGCTGACTAAGTGTCTGCCTATAAATATCCTTCACCTAATGTTGTAGAAAAACTAACTAAGGAAATATACTTCTTCCTTGTTCTTCATCTCTCTCATTCTCCATTAAAACTCCTGTCCAAACTCTTCCATACTTTCCTAAACTCTTAATTCCGCAAATATACACATTCTTTCAGATTCTATTTCCTTGATTGATTTATGGTGAGCATACAATGTATTTATAGCCAGAGAATAGAGATAAGACAAAGGCACTTCACCAAATGGTGAAAGTGACAGCTCCTAACAACTAGAAATTCAAATTGGTTAAGCCAACATGTGACTCTTCCTTTCCTCTCCAAACCCACGCCTAGGAGAGCTTCTAGAAGGTGGCTTGGACAGTTTTGGGCTTGTTTGGGCTTACTTAATTCAGGCCTTGTGTTGCACATGTGTGGACAGACCCTGGGCTTCACTTCATTATCTCAGCCTAATGCACAGACCTTGAACTTCTGATTTGGGCTTGGGCTTCATTAACTTTTTCAGCTTCAAGCCTAAGGCTTCAATCCAACAATGTGTTTCATGAGAGAACCAAACACATTGAAGTTGACTGTCACAAGGTCAGACAAGTAGTGGAGCAAGGCATAATCTTACCGTGCTACACAAGAAGCTCAGATCAACTTGCAGACATTTTCACCAAGGCTGCAAGTCTCAAGGTATGTGAGTCCATCCTCCCAAAACTTGGACTCATCAACCTTTCCAGCCAATGATTCTCCTAATCATGGAGTCCACACTCTTTTTCCCTTAGTATGGTTTTGTCCCAATGGGTTTTCCATTCTAAGGTTTTTTTAATGAGGTGGGTCTTCATGGTTCCAAGCTTAACCATTCATCTCATGGCTAAGCTTGAGGGGGAGTATTGGATTGAAGCCTTAGGCTTGAAGCTGAAAAAGTTAATGAAGCCCAAGCCCAAATCAGAAGTTCAAGGTCTGTGCATTAGGCTGAGATAATGAAGTGAAGCCCAGGGTCTGTCCACACATGTGCAACACAAGGCCTGAATTAAGTAAGCCCAAACAAGCCCAAAACTGTCCAAGACACCTTCTAGAAGCTCTCCTAGGTGTGGGTTTGGAGAGGGAAGGAAGAGTCACATGTTGGCTTAACCAATTTGAATTTCTAGCTGTTAGGAGCTGTCACTTTCACCATTTGGTGAAGTGCCTTTGTCTTATCTCTATTCTCTGGCTATAAATACATTGTATGCTCACCATAAATCAATCAAGGAAATAGAATCCTCCTTCCATACTCTCTGTCTCACAATCTCTCTCTATTATTCTCACTCTTGTTCTTCCCTTATCAATTATAAACCCAGAAACTCTCCTACCTATTCTAACTATTATTCTGCAAATTCTAACATAATATGATGACAAGCCGTGATGCTCAAGTCATTGCCTTGCTCAATATTGCAGCCTTGGTGAAAATGTATGCGAGTTGATCTGAGCTTCTTGTGTAGCACGGTAAGATTATGCCTTGCTCCACTACTTGTCTGACCTTGTGACAGTCTACTTCAATCTGTTTGGTTCTCTCATGAAACACATTGTTGGATGCTATGTGTATGGCTGCTTGATTGTCGCAATGCATGGTGATTGGTGTTGAGACTTCTATGTTTAGATCCTTGAGAAGGTTCTTGAGCCAAGTGAGTTCAGTGGTCAGCTTTCTCATGGCACGATATTCAGCTTCAGCACTTGAGCAGGAGACCACTTTCTGCTTCTTTGTCGTCCAAGTGACTAGATTGCCTCCAATGAATGTGCAATAGCCAGTTTTTGATCTTCTGTCATTTCTGTCTCCTGCCCAATCAGCATCACAATATCCTACAATCTCTGAGTTCCCATTGCATCCCATCCAAATGCCTTGATCATGGGTTCCTTTGAGGTACCTCAAGATCTGGTCCACCATATTCCAGTGGTGCAATTTTGGAGCTTGCATATGTTGGCTGACCTGATTCACAGCAAAACACAAGTCAGTTCTAGTAATGGTTAGATAGATTAACTTACAAACCATCTTCCTATAGAGTTTGGTTTCTTCAAACGGTTCATCTGCAAGCTCCCCCTCACATTCCACCTTATAGCCTTCCTCTAGGGGAGTCTTTGCTGGTTTGGCTTCTAACTTTCCTGCATCAGTTAGAAGATCAAGTGTGTACTTCCTTTGTGATAAGAAGAGGCCTTCTTTTGTTCGGCATACTTCTATCCCTAGGAAGTACTTAAGTTCACCTAAGTCTTTAATATCAAAAACAGACTTAAGATAATCTTTAGTAGATTGAATTCCTACCTTGTCATTCCCTGAGATGATTATATCATCTACATAAATGAGAATGACTACCATACCTGATTGGCTTTGGAGTGTGAAGAGAGTGTGATCAGCTTCAGACTTCCTAAAGCCACTATCTCTCAGTGTCATACTCAACTTGTGGTACCAAGCTCTTGGTGATTGTTTAAGTCCATAGATAGCTTTTCTTAGCCTTAGAACCTTTCCTGGAGTTACTGTGTCTTCAAGACCAGGTGGAGGTGTCTTATAGATTTTATCCTCTAATTCTCCTTGTAGGAAAGCATTCTTGACATCCATCTGCCATAACTCCCATTCAAGGTTAGTAGCAAGAGATAGAAGAACTCTTACAGTGTGTAGTTTGGCTACTGGTGCAAATGTATCATGGTAGTCTTCTCCATAGGTCTGAGTGAACCCTCTTGCTACCAATCTAGCCTTGTATCGTTCTATCTCTCCATTGCTTTTGTATTTGATGGTGAAGATCCATCTTGAGCTCACTGTCCTCTTGTCCTTAGGTAGATCAGCTTCATCCCAAGTGCGATTGATCTCCATGGCCTTACATTCAGCCCTAACTGCTTCTCTCCACACCTTATGCTCCTTAGCTTCCTCATAGTCTCTTGGAACCTGCCCTTGATCTAGAGCTGTTGTAAAGGCTTGGTGTTCTGAAGGAACATGAGCTAGAGAGCAAATCACTTGTGTTGGATGGGCTACTGCTTGTGCATTGTATGAAAGTTTTAGAAGTTTAGGAAGAGTGGAGAGAGTTTAGGCGAGAGATTAGGTAAACACATATTATTAGAATAGGATTTCTTGATTACAAAGAGAGACCTTAATGATCCTTTTATACAGAAATGGATAACCTAAAAGCGACTACTTTAGGTAAGAGTGTGTGCATCCTCTTTAGTGCTGGCGCCTCTTTCCCCTTTTGTGCTGGCAGAGGTGAGTCACCAATCCTTCTAGAAGATTCATTACTAGCCGTTAACACTCTTTTCCTTGGTGAATTGCTTCCTCATTCCAACACTCCCCCTCAAGTTTTACATCATTGGTGAATGATTAAAACTTGGACATCAAGAGGATTCACCTCATTAAAAACCTTAGAATGCAAAACCCAGTGGGAGAAAAACATTCTAAGGGAAAAAGAGTATGAATCCTTCATGATAGGGAAGTTACTGGAATGGTAGGGTTTTGAGTCCAAGCTTAGTATGGATGAACTCACAAACCTTCAAACTTGCCGCCTTGGTGAAGATATCAGCCAATTGATCAGAACTTCTTGTATGGCATGGAAGTATGATTCCTTTCTCCACAGCCTCTCTAACCTTGTGGCAGTCCACCTCAATGTGCTTGGTTCGTTCATGGAAGACAGAATTGGATGCAATATGAATGGCTGCCTGATTATCACAATGCATTGTGATAGGTGTGCTGCTTTCAATGTTGAAGTCTTTGAGAAGAGCCTTTAGCCATATACACTCGGTAGTTAACTTCCTCATAGCCCTATATTCAGCTTCAGCACTTGAACAGGATACTACTTTCTGCTTCTTGGTCTTCCAAGTGACAAGATTACCACCTATGAAGGTGCAATAACCAGTAGTTGATCTTCTGTCTTTCCTATCCCCAGCCCAATCAGCATCACAATAGCCAACTACTTCAGCGTTTCCATTCTTTCCCATCCATATTCCCTGAGTGTAAGTGGTGCGATCTCGATCAACCTTAATTTTAAGTTTTTGAAGATCAACCATGAATCAAGCAACCAAGACTATTTTTCTCAACTAGCTAGATATTATGGAGATTCTGGTAGTGTCAAAACTCAATTGGTTCATATTGAATCAAGAGATGGTCGAGTTTTCCTTCTGTTGGACCATAGAGAGCTAGTTCGACCACCCGAGCAAGTTCAAGAGGCTATACTTGTTTTTGATGATCCAAGGAACGTCTTAGCTCATCCACATACAAGAGATAAGGCTCAAAAGGCCCAGGAAGACACCAAGGACGAGCTGGGCCTACTCAAGGATAAGCCCAACAAGATGAGAGTTGAGCAGGGCCCATATTGGCCCATAAAGCTGAAGGATCGACCACCATGGGCTCTTATGGATGGGTATGGACGTGGTCCAAGTAGAAAAAATAAGATTAAAAATAAACCAGCATGTTGGTTTAATGTGTTTTGGTTTATAATTAGTCATTAAAATTAAACCAGAGAGTTAGTTAGAGTAGATTAGATAAGATATATCATTCTGGTATAATCTTGTTAGGATTAGATAAGTTAGTTAGGATATAATAGATTAGATATATTATTCTGATATATTCTTTTAGGATTAGATTAGTTAGTTAGGATATTATTTAGATTGGAATAAAGTAGTTAGGATATTATTCTGTAGATTAATTTAGATAGGATTATTTGCCTATAAAAAGGCTTCACTTCCCCATTGTAAACAGGACATCGAATTTTATAAACAATCTTAAAGCTATTTTGCTTCTTGCTTTCTCTGTTCAGCCTAAGAACATTGACCCTTGATCACTAAAGAGTAGAGTAATCTACTGTGATATTCCATAGCTCTTTGCAGGGTGATCCTGTGCTAGTGGAATTAAACCCCTTCATCATTCACATCAATTGGAGAGTTAATAACCTCCTTCTTCATCATTCAACCTACCTTCAAGCCGATCCTCTGGTTTATTCATAACCAGGGCCGCACCAAGTGGTATCAGAGCCTCTTGAAGGTTAGGGTTTGTGAAATCACTTTGATTTCAAAACCACCATCAATTTCTTTTCAATTTTTAAGTTTCATAAACAAATTCTTATCTTTCTATCTTTTGTAAGTCAGCTGATCATTTTCTGAATTACAAAATGATCTAAAAAAAGAACTGCAAAAAAAAAAAAAAAAAAATCAAAAAATCAAAAAAAAAAAAAAACGAAAATCAGACAAAAAAACAAAAAAAAAACGAAAATCAAAAAAAAAAAAAAAAAAAAAAATCTTGCAATCTTTCTATCTTAAGTTTCAGTAGGTTTAGCTCTAGATCTTAGGTGATTGGGCTTTGATCTATTTTGAACTTGTTGGAATAATCTATCCTAGATTCATAATCTATTCATCATATATCCGACAAATCTACCATGTATTCTTTTGGGAACAAAAGAAAATATGGAGAGAAGGCAAAACAACAAGCAACAAGGGAGAGAGTTGCACATATCCAAACTGTGATCCTGAGTGAGAAGCAATTAGATGATCTAACAGATCTGATCTACAATCAAATAAGAGAAAAAAAATTCCACAAGCCAAGGTGGGAAGCGCCTGATCTAAAACCAGTAAGTCCAAAGAAGCAAGTCAACAACAGAGGTCGATCCCTACTATTTTCAGGAAATAGAAAAGATCCTGAAGTATACTTGCAATGGGAAAGCGATATGGAAAAGTGGCTACAATTCAACAAAATTCCCAAGGAACTGGAGTTATCACAAGTGGTCTCAGCATTCACAGGAAAAGCTCATGAATGGTGGTTAAAGGAAAACCCTCCAACTATCTACAAGAATTCAGTGCTAGATTGGAGAGGTCTTAAGGCACGGATGCATGAAGAATTTGTAGAGCAGTACCAATCCACCCCAACCAGAGTGACGTCTATATCACCATCAGCTAAGGAGCTCAAAATAAATAAACATGAAGAAGATACAGAAGATTCCATCTTGCAGACTATCAACAAACCCAAACAAGACATACAACCAATCAACGGATCATACAAACCAGACCCAGAGGAATTAAGCAACAAATCGACTTGTTACAGAAGCTCAACTCATCAAGAAATCACTGAAAAAAAGAATTGGATCAAAATCTATTCAGATGAAGGAGATATTCAACTTCCAAGTCGGCAAACGACCACTGAATCCGAAGGACATAACCGTTTACTTATTGAAGGACCCCAAGAGAACCAGGATGAACCAAGTTATGAACCAACTTTTTTTGGAAACCTAACCCTTCATAGGAGCCTGTCGAATTGGATTCATGTCCAAATTCCTTATGGTTTAAAAGTTATTCAACTTCTAAACCAGGAGATGCTTGGTTTGCCCTGTTTGCAAGCTCACAGATTCAACCACTTACAAACCAAAATTTGGCGACCAGGAGAGGAATATAATCATTCTGGAGACATATCTGATCATCCAGGAGCATTATCCATCATCTTAGAGGGCTCGGATTTGAGGACAAATCCTTTTAAAGGAGGAGGGGATGGTGCGATCTCGATCAACCTTAATTTTAAGTTTTTGAAGATCAACCATGAATCAAGCAACCAAGACTATTTTTCTCAACTAGCTAGATATTATGGAGATTCTGGTAGTGTCAAAACTCAATTGGTTCATATTGAATCAAGAGATGGTCGAGTTTTCCTTCTGTTGGACCATAGAGAGCTAGTTCGACCACCCGAGCAAGTTCAAGAGGCTATACTTGTTTTTGATGATCCAAGGAACGTCTTAGCTCATCCACATACAAGAGATAAGGCTCAAAAGGCCCAGGAAGACACCAAGGACGAGCTGGGCCTACTCAAGGATAAGCCCAACAAGATGAGAGTTGAGCAGGGCCCATATTGGCCCATAAAGCTGAAGGATCGACCACCATGGGCTCTTATGGATGGGTATGGACGTGGTCCAAGTAGAAAAAATAAGATTAAAAATAAACCAGCATGTTGGTTTAATGTGTTTTGGTTTATAATTAGTCATTAAAATTAAACCAGAGAGTTAGTTAGAGTAGATTAGATAAGATATATCATTCTGGTATAATCTTGTTAGGATTAGATAAGTTAGTTAGGATATAATAGATTAGATATATTATTCTGATATATTCTTTTAGGATTAGATTAGTTAGTTAGGATATTATTTAGATTGGAATAAAGTAGTTAGGATATTATTCTGTAGATTAATTTAGATAGGATTATTTGCCTATAAAAAGGCTTCACTTCCCCATTGTAAACAGGACATCGAATTTTATAAACAATCTTAAAGCTATTTTGCTTCTTGCTTTCTCTGTTCAGCCTAAGAACATTGACCCTTGATCACTAAAGAGTAGAGTAATCTACTGTGATATTCCATAGCTCTTTGCAGGGTGATCCTGTGCTAGTGGAATTAAACCCCTTCATCATTCACATCAATTGGAGAGTTAATAACCTCCTTCTTCATCATTCAACCTACCTTCAAGCCGATCCTCTGGTTTATTCATAACCAGGGCCGCACCAGTAAGTCCCTTTCAAGTATCTCAGAATGCGTTGTATCATCATCCAATGATTCTTCCCAGGGGCTTTCATATACTGACTTACCTGATTCACAGCAAAGCACAAGTCAGGTCTTGCAATTGTCAAATATATGAGCTTACAAACAAGTTTTCTGTACAGCTTCGTATCCTCAAATGTATCTTCATCTTGCTCCCCCTCAGTTTTAGCCTTGTAACCATCTTCTAAGGGCGTTCTTGCTGCTTTTGAATCCATCATTCCTGCATTAGTTAGTAAGTCTACAATGTATTTCCTCTGAGATATAAACAACCCATCTTTAAACCTGCAGACTTCAATACCCAAGAAATATTTGAGTTCACCAAGATCTTTAATGTCAAACATAGCTTTAAGATATTCTTTTGTAGCAGAAATTCCTACCTTGTCATTCCCAGAGATGATAATATCATCCACATAAATGAGAATGACAACTATACCTTCTTGGCTATGTAAGGTGAACAAGGTGTGATCGGATTCTGATCTCCTGAAACCTCTGTCTCTTAGAGTGACGTTCAGCTTGTGATACCAGGCCCTAGGTGACTGTTTAAGGCCATAGATTGCCTTTCTTAATCTAAGGACTTTCCCTGGTGCAACTGAGTCTTCTAATCCAGGTGGAGGGGTCATGTAGACTTCTTCTTCTAATTCTCCTTGAAGGAATGCGTTTTTGACATCCATCTACCATAGTTCCCAGTCTAAGTTTGCAGCAAGAGACAGAACAACTCTGATTGTATGCATTTTTGCTACTGGAGCAAATGTGTCTTTGTAATCTTCTCCATAGGTCTGGGTGAATCCTCTTGCTACCAGTCTTGCCTTATATCGCTCAATCTCCCCATTACTTTTGTATTTGATGGTGAAAATCCATTTAGAGCTCACTGCCTTCTTTCCTTTTGGTAAGTCTGCTTCATCCCATGTATGATTTTTCTCCATTGCAGTTCTTTCTGCTCCCACGGCATCTCTCCAAACTTTTAGCTCCTTAGCTTCATCATAAGTCTTGGGAACTAACTCTTGATCTAGACTGCCTGTGAAAGCCAGATGTTGTTGTGGAATATGAACCATGTGTAAGTTTTAGCAAGGATTAGGAGTAAGTTTACAGAGATTTAAGAAGTAAAACATGATGAAGAGAGGAAGGGAAACAATAAAGAGTAAGAGAGTGTATTCGATTGCATAAGAGTAAGTATACATAGGTGGGCTGCTTGGCCTTAAATAGAAAGCTAGCTAGGTATCATAGACTAGGGATAAGAGAAGGGACTTATAGAGCCGTTACATGATAACCTATCACTAGTGGTCCCTTCCTTATCACTTACTTAAGCTCCTTATAGTTTCTCTCATATCACTTAGTCGATTGGCCGGCTTATCTAGGACCACCACGGCTTGTATCCTCAATTCGCAATAGATCACACTTGGTTCAATACTCCCCCTCAAGCTAAGTTCTGATGAAGTACCTTAGCTTGGAAACCATAAACAACCACCTCATTAAAAACCTTATGGTGTAAAACCCAGTGGGATAAAAGCACACATAAGGGAAAAAGAGTATGATTGTTTATGATTAGAGGAGTCATGGAGAAGGAACATCAAAGAGTCCAAGTCTTGGAAGAATGGACTCATATACCTTTGATGTTGTTGCCTTAGTGAAGATATCTGCAAGCTGATCCACACTTCTTGTATAGCATGGTAAAACTATCCCTTGTTCCACGGCTTGCCTCACTTTGTGACAATCAACTTCTATGTGCTTGGTTCTCTCATGGAATACTGAATTGGATGCTATGTGAATGGCTGCCTGGTTGTCACAGTGCATAGTTATTGGTCTAACGGTTTCAACACCCAAGTCCTTCAGAATGGCCTTGATCCATGTTAACTCGTTTGTGAGCTTCTTCATTGCACGATATTCAGCCTCTGCGCTTGAACAAGACACAATATTCTGCTTCTTTGTCTTCCATGTGACCAAGTTTCCTCCAAAAAATGTGCAGTAGCCTGTGGTAGACCGCCTGTCTTCTCTATCTCCAGCCCAGTCAGCATCACAGTACCCCACTATTTCTGAGCTTCCATTAGCTCCCATCCAGATTCCTTGTTCAGAAGTCCCTCTCAAGTACCTGAGAACTCTCTCTAGCATGTTCCAGTGATGGACCTTAGGCTCTTGCATATGCTGGCTAACCTGGTTCACCGAGAAACAAAGATCAGGTCTAGTAAGAGTTAAATAGATTAACTTACCTACTAGTCTTCTGTAGAGTTTCGGATTATTGAATGGTTGATCTTCAAGCTCCCCCTCACTGATAGCTTTGTAGTTGTCTTCCAGAGGTGTGGTCACTGGTTTTGCATCAAGCTTTCCTGTTTCAGACAAAAGATCAAGTGTGTATTTCCTTTGAGATAAGAATAGTCCCTCTTTAGAGCGACATATCTCAATCCCAAGGAAATACTTAAGCAAGCCTAAGTCTTTAATGTCAAAGATGGACTTAAGATAAGCTTTGGTTTCCTGTGATGATGATATCATCCACATAGACCAAAACAACTATGATACCTGACTGGCTAGGAAGCGTGAACAGAGTGTGATCAGCTTCAGACTTCCTGAATCCTCTATCCCTTAGTGTCATGCTTAACTTGTGATACCAGGCCCTAGGCGATTGTTTCAATCCATAAATAGCCTTTCTCAATCTCAAAACCTTGCCTGGTTGAACAATCCCTTCTAGTCCTGGAGGTGGTCGCATGTACACCTCTTCTTCCAACTCTCCTTGTAAAAAGGCATTCCTTACATCCATCTGCCATAGATCCCATTCAAGATTTGTTGCTAAGGATAGAACGATCCTCACAGTATGGAGTTTTACTACAGGAGCAAAGGTATCACCAAAGTCTTCTCCATAGGTCTGAGTGAAGCCTCTTGCAACCAGCCTGGCCTTATACCTCTCTATGTCTCCATTACTTTTGTATTTGATCGTAAAAACCCACTTTGAGCTTACTGCCTTCTTTCCTTTAGGTAGCACAGCTTCATCCCATGTGTGGTTCCTTTCCATGGCTCCTGTCTCATCACTTATAGCATCTCTCCAAACTTTAAGAACCTTAGCTTCTTCATAAGATGTAGGAATATATCCCTGATCCAAGCTGCTCATAAAGACCTTATGTTCTTCAGGGAATGAAGCAAAAGAGCATACGACTTGGGATGGGTGAGCAACCGCACTTGCATTGTAATACACTCTAGTGTTCACCCAATTTGAAGGATCCTTCTTGAGTCTGGTACTTCTTCTCAGAGGTTGAGCTTGCTGTGATGGTTCGGCTACTTGATCGTGGCTTCTAGGAGATGGCGAGACAGCCTGGTTATGGTCACGTTCTTCTTCCAGTATCCCCCCCTCACGATCAATATCTTGCTGAGACCATGATAAGTCACCACCAGTGTTTTGTACTTCCTGGGACAGGGTAGGACTAGAAGAGAAGTCGTCAAGAGCTGAGCATGGTCCATGCTGAGATGAACTGGACTCATTACTGGACGCATGGTCTATTGCGGCCGGTATATGCGCAGTAGAGCTATGGTCACGATTCTGCTTTGATCCTGGACCAGGGCTGGAACTTGGGGGGAATGGAATACCAAGATGATCCAGTATATTCCGAAGATTGGTTGCACGGTCCATAGATACATCAGTTAAATCAGCTAGATCATCCCATTGTTGCTTATCATAGTAGCTTCTATTCTCAATGAACTTGACATCCCTTGATACAAGCACCCTTTTAGCCACTGGATCATAGCACTTATAGCCCTTTTGAGTGGTTGAGTACCCAATGAACATTGCCCTTGTACTCTTAGCGTCCAGTTTAGTTCTGTTTTCCCCTGGAATCAAAACAAAACACACACAACCGAATACTTTCAAGTGAGCTATAGATGGTTTAGCAGAGTTTAATACCTCAAAAGGGGATATATCATTCAGTATCCTTGTGGGTATGCGATTGATAAGATAACAAGCTGATAGAACAGCATCTCCCCAAAACCTCTTTGGAACCTTGGAGTGAAACATCATGGACCTAGCTACTTCCATTAGATGGCGGTTCTTCCTCTCGGCCACACCATTCTGCTGTGGTGTATAAGGGCAACTCGTCTGATGGAGGATGCCATGCTTGGTGAGATGAGCTGTGAACGCATTGCTTGTATATTCCCCACCATTGTCTGTTCTAAAAATTTGAATCTTTGCATTGAAGTGGTTAGTGACATAGTTCTGAAAGTTCACAAATGCTTCTAAAGCTCTATCCTTAGATTGAATCAATGTTAACCAGGTATACTTGGATTTTTCATCTATGAAAGTGATGAAGTATTTGTGATTTTCTCTAGATAAACAAGGAGCAGTCCAAATATCAGAATGCACAAGGTCAAAACATTTCGAATAAACCGTTTTAGACTTAGGGAAAATGGATTTGCAATGTTTGCCTAAGATACAAGCTTCACATTCATCATTTTTAAACACAACACTAGGCAACATTAAGCTTAAGGCCCGAGAGTGGGGATGTCCTAATCTAGCATGCCACAACGCATTATTAGCAAAAACAGAAGTAGAATCTAAGGTGCATAGAACAGAAGCTATAGGTTGATCATCCTCTAGTAGGTAGAGACCATCCTTAGTTATTCCTTTCCCAAGCATCTTGCTTGTCTTAATATCCTGAAATCGCACATCATTAGGAGTGAAGATAACATTGCAATCCAAATCATTTGTAGCCTTATGGACAGAGACAAGATTAGAAGTAAAATCAGGCATGAAGAAGGCTCTAGTCTTCCTATCAAACAGATTCAGGTTACCTACTCCTTTAATTGGAATTTTATCTCCATTAGTAATAACAACATGACCCTTAGCCGGTTCTAAGCCTCTAATCAATTCAACATTGCTAATCATGTGATGGGATGCACCTGAGTCAATCACTAATGGTTTCTCATCAAGTTTTATAGTGTGAGCAGAAGCATGAAAAGAGAGGCCCATAACATTACCATAACTTTCTTTCAGGGCCTTGATGAGGGCATCAAGTTCTGACCGCTTCACCACCTGATCTGGACCAGCTACATGTGCAGCTTGAGCATTGATCACTACCGTCCCATCTCCTTCTGGGCTGTGTGAAGACGTTCCTCCTTGATCAGTTTTAGCCTTAGTGATATTTGCCCAAATATCTCTGAACTTGGATGGCTTCAGATGTGGATGCAGGATCCAGCACTTATCCTTAACATGGCCCTTTCTCTTGCAGTGTTCACAAAACAAGCCTCGCCTTTCATCCTGTTTGTAGTATGCTCCCTTGTTAGCCGTCACCAGTTCCCCCCTTCCACTGAAGAGACCGTGAGACCCTTGCTCTCTCTGGATGTAACAGCACACCTCTTCAAGAGATGGAAGCTTGTCTGATCTAAGAAGATGCTTAATCAGATCATTATACATAGGATTCAAGGTGAGAAGGAGACCGAAGACCTTGTCTTGTTCGCGCCTAGTAAGGAGAACCTCTGGATCAGTGGAGTTAGGCCGGAGCATCTCAAGTTCAGCCCACAAGGAGCGGAACTTACCAAAGTGTGCCGTGAATTCCAAGTCTTCTTGGTGAAGATTGTTGATTGCTTTCTTCACCTCAAATACTCTGCTCAGATTTGTGGTATTGCCATATACTTTCTTGAGTGTTTCCCATAGTTCCCGAGCACTTTCACAGTATGAGTATGCTTCCAGTATGGGTCCATCCAAGGAGGTTTGAATAATGGATAGCACAAGCTGGTCCTCTTGGATCCATTTTTCTTCATCAACGATCATGATTTCTTCACCATCTTCTTGTTGAAACGCTTTTGGAGGTGCTTCATCCAAGAGAAGATGCATCCCAAGTCCTCGGCCACCGAGAGTAGTCTTTACCATTCTAGACCAGAGAAGGTAGTTAAGGCCTTTGAGAGTGACTGGAATGACCATGGGCCGTGTGTTTTCCATCTTGAAAGGGGTAGGGTTTATGAGGCAATGAAAAGAGGTGAACCCAGAAACAGAGGACACGAGGGTTTGAGAAAACAGGGTGCACAAGGTTTAAGAAGGTTTCAATGCTCAGGATGCAACTCTACCCTTCTAAGACATCAAGCCGTTCTTTGGTAAGCTAGAAATGACCTTCCTTTAGGATAAATGAGCTATTTTTAGACAGATTTGGTGAAGTGTACGGACTCTGGTTCGGGTTTGGTCGAAGAAGATGAGTACGGACACACACCCACTTAGCTCTAAACGACTACCCCTTGTATTACTTAGGCCATGAATGAGTTCAAGCTTACTCCTTTTACTACCCCAACACAGAAAGCAGCTATTTTGACACTAAGAACGCACTATCCAGAAATGTGTCCGTACAACAATGGTGGAAAGAACCGGCTAAACTTGAAAACAACTTAAACGCGAGAGATAACCATGCCTAGTCTTCTTCAACTCATCACCCATGGTTCTGAGGATCCTGGATCTCAGAGAAGACAGACTTAAACATGTTTATCTCAAGGGAAGCGTTTGGGTATAGCCAGAAATATAAAGAGTAGAAGAGAAGGAATGAGTTCAAGAATGCGGAAGCTATGTGAGAATCATATCCTGCTCTGATACCATGTAAGTTTTAGCAAGGATTAGGAGTAAGTTTACAGAGATTTAAGAAGTAAAACATGATGAAGAGAGGAAGGGAAACGATGAAGAGTAAGAGAGTGTATTCGATTGCATAAGAGTAAGTATACATAGGTGGGCTGCTTGGCCTTAAATAGAAAGCTAGCTAGGTATCATAGACTAGGGATAAGAGAAGGGACTTATAGAGCCGTTACATGATAACCTATCACTAGTGGTCCCTTCCTTATCACTTACTTAAGCTCCTTATAGTTTCTCTCATATCACTTAGTCGATTGGCCGGCTTATCTAGGACAACCACGGCTTGTATCCTCAATTCGCAATAGATCACACTTGGTTCAATACCATGTTGCAAACCGCTTGAGTAGGATGAGCCACTGCATTATTATTGTAGTAAACTCTCGTGTTCTTCCAGTTTTCTGGAGGGAATCGTTGTCTAGTGCTTCTCCGGAGTTCTAATGGTACTGGTACTTCATGCGAGTGTTGATGTTGATCATTGGTACTTCCAGAACTCGAACCAACTTCAGCTTCTGAGTTTCCTTCAGTGTTACTTGGACCGGTTTGTGACTCAGGTTCAGATTCTCTTCTTTGGGTGTTGTTTGAATTAGTAGCTGAATCTTCATCCTCCTCATCATGACATAGTCTTGTTGTCCCCCCTCAGGATGAAGAGGATGATGCGGCGAATGCTGATGAGTGGTTGAATATCCAAGAAACATGGCCTTTGTGCTCTTAGCCTCTAACTTGTTCCTCTGTCCCTCTGGGATCAACACATAGCAAACACATCCAAACACTCTAATATGATCAAGATGAGGTTTGGTTTTAGTAAGTACCTCAAACGGTGAGATGTCATGTAGGATTTTGGTCGGAAGTCTGTTGATTAAGTAGCAGGCCGTAACTAAGGCATCACCCCAAAACTGTTTAGGAACCTTCCTATGAAACATCATGGCTCTAGTCACCTCCATTAAGTGTCTGTTTTTCCTCTCAGCAACTCCATTATGCTGAGGGGTATAGGGACAACTTGTCTGGTGCTCAATTCCATGTTTGTTGAGATAGTGTTTAAAGGCCTGGCTAGTATACTCCCCACCATTATCTGATCTTAGACATTTAACTTTAGCATCATATTGGTTAGTCACATACTTGTTAAAACTCATAAACGCTTCAAGAACTCTACCCTTAGATGGCATTAAGGTAACCCAAGTGTATTTTGATTTCTCATCTATGAAACTAACAAAATACTTGTGATTATCTCTAGAGACACATGGGGCAGTCCAAACATCAGAGTGAACAAGATCAAAGCAGTTTTCATACATAGTTTGAGATTTAGGAAAAACAGACCTACAGTGTTTTCCAAGGATACATGCTTCACATAATTCATTATTGAAAACTGTTTTAGGAAACATTAACTCTAGCACTTTAAGATGAGGATGACCAAGCCTAGCATGCCACAAATCACCATTCATCTCAGAATTATTGAAATTTGAAAAACAGGAAGCTAAACGACTAGGAGAACTAGGAGATAAGTCTTCAAGCACATATAGATCATTTCTGGTAACACCTTGTCCAAGAATCTCCTTAGTTTCAATATCCTGAAACACAAAGTCATTAGGCCCAAAGATAGCATGACAGTTTAAATCGGTTGTAGCTCTCTTGACAGATAGAAGGTTAGAAGTGAATGAGGGCATATAAAAGACTCTAGATTCCTTATTGAATAATCTAAGATCACCTATTCCTTCTATTGGCACATTTGTTCCATTTGCTATCAAGACATTTCCTACAGCCGGTTCAATGTTCTTAATCAAATTCATATCACTGATCATATGGTGAGATACCCCTGAATCTACAATTAATGGTTTAGACTTAGTGAAAGCATTAAATGAGGCATGTAATGATCTACCAACAATCGCATTACCAGAGTTGTCTTTGAATGCTTTGATGAGAGATTCAAGATCGGATTTCCTGACATACTCTGACTGCATTGGTTGGTATGGCACCATATGAGCTGGATGAGTTTGAGAACTTCCAATGCACGATGAACTTGAGGAGCTGGCTTGTTGATTAGAGCTAGCTGGGCCGTGAGCGATTTGGTATAGGAGGTTCTTCTTGGGATAGTATCCAGTTTCCTGAGTGAACTGAGCTCTAGGAACTTCCTTCCACTTGCTTGGCTTGAGGTGTGGATGAAGAATCCAACACTTATCTTTGGAATGTCCTTTCCTTTTACAATGATCACACATTATGCTCTTCTTGTCTTCCGGTTTGTAAAACCCTTTATTTGCTGAGATGGGTTCTTCTTCGGTCTTGTATATGCTTTTGTGAGCCGTGAGAAGGTCACCTTTTCTTCCAAACAATCCATTTGATCCGGATTCCTTCTGTATCTGAGAGCATACATCTTCAAGGGAAGGGAGTTTATCTGACCTCAAGATGTGTTTAATGAGATCGTTGTATGTGGGACTGAGAATCATGAGAAGGCTAAAGACTTTATCTTGTTCCCGCCTTTCCTTAATGACTTCAGGATCAAAGGACACAGGTCGGAGCATATCTAATTCTGCCCATAAGGAACTGAACTTCCCAAACAAGGAGGTGAAGTCTGGATCATCTTGACTTAGATTGTTGATGGCCTGCTTGACTTGAAAGATCCTGCTAAGGTTGGAGGTGTTGCCATAGACCTTCTTGAGAATAGTCCATAGTTACATTGACGTTTCACAGTGTGAGTAGGAATCCAGGATTGAACCATCTAAGGAGTTTTGCAGAACGGATAGGACATATAGGTCCTTCTGATGCCACTTTCGCTCATCTGTGATGACCATTTTGAAAGATTTGATGATTGAGAGAATTTGAGATTTAGAGAATGAGAGATTGAGAGAGATTGAGAGAAAAAGAGAATGAACTTTTATTAAGAATTTTAGAAAATGATTTTCATACTTACAAAGTGAGTGAGAGACATCTATTTATACTAATCCTATTCTAGACTTGTTTGGATACAGATATACACTTATCATTAACCTACACAAGTCTAAGACAAATACATGATGATGTCGCCAATACTTCACTTAGATGCATTCTGATAGTTTTTGTAAGAGTTTATGACTGGATGAAGAATGAAGTATGAGAGAATAGAGTAAAGGAGAATTAGATAATGAGGGAAATCGATTTCATTATTATGTGTTGATTACAATGAGGCTGCATAGCCTTAAATAGAAAGATACCTAGGTAACCTAGACTAGGGATAAGTAGAGTTACATATATATATGACCGTTATAGGATAGCTTATCAGCACACGCTTCCTTATCATATCACTTGCATAAGTAGCTCTTCCTTATCACCCTTCCCTTATCATGAGACCAAGATGCTTATACTTAGGCTGAGCAGACACTAACCAATGTAACTAGACGTCCAATAATCATTCTTCTTCATTCCAACACTCCCCCTCAAGCTTAAGACATGGAGAATGCCTAAGCTTGCAACCATGAAGCATTACCTCATTAAAAACCTAGAGAAGGAAAACCCAATTGGGACAAAACCTTTTCTAGGGAAAAAGAGTATAACACTCCATATTGTGATCATTGGTGTGGAAGAGACATCAAACCAAGTCTAGGGTAGATGGAACCGCCTGTCTTCAAGGTTACAGCTTTGGTAAACACATTGTGAATTTTATTAGAATGATGAAGAATTGAGAGAGAATAGAGAATTGAGAGAGAGAATCGTTTTAAGAGAATGAAGAAATTGTATTATTCACTTTCTAAGGTAAGGTACAAGGGGTTTATATAGAAGTTTACAAGACTTGTTATTAAACACTTCTAATACATGCCTAATCATTCTAAACTCACTTGATAAAGCATGTTTAAACCTCCTTTTAATCTAACACTCCCCCTCAAGCTTAACTATGATGAATGGTTAAGCTTGGACAAACTACAGGAAATCACCTCATTAAAAACCTCAAAGTGTAAAACCCAAATAGGACAAAAACAACTTTGAGGGAAAAAGAGTATGATTCCCATAGTAAGGAGAATTACTCAGCAATGCTTGTTAGTCCCAGTCTTGGAAGAATGGACTCACACACCTTGGTAGTAGTGGCTTTAGTGAAGACATCTGCCAATTGATCTGAACTTCTTGTATAACACGGTAAAACCACTCCCTGTTCAACCGCCTGTCTAACCTTGTGGCAATCTACTTCAATGTGTTTTGTCCTTTCATGGAACACTGAATTTGAAGCTATGTGAATGGCTGCTTGGTTATCACAATGCATAGTGATAGGTCTTGAATCTTCAATTTGCAAATCCTTCAGTACAGCCTTGATCCAGATTAGTTCATTTGTGAGTTTCTTCATGGCTCTATACTCAGCTTCAGCACTGGAACATGAAACCACCTTCTGTTTCTTGGTCTTCCAAGTCACAAGATTTCCTCCCACAAAAGTGCAATAACCCGTTGTTGATCTCCTATCATTCCTATCTCCAGCCCAATCAGCATCACAATAACCTACTATCTCTGTGTTTTTGTTGCAGCCCATCCATATGCCATGATCATAAGTTCCTTTCAAGTATCTTAGCACTCTTTCTAATATCTCCCAGTGCTTAACAGTCGGTGATTGCATGTGTTGGCTCACCTGATTTACTGCAAAACAAATATCAGGCCTAGTAAGTGTTAGATAGATAAGCTTACCTACCAATCTCCTATACTGTTTTGGATCTTCATAAAGAGAATCTCCAGCTTCCCCTTCAGTAGCCGCTTTGTAGCTGTCTTCAATAGGAGTGCTAATAGGTTTTGCATCCTTCTTCCCTGTTTCATTCAATAATTCCAACACATACTTTCTTTGTGACAAAAATAAACCCTCTTTAGACCTGCATATCTCTATTCCTAAGAAATATTTCATTAAACCAAGATCCTTAATATCAAATTTAGACTTAAGATAAGCCTTAGTCTCTAGAATACCTTCCTTGTCACTACCTGTGATAATAATGTCATCAACATAAACTAATACCACAATTATACCTAAACAACTAGGAAAGGTAAACAGAGTATGATCCACTTCAGATCTTCTAAAACCTCTATCTCTTAAAGTCATACTGAGTTTATGATACCAGGCTCTTGGAGATTGCTTTAATCCATAGATAGCTTTTCTTAATCTCAGAACATTGCTACCAACCACCAAGCCTTCCAAGCCAGGAGGCGGTTTCATATACACTTCTTCCTCTAGCTCTCCTTGAAGGAATGCATTCTTCACATCCATCTGCCACAACTCCCATTCAAGATTAGTAGCAAGAGAAAGTACAATCCTTACAGTGTGAAGCTTTGCTACTGGAGCAAATGTATCTCCAAAATCTTCACCATATGTTTGAGTAAAGCCTCTTGCTACAAGCCTGGCCTTATACCTTTCAATCTCACCATTGCTATTATATTTAATAGTAAACACCCATTTAGTGTAGGAAATAAGTGGCTTTGTAAGACACTAAGCAAAAGAGAAGGTTACACATTCGAATGTTCAGTATAGGAAGTGTATAGTTTACGATTTTAGAAGCCTTATAAATACTTGTTGTACTCAACATTAAATGTGATAATACTTCATTCTCTTAATACAACTTTCGAATTCTCTCTTCTTCATCTTCTTCTTCATTCTTCATTCTTCTGCTAATCTTGTTAAATCTTTCATATTCTACAATCATACTCTTGAATTCTCACATGGTATCAGAGCATTCCTGATCCTGAGTTCTTTAATTCTTCAAAATTCTTGTTCAAACTTGTTCCGCATTGATGAAATTCGAAAACGGTTTGTTGGCGCCAAAATCCCTGGGTTCGTGAAATCGTGATCTTCTTCGGTGAATCGTTTCAGCTGTTAATTTCAACTGGATTACGATCAGATCACGCCGATCCTTGCTTATTTGAATCCTTGTTTCGATTCTTGTTCTGGAAGTTCTGTTTTGGCGAAATCGCGAAGAACAGATCGCGGAGGTTACGTCTTCCGTACGAAAGCTGTACAGCTCACGACGATCTTTGAAGATCTTCGATCTCTTCTGGTTCCTTCGATCTTTGATTGGTGAAAAATCATTAGAAGGTGCCGATCAACAATCCATAACCTGTAATCAGCACAAATTCTCTGTAAATAGGAGATTGTCTTCCGCAAAGTCTCCGATCAAATTGATTTCTTTTCTCTCAAGAAAGATTATCAGATCGAGCCGATCCTTGAGTCTGCATTCATCGATTCATCAGTTGATCAATTCTTGGTATCAATTCTTTAATCTCAGAATAAACTCTGCATTCGATTGAGTCAAGGTCTCTTTGGTTAGTTATCGCGAGTTCCTAATCCTGCAATCCTAATGTTCTGGTGATCTTATGATTGAATCTGGACTCGATTCTGAATCTGTGTTTAAACTTGTGAGATAGTATATGTGGTTAGAGGAAATTGTGAAGGTTAACTTGTGGACTCCGCAAATAGAAGAGAATTAAGGTTTCTGTGTTGAAACGGGTTTGCTTGGGTATAGCTATTTTTGGTTGCGGCATTGTTCCTTGTTAGTGCGATTGGTGGTTGTGCGTGTTGTGCATATCTTTTGCAGAGTGTGAGGAGTGCTCAAATAGGTATTAATGGACTATCACAAGCAAATGATAATGGCACCAATTATACTCAAAGGAGCCAACTATCTACTCTGGACTAGGACTATGAAGACGACATTGTGTAGTAGGGGTTTATGGTCACATGTACTACATAGTAATGCACCTATCAATGTCATAGAAGGAGAAATTCTGGAGGATCAGCAAGCTTATTCTGAGGAGGAAGGAAAATGGTTCCAAGAGGATCAAATGGTTCTATCCATCTTACAAAATTCTCTTGAAAAACCTTTGCTAGAAGCCTACTCATATTGTGAAAGTGCAAAGGACTTGTGGGATACCCTTCATAATGTCTATGGGAATACCTCCAACTTAATGAGGATCTTTGAGGTCAAGAAATCACTCAGTGAACTTAGACAAGAGGAGGTTGAATTCACAAAGCATTTTGGAACTTATAGAGCTCTTTGGGCAGAGCTGGAGATGTTAAGACCACCTACTACTGATCCAATGATTCTACATGATAGAAGAGAACAAGATAAAGTCTTTGGACTACTAATGACCTTGAATTCAAGCTACACTGACTTGATTAAACACCTTTTGCGTGAAGACAAGTTACCAAACCTGGATGATGTGTGTGCTAAGGTGCAAAAGGAACAAGGCTCACAGGGCTTGTTTGGAAATAAAGGGGAGTTGGTTACTGCAAACAAAAGTTTCTTCAAAGGGGATGATAGGCGAGCTGGTATGTGTTCCCATTGTAAAAAGAAAGGTCATAATAAAGACCAGTGTTGGATACTCCACCCACATCTTAGACCAGCATCCATACCAAGATGGCGTGACTTCAACAATGGAAATAAAACGAATGGGTTCAAAAACAATTTTACTGGAAAAGGAAATCAAGTGAGTGCTCCCTTCCCTGTCTCACGGCCGGTTGCTACAATTGAGAATGTACAAGGTTCAGGAAAGGAAGTGCAAATAGCCTCAACATCTTCCGGCCAAGACTATGTTACCAAGTCTGATCTAGAGGCTATCATCAAAGCTCTTCAGGAGAATTCTGGTAAAGTTGTTGGTAAATCACTTCATGCATCTTACAATGTTCATACTCATAATAAGCCTTTGATTGTTGATTCTGGAGCATCCCATCACATGATTAGTGATATAGGTTTAATAAATGACTTAGAACCTGCCTTAGGAAATGTTGTGATTGCAAATGGAACAAAAATTCCAATCAAAGGCATAGGTAATCTGAGATTGTTTGAAAAAGATAGTAAAGCATTCTATATGCCATCATTTACTTCAAATTTGGTTTCTGTGAAAAGAGCTACAACTGACCTAAATTGCAATGTAATTTTTAGTCCAAATGAGTGTTGTTTTCAGGATATTGACACAAAGAAGGTGCTTGGCAGAGGAGGCACTAAGGATGACCTTTATGTTTTGAGTGATCTATCCTCTAGTATAGTTTCTTGCTTGTCCAGTCAAAACGAGTTGAATGATGGGTCTTTGTGGCATGCTAGATTAGGCCATCCACATTTTAAAGCTCTTGAACTCATGTTTCCAAAAATTTCTTTTAATCAGAATGAATGTGAAGCTTGCATCCTTGGTAAACATTGCAAGACTGTTTTTCCTAATTCATCAACTACCTATGATCATTGCTTTGATTTAATACACTCTGATGTTTGGACAGCCCCCTGTGCTTCTAGAGAACAACAAAAGTATTTTGTTACATTTATAGATGAGAAATCCAAGTACACATGGATTACTTTACTGCCTTCCAAAGATAGAGTTCTAGAATCTTTCATTAATTTTCACTCTTATGTCACTAATCAATATAATGCAAGGTTAAAAGTGTTTAGGACAGACAATGGAGGAGAATATACAAGTAAGGCTTTCAGGGATTATCTTCTCAAGTATGGAATTATTCATCAAACCACTTGCCCATACACACCAGAGCAGAATGGAGTGGCTGAGCGAAAAAACAGGCATCTTATGGAAGTGGCCAGATCTATGATGTTTCATAGGAATGTGCCTAAGAGATTTTGGGGAGATGCAGTACTTACAGCTTGTTATCTGATTAATAGAACACCAACCAAAGTTCTTCATGACATTTCACCATTTGAGGTATTAAACAACATTAAACCTCATCTTGATCATTTAAAGGTGTTTGGTTGTGTGTGTTTTGTTTTGATACCAGGGAATAACAGGAATAAGTTGGATGAAAAGAGTACTAAAGCAATCTTCATAGGCTATTCTTCTACACAGAAAGGTTATAAATGTTATAACCCTGAGTCACAAAGGGTATTAGTTTCAAGGGATGTTAAATTTCTGGAACATAAGCCTTATTATACAGATGGTACTTGGGAAACTATACAAAACATATCTAGGTGTAGTAATGATAATAATACTTACCTAAAGAAGTTGCTAGAAAGTTTTGATGTTTCTAGGCAGACAGCACCAAGGTCAGACCGTGTACAGGGAGTCTCTCAGGAGGTACCACAGAGACAAGGACATATATCAGACTCAAATATGGTTGATCCGGTTGCTGGTGATTATGGTTCTGGAAGAAATGAATGCGGACAGGAGGAGCATTTACCTGGATCATCTTCAACATTGGATCGTGGACATGATCGTGAGGGGGAGAGTACAATAGTTTCTGATCAAGACCATGACATTTCTGATCACGACCATGACCAGATCCAGGAATCACAAGGAATGGAGGCTGAGGATGATCATGGAATAGCGGTTATTGAATCACCTCAAGTACTAAGAAGAAGTACAAGGATTAGAAAAGATCCAGCCAACTGGATCAATACTAGAGTTTACTACAATGCTAATGCAGTGGAGCATCCTATACAAGCAACATGTTCTTTTGCTTGTTTTCCAGAAGAACATCAGGTATTCATTAGCTCTCTGGATAAAAATCATATTCCTAACACATATGAGGAAGCTATGGAATTAAAGGTATGGAGAGATGCTGTCCAAGATGAAAAGGAGGCTATGATAAGGAATCATACTTGGGATGAATCATATCTACCCAAAGGTAAGAAAGCAGTAAGTTCAAAATGGGTTTTCACTATTAAATACAAAAGTAATGGTGAGATTGAAAGGTATAAGGCTAGATTAGTTGCTAGAGGATTCACCCAAACATATGGTGAGGATTTTGGAGATACATTCGCACCAGTTGCAAAACTCCATACTGTTAGGATTGTTCTTTCTCTAGCTACTAATTTAGAATGGGAGTTGTGGCAGATGGATGTGAAGAATGCCTTTCTTCAAGGAGAATTAGAAGAAGAGGTATATATGAGGCCACCTCCTGGGTTAGAAGACTTAGTAAATGGCGATAATGTTTTAAGATTAAGGAAAGCCATTTATGGATTGAAACAATCTCCTAGAGCTTGGTATCATAAACTAAGTATGACATTGAGAGATAGAGGTTTTAGAAGGTCTGAAGTTGATCACACTCTTTTTACTCTTCCTAGCTGTTCAGGTATTATTGTAGTGTTGGTTTATGTTGATGATATAATAGTCACAGGTAGTAATAAGGAAGGTATTCAGGAAACTAAAACTTATCTTAAATCAAAATTTGATATTAAAGATCTTGGTCTGATGAAATATTTCTTAGGTATAGAAATATGTAGATCTAAAGAGGGTTTGTTTTTATCTCAAAGAAAATATACTCTTGAATTGTTAAAAGAAACAGGAAAGATGGAGGCAAAATCAGTCAGTACACCCTTGGAAGATGAATACAAAGCCGTCAGTAAGGGGGAGCATGATGAAGAACTTTATGAAGATCCAAAGCTATACAGGAGGCTGGTAGGTAAACTCATTTATCTTACACTAACGAGGCCTGATATCTGTTTTGCAGTGAATCAGGTTAGTCAGCAGATGCAAGAACCTACAATTCACCATTGGCGGATGTTAGAAAGGATCCTTAGATACTTGAAAGGCACTTATGATCATGGAATCTGGATGAGTTGCAATAAAAACACAGACATAGTAGGATATTGTGATGCTGATTGGGCTGGTGATAGGAATGATAGAAGATCAACAACCGGCTATTGTACCTTTGTGGGAGGAAATCTAGTGACTTGGAAGACTAAGAAACAGAAGGTGGTATCATGTTCCAGTGCTGAAGCTGAGTATAGAGCCATGAAGAAACTCACAAATGAACTAATCTGGATCAAGGCTGTTCTTAAGGATCTACAAATTGAAGACTCAAGGCCTATCACTATGCATTGTGACAATCAAGCAGCCATTCATATAGCTTCAAACTCAGTGTTCCATGAGAGGACTAAGCACATTGAAGTAGATTGCCATAAGGTAAGACAGGCGGTTGAACAGGGAATAGTCTTGCCATGCTATACAAGAAGTTCTGATCAATTAGCAGATATCTTCACTAAAGGCGCATCTACTAAGGTCTGTGATTCCATCTATCCAAGGCTAGGTCTTACTAGTATAGCTGGATGATCTCTTTAAGTCATAGAGATCATACTCTTTTTCCCTTTAAGATGTTTTTGTCCCAATGGGTTTTACATCTTTAAGGTTTTTAATGAGGTGATCTTCTATGATGGTATCAAGTTTAACCATTCATCATGGTTAAGCTTGAGGGGGAGTGTAGGAAATAAGTGGCTTTGTAAGACACTAAGCAAAAGAGAAGGTTACACATTCGAATGTTCAGTATAGGAAGTGTATAGTTTACGATTTTAGAAGCCTTATAAATACTTGTTGTACTCAACATTAAATGTGATAATACTTCATTCTCTTAATACAACTTTCGAATTCTCTCTTCTTCATCTTCTTCTTCATTCTTCATTCTTCTGCTAATCTTGTTAAATCTTTCATATTCTACAATCATACTCTTGAATTCTCACATTTAGAACTTACTGCTTTCTTACCCTTAGGCAAGTATGATTCATCCCAAGTATGATTTCTTATCATGGCTTCTATTTTATCTTGGACAGCATCTCTCCACTCCTTCAATTCCATAGCCTCTTCATATGTGTTAGGAATTTTATTTTGATCTAAAGAGCTTATGAATACCTGATGTTCCTTTGGGAAATGAGCAAACGAACAAGTAGCTTGTATAGGATGTCCTACTGCTTGAGCATTGTAGTAAACTCTAGTGTTGATCCAGTTGGCAGGATCTTTCCTTATCCTTGTACTCCTTCTTAACACTTGAGGAGATTCAACAACCGCTACTGCATCATCAGCTTCAGCTCCTGTACCCTGTAACTCTTGGACATAGACTTGATCATGAACTACTGGTATACTTACATTCTCCCCCTCATGATCAGGACTATGATCCACGCGTGTAGAGGAAGAACCCGGATCAAACTCCCCCTGGCCATAACCTTGCCCCATCCTTTGACTTATGCTAGGCCTGCCAAGAGTTGTATCATACTCACTTATACTCGGCCCTCTGCCGCTTGTGGCTGGTTCATGGCTGTCAGAAGGCCCACTAGTCTCCGAATCATCTTGAACTTGCACCTGTGGATCCAAAACCCGTTCTGGTCCAGAAGCTAAAGGCCTGGAAATATTAAAACTTTCCAACAACTTTTGAAGATACACATTTCTATCAGTATTAGAACTAGACACACCCTTTAGGTTTTCCCAAGTTCCATCAATGTAAAAAGATTGGTTTTCCATAAACTTCACATCTCTAGAGACTAAAACTTTTTGCAATTCAGGATCATAACACTTATAACCTTTTTGGGTTGATGAATAGCCTAAAAACACTACCTTGGTACTCTTCTCATCCAGTTTATTCCGTTTTCCACCTGGTACTAGAACAAAGCATACACAACCAAATACTCTCAAATGTTCAAGGTGAGGTTTAGTTCCATTAAGTACCTCAAATGGTGATATATCATGAAGAACCTTAGTAGGTATTCTATTAATCAGATAGCAGGCCGTGAGTACTGCATCCCCCCAAAATTTCTTGGGTACATTCCTATGAAACATTATTGACCTAGCCACTTCCATGAGATGGCGATTTTTCCTTTCAGCCACCCCATTCTGCTCTGGTGTATAGGGACAGCTTGTTTGATGAAGAATACCATATTTGAGAAGATAATCCCTAAATGCTTTGCTTGTGTATTCCCCTCCATTGTCTGTTCTTAAAACTTTAACCTTTGCATCATAATGATTAGTAGCATATGAATGAAAATTAATAAATGCTTCTAAAACTTTATCCTTAGAAGGGAGCAAAGTAATCCAAGTATATTTAGATTTCTCATCTATAAAAGTGACAAAGTATTTTTGTTGTTCTCTAGATGCATAAGGAGCAGTCCAAACATCAGAATGTATTAGGTCAAAACAGTGATCATATGAATGTGTAGACTTAGAAAAAACAGTTTTGCAATGTTTTCCAAGAATGCAAGCTTCACAATCATTTTGATTAGAGGAAATGCTAGGAAATATCAATTCAAGAGCTTTAAAGTGTGGATGGCCTAGCCTAGCATGCCTTAATGTTCCATCAGACAGCTCATTATTACTTGTCAAACAAGAACCTAAACCTAAACTAGAAGTAGAAAGGTCGCCTAGAATGTATAGATCATCCTTTGTTCCTCCTTTTCCATGTACTCTTTTTGTTTCAATATCCTGAAAACAACACTCATTAGGACCAAAAATTACATGACAATTCAAACCAGTTGTTGCTCTTTTAACAGACACAAGATTAGATGTGAAGGATGGCATAAAGAAAGCTTTACTATCCTTATTAAACAATCTCAGATTACCTATGCCTTTAATTGGTATTTTGGTTCCATTAGCAATAACTACATTTCCTAAGGCAGGTTCCAAGTTGTTTATTAAGTTGATATCACTAATCATGTGGTGAGAAGCCCCTGAGTCTATTATCAAAGGTTTATTCACATTATGAGCAACATAGGAAGCATGGAGAGATTTACCAACAACTTTACCAGATTCGTCTTTGAAAATTCTCAGTATAGCCTCTAAATCTGATTTTCTGACAAATTCTTGATCAAGTGTTGAAGGTCCAAGTTGTATCTCCTTTCCGGCTCGCTGGTTTGACCTTGCCATACCATCTTGAGATGTACTCACAGTAGATACATTTGAGGGTACAGTCGCTTGATTCACGCTTGCTGACGTGTGGTTCTTAAGACCCATAGGTTTAGTTTGGTCACGCCACCAAGCAGGTTTGAGATGCGGATGCAATGACCAACACTGATCCTTGTGATGACCCTTCCTTTTACAATGTGAACAAGTAGATACACCCTTCTTATCATCCCTTTTGTAGAAGCTCTTATTTGCAGTAACAAGTTCAACCTTATCCCCAAATAAAACTTGAGAACCTTGTTCCTTTTGAACACAAGCACACACCTCCTCTGGACTAGGTAATTTATCCTGTCTCAAAAGATGCTTGGTGAGGTCTGTATAACTAGAGTTCAGTGTCATCAGCAATCCAAACACTTTGTCTTGTTCTCTTCTCTCATTAAGAGTTATTGGATCAGTAGAAGCTGGCCTCAACATTTCCAACTCAGCCCATAAAGCTCTAAAGACTCCAAAATGCTTAGTAAATTCAGCCTCCCCCTGTTGAAGTTGATTCAAAGATTTCTTAACTTCAAAGATTCTTAACAAATTTGAGGTGTTACCATAAACATTTTGAAGAGTATCCCACAGCTCCTTAGCATCTTCACAGTATGAATAGGCTGCTAGTAGTGATGCCTCAAGTGAGTTTTGTAGAATAGCCAACACAAGCTGATCTTCCTGAAACCACTTGCTTCCCACGTCCTGTTCTGAATGTTGTTCTGCTTCAAGAACCTCCCCTTCAGCAGCTGTACTAGGCGGCCCTTTGGTGAGAACATGAGTCCAAAGCCCCCTACTGCACAATGTAGTCTTCATTGTTCGAGACCACAGCAAATAGTTCATACCCTTCAATCTAATTGGGGCCATCAACTGCTTATGAAGTTCCATAGCAATCATTTTGTGATATCCCACACGCACAGCAACAAAAATATCACCAGAGAATGATTTGAAATCGAAGACCTTATCCGGGAACTTTACCACCAGGAGTACACAAGAATTTCACCACACAGATTAAACCAACTTCTAACCAATAACCTGCAGATTTAACCCTTTAATAGATTGCACAAACTTCTCAACAGCTAGCTATCTAACCTTTCCTTCCAAGAGACTAGATTAAACCCTGAGAAACAACTTTCTCCACTTCGAAACCTCAGATTATACAATCTTAAAACCAGATTAAAGATCATATACCAGAAACAGAGGAACGGTGATCCCTGTTAGGCTTTCTTGAGGCAAAAGAAACAGAACCTTGCGATTTGAAGAACAAGTTGAACCTCCACGATCGAAAACGATCCTGTGAAAAAGATCAAATGAACTAAAGATCGGCACAAACTAATGATAATCCAAGTGAAGAAGGTAGCCCAGAAGAATCAGCTGAGAATTTTAAGAAACTTTCGAACAGAGGTTTGGCGCGAAGGAGGGAATCGAGTTTTCGTGAACAAAACTCGATCGATCTTGAAAACTGAAGCAAATTGGATCAACTGGATCAAAGATCGGTGCCTTCTGATGACAATCCTTGTGAGAAAACAATCCAGAAGATTCAAACAACAAGATTTGAAGATCACGATTTCGAACTGGAGATTTTGGCGCGAAAAAGAAAACTTCTCAAATCTGTCGATCACGATCGATCTTGTGAAAGAACCCACCCACGGATTGAAGATCGGCACCTTCTAATGACAATCTGTGTGAGAAAGAAGATCCAGAGGAGCAAGATTGAAGATTTGTGATGAACGCATTCGAATCCGATTTTGGCGCCAAACGAACCGAGTTTGATTCGATCGCAAGAAACCAAACTATCTTATCAGATTCTGCGATTCTGATGGAGGATGATCTGAAATCACCAGAGAGATTGTCGTCTGAAGATAGAAATTGAAATAGATGATGAAGAACTCGCCGGAAGATCAAACAACTTCCGCACCTACGCTCGTTTTGAAGATGGCGATAAAGATCACGATGAAGTTTTGAAGGAAAAGAAAAATTTGCAGAAAACCTGCTCTGATACCATGTGAATTTTATTAGAATGATGAAGAATTGAGAGAGAATTGAGAATTGAGAGAGAGAATCGTTTTAAGAGAATGAAGAAATTGTATTATTCACTTTCTAAGGTAAGGTACAAGGGGTTTATATAGAAGTTTACAAGACTTGTTATTAAACACTTCTAATACATGCCTAATCATTCTAAACTCACTTGATAAAGCATGTTTAAACCTCCTTTTAATCTAACACACATCAGCTAGCTGATCTTCACTCTTTGTGTAGCAAGGTAGAATTGTACCATTTCCAATAGCTTCCCTTACCTTATGACAGTCAACCTCAATATGCTTGGTTCTCTCATGAAACACAGAGTTAGAGGCAATGTGTATGGCAGCTTGATTATCACAATGGACAGTGATTGGAGATTCTAAGCTCTCGCCTAAAATGTCAAAGAGGAGTTGCTTCAACCAAATGCATTCTGTTGTGAGCTTCCTCATGGCCCTGTATTCAGCCTCTGCCTGTATTCATAAAGCTCCGCTTCAAGCTCACCCTGACTCACAGTTTTATACCCATCTTCCAAGGGAGTACTAACTGGTTTAGCTTCCATTTTTCCTGTCTCTTTCAACAATTCAAGTGTATGCTTTCTTTGTGATAAGAACAGCCCCTCTTTAGATCTACATATTTCAATTCCCAAGAAATATTTCATTAGACCAAGATCTTTAATATCAAATTTTGACTTAAGATAAGTCTTGGTTTCTTGAATACCTTCCTTATCACTACCTGTGACAATAATATCATCAACATATACTAACACCACAATGATACCTGAGCAACTAGGTAGGGTGAAGAGTGTTGGAATGAAGAAGAAATGATGAAAGATGAAAGCCTTCACTTACAAGTATAAAGGCGTGAGTATCTAGGTCAAAGGAGAGTGTCTAAGGCTTGTTTGTGTTCTAGTGTTATGTTATCCTTATAAGCCATTCAAGTATAAGGCTATCCTTGTTTCCAAACAAGCCTAGACTAGATTAGTATAAATACGTTACTCTCTTCACATTTGTAAGTAAGATGAATCATTCTCTTCATAATAATAAAAATAAATCCTTTCTCTCTCTAAAACTCTCTCTTCACCAATGGTAAATCATTATTTCTCATTCTCACATGGTATCAGAGCCAGGTTTCGATCGATTCTCTTCATGAAACCTTAAAAATCTTCAAGTTCTTGCGCTACCTTCAAAACCAATTCTTCCGAGAAGTCCGCCATCTTTGATCGTGAATTCCGATCGAACCACGACAGATTTTCACGATCTGTTTTCTCTGGATTGTTCTCCGGCGAATTCTGAAGACTCGACAACTTGAATCGCATCATTTGGCCACGGGAATCAAAAGATATGAGTTTTCTTGCAACAGATATCCGCGATCGTCTTCCTCCGCGAAGGTCTCCATTGAAGCGACCATAAAAGCTCGAGATCTTCATCAATTTCAATCAAACCACCGCCAAAACTGTAGAAGAAAGAGTCCTGTTGAAGAATCAAGAGGTCCCTAAGGTGATTTTAAAGACGTTCTTGATCAGTTCTTCTCGACGGCGTCGCGATCGGCTCCATCGGAAATCTCCGACTTTGCAACAAGCATAACTTCTTCAAAACTTCATCAAATCACGCGATTCCAAATCCAAAACTCAAGTATATTGAGTCTAGTTGATGAATCGGGAGGTCCGCTTTGCCCCTTTCCAGGTTTTGTAGCTTCCTTGCTCTGTTTCTTGAAATCGGTCCTGTTTCGTCCTCTTCTGGGTAATTGACTTCAATCTCTCAATTTACTCGATCTGTTTCGAATCTTGGACGATCAAATCTTCGTTTAGGATGCTGTGAAGAGGTTCAGAAAGTTTGATTGCAATCCAATGATTTTTTGACTTCAAGAAAGTGTTTCTTGCAAGATAAGAAAAATTTCGAATTTGGAAAAAAGGCGGGAATGTTGTTTTTGAAGTCTTGTTGGTTATTGAAAACGGTTTTCACCTCTGAATCATCTATGTCTGAGTAGTAAAGAGACGTTATAGTTGTTGGCAAGTGGTTAGGAGGAGGTTGGAGTTGTTAGGATCAGTTGCTCACTCGCCCTTAGCAAGTAGAGGGCGCGTGAGGTAGGTCTGTGTGTAGCGGCCTTTGTTGCATGATTTGAAGTGTCTAAACTCGTGATCCTGGTCAAAATCTTCAGGAGAATATGCTTAGTCTAGTAGATAAGGGACTAACCAGAGTTTGGAAGGCGTTTTTCAAGTTTTGTTTTAGGTTTCACATGCATACACTCATGGAGTATGCAAAAGGAATGAACTATCTTCTTGTGGTCAAGAATGAATGGAAAATGCAAGGAAGAGAGGTTTGAAGAAAGGATAAACCTTCTAAGAAGGAGGTTTTAAATGATTCTACATAGGTTGCTGCTCCAAAGAAGGAGGCATTGCTTCACCACCAAAGGCGCTTTCAATGAGAGGGAGTGCCTAGATCAGAACCAGTTCCTAAACTCAAATGCAAAGACTTAGTATCAAAGTCTATGCATTCAGGCTATTTCTAAACTCTAATCCAACTATTTTATTGATTTCATTGATGGTTGTGTGAGTTAGAACTCTAGGAAATTTGGTATCTAGGTGGTTAGTAAATCATGAATTCTATTGAATTGTTTTCATGTATTTAGAAATTGTTAAAATGTGACATCTTGAACCTAGTTTAGCTAGCTGAATCATTTGTTAATGAATTGCATTGATCTTAAGGGAAGAGAACCTTGTCTTTTACTTAGAACAATAAGTTTAAGAAGGCATGTTGAATCCAAAAGTCCTTAGGCAGTGTTTAAAATTAAGTTTGGTTAATCTTAATCATTCTCTTTCACTCACTACCTTTTGTTTAGAATCTGTTTATGATCAACAGGTTAAAAGGCTTAAGGTGGGAGTTGATGTTTAGCTTGATTGTCTAACAAAGGCAAAAGAAATCAAGTGGAAAAGACACAGCACATGGAGAATGAGTTAGAACCGATTGCCACCAAGAACAGCCACCACAAGGAGTGGAAAGGAAAGACTGGTGGAATGTGATGAATCAGCTCTCCCATGGAGTAATGTGTCATTTGGCGTGTGCTTGAAGTGAAAAACAACTCAGCACACATGCTGCAAGATCAAATCATAATCAATCACAAAGGAGGAATACTCACAAAGACTTAGTATCAAAGTCTTTGCAAAGGCTATCTCTAAACCTTTTACTTATTCCTTGATTGATTACATTCTCATTTAGAAATGTTCATAGGATGAAAGAGAACCTAGGAAGACTTTGCATTGCATTTAGAACCTAGATGGATCCAAAATTCACCTTGACATTCATCATCATCATTCTCTATTATTCTTCATCATTCTCTTAAAATCTCATCTATTCTACTTAACATCATATACTTTTAATCTCCAAATCTAATATTCTTCATATTCTTTGATACTTTAAATCTTCTATTCTCTAGACATTGTCTATTCTACCAGATACTTACAATCATTCTCTAGACCAATTTAAGACATTCATTTATGCTCATTCTTCCAAACTTGACTCTTGTTCTTGTTTTTAGTGTCAAGCTTGTGGGGGGGAAAGGAAATGAGCATTCAATGGACAAAGAAAGGGCGGTTCATGAAGAGGATCCAAGTTGGCGCAAGGTGCTGTACCTTGGTCGGGCGGTTCATGGTCGAGCCTGGTACGTGGCTGGACTTCGCTGGATCGTGGCTGGTCGATGCTGGTACAAGTGGCGCATGAAGCTGGATCGTGGCAGGTCGAAGGTGAGGTGCTGGCCGTGCTAAGGTGTCTGGTTCAAGTAATCTCATGCCAAGGACGAGCTTGGTACATGGTCGGGCTTCTCGACCCGTGGCTGACTTCGCTGGTACATATACGTGGACCTGCTGGATCCTGATCGTTCTGCGGGATAGTATCTTCGACCTGGCCAGGTACTGGATCATGGACGTGCCTATGTCTGTGCTGAGTTTGGAATGGACAAGCTGGAGCTGGAGGTGCAAACAAGGACAATCACATTCAGGGAGTGTCTGGCACAAGCAAGGACAACACAAGAAGTGGGTCTGGTGCAAACAAGGGCATTGAAGGTGTCTGGTGCATTCAAAAGCTTTCAAGGCACAAAGAAGGATATTCCAAAAAGGAGATATCTGGTGCATACAAAGGCTTTCAAGTCACAAACAAGGACATTCAAAGATTAGTCTGGCACACTCAAGGGCTTCCAAGCTGTCTGCCAAAACCAAGTGAGCATAAGAAGTGTGCTCAGTCTGTTTCTCTCATGGAGGCCGCAAGTAAGGTCATCAAAATCATCTGTCATCAATTGAGGATTGAACCAATGGCCATCAAGCTACCAAGTCTCATGGAGAAGGAGTAAGCTGATGGAAAGTGATGAATCACCTCAGGACCAAATTCTCTCATCAAAGGTTCTATCTAGGATAAGTTCTTTAAACTCTATGATTTTTAGGTTGAGAATTTGGCTAGATATTATACTTGATACCAGACTTGATATTACTCAAGTTCTGGAATACTAATCTTTATTTTTGAGTTGCTATGATGTTTTTAGATCAGGAAGTGATGAAAACAGTCATAAGCATGACTTACCCTACATCAATTAGTGGAAGCATGGTGGAAAAATGTTTAGGAGATAAGTGTGCTCACTCTACTTAAGCTTAATTCTACAATCTTATTCTCTTGAGTTAGGCTTATTGAAAGTAGAAGGTGAAGCAATATGAAGCTGGTCAAAGGGGATCAAAAACATATAAGGGAAGAGAACCATGTGATCATGATGAATCCAGAAGAGAACCATGTGATCATGATGAATCCAAAGCCTTAATGTGGAGTCCTTAGAGAGCCAGACTGGTCTAGAACATATCATTCAAATCGCCATCCACTCTTATAAAAGGTTTAAATTGAAGGCTTTAAGGAAAGCTGGATCATAATCACCTCTTAAAGACAAGGAGTCAAAAGAAAGGGGGAGAAATGAACCAGACTTAAAAGGAGCTTCAAGACAACCATTCACAAGCGTTTGTCATTAAGGCCTTTATCCAAGGATCTATGGAGCTCTCTGGTGAATTTAAAGCTCATAGATTCAATGGCCAATCCCTAAGCTAAGAAGACTTCACTCTTTTTCCCTTAGTATTGGTTTTGTCCCAAAGGGTTTTCCATACTAAGGTTTTTAATGAGGAAGTTCTTTAAGGTTACAAGCTTGGTTTCTATGAACATTAATCAAGCTTGAAAGGGAGTAAAGAGGAAGAAGGAGGAAGTCTCTTCATCTGTGCAAGTTCAACCATTCACCCATGCTTAAACTTGAGGGGGAGTGTTGGAATGAAGAAGAAATGATGAAAGATGAAAGCCTTCACTTACAAGTATAAAGGCGTGAGTATCTAGGTCAAAGGAGAGTGTCTAAGGTTTGTTTGTGTTCTAGTGTTATGTTATCCTTATAAGCCATTCAAGTATAAGGCTATCCTTGTTTCCAAACAAGCCTAGACTAGATTAGTATAAATACCTTACTCTCTTCACATTTGTAAGTAAGATGAATCATTCTCTTCATAATAATAAAAATAAATCCTTTCTCTCTCTAAAACTCTCTCTTCACCAATGGTGAATCATTATTTCTCATTCTCACAAAGAGTGTGTGATCAACCTCAGACCTCCTGAAACCTTTATCCCTCAATGTCATGCTCAATTTGTGATACCAAGCTCTTGGGGATTGTTTCAATCCATAAATTGCTTTTCTTAATCTCAAAACACCATGATCATTTACTAATCCTTCCAAACCGGGAGGTGGTTTCATATACACCTCTTCCTCTAGTTCTCCTTGGAGGAATGCATTCTTCACATCCATCTGCCACAACTCCCATTCAAGGTTAGTAGCAAGAGAAAGTACAATCCTTACAGTATGAAGTTTTGCAACTGGAGCAAAAGTATCTCCAAAGTCTTCTCCATATGTTTGAGTAAAACCTCTTGCTACAAGTCTGGCCTTATACCTTTCAATCTCACCATTACTCCTGTACTTAATAGTAAACACCCATTTAGAACTTACTGCTTTCTTACCTTTGGGCAAATATGACTCATCCCAAGTATGGTTTCTCATCATAGCCTCTATTTCATCTTGAACAGCCTCTCTCCAAACCTTCAGTTCCATAGCTTCCTCATATGTGTTAGGAATATGATTTTGATCTAATGAGCTAATGAATACCTGATGTTCTGTTGGGAATTGAGCAAATGAACAAGTAGCTTGTATAGGATGTTCTACTGCTTGAGCATTGTAGTAGACCCTAGTGTTGACCCAGTTAGCCGGATCTCTCCTTATCCTTGTGCTTCTTCGTAATACTTGAGGTGATTCAACAACCGCTACTTCATCATCATAGACTTGATCAGGACCAGCTGGTACACTCTCCCCCTCATGAGCAAGACTAGGATGTGTTGAATTTGCGGAAGTAAGAGGAGAGATTAGATGAGTTTCATGGTGAAGCTCGACAAGAAGAATGAGGGAGAAGACAGGAAGAATAAAGTGAAGAGTTTATTGCTAAAAGTGTGTCTCTTACAATGTGGGATTCGACCTTAATATAGGCAGAGGATTACATAGAGAAATTCAAATAGGAAAGTGACATGGGAGCAGGCCCAAGGTGTGAAAGTGACTGCTCAGCAACGGTCTTCTCCACCCGTGACTCCATTTGCAGCCTCACTCTCCTTCTAGAAGCTTTCCTTATTGTCACAACTTTTCCTAAGTGGACCAAGGCCATATGAGATTAATTCAGAGTGGGCTGCACATCACTGGACCTGGCGATTCTTGAACTGCACAGCCTAAGCCGTGATTCCCAAGTCAATGCCTTGCTTAATATGATGACAAGCCGTGATGCTCAAGTCATTGCCTTGCTCAATACTCCCCCTCAAGCTTAGCATTGGAGAGGCTAAGCTTGGAAATCCATAAGGCACCACCTCGTTAAAAACCTCATCATAGAAAAACCACTGTGGGAGAAAACTATGATGAGGGAAAAAGAGTATGATGTTTATGGATTAGGGAAGGCTAGATCACGGCTGTGGAAGGTCTATCAGCCCAAGCTTGCTGTATATGTGAGAGCAAACTTTGGAGCTGGCAGCCTTGGTGAAGATGTCAGCCAATTGGTCTTCACTCCTTGTGTAACAAGGAAGGATCACTCCTTCTTCAATCTTTTCCCTGACTTTGTGGCAATCCACCTCTATGTGCTTGGTTCTTTCATGGAAGACTGAGTTGGTTGCAATGTGGATGGCTGCTTGGTTGTCACAGTGCATAGTAATTGGAGTGTCTTGATCAATGTTGAGATCCTTGAGGAGTGCCTTCAGCCATGTCAATTCATTTGTTAATTTCCTCATTGCACGGTACTCTGCTTCAGCTGTTGAGCATGCCACCACTTTCTGCTTCTTGGTCTTCCAAGTGACCAAGTTGCCTCCTATGAAGGTGCAATATCCGGTTGTGGACTTCCTATCAACTCTATCTCCAGCCCAGTCTGCGTCACAGTACCCAACTATTTCTGTGTCCTGGTTCTTGCCCATCCAGATGCCACGGTCTAAGCTTCCTTTAAGGTACCGCAAGATCCTCTCAACCATGTTCCAGTCATGTTTTGTAGGAGTCTTCATGTGCTGACTGACCTGATTCACAGCAAAGCATAGATCAGGTCTGGTGATAGTCAGGTATATTAACTTACCCACAAGCCGTCTGTATTGTGCAACATCTTCATAGAGTTCAGCTGCATTCTCCCCCTCTCGAATGACCTTGTAGTCATCTGCTACAGGTGACTTGGCTGGTTTGGCGTCTAGATAACCTGTCTCAGTGAGAAGATCAGTAATGTATTTTCGTTGGGAAAGAAAAAGGCCTGTCAAGGAGCGGCATACTTCAATGCCAAGAAAATACTTTAGTTCCCCTAAGTCTTTGATATCAAAGGTGGATTTGAGAAAGGATTTAGTATGTTGAATACCAACCTGGTTGTCCCCGGAGATGATAAGATCATCTACATAGATGAGGACAACAACTATACCTTGGTCATTTTGGAGGGTGAACAATGTGTGATCAGCCTCAGATCGTCTGAAGCCATGATCCCTAAGGGTAAAGCTAAGCTTGTGATACCAAGCCCTGGGAGACTGTTTAAGGCCATAAATGGCTTTTCTCAACCGAAGAACCTTGCCGGGTGGCACAATGTTATCAAGGCCAGGGGGTGGTGTCATATAAACTTCATCTTCAAGCTCCCCCTGAAGGAAAGCATTGCGGACGTCCATTTGCCATAAATCCCAGGACAAGTTGGTGGCTAGGGAGAGGACAACCCTCACTGTTGGGAGCTTAGCTACCGGTGCAAATGTGTCACCATAGTCCTGGCCGTATGTTTGAGTGAACCCACGAGCGACCAGTCTTGCCTTATATCGTTCTATATCTCCATTACTCTGGTACTTGATAGTGAACACCCACTTGGAACTAACCGCACGTTTGCCTTTAGGTAGAATAGCTTCGTCCCATGTGTGGTTTCGTTCCATGGCCCCTACTTCATCAGCAACAGCATCTCGCCAAACCTTCAGTTGCTTGGCTTCCTCATAGGACGAAGGAATGGTGTCTTTCTCAATTTTGCCAAGGAAGGCCTGATGATCAGATGGGACAAGGGCAAGAGAGCATGTTGCCTGAACTGGATGAGCCACGGCATGAGCATTATAGTACACCCTGGTGTTGATCCAGTTTGATGGATCTCTTCTCAGTCTAGTACTTCGCCTAAGGGCTGGTGGACCAGCTTCTCCATCTGCCTCCACGGTCTGACCGTCCTCTTGTGGAGGATCCGGGTGAGTCACGACATGTGGAGTTGGTGATTCCGAGGTCTCTTCATGGCTAGACACGGCAGGAGTGTGGTCGGATGGAGGTGAAGGCTGCGGGTGTTGTCCTGATGGTGGGGTAGATCTATAATGGTCCAGATGATCTAGGAGGAACCGGAGGCTAGCTGCCTGATCGGAAGGCTTAGCAAGGTCTTTCAGGCTGGCCCAGTCCTGTTTGTCATGATATCCTTGTTCCTCTAAGAACCTTACGTCCCTGGAGACCATGGTTCTATTGGTGGTTGGGTCAAAACACTTGTACCCTTTCTGACTTGATGAATACCCAATGAAGATACACCGTGTGCTTTTGGCTTCCAGCTTGTTCCTTAGCTCTCCTGGAATCAACACAAAGCACACACATCCAAATACCCTAAGGTGATCAACCACTGGTGGAGTTTTGTTAAGTACCTGAAACGGTGATTGATCATCCAAGATCCTGGTGGGTATGCGGTTGATTAAATAGCAAGCGGTCATGACCGCATCTCCCCAAAAACGTTTAGGTACACTAGTGTGGAACATCATGGAACGGGCCACCTCCATGAGATGCCTATTCTTTCTCTCGGCCACGCCATTCTGCTGTGGATTGTATGGGCAAGAAGTCTGGTGCAAAATTCCATGTTTAGAGAGGTGTTCCTTGAATTGATGGCTAATATATTCACCTCCATTATCTGTTCTCAAAATTTTAATATTAGCTTGATAATGGTTAGTGACATAGTTTTGAAATTTTGTAAATGCCTCAAACACACGATCTTTAGATGGTAGTAAGGTGAGCCATGTGTATTTGGACTTCTCATCTATAAAGGTCACAAAGTATTTGTTGTTATCTCTAGATATGCAAGGTGAGGTCCAAACATCTGAGTGGATTAGATCAAAACATTTTTCATAGATGGTGGTAGATTTAGGAAAAACGGATTTGCAATGTTTCCCTAGAATACAAGCTTCACAACTAGAATTCTCAAAAGAAACATTGGGTAGCATAAGCTTTAGTGCACGAAAATGAGGGTGACCTAACCTAGCATGCCACATTGCATCAAGCTTAACCGAAAAACATGAATTAAAAGAAACAGGTGGTGAACTACTAAGAGAAGTGTCTTCCAGGATATATAGATCATCTTTGGCTACTCCTCTCCCAAGCAGTCTCATGCTCTCAATATCCTGAAAATGAACATTGTCAGGACTGAATATGGCATAACAATTTAGGTCAGTAGTAGCCTTTTTCACTGATAATAAGTTAGAAGTAAAGCTAGGCATAAATAGAGCTTTGGATTCTTTATCAAATAGCTTAAGGTTGCCTATTCCTTTGACCGGTATTCTTGTTCCATTAGCTATCTCTACATTACCTAGAGCCGGTTCTAGATTGCTTAATAGATCAGGATTGCTAATCATGTGGTGTGAAGCTCCTGAGTCAACAACTAAAGCCTGACTAGGTCTATGAGAGTAGAGAGAGATACCAGACTCCTTGAGGGAAGCAATGGATTGGAGAATGACATCTAGGTCCGATCTTCTCATTACATCATTTGGAGATGGTGTAGAGGAGTTTTTAACACTGGCGGTCATAGCAGCCCCATCTTCATATCTTCTTGATGGACCAGCTTGTCCCGGTTCATTGGGTGTTATCTGGCCAAGGTTTGCCTTGGACCCTCCTTGAAAGCGATTGGTAGGTGGCCTTGGTGTGCTTGGTCTGAGGTGGGGATGGAGAATCCAGCACTGCCCTTTGTTGTGTCCCTTTCTTTTGCAATGGTCACATATCCATGCTCGCTTATCTTCGTTTCTGAACATGACCTTGTTGGCTGTAGGGAGTTCACTTCTTCCTCCAAAGAGACCATGCGAACCTTGCTCCTTTTGAATCTGTGCACACACTTCATCGAAGCTTGGGAGCTTGTCTGACCTGAGGAGGTGCTTGATTAGGTCATTATACATGGAGTTTAAGGTGAGCAGGAGACCAAACACACGGTCTTGTTCTTTTCTCTCAAGTAGGACCGCTTGGTCCATGGTGTTAGGCCTGAGGGCTTCTAGTTCTGCCCAAAGTGCTTGGTACTTGCCAAGGTGTTTAGTGAAGTCTCCATCTTCTTGGCTAAGTGTGGTGAGGGACCTCTTTATTTCAAATACCCGAGTCAAGTTAGACACATTGCCATACACATTCTTGAGAGTTTCCCAGAGATCCCTTGCGGTTTCACAATAGGAATAGGCTTCAAGGATGGAAACTTCAAGGGAGCTTTGGAGTATGGCCAACACGGTTTGGTCTTCTTGAAACCATTTGGTTTCTTCAGCTAGAGCAACCGTTTCTTCTTCATTTGTGGAGTCTTCCTTTGGGGCAAGAGTTTTGTGAGTATGCTCCCAAAGTCCGCGGCTGCACAACGCGGTCCTTGCTGTCCTAGACCACAGCAAGTAGTTCTGTCCCTTCAAGATGATGGGAATGACGAGTTGTTTGTTGCTCTCCATGGCGGTTCTTTCTGGATTTCAAATTTCAAGATTATGGACCACTGGTTAATACTATTGTCCAGCGGTTAAAGAGAGATGGCTGGGTTTTTAAGAAAACGGTTTGAAGGAGGATGAAGATGGAGAGATGAATTGAACAGAATGGTGGATAATCTCAAGAAATAACCAGTCCTATCTTCTCACAACTCAACACCAAATGGATGTTTGAGGATTGTTACAATCTCAGAGTGAGTAAGATAAGGAAAGTTTATTTGAAGAGTCGGTATGTATGTTACACACCTAGAGAGAATTCGAAGTGAGTTAGGGAAGATTTTGGAGAAACTTTGCTATTAACCACTGGTCAATAGCGGATGAGCCCAGAATTTGAGTGTTCTTGAGTAAGGAGGCTAATGGCGTGAGGTGAAGGAGTGTTAAAGAGTGTTAAAGAGTATGAAGGAGTGTTAAAGAGTATGAAGGAGTATAAAAGAGATTATGGATCAAGATTGCTCTGATACCATGTTGAATTTGCGGAAGTAAGAGGAGAGATTAGATGAGTTTCATGGTGAAGCTCGACAAGAAGAATGAGGGAGAAGACAGGAAGAATAAAGTGAAGAGTTTATTGCTAAAAGTGTGTCTCTTACAATGTGGGATTCGACCTTAATATAGGCAGAGGATTACATAGAGAAATTCAAATAGGAAAGTGACATGGGAGCAGGCCCAAGGTGTGAAAGTGACTGCTCAGCAACGGTCTTCTCCACCCGTGACTCCATTTGCAGCCTCACTCTCCTTCTAGAAGCTTTCCTTATTGTCACAACTTTTCCTAAGTGGACCAAGGCCATATGAGATTAATTCAGAGTGGGCTGCACATCACTGGACCTGGCGATTCTTGAACTGCACAGCCTAAGCCGTGATTCCCAAGTCAATGCCTTGCTTAATATGATGACAAGCCGTGATGCTCAAGTCATTGCCTTGCTCAATAGGATGTACAGTTGAAGAACTACTTTGAGTATACTCCCCCTCTCCATCAAACGGTGAAATGTCATGAAGGATTTTGGTCGGAAGTCTGTTGATTAAGTAGCAAGCCGTAACTAAGGCATCACCCCAAAACTGTTTAGGAACCTTCCTATGAAACATCATGGCTCTAGTCACCTCCATTAAGTGTCTGTTTTTCCTCTCAGCAACTCCATTCTGCTGAGGGGTATAGGGACAACTTGTCTGGTGCTCAATTCCATGTTTGTTGAGATAGTGTTTAAAGGCCTGGCTAGTATACTCCCCACCATTATCTGATCTTAGACATTTAACTTTAGCATCATATTGGTTAGTCACATACTTGTTAAAACTCATAAACGCTTCAAGAACTCTACCCTTAGTATTGGACCGAGTGTGTACAAGGAGGAGTTGGTTCATGCCTAATGGTATGAGAAGGTTCGTGTGATAAGGGAAGCTTGTGTATAAGGAAGCGTGTGATAGTGATAAGCCTTCATGTAACGGCTCTATAAGCACACTATCTTATCCCTAGTCTAGACAACCTATCATGTAACCTAGGAAGATTTCTATTTAAGGCTAAGCAGCCTCTCATTGTATACACACAATAATAAAATCGATTTCCCCCATTATCTAATTCTCCTCTATACTTCATTCTTCATTCTTCATAAACTCTTACAAACTATCATGGTATCAGAGCAGTCTTAATCCTTTCTAACCTTCCGCAAATCTCTTATTCGTGTGCCTTCCTTTTCTTGATTCTTCAAATCGTGTTATACTTGCAAGAAAACGCTTTCCTTGTGTTAATCATGTCTTAACCTATATTCTCTGAGATCAAAGATCCTCAAATCCATGGGAAATGAGTTGAATGAAGGCTAGACATGGTTATCACTTGCGTTTAGTTGTTTTTAAGCAAAAGTCTAAGATATCCGCCATTGATGCACGGATAAATCTCCCAAGGAGCTCCACTCAGCAGTAAAGATGGCTCCTTTCTTCATCTAAGAGGTGAAAGAAGCTTACCTCCGAGTGTCTGTTGTTAAGATTCGGTGGTCGGAGCAAGTCTAGAGCTCCTGCTCATCTTAAAAACTGCGTCCGCCATTGTTGTACGGTCCACCTCCTTAAAGACCGTGTCTTTCACGATTGAAGCCTCTTTTCTTTTCATCCCAAAGGTGCAAGGTTCTATCTTGTGGTCATCTGTGCACTTAGAAGCAAGAAAGGAAGCATCTTTAGTTGGAACACAAGCGTGTCCGTACTCATCTTCCTCGGGAAGGGTTTTACAGTGTCCGTACAGTTTGGGTTCAAATCTTTAAGGCAGTCTTAGAGGAGTTGCTTTGGGTGTCTAGGGCGGTAACTAAGTATTTTGAACCATAAAACTTCATCTTTCCCGGTTCCAGCTGCTGAGGTTGCTCACTAGAGATCTTCACAAATGGAGAATACTAGGCCTATGGTTATCCCGGTCACTTTAAAGGGTCTCAACTACTTACTATGGTCCAGAATGGTGAAAACTACTCTCGGTGGTCGTGGACTTGGAATGCATCTTCTCCTAGACGAAGCACCACCAAAGGTATTCCAACAGGAGGATGGACAGGAGATTCTGGTTGTTGATGAAGAAAAATGGATTCAAGAGGATCAGTTTGTTCTGTCCATCATTCAGAGTTCACTTGATGGACCTATCTTGGAGGCATATTCGTATTGTGAGAGTGCTAGGGAGCTATGGGAAACACTCAAGAAGGTGTATGGCAATACTACAAATCTAAGTAGGGTGTTCGAAGTAAAGAGAGCAATCAACAATCTCCACCAGGAAGACTTGGAGTTCACGGCACATTTTGGCAAATTTCGCTCTCTATGGGCCGAGCTTGAAATGCTGAGACCAAACTCTATTGACCCAGAGGTTCTCCTTGCAAGGCGTGAACAGGACAAGGTCTTTGGTCTCCTTCTCACCCTGAATCCAATGTACAATGACTTGATCAAACATCTTTTGAGGTCAGATAAGCTCCCATCCCTTGAAGAAGTATGCGCATACATCCAGAGGGAACAAGGTTCCCATGGGCTTCTAAATGGAAAGGGGGAGCTGGTGACAGCAAACAAAGGTGTATACTTCAAGCCAGATGATAGAAGAGGGTCATTTTGCGAACACTGCAAGAGGAAGGGCCATGGGAAGGACAAGTGCTGGATCCTCCATCCGCATCTCAAGCCATCCAAGTTCAGAGATGTCCGAGCCAACATTACCAAGGCTAAAACTGACCAGGGAACATCTTCACGCAATCCAGAAGGAGATGGAATGGCTGTAATCAATGCTCAAGCTGCACAAGTAGCTGATCAAGACCAGGTGGTAAAGCGGTCAGAACTTGATGCACTCATCAAAGCCTTGAAGGAAAGTTATGGTAATACTATGGGTTTCTCCTTTCATGCTTCTGCTCACACTATAAAATTGAATGATAAACCATTAGTGATTGACTCTGGTGCATCCCACAATATGATTAGCAATGTTGAATTGATTAGAGATTTAGAACCGGCTAATGGTCATGTTGTTATTGCTAATGGAGATCGAATTCCAATTAAGGGAGTAGGAAACTTGAACCTATTTGATAGAAAGACTAGAGCCTTCTTTATGCCTGATTTCACCTCTAATTTAGTCTCTGTTCATAAAGCCACAAATGACTTGGATTGCAATGTTATCTTCACCCCTAATGATGTGAAGTTTCAGGATATTAAGACAAGCAAGATGCTTGGGAAAGGAATAACTAAGGATGGTCTCTATCTACTGAAGGAGGATCAGCCTTTATCTTCTGTTTTATCTTCTGTTCCATGCTCTTTAGACTCTACTTCTGCTTATGCTAATAATGCGTTGTGGCATGCTAGATTAGGACATCCCCATTCTCGGGCTTTAAGCTTAATGTTGCCTAATGTTGTGTTTAAAAATGATGAGTGTGAAGCTTGTATCTTAGGCAAACATTGCAAGTCTATTTTCCCTAAGTCTAAGACAGTTTATGCAAAATGTTTTGATCTTGTGCATTCTGATATTTGGACTGCTCCTTGCCTATCTAGAGAAAATCACAAATACTTCATCACCTTCATAGATGAAAAATCCAAGTACACTTGGTTAACTTTGATTCAATCTAAGGATAGAGCTTTAGAAGCCTTTGTGAACTTTCAGAACTATGTCACTAACCAATTCAATGCAAAGATTAAACTCTTAAGAACAGACAATGGTGGAGAGTATACCAGCAATGCCTTCAAAGACCATCTTTCCAAGCATGGCATTCTTCATCAGACGAGCTGCCCATACACACCACAGCAGAATGGTGTGGCCGAGAGGAAAAACCGTCATCTAATGGAAGTAGCAAGGTCCATGATGTTTCATTCCAAGGTTCCAAAGAGGTTCTGGGGCGATGCTGTGCTATCAGCTTGCTATCTCATTAACCGTATCCCTACAAGGATATTGGATGACATTTCCCCCTTTGAGGTATTGAACTCAACCAAACCTTCTATAGCTCACTTGAAAGTATTCGGTTGTGTGTGTTTTGTCTTAATTCCAGGAGAAAACAGAACAAAATTGGATGCTAAGAGCACAAGGGCAATGTTTATTGGGTATTCAACCACACAAAGAGGCTATAAGTGTTATGATCCAATAGCTCAGAAGGTTTTGGTGTCAAGGGATGTCAAGTTCATTGAACACCGAAGCTATTATGATAAGCAGCAATGGGATGACTTAGCCGATTTGTCTGATATCTCCATGGATCGTGCCACGAACCTTCGTAATATCATGGATCACCTTGGCATTCCATTCACTACGGCTGGTCCTGGTCCGGCTCCTGGTTCATGTCCTGTTCCGCAGAGTGATTCTAGTCCTTCACGCTCATCTTCCCATGACACTAACTCATCTCAGCCTGGTCCTGACCCGTCCCGGCACATACCAAACATAGGAGCTACACTTGACCGTGAAGGGGGGACACTTGATGACCTTGAACATGATAGCCACGATCAAGTATCAGCACAGTCAGATGATAGCCAGTCAGATGATAGCCATGATCAAGTTGAAGAACCATCCGAGCAAATTCCATCCGAGCCAGTTCCATTTCTAAGGAGAAGTACAAGACTCAAGAAGGATCCATCAAACTGGGTGAATACAAGAGTGTACTACAATGCCAATGCAGTTGCTCATCCGACCCAAGTCGTCTGCTCCTTTGCTTCATTTCCTGAAGAACATAAGGTCTTTATAAGCAACTTGGATCAAGGACATATTCCTACATCGTATGAAGAAGCTAAGGAACTCAAAGTTTGGAGAGATGCTATAGGTGATGAGACAGGAGCCATGGAAAGAAATCATACATGGGATGAAGCTGTGCTGCCCAAGGGAAAGAAGGCCGTGAGTTCAAAATGGGTGTTTACAATCAAGTATAAGAGTAATGGGGAGATTGAAAGATATAAGGCAAGACTTGTAGCAAGAGGATTCACTCAAACCTATGGTGAAGACTTTGGCGATACCTTTGCTCCTGTAGCAAAATTACACACTGTGAGGATTGTGTTATCTCTAGCAACCAATTTAGAGTGGGATCTGTGGCAGATGGATGTGAGGAATGCATTCTTGCAAGGAGAGCTTGAAGAAGAGGTGTACATGCGACCACCTCCAGGCTTGGAAGGAATTGTTCAACCAGGTAAAGTCTTGAGATTGAGAAAGGCTATTTATGGTTTGAAACAATCGCCTAGAGCCTGGTATCACAAGTTGAGCATGACACTAAGGGATAGAGGATTCAGAAAGTCAGAAGCTGATCATACCCTTTTCACTCTTCCTAGCAAGTCAGGTATCATTGTGGTGTTGGTTTATGTGGATGATATCATTATCACCGGTGATGACAGGGAAGGAATTAGAGAAACCAAAACTTACCTTAAGTCTATATTTGATATTAAAGATCTAGGTCTGCTTAAGTACTTCCTAGGGATTGAGATATGTCGTTCAAAGGAAGGACTATTTCTATCTCAAAGGAAGTATACTCTTGATCTATTGTCTGAAACAGGGAAGTTAGATGCAAAACCGGCGACCACACCTCTGGAAGATAGCTACAAAGTTATCAGTAAGGGGGAGATTGAAGATCAATCATTCAATGACCCACAGCTCTACAGAAGACTAGTAGGTAAGTTAATCTATTTAACTCTCACCAGACCTGATTTGTGCTTCTCTGTGAATCAGGTTAGCCAGCACATGCAAGCTCCCAAGGTTCATCATTGGAACATGCTGGAAAGAGTTCTTAGATACTTGAGAGGAACTTCAGAGCAAGGAATTTGGATGGGAGCTAACAAAAGTTCAGAGATAGTGGGGTATTGTGATGCAGACTGGGCTGGAGATAGAGAAGACAGGAGATCCACGACAGGCTATTGCACCTTTGTTGGAGGCAACTTAGTCACATGGAAGACAAAGAAACAAAAGATAGTCTCCTGCTCCAGTGCTGAAGCTGAATACCGTGCCATGAAGAAACTCACTAATGAGCTAACATGGATCAAAGCCATTTTGAAGGACTTGGGAATTGAGACAACCAAGCCAATGACCATGCATTGTGATAACCAGGCAGCCATTCATATAGCCTCAAACTCGGTCTTCCATGAGAGAACGAAGCACATAGAGATTGATTGTCACAAAGTAAGACAAGCTGTGGAACAAGGGATAGTCCTACCATGCTATACTCGGAGTGTTGATCAGCTTGCTGACATTCTTACCAAGGCAACAACATCTAAGGTATATGAGTCCATCTTACCCAGACTTGGACTCATTGAAATTGCTACTCCATAACTTCCCTAACCATAAGCAATCATACTCTTTTTCCCTTATGTGTGCTTTTGTCCCATTGGGTTTTACACCATAAGGTTTTTAATGAGGTGGTTGTTTATGGTTTCCAAGCTAAGTTCTTCATCAGAATTTAGCTTGAGGGGGAGTATTGGACCGAGTGTGTACAAGGAGGAGTTGGTTCATGCCTAATGGTATGAGAAGGTTCGTGTGATAAGGGAAGCTTGTGTATAAGGAAGCGTGTGATAGTGATAAGCCTTCATGTAACGGCTCTATAAGCACACTATCTTATCCCTAGTCTAGACAACCTATCATGTAACCTAGGAAGATTTCTATTTAAGGCTAAGCAGCCTCTCATTGTATACACACAATAATAAAATCGATTTCCCCCATTATCTAATTCTCCTCTATACTTCATTCTTCATTCTTCATAAACTCTTACAAACTATCACTTAGATGGCATTAAGGTAACCCAAGTGTATTTTGACTTCTCATCTATGAAACTAACAAAATACTTGTGATTATCTCTAGAGACACATGGGGCAGTCCAAACATCAGAGTGAACAAGATCAAAGCAGTTTTCATACATTGTTTGAGACTTAGGAAAAACAGACCTACAGTGTTTTCCAAGGATACAAGCTTCACATAATTCATTATTGAAAGACATCCTAGGGAACATTAACTCTAGTACTTTAAGATGAGGATGACCAAGCCTAGCATGCCACAAATCACCATTCATCTTAGAATTATTGAAATTTGAAAAACAGGAAGCTAAACGACTAGGAGAACTAGGAGATAAGTCTTCAAGCACATATAGATCATTTCTGGTAACACCTTGTCCAAGAATCTCCTTAGTTTCAATATCCTGAAACACAAAGTCATTAGGCCCAAAGATAGCATGACAGTTTAAATCGGTTGTAGCTCTCTTGACAGATAGAAGGTTAGAAGTGAATGAGGGCATATAAAAGGCTCTAGATTCCTTATTGAATAATCTAAGATCACCTATTCCTTCTATTGGCACATTTGTTCCATTTGCTATCAAGACATTCCCTACAGCCGGTTCAATGTTCTTAATCAAATTCATATCACTGATCATATGGTGAGATGCCCCTGAATCTACAATTAATGGTTTAGTCTTAGTGAAAGCATTAAATGAGGCATGTAATGATCTACCAACAATCGCATTACCAGAGTTGTCTTTGAATGCTTTGATGAGAGCTTCAAGATCGGATTTCCTGACATACTCTGACTGCATTGGTTGGTATGGCACCATATGAGCTGGATGAGTTTGAGAACTTCCAATGCATGATGAACTTGAGGAGCTGGCTTGTTGATTAGAGCTAGCTGGGCCGTGAGCGATTTGGTATGGGAGGTTCTTCTTGGGATAGTATCCAGTTTCCTGAGTGAAATGAGCTCTAGGAACTTCCTTCCACTTGTTTGGCTTGAGATGTGGATGAAGAATCCAACACTTATCTCTGGAATGTCCTTTCCGTTTACAATGATCACACATTATGCTCTTCTTGTCTTCCGGTTTGTAAAACCCTTTATTTGCTGAGATGGGTTCTTCTTCAGTCTTGTATGTGCTTTTGTGAGCCGTGAGAAGGTCACCTTTTCTTCCAAACAATCCATTTGATCCGGATTCCTTCTGTATTTGAGAGCATACATCTTCAAGGGAAGGGAGTTTATCTGCCCTCAAGATGTGTTTAATGAGATCGTTGTATGTGGGACTGAGAATCATGAGAAGGCTAAAGACTTTATCTTGTTCCCGCCTTTCCTTAATGACTTCAGGATCAAAGGACACAGGTCGGAGCATATCTAATTCTGCCCATAAGGAACTGAACTTCCCAAACAAGGAGGTGAAGTCTGGATCTTCTTGACTTAGATTGTTGATGGCCTGCTTGACTTGAAAGATCCTGCTAAGGTTGGAGGTGTTGCCATAGACCTTCTTGAGAATAGTCCATAGTTCCATTGATGTTTCACAGTGTGAGTAGGACTCCAGGATTGGACCATCTAAGGAGTTTTGCAGAACGGATAGGACATATAGGTCCTCCTGATGCCACTTTCGCTCATCCGTGATGACCATTTCATCACCATCTTCATTCTGGATTAGACTAGGAGGTGCTTCATTGAATAGGAGATGATCTCCCAAACCCCGGCCTCCAAGAGCAGTCTTTATCATGCGAGACCATAAGACATAGTTTAAACCTTTAAGGATCACTGGAACGGCTATTTGGCGAGTGTTCTCCATGAGGAAGGTTTTAGGTCCGTACAACAATGGTGGATAAAGCTTGGTCTTCACGGTAAGGCAAAGATCACTGTTGTTTGAGTAGATTGATGATTGGCTCTGGCAAGAAGACTTAAAATGGGACGAAAAGAGCCTCCTTTACTTAGTCTGGAACTTCAGCTGTAAAACCCTCGAACTTGTACGGACAGATACAAGACCCTCAGACTTGAATCATGAAGCAAAATGTCTTCTTTTGGTCTTAAATGACTTCACCGGATGCAGGAAGGAAGGGTTTGATGAGAAAGGAGACAAGAGGAGCTGCCTTTGAGGAGATTAGAAAGGTGTACGGATTCTGGGTTTCAACAGCCCGATGAGGAAGATGAATACGGCTCAGTGAAGGAGGTTGAAAGATGGCTCCTTTTGAAAGTATTTTGAACCGTGAAGCTTTAAGTAGCCTTTTAGTTCTTCTTTTGAGTAGAAACAAGTTTCAAACTTGTGGAATAGGAGCTATGGTCCGTACATCAATGGCCGCGAGAGAAAGAGCAAGAACTGGTCCCAGCAAAGACTACTATAATCCGCATGATACCCACATCTAGTCTTCCTCAACTCATCACCAATGGTTCTGAGGATCTTAGATCTCAGAGAGGATAGGCTAGAACATGTTTACCATAGATTAAGTGCTTTAAGAACCAGAGAAGAAAAGATTTGCGGATTGATAACCTAGAGGAAATAAGAGTTTACGAATGATTCAGGGAAGATTTGTGAGCATTTGCTCTGATACCATGATAGTTTTAGAAGTTTAGGAAGAGTGGAGAGAGTTTAGGCGAGAGATTGAGTGAACACATATTATTAGAATAGGATTTCTTGATTACAAAGAGAGACCTTAATGATCCTTTTATATAGAAATAGATAACCTAGAAGCGACTACTTTAGGTAAGAGTGTGAGCTGAAAGTTTTAGAAGTTTAGGAAGAATGGAGAGAGTTTAGGCGAGAGATTGAGTGAACACATATTATTAGAATAGGATTTCTTGAATACAAAGAGAGACCTTAATGATCCTTTTATACAGAAATAGATAACCTAGAAGCGACTACTTTAGGTAAGAGTGTGAGCTTCCTCTTTAGTGCTGGCGCCTCTTTCCCCTTTTGTGCTGGCAGAGGTGAGTCACCAATCCTTCTAGAAGATTCATTACTAGCCGTTAACACTCCTTCCCTTGGTGAATTGCTTACTCATTCCAACACTCCCCCTCAAGTTTTACATCATTGGTGAATGATTAAAACTTGGACATCAAGAGGATTCACCTCATTAAAAACCTTAGAATGAAAAACCCAGTGGGAGAAAAACATTCTAAGGGAAAAAGAGTATGAATCCTTCATGATAGGGAAGTTACTGGAATGGTAGAGTTGTGAGTCCAAGCTTAGTATGAATGAACTCACAAACCTTCAAACTTGCCGCCTTGGTGAAGATATCAGCCAATTGATCAGAACTTCTTGTATAGCATGGAAGTATGATTCCTTTCTCCACAGCCTCTCTAACTTTGTGGCAGTCCACCTCAATATGCTTGGTTCGTTCATGGAAGACTGAATTGGATGCAATATGAATGGCTGCCTGATTATCACAATGCATTGTGATAGGTGTGCTGCTTTCAATGCTGAAGTCTTTGAGAAGAGCCTTTAGCCATATACACTCGGTAGTTAACTTCCTCATAGCCCTATATTCAGCTTCAGCACTTGAACAGGATACTACTTTCTGCTTCTTGGTCTTCCAAGTGACAAGATTACCACCTATGAAGGTGCAATAACCAGTAGTTGATCTTCTGTCTTTCCTATCCCCAGCCCAATCAGCATCACAATAGCCAACTACTTCAGTGTTTCCATTCTTTCCCATCCATATTCCCTGAGTGTAAGTCCCTTTCAAGTATCTCAGAATGCGTTGTATCATCATCCAATGATTCTTCCCAGGGGCTTTCATATACTGACTTACCTGATTCACAGCAAAGCACAAGTCAGGTCTTGTAATTGTCAGATATATGAGCTTACCAACAAGTTTCCTGTATAGCTTCGGATCCTCAAATGTCTCTTCATCTTGCTCCCCCTCAGTTTTAGCCTTGTAACCATCTTCTAAGGGCGTTCTTGCTGCTTTTGAATCCATCATTCCTGCATTAGTTAGTAAGTCTACAATGTATTTCCTCTGAGATATAAACAACCCATCTTTAAACCTGCAGACTTCAATACCCAAGAAATATTTGAGTTCACCAAGATCTTTAATGTCAAACATAGCTTTAAGATATTCTTTTGTAGCAGAAATTCCTACCTTGTCATTCCCAGAGATGATAATATCATCCACATAAATGAGAATGACAACTATACCTTCTTGGCTATGTAAGGTGAACAAGGTGTGATCGGTTTCTGATCTCCTGAAACCTCTGTCTCTTAGAGTGACGTTCAACTTGTGATACCAGGCCCTAGGTGACTGTTTAAGGCCATAGATTGCCTTTCTTAATCTAAGGACTTTCCCTGGTGCAACTGAATCTTCTAATCCAGGTGGAGGGGTCATGTAGACTTCTTCTTCTAATTCTCCTTGAAGGAATGCGTTTTTGACATCCATCTGCCTGTGAGAATTAAAAGAATGATGAATTCGATTGTAGAGAGAATGAGAGAGAATTGAGAGTAAGAGTTTTAAGAATGAAAAAGAATGAACTTGTATCTTTTGAATTGTTATGTACAAGGAGTATTTATAGGCAATTACAAGAGATGTTTAATAACCTAAACACACGCCTAATCTAGTTCTTATACATTCCTAAATCTAACACTCCCCCTCAAGCTTAACTATGATGAATGGTTAAGCTTGGACAAACTACAGGTGATCACCTCATTAAAAACCTCAAAGTGTAAAACCCAATTGGGACAAAAACAACTTTGAGGGAAAAAGAGTATGATTCCTCTAGTTAAGGGACTCACTCAGCAATGCTTGTCAAACCAAGTCTTGGCAAAATGGACTCACACACCTTTGAAGTTGCGGCTTTAGTGAAAACATCTGCCAATTGATCAGAACTTCTTGTATAGCATGGTAAGACTATTCCCTGTTCAACCGCCTGTCTTACCTTATGGCAATCTACTTCAATGTGCTTGGTCCTCTCATGGAATACTGAGTTTGAAGCTATATGAATGGCTGCTTGATTGTCACAATGCATAGTGATAGGCCTTGAATCTTCAATTTGTAGATCCTTGAGAACAGCCTTGATCCAGATTAGTTCATTTGTAAGTTTCTTCATGGCCCTATACTCAGCTTCAGCACTAGAACATGAAACCACCTTCTGTTTCTTGGTCTTCCAAGTCACAAGATTTCCTCCCACAAAAGTACAATAACCGGTTGTTGATCTTCTATCATTCCTATCACCAGCCCAATCTGCATCACAATACCCTACTATATCTGTGTTTTTGTTGCAGCCCATCCAAATTCCATGATCATAAGTACCCTTCAAATATCTGAGAATCCTTTCCATCATTCGCCAATGATAGACCTTGGGCTCTTGCATTTGCTGGCTAACCTGGTTTACTGCAAAACAAATGTCAGGTCTAGTAAGAGTAAGGTAAATAAGTTTACCTACCAGCCTCCTATATAGCTTTGGGTCTTCATAAGGTTCTTCTTCAAGCTCCCCCTGACTTGCGGTTTTATACCCATCTTCCAGTGGTGTACTAACTGGTTTAGCTTCCATTTTTCCTGTTTCTTTCAACAATTCAAGAGTATACTTTCTTTGGGATAAGAATAATCCTTCTTTAGATCTACAAATTTCAATTCCTAAGAAATATTTCATTAGACCAAGATCTTTAATATCAAACTTTGACTTAAGGTAGGTCTTAGTTTCTTGAATACCCTCCTTATCACTACCTGTGACAATGATATCATCAACATACACTAGAACCACAATGATACCTGAACAACTAGGTAGAGTAAAGAGTGTGTGATCAACCTCAGATCTTCTGAAACCTTTATCCCTTAATGTCATGCTCAATTTGTGATACCAAGCTCTTGGGGATTGTTTCAATCCATAAATTGCTTTTCTTAATCTCAAAACACCACCATCATTCACTAAACCTTCCAAGCCAGGAGGTGGTTTCATGTATACTTCCTCTTCTAATTCTCCTTGAAGGAATGCATTCTTTACATCCATCTGCCACAAATCCCATTCAAGGTTAGTAGCAAGAGAAAGTACAACCCTTACCGTGTGTAGCTTAGCAACTGGCGCAAATGTGTCTCCAAAGTCTTCACCATATGTTTGAGTGAAGCCTCTTGCAACAAGCCTAGCCTTATACCTCTCAATTTCACCATTACTCTGGTACTTAATAGTAAACACCCATTTGGAACTTACTGCTTTCTTTCCTTTTGGCAAAAATGATTCATCCCAAGTATGATTTCTTATCATAGCCTCTATTTCATCTTGAACAGCATCTCTCCATACCTTCAATTCCATAGCTTCCTCATATGTGTTAGGAATTTGATTTTGATCTAAAGAGCTTATGAATACCTGATGTTCCTTTGGAAAATGAGCAAATGAACAAGTGGCTTGGATAGGATGTCCTTCTGCTTGGGCATTATAGTAGACCCTAGTATTAATCCAGTTGGATGGATCTTTCCTTACCCTAGTACTCCTTCTTAGCACTTGAGGAGATTCAACAACCACCACCTCATGTTCAGTATCATCTCTATCTTCTTGTACCTCACGGTCATAGGTGTGATCAGGCACACTCGGAAATTGAAGACTCACATTCTCCCCCTGCTGATCACAGCTAGGAACCATGGACGAAGAAGTATCTGGTACAGACTCCCCCTGGCCGTGACCATTCCTATTTTGTGCCGTGCTAGACTCAGCTTCATTCATAACAGAATCATTTCTTTCATGTATTTGTTGAGATGGTCCTGAAGCAGAAGAAGGGGGTGATCTTATGTTGGAACTTGGAGCTCTTGCCGGTTCAGATGTTGGTTTCCTACAAACATCAAAACTTTCCAACAACTTTCTAAGGTAAGCATTACTATCAGTACTAGAGTTAGTAAGATCCTTTATTGTATCCCAAGTTCCATTATTATAGAAAGACTTATCCTCTAAAAATTTCACATTTCTAGAAACTAAAACTCTTTGTGACTCAGGATCATAGCACTTATAACCTTTTTGAGTGGTAGAATAACCAACAAATAATGTCTTAGTACTCTTTTCCTCCAATTTGTTCCTCATTCCTCCTGGCACTAAAACATAACAAACACATCCAAATATCTTTAAATGATCAAGATAAGGTTTGTTGTTGTTGAGTACCTCAAATGGTGAAATGTCATTAAGAATCTTAGTAGGTATTCTATTGATCAAGTAACAGGCTGTGAGTACTGCATCTCCCCAAAATCTTTTGGGCACATTTCTATGAAACATCATTGACCTAGCAACCTCCATTAGATGACGGTTCTTGCGCTCAGCCACTCCATTCTGTTCAGGTGTGTATGGACAGCTTGTTTGATGAAGGATTCCATATTTGAGAAGATAATCTCTGAATGCTCTGCTTGTGTATTCACCTCCATTGTCTGTTCTAAAAATTTTAATCTTTGCATCATATTGGTTAGTAACATAAACATGAAAATTTATAAAGGCTTCTAGAACTCTATCCTTAGAAGGTAACAAAGTAATCCATGTATACTTAGATTTCTCATCTATAAAAGTAACAAAATATTTTTGCTGCTCTCTAGATGCACAAGGAGCTGTCCAAACATCAGAGTGAATCAAATCAAAGCAATGATCATATGTATGTGTTGAGTTAGGAAAAACTGTTTTGCAATGTTTACCAAGAATGCAAGCTTCACACTCATTTTGATTAAAAGAAATCTTTGGAAATATTAGTTCAAGAGCTTTAAAGTGTGGATGGCCTAATCTAGCATGCCACAATGTTGCATCAGAAAGTTCATTATTACTAGACAAACAAGAACCTAAACTAGAAGAAAGATCGCCAAGTATGTATAGATCATCCTTTGTGCTTCCTCTTCCAAGCACTCTCTTTGTTTCAATATCCTGAAAACAACACTCATTAGGACCAAATATCACATGCCAATTTAGATCAGTTGTTGCTCTTTTAACAGACACAAGGTTAGATGTAAAGGATGGCATAAAGAAGGCTTTACTATCCTTGTCAAATATCTTGAGATTACCTATGCCTTTTATTGGAATTTTAGTTCCATTAGCAATAACTACATTTCCTAAGGCAGGTTCCAAGTTATTTATCAAATTTATATCACTAATCATGTGATGAGAAGCTCCTGAATCTACTATCAATGGTTTATTAATAGTACTAGCACTAAAGGAAGCATGGAGTGATTTACCAACAACTTTACCAGAGCTTTCTTGTAGAGCTTTGATGATAGCATCTAAATCAGACTTAGTAACATAGTCATGACCAGATGAAGAAGAAGACGGTACTTCCTTTCCTTGTCTCTGGCTGCTTTCAAGTGTAGAGTTAGCTGGTGAGATATGCAGAGGAGCACTCACTTGGTTTCCTTTTCCAAACAGATTGTTCTTGTAGCTTGAATTCCTGTTAGGTTCACGCCATCTTGGGATAGCAGCCGGCTTTAGATGTGGATGAAGGATCCAACACTGATTCTTGTAGTGACCTTTCTTCTTACAATGGGCACACTCAGCAGATTTCCTATCATCCCCCCTGAAAGAACTCTTGTTTGCGGTAACCAGTTCTCCTTTACTTCCAAACAGACCCTGAGAACCTTGTTCCTTTTGAACCTTAGCACAAACTTCTTCTAAACTTGGTAACTTATCCTCACGCAGAAGATGCTTGATTAGGTCAGTGTAGCTTGAGTTTAAAGTCATTAAGAGTCCAAAGACCTTGTCTTGTTCTCTCCTCTCATGCAGTGTCATTGGATCAGTAGAAGCTGGCCTCAACATTTCCAACTCAGCCCATAAAGCTCTAAAGACTCCAAAATGCTTAGTAAATTCAGCCTCCCCCTGTTGAAGTTGATTCAAAGATTTCTTAACTTCAAAGATTCTTAACAAATTTGAGGTGTTACCATAAACATTTTGAAGAGTATCCCACAGCTCCTTAGCATCTTCACAGTATGAATAGGCTGCTAGTAGTGATGCCTCAAGTGAGTTTTGTAGAATAGCCAACACAAGCTGATCTTCCTGAAACCACTTGCTTCCCACATCCTGTTCTGAATGTTGTTCTGCTTCAAGAACCTCCCCTTCAGCAGCTGTACTAGGCGGTCCTTTGGTGAGAACATGAGTCCAAAGCCCCCTACTGCACAATGTAGTCTTCATTGTTCGAGACCACAGCAAATAGTTCATACCCTTCAATGTAATTGGGGCCATCAACTGCTTATGAAGTTCCATAGCAATCGTTTTGTGATATTCCACACGCACAGCAACAAAATATCACCAGAGAGTGATTTGAAATCGAAGACCTTATCCGGGAACTTTACCACCAGGAGTACACAAGAATTTCACCACACAGATTAACCAACTTCTAACCAATAACCCTTTAATAGATTGCACAAACTTCTCAACAGCTAGCTATCTAACCTTTCCTTCCAAGAGACTAGATTAAACCCTGAGAAACAACTTTCTCCACTTCGAAACCTCAGATTATACAATCTTAAAACCAGATTAAAGATCATATACCAGAAACAGAGGAACGGTGATCCCTGTTAGGCTTTCTTGAGGCAAAAGAAACAGAACCTTGCGATTAGAAGAACAAGTTGAACCTCCACGATCGAAATCGATCCTGTGAAAAAGATCAAATGAACTAAAGATCGGCACAAACTAATGATAATCCAAGTGAAGAGGGTAGCCCAGAAGAATCAGCTGAGAATTTTAAGAAACTTTCGAACAGAGGTTTGGCGCGAAGGAGGGAATCGAGTTTTCGTGAACAAAACTCGATCGATCTTGAGAACTGAAGCAAATTGGATCAACTGGATCAAAGATCGGTGCCTTCTGATGACAATCCTTGTGAGAAAACAATCCAGAAGATTCAAACAACAAGATTTGAAGATCACGATTTCGAACTGGAGATTTTGGCGCGAAAAAGAAAACTTCTCAAATCTGTCGATCACGATCGATCTTGTGAAAGAACTCACCACCGGATTGAAGATCGGCACCTTCTATTGACAATCTGTGTGAGAAAGAAGATCCAGAGGAGCAAGATTGAAGATTTGTGATGAACGCATTCGAATCTGATTTTGGCGCCAAACAAACCAAGTTTGATTCGATCGCAAGAAACCAAACTATCTTATCAGATTCTGCGATTCTGATGGAGGATGATCTGAAATCACCAGAAGGATTGTCGTCTGAAGATAGAAATTGAAGTAGATGATGAAGAACTCGCCGGAAAACTCGCCTGAAGATCAAACAACTTCCGCACCTACGCTTGTTTTGAGGATGGCGATAAAGATCTCGATGAAGTTTTGAAGGAAAAGAAAAATCTGCAGAAAACCTGCTCTGATACCATGTGAGAATTAAAAGAATGATGAATTCGATTGTAGAGAGAATGAGAGAGAATTGAGAGTAAGAGTTTTAAGAATGAAAAAGAATGAACTTGTATCTTTTGAATTGTTATGTACAAGGAGTATTTATAGGCAATTACAAGAGATGTTTAATAACCTAAACACACGCCTAATCTAGTTCTTATACATTCCTAAATCTAACACTGCCATAGTTCCCAGTCTAAGTTTGCAGCAAGAGACAAAACAACTCTGATTGTATGCATTTTTGCTACTGGAGCAAATGTGTCTCTGTAATCTTCTCCATAGGTCTGGGTGAATCCTCTTGCTACCAGTCTGGCCTTATATCTCTCAATCTCCCCATTACTTTTGTATTTGATGGTGAAAATCCATCTAGAGCTCACTGCCTTCTTTCCTTTTGGTAAGTCTGCTTCATCCCATGTATGATTTTTCTCCATTGCAGTTCTTTCTGCTCCCACGGCATCTCTCCAGACTTTTAGCTCCTTAGCTTCATCATAAGTCTTGGGAACTAACTCTTGATCTAGACTGCCTGTGAAAGCCAGATGTTGTTGTGGAATATGGACCATGTTGCAAACCGCTTGAGTAGGATGAGCCACTGCATTACTATTGTAGTAAACTCTCGTGTTCTTCCAGTTTGCTGGAGGAAATCGTTGTCTAGTGCTTCTCCGGAGTTCTAATGATGCTGGTACTTCATGCGAGTGTTGATGTTGATCATTGGTATTTCCAGAACTCGAACCAACTTCAGCTTCTGAGTTTCCTTCAGAGTTACTTGGACCGGTTTGTGACTCAGGTTCAGATTCTCTTCTTTGGATGTTGTTTGAATTAGTAGCTGAATCTTCATCCTCCTCATCATGACCATAGTCTTGTTGTCCCCCCTCAGGATGAAGAGGATGATGCTGCGAATGCTGATGAGTGTCTGGACCAAAAGAGGATATACCCAGGTTCTCTAAGATCTTCTTTAAATTCTCAGCCTGGTTGGGCGATTGAGAAGATATGTCTTTGATAGACTCCCACGTACCATCCGAGAAATAGCTTTTGTCTTCAAGAAACTTAACATCCCGGGAGATAAGAACACGGTTGGTATCAGTATTGTAGCACTTGTACCCTTTCTGTGTGGTTGAATATCCAAGAAACATGGCCTTTGTGCTCCTAGCCTCTAACTTGTTCCTCTGTTCTCCTGGGATCAACACATAGCAAACACATCCAAACACTCTAATATGATCAAGATGAGGTTTGGTTTTAGTAAGTACCTCAAACGGTGAAATGTCATGAAGTATTTTGGTCGGAAGTCTGTTGATTAAGTAGCAAGCCGTAACTAAGGCATCACCCCAAAACTGTTTAGGAACCTTCCTATGAAACATCATGGCTCTAGTCACCTCCATTAAGTGTCTGTTTTTCCTCTCAGCAACTCCATTCTGCTGAGGGGTATAGGGACAACTTGTCTGGTGCTCAATTCCATGTTTGTTGAGATAGTGTTTAAAGGCCTGGCTAGTATACTCCCCACCATTATCTGATCTTAGACATTTAACTTTAGCATCATATTGGTTAGTCACATACTTGTTAAAACTCATAAACGCTTCAAGAACTCTACCCTTAGATGGCATTAAGGTAACCCAAGTGTATTTTGACTTCTCATCTATGAAACTAACAAAATACTTGTGATTATCTCTAGAGACACATGGGGCAGTCCAAACATCAGAGTGAACAAGATCAAAGCAGTTTTCATACATTGTTTGAGACTTAGGAAAAACAGACCTACAGTGTTTTCCAAGGATACAAGCTTCACATAATTCATTATTGAAAGACATCCTAGGGAACATTAACTCTAGTACTTTAAGATGAGGATGACCAAGCCTAGCATGCCACAAATCACCATTCATCTTAGAATTATTGAAATTTGAAAAACAGGAAGCTAAACGACTAGGAGAACTAGGAGATAAGTCTTCAAGCACATATAGATCATTTCTGGTAACACCTTGTCCAAGAATCTCCTTAGTTTCAATATCCTGAAACACAAAGTCATTAGGCCCAAAGATAGCATGACAGTTTAAATCGGTTGTAGCTCTCTTGACAGATAGAAGGTTAGAAGTGAATGAGGGCATATAAAAGGCTCTAGATTCCTTATTGAATAATCTAAGATCACCTATTCCTTCTATTGGCACATTTGTTCCATTTGCTATCAAGACATTCCCTACAGCCGGTTCAATGTTCTTAATCAAATTCATATCACTGATCATATGGTGAGATGCCCCTGAATCTACAATTAATGGTTTAGTCTTAGTGAAAGCATTAAATGAGGCATGTAATGATCTACCAACAATCGCATTACCAGAGTTGTCTTTGAATGCTTTGATGAGAGCTTCAAGATCGGATTTCCTGACATACTCTGACTGCATTGGTTGGTATGGCACCATATGAGCTGGATGAGTTTGAGAACTTCCAATGCATGATGAACTTGAGGAGCTGGCTTGTTGATTAGAGCTAGCTGGGCCGTGAGCGATTTGGTATGGGAGGTTCTTCTTGGGATAGTATCCAGTTTCCTGAGTGAAATGAGCTCTAGGAACTTCCTTCCACTTGTTTGGCTTGAGATGTGGATGAAGAATCCAACACTTATCTCTGGAATGTCCTTTCCGTTTACAATGATCACACATTATGCTCTTCTTGTCTTCCGGTTTGTAAAACCCTTTATTTGCTGAGATGGGTTCTTCTTCAGTCTTGTATGTGCTTTTGTGAGCCGTGAGAAGGTCACCTTTTCTTCCAAACAATCCATTTGATCCGGATTCCTTCTGTATTTGAGAGCATACATCTTCAAGGGAAGGGAGTTTATCTGCCCTCAAGATGTGTTTAATGAGATCGTTGTATGTGGGACTGAGAATCATGAGAAGGCTAAAGACTTTATCTTGTTCCCGCCTTTCCTTAATGACTTCAGGATCAAAGGACACAGGTCGGAGCATATCTAATTCTGCCCATAAGGAACTGAACTTCCCAAACAAGGAGGTGAAGTCTGGATCTTCTTGACTTAGATTGTTGATGGCCTGCTTGACTTGAAAGATCCTGCTAAGGTTGGAGGTGTTGCCATAGACCTTCTTGAGAATAGTCCATAGTTCCATTGATGTTTCACAGTGTGAGTAGGACTCCAGGATTGGACCATCTAAGGAGTTTTGCAGAACGGATAGGACATATAGGTCCTCCTGATGCCACTTTCGCTCATCCGTGATGACCATTTCATCACCATCTTCATTCTGGATTAGACTAGGAGGTGCTTCATTGAATAGGAGATGATCTCCCAAACCCCGGCCTCCAAGAGCAGTCTTTATCATGCGAGACCATAAGACATAGTTTAAACCTTTAAGGATCACTGGAACGGCTATTTGGCGAGTGTTCTCCATGAGGAAGGTTTTAGGTCCGTACAACAATGGTGGATAAAGCTTGGTCTTCACGGTAAGGCAAAGATCACTGTTGTTTGAGTAGATTGATGATTGGCTCTGGCAAGAAGACTTAAAATGGGACGAAAAGAGCCTCCTTTACTTAGTCTGGAACTTCAGCTGTAAAACCCTCGAACTTGTACGGACAGATACAAGACCCTCAGACTTGAATCATGAAGCAAAATGTCTTCTTTTGGTCTTAAATGACTTCACCGGATGCAGGAAGGAAGGGTTTGATGAGAAAGGAGACAAGAGGAGCTGCCTTTGAGGAGATTAGAAAGGTGTACGGATTCTGGGTTTCAACAGCCCGATGAGGAAGATGAATACGGCTCAGTGAAGGAGGTTGAAAGATGGCTCCTTTTGAAAGTATTTTGAACCGTGAAGCTTTAAGTAGCCTTTTAGTTCTTCTTTTGAGTAGAAACAAGTTTCAAACTTGTGGAATAGGAGCTATGGTCCGTACATCAATGGCCGCGAGAGAAAGAGCAAGAACTGGTCCCAGCAAAGACTACTATAATCCGCATGATACCCACATCTAGTCTTCCTCAACTCATCACCAATGGTTCTGAGGATCTTAGATCTCAGAGAGGATAGGCTAGAACATGTTTACCATAGATTAAGTGCTTTAAGAACCAGAGAAGAAAAGATTTGCGGATTGATAACCTAGAGGAAATAAGAGTTTACGAATGATTCAGGGAAGATTTGTGAGCATTTGCTCTGATACCATGATAGTTTTAGAAGTTTAGGAAGAGTGGAGAGAGTTTAGGCGAGAGATTGAGTGAACACATATTATTAGAATAGGATTTTTTGATTACAAAGAGAGACCTTAATGATCCTTTTATATAGAAATAGATAACCTAGAAGCGACTACTTTAGGTAAGAGTGTGAGCTGAAAGTTTTAGAAGTTTAGGAAGAATGGAGAGAGTTTAGGCGAGAGATTGAGTGAACACATATTATTAGAATAGGATTTCTTGAATACAAAGAGAGACCTTAATGATCCTTTTATACAGAAATAGATAACCTAGAAGCGACTACTTTAGGTAAGAGTGTGAGCTTCCTCTTTAGTGCTGGCGCCTCTTTCCCCTTTTGTGCTGGCAGAGGTGAGTCACCAATCCTTCTAGAAGATTCATTACTAGTCGTTAACACTCCTTCCCTTGGTGAATTGCTTACTCATTCCAACACTCCCCCTCAAGTTTTACATCATTGGTGAATGATTAAAACTTGGACATCAAGAGGATTCACCTCATTAAAAACCTTAGAATGAAAAACCCAGTGGGAGAAAAACATTCTAAGGGAAAAAGAGTATGAATCCTTCATGATAGGGAAGTTACTGGAATGGTAGAGTTGTGAGTCCAAGCTTAGTATGAATGAACTCACAAACCTTCAAACTTGCCGCCTTGGTGAAGATATCAGCCAATTGATCAGAACTTCTTGTATAGCATGGAAGTATGATTCCTTTCTCCACAGCCTCTCTAACTTTGTGGCAGTCCACCTCAATATGCTTGGTTCGTTCATGGAAGACTGAATTGGATGCAATATGAATGGCTGCCTGATTATCACAATGCATTGTGATAGGTGTGCTGCTTTCAATGCTGAAGTCTTTGAGAAGAGCCTTTAGCCATATACACTCGGTAGTTAACTTCCTCATAGCCCTATATTCAGCTTCAGCACTTGAACAGGATACTACTTTCTGCTTCTTGGTCTTCCAAGTGACAAGATTACCACCTATGAAGGTGCAATAACCAGTAGTTGATCTTCTGTCTTTCCTATCCCCAGCCCAATCAGCATCACAATAGCCAACTACTTCAGTGTTTCCATTCTTTCCCATCCATATTCCCTGAGTGTAAGTCCCTTTCAAGTATCTCAGAATGCGTTGTATCATCATCCAATGATTCTTCCCAGGGGCTTTCATATACTGACTTACCTGATTCACAGCAAAGCACAAGTCAGGTCTTGTAATTGTCAGATATATGAGCTTACCAACAAGTTTCCTGTATAGCTTCGGATCCTCAAATGTCTCTTCATCTTGCTCCCCCTCAGTTTTAGCCTTGTAACCATCTTCTAAGGGCGTTCTTGCTGCTTTTGAATCCATCATTCCTGCATTAGTTAGTAAGTCTACAATGTATTTCCTCTGAGATATAAACAACCCATCTTTAAACCTGCAGACTTCAATACCCAAGAAATATTTGAGTTCACCAAGATCTTTAATGTCAAACATAGCTTTAAGATATTCTTTTGTAGCAGAAATTCCTACCTTGTCATTCCCAGAGATGATAATATCATCCACATAAATGAGAATGACAACTATACCTTCTTGGCTATGTAAGGTGAACAAGGTATGATCGGATTCTGATCTCCTGAAACCTCTGTCTCTTAGAGTGACGTTCAACTTGTGATACCAGGCCCTAGGTGACTGTTTAAGGCCATAGATTGCCTTTCTTAATCTAAGGACTTTCCCTGGTGCAACTGAATCTTCTAATCCAGGTGGAGGGGTCATGTAGACTTCTTCTAATTCTCCTTGAAGGAATGCGTTTTTGACATCCATCTGCCATAGTTCCCAGTCTAAGTTTGCAGCAAGAGACAATACAACTCTGATTGTATGCATTTTTGCTACTGGAGCAAATGTGTCTCTGTAATCTTCTCCATAGGTCTGGGTGAATCCTCTTGCTACCAGTCTGGCCTTATATCTCTCAATCTCCCCATTACTTTTGTATTTGATGGTGAAAATCCATCTAGAGCTCACTGCCTTCTTTCCTTTTGGTAAGTCTGCTTCATCCCATGTATGATTTTTCTCCATTGCAGTTCTTTCTGCTCCCACGGCATCTCTCCAGACTTTTAGCTCCTTAGCTTCATCATAAGTCTTGGGAACTAACTCTTGATCTAGACTGCCTGTGAAAGCCAGATGTTGTTGTGGAATATGGACCATGTTGCAAACCGCTTGAGTAGGATGAGCCACTGCATTACTATTGTAGTAAACTCTCGTGTTCTTCCAGTTTGCTGGAGGAAATCGTTGTCTAGTGCTTCTCCGGAGTTCTAATGATGCTGGTACTTCATGCGAGTGTTGATGTTGATCATTGGTATTTCCAGAACTCGAACCAACTTCAGCTTCTGAGTTTCCTTCAGAGTTACTTGGACCGGTTTGTGACTCAGGTTCAGATTCTCTTCTTTGGATGTTGTTTGAATTAGTAGCTGAATCTTCATCCTCCTCATCATGACCATAGTCTTGTTGTCCCCCCTCAGGATGAAGAGGATGATGCTGCGAATGCTGATGAGTGTCTGGACCAAAAGAGGATATACCCAGGTTCTCTAAGATCTTCTTTAAATTCTCAGCCTGGTTGGGCGATTGAGAAGATATGTCTTTGATAGACTCCCACGTACCATCCGAGAAATAGCTTTTGTCTTCAAGAAACTTAACATCCCGGGAGATAAGAACACGGTTGGTATCAGTATTGTAGCACTTGTACCCTTTCTGTGTGGTTGAATATCCAAGAAACATGGTCTTTGTGCTCCTAGCCTCTAACTTGTTCCTCTGTTCCCCTGGGATCAACACATAGCAAACACATCCAAACACTCTAATATGATCAAGATGAGGTTTGGTTTTAGTAAGTACCTCAAATGGTGAAATGTCATGAAGGATTTTGGTCGGAAGTCTGTTGATTAAGTAGCAAGCCGTAACTAGGGCATCACCCCAAAACTGTTTAGGAACCTTCCTATGAAACATCATGGCTCTAGTCACCTCCATTAAGTGTCTGTTTTTCCTCTCAGCAACTCCATTCTGCTGAGGGGTATAGGGACAACTTGTCTGGTGCTCAATTCCATGTTTGTTGAGATAGTGTTTAAAGGCCTGGCTAGTATACTCCCCACCATTATCTGATCTTAGACATTTAACTTTAGCATCATATTGGTTAGTCACATACTTGTTAAAACTCATAAACGCTTCAAGAACTCTACCCTTAGATGGCATTAAGGTAACCCAAGTGTATTTTGATTTCTCATCTATGAAACTAACAAAATACTTGTGATTATCTCTAGAGACACATGGGGCAGTCCAAACATCAGAGTGAACAAGATCAAAGCAGTTTTCATACATTGTTTGAGATTTAGGAAAAACAGACCTACAGTGTTTTCCAAGGATACAAGCTTCACATAATTCATTATTGAAAGACATCCTAGGGAACATTAACTCTAGTACTTTAAGATGAGGATGACCAAGCCTAGCATGCCACAAATCACCATTCATCTTAGAATTATTGAAATTTGAAAAACAGGAAGCTAAACGACTAGGAGAACTAGGAGATAAGTCTTCAAGCATATATAGATCATTTCTGGTAACACCTTGTCCAAGAATCTCCTTAGTTTCAATATCCTGAAACACAAAGTCATTAGGCCCAAAGATAGCATGACAGTTTAAATCGGTTGTAGCTCTCTTGACAGATAGAAGGTTAGAAGTGAATGAGGGCATATAAAAGGCTCTAGATTCCTTATTGAATAATCTAAGATCACCTATTCCTTCTATTGGCACATTTGTTCCATTTGCTATCAAGACATTCCCTACAGCCGGTTCAATGTTCTTAATCAAATTCATATCACTGATCATATGGTGAGATGCCCCTGAATCTACAATTAATGGTTTAGTCTTAGTGAAAGCATTAAATGAGGCATGTAATGATCTACCAACAATCGCATTACCAGAGTTGTCTTTGAATGCTTTGATGAGGGCTTCAAGATCGGATTTCCTGACATACTCTGACTGCATTGGTTGGTATGGCACCATATGAGCTGGATGAGTTTGAGAACTTCCAATGCATGATGAACTTGAGGGGCTGGTTTGTTGATTAGAGCTAGCTGGGCCGTGAGCGATTTGGTATGGGAGGTTCTTCTTGGGATAGTATCCATTTTCCTGAGTGAAATGAGCTCTAGGAACTTCCTTCCACTTGTTTGGCTTGAGATGTGGATGAAGAATCCAACACTTATCTCTGGAATGTCCTTTCCGTTTACAATGATCACACATTATGCTCTTCTTGTCTTCCGGTTTGTAAAATCCTTTATTTGCTGAGATGGGTTCTTCTTCAGTCTTGTATGTGCTTTTGTGAGCCGTGAGAAGGTCACCTTTTCTTCCAAACAATCCATTTGATCCGGATTCCTTCTGTATTTGAGAGCATACATCTTCAAGGGAAGGGAGTTTATCTGCCCTCAAGATGTGTTTAATGAGATCGTTGTATGTGGGACTGAGAATCATGAGAAGGCTAAAGACTTTATCTTGTTCCCGCCTTTCCTTAATGACTTCAGGATCAAAGGACACAGGTCGGAGCATATCTAATTCTGCCCATAAGGAACTGAACTTCCCAAACAAGGAGGTGAAGTCTGGATCTTCTTGACTTAGATTGTTGATGGCCTGCTTGACTTGAAAGATCCTGCTAAGGTTGGAGGTGTTGCCATAGACCTTCTTGAGAATAGTCCATAGTTCATTGATGTTTCACAGTGTGAGTAGGACTCCAGGATAGGACCATCTAAGGAGTTTTGCAGAACGGATAGGACATATAGGTCCTCCTGGTGCCACTTTCGCTCATCCGTGATGACCATTTCATCACCATCTTCATTCTGGATTAGGCTAGGAGGTGCTTCATTGAATAGGAGATGATCTCCCAAACCCCGGCCTCCAAGAGCAGTCTTTATCATGCGAGACCATAAGACATAGTTTAAGCCTTTAAGGATCACTGGAACGGCTATTTGGCGAGTGTTCTCCATGAGGAAGGTTTTAGGTCCGTACAACAATGGTGGATAAAGCTTGGTCTTCACGGTAAGGCAAAGATCACTGTTGTTTGAGTAGATTGATGGTTGGCTCTGGCAAGAAGACTTAAAAATGGGACGAAAAGAGCCTCCTTTACTTAGTCTGGAACTTCAGCTGTAAAACCCTCGAACTTGTACGGACAGATACAAGACCCTCAGACTTGAATCATGAAGCAAAATGTCTTCTTTTGGTCTTAAATGACTTCACCGGATGCAGGAAGGAAGGGTTTGATGAGAAAGGAGACAAGAGGAGCTGCCTTTGAAGAGATTAGAAAGGTGTACGGATTCTGGGTTTCAACAGCCCAATGAGGAAGATGAATACGGCTCAGTGAAGGAGGTTGAAAGATGGCTCCTTTTGAAAGTATTTTGAACCTTGAAGCTTTAAGTAGCCTTTTAGTTCTTCTTTTGAGTAGAAACAAGTTTCAAACTTGTGGAATAGGAGCTATGGTCCGTACATCAATGGCCGCAAGAGAAAGAGCAAGAACTGGTCCAAGTAAAAACTACTATAATCCGCATGATACCCACATCTAGTCTTCCTCAACTCATCACCAATGGTTCTGAGGATCTTAGATCTCAGAGAGGATAGGCTAGAACATGTTTACCATAGATTAAGTGCTTTAAGAACCAGAGAAGAAAAGATTTGCGGATTGATAACCTAGAGGAAATAAGAGTTTATGAATGATTCAGGGAAGATTTGTGAGCATTTGCTCTGATACCATGAAAGTTTTAGAAGTTTAGGAAGAATGGAGAGAGTTTAGGCGAGAGATTGAGTGAACACATATTATTAGAATAGGATTTCTTGAATACAAAGAGAGACCTAAATGATCCTTTTATACAGAAATAGATAACCTAGAAGCGACTACTTTAGGTAAGAGTGTGAGCTTCCTCTTTAGTGCTGGCGCCTCTTTCCCCTTTTGTGCTGGCAGAGGTGAGTCACCAATCCTTCTAGAAGATTCATTACTAGCCGTTAACACTCCTTCCCTTGGTGAATTGCTTACTCATTCCAACATGAGCTTCCTCTTTAGTGCTGGCGCCTCTTTCCCCTTTTGTGCTGGCAGAGGTGAGTCACCAATCCTTCTAGAAGATTCATTACTAGCCGTTAACACTCCTTCCCTTGGTGAATTGCTTACTCATTCCAACAGAGAGCTACAACCGATTTAAACTGTCATGCTATCTTTGGGCCTAATGACTTTGTGTTTCAGGATATTGAAACTAAGGAGATTCTTGGACAAGGTGTTACCAGAAATGATCTATATGTGCTTGAAGACTTATCTCCTAGTTCTCCTAGTCGTTTAGCTTCCTGTTTTTCAAATTTCAATAATTCTAAGATGAATGGTGATCTGTGGCATGCTAGGCTTGGTCATCCTCATCTTAAAGTACTAGAGTTAATGTTCCCTAGGATGTCTTTCAATAATGAATTATGTGAAGCTTGTATCCTTGGAAAACACTGTAGGTCTGTTTTTCCTAAGTCTCAAACAATGTATGAAAACTGCTTTGATCTTGTTCACTCTGATGTTTGGACTGCCCCATGTGTCTCTAGAGGTAATCACAAGTATTTTGTTAGTTTCATAGATGAGAAGTCAAAATACACTTGGGTTACCTTAATGCCATCTAAGGGTAGAGTTCTTGAAGCGTTTATGAGTTTTAACAAGTATGTGACTAACCAATATGATGCTAAAGTTAAATGTCTAAGATCAGATAATGGTGGGGAGTATACTAGCCAGACCTTTAAACACTATCTCAACAAACATGGAATTGAGCACCAGACAAGTTGTCCCTATACCCCTCAGCAGAATGGAGTTGCTGAGAGGAAAAACAGACACTTAATGGAGGTGACTAGAGCCATGATGTTTCATAGGAAGGTTCCTAAACAGTTTTGGGGTGATGCCTTAGTTACGGCCTGCTACTTAATCAACAGACTTCCGACCAAAATCCTTCATGACATTTCACCGTTTGAGGTACTTACTAAAACCAAACCTCATCTTGATCATATTAGAGTGTTTGGATGTGTTTGCTATGTGTTGATCCCAGGGGAACAGAGGAACAAGTTAGAGGCTAGGAGCACAAAGGCCATGTTTCTTGGATATTCAACCACACAGAAAGGGTACAAGTGCTACAATACTGATACCAACCGTGTTCTTATCTCCCGGGATGTTAAGTTTCTTGAAGACAAAAGCTATTTCTCGGATGGTACGTGGGAGTCTATCAAAGACATATCTTCTCAATCGCCCAACCAGGCTGAGAATTTAAAGAAGATCTTAGAGAACCTGGGTATATCCTCTTTTGGTCCAGACACTCATCAGCATTCGCAGCATCATCCTCTTCATCCTGAGGGGGGACAACAAGACTATGGTCATGATGAGGAGGATGAAGATTCAGCTACTAATTCAAACAACATCCAAAGAAGAGAATCTGAACCTGAGTCACAAACCGGTCCAAGTAACTCTGAAGGAAACTCAGAAGCTGAAGGTTGTTCGAGTTCTGGAAATACCAATGATCAACATCAACACTCGCATGAAGTACCAGCATCATTAGAACTCCGGAGAAGCACTAGACAACGATTTCCTCCAGCAAACTGGAAGAACACGAGAGTTTACTACAATAGTAATGCAGTGGCTCATCCTACTCAAGCGGTTTGCAACATGGTCCATATTCCACAACAACATCTGGCTTTCACAGGCAGTCTAGATCAAGAGTTAGTTCCCAAGACTTATGATGAAGCTAAGGAGCTAAAAGTCTGGAGAGATGCCGTGGGAGCAGAAAGAACTGCAATGGAGAAAAATCATACATGGGATGAAGCAGACTTACCAAAAGGAAAGAAGGCAGTGAGCTCTAGATGGATTTTCACCATCAAATACAGAAGTAATGGGGAGATTGAGAGATATAAGGCCAGACTGGTAGCAAGAGGATTCACCCAGACCTATGGAGAAGATTACAGAGACACATTTGCTCCAGTAGCAAAAATGCATACAATCAGAGTTGTTTTGTCTCTTGCTACAAACTTAGACTGGGAACTATGGCAGATGGATGTCAAAAACGCATTCCTTCAAGGAGAATTAGAAGAAGAAGTCTACATGACCCCTCCACCTGGATTAGAAGACTCAGTTGCACCAGGGAAAGTCCTTAGATTAAGAAAGGCAATCTATGGCCTTAAACAGTCACCTAGGGCCTGGTATCACAAGTTGAACGTCACTCTAAGAGACAGAGGTTTCAGGAGATCAGAATCCGATCACACCTTATTCACCTTACATAACCAAGAAGGTATAGTTGTCATTCTCATTTATGTGGATGATATTATCATCTCTGGGAATGACAAGGTAGGAATTTCTGCTACAAAAGAATATCTTAAAGCTATGTTTGACATTAAAGATCTTGGTGAACTCAAATATTTCTTGGGTATTGAAGTCTGCAGGTTTAAAGATGGGTTGTTTATATCTCAGAGGAAATACATTGTAGACTTACTAACTAATGCAGGAATGATGGATTCAAAAGCAGCAAGAACGCCCTTAGAAGATGGTTACAAGGCTAAAACTGAGGGGGAGCAAGATGAAGAGACATTTGAGGATCCGAAGCTATACAGGAAACTTGTTGGTAAGCTCATATATCTGACAATTACAAGACCTGACTTGTGCTTTGCTGTGAATCAGGTAAGTCAGTATATGAAAGCCCCTGGGAAGAATCATTGGATGATGATACAACGCATTCTGAGATACTTGAAAGGGACTTACACTCAGGGAATATGGATGGGAAAGAATGGAAACGCTGAAGTAGTTGGCTATTGTGATGCTGATTGGGCTGGGGATAGGAAAGACAGAAGATCAACTACTGGTTATTGCACCTTCATAGGTGGTAATCTTGTCACTTGGAAGACCAAGAAGCAGAAAGTAGTATCCTGTTCAAGTGCTGAAGCTGAATATAGGGCTATGAGGAAGTTAACTACCGAGTTTATATGGCTAAAGGCTCTTCTCAAAGACTTTAGCATTGAAAGCAGCACACCTATCACAATGCATTGTGATAATCAGGCAGCCATTCATATTGCATCCAATTCTGTCTTCCATGAACGAACCAAGCACATTGAGGTGGACTGCCACAAGGTTAGAGAGGCTGTGGAGAAAGGAATCATACTTCCATGCTATACAAGAAGTTCTGATCAATTGGCTGATATCTTCACCAAGGCGGCAAGTTTGAAGGTTTGTGAGTTCATTCATACTAAGCTTGGACTCACAACCCTACCATTCCAGTAACTTCCCTATCATGAAGGATTCATACTCTTTTTCCCTTAGAATGTTTTTCTCCCACTGGGTTTTGCATTCTAAGGTTTTTAATGAGGTGAATCCTCTTGATGTCCAAGTTTTAATCATTCACCAATGATGTAAAACTTGAGGGGGAGTGTTGGAATGAGTAAGCAATTCACCAAGGGAAGGAGTGTTAACGGCTAGTAATGAATCTTCTAGAAGGATTGGTGACTCACCTCTGCCAGCACAAAAGGGGAAAGAGGCGCCAGCACTAAAGAGGAAGCTCACACTCTTACCTAAAGTAGTCGCTTCTAGGTTATCTATTTCTGTATAAAAGGATCATTAAGGTCTCTCTTTGTAATCAAGAAATCTTATTCTAATAATATGTGTTTACTCAATCTCTCGCCTAAACTCTCTCCACTCTTCCTAAACTTCTAAAACTATCAACAAGTGCATCTCCCCAAAACTTCTTTGGGACATTGCTTTGGAACATGATAGACCGTGCCACTTCCATGAGATGCCTGTTCTTTCTTTCAGCCACTCCATTTTGTTGGGGCGTGTAAGGACAACTTGTTTGATGGATGATTCCATGTTTATCTAAGTGCTGTTTGAATGCTAGACTTGTATATTCCCCTCCATTATCTGATCTAAAAATTTTGATCTTGGCATTATAATGGTTAGTCACATACATTTGAAATTTAGTGAAGGCTTCTAGGACTCTATCTTTTGTTGGCAATAATGTTACCCAAGTATATTTCGATTTTTGGTCTATGAATGTAACAAAGTATTTATGGTTGTCTCTAGATGTGCATGGTGAAGTCCAAACATCAGAGTGAATGAGATCAAAGCAATTTTCATATATAGTTGTAGACTTAGGAAACACTGATTTACAATGTTTACCTAGTATACAAGCTTCACATTCATCATTTTTAAAAGACATACTTGGCAACAATAGTTCTAAAGCCCTAGAGTGAGGATGTCCTAATCTAGAATGCCAAATAGCACTATTAGCCTTATTCAAAACAGAGTTGAAAGCAATAGATAAAGAGAAATCTGGTTGTGTGTCTTCAAGCACATACAAGTCATCCTTGGACACTCCCTTTCCAAACACCTTATTAGTCTTAATATCCTGAAAGTAAACATCATTAGGACCAAATATAGCATAGCAATTAAGATCAGAGGTTGTTTTCTTAACACTTAGCAAGTTTGAGGTGAATGTGGGCATATAGAAGGCTGTTGATTCTTTATTAAACAATTTCAGGTTTCCAATTCCTCTTATTGGTATCTTATCACCATTAGCTATTACTACATCTCCTAAAGCCGGTTTCATATTGATAAGTAGATTTTTGTCACTAATCATGTGATGAGAAGCTCCTGAATCTACAATAAGTGGCTTAGTGAGATTTAGAGCTTGAAAAGAGTTACCAGAGGTATTAGCTTCCTTAAGTGCTTTTATCAGTGCATCAAGGTCCGATTTTCTAACGAATTCTTGTTGAAATGTTGCAAGGGCTTTCCCTTCTTCATTGGTTGGCGTGGATGAGCTAGTGCTAGCCTTGGCTCTTGCCTCATGAGTTGCTTGTTGGGAGAGATTGTCCCTTGGTTGGTTTACCCATTTTGGCTTTAAGTGTGGATGGAGAATCCAACACTTGTCCTTAGTGTGGCCTTCTTTCTTGCAATAATCACAGAATCCTCCCCACGGCTCAAGCCTCCTTTCTGGTAGGTGTTTGCCTTGTTGGCTGTGATGAGCTCTCCTTTGCCTCCAAAGAGGCCTAATGATCCTTGTTCCTTCTGAATCTTATTGCATACTTCTTCAAGACTTGGAAGAGTGTCTGACCTTAAGATGTGCTTGATAAGATCATTGTAAGTTGGGTTTAGAGTCAAGAGGAGTCCAAAGACCTTATCTTGCTCACGTCTTTCATTTAGCACCTTGGGATCCATGGTGCTTGGTCTAAGCATTTCAAGTTCAGCCCACAATGATCTGAACTTGCCAAAGTGTTGAGTGAACTCCATGTTTTCTTGAGTTAACTCATTAATGGCCTTCTTTACTTCAAAGACACGACTGAGATTGGAAGTGTTGCCATAAACATTTTGAAGTGTCTCCCATAACTCCTTGGCTGTCTCACAATAAGAATAAGCTTCAAGGAGAGATGCTTCAAGGGAGTTTTGGATCACGGATAGCACCAGTTGGTCTTCTTGAAACCACCGGTCTTTATTCATGATGGCGACTTCTTGGCCACCTTCTTCAGTCATGGCAATGGAAGTTTCACTCTTGAGGATGTGGCTCCATAAGCCACGGCTACACAACACTGTCTTGGTGGTTCTAGCCCATAAAAGGTATTTGACCCCTTTCAGTGTCACTGGAACAACCACTCTTGAGCTTTCCATGGTGTTTACACACGTTTTTGTTTGAATTTGAGCTAGGGACCGTTGGGTATAGCTATTAACCACTGGATGAAAGCAAATGGTAAGGGTTTTGAGAAAGTGGTTTGTTTGGAAAGAGAGTTGAGTAGCTGAATTGAGGAATGAAGTGAGTAATTCTCAAGAAATAACCTATCCTAACCTCTCACAACTCAGCACCACTTGGTTTTGAGGATTGATTAATCTCAGAGTGAGTAGATTAGAAAAAGTTATTGCAAGAGTAGATTGAGAAAGTGGTTTGTTTGGGAAGAGAGTTGAGTAATTCTCAAGAAATAACCTATCCTAACCTCTCACAACTCAGCACTATTGGACGGTCTAGTTACATTGGTTAGTGTCTGCTCAGCCTAAGTATAAGCATCTTGGTCTCATGATAAGGGAAGGGTGATAAGGAAGGAAGAGCTACTTATGCAAGTGATATGATAAGGAAGCGTGTGTTGATAAGCTATCCTGTAACGGTCATATATATATGTAACTCTACTTATCCCTAGTCTAGGTTACCTAGGTATCTTTCTATTTAAGGCTATGCAGCCTCATTGTAATCAACCTAATAATGAAATCGATTTCCCCCATCATCTAATTCTCCTTTACTCTATTCTCTCATACTTCATTCTTCATCTAGTCATAAACTCTTACAAAAACAATCATGGTATCAGAGCAGTCTTAACCCTTTCTAACCTTCCGCAAATCTTTTATTCGTGTGCTCTCCTTTCCTTGATTCTTCAAATCGTGTTATACTTGCAAAGAAAACGCTTTCCTTGTGTTAATCATGTCTTAATCTATATTCTCTGAGATCAAAGATCCTCAAATCCATGGGAAATGAGTTGAATAAAGGCTAGACATGGTTATCACTTGCGTTTAGTTGTTTTTAAGCAAAGTCTAAGATATCCGCCATTGATGCACGGATGAATCTCCCAAGGAGCTCCACTCAGCAGTAAAGATGGCTCCTTTCTTCATCTGAGAGGTGAAAGAAGCTTACCTCAGATCATCTGTTGTTAAGGTTCGGCGGTCGGAGCAAGTCTAGAGCTCCTGCTCATCTTAAACCTGCGTCCGCCATTGTTGTACGGTCCATCTCCTTAAAGACCGTGTCTTTCACGATTGAAACCTCTTCTCTTTTCATCCCAAAGGTGCAACGTTCTATCTTGTGTTCATCTGTGCCCTTAGAAACAAGAAAGGAAGCATCTTTAGTTGGAACACAAGCGTGTCCGTACTTATCTTCCTCGGGAAGGGTCTTACAGTGTCCGTACAGTTTGGGTTCAAATCTTAAAAGCAGTCTTAGAGGGGTTGCTTTGGGTGTCTAGGGCGGTAACTAAATATTTTGAACCATAAAACTTCATTCTTCTCGGTTCCAGCTGCTGAGGTTGCTCGCTAGAGATCTTCACAAATGGAGAATACTAGGCCTATGGTTATCCCGGTCACTTTAAAGGGTCTCAACTACTTACTATGGTCCAGAATGGTGAAAACCACTCTCGGTGGTCGTGGACTTGGAATGCATCTTCTCCTAGACGAAGCACCACCAAAGGTATTCCAACAGGAGGATGGACAGGAGATTATGATTGTTGATGAAGAAAAATGGATTCAAGAGGATCAGTTTGTTCTGTCCATCATTCAGAGTTCACTTGATGGACCTATCTTGGAGGCATACTCGTATTGTGAGAGTGCTAGGGAGCTATGGGAAACACTCAAGAAGGTGTATGGCAATACTACAAATCTAAGTAGGATGTTCGAAGTAAAGAGAGCAATCAACAACCTCCACCAGGAAGACTTGGAGTTCACGGCACATTTTGGCAAATTTCGCTCTCTATGGGCCGAGCTTGAAATGCTGAGACCAAACTCTATTGACCCAGAGGTTCTCCTTGCAAGGCGTGAACAGGACAAGGTCTTTGGTCTCCTTCTCACCCTGAATCCAATGTATAATGACTTGATCAAACATCTTTTGAGGTCAGATAAGCTCCCATCCCTTGAAGAAGTATGCGCATACATCCAGAGGGAACAAGGTTCCCATGGGCTTCTAAATGGAAAGGGGGAGCTGGTGACAGCGAACAAAGGTGTATACTTCAAGCCAGATGATAGAAGAGGGTCATTTTGCGAACACTGCAAGAGGAAGGGCCATGGGAAGGACAAGTGCTGGATCCTCCATCCGCATCTCAAGCCACCCAAGTTCAGAGATGTTCGAGCCAACATTACCAAGGCGAAAGCTGACCAGGGAACATCTTCACGCAATCCAGAAGGAGATGGGATGGCTGTAATCAATGCTCAAACTGCACAAGTAGCTGATCAAGACCAGGTGGTAAAGCGGTCAGAACTTGATGCACTCATCAAAGCCTTGAAAGAAAGTTATGGTAATACTATGGGTTTCTCCTTTCATGCTTCTGCTCACACTATAAAATTGAATGATAAACCATTAGTGATTGACTCTGGTGCATCTCACCATATGATTAGCAATGTTGAATTGATTAGAGATTTAGAACCGGCTAATGGTCATGTTGTTATTGCTAATGGTGATCGAATTCCAATTAAGGGAGTAGGAAACTTGAACCTATTTGATAGAAAGACTAGAGCCTTCTTTATGCCTGATTTCACCTCTAATTTAGTCTCTGTTCATAAGGCCACAAATGACTTGGACTGCAATGTTATCTTCACCCCTAATGATGTGAAATTTCAGGATATTAAGACAAGCAAGATGCTTGGGAAAGGAATAACTAAGGATGGTCTCTATCTACTGAAGGATGATCAGCCTTTATCTTCTGTTTTATCTTCTGTTCCATGCTCTTTAGACTCTACTTCTGCTTATGCTAATAATGCGTTGTGGCATGCTAGATTAGGACATCCCCATTCTCGGGCTTTAAGCTTAATGTTGCCTAATGTTGTGTTTAAAAATGATGAGTGTGAAGCTTGTATCTTAGGCAAACATTGCAAGTCTATTTTCCCTAAGTCTAAGACAGTTTATGCAAAATGTTTTGATCTTGTGCATTCTGATATTTGGACTGCTCCTTGTCTATCTAGAGAAAATGACAAATACTTCATCACCTTCATAGATGAAAAATCCAAGTACACTTGGCTAACTTTGATTCAATCTAAGGATAGAGCTTTAGAAGCCTTTGTGAATTTTCAGAACTATGTCACTAACCAATTCAATGCAAAGATTAAACTCTTAAGAACAGACAATGGTGGAGAGTATACCAGCAATGCCTTCAAAGACCATCTTACCAAGCATGGCATTCTTCATCAGACGAGCTGCCCTTACACACCACAGCAGAATGGTGTGGCTGAGAGGAAAAACCGTCATCTAATGGAGGTAGCAAGGTCCATGATGTTTCATTCCAAGGTGCCAAAGAGGTTCTGGGGAGATGCTGTGCTATCAGCTTGCTATCTCATTAACCGTATCCCTACAAGGATATTGGATGACATTTCCCCCTTTGAGGTATTGAACTCAACCAAACCTTCTATAGCTCACTTGAAAGTATTCGGTTGTGTGTGTTTTGTCTTGATTCCAGGAGAAAACAGAACAAAATTGGATGCTAAGAGCACAAGGGCAATGTTTATTGGGTATTCAACCACACAAAGAGGCTATAAGTGTTATGATCCAATAGCTCAGAAGGTTCTGGTGTCAAGGGATGTCAAGTTCATTGAACACCGAAGCTATTATGATAAGCAGCAATGGGATGACTTAGCCGATTTGTCTGATATCTCCATGGATCGTGCCACGAACCTTCGCAATATCATGGATCACCTTGGCATTCCATTCACTACGGTTGGTCCTGGTCCGGCTCCTGGCTCATATCCTGTCCCGCAGAATGATTCTAGTCCTGGAGCTGCACTTGACCGTGAAGCTGGTCCTGACCAGGCTAACTCGTCTCAACCTGGTCCTGACCCGTCCCGGCACATACCAAACATAGGAGCTGCACTTGACCGTGAAGGGGGGACACTTGATGACCTTGAACATGATAGCCACGATCAAGTATCAGCATCAGATGATAGCCATGATCAAGTTGAAGAACCATCCGAGCCAATTCCATCCGAGCCAGTTCCATTTCTAAGGAGAAGTACAAGACTCAAGAAGGATCCATCAAACTGGGTGAATACAAGAGTGTACTACAATGCCAATGCAGTTGCTCATCCGACCCAAGTCGTCTGCTCCTTTGCTTCATTTCCTGAAGAACATAAGGTCTTTATAAGCAACTTGGATCAGGGACATATTCCTACATCGTATGAAGAAGCTAAGGAACTCAAAGTTTGGAGAGATGCTATAAGTGATGAGACAGGAGCCATGGAAAGAAATCATACATGGGATGAAGCTGTGCTGCCCAAGGGAAAGAAGGCCGTGAGTTCAAAATGGGTGTTTACAATCAAGTACAAGAGTAATGGGGAGATTGAAAGATATAAGGCAAGACTTGTAGCAAGAGGATTCACTCAAACCTATGGTGAAGACTTTGGTGATACTTTTGCTCCTGTAGCAAAATTACACACTGTGAGGATTGTGTTATCTCTAGCAACCAATTTAGAGTGGGATCTGTGGCAGATGGATGTGAGGAATGCATTCTTGCAAGGAGAGCTTGAAGAAGAGGTGTACATGCGACCACCTCCAGGCTTGGAAGGAATTGTTCAACCAGGTAAAGTCTTGAGATTGAGAAAGGCTATTTATGGTTTGAAACAATCGCCTAGAGCCTGGTATCACAAGTTGAGCATGACACTAAGGGATAGAGGATTCAGAAAGTCAGAAGCTGATCATACCCTTTTCACTCTTCCTAGCAAGTCAGGTATCATTGTGGTGTTGGTTTATGTGGATGATATCATTATCACCGGTGATGACAGGGAAGGAATTAGAGAAACCAAAACTTACCTTAAGTCTATATTTGATATTAAAGATCTAGGTCTGCTTAAGTACTTCCTAGGGATTGAGATATGTCGTTCAAAGGAAGGACTATTTCTATATTAAAGGAAGTATACTCTTGATCTATTGTCTGAAACAGGGAAGTTAGATGCAAAACCGGCGACCACACCCCTGGAAGATAGCTACAAAGTTACCAGTAAGGGGGAGATTGAAGATCAATCATTCAATGACCCACAGCTCTACAGAAGACTAGTAGGTAAGTTAATCTATTTAACTCTCACCAGACCTGATTTGTGCTTCTCTATGAATCAGGTTAGCCAGCACATGCAAGCTCCCAAGGTTCATCATTGGAACATGCTGGAAAGAGTTCTTAGATACTTGAGAGGAACTTCAGAGCAAGGAATTTGGATGGGAGCTAACAAAAGTTCAGAGATAGTGGGGTATTGTGATGCAGACTGGGCTGGAGATAGAGAAGACAGGAGATCCACGACAGGCTATTGCACCTTTGTTGGAGGCAACTTAGTCACATGGAAGACAAAGAAACAAAAGATAGTCTCCTGCTCCAGTGCTGAAGCTGAATACCGTGCCATGAAGAAACTCACTAATGAGCTAACATGGATCAAAGCCATTTTGAAGGACTTGGGAATAGAGACAACCAAGCCAATGACCATGCATTGTGATAACCAGGCAGCCATTCATATAGCCTCAAACTCGGTCTTCCATGAGAGAACGAAGCACATAGAGATTGATTGTCACAAAGTAAGACAAGCTGTGGAACAAGGGATAGTCCTACCATGCTATACTCGGAGTGTTGATCAGCTCGCTGACATCCTTACCAAGGCAACAACATCTAAGGTATATGAGTCCATTCTACCCAGACTTGGACTCATTGATATTGCTACTCCATAACTTCTCTAACCATAAGCAATCATACTCTTTTTCCCTTGTGTGTGTTTTTGTCCCATTGGGTTTTGCACCATAAGGTTTTTAATGAGGTGGTTGTTTATGGTTTCCAAGCTAAGTTCTCCATCAGAATTTAGCTTGAGGGGGAGTATTGGACGGTCTAGTTACATTGGTTAGTGTCTGCTCAGCCTAAGTATAAGCATCTTGGTCTCATGATAAGGGAAGGGTGATAAGGAAGGAAGAGCTACTTATGCAAGTGATATGATAAGGAAGCATGTGTTGATAAGCTATCCTATAACGGTCATATATATATGTAACTCTACTTATCCCTAGTCTAGGTTACCTAGGTATCTTTCTATTTAAGGCTATGCAGCCTCATTGTAATCAACATAATAATGAAATCGATTTCCCCCATCATCTAATTCTCCTTTACTCTATTCTCTCATACTTCATTCTTCATCTAGTCATAAACTCTTACAAAAACTATCAAGCACCACATGGTTTTGAGGATTAATTAATTTCAGAGTGAGTAGATTAGAACAAGTTATTGCAAGAGTAAACAGAGAATTTGCTTGATCCAAAACCAAGCTCTGATACCATGTTAGAATTTGCAGAATAATAGTTAGAATAGGTAGGAGAGTTTCTGGGTTTATATTTGATAAGTGAAGAACAAGAGTGAGAATAATAGAGAGAGATTGTGAGACAGAGAGTATGGAAGGAGGATTTTATTTCCTTGATTGATTTATGGTGAGCATACAATGTATTTATAGCCAAATGGTGAAAGTGACAGCTCCGAATAGCTAGAAATTCAAATTGGTTAAGCCAACATGTGACTCTTCCTTCCCTCTCCAAACCCACACCTAGGAGAGCTTCTAGAAGGTGTCTTGGACATTTTTGGGCTTGTTTGGGCTTACTTAACTTTTTCAGCTTCAAGCCTAAGGCTTCATTCCAATATATATGACACCACCACCAGGTTTGGAAGACCAAGTTGGTGATGGTAACACACTGAGGTTAAGAAAAGCCATCTATGGTTTGAAACAATCTCCTAGAGCTTGGTACCATAAGCTGAATGTGACTTTAAGGGACAGAGGCTTTAGAAGGTCAGAAGTTGAACACACCCTATTTACACTTCAAAGTAAGAATGGAATTATTGTTATTCTCATTTATGTTGATGATATTATCATTTCTGGAAGTGATAAAGAAGGAATAGCTTCTACTAAGGACTATCTAAAGAGTGTGTTTGATATTAAAGATTTAGGAGAACTTAAGTACTTCTTAGGTATTGAAGTATGTAGGTTTAAGGAAGGTTTATTTCTTTCACAAAGGAAGTATGTTTTGGATTTACTAACATCTACAGGAATGCTAGAGGCTAAACCAGCTAAAACCCCATTGGAAGAAGGATATAAAATTGAACTTCAGGGGGAGCTTGAAGATGATGATTTCCAAGAGGCTAAATTGTACAGGAAAGTTGTTGGTAAACTAATATACTTAACTATCACTAGACCTGATTTGTGTTTTGCAGTTAACCAAGTTTCTTAGCATATGCAAGAGCCAAAAACAAGACATTGGGGAATGATTCATAGGATCTTAAGATACTTGAAAGGAACTTATGATCAAGGTATATGGATGGGGAATAATGGAAACACAGATGTAGTTGGCTATTGTGATGCAGATTGGGCAGGTGATAGACAAGACAGAAGGTCTACAACCGGATATTGTACTTTGATAGGTGGAAATTTAGTGACTTGGAAGACAAAGAAACAGAAGGTTGTATCATGTTCAAGTGCTGAAGCTGAGTACAGAGCTATGAGAAAGCTTACCACTGAATGCATCTGGTTGAAACAACTTTTGCATGATCTTGGAGTAACAATAGAAGCGCCAATGACAGTTCACTGTGATAATCAGGCAGCAATCCACATAGCATCAAATTCTGTCTTCCATGAGAGAACCAAGCACATTGAGGTAGACTGCCATAAAGTCAGGGAAGCTATTGAGAAGGGAGTAATACTTCCTTGTTATACTAAGAGTTCTGATCAATTGGCAGATGTTTTCACTAAGTCTACTACAACTAAAGTTGGTGAGTCTATCTACCCAAGACTAGGTCTCACTTCTCTTCCACAACAGTGATCCTAATTATGAAGTGTTATACTCTTTTCCTAGAGAAGGTTTTGTCCCACTGGGTTTTCCTTCTTTAGGTTTTTAATGAGGTAATACTTCATAATTCAAGTTTAGACATTGTTAATGTCTTAAGCTTGAGGGGGAGTGTTGGATTATGAAGGATTAGGAGTTACTTTCACTAAAGGCGACTTAATGTACTTGTCTTACTTCTAGATCAGGCTTGTACTCGAATTATATAAGTAGCTTATCTCATAGTGTATAACGAGTATAAATACTCAACATCTCATGACTTGTATGATATACTTTGATAATAATCGAATACATTTTCTGATATTCTCTCTCAATCTCTTTCTTACTCTTCATTGTTCTTCATTCTGGGTTCTTGTTCTTCAATCTTCTTATTCTTCACAATCTTTCATATAGAACATTATAGACCTAGCAACCTCCATAAGATGTCGGTTCTTTCTCTCAGCTACCCCATTCTGCTCAGGTGTATATGAGCAACTAGTTTGATGATTGAGAGAATTTGAGATTTAGAGAATGAGAGATTGAGAGAGATTGAGAGAAAAGAGAATGAACTTTTATTAAGAATTTTAGAAAATGATTTTCATACTTACAAAGTGAGTGAGAGACATCTATTTATACTAATCCTATTCTAGATTTGTTTGGATACAGAGATACACTTATCATTAACCTGCACAAGTCTAAGACAAATACATGATGATGTCGCCAATACTTCACTTAGATGCATTCATCATTCTTCTTCATTCCAACACTCCCCCTCAAGCTTAAGATATGGAGAATGCCTAAGCTTGCAACCATGAAGCATTACCTCATTAAAAACCTAGAGAAGGAAAACCCAATTGGGACAAAACCTTTTCTAGGGAAAAAGAGTATAACACTTATATGTTGGGATCATTGGTGTGGAAGAGACATCAAACCAAGTCTAGGGTAGATGGAACCGCCTGTCTTCAAGGTTACAGCTTTGGTAAACACATCAGCTAGCTGATCTTCACTCCTTGTGTAGCAAGGTAGAATTGTACCATTTCCAATAGCTTCCCTTACCTCATGACAGTCAACCTCAATATGCTTGGTTCTCTCATGAAACACAGAGTTAGAGGCAATGTGTATGGCAGCTTGATTATTACAATGGACAGTGATTGGAGATTCTAAGCTCTCGCCTAAAATGTCAAAGAGGTGTTGCTTCAACCAAATGCATTCTGTTGTGAGCTTCCTCATGGCCCTGTATTCAGCCTCTGCACTAGAACAAGATACAACCTTTTGCTTCCTAGTCTTCCAAGTTACAAGATTACCTCCTATGAAAGTGCAATAGCCAGTTGTGCTTCTCCTATCTTCTCTGTCTCCTGCCCAATCTGCATCACAATAACCTACAACCTCTGTGTTTTTATTACATCCCATCCATATACCTTGTTCCTTAGTTCCTTGCAGATATCTCAAAATGCGAATGATCATATCCCAATGCCTTGTCCTTGGGTCTTGCATATGTTGAGATTGTAAGATTTGAAGAATGATGAAGATTATTGAAGAATGGTGAAAGATTGATATCGAATGCTAGAGAGAATGTGAGAGAGAATTGTGAATGAAAGAGTTTTGAGAATAGAGTAGTATTGAATTAATTCGAAAATGTGGAGTACAAGGGTATTTATAGGTGATTACATGATGTGTTAATCACACTTAATACACACGCCTACTCTTATTTACCTAGGTGATTACATGACTAATCTAACATACATGATTAATCTAACACTCCCCCTCAAGCTTAACTATGATGAATGGTTAAGCTTGGACAAACTATAGGAGATCACCTCATTAAAAACCTCAAAGTGTAAAACCCAAATGGGACAAAAACAACTTTGAGGGAAAAAGAGTATGATCCCTCTAGTTAAGGGACTCACTCAGTAATGCTTATCAATCCAAGTCTTGGTAGAATGGACTCACACACCTTTGTAGTGGCGGCCTTAGTGAATACATCCGCCAATTGATCAGAACTTCTTGTATAGCATGGCAACACTATTCCTTGTTCAACCGCCTGTCTTACCTTGTGGCAATCTACTTCAATGTGCTTAGTCCTCTCATGGAACACTGAGTTTGAAGCTATATGAATGGCTGTCTGATTGTCACAATGCATAGTAATAGGCCTTGAGTCTTCAATTTGTAAATCCTTAAGGACAGCCTTGATCCAAATTAGTTCATTTGTAAGTTTCTTCATGGCTCTATATTCAGCTTCAGCACTGGAACATGAGACCACCTTCTGTTTCTTAGTTTTCCAAGTCACTAGATTTCCCCCCACAAAGGTACAATAGCCGGTTGTTGATCTTCTATCATTCCTATCACCAGCCCAATCAGCATCACAATATCCTACTATCTCTGTGTTTTTGTTGCAACTCATCCAGATTCCATGATCATAAGTTCCTTTCAAGTATCTTAACACTCTTTCCAACATCTCCCAGTGCTTAACCGTGGGTGATTGCATATGCTGACTCACCTGGTTCACTGCAAAACAAATATCTGGTCTAGTAAGAGTTAGATAGATAAGCTTACCTACCAATCTCCTATATTGTTTTGGATCATCATAGAGTTGGTCTTTAGTCTCTCCATCAACAGCCGTTTTGTATCCATCTTCAATAGGAGTGCTAATAGGTTTTGCATCCTTCTTTCCTGTTTCATTCAACAATTCCAAAACATACTTTCTCTGGGACAAGAACAAACCCTCTTTAGACCTACATATTTCAATCCCTAAGAAATATTTCATTAAACCAAGATCCTTGATATCAAACTTAGACTTAAGATATTCTTTAGTCTCTTGAATACCATCCTTATTACTACCTGTGATAATGATATCATCAACATAAACTAATACCACAATAATACCTAAACCGCTAGGTAAAGTAAATAGAGTATGATCAACTTCAGATCTTCTAAAACCTCTATCTCTTAAAGTCATACTAAGTTTATGATACCAGGCTCTTGGAGATTGCTTTAATCCATAGATGGCCTTCCTTAATCTCAAAACATTGTCATCCTTCACCAAACCTTCTAAACCGGGAGGTGGCTTCATATACACCTCTTCTTCTAATTCTCCTTGGAGGAATGCATTCTTCACATCCATCTGCCACAACTCCCAATCAAGGTTAGTAGCAAGAGAAAGTACAATTCTTACAGTGTGAAGCTTTGCAACTGGAGCGAATGTATCTCCAAAGTCTTCTCCATATGTTTGAGTAAAACCTCTTGCTACAAGTCTAGCCTTATACCTTTCAATCTCACCATTACTCCTGTACTTAATAGTAAACACCCATTTAGAACTTACTGCTTTCTTACCTTTGGGCAAATATGACTCATCCCAAGTATGGTTTCTCATCATAGCTTCTATTTCATCTTGAACAGCATCTCTCCAAACCTTCAGTTCCATAGCTTCCTCATATGTGTTAGGAATATGATTTTGATCTAATGAGCTAATGAATACCTGATGTTCTGCTGGGAATTTAGCAAATGAACAAGTAGCTTGTATAGGATGTTCTACTGCTTGAGCATTGTAGTAGACCCTAGTGTTGACCCAGTTTGCCAGATCTCTCCTTATCCTTGTACTTCTTCTTAATACTTGAGGTGATTCAACAACCGCTACTTCATGATCATAGACTTGATCAGGACCAGCTGGTACACTCTCCCCCTCATGAGCAAGACTAGGATGCACATTTGACGAACTACTTTGAGGATACTCCCCCTCTCCATCAAGGCCGTGTCCCAGTCCCATTGTTCCATGATCAGATGCTGCCGACTCATGATCACTTTGAGTTGGTACGTGCGCAGTAGGTGGTACCACTGGTTCATGTTGAGAAGAAGGTACTCCTTCTTGAGAACTTTGAGTCTGTTCATGTCCTGATCTAGACTGCCTAGAAACATCAAAACTTTTCAACAATTTTCTAAGATAGGCATTAGTATCAGTACTAGAATTAGACAAATTCTTGATTGTTTCCCAAGTTCCATCAGTATAATAAGACTTTTCTTCAAGAAACTTGACATCTCTAGATACTAATACCTTTTGTGATTCAGGATTATAACATTTATAACCCTTTTGAGTAGAGGAGTAGCCTATAAACATCGCCCTAGTACTCTTTTCTTCCAACTTATTTCTCCTTTCTCCTGGTACTTAGACAAAGCACAAGCAACCAAAAACTTTCAAGTGATCAATATGTGGTTTGGTTTTATTTAGTACCTCATATGGTGAGATGTCATCAAGAACTTTAGTGGGTAGTCTATTTATTATGTAGCACGCCGTGAGTACTGCATCACCCCAAAACTTTTTAGGTACATGTCTATAAAACATTATAGACCTAGCAACCTCCATAAGGTGTCGGTTCTTCCTCTCAGCTACCCCATTCTGTTCAGGGGTATAAGAGCAACTAGTTTGATGAAGAATTCCATACTTAAGTAGATAATCTCTTAATGCTTTGCTTGTGTACTCTCCTCCATTATCTGTTCTAAAAACCTTAATCTTTGCATTATACTGATTAGTAATATAAGAATGAAAGTTAATAAAGGCCTCTAGAACTCTATCTTTGGAAGGTAACAAAGTAATCCAGGTATACTTAGACTTTTCATCTATAAAAGTAACAAAATATTTTTGTTGTTCTCTAGAGACACAAGGAGCTGTCCACACATCAGAATGAATAAGATCAAAACAGTAATCATATGTATGAGAAGAACTAGGAAAAACCGTTCTACAATGTTTACCAAGAATGCAAGCTTCACATTCACTTTGATTAAAAGAAATATTAGGAAACACCAATTCAAGAGCTTTAAAATGTGGATGACCTAACCTAGCATGCCACAATGTTCCATATTTGAGCTCATTATTACTAGACAAGCAAGAACCTAAACTAGAAGATAGATCAGTAAGAATGTAAAGGTCGTCCTTAGTGCCGCCTCTGCCAAGCACCTTCTTTGTTTCAATATCCTGAAAACAACACTCATTAGGACTAAAGATCACATTACAATTCAAATCATTTGTAGCTCTCTTTACAGAAACCAAGTTAGATGTGAATGATGGCATATAAAATGCTTTACTATCTTTTTCAAACAACCTTAGATTACCTATTCCTTTAATTGGGATTTTGGTTCCATTAGCAATAACAACATTCCCTAAGGCAGGTTCTAGATTGTTTATCAAGTTTATATCACTAATCATATGATGAGATGCTCCTGAATCTACTATTAATGGTTTGCTAATAGTATGAACATTATAAGAAGCATGAAGTGATTGTCCAACAACTTTACCAGATGTTTCTTGTAGAGCTTTAATGATGGCATCAAGGTCCGATTTTGTAACATACTCTTGACCGGATGATGTTGATGCAACCTGTACTTATTTTCCTGATCTCTGGCCAATTTCAAAAGTATTGTTAGCCTGAGAGACATGTAATGGAACACTTACTTGGTTCCCTCGTCCGGATAAGTTGTTTCTGAAGTTGGTCACTCTATTAGCATCACGCCATCTAGGAATAGAAGTAGGTTTCAGATGTGGGTGAAGAGTCCAGCATTGATCCTTATGATGTCCCTTCTGTTTGCAATGAGCACAAACCGCATTTCTCTTGTCATCCCTTTTGAAGAAGCTCTTGTTTGCAGTTACTAAGTCTCCTTTGCTCCCAAACAAACCATGAGACCCCTGTTCCTTTTGGACCTTTGCGCATACATCTTCCAAACTTGGCAACTTATCTTCACGCAATAGGTGTTTAATCAAATCGGCATAGCTGGAGTTTAAAGTCATCAAGAGCCCAAAGACTTTGTCTTGTTCCCTTCTCTCATGAAGGATCATCGGATCAGTAGTAGCCGGTCTTAACATCTCCAACTCAGCCCAAAGTGCTCTAAAAACCCCAAAATGCTTGGTGAATTCAACCTCATCTTGTCTTAACTCATTTATAGACTTCTTGACTTCAAAAATCCTCATGAGATTTGAGGTATTGCCATAGACATTTTGAAGAGTGTCCCATAAGTCCTTAGCATTCTCACAATAAGAATAGGCTTCTAATAGGGACTTCTCAAGAGAATTTTGTATGATGGAGAGAACCATCTGATCTTCTTGGAAACATTTCCCTTCTTCCTCAGTTTGAGCGGCCTGATCCTCCAGAACCTCTCCTTCTATTCCAACATTTGGAGTTCTACCATGAAGAATGTGAGACCATAAGCCCCTACTACATAGAGTCGTCTTCATTGTCCTAGTCCAAAGAAGATAATTTGCTCCTTTGAGAATAATTGGAGCCATAACTAGTTGTTTCTGAAACTCCATAATAACACCTTGGAGGCGTGAACCACAAGATAACAAGCTGTTCTAAACAACTCTTAACCACTTGTAAACCGACCAAACAGCTACCTATTTTGCAAATAGGAATAATCCAATCACTAAGAATGATCCAAGATTAGACTAAATCTCATGCAACAATCAAATTCCAGTTCCCGCCAATTTCAATTTGAAAAATTGCGATTCCTTATCCAACAAGAAACCCTTCCTTGAAGTCGAATAATCACTGGATTTCAATCAAACTTCCTGAACCCCTTAACAAGATACTAAACACAGATTTGATCGTCGAAGATTGGAGAAGGTTCGAAGAAATTTGAAGAATCAAAGAAGAATATCCAGGAGATGACTAAAAACAGAGCCTACTTCGAGAACAGAGCAAAGGGAGTACCAAACATGCAAAGGGGCGAAGAGGACCTCTCGATTCTTCAAATAGACTCAATAAACTTGAGATTTGAGTTTGGAAACGCGTGATTTGGTGAAGAATTGAAGGAGAAAAGGTTGTTACACGGTGAAGAACTCGCGGCGAAGTCGATCGCGCCACCGTCGGAAGCAAAGATTGATAACTTTTGATTCTGTCAACCAAATTTCGTGATTCCACCTGGGATGTGATCAGAATTCGCCGGAGAATAATCCTGTTGTGATTTGATGAAGATTTGAATGAGATTCGATCGTTGTTGGATGAAGAACTCACGGAGGAGACGATCGCGACACCGTACGGGCAAGAAGTTGACAACTCTTGATTCCGTCGACCAAATTTCGTTATTCCACCGGGGTTATGATCAGAGTTCGCCGGAGAATAACCTTTGAGAAAGAAGTTTGCAAAAGAAGATCAAGACTTCCCAAGAAACGTGACAGATGATCGGAGGACCTCGCGGCGTGGTTAGTTTCAAAGGTTGTAGTGAGATATTGAATCAAAGATCGAATAATATGCAGGAAACCTGCTCTGATACCATGTAAGATTTGAAGAATGATGAAGATTATTGAAGAATGGTGAAAGATTGATATCGAATGCTAGAGAGAATGTGAGAGAGAATTGTGAATGAAAGAGTTTTGAGAATAGAGTAGTATTGAATTAATTCGAAAATGTGGAGTACAAGGGTATTTATAGGTGATTACATGATGTGTTAATCACACTTAATACACACGCCTACTCTTATTTACCTAGGTGATTACATGACTAATCTAACATACATGATTAATCTAACAGAGATACCTGATTTACTGCAAAACATAGGTCAGGTCTAGTGATGGTTAAGTAAATAAGCTTACCAACCACCTGTCTGTACAATTTTGCATCATGAAACTTGTCATTTCCTAGCTCCCCCTCAGGTTCTATTTTGTAGCCTTCTTCAAGGGGTGTCTTAGCTGGTTTTGCTTCAAACATGCCTGTGGAGGTTAGTAAATCCACAATATATTTCCTTTGAGATAAGAAGAGACCTTCCTTGAATCTACATATTTCAATTCCTAAGAAATATTTCAATTCTCCTAGATCCTTAATATCAAAAACATTTTTCAAATAGGCTTTAGTTGATTCAATACCAACTTTATCACTTCCTGATATGATTATGTCATCCACATAGATAAGTATAACCACAATACTTTCCTTACTCTTAAGTGTAAACAGGGTGTGTTCAACTTCTGACCATTTGAAACCTCTATCCCTTAGAGTTACATTCAGCTTATGATACCAAGCTCTTGGAGATTGCTTAAGACCATAGATTGCCTTTCTTAGTCTGAGAGTGTTGCCGCCATTAACTTCATCTTCCAAACCTGGTGGTGGTGTCATGTACACTTCTTCCTCTAGTTCACCTTGTAAGAAAGCATTCTTAACATCCATTTGGAACAAGTCCCATTCAAGGTTAGTAGCAAGAGAAAGAACAACATTAACAGAGTGAAGTTTAGCTACTGGAGCAAAGGTATCCCTATAGTCTTCACCATAAGTTTGTGTGAATCCTCTAGCCACCAACCTAGCTTTATACCTATCTATTTCACCATTGCTTTTATACTTAATGGTGAATATCCATTTTGAACTTACAGCTTTTTTTCCTTTTGGTAAGATGGCTGGGGCATAGGTTCCATTCTTCTCCATAGCTTGTTTCTTATCTTGAATGGCATCTCTCCATTCCTTAATCTCCATAGCCTCCTCATAGCTTTTAGGAATCTGTTCTTTATCTAAACTCACAGTGAAAGCAACATGATTAGTAGGAATAGTAATTAGAGAACATACTCCCTGATCATGATGTGCTACTGCATTGTGGTTGTAGTACTGTAAGATTTGAAGAATGATGAAGATTATTGAACAATGGTGAAAGATTGATATCGAATGCTAGAGAGAATGTGAGAGAGAATTGTGAATGAAAGAGTTTTGAGAATAGAGTAGTATTGAATTAATTCGAAAATGTGGAGTACAAGGGTATTTATAGGTGATTACATGATGTGTTAATCACACTTAATACACACGCCTACTCTTATTTACCTAGGTGATTACATGACTAATCTAACATACATGATTAATCTAACACTCCCCCTCAAGCTTAACTATGATGAATGGTTAAGCTTGGACAAACTATAGGAGATCACCTCATTAAAAACCTCAAAGTGTAAAACCCAAATGGGACAAAAACAACTTTGAGGGAAAAAGAGTATGATCCCTCTAGTTAAGGGACTCACTCAGTAATGCTTATCAATCCAAGTCTTGGTAGAATGGACTCACACACCTTTGTAGTGGCGGCCTTAGTGAATACATCCGCCAATTGATCAGAACTTCTTGTATAGCATGGCAACACTATTCCTTGTTCAACCGCCTGTCTTACCTTGTGGCAATCTACTTCAATGTGCTTAGTCCTCTCATGGAACACTGAGTTTGAAGCTATATGAATGGCTGCCTGATTGTCACAATGCATAGTAATAGGCCTTGAGTCTTCAATTTGTAAATCCTTAAGGACAGCCTTGATCCAAATTAGTTCATTTGTAAGTTTCTTCATGGCTCTATATTCAGCTTCAGCACTGGAACATGAGACCACCTTCTGTTTCTTAGTTTTCCAAGTCACTAGATTTCCCCCCACAAAGGTACAATAGCCGGTTGTTGATCTTCTATCATTCCTATCACCAGCCCAATCAGCATCACAATATCCTACTATCTCTGTGTTTTTGTTGCAACTCATCCAGATTCCATGATCATAAGTTCCTTTCAAGTATCTTAACACTCTTTCCAACATCTCCCAGTGCTTAACCGTGGGTGATTGCATATGCTGACTCACCTGGTTCACTGCAAAACAAATATCTGGTCTAGTAAGAGTTAGATAGATAAGCTTACCTACCAATCTCCTATATTGTTTTGGATCATCATAGAGTTGGTCTTTAGTCTCTCCATCAACAGCCGTTTTGTATCCATCTTCAATAGGAGTGCTAATAGGTTTTGCATCCTTCTTTCCTGTTTCATTCAACAATTCCAAAACATACTTTCTCTGGGACAAGAACAAACCCTCTTTAGACCTACATATTTCAATCCCTAAGAAATATTTCATTAAACCAAGATCCTTGATATCAAACTTAGACTTAAGATATTCTTTAGTCTCTTGAATACCATCCTTATTACTACCTGTGATAATGATATCATCAACATAAACTAATACCACAATAATACCTAAACCGCTAGGTAAAGTAAATAGAGTATGATCAACTTCAGATCTTCTAAAACCTCTATCTCTTAAAGTCATACTAAGTTTATGATACCAGGCTCTTGGAGATTGCTTTAATCCATAGATGGCCTTCCTTAATCTCAAAACATTGTCATCCTTCACCAAACCTTCTAAACCGGGAGGTGGCTTCATATACACCTCTTCTTCTAATTCTCCTTGGAGGAATGCATTCTTCACATCCATCTGCCACAACTCCCAATCAAGGTTAGTAGCAAGAGAAAGTACAATTCTTACAGTGTGAAGCTTTGCAACTGGAGCGAATGTATCTCCAAAGTCTTCTCCATATGTTTGAGTAAAACCTCTTGCTACAAGTCTAGCCTTATACCTTTCAATCTCACCATTACTCCTGTACTTAATAGTAAACACCCATTTAGAACTTACTGCTTTCTTACCTTTGGGCAAATATGACTCATCCCAAGTATGGTTTCTCATCATAGCTTCTATTTCATCTTGAACAGCATCTCTCCAAACCTTCAGTTCCATAGCTTCCTCATATGTGTTAGGAATATGATTTTGGTCTAATGAGCTAATGAATACCTGATGTTCTGCTGGGAATTTAGCAAATGAACAAGTAGCTTGTATAGGATGTTCTACTGCTTGAGCATTGTAGTAGACCCTAGTGTTGACCCAGTTTGCCGGATCTCTCCTTATCCTTGTACTTCTTCTTAATACTTGAGGTGATTCAACAACCGCTACTTCATGATCATAGACTTGATCAGGACCAGCTGGTACACTCTCCCCCTCATGAGCAAGACTAGGATGCACATTTGACGAACTACTTTGAGGATACTCCCCCTCTCCATCAAGGCCGTGTCCCAGTCCCATTGTTCCATGATCAGATGCTGCCGACTCATGATCACTTTGAGTTGGTACGTGCGCAGTAGGTGGTACCACTGGTTCATGTTGAGAAGAAGGTACTCCTTCTTGAGAACTTTGAGTCTGTTCATGTCCTGATCTAGACTGCCTAGAAACATCAAAACTTTCCAACAATTTTCTAAGATAGGCATTAGTATCAGTACTAGAATTAGACAAATTCTTGATTGTTTCCCAAGTTCCATCAGTATAATAAGACTTTTCTTCAAGAAACTTGACATCTCTAGATACTAATACCTTTTGTGATTCAGGATTATAACATTTATAACCCTTTTGAGTAGAGGAGTAGCCTATAAACATCGCCCTAGTATTCTTTTCTTCCAACTTATTTCTCCTTTCTCCTGGTACTAAGACAAAGCACAAGCAACCAAAAACTTTCAAGTGATCAATATGTGGTTTGGTTTTATTTAGTACCTCATATGGTGAGATGTCATCAAGAACTTTAGTGGGTAGTCTATTTATTATGTAGCACGCCGTGAGTACTGCATCACCCCAAAACTTTTTAGGTACATGTCTATAAAACATTATAGACCTAGCAACCTCCATAAGGTGTCGGTTCTTCCTCTCAGCTACCCCATTCTGTTCAGGGGTATAAGAGCAACTAGTTTGATGAAGAATTCCATACTTAAGTAGATAATCTCTTAATGCTTTGCTTGTGTACTCTCCTCCATTATCTGTTCTAAAAAGCTTAATCTTTGCATTATACTGATTAGTAATATAAGAATGAAAGTTAATAAAGGCCTCTAGAACTCTATCTTTGGAAGGTAACAAAGTAATCCAGGTATACTTAGACTTTTCATCTATAAAAGTAACAAAATATTTTTGTTGTTCTCTAGAGACACAAGGAGCTGTCCACACATCAGAATGAATAAGATCAAAACAGTAATCATATGTATGAGAAGAACTAGGAAAAACCGTTCTACAATGTTTACCAAGAATGCAAGCTTCACATTCACTTTGATTAAAAGAAATATTAGGAAACACCAATTCAAGAGCTTTAAAATGTGGATGACCTAACCTAGCATGCCACAATGTTCCATCTTTGAGCTCATTATTACTAGACAAGCAAGAACCTAAACTAGAAGATAGATCAGTAAGAATGTAAAGGTCGTCCTTAGTGCCGCCTCTGCCAAGCACCCTCTTTGTTTCAATATCCTGAAAACAACACTCATTAGGACTAAAGATCACATTACAATTCAAATCATTTGTAGCTCTCTTTACAGAAACCAAGTTAGATGTGAATGATGGCATATAAAATGCTTTACTATCTTTTTCAAACAACCTTAGATTACCTATTCCTTTAATTGGGATTTTGGTTCCATTAGCAATAACAACATTCCCTAAGGCAGGTTCTAGATTGTTTATCAAGTTTATATCACTAATCATATGATGAGATGCTCCTGAATCTACTATTAATGGTTTGCTAATAGTATGAACATTATAAGAAGCATGAAGTGATTGTCCAACAACTTTACCAGATGTTTCTTGTAGAGCTTTAATGATGGCATCAAGGTCCGATTTTGTAACATACTCTTGACCGGATGATGTTGATGCAACCTGTACTTATTTTCCTGATCTCTGGCCAATTTCAAAAGTATTGTTAGCCTGAGAGACATGTAATGGAACACTTACTTGGTTCCCTCGTCCGGATAAGTTGTTTCTGAAGTTGGTCACTCTATTAGCATCACGCCATCTAGGAATAGAAGTAGGTTTCAGATGTGGGTGAAGAGTCCAGCATTGATCCTTATGATGTCCCTTCTGTTTGCAATGAGCACAAACCGCATTTCTCTTGTCATCCCTTTTGAAGAAGCTCTTGTTTGCAGTTACTAAGTCTCCTTTGCTCCCAAACAAACCATGAGACCCCTGTTCCTTTTGGACCTTTGCGCATACATCTTCCAAACTTGGCAACTTATCTTCACGCAATAGGTGTTTAATCAAATCGGCATAGCTGGAGTTTAAAGTCATCAAGAGCCCAAAGACTTTGTCTTGTTCCCTTCTCTCATGAAGGATCATCGGATCAGTAGTAGCCGGTCTTAACATCTCCAACTCAGCCCAAAGTGCTCTAAAAACCCCAAAATGCTTGGTGAATTCAACCTCATCTTGTCTTAACTCATTTATAGACTTCTTGACTTCAAAAATCCTCATGAGATTTGAGGTATTGCCATAGACATTTTGAAGAGTGTCCCATAAGTCCTTAGCATTCTCACAATAAGAATAGGCTTCTAATAGGGACTTCTCAAGAGAATTTTGTATGATGGAGAGAACCATCTGATCTTCTTGGAAACATTTCCCTTCTTCCTCAGTTTGAGCGGCCTGATCCTCCAGAACCTCTCCTTCTATTCCAACATTTGGAGTTCTACCATGAAGAATGTGAGACCATAAGCCCCTACTACATAGAGTCGTCTTCATTGTCCTAGTCCAAAGAAGATAATTTGCTCCTTTGAGAATAATTGGAGCCATAACTAGTTGTTTTTGAAACTCCATAATAACACCTTGGAGGCGTGAACCACAAGATAACAAGCTGTTCTAAACAACTCTTAACCACTTGTAAACCGACCAAACAGCTTCCTATTTTGCAAATAGGAATAATCCAATCACTAAGAATGATCCAAGATTAGACTAAATATCATGCAACAATCAAATTCCAGTTCCCGCCAATTTCAATTTGAAAAATTACGATTCCTTATCCAACAAGAAACCCTTCCTTGAAGTCGAATAATCACTGGATTTCAATCAAACTTCCTGAACCCCTTAACAAGATACTAAACACAGATTTGATCGTCGAAGATTGGAGAAGGTTCGAAGAAATTTGAAGAATCAAAGAAGAATATCCAGGAGATGACTAAAAACAGAGCCTACTTCGAGAACAGAGCAAAGGGAGTACCAAACATGCAAAGGGGCGAAGCGGACCTCTCGATTCTTCAAATAGACTCAATAAACTTGAGATTTGAGTTTGGAAACGCGTGATTTGGTGAAGAATTGAAGGAGAAAAGGTTGTTACACGGTGAAGAACTCGCGGCGAAGTCGATCGCGCCACCGTCGGAAGCAAAGATTGATAACTTTTGATTCTGTCAACCAAATTTCGTGATTCCACCTGGGATGTGATCAGAATTCGCCGGAGAATAATCCTGTCGTGATTTGATGAAGATTTGAATGAGATTCGATCGTTGTTGGATGAAGAACTCACGGAGGAGACGATCGCGACACCGTACGGGCAAGAAGTTGACAACTCTTGATTCCGTCGACCAAATTTTGTTATTCCACCGGGGTTATGATCAGAGTTCGCCGGAGAATAACCTTTGAGAAAGAAGTTTGCAAAAGAAGATCAAGACTTCCCAAGAAACGTGACAGATGATCGGAGGACATCGCGGCGTGGTTAGTTTCAAAGGTTGTAGTGAGATATTGAATCAAAGATCGAATAATATGCAGGAAACCTGCTCTGATACCATGTAAGATTTGAAGAATGATGAAGATTATTGAAGAATGGTGAAAGATTGATATCGAATGCTAGAGAGAATGTGAGAGAGAATTGTGAATGAAAGAGTTTTGAGAATAGAGTAGTATTGAATTAATTCGAAAATGTGGAGTACAAGGGTATTTATAGGTGATTACATGATGTGTTAATCACACTTAATACACACGCCTACTCTTATTTACCTAGGTGATTACATGACTAATCTAACATACATGATTAATCTAACAGAGATACCTGATTTACTGCAAAACATAGGTCAGGTCTAGTGATGGTTAAGTAAATAAGCTTACCAACCACCTGTCTGTACAATTTTGCATCATGAAACTTGTCATTTCCTAGCTCCCCCTCAGGTTCTATTTTGTAGCCTTCTTCAAGGGGTGTCTTAGCTGGTTTTGCTTCAAACATGCCTGTGGAGGTTAGTAAATCCACAATATATTTCCTTTGAGATAAGAAGAGACCTTCCTTGAATCTACATATTTCAATTCCTAAGAAATATTTCAATTCTCCTAGATCCTTAATATCAAAAACATTTTTCAAATAGGCTTTAGTTGATTCAATACCAACTTTATCACTTCCTGATATGATTATGTCATCCACATAGATAAGTATAACCACAATACTTTCCTTACTCTTAAGTGTAAACAGGGTGCGTTCAACTTCTGACCATTTGAAACCTCTATCCCTTAGAGTTACATTCAGCTTATGATACCAAGCTCTTGGAGATTGCTTAAGACCATAGATTGCCTTTCTTAGTCTGAGAGTGTTGCCGCCATTAACTTCATCTTCCAAACCTGGTGGTGGTGTCATGTACACTTCTTCCTCTAGTTCACCTTGTAAGAAAGCATTCTTGACATCCATTTGGAACAAGTCCCATTCAAGGTTAGTAGCAAGAGAAAGAACAACATTAACAGAGTGAAGTTTAGCTACTGGAGCAAAGGTATCCCTATAGTCTTCACCATAAGTTTGTGTGAATCCTCTAGCCACCAACCTAGCTTTATACCTATCTATTTCACCATTGCTTTTATACTTAATGGTGAATATCCATTTTGAACTTACAGCTTTTTTTCCTTTTGGTAAGATGGCTGGGGCATAGGTTCCATTCTTCTCCATAGCTTGTTTCTCATCTTGAATGGCATCTCTCCATTCCTTAATCTCCAATACCTGCTCTGATACCATGTAAGATTTGAAGAATGATGAAGATTATTGAAGAATGGTGAAAGATTGATATCGAATGCTAGAGAGAATGTGAGAGAGAATTGTGAATGAAAGAGTTTTGAGAATAGAGTAGTATTGAATTAATTCGAAAATGTGGAGTACAAGGGTATTTATAGGTGATTACATGATGTGTTAATCACACTTAATACACACGCCTACTCTTATTTACCTAGGTGATTACATGACTAATCTAACATACATGATTAATCTAACAGAGATACCTGATTTACTGCAAAACATAGGTCAGGTCTAGTGATGGTTAAGTAAATAAGCTTACCAACCACCTGTCTGTACAATTTTGCATCATGAAACTTGTCATTTCCTAGCTCCCCCTCAGGTTCTATTTTGTAGCCTTCTTCAAGGGGTGTCTTAGCTGGTTTTGCTTCAAACATGCCTGTGGAGGTTAGTAAATCCACAATATATTTCCTTTGAGATAAGAAGAGACCTTCCTTGAATCTACATATTTCAATTCCTAAGAAATATTTCAATTCTCCTAGATCCTTAATATCAAAAACATTTTTCAAATAGGCTTTAGTTGATTCAATACCAACTTTATCACTTCCTGATATGATTATGTCATCCACATAGATAAGTATAACCACAATACTTTCCTTACTCTTAAGTGTAAACAGGGTGTGTTCAACTTCTGACCATTTGAAACCTCTATCCCTTAGAGTTACATTCAGCTTATGATACCAAGCTCTTGGAGATTGCTTAAGACCATAGATTGCCTTTCTTAGTCTGAGAGTGTTGCCGCCATTAACTTCATCTTCCAAACCTGGTGGTGGTGTCATGTACACTTCTTCCTCTAGTTCACCTTGTAAGAAAGCATTCTTAACATCCATTTGGAACAAGTCCCATTCAAGGTTAGTAGCAAGAGAAAGAACAACATTAACAGAGTGAAGTTTAGCTACTGGAGCAAAGGTATCCCTATAGTCTTCACCATAAGTTTGTGTGAATCCTCTAGCCACCAACCTAGCTTTATACCTATCTATTTCACCATTGCTTTTATACTTAATGGTGAATATCCATTTTGAACTTACAGCTTTTTTTCCTTTTGGTAAGATGGCTGGGGCATAGGTTCCATTCTTCTCCATAGCTTGTTTCTTATCTTGAATGGCATCTCTCCATTCCTTAATCTCCATAGCCTCCTCATAGCTTTTAGGAATCTGTTCTTTATCTAAACTCACAGTGAAAGCAACATGATTAGTAGGAATAGTAATTAGAGAACATACTCCCTGATCATGATGTGCTACTGCATTGTGGTTGTAGTACTGTAAGATTTGAAGAATGATGAAGATTATTGAACAATGGTGAAAGATTGATATCGAATGCTAGAGAGAATGTGAGAGAGAATTGTGAATGAAAGAGTTTTGAGAATAGAGTAGTATTGAATTAATTCGAAAATGTGGAGTACAAGGGTATTTATAGGTGATTACATGATGTGTTAATCACACTTAATACACACGCCTACTCTTATTTACCTAGGTGATTACATGACTAATCTAACATACATGATTAATCTAACACTCTCCCTCAAGCTTAACTATGATGAATGGTTAAGCTTGGACAAACTATAGGAGATCACCTCATTAAAAACCTCAAAGTGTAAAACCCAAATGGGACAAAAACAACTTTGAGGGAAAAAGAGTATGATCCCTCTAGTTAAGGGACTCACTCAGTAATGCTTATCAATCCAAGTCTTGGTAGAATGGACTCACACACCTTTGTAGTGGCGGCCTTAGTGAATACATCCGCCAATTGATCAGAACTTCTTGTATAGCATGGCAACACTATTCCTTGTTCAACCGCCTGTCTTACCTTGTGGCAATCTACTTCAATGTGCTTAGTCCTCTCATGGAACACTGAGTTTGAAGCTATATGAATGGCTGCCTGATTGTCACAATGCATAGTAATAGGCCTTGAGTCTTCAATTTGTAAATCCTTAAGGACAGCCTTGATCCAAATTAGTTCATTTGTAAGTTTCTTCATGGCTCTATATTCAGCTTCAGCACTGGAACATGAGACCACCTTCTGTTTCTTAGTTTTCCAAGTCACTAGATTTCCCCCCACAAAGGTACAATAGCCGGTTGTTGATCTTCTATCATTCCTATCACCAGCCCAATCAGCATCACAATATCCTACTATCTCTGTGTTTTTGTTGCAACTCATCCAGATTCCATGATCATAAGTTCCTTTCAAGTATCTTAACACTCTTTCCAACATCTCCCAGTGCTTAACCGTGGGTGATTGCATATGCTGACTCACCTGGTTCACTGCAAAACAAATATCTGGTCTAGTAAGAGTTAGATAGATAAGCTTACCTACCAATCTCCTATATTGTTTTGGATCATCATAGAGTTGGTCTTTAGTCTCTCCATCAACAGCCGTTTTGTATCCATCTTCAATAGGAGTGCTAATAGGTTTTGCATCCTTCTTTCCTGTTTCATTCAACAATTCCAAAACATACTTTCTCTGGGACAAGAACAAACCCTCTTTAGACCTACATATTTCAATCCCTAAGAAATATTTCATTAAACCAAGATCCTTGATATCAAACTTAGACTTAAGATATTCTTTAGTCTCTTGAATACCATCCTTATTACTACCTGTGATAATGATATCATCAACATAAACTAATACCACAATAATACCTAAACCGCTAGGTAAAGTAAATAGAGTATGATCAACTTCAGATCTTCTAAAACCTCTATCTCTTAAAGTCATACTAAGTTTATGATACCAGGCTCTTGGAGATTGCTTTAATCCATAGATGGCCTTCCTTAATCTCAAAACATTGTCATCCTTCACCAAACCTTCTAAACCGGGAGGTGGCTTCATATACACCTCTTCTTCTAATTCTCCTTGGAGGAATGCATTCTTCACATCCATCTGCCACAACTCCCAATCAAGGTTAGTAGCAAGAGAAAGTACAATTCTTACAGTGTGAAGCTTTGCAACTGGAGCGAATGTATCTCCAAAGTCTTCTCCATATGTTTGAGTAAAACCTCTTGCTACAAGTCTAGCCTTATACCTTTCAATCTCACCATTACTCCTGTACTTAATAGTAAACACCCATTTAGAACTTACTGCTTTCTTACCTTTGGGCAAATATGACTCATCCCAAGTATGGTTTCTCATCATAGCTTCTATTTCATCTTGAACAGCATCTCTCCAAACCTTCAGTTCCATAGCTTCCTCATATGTGTTAGGAATATGATTTTGATCTAATGAGCTAATGAATACCTGATGTTCTGCTGGGAATTTAGCAAATGAACAAGTAGCTTGTATAGGATGTTCTACTGCTTGAGCATTGTAGTAGACCCTAGTGTTGACCCAGTTTGCCGGATCTCTCCTTATCCTTGTACTTCTTCTTAATACTTGAGGTGATTCAACAACCGCTACTTCATGATCATAGACTTGATCAGGACCAGCTGGTACACTCTCCCCCTCATGAGCAAGACTAGGATGCACATTTGACGAACTACTTTGAGGATACTCCCCCTCTCCATCAAGGCCGTGTCCCAGTCCCATTGTTCCATGATCAGATGCTGCCGACTCATGATCACTTTGAGTTGGTACGTGCGCAGTAGGTGGTACCACTGGTTCATGTTGAGAAGAAGGTACTCCTTCTTGAGAACTTTGAGTCTGTTCATGTCCTGATCTAGACTGCCTAGAAACATCAAAACTTTTCAACAATTTTCTAAGATAGGCATTAGTATCAGTACTAGAATTAGACAAATTCTTGATTGTTTCCCAAGTTCCATCAGTATAATAAGACTTTTCTTCAAGAAACTTGACATCTCTAGATACTAATACCTTTTGTGATTCAGGATTATAACATTTATAACCCTTTTGAGTAGAGGAGTAGCCTATAAACATCGCCCTAGTACTCTTTTCTTCCAACTTATTTCTCCTTTCTCCTGGTACTTAGACAAAGCACAAGCAACCAAAAACTTTCAAGTGATCAATATGTGGTTTGGTTTTATTTAGTACCTCATATGGTGAGATGTCATCAAGAACTTTAGTGGGTAGTCTATTTATTATGTGGCACGCCGTGAGTACTGCATCACCCCAAAACTTTTTAGGTACATGTCTATAAAACATTATAGACCTAGCAACCTCCATAAGGTGTCGGTTCTTCCTCTCAGCTACCCCATTCTGTTCAGGGGTATAAGAGCAACTAGTTTGATGAAGAATTCCATACTTAAGTAGATAATCTCTTAATGCTTTGCTTGTGTACTCTCCTCCATTATCTGTTCTAAAAACCTTAATCTTTGCATTATACTGATTAGTAATATAAGAATGAAAGTTAATAAAGGCCTCTAGAACTCTATCTTTGGAAGGTAACAAAGTAATCCAGGTATACTTAGACTTTTCATCTATAAAAGTAACAAAATATTTTTGTTGTTCTCTAGAGACACAAGGAGCTGTCCACACATCAGAATGAATAAGATCAAAACAGTAATCATATGTATGAGAAGAACTAGGAAAAACCGTTCTACAATGTTTACCAAGAATGCAAGCTTCACATTCACTTTGATTAAAAGAAATATTAGGAAACACCAATTCAAGAGCTTTAAAATGTGGATGACCTAACCTAGCATGCCACAATGTTCCATATTTGAGCTCATTATTACTAGACAAGCAAGAACCTAAACTAGAAGATAGATCAGTAAGAATGTAAAGGTCGTCCTTAGTGCCGCCTCTGCCAAGCACCTTCTTTGTTTCAATATCCTGAAAACAACACTCATTAGGACTAAAGATCACATTACAATTCAAATCATTTGTAGCTCTCTTTACAGAAACCAAGTTAGATGTGAATGATGGCATATAAAATGCTTTACTATCTTTTTCAAACAACCTTAGATTACCTATTCCTTTAATTGGGATTTTGGTTCCATTAGCAATAACAACATTCCCTAAGGCAGGTTCTAGATTGTTTATCAAGTTTATATCACTAATCATATGATGAGATGCTCCTGAATCTACTATTAATGGTTTGCTAATAGTATGAACATTATAAGAAGCATGAAGTGATTGTCCAACAACTTTACCAGATGTTTCTTGTAGAGCTTTAATGATGGCATCAAGGTCCGATTTTGTAACATACTCTTGACCGGATGATGTTGATGCAACCTGTACTTATTTTCCTGATCTCTGGCCAATTTCAAAAGTATTGTTAGCCTGAGAGACATGTAATGGAACACTTACTTGGTTCCCTCGTCCGGATAAGTTGTTTCTGAAGTTGGTCACTCTATTAGCATCACGCCATCTAGGAATAGAAGTAGGTTTCAGATGTGGGTGAAGAGTCCAGCATTGATCCTTATGATGTCCCTTCTGTTTGCAATGAGCACAAACCGCATTTCTCTTGTCATCCCTTTTGAAGAAGCTCTTGTTTGCAGTTACTAAGTCTCCTTTGCTCCCAAACAAACCATGAGACCCCTGTTCCTTTTGGACCTTTGCGCATACATCTTCCAAACTTGGCAACTTATCTTCACGCAATAGGTGTTTAATCAAATCGGCATAGCTGGAGTTTAAAGTCATCAAGAGCCCAAAGACTTTGTCTTGTTCCCTTCTCTCATGAAGGATCATCGGATCAGTAGTAGCCGGTCTTAACATCTCCAACTCAGCCCAAAGTGCTCTAAAAACCCCAAAATGCTTGGTGAATTCAACCTCATCTTGTCTTAACTCATTTATAGACTTCTTGACTTCAAAAATCCTCATGAGATTTGAGGTATTGCCATAGACATTTTGAAGAGTGTCCCATAAGTCCTTAGCATTCTCACAATAAGAATAGGCTTCTAATAGGGACTTCTCAAGAGAATTTTGTATGATGGAGAGAACCATCTGATCTTCTTGGAAACATTTCCCTTCTTCCTCAGTTTGAGCGGCCTGATCCTCCAGAACCTCTCCTTCTATTCCAACATTTGGAGTTCTACCATGAAGAATGTGAGACCATAAGCCCCTACTACATAGAGTCGTCTTCATTGTCCTAGTCCAAAGAAGATAATTTGCTCCTTTGAGAATAATTGGAGCCATAACTAGTTGTTTCTGAAACTCCATAATAACACCTTGGAGGCGTGAACCACAAGATAACAAGCTGTTCTAAACAACTCTTAACCACTTGTAAACCGACCAAACAGCTACCTATTTTGCAAATAGGAATAATCCAACCACTAAGAATGATCCAAGATTAGACTAAATCTCATGCAACAATCAAATTCCAGTTCCCGCCAATTTCAATTTGAAAAATTGCGATTCCTTATCCAACAAGAAACCCTTCCTTGAAGTCGAATAATCACTGGATTTCAATCAAACTTCCTGAACCCCTTAACAAGATACTAAACACAGATTTGATCGTCGAAGATTGGAGAAGGTTCGAAGAAATTTGAAGAATCAAAGAAGAATATCCAGGAGATGACTAAAAACAGAGCCTACTTCGAGAACAGAGCAAAGGGAGTACCAAACATGCAAAGGGGCGAAGCGGACCTCTCGATTCTTCAAATAGACTCAATAAACTTGAGATTTGAGTTTGGAAACGCGTGATTTGGTGAAGAATTGAAGGAGAAAAGGTTGTTACACGGTGAAGAACTCGCGGCGAAGTCGATCGCGCCACCGTCGGAAGCAAAGATTGATAACTTTTGATTCTGTCAACCAAATTTCGTGATTCCACCTGGGATGTGATCAGAATTCGCCGGAGAATAATCCTGTTGTGATTTGATGAAGATTTGAATGAGATTCGATCGTTGTTGGATGAAGAACTCACGGAGGAGACGATCGCGACACCGTACGGGCAAGAAGTTGACAACTCTTGATTCCGTCGACCAAATTTCGTTATTCCACCGGGGTTATGATCAGAGTTCGCCGGAGAATAACCTTTGAGAAAGAAGTTTGCAAAAGAAGATCAAGACTTCCCAAGAAACGTGACAGATGATCGGAGGACATCGCGGCGTGGTTAGTTTCAAAGGTTGTAGTGAGATATTGAATCAAAGATCGAATAATATGCAGGAAACCTGCTCTGATACCATGTAAGATTTGAAGAATGATGAAGATTATTGAAGAATGGTGAAAGATTGATATCGAATGCTAGAGAGAATGTGAGAGAGAATTGTGAATGAAAGAGTTTTGAGAATAGAGTAGTATTGAATTAATTCGAAAATGTGGAGTACAAGGGTATTTATAGGTGATTACATGATGTGTTAATCACACTTAATACACACGCCTACTCTTATTTACCTAGGTGATTACATGACTAATCTAACATACATGATTAATCTAACAGAGATACCTGATTTACTGCAAAACATAGGTCAGGTCTAGTGATGGTTAAGTAAATAAGCTTACCAACCACCTGTCTGTACAATTTTGCATCATGAAACTTGTCATTTCCTAGCTCCCCCTCAGGTTCTATTTTGTAGCCTTCTTCAAGGGGTGTCTTAGCTGGTTTTGCTTCAAACATGCCTGTGGAGGTTAGTAAATCCACAATATATTTCCTTTGAGATAAGAAGAGACCTTCCTTGAATCTACATATTTCAATTCCTAAGAAATATTTCAATTCTCCTAGATCCTTAATATCAAAAACATTTTTCAAATAGGCTTTAGTTGATTCAATACCAACTTTATCACTTCCTGATATGATTATGTCATCCACATAGATAAGTATAACCACAATACTTTCCTTACTCTTAAGTGTAAACAGGGTGTGTTCAACTTCTGACCATTTGAAACCTCTATCCCTTAGAGTTACATTCAGCTTATGATACCAAGCTCTTGGAGATTGCTTAAGACCATAGATTGCCTTTCTTAGTCTGAGAGTGTTGCCGCCATTAACTTCATCTTCCAAACCTGGTGGTGGTGTCATGTACACTTCTTCCTCTAGTTCACCTTGTAAGAAAGCATTCTTAACATCCATTTGGAACAAGTCCCATTCAAGGTTAGTAGCAAGAGAAAGAACAACATTAACAGAGTGAAGTTTAGCTACTGGAGCAAAGGTATCCCTATAGTCTTCACCATAAGTTTGTGTGAATCCTCTAGCCACCAACCTAGCTTTATACCTATCTATTTCACCATTGCTTTTATACTTAATGGTGAATATCCATTTTGAACTTACAGCTTTTTTTCCTTTTGGTAAGATGGCTGGGGCATAGGTTCCATTCTTCTCCATAGCTTGTTTCTTATCTTGAATGGCATCTCTCCATTCCTTAATCTCCATAGCCTCCTCATAGCTTTTAGGAATCTGTTCTTTATCTAAACTCACAGTGAAAGCAACATGATTAGTAGGAATAGTAATTAGAGAACATACTCCCTGATCATGATGTGCTACTGCATTGTGGTTGTAGTACTGTAAGATTTGAAGAATGATGAAGATTATTGAACAATGGTGAAAGATTGATATCGAATGCTAGAGAGAATGTGAGAGAGAATTGTGAATGAAAGAGTTTTGAGAATAGAGTAGTATTGAATTAATTCGAAAATGTGGAGTACAAGGGTATTTATAGGTGATTACATGATGTGTTAATCACACTTAATACACACGCCTACTCTTATTTACCTAGGTGATTACATGACTAATCTAACATACATGATTAATCTAACACTCTCCCTCAAGCTTAACTATGATGAATGGTTAAGCTTGGACAAACTATAGGAGATCACCTCATTAAAAACCTCAAAGTGTAAAACCCAAATGGGACAAAAACAACTTTGAGGGAAAAAGAGTATGATCCCTCTAGTTAAGGGACTCACTCAGTAATGCTTATCAATCCAAGTCTTGGTAGAATGGACTCACACACCTTTGTAGTGGCGGCCTTAGTGAATACATCCGCCAATTGATCAGAACTTCTTGTATAGCATGGCAACACTATTCCTTGTTCAACCGCCTGTCTTACCTTGTGGCAATCTACTTCAATGTGCTTAGTCCTCTCATGGAACACTGAGTTTGAAGCTATATGAATGGCTGCCTGATTGTCACAATGCATAGTAATAGGCCTTGAGTCTTCAATTTGTAAATCCTTAAGGACAGCCTTGATCCAAATTAGTTCATTTGTAAGTTTCTTCATGGCTCTATATTCAGCTTCAGCACTGGAACATGAGACCACCTTCTGTTTCTTAGTTTTCCAAGTCACTAGATTTCCCCCCACAAAGGTACAATAGCCGGTTGTTGATCTTCTATCATTCCTATCACCAGCCCAATCAGCATCACAATATCCTACTATCTCTGTGTTTTTGTTGCAACTCATCCAGATTCCATGATCATAAGTTCCTTTCAAGTATCTTAACACTCTTTCCAACATCTCCCAGTGCTTAACCGTGGGTGATTGCATATGCTGACTCACCTGGTTCACTGCAAAACAAATATCTGGTCTAGTAAGAGTTAGATAGATAAGCTTACCTACCAATCTCCTATATTGTTTTGGATCATCATAGAGTTGGTCTTTAGTCTCTCCATCAACAGCCGTTTTGTATCCATCTTCAATAGGAGTGCTAATAGGTTTTGCATCCTTCTTTCCTGTTTCATTCAACAATTCCAAAACATACTTTCTCTGGGACAAGAACAAACCCTCTTTAGACCTACATATTTCAATCCCTAAGAAATATTTCATTAAACCAAGATCCTTGATATCAAACTTAGACTTAAGATATTCTTTAGTCTCTTGAATACCATCCTTATTACTACCTGTGATAATGATATCATCAACATAAACTAATACCACAATAATACCTAAACCGCTAGGTAAAGTAAATAGAGTATGATCAACTTCAGATCTTCTAAAACCTCTATCTCTTAAAGTCATACTAAGTTTATGATACCAGGCTCTTGGAGATTGCTTTAATCCATAGATGGCCTTCCTTAATCTCAAAACATTGTCATCCTTCACCAAACCTTCTAAACCGGGAGGTGGCTTCATATACACCTCTTCTTCTAATTCTCCTTGGAGGAATGCATTCTTCACATCCATCTGCCACAACTCCCAATCAAGGTTAGTAGCAAGAGAAAGTACAATTCTTACAGTGTGAAGCTTTGCAACTGGAGCGAATGTATCTCCAAAGTCTTCTCCATATGTTTGAGTAAAACCTCTTGCTACAAGTCTAGCCTTATACCTTTCAATCTCACCATTACTCCTGTACTTAATAGTAAACACCCATTTAGAACTTACTGCTTTCTTACCTTTGGGCAAATATGACTCATCCCAAGTATGGTTTCTCATCATAGCTTCTATTTCATCTTGAACAGCATCTCTCCAAACCTTCAGTTCCATAGCTTCCTCATATGTGTTAGGAATATGATTTTGATCTAATGAGCTAATGAATACCTGATGTTCTGTTGGGAATTTAGCAAATGAACAAGTAGCTTGTATAGGATGTTCTACTGCTTGAGCATTGTAGTAGACCCTAGTGTTGACCCAGTTTGCCGGATCTCTCCTTATCCTTGTACTTCTTCTTAATACTTGAGGTGATTCAACAACCGCTACTTCATGATCATAGACTTGATCAGGACCAGCTGGTACACTCTCCCCCTCATGAGCAAGACTAGGATGCACATTTGACGAACTACTTTGAGGATACTCCCCCTCTCCATCAAGGCCGTGTCCCAGTCCCATTGTTCCATGATCAGATGCTGCCGACTCATGATCACTTTGAGTTGGTACGTACGCAGTAGGTGGTACCACTGGTTCATGTTGAGAAGAAGGTACTCCTTCTTGAGAACTTTGAGTCTGTTCATGCCCTGATCTAGACTGCCTAGAAACATCAAAACTTTCCAACAATTTTCTAAGATAGGCATTAGTATCAGTACTAGAATTAGACAAATTCTTGATTGTTTCCCAAGTTCCATCAGTATAATAAGACTTTTCTTCAAGAAACTTGACATCTCTAGATACTAATACCTTTTGTGATTCAGGATTATAACATTTATAACCCTTTTGAGTAGAGGAGTAGCCTATAAACATCGCCCTAGTATTCTTTTCTTCCAACTTATTTCTCCTTTCTCCTGGTACTAAGACAAAGCACAAGCAACCAAAAACTTTCAAGTGATCAATATGTGGTTTGGTTTTATTTAGTACCTCATATGGTGAGATGTCATCAAGAACTTTAGTGGGTAGTCTATTTATTATGTAGCACGCCGTGAGTACTGCATCACCCCAAAACTTTTTAGGTACATGTCTATAAAACATTATAGACCTAGCAACCTCCATAAGGTGTCGGTTCTTCCTCTCAGCTACCCCATTCTGTTCAGGGGTATAAGAGCAACTAGTTTGATGAAGAATTCCATACTTAAGTAGATAATCTCTTAATGCTTTGCTTGTGTACTCTCCTCCATTATCTGTTCTAAAAAGCTTAATCTTTGCATTATACTGATTAGTAATATAAGAATGAAAGTTAATAAAGGCCTCTAGAACTCTATCTTTGGAAGGTAACAAAGTAATCCAGGTATACTTAGACTTTTCATCTATAAAAGTAACAAAATATTTTTGTTGTTCTCTAGAGACACAAGGAGCTGTCCACACATCAGAATGAATAAGATCAAAACAGTAATCATATGTATGAGAAGAACTAGGAAAAACCGTTCTACAATGTTTACCAAGAATGCAAGCTTCACATTCACTTTGATTAAAAGAAATATTAGGAAACACCAATTCAAGAGCTTTAAAATGTGGATGACCTAACCTAGCATGCCACAATGTTCCATCTTTGAGCTCATTATTACTAGACAAGCAAGAACCTAAACTAGAAGATAGATCAGTAAGAATGTAAAGGTCGTCCTTAGTGCCGCCTCTGCCAAGCACCCTCTTTGTTTCAATATCCTGAAAACAACACTCATTAGGACTAAAGATCACATTACAATTCAAATCATTTGTAGCTCTCTTTACAGAAACCAAGTTAGATGTGAATGATGGCATATAAAATGCTTTACTATCTTTTTCAAACAACCTTAGATTACCTATTCCTTTAATTGGGATTTTGGTTCCATTAGCAATAACAACATTCCCTAAGGCAGGTTCTAGATTGTTTATCAAGTTTATATCACTAATCATATGATGAGATGCTCCTGAATCTACTATTAATGGTTTGCTAATAGTATGAACATTATAAGAAGCATGAAGTGATTGTCCAACAACTTTACCAGATGTTTCTTGTAGAGCTTTAATGATGGCATCAAGGTCCGATTTTGTAACATACTCTTGACCGGATGATGTTGATGCAACCTGTACTTATTTTCCTGATCTCTGGCCAATTTCAAAAGTATTGTTAGCCTGAGAGACATGTAATGGAACACTTACTTGGTTCCCTCGTCCGGATAAGTTGTTTCTGAAGTTGGTCACTCTATTAGCATCACGCCATCTAGGAATAGAAGTAGGTTTCAGATGTGGGTGAAGAGTCCAGCATTGATCCTTATGATGTCCCTTCTGTTTGCAATGAGCACAAACCGCATTTCTCTTGTCATCCCTTTTGAAGAAGCTCTTGTTTGCAGTTACTAAGTCTCCTTTGCTCCCAAACAAACCATGAGACCCCTGTTCCTTTTGGACCTTTGCGCATACATCTTCCAAACTTGGCAACTTATCTTCACGCAATAGGTGTTTAATCAAATCGGCATAGCTGGAGTTTAAAGTCATCAAGAGCCCAAAGACTTTGTCTTGTTCCCTTCTCTCATGAAGGATCATCGGATCAGTAGTAGCCGGTCTTAACATCTCCAACTCAGCCCAAAGTGCTCTAAAAACCCCAAAATGCTTGGTGAATTCAACCTCATCTTGTCTTAACTCATTTATAGACTTCTTGACTTCAAAAATCCTCATGAGATTTGAGGTATTGCCATAGACATTTTGAAGAGTGTCCCATAAGTCCTTAGCATTCTCACAATAAGAATAGGCTTCTAATAGGGACTTCTCAAGAGAATTTTGTATGATGGAGAGAACCATCTGATCTTCTTGGAAACATTTCCCTTCTTCCTCAGTTTGAGCGGCCTGATCCTCCAGAACCTCTCCTTCTATTCCAACATTTGGAGTTCTACCATGAAGAATGTGAGACCATAAGCCCCTACTACATAGAGTCGTCTTCATTGTCCTAGTCCAAAGAAGATAATTTGCTCCTTTGAGAATAATTGGAGCCACAACTAGTTATTTTTGAAACTCCATAATAACACCTTGGAGGCGTGAACCACAAGATAACAAGCTGTTCTAAACAACTCTTAACCACTTGTAAACCGACCAAACAGCTTCCTATTTTGCAAATAGGAATAATCCAATCACTAAGAATGATCCAAGATTAGACTAAATATCATGCAACAATCAAATTCCAGTTCCCGCCAATTTCAATTTGAAAAATTGCGATTCCTTATCCAACAAGAAACCCTTCCTTGAAGTCGAATAATCACTGGATTTCAATCAAACTTCCTGAACCCCTTAACAAGATACTAAACACAGATTTGATCGTCGAAGATTGGAGAAGGTTCGAAGAAATTTGAAGAATCAAAGAAGAATATCCAGGAGATGACTAAAAACAGAGCCTACTTCGAGAACAGAGCAAAGGGAGTACCAAACATGCAAAGGGGCGAAGCGGACCTCTCGATTCTTCAAATAGACTCAATAAACTTGAGATTTGAGTTTGGAAACGCGTGATTTGGTGAAGAATTGAAGGAGAAAAGGTTGTTACACGGTGAAGAACTCGCGGCGAAGTCGATCGCGCCACCGTCGGAAGCAAAGATTGATAACTTTTGATTCTGTCAACCAAATTTCGTGATTCCACCTGGGATGTGATCAGAATTCGCCGGAGAATAATCCTGTCGTGATTTGATGAAGATTTGAATGAGATTCGATCGTTGTTGGATGAAGAACTCACGGAGGAGACGATCGCGACACCGTACGGGCAAGAAGTTGACAACTCTTGATTCCGTCGACCAAATTTTGTTATTCCACCGGGGTTATGATCAGAGTTCGCCGGAGAATAACCTTTGAGAAAGAAGTTTGCAAAAGAAGATCAAGACTTCCCAAGAAACGTGACAGATGATCGGAGGACATCGCGGTGTGGTTAGTTTCAAAGGTTGTAGTGAGATATTGAATCAAAGATCGAATAATATGCAGGAAACCTGCTCTGATACCATGTAAGATTTGAAGAATGATGAAGATTATTGAAGAATGGTGAAAGATTGATATCGAATGCTAGAGAGAATGTGAGAGAGAATTGTGAATGAAAGAGTTTTGAGAATAGAGTAGTATTGAATTAATTCGAAAATGTGGAGTACAAGGGTATTTATAGGTGATTACATGATGTGTTAATCACACTTAATACACACGCCTACTCTTATTTACCTAGGTGATTACATGACTAATCTAACATACATGATTAATCTAACAGAGATACCTGATTTACTGCAAAACATAGGTCAGGTCTAGTGATGGTTAAGTAAATAAGCTTACCAACCACCTGTCTGTACAATTTTGCATCATGAAACTTGTCATTTCCTAGCTCCCCCTCAGGTTCTATTTTGTAGCCTTCTTCAAGGGGTGTCTTAGCTGGTTTTGCTTCAAACATGCCTGTGGAGGTTAGTAAATCCACAATATATTTCCTTTGAGATAAGAAGAGACCTTCCTTGAATCTACATATTTCAATTCCTAAGAAATATTTCAATTCTCCTAGATCCTTAATATCAAAAACATTTTTCAAATAGGCTTTAGTTGATTCAATACCAACTTTATCACTTCCTGATATGATTATGTCATCCACATAGATAAGTATAACCACAATACTTTCCTTACTCTTAAGTGTAAACAGGGTGTGTTCAACTTCTGACCATTTGAAACCTCTATCCCTTAGAGTTACATTCAGCTTATGATACCAAGCTCTTGGAGATTGCTTAAGACCATAGATTGCCTTTCTTAGTCTGAGAGTGTTGCCGCCATTAACTTCATCTTCCAAACCTGGTGGTGGTGTCATGTACACTTCTTCCTCTAGTTCACCTTGTAAGAAAGCATTCTTAACATCCATTTGGAACAAGTCCCATTCAAGGTTAGTAGCAAGAGAAAGAACAACATTAACAGAGTGAAGTTTAGCTACTGGAGCAAAGGTATCCCTATAGTCTTCACCATAAGTTTGTGTGAATCCTCTAGCCACCAACCTAGCTTTATACCTATCTATTTCACCATTGCTTTTATACTTAATGGTGAATATCCATTTTGAACTTACAGCTTTTTTTCCTTTTGGTAAGATGGCTGGGGCATAGGTTCCATTCTTCTCCATAGCTTGTTTCTCATCTTGAATGGCATCTCTCCATTCCTTAATCTCCAATACCTGCTCTGATACCATGTAAGATTTGAAGAATGATGAAGATTATTGAAGAATGGTGAAAGATTGATATCGAATGCTAGAGAGAATGTGAGAGAGAATTGTGAATGAAAGAGTTTTGAGAATAGAGTAGTATTGAATTAATTCGAAAATATGGAGTACAAGGGTATTTATAGGTGATTACATGATGTGTTAATCACACTTAATACACACGCCTACTCTTATTTACCTAGGTGATTACATGACTAATCTAACATACATGATTAATCTAACAGAGATACCTGATTTACTGCAAAACATAGGTCAGGTCTAGTGATGGTTAAGTAAATAAGCTTACCAACCACCTGTCTGTACAATTTTGCATCATGAAACTTGTCATTTCCTAGCTCCCCCTCAGGTTCTATTTTGTAGCCTTCTTCAAGGGGTGTCTTAGCTGGTTTTGCTTCAAACATGCCTGTGGAGGTTAGTAAATCCACAATATATTTCCTTTGAGATAAGAAGAGACCTTCCTTGAATCTACATATTTCAATTCCTAAGAAATATTTCAATTCTCCTAGATCCTTAATATCAAAAACATTTTTCAAATAGGCTTTAGTTGATTCAATACCAACTTTATCACTTCCTGATATGATTATGTCATCCACATAGATAAGTATAACCACAATACTTTCCTTACTCTTAAGTGTAAACAGGGTGTGTTCAACTTCTGACCATTTGAAACCTCTATCCCTTAGAGTTACATTCAGCTTATGATACCAAGCTCTTGGAGATTGCTTAAGACCATAGATTGCCTTTCTTAGTCTGAGAGTGTTGCCGCCATTAACTTCATCTTCCAAACCTGGTGGTGGTGTCATGTACACTTCTTCCTCTAGTTCACCTTGTAAGAAAGCATTCTTAACATCCATTTGGAACAAGTCCCATTCAAGGTTAGTAGCAAGAGAAAGAACAACATTAACAGAGTGAAGTTTAGCTACTGGAGCAAAGGTATCCCTATAGTCTTCACCATAAGTTTGTGTGAATCCTCTAGCCACCAACCTAGCTTTATACCTATCTATTTCACCATTGCTTTTATACTTAATGGTGAATATCCATTTTGAACTTACAGCTTTTTTTCCTTTTGGTAAGATGGCTGGGGCATAGGTTCCATTCTTCTCCATAGCTTGTTTCTCATCTTGAATGGCATCTCTCCATTCCTTAATCTCCATAGCCTCCTCATAGCTTTTAGGAATCTGTTCTTTATCTAAACTCACAGTGAAAGCAACATGATTAGTAGGAATAGTAATTAGAGAACATACTCCCTGATCATGATGTGCTACTGCATTGTGGTTGTAGTACTGTAAGATTTGAAGAATGATGAAGATTATTGAACAATGGTGAAAGATTGATATCGAATGCTAGAGAGAATGTGAGAGAGAATTGTGAATGAAAGAGTTTTGAGAATAGAGTAGTATTGAATTAATTCGAAAATGTGGAGTACAAGGGTATTTATAGGTGATTACATGATGTGTTAATCACACTTAATACACACGCCTACTCTTATTTACCTAGGTGATTACATGACTAATCTAACATACATGATTAATCTAACACTCTCCCTCAAGCTTAACTATGATGAATGGTTAAGCTTGGACAAACTATAGGAGATCACCTCATTAAAAACCTCAAAGTGTAAAACCCAAATGGGACAAAAACAACTTTCAGGGAAAAAGAGTATGATCCCTCTAGTTAAGGGACTCACTCAGTAATGCTTATCAATCCAAGTCTTGGTAGAATGGACTCACACACCTTTGTAGTGGCGGCCTTAGTGAATACATCCGCCAATTGATCAGAACTTCTTGTATAGCATGGCAACACTATTCCTTGTTCAACCGCCTGTCTTACCTTGTGGCAATCTACTTCAATGTGCTTAGTCCTCTCATGGAACACTGAGTTTGAAACTATATGAATGGCTGCCTGATTGTCACAATGCATAGTAATAGGCCTTGAGTCTTCAATTTGCAAATCCTTAAGGACAGCCTTGATCCAAATTAGTTCATTTGTAAGTTTCTTCATGGCTCTATATTCAGCTTCAGCACTGGAACATGAGACCACCTTCTGTTTCTTAGTTTTCCAAGTCACTAGATTTCCCCCCACAAAGGTACAATAGCCGGTTGTTGATCTTTTATCATTCCTATCACCAGCCCAATCAGCATCACAATATCCTACTATCTCTGTGTTTTTGTTGCAACTCATCCAGATTCCATGATCATAAGTTCCTTTCAAGTATCTTAACACTCTTTCCAACATCTCCCAGTGCTTAACCGTGGGTGATTGCATATGCTGACTCACCTGGTTCACTGCAAAACAAATATCTGGTCTAGTAAGAGTTAGATAGATAAGCTTACCTACCAATCTCCTATATTGTTTTGGATCATCATAGAGTTGGTCTTTAGTCTCTCCATCAACAGCCGTTTTGTATCCATCTTCAATAGGAGTGCTAATAGGTTTTGCATCCTTCTTTCCTGTTTCATTCAACAATTCCAAAACATACTTTCTCTGGGACAAGAACAAACCCTCTTTAGACCTACATATTTCAATCCCTAAGAAATATTTCATTAAACCAAGATCCTTGATATCAAACTTAGACTTAAGATATTCTTTAGTCTCTTGAATACCATCCTTATTACTACCTGTGATAATGATATCATCAACATAAACTAATACCACAATAATACCTAAACCGCTAGGTAAAGTAAATAGAGTATGATCAACTTCAGATCTTCTAAAACCTCTATCTCTTAAAGTCATACTAAGTTTATGATACCAGGCTCTTGGAGATTGCTTTAATCCATAGATGGCCTTCCTTAATCTCAAAACATTGTCATCCTTCACCAAACCTTCTAAACCGGGAGGTGGCTTCATATACACCTCTTCTTCTAATTCTCCTTGGAGGAATGCATTCTTCACATCCATCTGCCACAACTCCCAATCAAGGTTAGTAGCAAGAGAAAGTACAATTCTTACAGTGTGAAGCTTTGCAACTGGAGCGAATGTATCTCCAAAGTCTTCTCCATATGTTTGAGTAAAACCTCTTGCTACAAGTCTAGCCTTATACCTTTCAATCTCACCATTACTCCTGTACTTAATAGTAAACACCCATTTAGAACTTACTGCTTTCTTACCTTTGGGCAAATATGACTCATCCCAAGTATGGTTTCTCATCATAGCTTCTATTTCATCTTGAACAGCATCTCTCCAAACCTTCAGTTCCATAGCTTCCTCATATGTGTTAGGAATATGATTTTGATCTAATGAGCTAATGAATACCTGATGTTCTGCTGGGAATTTAGCAAATGAACAAGTAGCTTGTATAGGATGTTCTACTGCTTGAGCATTGTAGTAGACCCTAGTGTTGACCCAGTTTGCCGGATCTCTCCTTATCCTTGTACTTCTTCTTAATACTTGAGGTGATTCAACAACCGCTACTTCATGATCATAGACTTGATCAGGACCAGCTGGTACACTCTCCCCCTCATGAGCAAGACTAGGATGCACATTTGACGAACTACTTTGAGGATACTCCCCCTCTCCATCAAGGCCGTGTCCCAGTCCCATTGTTCCATGATCAGATGCTGCCGACTCATGATCACTTTGAGTTGGTACGTGCGCAGTAGGTGGTACCACTGGTTCATGTTGAGAAGAAGGTACTCCTTCTTGAGAACTTTGAGTCTGTTCATGCCCTGATCTAGACTGCCTAGAAACATCAAAACTTTCCAACAATTTTCTAAGATAGGCATTAGTATCAGTACTAGAATTAGACAAATTCTTGATTGTTTCCCAAGTTCCATCAGTATAATAAGACTTTTCTTCAAGAAACTTGACATCTCTAGATACTAATACCTTTTGTGATTCAGGATTATAACATTTATAACCCTTTTGAGTAGAGGAGTAGCCTATAAACATCGCCCTAGTATTCTTTTCTTCCAACTTATTTCTCCTTTCTCCTGGTACTAAGACAAAGCACAAGCAACCAAAAACTTTCAAGTGATCAATATGTGGTTTGGTTTTATTTAGTACCTCATATGGTGAGATGTCATCAAGAACTTTAGTGGGTAGTCTATTTATTATGTAGCACGCCGTGAGTACTGCATCACCCCAAAACTTTTTAGGTACATGTCTATAAAACATTATAGACCTAGCAACCTCCATAAGGTGTCGGTTCTTCCTCTCAGCTACCCCATTCTGTTCAGGGGTATAAGAGCAACTAGTTTGATGAAGAATTCCATACTTAAGTAGATAATCTCTTAATGCTTTGCTTGTGTACTCTCCTCCATTATCTGTTCTAAAAAGCTTAATCTTTGCATTATACTGATTAGTAATATAAGAATGAAAGTTAATAAAGGCCTCTAGAACTCTATCTTTGGAAGGTAACAAAGTAATCCAGGTATACTTAGACTTTTCATCTATAAAAGTAACAAAATATTTTTGTTGTTCTCTAGAGACACAAGGAGCTGTCCACACATCAGAATGAATAAGATCAAAACAGTAATCATATGTATGAGAAGAACTAGGAAAAACCGTTCTACAATGTTTACCAAGAATGCAAGCTTCACATTCACTTTGATTAAAAGAAATATTAGGAAACACCAATTCAAGAGCTTTAAAATGTGGATGACCTAACCTAGCATGCCACAATGTTCCATCTTTGAGCTCATTATTACTAGACAAGCAAGAACCTAAACTAGAAGATAGATCAGTAAGAATGTAAAGGTCGTCCTTAGTGCCGCCTCTGCCAAGCACCCTCTTTGTTTCAATATCCTGAAAACAACACTCATTAGGACTAAAGATCACATTACAATTCAAATCATTTGTAGCTCTCTTTACAGAAACCAAGTTAGATGTGAATGATGGCATATAAAATGCTTTACTATCTTTTTCAAACAACCTTAGATTACCTATTCCTTTAATTGGGATTTTGGTTCCATTAGCAATAACAACATTCCCTAAGGCAGGTTCTAGATTGTTTATCAAGTTTATATCACTAATCATATGATGAGATGCTCCTGAATCTACTATTAATGGTTTGCTAATAGTATGAACATTATAAGAAGCATGAAGTGATTGTCCAACAACTTTACCAGATGTTTCTTGTAGAGCTTTAATGATGGCATCAAGGTCCGATTTTGTAACATACTCTTGACCGGATGATGTTGATGCAACCTGTACTTATTTTCCTGATCTCTGGCCAATTTCAAAAGTATTGTTAGCCTGAGAGACATGTAATGGAACACTTACTTGGTTCCCTCGTCCGGATAAGTTGTTTCTGAAGTTGGTCACTCTATTAGCATCACGCCATCTAGGAATAGAAGTAGGTTTCAGATGTGGGTGAAGAGTCCAGCATTGATCCTTATGATGTCCCTTCTGTTTGCAATGAGCACAAACCGCATTTCTCTTGTCATCCCTTTTGAAGAAGCTCTTGTTTGCAGTTACTAAGTCTCCTTTGCTCCCAAACAAACCATGAGACCCCTGTTCCTTTTGGACCTTTGCGCATACATCTTCCAAACTTGGCAACTTATCTTCACGCAATAGGTGTTTAATCAAATCGGCATAGCTGGAGTTTAAAGTCATCAAGAGCCCAAAGACTTTGTCTTGTTCCCTTCTCTCATGAAGGATCATCGGATCAGTAGTAGCCGGTCTTAACATCTCCAACTCAGCCCAAAGTGCTCTAAAAACCCCAAAATGCTTGGTGAATTCAACCTCATCTTGTCTTAACTCATTTATAGACTTCTTGACTTCAAAAATCCTCATGAGATTTGAGGTATTGCCATAGACATTTTGAAGAGTGTCCCATAAGTCCTTAGCATTCTCACAATAAGAATAGGCTTCTAATAGGGACTTCTCAAGAGAATTTTGTATGATGGAGAGAACCATCTGATCTTCTTGGAAACATTTCCCTTCTTCCTCAGTTTGAGCGGCCTGATCCTCCAGAACCTCTCCTTCTATTCCAACATTTGGAGTTCTACCATGAAGAATGTGAGACCATAAGCCCCTACTACATAGAGTCGTCTTCATTGTCCTAGTCCAAAGAAGATAATTTGCTCCTTTGAGAATAATTGGAGCCATAACTAGTTGTTTTTGAAACTCCATAATAACACCTTGGAGGCGTGAACCACAAGATAACAAGCTGTTCTAAACAACTCTTAACCACTTGTAAACCGACCAAACAGCTTCCTATTTTGCAAATAGGAATAATCCAATCACTAAGAATGATCCAAGATTAGACTAAATCTCATGCAACAATCAAATTCCAGTTCCCGCCAATTTCAATTTGAAAAATTGCGATTCCTTATCCAACAAGAAACCCTTCCTTGAAGTCGAATAATCACTGGATTTCAATCAAACTTCCTGAACCCCTTAACAAGATACTAAACACAGATTTGATCGTCGAAGATTGGAGAAGGTTCGAAGAAATTTGAAGAATCAAAGAAGAATATCCAGGAGATGACTAAAAACAGAGCCTACTTCGAGAACAGAGCAAAGGGAGTACCAAACATGCAAAGGGGCGAAGCGGACCTCTCGATTCTTCAAATAGACTCAATAAACTTGAGATTTGAGTTTGGAAACGCGTGATTTGGTGAAGAATTGAAGGAGAAAAGGTTGTTACACGGTGAAGAACTCGCGGCGAAGTCGATCGCGCCACCGTCGGAAGCAAAGATTGATAACTTTTGATTCTGTCAACCAAATTTCGTGATTCCACCTGGGATGTGATCAGAATTCGCCGGAGAATAATCCTGTCGTGATTTGATGAAGATTTGAATGAGATTCGATCGTTGTTGGATGAAGAACTCACGGAGGAGACGATCGCGACACCGTACGGGCAAGAAGTTGACAACTCTTGATTCCGTCGACCAAATTTTGTTATTCCACCGGGGTTATGATCAGAGTTCGCCGGAGAATAACCTTTGAGAAAGAAGTTTGCAAAAGAAGATCAAGACTTCCCAAGAAACGTGACAGATGATCGGAGGACATCGCGGCGTGGTTAGTTTGAAAGGTTGTAGTGAGATATTGAATCAAAGATCGAATAATATGCAGGAAACCTGCTCTGATACCATGTAAGATTTGAAGAATGATGAAGATTATTGAAGAATGGTGAAAGATTGATATCGAATGCTAGAGAGAATGTGAGAGAGAATTGTGAATGAAAGAGTTTTGAGAATAGAGTAGTATTGAATTAATTCGAAAATGTGGAGTACAAGGGTATTTATAGGTGATTACATGATGTGTTAATCACACTTAATACACACGCCTACTCTTATTTACCTAGGTGATTACATGACTAATCTAACATACATGATTAATCTAACAAGTACACCCTTGTATTCTTCCAATTGTCAGCTGGGAACTTCTGCCTTGTACTTCTTCTGAGAGCCACAGGTTGATTTGTTTCTTCCTCTAAAGCGGCTTGTACAAGATTAGGTTGATCCCTTTGTTGGAATGAAGAAGAATGATGAATGTATTTGAGTGATATGTTGGCGTCAGCTCTGTATGTATATCTTAGACTTGTGTAGGTTAATGATAAGTGTATCTCTGTATCCAAACAAGTCTAGAATAGGATTAGTATAAATAGATGTCTTTCACTCAATTTGTAAGTATGAAAATCATTTTTCTAAAATCTAATAATAAAATCATTCTCTTTTCTCTCAATCTCTCTCAATCTCTAAATCTCTAATTCTCTTAAACATCAAAATCTTTCATGGTATCAGAGCCAGGTTTGAATCAATCTGGCATTCTTCTTCAACAAGTTATCGAATTCTTATTCATCAAAGTCATAAAGATTACTTCGACCTCACGCTTTCGAGAAATCGCGAGACTATCCACAGTTCATCGTGCTCCTGCTGAAAGATCTCAAGTCTTCTGATTAAATTCATCATCTGGATCTTCTCTTCGGCTCTGTCTGTTGATAATTCCGTTGATTTCATCAAATTTAGTTGAGAAAATCGGAAGTTCTCATCATCTGATCACGAGGGTTCTTCGACGATCTTCACCATAAGTCTCTGGGTTTTTAAGGAGCTCAATTTCTTTGATTCTTCATCAAATCTTGCGTTTTCAAAGTTGAAACTCAAGATTAATAGGTCTAGTAGATGAATCGAGAGGTCATTGTTACTCCTTTACAAGTTTTGGTACTTCCTTGATCTGTTACTTGGAATCGCCTCTGTTCTTCATCAGCATCGGAAGGTGCTATAGATTTTAGTAGAGTAATGAAGATTTGAGAGAGAATCAAAGAGGAGATTGAGAGAGAAGAAGAATGATTTGTATTGTAAAATGAAAAGTATATCTCGAAATGAACTGAGTACAAGAGTATTTATAGGTGACCATATGATGTTAATCACACCTGATACATGCGTAATACTCACTTAGAAACCCTAATACAATTTCTAATCTAACACTCCCCCTCAAGCTTAACCATGATGAATGGGTAAGCTTGGACAACATATAGGAGATCACCTCATTAAAAACCTCAAGGTGTAAAACCCAAAATGGGACAAAAACAACTCTGAGGGAAAAAGAGTATGACTCCTATAGTAAGAGGATTACCCAGGAATTCCAGTTAGTCCAAGTCTTGGCAGAATAGACTCACACACCTTAGGAGTGGCCGCCTTAGTAAAAATATCTGCCAATTGATTTGAGCTTCTTGTATAACAAGGTAGAACAATTCCCTGTTCAACAGCCTGTCTTACTTTGTGGCAATCCACTTCAATGTGTTTAGTCCTCTCATGAAACACTGAATTTGAAGCTATATGGATAGCTGCTTGATTGTCACAATGCATAGTGATAGGTCTTGAATCTTCAATTTGCAAGTCTTTAAGAACAGCTTTGATCCAGATTAGTTCATTTGTGAGTTTCTTCATGGCTCTATACTCAGCTTCAGCACTGGAACATGAGACCACCTTTTGTTTCTTGGTCTTCCAAGTCACCAGATTACCTCCCACAAAGGTACAATAGCCTGTTGTTGATCTTCTATCATTCCTATCTCCAGCCCAATCAGCATCACAATAACCTACTATATCTGTGCTTTTGTTGCAACCCATCCATATGCCATGATCAAAAGTGCCTTTCAAGTACCTTAGCACTCTCTCTAACATCTCCCAGTGCTTAACAGTTGGTGATTGCATGTGTTGGCTCACCTGGTTTACTGCAAAACAAATATCAGGTCTAGTAAGTGTAAGATAGATAAGCTTACCTACCAATCTCCTATATTGTTTTGGATCTTCATAAAGCGAATCTTCAGCCTCCCCTTCAGTAGCCGCCTTGTAGCCATCTTCAATAGGTGTGCTAATAGGTTTTACCTCCTTCTTTCCTGTTTCATTCAACAATTCTAACACATACTTCCTTTGGGATAAAAATAAACCCTCTTTAGACCTACATATTTCAATACCTAAGAAATACTTCATCAAACCAAGATCCTTAATGTCAAACTTAGACTTGAGATATGACTTAGTCTCTTGAATACCTTCCTTGTCACTACCAGTAATAATAATGTCATCAACATAGACTAATACCACAATTATACCTAAACAACTAGGAAAAGTAAACAAGGTATGATCAACTTCAGATCTTCTAAAACCTCTATCTCTTAAAGTCATACTAAGTTTATGATACCAGGCTCTAGGGGATTGTTTTAATCCATAGATAGCTTTCCTTAATCTCAGGACATTTTTATCAACCACTAAACCTTCTAAACCAGGAGGTGGCTTCATGTACACTTCTTCCTCTAGCTCTCCTTGAAGAAAGGCATTCTTCACATCCATCTGCCACAACTCCCATTCAAGATTAGTAGCAAGAGAAAGAACAATTCTTACAGTGTGAAACTTAGCCACAGGAGCAAATGTATCTCCAAAGTCTTCACCATATGTTTGAGTGAAGCCTCTTGCTACAAGTCTGGCCTTATACCTTTCAATCTCACCATTACTATTATATTTAATAGTAAACACCCATTTAGAGCTTATTGCTTTCTTACCCTTAGGCAGGTATGATTCATCCCAAGTGTGATTTCTTATCATGGCTTCTATTTCATCTTGTACAGCATCTCTCCATTCTTTCAATTCCATAGCCTCCTCATATGTGTTAGGAATTTTATTCTGATCTAAAGAACTTATGAATACCTGATGTTCCTTAGGAAAATGAGCAAATGAGCATGTAGCTTGAATAGGATGTGCTACTGCTTGAGCATTGTAGTAGACCCTAGTGTTGATCCAGTTGGCAGGATCTTTCCTTATCCTTGTGCTACTTCTTAACACTTGAGGAGATTCAACAACTGCCACTTCATCATCGGTTTCAGCTCCTGTAACATGTAACTCCTGGTCATAGGCTTGATCATGAACTTCTGGCATACTTACATTCTCCCCCTCATGGTCATGACTAGGACCTGCGCTTGAAGAGTCCGGATTAAACTCCCCCTGGCCACTACCTTGTCTCATACTTTGACCACTTGTGGCCGGTTGATGTAAATCAGGAGTCCCACTAGTCTCCTGATCAACTTGAACATGCGCCTGTGCTGGTCCAGAAGCTATAGGCCTGGAAATGTTAAAACTTTCCAACAACTTTTGAAGATATTCATTCCTATCAGTATTAGAATCAGATAAACTCTTTATGTTTTCCCAAGTTCCACCATTATAGAAACACTGATTTTCCATAAACTTCACATCTCTGGAGATTAAAATCTTTTGCAATTCAGGATCATAACACTTATAACCTTTTTGTGTTGATGAGTACCCTAAAAACACTGCTTTTGTACTCTTCTCATCCAGTTTATTCCTTCTTCCACCTGATACTAAAACATAGCAGACACAACCAAATACTTTCAAATGTTCAAGGTGAGGTTTAGTACCATTAAGTACCTCAAATGGTGAGATATCATGAAGAACTTTAGTAGGTATCCTGTTGATCAGATAGCAAGCTGTGAGAACAGCATCTCCCCAAAACTTCTTTGGTACATTCCTATGGAACATTATCGACCTTGCCACTTCCATTAAATGGCGGTTTTTATTTTCAGCCACCCCATTCTGCTCTGGTGTGTATGGGCAGCTTGTTTGATGAAGAATACCATACTTGAGAAGATAATCCCTAAATGCTTTGCTTGTATATTCCCCTCCATTGTCTGTCCTAAACACTTTAACCTTAGCATTATAATGATTAGTAGCATATGAATGAAAGTTAATGAAGGCTTCTAAAACTTTATCCTTAGAAGGAAGCAATGTAATCCAAGTATATTTAGACTTTTCATCTATAAAGGTGACAAAATATTTTTGTTGTTCTCTAGATGCATAAGGAGCAGTCCAAACATCAGAATGTATGAGTTCAAAACAGTGATCATATGAATGTGTAGAATTAGGAAAGACAACTTTGCAATGTTTACCAAGAATGCAAGCTTCACACTCCTTTTGATTAAACGAAATGTTTGGGAAAATCAGTTCAAGAGCTTTAAAGTGGGGATGGCCTAGTCTAGCATGCCATAAAGTTCCATCCAAAAATTCATTATTACTACTCAAACAAGAACCTAAACTAGAAGTAGAAAGATCTCCAAGAATGTATAGATCATCCTTTGTGCCTCCTCTTCCAAGTACTCTTTTGGTGTCAATATCCTGAAAACAACACTCATTAGGTCCAAAAATCACATGACAATTCAAATCAGTTGTTGCCCTTTTAACAGACACAAGATTAGATGTAAAAGATGGCATAAAGAATGCTTTACTTGTTAGATTAATCACCTAGGTAAATAAGAGTAGGCGTGTGTATTAAGTATGATTAACACATCATGTAATCACCTATAAATACCCTTGTACTCCACATTTTCGAATTAATTCAATACAACTCTATTCTCAAAACTCTTTCATTCACAATTCTCTCTCACATTCTCTCTAGCATTCGATATCAATCTTTCACCATTCTTCAATAATCTTCATCATTCTTCAAATCTTACATGGTATCAGAGCAGGTTTCCTGCATATTATTCGATCTTTGATCCAATATCTCACTACAACCTTTGAAACTAACCACGCCGCGAGGTCCTCCGATCATCTGTCACGTTTCTTGGGGAGTCTTGATCTTCTTTTGCAAACTTCTTTCTCAAAGGTTATTCTCCGGCGAACTCTGATCATAACCCCGGTGGAATAACGAAATTTGGTCGACGGAATCAAGAGTTGTCAACTTCTTGCCCGTACGGTGTCGCGATCGTCTCCTCCGTGAGTTCTTCATCCAACAACGATCGAATCTCATTCAAATCTTCATCAAATCACGACAGGATTATTCTCCGGCGAATTCTGATCACATCCCAGGTGGAATCACGAAATTTGGTTGACAGAATCAAAAGTTATCAATCTTTGCTTCCGACGGTGGCGCGATCGACTTCGCCGCGAGCTCTTCACCGTGTAACAACCTTTTCTCCTTCAATTCTTCACCAAATCACGCGTTTCCAAAGTCAAATCTCAAGTTTATTGAGTCTATTTGAAGAATCGAGAGGTCCGCTTCGCCCCTTTGCATGTTTGGTACTCCCTATTGAGCAAGGCAATGACTTGAGCATCACGGCTTGTCATCATATTAAGCAAGGCATTGACTTGGGAATCACGGCTTAGGCTGTGCAGTTCAAGAATCGCCAGGTACAGTGATGTGCAGCCCACTCTGAATTAATCTCATATGGCCTTGGTCCGCTTAGGAAAAGTTGTGACAATAAGGAAAGCTTCTAGAAGGAGAGTGAGGCTGCAAATGGAGTCACGGGTGGAGAAGACCGTTGCTGAGCAGTCACTTTCACACCTTGGGCCTGCTCCCATGTCACTTTCCTATTTGAATTTCTCTATGTAATCCTCTGCCTATATTAAGGTCAAATCCCATATTGTAAGAGATATACTTTTAGCAATAAACTCTTCACTTTATTCTTCCTGTCTTCTCCCTCATTCTTCTTGTCGAGCTTCACCATGAAACTCATCTAATCTCTCCTCTTACTTCCGCAAATTCAACATGGTATCAGAGCAATCTTGATCCATAATCTCCTTTATACTCCTTCATACTCTTTAACACTCCTTCATACTCTTTAACACTCTTTAACACTCCTTCACCTCACGCCATTAGCCTCCTTACTCAAGAACACTCAAATTCTGGGCTCATCCGCTATTGACCAGTGGTTAATAGCAAAGTTTCTCCAAAATCTTCCCTAACTCACTTCGAATTCTCTCTAGGTGTGTAACATACATACCGACTCTTCAAATAAACTTTCCTTATCTTACTCACTCTGAGATTGTAACAATCCTCAAACATCCATTTAGTGTTGAGTTGTGAGAAGATAGGACTGGTTATTTCTTGAGATTATCCACCATTCTGTTCAATTCATCTCTCCATCTTCATCCTCCTTCAAACCGTTTTCTTAAAAACCCAGCCATCTCTCTTTAACCGCTGGACAATAGTATTAACCAGTGGTCCATAATCTTGAAATTTGAAATCCAGAAAGAACCGCCATGGAGAGCAACAAACAACTCGTCATTCCCATCATCTTGAAGGGACAGAACTACTTGCTGTGGTCTAGGACAGCAAGGACCGCGTTGTGCAGCCGCGGACTTTGGGAGCATACTCACAAAACTCTTGCCCCAAAGGAAGACTCCACAAATGAAGAAGAAACGGTTGCTCTAGCTGAAGAAACCAAATGGTTTCAAGAAGACCAAACCGTGTTGGCCATACTCCAAAGCTCCCTTGAAGTTTCCATCCTTGAAGCCTATTCCTATTGTGAAACCGCAAGGGATCTCTGGGAAACTCTCAAGAATGTGTATGGCAATGTGTCTAACTTGACTCGGGTATTTGAAATAAAGAGGTCCCTCACCACACTTAGCCAAGAAGATGGAGACTTCACTAAACACCTTGGCAAGTACCAAGCACTTTGGGCAGAACTAGAAGCCCTCAGGCCCAACACCATGGACCAAGCGGTCCTACTTGAGAGAAAAGAACAAGACCGTGTGTTTGGTCTCCTGCTCACCTTAAACTCCATGTATAATGACCTAATCAAGCACCTCCTCAGGTCAGACAAGCTCCCAAGCTTCGATGAAGTGTGTGCACAGATTCAAAAGGAGCAAGGTTCGCATGGTCTCTTTGGAGGAAGAGGTGAACTCCCTACAGCCAACAAGGTCATGTTCAGAAACGAAGATAAGCGAGCATGGATATGTGACCATTGCAAAAGAAAGGGACACAACAAAGGGCAGTGCTGGATTCTCCATCCCCACCTCAGACCAAGCACACCAAGGCCACCTACCAACCGCTTTCAAGGAGGGTCCAAGGCAAACCTTGGCCAGATAACACCCAATGAACCGGGACAAGCTGGTCCATCAAGAAGATATGAAGATGGGGCTGCTATGACCGCCAGTGTTAAAAACTCCTCTACACCATCTCCAAATGATGTAATGAGAAGATCGGACCTAGATGTCATTCTCCAATCCATTGCTTCCCTCAAGGAGTCTGGTATCTCTCTCTACTCTCATAGACCTAGTCAGGCTTTAGTTGTTGACTCAGGAGCTTCACACCACATGATTAGCAATCCTGATCTATTAAGCAATCTAGAACCGGCTCTAGGTAATGTAGAGATAGCTAATGGAACAAGAATACCGGTCAAAGGAATAGGCAACCTTAAGCTATTTGATAAAGAATCCAAAGCTCTGTTTATGCCTAGCTTTACTTCTAACTTATTATCAGTGAAAAAGGCTACTACTGACCTAAATTGTTATGCCATATTCAGTCCTAACAATGTTCACTTTCAGGATATTGAGAGCATGAGACTGCTTGGGAGAGGAGTAGCCAAAGATGATCTATATATCCTGGAAGACACTTCTCTTAGTAGTTCACCACCTGTTTCTTTTAATTCATGTTTTTCGGTTAAGCTTGATGCAATGTGGCATGCTAGGTTAGGTCACCCTCATTTTCGTGCACTAAAGCTTATGCTACCCAATGTTTCTTTTGAGAATTCTAGTTGTGAAGCTTGTATTCTAGGGAAACATTGCAAATCCGTTTTTCCTAAATCTACCACCATCTATGAAAAATGTTTTGATCTAATCCACTCAGATGTTTGGACCTCACCTTGCATATCTAGAGATAACAACAAATACTTTGTGACCTTTATAGATGAGAAGTCCAAATACACATGGCTCACCTTACTACCATCTAAAGATCGTGTGTTTGAGGCATTTACAAAATTTCAAAACTATGTTACTAACCATTATCAAGCTAATATTAAAATTTTGAGAACAGATAATGGAGGTGAATACATTAGCCATCAATTCAAGGAACACCTCTCTAAACATGGAATTTTGCACCAGACTTCTTGCCCATACAATCCACAGCAGAATGGCGTGGCCGAGAGAAAGAATAGGCATCTCATGGAGGTGGCCCGTTCCATGATGTTCCACACTAGTGTACCTAAACGTTTTTGGGGAGATGCGGTCATGACCGCTTGCTATTTAATCAACCGCATACCCACCAGGATCTTGGATGATCAATCACCGTTTCAGGTACTTAACAAAACTCCACCAGTGGTTGATCACCTTAGGGTATTTGGATGTGTGTGCTTTGTGTTGATTCCAGGAGAGCTAAGGAACAAGCTGGAAGCCAAAAGCACACGGTGTATCTTCATTGGGTATTCATCAAGTCAGAAAGGGTACAAGTGTTTTGACCCAACCACCAATAGAACCATGGTCTCCAGGGACGTAAGGTTCTTAGAGGAACAAGGATATCATGACAAACAGGACTGGGCCAGCCTGAAAGACCTTGCTAAGCCTTCCGATCAGGCAGCTAGCCTCCGGTTCCTCCTAGATCATCTGGACCATTATAGATCTACCCCACCATCAGGACAACACCCGCAGCCTTCACCTCCATCCGACCACACTCCTGCCGTGTCTAGCCATGAAGAGACCTCGGATTCACCAACTCCACATGTCGTGACTCACCCGGATCCTCCACAAGAGGACGGTCAGACCGTGGAGGCAGATGGAGAAGCTGGTCCACCAGCCCTTAGGTGAAGTAATAGACTGAGAAGAGATCCATCAAACTGGATCAACACCAGGGTGTACTATAATGCTCATGCCGTGGCCCATCCAGTTCAGGCAACATGCTCTCTTGCCCTTGTCCCATCTGATCATCAGGCCTTCCTTGGCAAAATTGAGAAAGACACCATTCCTTCGTCCTATGAGGAAGCCAAGCAACTGAAGGTTTGGCGAGATGCTGTTGCTGATGAAGTAGGGGCCATGGAACGAAACCACACATGGGACGAAACTATTCTACCTAAAGGCAAACGTGCGGTCAGTTCCAAGTGGGTGTTCACTATCAAGTACCAGAGTAATGGAGATATAGAACGCTATAAGGCAAGACTGGTCGCTCGTGGGTTCACTCAAACATACGGCCAGGACTATGGTGACACATTTGCACCGGTAGCTAAGCTCCCAACAGTGAGGGTTTATTGGACCGAGTGTGTACAAGGAGGAGTTGGTTCATGCCTAATGGTATGAGAAGGTTCGTGTGATAAGGGAAGCTTGAGTATAAGGAAGCGTGTGATAGTGATAAGCCTTCATGTAACGGCTCTATAAGCACACTCTCTTATCCCTAGTCTAGACAACCTATCATGTAACCTAGGAAGATTTCTATTTAAGGCTAAGCAGCCTCTCATTGTATGCACACACTAATAAAATCGATTTCCCCTATTATTTAATTCTCCTCTATACTTTATTCTTCATTCTTCATAAACTCTTACAAACTATCATGGTATCAGAGCAGTCTTAATCCTTTCTAACCTTCCGCAAATCTCTTATTCGTGTGCCTTCCTTTTTCTTGATTCTTCAAATCGTGTTATACTTGCAAGAAAACGCTTTCCTTGTGTTAATCATGTCTTAACCTATATTCTCTGAGATCAAAGATCCTCAAATCCATGGGAAATGAGTTGAATGAAGGCTAGACATGGTTATCACTTGCGTTTAGTTGTTTTTAAGCAAAAGTCTAAGATATCCGCCATTGATGCACGGATAAATCTCCCAAGGAGCTCCACTCAGCAGTAAAGATGGCTCCTTTCTTCATCTAAGAGGTGAAAGAAGCTTACCTCCGAGTGTCTGTTGTTGAGATTCGGTGGTCGGAGCAAGTCTAGAGCTCCTGCTCATCTTAAAAACTGCGTCCGCCATTGTTGTACGGTCCACCTCCTTAAAGACCGTGTCTTTCACGATTGAAGCCTCTTTTCTTTTCATCCCAAAGGTGCAAGGTTCTATCTTGTGGTCATCTGTGCCCTTAGAAGCAAGAAAGGAAGCATCTTTAGTTGGAACACAAGCGTGTCCGTACTCATCTTCCTCGGGAAGGGTTTTACAGTGTCCGTACAGTTTGGGTTCAAATCTTTAAGGCAGTCTTAGAGGAGTTGCTTTGGGTGTCTAGGGCGGTAACTAAGTATTTTGAACCATAAAACTTCATCTCTCCCGGTTCCAGCTGCTGAGGTTGCTCACTAGAAATCTTCAATGGAGAATACTAGGCCTATGGTTATCCCGGTTACTTTAAAGGGTCTCAACTACTTACTATGGTCCAGAATGGTGAAAACTACTCTCGGTGGTCGTGGACTTGGAATGCATCTTCTCCTAGACGAAGCACCACCAAAGGTATTCCAACAGGAGGATGGACAGGAGATTCTGGTTGTTGATGAAGAAAAATGGATTCAAGAGGATCAGTTTGTTCTGTCCATCATTCAGAGTTCACTTGATGGACCTATCTTGGAGGCATACTCGTATTGTGAGAGTGCTAGGGAGCTTTGGGAAACACTCAAGAAGGTGTATGGCAATACTACAAATCTAAGTAGGGTGTTCGAAGTAAAGAGAGCAATCAACAACCTCCACCAGGAAGACTTGGAGTTCACGGCACATTTTGGCAAATTTCGCTCTCTATGGGCCGAGCTTGAAATGCTGAGACCAAACTCTATTGACCCAGAGGTTCTCCTTGCAAGGCGTGAACAGGACAAGGTCTTTGGTCTCCTTCTCACCCTGAATCCAATGTACAATGACTTGATCAAACATCTTTTGAGGTCAGATAAGCTCCCATCTCTTGAAGAAGTATGCGCATACATCCAGAGGGAACAAGGTTCCCATGGGCTTCTAAATGGAAAGGGGGAGCTGGTGACAGCAAACAAAGGTGTATACTTCAAGCCAGATGATAGAAGAGGGTCATTTTGCGAACACTGCAAGAAGAAGGGCCATGGGAAGGACAAGTGCTGGATCCTCCATCCGCATCTCAAGCCATCCAAGTTCAGAGATGTCCGAGCCAACATTACCAAGGCTAAAACTGACCAGGGAACATCTTCACGCAATCCAGAAGGAGATGGAATGGCTGTAATCAATGCTCAAGCTGCACAAGTAGCTGATCAAGACCAGGTGGTAAAGCGGTCAGAACTTGATGCACTCATCAAAGCCTTGAAGGAAAGTTATGGTAATACTATGGGTTTCTCCTTTCATGCTTCTGCTCACACTATAAAATTGAATGATAAACCATTAGTGATTGACTCTGGTGCATCTCACCATATGATTAGCAATGTTGAATTGATTAGAGATATAGAACCGGCTAATGGTCATGTTGTTATTGCTAATGGAGATCGAATTCCAATTAAGGGAGTAGGAAACTTGAACCTATTTGATAGAAAGACTAGAGCCTTCTTTATGCCTGATTTTACCTCTAATTTAGTCTCTGTTCATAAAGCCACAAATGACTTGGATTGCAATGTTATCTTCACCCCTAATGATGTGAAGTTTCAGGATATTAAGACAAGCAAGATGCTTGGGAAAGGAATAACTAAGGATGGTCTCTATCTACTGAAGGAGGATCAGCCTTTATCTTCTGTTTTATCTTCTGTTTTATCTTCGGTTCCATGCTCTTTAGACTCTACTTCTGCTTATGCTAATAATGCGTTGTGGCATGCTAGATTAGGACATCCCCATTCTCGGGCTTTAAGCTTAATGTTGCCTAATGTTGTGTTTAAAAATGATGACTGTGAAGCTTGTATCTTAGGCAAACATTGCAAGTCTATTTTCCCTAAGTCTAAGACAGTTTATGCAAAATGTTTTGATCTTGTGCATTCTGATATTTGGACTGCTCCTTGCCTATCTAGAGAAAATCACAAATACTTCATCACCTTCATAGATGAAAAATCCAAGTACACTTGGCTAACTTTGATTCAATCTAAGGATAGAGCTTTAGAAGCCTTTGTGAATTTTCAGAACTATGTCACTAACCAATTCAATGCAAAGATTAAACTCTTAAGAACAGACAATGGTGGAGAGTATACCAGCAATGCCTTCAAAGACCATCTTTCCAAGCATGGCATTCTTCATCAGACGAGCTGCCCATACACACCACAGCAGAATGGTGTGGCCGAGAGGAAAAACCGTCATCTAATGGAAGTAGCAAGGTCCATGATGTTTCATTCCAAGGTTCCAAAGAGGTTCTGGGGCGATGCTGTGCTATCAGCTTGCTATCTCATTAACCGTATCCCTACAAGGATATTGGATGACATTTCCCCCTTTGAGGTATTGAACTCAACCAAACCTTTTATAGCTCACTTGAAAGTATTCGGTTGTGTGTGTTTTGTCTTGATTCCAGGAGGAAACAGAACAAAATTGGATGCTAAGAGCACAAGGGCAATGTTTATTGGGTATTCAACCACACAAAGAGGCTATAAGTGTTATGATCCAATAGCTCAGAAGGTTTTGGTGTCAAGGGATGTCAAGTTCATTGAACACCGAAGCTATTATGATAAGCAGAAATGGGATGACTTAGCCGATTTGTCTGATATCTCCATGGATCGTGCCACGAACCTTCGTAATATCATGGATCACCTTGGCATTCCATTCACTACGGCTGGTCCTGGTCCGGCTCCTGGTTCATGTCCTGTTCCGCAGAGTGATTCTAGTCCTTCACGCTCATCTTCCCATGACACTAACTCGTCTCAGCCTGGTCCTGACCCGTCCCGGCACATACCAAACATAGGAGCTACACTTGACCGTGAAGGGGGGACACTTGATGACCTTGAACATGATAGCCACGATCAAGTATCAGCACAGTCAGATGATAGCCAGTCAGATGATAGCCATGATCAAGTTGAAGAACCATCCGAGCAAATTCCATCCGAGCCAGTTCCATTTCTAAGGAGAAGTACAAGACTCAAGAAGGATCCATCAAACTGGGTGAATACAAGAGTGTACTACAATGCCAATGCAGTTGCTCATCCGACCCAAGTCGTCTGCTCCTTTGCTTCATTTCCTGAAGAACATAAGGTCTTTATAAGCAACTTGGATCAAGGACATATTCCTACATCGTATGAAGAAGCTAAGGAACTCAAAGTTTGGAGAGATGCTATAGGTGATGAGACAGGAGCCATGGAAAGAAATCATACATGGGATGAAGCTGTGCTGCCCAAGGGAAAGAAGGCCGTGAGTTCAAAATGGGTGTTTACAATCAAGTACAAGAGTAATGGGGAGATTGAAAGATATAAGGCAAGACTTGTAGCAAGAGGATTCACTCAAACCTATGGTGAAGACTTTGGTGATACCTTTGCTCCTGTAGCAAAATTACACACTGTGAGGATTGTGTTATCTCTAGCAACCAATTTAGAGTGGGATCTGTGGCAGATGGATGTGAGGAATGCATTCTTGCAAGGAGAGCTTGAAGAAGAGGTGTACATGCGACCACCTCCAGGCTTGGAAGGAATTGTTCAACCAGGTAAAGTCTTGAGATTGAGAAAGGCTATTTATGGTTTGAAACAATCGCCTAGAGCCTGGTATCACAAGTTGAGCATGACACTAAGGGATAGAGGATTCAGAAAGTCAGAAGCTGATCATACCCTTTTCACTCTTCCTAGCAAGTCAGGTATCATTGTGGTGTTGGTTTATGTGGATGATATCATTATCACCGGTGATGACAGGGAAGGAATTAGAGAAACCAAAACTTACCTTAAGTCTATATTTGATATTAAAGATCTAGGTCTGCTTAAGTACTTCCTAGGGATTGAGATATGTCGTTCAAAGGAAGGACTATTTCTATCTCAAAGGAAGTATACTCTTGATCTATTGTCTGAAACAGGGAAGTTAGATGCAAAACCGGCGACCACACCTCTGGAAGATAGCTACAAAGTTATCAGTAAGGGGGAGATTGAAGATCAATCATTCAATGACCCACAGCTCTACAGAAGACTAGTAGGTAAGTTAATCTATTTAACTCTCACCAGACCTGATTTGTGCTTCTCTGTGAATCAGGTTAGCCAGCACATGCAAGCTCCCAAGGTTCATCATTGGAACATGCTGGAAAGAGTTCTTAGATACTTGAGAGGAACTTCAGAGCAAGGAATTTGGATGGGAGCTAACAAAAGTTCAGAGATAGTGGGGTATTGTGATGCAGACTGGGCTGGAGATAGAGAAGACAGGAGATCCACGACAGGCTATTGCACCTTTGTTGGAGGCAACTTAGTCACATGGAAGACAAAGAAACAAAAGATAGTCTCCTGCTCCAGTGCTGAAGCTGAATACCGTGCCATGAAGAAACTCACTAATGAGCTAACATGGATCAAAGCCATTTTGAAGGACTTGGGAATTGAGACAACCAAGCCAATGACTATGCATTGTGATAACCAGGCAGCCATTCACATAGCCTCAAACTCGGTCTTCCATGAGAGAACGAAGCACATAGAGATTGATTGTCACAAAGTAAGACAAGCTGTGGAACAAGGGATAGTCCTACCATGCTATACTCGGAGTGTTGATCAGCTTGCTGACATCCTTACCAAGGCAACAACATCTAAGGTATATGAGTCCATCTTACCCAGACTTGGACTCATTGATATTGCTACTCCATAACTTCCCTAACCATAAGCAATCATACTCTTTTTCCCTTATGTGTGCTTTTATCCCATTGGGTTTTACACCATAAGGTTTTTAATGAGGTGGTTGTTTATGGTTTCCAAGCTAAGTTCTTCATCAGAATTTAGCTTGAGGGGGAGTATTGGACCGAGTGTGTACAAGGAGGAGTTGGTTCATGCCTAATGGTATGAGAAGGTTCGTGTGATAAGGGAAGCTTGAGTATAAGGAAGCGTGTGATAGTGATAAGCCTTCATGTAACGGCTCTATAAGCACACTCTCTTATCCCTAGTCTAGACAACCTATCATGTAACCTAGGAAGATTTCTATTTAAGGCTAAGCAGCCTCTCATTGTATGCACACACTAATAAAATCGATTTCCCCTATTATTTAATTCTCCTCTATACTTTATTCTTCATTCTTCATAAACTCTTACAAACTATCAGGGTTGTCCTCTCCCTAGCCACCAACTTGTCCTGGGATTTATGGCAAATGGACGTCCGCAATGCTTTCCTTCAGGGGGAGCTTGAAGATGAAGTTTATATGACACCACCCCCTGGCCTTGATAACATTGTGGCACCCGGCAAGGTTCTTCGGTTGAGAAAAGCCATTTATGGCCTTAAACAGTCTCCCAGGGCTTGGTATCACAAGCTTAGCTTTACCCTTAGGGATCATGGCTTCAGACGATCTGAGGCTGATCACACATTGTTCACCCTCCAAAATGACCAAGGTATAGTTGTTGTCCTCATCTATGTAGATGATCTTATCATCTCCGGGGACAACCAGGTTGGTATTCAACATACTAAATCCTTTCTCAAATCCACCTTTGATATCAAAGACTTAGGGGAACTAAAGTATTTTCTTGGAATTGAAGTATGCCGCTCCTTGACAGGCCTTTTTCTTTCCCAACGAAAATACATTACTGATCTTCTCACTGAGACAGGTTATCTAGACGCCAAACCAGCCAAGTCACCTGTAGCAGATGACTACAAGGTCATTCGAGAGGGGGAGAATGCAGCTGAACTCTATGAAGATGTTGCACAATACAGACGGCTTGTAGGTAAGTTAATATACCTGACTATCACCAGACCTGATCTATGCTTTGCTGTGAATCAGGTCAGTCAGCACATGAAGACTCCTACAAAACATGACTGGAACATGGTTGAGAGGATCTTGCGGTACCTTAAAGGAAGCTTAGACCGTGGCATCTGGATGGGCAAGAACCAGGACACAGAAATAGTTGGGTACTGTGACGCAGACTGGGCTGGAGATAGAGTTGATAGGAAGTCCACAACCGGATATTGCACCTTCATAGGAGGCAACTTGGTCACTTGGAAGACCAAGAAGCAGAAAGTGGTGGCATGCTCAACAGCTGAAGCAGAGTACCGTGCAATGAGGAAATTAACAAATGAATTGACATGGCTGAAGGCACTCCTCAAGGATCTCAACATTGATCAAGACACTCCAATTACTATGCACTGTGACAACCAAGCAGCCATCCACATTGCAACCAACTCAGTCTTCCATGAAAGAACCAAGCACATAGAGGTGGATTGCCACAAAGTCAGGGAAAAGATTGAAGAAGGAGTGATCCTTCCTTGTTACACAAGGAGTGAAGACCAATTGGCTGACATCTTCACCAAGGCTGCCAGCTCCAAAGTTTGCTCTCACATATACAGCAAGCTTGGGCTGATAGACCTTCCACAGCCGTGATCTAGCCTTCCCTAATCCATAAACATCATACTCTTTTTCCCTCATCATAGTTTTCTCCCACAGTGGTTTTTCTATGATGAGGTTTTTAATGAGGTGGTGCCTTATGGATTTCCAAGCTTAGCCTCTCCAATGCTAAGCTTGAGGGGGAGTATTGAGCAAGGCAATGACTTGAGCATCACGGCTTGTCATCATATTAAGCAAGGCATTGACTTGGGAATCACGGCTTAGGCTGTGCAGTTCAAGAATCGCCAGGTCCAGTGATGTGCAGCCCACTCTGAATTAATCTCATATGGCCTTGGTCCGCTTAGGAAAAGTTGTGACAATAAGGAAAGCTTCTAGAAGGAGAGTGAGGCTGCAAATGGAGTCACGGGTGGAGAAGACCGTTGCTGAGCAGTCACTTTCACACCTTGGGCCTGCTCCCATGTCACTTTCCTATTTGAATTTCTCTATGTAATCCTCTGCCTATATTAAGGTCAAATCCCATATTGTAAGAGATATACTTTTAGCAATAAACTCTTCACTTTATTCTTCCTGTCTTCTCCCTCATTCTTCTTGTCGAGCTTCACCATGAAACTCATCTAATCTCTCCTCTTACTTCCGCAAATTCAACACTCCCTTTGCTCTGTTCTCGAAGTAGGCTCTGTTTTTAGTCATCTCCTGGATATTCTTCTTTGATTCTTCAAATTTCTTCGAACCTTCTCCAATCTTCGACGATCAAATCTGTGTTTAGTATCTTGTTAAGGGGTTCAGGAAGTTTGATTGAAATCCAGTGATTATTCGACTTCAAGGAAGGGTTTCTTGTTGGATAAGGAATCGCAATTTTTCAAATTGAAATTGGCGGGAACTGGAATTTGATTGTTGCATGAGATTTAGTCTAATCTTGGATCATTCTTAGTGATTGGATTATTCCTATTTGCAAAATAGGAAGCTGTTTGGTTGGTTTACAAGTGGTTAAGAGTTGTTTAGAACAGCTTGTTATCTTGTGGTTTACGCCTCCAAGGTGTTATTATGGAGTTTCAGAAACAACTAGTTATGGCTCCAATTATTCTCAAAGGAGCAAATTATCTTCTTTGGACTAGGACAATGAAGACGACTCTATGTAGTAGGGGCTTATGGTCTCACATTCTTCATGGTAGAACTCCAAATGTTGGAATAGAAGGAGAGGTTCTGGAGGATCAGGCCGCTCAAACTGAGGAAGAAGGGAAATGGTTCCAAGAAGATCAGATGGTTCTCTCCATCATACAAAATTCTCTTGAGAAGTCCCTATTAGAAGCCTATTCTTATTGTGAGAATGCTAAGGACTTATGGGACACTCTTCAAAATGTCTATGGCAATACCTCAAATCTCATGAGGATTTTTGAAGTCAAGAAGTCTATAAATGAGTTAAGACAAGATGAGGTTGAATTCACCAAGCATTTTGGGGTTTTTAGAGCACTTTGGGCTGAGTTGGAGATGTTAAGACCGGCTACTACTGATCCGATGATCCTTCATGAGAGAAGGGAACAAGACAAAGTCTTTGGGCTCTTGATGACTTTAAACTCCAGCTATGCCGATTTGATTAAACACCTATTGCGTGAAGATAAGTTGCCAAGTTTGGAAGATGTATGCGCAAAGGTCCAAAAGGAACAAGGGTCTCATGGTTTGTTTGGGAGCAAAGGAGACTTAGTAACTGCAAACAAGAGCTTCTTCAAAAGGGATGACAAGAGAAATGCGGTTTGTGCTCATTGCAAACAGAAGGGACATCATAAGGATCAATGCTGGACTCTTCACCCACATCTGAAACCTACTTCTATTCCTAGATGGCGTGATGCTAATAGAGTGACCAACTTCAGAAACAACTTATCCGGACGAGGGAACCAAGTAAGTGTTCCATTACATGTCTCTCAGGCTAACAATACTTTTGAAATTGGCCAGAGATCAGGAAAAGAAGTACAGGTTGCATCAACATCATCCGGTCAAGAGTATGTTACAAAATCGGACCTTGATGCCATCATTAAAGCTCTACAAGAAACATCTGGTAAAGTTGTTGGACAATCACTTCATGCTTCTTATAATGTTCATACTATTAACAAACCATTAATAGTAGATTCAGGAGCATCTCATCATATGATTAGTGATATAAACTTGATAAACAATCTAGAACCTGCCTTAGGGAATGTTGTTATTGCTAATGGAACCAAAATCCCAATTAAAGGAATAGGTAATCTAAGGTTGTTTGAAAAAGATAGTAAAGCATTTTATATGCCATCATTCACATCTAACTTGGTTTCTGTAAAGAGAGCTACAAATGATTTGAATTGTAATGTGATCTTTAGTCCTAATGAGTGTTGTTTTCAGGATATTGAAACAAAGAGGGTGCTTAGCAGAGGCGGCACTAAGGACGACCTTTACATTCTTACTGATCTATCTTCTAGTTTAGGTTCTTGCTTGTCTAGTAATAATGAGCTCAAAGATGGAACATTGTGGCATGCTAGGTTAGGTCATCCACATTTTAAAGCTCTTGAATTGGTGTTTCCTAATATTTCTTTTAATCAAAGTGAATGTGAAGCTTGCATTCTTGGTAAACATTGTAGAACGGTTTTTCCTAGTTCTTCTCATACATATGATTACTGTTTTGATCTTATTCATTCTGATGTGTGGACAGCTCCTTGTGTCTCTAGAGAACAACAAAAATATTTTGTTACTTTTATAGATGAAAAGTCTAAGTATACCTGGATTACTTTGTTACCTTCCAAAGATAGAGTTCTAGAGGCCTTTATTAATTTTCATTCTTATATTAATAATCAGTATAATGCAAAGATTAAGGTTTTTAGACAGATAATGGAGGAGAGTACACAAGCAAAGCATTAAGAGATTATTTACTTAAGTATGGAATTCTTCATCAAACTAGTTGCTCTTATACCCCTGAACAGAATGGGGTAGCTGAGAGGAAGAACCGACACCTTATGGAGGTTGCTAGGTCTATAATGTTTTATAGACATGTACCTAAAAGGTTTTGAGGTGATGCAGTACTCACGGCGTGCTACCTAATAAATAGACTACCCACAAAAGTTCTTGATGACATCTCACCATATGAGGTACTAAATAAAACCAAACCACATATTGATCACTTGAAAGTTTTTGGTTGCTTGTGCTTTGTCTTAGTACCAGGAGAAAGGAGAAATAAGTTGGAAGAAAAGAGTACTAGGGCGATGTTTATAGGCTACTCCTCTACTCAAAAGGGTTATAAATGTTATAATCCTGAATCACAAAAGGTATTAGTATCTAGAGATGTCAAGTTTCTTGAAGAAAAGTCTTATTATACTGATGGAACTTGGGAAACAATCAAGAATTTGTCTAATTCTAGTACTGATACTAATGCCTATCTTATAAAATTGTTGGAAAGTTTTGATGTTTCTAGGCAGTCTAGATCAGGGCATGAACAGACTCAAAGTTCTCAAGAAGGAGTACCTTCTTCTCAACATGAACCAGTGGTACCACCTACTGCGCACGTACCAACTCAAAGTGATCATGAGTCGGCAGCATCTGATCATGGAACAATGGGACTGGGACACGGCCTTGATGGAGAGGGGGAGTATCCTCAAAGTAGTTCGTCAAATGTGCATCCTAGTCTTGCTCATGAGGGGGAGAGTGTACCAGCTGGTCCTGATCAAGTCTATGATCATGAAGTAGCGGTTGTTGAATCACCTCAAGTATTAAGAAGAAGTACAAGGATAAGGAGAGATCCGGCAAACTGGGTCAACACTAGGGTCTACTACAATGCTCAAGCAGTAGAACATCCTATACAAGCTGTGAGAATTAAAAGAATGATGAATTCGATTGTAGAGAGAATGAGAGAGAATTGAGAGTAAGAGTTTTAAGAATGAAAAAGAATGAACTTGTATCTTTTGAATTGTTATGTACAAGGAGTATTTATAGGCAATTACAAGAGATGTTTAATAACCTAAACACACGCCTAATCTAGTTCTTATACATTCCTAAATCTAACACTCCCCCTCAAGCTTAACTATGATGAATGGTTAAGCTTGGACAAACTACAGGTGATCACCTCATTAAAAACCTCAAAGTGTAAAACCCAATTGGGACAAAAACAACTTTGAGGGAAAAAGAGTATGATTCCTCTAGTTAAGGGACTCACTCAGCAATGCTTGTCAAACCAAGTCTTGGCAAAATGGACTCACACACCTTTGAAGTTGCGGCTTTAGTGAAAACATCTGCCAATTGATCAGAACTTCTTGTATAGCATGGTAAGACTATTCCCTGTTCAACCGCCTGTCTTACCTTATGGCAATCTACTTCAATGTGCTTGGTCCTCTCATGGAATACTGAGTTTGAAGCTATATGAATGGCTGCTTGATTGTCACAATGCATAGTGATAGGCCTTGAATCTTCAATTTGTAGATCCTTGAGAACAGCCTTGATCCAGATTAGTTCATTTGTAAGTTTCTTCATGGCCCTATACTCAGCTTCAGCACTAGAACATGAAACCACCTTCTGTTTCTTGGTCTTCCAAGTCACAAGATTTCTTCCCACAAAAGTACAATAACCGGTTGTTGATCTTCTATCATTCCTATCACCAGCCCAATCTGCATCACAATACCCTACTATATCTGTGTTTTTGTTGCAGCCCATCCAAATTCCATGATCATAAGTACCCTTCAAATATCTGAGAATCCTTTCCATCATTCGCCAATGATAGACCTTGGGCTCTTGCATTTGCTGGCTAACCTGGTTTACTGCAAAACAAATGTCAGGTCTAGTAAGAGTAAGGTAAATAAGTTTACCTACCAGCCTCCTATATAGCTTTGGGTCTTCATAAGGTTCTTCTTCAAGCTCCCCCTGACTTGCGGTTTTATACCCATCTTCCAGTGGTGTACTAACTGGTTTAGCTTCCATTTTTCCTGTTTCTTTCAACAATTCAAGAGTATACTTTCTTTGGGATAAGAATAATCCTTCTTTAGATCTACAAATTTCAATTCCTAAGAAATATTTCATTAGACCAAGATCTTTAATATCAAACTTTGACTTAAGGTAGGTCTTAGTTTCTTGAATACCCTCCTTATCACTACCTGTGACAATGATATCATCAACATACACTAGAACCACAATGATACCTGAACAACTAGGTAGAGTAAAGAGTGTGTGATCAACCTCAGATCTTCTGAAACCTTTATCCCTTAATGTCATGCTCAATTTGTGATACCAAGCTCTTGGGGATTGTTTCAATCCATAAATTGCTTTTCTTAATCTCAAAACACCACCATCATTCACTAAACCTTCCAAGCCAGGAGGTGGTTTCATGTATACTTCCTCTTCTAATTCTCCTTGAAGGAATGCATTCTTTACATCCATCTGCCACAAATCCCATTCAAGGTTAGTAGCAAGAGAAAGTACAACCCTTACCGTGTGTAGCTTAGCAACTGGCGCAAATGTGTCTCCAAAGTCTTCACCATATGTTTGAGTGAAGCCTCTTGCAACAAGCCTAGCCTTATACCTCTCAATTTCACCATTACTCTGGTACTTAATAGTAAACACCCATTTGGAACTTACTGCTTTCTTTCCTTTTGGCAAAAATGATTCATCCCAAGTATGATTTCTTATCATAGCCTCTATTTCATCTTGAACAGCATCTCTCCATACCTTCAATTCCATAGCTTCCTCATATGTGTTAGGAATTTGATTTTGATCTAAAGAGCTTATGAATACCTGATGTTCCTTTGGAAAATGAGCAAATGAACAAGTGGCTTGGATAGGATGTCCTTCTGCTTGGGCATTATAGTAGACCCTAGTATTAATCCAGTTGGATGGATCTTTCCTTACCCTAGTACTCCTTCTTAGCACTTGAGGAGATTCAACAACCACCACCTCATGTTCAGTATCATCTCTATCTTTTTGTACCTCACGGTCATAGGTGTGATCAGGCACACTCGGAAATTGAAGACTCACATTCTCCCCCTGCTGATCACAGCTAGGAACCATGGACGAAGAAGTATCTGGTACAGACTCCCCCTGGCCGTGACCATTCCTATTTTGTGCCGTGCTAGACTCAGCTTCATTCATAACAGAATCATTTCTTTCATGTATTTGTTGAGATGGTCCTGAAGCAGAAGAAGGGGGTGATCTTATGTTGGAACTTGGAGCTCTTGCCGGTTCAGATGTTGGTTTCCTACAAACATCAAAACTTTCCAACAACTTTCTAAGGTAAGCATTACTATCAGTACTAGAGTTAGTAAGATCCTTTATTGTATCCCAAGTTCCATTATTATAGAAAGACTTATCCTCTAAAAATTTCACATTTCTAGAAACTAAAACTCTTTGTGACTCAGGATCATAGCACTTATAACCTTTTTGAGTGGTAGAATAACCTGTTGAGATTTGCGGAAATAGATAGAGAAATAAGAGATTGTATGGTTGGAGATTAAGGAAGATTAGGCAAGATCATAAAAGAGTAAAACACAAAGATCATAAAATGCCATTAGAGAGGAGTAGAAAGGAAGATGTATTTCTTGTCTCAATTTGATTACAAGTGATGTGCTATTTATAGAGATACAAGGAAGGTGGAAGCTTGGCATGTGATTCAAGGGTGATAGTGACATGTCACAAACGGCTACAAGGTTCAAATTGCACCATCCACACGTGAATCACCTCTTTCTAGGCCACCAACAGCTCTCTTGCCCTTCTAGAAGGTTTCTTGTGGACTTGGACCTTTATGAAGATATTTGCACACATATGGGCTTCCTTCTCATACTCATGGACTCAATCTCATGTTATGTATCTGTGCACACTTGGGCTGCCTAATGTACCTCTGGTCCTGGGCCTTAACCTTCTGTCCTTCTGTCTGGGCCATTGCACTTTGTCTGGACAATGCAGCTTACGGATGGCCTTATTCTTCTGGCTATGATGGGCTGGGCTACCTTGTTCCTCTTCCTTGTTTGCATACGGCCTGGGCTGCCTTGGCCTTGGTTGGCCTTCTCTTGCAGGCTCAACTTCGCTCCTTTTATTTCCTCAGTCTAATACTCCCCCTCAAGCTTAGCATTAGTAGTTTAGTAATGTGCTAATGCTGAGCTTGAACATGGTCTGAGGTTGTCTTGACCTTGGCTTCCTTCCTTCTTTCTAATACTCCCCCTCAAGCTTGACCATAGGTGATCCAAGGATCAAGCTTGGAACTTTGAAGAACTCCCTCATTAAAAACCTTAGCATGGAAAACCCAGTGGGACAAAACCAAGCTAAGGGAAAAAGAGTGAAGCCTTCTCAGCCTAGGGATTGGCCAGTGAGTCTATGAGTCTTAGGATCATCTTGGTGGACTTCATAGACTCTGGATCATGGCCTCTTTGAATCAGCAAGTGAGAACTTCTTCCTTGCTTCACAAGTTTGAGTAGCTTGAAGCTTCTTCATAGACCAGTACTTATCTCCCCCTTTCTTCTGAACTCTTGTCTTTTAGAAGGTTAATAAATCCAGCTTTAGCACATAAGCTCCAAGCTGTACCTTGTATCTGTTTGGAATGTGGATGAAGAGTATCAGCCAAGTATGTCTGCTACTTCTGAACTTCTTTCACTTCATTCCTTCTTGTAAAAGCGCCCTTTCTTGCCTCTTCTATGTTGATACCACACTTGTATGCAACCTTAGCTCCAATTCATTTAGTCACGACAACTCCTTGGGTAGATTGGTTATCTTCTTGGCAGACATTCAGGCTTTGAGCTGATTCAACACATTCCATCTGCTTGACACTCCACTTGTGAGTTCTTCCAGCTTAATGGCCATTGGTTCTAATCTCAAGCTAATGTTGCATCTTTCTTCAACAGCTTCTTTGATATTTCTTCTCAGTAATCAATGTAGTGACTCTCTTCATTTTGAGGCTTAGCAGCTTCTCCAGAGGATAACCAGCACGCATCACCAAGTCTTCTAGGACCATTTGCGCAGTTTCTCTGAGAATAATACCAACACCTATGCTGATGTATCATCAACGCATTCTTGGACCAGACTTACATATCAACGACTTTAGAGCGAGTTGATATGTCTTCTTCAAGGCTGCAACTATCCTGTAGTATTAGTTACTCAAAACTTCTTTCTTGGCAGATCAGCCCAGGTTGTACCTTCTTGTACTTATTACTAAGTGTACTTTCTTCTTCTTCATTGGTGGGTGGCTTTCTCATGTTCTTAGACGCTTCTGAAGTCTAATCCAATAGGCTTCGCTTCATCTTCATGAAGTCTAAGGATTCTAGACAACTTTAGTAGTATCCAGTCTTGCAAATATCCGCCACCACCTTCTCTTTTGTTCCCAACATTGTCTGCCTCTTGTTTCTCAGAGTTCCCAGGATGAAGACCTCTGCCTTCTATGCTTTTTCAACTTCAAATACAATGTGCCTAGTTGGTCACATCTTTTAAGAATGCTTTTAAGAGTGCTCCTTGGTAGAATTTGAATTTGGTGCACCTTCAAGACAACTTCACTTCAGTGGAACACAAGCCTTTGCATTGTTTGCGCCTTTAGGTTCCTTGATCACAAATCAGATGGATGCTCATTTTCTCCCCTCCTCAAGCTTGACTCAGAGAATAGGGGTATGAGTCAAGTTTGAGAAGATGAGCATCAATGATCACCAATGATATTGGACCTCCTTTCTTCAGGAATGTGTTCTTGTTTGCGTTAGCTATGCTCTCCCACTTCAGTAATATACATTCTTTGATGTAGGCTCTGATAGGAGGAGGCTGATTCCACCTTCAAGATTATACACTCTCTGGTGTAGACTTTGATAGGTGGTGCTGATTCTTGTTGGTATTTGTATGCCAAGCCAATTCATGGCTTGACTGTCTTCTATATATGGCCTCCCATTTCTTCACTCAGGAGTATATCCTTGAGGGATAGGCTCTGATGTGTAATGTAGAGTGCCATTCTCGCCAATGTGTTTACTCCTTTAGTCCTTCATGATTTGGTGTTGCTTTGTATGAATCCATATTTGCCATCTTTTCTTTGAGGTTCTCATGGTCTCCTTTATCCTTAAACAAGTCATAAAGAAGAAGAATTTTAAGTATGCCATGAGGAATATCAAAGTTATAAATGTGCAATCTTAGAATTCACATAAGACAATAGCAAAGATCAATTGAACTAAAGTAATGAATTTCACCATTTAAAATGAGATAGAATTTATAGAGTATATAGAGTGAGTAACTAGAGTATAAGTAACCAAAGATTGCAAGAGATTGATTGAGTATAAGCAGAATTAAGAGAATTGAGAGAATGAGACTGAGAATGAGACAGCGAATTAAAAGGATCCCTTAAGGACTTTTGGATTCATCATGCTTCCTTATACTTTGAAAGTAAGGGAAAACATGGTTCACTTCCCTTAAGTGGTTTTGAAGAGGACTTTTGGATTCATCTTTGGTCCTAAATGCCAAGCATAGTTCACCAAGGTTCACTTCCCTCTTTTAAACAATTCTAAATCATAACTTTAATCAAATTTAGATAGATATGAGTTTAGAGATAGCCTTTTGACAAAGGCTTTGATACTAAGCCTTTGTGATTCTTCATTAGAGACTGATTGGAATGACTGAATTATTCTGGAATTTGAGGCTCCTCATGGATTGCTCTCCTTCATTGGTTTTTAGACTCCTTCTCACGGATTGCTTTTCATCATCACTAGTGATTTTTCCTGCATAAGAAGACACATAAAGACATCCACATACAAGATTCTCATGATTTCAAGGCTTAAACCCATAAGAGTAAAGCAATAGAAACATGATGTAGTATACATAAGTCATTATTCTCTCTTCCTCAAATTAAGAATTTGGATTTGGATACAACATAGTTTCTGATGCAATGCATACAACCATGGTTCTCTTCCAAAATTCCTCACAAGGGTGCAATAGGATGCATCATGACTTGAAATCCTTAATTAGCTTAGTAAGATTTCTGATGTGGAAGATCCATTCTAGTGGCAACCACAGAGCATACTTTCCATCTAAGTGAGGAATTAGACATGGTTCCCTATTGTTATTACCAACATGAGCTCCATCCATACTTCAATGGACTTTGTTGTTCCACATTTCACATGAAAGGAAACTTTGTCCAAGGTTTTAAATACAAAACAAACAAGCACAAACCGAGATACTTGAACAATAAGCTACAACAAGCAAAGTGTCTCTCATTACACAAGAAAGGGGACAAGTTCAAGTTTGCGGTTTACTTGAATGCTTGTGGTTTGCTATCCATGGAAATTCAAGGTGGAATATGGCTTGAAGTGTCTTACTTTCTCAAAGGAAAGGCACCAATACCCAATAATCCAAACTTATTTCCCATTGGTTACTATGAAAACGTTTTTTTGAAAAAAAACAATTAGGACTAAAATTTTAGAAATCTAAGAGTGTGACTTAGAGGATTATATGAAGCTTAAGAGAGAAAAAGAATGTTGCTAATCTACTGGCCAAAAGTGTTCTTCACTACTTAAGAGACCAATAGATAAACAATTTATGCAAACATTCATTTCTTTCTCTTCTGTTGTGATTCACAACCACAGCCACCATTCTTTCCTCTTCATTGTCACCTATCTAGCCACGGTTTGTGATTTCCAAAGAAGAACACCTATGGACCAATGGTCACTAGCTTTACCCACTGGTTAAAGGGTTGAATCACCAAAGTAACTTATGGGAAGAAGTTTTCTGGTGATTATAAAGGCTAGGATCATCAGAACAACACAATAAAGGTGTTTTTCGTGGCTAAACAGCTGTGAAACCAGTGAAGCAAAACGGTTTACCCACTGGTCCAAGCAATGCTCCCTAAATGTTGAAGCAATTTTGAATTATTTCTCTTCTTCAAACTTTGTCTCTGAACCATAAGAGAGATTTAAGACAAAGTTTTGAACATCATTGTAGAGGAGAAGAGAAGAATTGCATGAAACAATTTGAAATTCAAACTTTGGACCATTGAGTAAAGCCATTACCCACTGGATAAAACGTTTTTAAAAGGATTTTTCGAAAACTTTTGCATAAAGAACAAGAAAACTGATCTCAGGAACTTAATGCTCTGATACCATGTTGAGATTTGCGGAAATAGATAGAGAAATAAGAGATTGTATGGTTGGAGATTAAGGAAGATTAGGCAAGATCATAAAAGAGTAAAACACAAAGATCATAAAATGCCATTAGAGAGGAGTAGAAAGGAAGATGTATTTCTTGTCTCAATTTGATTACAAGTGATGTGCTATTTATAGAGATACAAGGAAGGTGGAAGCTTGGCATGTGATTCAAGGGTGATAGTGACATGTCACAAACGGCTACAAGGTTCAAATTGCACCATCCACACGTGAATCACCTCTTTCTAGGCCACCAACAGCTCTCTTGCCCTTCTAGAAGGTTTCTTGTGGACTTGGACCTTTATGAAGATATTTGCACACATATGGGCTTCCTTCTCATACTCATGGACTCAATCTCATGTTATGTATCTGTGCACACTTGGGCTGCCTAATGTACCTCTGGTCCTGGGCCTTAACCTTCTGTCCTTCTGTCTGGGCCATTGCACTTTGTCTGGACAATGCAGCTTACGGATGGCCTTATTCTTCTGGCTATGATGGGCTGGGCTACCTTGTTCCTCTTCCTTGTTTGCATACGGCCTGGGCTGCCTTGGCCTTGGTTGGCCTTCTCTTGCAGGCTCAACTTCGCTCCTTTTATTTCCTCAGTCTAATATAACCAACAAATAATGTCTTAGTACTCTTTTCCTCCAATTTGTTCCTCATTCCTCCTGGCACTAAAACATAACAAACACATCCAAATATCTTTAAATGATCAAGATGAGGTTTGTTGTTGTTGAGTACCTCAAATGGTGAAATGTCATTAAGAATCTTAGTAGGTATTCTATTGATCAAGTAACAGGCTGTGAGTACTGCATCTCCCCAAAATCTTTTGGGCACATTTCTATGAAACATCATTGACCTAGCAACCTCCATTAGATGACGGTTCTTGCGCTCAGCCACTCCATTCTGTTCAGGTGTGTATGGACAGCTTGTTTGATGAAGGATTCCATATTTGAGAAGATAATCTCTGAATGCTCTGCTTGTGTATTCACCTCCATTGTCTGTTCTAAAAATTTGAATCTTTGCATCATATTGGTTAGTAACATAAACATGAAAATTTATAAAGGCTTCTAGAACTCTATCCTTAGAAGGTAACAAAGTAATCCATGTATACTTAGATTTCTCATCTATAAAAGTAACAAAATATTTTTGCTGCTCTCTAGATGCACAAGGAGCTGTCCAAACATCAGAGTGAATCAAATCAAAGCAATGATCATATGTATGTGTTGAGTTAGGAAAAACTGTTTTGCAATGTTTACCAAGAATGCAAGCTTCACACTCATTTTGATTAAAAGAAATCTTTGGAAATATTAGTTCAAGAGCTTTAAAGTGTGGATGGCCTAATCTAGCATGCCACAATGTTGCATCAGAAAGTTCATTATTACTAGACAAACAAGAACCTAAACTAGAAGAAAGATCGCCAAGTATGTATAGATCATCCTTTGTGCTTCCTCTTCCAAGCACTCTCTTTGTTTCAATATCCTGAAAACAACACTCATTAGGACCAAATATCACATGACAATTTAGATCAGTTGTTGCTCTTTTAACAGACACAAGGTTAGATGTAAAGGATGGCATAAAGAAGGCTTTACTATCCTTGTCAAATATCTTGAGATTACCTATGCCTTTTATTGGAATTTTAGTTCCATTAGCAATAACTACATTTCCTAAGGCAGGTTCCAAGTTATTTATCAAATTTATATCACTAATCATGTGATGAGAAGCTCCTGAATCTACTATCAATGGTTTATTAATAGTACTAGCACTAAAGGAAGCATGGAGTGATTTACCAACAACTTTACCAGAGCTTTCTTGTAGAGCTTTGATGATAGCATCTAAATCAGACTTAGTAACATAGTCATGACCAGATGAAGAAGAAGACGGTACTTCCTTTCCTTGTCTCTGGCTGCTTTCAAGTGTAGAGTTAGCTGGTGAGATATGCAGAGGAGCACTCACTTGGTTTCCTTTTCCAAACAGATTGTTCTTGTAGCTTGAATTCCTGTTAGGTTCACGCCATCTTGGGATAGCAGCCGGCTTTAGATGTGGATGAAGGATCCAACACTGATTCTTGTAGTGACCTTTCTTCTTACAATGGGCACACTCAGCAGATTTCCTATCATCCCCCCTGAAAGAACTCTTGTTTGCGGTAACCAGTTCTCCTTTACTTCCAAACAGACCCTGAGAACCTTGTTCCTTTTGAACCTTAGCACAAACTTCTTCTAAACTTGGTAACTTATCCTCACGCAGAAGATGCTTGATTAGGTCAGTGTAGCTTGAGTTTAAAGTCATTAAGAGTCCAAAGACCTTGTCTTGTTCTCTCCTCTCATGCAGTGTCATTGGATCAGTAGAAGCTGGCCTCAACATTTCCAACTCAGCCCATAAAGCTCTAAAGACTCCAAAATGCTTAGTAAATTCAGCCTCCCCCTGTTGAAGTTGATTCAAAGATTTCTTAACTTCAAAGATTCTTAACAAATTTGAGGTGTTACCATAAACATTTTGAAGAGTATCCCACAGCTCCTTAGCATCTTCACAGTATGAATAGGCTGCTAGTAGTGATGCCTCAAGTGAGTTTTGTAGAATAGCCAACACAAGCTGATCTTCCTGAAACCACTTGCTTCCCACATCCTGTTCTGAATGTTGTTCTGCTTCAAGAACCTCCCCTTCAGCAGCTGTACTAGGCGGTCCTTTGGCGAGAACATGAGTCCAAAGCCCCCTACTGCACAATGTAGTCTTCATTGTTCGAGACCACAGCAAATAGTTCATACCCTTCAATGTAATTGGGGCCATCAACTGCTTATGAAGTTCCATAGCAATCGTTTTGTGATATTCCACACGCACAGCAACAAAATATCACCAGAGAGTGATTTGAAATCGAAGACCTTATCCGGGAACTTTACCACCAGGAGTACACAAGAATTTCACCACACAGATTAACCAACTTCTAACCAATAACCCTTTAATAGATTGCACAAACTTCTCAACAGCTAGCTATCTAACCTTTCCTTCCAAGAGACTAGATTAAACCCTGAGAAACAACTTTCTCCACTTCGAAACCTCAGATTATACAATCTTAAAACCAGATTAAAGATCATATACCAGAAACAGAGGAACGGTGATCCCTGTTAGGCTTTCTTGAGGCAAAAGAAACAGAACCTTGCGATTAGAAGAACAAGTTGAACCTCCACGATCGAAATCGATCCTGTGAAAAAGATCAAATGAACTAAAGATCGGCACAAACTAATGATAATCCAAGTGAAGAGGGTAGCCCAGAAGAATCAGCTGAGAATTTTAAGAAACTTTCGAACAGAGGTTTGGCGCGAAGGAGGGAATCGAGTTTTCGTGAACAAAACTCGATCGATCTTGAGAACTGAAGCAAATTGGATCAACTGGATCAAAGATCGGTGCCTTCTGATGACAATCCTTGTGAGAAAACAATCCAGAAGATTCAAACAACAAGATTTGAAGATCACGATTTCGAACTGGCGATTTTGGCGCGAAAAAGAAAACTTCTCAAATCTGTCGATCACGATCGATCTTGTGAAAGAACTCACCACCGGATTGAAGATCGGACCTTCTATTGACAATCTGTGTGAGAAAGAAGATCCAGAGGAGCAAGATTGAAGATTTGTGATGAACGCATTCGAATCCGATTTTGGCGCCAAACAAACCAAGTTTGATTCGATCGCAAGAAACCAAACTATCTTATCAGATTCTGCGATTCTGATGGAGGATGATCTGAAATCACCAGAAGGATTGTCGTCTGAAGATAGAAATTGAAGTAGATGATGAAGAACTCGCCGGAAAACTCGCCTGAAGATCAAACAACTTCCGCACCTACGCTTGTTTTGAGGATGGCGATAAAGATCTCGATGAAGTTTTGAAGGAAAAGAAAAATCTGCAGAAAACCTGCTCTGATACCATGTGAGAATTAAAAGAATGATGAATTCGATTGTAGAGAGAATGAGAGAGAATTGAGAGTAAGAGTTTTAAGAATGAAAAAGAATGAACTTGTATCTTTTGAATTGTTATGTACAAGGAGTATTTATAGGCAATTACAAGAGATGTTTAATAACCTAAACACACGCCTAATCTAGTTCTTATACATTCCTAAATCTAACACAAGCTACTTGTTCATTTGCTCAATTCCCAGCAGAACATCAGGTATTCATTAGCTCATTAGATCAAAATCATATTCCTAACACATATGAGGAAGCTATGGAACTGAAGGTTTGGAGAGATGCTGTTCAAGATGAAATAGAAGCTATGATGAGAAACCATACTTGGGATGAGTCATATTTGCCCAAAGGTAAGAAAGCAGTAAGTTCTAAATGGGTGTTTACTATTAAGTACAGGAGTAATGGTGAGATTGAAAGGTATAAGGCTAGACTTGTAGCAAGAGGTTTTACTCAAACATATGGAGAAGACTTTGGAGATACATTCGCTCCAGTTGCAAAACTTCACACTGTAAGAATTGTACTTTCTCTTGCTACTAACCTTGATTGGGAGTTATGGCAGATGGATGTGAAGAATGCATTCCTCCAAGGAGAATTAGAAGAAGAGGTGTATATGAAGCCACCTCCCGGTTTAGAAGGTTTGGTGAAGGATGACAATGTTTTGAGATTAAAGAAGGCCATCTATGGATTAAAGCAATCTCCAAGAGCCTGGTATCATAAACTTAGTATGACTTTAAGAGATAGAGGTTTTAGAAGATCTGAAGTTGATCATACTCTATTTACTTTACCTAGCGGTTTAGGTATTATTGTGGTATTAGTTTATGTTGATGATATCATTATCACATGTAGTAATAAGGATGGTATTCAAGAAACTAAAGAATATCTTAAGTCTAAGTTTGATATCAAGGATCTTGGTTTAATGAAATATTTCTTAGGGATTGAAATATGTAGGTCTAAAGAGGGTTTGTTCTTGTCCCAGAGAAAGTATGTTTTGGAATTGTTGAATGAAACAGGAAAGAAGGATGCAAAACCTATTAGCAATCCTATTGAAGATGGATACAAAACGGCTGTTGATGGAGAAACTAAAGACCAACTCTATGATGATCCAAAACAATATAGGAGATTGGTAGGTAAGCTTATCTATCTAACTCTTACTAGACCAGATATTTGTTTTGCAGTGAACCAGGTGAGTCAGCATATGCAATCACCCACGGTTAAGCACTGGGAGATGTTGGAAAGAGTGTTAAGATACTTGAAAGGAACTTATGATCATGGAATCTGGATGAGTTGCAACAAAAACACAGAGATAGTAGGATATTGTGATGCTGATTGGGCTGGTGATAGGAATGATAGAAGATCAACAACCGGCTATTGTACCTTTGTGGGGGGAAATCTAGTGACTTGGAAAACTAAGAAACAGAAGGTGGTCTCATGTTCCAGTGCTGAAGCTGAATATAGAGTCATGAAGAAACTTACAAATGAACTAATTTGGATCAAGGCTGTCCTTAAGGATTTACAAATTGAAGACTCAAGGCCTATTACTATGCATTGTGACAATCAGGCAGCCATTCATATAGCTTCAAACTCAGTGTTCCATGAGAGGACTAAGCACATTGAAGTAGATTGCCACAAGGTAAGACAGGCGGTTGAACAAGGAATAGTGTTGCCATGCTATACAAGAAGTTCTGATCAATTGGCGGATGTATTCACTAAGGCCGCCACTACAAAGGTGTGTGAGTCCATTCTACCAAGACTTGGATTGATAAGCATTACTGAGTGAGTCCCTTAACTAGAGGGATCATACTCTTTTTCCCTCAAAGTTGTTTTTGTCCCATTTGGGTTTTACACTTTGAGGTTTTTTAATGAGGTGATCTCCTATAGTTTGTCCAAGCTTAACCATTCATCATAGTTAAGCTTGAGGGGGAGTGTTAGATTAATCATGTATGTTAGATTAGTCATGTAATCACCTAGGTAAATAAGAGTAGGCGTGTGTATTAAGTATGATTAACACATCATGTAATCACCTATAAATACCCTTGTACTCCACATTTTCGAATTAATTCAATACAACTCTATTCTCAAAACTCTTTCATTCACAATTCTCTCTCACATTCTCTCTAGCATTCGATATCAATCTTTCACCATTCTTCAATAATCTTCATCATTCTTCAAATCTTACATTACTATCCTTATCAAACAATCTTAGATTTCCTATGCCTTTAATTGGTATCTTAGTTCCATTAGCTATAACTACATTGCCTAGGGCAGGTTCTAAGTTATTTATCAAGTTAATATCACTAATCATATGATGTGATGCCCCTGAGTCAATTATTAAAGGTTTATTCTCATTATGAGCAACATAAGAAGCATGGAGAGATTTACCAACAACTTTACCAGATTCATCTCTGAAAACCCTCAGTATAGCCTCTAAGTCTGATTTTCTGACAAATTCTTGATCAAATGTTGAAGGACTAGGTTGTATCTCCTTCCCAGTTCGCTGGCTTGATCGCGCCATGCCATCTTGATATGTACTGACGGTAGGAACATGAGATGACACACTGGCTTGATTCACGCTTGCTGAAGTATTGTTCTTAAGACCTACAGGCTTAGTCTGATCACGCCACCAAGCTGGTTTCAGATGCGGATGCAATAGCCAACACTGGTCCTTGTGATGACCTTTACGTTTGCAATGTGAACAAGTAGATACACCTTTCTTATCATCCCTTTTGTAGAAGCTCTTGTTTGCAGTGACAAGTTCAACTTTATCTCCAAATAACACTTGAGAACCTTGTTCCTTCTGAACACAAGCACACACCTCTTCTAGACTAGGTAATTTATCCTCTCTCAAAAGATGCTTTGTGAGGTCTGTATAACTGGAATTGAGTGTCATCAGCAATCCAAACACTTTGTCCTGTTCTCTTCTTTCATTAAGAGTTATGGGATCAGTAGTAGCTGGCCTTAACATTTCCAATTCAGCCCATAGAGCTCTAAAAACTCCAAAATGTTTAGTAAATTCAGCCTCCCCTTGTTGAAGTTGATTCAAGGATTTCTTAACTTCAAAGATTCTTAAGAGATTGGAGGTGTTACCATATACATTCTGGAGTGTATCCCATAGCTCCTTTGCATCCTCACAGTATGAATAAGCTGCTAATAGTGATGCCTCAAGTGAATTTTGTAGGATGGCTAAGACAAGCTGATCTTCCTGGAACCATTTGCTTTCCATGTCCTGTTCTGCGTGTTGATCTGCCTCCAGAACCTCCCCTTCAACAGCTACACCAGGTGGTCCTTTGGTGAGAACATGAGCCCACAGACCCCTACTGCACAATGTAGTCCTCATTGTTCGAGACCACAGCAAATAGTTCATGCCTTTCAATGTGATTGGTGCCATCAATTGTTTATGAATATCCATGGCAATCGCTTTGATATAATCCACTTCCACAGCAGCAAGAAGACTAGAATGTAGATTAAAATCGAAGACCTTATCAAGGAGATAATCCCCTTACACGGTTGATCAAGGATGCAAAAACAACCACTAGACAGCACACTCAATCACTTCTCAACTCCTGATCTTTAAGATATACAATCTTCCAAGGCTTCCTTGTTAACGAAGAAGGATTCAGAAAGAAGGATCTTGAACCTTACTTGCGATTGAAGGAACAGGCTTATAACTTCACGATCAGAATTGATCCTGTGAAGTAGATAAAGTGGACTGCAGATCGAGACCAGCTTAGGATGATCCGAGTGATGAACACAACCCAGGAGTTTCAACCAAGAATTTTGAACAATCCGCGAACAGAGACTTCGTCGCAAAGAACAGGTTTGATTTTCCGTACACAAATCGCGATCAACTTGTGAAATGGATCAAACGGATCAATGATCGAAACCTTCTGATGATGATTCAAGTGAAGAAGTCAATCCAGAAGATTCAATCCGCAAGATTGAAGATCAAGGAACCAGAGAATCTCGAACAGAATTTGGCGCGAAGAGAGAATCTTCAAATCTTCACAATCTTAATCGATCTTTGTGAAAACAGATTTGAAGATCGGCCTGTTCTGATGATAAATCGGCAACTTCTGATTACAATTCGCTTGATAACTCGATTAAAAACCGAAGAACCCAGGTTTTCGAGGATTCGCGAACAGAGGATCCAAAATTTCACGATCTCGGTTGATCTTTGTGAAATTAAACGATCAGAGATTGTAAATCGGCACCTTCTGATTATAATCAATCAGGATTTAAGACGATTGAAGGATCCAATTAACCAAATTGAATTTACAGATCGCGATCTTTTGAATTTTAGTTTTGGCGCCAAGAACACAACGATTGCTTCATCTTCAAGAGTCCGATTAACTTGATCAAATCGTGTAATCTGATTAGAGAAACAATCATATACCGCCGAAGATGAGTCCTTCCGAGTAGATGAAAAAAAACAGTGAAGAATTCGCCGAAAAGAAACGATGAACAATCACGATCTTCGCAACTGGCTTAGATTCGAAGGTACAAGTGAGATTTCGAAGAAAACAAAGAAAAATTTGCAGGTAACCTGCTCTGATACCATATAGATTTTAGTAGAGTAATGAAGATTTGAGAGAGAATCAAAGAGGAGATTGAGAGAGAAGAAGAATGATTTGTATTGTAAAATGAAAAGTATATCTCGAAATGAACTGAGTACAAGAGTATTTATAGGTGACCATATGATGTTAATCACACCTGATACATGCGTAATACTCACTTAGAAACCCTAATACAATTTCTAATCTAACAGGTGCGATTGTTGATCGGTTTCTTCGGCAAGAATCTGTGGTTTCTTACTAGTTTCTTTATCTTGGATTCATCTCCGGCGTAATCTGAGAATTTCATCGGCGATCTCATCAAGTTTGGTGGTCAGATTCGAAAGTTATCAATCACTCTTCGTCGACGGTTACGCTAATCCGCCGCTGTGAAAGCCTGGGTTTCAAATTCGTGTTTCTTCTTCAATTCTTCATCAAAATTAGTGATTCAAAAGCCGAAACTCACGAAAATTGAATCTGGATTATGAATCGGCAGGTCCGCTTTGCTCAATCACAAGTTTTGTAAGATTTCTCTTCAATCCCGTGGAATTGGTCTAGTTTCGCATTAATCTGGGTACTTGACTGCAGTTTTTAAAATTCACCTCAATCTTCATTGATTTTTGATTGATCTGCATAAAGAGTGGGATCTTGCGGTGTTGTTCTATCAATTGGAGAGTGATTCTTTGTTTTTAAAACTGGAATATTTGGTTTCTTGTCACGGAAGGCAAGTAGTATTTCAAATTGAGAAAGGCGGGAATTGCAACTTTGTTTTTAGAAGATTTCTTGTATGTTACAAGTGAATAACAACTACTCCTTTTATACACTTATTGAAAACCCTAAAACATCTAAAAGAGGAGAGGATAAGGTTCATATGCTGGCGCCTCCTTTTGTGCTGGCATGGATGACTCAAAAGGTGGCGACTCCAAGACCTTCTAGAATACTTCACTAGCCGTTAGTGATCCTTCCTTACTTGTAGATTTTATTCATTCCAACACTCCCCCTCAAGTTTAAACATGGTTAATGTTTTAAACTTGGACATCAAGAGAATTCACCTCATTAAAAACCTTAGAATGCAAAACCCAGTGGGACAAAAATATTCTAAGGGAAAAAGAGTATGAATTCTTCTTGATAGGAGAGTTACTGGAATGGAAGGTTAGTGAGTCCAAGTTTAGCATGGATGAACTAACAAACCCTTACACTGGCGGCCTTAGTGAATATATCAGCCAACTGATCAGAACTCTTTGTAAAGCAGGGAAGAATGACTCCTTTTTCGATGGCTTCCCTGACCTTGTGGCAATCAACTTCTATGTGCTTGGTTCTCTCATGGAAGACTGAGTTTGAGGCTATATGAATGGCGGCTTGATTATCACAGTGAACTGTAGTTGGTGTCTTGCACTCAATGCCAAAGTCTTTAAGTAATGCCCTCAGCCAAATACACTCAGTTGTGAGCTTTCTCATAGCACGGTACTCAGCTTCAGCACTGGAACAGGAAACTACCTTCTGTTTCTTAGTCTTCCAAGTGACTAAGTTTCCTCCTATGAAGGTGCAATAGCCAGTAGTTGACTTCCTGTCTTTCCTATCTCCAGCCCAGTCAGCATCACAATATCCCACAATTTCTGTGTTGTCATTCTTTCCCATCCAGATTCCTTGTAGGTGAGTTCCCTTTAGGTACCTTAGGATGCGATGAACCATTGCCCAGTGGCTCTTCTCTGGAGCTTGCATATATTGGCTTACCTGGTTCACAGCAAAGCACAAGTCAGGTCTTGTGATTGTTAAGTAAATTAGTTTACCTACTAGTTTCTTATAGAGTTTCGGATCCTCAAAGGTCTTGTCATGTTTCTCCCCCTCAGTTTCAGCCTTGTAGCCGTCCTCCAAAGGGGTCTTAACTGCCTTTGCTTCCATCATTCCTGCATTGGTTAGTAAATCAGCCACATATTTCCTCTGTGATATGAATAACCCATCTTTGAACCTGCAAACTTCAATACCCAAAAAATATTTGAGTTCACCAAGGTCTTTAATATCAAACATAGACTTGAGATATTCTTTTGTTGAGGAAATTCCTACCTTGTCATTCCCAGAGATGATAATATCATCTACATATATGAGAATGACCACTATACCTTCTTGGCTGTGGAGAGTGAACAATGTATGATCTGCCTCTGACCTTCTAAATCCTCTATCTCTTAGAGTGACATTCAATTTGTGGTACCAGGCCCTAGGAGACTGCTTCAGACCATAGATTGCTTTCCTTAATCTTAAAACTTTCCCTGGTGCAACAGAGTCTTCTAATCCAGGAGGTGGAGTCATGTAGACTTCTTCTTCTAATTCTCCCTGAAGAAAGGCATTCTTCACATCCATCTGCCAAAGATCCCATTCTAAATTCACTGCAAGGGATAGCACTACTCTGATTGTATGCATCTTTGCCACTGGTGCGAATGTGTCCCTGTAGTCATCACCATAGGTTTGTGTAAAACCTCTTGCAACAAGCCTTGCCTTATATCTTTCAATTTCTCCACTACTTTTGTATTTGATGGTGAAGATCCATCTGGAACTCACAGCCTTCTTTCCTTGTGATAAATCAGACTCATCCCATGTATGATTCTTCTCCATGGCTTTCCTTTCATCTCCAACCGCATCTCTCCAGACTTTGATGTTTTTGGCTTCATCATAGTTTCTTGGTACGATTTCTTGATCAAGACTACCAATGAAAGATTGATGTTCCTGTGGAATGTAGACCATGTTGCAAACCGCTTGAGGAGGATGAGCCTCGGCTTTGTTGTTGAAGTACACCCTGGTGTTTTTCCAATTTGATGGTGGGAACCTTTGTCTCGTGCTTCTGCGAAGATTGCAAGTTACTGATTCCATAGTCTCTGCCAAGTCTTGATTTCTCCTATCTTCTGAGTTTATTGTTTCCTTATTTGCTTCTGTTTCTGAATTACTGCCTTGACTGTTGTTTGAACCATCATTTGAGTCAGCGTCGGATTCAACTTGGTCATCCCCTTTACTATTGTTAGATTTAGGAATGTATAAGAACTAGATTAGGCGTGTGTTTAGGTTATTAAACATCTCTTGTAATTGCCTATAAATACTCCTTGTACATAACAATTCAAAAGATACAAGTTCATTCTTTTTCATTCTTAAAACTCTTACTCTCAATTCTCTCTCATTCTCTCTACAATCGAATTCATCATTCTTTTAATTCTCACATGGTATCAGAGCAGGTTTTCTGCAGATTTTTCTTTTCCTTCAAAACTTCATCGAGATCTTTATCGCCATCCTCAAAACAAGCGTAGGTGCGGAAGTTGTTTGATCTTCAGGCGAGTTTTCCGGCGAGTTCTTCATCATCTACTTCAATTTCTATCTTCAGACGACAATCCTTCTGGTGATTTCAGATCATCCTCCATCAGAATCGCAGAATCTGATAAGATAGTTTGGTTTCTTGCGATCGAATCAAACTTGGTTTGTTTGGCGCCAAAATCGGATTCGAATGCGTTCATCACAAATCTTCAATCTTGCTCCTCTGGATCTTCTTTCTCACACAGATTGTCAATAGAAGGTGCCGATCTTCAATCCGGTGGTGAGTTCTTTCACAAGATCGATCGTGATCGACAGATTTGAGAAGTTTTCTTTTTCGCGCCAAAATCGCCAGTTCGAAATCGTGATCTTCAAATCTTGTTGTTTGAATCTTCTGGATTGTTTTCTCACAAGGATTGTCATCAGAAGGCACCGATCTTTGATCCAGTTGATCCAATTTGCTTCAGTTCTCAAGATCGATCGAGTTTTGTTCACGAAAACTCGATTCCCTCCTTCGCGCCAAACCTCTGTTCGAAAGTTTCTTAAAATTCTCAGCTGATTCTTCTGGGCTACCCTCTTCACTTGGATTATCATTAGTTTGTGCCGATCTTTAGTTCATTTGATCTTTTTCACAGGATCGATTTCGATCGTGGAGGTTCAACTTGTTCTTCTAATCGCAAGGTTCTGTTTCTTTTGCCTCAAGAAAGCCTAACAGGGATCACCGTTCCTCTGTTTCTGGTATATGATCTTTAATCTGGTTTTAAGATTGTATAATCTGAGGTTTCGAAGTGGAGAAAGTTGTTTCTCAGGGTTTAATCTAGTCTCTTGGAAGGAAAGGTTAGATAGCTAGCTGTTGAGAAGTTTGTGCAATCTATTAAAGGGTTATTGGTTAGAAGTTGGTTAATCTGTGTGGTGAAATTCTTGTGTACTCCTGGTGGTAAAGTTCCCGGATAAGGTCTTCGATTTCAAATCACTCTCTGGTGATATTTTGTTGCTGTGCGTGTGGAATATCACAAAACGATTGCTATGGAACTTCATAAGCAGTTGATGGCCCCAATTACATTGAAGGGTATGAACTATTTGCTGTGGTCTCGAACAATGAAGACTACATTGTGCAGTAGGGGGCTTTGGACTCATGTTCTCACCAAAGGACCGCCTAGTACAGCTGCTGAAGGGGAGGTTCTTGAAGCAGAACAACATTCAGAACAGGATGTGGGAAGCAAGTGGTTTCAGGAAGATCAGCTTGTGTTGGCTATTCTACAAAACTCACTTGAGGCATCACTACTAGCAGCCTATTCATACTGTGAAGATGCTAAGGAGCTGTGGGATACTCTTCAAAATGTTTATGGTAACACCTCAAATTTGTTAAGAATCTTTGAAGTTAAGAAATCTTTGAATCAACTTCAACAGGGGGAGGCTGAATTTACTAAGCATTTTGGAGTCTTTAGAGCTTTATGGGCTGAGTTGGAAATGTTGAGGCCAGCTTCTACTGATCCAATGACACTGCATGAGAGGAGAGAACAAGACAAGGTCTTTGGACTCTTAATGACTTTAAACTCAAGCTACACTGACCTAATCAAGCATCTTCTGCGTGAGGATAAGTTACCAAGTTTAGAAGAAGTTTGTGCTAAGGTTCAAAAGGAACAAGGTTCTCAGGGTCTGTTTGGAAGTAAAGGAGAACTGGTTACCGCAAACAGGAGTTCTTTCAGGGGGGATGATAGGAAATCTGCTGAGTGTGCCCATTGTAAGAAGAAAGGTCACTACAAGAATCAGTGTTGGATCCTTCATCCACATCTAAAGCCGGCTGCTATCCCAAGATGGCGTGAACCTAACAGGAATTCAAGCTACAAGAACAATCTGTTTGGAAAAGGAAACCAAGTGAGTGCTCCTCTGCATATCTCACCAGCTAACTCTACACTTGAAAGCAGCCAGAGACAAGGAAAGGAAGTACCGTCTTCTTCTTCATCTGGTCATGACTATGTTACTAAGTCTGATTTAGATGCTATCATCAAAGCTCTACAAGAAAGCTCTGGTAAAGTTGTTGGTAAATCACTCCATGCTTCCTTTAGTGCTAGTACTATTAATAAACCATTGATAGTAGATTCAGGAGCTTCTCATCACATGATTAGTGATATAAATTTGATAAATAACTTGGAACCTGCCTTAGGAAATGTAGTTATTGCTAATGGAACTAAAATTCCAATAAAAGGCATAGGTAATCTCAAGATATTTGACAAGGATAGTAAAGCCTTCTTTATGCCATCCTTTACATCTAACCTTGTGTCTGTTAAAAGAGCAACAACTGATCTAAATTGTCATGTGATATTTGGTCCTAATGAGTGTTGTTTTCAGGATATTGAAACAAAGAGAGTGCTTGGAAGAGGAAGCACAAAGGATGATCTATACATACTTGGCGATCTTTCTTCTAGTTTAGGTTCTTGTTTGTCTAGTAATAATGAACTTTCTGATGCAACATTGTGGCATGCTAGATTAGGCCATCCACACTTTAAAGCTCTTGAACTAATATTTCCAAAGATTTCTTTTAATCAAAATGAGTGTGAAGCTTGCATTCTTGGTAAACATTGCAAAACAGTTTTTCCTAACTCAACACATACATATGATCATTGCTTTGATTTGATTCACTCTGATGTTTGGACAGCTCCTTGTGCATCTAGAGAGCAGCAAAAATATTTTGTTACTTTTATAGATGAGAAATCTAAGTATACATGGATTACTTTGTTACCTTCTAAGGATAGAGTTCTAGAAGCCTTTATAAATTTTCATGTTTATGTTACTAACCAATATGATGCAAAGATTAAAATTTTTAGAACAGACAATGGAGGTGAATACACAAGCAGAGCATTCAGAGATTATCTTCTCAAATATGGAATCCTTCATCAAACAAGCTGTCCATACACACCTGAACAGAATGGAGTGGCTGAGCGCAAGAACCGTCATCTAATGGAGGTTGCTAGGTCAATGATGTTTCATAGAAATGTGCCCAAAAGATTTTGGGGAGATGCAGTACTCACAGCCTGTTACTTGATCAATAGAATACCTACTAAGATTCTTAATGACATTTCACCATTTGAGGTACTCAACAACAACAAACCTCATCTTGATCATTTAAAGATATTTGGATGTGTTTGTTATGTTTTAGTGCCAGGAGGAATGAGGAACAAATTGGAGGAAAAGAGTACTAAGACATTATTTGTTGGTTATTCTACCACTCAAAAAGGTTATAAGTGCTATGATCCTGAGTCACAAAGAGTTTTAGTTTCTAGAAATGTGAAATTTTTAGAGGATAAGTCTTTCTATAATAATGGAACTTGGGATACAATAAAGGATCTTACTAACTCTAGTACTGATAGTAATGCTTACCTTAGAAAGTTGTTGGAAAGTTTTGATGTTTGTAGGAAACCAACATCTGAACCGGCAAGAGCTCCAAGTTCCAACATAAGATCACCCCCTTCTTCTGCTTCAGGACCATCTCAACAAATACATGAAAGAAATGATTCTGTTATGAATGAAGCTGAGTCTAGCACGGCACAAAATAGGAATGGTCACGGCCAGGGGGAGTCTGTACCAGATACTTCTTCGTCCATGGTTCCTAGCTGTGATCAGCAGGGGGAGAATGTGAGTCTTCAATTTTCGAGTGTGCCTGATCACACCTATGACCGTGAGGTACAAGAAGATAGAGATGATACTGAACATGAGGTGGTGGTTGTTGAATCTCCTCAAGTGCTAAGAAGGAGTACTAGGGTAAGGAAAGATCCATCCAACTGGATTAATACTAGGGTCTACTATAATGCCCAAGCAGAAGGACATCCTATCCAAGCCACTTGTTCATTTGCTCATTTTCCAAAGGAACATCAGGTATTCATAAGCTCTTTAGATCAAAATCAAATTCCTAACACATATGAGGAAGCTATGGAATTGAAGGTATGGAGAGATGCTGTTCAAGATGAAATAGAGGCTATGATAAGAAATCATACTTGGGATGAATCATTTTTGCCAAAAGGAAAGAAAGCAGTAAGTTCCAAATGGGTGTTTACTATTAAGTACCAGAGTAATGGTGAAATTGAGAGGTATAAGGCTAGGCTTGTTGCAAGAGGCTTCACTCAAACATATGGTGAAGACTTTGGAGACACATTTGCGCCAGTTGCTAAGCTACACACGGTAAGGGTTGTACTTTCTCTTGCTACTAACCTTGAATGGGATTTGTGGCAGATGGATGTAAAGAATGCATTCCTTCAAGGAGAATTAGAAGAGGAAGTATACATGAAACCACCTCCTGGCTTGGAAGGTTTAGTGAATGATGGTGGTGTTTTGAGATTAAGAAAAGCAATTTATGGATTGAAACAATCCCCAAGAGCTTGGTATCACAAATTGAGCATGACATTAAGGGATAAAGGTTTCAGAAGATCTGAGGTTGATCACACACTCTTTACTCTACCTAGTTGTTCAGGTATCATTGTGGTTCTAGTGTATGTTGATGATATCATTGTCACAGGTAGTGATAAGGAGGGTATTCAAGAAACTAAGACCTACCTTAAGTCAAAGTTTGATATTAAAGATCTTGGTCTAATGAAATATTTCTTAGGAATTGAAATTTGTAGATCTAAAGAAGGATTATTCTTATCCCAAAGAAAGTATACTCTTGAATTGTTGAAAGAAACAGGAAAAATGGAAGCTAAACCAGTTAGTACACCACTGGAAGATGGGTATAAAACCGCAAGTCAGGGGGAGCTTGAAGAAGAACCTTATGAAGACCCAAAGCTATATAGGAGGCTGGTAGGTAAACTTATTTACCTTACTCTTACTAGACCTGACATTTGTTTTGCAGTAAACCAGGTTAGCCAGCAAATGCAAGAGCCCAAGGTCTATCATTGGCGAATGATGGAAAGGATTCTCAGATATTTGAAGGGTACTTATGATCATGGAATTTGGATGGGCTGCAACAAAAACACAGATATAGTAGGGTATTGTGATGCAGATTGGGCTGGTGATAGGAATGATAGAAGATCAACAACCGGTTATTGTACTTTTGTGGGAGGAAATCTTGTGACTTGGAAGACCAAGAAACAGAAGGTGGTTTCATGTTCTAGTGCTGAAGCTGAGTATAGGGCCATGAAGAAACTTACAAATGAACTAATCTGGATCAAGGCTGTTCTCAAGGATCTACAAATTGAAGATTCAAGGCCTATCACTATGCATTGTGACAATCAAGCAGCCATTCATATAGCTTCAAACTCAGTATTCCATGAGAGGACCAAGCACATTGAAGTAGATTGCCATAAGGTAAGACAGGCGGTTGAACAGGGAATAGTCTTACCATGCTATACAAGAAGTTCTGATCAATTGGCAGATGTTTTCACTAAAGCCGCAACTTCAAAGGTGTGTGAGTCCATTTTGCCAAGACTTGGTTTGACAAGCATTGCTGAGTGAGTCCCTTAACTAGAGGAATCATACTCTTTTTCCCTCAAAGTTGTTTTTGTCCCAATTGGGTTTTACACTTTGAGGTTTTTAATGAGGTGATCACCTGTAGTTTGTCCAAGCTTAACCATTCATCATAGTTAAGCTTGAGGGGGAGTGTTAGATTTAGGAATGTATAAGAACTAGATTAGGCGTGTGTTTAGGTTATTAAACATCTCTTGTAATTGCCTATAAATACTCCTTGTACATAACAATTCAAAAGATACAAGTTCATTCTTTTTCATTCTTAAAACTCTTACTCTCAATTCTCTCTCATTCTCTCTACAATCGAATTCATCATTCTTTTAATTCTCACAACTATTGCTTGGACCAGCGTCTGAAGCCGCTTGATCGTGAGTGTGTATAGAGTTCTCCCCCCCAGGAGTAAGAGGATGAAGAGGATGGAGAGGTGAGTTCTTGTCTGTGGGTGATGACAAGCCGAGATTCTCCAATATCTTCCTTAAGTTTTCAGCACGGTCAGACGAATGTGAGGAGATATCTTTGATGGCATCCCATGACCCGTCTTCATAGTAGCTTTTGTTCTCATTGAACTGCACATCTCTGGACACTAACACGCGGTTTGTAGCAACATTATAACACTTATAGCTCTTTTGAGTTGTAGAATAGCCGATGAACATTGCTTTTGTGCTTTTAGCTTCTAGTTTGTTTCGCTGTTCTCCTGGAATAAGCACATAGCAAACACATCCAAAAACTCTAATATGATCAAGATGAGGCTTAGTCTTAGTGAGTACCTCAAAAGGAGACTTATCAAACAAGGCTTTAGTTGGAATTCTGTTGATGAGATAACAGGCTGAAACAAGAGCATCTCCCCAGAAACGTTTTGGAACATGCATATGGAACATCATAGCTCTAGTTACTTCCATTAGATGCCGGTTTTTTCGTTCAGCAATCCCATTTTGTTGAGGTGTATATGGGCAACTTGTCTGATGTTCAATCCCTTGTTTGGTGAGGTAATGTTTGAATGCATGGCTTGTGTATTCTCCCCCATTGTCTGATCTCAAACACTTAATTTTAGCACCATATTGGTTAGTAACATACTTATTAAAGTTCATGAAAGCTTCAAGGACTCTACCCTTAGATGATAATAAGGTAATCCAAGTATACTTTGATTTAGCATCTATGACTAACGAAATACTTGTGATTATCTCTAGAAATACTTGGGGCAGTCCAGACATCAGAATGAACAAGATCAAAGCAGTTATCATATAGAGTTTGAGACTTAGGAAAAACGGTTCTACAATGTTTTCCTAGGATACATGCTTCACATAACTCATTATTAAACTTCATCCTAGGAAACATCATTTCTAAAGCTTTAAAATGAGGATGACCAAGCCTAGCATGCCACAACTTGCCATTCATCTCAGAGTTATTGGAATTTGAAAAACAGGTAATTAGAGAACTAGGAGTAAGCTCTTCAAGAACATAGAGATCGTTTCTGGTGCCCCCTTTTCCAAGAATATTTTGAGTCTCAATATCCTGAAACACGAACTCATTAGGCCCAAATATTGCATTACAGTTCAAATCAGTTGTTGCTCTTTTAACGGATAAGAGATTTGAAGTAAATGATGGCATATAGAAAGCCCTAGATTCTTTGTTGAATAATTTCAGATCACCTATTCCTTCTATTGGAACGTTTGTTCCATTTGCAATCAACACATGCCCTTTAGCTGGTTCCACATTTCTAATAAGATTCAAGTCACTAATCATGTGATGAGATGCTCCTGAATCTACTATGATGTGTTTAGATATTGTTAAAGCATTAAAGGAAGCATGTAAAGATCGACCAATGATGTTACCAGAGTTTTCTTTCAAGGCCTTGATGAGAGCCTCAAGTTCTGACTTTTTGACATACTCTGATTGAGATGGTTGATAGGGGACCATGTGAGCTTGAGGAGCTTGAACACTTCCGCCAATGAATCCAGAGGTAGACGAGCTTGCTTGAGAATGCACCGGTTGATATGAGAGGTCTTTCTTTGAGTAATGACTTGCTTCCTGTGTGTAGTGAGCCTTGGGTTGGTCCTTCCATTTTGTGGGCTTCAAGTGTGGGTGCAGAATCCAGCACTTGTCCTTAGTGTGACCTTTCCTTTTGCAGTGATTGCACATGTTAAGCTTCTTGTCTTCAGCCTTATAGTATCCCTTATTAGCAGAGATCGTTTCTTCTTCTGGTTTGAGCAGTCCTTTATGAGCAGTAATGAGTTCTCCTTTTCCTCCAAATAGCCCTTGTGAGCCACATTCTTTCTGAATTTGCGAACACACATCTTCCAGTGATGGAAGCCTCTCTGACCTCAGAATGTGTTTAATCAGGTCATTGTAGGTAGGACTTAGAACCATAAGAAGGCTGAAGACTTTATCTTGCTCTCGCCTTTCTTTGAGAACTTCTGGGTCAAAGGAGATTGGTCTCAGCATATCAAGTTCTGCCCATAAGGAGCTGAACTTTCCAAATAGGGCTGTAAAGTCGGAGTCTTCTTGACTAAGATTGTTGATGGCTTGCTTGACTTGAAAGATCCGGCTGAGATTGGACGTATTGCCATACACCTTCTTTAGAATTTCCCACAGTTCCATTGTTGTTTCACAATGCGAGTATGATTCTAGTATTGGACCATCCAGAGAGCTTTGTAGAACAGATAGAACATATAGATCCTCCTGATGCCATTTCCTTTCATCTGTTACAACCATTTCTTCACCTTCTTCATTTTGAATTAGAATAGGTGGAGCTTCGTTGAATAGAAGATGATCTCCAAGGCCTCTTCCTCCAAGAGCGGTCTTGATCATCCGAGACCATAGCACATAGTTTAGACCTTTTAGGACTATAGGAACATTGATTTGTCGTGAGTTTTCCATTAGCCAAACTTTGGTCCGTACACTAATGGTCAAGCGGTTTTGAAAAACTTGAGACCCAAGGTTTGAGAGGAACTTGAAATAAAAAAAACTTGAGACACAAGGTTTAAGGGTTTAAGCAATGAAAAACTTGAAGGCTGAAAGATGAGAGACCCTTTTGGTAGAAGAAAGGAGCTTCCTTTTCTTCTAAAGAAGATTGTGAACAAGTGTTCGAGAGAGGTACGGACTGCTGAGAAATTTTCAAGGACCGGGAGGAGGAAACAGGTTTGAATGAACCTTTTTCTTCTTGATAAGGGTTAACTAGAAGGTTTCTAGTGAGAATGGTGAGCCTTTTGTGAAAAAGGAAGAAACTTTAAGTAGAAACAAAGAAGTGTACGGTAGCCTGGATTCGGCTACTCAAAGAAGATGAGTACGGACTGAGGAATGAAAGAGGAACGAGTCGGCCAGGAGTGGAAATGAGCCAGCTTTTTGACCACAAACTTGGTTGTGAATGCTCTGAAGGTAGAAAGACACCTCCTTTAGTCACTGAAGAATAGATTTCACCTTAGATTAGAGGTAGTGACCGTACAACAATGGCGGTTTAAGAACTAGACACGATGAACAGGTTACTAACATATGAAATAATCACACCTAGTCTTCCCCAACTCATAACCCATGGTTCTGAGGATCTTTAGATCTCAGAGAGGATAGGCTAAAGCATGTTTATCTCAAGAAAGAACTTGTTCTTCTTTGAATACGCTGAGTGAACAAGAGACAAAGAGAATGCGGATAATAATAAGAGCAATGCTCTGATACCATGTAAGTTTTAGAGAGTCTTAGAAAGATTTAGGGAGTATGAAGATTTGAGAGACAGAGATTATGAAGAACATTGTTTTTATTAGAAGATTTCTTGTATATTACAAGTGAATAACAACTACTCCTTTTATACACTTATTGAAAACCCTAAAACATCTAAAAGAGGAGAGGATAAGGTTCATATGCTGGCGCCTCCTTTTGTGCTGGCATGGATGACTCAAAAGGTGGCGACTCCAAGACCTTCTAAAATACTTCACTAGCCGTTAGTGATCCTTCCTTACTTGTAGATTTTATTCATTCCAACAACCACCAGGTTTGGAAGATGTAATTCATGGCGGCAACACACTCAGACTAAGGAAGGCAATCTATGGCCTTAAGCAATCTCCAAGAGCTTGGTACCATAAGTTGAATGTAACTCTAAGGGACAGAGGCTTTAAAAGGTCAGAAGTTGAACACACTCTGTTTACACTTAAGAGTAAGGAAGGTATTGTGGTTATACTTATCTATGTTGATGATATCATCATATCAGGAGATGATAAAGTTGGTATTGAATCAACTAAAACCTATTTGAAAAGTGTTTTTGATATTAAGGATCTAGGTGAATTAAAATATTTCTTAGGAATTGAAATATGTAGATTCAAGGAAGGTCTCTTTTTATCTCAAAGGAAATATATTGTGGATTTACTAACCTCTACAGGCATGTTTGAAGCTAAACCAGCTAAAACACCTCTTGAAGAAGGCTACAAAATAGAACCTGAGGGGGAGCTGGGAAATGACAAGTTTCATGATGCAAAACTGTATAGACAAGTAGTTGGCAAGCTTATTTACTTAACCATTACTAGACCTGATCTATGTTTTGCAGTAAATCAGGTATCTCAACATATGCAAGACCCAAGGACAAGACATTGGGATATGATCATTCGCATTTTGAGATATTTGCAAGGAACAAAGGAACAAGGTATATGGATGGGATGTAATAAGAACACAGAGGTTGTAGGTTATTGTGATGCAGATTGGGCAGGAGACAGAGAAGATAGAAGAAGCACAACAGGCTATTGCACTTTTATAGGAGGTAATCTTGTAACTTGGAAGACTAAGAAACAAAAGGTTGTATCTTGCTCTAGTGCAGAAGCTGAATACAGGGCTATAAGGAAGCTTACAACAGAATGCATCTGGTTGAAGCAAATACTTTTTGATATCTTAGGCGAGTGTCTAAAATCACCAATCACTGTCCATTGTGATAACCAAGCTGCCATACACATTGCTTCTAACTCTGTGTTTCATGAGAGAACCAAGCATATTGAGGTTGACTGCCATAAAGTAAGGGAAGCTATTGGAAATGGTACAATTCTACCTTGCTACACTAGGAGTGAAGATCAGCTAGCTGATGTGTTTACCAAAGCTGTAACCTTGAAGACAGGCGGTTCCATTTACCCTAGACTTGGTTTGATGTCTCTTCCACATCAATGATCCTAACATGGAGTGTTATACTCTTTTTCCCTAGAAAAAGTTTTGTCCCAATTGGGTTTTCCTTCTCTAGGTTTTTAATGAGGTAATACTTCATGGTTGCAAGCTTAGACATTCTTCATGTCTTAAGCTTGAGGGGGAGTGTTGGAATGAAGAAGAATGATGAATGTATTTGAGTGATATGTTGGCGTCAGCTCTGTATGTATATCTTAGACTTGTGTAGGTTAATGATAAGTGTATCTCTGTATCCAAATAAGTCTAGAATAGGATTAGTATAAATAGATGTCTCTCACTCACTTTGTAAGTATGAAAATCATTTTTCTAAAATCTAATAATAAAATCATTCTCTTATCTCTCAATCTCTCTCAATCTCTAAATCTCTAATTCTCTTAAACATCAAAATCTTTCACCCTTGGCCTTTTTGATGCTGAAACTAGAATATCATCTTGAGCATGTGTACTCGCTTCTCCCCCCTCATGGTCAAGAGGATGCTGTTCAGGAGGACTTGATGGTGGAGAGGGCAGTGATTGAATGTTGGATGAACTTGAAGTACTAGCGCTGTTGGAATGAGTAAGCAATTCACCAAGGGAAGGAGTGTTAACGGCTAGTAATGAATCTTCTAGAAGGATTGGTGACTCACCTCTGCCAGCACAAAAGGGGAAAGAGGCGCCAGCACTAAAGAGGAAGCTCACACTCTTACCTAAAGTAGTCGCTTCTAGGTTATCTATTTCTGTATAAAAGGATCATTAAGGTCTCTCTTTGTATTCAAGAAATCCTATTCTAATAATATGTGTTCACTCAATCTCTCGCCTAAACTCTCTCCATTCTTCCTAAACTTCTAAAACTTTCATGGTATCAGAGCAAATGCTCACAAATCTTCCCTGAATCATTCATAAACTCTTATTTCCTCTAGGTTATCAATCCGCAAATCTTTTCTTCTCTGGTTCTTAAAGCACTTAATCTATGGTAAACATGTTCTAGCCTATCCTCTCTGAGATCTAAGATCCTCAGAACCATTGGTGATGAGTTGAGGAAGACTAGATGTGGGTATCATGCGGATTATAGTAGTCTTTACTTGGACCAGTTCTTGCTCTTTCTCTCGCGGCCATTGATGTACGGACCATAGCTCCTATTCCACAAGTTTGAAACTTGTTTCTACTCAAAAGAAGAACTAAAAGGCTACTTAAAGCTTCAAGGTTCAAAATACTTTCAAAAGGAGCCATCTTTCAACCTCCTTCACTGAGCCGTATTCATCTTCCTCATTGGGCTGTTGAAACCCAGAATCCGTACACCTTTCTAATCTCTTCAAAGGCAGCTCCTCTTGTCTCCTTTCTCATCAAACCCTTCCTTCCTTCATCCGGTGAAGTCATTTAAGACCAAAAGAAGACATTTTGCTTCATGATTCAAGTCTGAGGGTCTTGTATCTGTCCGTACAAATTCGAGGGTTTTACAGCTGAAGTTCCAGACTAAGTAAAGGAGGCTCTTTTCGTCCCATTTTAAGTCTTCTTGCCAGAGCCAACCATCAATCTACTCAAACAACAGTGATCTTTGCCTTACCGTGAAGACCAAGCTTTATCCACCATTGTTGTACGGACCTAAAACCTTCCTCATGGAGAACACTCGCCAAATAGCTGTTCCAGTGATCCTTAAAGGCTTAAACTATGTCTTATGGTCTCGCATGATAAAGACTGCTCTTGGAGGCCGGGGTTTGGGAGATCATCTCCTATTCAATGAAGCACCTCCTAGCCTAATCCAGAATGAAGATGGTGATGAAATGGTCATCACGGATGAGCGAAAGTGGCACCAGGAGGACCTATATGTCCTATCCGTTCTGCAAAACTCCTTAGATGGTCCTATCCTGGAGTCCTACTCACACTGTGAAACATCAATGGAACTATGGACTATTCTCAAGAAGGTCTATGGCAACACCTCCAACCTTAGCAGGATCTTTCAAGTCAAGCAGGCCATCAACAATCTAAGTCAAGAAGATCCAGACTTCACCTCCTTGTTTGGGAAGTTCAGTTCCTTATGGGCAGAATTAGATATGCTCCGACCTGTGTCCTTTGATCCTGAAGTCATTAAGGAAAGGCGGGAACAAGATAAAGTCTTTAGCCTTCTCATGATTCTCAGTCCCACATACAACGATCTCATTAAACACATCTTGAGGGCAGATAAACTCCCTTCCCTTGAAGATGTATGCTCTCAAATACAGAAGGAATCCGGATCAAATGGATTGTTTGGAAGAAAAGGTGACCTTCTCACGGCTCACAAAAGCACATACAAGACTGAAGAAGAACCCATCTCAGCAAATAAAGGATTTTACAAACCGGAAGACAAGAAGAGCATAATGTGTGATCATTGTAAACGGAAAGGACATTCCAGAGATAAGTGTTGGATTCTTCATCCACATCTCAAGCCAAACAAGTGGAAGGAAGTTCCTAGAGCTCATTTCACTCAGGAAAATGGATACTATCCCAAGAAGAACCTCCCATACCAAATCGCTCACGGCCCAGCTAGCTCTAATCAACAAACCAGCTCCTCAAGTTCATCATGCATTGGAAGTTCTCAAACTCATCCAGCTCATATGGTGCCATACCAACCAATGCAGTCAGAGTATGTCAGGAAATCCGATCTTGAAGCCCTCATCAAAGCATTCAAAGACAACTCTGGTAATGCGATTGTTGGTAGATCATTACATGCCTCATTTAATGCTTTCACTAAGACTAAACCATTAATTGTAGATTCAGGGGCATCTCACCATATGATCAGTGATATGAATTTGATTAAGAACATTGAACCGGCTGTAGGGAATGTCTTGATAGCAAATGGAACAAATGTGCCAATAGAAGGAATAGGTGATCTTAGATTATTCAATAAGGAATCTAGAGCCTTTTATATGCCCTCATTCACTTCTAACCTTCTATCTGTCAAGAGAGCTACAACCGATTTAAACTGTCATGCTATCTTTGGGCCTAATGACTTTGTGTTTCAGGATATTGAAACTAAGGAGATTCTTGGACAAGGTGTTACCAGAAATGATCTATATATGCTTGAAGACTTATCTCCTAGTTCTCCTAGTCGTTTAGCTTCCTGTTTTTCAAATTTCAATAATTCTAAGATGAATGGTGATTTGTGGCATGCTAGGCTTGGTCATCCTCATCTTAAAGTACTAGAGTTAATGTTCCCTAGGATGTCTTTCAATAATGAATTATGTGAAGCTTGTATCCTTGGAAAACACTGTAGGTCTGTTTTTCCTAAGTCTCAAACAATGTATGAAAACTGCTTTGATCTTGTTCACTCTGATGTTTGGACTGCCCCATGTGTCTCTAGAGACAATCACAAGTATTTTGTTAGTTTCATAGATGAGAAATCAAAATACACTTGGGTTACCTTAATGCCATCTAAGGGTAGAGTTCTTGAAGCGTTTATGAGTTTTAACAAGTATGTGACTAACCAATATGATGCTAAAGTTAAATGTCTAAGATCAGATAATGGTGGGGAGTATACTAGCCAGGCCTTTAAACACTATCTCAACAAACATGGAATTGAGCACCAGACAAGTTGTCCCTATACCCCTCAGCAGAATGGAGTTGCTGAGAGGAAAAACAGACACTTAATGGAGGTGACTAGAGCCATGATGTTTCATAGGAAGGTTCCTAAACAGTTTTGGGGTGATGCCCTAGTTACGGCTTGCTACTTAATCAACAGACTTCCAACCAAAATCCTTCATGACATTTCACCGTTTGAGGTACTTACTAAAACCAAACCTCATCTTGATCATATTAGAGTGTTTGGATGTGTTTGCTATGTGTTGATCCCAGGGGAACAGAGGAACAAGTTAGAGGCTAGGAGCACAAAGGCTATGTTTCTTGGATATTCAACCACACAGAAAGGGTACAAGTGCTACAATACTGATACCAACCGTGTTCTTATCTCCCGGGATGTTAAGTTTCTTGAAGACAAAAGCTATTTATCGGATGGTACGTGGGAGTCTATCAAAGACATATCTTCTCAATCGCCCAACCAGGCTGAGAATTTAAAGAAGATCTTAGAGAACCTGGGTATATCCTCTTTTGGTCCAGACACTCATCAGCATTCGCAGCATCATCCTCTTCATCCTGAGGGGGGACAACAAGACTATGGTCATGATGAGGAGGATGAAGATTCAGCTACTAATTCAAACAACATCCAAAGAAGAGAATCTGAACCTGAGTCACAAACCGGTCCAAGTAACTCTGAAGGAAACTCAGAAGCTGAAGTTGGTTCGAGTTCTGGAAATACCAATGATCAACATCAACACTCGCATGAAGTACCAGCATCATTAGAACTCCGGAGGAGCACTAGACAACGATTTCCTCCAGCAAACTGGAAGAACACGAGAGTTTACTACAATAGTAATGCAGTGGCTCATCCTACTCAAGCGGTTTGCAACATGGTCCATATTCCACAACAACATCTGGCTTTCACAGGCAGTCTAGATCAAGAGTTAGTTCCCAAGACTTATGATGAAGCTAAGGAGCTAAAAGTCTGGAGAGATGCCGTGGGAGCAGAAAAAACTGCAATGGAGAAAAATCATACATGGGATGAAGCAGACTTACCAAAAGGAAAGAAGGCAGTGAGCTCTAGATGGATTTTCACCATCAAATACAAAAGTAATGGGGAGATTGAGAGATATAAGGCCAGACTGGTAGCAAGAGGATTCACCCAGACCTATGGAGAAGATTACAGAGACACATTTGCTCCAGTAGCAAAAATGCATACAATCAGAGTTGTATTGTCTCTTGCTGCAAACTTAGACTGGGAACTATGGCAGATGGATGTCAAAAACGCATTCCTTCAAGGAGAATTAGAAGAAGAAGTCTACATGACCCCTCCACCTGGATTAGAAGATTCAGTTGCACCAGGGAAAGTCCTTAGATTAAGAAAGGCAATCTATGGCCTTAAACAGTCACCTAGGGCCTGGTATCACAAGTTGAACGTCACTCTAAGAGACAGAGGTTTCAGGAGATCAGAATCCGATCATACCTTGTTCACCTTACATAGCCAAGAAGGTATAGTTGTCATTCTCATTTATGTGGATGATATTATCATCTCTGGGAATGACAAGGTAGGAATTTCTGCTACAAAAGAATATCTTAAAGCTATGTTTGACATTAAAGATCTTGGTGAACTCAAATATTTCTTGGGTATTGAAGTCTGCAGGTTTAAAGATGGGTTGTTTATATCTCAGAGGAAATACATTGTAGACTTACTAACTAATGCAGGAATGATGGATTCAAAAGCAGCAAGAACGCCCTTAGAAGATGGTTACAAGGCTAAAACTGAGGGGGAGCAAGATGAAGAGACATTTGAGGATCCGAAGCTATACAGGAAACTTGTTGGTAAGCTCATATATCTGACAATTACAAGACCTGACTTGTGCTTTGCTGTGAATCAGGTAAGTCAGTATATGAAAGCCCCTGGGAAGAATCATTGGATGATGATACAACGCATTCTGAGATACTTGAAAGGGACTTACACTCAGGGAATATGGATGGGAAAGAATGGAAACACTGAAGTAGTTGGCTATTGTGATGCTGATTGGGCTGGGGATAGGAAAGACAGAAGATCAACTACTGGTTATTGCACCTTCATAGGTGGTAATCTTGTCACTTGGAAGACCAAGAAGCAGAAAGTAGTATCCTGTTCAAGTGCTGAAGCTGAATATAGGGCTATGAGGAAGTTAACTACCGAGTGTATATGGCTAAAGGCTCTTCTCAAAGACTTCAGCATTGAAAGCAGCACACCTATCACAATGCATTGTGATAATCAGGCAGCCATTCATATTGCATCCAATTCAGTCTTCCATGAACGAACCAAGCATATTGAGGTGGACTGCCACAAAGTTAGAGAGGCTGTGGAGAAAGGAATCATACTTCCATGCTATACAAGAAGTTCTGATCAATTGGCTGATATCTTCACCAAGGCGGCAAGTTTGAAGGTTTGTGAGTTCATTCATACTAAGCTTGGACTCACAACTCTACCATTCCAGTAACTTCCCTATCATGAAGGATTCATACTCTTTTTCCCTTAGAATGTTTTTCTCCCACTGGGTTTTGCATTCTAAGGTTTTTAATGAGGTGAATCCTCTTGATGTCCAAGTTTTAATCATTCACCAATGATGTAAAACTTGAGGGGGAGTGTTGGAATGAGTAAGCAATTCACCAAGGGAAGGAGTGTTAACGGCTAGTAATGAATCTTCTAGAAGGATTGGTGACTCACCTCTGCCAGCACAAAAGGGGAAAGAGGCGCCAGCACTAAAGAGGAAGCTCACACTCTTACCTAAAGTAGTCGCTTCTAGGTTATCTATTTCTGTATAAAAGGATCATTAAGGTCTCTCTTTGTATTCAAGAAATCCTATTCTAATAATATGTGTTCACTCAATCTCTCGCCTAAACTCTCTCCATTCTTCCTAAACTTCTAAAACTTTCAAGCGCCACTAGATGAGTCATGGACAGTCCCAGGGACTAAGGTAGGACGAGACGAGCTTGAAGCAACTTCACATGGATCATGTGGTGACTGGTCAGGTGCAGGGACAGTTTCACTTGTTGGACGGTCATGACCAGAAGTCGTCCGATTGGATGCAGCCGGTTCATGCCAGCTATTAGTTGGACCTGGACCCTGTTGCTGCGGTACATGGACATGAGCTGGTTGGTGAGGCTGGACTATGCCAAGGTTTTCTAAAATTTTCTTTAGGTTCTCAGCCTGATCAGAATTTGATGTAGATATGTCTTTAAGTTCTTCCCAAGTTCCATCTTCATAGAATCCTTTATTCTCTTGGAACTTGACATCCCTAGACACCAGAACCCTTCTAGATTCTGGATTATAGCATTTGTCTCCTTTCTGAGTAGGGGAGTATCATAGAAACATAGCCTTGATGCTTTTTGGTTCCAGCTTATTCCTAAGTTCCCCTGGTACCAAAACAAAACAAACACACCCAAAATTTTTTAAATGATCAATAATTGGCTTAGTTTTGTTTAATACCTCAAAAGAACTCAAATCATCTAGAACTTTGGTTGGAGTTCTATTGATTAGATAACATGCAGTGAGTAATGCATCTCCCCAAAATCTTTTGGGAACCTTCTTGTGAAACATCATTGTTCTCACAACCTCCATCAAATGTCTGTTTTTCCTCTCAGCTACTCCATTTTGTTGTGGAGTGTAAGGACAGCTTGTTTGATGTTCAATGCCATGCTTGGCTAGGTGTTGCTGAAACTTGGTGCTAGTATACTCCCCTCCATTGTCAGTCCTAAAAATCTTTATCTTGGCATTATATTGGTTAGTAACATATGTCTGAAAGTTAAGAAATGCATCAAACACCCTATCCTTTGAATTAAGCAATGTTACCCAAGTATACTTAGACTTTTCATCAATAAAAGTAACAAAATACTTTTGATTTTCTCTAGAAGGAAAGGGAGATGTCCAAACATCAGAATGTACTAAATCAAAGCAATTATCATAAGCATGAGATGATTGTTCAAAAATTACTCTACTATGCTTTCCAAGAATACAAGAGTCACAAATGTTATTAAACAATTTTATTCCAGGTACAATCAATTCAAGGGCTCTAGAATGAGGATGTCCTAGTCTAGCATGCCACAATTCAGCATTGAGAGTCATATCAACTTTATTTGCACACGGTTGTAATGGAAAGGCAGGTAAATCTTCTAGCACATACAAGTCATTCCTTGTAGTTCCTTGGCCAAACTTCCTACTTGTTTCAATATCCTGAAAGTAAAAATCATTAGGACCAAAGATAGCTTGACAATTCAAATCAGTAGTAGCTCTTTTAACAGAGAGTAAATTGGATGTGAAAGAAGGCATATAAAAAGCCTTGGATTCCTTATCAAACACCCTAAGATTACCTACTCCTTTAATTGGTACATTAACTCCATTTGCAATTACAACACTTCCTAAGGCAGGTTCAACATTGTCTAGCAAACCTAAGTCTTTAATCATATGATGAGATGCACCAGAATCAACAATTAAGGAGTTAGAAGCCATAGATGTGTTTAAGGAAACATGATAAGTTTTACCCAATACATTACCAGACTTGAATGCTTTGAAGAGGTTTTCTAGATCAGCCTTTGTGACATATTCATTTTGGTTACCCATAGTTGAAGAAGATGCATTCGCCGGCTCCATGGTACATGCACTTGAGCAACCTACAACATGAACCATGTTAGAAGAACTAGGGCCGGTTGAAGATTTCTTGCTCCTCTCAACAAACCAGCTAGGCTTGAGTTCTGGATGAAGCACCCAACACTCCTTCTTGCTATGGCCAGTTCTCTTGCAGTGGTCACATATCTGCTTCTTCCTCCTGACTTCAGCAGTTGTCGGCTTAAAAACACCTTTATGCGCCACCACCATCTCCACTTTGTGTCCAAAAAGCTCATGAGACCCTTGTTCCTTTTGGATCTTTGCACAAACATCCTCAAGACTTGGCAGCTTATCTTCCCTGAGAATATGTTATATCAAGTCAGTGTATGAATGGTTTAAAGTCATTAGCAGCCCAAACACCTTATCTTGCTCTCTCCTTTCAAGAAGAGTGAGAGGATCAATGGAAGCTGGTCTAAGCATCTCCAGCTCTGCCCACAAAGCTCTGAATGATCCATAGTGTTTGGTAAACTCCACATCTTCCTGTTTAAGCTCATTCAAAGCTTTCTTTACCTCAAAAATTCTTAAGAGGTTAGTAGTATTGCCATAAACTGTTTTCAAAGTCTCCCAAAGTTCCTTAGCACTAGAGCAATAAGAGTATGCTTCTAAAAGAGAGCTAGCTAGGGAGCATTGAAGAATAGCTAATACCGTTTGATCTTGCTGGAACCATAGGGTTTGTTCAGCATTTCCATCCTGAGTTTCCTCCTCAGTTATCATGTGAGCCGGTTGTTGGATATGATTCCATAACCCTTTGCTGCACAACGTGGTCCTCATTGTCCTGGACCAGATTAAGTAATTTGCTCCTTGAAGCATGATAGGAGCCTTCATTTGTGGATGCAGCTCCATTTGAGTCTATCTTAGGCCTGCACACTCACAAACAACCAGACCAAGCCACACACACGCGAGAAGACAAACACAAAGTCCTCAAATAACGCTTGACAAGAAACCAGGATCAATCAGATAACCTTCTGCCTATCCTTTAAAACTTGTTCACAGACCTAAACTCCTTCAATACTAGAGATCCAGATGACAAACAACTCCAGATATCAATCAAAAATCGAAACAACCGTTTCCCGCCATATCTAGTTTGAATCGATAGTTCCTTATAACACAAGTAACACAATCTTGAGGATTAAAAACCATAGGATTGCAACCAAATCTCCAGAACTTAGTCACAAGATTCTAAACTAAGATTGGATCACGCACGAATCAAGGATGATCAAGAGAAAAATGAAGAACAGGATCAAATACCCACGGTGGCGCGAAACAGGACCGATTTTCGAAAAATGATGAGATTGATCACAAAACTTGAATTTGAGCTGAGCGGACCTCCCGATTCATCATCTTGATTCAATTTTATTGAGTTTTGGCTTTTGAATCACAAGATTTGATGAAGAATTGAAGAAGAACATGAAGATCAAAACCCAGGAACTCACGGCGATTCGATCGCGAAACCGTCAATGGAAGAATCTTGATAACTTTTGATTCAAGCAACCAAATTTGATGAAATCACCGAGGAAATCCACAGAATTCGCCGGAGAATCATCCTAGATAAAGAATCTGGAAAGAAATCGTGAGTTCATGCAGTTAATGATTGACGAACACCGGACCTTCCGCGACGGGCTTCTCTTCGAGGTTGGATGGTGATCGCGAGTTAGAAACAAAGAGTTTTCGAAATTTTTGTACCAGTTTGATCAAACCTGGCTCTGATACCATGAAAGATTTGATGATTAAGAGAATTTGAGATTTAGAGAATGAGAGATTGAGAGAGATTGAGAGACAAAGAGAATGAACTTTTATTAAGAATTTTAGAAAATGATTTTCATACTTACAAAGTGAGTGAGAGACATCTATTTATACTAATCCTATTCTAGACTTGTTTGGATACAGAGATACACTTATCATTAACCTACACAAGTCTAAGACAAATACATGATGATGTCGCCAATACTTCACTTATATGCATTCATCATTCTTCTTCATTCCAACACATTTCATCACCATCTTCATTCTGGATTAGACTAGGAGGTGCTTCATTAAATAGGAGATGATCTCCCAAACCCCGGCCTCCAAGAGCAGTCTTTATCATGCGAGACCACAAGACATAGTTTAAACCCTTGAGGATCACTGGAACGGCTATTTGACGAGTGTTCTCCATGAGGTAGGGTTTAGGTCCGTACAACAATGGTGGATAAAGCTTGGTCTTCACAGTAGGGCAAAGATGATTGGTTCTGGTAAGGGGACTTGAAATGGGACGGAAGGAGCCTCCTTTACTTAGTCTGGAACTTCAGCAGAAAAACCCTCGAACTTGTACGGACAGATACAAAACTCTCTTTTCGCAGACTTGAATCTTGAAGCAAAATGCCTTCTTTTGGTCTTAAATGACTTCACCGGATGCAGGAAGGAAGGATTTGTTGAGAAAGGAGACCAGATGAACTGCCTTTGAGGAGTTTAGAAGGGTGTACGGATTCTGGGTTTCAACAGCACGATGAGGAAGATGAATAAGGCTCAGTGAAGGAGGTTGAAAGATGGCTCCTTTCGAAAGTATTTTGAACCGTGAAGCTTTGAGTAGCCTTTTAGTTCTTCTTTTGAGTAGAAACACGTTTCAAACTTGTGGAATATGAGCTATGGACCGTACATCAATGGCCGCGAGAGAAAGAACAAGACCTGGACCCAGCAAAGACTACTATAATCCGCATGATACCCACATCTAGTCTTCCTCAACTCATCACCAATGGTTCTGAGGATCTTTAGATCTCAGAGAGGATAGGCTAGAACATGTTTATCATAGATTAAGCGCTTTAAAATCCAGAGAGAAAGAGATTTGTGGATTGAATAGTGAGAGGAATGAAGAGTTTACGAATGATTCAGGGAAGATTTGTGAGCAAATGCTCTGATACCATGAAAGTTTTAGAAGTTTAGGAAGAGTGGAGAAAGTTTAGGCGAGAGATTAGGTAAACACATATTATTAGAATAGGATTTCTTGATTACAAAGAGAGACCTTAATGATCCTTTTACACAAAAATGGATAACCTAAAAGCGACTACTTTAGGTAAGAGTGTGTGCATCCTCTTTAGTGCTGGCGCCTCTTTCCCCTTTTGTGCTGGCGCCTCTTTCCCCTTTTGTGCTGGCAGAGGTGAGTCACCAATCCTTCTAGAAGATTCATTACTAGCCGTTAACACTCTTTTCCTTGGTGAATTGCTTCCTCATTCCAACATTGTAGTAGACTCTCGTATTGATCCAATTTGAGGCTGGTTTCTTCTCCCTTTGGCTTCTCCTTAGCACCACTTGTTCTTCTTGATATTCTTCTTCCTCAGTCTGAACTTCTGGCGCATATTCTTCTTGATTATGGACACTAGAGCTTTCATCTTGGTTATGTGATTCAGATGCAATCTCTTGTTCATCCTCTGTGCCCCCTCATGATCAAGAGGAATAGCCTGGGCAACATCAAAAGGAGGAGGAGGAGGAGAAGTGGCTGGTGATGGAGAAGCAGCTGGTGCATTAGGGAATGAGATTCATAGGTTCTCCATAAGATGTTTAAGATTGGTAGCTCGGTCTGATGGAGATTGGGAGAGATCTTTAAGATCATCCCAATTCTTATCTTCATAGAACCCCTTTGCTTCTAAAAACTTCACATCTCGTGAGACTATCACCTTTCTAGTCTCTGGATTGTAGCACTTGTATCCCTTTTGGGTAGTGGAATACCCTATAAACATTCCTTTGTTCTCCTGGAATAAGAACATAACAAACACACCCAAAGATACGTAAGTGTGAAATAGATGGTTTACTCTTATTAAGTACCTCAAATGGGGATAAATCCTCCAAGATTTTTGTGGGGAGTCTATTGATGAGGTAGCAAGCGGTAACAAGTGCATCTCCCCAAAACTTCTTTGGGACATTGCTTTGGAACATGATAGACCGTGCCACTTCCATGAGATGCCTGTTCTTTCTTTCAGCCACTCCATTTTGTTGGGGCGTGTAAGGACAACTTGTTTGATGGATGATTCCATGTTTATCTAAGTGTTGTTTGAATGCTAGACTTGTATATTCCCCTCCATTATCTGATCTAAAAATTTTGATCTTGGCATTATAATGGTTAATCACATACATTTGAAATTTAGTGAAGGCTTCTAGGACTCTATCTTTTGTTGGCAATAGTGTTACCCAAGTATATTTCGATTTTTGGTCTATGAATGTAACAAAGTATTTATGGTTGTCTCTAGATGTGCATGGTGAAGTCCAAACATCAGAGTGAATGAGATCAAAGCAATTTTCATATATAGTTGTAGACTTAGGAAACACTGATTTACAATGTTTACCTAGTATACAAGCTTCACATTCATCATTTTTAAAAGACATACTTGGCAACAATAGTTCTAAAGCCCTAGAGTGAGGATGTCCTAATCTAGAATCCCAAATAGCACTATTAGCCTTATTCAAAACAGAGTTGAAAGCAATAGATAAAGAGAAATCTGGTTGTGTGTCTTCAAGCACATACAAGTCATCCTTGGACACTCCCTTTCCAAACACCTTATTATTCTTAATATCCTGAAAGTAAACATCAATAGGACCAAATATAGCATAGCAATTAAGATCAGAGGTTGTTTTCTTAACACTTAGCAAGTTTGAGGTGAATGTGGGCATATAGAAGGCTGTTGATTCTTTATTAAACAATTTCAGGTTTCCAATTCCTCTTATTGGTATCTTATCACCATTAGCTATTACTACATCTCCTAAAGCCGGTTTCATATTGATAAGTAGATTTTTGTCACTAATCATGTGATGAGAAGCTCCTGAATCTACAATAAGTGGCTTAGTGAGATTTAGAGCTTGAAAAGAGTTACCAGAGGTATTAGCTTCCTTAAGTGCTTTTATCAGTGCATCAAGGTCCGATTTTCTAACGAATTCTTGTTGAAATGTTGCAAGGGCTTTCCCTTCTTCATTGGTTGGCGTGGATGAGCTAGTGCTAGCCTTGGCTCTTGCCTCATGAGTTGCTTCTTGGGAGAGATTGGCCCTTGGTTGGTTTACCCATTTTTGCTTTAAGTGTGGATGGAGAATCCAACACTTGTCCTTAGTGTGGCCTTCTTTCTTGCAATAATCACAGAATCCTCTTCTTTCCCCACGGTTCAAGCCTCCTTTCTGGTAGGTGTTTGCCTTGTTGGATGTGATGAGCTCTCCTTTGCCACCAAAGAGGCCTAATGATCCTTGTTCCTTCTGAATCTTATTGCATACTTCTTCAAGACTTGGAAGAGTGTCTGACCTTAAGATGTGCTTGATAAGATCATTGTAAGTTGGGTTTAGAGTCAAGAGGAGTCCAAATACCTTATCTTGCTCACGTCTTTCATTTAGCACCTTGGGATCCATGGTGCTTGGTCTAAGCATTTCAAGTTCAGCTCACAATGATCTGAACTTGCCAAAGTGTTGAGTGAACTCCATGTTTTCTTGAGTTAACTCATTAATGGCCTTTTTTTACTTCAAAGACACGACTGAGATTGGAAGTGTTGCCATAAACATTTTGAAGTGTCTCCCATAACTCCTTGGCTGTCTCACAATAAGAATAAGCTTCAAGGAGAGATGCTTCAAGGGAGTTTTGGATCACGGATAGCACCAGTTGGTCTTCTTGAAACCACCGGTCTTTATTCATGATGGCGGCTTCTTGGCCACCTTCTTCAGTCATGGCAATGGAAGTTTCACTCTTGAGGATGTGGCTCCATAAGCCACGGCTACACAACACTGTCTTGGTGGTTCTAGCCCATAAAAGGTAGTTGACCCCTTTCAGTGTCACTGGAACAACCACTCTTGAGCTTTCCATGGTGTTTACACACGTTTTTGTTTGAATTTGAGCTAGGGACCGTTTGGTATAGCTATTAACCACTGGATGAAAGCAAATGGTAAGGGTTTTTAAAAAATGGTTTGTTTGGAAAGAGAGTTGAGTAGCTGAATTGAGGAATGAAGTGAGTAATTGCTCTAACAAATAATAGAGAAAGATTGTGAGACAGAGAGTATGGAAGGAGGATTCTATTTCCTTGATTGATTTATGGTGAGCATACAATGTATTTATAGCCAAAGAATAGAGATAAGACAAAGGCACTTCACGAAATGGTGAAAGTGACAGCTCCTAACAGCTAGAAATTCAAATTGGTTAAGCCAACATGTGACTCTTCTTTCCCTCTCCAAACCCACGCCTAGGAGAGCTTCTAGAAGGTGTCTTGGACATTTTTGGGCTTACTTAATTCAGGCCTTGTGTTGCACATGTGTGGACAGACCCTGGGCTTCACTTCATTATCTCAGCCTAATGCACAGACCTTGAACTTCTGATTTGGGCTTGGGCTGTTGAAATGAAGAAGAAAAGAAGTAGTTTAAGACAAAGAAGAGAGTATGAAGTGTTAGAAAGAAGAAGAGAGTAGATACTCTAAACCAAAGGGAGAGTATGAAGAAGTCACTAATCCTATAGCCAAACATGAGTATTAGGCGCCTAATAAGGGTGTTTGGACACAAGCATTGTAAACTCTCTATATAAACACATGTTCTCTTCATTTGTAAACAAGTAGAATAATTCTCTTCATAATAATAAAAATAAATCCTTTCTCTTTCTAAAACTCTCTCTTCTCCAATGGTGAATCATAATCTCTCATTCTAACATGGGCTTCATTAACTTTTTCAGCTTCAAGCCTAAGGCTTCATTCCAATAACCCAAGTATATTTCGATTTTTGGTCTATGAATGTAACAAAGTATTTATGGTTGTCTCTAGGTGTGCATGGTGAAGTCCAAACATCAGAGTGAATGAGATCAAAGCAATTTTCATATATAGTTGTAGACTTAGGAAACACTGATTTACAATGTTTACCTAGTATACAAGCTTCACATTCATCATTTTTAAAAGACATACTTGGCAACAATAGTTCTAAAGCCCTAGAGTGAGGATGTCCTAATCTAGAATGTCAAATAGCACTATTAGCCTTATTCAAAACAGAGTTGAAAGCAATAGATAAAGAGAAATCTGTAAGTTTTAGAAGTTTAGGAAGAGTGGAGAGAGTTTAGGCGAGAGATTAGGTAAACACATATTATTAGAATAGGATTTCTTGATTACAAAGAGAGACCTTAATGATCCTTTTATACAGAAATGGATAACCTAAAAGCGAGTACTTTAGGTAAGAGTGTGTGCTTCCTCTTTAGTGCTGGCGCCTCTTTCCCCTTTTGTGCTGGCAGAGGTGAGTCACCAATGTTAGATTTAGGAAAGATTAAGGAGAAGTTTTGAATAGATTAGAGTATAAACATCAAGAACATGTAGAGAATAGAGAGTTTAGCCATAAGAGGAATAGAATAGAATCTTAGTATTTTTAGTGTGTGCGATTACAAGGAGGCTGCATAGCCTTAAATAGAAAGACCTAGGTCGCCTATGTTGGAATGAAGAAGAATGATGAATGCATCTTGTTAGATTTTAGGAAGATTAAGAAGTTTTGAAAAGGATTTGAAGAACAAGAAGAAAAACAAGAAGAAAAACAAGAAGAAAAACAAGAGAGAATACATAAAAACGTGAGGAAGAGGGAGAGAGAGATAGAAGCAATTCTATTACTTGCTTAAGTGATTACAAATGAGAGTGAAGGCCTTATATAATGATAGCCACGAAAATCCCTACTCAAATGTGTCTAAATACAATGTATGAGAGCCTTTAAAGGTTTAAAAAGATGCTGGATTCAAAAGAGAAGATGCCTTCTCCTTTTGCTTTATTGACCACCTTTTGCTTTTGCTTTTCCTTTTACTTTTGCTTTTGCTTTTCCTTTTTGCTTTTCTGGAAACCTTGTCCTCCCAACAGCTCTTTCTGGAACTCCCGGACTTTGCACTTTGTGATTTGCAGAACTCTCGGACTTTGCACGGTACTTCCGGAAGTCCCTATTTTTGCACGGACCTTCCGGAAGTCCCCAACTTTGCACGGACCTCTTTATTCTTTATAACTTTATTCCAACATTATTGATTTCCGGAAGTCCCCGACTTTGCACGGACCTTCCGGAAGTCCCTAACTTTGCACGGGACTCTTTATTTTCACACTCCCCCTCAAGCTTGACCACAGGAGATCCGGAGGTCAAGATTGGAACCTTGAAGAACTCCCTCATTAAAAACCTTAACAAGGAAAACCCAATGGGACAAAACCTTGTTAAGGGAAAAAGAGTAGAGTCTTCTCAGCCTAGGGATTGGCCAGTGAGTCTATGAGTCTTACGACCATCTTGGTGGACTTCATAGACTCTGGATCATGGCCTCCTTGAATCAGCAAGTGAGTTTCTTCCTTGCTTCACAAGTTTGAGTATCTTGAAGCTTCTTCATAGACCGGTACTTATCTCCCCCTTTCTTCTGAACTCTTGTCCTTCATAAGGTTAATTAATCCGGCTTTAAGACATAAGCTCCAAGTTGTACCTGTTTCAGCACACATAAACGCATGCATCAATTCACAAGGGATAGACCTATTCAAAAATATATATATGATGGTTTAGGATCTTCCCTTGCATCTGTTTGGAATGTTGATGAAGAGTGTCAGCCAAGTATGCCTGCTACTTCTGAACTTCTTTCACTTCATTCCTTCTTATAAAAAAAAACCGCCCTTTGTTGCCTCTTCTTTGGAGTCTTTGGATTGATTGTTGATACCACACTTGTATGCAACCTTCCTTAGCTCCAATCCATCATTTGAACTTGATTAGTCACGGCAACTCCTTGGGAAGATTGATATCTTGGCGCAGCCATACAAGCTTCTGAGCTGATTCAACACCTTCCATTTGCATGCCTCTCCACTTGTGAATCTTGACAGTTTGCCCCTCCATTTTCATCATGGGTTTTGACAAACATTTTGTCCCTTCACTTGTGGGTTCTGACTGCTTGATGGCCATTGGTTCTAATCTCAAGCTTCTGCTACATCTTTGTAGTTTCTTAGTAGCTTCTTCAGCCACTTTCTTGTTTGAAATAACTCTGGATTGATTAACACATCTTGTGGCAAATCTTCCAGTTACTTTTAATCACAATCCCGAGCTGATTCATCACTTTCCACCATATTACTTCTTCAGGAGCATGGTGGCCCTTGGTTCTAACTCAGGTTGTGTTGAATCCTTCTTTTCCTTTGAACCTTTAGACATCTTCTTCAAAACCACACATATGCCATCTTGATCTTCTTTTCCAAGAGATGAACACTTCTTTCCCACTAGGCCTGGACTTCTTATAGAAGTGGTGTCCATGGTCGAGACATTGTGGACGGTCAGCTGGTATTGTGAACACCATGGTCGAGACATTGTGAACGGTCCATATAGTGAACAGACATTGTGAACACCACATAGTCATCTCGCTTGATCTCCACGCCAAATGTTCTGTCTAGTCTGGTCGTGGCATGATAAGGCCGAGTTCCTCACACACTTCTCTTGGATTTGAATTCAGTATAGGATGAATGCTCATTCTCTCCCCTCCGCAAGCTTGACTCTTCGACCAAGAGAGACAAGTTTGAAGAAAAATGAGCTCCATTTGAACAGATTTAAAGCTGATGGTCACCGGGGCTTTGGATCATGTTTCTTCTAGGCTTCAGGAATGACATTTTTGTTGAGTGAGCTTTGCTTTCCACCTTCAGGAATATACACTCTCTGGTGTAGGCTCTGATAAGTGGGCTGCTCTTCTTTCTCCATCTTCAGGAATATACACTCTCTGGTGTAGGCTCTGATAGATGGGCTGTTTTCTTTCTACACTCCAGAATATACTCCTCTTGAGTAGGCTTGGAGGTGTAGTTCCTTCATGCTGTTTTATCAAGGAACCTGAGTTGGTTCCTTGTACTCTCCAAATGAAGGCGGCTTGCTGAGACAATGAGTACCATTTTGAGAAACAATGAGCACCACGTCTTGTAGCCTCCTTTTCCATTCATAGCCCTTTAGCCTTACATGACTTGATGTATCCTCACAAGAACTCATCTTTGCCATCTTTTCTTTGAGGTTCTCATGGTCTTCTTTATCAAAGGTTTTGATACTGAGCCTTTGTGTTTAAGCCATAGGGACTGGTTCTGAATGATTGGGATTGAAAGTTCTTCCTTCGCGGATTGAGCTCCTCCATTAGGGCTTCTCCTTACTGATCATTTGGAAGGATTCCTGCAAAATCAAACAATCCAAACACAAATACAATACTTCTCATGTCATTAAGACTTAGATTCATAAGACTTTTGGATTTAACTCTTCTTTAAGGACTTTTGGATTCATCTAGTCTACTTATACTCATAAGAGTAAAGGGGAACTAGGTTCTCTTTCCTTAATAGAAGTTCTTTTCTTAAGGACTTTTGGATTCATCTAGTCTACTTATACTCATAGGAGTAAAGAAGATCTAGGTTCTCTTCCCTTCAGAAAAATATTACCCTTAAGGACTTTTGGATTCATCATGATTCCTTGTACTCACCAGAGTAAGGAACTCACGGTTCTCTTCCCTTAAGAAAGTTTCTCACACTTAAGGACTTTTGGATTCATCATGTTCCCTTCTACTCATGAGAGTGAAAGAAACTATGGTTCACTTCCCTTAAGTGATTTTAAGAGGACTTTTGGATTCAACAAGGCCTTAAATGCAAAGCATAGTCTGCCAAGGTTCACTTCCCTCTTCATATATATCTCTCTCCCTCTTTTATCATTAGGTTTAGATTTTGGGACTTTGGATTCATCATGGTTTCTGATGCATTGCATACAACCAAGGTTCTCTTTCCCAAATCTTTATATGAACACAATTAGATTTATCATGCCTTTAAGACCTTTATTAGTAAGATTTCTGTTGTGGAGGATCCATTCCAATGGCAACCACAGAGCATACTCCCATTCCTAACTTGATTCTTTTAGCATGGTTCCCTATTGTGTCACACCAAAAAAACGATTTCCTCATTAAAAAGATACAATGGACTTTGATGTTCCTCATTTCATAAGAAAGAAAACTTGGTCCAAGGTTTTAAAACAACCCACCAAACCGCAAGGCTAAAACATATCAAGATACAATGAGCTCAAGGTTTCAAATCATTTGCGGTTTGATATCAAAGAGTTCTAAGCAGACTATGATTCATAGTGTCTTATATTCACAAAAGGAAAGGCACTACCTATCAGTCCAAGCTTATAATATCTTAAGATCAAAAGAAAACTAGGCTCCTTTAGAGAAGCCATTGATAGACACTGGGAACATCTGCAAACACAAGAAGAGATGTTCCTGTGTATAAAACTAGTGAAAAACAAACAGATTATCCATGGTCTTTAGGGTAAAGCTGAGATTTTGAGTTCAAAGACCCTCCTTTAGTGTTTTAAGCTTCAGGCTACTTACATGAGTAGGAAGAACGAATCTTTGAAGCTTTATACACAATTTTGGAGGATTATGACAGAAAAACATGAAAACAGAAACCCTTTTTGGAAAATCAGAGATTCAAGCTGCCCTAAAGAACCACTTTTGAAATCAAAGACACACCTTTAGTGTGTAAAACATCAGGCTGCATGTTTAACTAAGCAAAGTATGAACTTTGAAGCCATACACACGATTTTGAAAAGTTTTACACATGGATTTCCTGGGTTTGAAACCTCCATCCATACACAATGGTGTTCTTGACAAATCAAAACGTTTTTCATGAAAAACATACCTCCATTGAAGTAACCTTCAAGCCGCATGATTTAGCAATCAAAAGACTAAAACTTTGAAGCCAAACCAGCCATTTTAAGCTTGAAGACTGTACAACAATGGAGGTTACAAGAACATAGATGAAGAAAAACGATTTTAAAGAAGAGAAAACAGTTTCTGCGGAAATAAAAGGTCTAAAACAAGGATTTAGGAGCTAAATGCTCTGATACCATGTTAGATTTTAGGAAGATTAAGAAGTTTTGAAAAGGATTTGAAGAACAAGAAGAAAAACAAGAAGAAAAACAAGAGAGAATACATAAAAACGTGAGGAAGAGGGAGAGAGAGATAGAAGCAATTCTATTACTTGCTTAAGTGATTACAAATGAGAGTGAAGGCCTTATATAATGATAGCCACGAAAATCCCTACTCAAATGTGTCTAAATACAATGTATGAGAGCCTTTAAAGGTTTAAAAAGATGCTGGATTCAAAAGAGAAGATGCCTTCTCCTTTTGCTTTATTGACCACCTTTTGCTTTTGCTTTTCTTTTTACTTTTGCTTTTGCTTTTCCTTTTTGCTTTTCTGGAAACCTTATCCTCCCAACAGCTCTTTCTGGAACTCCCGGACTTTGCACTTTGTGATTTGCAGAACTCTCGGACTTTGCACGGTACTTCCGGAAGTCCCTATTTTTGCACGGACCTTCCGGAAGTCCCCAACTTTGCACGGACCTCTTTATTCTTTATAACTTTATTCCAACATTATTGATTTCCGGAAGTCCCCGACTTTGCACGGACCTTCCGGAAGTCCCTAACTTTGCACGGGACTCTTTATTTTCACATAAGTGTGTATTGGCGACATCTCCATGTACTTGTCTTAGACTTGTGTAGGTTAATGATAAGTGTATCTCTGTATCCAAACAAGTCTAGAATAGGATTAGTATAAATAGATGTCTCTCACTCACTTTGTAAGTATGAAAATCATTTTTCTCTAAAAATTCTAATAAGATCATTCTCTCTTTTCTCTCTAATCTCTTTCTCTCTCAATCTCTAATTCTCAAATTCTCTCAATCATCAAATCTTTCATGGTATCAGAGCCAGGTTTGATCAATCTGGTGCTTAAAATTTCGCATTCTTCTTCAACAAGTAATCGAATTTTCTTTGGTTACAAGTAATCGGATTTCGCGATTCAAATTCAATCCATATTCACCGCGTCCAATCTGCAAGATCTTGAAGGTTTTGATTAGATTCTTCATCAAGATCATCTCATCGGCGAATCCTGTTGATTTCCCCGTTGAAATCTTTGATTTTGGTTGAGTAAATCAAAAGTTACGATCGATTCTTGCTCACGGTGGTTCGCGGTTGTTCATCGTCAGAAAACTCGACTGTTGATCGGTTTTTTCGTCAAGTATTCATCAAGTCTTCATCCTCGACGGTTCTCCGGCGAAATCTGTGACGATCCACGGTGATTTCATCGAATTTGATCATTGGAATCAAAAGTTATCAGTTTACCCGCCACAGGTGGTTACGCGATCACTCCGCCGCGAAACTCCAGAATTCAATCTTCGATTTCTTCTTCAATTCTTCATCAAATCTGGTGATTCCAAAGCCAATTCTCATTAAAATTGATTCAAGATGATGAATCGGGAGGTCCGCTCAGCTCAATCTCAAGATTTGTGATCATTCTCACTGATTTTCTGAAATCGGACCGTCTTCGCACATCCTTGGGTATTTGGTTTCGATCTTCAGTTTTCTCTCAATCTTTTTCGAATCCTGCATGATCCAATCTTAGTTTAGGATCTTGTGAAGAAGTTCTGGAGATTTGATTGCAATTCACTGGTTTTTAATCCTCATTAGTCGATTTCTTGCTAGTGAAGAAAGTTCAATTTCAAAATCAGAAAAGGCGGGAATTTTAGAATTGTTGTTTTTCTTGGTATTCAAGATTGGTTTTGCTTCTGGATCATCTGGTGAAGTAGTTTAGGTCTGTGGACAAGTTTTAAAGGATAGGCAGAAGGTTATCTGATTGATCCTGGTTTCTTGTCAAGCGTTTGTTTGGACTTTATGTGGTCTTCTTGCGTGTGTGGCGTGGTTTGGTTGTTTGTGATTGTGCAGGCTTAAGATCGATTCTAATGGAGCTGCATCCACAAATGAAGGCTCCTATCATGCTCCAAAGAGCAAATTACTTGCTCTGGTCCAGGACAATGAGGACCACATTGTGCAGCAAAGGGTTATGGAACCATATCCAGCAACCGGCTCACATGATAACTGAGGAGGAAACTCAGGATGGAAATGCTGAACAAACCCTATGGTTCCAGCAAGATCAAACGGTATTAGCTATTCTTCAATGCTCCCTTGCTAGCTCTCTTTTAGAAGCATACTCTTATTGCTCTAGTGCTAAGGAACTTTGGGAGACTTTGAAAACAGTTTATGGCAATACTACTAACCTCTTAAGAATTTTTGAGGTAAAGAAAGCTCTAAATGAGCTTAAACAGGAAGATGTGGAGTTCACCAAACACTATGGATCATTCAGAGCTTTGTGGGCAGAGCTGGAGATGCTTAGACCAGCCTCCATTGATCCTCTCACTCTTCTTGAAAGGAGAGAGCAAGATAAGGTGTTTGGGCTGCTAATGACTTTGAACAATTCTTACACTGACTTGATAAAACATATTCTCAGGGAAGATAAGTTACCAAGTCTTGAGGATGTTTGTGCAAAGATACAAAAGGAACAGGGGTCACATGAACTCTTTGGGCACAAAAGTGAAATGGTGGTGGCGCATAAGGGTGTTTTCCGATCGGTTGCAGCTGACATCAAGAGGAAGAAGCAGCTGTGTGACCATTGCAAGAGAACTGGCCATAGCAAGAAGGAGTGCTGGGTGCTCCATCCAGAACTCAAGCCTAGTTGGTTTGTTGAGAGGAGCAAGAAATCTTCAATCGGTCCTAGTTCTTCTAACATGGTTCATGTTGTAGGTTGCTCAAGCGCTTGTACTATGGAGCCGGTGAATGCTTCCTCCTCAACTATGGCCAACCAAACTGAATATGTGACAAAAGCTGATCTTGAAAATCTTCTCAAAGCATTCAAGTCTGGTAATGTGTTGGGTAAAACTTATCATGTTTCTTTAAACACATCTATGGCTTCTAACTCCTTAATTGTAGACTCTGGTGCATCTCATCACATGATTAAAGACTTGGTTTGCTAGATCATGTTGAACCTGCTTTAGGAAGTGTTGTAATTGCTAATGGAGTTAATGTACCAATTAAAGGAGTAGGGAACCTTAGGTTGTTTGATAAGGAATCTAAAGCCTTTTATATGCCTTCTTTTACATCCAACTTACTCTCTGTTAAAAAGGCTACTACTGATTTGAATTGTAAGGCTATCTTTGGTCCTAATGATTTTTACTTTCAGGATATTGAAACAAGTCAGAAATTTGGCCAAGGAACTACAAGGAATGACTTGTATGTGCTAGAAGATTTACCTGCCTTTTCATTACAACCGTGTGCAAATCATGTTGATATGACTCTAAATGCTGAATTGTGGCATGCTAGACTAGGACATCCACATTCTAGAGCTCTTGAATTGATTGTACCTGGAATAAAATTGCTTAATAACATTTGTGAATCTTGTGTTCTTGGAAAGCATAGTAGAACTATTTTTGAACAATCAACTCATGCTTATGATAATTGCTTTGATTTAGTACACTCTGATGTTTGGACATCTCCCTTTCCTTCTAGAGAAAATCAGAAGTATTTTGTTACCTTCATTGATGAAAAATCTAAGTATACTTGGGTGACATTGCTTAATTCAAAGGATAGGGTGTTTGATGCATTTCTTAACTTTCAGACATATGTTACTAACCAATATAATGCCAAGATAAAGATTTTTAGGACAGACAATGGAGGGGAATATACTAGTACCAAGTTTCAGCAACACTTAGCCACACATGGCATTGAACATCAAACAAGCTGTCCTTACACTCCACAACAAAATGGAGTAGCTGAGAGGAAGAACAGACATTTGATGGAAGTTGTGAGAACAATGATGTTCCACAAGAAGGTTCCTAAAAGATTTTGGGGAGATGCATTACTAGCTGCATGTTACTTAATCAATAGAACTCCAACTAAAGTTCTAGATGATTTGAGTCCTTTTGAGGTATTAAACAAAACTAAGCCAACTATTGATCATTTAAGAATTTTTGGATGTGTTTGTTTTGTTTTAGTACCAGGAGAACTTAGGAATAAGCTGGAACTAAAAAGCATCAAGGCTATGTTCCTAGGATACTCTCCTACTCAAAAAGGATACAAATGCTACAATCCAGAGACTAGGAGGGTCCTGGTGTCTAGGGATGTCAAGTTTAATGAGAACAAAGGTTTTTATGAAGATGGAACTTGGGAAGAACTTAAAGACATCTCTACATCCAATTCTGATCAGGCTGAGAATCTAAGGAAAATTTTAGAGAACCTTGGCTTAGTTCAACCAACCGCTCCAGCACCTGTCCATGTACCTCAGCAACATGATTCAAGCCCGAGTACTAGCTGGCATGGTCCGGCTACATCCAACCAGGAGACGATCTCTGGTCATGACCTTGCATCTAGCTCATCCCGTCCTTCTCCACCATCCAGTCCTCCTGAACATCCTCTTGACCGTGAGGGGGGAGAAGAGAGTACACATGCTCAAGATGATATTCTAGTTTCAGCATCAAAAAAGCCCAGGGATCAACCCAATCTTGTACAAGCCGCTTTGGAGGAAGAAACAAATCAACCTGTGGCACTCAGACGAAGTACAAGGCAGAGGTTCCCAGCTGAAAACTGGAAGAATACAAGGGTGTACTACAACCACAATGCAGTAGCACATCATGATCAGGGAGTATGTTCTTTAATTAGTATTCCTACTAATCATGTTGCTTTCACTGTGAGTTTAGATAAAGAACAGATCCCTAAGAGCTATGAGGAGGCTATGGAGATTAAGGAATGGAGAGATGTCATTCAAGATGAGAAACAAGCTATGGAGAAGAATGGAACCTATGCCCCAGCCATTTTACCAAAAGGAAAAAAGGCTGTAAGTTCAAAATGGATATTCACCATTAAGTATAAAAGCAATGGTGAGATAGATAGGTATAAAGCTAGATTGGTGGCTAGAGGATTCACACAAACTTATGGTGAAGACTATAGGGATACCTTTGCTCCAGTAGCTAAACTTCACTCTGTTAATGTTGTTCTTTCTCTTGCTACTAACCTTGAATGGGATTTGTTCCAAATGGATGTTAAGAATGCTTTCTTACAAGGTGAACTAGAGGATGAAGTGTACATGACACCACCACCAGGTTTGGAAGATGAGGTTAATGGCGGCAACACTCTCAGACTAAGAAAGGCAATCTATGGTCTTAAGCAATCTCCAAGAGCTTGGTATCATAAGCTGAATGTAACTCTAAGGGATAGAGGTTTCAAAAGATCAGAAGTTGAACACACTCTGTTTACACTTAAGAGTAAGGAAGGTATTGTGGTTATACTTATCTATGTGGATGATATAATCATATCAGGAAGTGATAAAGTTGGTATTGAATCAACTAAAGCCTATTTGAAAAGTGTTTTTGATATTAAGGATCTAGGAGAATTGAAATATTTCTTAGGAATTGAAATATGCAGATTCAAGGAAGGTCTCTTTTTATCTCAAAGGAAATATATTGTGGATTTACTAACCTCCACAGGCATGTTTGAAGCTAAACCAGCTAAGACACCCCTTGAAGAAGGCTACAAAATAGAACCTGAGGGGGAGCTAGGAAATGACAAGTTTCATGATGCAAAATTGTATAGACAAGTGGTTGGTAAGCTTATTTACTTAACCATCACTAGACCTGACCTATGTTTTGCAGTAAATCAGGTATCTCAACATATGCAAGACCCAAGGACAAGGCATTGGGATATGATCATTCGCATTTTGAGATATCTGCAAGGAACTAAGGAACAAGGTATATGGATGGGATGTAATAAGAACACAGAGGTTGTAGGTTATTGTGATGCAGATTGGGCAGGAGACAGAGAAGATAGGAGAAGCACAACTGGCTATTGCACCTTCATAGGAGGTAATCTTGTAACTTGGAAGACTAAGAAGCAAAAGGTTGTGTCTTGTTCTAGTGCAGAAGCTGAATACAGGGCTATGAGGAAGCTCACAACAGAATGCATCTGGTTGAAGCAACTCCTCTTTGACATCTTAGGCGAGAGCTTAGAATCACCAATCACTGTCCATTGTGATAATCAAGCTGCCATACACATTGCCTCTAACTCTGTGTTTCATGAGAGAACCAAGCATATTGAGGTTGACTGCCATAAGGTAAGGGAAGCTATTGGAAATGGTACAATTCTACCTTGCTACACAAGGAGTGAAGATCAGCTAGCTGATGTGTTTACCAAAGCTGTAACCTTGAAGACAGGCGGTTCCATCTACCCTAGACTTGGTTTGATGTCTCTTCCACACCAATGATCCCAACATGGAGTGTTATACTCTTTTTCCCTAGAAAAGGTTTTGTCCCAATTGGGTTTTCCTTCTCTAGGTTTTTAATGAGGTAATGCTTCATGGTTGCAAGCTTAGGCATTCTCCATGTCTTAAGCTTGAGGGGGAGTGTTGGAATGAAGAAGAATGATGAATGCATCTAAGTGTGTATTGGCGACATCTCCATGTACTTGTCTTAGACTTGTGTAGGTTAATGATAAGTGTATCTCTGTATCCAACTAAGTCTAGAATAGGATTAGTATAAATAGATGTCTCTCACTCACTTTGTAAGTATGAAAATCAGTTTTCTCTAAAAATTCTAATAAGATCATTCTCTCTTTTCTCTCTAATCTCTTTCTCTCTCAATCTCTAATTCTCAAATTCTCTCAATCATCAAATCTTTCAGCCTAGGCTAGGGATAAGCAGGAATACATATAGGACCGTTACAACTGAACTTATGAACATACATGCTTCCTTATCCTCTCATCTTATCATATGAGGCTCTCCCTTCCTTATCAAGTGACCAGAGTGCTTATCATGTTAGACTGAGCTGCCTTTAATAACGCACTGTCCAATACTCCCCCTCAATCTAAATTCTGATGAAGAACTTAGCTTGGAAATCATAAACAAACACCTCATTAAAAACCTTATGATGTAAAACCCAGTGGGACAAAAACACCATAAGGGAAAAAGAGTATGATTGCTTATGATTAGAGGATTCATGGAGAAGACATATCAAAGAGTCCAAGCCTCGGAAGAATGGACTCATATACCTTAGAAGTTGTTGCCTTGGTGAAGATATCCGCAAGTTGATCCATACTTCTAGTGTAGCATGGTAAGACTATTCCTTGCTCCACTGCTTGCCTCACCTTGTGACAGTCAACTTCTATGTGCTTAGTTCTCTCGTGGAAGACAGGATTGGATGCTATGTGAATGGCTGCTTGGTTGTCGCAATGCATGGTCATTGGTCTAACTGTTTCTACACCCAAGTCCTTCAGAATAGCCTTGATCCATGTTAACTCATTTGTGAGCTTCTTCATTGCACGATATTCAGCCTCTGCGCTTGAACAAGACACAATCTTTTGCTTCTTTGTCTTCCATGTGACCAAGTTTCCACCAACAAAGGTACAGTAGCCTGTGGTAGACCTCCTGTCTTCTCTATTTCCAGCCCAGTCAGCATCACAATATCCCACTATTTCTGAGCTTCCATTAGCTCCCATCCAGATTCCTTGCTCAGAAGTTCCTCTCAAGTATCTAAGAATTCTCTCCAGCATGTTCCAATGATGGACCTTCGGCTCTTGCATATGCTGGCTAACCTGATTCACAGAAAAGCAAAGATCAGGTCTAGTAAGAGTTAAATAGATTAACTTACCTACTAGTCTTCTGTAGAGTTGCGGATTATTGAATGGTTGATCTTCAAGCTCCCCCTCATTGATAGCTTTGTAGCTGTCTTCCAGAGGTGTGGTCACTGGTTTTGCATCTAGCTTTCCTGTTTCAGACAAAAGATCAAGTGTGTATTTCTTTTGAGATAGGAATAGTCCCTCTTTAGAGCAACATATCTCAATCCCTAGGAAATACTTAAGCAAGCCTAAATCTTTAATGTCAAAGATGGACTTAAGGTAGGCTTTGGTTTCCTTGATCCCTTCCCTGTCATCACCTGTGATAATGATATCATCCACATAGACTAACACAACTATGATACCTGACTGGCTAGGAAATGTGAACAGAGTGTGATCAGCTTCTGATTTCCTGAATCCTCTATCCCTTAGTGTCATGCTTAACTTGTGATACCAGGCCCTAGGTGATTGTTTTAATCCATAAATAGCCTTTCTCATTCTCAAGACTTTGCCTGGTTGAACAATCCCTTCTAGACCTGGAGGTGGCCGCATGTACACCTCTTCCTCTAGCTCTCCTTGCAAGAAGGCATTCTTTACATCCATCTGCCACAATTCCCAATCCAGATTTGTTGCTAAGGATAGGACAATCCTCACAGTATAGAGTTTTGCTACAGGGGCAAAGGTATCGCCAAAATCTTCTCCATAGGTCTGAGTGAAGCCTCTTGCGACCAACCTGGCCTTATATCTCTCTATATCTCCATTACTCTTGTATTTGATCGTAAATACCCACTTTGAGCTTACTGCCTTCTTTCCCTTGGGTAACACGGCTTCATCCCATGTGTGATTCCTTTCCATGGCCCCTGTCTAATCGCTTATAGCATCCCTCCAGACTTTGAGTTCCTTAGCCTCTTCATAGGATGTTGGAATGTGTCCCTGATCCAGGCTGCTAATAAAGGACTTGCGCTCTTCAGGGAATGAAGCAAATGAGCAAATGACTTGAGAGGGATGAGCAACCGTATTTGCATTGTAATAGACCCTTGTGTTCACCCAGTTTGATGGATCCTTCCTGAGTCTTGTGCTTCTCCTTGTTAGAATTTGCAGAATAATAGTTAGAATAGGTAGGAGAGTTTCTGGGTTTATATTTGATAATGGAAGAACAAGAGTAAGAATAATAGAGAGAGATTGTGAGACAGAGAGTATGGAAGGAGGATTCTATTTCCTTGATTGATTTATGGTGAGCATACAATGTAGTTATAGCCAGAGAATAGAGATAAGACAAAGGCACTTCACCAAATGGTGAAAGTGACAGCTCCTAACAGCTAGAAATTCAAATTGGTTAAGCCAACAAGTGAATCTTCCTTCCCTCTCCAAACCCACGTCTAGGAGAGCTTCTAGAAGGTGTCTTGGACAGTTTTGGGCTTGTTTGGGCTTACTTAATTCAGGCCTTGTGTTGCACATGTGTGGACAGACCCTGGGCTTCACTTCATTATCTCAGCCTAATGCACAGACCTTGAACTTCTGATTTGGGCTTGGGCTTCATTAACTTTTTCAGCTTCAAGCCTAAGGCTTCAATCCAATACTCCCCCTCAAGCTTAGCCATGAGATGAATGGTTAAGCTTGGCACCATGAAGATCCACCTCATTAAAAACCTTAGAATGGAAAACCCATTGGGACAAAACCATACTAAGGGAAAAAGAGTGTGGACTCCATGATTAGGAGAATCATTGGCTGGAAAGGTTGATGAGTCCAAGTTTTGGGAGGATGGACTCACATACCTTGAGACTTGCAGCCTTGGTGAAAATGTCTGCAAGTTGATCTGAGCTTCTTGTGTAGCACGGTAAGATTATGCCTTGCTCCACTACTTGTCTGACCTTGTGACAGTCAACTTCAATGTGTTTGGTTCTCTCATGAAACACATTGTTGGATGCTATGTATATGGCTGCTTGATTGTCGCAATGCATGGTGATTGGTGTTGAGACTTCTATGTTTAGATCCTTGAGAAGGTTCTTGAGCCAAGTGAGTTCAGTGGTCAGCTTTCTCATGGCACGATATTCAGCTTCAGCACTTGAGCAGGAGACCACTTTCTGCTTCTTTGTCTTCCAAGTGACTAGATTGCCTCCAATGAATGTGCAATAGCCGGTTGTTGATCTTCTGTCATTTCTGTCTCCAGCCCAATCAGCATCACAATATCCTACAATCTCTGAGCTCCCATTGCATCCCATCCAAATGCCTTGATCATGGGTTCCTTTGAGGTACCTCAAGATCCGGTCCACCATATTCCAGTGGTGCAATTTTGGATCTTGCATATGTTGGCTGACCTGATTCACAGCAAAACACAAGTCAGGTCTAGTAATGGTTAGATAGATTAACTTACCAACCATCTTCCTATAGAGTTTTGTTTCTTCAAACGGTTCATCTCCAAGCCCCCCCTCACGTTCCACCTTATAGCCTTCCTCTAGGGGAGTCTTTGCTGGTTTGGCTTCTAACTTTCCTGCATCAGTTATAAGATCAAGTGTGTACTTCCTTTGTGATAAGAAGAGGCCTTCTTTTGTTCGGCATACTTCTATCCCTAGGAAGTACTTAAGTTCACCTAAGTCTTTAATATCAAAAACAGACTTAAGATAATCTTTTGTAGATTGAATTCCTACCTTGTCATTCCCTGAGATGATTATATCATCTACATAAATGAGAATGACTACCATACCTGATTGGCTTTGGAGTGTGAAGAGAGTGTGATCAGCTTCAGACTTCCTAAAGCCTCTATCTCTCAGTGTCATACTCAACTTGTGGTACCAAGCTCTTGGTGATTGTTTAAGTCCATAGATAGCTTTTCTTAGCCTTAGAACCTTTCCTGGAGTTACTGTGTCTTCAAGACCAGGTGGAGGTGTCATATAGACTTCATCCTCTAATTCTCCTTGTAGGAAAGCATTCTTGACATCCATCTGCCATAACTCCCATTCAAGGTTAGTAGCAAGAGATAGAAGAACTCTTACAGTGTGTAGTTTGGCTACTGGTGCAAATGTATCATGGTAGTCTTCTCCATAGGTCTGAGTGAACCCTCTTGGAACCTGCCCTTGATCTAGAGCTGTTGTAAAGGCTTGGTGTTCTGAAGGAATATGAGCTAGAGAGCAAATCACTTGTGTTGGATGGGCTACTGCTTGTGCATTGTAGTAGACTCTGGTATTGATCCAATTTGAGGCTGGTTTCTTCTCCCTTTGGCTTCTCCTTAGCACCACTTGTTCTTCTTGATATTCTTCTTCCTCAGTCTGAACTTCTGGCGCATATTCTTCTTGATTATGGACACTAGAGCTTGCATCCTGGTCGTGTGATTCAGATGCAATCTCTTGTTCATCCTCTGTGCCCCCCTCATGATCAAGAGGAATAGCCGGGGCAACATCAAAAGGAGGAGGAGGAGGAGAAGTGGCTGGTGATGGAGAAGCAGCTGGTGCATTAGGAAATGAGATTCCTAGGTTCTCCATAAGATGTTTAAGATTGGTAGCTCGGTCTGATGGAGATTGGGAGAGATCTTTAAGATCATCCCAATTCTTATCTTCATAGAACCCCTTTGCTTCTACAAACTTCACATCTCGTGAGACTAGCACCTTTCTAGTCTCTGGATTGTAGCACTTGTATCCCTTTTGGGTAGTGGAATACCCTATAAACATGGCTTTCACACTTCTTGCTTCTAACTTATTCCTTTGTTCTCCTGGAATAAGAACATAACAAACACACCCAAAGACACGTAAGTGTGAAATAGATGGTTTACTCTTATTAAGTACCTCAAATGGGGATAAATCCTCCAAGATTTTTGTGGGGAGTCTATTGATGAGGTAGCAAGCGGTAACAAGTGCATCTCCCCAAAACTTCTTTGGGACATTGCTTTGGAACATGATAGACCGTGCCACTTCCATGAGATGCCTGTTCTTTCTTTCAGCCACTCCATTTTGTTGGGGCGTGTAAGGACAACTTGTTTGATGGATGATTCCATGTTTATCTAAGTGCTGTTTGAATGCTAGACTTGTATATTCCCCTGCATTATCTGATCTAAAAATTTTGATCTTGGCATTATAATGGTTAGTCACATACATTTGAAATTTAGTGAATGCTTCTAGGACTCTATCTTTTGTTGGCAATAGTGTTACCCAAGTATATTTCGATTTTTGGTCTATGAATGTAACAAAGTATTTATGGTTGTCTCTAGATGTGCATGGTGAAGTCCAAACATCAGAGTGAATGAGATCAAAGCAATTTTCATATATAGTTGTAGACTTAGGAAACACTGATTTACAATGTTTACCTAGTATACAAGCTTCACATTCATCATTTTTAAAAGACATACTTGGCAACAATAGTTCTAAAGCCCTAGAGTGAGGATGTCCTAATCTAGAATGCCAAATAGCACTATTAGCCTTATTCAAAACAGAGTTGAAAGCAATAGATAAAGAGAAATCTGGTTGTGTGTCTTCAAGCACATACAAGTCATCCTTGGACACTCCCTTTCCAAACACCTTATTAGTCTTAATATCCTGAAAGTAAACATCATTAGGACCAAATATAGCATAGCAATTAAGATCAGAGGTTGTTTTCTTAACACTTAGCAAGTTTGAGGTGAATGTGGGCATATAGAAGGCTGTTGATTCTTTATTAAACAATTTCAGGTTTCCAATTCCTCTTATTGGTATCTTATCACCATTAGCTATTACTACATCTCCTAAAGCCGGTTTCATATTGATAAGTAGATTTTTGTCACTAATCATGTGATGAGAAGCTCCTGAATCTACAATAAGTGGCTTAGTGAGATTTAGAGCTTGAAAAGAGTTACCAGAGGTATTAGCTTCCTTAAGTGCTTTTATCAGTGCATCAAGGTCCGATTTTCTAACGAATTCTTGTTGAAATGTTGCAAGGGCTTTCCCTTCTTCATTGGTTGGCGTGGATGAGCTAGTGCTAGCCTTGGCTCTTGCCTCATGAGTTGCTTCTTGGGAGAGATTGGCCCTTGGTTGGTTTACCCATTTTGGCTTTAAGTGTGGATGGAGAATCCAACACTTGTCCTTAGTGTGGCCTTCTTTCTTGCAATAATCACAGAATCCTCTTCTTTCCCCACGGTTCAAGCCTCCTTTCTGGTAGGTGTTTGCCTTGTTGGCTGTGATGAGCTCTCCTTTGCCTCCAAAGAGGCCTAATGATCCTTGTTCCTTCTGAATCTTATTGCATACTTCTTCAAGACTTGGAAGAGTGTCTGACCTTAAGATATGCTTGATAAGATCATTGTAAGTTGGGTTTAGAGTCAAGAGGAGTCCAAAGACCTTATCTTGCTCACGTCTTTCGTTTAGCACCTTGGGATCCATGGTGCTTGGTCTAAGCATTTCAAGTTCAGCCCACAATGATCTGAACTTGCCAAAGTGTTGAGTGAACTCCATGTTTTCTTGAGTTAACTCATTAATGGCCTTCTTTACTTCAAAGACACGACTGAGATTGGAAGTGTTGCCATAAACATTTTGAAGTGTCTCCCATAACTCCTTGGCTGTCTCACAATAAGAATAAGCTTCAAGGAGAGATGCTTCAAGGGAGTTTTGGATCACGGATAGCACCAGTTGGTCTTCTTGAAACCACCGGTCTTTATTCATGATGGCGACTTCTTGGCCACCTTCTTCAGTCATGGCAATGGAAGTTTCATTCTTGAGGATGTGGCTCCATAAGCCACGGCTACACAACACTGTCTTGGTGGTTCTAGCCCATAAAAGGTAGTTGACCCCTTTCAGTGTCACTGGAACAACCACTCTTGAACTTTCCATGGTGTTTACACACATTTTTGTTTGAATTTGAGCTAGGGACCGTTGGGTATAGCTATTAACCACTGGATGAAAGCAAATGGTAAGGGTTTTGAGAAAGTGGTTTGTTTGGAAAGAGAGTTGAGTAGCTGAATTGAGGAATGGAGTGAGTAATTCTCAAGAAATAACCTATCCTAACCTCTCACAACTCAGCACCACTTGGTTTTGAGGATTGATTAATCTCAGAGTGAGTAGATTAGAAAAAGTTATTGCAAGAGTAGATTGAGAAAGTGGTTTGTTTGGGAAGAGAGTTGAGTAATTCTCAAGAAATAACCTATCCTAACCTCTCACAACTCAGCACCACATGGTTTTGAGGATTAATTAATCTCAGAGTGAGTAGATTAGAACAAGTTATTGCAAGAGTAAACAGAGAATTTGCTTGATCCAAAACCAAGCTCTGATACCATGTTAGAATTTGCAGAATAATAGTTAGAATAGGTAGGAGAGTTTCTGGGTTTATATTTGATAATGGAAGAACAAGAGTAAGAATAATAGAGAGAGATTGTGAGACAGAGAGTATGGAAGGAGGATTCTATTTCCTTGATTGATTTATGGTGAGCATACAATGTAGTTATAGCCAGAGAATAGAGATAAGACAAAGGCACTTCACCAAATGGTGAAAGTGACAGCTCCTAACAGCTAGAAATTCAAATTGGTTAAGCCAACAAGTGAATCTTCCTTCCCTCTCCAAACCCACGTCTAGGAGAGCTTCTAGAAGGTGTCTTGGACAGTTTTGGGCTTGTTTGGGCTTACTTAATTCAGGCCTTGTGTTGCACATGTGTGGACAGACCCTGGGCTTCACTTCATTATCTCAGCCTAATGCACAGACCTTGAACTTCTGATTTGGGCTTGGGCTTCATTAACTTTTTCAGCTTCAAGCCTAAGACTTCAATCCAATACTCCTTAGAGGTTGAGCTGTCCCTGATGATTCTTCTTCCCGCTCATGCCTTTTATTGTGACCCTCAGAAGAAGAGCCAGTCCTCTCTTGATCACTATCTTCTTCAAGATGTCCCCCCTCACGATCAATGTCTGGCCGGGAAGAGTTAAGATCTTGCTGCAGCATGCTTGGTCCAGTCCGGGACAATGTTGGTCCACCTCCGGGTGAGCTAGATTCTGACCAGGTCAAGTGAATTTCGTGCGGAACAGCTGGTTGAACAGGAGCCAAGCCAGGAACAGGACATGAACTAGGTTGCGGACATGGAACACTGGTAGAACCAGGTTGGGACGGTAAAGGTATGCCAAGATGATCAAAGATATTCCGAAGGCTAGTGGCCCGGTCCAGGGAGGAACCAGCAAGATCAACCAAGTCATCCCACTTTTGGTCACTATAGTAGCCAGTGTTCTCAATAAACTTAACATCAAGAGACACCAAGACCTTCCTAGCTTCAGGGTCATAGCACTTGTAGCCTCTTTGGGTAGTAGAATACCCAATGAACATGGACCGTGTACTCTTAGCGTCAAGCTTGGTTCGGTTCTCCCCTGGAATCAAAACAAAACACAGGCAACCAAACACTCTCAAGTGGGTTAGAGAAGGTTTAAAAACGTTTAATACCTCATATGGGGAGAGATCATTGAGGACTTTGGTAGGAGTCCTGTTAATAAGATAACATGCGGTAAAGACAGCATCTCCCCAAAAGTTCTTAGGAACCTTTGTATGAAACATCATTGCCCTGGCTACTTTCATCAGGTGACGATTCTTTCTCTCAGCCACATCATTCTGTTGGGGTGTGTAGGGACAACTCGTTTGATGGAGATTTCCGTGCTTATTGAGATGATCTCTGAAGGCATGACTTGTATACTCTCCACCATTGTCTGTTCTAAAGATTTTAATCTTTGCATTGAAGTGGTTAGTAATATAATTTTGAAAGTTCACAAAGGCCTCTAAAGCTCTATTCTTTGATTGCATTAAGGTTATCCAGGTGTATTTGGATTTCTCATCTATGAAAGTAATGAAATATTTCTGATTCTCTCTAGATAAGCAAGGAGCAGTCCACACATCTGAATGCACAAGATCAAAACACTTTTCATAAACGGTTCCAGACTTAGTGAAAATAGACTTGCAATGTTTACCTAAGATACATGCCTCACAATCATCATTTTTAAACATAATATTAGGTAACATCAAGCCTAAAGCCCGAGAGTGAGGGTGTCCTAGTCTAGCGTGCCATAACATATTATTAGCATAAGCAGGAACAGAATTTAAAGAACATAAAACAGAAGCTAAAGGTTGATCATTTCCCAGCAGATAAAGACCATCCTTAGTTCTTCCTTTCCCAAGCAACTTGCTTGTCTTAATATCCTGAAAATGCACATCATTAGGAGTGAAGATAACATTGCAATCCAAGTCATTTGTGGCCTTATGGACAGAGACTAAATTAGAGGTGAAATCAGGCATGAAGAAAGCTCTAGTCTTTCTATCAAATAGTTCTAAGTTTCCTACCCCTTTAATTGGAATTCTATCCCCATTTGCAATGACAACATGACCCTTAGCCGGTTCTAAGTCCTTAATCAGTTCAATATTGCTAATCATATGATGGGATGCTCCAGAATCAATCACTAATGGTCTTTCATCCAGTTTTATAGTATGAGCAGTAGCATGAAAAGAGAACCCCATACCATTACCATAGCTTTCTTTCAGGGCTTTGATAAGAGCATCCAGTTCTGATCGCTTCACCACCTGATCTTGACTGGCTACTTGTGCAGCTTGAGCATTGATCACCGCCATTCCATCTTCCTCAGGATTGCGTGAGGATGTTCCCTGGTCAGCTTTAGCCTTGGTGATATTGGCTCGGACATCTCTGAACTTGGATGGCTTGAGGTGTGGGTGGAGAATCCAGCATTTTTCCTTAGTATGGCCCAGTGCTCACAGAACGACCCCCTTCTATCATCTTGCTTGAAGTAGACACCTTTGTTTGCTGTCACAAGCTCCCCCTTTCCACTTAGAAGACCATTAGAGCCTTGTTCCCTCTGAATGTAAGCGCAAACTTCTTCTAGGGATGGAAGCTTATCTGATCTCAGGAGGTGCTTGATCAAGTCATTGTACATAGGATTCAGGGTGAGAAGGAGACCAAAGACCTTGTCTTGTTCACGTCTTGCAAAAAGAACCTCTGGATCAGTTGAGTTTGGTCTCAACATTTCAAGCTCAGCCCACAAGGAGCGAAACTTGCCAAAATGAGCCGTAAACTCCAAGTCCTCTTGGTGAAGGTTGTTGATTGCTCTCTTCACTTCAAACACCCTGCTTAAATTAGTAGTGTTGCCGTAAACCTTCTTGAGTGTTTCCCATAGCTCCCTGGCATTTTACAATACGAGTATGCCTCCAAGATAGGTCCATCCAAATGAACTTTGAATGATAGACAGAACAAACTGATCTTCTTGAATCCATTTTTCTTCATCCACAATCATAATCTCCTGTCCATCCGCCTGTTGAAACGCCTTAGGTGGAGCTTCATCTAGAAGGAGATGCATTCCAAGCCCACGACCACCGAGAGTGGTTTTCACCATTCTGGACCATAGGAGATAGTTGACACCTTTAAGAGTAACTTGTATAACCATGGGTCTTGTATTCTCCATTTGAGAAATGCCGAGACAGAGTACTCAAGGGTTTTGAAAGAAGGTGAAGCTTTTCTAGCTTCCAATACTCAGATATCACTCCTAGGACTTCAAGACAGCACCTGGTGGGGTGAGAATGACTTGTCTTAAGACCAAATGAGCTGTCTTTTTGAATAAAACAGGAAGTGTACGGTCACTGGTTCGTGGCTGGTCGAGGAAGAAGAGTACGGACACAAACCCTCTTGGTGCAAACCGTCTGCTTTTGTGCCTTTTGAGCCACGAATGATCTAAAGCTTGCTTCTTTTACACCTTTAGTGAAGAAAGGAGTTATCTTTAATGAAATAGAAGGAACCCAGAGGAAACGTCCGTACAACAATGGTGGACGAACACGCAAACTCGCATAACAACTAAACACCAAAGATAACCACACCTAGTCTCCAACTCATCACCCATGGTTTTGAGGATCTTAGATCTTTAGAGAAGGTAGACTCAGCCACAGTTATCCTAGGGAAAGCGTTTGAGAAAGCGTAAGAACACAAGAAATGGAAGGAACGTAGAGTGAAGAAGACTGAGAGAGTGCGGAAGTTTATAAGAGAATCAAAACCCGCTCTGATACCATGTTAGATTTAGGAAAGATTAAGGAGAAGTTTTGAATAGATTAGAGTATAAACATCAAGAACATGTAGAGAATAGAGAGTTTAGCCATAAGAGGAATAGAATAGAATCTTAGTATTTTTAGTGTGTGCGATTACAAGGAGGCTGCATAGCCTTAAATAGAAAGACCTAGGTCGCCTAGGCTAGGGATAAGCAGGAATACATATAGGACCGTTACAACTGAACTTATCAACATACATGCTTCCTTATCCTCTCATCTTATCATATGAGGCTCTCCCTTCCTTATCAAGTGACCAGAGTGCTTATCACGTTAGACTGAGCTGCCTAAAATAACGCACTGTCCAATAACCAATCCTTCTAGAAGATTCATTACTAGCCGTTAACACTCTTTTCCTTGGTGAATTGCTTCCTCATTCCAACACTCCCCCTCAAGTTTTACATCATTGGTGAATGATTAAAACTTGGACATCAAGAGGATTCACCTCATTAAAAACCTTAGAATGCAAAACCCAGTGGGAGAAAAATATTCTAAGGGAAAAAGAGTATGAATCCTTCATGATAGGGAAGTTACTGGAATAGTAGGGTTGTGAGTCCAAGCTTAGTATGGATGAACTCACAAACCTTCAAACTTGCCGCCTTGGTGAAGATATCAGCCAATTGATCAGAACTTCTTGTATAGCATGGAAGTATGATTCCTTTCTCCACAGCCTCTCTAACCTTGTGGCAGTCCACCTCAATGTGCTTGGTTCGTTCATGGAAGACAGAATTGGATGCAATATGAATGGCTGCCTTATTGAAAATCAAGAACAAGTTTCAAGAGATTGAAGATTAGTATTTAGGCGATTAGGAGAATGAGGAAAACGTTTTGTTTCTTATTACTTGCTTGAATTACATTATGACAATTACATAGATTAAATAGATTAAATAGATAGATTAGAAGGAATATCAAAAGTATCTACTAAAGCATCTAGGAGGCGTGGCATGGTGAGCTGGAGCTGACCGTTGGTGCTACCAAGTGAAAGATTTGATGATTGAGAGAATTTGAGAATTAGAGATTGAGAGAGAAAGAGATTAGAGAGAAAAGAGAGAATGATCTTATTAGAATTTTTAGAGAAAATGATTTTCATACTTACAAAGTGAGTGAGAGACATCTATTTATACTAATCCTATTCTAGACTTGTTTGGATACAGAGATACACTTATCATTAACCTACACAAGTCTAAGACAAGTACATGGAGATGTCGCCAATACACACTTAGATGCATTCATCATTCTTCTTCATTCCAACACTCCCCCTCAAGCTTAAGACATGGAGAATGCCTAAGCTTGCAACCATGAAGCATTACCTCATTAAAAACCTAGAGAAGGAAAACCCAATTGGGACAAAACCTTTTCTAGGGAAAAAGAGTATAACACTCCATGTTGGGATCATTGGTGTGGAAGAGACATCAAACCAAGTCTAGGGTAGATGGAACCGCCTGTCTTCAAGGTTACAGCTTTGGTAAACACATCAGCTAGCTGATCTTCACTCCTTGTGTAGCAAGGTAGAATTGTACCATTTCCAATAGCTTCCCTTACCTTATGGCAGTCAACCTCAATATGCTTGGTTCTCTCATGAAACACAGAGTTAGAGGCAATGTGTATGGCAGCTTGATTATCACAATGGACAGTGATTGGTGATTCTAAGCTCTCGCCTAAGATGTCAAAGAGGAGTTGCTTCAACCAGATGCATTCTGTTGTGAGCTTCCTCATAGCCCTGTATTCAGCTTCTGTACTAGAACAAGACACAACCTTTTGCTTCTTAGTCTTCCAAGTTACAAGATTACCTCCTATGAAGGTGCAATAGCCAGTTGTGCTTCTCCTATCTTCTCTGTCTCCTGCCCAATCTGCATCACAATAACCTACAACCTCTGTGTTCTTATTACATCCCATCCATATACCTTGTTCCTTAGTTCCTTGCAGATATCTCAAAATGCGAATGATCATATCCCAATGCCTTGTCCTTGGGTCTTGCATATGTTGAGATACCTGATTTACTGCAAAACATAGGTCAGGTCTAGTGATGGTTAAGTAAATAAGCTTACCAACCACTTGTCTATACAATTTTGCATCATGAAACTTGTCATTTCCTAGCTCCCCCTCAGGTTCTATTTTGTAGCCTTCTTCAAGGGGTGTCTTAGCTGGTTTAGCTTCAAACATGCCTGTGGAGGTTAGTAAATCCACAATATATTTCCTTTGAGATAAAAAGAGACCTTCCTTGAATCTACATATTTCAATTCCTAAGAAATATTTCAATTCTCCTAGATCCTTAATATCAAAAACACTTTTCAAATAGGCTTTAGTTGATTCAATACCAACTTTATCACTTCCTGATATGATTATATCATCCACATAGATAAGTATAACCACAATACCTTCCTTACTCTTAAGTGTAAACAGAGTGTGTTCAACTTCTGATCTTTTGAAACCTCTATCCCTTAGAGTTACATTCAGCTTATGATACCAAGCTCTTGGAGATTGCTTAAGACCATAGATTGCCTTTCTTAGTCTGAGAGTGTTGCCGCCATTAACCTCATCTTCCAAACCTGGTGGTGGTGTCATGTACACTTCATCCTCTAGTTCACCTTGTAAGAAAGCATTCTTAACATCCATTTGGAACAAATCCCATTCAAGGTTAGTAGCAAGAGAAAGAACAACATTAACAGAGTGAAGTTTAGCTACTGGAGCAAAGGTATCCCTATAGTCTTCACCATAAGTTTGTGTGAATCCTCTAGCCACCAATCTAGCTTTATACCTATCTATCTCACCATTGCTTTTATACTTAATGGTGAATATCCATTTTGAACTTACAGCCTTTTTTCCTTTTGGTAAAATGGCTGGGGCATAGGTTCCATTCTTCTCCATAGCTTGTTTCTCATCTTGAATGGCATCTCTACATTCCTTAATCTCCATAGCCTCCTCATAGCTCTTAGGGATCTGTTCTTTATCTAAACTCACAGTGAAAGCAACATGATTAGCAGGAATACTAATTAAAGAACATACTCCCTGATCATGATGTGCTACTGCATTGTGGTTGTAGTACACCCTTGTATTCTTCCAGTTTTCAGCTGGGAACCTCTGCTTTGTACTTCGTCTGAGTGCCACAGGTTGATTTGTTTCTTCCTCCAAAGCGGCTTGTACAAGATTGGGTTGATCCCTGGGCCTTTTTGATGCTGAAACTAGAATATCATCTTGAGCATGTGTACTCTCTTCTCCCCCCTCACGGTCAAGAGGATGTTCAGGAGGACTGGATGGTGGAGAAGGCATTGATGAACCGGAAGAACTAGCACCAGTAGATGGATCATGGACAGCCCCGGGAACTGAGACAGGACGGGATGAGCTAGATGCAAGGTCATGACCAGAGATCGTCTCCTGGTTGGATGTAGCCGGACCATGCCAGCTAGTACTCGGGCTTGAATCATGTTGCTGAGGTACATGGACAGGTGCTGGAGCGGTTGGTTGAACTAAGCCAAGGTTCTCTAAAATTTTCCTTAGATTCTCAGCCTGATCAGAATTGGATGTAGAGATGTCTTTAAGTTCTTCCCAAGTTCCATCTTCATAAAAACCTTTGTTCTCATTAAACTTGACATCCCTAGACACCAGGACCCTCCTAGTCTCTGGATTGTAGCATTTGTATCCTTTTTGAGTAGGAGAGTATCCTAGGAACATAGCCTTGATGCTTTTTGGTTCCAGCTTATTCCTAAGTTCTCCTGGTACTAAAACAAAACAAACACATCCAAAAATTCTTAAATGATCAATAGTTGGCTTAGTTTTGTTTAATACCTCAAAAGGACTCAAATCATCTAGAACTTTAGTTGGAGTTCTATTGATTAAGTAACATGCAGCTAGTAATGCATCTCCCCAAAATCTTTTAGGAACCTTCTTGTGGAACATCATTGTTCTCACAACTTCCATCAAATGTCTGTTCTTCCTCTCAGCTACTCCATTTTGTTGTGGAGTGTAAGGACAGCTTGTTTGATGTTCAATGCCATGTGTGGCTAAGTGTTGCTGAAACTTGGTACTAGTATATTCCCCTCCATTGTCTGTCCTAAAAATCTTTATCTTGGCATTATATTGGTTAGTAACATATGTCTGAAAGTTAAGAAATGCATCAAACACCCTATCCTTTGAATTAAGCAATGTCACCCAAGTATACTTAGATTTTTCATCAATGAAGGTAACAAAATACTTCTGATTTTCTCTAGAAGGAAAGGGAGATGTCCAAACATCAGAGTGTACTAAATCAAAGCAATTATCATAAGCATGAGTTGATTGTTCAAAAACAGTTCTACTATGCTTTCCAAGAACACAAGATTCACAAATGTTATTAAGCAATTTTATTCCAGGTACAATCTATTCAAGAGCTCTAGAATGTGGATGTCCTAGTCTAGCATGCCACAATTCAGCATTTAGAGTCATATCAACATGATTTGCACACGGTTGTAATGAAAAGGTAGGTAAATCTTCTAGCACATACAAGTCATTCCTTGTAGTTCCTTGGCCAAATTTCTGACTTGTTTCAATATCCTGAAAGTAAAAATCATTAGGACCAAAGATAGCCTTACAATTCAAATCAGTAGTAGCCTTTTTAACAGAGAGTAAGTTGGATGTAAAAGAATGCATATAAAAGGCTTTAGATTCCTTATCAAACAACCTAAGGTTCCCTACTCCTTTAATTGGTACATTAACTTCATTAGCAATTACAACAATTCCTAAAGCAGGTTCAACATGATCTAGCAAACCTAAGTCTTTAATCATGTGATGAGATGCACCAGAGTCTACAATTAAGGAGTTAGAAGCCATAGATGTGTTTAAAGAAACATGATAAGTTTTACCCAACACATTACCAGACTTGAATGCTTTGAGAAGATTTTCAAGATCAGCTTTTGTCACATATTCAGTTTGGTTGGCCATAGTTGAGGAGGAAGCATTCACCGGCTCCATAGTACAAGCGCTTGAGCAACCTACAACATGAACCATGTTAGAAGAACTAGGACCGATTGAAGATTTCTTGCTCCTCTCAACAAACCAACTAGGCTTGAGTTCTGGATGGAGCACCCAGCACTCCTTCTTGCTATGGCCAGTTCTCTTGCAATGGTCACACAGCTGCTTCTTCCTCTTGATGTCAGCTGCAACCGATCGGAAAACACCCTTATGCGCCACCACCATTTCACTTTTGTGCCCAAAGAGTTCATGTGACCCCTGTTCCTTTTGTATCTTTGCACAAACATCCTCAAGACTTGGTAACTTATCTTCCCTGAGAATATGTTTTATCAAGTCAGTGTAAGAATTGTTCAAAGTCATTAGCAGCCCAAACACCTTATCTTGCTCTCTCCTTTCAAGAAGAGTGAGAGGATCAATGGAGGCTGGTCTAAGCATCTCCAGCTCTGCCCACAAAGCTCTGAATGATCCATAGTGTTTGGTGAACTCCACATCTTCCTGTTTAAGCTCATTTAGAGCTTTCTTTACCTCAAAAATTCTTAAGAGTTTAGTAGTATTGCCATAAACTGTTTCAAAGTCTCCCAAAGTTCCTTAGCACTAGAGCAATAAGAGTATGCTTCTAAAAGAGAGCTAGCAAGGGAGCATTGAAGAATAGCTAATACCGTTTGATCTTGCTGGAACCATAGGGTTTGTTCAGCATTTCCATCCTGAGTTTCCTCCTCAGTTATCATGTGAGCCGGTTGCTGGATATGGTTCCATAACCCTTTGCTGCACAATGTGGTCCTCATTGTCCTGGACCAGAGCAAGTAATTTGCTCCTTGGAGCATGATAGGAGCCTTCATTTGTGGATGCAGCTCCATTAGAATCGATCTTAAGCCTGCACAATCACAAACAACCAAACCACGCCACACACGCAAGAAGACCACACAAAGTCCAAACAAACGCTTGACAAGAAACCAGGATCAATCAGATAACCTTCTGCCTATCCTTTAAAACTTGTCCACAGACCTAAACTACTTCACCAGATGATCCAGAAGCAAAACCAATCTTGAAGACCAAGAAAAACAACAATTCTAAAATTCCCGCCTTTTCTGATTTTGAAATTGAACTTTCTTCACTAGCAAGAAATCGACTAATGAGGATTAAAAACCAGTGAATTGCAATCAAATCTCCAGAACTTCTTCACAAGATCCTAAACTAAGATTGGATCATGCAGGATTCGAAAAAGATTGAGAGAAAACTGAAGATCGAAACCAAATACCCAAGGATGTGCGAAGACGGTCCGATTTCAGAAAATCAGTGAGAATGATCACAAATCTTGAGATTGAGCTGAGCGGACCTCCCGATTCATCATCTTGAATCAATTTTAATGAGAATTGGCTTTGGAATCACTAGATTTGATGAAGAATTGAAGAAGAAATCGAAGATTGAATTCTGGAGTTTCGCGGCGGAGTGATCGCGTAACCACCTGTGGCGGGTAAACTGATAACTTTTGATTCCAATGATCAAATTCGATGAAATCACCGTGGATCGTCACAGATTTTGCCGGAGAACCGTCGAGGATGAAGACTTGATGAATACTTGACGAAAAAACCGATCAACAGTCGAGTTTTCTGACGATGAACAACCGCGAACCACCGTGAGCAAGAATCGATCGTAACTTTTGATTTACTCAACCAAAATCAAAGATTTCAACGGGGAAATCAACAGGATTCGCCGATGAGATGATCTTGATGAAGAATCTAATCAAAACCTTCAAGATCTTGCAGATTGGACGCGGTGAATATGGATTGAATTTGAATCGCGAAATCCGATTACTTGTAACCAAAGAAAATTCGATTACTTGTTGAAGAAGAATGCGAAATTTTAAGCACCAGATTGATCAAACCTGGCTCTGATACCATGAAAGATTTGATGATTGAGAGAATTTGAGAATTAGAGATTGAGAGAGAAAGAGATTAGAGAGAAAAGAGAGAATGATCTTATTAGAATTTTTAGAGAAAATGATTTTCATACTTACAAAGTGAGTGAGAGACATCTATTTATACTAATCCTATTCTAGACTTGTTTGGATACAGAGATACACTTATCATTAACCTACACAAGTCTAAGACAAGTACATGGAGATGTCGCCAATACACACTTAGATGCATTCATCATTCTTCTTCATTCCAACACCAAGTGTGGCCTTATCCAGTCCGCTTCTAGAACCTTTCTTCCCTTGAGTCTTCATAAATACTCCTTAATTCCAACACTCCCCCTCAAGTTTGACAATGGATAAATGGTTAAACTTGGATATCATGAGAAACCACCTCATTAAAAACCTTAGAATGCAAAACCCAGTGGGACAAAAACATTCTAAGGGAAAAAGAGTATGGTTCTCATGATAAGGAGAGACTAAGGGCTTGGAATTTCCATGAGTCCAAGCTTTGGTAGAATGAACTCACAGACTTTCAGGCTGGCTGCCTTTGTAAATATATCTGCCAATTGCTCAGAACTTCTTGTAAAGCATGGTAGTATAACTCCTTTCTCCACAGCTTCCTTGACCTTGTGGCAATCTACTTCAATGTGCTTAGTCCTCTTATGGAATACCGAGTTGGAGGCTATATGGATGGCTGCTTGATTGTCACAGTGCATTGTGATGGGAGTCTTGACTTCAATTCCTACGTCTTGGAGAAGAGCTTTGAGCCATATTGATTCGGTAGTCAGCTTCCTCATTGCCCTGTATTCAGCTTCAGCACTTGAACATGACACAACCTTCTGCTTCTTGGTTTTCCATGTAACAAGATTTCCTCCAATAAAAGTGCAATATCCAGTAGTAGACTTCCTATCTTGTCTATCTCCAGCCCAATCAGCATCACAGTATCCCACAATCTCAGTGTTCCTATTGTTCCCCATCCAAATCCCTTGAGCATGAGTCCCTTTGAGGTATCTCTCTCTCTCCCAAAGATTTGATGATTGAGAGAATTTGAGAATTAGAGATTGAGAGAGAAAGAGATTAGAGAGAAAAGAGAGAATGATCTTATTAGGATTTTTAGAGAAAATGATTTTCATACTTACAAAGTGAGTGAGAGACATCTATTTATACTAATCCTATTCTAGACTTGTTTGGATACAGAGATACACTTATCATTAACCTACACAAGTCTAAGTCAAGTACATGGAGATGTCGCCAATACAAACTTAGATGCATTCATCATTCTTCTTCATTCCAACACTCCCCCTCAAGCTTAAGACATGGAGAATGCCTAAGCTTGCAACCATGAAGCATTACCTCATTAAAAACCTAGAGAAGGAAAACCCAATTGGGACAAAACCTTTTCTAGAGAAAAAGAGTATAACACTCCATGTTGGGATCATTGGTGTGGAAGAGACATCAAACCAAGTCTAGGGTAGATGGAACCGCCTGTCTTCAAGGTTACAGCTTTGGTAAACACATCAGCTAGCTGATCTTCACTCCTTGTGTAGCAAGGTAGAATTGTACCATTTCCAATAGCTTCCCTTACCTTATGGCAGTCAACCTCAATATGCTTGGTTCTCTCATGAAACACAGAGTTAGAGGCAATGTGTATAGCTTGATTATCACAATGGACAGTGATTGGTGATTCTAAGCTCTCGCCTAAAATGTCAAAGAGGAGTTGCTTCAACCAGATGCATTCTGTTGTGAGCTTCCTCATAGCCCTGTATTCAGCTTCTGCACTAGAACAAGACACAACCTTTTGCTTCTTAGTCTTCCAAGTTACAAGATTACCTCCTATGAAGGTGCAATAGCCAGTTGTGCTTCTCCTATCTTCTCTGTCTCCTGCCCAATCTGCATCACAATAACCTACAACCTCTGTGTTCTTATTACATCCCATCCATATACCTTGTTCCTTAGTTCCTTGCAGATATCTCAAAATGCGAATGATCATATCCCAATGCCTTGTCTTTGGGTCTTGCATATGTTGAGATACCTGATTTACTGCAAAACATAGGTCAGATCTAGTGATGGTTAAGTAAATAAGCTTACCAACCACTTGTCTATACAATTTTGCATCATGAAACTTGTCATTTCCTAGCTCCCCCTCAGGTTCTATTTTGTAGCCTTCTTCAAGGGGTGTCTTAGCTGGTTTAGCTTCAAACATGCCTGTGGAGGTTAGTAAATCCACAATATATTTCCTTTGAGATAAAAAGAGACCTTCCTTGAATCTACATATTTCAATTCCTAAGAAATATTTCAATTCTCCTAGATCCTTAATATCAAAAACACTTTTCAAATAGGCTTTAGTTGATTCAATACCAACTTTATCACTTCCTGATATGATTATATCATCCACATAGATAAGTATAACCACAATACCTTCCTTACTCTTAAGTGTAAACAGAGTGTGTTCAACTTCTGATCTTTTGAAACCTCTATCCCTTAGAGTTACATTCAGCTTATGATACCAAGCTCTTGGAGATTGCTTAAGACCATAGATTGCCTTTCTTAGTCTGAGAGTGTTGCCGCCATTAACCTCATCTTCCAAACCTGGTGGTGGTGTCATGTACACTTCATCCTCTAGTTCACCTTGTAAGAAAGCATTCTTAACATCCATTTGGAACAAATCCCATTCAAGGTTAGTAGCAAGAGAAAGAACAACATTAACTGAGTGAAGTTTAGCTACTGGAGCAAGGTATCCCTATAGTCTTCACCATAAGTTTGTGTGAATCCTCTAGCCACCAATCTAGCTTTATACCTATCTATCTCACCATTGCTTTTATACTTAATGGTGAATATCCATTTTGAACTTACAGCCTTTTTTCCTTTTGGTAAAATGGCTGGGGCATAGGTTCCATTCTTCTCCATAGCTTGTTTCTCATCTTGAATGGCATCTCTCCATTCCTTAATCTCCATAGCCTCCTCATAGCTCTTAGGGATCTGTTCTTTATCTAAACTCACAGTGAAAGCAACATGATTAGTAGGAATACTAATTAAAGAACATACTCCCTGATCATGATGTGCTACTGCATTGTGGTTGTAGTACACCCTTGTATTCTTCCAGTTTTCAGCTGGGAACCTCTGCCTTGTACTTCGTCTGAGTGCCACAGGTTGATTTGTTTCTTCCTCCAAAGCGGCTTGTACAAGATTGGGTTGATCCCTTGGCCTTTTTGATGCTGAAACTAGAATATCATCTTGAGCATGTGTGATAGTTTGTAAGAGTTTATGAAGAATGAAGAATGAAGTATAGAGGAGAATTAGATAATGGGGGAAATCGATTTTATTATTGTGTGTATACAATGAGAGGCTGCTTAGCCTTAAATAGAAATCTTCCTAGGTTACATGATAGGTTGTCTAGACTAGGGATAAGATAGTGTGCTTATAGAGCCGTTACATGAAGGCTTATCACTATCACACGCTTCCTTATACACAAGCTTCCCTTATCACACGAACCTTCTCATACCATTAGGCATGAACCAACTCCTCCTTGTACACACTCGGTCCAATACTCCCCCTCAAGCTAAATTCTGATGAAGAACTTAGCTTGGAAACCATAAACAACCACCTCATTAAAAACCTTATGGTGTAAAACCCAATGGGACAAAAGCACACATAAGGGAAAAAGAGTATGATTGCTTATGGTTAGGGAAGTTATGGAGTAGCAATTTCAATGAGTCCAAGTCTGGGTAAGATGGACTCATATACCTTAGATGTTGTTGCCTTGGTAAGAATGTCAGCAAGCTGATCAACACTCCGAGTATAGCATGGTAGGACTATCCCTTGTTCCACAGCTTGTCTTACTTTGTGACAATCAATCTCTATGTGCTTCGTTCTCTCATGGAAGACCGAGTTTGAGGCTATATGAATGGCTGCCTGGTTATCACAATGCATGGTCATTGGCTTGGTTGTCTCAATTCCCAAGTCCTTCAAAATGGCTTTGATCCATGTTAGCTCATTAGTGAGTTTCTTCATGGCACGGTATTCAGCTTCAGCACTGGAGCAGGAGACTATCTTTTGTTTCTTTGTCTTCCATGTGACTAAGTTGCCTCCAACAAAGGTGCAATAGCCTGTCGTGGATCTCCTGTCTTCTCTATCTCCAGCCCAGTCTGCATCACAATACCCCACTATCTCTGAACTTTTGTTAGCTCCCATCCAAATTCCTTGCTCTGAAGTTCCTCTCAAGTATCTAAGAACTCTTTCCAGCATGTTCCAATGATGAACCTTGGGAGCTTGCATGTGCTGGCTAACCTGATTCACAGAGAAGCACAAATCAGGTCTGGTGAGAGTTAAATAGATTAACTTACCTACTAGTCTTCTGTAGAGCTGTGGGTCATTGAATGATTGATCTTCAATCTCCCCCTTACTGATAACTTTGTAGCTATCTTCCAGGGGTGTGGTCGCCGGTTTTGCATCTAACTTCCCTGTTTCAGACAATAGATCAAGAGTATACTTCCTTTGAGATAGAAATAGTCCTTCCTTTGAACGACATATCTCAATCCCTAGGAAGTACTTAAGCAGACCTAGATCTTTAATATCAAATATAGACTTAAGGTAAGTTTTGGTTTCTCTAATTCCTTCCCTGTCATCACCGGTGATAATGATATCATCCACATAAACCAACACCACAATGATACCTGACTTGCTAGGAAGAGTGAAAAGGGTATGATCAGCTTCTGACTTTCTGAATCCTCTATCCCTTAGTGTCATGCTCAACTTGTGATACCAGGCTCTAGGCGATTGTTTCAAACCATAAATAGCCTTTCTCAATCTCAAGACTTTACCTGGTTGAACAATTCCTTCCAAGCCTGGAGGTGGTCGCATGTACACCTCTTCTTCAAGCTCTCCTTGCAAGAATGCATTCCTCACATCCATCTGCCACAGATCCCACTCTAAATTGGTTGCTAGAGATAACACAATCCTCACAGTGTGTAATTTTGCTACAGGAGCAAAGGTATCGCCAAAGTCTTCACCATAGGTTTGAGTGAATCCTCTTGCTACAAGTCTTGCCTTATATCTTTCAATCTCCCCATTACTCTTATACTTGATTGTAAACACCCATTTTGAACTCACGGCCTTCTTTCCCTTGGGCAGCACAGCTTCATCCCATGTATGATTTCTTTCCATGGCTCCTGTCTCATCACCTATAGCATCTCTCCAAACTTTGAGTTCCTTAGCTTCTTCATACGATGTAGGAATATGTCCTTGATCCAAGTTGCTTATAAAGACCTTATGTTCTTCAGGAAATGAAGCAAAGGAGCAGACGACTTGGGTCGGATGAGCAACTGCATTGGCATTGTAGTACACTCTTGTATTCACCCAGTTTGATGGATCCTTCTTGAGTCTTGTACTTCTCCTTAGAAATGGAACTGGCTCGGATGGAATTTGCTCGGATGGTTCTTCAACTTGATCATGGCTATCATCTGACTGGCTATCATCTGACTGTGCTGATACTTGATCGTGGCTATCATGTTCAAGGTCATCAAGTGTCCCCCCTTCACGGTCAAGTGTAGCTCCTATGTTTGGTATGTGCCGGGACGGGTCAGGACCAGGCTGAGATGAGTTAGTGTCATGGGAAGATGAGCGTGAAGGACTAGAATCACTCTGCGGAACAGGACATGAACCAGGAGCCGGACCAGGACCAGCCGTAGTGAATGGAATGCCAAGGTGATCCATGATATTACGAAGGTTCGTGGCACGATCCATGGAGATATCAGACAAATCGGCTAAGTCATCCCATTGCTGCTTATCATAATAGCTTCGGTGTTCAATGAACTTGACATCCCTTGACACCAAAACCTTCTGAGCTATTGGATCATAACACTTATAGCCTCTTTGTGTGGTTGAATACCCAATAAACATTGCCCTTGTGCTCTTAGCATCCAATTTTGTTCTGTTTTCTCCTGGAATTAAGACAAAACACACACAACCGAATACTTTCAAGTGAGCTATAGAAGGTTTGGTTGAGTTCAATACCTCAAAGGGGGAAATGTCATCCAATATCCTTGTAGGGATACGGTTAATGAGATAGCAAGCTGATAGCACAGCATCGCCCCAGAACCTCTTTGGAACCTTGGAATGAAACATCATGGACCTTGCTACTTCCATTAGATGACGGTTTTTCCTCTCGGCCACACCATTCTGCTGTGGTGTGTATGGGCAGCTCGTCTGATGAAGAATGCCATGCTTGGAAAGATGGTCTTTGAAGGCATTGCTGGTATACTCTCCACCATTGTCTATTCTTAAGAGTTTAATCTTTGCATTGAATTGGTTAGTGACATAGTTCTGAAAGTTCACAAAGGCTTCTAAAGCTCTATCCTTAGATTGAATCAAAGTTAACCAAGTGTACTTGGATTTTTCATCTATGAAGGTGATGAAGTATTTGTGATTTTCTCTAGATAGGCAAGGAGCAGTCCAAATATCAGAATGCACAAGATCAAAACATTTTGCATAAACTGTCTTAGACTTAGGGAAAATAGACTTGCAATGTTTGCCTAAGATACAAGCTTCACACTCATCATTTTTAAACACAACATTAGGCAACATTAAGCTTAAAGCCCGAGAATGGGGATGTCCTAATCTAGCATGCCACAACGCATTATTAGCATAAGCAGAAGTAGAGTCTAAAGAGCATGGAACAGAAGATAAAACAGAAGATAAAGGCTGATCCTCCTTCAGTAGATAGAGACCATCCTTAGTTATTCCTTTCCCAAGCATCTTGCTTGTCTTAATATCCTGAAACTTCACATCATTAGGGGTGAAGATAACATTGCAATCCAAGTCATTTGTGGCTTTATGAACAGAGACTAAATTAGAGGTGAAATCAGGCATAAAGAAGGCTCTAGTCTTTCTATCAAATAGGTTCAAGTTTCCTACTCCCTTAATTGGAATTCGATCTCCATTAGCAATAACAACATGACCATTAGCCGGTTCTAAATCTCTAATCAATTCAACATTGCTAATCATATGGTGGGATGCACCAGAGTCAATCACTAATGGTTTATCATTCAATTTTATAGTGTGAGCAGAAGCATGAAAGGAGAAACCCATAGTATTACCATAACTTTCCTTCAAGGCTTTGATGAGTGCATCAAGTTCTGACCGCTTTACCACCTGGTCTTGATCAGCTACTTGTGCAGCTTGAGCATTGATTACAGCCATTCCATCTCCTTCTGGATTGCGTGAAGATGTTCCCTGGTCAGTTTTAGCCTTGGTAATGTTGGCTCGGACATCTCTGAACTTGGATGGCTTGAGATGCGGATGGAGGATCCAGCACTTGTCCTTCCCATGGCCCTTCCTCTTGCAGTGTTCGCAAAATGACCCTCTTCTATCATCTGGCTTGAAGTATACACCTTTGTTTGCTGTCACCAGCTCCCCCTTTCCATTTAGAAGCCCATGGGAACCTTGTTCCCTCTGGATGTATGCGCATACTTCTTCAAGGGATGGGAGCTTATCTGACCTCAAAAGATGTTTGATCAAGTCATTGTACATTGGATTCAGGGTGAGAAGGAGACCAAAGACCTTGTCCTGTTCACGCCTTGCAAGGAGAACCTCTGGGTCAATAGAGTTTGGTCTCAGCATTTCAAGCTCGGCCCATAGAGAGCGAAATTTGCCAAAATGTGCCGTGAACTCCAAGTCTTCCTGGTGGAGATTGTTGATTGCTCTCTTTACTTCGAACACCCTACTTAGATTTGTAGTATTGCCATACACCTTCTTGAGTGTTTCCCATAGCTCCCTAGCACTCTCACAATACGAATATGCCTCCAAGATAGGTCCATCAAGTGAACTCTGAATGATGGACAGAACAAACTGATCCTCTTGAATCCATTTTTCTTCATCAACAACCAGAATCTCCTGTCCATCCTCCTGTTGGAATACCTTTGGTGGTGCTTCGTCTAGGAGAAGATGCATTCCAAGTCCACGACCACCGAGAGTAGTTTTCACCATTCTGGACCATAGTAAGTAGTTGAGACCCTTTAAAGTGACCGGGATAACCATAGGCCTAGTATTCTCCATTTGTGAAGATCTCTAGTGAGCAACCTCAGCAGCTGGAACCGGGAAAGATGAAGTTTTATGGTTCAAAATACTTAGTTACCGCCCTAGACACCCAAAGCAACTCCTCTAAGACTGCCTTAAAGATTTGAACCCAAACTGTACGGACACTGTAAAACCCTTCCCGAGGAAGATGAGTACGGACACGCTTGTGTTCCAACTAAAGATGCTTCCTTTCTTGCTTCTAAGGGCACAGATGACCACAAGATAGAACCTTGCACCTTTGGGATGAAAAGAAAAGAGGCTTCAATCGTGAAAGACACGGTCTTTAAGGAGGTGGACCGTACAACAATGGCGGACGCAGTTTTTAAGATGAGCAGGAGCTCTAGACTTGCTCCGACCACCGAATCTTAACAACAGACACTCGGAGGTAAGCTTCTTTCACCTCTTAGATGAAGAAAGGAGCCATCTTTACTGCTGAGTGGAGCTCCTTGGGAGATTTATCCGTGCATCAATGGCGGATATCTTAGACTTTTGCTTAAAAACAACTAAACGCAAGTGATAACCATGTCTAGCCTTCATTCAACTCATTTCCCATGGATTTGAGGATCTTTGATCTCAGAGAATATAGGTTAAGACATGATTAACACAAGGAAAGCGTTTTCTTGCAAGTATAACACGATTTGAAGAATCAAGAAAAGGAAGGCACACGAATAAGAGATTTGCGGAAGGTTAGAAAGGATTAAGACTGCTCTGATACCATGATAGTTTGTAAGAGTTTATGAAGAATGAAGAATGAAGTATAGAGGAGAATTAGATAATGGGGGAAATCGATTTTATTATTGTGTGTATACAATGAGAGGCTGCTTAGCCTTAAATAGAAATCTTCCTAGGTTACATGATAGGTTGTCTAGACTAGGGATAAGATAGTGTGCTTATAGAGCCGTTACATGAAGGCTTATCACTATCACACGCTTCCTTATACACAAGCTTCCCTTATCACACGAACCTTCTCATACCATTAGGCATGAACCAACTCCTCCTTGTACACACTCGGTCCAATAATGTGTACTCTCTTCTCCCCCCTCACGGTCAAGAGGATGTTCAGGAGGACTGGATGGTGGAGAAGGCATTGATGAACCGGAAGAACTAGCACCAGTAGATGGATCATGGACAGCCCCGGGAACTGAGACAGGACGGGATGAGCTAGATGCAAGGTCATGACCAGAGATCGTCTCCTGGTTGGATGTAGCCGGACCATGCCAGCTAGTACTCGGGCTTGAATCATGTTGCTGAGGTACATGGACAGGTGCTGGAGCGGTTGGTTGAACTAAGCCAAGGTTCTCTAAAATTTTCCTTAGATTCTCAGCCTGATCAGAATTGGATGTAGAGATGTCTTTAAGTTCTTCCCAAGTTCCATCTTCATAAAAACCTTTGTTCTCATTAAACTTGACATCCCTAGACACCAGGACCCTCCTAGTCTCTGGATTGTAGCATTTGTATCCTTTTTGAGTAGGAGAGTATCCTAGGAACATAGCCTTGATGCTTTTTGGTTCCAGCTTATTCCTAAGTTCTCCTGGTACTAAAACAAAACAAACACATCCAAAAATTCTTAAATGATCAATAGTTGGCTTAGTTTTGTTTAATACCTCAAAAGGACTCAAATCATCTAGAACTTTATTTGGAGTTCTATTGATTAAGTAACATGCAGCTAGTAATGCATCTCCCCAAAATCTTTTAGGAACCTTCTTGTGGAACATCATTGTTCTCACAACTTCCATCAAATGTCTGTTCTTCCTCTCAGCTACTCCATTTTGTTGTGGAGTGTAAGGACAGCTTGTTTGATGTTCAATGCCATGTGTGGCTAAGTGTTGCTGAAACTTGGTACTAGTATATTCCCCTCCATTGTCTGTCCTAAAAATCTTTATCTTGGCATTATATTGGTTAGTAACATATGTCTGAAAGTTAAGAAATGCATCAAACACCCTATCCTTTGAATTAAGCAATGTCACCCAAGTATACTTAGATTTTTCATCAATGAAGGTAACAAAATACTTCTGATTTTCTCTAGAAGGAAAGGGAGATGTCCAAACATCAGAGTGTACTAAATCAAAGCAATTATCATAAGCATGAGTTGATTGTTCAAAAACAGTTCTACTATGCTTTCCAAGAACACAAGATTCACAAATGTTATTAAGCAATTTTATTCCAGGTACAATCAATTCAAGAGCTCTAGAATGTGGATGTCCTAGTCTAGCATGCCACAATTCAGCATTTAGAGTCATATCAACATGATTTGCACACGGTTGTAATGAAAAGGCAGGTAAATCTTCTAGCACATACAAGTCATTCCTTGTAGTTCCTTGGCCAAATTTCTGACTTGTTTCAATATCCTGAAAGTAAAAATCATTAGGACCAAAGATAGCCTTACAATTCAAATCAGTAGTAGCCTTTTTAACAGAGAGTAAGTTGGATGTAAAAGAAGGCATATAAAAGGCTTTAGATTCCTTATCAAACAACCTAAGGTTCCCTACTCCTTTAATTGGTACATTAACTCCATTAGCAATTACAACACTTCCTAAAGCAGGTTCAACATGATCTAGCAAACCTAAGTCTTTAATCATGTGATGAGATGTACCAGAGTCTACAATTAAGGAGTTAGAAGCCATAGATGTGTTTAAAGAAACATGATAAGTTTTACCCAACACATTACCAGACTTGAATGCTTTGAGAAGATTTTCAAGATCAGCTTTTGTCACATATTCAGTTTGGTTGGCCATAGTTGAGGAGGAAGCATTCACCGGCTCCATAGTACAAGCGCTTGAGCAACCTACAACATGAACCATGTTAGAAGAACTAGGACCGATTGAAGATTTCTTGCTCCTCTCAACAAACCAACTAGGCTTGAGTTCTGGATGGAGCACCCAGCACTCCTTCTTGCTATGGCCAGTTCTCTTGCAATGGTCACACAGCTGCTTCTTCCTCTTGATGTCAGCTGCAACCGATCGGAAAACACCCTTATGCGCCACCACCATTTCACTTTTGTGCCCAAAGAGTTCATGTGACCCCTGTTCCTTTTGTATCTTTGCACAAACATCCTCAAGACTTGGTAACTTATCTTCCCTGAGAATATGTTTTATCAAGTCAGTGTAAGAATTGTTCAAAGTCATTAGCAGCCCAAACACCTTATCTTGCTCTCTCCTTTCAAGAAGAGTGAGAGGATCAATGGAGGCTGGTCTAAGCATCTCCAGCTCTGCCCACAAAGCTCTGAATGATCCATAGTGTTTGGTGAACTCCACATCTTCCTGTTTAAGCTCATTTAGAGCTTTCTTTACCTCAAAAATTCTTAAGAGCTTAGTAGTATTTGTGAATTTTATTAGAATGATGAAGAATTGAGAGAGAATAGAGAATTGAGAGAGAGAATCGTTTTAAGAGAATGAAGAAATTGTATTATATATTTTCTAAGGTAAGGTACAAGGGGTTTATATAGAAGTTTACAAGACTTGTTATTAAACACTTCTAATACACGCCTAATCATTCTAAACTCACTTGATAAAGCATGTTTAAACCTCCTTTTAATCTAACACTCCCCCTCAAGCTTAACTATGATGAATGGTTAAGCTTGGACAAACTACAGGAAATCACCTCATTAAAAACCTCAAAGTGTAAAACCCAAATGGGACAAAAACAACTTTGAGGGAAAAAGAGTATGATTCCCATAGTCAAGAGAATTACTCAGCAATGCTTGTTAGTCCCAGTCTTGGAAGAATGGACTCACACACCTTGGTATTAGTGGCTTTAGTGAAGACATCTGCCAATTGATCTGAACTTCTTGTATAACACGGTAAAACCACTCCCTGTTCAACCGCCTGTCTAACCTTGTGGCAATCTACTTCAATGTGTTTTGTCCTTTCATGGAACACTGAATTTGAAGCTATGTGAATGGCTGCTTGGTTATCACAATGCATAGTGATAGGTCTTGAATCTTCAATTTGCAAATCCTTCAGTACAGCCTTGATCCAGATTAGTTCATTTGTGAGTTTCTTCATGGCTCTATACTCAGCTTTCAGCACTGGAACATGAAACCACCTTCTGTTTCTTGGTCTTCCAAGTCACAAGATTTCCTCCCACAAAAGTGCAATAACCCGTTGTTGATCTCCTATCATTCCTATCTCCAGCCCAATCAGCATCACAATAACCTACTATCTCTGTGTTTTTGTTGCAGCCCATCCATATGCCATGATCATAAGTTCCTTTCAAGTATCTTAGCACTCTTTCTAACATCTCCCAGTGCTTAACAGTCGGTGATTGCATGTGTTGGCTCACCTGATTTACTGCAAAACAAATATCAGGCCTAGTAAGTGTTAGATAGATAAGCTTACCTACCAATCTCCTATACTGTTTTGGATCTTCATAAAGAGAATCTCCAGCTTCCCCTTCAGTAGCCGCTTTGTAGCTGTCTTCAATAGGAGTGCTAATAGGTTTTGCATCCTTCTTTCCTGTTTCATTCAATAATTCCAACACATACTTTCTTTGTGACAAAAATAAACCCTCTTTAGACCTGCATATCTCTATTCCTAAGAAATATTTCATTAAACCAAGATCCTTAATATCAAATTTAGACTTAAGATAAGCCTTAGTCTCTAGAATACCTTCCTTGTCACTACCTGTGATAATAATGTCATCAACATAAACTAATACCACAATTATACCTAAACAACTAGGAAAGGTAAACAGAGTATGATCCACTTCAGATCTTCTAAAACCTCTATCTCTTAAAGTCATACTGAGTTTATGATACCAGGCTCTTGGAGATTGCTTTAATCCATAGATAGCTTTTCTTAATCTCAGAACATTGCTACCAACCACCAAGCCTTCCAAGCCAGGAGACGGTTTCATATACACTTCTTCCTCTAGCTCTCCTTGAAGGAATGCATTCTTCACATCCATATGCCACAACTCCCATTCAAGATTAGTAGCAAGAGAAAGTACAATCCTTACAGTGTGAAGCTTTGCTACTGGAGCAAATGTATCTCCAAAATCTTCACCATATGTTTGAGTAAAGCCTCTTGCTACAAGCCTGGCCTTATACCTTTCAATCTCACCATTGCTATTATATTTAATAGTAAACACCCATTTAGAACTTACTGCTTTCTTACCCTTAGGCAAGTATGATTCATCCCAAGTATGATTTCTTATCATGGCTTCTATTTCATCTTGGACAGCATCTCTCCACTCCTTCAATTCCATAGCCTCTTCATATGTGTTAGGAATTTTATTTTGATCTAAAGAGCTTATGAATACCTGATGTTCCTTTGGGAAATGAGCAAACGAACAAGTAGCTTGTATAGGATGTCCTACTGCTTGAGCATTGTAGTAAACTCTAGTGTTGATCCAGTTGGCAGGATCTTTCCTTATCCTTGTACTCCTTCTTAACACTTGAGGAGATTCAACAACCGCTACTGCATCATCAGCTTCAGCTCCTGTACCCTGTAACTCTTGGACATAGACTTGATCATGAACTACTGGTATACTTACATTCTCCCCCTCATGATCAGGACTATGATCCACGCGTGTAGAGGAAGAACCCGGATCAAACTCCCCCTGGCCATAACCTTGCCCCATCCTTTGACTTATGCTAGGCCTGCCAAGAGTTGTATCATACTCACTTATACTCGGCCCTCTGCCGCTTGTGGCTGGTTCATGGCTGTCAGAAGGCCCACTAGTCTCCGAATCATCTTGAACTTGCACCTGTGGATCCAAAACCCGTTCTGGTCCAGAAGCTAAAGGCCTGGAAATATTAAAACTTTCCAACAACTTTTGAAGATACACATTTCTATCAGTATTAGAACTAGACACACCCTTTAGGTTTTCCCAAGTTCCATCAATGTAAAAAGATTGGTTTTCCATAAACTTCACATCTCTAGAGACTAAAACTTTTTGCAATTCAGGATCATAACACTTATAACCTTTTTGGGTTGATGAATAGCCTAAAAACACTGCCTTGGTACTCTTCTCATCCAGTTTATTCCGTTTTCCACCTGGTACTAGAACAAAGCATACACAACCAAATACTCTCAAATGTTCAAGGTGAGGTTTAGTTCCATTAAGTACCTCAAATGGTGAGATATCATGAAGAACCTTAGTAGGTATTCTATTAATCAGATAGCAGGCCGTGAGTACTGCATCCCCCCAAAATTTCTTGGGTACATTCCTATGGAACATTATTGACCTAGCCACTGTTAGATTTAGGAATGTATAAGAACTAGATTAGGCGTGTGTTTAGGTTATTAAACATCTCTTGTAATTGCCTATAAATACTCCTTGTACATAACAATTTGAAATATACAAGTTCATTCTTTTTCATTCTTAAAACTCTTACTCTCAATTCTCTCTCATTCTCTCTACAATCGAATTCATTCTCTGCCTAATCTTTCATTCTTCATCATTCTTTTAATTCTCACATGGTATCAGAGCAGGTTTTCTGCATATTTTTCTTTTCCTTCAAAACTTCATCGAGATCTTTATCGCCATCCTCAAAACGAGCGTAGGTGCGGAAGTTGTTTGATCTTCAGGCGAGTTTTCCGGCGAGTTCTTCATCATCTACTTCAATTTCTATCTTCAGACTACAATCCTTCTGGTGATTTCAGATCATCCTCCATCAGAATCGCAGAATCTGATAAGATAGTTTGGTTTCTTGCGATCGAATCAAACTTGGTTTGTTTGGCGCCAAAATCGGATTCGAATGCGTTCATCACAAATCTTCAATCTTGCTCCTCTGGATCTTCTTTCTCACACAGATTGTCAATAGAAGGTGCCGATCTTCAATCCGGTGGTGAGTTCTTTCACAAGATCGATCGTGATCGACAGATTTGAGAAGTTTTCTTTTTCGCGCCAAAATCTCCAGTTCGAAATCGTGATCTTCAAATCTTGTTGTTTGAATCTTCTGGATTGTTTTCTCACAAGGATTGTCATCAGAAGGCACCGATCTTTGATCCAGTTGATCCAATTTGCTTCAGTTCTCAAGATCGATCGAGTTTTGTTCACGAAAACTCGATTCCCTCTTTCGCGCCAAACCTCTGTTCGAAAGTTTCTTAAAATTCTCAGCTGATTCTTCTGGGCTACCCTCTTCACTTGGATTATCATTAGTTTGTGCCGATCTTTAGTTCATTTGATCTTTTTCACAGGATCGATTTCGATCGTGGAGGTTCAACTTGTTCTTCTAATCGCAAGGTTCTGTTTCTTTTGCCTCAAGAAAGCCTAACAGGGATCACCGTTCCTCTGTTTCTGGTATATGATCTTTAATCTGGTTTTAAGATTGTATAATCTGAGGTTTCGAAGTGGAGAAAGTTGTTTCTCAGGGTTTAATCTAGTCTCTTGGAAGGAAAGGTTAGATAGCTAGCTGTTGAGAAGTTTGTGCAATCTATTAAAGGGTTATTGGTTAGAAGTTGGTTAATCTGTGTGGTGAAATTCTTGTGTACTCCTGGTGGTAAAGTTCCCGGATAAGGTCTTCGATTTCAAATCACTCTCTGGTGATATTTTGTTGCTGTGCGTGTGGAATATCACAAAACGATTGCTATGGAACTTCATAAGCAGTTGATGGCCCCAATTACATTGAAGGGTATGAACTATTTGCTGTGGTCTCGAACAATGAAGACTACATTGTGCAGTAGGGGGCTTTGGACTCATGTTCTCACCAAAGGACCGCCTAGTACAGCTGCTGAAGGGGAGGTTCTTGAAGCAGAACAACATTCAGAACAGGATGTGGGAAGCAAGTGGTTTCAGGAAGATCAGCTTGTGTTGGCTATTCTACAAAACTCACTTGAGGCATCACTACTAGCAGCCTATTCATACTGTGAAGATGCTAAGGAGCTGTGGGATACTCTTCAAAATGTTTATGGTAACACCTCAAATTTGTTAAGAATCTTTGAAGTTAAGAAATCTTTAAATCAACTTCAACAGGGGGAGGCTGAATTTACTAAGCATTTTGGAGTCTTTAGAGCTTTATGGGCTGAGTTGGAAATGTTGAGGCCAGCTTCTACTGATCCAATGACACTGCATGAGAGGAGAGAACAAGACAAGGTCTTTGGACTCTTAATGACTTTAAACTCAAGCTACACTGACCTAATCAAGCATCTTCTGCGTGAGGATAAGTTACCAAGTTTAGAAGAAGTTTGTGCTAAGGTTCAAAAGGAACAAGGTTCTCAGGGTCTGTTTGGAAGTAAAGGAGAACTGGTTACCGCAAACAAGAGTTCTTTCAGGGGGGATGATAGGAAATCTGCTGAGTGTGCCCATTGTAAGAAGAAAGGTCACTACAAGAATCAGTGTTGGATCCTTCATCTGTTTGGAAAAGGAAACCAAGTGAGTGCTCCTCTGCATATCTCACCAGCTAACTCTACACTTGAAAGCAGCCAGAGACAAGGAAAGGAAGTACCGTCTTCTTCTTCATCTGGTCATGACTATGTTACTAAGTCTGATTTAGATGCTATCATCAAAGCTCTACAAGAAAGCTCTGGTAAAGTTGTTGGTAAATCACTCCATGCTTCCTTTAGTGCTAGTACTATTAATAAACCATTGATAGTAGATTCAGGAGCTTCTCATCACATGATTAGTGATATAAATTTGATAAATAACTTGGAACCTGCCTTAGGAAATGTAGTTATTGCTAATGGAACTAAAATTCCAATAAAAGGCATAGGTAATCTCAAGATATTTGACAAGGATAGTAAGGCCTTCTTTATGCCATCCTTTACATCTAACCTTGTGTCTGTTAAAAGAGCAACAACTGATCTAAATTGTCATGTGATATTTGGTCCTAATGAGTGTTGTTTTCAGGATATTGAAACAAAGAGAGTGCTTGGAAGAGGAAGCACAAAGGATGATCTATACATACTTGGCGATCTTTCTTCTAGTTTAGGTTCTTGTTTGTCTAGTAATAATGAACTTTCTGATGCAACATTGTGGCATGCTAGATTAGGCCATCCACACTTTAATCAAAATGAGTGTGAAGCTTGCATTCTTGGTAAACATTGCAAAACAGTTTTTCCTAACTCAACACATACATATGATCATTGCTTTGATTTGATTCACTCTGATGTTTGGACAGCTCCTTGTGCATCTAGAGAGCAGCAAAAATATTTTGTTACTTTTATAGATGAGAAATCTAAGTATACATGGATTACTTTGTTACCTTCTAAGGATAGAGTTCTAGAAGCCTTTATAAATTTTCATGTTTATGTTACTAACCAATATGATGCAAAGATTAAAATTTTTAGAACAGACAATGGAGGTGAATACACAAGCAGAGCATTCAGAGATTATCTTCTCAAATATGGAATCCTTCATCAAACAAGCTGTCCATACACACCTGAACAGAATGGAGTGGCTGAGCGCAAGAACCGTCATCTAATGGAGGTTGCTAGGTCAATGATGTTTCATAGAAATGTGCCCAAAAGATTTTGGGGAGATGCAGTACTCACAGCCTGTTACTTGATCAATAGAATACCTACTAAGATTCTTAATGACATTTCACCATTTGAGGTACTCAACAACAACAAACCTCATCTTGATCATTTAAAGATATTTGGATGTGTTTGTTATGTTTTAGTGCCAGGAGGAATGAGGAACAAATTGGAGGAAAAGAGTACTAAGACATTATTTGTTGGTTATTCTACCACTCAAAAAGGTTATAAGTGCTATGATCCTGAGTCACAAAGAGTTTTAGTTTCTAGAAATGTGAAATTTTTAGAGGATAAGTCTTTCTATAATAATGGAACTTGGGATACAATAAAGGATCTTACTAACTCTAGTACTGATAGTAATGCTTACCTTAGAAAGTTGTTGGAAAGTTTTGATGTTTGTAGGAAACCAACATCTGAACCGGCAAGAGCTCCAAGTTCCAACATAAGATCACCCCCTTCTTCTGCTTCAGGACCATCTCAACAAATACATGAAAGAAATGATTCTGTTATGAATGAAGCTGAGTCTAGCACGGCACAAAATAGGAATGGTCATGACCAGGGGGAGTCTGTACCAGATACTTCTTCGTCCATGATTCCTAGCTGTGATCAGCAGGGGGAGAATGTGAGTCTTCAATTTCCGAGTGTGCCTGATCACACCTATGACCGTGAGGTACAAGAAGATAGAGATGATACTGAACATGAGGTGGTGGTTGTTGAATCTCCTCAAGTGCTAAGAAGGAGTACTAGGGTAAGGAAAGATCCATCCAACTGGATTAATAGTAGGGTCTACTATAATGCCCAAGCAGAAGGACATCCTATCCAAGCCACTTGTTCATTTGCTCATTTTCCAAAGGAACATCAGGTATTCATAAGCTCTTTAGATCAAAATCAAATTCCTAACACATATGAGGAAGCTATGGAATTGAAGGTATGGAGAGATGCTGTTCAAGATGAAATAGAGGCTATGATAAGAAATCATACTTGGGATGAATCATTTTTGCCAAAAGGAAAGAAAGCAGTAAGTTCCAAATGGGTGTTTACTATTAAGTACCAGAGTAATGGTGAAATTGAGAGGTATAAGGCTAGGCTTGTTGCAAGAGGCTTCACTCAAACATATGGTGAAGACTTTGGAGACACATTTGCGCCAGTTGCTAAGCTACACACGGTAAGGGTTGTACTTTCTCTTGCTACTAACCTTGAATGGGATTTGTGGCAGATGGATGTAAAGAATGCATTCCTTCAAGGAGAATTAGAAGAGGAAGTATACATGAAACCACCTCCTGGCTTGGAAGGTTTAGTGAATGATGGTGGTGTTTTGAGATTAAGAAAAGCAATTTATGGATTGAAACAATCCCCAAGAGCTTGGTATCACAAATTGAGCATGACATTAAGGGATAAAGGTTTCAGAAGATCTGAGGTTGATCACACACTCTTTACTCTACCTAGTTGTTCAGGTATCATTGTGGTTCTAGTGTATGTTGATGATATCATTGTCACAGGTAGTGATAAGGAGGGTATTCAAGAAACTAAGACCTACCTTAAGTCAAAGTTTGATATTAAAGATCTTGGTCTAATGAAATATTTCTTAGGAATTGAAATTTGTAGATCTAAAGAAGGATTATTCTTATCCCAAAGAAAGTATACTCTTGAATTGTTGAAAGAAACAGGAAAAATGGAAGCTAAACCAGTTAGTACACCACTGGAAGATGGGTATAAAACCGCAAGTCAGGGGGAGCTTGAAGAAGAACCTTATGAAGACCCAAAGCTATATAGGAGGCTGGTAGGTAAACTTATTTACCTTACTCTTACTAGACCTGACATTTGTTTTGCAGTAAACCAGGTTAGCCAGCAAATGCAAGAGCCCAAGGTCTATCATTGGCGAATGATGGAAAGGATTCTCAGATATTTGAAGGGTACTTATGATCATGGAATTTGGATGGGCTGCAACAAAAACACAGATATAGTAGGGTATTGTGATGCAGATTGGGCTGGTGATAGGAATGATAGAAGATCAACAACCGGTTATTGTACTTTTGTGGGAGGAAATCTTGTGACTTGGAAGACCAAGAAACAAAAGGTGGTTTCATGTTCTAGTGCTGAAGCTGAGTATAGGGCCATGAAGAAACTTACAAATGAACTAATCTGGATCAAGGCTGTTCTCAAGGATCTACAAATTGAAGATTCAAGGCCTATCACTATGCATTGTGACAATCAAGCAGCCATTCATATAGCTTCAAACTCAGTATTCCATGAGAGGACCAAGCACATTGAAGTAGATTGCCATAAGGTAAGACAGGCGGTTGAACAGGGAATAGTCTTACCATGCTATACAAGAAGTTCTGATCAATTGGCAGATGTTTTCACTAAAGCCGCAACTTCAAAGGTGTGTGAGTCCATTTTGCCAAGACTTGGTTTGACAAGCATTGCTGAGTGAGTCCCTTAACTAGAGGAATCATACTCTTTTTCCCTCAAAGTTGTTTTTGTCCCAATTGGGTTTTACACTTTGAGGTTTTTAATGAGGTGATCACCTGTAGTTTGTCCAAGCTTAACCATTCATCATAGTTAAGCTTGAGGGGGAGTGTTAGATTTAGGAATGTATAAGAACTAGATTAGGTGTGTGTTTAGGTTATTAAACATCTCTTGTAATTGCCTATAAATACTCCTTGTACATAACAATTTGAAATATACAAGTTCATTCTTTTTCATTCTTAAAACTCTTACTCTCAATTTTCTCTCATTCTCTCTACAATCGAATTCATTCTCTGCCTAATCTTTCATTCTTCATCATTCTTTTAATTCTCACAGCCACTTCCATGAGATGGCGATTTTTCCTTTCAGCCACCCCATTCTGCTCTGGTGTATAGGGACAGATTGTTTGATGAAGAATACCATATTTGAGAAGATAATCCCTAAATGCTTTGCTTGTGTATTCCCCTCCATTGTCTGTTCTTAAAACTTTAACCTTTGCATCATAATGATTAGTAGCATATGAATGAAAATTAATAAATGCTTCTAAAACTTTATCCTTAGAAGGGAGCAAAGTAATCCAAGTATATTTAGATTTCTCATCTATAAAAGTGACAAAGTATTTTTGTTGTTCTCTAGATGCATAAGGAGCAGTCCAAACATCAGAATGTATTAGGTCAAAACAGTGATCATATGAATGTGTAGACTTAGAAAAAACAGTTTTGCAATGTTTACCAAGAATGCAAGCTTCACAATCATTTTGATTAAAGGAAATGCTAGGAAATATCAATTCAAGAGCTTTAAAGTGTGGATGGCCTAGCCTAGCATGCCATAATGTTCCATCAGACAGCTCATTATTACTTGTCAAACAAGAACCTAAACCTAAACTAGAAGTAGAAAGGTCGCCTAGAATGTATAGATCATCCTTTGTTCCTCCTCTTCCAAGTACTCTTTTTGTTTCAATATCCTGAAAACAACACTCATTAGGACCAAAATTACATGACAATTCAAATCAGTTGTTGCTCTTTTAACAGACACAAGATTAGATGTGAAGGATGGCATAAAGAAAGCTTTACTATCCTTATTAAACAATCTCAGATTACCTATGCCTTTAATTGGTATTTTGGTTCCATTAGCAATAACTACATTTCCTAAGGCAGGTTCCAAGTTGTTTATTAAGTTGATATCACTAATCATGTGGTGAGAAGCCCCTGAGTCTATTATCAAAGGTTTATTCACATTATGAGCAACATAGGAAGCATGGAGAGATTTACCAACAACTTTACCAGATTCGTCTTTGAAAATTCTCAGTATAGCCTCTAAATCTGATTTTCTGACAAATTCTTGATCAAGTGTTGAAGGTCCAAGTTGTATCTCCTTTCCGGCTCGCTGGTTTGACCTTGCCATACCATCTTGAGATGTACTCACAGTAGATACATTTGAGGGTACAGTCGCTTGATTCACGCTTTCTGACGTGTGGTTCTTAAGACCCATAGGTTTAGTTTGGTCACGCCACCAAGCAGGTTTGAGATGCGGATGCAATGACCAACACTGATCCTTGTGATGACCCTTCTTTTTACAATGTGAACAAGTAGATACACCCTTCTTATCATCCCTTTTGTAGAAGCTCTTATTTTCAGTAACAAGTTCAACCTTATCCCCAAATAAAACTTGAGAACCTTGTTCCTTTTGAACACAAGCACACACCTCCTCTAGACTAGGTAATTTATCCTGTCTCAAAAGATGCTTGGTGAGGTCTGTATAACTAGAGTTCAGTGTCATCAGCAATCCAAACACTTTGTCTTGTTCTCTTCTCTCATTAAGAGTTATTGGATCAGTAGAAGCTGGCCTCAACATTTCCAACTCAGCCCATAAAGCTCTAAAGACTCCAAAATGCTTAGTAAATTCAGCCTCCCCCTGTTGAAGTTGATTCAAAGATTTCTTAACTTCAAAGATTCTTAACAAATTTGAGGTGTTACCATAAACATTTTGAAGCGTATCCCACAGCTCCTTAGCATCTTCACAGTATGAATAGGCTGCTAGTAGTGATGCCTCAAGTGAGTTTTGTAGAATAGCCAACACAAGCTGATCTTCCTGAAACCACTTGCTTCCCACGTCCTGTTCTGAATGTTGTTCTGCTTCAAGAACCTCCCCTTCAGCAGCTGTACTAGGCGGCCCTTTGGTGAGAACATGAGTCCAAAGCCCCCTACTGCACAATGTAGTCTTCATTGTTCGAGACCACAGCAAATAGTTCATACCCTTCAATGTAATTGGGGCCATCAACTGCTTATGAAGTTCCATAGCAATCAATTTGTGATATCCCACACGCACAGCAACAAAAATATCACCAGAGAATGATTTGAAATCGAAGACCTTATCCGGGAACTTTACCACCAGGAGTACACAAGAATTTCACCACACAGATTAAACCAACTTCTAACCAATAACCTGCAGATTTAACCCTTTAATAGATTGCACAAACTTCTCAACAGCTAGCTATCTAACCTTTCCTTCCAAGAAACTAGATTAAACCCTGAGAAACAACTTTCTCCACTTCGAAACCTCAGATTATACAATCTTAAAACCAGATTAAAGATCATATACCAGAAACAGAGGAACGGTGATCCCTGTTAGGCTTTCTTGAGGCAAAAGAAACAGAACCTTGCGATTTGAAGAACAAGTTGAACCTCCACGATCGAAAACGATCCTGTGAAAAAGATCAAATGAACTAAAGATCGGCACAAACTAATGATAATCCAAGTGAAGAAGGTAGCCCAGAAGAATCAGCTGAGAATTTTAAGAAACTTTCGAACAGAGGTTTGGCGCGAAGGAGGGAATCGAGTTTTCGTGAACAAAACTCGATCGATCTTGAGAACTGAAGCAAATTGGATCAACTGGATCAAAGATCGGTGCCTTCTGATGAAAATCCTTGTGAGAAAACAATCCAGAAGATTCAAACAACAAGATTTGAAGATCACGATTTCGAACTGGAGATTTTGGCGCGAAAAAGAAAACTTCTCAAATCTGTCGATCACGATCGATCTTGTGAAAGAACCCACCCACGGATTGAAGATCGGCACCTTCTAATGACAATCTGTGTGAGAAAGAAGATCCAGAGGAGCAAGATTGAAGATTTGTGATGAACGCATTCGAATCCGATTTTGGCGCCAAACGAACCGAGTTTGATTCGATCGCAAGAAACCAAACTATCTTATCAGATTCTGCGATTCTGATGGAGGATGATCTGAAATCACCAGAAAGATTGTCATCTGAAGATAGAAATTGAAATAGATGATGAAGAACTCGCCGGAAAACTCGCCTGAAGATCAAACAACTTCCGCACCTACGCTCGTTTTGAAGATGGCGATAAAGATCACGATGAAGTTTTGAAGGAAAAGAAAAATTTGCAGAAAACCTGCTCTGATACCATGTGAATTTTATTAGAATGATGAAGAATTGAGAGAGAATAGAGAATTGAGAGAGAGAATCGTTTTAAGAGAATGAAGAAATTGTATTATATATTTTCTAAGGTAAGGTACAAGGGGTTTATATAGAAGTTTACAAGACTTGTTATTAAACACTTCTAATACACGCCTAATCATTCTAAACTCACTTGATAAAGCATGTTTAAACCTCCTTTTAATCTAACAGTATTGCCATAAACTGCTTTCAAAGTCTCCCAAAGTTCCTTAGCACTAGAGCAATAAGAGTATGCTTCTAAAAGAGAGCTAGCAAGGGAGCATTGAAGAATAGCTAATACCGTTTGATCTTGCTGGAACCATAGGGTTTGTTCAGCATTTCCATCCTGAGTTTCCTCCTCAGTAATCATGTGAGCCGGTTGCTGGATATGGTTCCATAACCCTTTGCTGCACAATGTGGTCCTCATTGTCCTGGACCAGAGCAAGTAATTTGCTCCTTGGAGCATGATAGGAGCCTTCATTTGTGGATGCAGCTCCATTAGAATCGATCTGAAGCCTGCACAATCACAAACAACCAAACCACGCCACACACGCAAGAAGACCACACAAAGTCCAAACAAACGCTTGACAAGCAACCATGATCAATCAGATAACCTTCTGCCTATCCTTTAAAACTTGTCCACAGACCTAAACTACTTCACCAGATGATCCAGAAGCAAAACCAATCTTGAAAACCAAGAACAACAACAATTCTAAAATTCCCGCCTTTTCTGATTTTGAAATTGAACTTTCTTCACTAGCAAGAAATCGACTAATGAGGATTAAAAACCAGTGAATTGCAATCAAATCTCCAGAACTTCTTCACAAGATCCTAAACTAAGATTGGATCATGCAGGATTCGAAAAAGATTGAGAGAAAACTGAAGATCGAAACCAAATACCCAAGGATGTGCGAAGACGGTCCGATTTCAGAAAAACAGTGAGAATGATCACAAATCTTGAGATTGAGCTGAGCGGACCTCCCGATTCATCATCTTGAATCAATTTTAATGAGAATTGGCTTTGGAATCACCAGATTTGATGAAGAATTGAAGAAGAAATCGAAGATTGAATTCTGGAGTTTCGCGGCGGAGTGATCGCGTAACCACCTGTGGCAGGTAAACTGATAACTTTTGATTCCAATGATCAAATTCGATGAAATCACCGTGGATCGTCACAGATCTCGCCGGAGAACCGTCGAGGATGAAGACTTGATGAATACTTGACGAAAAAACCGATCAACAGTCGAGTTTTCTGACGATGAACAACCGCGAACCACCGTGAGCAAGAATCGATCGTAACTTTTGATTTACTCAACCAAAATCAAAGATTTCAACGGGGAAATCAACAGGATTCGCCGATGAGATGATCTTGATGAAGAATCTAATCAAAACCTTCAAGATCTTGCAGATTGGACGCGGTGAATATGGATTGAATTTGAATCGCGAAATCCGATTACTTGTAACCAAAGAAAATTCGATTACTTGTTGAAGAAGAATGCGAAATTTTAAGCACCAGATTGATCAAACCTGGCTCTGATACCATGAAAGATTTGATGATTGAGAGAATTTGAGAATTAGAGATTGAGAGAGAAAAAGATTAGAGAGAAAAGAGAGAATGATCTTATTAGGATTTTTAGAGAAAATGATTTTCATACTTACAAAGTGAGTGAGAGACATCTATTTATACTAATCCTATTCTAGACTTGTTTGGATACAGAGATACACTTATCATTAACCTACACAAGTCTAAGTCAAGTACATGGAGATGTCGCCAATACAAACTTAGATGCATTCATCATTCTTCTTCATTCCAACAATATCCAGTAGTAGACTTCCTATCTTGTCTATCTCCAGCCCAATCAGCATCACAGTATCCCACAATCTCAGTGTTCCTATTGTTCCCTATCCAAATCCCTTGAGCATGAGTCCCTTTGAGGTATCTCAGGATCCGGTCTATCATCCTCCAATGGCACATCTTAGGCGCTTGCATATGCTGACTTACCTGATTCAGAGCAAAGCACAAATCAGGTCTGGTGATAGTAAGATAAATTAACTTACCAACTAATCTTCTATAGAGTTTGGCATCCTCAAAGACGTCTTCTTCCTGCTCCCCCTGAGTTCCAACTTTATAACCCTCTTCTAATGGGGTCTTAGCTTCCTTAGCTTGTAGCATTCCTGCATCTGTTAGTAAATCAAGAATATACTTCCTCTGAGAAATAAACAAACCATCATTAGTCCTGCACACCTCAATCCCAAGAAAATATTTGAGTTCTCCAAGGTCTTTGATGTCAAAAACAGATTTCAAGTATTCTTTAGTAGAAAGGATTCCTACCTTGTCATTCCCTGAGATGATAATATCATCTACATATATGAGAATGACAACTATACCTGCTTGGCTCTGAAGTGTGAACAGGGTATGATCAGCTTCTGATCTTCTAAATCCTTTATCTCTCAGTGTAACACTCAATTTGTGATACCAGGCTCTAGGAGACTGTTTGAGACCATAGATTTCCTTTCTTAATCTTAGAACCTTCCCTGGAGTGACAGTATCTTCTAGACCAGGAGGTGGTGTCATGTACACCTCTTCCTCTAATTCTCCTTGAAGGAAGGCATTCTTGACATCCATCTGCCATAGATCCCATTCTAAGTTGGTAGCAAGAGAAAGAATGACTCTCACTGTATGAAGCTTGGCCACTGGAGCAAAGGTGTCCCTGTAGTCATCTCCATACGTCTGAGTGAAGCCCCTTGCAACAAGCCTTGCCTTATATCTCTCCACTTCTCCATTGCTTCTGTATTTGATTGTGAACACCCATCTAGAGCTCACTGCCTTTTTGCCTTTTGGTAGATCAGACTCGTCCCAAGTATGATTCCTTTCCATAGCCATTCTTTCATCAGCAACAGCCTCTCTCCATACTCTGTGTTCCTTGGCCTCCTCATAGTGTTTAGGGACGCATTCTTGATCCAGGGTTCCAATAAAAACCTGATGTTCCTGAGGGATATGTGCTAAGTTGCAGACAGCCTGTTCTGGATGAGCAACACCCTGATTGTTGTAATAGACCCTCGTGCTCTTCCAGTGTTCAGGTGGATACTTCACCCTTTTGCTTCTCCTTAATTCAACTGCTTCTTCTTCTTGAGCGGTTTGATCAGGTTGATTGTTTTGAGCAGCTGGTGATGAAGATGTAGATTGCTGGCCCTGGTTGTCCTGATTATGGACTTCTGAGTATTCAGGAATAGCATTCCCCTCTTCATGATCAGGACTATCACTTGGTTCATCCGGCCATGTTGTTGATTCTTCTGAGACTGGTGCTGTAGGAGTAGAAGACTGCTGAGGAATATGATTGAGACCGAGATCCTCTAGAAGTTGTCTGAGACTGGAAGCTCTATCTTCTGAAGAAGATGATATATCCTTAATGTCTTCCCACTTCTGTCCATCATAGAAACTTCTGTTCTCTAGAAATTGAACATCTCTTGACACCATAACTCTCCTTGTATCTGGTACATAGCACTTGTAGCCCTTCTGTGTTGGAGAGTATCCAAGAAAAATAGCCCTTATGCTCTTTGCATCTAGCTTACTTCGGTGGTCACCTGGGTGATAGTTTGTAAGAGTTTATGAAGAATGAAGAATGAAGTATAGAGGAGAATTAGATAATGGGGGAAATCGATTTTATTATTGTGTGTATACAATGAGAGGCTGCTTAGCCTTAAATAGAAATCTTCCTAGGTTACATGATAGGTTGTCTAGACTAGGGATAAGATAGTGTGCTTATAGAGCCGTTACATGAAGGCTTATCACTATCACACGCTTCCTTATACACAAGCTTCCCTTATCACACGAACCTTCTCATACCATTAGGCATGAACCAACTCCTCCTTGTACACACTCGGTCCAATACTCCCCCTCAAGCTAAATTCTGATGAAGAACTTAGCTTGGAAACCATAAACAACCACCTCATTAAAAACCTTATGGTGTAAAACCCAATGGGACAAAAGCACACATAAGGGAAAAAGAGTATGATTGCTTATGGTTAGGGAAGTTATGGAGTAGCAATTTCAATGAGTCCAAGTCTGGGTAAGATGGACTCATATACCTTAGATGTTGTTGCCTTGGTAAGAATGTCAGCAAGCTGATCAACACTCCGAGTATAGCATGGTAGGACTATCCCTTGTTCCACAGCTTGTCTTACTTTGTGACAATCAATCTCTATGTGCTTCGTTCTCTCATGGAAGACCGAGTTTGAGGCTATATGAATGGCTGCCTGGTTATCACAATGCATGGTCATTGGCTTGGTTGTCTCAATTCCCAAGTCCTTCAAAATGGCTTTGATCCATGTTAGCTCATTAGTGAGTTTCTTCATGGCACGGTATTCAGCTTCAGCACTGGAGCAGGAGACTATCTTTTGTTTCTTTGTCTTCCATGTGACTAAGTTGCCTCCAACAAAGGTGCAATAGCCTGTCGTGGATCTCCTGTCTTCTCTATCTCCAGCCCAGTCTGCATCACAATACCCCACTATCTCTGAACTTTTGTTAGCTCCCATCCAAATTCCTTGCTCTGAAGTTCCTCTCAAGTATCTAAGAACTCTTTCCAGCATGTTCCAATGATGAACCTTGGGAGCTTGCATGTGCTGGCTAACCTGATTCACAGAGAAGCACAAATCAGGTCTGGTGAGAGTTAAATAGATTAACTTACCTACTAGTCTTCTGTAGAGCTGTGGGTCATTGAATGATTGATCTTCAATCTCCCCCTTACTGATAACTTTGTAGCTATCTTCCAGAGGTGTGGTCGCCGGTTTTGCATCTAACTTCCCTGTTTCAGACAATAGATCAAGAGTATACTTCCTTTGAGATAGAAATAATCCTTCCTTTGAACGACATATCTCAATCCCTAGGAAGTACTTAAGCAGACCTAGATCTTTAATATCAAATATAGACTTAAGGTAAGTTTTGGTTTCTCTAATTCCTTCCCTGTCATCACCGGTGATAATGATATCATCCACATAAACCAACACCACAATGATACCTGACTTGCTAGGAAGAGTGAAAAGGGTATGATCAGCTTCTGACTTTCTGAATCCTCTATCCCTTAGTGTCATGCTCAACTTGTGATACCAGGCTCTAGGCGATTGTTTCAAACCATAAATAGCCTTTCTCAATCTCAAGACTTTACCTGGTTGAACAATTCCTTCCAAGCCTGGAGGTGGTCGCATGTACACCTCTTCTTCAAGCTCTCCTTGCAAGAATGCATTCCTCACATCCATCTGCCACAGATCCCACTCTAAATTGGTTGCTAGAGATAACACAATCCTCACAGTGTGTAATTTTGCTACAGGAGCAAAGGTATCGCCAAAGTCTTCACCATAGGTTTGAGTGAATCCTCTTGCTACAAGTCTTGCCTTATATCTTTCAATCTCCCCATTACTCTTATACTTGATTGTAAACACCCATTTTGAACTCACGGCCTTCTTTCCCTTGGGCAGCACAGCTTCATCCCATGTATGATTTCTTTCCATGGCTCCTGTCTCATCACCTATAGCATCTCTCCAAACTTTGAGTTCCTTAGCTTCTTCATACGATGTAGGAATATGTCCTTGATCCAAGTTGCTTATAAAGACCTTATGTTCTTCAGGAAATGAAGCAAAGGAGCAGACGACTTGGGTCGGATGAGCAACTGCATTGGCATTGTAGTACACTCTTGTATTCACCCAGTTTGATGGATCCTTCTTGAGTCTTGTACTTCTCCTTAGAAATGGAACTGGCTCGGATGGAATTTGCTCGGATGGTTCTTCAACTTGATCATGGCTATCATCTGACTGGCTATCATCTGACTGTGCTGATACTTGATCATGGCTATCATGTTCAAGGTCATCAAGTGTCCCCCCTTCACGGTCAAGTGTAGCTCCTATGTTTGGTATGTGCCGGGACGGGTCAGGACCAGGCTGAGATGAGTTAGTGTCATGGGAAGATGAGCGTGAAGGACTAGAATCACTCTGCGGAACAGGACATGAACCAGGAGCCGGACCAGGACCAGCCGTAGTGAATGGAATGCCAAGGTGATCCATGATATTACGAAGGTTCGTGGCACGATCCATGGAGATATCAGACAAATCGGCTAAGTCATCCCATTGCTGCTTATCATAATAGCTTCGGTGTTCAATGAACTTGACATCCCTTGACACCAAAACCTTCTGAGCTATTGGATCATAACACTTATAGCCTCTTTGTGTGGTTGAATACCCAATAAACATTGCCCTTGTGCTCTTAGCATCCAATTTTGTTCTGTTTTCTCCTGGAATTAAGACAAAACACACACAACCGAATACTTTCAAGTGAGCTATAGAAGGTTTGGTTGAGTTCAATACCTCAAAGGGGGAAATGTCATCCAATATCCTTGTAGGGATACGGTTAATGAGATAGCAAGCTGATAGCACAGCATCGCCCCAGAACCTCTTTGGAACCTTGGAATGAAACATCATGGACCTTGCTACTTCCATTAGATGACGGTTTTTCCTCTCGGCCACACCATTCTGCTGTGGTGTGTATGGGCAGCTCGTCTGATGAAGAATGCCATGCTTGGAAAGATGGTCTTTGAAGGCATTGCTGGTATACTCTCCACCATTGTCTGTTCTTAAGAGTTTAATCTTTGCATTGAATTGGTTAGTGACATAGTTCTGAAAGTTCACAAAGGCTTCTAAAGCTCTATCCTTAGATTGAATCAAAGTTAACCAAGTGTACTTGGATTTTTCATCTATGAAGGTGATGAAGTATTTGTGATTTTCTCTAGATAGGCAAGGAGCAGTCCAAATATCAGAATGCACAAGATCAAAACATTTTGCATAAACTGTCTTAGACTTAGGGAAAATAGACTTGCAATGTTTGCCTAAGATACAAGCTTCACACTCATCATTTTTAAACACAACATTAGGCAACATTAAGCTTAAAGCCCGAGAATGGGGATGTCCTAATCTAGCATGCCACAACGCATTATTAGCATAAGCAGAAGTAGAGTCTAAAGAGCATGGAACAGAAGATAAAACAGAAGATAAAGGCTGATCCTCCTTCAGTAGATAGAGACCATCCTTAGTTATTCCTTTCCCAAGCATCTTGCTTGTCTTAATATCCTGAAACTTCACATCATTAGGGGTGAAGATAACATTGCAATCCAAGTCATTTGTGGCTTTATGAACAGAGACTAAATTAGAGGTGAAATCAGGCATAAAGAAGGCTCTAGTCTTTCTATCAAATAGGTTCAAGTTTCCTACTCCCTTAATTGGAATTCGATCTCCATTAGCAATAACAACATGACCATTAGCCGGTTCTAAATCTCTAATCAATTCAACATTGCTAATCATATGGTGGGATGCACCAGAGTCAATCACTAATGGTTTATCATTCAATTTTATAGTGTGAGCAGAAGCATGAAAGGAGAAACCCATAGTATTACCATAACTTTCCTTCAAGGCTTTGATGAGTGCATCAAGTTCTGACCGCTTTACCACCTGGTCTTGATCAGCTACTTGTGCAGCTTGAGCATTGATTACAGCCATTCCATCTCCTTCTGGATTGCGTGAAGATGTTCCCTGGTCAGTTTTAGCCTTGGTAATGTTGGCTCGGACATCTCTGAACTTGGATGGCTTGAGATGCGGATGGAGGATCCAGCACTTGTCCTTCCCATGGCCCTTCCTCTTGCAGTGTTCGCAAAATGACCCTCTTCTATCATCTGGCTTGAAGTATACACCTTTGTTTGCTGTCACCAGCTCCCCCTTTCCATTTAGAAGCCCATGGGAACCTTGTTCCCTCTGGATGTATGCGCATACTTCTTCAAGGGATGGGAGCTTATCTAACCTCAAAAGATGTTTGATCAAGTCATTGTACATTGGATTCAGGGTGAGAAGGAGACCAAAGACCTTGTCCTGTTCACGCCTTGCAAGGAGAACCTCTGGGTCAATAGAGTTTGGTCTCAGCATTTCAAGCTCGGCCCATAGAGAGCGAAATTTGCCAAAATGTGCCGTGAACTCCAAGTCTTCCTGGTGGAGATTGTTGATTGCTCTCTTTACTTCGAACACCCTACTTAGATTTGTAGTATTGCCATACACCTTCTTGAGTGTTTCCCATAGCTCCCTAGCACTCTCACAATACGAATATGCCTCCAAGATAGGTCCATCAAGTGAACTCTGAATGATGGACAGAACAAACTGATCCTCTTGAATCCATTTTTCTTCATCAACAACCAGAATCTCCTGTCCATCCTCCTGTTGGAATACCTTTGGTGGTGCTTCGTCTAGGAGAAGATGCATTCCAAGTCCACGACCACCGAGAGTAGTTTTCACCATTCTGGACCATAGTAAGTAGTTGAGACCCTTTAAAGTGACCGGGATAACCATAGGCCTAGTATTCTCCATTTGTGAAGATCTCTAGTGAGCAACCTCAGCAGCTGGAACCGGGAAAGATGAAGTTTTATGGTTCAAAATACTTAGTTACCGCCCTAGACACCCAAAGCAACTCCTCTAAGACTGCCTTAAAGATTTGAACCCAAACTGTACGGACACTGTAAAACCCTTCCCGAGGAAGATGAGTACGGACACGCTTGTGTTCCAACTAAAGATGCTTCCTTTCTTGCTTCTAAGGGCACAGATGACCACAAGATAGAACCTTGCACCTTTGGGATGAAAAGAAAAGAGGCTTCAATCGTGAAAGACACGGTCTTTAAGGAGGTGGACCGTACAACAATGGCGGACGCAGTTTTTAAGATGAGCAGGAGCTCTAGACTTGCTCCGACCACCGAATCTTAACAACAGACACTCGGAGGTAAGCTTCTTTCACCTCTTAGATGAAGAAAGGAGCCATCTTTACTGCTGAGTGGAGCTCCTTGGGAGATTTATCCGTGCATCAATGGCGGATATCTTAGACTTTTGCTTAAAAACAACTAAACGCAAGTGATAACCATGTCTAGCCTTCATTCAACTCATTTCCCATGGATTTGAGGATCTTTGATCTCAGAGAATATAGGTTAAGACATGATTAACACAAGGAAAGCGTTTTCTTGCAAGTATAACACGATTTGAAGAATCAAGAAAAGGAAGGCACACGAATAAGAGATTTGCGGAAGGTTAGAAAGGATTAAGACTGCTCTGATACCATGATAGTTTGTAAGAGTTTATGAAGAATGAAGAATGAAGTATAGAGGAGAATTAGATAATGGGGGAAATCGATTTTATTATTGTGTGTATACAATGAGAGGCTGCTTAGCCTTAAATAGAAATCTTCCTAGGTTACATGATAGGTTGTCTAGACTAGGGATAAGATAGTGTGCTTATAGAGCCGTTACATGAAGGCTTATCACTATCACACGCTTCCTTATACACAAGCTTCCCTTATCACACGAACCTTCTCATACCATTAGGCATGAACCAACTCCTCCTTGTACACACTCGGTCCAATACTGGGATATAGACAAAGCACACACATCCAAACACTCTTAAATGATCAAGAGAGGGTTTAGTTTTATTAAGTACTTCAAAGGGTGACTGGTCAGAGAGAATGCGAGTAGGTGTTCTGTTGATGAGGTAACATGCCGTGACCACTGCATCACTCCAAAACCTCTTTGGAACATGCATGTGAAACATTAAAGTCCTAGCCACCTCCATCAAGTGCCGGTTCTTTCTCTCAGCAACACCATTCTGCTGAGGTGTATAAGGGCAACTTGTCTGATGTGTAATTCCTTTTTAAGCAAGAAAGAGTTTGAATGCATGACTCATGTACTCCCCACCATTATCTGACCTTAAACATTTGATTTGAACATTATATTGGTTAGAAATGTGAGATTGAAAGTTCTTAAACGCTTCTAAGACTCTATCCTTAGATGGAAGCAAGGTGATCCAAGTGTATTTTGATTTCTCATCTATAAAAGTAACAAAGTATTTATGATTATCTCTTGATTCACATGGTGATGTCCAAACATCAGAATGAATAAGTTCAAAACATTCATTGTAAATCGTTTTAGATAAGGGAAATACATTCCTACAATGTTTACCAAGGATACATGCTTCACATGAGTTGCTATTAAAAGATATCTTAGGAAATAGAAGTTCTAAAGCTTTCAAGTGAGGATGTCCTAGTCTAGCATGCCATAAACCATTTTCATGACTAGAAACATTAAGACTAGAAGCATTATTAATCGAACTATTAGAAGCTAATGATAAAGGCTGGAGATCTTCAAGCACATATAGATCATTCTTGGTTCCTCCTCTGCCAAGAACTCGCTTGGTTTCAATATCCTGAAAGAAGAAGTCATTAGGCCCAAAAGTAGCATAGCAATTAAGATCAGTGGTTGTTCTTTTCACAGATAACAGGTTTGAAGTAAATGATGGCATAAAGAAAGCTTTTGACTCTTTTCCAAACAACCTAAGCTTTCCAGTTCCCTTAATAGGTATTTGTTCTCCATTAGCTATCATCACATTCCCTAAAACCGGTTCTATATCACTAATCAACCTAGAATCACTAATCATATGGTGAGAAGCTCCTGAATCAACTATCAATGGTTTTAAAACATTCAAACTATCACCAGAGCTTTTAAATGAGGCAGTATAAGTGTGACCAGAAATACCAGACTCCTTAAGAGCTTTGATGAGCGCTTCAAGGTCTGACTTGGTCACCACATCGTTCTGAGCTGAGACTGCTTGAATCCTTTCATCTGGTAAGCTGTTGTGATAGGAATTAGTCTGGCTGGAACTTCCTCTATTAAGACTGATTTGGTTTGCACTATGATTCGGCCTCGGTTGTTTGATTAGTGGTAGACTTGGTTGATTAATACTTCCTTGTGAACTACTTTGAAAACCGCTTCCTTGAGAAATGGATGGAGCAATGCGTGATGAGGTTTCCTGAGAGATGTGAACCTTTGGGTCTTTCCACCAGCTCGGCTTCAAATGAGGATGAATTAACCACCACTTATCCTTAGTGTGTCCTCTTCGTTTGCAATGATCACAGGCTAATCCTTTCTTGACCTCCGGTTTGTGCCACACCTTGTGGGCAGTAACAATATCTCCTTTGTTTCCAAATAGACCTTGGGATCCTTGTTCTTTCTGAATTTTAGCACACACATCTTCAAGGCTTGGTAATCTATCTTCCCGGAGAAGATGTTTAATGAGATCAGTGTAGCTTGGGTTTAGTGTCATGAGCAAGCCAAAGACCTTATCTTGCTCTCTCCTTTCATTAAGAGTGATAGGATCAATGGTACTTGGCCTTAACATTTCAACCTCTGCCCATAAAGCCCTGAACTTGCCATAATGCTTAGTAAACTCCATATCCTCTTGATGGAGTTCATTTAAAGCTTTCTTCACCTCAAATAACCGCATGAGGTTGGATGTGTTTCCATACACATTTTTGAGTGTTTCCCATAGGTCTTTTGCGGTCTCACAGTAGGAATATGCTTCTAACAAGGATCCTTCAAGGGAGTTTTGAAGGATTGAGAGGACTAATTGATCCTCTTGAAACCATTTGTTCATGGTTTCCACGGTTAGCCTTCCTTGTTCACCGAGAGTTTCTTCTTCAATGGCTTCTCTTGGTGCTTCATCTAGGAGAACATGGGTCCATAAACCTCTACTACACAGAGTAGTTTTCATGGTTCTTGACCATAACAAGTAGTTTAGCCCCTTCAGTATGACTGGAGCAACAATCATTTTCGAAGACTCCATTTGTCTTTGGCGTGATTTGTACGGAAGAACAAATTTTCGAACAGGGTTTCAGGCGGGAAGAACAGAGAGCTTCAGATGCTTCCTTTGAGTTTCAGAATCATCAAATAAGCTAATCCAGCTTTAGAAAAGAACCTCCTTTGTGAAGAATGAGCTGCCTTTAAGCTATTTTTCACTTAAGCAGATTTTAGTTCACGGAGGGATTTGGAGAAGACGAGTACGGACAACGGCAAAGGAGTCTCCTTTAGCTTGATTGAAGGTCAGGTTTTAGAAGAAATGATACCAGAATGCATATGAACACACGAACTTGTGATTTTAAAACACACAAGAAGATGAACCAAGCTATGTTGTAACTCCCATCCGTACATCCATGGCGCGGAACAGCTTAGCGATACCAAAACTCGACCAGGATAGAGCAGATTGGACCTAACACGATCTGGTTCGACCAATACTCATATTTTTCAAGCCAAAGATGAAAACTTTTCTTGAGGAAGAGAGCTTTAGAGGTTAGAGTCCGTACAACAATGGATGAAAGAAGGGTTTGAAAACGAATGAAAAACAGGAGTCTTAAGCCCGAGATAAACAAACAATAACCACCTTTAATCTCCCATAACTCGTGACCAAATGATCTTTGAGGATTATAAATCTCAGAATGGGTAGATTCAAAGTTGTTTATTGTGAGTTTTGGCAAGAACTTAAGATAGAAGAAGATTTGCGGAAGTTTTAGTAATCTAGGAGCATAAACTGCTCTGATACCATATTGAAAATCAAGAACAAGTTTCAAGAGATTGAAGATTAGTATTTAGGCGATTAGGAGAATGAGGAAAACATTTTGTTTCTTATTACTTGCTTGAATTACATTATGACAATTACATAGATTAAATAGATAGATTAGAAGGAATATCCAAAGTATCTACTAAAGCATCTAGGAGGCGTGGCATGGTGAGCTGGAGCTGACCGTTGGTGCTACCAAGTGTGGCCTTATCCAGTCCGCTTCTAGAACCTTTCTCCCCTTGAGTCTTCATAAATACTCCTTAATTCCAACATACCTGATTATCACAATGCATTGTGATAGGTGTGCTGCTTTCAATGTTGAAGTCTTTGAGAAGAGCCTTTAGCCATATACACTCGGTAGTTAACTTCCTCATAGCCCTATATTCAGCTTCAGCACTTGAACAGGATACTACTTTCTGCTTCTTGGTCTTCCAAGTGACAAGATTACCACCTATGAAGGTGCAATAACCAGTAGTTGATCTTCTGTCTTTCCTATCCCCAGCCCAATCAGCATCACAATAGCCAACTACTTCAGCGTTTCCATTCTTTCCCAGCCATATTCCCTGAGTGTAAGTCCCTTTCAAGTATCTCAGAATGCGTTGTATCATCATCCAATGATTTTTCCCAGGGGCTTTCATATACTGACTTACCTGATTCACAGCAAAGCACAAGTCAGGTCTTGTAATTGTCAAATATATGAGCTTACCAACAAGTTTTCTGTACAGCTTCGGATCCTCAAATGTATCTTCATCTTGCTCCCCCTCAGTTTTAGCCTTGTAACCATCTTCTAAGGGCGTTCTTGCTGCTTTTGAATCCATCATTCCTGCATTAGTTAGTAAGTCTACAATGTATTTCCTCTGAGATATAAACAACCCATCTTTAAACCTGCAGACTTCAATACCCAAGAAATATTTGAGTTCACCAAGATCTTTAATGTCAAACATAGCTTTAAGATATTCTTTTGTAGCAGAAATTCCTACCTTGTCATTCCCAGAGATGATAATATCATCCACATAAATGAGAATGACAACTATACCTTCTTGGCTATGTAAGGTGAACAAGGTGTGATCGGATTCTGATCTCCTGAAACCTCTGTTTCTTAGAGTGACGTTCAGCTTGTGATACCAGGCCCTAGGTGACTGTTTAAGGCCATAGATTGCCTTTCTTAATCTAAGGACTTTCCCTGGTGCAACTGAGTCTTCTAATCCAGGTGGAGGGGTCATGTAGACTTCTTCTTCTAATTCTCCTTGAAGGAATGCGTTTTTGACATCCATCTGCCATAGTTCCCAGTCTAAGTTTGCAGCAAGAGACAGAACTATTGGACTGAAGAAATAAAGACAGAAGAGATGGGCTTGCAAAAGGACCTTCCAGCCCAGAGCAAGTTGGGCTAATGTCTGTCCAGCCCAAGCCCAAATCAGAAGTCCAAGGTCTGTGCATTAGGCTGAGATAATGAAGTGAAGCCCAAGGAGTGAAGCCCAGGGTCTGTCCACACTTGTGCAGCACAAGGCCTGAATTAAGTAAGCCCAAACAAGCCCAAGACACCTTCTAGAAGCTCTCCTAGGCGTGGGTTTGAAGAGGGAAGGAAGAGTCACATGTTGGCTTAACCAATTTGAATTTCTAGCTGTTAGGAGCTGTCACTTTCACCATGTGGTGAAGTGCCTTGGTCTTATTTTCTACTCTTTGGCTATAAATACATTGTATGCTCACCATAAATCAATCAAGGAAATATACTCATCCTTCACAAATTCTCCATTCTCTTATTCTCTTAGTTTATTCTCTTGTTCTTCATTCTACCCAAAATCTCCAACCAAACTCTTTTGTAAACTCTCTTAATTCTATTTAATTCCGCAAATTCTAATATGGTATCAGAGCAAGGTTTTGAATTAAGCAAATTCATTTCCTACTCTTGCAATAAATCTTTATAATCTACTCACTCTGAGATTGAATAATCCTCAAAACCTAATGGTGCTGAGTTGTGAGAGATTATGATCTTTTATTTCTTGAGAATTGTTCATACCATTCTTCAATTTAATTTCTCATCTTTCATCTCCAAGAAACCGTTTTTCAGAATTCTCTGCCGTTTTCTTGTAACCGCTGGATTATAGCTTTATCCAGTGGATAATAGATTTGAAATTTGAATTTTTGTTTTTGACCAGTGGGTAAAAGCAAATACCCATGGTTTTCTTTGTGTTCTTCCATTGTTCTCATGAACCTTGGTTGAATAAGTGACAATAAAGAGGAATGAATGGTGGTAGTAATGAAGAGAAAGAAGAGAGTGGTTGCCTTTATCATTTACCCATTGGTCTCTAAAGTGCATCCTTTTGGATATAAGACACTTAGAGAAGGGTTAGGTTTCTTATTCTCTTCTCTTCTTCTCCCTAAACCACATTCCAAACACTAAGTCACATTTTTCGGATTTTGAAATTCTTCTTTATTTTTTTTAAATTTAATAAAAGAAAAAAAAAACATTTTTCTATTATCCGTTAGACAATAAACTTGAATTATTGGGTATTAGTGCCTTTTCTTTGAGAATGTTAGACACTTCAAGCCATATATGTTTAGAACTCTTTGGATAACGAACCACAAGTTCTTTTAAAACCTTGGACTTGTCTCCTTTCTTATAAAATGAGACACTTAAGTTCATTGTAGTTGTTGTTTAGAGTTGTGGTTTATGTTGTTTTAAAACCTTGGACATTGTTTCCTTTCTTGTGAAATGTGAAACATCTAAGTCCATTGAAGTTTGATTAAATAAATTCTTCTCTCCTCCACTTTAATGGTGTGTGAGCTTTGTCCCTAGTCTAGTTGATGTCTCTAAACAAAGCTTGAGGGAGGGAAAGAATTCGAAAATGCTCCAGCCACTAAAGCACCAATCACTTGTTGATTCTTGGATGATCTTGGCTGTAACTGTTACAGCAACCACAAGAGTCAAGAAAACAGAGTAAAACTCTGTCCATAAGAACTCTTGAAACCACTTAAAGGAAGTGAACCATGGTCTCCTTCATTCTCATGAATTAAAGGAAGCATGATGAATCCAAAAGTCCTTAAGGGTAAGAAGTTTCACTTAAGGAAAGAGAACCTTGATCTTCTTTATTCTTATGAGTATAAGAGATCTTGATGAATCCAAAAGTCCTTAAGAGAAGAAAACTTAAAGTTTACCTTAAAATGATCAAAGAAATGTGAACTATGACTATCTTACTCCTTGGAGTTTAAGATGAGAAGTCATAATGAATCCAAGATTTCTTTGTGATTAACATTTTGTAATAATGAATCAAAATTTAGGAAAGAGAACCATGGTAGTATGCATTGCATCAGAAACTATGTTGTATCCAAATCCAAATCCTTAATGTTAAGGAAGATAGAATAGTGACTTATTTATACTACATCCGGTTTCTATTGCTTTACTCTTGTGAGTGTAAGCCTTGAAATCATAAGAATTTTGTGTGTGGATGTCTTCATTTATGTGTCTTCTTATGCAGGAAAATATGTCAACCATTTGTGATGTTGAAAAACAATCTGTGAGAAGGTGTCTCAAAAACCAATGAAGGAGAGCAATCCATGAGGGGGAGCCTCCAATTCCAGAAGAATTCAATTATTCAAACCAGCCTCTAAGAAGAAGTACAAAGGCTTAGTATCAAAGCCTTTGTCAAAAGGCTATCTCTACATCATTATCTATTTCAATTTTTGATTAAAATTTTGATTTAGAATTGTTTAAAAGAGGGAAGAGAACCTTGGTGAACTATGTTTGGCATTTATGACCATAGATGAATCCCAAAGTCCTCTTCAAAACCACTTAAGGGAAGTGAACCATGTTTTTCCTTTACTCTCAAAAGTATAAGGAAGCATGATGAATCCAAAAGTCCTTAAGGGATCTTTTTATTCTCTGTTTCATTCTCTTAATTCTGCTTATACTCAATCAGTCTCTTATAATCTTGGTTACTTATACTCTAATCTCTAGTTACTCACACTCTATGCACATAAATTCTATCTCATCTAAAGTGTTGAAATTCATTACTTTAGTTGAATTGATCTTTGCTTCTGTTTTATATGAACTCTTACTTGCACATTTATAACTTTGATATTCCTCATGACATACTTAAAATTCTTCTTCTTTATGACTTGTTTAAGGTAAAGGAGACCATGAGAGCCTCAAAGAAAAGATGGCAAGCAGGGATTCATACAAAGCAAAACCAAATCATGAAGAACTAAAGGAGTGAAGATATTGGCAAGAATGGCACTCTACCAATACCTTACACATCAGAGCCTATCCTTCAACGGTATATTCCTGAGTGAAGAAATAGGAGGCCACCTATGCTGCATAGAAGGCAGTCAATCCGTGAAAATCATGAGGCAATTTGGCTTGGAATACAAAAGCCAACAAGAAATGACACCACCTATCAGAGCCTACACCAGAGAGTGTATATTCCTGAAGGTGGAAGCAGCCTTCTCCTATCAGAGCCTACATCAAAGGATGTATATTCCTGAAGTTGGAGAGCATAGCTAACGCAAACAAGAAGGCATTCTTGAAGAAAGGTGGTCCAGTATTATTGGTGATCATTGATGCTCATCCTTCCAAACTTGACTCATACTCTTATTCTCTGAGTCAAGCTTGAGGAGGGGTGAGATGAGCATCCATCAGATGGCACCAACAAGGAATTTAAAGACGTGACCAACACAGCACAATGTACTTGAAGTTGAAGAAGCAGAGAAGGCCGAAGTCTTCATCCTTGAACAAGGCTGACCAACTCTGAGAAAGAAGAGGCAGACAATGTTGGGATCAAAAGAGAAGGTGATGGCGGATATTTGCAAGACTGGAGAAGCTACTAAATTGTCTAGTATTCTCAGACTTCATGAAGATGAAGCCTATTAGATTAGACCTCTCCAATGAAGTGAAGTTGTCTTGAAGGTGCGCCAAATTCAAAGTCTACTAAGGAGCACTCAAAGGCGTGGCCACAAGGTTCTGCCAAGAAAGCAGAGTTCTGAGTGACTGATACTACAATATAATTCTCACAATGGAAATGGAGTAACAAAAGAAAGCCAGTCACCACATCAGTCAATGCCTGAAAGAAGTACATTTGGAGTTAGAGAAGTGTTTGAAGAAGTTGTCTTATGAGCACTCTCAACCACATCAAGCTTTAATGCAGTTTTGGAGCAGTTGTCTTATGAGTATGAGTTCACTACAACCAAGGAGGCGCTTATGATGAATCAGCTTAGGCATTGGTGTTTTTAAAGAAGCTGTACAATTGGATCCATAAGACTTGGTGGTGTGTGTTGATAAGTCTCTGGAGAAGCTGCTAAGAACCAGATAAGCTTCAAAATAAAGAAAGTCAGTATATTGAATACTGAAAAGAAAGATCAAAGAAAGAAGCGGTTGAAGAAACAACAACAACAAAACTACAAGGTGCATCACAAGCTTGAGACTAGAACCAAAGGCCATCATGCTGTCAAAACCCACAAGTGGAGGGACAAGTAGGTGGAAGGTGATGAATCAGCTCAAAGCATAAGTGTTTGCATCAAGAAAGATGATTAATAAGCCCATGAAGTTGCATGAGTAATCAAACTCAAAGAAGAGAGAGGAGCTAAGGGAGATTGTTCACAAGTGTGGTATCAACAAATCAAACCAAAAGCTCCAAAGAAGAGGCAAGAAAGGCGGATTGAGGAGTTTTTTAAATAATTAAGCTAAAGCCATCACTCCTCCTTATCATTCCAAATTCAAACAAGGTACTTATGTACCAAGCCGGATTAGTTCAAATCTCAAAATGACTAAAGATCAGAAGAGAGAGGGAGACAAGCGCTGGTCATAAGAAGAAGCTTCAAGAAAAGTGTGAAGCAAGAAGGAAGTTCTTACTTGCCATTTATGGCGGCCATGATCTATTGGACAGTGGCGTTACTAAAGGCAGCTCAGTCTAGTGTGATAAGCACTCTGGTCACTTGATAAGGAAGGGATAGTCACACATGATAAGATGAGAAGATAAGGAAGCATGTATGTTGATAAGTTCAGTTGCAACGGTCCTATATGTACTCTTACTTATCCCTAGCCTAGGCGACCTAGGAGTCTTTCTATTTAAGGCTATGCAGCCTCCTTGTAATCGCTCACACTAATATAATAAGATTCTATTCTATTCCTCTTATGGCTAAACTCTATATGTTCTTGATATGTTCTTAATGTTTATAATCTAATCTATTCAAAACTTCTCCTTAATCTTTCCTAAAACTAACATGGTATCAGAGCAGGATATGATTCTCACATAGCTTCCGCATTCTTAAACTCATTCCTTCTCTTCTACTCTTTATATTTCTGGCTATACCCCAAACGCTTTCCTTGAGATAAACATGTTTAAGTCTGTCTTCTCTGAGATCCAGGATCCTCAGAACCATGGGTGATGAGTTGAAGAAGACTAGGCATGGTTATCTCTCGCGTTTAAGTTGTTTTCAAGTTTAGCCAGCTTTTTCACCATTGTTGTACGGACACATTTCTGGATAGTGAGTTCTTAGTGTAAAAATAGCTGCTTTCTGTGTTGGGGTAGTAAAAGGAGTAAGCTTGAACTCATTCATGGCCTAAATAATACAAGGGGAGTTGTTTAGAGCTAAGTGGGTGAGTGTCCGTACTCACCTTCTTCGACCAAACCCGAACCAGAGTCCGTACACTACACCAAAACTGTCTAAAAATAGCTCATTTATCCTAAAGGTAGGTCATTTCTAGCTTACCAAAGAACGGCTTAAGGTCTTAGAAGGGTAGAGTTGCATCCTGAGCATAAACCTTCTTAAACCTTGTGCACCCTGTTTTTCTCAAACCCTCGTTGTAATGCCCCGCACCTTAGGATGAATAAAACGCCCATTCCGTAAGACCGTCCTTACGTCCGTCAGTTCTTATTACATGGTCGACCAGTTAACCGTCTGTTCGACCAACCCGTACCCATCCGTTCGACCGTCGCGCGCCTGCCCATTCACCTGCAGATGATGTGGATTCCACTTAGGAATTTTTAATTAATTCTGCATGCATGAGATTAGTGGAATTACAGCTGTTAAAATCCACTAAGTGTGGATTAATTAAATTATATGGTTGCATGGGTGGAGGCAGACAGGTGGCATTACCATATTTGCATGCAAACTTAGTGGTCTTCATGCATTGGTGGATTCAGCATGCACTCCACTTGGCAAAATCCACTACCATCACCTCCTGCCTATAAATACCAGTCCCTGGCCTAAGTTAAACCATTTTTTTCTCACCAAGTTCCCACCTGTAGAAATCGCTAGAGAGAGAGAGAGAGAGAGAGAGAGAAAGAGAGAGGGTTAGCCGTGAGAGAGGGAGAGAAAGAGGAGGCTGGCCGTGAGCTAGGGGAGAGGAGAGGCTGTCCGTGAGCTGCCTAGTCCATTCCTTAGGAGCATTTCCCTGTGAGTTGGATTTTATTGTGCAAGAATGTGGTTATTGAGTTCGGTTTTATTTTTCTTTTAACAGGGTTTTCAAATCGTTTTCAAAAGCTTTTTAAATTCGGTTTTCAAAAGATTTTTAAAATGGGTTTCAAAAGGGTTTTTAAATTGGTTTTTAAAAGTTTTCAAAAGGGTTTTCAAAGGTTTAAAATTGGTTTTCAAATGGTTTTCAAATCGGTTTTAAAAAGGGTTTCAAATCGGTTTTATTTTAAAAGGTTTTTAAAATTGGTTTTCAAAGGTTGCATGCATGGGTTTCAATCAGTTTGGATTTTAAAATCCAAGCTTAATATTTTTTATAAAATTATTATGGGTATTATTATGTATGTTTTCAAAGTATTTTCTTAAAAGGTTCATGCATGCAAGTTTTTCAAAGGTTTTCATTCATGTTTAAGTATTTGGTTTAAGAAGGATTTTAGAAGTTTCATGAAAGTATTATGCATGTTAAAAATGGAGGTTTGCGTTTCATTTCATGATGCATGATTATTTATTGTGAAGTATTTTATGGCATTATGTTTAAGTATGATTTTATGAGTGTGGATTGATGAGTTACCATTTAAGTTGCATGTTTGATCATTTGTTCTATGTTAATGGTTTGATTAGATGTTTGCATGTTCTGGTTTGATTGAGTTGTTGAGTAAGTCTAAGGATGCCATTAGTAGAACCTTAGGTTTGGTTTAGGTCTTATTTGATTGGCTGTACATGTTCTTGTTTGATTGTTGTGCAGTTAGTCAAATAAATAGGCCTAGACTGAACCGAGGGCGATACGAAGTGGTGTCTGGTTTAGGCGGTTGTTTGATGTTGTGTTAAAGGTCTATTCGAGAAAAGGTGACTCGGATATGACATGTCTTGTTGATGTTGTGTTAAAGGTCTATGCGAGAAACGGTGACTCGCATATGACTTGGGTTATGGGTTTGAGTTGTGGGGAATTTGTGACTTAGCTATTCCGTGTGCATGCGAGGGATGGCTTGCCACCATCCTGTGAGCGACTTGCCAGGCTAAAGCCCATCTTCGTAGGTGCCTTATAGCATGTAGCGACTAAGGACCTGACCGGGGCAGTGAGTACCGTCCATCTTCGTAGGTGCCTTGTAGCATGTGTGGCTAAGGACCTGACCGGGACGGGAAGGAATAGGCTAAGGTCACGGCGCGCATGGGTAGTTTAGAGTAAGCTTGGTTAAGCTGTCTGTTGAGTATAGACTTGTGGTTGGTCTATGAGTTGTGGAGTCCTAGTGTTGAGTAGGACTAGGTGTGGTTGCTTCCATCTGATCGTTATGTTTATGGTTTTTGTGTGTGCTTGCTCATCGGGTTGGGGTTAAGTTTTTATTATGTATTTTACATCCGCTCACTCAGCATATAGCTGACCGAACTCATTCTTGCAGATCCCGCAAGTTGGTTGGAAGAGAGGCGTGACGGTTCCGGTGTAGATTTCTCCCCCATTTCCCTTGTCTTAGAGTATGTATCCGGTTGTAAGATTTTTCGACACTTATGTGTACTTACAACCGTTATATCGGTTTTAGATCGGGTTGTTGTTTTCGGATTTAGTTATGTGTTGGATATTGGTTGTAGAACCTTTGATATTTTTAATTAAGTATGGTTTCGGTTTTATAAGCTTGTTCTCTCCCTTTAAGATTTTATGTTCTGAAGTCTCGGCCGAGCATACCCGACTATGATATCCGGTCTTGGTTCAGAAACCTCGACCGAGAAGGAGTCTTACTTGGGGTTCGGATTTTGTGAGTTCGGGCTTTCGGACTATGTTCGAAAGAACGGACGAGCAGGATTCGGACCTATCGTAGCATCCCCGGTCTACTAGGGACGGGGGTGTTACAAGGTGGTATCAGAGCATGGTTTTCGAGTCACTAGGACTTAAGCGCTTTTCGAAAAAGAAAATTTTTGGGAATGGGGTTTAGGAAACTGGAACGTCCGTCTTTCATTAATGAGTTCGTAACAGGTTTCTGTTTTGCAGATGGATCCATACAGGGTAGGGACAAGGCAAGGTTTGAGACGGTTGTATCGTGGCCCAAGACCAGTGCCAAGAGAGGAGCCAGAGCTGATTGTGATATCGTCTGATACGGATCCTGCCCTAGCAGAGACAGACTCAATTGAGATAGACCCTGAGGAAGACCCAGTACAAGAGGATCCCGTAGAAGAAAATCCAGAGGAAAGATCATCTGATGAACCTCGACGAGAATCAGTTGGGGAAATCCGCAATACTCCCAGACGGGTTGCCTCACAGGACCCAGCTCAGGTAGCAATACCATCAGCACTAATGGAAGGAGATGATGCTTCCACAAACCAAGAAGGAAGGACTGGACCAAGCTACTATGAGATTCTGCTCCGGATGCGGATATTAGAGATGGACAGATTCGCAGGTAGTACAGATCCCTTGGAAGCAGACGGATGGCTACAGAGACTGGAGCTGAACCTGCAAGCAGTGCAGTGCCCGGACGAATACCGCAGAGACGTCGCCATATATTACTTGGAGAAAGACGCGGAAGACTGGTGGTATAGAGTGGAGAAGGAAAACGAGATAAGTAACCACCCTGAAGCCTCCTGGGTACAGTTCTGCAGCGAGTTTCACCATGAGTTTTTCCCTCTTCAAGCCAGGGAAAGACTAATGGAGCAGTACCATTCGTTGGCCCAGCTGGGACGCACCGTGAGGGAGTATGAGGCGGAATTTAACCGACTTCGACAGATCACCCGCTACGAACCGAACTATGAAAATCGGGCGGTACAGCTATTCTTGAGCGGTTTGAGGCCTGAGCTGCGAATCCGTCTAGAGAGGGTACCGGTTATGGATCTGCCGACCTTAGTACGTGTAGCGGAGAATGTGGAGCGAACACTAGCCGCGGAGCAGGTTGAGAGGGCGCAGCAAGGCATGAGGTCCCTGAACACTCTGGAACAAGCCCGGACGTACACTCATGACCAACCCATGGGACGATCGAAGGAGCCGGTCCTGATATGTGAGAGGTGCGGATTTGAGGGCCATCAGATAGGCACATGTAGGACTCTCATGATGGATCACACCATCATTATGTGTACTACTTGCGGGGAGATGGGTCACCATTATGGGATTTGTCCGAGGGGTCAGAGCTCGCGTCCGCCACGGCCACCAAGAGGAAGAAAGCGCCATTAGATACAACCGGTCTGCATCCTTCTGTCCTTTACCCCAATTCTGGTATGTTGGGCTTAACCTTTGGGAGTGCATATGTTTGGATGATTGGCTCATGTTATACTAATCAAGTCAGGTTTGAGTTGTGGAAGGTCAATCGTGCATGTTCTTGTTTGATTGTTGCACGGTTGATTGACCTTGACTTGGGCTGAGGCTGGTTGGTATAATTGAGTCAGTGATTAGCTTGTGCATGATCATGACTCATTGTGTGTTAATTGCATTTTTGTGGGATTGGTTTGCGGTAAGTAAGTTTGAGTGGTTAAGTGTATAGATTTCTAGGCTGTTTTAGGCCCTGCTTTAAGTTTTCATGTTTGGGTAGCTAGGCTTGGGTATTTTGATTCATATCAATAGCATTCAAGTCGGGTTTGAGTTTTAGGAGATGGGTCGTGCATGTTCTTGTTTGATTGTTGCACGATCTATCGAATTTAACTCGGACTTAGATTTGGGTGTCGTGATAGAGTCAATAGTCGGTCGTGCATGTTCTTGTTTGATTGTTGCACGACAGATCGGATTACCCTCGCCATGAACCTGAATTGCATGAATATAGCTTAGTCGGGTCTGTTGCTGTTAGAGTTGTTGCTTTAGGCGTGCCTAGCCTATAGCCTTGTTGCCATAGTTTATAAGTAGATGTAGGGTGTTCTCAGATTCCTTAGTCATGGTGAAGTGTGCTGCCCTTTCATTAAGTTAGTAGCCTCAATCTATAGAGAATCCTTTGATGGAGCCTTCGGTGAGTAGCTGCCTAATTAGGGTTCCTAAAAGCCAAACCCTTTAAACCTTCCCGGGTTGTTGCCAAGTGTGCTGAGGAAGCTGTGTAAGTTGTTGCTGTCGTAAGTGACCAAGTTCGGTAAGGGAAGCATTGTGCTGGTTAAGATCGAAGTGAACTATGGCCTGAAGAAAAAGATGAAGGAAGTTAAGAAACTGGGTGCAAGCGAGCAAGACTAGACCAAGGGATGACTAAGATGGACAATCAATCATGATGAAGTTGATATGAACATCGGGGTGCCCAGACCAGAAGACCAGACGGATAAACGATCAGGACGAACGCATGGAGGATCAATAGTGGTTGACCAAGGCCATTGGAGTCTGACAACCAATCTAGGCGGAGCAAGCAAGAAGAAGTGTATGAAGTTATGGTTGAATCTCTAATTAGTGGAACCATTAGCATACCCTAGATCTAGCTCGGGTTCTATTTGGTCAGCTGTGCATGTTCTTGTTTGATTGTTGCACAGTTGGTCAAATAAATGGACCTTGGCCGGATTAAAGATATTGCAAAATGGTAACACGGTTAGTGATGGTGGTAACGAAAGTGTCTACGAAGTTGTTGCCAAGAAAAACCAGTCCGCGCAGATGGATTTCCAAGTCTACCGGAGGATGGAGACTTAAGGTGCGAAGGAGTGATTTGAGAATTGGAGGAGCCAAGGAAGGTTTCCGAATTCTAGATTCTGGATTATAGATCATCAAGTATGAATTATAGATTATCAAGTATCAAACCTTTGAGAGGCATTCCGAGCTATGCGCCAAGGGAGTAAGAGTTGGGTTGGGAATTCGGGGACGAATTCCTATAAGGAGGGGAGAATGTAATGCCCCGCACCTTAGGATGAATAAAACGCCCATTCCGTAAGACCGTCCTTACGTCCGTCAGTTCTTATTACATGGTCGACCAGTTAACCGTCTGTTCGACCAACCCGTACCCATCCGTTCGACCGTCGCGCGCCTGCCCATTCACCTGCAGATGATGTGGATTCCACTTAGGAATTTTTAATTAATTCTGCATGCATGAGATTAGTGGAATTACAGCTGTTAAAATCCACTAAGTGTGGATTAATTAAATTATATGGTTGCATGGGTGGAGGCAGACAGGTGGCATTACCATATTTGCATGCAAACTTAGTGGTCTTCATGCATTGGTGGATTCAGCATGCACTCCACTTGGCAAAATCCACTACCATCACCTCCTGCCTATAAATACCAGTCCCTGGCCTAAGTTAAACCATTTTTTTCTCACCAAGTTCCCACCTGTAGAAATCGCTAGAGAGAGAGAGAGAGAGAGAGAGAGAAAGAGAGAGGGTTAGCCGTGAGAGAGGGAGAGAAAGAGGAGGCTGGCCGTGAGCTAGGGGAGAGGAGAGGCTGTCCGTGAGCTGCCTAGTCCATTCCTTAGGAGCATTTCCCTGTGAGTTGGATTTTATTGTGCAAGAATGTGGTTATTGAGTTCGGTTTTATTTTTCTTTTAACAGGGTTTTCAAATCGTTTTCAAAAGCTTTTTAAATTCGGTTTTCAAAAGATTTTTAAAATGGGTTTCAAAAGGGTTTTTAAATTGGTTTTTAAAAGTTTTCAAAAGGGTTTTCAAAGGTTTAAAATTGGTTTTCAAATGGTTTTCAAATCGGTTTTAAAAAGGGTTTCAAATCGGTTTTATTTTAAAAGGTTTTTAAAATTGGTTTTCAAAGGTTGCATGCATGGGTTTCAATCAGTTTGGATTTTAAAATCCAAGCTTAATATTTTTTATAAAATTATTATGGGTATTATTATGTATGTTTTCAAAGTATTTTCTTAAAAAGTTCATGCATGCAAGTTTTTCAAAGGTTTTCATTCATGTTTAAGTATTTGGTTTAAGAAGGATTTTAGAAGTTTCATGAAAGTATTATGCATGTTAAAAATGGAGGTTTGCGTTTCATTTCATGATGCATGATTATTTATTGTGAAGTATTTTATGGCATTATGTTTAAGTATGATTTTATGAGTGTGGATTGATGAGTTACCATTTAAGTTGCATGTTTGATCATTTGTTCTATGTTAATGGTTTGATTAGATGTTTGCATGTTCTGGTTTGATTGAGTTGTTGAGTAAGTCTAAGGATGCCATTAGTAGAACCTTAGGTTTGGTTTAGGTCTTATTTGATTGGCTGTACATGTTCTTGTTTGATTGTTGTGCAGTTAGTCAAATAAATAGGCCTAGACTGAACCGAGGGCGATACGAAGTGGTGTCTGGTTTAGGCGGTTGTTTGATGTTGTGTTAAAGGTCTATTCGAGAAAAGGTGACTCGGATATGACATGTCTTGTTGATGTTGTGTTAAAGGTCTATGCGAGAAACGGTGACTCGCATATGACTTGGGTTATGGGTTTGAGTTGTGGGGAATTTGTGACTTAGCTATTCCGTGTGCATGCGAGGGATGGCTTGCCACCATCCTGTGAGCGACTTGCCAGGCTAAAGCCCATCTTCGTAGGTGCCTTATAGCATGTAGCGACTAAGGACCTGACCGGGGCAGTGAGTACCGTCCATCTTCGTAGGTGCCTTGTAGCATGTGTGGCTAAGGACCTGACCGGGACGGGAAGGAATAGGCTAAGGTCACGGCGCGCATGGGTAGTTTAGAGTAAGCTTGGTTAAGCTGTCTGTTGAGTATAGACTTGTGGTTGGTCTATGAGTTGTGGAGTCCTAGTGTTGAGTAGGACTAGGTGTGGTTGCTTCCATCTGATCGTTATGTTTATGGTTTTTGTGTGTGCTTGCTCATCGGGTTGGGGTTAAGTTTTTATTATGTATTTTACATCCGCTCACTCAGCATATAGCTGACCGAACTCATTCTTGCAGATCCCGCAAGTTGGTTGGAAGAGAGGCGTGACGGTTCCGGTGTAGATTTCTCCCCCATTTCCCTTGTCTTAGAGTATGTATCCGGTTGTAAGATTTTTCGACACTTATGTGTACTTACAACCGTTATATCGGTTTTAGATCGGGTTGTTGTTTTCGGATTTAGTTATGTGTTGGATATTGGTTGTAGAACCTTTGATATTTTTAATTAAGTATGGTTTCGGTTTTATAAGCTTGTTCTCTCCCTTTAAGATTTTATGTTCTGAAGTCTCGGCCGAGCATACCCGACTATGATATCCGGTCTTGGTTCAGAAACCTCGACCGAGAAGGAGTCTTACTTGGGGTTCGGATTTTGTGAGTTCGGGCTTTCGGACTATGTTCGAAAGAACGGACGAGCAGGATTCGGACCTATCGTAGCATCCCCGGTCTACTAGGGACGGGGGTGTTACACTCGTGTTCTCAAACCCTCGTGTTTTTCATAAAACCTACCCCTTTCAAGATGGAGAACACACGGCCCATGGTCATTCCAGTCACCCTCAAAGGCCTTAACTACCTTCTCTGGTCTAGAATGGTAAAAACTACTCTCGGTGGCCGAGGACTTGGAATGCATCTCCTTCTTGATGAAGCTCCACCTAAGACGTTTCAACAGGAGGATGGACAGGAGATTATGATTGTGGATGAAGAAAAATGGATTCAAGAGGATCAGTTTGTTCTGTCTATCATTCAAAGTTCATTGGATGGACCTATCTTGGAGGCATACTCGTATTGTGAAAGTGCTAGGGAGCTATGGGAAACACTCAAGAAGGTTTACGGTAACACTACAAATTTAAGTAGGGTGTTTGAAGTGAAGAGAGCAATCAACAACCTTCACCAAGAGGACTTGGAGTTTACAGCTCATTTTGGCAAGTTTCGCTCCTTGTGGGCTGAGCTTGAAATGTTGAGACCGAACTCAACTGATCCAGAGGTTCTCCTTGCAAGACGTGAACAAGACAAGGTCTTTGGTCTCCTTCTCACCCTGAATCCTATGTACAATGACTTGATCAAGCACCTCCTGAGATCAGATAAGCTTCCATCCCTAGAAGAAGTTTGCGCTTACATCCAGAGGGAACAAGGCTCTCATGGTCTTCTAAGTGGAAAGGGAGAGCTTGTGACAGCAAACAAAGGTGTCTACTTCAAGCAAGATGACAGAAGGGGGTTGTTCTGTGAGCACTGCAAGAGGAAGGGCCATACTAAGGAAAAATGCTGGATTCTCCACCCACATCTCAAGCCATCCAAGTTCAGAGATGTCCGAGCCAATATCACCAAGGCTAAAGCTGACCAGGGAACATCCTCACGCAATCCAGAGGAAGATGGAATGGCGGTGATCAATGCTCAAGCTGCACAAGTAGCCGGTCAAGATCAAGTGGTGAAGCGGTCAGAACTGGATGCTCTTATCAAAGCCCTGAAACAAAGCTATGGTAATGGTATGGGGTTCTCTTTTCATGCTACTGCTCATACTATAAAACTGGATGAAAGACCATTAGTGATTGATTCTGGAGCATCCCATCATATGATTAGCAATATTGAACTGATTAAGGACTTAGAACCGGCTAAGGGTCATGTTGTGATTGCAAATGGGGATAGAATTCCAATTAAAGGGGTAGGAAACTTAGAACTATTTGATAGAAAGACTAGAGCTTTCTTTATGCCTGATTTCACCTCTAATTTAGTTTCTGTTCATAAGGCCACAAATGACTTGGATTGCAATGTTATCTTCACTCCTAATGATGTACATTTTCAGGATATTAAGACAAGCAAGTTGCTTGGGAAAGGAAGAACTAAGGATGGTCTTTATCTGCTGGGAAATGATCAACCTTTAGCTTCTGTTTTATGTTCTTTAAATTCTACTCCTGTTTATGCTGATAATGTGTTATGGCACGCTAGACTAGGACACCCTCACTCTCGGGCTTTAGGCTTAATGTTACCTAATGTTGTGTTTAAAAATGATAATTGTGAGGCATGTATCTTAGGTAAACATTGCAAGTCTGTTTTCACTAAGTCTGGAACCGTTTATGAAAAGTGTTTTGATCTTGTGCATTCAGATGTGTGGACTGCTCCTTGCTTATCTAGAGAGAATCAGAAATATTTCATTACTTTCATAGATGAGAAATCCAAATACACCTGGATAACCTTAATGCAATCAAAGGATAGAGCTTTAGAGGCCTTTGTGAACTTTCAAAATTATATCACTAACCACTTCAATGCAAAGATTAAAATCTTTAGAACAGACAATGGTGGAGAGTATACAAGTCATGCCTTCAGAGATCATCTCAATAAGCACGGAATTCTCCATCAAACGAGTTGTCCCTACACACCCCAACAGAATGGTGTGGCTGAGAGAAAGAATCGTCACCTGATGGAAGTAGCCAGGGCAATGATGTTTCATACAAAGGTTCCTAAGAGGTTTTGGGGAGATGCTGTCCTTACCGCATGTTATCTTATTAACAGGACTCCTACCCGAGTCCTCAATGATCTCTCCCCATTTGAGGTATTAAACGCTCTTAAACCTTCTCTAACCCACTTGAGAGTGTTTGGTTGCCTGTGCTTTGTTTTGATTCCAGGAGAGAACCGAACCAAGCTTGACGCTAAGAGTGCACGGTCCATGTTCATTGGGTATTCTACTACCCAAAGAGGCTACAAGTGCTATGACCCTGAAGCTAGGAAGGTGTTGGTGTCTCGTGATGTTAAGTTTATTGAGAACACTGGCTACTATAGTGATCAAAAGTGGGATAACTTGGTTGATCTTGCTGGTTCTTCCCTGGACCGGGCCACTAGCCTTCGGAATATCCTTGATCATCTTGGCATACCTTCACCATTCCAACCTGGTTCTACCGGTGTTCCATGTCCTCAACCTAGTTCATGTCCTGTTCCTGGCTTGGCTCCTGTTCAACCAGCTGTCCCGCATGAAATTACCTCGACCTGGTCAGAACCTAGCTCACCCGGAGGTGGTCCAACATTGTCCCGGACTGGACCAAGCTTACCGCAGCAAGACCTTAACTCTTCCCGGCCAGACATTGATCGTGAGGGGGGACATCTTGATCAAGAGAGGACCGGCTCTTCTTCTGAAGGTCACGATCAAAGGCAAGAGCGGGAAGAAGAACCATCAGGGACAGCTCAACCTCTAAGGAGAAGCACAAGACTCAGGAAGGATCCATCAAACTGGGTGAACACAAGGGTCTATTACAATGCAAATGCGGTTGCTCATCCCTCTCAAGTTGTTTGCTCATTTGCTTCATTCCCTGAAGAGCACAAGACCTTTATTAGCAGCCTGGATCAGGGACACATTCCAACATCCTATGAAGAGGCTAAGGAACTCAAAGTCTGGAGGGATGCTATAAGTGATGAGACAGAGGCCATGGAAAGGAATCACACATGGGATGAAGCCGTGTTACCCAAGGGAAAGAAGGCAGTGAGCTCAAAGTGGGTATTTACGATCAAATACAAGAGTAATGGAGATGTGGAAAGATATAAGGCCAGGTTGGTCGCAAGAGGCTTCACTCAGACCTATGGAGAAGATTTTGGTGATACCTTTGCCCCTGTAGCAAAACTCCATACCGTGAGGATTGTCCTATCCTTAGCAACAAATCTGGATTGGGAATTGTGGCAGATGGATGTAAAGAATGCCTTCTTGCAAGGAGAGCTAGAGGAAGAGGTGTACATGCGGCCACCTCCAGGTCTAGAAGGGATTGTTCAACCAGGCAAGGTCTTGAGATTGAGAAAGGCTATTTATGGATTAAAACAATCACCTAGGGCCTGGTATCACAAGTTAAGCATGACACTAAGGGACAGAGGATTCAGGAAATCAGAAGCTGATCACACACTGTTCACATCTTCTAGCCGGTCAGGTATCATAGTTGTGTTGGTCTATGTGGATGATATCATTATCACAGGTGATGATAGGGAAGGGATCAAGGATACCAAAGCCTACCTTAAGTCCATCTTTGACATTAAAGATTTAGGCTTGCTTAAGTATTTCCTAGGGATTGAGATATGTCGCTCTAAAGAGGGATTATTCTTATCTCAAAGGAAATACACACTTGACCTTTTGTCTGAAACAGGAAAGCTAGATGCAAAACCAGTGACCACACCTCTGGAGGACAGTTACAAAGCTATCAATGAGGGGGAGCTTGAAGATCAACCATTCAATAATCCGCAACTCTACAGAAGACTAGTAGGTAAGTTAATCTATTTAACTCTTACTAGACCTGATCTTTGCTTTTCTGTGAATCAGGTTAGCCAGCATATGCAAGAGCCGAAGGTCCATCATTGGAACATGCTGGAGAGAATTCTTAGATACTTGAGAGGAACTTCTGAGCAAGGAATCTGGATGGGAGCCAATGGAAGCTCAGAAATAGTGGGATACTGTGATGCTGACTGGGCTGGTGATAGAGAAGACAGGAGGTCTACCACAGGCTACTGTACCTTTGTTGGTGGAAACTTGGTCACATGGAAGACAAAGAAGCAGAAGATTGTGTCTTGTTCAAGCGCAGAGGCTGAATATCGTGCAATGAAGAAGCTCACCAATGAGTTAACATGGATCAAGGCCATTCTGAAGGACTTGGGTATAGAAACAGTTAGACCAATGACCATGCATTGCGACAACCAAGCAGCCATTCACATAGCATCCAATTCTGTATTCCACGAGAGAACTAAACACATAGAAGTTGACTGTCACAAGGTGAGGCAAGCAGTGGAGCAAGGAGTAGTCTTACCATGCTACACCAGAAGTATGGATCAACTTGCGGATATCTTCACCAAGGCAACAACTTCTAAGGTATATGAGTCCATTCTACCTAGGCTTGGACTCTTTGATATGTCTTATCCATGAATCCTCTAATCATAAGCAATCATACTCTTTTTCCCTTATGGTGCTTTTGTCCCATTGGGTTTTACATCATAAGGTTTTTAATGAGGTGGTTGTTTATGATTTCCAAGCTAAGTTCTTCATCAGAATTTAGCTTGAGGGGGAGTATTGGACAGTGGCGTTACTAAAGGCAGCTCAGTCTAGTGTGATAAGCACTCTGGTCACTTGATAAGGAAGGGATAGTCACACATGATAAGATGAGAAGATAAGGAAGCATGTATGTTGATAAGTTCAGTTGCAACGGTCCTATATGTACTCTTACTTATCCCTAGCCTAGGCGACCTAGGAGTCTTTCTATTTAAGGCTATGCAGCCTCCTTGTAATCGCTCACACTAATATAATAAGATTCTATTCTATTCCTCTTATGGCTAAACTCTATATGTTCTTGATATGTTCTTAATGTTTATAATCTAATCTATTCAAAACTTCTCCTTAATCTTTCCTAAAACTAACATGATCCAGGGTCTATGAAGTCCATCAAGATGATCCTGAGATTCATAGACCCACTGGGCAATCCCTAGGCTAAGAAGGCTCCACTCTTTTTCCCTTAGCTTGGTTTTGTCCCACTGGGTTTTCCATGCTAAGGTTTTTAATGAGGGAGCTCTTCAAAGTTCCAAGCTTGATCTTGGATCTTTATGATCAAGCTTGAGGGGGAGTATTAGACAGAAGTAAGTAAAAGGAGCCAAGACCAAATCCAAAGTCTAGAAGACAAGGTCAGCCAAATCCAAGCTCAGCATTAGCATATTACCAAACTCCTAATGCTAAGCTTGAGGGGGAGTATTGGACTGAAGAAATAAAGACAGAAGAGATGGGCTTGCAAAAGGACCTTCCAGCCCAGAGCAAGTTGGGCTAATGTCTGTCCAGCCCAAGCCCAAATCAGAAGTCCAAGGTCTGTGCATTAGGCTGAGATAATGAAGTGAAGCCCAAGGAGTGAAGCCCAGGGTCTGTCCACACTTGTGCAGCACAAGGCCTGAATTAAGTAAGCCCAAACAAGCCCAAGACACCTTCTAGAACCTCTCCTAGGCGTGGGTTTGAAGAGGGAAGGAAGAGTCACATGTTGGCTTAACCAATTTGAATTTCTAGCTGTTAGGAGCTGTCACTTTCACCATGTGGTGAAGTGCCTTGGTCTTATTCTCTACTCTTTGGCTATAAATACATTGTATGGTCACCATAAATCAATCAAGGAAATATACTCATCCTTCACAAATTCTCCATTCTCTTATTCTCTTCGTTTATTCTCTTGTTCTTCATTCTACCCAAAATCTCCAACCAAACTCTTTTGTAAACTCTCTTAATTCTATTTAATTCCGCAAATTCTAACAAGAACAACTCTGATTGTATGCATTTTTGCTACTGGAGCAAATGTGTCTCTGTAATCTTCTCCATAGGTCTGGGTGAATCCTCTTGCTACCAGTCTTGCCTTATATCTCTCAATCTCCCCATTACTTTTGTATTTGATGGTGAAAATCCATCTAGAGCTCACTGCCTTCTTTCCTTTTGGTAAGTCTGCTTCATCCCATGTATGATTTTTCTCCATTGCAGTTCTTTCTGCTCCCACGGCATCTCTCCAGACTTTTAGCTCCTTAGCTTCATCATAAGTCTTGGGAACTAACTCTTGATCTAGACTGCCTGTGAAAGCCAGATGTTGTTGTGGAATATGAACCATGTTGCAAACCGCTTGAGTAGGATGAGCCACTGCATTATTATTGTAGTAAACTCTCGTGTTCTTCCAGTTTGCTGGAGGGAATCGTTGTCTAGTGCTTCTCCGGAGTTCTAATTGGTGCGATCTCGATAAGCCTTAATTTTAAGGATTTTAAGATCAACCATGAATCAAGCAACCAATACCATTTTTCTCAACTATCTAGATATAATGGAGATTATGGTCTTGCCAAAACTTAATTGGTTCATGTTGAATCAAGAGATGGTCGAATTTTCCTTCTGTTGGACCGTAGTGAGCTAGTTCGACCACCCATGCAAGTTCAAGAGGCTATACTTGTTTTTGATGATTCAAGGCACGTCTTAGCTCATCCACATACAAGGGATAAGGCCCAAAAGGCCTACTCAAGGAAGAGCCCAACAAGATGAAGATTGAGCAGGGCCCATATTGGCCCATGAAGTTTAAGGATCGACCCCCATGGGCTATTATAAATAGGTGTGGACGTGGCCCAATTAGAAAATAAGATTAAAAATAAACCAGTTTGTTGGTTTAATATATTTTTGGTTTGTAATTAATTACTTAATTTAAATCAGAAGATTAGATACAATAGGATAGGCCAAAGAATTTGTTGGCACAAAATTAGGATCAGTTAGTTAGCATATTCTTTTGGTAGACATAATCTTGTTAGCATAAAATTAGGATCAATAAGTTAGGATATTATTGTTAGCATAAAATTAGGAATTAATTAGTTAGGATTTTATTGTTAGAATAAAGTAGTTAGGATATTCCTTTTTGTAGGCATAATCTTGTTAGGGATTTATGCCTATAAAAAGACTTCCACCCCCTCTGTAAATCAACATCGAATTTTATAATTAATATCAAAGCTCTTTTGCTTCTTGCTTTCTCTGTTCAGCCTAAGAACATTGAATTTCATTCACTTAAGGGTAGAGTAATCTACTGTGAAATTCCATAGCTCTTTGCAAGGTGATCCTGTGCTAGTGGAATCAAAACCCCTTCATCATTCACATCAATTGAAGAGCTAGTAGCCTTCAAATTCATCCACCATCCAGCCGCCATCAATAAAAGAGAAGCTAGTAGCTTCTATTCATACATCCAACCATCCGCTGCCCAAGGAGAGTTAGTAACCTCCTTCTTCATCATTCAACCTACCTTCAAGCCGATCTTCTGGTTTATTCATAACCAGGGCCGCATCATTTGGTATCAGAGCCTCTTGAAGGTTAGGATTTGTGAAATCACTTTGTTTTCGAAACCACCATCAATTTCTTTTCATTTTTTAAGTTTCATAAACAAATTCTTATCTTTCTATCTTTTGTAAGTCAGCTGAGCCTTTTATGAATTACAAAATGATCTAAGAAAGGATCTGGAAATCAAAAAAAAAAAAAAAAACAAAAATCAAAAAAAAAAAACGAAAAAAAAAAAACGAAAATCAAAAAAAAAAAAAAAAAATCTTACAATCTTTTTATCTTAATTTTCAGTAGGTTTAGAGGATCTAACAGATCTAACAGATCTGATCTACAATCAAATGAGAAAAAAAATTCCACAAGCCAAGGTGGGAAGCGCCTGATCTAAAACCAGTAAGCCCAAAGAAGCAAGTCAACAACAGAGGTCGATCCATACTATTTTCAGGAAATAGAAAAGATCCTGAAGTATACTTGCAATGGGAAAGCGATATGGAAAAGTGGCTACAATTCAACAAAATTCCCAAGGAACTGGAGTTATCACAAGTGGTCTCAGCATTCACAGGAAAAGCTCATGAATGGTGTTTAAAGGAAAACCCTCCAACTATCTACAAGAATTCAGTGCTAGATTGGAGAGGTCTTAAGGCACGGATGCATGAAGAATTTGTAGAACAGTACCAATCCACCCCAACCAGAGTGACGTCTATATCACCATCAGCTAATGAGCTCAAAATAAATAAACATGAAGAAGATACAGAAGATTCCATCTTGCAGACTATCAACAAACCCAAACAAGACATACAACCAATCAACGGATCATACAAACCAGACCCAGAAGAATTAAGCAACAAATCGACTTGTTACAGAAGCTCAACTCATCAAGAAATCACTGAAAAAAAGAATTGGATCAAAATATATTCAGATGAAGGAGATATTCAACTTCCAAGTCGGCAAACGACCATTGAATCTGATGAGGACATCGACTCTTCAACAATGACAGCTGAACCAGAGGGAGTGCAGATCATCCCTCAAGTACCTAATGGACCCATAACTCGCCAGAGAGCCAGAGCCATCGCACACAAGTTCAACCATCTAGTAGAATTTATGCTCGAGCAAGGATTAGCTAGTCTTTGTCCACCCTCAGTCATCGACAGCAGCAAGGGAGAAGACCCATTTTCAAGCATCTCGTGCGAGCTTCTCCAGTGTCAGACATCATCTTCTGGTGTCTTTACTATCACTATAGAGTAAAGACACACAAAGACATGCTAGGGAATTGTACTCTTTTTCCTACCTTCGGTTTTGTCCCTATGGGTTTTCTGTAGGGGGTTTTAACGAGGCAACACCTCTAGTGTGCAAGACAGGGCCTGTTCTACGATAATAACCTTTTACCAGCCCCTGGAATAATCAGAAGATGAGGACCCTCCAATGAAGACAAGCTACAGCAGTCTTCAACACTTAGTATAATTTCTGGTTTTTAAGTTTTAAACTGTTTGTAGTTTTTTGTGGAAGTTTTGAACGCCTTGTTGTTTTTCTTTTAAAACTACTTGTTGTTTTTTAGGCAAGGGTAATTAAAACCTTAGCCTCCCCTGGAATGACAGACAGAATTGATTTGACAACAAATTTCAGAGCCCTAGTCGATTTTTCCTTAATCTGTAGCAAACGAATTCTTCTGCCTTGATCTGTCATCCAGGCGCGAAGAACCTTGGTGTATCACGAGATCATTCCTCCCTCGTGTGGTCCAAATCGCTTCCCCCTTCGTGTTTAACCAGGAGAAGATCTCCTTTGTTGGCACAAACACTAACCCCTTGGTCTGCATCCTCTTCTGACAACCAGAGCGTGTATCATCTTTTTGTATCAGAGCTGAAGATTCTACCTTCTCAGGGAGTGTTTAAACCTATCTCTTTTTAACTTTTTGTCTGCAACTTTCATTCACTCTAAAAAAAAAAAAAAAAAAAAAAAAACTGACAGATTCTTAATCCTTTGGAATTGAGTCTGAATTATTAGTAGAAACGAGTTTAGAATAGTTAGACACCTTTAAACTAGTAGGATTCTAGAGTCTGTAGACGAAACTAGAAAAAAAAAAAAAACGGCTAGGAATTTCGTATTTCACTTTGGTTTTGGTTTGTCTACAGCTGACAGGAACTTTAAGCGAGAGGAAAACCCGAGTCCAGATCGACCGATCCCTCTTTGGATCGATCGATCTCCCTCTGCAAAGCGGCTGCGGGGAGACTTTAAATTAGTGGAAACCCTAGACGTAAAGGATCAGGAACGATCATCAACTTTGGATCGACCGATCCACTTTTGCGGACAATTACAAGATCGACCGAGCGGACCTAGATCGACCGATCGTACCTCGGGTCGATCACATCTAAGATTGACCGATCCCCAAACAGACCGATCGATCCAACCTTCTACGGACGAATTTCAGATCGACCGATCGACATTAAGATCGATCGATCGCCTAGAGAATCGACCACTCCTCAACTGGATCGAATCCTTGTCCAGAACAACAATGTATGATAGCTCAGAACAAGTAGATGCCACTAATGCCATGATCCAAATGCTAGCAGCCATCAATGGGCAACTCAGCAACATGGCAGCTGGTATGGATCGTTTGGGGCAACTCTTGCAGCCTGGAAGACCAGACATACCTGAAACGGCTAGGCAAGGAGAAGCGCGTGGCTTGGGAGAGCAATCAGCTCAAACACCACCTTTTCAAGCACCACCATTCCATGCTCATGCACCACCATTCCATGCACCACCACAACAACCACAGTACCCAGCTCCTGATGTTAAGCTTAATCCACCAACCTTTGCTGGAAGAGTGGACCCATAAGCTTATCTTGATTGGGAGAGAAGGATGGAGCATATTTTCGAATACTATAGATATGCTGATCTACGGAGAGTAGCTCTAGCTACAGCCCAGTTCACTGACCATGCTCTTACTTGGTGGGACAGAGAAGTGACTGAGAGGAGGAGGAACCGATATGGTAATATAGTGACTTGGGAAGAGCTCAAATACATTATGAGAATGCGCTATGTACCACCACACTTTCACCGAGATATGCAGAAGCGTTTTAGACGTTTGACACAAGGCAACAAGAGTGTGGAGGAGTATTATGAGGAATTTGAGCATCTGAGAAACCGGTTAGAAGTAGAAGACTCTCTGGAGAGTCTAATGGCACAATTTGTGGATGGTTTGCAAGAAAAGATTGCTAGGAAGGTTGAGAGACAAACATACCATGACTTAGGAGAGTTGCTACATCTTGCCATTCAGATTGAACAACAGAACAAGCGAAAGGCAGCAAACAATACTCGGCCATCTGGAACCCCACATTTAAGCCAACAAAGAGGAACACTAGTACACAAGGAGATAGCCGGTTCAAGAGCAAAGTGAGTGAACTCACCAAGTTGACCAAACCCGGCCCTAGTGCACCTCAACATGCCACGCCAACTGCTTCCACTCAACGGAGCCGAGACATTTTGTGCTTCAAGTGCAATGGGAGAGGACATATGGCAAGAGAGTGTCCTAATCAACGAGCCATGATCCTCACACCAGCTGGAGACTACGAGTCTCAAGACGAAGGAGAAGAGGAATCCCATGACTATGGTGAACCAGAGGACATAGAGTACCTAGACTCAGGAGAGATTTTGATGATGAGAAGAGTTCTTAATGCAATGGTAGGTCATGAAGAGGTTGCACAAAGAGAAAACATCTTCCATACTCGGTGCACCATTCAGGGAAAGGTATGTTCTCTAATCATTGATGGAGGTTCTTGTACTAATGTAGCTAGTTCTTATATGGTAGACAAACTTGGCCTTGAGAGAACTAAACACCCTCATCCTTATAAGTTGAGGTGGCTCAATGATAAGGCTGAGTTACACATATCCGATCAAGTTAAGGTTCCATTTAGTGTGGGACGATACCATGATCAAGTAATATGTGATGTGGTCCCGATGCAAGCTGGTCATCTCTTATTGGGACGTCCATGGCAGTTTGACAGGAAAACCACACATAATGGACGGACTAATCTCTATTCTTTTGAGCATAAAAAGCGCAGGTACAAACTGGCTCCATTATCACCTCAACAAGTGAGGGACATGCAAACAAAAATGGCTAAGGATGGGAGTAAACGCAAAGAGAACTTCTTAATCAACTCCAGTAACATTCGAAAAGCCATTGGTAAGGGAGATGAACATGTTCTTCTACTGATGTTTAAAGAGCTTTTGAGTGTAGATAAAGCAGATATCAAGCTACCATCAGAGGTGAATACATTGCTGGAAACATATGCTGATGTGTTTCCTGAAGAACTACCACCTGGATTGCCGCCAATAAGGGGTATAGAACACAACATTGACTTTATTCCAGGAGCCCAGCTACCCAATAGGGCTGCCTACAGAGTCAATCCAGAAGAAGCCAAAGAACTTGAACGCCAAATCAGGGAGTTAATCGCTCAAGGATATGTGAGAGAGAGCCTCAGCCCCTGTGCAGTTCCAGTTCTACTTGTGCCAAAGAAAGATGGCAGCTGGAGAATGTGTGTGGACTGTAGGGCAATCAACAATATAACCATCAAGTATAGGCACCCCATTCCCAGACTTGATGACATGCTTGATGAGCTCAGTGGCGCCACCATCTTCTCCAAGATCGACCTAAAAAATGGATACCACCAAGTCAGAATGCGAGAGGGAGATGAGTGGAAAACTGCCTTCAAGACTAAACATGGGTTGTATGAGTGGCTGGTCATGCCATTCGTCTTATCCAACGCCCCCAGTACATTTATGCGTCTAATGAACCATGTTCTTAGACCATACATCAGTAAGTTTGTGGTTGTATATTTTGATGATATACTAGTTTACAGCTCATCTTATTCTGACCATGTGACGCATCTTGAGACAGTAATACGAACACTTCAGAAAGAGAAGTTGTATGCTAATCTCAAGAAGTGCACATTCTGCACTGACAAAGTTGTCTTTTTAGGTTTTGTTGTGAGTTCGCAGGGATTACAGGTTGATGAAGAAAAGATAAAAGCCATTAAGGAGTGGCCTACGCCAACCAGTATTAGCATAGTGCGAAGTTTTCACGGCCTAGCCAGCTTTTATAGGCGTTTTGTCAGAGACTTTAGCACTATCGCAGCTCCTCTGACCTCTGTAATCAAAAAGAACCATGAATTTAAATGGGGAGAGGAACAAGAACGAGCTTTCCAACTCCTCAAGGAGAGATTGACGCATGCACCTGTTTTAGCACTTCCAGACTTCAACAAAACATTCGAGGTGGAGTGTGATGCATCAGGCATTGGAATAGGAGCAGTGCTGACACAAGGAGGGAAACCAGTAGCATACTTCAGTGAGAAGCTCAGTGGTGCCTCATTGAACTACCCCACCTATGACAAGGAGCTTTATGCACTGGTGAGGGCAATAGAAGCTTGGCAACACTACTTACTTGCCAGAGAGTGTGTTATCCACACAGACCATCAGACCCTACAACATCTCAAAGGCCAAACTAAGCTAAAAAGGAGACATGCAAGATGGCTGGAATTCATTGAAACATTTCCCTACGTCATCAAATATAAGAAGGGAAAGGAAAATGTTGTAGCTGACGCACTATCAAGGAGATACAGCCTTATTTCGATCATGGAATCCAAAGTGCTAGGATTTGTATTGATCAAGGATCTGTATGCAGAAGATGATGACTTTAAGGAGAGCTACAAGGAGCATGGAAAAGGCGCCTACAGCAACTTCTACCTGTTCGATGGGTTCTTGTTTAAAGGGAAGAGACTTTGCATTCCAAGAGGATCCATCAGAGACTTACTGTTGAGAGAGGCGCATGGAGGGGGATTGATGGGACATTTTGGCGTGGACAAGACATTGAGCATGCTGAAGGAACATTTCTTCTGGCCTCACCAGAGAAGAGATGTGGAAGCTCATTGTGCTCGCTGCTTAGTCTGCAAAAGAGCCAAGTCCAAGTCTCACCCACACGGTTTGTATATGCCACTTCCTATTCCTACTACTCCTTGGACTGACATATCTATGGACTTTGTGCTAGGCTTGCCTAAGATAAACCACAAAGACTCCATCTTTGTTGTAGTCGACAGGTTTTCTAAGATGGCACATTTCATACCATGTGCTAAGACAAATGATGCTAGTCAAATCGCCAGCTTGTTTTTCAAGGAAGTAGTGAGGCTTCATGGAATTCCCAGGACAATAGTGTCAGACAGAGACACAAAGTTCTTGAGTTATTTCTGGAGGTCAATGTGGAAGAAACTAGGAACCAAATTGGTGTTCTCGACAACATGCCATCCACAAACTGATGGGCAGACAGAGGTGGTTAATAGAACGTTGTCAACATTGCTGAGGGCAACTATTGGGCAAAACTTGAAGACTTGGCTTGAGTGCATCCCTTTTGTGTAATTTGCCTACAACAGAGCTACTCACTCAGCCTCTAAGATGTCTCCATTTGAGGTTGTCTATGGTTTCAACCCACAATCGCCCCTTGACCTTACTCCACTGCCTCCAGCCGAAATTGTTAGCCTACAAGGGGAGACAAAAGCGGAGTTCATCAAGAAGGTTCATCAAAAAGCTAAGGAGAACATAGAAAAGAAGACAGAAGCATATGCAAGACAAGCCAATAAAGGAAGAAAGCAAGTTACTTTCAAGGAAGGAGATTGGGTATGGCTGCATATGAGGACAGAAAGGTTTCCCCAGAAGAGGAAAGATAAACTTGCGCCAAGAGGAGATGGTCCATTCAGAATTTTAAAGAAGATCAACGACAATGCATACCAATTGGAACTTCCAGGTGAGTTTAATGTATCTTCTACTTTTAATGTTGCTGATTTGGAAATTTTTGATGCAGGAGATGATCCAGTTTTGAGGACAAAACCTGCTGAAGAGGGAGGGAATGATGAGGACATCGACTCTTCAACAATGACAGCTGAACCAGAGGGAGTGCAGATCATCCCTCAAGTACCTAATGGACCCATAACTCGCCAGAGAGCCAGAGCCATCGCACACAAGTTCAACCATCTAGTAGAATTTGTGCTCGAGCAAGGATCAGCTAGTCTTTGTCCACCCTCAGTCATCGACAGCAGCAAGGGAGAAGACCCATTTTCAAGCATCTCGTGCGAGCTTCTCCAGTGTCAGACATCATCTTCTGGTGTCTTTACTATCACTATAGAGTAAAGACACACAAAGACATGCTAGGGAATTGTACTCTTTTTCCTACCTTCGGTTTTGTCCCTATGGGTTTTCTGAAGGGGGTTTTAACGAGGCAACACCTCTAGTGTGCAAGACAGGGCCTGTTCTACGATAATAACCTTTTACCAGCCACTGGAATAATCAGAAGATGAGGACCCTCCAATGAAGACAAGCTACAGCAGTCTTCAACACTTAGTATAATTTCTGGTTTTTAAGTTTTAAACTGTTTGTAGTTTTTTGTGGAAGTTTTGAACGCCTTGTTGTTTTTCTTTTAAAACTACTTGTTGTTTTTTAGGCTAGGGTAATTAAAACCTTAGCCTCCCCTGGAATGACAGACAGAATTGATTTGACAACAAATTTCAGAGCCTTAGTCGATTTTTCTTTAATCTGTAGCAAATGAATTGTTCTGCCTTGATCTATCATCCAGGCGCGAAGAACCTTGGTGTATCACGAGATCATTCCTCCCTCGTGTTGTCCAAATCGCTTCCCCCTTCGTGTTTAACCAGGAGAGGATCTCCCTTGTTGGCACAAACACTAACCCCTTGGTCTGCATCCTCTTCTGACAACCAGAGCGTGTATCAGAATCCGAAGGACATAATCGTTTACTTATTGAATGACCCCAAGAGAACCAGGATGAAACAAGTTGTAAACAAACATGTTCTGGAAAGCTAATACTTCATAGGGGCATTTCGAATTGGATTCATGTCCAAATTCCCTATGGTTTAAAAGTTATTCAACTTATAAACCAGGAGATGCTCGGATTGCCATATTTGGAAGCTTACGGGTTCAACCACTTACAAACCAGAATTTGGCGACCAGGAGAGAAATATAATCATTCTGGAGACATATATAATCATCCAGGAGGTTTATCAATAAACTTGGAGGGTTCGGATTTGAGGACAAATCCTTTTAAAGGAGGAGGGGTTGGTGCGATCTAGATAAGCCTTAATTTTAAGGATTTTAAGATCAACCATGAATCAAGCAACCAATACCATTTTTCTCAACTATCTAGATATAATGGAGATTATGGTCTTGCCAAAACTCAATTGGTTCATGTTGAATCAAGAGATGGTCGAATTTTCCTTCTGTTGGACCGTAGTGAGCTAGTTCTACCACCCATGCAAGTTCAAGAGGCTATACTTGTTTTTGATGATTCAAGGCACGTCTTAGCTCATCCACATACAAGGGATAAGGCCCAAAAGGCCCAGAAAGACACCAATGAAAAGTTGGGCCTACTCAAGGAAGAGCCCAACAAGATGAAGATTGAGCAGGGCCTATATTGGCCCATGAAGTTTAAGGATCGACCCCCATGGGCTATTATAAATAGATGTGGACGTGGCCCAATTAGAAAATAAGATTAAAAATAAACCAGTCTGTTGGTTTAATATATTTTTGGTTTGTAATTAATTACTTAATTTAAACCAGAAGATTAGATAGGATAGGATAGGCCAAAGAATTTGTTGGCACAAAATTAGGATCAGTTAGTTAGCATATTCTTTTGGTAGACATAATCTTGTTAGCATAAAATTAGGATCAATTAGTTAGGATATTATTGTTAGCATAAAATTAGGAATTAATTAGTTAGGATTTTATTGTTAGAATAAAGTAGTTAGGATATTCCTTTTTGTAGGCATAATCTTGTTAGGGATTTATGCCTATAAAAAGACTTCCACCCCCTTTGTAAATCAACATCGAATTTTATAATTAATATCAAAGCTCTTTTGCTTCTTGCTTTCTCTGTTCAGCCTAAGAACATTGAATTTCATTCACTTAAGGGTAGAGTAATCTACTGTGAAATTCCATAGCTCTTTGCAGGGTGATCCTGTGCTAGTGGAATCAAAACCCCTTCATCATTCACATCAATTGAAGAGCTAGTAGCCTTCAAATCATCCACCATCCAGCCGCCATCAATACAAGAGAAGCTAGTAGCTTCTATTCATACATCCAACCATCCGCTGCCCAAGGAGAGTTAGTAACCTCCTTCTTCATCATTCAACCTACCTTCAAGCCGATCTTCTGGTTTATTCATAACCAGGGCCGCACCACTAATGGTGCTGGTACTTCATGCGAGTGTTGATGTTGATCATTGGTACTTCCAGAACTCGAACCAACTTCAGCTTCTGAGTTTCCTTCAGTGTTACTTGGACCGGTTTGTGACTCAGGTTCAGATTCTCTTCTTTGGTTGTTGTTTGAATTAGTAGCTGAATCTTCATCCTCCTCATCATGACCATAGTCTTGTTGTCCCCCCTCAGGATAAAGAGGATGATGCGGCGAATGCTGATGAGTGTCTGGACCAAAAGAGGATATACCCAGGTTCTCTAAGATCTTCTTTAAATTCTCAGTCTGGTTGGGCGATTGTGAGGATATGTTCTTGATAGATTCCCACGTACCATCCGAGAAATAGCTTTTGTCTTCAAGAAACTTAACATCACGGGAGATAAGGACACGGTTGGTATTAGTATTGTAGCACTTATACCCTTTCTGTGTGGTTGAATATCCAAGAAACATGGCCTTTGTGCTCTTAGCCTCTAACTTGTTCCTCTGTTCCCCTGGGATCAACACATAGCAAACACATCCAAACACTCTAATATGATCAAGATGAGGTTTGGTTTTAGTAAGTACCTCAAACGGTGAGATGTCATGTAACCTTAGAATGCAAAACCCAGTGGGAGAAAAACATTCTAAGGGAAAAAGAGTATGAATCCTTCATGATAGGGAAGTTACTGGAATGGTAGGGTTTTGAGTCCAAGCTTAGTATGGATGAACTCACAAACCTTCAAACTTGCCGCCTTGGTGAAGATATCAGCCAATTGATCAGAACTTCTTGTATAGCATGGAAGTATGATTCCTTTCTCCACAGCCTCTCTAACCTTGTGGCAGTCCACCTCAATGTGCTTGGTTCGTTCATGGAAGACAGAATTGGATGCAATATGAATGGCTGCCTGATTATCACAATGCATTGTGATAGGTGTGCTGCTTTCAATGTTGAAGTCTTTGAGAAGAGCCTTTAGCCATATACACTCGGTAGTTAACTTCCTCATAGCCCTATATTCAGCTTCAGCACTTGAACAGGATACTACTTTCTGCTTCTTGGTCTTCCAAGTGACAAGATTACCACCTATGAAGGTGCAATAACCAGTAGTTGATCTTCTGTCTTTCCTATCCCCAGCCCAATCAGCATCACAATAGCCAACTACTTCAGCGTTTCCATTCTTTCCCATCCATATTCCCTGAGTGTAAGTCCCTTTCAAGTATCTCAAAATGCGTTGTATCATCATCCAATGATTCTTCCCAGGGGCTTTCATATACTGACTTACCTGATTCACAGCAAAGCACAAGTCAGGTCTTGTAATTGTCAAATATATGAGCTTACCAACAAGTTTTCTGTACAGCTTCGGATCCTCAAATGTATCTTCATCTTGCTCCCCCTCAGTTTTAGCCTTGTAACCATCTTCTAAGGGCGTTCTTGCTGCTTTTGAATCCATCATTCCTGCATTAGTTAGTAAGTCTACAATTTATTTCCTCTGAGATATAAACAATCCATCTTTAAACCTGCAGACTTCAATACCCAAGAAATATTTGAGTTCACCAAGATCTTTAATGTCAAACATAGCTTTAAGATATTCTTTTGTAGCAGAAATTCCTACCTTGTCATTCCCAGAGATGATAATATCATCCACATAAATGAGAATGACAACTATACCTTCTTGGCTATGTAAGGTGAACAAGGTGTGATCGGATTTTGATCTCCTGAAACCTCTGTCTCTTTGAGTGACGTTCAGCTTGTGATACCAGGCCCTAGGTGACTGTTTAAGGCCATAGATTGCCTTTCTTAATCTAAGGACTTTCCCTGGTGCAACTGAGTCTTCTAATCCAGGTGGAGGGGTCATGTAGACTTCTTCTTCTAATTCTCCTTGAAGGAATGCGTTTTTGACATCCATCTGCCATAGTTCCCAGTCTAAGTTTGCAGCAAAGAGACAGAACAACTCTGATTGTATGCATTTTTGCTACTGGAGCAAATGTGTCTTTGTAATCTTCTCCATAGGTCTGGGTGAATCCTCTTGCTACCAGTCTTGCCTTATATCTCTCAATCTCCCCATTACTTTTGTATTTGATGGTGAAAATCCATCTAGAGCTCACTGCCTTCTTTCCTTTTGGTAAGTCTGCTTCATCCCATGTATGATTTTTCTCCATTGCAGTTCTTTCTGCTCCCACGGCATCTCTCCAAACTTTTAGCTCCTTAGCTTCATCATAAGTCTTGGGAACTAACTCTTGATCTAGACTGCCTTTGAAAGCCAGATGTTGTTGTGGAATATGAACCATGTTGCAAACCGATTGAGTAGGATGAGCCACTGCATTATTATTGTAGTAAACTCTCGTGTTCTTCCAGTTTGCTGGAGGGAATCGTTGTCTAGTGCTTCTCCGGAGTTCTAATGGTGCTGGTACTTCATGCGAGTGTTGATGTTGATCATTGGTACTTCCAGAACTCGAACCAACTTCAGCTTCTGAGTTTCCTTCAGTGTTACTTGGACCGGTTTGTGACTCAGGTTCAGATTCTCTTCTTTGGGTGTTGTTTGAATTAGTAGCTGAATCTTCATCCTCCTCATCATGACCATAGTCTTGTTGTCCCCCCCTCAGGATGAAGAGGATGATGCGGCGAATGCTGATGAGTGTCTGGATCAAAAGAGGATATACCCAGGTTCTCTAAGATCTTCTTTAAATTCTCAGCCTGGTTGGGCGATTGTGAGGATATGTTCTTGATAGATTCCCACGCACTATCCGAGAAATAGCTTTTGTCTTCAAGAAACTTAACATCCCGGGAGATAAGGACACAGTTGGTATTAGTATTGTAGCACTTATACCCTTTCTGTGTGGTTGAATATCCAAGAAACATGGCCTTTGTGCTCTTAGCCTCTAACTTGTTCCTCTGTTCCCCTGGGATCAACACATAGCAAACACATCCAAACACTCTAATATGATCAAGATCAGGTTTGGTTTTAGTAAGTACCTCAAACGGTGAGATGTCATGTAGGATTTTGGTCGGAAGTCTTTTGATTAAGTAGCAGGCCGTAACTAAGGCATCACCCCAAAACTGTTTAGGAACCTTCCTATGAAACATCATGGCTCTAGTCACCTCCATTAAGTGTCTGTTTTTCCTCTCAGCAACTCCATTATGCTGAGGGGTATAGGGACAACTTGTCTGGTGCTCAATTCCATGTTTGTTGAGATAGTGTTTAAAGGCCTGGCTAGTATACTTCCCACCATTATCTGATCTTAGACATTTAACTTTAGCATCATATTGGTTAGTCACATACTTTTTAAAACTCATAAACGCTTCAAGAACTCTACCCTTAGATGGCATTAAGGTAACCCAAGTGTATTTTGATTTCTCATCTATGAAACTAACAAAATACTTGTGATTATCTCTAGAGACACATGGGGCAGTCCAAACATCAGAGTGAACAAGATCAAAGCAGTTTTCATACATAGTTTGAGATTTAGGAAAAACAGACCTACAGTGTTTTCCAAGGATACATGCTTCACATAATTCATTATTGAAAACTGTTTTAGGAAACATTAACTCTAGCACTTTAAGATGAGGATGACCAAGCCTAGCATGCCACAAATCACCATTCATCTCAGAATTATTGAAATTTGAAAAACAGGAAGCTAAACGACTAGGAGAACTAGGAGATAAGTCTTCAAGCACATATAGATCATTTCTGGTAACACCTTGTCCAAGAATCTCCTTAGTTTCAATATCCTGAAACACAAAGTCATTAGGCCCAAAGATAGCATGACAGTTTAAATCGGTTGTAGCTCTCTTGACAGATAGAAGGTTAGAAGTGAATGAGGGCATATAAAAGGCTCTAGATTCCTTATTGAATAATCTAAGATCACCTATTCCTTCTATTGGCACATTTGTTCCATTTGCTATCAAGACATTCCCTACAGCCGGTTCAATGTTCTTAATCAAATTCATATCACTGATCATATGGTGAGATGCCCCTGAATCTACAATTAATGGTTTAGACTTAGTGAAAGCATTAAATGAGGCATGTAATGATATACCAACAATCGCATTACCAGAGTTGTCTTTGAATGCTTTGATGAGAGCTTCAAGATCGGATTTCCTGACATACTCTGACTGCATTGGTTGGTATGGCACCATATGAGCTGGATGAGTTTGAGAACTTCCAATGCACGATGAACTTGAGGAGCTGGCTTGTTGATTAGAGCTAGCTGGGCCGTGAGCGATTTGGTATGGGAGGTTCTTCTTGGGATAGTATCCAGTTTCCTGAGTGAAATGAGCTCTAGGAACTTCCTTCCACTTGCTTGGCTTGAGGTGTGGATGAAGAATCCAACACTTATCTTTGGAATGTCCTTTCCTTTTACAATGGTCACACATTATGCTCTTCTTGTCTTCCGGTTTGTAAAACCCTTTATTTGCTGAGATGGGTTCTTCTTCGGTCTTGTATGTGCTTTTGTGAGCCGTGAGAAGGTCACCTTTTCTTCCAAACAATCCATTTGATCCAGATTCCTTCTGTATCTGAGAGCATACATCTTCAAGGGAAGGGAGTTTATCTGACCTCAAGATGTGTTTAATGAGATCGTTGTATGTGGGACTGAGAATCATGAGAAGGCTAAAGACTTTATCTTGTTCCCGCCTTTCCTTAATGACTTCAGGATCAAAGGACACAGGTCGGAGCATATCTAATTCTGCCCATAAGGAACTGAACTTCCCAAACAAGGAGGTGAAGTCTGGATCATCTTGACTTAGATTGTTGATGGCCTGCTTGACTTGAAAGATCCTGTGGAGGTGTTGCCATAGACCTTCTTGAGAATAGTCCATAGTTCCATTGACGTTTCACAGTGTGAGTAGGACTCCAGGATTGGACCATCTAAGGAGTTTTGCAGAACGGATAGGACATATAGGTCCTCCTGATGCCACTTTCGCTCAGCTGTGATGACCATTTCATCACCATCTTCATTCTGGATTAGACTAGGAGGTGCTTCATTAAATAGGAGATGATCTCCCAAACCCCGGCCTCCAAGAGCAGTCTTTATCATGCTAGACCACAAGATATAGTTTAAACCCTTGAGGATCACTGGAACGGCTATTTGACGAGTGTTCTCCATGAGGTAGGGTTTAGGTCCATACAACAATGGTGGATAAAGCTTGGTCTTCACGGTAGGGCAAAGATGATTGGTTCTGGTAAGGGGACTTGAAATGGGACGGAAGGAGCCTCCTTTACTTAGTCTGGAACTTCAGCAGAAAAACCCTCGAACTTGTACGGACAGATACAAAACCCTCTTTTCGCAGACTTGAATCTTGAAGCAAAATGCCTTCTTTTGGTCTTAAATGACTTCACCGGATGCAGGAAGGAAGGATTTTTTGAGAAAGGAGACCAGAGGAACTGCCTTTGAGGAGTTTAGAAGGGTGTACGGATTCTGGGTTTCAACAGCACGATGAGGAAGATGAATAGGGCTCAGTGAAGGAGGTTGAAAGATGGCTCCTTTCGAAAGTATTTTGAACCGTGAAGCTTTGAGGCCTTTTAGTTCTTCTTTTGAGTAGAAACACGTTTCAAACTTGTGGAAGATGAGCTATGGAACGTACATCAATGGCCGCGAGAGAAAGAACAAGACCTGGACCCAGCAAAGACTACTATAATCCGCATGATACCCACATCTAGTCTTCCTCAACTCATCACCAATGGTTCTGAGGATCTTTAGATCTCAGAGAGGATAGGCTAGAACATGTTTTTCATAGATTAAGCGCTTTAAAATCCAGAGAGAAAGAGATTTGTGGATTGAATAGTGAGAGGAATGAAGAGTTTACGAATGATTCAGGGAAGATTTGTGAGCAAATGCTCTGATACCATGTAAGTTTTAGAAGTTTAGGAAGAGTGGAGAGAGTTTAGGCGAGAGATTAGGTAAACACATATTATTAGAATAGGATTTCTTGATTACAAAGAGAGACCTTAATGATCCTTTTATACAGAAATGGATAACCTAAAAGCGACTATTTTAGGTAAGAGTGTGTGCTTCCTCTTTAGTGCTGGCGCCTCGTTCCCCTTTTGTGCTGGCAGAGGTGAGTCACCAATCCTTCTAGAAGATTCATTACTAGCCGTTTTGAGGTGAATGTGGGCATATAGAAGGCTGTTGATTATTTATTAAACAATTTCAGGTTTCCAATTCCTCTTATTGGTATCTTATCACCATTAGCTATTACTACATCTCCTAAAGCCGGTTTCATATTGATAAGTAGATTTTTGTCACTAATCATATGATGAAAAGCTCCTGAATCTACAATAAGTGGCTTAGTGAGATTTAGAGCTTGAAAAGAGTTACCAGAGGTATTAGCTTCCTTAAGTGCTTTTATCAGTGCATCAAAGTCCGATTTTCTAACGAATTCTTGTTGAAATGTTGCAAGGGCTTTCCCTTCTTCATTGGTTGGCGTGGATGAGCTAGTGCTAGCCTTGGCTCTTGCCTCATGAGTTGCTTCTTGGGAAAGATTGGCCCTTGGTTGGTTTACCCATTTTGGCTTCAAGTGTGGATGGAGAATCCAACACTTGTCCTTAGTGTGGCCTTCATTCTTGCAATAATCACAGAATCCTCTTCTTTCCCCACGGTTCAAGCCTCCTTTCTGGTAGGTGTTTGCCTTGTTGGCTGTGATGAGCTCTCCTTTGCTTCCAAAGAGGCCTAATGATCCTTGTTCCTTCTGAATCTTATTGCATACTTCTTCAAGACTTGGAAGAGTGTCTGACCTTAAGATGTGCTTAATAAGATCATTGTAAGTTGGGTTTAGAGTCAAGAGGAGTCCAAAGACCTTATCTTGCTCACGTCTTTCATTTATCACCTTGGGATCCATGGTGCTTGGTCTAAGCATTTCAAGTTCAGCCCACAATGATCTGAACTTGCCAAAGTGTTGAGTGAACTCCATGTTTTCTTGAGTTAACTCATTAATGGCCTTCTTTACTTCAAAGACACGACTGAGATTGGAAGTGTTGCCATAAACATTTTGAAGTGTCTCCCATAACTCCTTGGCTGTCTCACAATAAGAATAAGCTTCAAGGAGAGATGCTTCAAGGGAGTTTTGGATCACGGATAGCACCAGTTGGTCTTCTTGAAACCACCGGTCTTTATTCATGATGGCGACTTCTTGGCCACCTTCTTCAGTCATGGCAATGGAAGTTTCACTCTTGAGGATGTGGCTCCATAAGCCACAGCTACACAACACTGTCTTGGTGGTTCTAGCCCATAAAAGGTAGTTGACCCCTTTCAGTGTCACTGGAACAACCACTCTTGAGCTTTCCATGGTGTTTACACACGTTTTAGTTTGAATTTGAGCTAGGAACCGTTGGTTATAGCTATTAACCACTAGATGAAAGCAAATGGTAAGGGTTTTGAGAAAGTGGTTTGTTTGGAAAGAGAGTTGAGTAGCTGAATTGAGGAATGAAGTGAGTAATTCTCAAGAAATAACCTATCCTAACCTCTCACAACTCAGCACCACTTGGTTTTGAGGATTGATTAATCTCAGAGTGAGTAGATTAGAAAAAGTTATTGCAAGAGTAGATTGAGAAAGTGGTTTGTTTGGGAAGAGAGTTGAGTAATTCTCAAGAAATAACCTATCCTAACCTCTCACAACTCAGCACCACATGGTTTTTAGGATTAATTAATCTCAGAGTGAGTAGATTAGAACAGGTTATTGCAAGAGTAAACAGAAAATTTGCTTGATCCAAAACCAAGCTCTGATACCATGTTAGAATTTGCAGAATAATAGTTAGAATAGGTAGGAGAGTTTCTGGGTTTATATTTGATAAGGGAAGAACAAGAGTGAGAATAATAGAGAGATTGTGAGACAGAGAGTATGGAAGGAGGATTCTATTTCCTTGATTGATTTATGGTGAGCATACAATGTATTTATAGCCAAAGAATAGAGATAAGACAAAGGCACTTCACCAACTGGTGAAAGTGACAGCTCCTAACAGCTAGAAATTCAAATTGGTTAAGCCAACATGTGACTCTTCCTTCCCTCTCCAAACCCACGCCTAGGAGAGCTTCTAGAAGGTGTCTTGGACAGTTTTGGGCTTGTTTGGGCTTACTTAATTCAGGCCTTGTGTTGCACATGTGTGGACAGACCCTGGGCTTCCCTTCATTATCTCAGCCTAATGCACAGACCTTGAACTTCTGATTTGGGCTTGGGCTTCATTAACTTTTTCAGGTTCAAGCCTAAGGCTTCAATCCAATAGGTTTTGCGGAAGTAAGAGGAGAAATTAGGTGAGTTTCATGGTGAAGCTCGACAAGAAGAATGAGGAAGAAGACAGGAAGAATAAAGTGAAGATTTTAATGCTAAAAGTGTATTTACAACAATGTGGGAAGTGGCCTTTAAATAGGTTGAGCTACACATGACAGGATTCAAATAGGAAAGGGACGTGGTGGCTTGTCCAAGGAGAGAAAGCGATCCCTCATAAACGGCTAGCACCACCCGTGACTTCTCCTTGCAGCCTCACTTCCTTCTAGAAGGTCTTCTTGTTGTCACAACACTTCTTGACATTATTAATGGGCTTGGAACTCATTTAGACTAGGCCAAAGTGGGCTGCACAGGTTTGGACAATACTTGGACCAAGCCTTTAATGAGCCGTGATACCCAAGTGTGTGTGCCGTGCTCTATACTCCCCCTCAAGCTTAGCATTGGAGAGGCTAAGCTTGGAAATCCATAAGGCACCACCTCATTAAAAACCTCATCATAGAAAAACCACTTTGGGAGAAAAACTATGATGAGGGAAAAAGAGTATGATGTTTATGGATTAGGGAAGGCTGGATCACGGCTGTGGAAGATCAATCAGCCCAAGCTTGCTATATATGTGAGAGAAAACTTTGGAGCTGGCAGCCTTGGTGAAGATATCAGCCAATTGGTCTTCACTCTTTGTGTAACAAGGAAGAATCACTCCTTCTTCAATCTTTTCCCTGACTTTGTGGCAGTCACCTTTATGTGCTTGGTTCTCTCATGGAAGACTGAGTTGGTTGCAATGTGGATGGCTGCTTGGTTGTCACAGTGCATAGTAATTGGAGTATCCTGATCAATGTTGAGATCCTTGAGGAGTGCCTTCAGCCATGTCAATTCATTTGTTAACTTCCTCATTGCACGGTATTCTGCTTCAGCTGTTGAGCATGCCACCACTTTCTGCTTCTTGGTCTTCCAAGTGACCAAGTTGCCTCCTATGAAGGTACAATATCCGGTTGTGGACTTCCTATCTATTGGATTAAAGAAGGATCAGGAGATGTCTTCACTAAAAGCGACTTAGAGAGATTGGTTCTATGTTAGATTAGACATGTAATCAGTTTATTCCTTTAGCCAATCATTCCTAGAGTATGTTAGTATAAATACTTTCTATTACATAACTTGTAGGTTACTTGAGATAATCGAATACATTTTTTCCTCACATTCTCTCTCACAATCTTGTTCTTCATTGTTCTTCATTCTGGGTTCTGATTCTTTAATCTTCTCATTCTCTCCAATCTTTCATGGTATCAGAGCAAGGTTCCTCTTAAACAATTCAAATTCTTCGAATCTTGGTTCTTGTTTCTGGTTTCTTCATAGTTACGGAATGATTGTGTTTGGTTTGATCGCATAATTCAAAATTCTCAACCCGTGCGAAATCAACAATCTGGAATCTTCTACATCAAGGAAGATCGTCGCTGGAAAATTCATCAGAAGATCAATTCAATCATCAAAGTTCTTTGGATTCATATTGATATTTTCTTTACTTGAAGAATCGCAACTCATCGTGTTCATCTACATTCGAATCTTCCGCTCGCGCCAAATCTTCGTCGTGGATTCTTCATCTGCAAGAAAACAATAGTTTGTGTTTTACTGGATAATCATCTGAAGGTATTGATTGGAATATCGGATTTCTTAAGATTCATCAGTTGAAGGTGAATCAAAATCGTACCAGATCAAGTTCTGCCATCGTAGACATTTTCGCGCCAAATTCGGTTCAAATCGCTCGATCTTTGATCGCATCATTTGGTTCGATTTCTTGCTGGATCTTCCTCAGAAAGAGACGATCAATCACCGATCATCTCTGGATCATCATATGGAGGTGGTGATTCTAAGTTCTCCAAGATCAGGTATCGATCGGGAGGATCATTTTCACAATTCGTCGTTCGCAAGTTGTGTTGTTACTTCCGACTCACGTTTCCGCAACAGACATCGCCGATCTGCAATCCTTGAGATTGAATTTCAAATCTGATCTTCCTTCAGCTCTTGGTGTTTGAATTGCCATTGACGCAACCCAGAAACCTTGGGTTTCCTGAAGTAGTGATCTATTCTTCTCGCATCACTCTTAAAGAAAGGTTAATTTTCTCAGTTTAAGGATTCCCTTTGAAATTCTGAGTAAAGAAGTCAAGATTGTATGTCTTGATGTATTAGGATTGTGCTAGGGTCTCTGGGAATTATAGTCAGATAGTGTATGGTATAAGGTTGGTGTGACTGGATAGTAAAATTCTTGGTATATCGAATTAGGAATGTTATACGTGTAAGGTTTCGCAGTTGTTCAGCTATAGCAAGTTTGGGTTTAGTAATAGGTTGATTTTTAAGTGAATTCTTGGGAGAATATAGTTCATAAGGGTGTTCAAGTGTTTGGGATTTTCTTCTAGTTCAATGGAGCTGCACAAAACTATTCAAGCTCCTGTTATTCTCAAAGGTGTGAACTATTTGTTGTGGTCTAGAACTATCAAGACAACTCTCTGTAGCAGGGGTTTATGGCCTCATGTTTTGATTGAACAAGCGCCTATAGTGGCATGTGAAGAAGAAACTCTAGCAGATCAGGACAGAGATAAGACGGTTGACTTGGAAAGGTGGTTTCAAGAGGATCAACTGGTTCTGTCCATCTTGCAAAACTCTCTTGATACTACTCTCCTAGAAGCTTACTCTTACTGTGATACTGCCAAAGATTTGTGGGAAACACTTAGGAATGTGTATGGCAATACTTCTAATCTGATGAGGATCTTTGAAGTCAAGAAGTCCCTGAATGATCTCAAGCAGGAAACAGTGGAATTCACAAAACATTTTGGGACTTTCCGGGCCTTGTGGGCAGAACTTTGTTAGATTATAAAAGAATTATGAGGAGGATCATTATGGGCGACTATGAGAGTGTTTGGTATCCATGATTAGATAGTCTTGTATTTAGATTAACCCTGTATCCAAACACACCTAGGAAGCTTAGTATAAATACTCTTCTAATCACACTTGTAATACTTACTCTCAGATAATAAAATTTTGATTCTACATTCTTTAATCTCTTTCTCCTTAACATACGATTCATTCTCTCCATATTCTCTCTCAATTCTCACTCTTCAACCCTAAATCTTTCTTAAATCTTCAAGTTTACATGGTATCAGAGCAGGTTTCTCCTGCAAATCTTTCGATTCTATCCTATTCTTCATCGTAACGTAGAAACCGAGCACGCCGAGGAGTTCTCTGTTCTTCCGTCTTGATTCTCGGCAAATCTTGCTTCAATCCTGCATTTTTCTTTCTTGTGGATCATTCATCGGTGAAATCTGAATTCATCACCGGTGGAATCACGCATTTCGGTTGATTAGATCGAAAGTTATCAAACTCTTTCCGTACGGTGTCGTGTTCTCTTCGCCGAGGATTCTCCAATCTGGATCAACCAAATTCTTCAAAGACTTGTTTCAAGTCAAGTATTTCTAGTCTTCTTCATCAAGATTAAAGACTCAATTTGCTGATTCTTGAGTAGATCAACAGGATTTGATCTACTGATCTGGAAAAACCGATCAAACTAATTTTGGCGCCAACATTGTTTTCGAAAATTCACGATCGTGAAACTCGATTTGGTTGTTCTTTGTCTTCTGGATCGTCTTTCTCCTGTGGATTTTCATCATAACTAGCCGATCTTCAATCCATTTCAACTCTAATTCAAGATTCTGAGAATTTGCTAAAGATCGGCTCTGTTTTTCAAAATCTTTGATCGCAAGCTAAACTTACTTCTTCTCTACAAAAGTTCGAACAGATAGTTCCGATCATCAATCCTTTGGTTCCTGATCTTCAATCTGGTTACTCTCCAACTCCCTGATTGTGTTCGTGTTTGTTGTGATTAAGAGAATCCGAGGCTTCTGTAAAATCGTTCTCGGATCATCGAATACTTCCTCTGCAAGTAAGGTTCTTATCTTCGAATTCTAATTACCCGCCTTCAGTGTAAAGATTCAAGTTGGTATCAAGATGGTTTGACTTCGGAGTTAGTAGTGAATCTATCTGGATTATTCACTTGATGACTTTGGAAGTAAAGTCTTGATAAATTGTTGGGGAATTAGGATTGATTGGTTATCTTAGAAGGAAGTAAATCTTGGTTTGAAATTTGCTATCATCTAGTCAAAAGAAGTGGTAAATACGGTAGATTGGACTGCAAATTTGGTTGTCCTGTGTGGTGTTTATCCGTGTGGCCATTGTGATTGGAGGTCTTGAAAGGATTAGTCATGGAGCTCCAGAAACAAATGGTTATGGCTCCAATTGTTCTCAAAGGAGCAAATTATCTTTTGTGGACCAGAACAATGAAGACAACTTTGTGCAGTAGAGGTTTATGGTCACATGTTATTCTTGGTAGAGCTTCAAATAATGTTGCAGAAGGGGAGGTTCTTGAAGATCATGCGGCTCATTCTGAAGAAGAAGGGAAGTGGTTCCAAGAGGATCAGATGGTTCTCTCCATCTTACAAAATTCTCTTGAGAAGTCCCTATTAGAAGCTTATTCCTATTGTGAGAATGCAAAGGACTTATGGGATACTCTTCAGAATGTCTATGGCAATACCTCAAACCTCATGAGTGTTAGAATTTGCAGAATAATAGTTAGAATAGGTAGGAGAGTTTCTGGGTTTATATTTGATAAGGGAAGAACAAGAGTGAGAATAATAGAGAGATTGTGAGACAGAGAGTATGGAAGGAGGATTCTATTTCCTTGATTGATTTAAGGTGAGCATACAATGTATTTATAGCCAAAGAATAGAGATAAGACAAAGGCACTTCACCAAATGGTGAAAGTGACAGCTCCTAACAGCTAGAAATTCAAATTGGTTAAGCCAACATGTGACTCTTCCTTCCTTCTCCAAACCCACGCCTAGGAGAGCTTCTAGAAGGTGTCTTGGACAGTTTTGGACTTGTTTGGGCTTACTTAATTCAGGCCTTGTGTTGCACATGTGTGGACAGACCCTGGGCTTCACTTCATTATCTCAGCCTAATGCACAGACCTTGAACTTCTGATTTGGGCTTGGGCTTCATTAACTTTTTCAGCTTCAAGCCTAAGGCTTCAATCTAATACTCCCCCTCAAGCTTAGCCATGAGATGAATGGTTAAGCTTGGAACCATGAAGACCCACCTCATTGTTAGAATTTGCGGAATTAAATAGAATTAAGAGAGTTTACAAAAGAGTTTGGTTGGAGATTTTGGGTAGAATGAAGAACAAGAGAATAAACTAAGAGAATGAGAGAATGGAGAATTTGTGAAGGATGAGTATATTTCCTTGATTGATTTATGGTGAGCATACAATGTATTTATAGCCAAAAAGTAGAGAACAAGACCAAGGCACTTCACCACATGGTGAAAGTGACAGCTCCTAACTGCTAGAAATTCAAATTGGTTAAGCCAACATGTGACTCTTCCTTCCCTCTTCAAACCCACGCCTAGGAGAGCTTCTAGAAGGTGTCTTGGGCTTGTTTGGACTTACTTAATTCAGGCCTTGTGCTGCAAAAGTGTGGACAGACCCTGAGTTTCACTTCATTATCTCAGCCTAATGCACAGACCTTGGACTTCTGATATGGGCTTGGGCTGGACAAACATTAGCCCAACTTTCTATAGGCTGGAAGGTCCTTTTGCAAGCCCATCTCTTCTGTCTTTATTTCTTCAGTCCAATACTCCCCCTCAAGCTTAGCATTAGGAGTTTGGTAATATGCTAATGCTGAGCTTGGACTTGGTTGGCCTTGTTCTCCCTTTTCTTTCTTCTCTCTAATACTCTCCCTCAAGCTTGATCATAGAAGATCCAAAGATTAAGCTTGAAACTTTGAAGAACTCCCTCATTAAAAACCTTAGCATGGAAAACCCAGTGGGACAAAACCAAGCTAAGGGAAAAAGAGTGGAGCCTTTTTAGCCTAGGGATTGGCCAGTGGGTCTATGAATCTCAGGATCATCTTGATGGACTTCATAGACCCTGGATCATGGCCGCCATAAATGGCAAGTAAGAACTTCCTTCTTGCTTCACACTTTTCTGAAGCTTCTTCTTATGACCAGCGCTTGTCTCCCCCTATCTTGGTTGAACTTGGAATGATAAGGAGGAGTGATGGATGTAGCTTAATCATTTGAAAACTCCTTAATCCGCCTTTCTTGCCTCTTCTTTGAAGCTTTTGGTTTGATTTATTAATACAACACTTGTGAACAATCTTCCTTAGCTCCTCTCTCTTCTTTGAGTTTGTTATTCAAGGCAACTTCTTAGGCTGATTAATCATCTTTCTTGATGCAAACACTTATGCTTTGAGCTGATTCATCATCTTCCACCTGCTTGTCACTCCACTTGTGGGTTTTGACAGCTTGATGGCCCTTGGTACTAGTCTCAAGATTGTGCTGCACCTTTGTATTTTTGTTGTTGTTTCTTCAACCGCTTCTTTCTTTGATCTTTCTTTTCAGTATTCAATGTACTGACTTTCTTTATTTTGAAGCTTATCTGGTTCTTAGCAGCTTCTCCAGAGACTTATCAACACACACCACCAAGTCTTTATGGATCCAATTGTACAGCTTCTTTAAAACACCAATGCCTAAGCTGATTCATCATCAGCGCCTCTTTGGTTGTAGTGAACTCATACTCATAAGACAACTGCTCCAAAACTGCATTAAAGATTGATGTGGTTGAGAATGCTCATAAGACAACTTCTTCAAACGCTTCTGCAACTCCAAATGTACTTCTTTCAGGCATTGACTGATGTGGTGACTGGCTTTCTTTTGTTACTCCATTTCCATTGTGAGAATTATATTGTAGTATCAGTCACTCAGAACTCTGCTTTCTTGGCAGAACCTTGTGGCCACGCCTTTGAGTGCTCCTTGGTAGACTCTGAATTTGGTGCACCTTCAAGACAACTTCACTTCATTTGAGAGGTATAATCTAATAGGCTTCATCTTCATGAAGTCTGAGAATACTAGACAATTTAGTAGCTTCTCCAGTCTTGCAAATATCCGCCATCACCTTCTCTTTTGATCCCAACATTGTCTGCCTCTTCTTTCTCAGAGTTGGTCAGCCTTGTTCAAGGATGAAGACTTCGGCCTTCTCTGCTTCTTCAACTTCAAGTACATTGTGCTGTGTTGGTCACGTCTTTAAATTCCTTGTTGGTGCCATCTGATGGATGCTCATCTCACCCCTCCTCAAGCTTGACTCAGAGAATAAGAGTATGAGTCAAGTTTGGAAGGATGAGCATCAATGATCACCAATAATACTGGACCACCTTTCTTCAAGAATGCCTTCTTGTTTGCGTTAGCTATGCTCTCCAACTTCAGGAATATACATCCTTTGATGTAGGCTCTGATAGGAGAAGGCTGCTTCCACCTTCAGGAATATACACTCTCTGGTGTAGGCTCTGATAGGTGGTGTCATTTCTTGTTGGCTTTTGTATTCCAAGCCAAATTGCCTCATGATTTTCACGGATTGACTGCCTTCTATGCAGCATAGGTGGCCTCCTATTTCTTCACTCAGGAATATACCGTTGAAGGATAGGCTCTGATGTGTAAGGTATTGGCAGAGTGCCATTCTTGCCAATATGTTCACTCCTTTAGTTCTTCATGATTTGGTTTTGCTTTGTATGAATCCCTGCATGCCATCTTTTCTTTGAGGCTCTCATGTGTTGTATTTGCGGAAGTAAGAGGAGAGATTAGATGAGTTTCATGGTGAAGCTTGACAAGAAGAATGAGGGAGAAGACATGAAGAATAAAGTGAAGAGTTTATTGCTAAAAGTGTATCTCTTACAATATGGGATTCGACCTTAATATAGGCAGAGGATTACATAGAGAAATTCAAATAGGAAAGTGACATGGGACCAGGCCCAAGGTGTGAAAGTGACTGCTCAGCAACGGTCTTCTCCACCCGTGACTCCATTTGCAGCCTCACTCTCCTTCTAGAAGCTTTCCTTATTGTCACAACTTTTCCTAAGCGGACCAAGGCCATATGAGATTAATTCAGAGTGGGCTGCACATCACTGGACCTGGCGATTCTTGAACTGCACAGCCTAAGCCGTGATTCCCAAGTCAATGCCTTGCTTAATATGATGACAAGCCGTGATGCTCAAGTCATTGCCTTGCTCAATATCATGGTCTCCTTTACCCTTAAACAAGTCATAAAGAAGAAGAATTTTAAGTATGCCATGAGGAATATCAAAGTTATAAATGTGCAAGTAAGAGTTCATATAAAACAGTAGCAAAGATCAATTCAACTAAAGTAATGAATTTCAACACTTTAGATGAGATAGAATTTATGTGTAGAGTGTGAGTAACTAGAGATTAGAGTATGAGTAACCAAGATTATAAGAGACTGATTGAGTATAAGCAGAATTAAGAGAATGAAACAGAGAATAAAAAGATCCCTTAAGGACTTTTGGATTCATCATGCTTCCTTATAGTTTTGAGAGTAAAGGAAAAACATGGTTCACTTCCCTTAAGTGGTTTTGAAGAGGACTTTTGGATTCATCTATGGTCATAACTGCCAAGCATAGTTCACCAAGGTTCACTTCCCTCTTTTAAACAACTCTAAATCAAAATTTTAATCAAAAATTGAAATAGACAATGATGTAGAGATAGCCTTTTGACAAAGGCTTTGTTACTAAGCCTTTGTGCTTCTTCTTAGAGGCTGGTTTCAATAATTGAATTCTTCTGGAATTGGAGGCTCCCCCTCATGGATTGCTCTCCTTCATTGGTTTTTGAGACTCCTTCTCACGGATTGTTTTTCAACATCACAAATGGTTGACATCTTATCCCTTAAGGACTTTTGGATTCATCATGCTTTTAACTCATGAGAGTGAAGGAGACCATGGTTCACTTCCCTTAAGTGGTTTCAAGAGTTCTTATGGACAGAGTTTTACTCTGTTTTCTTGACTCTTGTGGTTGCTGTAACAGCGAAGATCATCCAAGAATCAACAAGTGATTGGTGCTTTAGTGGCTGGAGCATTTTCGAATTCTTTCCCTCCCTCAAGCTTTGTCTAGAGACATCAACTAGACTAGGGACAAAGCTCACACACCATTAAAGTGGAGGAGAGAAGAATTGATTTAATCAAACTTCAATGGACTTAGATGTTTCACATTTCACAAGAAAGGAAACATTGTCCAAGGTTTTAAAACAACATAAACCACAAGTCTAAACAACAACTATAATGAACTTAAGTGCTTCTCATTTTATAAGAAAGGAGACAAGTCCAAGGTTTTAAAAGAACATGTGGTTCGTTATCCAAAGAGTTCTAAACATATATGGCTTGAAGTGTCTAACATTCTCAAAGGAAATGCACTAATACCCAATAAAATCTAAGTTTATTGTCTAATGGATAATAGAAAAATGTTCATTTTCTTTTCTTTTTTTTTTTTTTTTTTGAAAATCTAGAAAATTAAAGACAAGAATTTTAAAATCTGAAAATGTGACTTAGAGTTTGGAATGTGGTTTAGGGAGAAGATGTTGGAATGAAGAAGAATGATGAATGCATCTAAGTTTGTATTGGCGACATCTCCTTGTACTTGTCTTAGACTTGTGTAGGTTAATGATAAGTGTATCTCTGTATCCAAACAAGTCTAGAATAGGATTAGTATAAATAGATGTCTCTCACTCACTTTGTAAGTATGAAAATCATTTTCTCTAAAAATTCTAATAAGATCATTCTCTCTTTTCTCTCTAATCTCTTTCTCTCTCAATCTCTAATTCTCAAATTCTCTCAATCATCAAATCTTTCATGGTATCAGAGCCAGGTTTGATCAATCTGGTGCTTAAAATTTTGCATTCTTCTTTAACAAGTAATCGAATTTTCTTTGGTTACAAGTAATCGGATTTCGCGATTCAAATTCAATCCATATTCACCGTGTCCAATCTGCAAGATCTTGAAGGTTTTGATTAGATTCTTCATTAAGATCATCTCATCGGCGAATCCTGTTGATTTCCCCGTTGAAATCTTTGATTTTGGTTGAGTAAATCAAAAGTTACGATCGATTCTTGCTCACGGTGGTTCGCGGTTGTTCACCGTCAGAAATCTCGACTGTTGATCGGTTTTTTCGTCAATTATTCATCAAGTCTTCATCCTCGACGGTTCTCCGGCGAGATCTGTGACGATCCACGGTGATTTCATTGAATTTGATCATTGGAATCAAAAGTTATCAGTTTACCCGCCACAGGTGGTTACGCGATCACTCCGCCGCGAAACTCCAGAATTCAATCTTCGATTTCTTCTTCAATTCTTCATCAAATCTGGTGATTCCAAAGCCAATTCTCATTAAAATTGATTCAAGATGATGAATCGGGAGGTCCGCTCAGCTCAATCTCAAGATTTGTGATCATTCTCACTGATTTTATGAAATCGGACCGTCTTCGCACATCCTTGGGTATTTGGTTTCGATCTTCAGTTTTCTCTCAATCTTTTTCGAATCCTGCATGATCCAATCTTAGTTTAGGATCTTGTGAAGAAGTTCTGGAGATTTTATTGCAATTCACTGGTTTTTAATCCTCATTAGTCGATTTCTTGCTAGTGAAGAAAGTTCAATTTCAAAATCAGAAAAGGCGGGAATTTTAGAATTGTTGTTGTTCTTGGTCTTCAAGATTGGTTTTGCTTCTGGATCATCTGGTGAAGTAGTTTGGGTCTGTGGACAAGTTTTAAAGGATAGGCAGAAGGTTATCTGATTGATCCTGGTTTCTTGTCAAGCGTTTGTTTGGACTTTGTGTGGTCTTCTTGCGTGTGTGGTGTGGTTTGGTTGTTTGTGATTGTGCAGGCTTCAGATCGATTCTAATGGAGCTGCATCCACAAATGAAGGCTCCTATCATGCTCCAAGGAGCAAATTACTTGCTCTGGTCCAGGACAATGAGGACCACATTGTGCAGCAAAGGGTTATGGAACCATATCCAGCAACCGGCTCACATGATAACTGAGGAGGAAACTCAGGATGGAAATGCTGAACAAACCCTATGGTTCCAGCAAGATCAAACGGTATTAGCTATTCTTCAATGCTCCCTTGCTAGCTCTCTTTTAGAAGCATACTCTTATTGCTCTAGTGCTAAGGAACTTTGGGAGACTTTGAAAGCAGTTTATGGCAATACTACTAACCTCTTAAGAATTTTTGAGGTAAAGAAAGCTCTAAATGAGCTTAAACAGGAAGATGTGGAGTTCACCAAACACTATGGATCATTCAGAGCTTTGTGGGCAGAGCTGGAGATGCTTAGACCAGCCTCCATTGATCCTCTCACTCTTCTTGAAAGGAGAGAGCAAGATAAGGTGTTTGGGCTGCTAATGACTTTGAACAATTCTTACACTGACTTGATAAAACATATTCTCAGGGAAGATAAGTTACCAAGTCTTGAGGATGTTTGTGCAAAGATACAAAAGGAACAGGGGTCACATGAACTCTTTGGGCACAAAAGTGAAATGGTGGTGGCGCATAAGGGTGTTTTCCGATCGGTTGCAGCTGACATCAAGAGGAAGAAGCAGCTGTGTGACCATTGCAAGAGATCTGGCCATAGCAAGAAGGAGTGCTGGGTGCTCCATCCAGAACTCAAGCCTAGTTGGTTTGTTGAGAGGACCAAGAAATCTTCAATCGGTCCTAGTTCTTCTAACATGGTTCATGTTGTAGGTTGCTCAAGCGCTTGTACTATGGAGCCGGTGAATGCTTCCTCCTCAACTATGGCCAACCAAACTGAATATGTGACAAAAGCTGATCTTGAAAATATTCTCAAAGCATTCAAGTCTGGTAATGTGTTGGGTAAAACTTATCATGTTTCTTTAAACACATCTATGGCTTCTAACTCCTTAATTGTAGACTCTGGTGCATCTCATCACATGATTAAAGACTTAGTTTTGCTAGATCATGTTGAACCTGCTTTAGGAAGTGTTGTAATTGCTAATGGAGTTAATGTACCAATTAAAGGAGTAGGGAACCTTAGGTTGTTTGATAAGGAATCTAAAGCCTTTTACATGCCTTCTTTTACATCCAACTTACTCTCTGTTAAAAAGGCTACTACTGATTTGAATTGTAAGGCTATCTTTGGTCCTAATGATTTTTACTTTCAGGATATTGAAACAAGTCAGAAATTTGGCCAAGGAACTACAAGGAATGACTTGTATGTGCTAGAAGATTTACCTGCCTTTTCATTACAACCGTGTGCAAATCATGTTGATATGACTCTAAATGCTGAATTGTGGCATGCTAGACTAGGACATCCACATTCTAGAGCTCTTGAATTGATTGTACCTGGAATAAAATTGATCAATAACATTTGTGAATCTTGTGTTCTTGGAAAGCATAGTAGAACTGTTTTTGAACAATCAACTCATGCTTATGATAATTGCTTTGATTTAGTACACTCTGATGTTTGGACATCTCCCTTTCCTTCTAGAGAAAATCAGAAGTATTTTGTTACCTTCATTGATGAAAAATCTAAATATACTTGGGTGACATTGCTTAATTCAAAGGATAGGATGTTTGATGCATTTCTTAACTTTCAGACATATGTTACTAACCAATATAATGCCAAGATAAAGATTTTCAGGACAGACAATGGAGGGGAATATACTAGTACCAAGTTTCAGCAACACTTAGCCACACATGGTATTGAACATCAAACAAGCTGTCCTTACACTCCACAACAAAATGGAGTAGCTGAGAGGAAGAACAGACATTTGATGGAAGTTGTGAGAACAATGATGTTCCACAAGAAGGTTCCTAAAAGATTTTGGGGAGATGCATTACTAGCTGCATGTTACTTAATCAATAGAACTCCAACTAAAGTTCTAGATGATTTGAGTCCTTTTGAGGTATTAAACAAAACTAAGCCAACTATTGATCATTTAAGAATTTTTGGATGTGTTTGTTTTGTTTTAGTACCAGGAGAACTTAGGAATAAGCTGGAACCAAAAAGCATCAAGGCTATGTTCCTAGGATACTCTCCTACTCAAAAAGGATACAAATGCTACAATCCATAGACTAGGAGGGTCCTGGTGTCTAGGGATGTCAAGTTTAATGAGAACAAAGGTTTTTATGAAGATGGAACTTGGGAAGAACTTAAAGACATCTCTACATCCAATTCTGATCAGGCTGAGAATCTAAGGAAAATTTTAGAGAACCTTGGCTTAGTTCAACCAACCGCTCCAGCACCTGTCCATGTACCTCAGCAACATGATTCAAGCCCGAGTACTAGCTGGCATGGTCCGGCTACATCCAACCAGGAGACGATCCCTGGTCATGACCTTGCATCTAGCTCATCCCGTCCATTCTCAGTTCCCGGGGCTGTCCATGATCCATCTACTGGTGCTAGTTCTTCCGGTTCATCAATGCCTTCTCCACCATCCAGTCCTCCTGAACATCCTCTTGACCGTGAGGGGGGAGAAGAGAGTACACATGCTCAAGATGATATTCTAGTTTCAGCATCAAAAAGGCCAAGGGATCAACCCAATCTTGTACAAGCCGCTTTGGAGGAAGAAACAAATCAACCTGTGGCACTCAGACGAAGTACAAGGCAGAGGTTCCCAGCTGAAAACTGGAAGAATACAAGGGTGTACTACAACCACAATGCAGTAGCAGATCATGATCAGGGAGTATGTTCTTTAATTAGTATTCCTACTAATCATGTTGCTTTCACTGTGAGTTTAGATAAAGAACAGATTCCTAAGAGCTATGAGGAGGCTATGGAGATTAAGGAATGGAGAGATGCCATTCAAGATGAGAAACAAGCTATGGAGAAGAATGGAACCTATGCCCCAGCCATTTTACCAAAAGGAAAAAAGGCTGTAAGTTCAAAATGGATATTCACCATTAAGTATAAAAGCAATGGTGAGATAGATAGGTATAAAGCTAGATTGGTGGCTAGAGGATTCACACAAACTTATGGTGAAGACTATAGGGATACCTTTGCTCCAGTAGCTAAACTTCACTCAGTTAATGTTGTTCTTTCTCTTGCTACTAACCTTTAATGGGATTTGTTCCAAATGGATGTTAAGAATGCTTTCTTACAAGGCGATCTAGAGGATGAAGTGTACATGACACCACCACCAGGTTTGGAAGATGAGGTTAATGGCGGCAACACTCTCAGACTAAGAAAGGCAATATATGGTCTTAAGCAATCTCCAAGAGCTTGGTATCATAAGCTGAATGTAACTCTAAGGGATAGAGGTTTCAAAAGATCTGAAGTTGAACACACTCTGTTTACACTTAAGAGTAAGGAAGGTATTGTGGTTATACTTATCTATGTGGATGATATAATCATATCAGGAAGTGATAAAGTTGGTATTGAATCAACTAAATCCTATTTGAAAAGTGTTTTTGATATTAAGGATCTAGGAGAATTGAAATATTTCTTAGGAATTGAAATATGTAGATTCAAGGAAGGTCTCTTTTTATCTCAAAGGAAATATATTGTGGATTTACTAACCTCCACAGGCATGTTTGAAGCTAAACCAGCTAAGACACCCGTTGAAGAAGGCTACAAAATAGAACCTGAGGGGGAGCTAGGAAATGACAAGTTTCATGATGCAAAATTGTATAGACAAGTGGTTGGTAAGCTTATTTACTTAACCATCACTAGACCTGACCTATGTTTTGCAGTAAATCAGGTATCTCAACATATGCAAGACCCAAAGACAAGGCATTGGGATATGATCATTCGCATTTTGAGATATCTGCAAGGAACTAAGGAACAAGGTATATGGATGGGATGTAATAAGAACACAGAGGTTGTAGGTTATTGTGATGCAGATTGGGCAGGAGACAGAGAAGATAGGAGAAGCACAACTGGCTATTGCACCTTCATAGGAGGTAATCTTGTAACTTGGAAGACTAAGAAGCAAAAGGTTGTGTCTTGTTCTAGTACAGAAGCTGAATACAGGGCTATGAGGAAGCTCACAACAGAATGCATCTGGTTGAAGCAACTCCTCTTTGACATCTTAGGCGAGAGCTTAGAATCACCAATCACTGTCCATTGTGATAATCAAGCTGCCATACACATTGCCTCTAACTCTGTGTTTCATGAGAGAACCAAGCATATTGAGGTTGACTGCCATAAGGTAAGGGAAGCTATTGGAAATGGTACAATTCTACCTTGCTACACAAGGAGTGAAGATCAGCTAGCTGATGTGTTTACCAAAGCTGTAACCTTGAAGACAGGCGGTTCCATCTACCCTAGACTTGGTTTGATGTCTCTTCCACACCAATGATCCCAACTTGGAGTGTTATACTCTTTTTCCCTAGAAAAGGTTTTGTCCCAATTGGGTTTTCCTTCTCTAGGTTTTTAATGAGGTAATGCTTCATGGTTGCAAGCTTAGGCATTCTCCATGTCTTAAGCTTGAGGGGGAGTGTTGGAATGAAGAAGAATGATGAATGCATCTAAGTTTGTATTGGCGACATCTCCATGTACTTGTCTTAGACTTGTGTAGGTTAATGATAAGTGTATCTCTGTATCCAAACAAGTCTAGAATAGGATTAGTATAAATAGATGTCTCTCACTCACTTTGTAAGTATGAAAATCATTTTCTCTAAAAATTCTAATAAGATCATTCTCTCTTTTCTCTCTAATCTCTTTCTCTCTCAATCTCTAATTCTCAAATTCTCTCAATCATCAAATCTTTCAGAAGAAGAGAAGAGAATAAGAAACCTAACCCTTCTCTAAATGTCTTTTATCCAAAAGGATGCACTTTCGAGACCAATGGGTAAATGATAAAGGCAACCACAATCTTCTTTCTCTCCCTTGTAATTTTTCATTACTACCACCATTCATTCCTCTTTATTGTCACTTATTCAACCAAGGTTCATGAGAACAATGGAAGAACACAAAGAAAACCATGTGTATTTGCTTTTACCCACTGGTCAAAAACAAAAATTCAAAATTCAAATCTATTATCCACTGGATGAAGCTATAATCCAGCGGTTACAAAAAAACGGCTGAGAATTCTGAAAAACGGTTTCTTGGAGATGAAAGATGAGAGATTGAGTTGAAGAATGGTATGAACAATTCTCAAGAAATAAAAGATCATAATCTCTCACAACTCAGCACCATTAGGTTTTGAGGATTATTCAATCTCAGAGTGAGTAGATTATAAAGATTTATTGCAAGAGTAGGAAATGAATTTGCTTGATTCAAAACCTTGCTCTGATAACATGTTAGAATTTGCGGAATTAAATAGAATTAAGAGAGTTTACAAAAGAGTTTGGTTGGAGATTTTGGGTAGAATGAAGAACAAGAGAATAAACTAAGAGAATGAGAGAATGGAGAATTTGTGAAGGATGAGTATATTTCCTTGATTGATTTATGGTGAGCATACAATGTATTTATAGCCAAAGAGTAGAGAATAAGACCAAGGCACTTCACCACATGGTGAAAGTGACAGCTCCTAACTGCTAGAAATTCAAATTGGTTAAGCCAACATGTGACTCTTCCTTCCCTCTTCAAACCCACGCCTAGGAGAGCTTCTAGAAGGTGTCTTGGGCTTGTTTGGACTTACTTAATTCAGGCCTTGTGCTGCAAAAGTGTGGACAGACCCTGAGTTTCACTTCATTATCTCAGCCTAATGCACAGACCTTGGACTTCTGATATGGGCTTGGGCTGGACAAACATTAGCCCAACTTTCTATAGGCTGGAAGGTCCTTTTGCAAGCCCATCTCTTCTGTCTTTATTTCTTCAGTCCAATACTCATTAAAAACCTTAGAATGGAAAACCCATTGGGACAAAACCATACTAAGGGAAAAAGAGTGTGGGCTCCATGATTAGGATAATCATTGGCTGGGAAGGTTGATGAGTCCAAGTTTTGGGAGGATGGACTCACATACCTTGAGACTTGCAGCCTTGGTGAGAATGTCTGCGAGTTGATCTGAGCTTCTTGTGTAGCACGGTAAGATTATGCCTTGCTCCACTACTTGTCTGACCTTGTGACAGTCAACTTCAATGTGTTTGCTTCTCTCATGAAACACATTGTTGGATGCTATGTGTATGGCTGCTTGATTGTCGCAATGCATGGTGATTGGTGTTGAGACTTCTATGTTTAGATCCTTGAGAAGGTTCTTGAGCCAAGTGAGTTCAGTGGTCAGCTTTCTCATGGCACGATATTCAGCTTCAGCACTTGAGCAGGAGACCACTTTTTGCTTCTTTGTCTTCCAAGTGACTAGATTGCCTCCAATGAATGTGCAATAGCCGGTTGTTGATCTTCTGTCATTTTTGTCTCCAGCCCAATCAGCATCACAATATCCTATAATCTCTGAGCTCCCATTGCATCCCATCCAAATGCCTTGATCATGGGTTCCTTTGAGGTACCTCAAGATCCGGTCCACCATATTCCAGTGGTGCAATTTTGGAGCTTGCATATGTTGGCTGACCTGATTCACAGCAAAACACAAGTCAGGTCTAGTAATGGTTAAATAGATTAACTTACCAACCATCTTCCTATAGAGTTTGGTTTCTTCAAACGGTTCATCTCCAAGCTCCTATTGGACAGTGCATGATCAAAGGCAGCTTAGTCTAAGGTTGATAAGCACTCGGGTCGCATGATAAGGAAGGGAGAGTCTAGTATGATAAGTTGTGATGATAAGGAAGCATATTTGATAAGTTTCCTTTTAAACGGTCATATTTGTACTCTTGCTTATCCCTAACCTAGATGACCTAGGAGCTCTCTATTTAAGGCTATGCAGCCTCCTTGTAATCGATGCACTAATAATAATATGAATCTACTTATATACTTTCATGGCTAAACTCTCTATTCTCTACATATTCTTAATGTTCATACTAAGAAATCTCTCTTGAATCCTTTTAAAGTTTAACATGGTATCAGAGCAGGTGTTAATCTTCTCTTAAAGCTTCCGCAATCCTTCATTTCTCTCTTTCGTTTCCTCAGTTTTCAAATCGTGTTGTTGCATCTCTCAAAACGCTTTCCTTTAGATAACTATGGCTGAGTCTATCTTCTCTAAGATTTAGCTCCTCAGAACCTTGTGTGATGAGTTGAAGAAGGCTAGGTGTTGTTATCTTTTGTGTTAAGTTGTTTAGTGAGTTTTGCGTGTTGTTCCTCCATTGTTGTACGGATCTCTCTTCTGGGTTTCATTCTCCAGTAATCAAGGCCGCTCTTTTCATCATCCAAAAGTGTGAAAGAAGCAAGCTGTAGCCTATTCGTGGTCTTTAAGGCACAAGGAAAGGCTTTCTACATCAAAAGGGTTTGTGTCCGTACTCGTCTTCTTCGTGCATCCGCGAACCAGTGTCCGTACACCCTCGTTTTTCTCCAAAAAGATAGCTCCTTTGGTGGCAAGTCAAGCTAGTCTCATCTCTATTGAAAATCAAGAACAAGTTTCAAGAGATTGAAGATTAGTATTTAGGCGATTAGGAGAATGAGGAAAACATTTTGTTTCTTATTACTTGCTTGAATTACATTATGACAATTACATAGATTAAATAGATAGATTAGAAGGAATATCCAAAGTATCTACTAAAGCATCTAGGAGGCGTGGCATGGTGAGCTGGAGCTGACCGTTGGTGCTACCAAGTGTGGCCTTATCCAGTCCGCTTCTAGAACCTTTCTCCCCTTGAGTCTTCATAAATACTCCTTAATTCCAACACTCCCCCTCAAGTTTGACCATGGATGAATGGTTAAACTTGGATATCATGAGAAACCACCTCATTAAAAACCTTAGAATGCAAAACCCAGTGGAACAAAAGCATTCTAAGGGAAAAAGAGTATGGTTCTCATGATAAGGAGAGACTAAGGGCTTGGAATTTCCATGAGTCCAAGCTTTGGTAGAATGAACTCACAGACTTTCAGGCTGGCTGCCTTTGTAAATATATCTGCCAATTGCTCAGAACTTCTTGTAAACCATGGTAGTATAACTCCTTTCTCCACAGCTTCCCTGACCTTGTGGCAATCTACTTCAATGTGCTTAGTCCTCTCATGGAATACCGAGTTGGAGGCTATATGGATGGCTGCTTGATTGTCACAGTGCATTGTGATGGGAGTCTTGACTTCAATTCCTAAGTCTTGGAGAAGAGCTTTGAGCCATATTGATTCGGTAGTCAGCTTCCTCATTGCCCTGTATTCAGCTTCAGCACTTGAACATGACACAACCTTTTGCTTCTTGGTTTTCCATGTAACAAGATTTCCTCCAATAAAAGTGCAATATCCAGTAGTAGACTTCCTATCTTGTCTATCTCCAGCCCAATCAGCATCACAGTATCCCACAATCTCAGTGTTCCTATTGTTCCCCATCCAAATCCCTTGAGCATGAGTCCCTTTGAGGTATCTCAGGATCCGGTCTATCATCCTCCAATGGCACATCTTAGGCGCTTGCATATGCTGACTTACCTGATTCACAACAAAGCACAAATCAGGTCTGGTGATAGTAAGATAAATTAACTTACCAACTAATCTTCTATAGAGTTTGGCATCCTCAAAGACGTCTTCTTCCTGCTCCCCCTGAGTTCCAACTTTATAACCCTCTTCTAATGGGGTCTTAGCTTCCTTAGCTTGTAGCATTTCCTGCATCTGTTAGTAAATCAAGAATATACTTCCTCTGAGAAATAAACAAACCATCATTAGTCCTGCACACCTCAATTCCAAGAAAATATTTGAGTTCTCCAAGGTCTTTGATGTCAAAAACAGATTTCAAGTATTCTTTAGTAGAAAGGATTCCTACCTTGTCATTCCCTGAGATGATAATATCATCTACATATATGAGAATAACAACTATACCTGCTTGGCTCTGAAGTGTGATTCCTTTTTCAGCAAGAAAGTGTTTGAATGCATGACTCATGTACTCCCCACCATTATTATTGGACAGTGCGTTACTAAAGGCAGCTCAGTCTAGTGTGATAAGCACTCTGGTCACTTGATAAGGAAGGGAGAGTCTCACATGATAAGATGAGAAGATAAGGAAGCATGTATGTTGATAAGTTCAGTTGTAACGGTCCTATATGTACTCTTACTTATCCCTAGCCTAGGCGACCTAGGAGTCTTTCTATTTAAGGCTATGCAGCCTCCTTGTAATCGCACACTCTAATATACTAAGATTCTATTCTATTCCTCTTATAGCTAAACTCTCTATTCTCTATATGTTCTTGATGTTTATACTCTAATCTATTCAAAACTTCTCCTTAATCTTTCCTAAACTAACATGGTATCAGAGCAGGATATGATTCTCACATAGTTTCCGCATTCTTAAACTCATTCCTTCTCTTCTACTCTTTATATTTCTGTCTTCTCTGAGATCCAGGATCCTCAGAACCATGGGTGATGAGTTGAAGAAGACTAGGCATGGTTATCTCTCGCATTTAAGTTGTTTTCAAGTTTAGCCAGCTCTTTCCACCATTGTTGTACGGACACATTTCTGGATAGTGCATTCTTAGTGTCAAAATAGCTGCTTTCTGTGTTGGGGTAGTAAAAGGAGTAAGCTTGAACTCATTCATGGCCTAAGTAATACAAAGGGAGTTGTTTAGAGCTAAGTGGGTGTGTGTCCGTGCTCATCTTCTTCGACCAAACCCGAACCAGAGTCCGTACACTTCACCAAATCTGTCTAAAGATAGCTCATTTATCCTAAAGGAAGGTCATTTCCAGATTACCAAAGAACGGCTTGAGGTCTTAGAAGGGTAGAGTTGCATCCTGAGCTTAAACCTTCTTAAACCTTGTGCACCCTGTTTTCTCAAACCCTCGTGTCCTCTGTTTCTGGGTTCACCTCTTTTCATTGCCTCATAAATCCTAACCCTTTCAAGATGGAAAACACACGGCCCATGGTCATTCCAGTCACCCTCAAAGGCCTTAACTACCTTCTCTGGTCTAGAATGGTAAAGACTACTCTCGGTGGCCGAGGACTTGGAATGCATCTCCTTCTTGATGAAGCTCCACCTAAGGCGTTTCAACAGGAGGATGGACAGGAGATTATGATTGTGGATGAAGAAAAATGGATTCAAGAGGATCAGTTTGTTCTGTCTATCATTCAAAGTTCATTGGATGGACCTATCTTGGAGGCATACTCGTATTGTGAAAGTGCTAGGGAGCTATGGGAAACACTCAAGAAGGTTTACGGCAACACTACAAATTTAAGTAGGGTGTTTGAAGTGAAGAGAGCAATCAACAACCTTCACCAAGAGGACTTGGAGTTTACAGCTCATTTTGGCAAGTTTCGCTCCTTGTGGGCTGAGCTTGAAATGTTGAGACCAAACTCAACTGATCCAGAGGTTCTTCTTGCAAGACGTGAACAAGACAAGGTCTTTGGTCTCCTTCTCACCCTGAATCCTATGTACAATGACTTGATCAAGCACCTCCTGAGATCAGATAAGCTTCCATCCCTAGAAGAAGTTTGCGCTTACATCCAGAGGGAACAAGGCTCTCATGGTCTTCTAAGTGGAAAGGGGGAGCTTTTGACAGGAAACAAAGGTGTCTACTTCAAGCAAGATGACAGAAGGGGGTCGTTCTGTGAGCACTGCAAGAGGAAGGGCCATACTAAGGAAAAATGCTGGATTCTCCACCCACACCTCAAGCCATCCAAGGTCAGAGATGTCCGAGCCAATATCACCAAGGCTAAAGCTGACCAGGGAACATCCTCACGCAATCCAGAGGAAGATGGAATGGCGGTGATCAATGCTCAAGCTGCACAAGTAGCCGGTCAAGATCAAGTGGTGAAGCGGTCAGAACTGGATGCTCTTATCAAAGCCCTGAAAGAAAGCTATGGTAATGGTATGGGGTTCTCTTTTCATGCTACTGCTCATACTATAAAACTGGATGAAAGACCATTAGTGATTGATTCTGGAGCATCCCATCATATGATTAGCAATATTGAACTGATTAAGGACTTAGAACCTGCTAAGGGTCATGTTGTCATTGCAAATTGGGATAGAATTCCAATTAAAGGGGTAGGAAACTTAGAACTATTTGATAGAAAGACTAGAGCTTTCTTCATGCCTGATTTCACCTCTAATTTAGTTTCTGTTCATAAGGCCACAAATGACTTGGATTGCAATGTTATCTTCACTCCTAATGATGTACATTTTCAGGATATTAAGACAAGCAAGTTGCTTTGGAAAGGAAGAACTAAGGATGGTCTTTATCTGCTGGGAAATGATCAACCTTTAGCTTCTGTTTTATGTTCTTTAAATTCTGCTCCTGCTTATGCTAATAATGTGTTATGGCACGCTAGACTAGGACACCCTCACTCTCGGCCTTTAGGCTTAATGTTACCTAATGTTGTGTTTAAAAATGATAATTGTGAGGCATGTATCTTAGGTAAACATTGCAAGTCTATTTTCACTAAGTCTGGAACCGTTTATGAAAAGTGTTTTGATCTTGTGCATTCAGATGTGTGGACTGCTCCTTGCTTATCTAGAGAGAATCAGAAATATTTCATTACTTTCATAGATGAGAAATCCAAATACACCTGGATAACCTTAATGCAATCAAAGGATAGAGCTTTAGAGGCCTTTGTGAACTTTCAAAATTATATTACTAACCACTTCAATGCAAAGATTAAAATCTTTAGAACAGACAATGGTGGAGAGTATACAAGTCATGCCTTCAGAGATCATCTCAATAAGCACGAAATTCTCCATCAAACGAGTTGTCCCTACACACCCCAACAGAATGGTGTGGCTGAGAGAAAGAATCGTCACCTGATGGAAGTAGCCAGGGCAATGATGTTTCATACAAAGGTTCCTAAGAGGTTTTGGGGAGATGCTGTCCTTACCGCATGTTATCTTATTAACAGGACTCCTACCCGAGTCCTCAATGATCTCTCCCCATTTGAGGTATTAAACGCTCTTAAACCTTCTCTAACCCACTTGAGAGTGTTTGGTTGCCTGTGCTTTGTTTTGATTCCAGGGGAGAACCGAACCAAGCTTGACGCTAAGAGTACACGGTCCATGTTCATTGGGTATTCTACTATCCAAAGAGGCTACAAGTGCTATGACCCTGAAGCTAGGAAGGTTTTGGTGTCTCGTGATGTTAAGTTTATTGAGAACACTGGCTACTATAGTGACCAAAAGTGGGATAACTTGGTTGATCTTGCTGGTTCCTCCCTAGACCGGGCCACTAGCCTTCGGAATATCTTTGATCATCTTGGCATACCTTCACCATCCCAACCCTGGTTCTACCGGTGTTCCATGTCCTCAACCTAGTTCATGTCCTGTTCCTGGCTTGGCTCCTGTTCAACCAGCTGTTCCGCACGAAATTACCTCGACCTGGTCAGAACCTAGCTCACCCGGAGGTGGTCCAACATTGTCCCAGACAGGACCAAGCTTGCCGCAGCAAGACCTTAACTCTTCCCGGCCAGACATTGATCGTGAGGGGGGACATCTTGAAGAAGACAGTGATCAAGAGAGGACTGGCTCTTCTTCTGAGGGTCACGATCAAAGGCAAGAGCGGGAAGAAGAACCATCAGGGACAGCTCAACCTCTAAGGAGAAGCACAAGACTCAGGAAGGATCCATCAAACTGGGTGAATACAAGGGTCTATTACAATGCAAATGCGGTTGCTCATCCCTCTCAAGTTGTTTGCTCATTTGCTTCATTCCCTGAAGATCACAAGACCTTTATTAGCAGCCTGGATCAGGGACACATTCCAACATCCTATGAAGAGGCTAAGGAACTCAAAGTCTGGAGAGATACTATAAGTGATGAGACAGAGGCCATGGAAAGGAATCACACATGGGATGAAGCCGTGTTACCCAAGGGAAAGAAGGCAGTGAGCTCAAAGTGGGTATTTACGATCAAATACAAGAGTAATGGAGATGTGGAAAGATATAAGGCCAGGTTGGTCGCAAGAGGCTTCACTCAGACCTATGGAGAAGATTTTGGTGATACCTTTGCCCCTGTAGCAAAACTCCATACCGTGAGGATTGTCCTATCCTTAGCAACAAATCTGGATTGGGAATTGTGGCAGATGGATGTAAAGAATGCCTTATTGCAAGGAGAGCTAGAGGAAGAGGTGTACATGCGGCCACCTCCAGGTCTAGAAGGGATTGTTCAACCAGGCAAGGTCTTGAGATTGAGAAAGGCTATTTATGGATTAAAACAATCACCTAGGGCCTGGTATCACAAGTTAAGCATGACACTAAGGGACAGAGGATTCAGGAAATCAGAAGCTGATCACACTTTGTTCACATTTCCTAGCCGGTCAGGTATCATAGTTGTGTTGGTCTATGTGGATGATATCATTATCACAGGTGATGATAGGGAAGGGATCAAGGAAACCAAAGCCTACCTTAAGTCCATCTTTGACATTAAAGATTTAGGCTTGCTTAAGTATTTCCTAGGGATTGAGATATGTCGCTCTAAAGAGGGACTATTCTTATCTCAAAGGAAATACACACTTGACCTTTTGTCTGAAACAGGAAAGCTAGATGCAAAACCGGTGACCACACCTCTAGAGGACAGTTACAAAGCTATCAATGAGGGGGAGCTTGAAGATCAACCATTCAATAATCCGCAACTCTACAGAAGACTAGTAGGTAAGTTAATCTATTTAACTCTTACTATACCAGATCTTTGCTTTTTTGTGAATCAGGTTAGCCAGCATATGCAAGAGCCGAAGGTCCATCATTGGAACATGCTGGAGAGAATTCTTAGATACTTGAGAGGAACTTCTGAGCAAGGAATCTGGATGGGAGCTAATGGAAGCTCAGAAATAGTGGGATACTGTGATGCTGACTGGGCTGGTGATAAAGAAGACAGGAGGTCTACCACAGGCTACTGTACCTTTGTTGGTGGAAACTTGGTCACATGGAAGACAAAGAAGCAGAAGATTGTGTCTTGTTCAAGCGCAGAGGCTGAATATCGTGCAATGAAGAAGCTCACCAATGAGTTAACATGGATCAAGGCTATTCTGAAGGACTTGGGTGTAGAAACAGTTAGACCAATGACCATGCATTGCGACAACCAAGCAGCCATTCACATAGCATCCAATTCTGTATTCCACGAGAGAACTAAACACATAGAAGTTGACTGTCACAAGGTGAGGCAAGCAGTGGAGCAAGGAGTAGTCTTACCATGCTACACCAGAAGTATGGATCAACTTGCGGATATCTTCACCAAGGCAATAACTTCTAAGGTATATGAGTCCATTCTACCTAGGCTTGGACTCTTTGATATGTCTTATCCATGAATCCTCTAATCATAAGCAATCATACTCTTTTTCCCTTATGGTGCTTTTGTCCCACTGGGTTTTACATCATAAGGTTTTTAATGAGGTGGTTGTTTATGATTTCCAAGCTAAGTTCTTCATCAGAATTTAGCTTAAGGGGGAGTATTGGACAGTGCGTTACTAAAGGCAGCTCAGTCTAGTGTGATAAGCACTCTGGTCACTTGATAAGGAAGGGAGAGTCTCACATGATAAGATGAGAAGATAAGGAAGCATGTATGTTGATAAGTTCAGTTGTAACGGTCCTATATGTACTCTTACTTATCCCTAGCCTAGGCGACCTAGGAGTCTTTCTATTTAAGGCTATGCAGCCTCCTTGTAATCGCACACTCTAATATACTAAGATTCTATTCTATTCCTCTTATAGCTAAACTCTCTATTCTCTATATGTTCTTGATGTTTATACTCTAATCTATTCAAAACTTCTCCTTAATCTTTCCTAAACTAACAATTATCTGACCTTAAACATTTGATTTGAACATTATATTGGTTAGAAATGTGAGATTGAAGGTTCTTAAACGCTTCTAAGACCCTATCCTTAGATGGAAGCAAGGTGATCCAAGTGTATTTTGATTTCTCATCTATAAAAGTAACAAAGTATTTATGATTATCTCTTGATTCACATGGTGATGTCCAAACATCAGAATGAATAAGTTCAAAACATTCATTGTAAATCGTTTTAGATAAGGGAAATACATTCCTACAATGTTTACCAAGGATACATGCTTCACATGAGTTGCTATTAAAAGATATCTTAGGAAATAGAAGTTCTAAAGCTTTCAAGTGAAGATGTCCTAGTCTAGCATGCCATAAACATGACTAGAAACATTAAGACTAGAAGCATTATTAATCGAACTATTAGAAGCTAATGATAAAGGCTGGAGATCTTCAAGCACATATAGATCATTCTTGGTTCCTCCTCTGCCAAGAACTCGCTTGGTTTCAATATCCTGAAAGAAGAAGTCATTAGGCCCAAAAGTAGCATAGCAATTAAGATCAGTGGTTGTTCTTTTCACAGATAACAGGTTTGAAGTAAATGATGGCATAAAGAAAGCTTTTGACTCTTTTCCAAACAACCTAAGCTTTCCAATTCCCTTAATAGGTATTTGTTCTCCATTAGCTATCATCACATTCCCTAAAACCGGTTCTATATCACTAATCAACCTAGAATCACTAATCATATGGTGAGAAGCTCCTGAATCAACTATCAATGGTTTTAAAACATTCAAACTATCACCAGAGCTTTTAAATGAGGCAGTATAAGTGTGACCAGAAATACCAGACTCCTTAAGAGCTTTGATGAGCGCTTCAAGGTCTGACTTGGTCACCACATCGTTCTGAGCTGAGACTGCTGGAATCCTTTCATCTGGTAAGCTGTTGTGATAGGAATTAGTCTGGCTGGAACTTCCTCTATTAAGACTGATTTGGTTTGCACTGAACTGTGTCCCTTCATGATTCGGCCTCGGTTGTTTGATTAGTGGTAGACTTGGTTGATTAATACTTCCTTGTGAACTACTTTGAAAACCGCTTCCTTGAGAAATGGATGGAGCAATAAGTGATGAGGTTTCCTGAGAGATGTGAACCTTTGGGTCTTTCCACCAGCTCGGCTTCAAATGAGGATGAATTAACCAACACTTATCCTTAGTGTGTCCTCTTCGTTTGCAATGATCACAGGCTAATCCTTTCTATTGAGCAAGGCAATGACTTGAGCATCACGGCTTGTCATCATATTAAGCAAGGCATTGACTTGGGAATCACGGCTTAGGCTGTGCAGTTCAAGAATCGCCAGGTCCAGTGATTTGCAGCCCACTCTGAATTAATCTCATATGGCCTTGGTCCGCTTAGGAAAAGTTGTGACAATAAGGAAAGCTTCTAGAAGGAGAGTGAGGCTGCAAATGGAGTCACGGGTGGAGAAGACCGTTGCTGAGCAGTCACTTTCACACCTTGGGCCTGCTCCCATGTCACTTTCCTATTTGAATTTCTCTATGTAATCCTCTGCCTATATTAAGGTCGAATCCCATATTGTAAGAGATACACTTTTAGCAATAAACTCTTCACTTTATTCTTCCTGTCTTCTCCCTCATTCTTCTTGTCGAGCTTCACCATGAAACTCATCTAATCTCTCCTCTTACTTCCGCAAATTCAACATGGTATCAGAGCAATCTTGATCCATAATCTCCTTTATACTCCTTCATACTCTTTAACACTCCTTCATACTCTTTAACACTCTTTAACACTCCTTCACCTCACGCCATTAGCCTCCTTACTCAAGAACACTCAAATTCTGGGCTCATCCGCTATTGACCAGTGGTTAATAGCAAAGTTTCTCCAAAATCTTCCCTAACTCACTTCGAATTCTCTCTAGGTGTGTAACATACATACCGACTCTTCAAATAAACTTTCCTTATCTTACTCACTCTGAGATTGTAACAATCCTCAAACATCCATTTGGTGTTGAGTTGTGAGAAGATAGGACTGGTTATTTCTTGAGATTATCCACCATTCTGTTCAATTCATCTCTCCATCTTCATCCTCCTTCAAACCGTTTTCTTAAAAACCCAGCCATCTCTCTTTAACCGCTGGACAATAGTATTAACCAGTGGTCCATAATCTTGAAATTTGAAATCCAGAAAGAACCGCCATGGAGAGCAACAAACAACTCGTCATTCCCATCATCTTGAAGGGACAAACTACTTGCTGTGGTCTAGGACAGCAAGGACCGCGTTGTGCAGCCGCGGACTTTGGGAGCATACTCACAAAACTCTTGCCCCAAAGGAAGACTCCACAAATGAAGAAGAAACGGTTGCTCTAGCTGAAGAAACCAAATGGTTTCAAGAAGACCAAACCGTGTTGGCCATACTCCAAAGCTCCCTTGAAGTTTCCATCCTTGAAGCCTATTCCTATTGTGAAACCGCAAGGGATCTCTGGGAAACTCTCAAGAATGTGTATGGCAATGTGTCTAACTTGACTCGGGTATTTGAAATAAAGAGGTCCCTCACCACACTTAGCCAAGAAGATGGAGACTTCACTAAACACCTTGGCAAGTACCAAGCACTTTGGGCAGAACTAGAAGCCCTCAGGCCCAACACCATGGACCAAGCGGTCCTACTTGAGAGAAAAGAACAAGACCGTGTGTTTGGTCTCCTGCTTACCTTAAACTCCATGTATAATGACCTAATCAAGCACCTCCTCAGGTCAGACAAGCTCCCAAGCTTCGATGAAGGAAGAGGTGAACTCCCTACAGCCAACAAGGTCATGTTCAGAAACGAAGATAAGCGAGCATGGATATGTGACCACTGCAAAAGAAAGGGACACAACAAAGGGCAGTGCTGGATTCTCCATCCCCACCTCAGACCAAGCACACCAAGGCCACCTACCAATCGCTTTCAAGGAGGGTCCAAGGCAAACCTTGGCCAGATAACACCCAATGAACCGGGACAAGCTGGTCCATCAAGAAGATATGAAGATGGGGCTGCTATGACCGCCAGTGTTAAAAACTCCTCTACACCATCTCCAAATGATGTAATGAGAAGATCGGACCTAGATGTCATTCTCCAATCCATTGCTTCCCTCAAGGAGTCTGGTATCTCTCTCTACTCTCATAGACCTAGTCAGGCTTTAGTTGTTGACTCAGGAGCTTCACACCACATGATTAGCAATCCTGATCTATTAAGCAATCTAGAACCGGCTCTAGGTAATGTAGAGATAGCTAATGGAACAAGAATACCGGTCAAAGGAATAGGCAACCTTAAGCTATTTGATAAAGAATCCAAAGCTCTATTTATGCCTAGCTTTACTTCTAACTTATTATCAGTGAAAAAGGCTACTACTGACCTAAATTGTTATGCCATATTCAGTCCTAACAATGTTCACTTTCAGGATATTGAGAGCATGAGACTGCTTGGGAGAGGAGTAGCCAAAGATGATCTATATATCCTGGAAGACACTTCTCTTAGTAGTTCACCACCTGTTTCTTTTAATTCATGTTTTTCGGTTAAGCTTGATGCAATGTGGCATGCTAGGTTAGGTCACCCTCATTTTCGTGCACTAAAGCTTATGCTACCCAATGTTTCTTTTGAGAATTCTAGTTGTGAAGCTTGTATTCTAGGGAAACATTGCAAATCCGTTTTTCCTAAATCTACCACCATCTATGAAAAATGTTTTGATCTAATCCACTCAGATGTTTGGACCTCACCTTGCATATCTAGAGATAACAACAAATACTTTGTGACCTTTATAGATGAGAAGTCCAAATACACATGGCTCACCTTACTACCATCTAAAGATCGTGTGTTTGAGGCATTTACAAAATTTCAAAACTATGTTACTAACCATTATCAAGCTAATATTAAAATTTTGAGAACAGATAATGGAGGTGAATATATTAGCCATCAATTCAAGGAACACCTCTCTAAACATGGAATTTTGCACCAGACTTCTTGCCCATACAATCCACAGCAGAATGGCGTGGCCGAGAGAAAGAATAGGCATCTCATGGAGGTGGCCCGTTCCATGATGTTCCACACTAGTGTACCTAAACGTTTTTGGGGAGATGCGGTCATGACCGCTTGCTATTTAATCAACCGCATACCCACCAGGATCTTGGATGATCAATCACCGTTTCAGGTACTTAACAAAACTCCACCAGTGGTTGATCACCTTAGGGTATTTGGATGTGTGTGCTTTGTGTTGATTCCAGGAGAGCTAAGGAACAAGCTGGAAGCCAAAAGCACACGGTGTATCTTCATTGGGTATTCATCAAGTCAGAAAGGGTACAAGTGTTTTGACCCAACCACCAACAGAACCATGGTCTCCAGGGACGTAAGGTTCTTAGAGGAACAAGGATATCATGACAAACAGGACTGGGCCAGCCTGAAAGACCTTGCTAAGCCTTCCGATCAGGCAGCTAGCCTCCGGTTCCTCCTAGATCATCTGGACCATTATAGATCTACCCCACCATCAGGACAACACCCGCAGCCTTCACCTCCATCCGACCACACTCCTGCCGTGTCTAGCCATGAAGAGACCTCAGATTCACCAACTCCACATGTCGTGACTCACCCGGATCCTCCACAAGAGGACGGTCAGACCGTGGAGGCAGATGGAGAAGCTGGTCCACCAGCCCTTAGGCGAAGTACTAGACTGAGAAGAGATCCATCAAACTGGATCAACACCAGGGTGTACTATAATGCTCATGCCGTGGCCCATCCAGTTCAGGCAACATGCTCTCTTGCCCTTGTCCCATCTGATCATCAGGCCTTCCTTGGCAAAATTGAGAAAGACACCATTCCTTCGTCCTATGAGGAAGCCAAGCAACTAAAGGTTTGGCGAGATGCTGTTGCTGATGAAGTAGGGGCCATGGAACGAAACCACACATGGGACGAAACTATTCTACCTAAAGGCAAACGTGCGGTCAGTTCCAAGTGGGTGTTCACTATCAAGTACCAGAGTAATGGAGATATAGAACGCTATAAGGCAAGACTGGTCGCTCGTGGGTTCACTCAAACATACGGCCAGGACTATGGTGACACATTTGCACCGGTAGCTAAGCTCCCAACAGTGAGGGTTGTCCTCTCCCTAGCCACCAACTTGTCCTGGGATTTATGGCAAATGGACGTCCGCAATACTTTCCTTCAGGGGGAGCTTGAAGATGAAGTTTATATGACACCACCCCCTGGCCTTGATAACATTGTGGCACCCGGCAAGGTTCTTCGGTTGAGAAAAGCCATTTATGGCCTTAAACAGTCTCCCAGGGCTTGGTATCACAAGCTTAGCTTTACCCTTAGGGATCATGGCTTCAGACGATCTGAGGCTGATCACACATTGTTCACCCTCCAAAATGACCAAGGTATAGTTGTTGTCCTCATCTATGTAGATGATCTTATCATCTCCGGGGACAACCAGGTTGGTATTCAACATACTAAATCCTTTCTCAAATCCACCTTTGATATCAAAGACTTAGGGGAACTAAAGTATTTTCTTGGAATTGAAGTATGCCGCTCCTTGACAGGCCTTTTTCTTTCCCAACGAAAATACATTACTGATCTTCTCACTGAGACAGGTTATCTAGACGCCAAACCAGCCAAGTCACCTGTAGCAGATGACTACAAGGTCATTCGAGAGGGGGAGAATGCAGCTGAACTCTATGAAGATGTTGCACAATACAGACGGCTTGTAGGTAAGTTAATATACCTGACTATCACCAGACCTGATCTATGCTTTGCTGTGAATCAGGTCAGTCAGCACATGAAGACTCCTACAAAACATGACTGGAACATGGTTGAGAGGATCTTGCGGTACCTTAAAGGAAGCTTAGACCGTGGCATCTGGATGGGCAAGAACCAGGACACAGAAATAGTTGGGTACTGTGACGCAGACTGGGCTGGAGATAGAGTTGATAGGAAGTCCACAACCGGATATTGCACCTTCATAGGAGGCAACTTGGTCACTTGGAAGACCAAGAAGCAGAAAGTGGTGGCATGCTCAACAGCTGAAGCAGAGTACCGTGCAATGAGGAAATTAACAAATGAATTGACATGGCTGAAGGCACTCCTCAAGGATCTCAACATTGATCAAGACACTCCAATTACTATGCACTGTGACAACCAAGCAGCCATCCACATTGCAACCAACTCAGTCTTCCATGAAAGAACCAAGCACATAGAGGTGGATTGCCACAAAGTCAGGGAAAAGATTGAAGAAGGAGTGATCCTTCCTTGTTACACAAGGAGTGAAGACCAATTGGCTGACATCTTCACCAAGGCTGCCAGCTCCAAAGTTTGCTCTCACATATACAGCAAGCTTGGGCTGATAGACCTTCCACAGCCGTGATCTAACCTTCCCTAATCCATAAACATCATACTCTTATTCCCTCATCATAGTTTTCTCCCACAGTGGTTTTTCTATGATGAGGTTTTTAATGAGGTGGTGCCTTATGGATTTCCAAGCTTAGCCTCTCCAATGCTAAGCTTGAGGGGGAGTATTGAGCAAGGCAATGACTTGAGCATCACGGCTTGTCATCATATTAAGCAAGGCATTGACTTGGGAATCACGGCTTAGGCTGTGCAGTTCAAGAATCGCCAGGTCCAGTGATGTGCAGCCCACTCTGAATTAATCTCATATGGCCTTGGTCCGCTTAGGAAAAGTTGTGACAATAAGGAAAGCTTCTAGAAGGAGAGTGAGGCTGCAAATGGAGTCACGGGTGGAGAAGACCGTTGCTGATCAGTCACTTTCACACCTTGGGCCTGCTCCCATGTCACTTTCCTATTTGAATTTCTCTATGTAATCCTCTGCCTATATTAAGGTCGAATCCCATATTGTAAGAGATACACTTTTAGCAATAAACTCTTCACTTTATTCTTCCTGTCTTCTCCCTCATTCTTCTTGTCGAGCTTCACCATGAAACTCATCTAATCTCTCCTCTTACTTCCGCAAATTCAACACTTTCTTGACCTCCGGTTTGTGCCACACCTTGTGGGCAGTAACAATATCTCCTTTGTTTCCAAATAGACCTTGGGATCCTTGTTCTTTCTGAATTTTAGCACACACATCTTCAAGGCTTGGTAATCTATCTTCCCGGAGAAAATGTTTAATGAGATCAGTGTAGCTTGGGTTTAGTGTCATGAGCAAGCCAAAGACCTTATCTTGCTCTCTCCTTTCATTAAGAGTGATAGGATCAATGGTACTTGGCCTTAACATTTCAACCTCTGCCCATAAAGCCCTGAACTTGCCATAATGCTTAGTAAACTCCATATCCTCTTGATGGAGTTCATTTAAAGCTTTCTTCACCTCAAATAACTGCATGAGGTTGGATGTGTTTCCATACACATTTTTGAGGGTTTCCTGTTGGAATGAAGAAGAATGATGAATGCATCTAAGTGTGTATTGGCGACATCTCCATGTACTTGTCATAGACTTGTGCAGGTTAATGATAAGTGTATCTCTGTATCCAAACAAGTCTAGAATAGGATTAGTATAAATAGATGTCTCTCACTCACTTTGTAAGTAGAAAAATCACTTTTTCTAAAAATTCTAATAAGATCATTCTCTCTTTTCTCTCTAATCTCTTTCTCTCTCAATCTCTAATTCTCAAATTCTCTCAATCATCAAATCTTTCATGGTATCAGAGCCAGGTTTGATCAATCTGGTGCTTAAAATTTCGCATTCTTCTTCAACAAGTAATCGAATTTTCTTTTGTTACAAGTAATCGGATTTCGCGATTCAAATTCAATCCATATTCACTGCGTCCAATCTGCAAGATCTTGAAGGTTTTGATTAGATTGTTCATCAAGATCATCTCATCGGCGAATCCTGTTGATTTCCCCGTTGAAATCTTTGATTTTGGTTGAGTAAATCAAAAGTTACGATCGATTCTTGCTCACGGTGGTTCGCGGTTGTTCATCGTCAGAAAACTCGACTGTTGATCGGTTTTTTTCGTCAAGTATTCATCAAGTCTTCATCCTCGACGGTTCTCCGGCGAAATCTGTGACGATCCACGGTGATTTCATCGAATTTGATCATTGGAATCAAAAGTTATCAGTTTACCCGCCACAGGTGGTTACGCGATCACTCCGCCGCGAAACTCCAGAATTCAATCTTCGATTTCTTCTTCAATTCTTCATCAAATCTGGTGATTCCAAAGCCAATTCTCATTAAAATTGATTCAAGATGATGAATCGGGAGGTCCGCTCAGCTCAATCTCAATATTTGTGATCATTCTCACTGATTTTCTGAAATCGGACCATCTTCGCACATCCTTGGGTATTTGGTTTCGATCTTCAGTTTTCTCTCAATCTTTTTCGAATCCTGCATGATCCAATCTTAGTTTAGGATCTTGAGAAGAAGTTCTGGAGATTTGATTGCAATTCACTGGTTTTTAATCCTCATTAGTCGATTTCTTGCTAGTGAAGAAAGTTCAATTTCAAAATCAGAAAAGGCGGGAATTTTAGAATTGTTGTTTTTCTTGGTCTTCAAGATTGGTTTTGCTTCAGGATCATCTGGTGAAGTAGTTTAGGTCTGTGGACAAGTTTTAAAGGATAGGCAGAAGGTTATCTGATTGATCCTGGTTTCTTGTCAAGCGTTTGTTTGGACTTTGTGTGGTCTTCTTGCGTGTGTGGCGTGGTTTGGTTGTTTGTGATTGTGCAGGCTTAAGATCGATTCTAATGGAGCTGCATCCACAAATGAAGGCTCCTATCATGCTCCAAGGAGCAAATTACTTGCTCTGGTCCAGGACAATGAGGACCACATTGTGCAGCAAAGGGTTATGGAACCATATCCAGCAACCGGCTCACATGATAACTGAGGAGGAAACTCAGGATGGAAATGCTGAACAAACCCTATGGTTCCAGCAAGATCAAACAGTATTAGCTATTCTTCAATGCTCCCTTGCTAGCTCTCTTTTAGAAGCATACTCTTATTGCTCTAGTGCTAAGGAACTTTGGGAGACTTTGAAAACAGTTTATGGCAATACTACTAACCTCTTAAGAATTTTTGAGGTAAAGAAAGCTCTAAATGAGCTTAAACAGGAAGATGTGGAGTTCACCAAACACTATGGATCATTCAGAGCTTTGTGGGCAGAGCTGGAGATGCTTAGACCAGCCTCCATTGATCCTCTCACTCTTCTTGAAAGGAGAGAGCAAGATAAGGTGTTTGGGCTGCTAATGACTTTGAACAATTCTTACACTGACTTGATAAAACATATTCTCAGGGAAGATAAGTTACCAAGTCTTGAGGATGTTTGTGCAAAGATACAAAAGGAACAGGGGTCACATGAACTCTTTGGGCACAAAAGTGAAATGGTGGTGGCGCATAAGGGTGTTTTCCGATCGGTTGCAGCTGACATCAAGAGGAAGAAGCAGCTGTGTGACCATTGCAAGAGAAATGGCCATAGCAAGAAGGAGTGCTGGGTGCTCCATCCAGAACTCAAGCCTAGTTGGTTTGTTGAGAGGAGCAGGAAATCTTCAACCGGTCCTAGTTCTTCTAACATGGTTCATGTTGTAGGTTGCTCAAGCGCTTGTACTATGGAGCCGGTGAATGCTTCCTCCTCAACTATGGCCAACCAAACTGAATATGTGACAAAAGCTGATCTTGAAAATCTTCTCAAAGCATTCAAGTCTGGTAATGTGTTGGGTAAAACTTATCATGTTTCTTTAAACACATATATGGCTTCTAACTCCTTAATTGTAGACTCTGGTGCATCTCATCACATGATTAAAGATTTAGGTTTGCTAGACCATGTTGAACCTGCTTTAGGAAGTGTTGTAATTGCTAATGGAGTTAATGTACCAATTAAAGGAGTAGGGAATCTTAGGTTGTTTGATAAGGAATCTAAAGCCTTTTATATGCCTTCTTTTACATCCAACTTACTCTCTGTTAAAAAGGCTACTACTGATTTGAATTGTAAGGCTATCTTTGGTCCTAATGATTTTTACTTTCAGGATATTGAAACAAGTCAGAAATTTGGCCAAGGAACTACAAGGAATGACTTGTATGTGCTAGAAGATTTACCTGCCTTTCCATTACAACCGTGTGCAAATCATGTTGATATGACTCTAAATGCTGAATTGTGGCATGCTAGACTAGGACATCCACATTCTAGAGCTCTTGAATTGATTGTACCTGGAATAAAATTGCTTAATAACATTTGTGAATCTTGTGTTCTTGGAAAGCATAGTAGAACTGTTTTTGAACAATCAACTCATGCTTATGATAATTGCTTTGATTTAGTACACTCTGATGTTTGGACATCTCCCTTTCCTTCTAGAGAAAATCAGAAGTATTTTGTTACCTTCATTGATGAAAAATCTAAATATACTTGGGTGACATTGCTTAATTCAAAGGATAGGGTGTTTGATGCATTTCTTAACTTTCAGACATATGTTACTAACCAATATAATGCCAAGATAAAGATTTTCAGGACAGACAATGGAGGGGAATATACTAGTACCAAGTTTCAGCAACACTTAGCCACACATGGTATTGAACATCAAACAAGCTGTCCTTACACTCCACAACAAAATGGAGTAGCTGAGAGGAAGAACAGACATTTGATGGAAGTTGTGAGAACAATGATGTTCCACAAGAAGGTTCCTAAAAGATTTTGGGGAGATGCATTACTAGCTGCATGTTACTTAATCAATAGAACTCCAACTAAAGTTCTAGATGATTTGAGTCCTTTTGAGGTATTAAACAAAACTAAGCCAACTATTGATCATTTAAGAATTTTTGGATGTGTTTGTTTTGTTTTAGTACCAGGAGAACTTAGGAATAAGCTGGAACCAAAAAGCATCAAGGCTATGTTCCTAGGATACTCTCCTACTCAAAAAGGATACAAATGCTACAATCCAGAGACTAGGAGGGTCCTGGTGTCTAGGGATGTCAAGTTTAATGAGAACAAAGGTTTTTATGAAGATGGAACTTGGGAAGAACTTAAAGACATCTCTACATCCAATTCTGATCAGGCTGAGAATCTAAGGAAAATTTTAGAGAACCTTGGCGTAGTTCAACCAACCGCTCCAGCACCTGTCCATGTACCTCAGCAACATGATTCAAGCCCGAGTACTAGCTGGCATGGTCCGGCTACATCCAACCAGGAGACGATCCCTGGTCATGACCTTGCATCTAGCTCATCCCGTCCATTCTCAGTTCCCGGGGCTGTCCATGATCCATCTACTGGTGCTAGTTCTTCCGGTTCATCAATGCCTTCTCCACCATCCAGTCCTCCTGAACATCCTCTTGACCGTGAGGGGGGAGAAGAGAGTACACATGCTCAAGATGATATTCTAGTTTCAGCATCAAAAAGGCCAAGGGATCAACCCAATCTTGTACAAGCCGCTTTGGAGGAAGAAACAAATCAACCTGTGGCACTCAGACGAAGTACAAGGCAGAGGTTCCCAGCTGAAAACTGGAAGAATACAAGGGTGTACTACAACCACAATGCAGTAGCAGATCATGATCAGGGAGTATGTTCTTTAATTAGTATTCCTACTAATCATGTTGCTTTCACTGTGAGTTTAGATAAAGAACAGATTCCTAAGAGCTATGAGGAGGCTATGGAGATTAAGGAATGGAGAGATGCCATTCAAGATGAGAAACAAGCTATGGAGAAGAATGGAACCAATGCCCCAGCCATTTTACCAAAAGGAAAAAAGGCTGTAAGTTCAAAATGGATATTCACCATTAAGTATAAAAGCAATGGTGAGATAGATAGGTATAAAGCTAGATTGGTGGCTAGAGGATTCACACAAACTTATGGTGAAGACTATAGGGATACCTTTGCTCCAGTAGCTAAACTTCACTCTGTTAATGTTGTTCTTTCTCTTGCTACTAACCTTGAATGGGATTTGTTCCAAATGGATGTTAAGAATGCTTTCTTACAAGGTGAACTAGAGGATGAAGTGTACATGACACCACCACCAGGTTTGGAAGATGAGGTTAATGGCGGCAACACTCTCAGACTAAGAAAGGCAATCTATGGTCTTAAGCAATCTCCAAGAGCTTGGTATCATAAGCTGAATGTAACTCTAAGGGATAGAGGTGTCAAAAGATCAGAAGTTGAACACACTCTGTTTACACTTAAGAGTAAGGAAGGTATTGTGGTTATACTTATCTATGTGGATGATATAATCATATCAGGAAGTGATAAAGTTGGTATTGAATCAACTAAAGCATATTTGAAAAGTGTTTTTGATATTAAGGATCTAGGAGAATTGAAATATTTCTTAGGAATTGAAATATGTAGATTCAAGGAAGGTCTCTTTTTATCTCAAAGGAAATATATTGTGGATTTACTAACCTCCACAGGCATGTTTGAAGCTAAACCAGCTAAGACACCCCTTGAAGAAGGCTACAAAATAGAACCTGAGGGGGAGCTAGGAAATGACAAGTTTCATGATGCAAAATTGTATAGACAAGTGGTTGGTAAGCTTATTTACTTAACCATCACTAGACCTGACCTATGTTTTGCAGTAAATCAGGTATCTCAACATATGCAAGACCCAAGGACAAGGCATTGGGATATGATCATTCGCATTTTGAGATATCTGCAAGGAACTAAGGAACAAGGTATATGGATGGGATGTAATAAGAACACAGAGGTTGTAGGTTATTGTGATGCAGATTGGGCAGGAGACAGAGAAGATACGAGAAGCACAACTGGCTATTGCACCTTCATAGGAGGTAATCTTGTAACTTGGAAGACTAAGAAGCAAAAGGTTGTGTCTTGTTCTAGTGCAGAAGCTGAATACAGGGCTATGAGGAAGCTCACAACAGAATGCATCTGGTTGAAGCAACTCCTCTTTGACATCTTAGGCGAGAGCTTAGAATCACCAATCACTGTCCATTGTGATAATCAAGCTGCCATACACATTGCCTCTAACTCTGTGTTTCATGAGAGAACCAAGCATATTGAGGTTGACTGCCATAAGGTAAGGGAAGCTATTGGAAATGGTACAATTCTACCTTGCTACACAAGGAGTGAAGATCAGCTAGCTGATGTGTTTACCAAAGATGTAACCTTGAAGACAGGCGGTTCCATCTACCCTAGACTTGGTTTGATGTCTCTTCCACACCAATGATCCCAACATGGAGTGTTATACTCTTTTTCCCTAGAAAAGGTTTTGTGCTAATTGGGTTTTCCTTCTCTAGGTTTTTAATGAGGTAATGCTTCATGGTTGCAAGCTTAGGCATTCTCCATGTCTTAAGCTTGAGGGGGAGTGTTGGAATGAAGAAGAATGATGAATGCATCTAAGTGTGTATTGGCGACATCTCCATGTACTTGTCTTAGACTTGTGTAGGTTAATGATAAGTGTATCTCTGTATCCAAACAAGTCTAGAATAGGATTAGTATAAATAGATGTCTCTCACTCACTTTGTAAGTAGAAAAATCACTTTTTCTAAAAATTCTAATAAGATCATTCTCTCTTTTCTCTCTAATCTCTTTCTCTCTCAATCTCTAATTCTCAAATTCTCTCAATCATCAAATCTTTCATTTCCCATAGGTCTTTTGCGGTCTCACAGTAGGAATATGCTTCTAACAAGGATCCTTCAAGGGAGTTTTGAAGGATTGAGAGGACTAATTGATCCTCTTGAAACCATTTGTTCATGGTTTCCACGGTTAGCCTTCCTTGTTCACCGAGAGTTTCTTCTTCAATGGCTTCTCTTGGTGCTTCATCTAGGAGAACATGGGTCCATAAACCTCTACTACACAGAGTAGTTTTCATGGTTCTTGACCATAACAAGTAGTTTAGCCCCTTCAGTATGACTGGAGCAACAATCATTTTTGAAGACTCCATTTGTCTTTGGCGTGATTTGTACGGAAGAACAAATTTCGAACAGGGTTTCAGACGGGAAGAACAGAGAGCTTCAGATGCTTCCTTTGAGTTTCAGAATCATCAAATAAGCTAATCCAGCTTTAGAAAAGAACCTCCTTTGTGAAGAATGAGCTGCCTTTAAGCTATTTTTCACTTAAGCAGATTTTAGTTCACGGAGGGATTTGGAGAAGACGAGTACGGACAACGGCAAAGGAGTCTCCTTTAGCTTGATTGAAGGTCAGGTTTTAGAAGAAATGATACCAGAATGCATATGAACACACGAACTTGTGATTTTAAAACACACCAGAAGATGAACCAAGCTATGTTGTAACTCCCATCCGTACATCCATGGCGCGGAACAGCTTAGCGATACCAAAACTCGACCAGGATAGAGCAGATTGGACCTAACACGATCTGGTTCGACCAATACTCATATTTTTCAAGCCAAAGATGAAAACTTTTCTTGAGGAAGAGAGCTTTAGAGGTTAGAGTCCGTACAACAATGGATGAAAGAAGGGTTTGAAAACGAATGAAAAACAGGAGTCTTAAGCCTGAGATAAACAAACAATAACCACCTTTAATCTCCCATAACTCGTGACCAAATGATCTTTGAGGATTATAAATCTCAGAATGGGTAGATTCAAAGTTGTTTATTGTGAGTTTTGGCAAGAACTTAAGATAGAAGAAGATTTGCGGAAGTTTTAGTAATCTAGGAGCATAAACTGCTCTGATACCATATTGAAAATCAAGAACAAGTTTCAAGAGATTGAAGATTAGTATTTAGGCGATTAGGAGAATGAGGAAAACATTTTGTTACTTATTACTTGCTTGAATTACATTATGACAATTACATAGATTAAATAGATAGATTAGAAGGAATATCCAAAGTATCTACTAAAGCATCTAGGAGGCGTGGCATGGTGAGCTGGAGCTGACCGTTGGTGCTACCAAGTGTGGCCTTATCCAGTCCGCTTCTAGAACCTTTCTCCCCTTGAGTCTTCATAAATACTCCTTAATTCCAACAATCTCTCTAAAGACCGTTTTGATAACCTAAGGTGATATTGGCTTACTTGAAGATAGAAATCTTCTAAAATCCTAAAGTACTCTGTTTTGGGTCTGGATCTCTTTGTCTCGGCTTCTCTCAAATGGAAACTACAAGACCCATGGCGATACCGGTTACTCTTAAGGGCCTTAACTATCTCTTATGGTCCAGAATGGTTAAGACAACTCTGGGGGGTCGGGGACTAGGAATGCACCTGCTCTTGGACGAAGCTCCCCCAAAAGCCTCTCACCAAGAAGATGGACAGGAGATTATGGTTGTAGATGAAGAGAAATGGGTACAGGAGGATCAGTTCGTTCTATCCATTATTCAAAGTTCACTAGATGGACCTATTCTAGAAGCCTACTCTTACTGTGAAAGTGCTAAGGAGTTGTGGGAGACTCTCAAAAAGGTCTATGGCAATACTACCAACCTAAGCCGAGTCTTTGAAGTAAAGAAAGCAATCAACAACCTTCATCAAGAAGATTTGGAGTTCACAGCTCATTTCGGCAAGTTTCGCTCCCTTTGGGCTGAGCTTGAAATGCTTAGACCCAACTCAACTGATCCAGAAACACTCCTCTCACGGCGTGAACAAGACAAGGTCTTTGGTCTTCTACTTACCCTAAACCCCATGTACAACGACTTGATCAAACACCCCTCAGAGCAGAAAAACTTCCATCCCTTGAAGAAGTGTGTTCATACATTCAGAGAGAACAGGGTTCTCATGGTCTCTTCAGTGGGAAAGGAGAGCTGGTTACCGCAAACAAAGGAGTATACTTCAAGCAAGAGGATCGAAGAGGCTTAGTTTGTGACCACTGCAAGAGGAAGGGACATACTAAAGACAAGTGCTGGGTTCTACACCCTCATCTCAAGCCTCCAAAGTTTAGGGACATCCGGGCCAATACCATCAAAGCCAAGGTGGAACCAGGAGGAGGATCTTCTTCACGCAGTCAAGAAGGAGATGGAACGACCAGTTTCAATGCTCAAACGGCTCAAATTGAAGTTCAAGACCAAGTGGTGAAGCGGTCTGAGTTGGATGCTCTCATCAAGCCCTGAAAGAAAGTTATGGTAATGTGATGGGTTTTTCTTTCCATGCTTCCGCACATACTATAAAGATTGATGAGAAACCATTAGTGATTGATTCTGGAGCATCTCACCATATGATTAGTAATGTTGAATTGATTAAGGATCTAGAACCGGCTAATGGTCATGTTATTATAGCTAATGGTGACAAGATTCCAATTAAAGGGGTAGGAAATTTAAAGCTGTTTGATAGGAAGACTAGAGCTTTCTTTATGCCTGATTTCACCTCAAACTTGGTTTCTGTTCATAAGGCTACTAATGACTTGGATTGCAATGTTATCTTCACTCCTAATGATGTTCATTTTCAGGATATTAAGACAAGCAAGATGCTTGGGAAAGGAATAACTAAGGATGGTCTTTATTTGCTTGAAGATGATCAACCTTTAGCTTCTGTTTTAAGTTCTCTAGAACATGTTTCTGCTTATGCTAATAATGTGTTATGGCATGCTAGACTAGGGCATCCCCACTCTCGGGCTTTGAGTTTAATGTTACCTAATGTTGTGTTTAAGAATGATGATTGTGAAGCATGTATCTTAGGTAAACATTGCAAGTCTATTTTCCCTAAGTCTGAGACAGTTTATGAAAAATGTTTTGATCTTGTGCATTCTGATGTGTGGACTGCCCCTTGCTTATCTAGAGAGAATCAAAAATATTTCATTACCTTCATAGATGAGAAATCCAAATACACTTGGATAACCTTGATGCAATCAAAAGATAGAGCATTAGAAGCCTTTGTTAATTTTCAGAATTACATTACTAACCATTTCAATGCCAAGATTAAGATCTTCAGAACAGACAATGGTGGAGAGTATACAAGTCATGCATTCAGAGATCACCTTCAGAAACATGGAATCCTTCACCAAACTAGTTGCCCCTATACACCCCAACAGAATGGGGTGGCTGAGAGAAAGAACCGTCACCTGATGGAGGTAGCCAGGGCAATGATGTTTCACTCCAAGGTTCCTAAGAAGTTTTGGGGAGATGCCGTTCTTACCGCATGTTATCTCATTAACAGAACTCCTACAAGAGTTCTCACTGACCTCTCCCCATTTGAGGTATTAAACACTCTAAAACCTTCCCTTGATCACATAAAAGTGTTCGGTTGCCTGTGTTTTGTTTTAATTCCAGGGGAACACAGAACTAAGCTTGATGCAAAGAGTAAACGGTCCATGTTCATTGGATACTCGACCACCCAGAGAGGATATAAGTGCTATGACCCTGAAACTAGGAAGGTTTTAGTGTCCAGGGACGTGAAGTTTATTGAAAATAAGGGCTACTATAGTGATCAAAAGTGGGATGACTTGGCCGATCTCACTGGTTTCTCCCTAGACAGCGCCACAAATCTTCGGAACATCTTTGACCATCTCGGCATTCCTCTACCGTCCCAACCTGGTTCTACATGTACCAATGTTCCATGTCCTCGACCATCTACCAATCTTCCTGGATCGGCTTCTATTCCACCAGCTGCTTCGCCAGAATCTACCTCGACCAGGTCCGCGTTTGACTCACCCGGTGCTGGACCGCGTATGCCGCAGTCGGACTCTCTCTCTCCCCGGCCAGCCATTGACCGTGCGGGGGGAAATCTTGAAGAAGGAAGCAGTGATCAAGATACTGAGACTAGCTCCTCTTCTGAGAATCACAATCAAGGGCAAGAGCAGGAAGTGGGACCAACACAACCCCTAAGGAGAAGTACGAGACTCAGAAAGGATCCATCAAACTGGGTAAATACTAGGGTCTATTACAATGCCAATGCAGTTGCTCATCCCTCTCAGGTCGTTTGCTCGTTTGCTTCATTTCCTGAAGAGCATAAGGCCTTTATGAGTAGCCTGGATCAAGGACACATCCCAACTACCTATGAAGAGGCTAAGGAGCTAAAAGTTTGGAGGGATGCTATAAGTGATGAAACAGGAGCCATAGAAAGGAATCACACGTGGGATGAAGCCGTGTTACCCAAGGGAAAGAAGGCAGTTAGCTCAAAGTGGGTGTTTACGATCAAATACAAAAGTAATGGGGAGATAGAGAGGTATAAGGCAAGGTTGGTTGCAAGAGGCTTCACTCAGACCTATGGAGAAGATTTTGGAGACACGTTTGCTCCTGTTGCAAAACTTCATACAGTGAGGATTGTTCTATCCTTAGCAACCAATCTTGAATGGGAATTGTGGCAGATGGACGTTAAGAACGCCTTCTTGCAAGGAGAGCTAGAGGAAGAGGTGTATATGAGGCCACCTCCTGGCTTAGAAGGGATCATTCAACCAGGCAAGGTTTTAAGATTGAGGAAAGCTATTTATGGATTGAAACAATCACCCAGGGCCTGGTACCACAAGTTGAGCATGACACTAAGGGATAGAGGATTCAGGAAATCAGAAGCGGATCACACTCTGTTCACACTTCCTAGCCAGTCAGGTATCATTGTGGTTTTGGTTTATGTGGATGATATTATCATCACTGGTGATGATAAGGAAGGTATCAAAGAAACCAAAGCCTACCTTAAGTCCATATTTGATATTAAAGATTTAGGACTACTTAAGTATTTCCTAGGGATTGAGATATATCGCTCTAAAGAGGGACTATTCTTATCTCAAAGGAAATATACTCTTGATCTTTTGACTGAAACAGGAAAGTTAGATGCAAAACCAGTGACCACACCTCTGGAAGACAGCTACAAAGCCATCAGTGAGGGGGAGATTGAAGATCAACCTTTCAACAATCCGCAACTCTACAGAAGACTAGTAGGTAAGCTAATCTACTTAACTCTTACTAGACCTGACCTCTGTTTCTCTGTGAACCAGGTTAGTCAGCATATGCAAGAACCTAAAGTTCATCATTGGAACATGCTGGAGAGGGTCCTTAGATACTTAAAAAGAACTTCTGAGCAAGGAATCTGGATGGGAGCGAATGGCAGCTCAGAAATAGTGGGATACTGTGATGCTGACTGAGCTGGAGACAGAGAAGACCGGAGGTCCACTACAGGCTACTGCACCTTTTTTGGAGGAAATCTAGTCACATGGAAGACAAAGAAACAGAAGATTGTGTCCTGTTTCATTGCTGAAGCTGAATACCGTGCAATGAAGAAGCTCACCAATGAGTTGACATGAATCAAGGCTATTCTAAAAGACTTGGGTATAGAGACAGTCAGGCCAATGACCATGCACTGCGACAACCAGGCAGCCATCCACATAGCTTCCAATTCTGTTTTCCATGAGAGAATCAAGCACATAGAAGTTGACTGCCACAAGGTGAGGCAAGCCGTGGAACAAGGAGTAGTCTTACCATGCTACACCAGAAGTATAGATCAACTTGCGGATATCTTCACCAAGTCAACAACATCTAAGGTATATGAGTCCATTCTACGAAGGCTTGGACTCATTGATATGTCGTCTCCATGAATCCCCTAATCATCAGCAATCATACTCTTTTTCCCTTATGGTGTTTTTGTCCCATTGGGTTTTATACCATAAGGTTTTTAATGAGGTGGTTGTTTATGATTTCAAGCTAAGTTCTTCATCAGAATTTAGCTTGAGGGGGAGTATTGGACAGTGCATGATCAAAGGCAGCTTAGTCTAAGGTTGATAAGCACTCGGGTCGCATGATAAGGAAGAGAGAGTCTAGTATGATAAGTTGTGATGATAAGGAAGCATATTTGATAAGTTTCCTTTTAAACGGTCATATTTGTACTCTTGCTTATCCCTAACCTAGATGACCTAGGAGCTCTCTATTTAAGGCTATGCAGCCTCCTTGTAATCGATGCACTAATAATAATATGAATCTACTTATATACTTTAATGGCTAATCTCTCTATTCTCTACATATTCTTAATGTTCATACTAAGAAATCTCTCTTGAATCCTTTTAAAGTTTAACAGCTCCCCCTCACGTTCCACCTTATGTTGGAATGAAGAAGAAATGATGAAAGATGAAAGCCTTCACTTACAAGTATAAAGGCGTGAGTATCTAGGTCAAAGGAGAGTGTCTAAGGCTTGTTTGTGTTCTAGTGTTATGTTATCCTTATAAGCCATTCAAGTATAAGGCTATCCTTGTTTCCAAACAAGCCTAGACTAGATTAGTATAAATACCTTACTTTCTTCACATTTGTAAGTAAGATGAATCATTCTCTTCATAATAGTAAATAAATCCTTTCTCTCTCTAAAAACTCTCTCTTCACCAATGGTGAATCATTATTTCTCATTCTCACATGGTATCAGAGCAGGTTTCGATCGATTCTCTTCATGAAACCTTCAAAATCTTCAAGTTCTTGCGCTACCTTCAAAACCAAGGCTGCCGAGAAGTCTGCCATCTTTGATCGTGAATTCCGATCGAACCACGACAGATTTTCACGATCTGTTTTCTCTGGATTGTTCTCCGGCGAATTCTGAAGACTCGCCAACTTGGATCGCATCATTTGGCCACGGGAATCAAAAGATATGAGTTTTCTTGCAACAGATATCCGCGATCGTCTTCCTCCGCGAAGGTCTCCATTGAAGCGACCATAAAAGCTCGAGATCTTCATCAATTTCAATCAAACCACCGCCAAAACTGTAGAAGAAAGAGACCTGTTGAAGAATCAAGAGGTCCGGTCTTACCCTAAGGTGATTTTAAAGACGTTCTTGATCAGTTCTTCTCGACGGCGTCGCGATCGGCTCCATCGGGAATCTCCGACTTTGCAACAAGCATAACTTCTTCAAAACTTCATCAAATCACGCGATTCCAAAGCCAAAACTCAAGTATTTTGAGTCGAGTTGATGAATCGGGAGGTCCGCTTTGCCCCTTTCCAGGTTTTGTAGCTTCCTTGCTCTGTTTCTTCGGTCCTGTTTCGTCCTCTTCTGGGTAATTGACTTCAATCTCTCAATTTACTCGATCTGTTTCGAATCTTGGATGATCAAATCTTAGTTTAGGATGTTGTGAAGAGGTTCAGAAAGTTTGATTGCAATCCAATGATTTTTTGACTTCAAGAAAGTGTTTCTTGCAAGATAAGAAAAATTTCGAATTTGGAAAAAAGGCGGGAATGTTGTTTTTGAAGTCTTGTTGGTTATTGAAAACGGTTTTCACCTCTGAATCATCTATGTCTGTGTAGTAAAGAGACGTTATAGTTGTTGGCAAGTGGTTAGGAGGAGGTTGGAGTTGTTATGATCAGTTGCTCACTCGCCCTTAGCAAGTAGAGGGCGCGTGAGGTAGGTCTGTGTGTAGCGGCCTTTGTTGCATGATTTGAAGTGTCTAAACTCGTGATCCTGGTCAAAATCTTCAGGAGAATATGCTTAGTCTAGTAGATAAGGGACTAACCAGAGTTTGGAAGGCGTTTTTCAAGTTTTGTTTTAGGTTTCACATGCATACACTCATGGAGTGTGCAAAAGGAATGAACTATCTTCTTGTGGTCAAGAATGAATGGAAAATGCAAGGAAGAGAGGTTTGAAGAAAGGATAAACCTTCTAAGAAGGAGGTTTTAAATGATTCTACATAGGTTGCTGCTCCAAAGAAGGAGGCATTGCTTCACCACCAAAGGCGCTTTCAATGAGAGGGAGTGCCTAGATCAGAACCAGTTCCTAAACTCAAATGCAAAGATTTAGTATCAAAGTCTATGCATTCAGGCTATTTCTAAACTCTAATCCAACTATTTTATTGATTTCATTGATGGTTGTGTGAGTTAGAACTCTAGGAAATTTGGTATCTAGGTGGTTAGTAAATCATGAATTCTATTGAATTGTTTTCATGTATTTAGAAATTGTTAAAATGTGACATCTTGAACCTAGTTTAGCTAGCTGAATCATTTGTTAATGAATTGCATTGATCTTAAGGGAAGAGAACCTTGTCTTTTACTTAGAACAATAAGTTTAAGAAGGCATGTTGAATCCAAAAGTCCTTAGGCAGTGTTTAAAATTAAGTTTGGTTAATCTTAATCATTCTCTTTCACTCACTACCTTTTGTTTAGAATCTGTTTATGATCAACAGGTTAAAAGGCTTAAGGTGGGAGTTGATGTTTAGCTTGATTGTCTAACAAAGGCAAAAGAAATCAAGTGGAAAAGACACAGCACATGGAGAATGAGTTAGAACCGATTGCCACCAAGAACAGCCACCACAAGGAGTGGAGAGGAAAGACTGGTGGAATGTGATGAATCAGCTCTCCCATGGAGTAATGTGTCATTTGGCGTGTGCTTGAAGTGAAAAACAACTCAGCACACATGCTGCAAGATCAAATCATAATCAATCACAAAGGAGGAATACTCACAAAGACTTAGTATCAAAGTCTTTGCAAAGGCTATCTCTAAACCTTTTACTTATTCCTTGATTGATTACATTCTCATTTAGAAATGTTCATAGGATGAAAGAGAACCTAGGAAGACTTTGCATTGCATTTAGAACCTAGATGGATCCAAAATTCACCTTGACATTCATCATCATCATTCTCTATTATTCTTCATCATTCTCTTAAAATCTCATCTATTCTACTTAACATCATATACTTTTAATCTCCAAATCTAATATTCTTCATATTCTTTGATACTTTAAATCTTCTATTCTCTAGACATTGTCTATTCTACCAGATACTTACAATCATTCTCTAGACCAATTTAAGACATTCATTTATGCTCATTCTTCCAAACTTGACTCTTGTTCTTGTTTTTAGTGTCAAGCTTGTGGGGGGGAAAGGAAATGAGCATTCAATGGACAAAGAAAGGGCGGTTCATGAAGAGGATCCAAGTTGGCGCAAGGTGCTGTACCTTGGTCGGGCGGTTCATGGTCGATCCTGGTACAAGTGGCGCATGAAGCTGGATCGTGGCTGGCCGTGCTAAGGTGTCTGGTTCAAGTAATCTCATGCCAAGGACGAGCTTGGTACATGGTCGGGCTTCTCGACCCGTGGCTGACTTCGCTGGTACATATACGTGGACCTGCTGGATCCTGATCGTTCTGCGGGATAGTATCTTCGACCTGGCCAGGTACTGGATCATGGACGTGACTATGTCTGTGCTGAGTTTGGAATGGACAAGCTGGAGCTGGAGGTGCAAACAAGGACAATCACATTCAGGGAGTGTCTGGCACAAGCAAGGACAACACAAGAAGTGGGTCTGGTGCAAACAAGGGCATTGAAGGTGTCTGGTGCATTCAAAAGCTTTCAAGACACAAAGAAGGATATTCCAAAAAAGGAGATATCTGGTGCATACAAAGGCTTTCAAGTCACAAACAAGGACATTCAAAGATTAGTCTGGCACACTCAAGGGCTTCCAAGCTGTCTGCCAAAACCAAGTGAGCATAAGAAGTGTGCTCAGTCTGTTTCTCTCATGGAGGCCGCAAGTAAGGTCATCAAAATCATCTGTCATCAATTGAGGATTGAACCAATGGCCATCAAGCTACCAAGTCTCATGGAGAAGGAGTAAGCTGATGGAAAGTGATGAATCACCTCAGGACCAAATTCTCTCATCAAAGGTTCTATCTAGGATAAGTTCTTTAAACTCTATGATTTTTAGGTTGAGAATTTGGCTAGATATTATACTTGATACCAGACTTGATATTACTCAAGTTCTGGAATACTAATCTTTATTTTTGAGTTGCTATGATGTTTTTAGATCAGGAAGTGATGAAAACAGTCATAAGCATGACTTACCCTACATCAATTAGTGGAAGCATGGTGGAAAAATGTTTAGGAGGTTTAAATTGAAGGCTTTAAGGAAAGCTGGATCATAATCACCTCTTAAAGACAAGGAGTCAAAAGAAAGGGGGAGAAATGGACCAGACTTAAAAGGAGCTTCAAGACAACCATTCACAAGCGTTTGTCATTAAGGCCTTTATCCAAGGATCTATGGAGCTCTCTGGTGAATTTAAAGCTCATAGATTCAATGGCCAATCCCTAAGCTAAGAAGACTTCACTCTTTTTCTCTTAGTATTGGTTTTGTCCCAAAGGGTTTTCCATACTAAGGTTTTTAATGAGGAAGTTCTTTAAGGTTACAAGCTTGGTTTCTATGAACATTAATCAAGCTTGAAAGGGAGTAAAGAGGAAGAAGGAGGAAGTCTCTTCATCTGTGCAAGTTCAACCATTCACCCATGCTTAAACTTGAGGGGGAGTGTTGGAATGAAGAAGAAATGATGAAAGATGAAAGCCTTCACTTACAAGTATAAAGGCGTGAGTATCTAGGTCAAAGGAGAGTGTCTAAGGCTTGTTTGTGTTCTAGTGTTATGTTATCCTTATAAGCCATTCAAGTATAAGGCTATCCTTGTTTCCAAACAAGCCTAGACTAGATTAGTATAAATACCTTACTTTCTTCACATTTGTAAGTAAGATGAATCATTCTCTTCATAATAATAAAAATAAATCCTTTCTCTCTCTAAAACTCTCTCTTCACCAATGGTGAATCATTATTTCTCATTCTCACACCTTATAGCCTTCCTCTAGGGGAGTCTTTGCTGGTTTGACTTCTAACTTTCCTGCATCAGTTAGAAGATCAAGTGTGTACTTCCTTTGTGATAAGAAGAGGCCTTTTTTTGTTCGGCATACTTCTATCCCTAGGAAGTACTTAAGTTCACCTAAGTCTTTAATATCAAAAACAGACTTAAGATAATCTTTAGTAGATTGAATTCCTACCTTGTCATTCCCTGAGATGATTATATCATCTAGATAAATGAGAATGACTACCATACCTGATTGGCTTTGGAGTGTGAAGAGAGTGTGATCAGCTTCAGACTTCCTAAAGCCTCTATCTCTCAGTGTCATACTCAACTTGTGGTACCAAGCTCTTGGTGATTGTTTAAGTCCATAGATAGCTTTTCTTAGCCTTAGAACCTTTCCTGGAGTTACTTTGTCTTCAAGACCAGGTGGAGGTGTCATATAGACTTCATCCTCTAATTCTCCTTGTAGGAAAGCATTCTTGACATCCATCTGCCATAACTCCCATTCAAGGTTAGTAGCAAGAGATAGAAGAACTCTTACAGTGTGTAGTTTGGCTACTGGTGCAAATGTATCATGGTAGTCTTCTCCATAGGTCTGAGTGAACCCTTTTGCTACCAATCTAGCCTTGTATCTGAGAGAATTAAGAATGTAATTGAAGAATCAACAGAGTTTAGCATAAGAATGATGAAGAATACAGAAGATTAGAGAGAGAGAGAATTCGATTAAGAAGAATTAGAAAAGAATGAAGTATCTTTCTCATTAATCTGAATCAAGTGTACATCAGGTATATATAGTAGTCTACAAATCGAAAAAGGGCATAGCCTTACACAAATGTATTCCCCTGAGTACAACCCCTCTCCTTTACTTAGAGTCTTTCAAAGCTATTTCTTTTCTACACTGCCCCTCAAGCTTAACCATGATGAATGGTTAAACTTGATAAAATCATAGAACATCACCTCATTAAAAACCTTAAAGATGTAAAACCCATTGGGACAAAAACATCTTAAAGGGAAAAAGAGTATGATTTCTATGACTTAAAGGGATCATCCAGCAACACTTGTAAGACCTAGTCTTGGATAAATGGAATCACAGACCTTAGTGGAAGCCGCTTTGGTGAAGATATCTGCTAATTGATCTGAACTCCTTGTGTAGCAAGGCAATATAATTCCTTGTTCCACTGCTTGCCTAACCTTGTGACAGTCTACCTCTATGTGTTTTGTCCTCTCATGAAAAACTGAGTTAGATGCAATATGAATGGCAGCCTGGTTGTCACAATGCATAGTAATAGGACTTGAGTCTTCAATCTGTAAATCCCTAAGCACCGCTTTGATCCATATCAACTCATTGGTAAGCTTTTTCATTGCTTTATATTCAGCTTCAGCACTAGAACATGAGACAACCTTTTGTTTCTTAGTCTTCCATGTCACAAGGTTTCCTCCTACAAATGTACAATAGCCAGTAGTTGATCTTCTATCTTTTCTATCTCCAGCCCAATCTGCATCACAATATCCAACTATATCTGTGCTTTTTTTGCAACTCATCCAAATTCCATGATCATAAGTGCCTTTCAAGTATCTAAGGATCCTTTCTAACATTCGCCAATGGTAAACTGTAGGTTCCTGCATCTGCTGCCTCACCTGATTCACTGCAAAACAAATGTCAGGCCTAGTTAGAGTAAGATATATAAGTTTACCTACCAGCCTCCTGTATAGTTTTGGATCTTCATAGAGTTCTTCATCCTGCTCCCCCTTACTAGCGGATTTGTACTCATCTTCCAAGGGTGTGCTAACTGATTTTGCTTCCATCTTTCCTGTTTCTTTTAACAAATCAAGAGTATATTTCCTTTGAGACAAAAACAAACCCTCTTTAGATCTACATATTTCTATACCTAAGAAATATTTCATTAGACCAAGATCTTTAATATCAAACTTTGACTTAAGATAAGCCTTAGTTTCTAGAATACCTTCCTTATTACTACCTGTGACAATTATATCATCAACATATACCAAAACCACAATAATACCTGAGCAGCTAGGAAGGGTAAAAAGAGTATGATCAACCTCAGACCTTCTAAAACCTTTATCCCTCAATGTCATGCCTAGTTTGTGATACCAAGCTCTAGGAGATTGTTTTAATCCATAAATGGCTTTTCTTAATCTCAAAACATTACCATCGTTTCCTAAGTCTTCTAATCCAGGAGGTGGTCTCATGTATACCTCTTCTTCTAATTCTCCTTGAAGAAAGGCATTCTTTACATCCATCTGCCACAACTCCCATTCTAAATTAGTAGCTAGCGAAAGAACAATCCTAACAGTGTGGAGTTTTGCAGAGAACCTGCTCTGATACCATGAGACAATTAAGAATGTAATTGAAGAATCAACAGAGTTTAGCATAAGAATGATGAAGAATACAGAAGATTAGAGAGAGAGAGAATTCGATTAAGAAGAATTAGAAAAGAATGAAGTATCTTTCTCATTAATCTGAATCAAGTGTACATCAGGTATATATAGTAGTCTACAAATCGAAAAAGGGCATAGCCTTACACAAATGTATTCCCCTGAGTACAACCCCTCTCCTTTACTTGGAGTCTCTCAAAGCTATTTCTTTTCTACAGTATCGTTCTATCTCTCCATTGCTTTTGTATTTGATGGTGAAGATCCATCTTGAGCTCACTGTCCTCTTGTCCTTAGGTAGATCAGCTTCATCCCAAGTGTGATTGATCTCCATGGCCTTACATTCAGCCTTAACTGCTTCTCTCCACACCTTATGCTCCTTAGCTTCCTCATAGTCTCTTGGAACCTGCCCTTGATCTAGAGCTGTTGTAAAGGCTTGGTGTTCTGAAGGAATATGAGCTAGAGAGCAAATCACTTGTGTTGGATGGGCTACTGCTTGTGCATTGTAGTAGACTCTGGTATTGATCCAATTTGAGGCTGGTTTCTTCTCCCTTTGGCTTCTCCTTAACACCACTTGTTCTTCTTGATATTCTTCTTCCTCAGTCTGAACTTCTGGCGCATATTCTTCTTGATTATGGACACTAGAGCTTGCATCCTGGTCGTGTGATTCAGATGTAATCTCTTGTTCATCCTCTGTGCCCCCCTCATGATCAAGAGGAATAGCCGGGGCAACATCAAAAGGAGGAGGAGGAGAAGTGGCTGGTGATGGAGAAGCAGCTGGTGCATTAGGGAATGAGATTCCTAGGTTCTCCATAAGATGTTTAAGATTGGTAGCTCGGTCTGATGGAGATTGGGAGAGATCTTTAAGATCATCCCAATTCTTATCTTCATAGAACCCCTTTGCTTCTACAAACTTCACATCTCGTGAGACTAGCACCTTTCTAGTCTCTGGATTGTAGCACTTGTATCCCTTTTGGGTAGTGGAATACCCTATAAACATGGCTTTCATGTTGGAATGATGAAGTATGATGAATTCATCTAAGGAGTGTATTGGCGTCTTTCACTTGTATATGCCTTAGACTTGTGTAGATTAATGATAAGTATATCTCTGTATCCAAACAAGTCTAGAATAGGATTAGTATAAATAGGTGTCTCTCACTCACTTTGTAAGTATGAAAATTCATTTTTCTAAAAATTCTAATAAGATCATTCTCTCTTTTCTCTCTAATCTCTTTCTCTCTCAATCTCTAATTCTCAAATTCTCTCAATCATCAAATCTTTCATGGTATCAGAGCAAGGTTTCGATCAATCTGGCATAAGAAACTCGAAAACAAACTTGCGATCTGTTGTTTGAAACTCCGAAACCATCCTCGCCGCGGTTCATCGAAAGTTCCTTGGTTCTTGCGGCTTGATTTCGATTTTTTCTGGTTAATTTCTTCTACTAACGTGATTCTCCGGCGAATTCTGTGAAGATCCACGGTGATTTCATCAAATTTGGTGGTCGGGATCAAAAGTTATCAAGAATTCTCCACCGGTGGTTCGCGATCGCGCCGCCGTGAATACCTGGGTTTTGATCTTCGATTTCTTCTTCAATTCTTCATCAAATCCGGTGATTCCAAAGCCAATTCTCATTAAAATTGATTCAAGATGATGACTCGGGAGGTCCGCTCAGCTCAATCTCAAGATTTGTGATCATTCTCACTGATTTTCTGAAATCGGTCCTTCTTCGCACATCCTTGGGTATTGGGTTTCGATCTTCAGTTTTCTCTCAATCTTTTTCGAATCCTGCATGATCAAATCTTAGTTTAGGATCTTGTGAAGAGATTCTGGAGATCTGATTGCAATCCTCTAGTTTTAATCCTCATTAGTCGATTTCTTGCAAGTGAAGAAAGTTTGATTTTGAAAGCTAGATATGGCGGGAAACGGTTGTTTCGATTTTTAATTGATTTCTGGAGCTGTTTGTTATCTGGATCTCTTGTATTGAAGTAGTTTAGGTTGTGGACAAGTATTAAAGGATAGGCAGAAGGTTTTCTGGTTGATCCTGGTTTCTTGTTAAGCATCTTTGGACTGTGTGTTGGTCTTCTCGCGTGTGTGTGGTGTGGCTGCTGTGTGTGGGTTGTTTGTGATTGTGCAGGCTTAAGATCGATTCAAATGGAGCTGCATCCACAAATGAAGGCTCCTATCATGCTCCATGGAGCAAATTACTTGCTCTGGTCCAGGACAATGAGGACCACATTATGCAGCAAAGGGTTGTGGAACCATATCCAGCAACCGGCTCACTTGATAACTGAGGAGGAAACTCAGGATGGAAATGCTGAACAAACCCTATGGTTCCAGCAAGATCAAACGGTATTAGCTATTCTTCAATGCTCCCTAGCTAGCTCTCTCTAAGAAGCATACTCTTATTGCTCTAGTGCTAAGGAACTTTGGGAGACATTAAAGACAGTTTATGGCAATACTACTAACCTCTTAAGAATATTTGAGGTAAAGAAAGCTTTGAATGAGCTTAAACAGGAAGATGTGGAGTTCACCAAACACTATGGATCATTCAGAGCTTTGTGGGCAGAGCTGGAGATGCTTAGACCAGCTTCAATTGATCCACACACTCTTCTTGAAAGGAGAGAGTAGGATAAGGTGTTTGGGTTGCTTATGACTTTGAACAATTCTTACACTGACTTGATCAAACACATTCTCAGGGAAGATAAACTACCAAGTCTTGAGGATGTTTGTGCTAAGATACAAAAGGAACAGGGGTCACATGAACTCTTTGGACACAAAAGTGAAATGGTGGTGGCGCATAAGGGTGTTTTCAGATCGGCTCCAGCTGACATCAAGAGGAAGAAGCAGCTGTGTGATCATTGCAAGAGAACAGGCCATAGCAAGAAGGAGTGCTGGGTGCTCCATCCAGAACTCAAGCCTAGCTGGTTTGTTGAGAGGAGCAAGAAATCTTCAACCGGTCCTAGTTCTTCTAACATGGTTCATGTTGTAGGTTGCTCAAGCGCTTGTACCATGGAGCCGGTGAATGCTTCCTCCTCAACTATGGCCAACCAAACTGAATATGTGACAAAAGCTGATCTTGAAAATCTTCTCAAAGCATTCAAGTCTGGTAATGTGTTGGGTAAAATTTATCATGTTTCTTTAAACACATCTATGGCTTCTAACTCCTTAATTGTAGACTCTGGTGCATCTCATCACATGATTAAAGATTTAGGTTTGCTAGACCATGTTGAACCTGCTTTAGGAAGTGTTGTAATTGCTAATGGAGTTAATGTACCAATTAAAGGAGTAGGGAATCTTAGGTTGTTTGATAAGGAATCTAAAGCCTTTTATATGCCCTCTTTTACATCCAACTTACTCTCTGTTAAAAAGGCTACTACTGATTTGAATTGTAAGGCTATCTTTGGTCCTAATGATTTTTACTTTCAGGATATTGAAACAAGTCAGAAATTTGGCCAAGGAACTACAAGGAATGACTTGTATGTGCTAGAAGATTTACCTGCCTTTCCATTACAACCGTGTGCAAATCATGTTGATATGACTCTAAATGCTGAATTGTGGCATGCTAGACTAGGACATCCACATTCTAGAGCTCTTGAATTGATTGTACCTGGAATAAAATTGCTTAATAACGTTTGTGAATCTTGTGTTCTTGGAAAGCATAGTAGAACTGTTTTTGAACAATCAACTCATGCTTATGATAATTGCTTTGATTTAGTACATGTTGATTTTGCGGAAGTAAAAGGAGAGATTAGGTGAGTTTCATGGTGAAGCTCGACAAGAAGAATGAGGGAGAAGACAGGAAGAATAAAGTGAAGAGTTTATTGCTAAAAGTGTATCTCTTACAATATGGGATTCGACCTTAATATAGGCAGAGGATTACATAGAGAAATTCAAATAGGAAAGTGACATGGGAGCAGGCCCAAGGTGTGAAAGTGACTGCTCAGCAACGGTCTTCTCCACCCGTGACTCCATTTGCAGCCTCACTCTCCTTCTAGAAGCTTTCCTTATTGTCACAACTTTTCCTAAGCGGACCAAGGCCATATAAGATTAATTCAGAGTGGGCTGCACATCACTGGACATGGCGATTCTTGAACTGCACAGCCTAAGCCGTGATTCCCAAGTCAATGCCTTGCTTAATATGATGACAAGCCCTGATGCTCAAGTCATTGCCTTGCTCAATACTCCCCCTCAAGCTTAGCATTGGAGAGGCTAAGCTTGGAAATCCATAAGGCACCACCTCATTAAAAACCTCATCATAGAAAAACCACTTTGGGAGAAAACTATGATGAGGGAAAAAGAGTATGATGTTTATGGATTAGGGAAGGCTAGATCACGGCTGTGGAAGGTCTATCAGCCCAAGCTTGCTGTATATGTGAGAGCAAACTTTGGAGCTGGCAGCCTTGGTGAAGATGTCAGCCAATTGGTCTTCACTCCTTGTGTAACAAGGAAGGATCACTCCTTCTTCAATCTTTTCCCTGATTTTGTGGCAATCCACCTCTATGTGCTTGGTTCTTTCATGGAAGACTGAGTTGGTTGCAATGTGGATGGCTGCTTGGTTGTCACAGTGCATAGTAATTGGAGTATCTTGATCAATGTTGAGATCCTTGAGGAGTGCCTTCAGCCATGTCAATTCATTTGTTAATTTCCTCATTGCACGGTACTCTGCTTCAGCTGTTGAGCATGCCACCACTTTCTGCTTCTTGGTCTTCCAAGTGACCAAGTTGCCTCCTATGAAGGTGCAATATCCGGTTGTGGACTTCCTATCAACTCTATCTCCAGCCCAGTCTGCGTCACAGTACCCAACTATTTCTGTGTCCTGGTTCTTGCCCATCCAGATGCCACGGTCTAAGCTTCCTTTAAGGTACCGCAAGATCCTCTCAACCATGTTCCAGTCATGTTTTGTAGGAGTCTTCATGTGCTGACTGACCTGATTCACAGCAAAGCATAGATCAGGTCTGGTGATAGTCAGGTATATTAACTTACCCACAAGCCGTCTGTATTGTGCAACATCTTCATAGAGTTCAGCTGCATTCTCCCCCTCTCGAATGACCTTGTAGTCATCTGCTACAGGTGACTTGGCTGGTTTGGCGTCTAGATAACCTGTCTCAGTGAGAAGATCAGTAATGTATTTTTGTTGGGAAAGAAAAAGGCCTGTCAAGGAGCGGCATACTTCAATTCCAAGAAAATACTTTAGTTCCCCTAAGTCTTTGATATCAAAGGTGGATTTGAGAAAGGATTTAGTATGTTGAATACCAACCTGGTTGTCCCCGGAGATGATAAGATCATCTACATAGATGAGGACAACAACTATACCTTGGTCATTTTGGAGGGTGAACAATGTGTGATCAGCCTCAGATCGTCTGAAGCCATGATCCCTAAGGGTAAAGCTAAGCTTGTGATACCAAGCCCTGGGAGACTGTTTAAGGCCATAAATGGCTTTTCTCAACCGAAGAACCTTGCCGGGTGCCACAATGTTATCAAGGCCAGGGGGTGGTGTCATATAAACTTCATCTTCAAGCTCCCCCTGAAGGAAAGCATTGCGGACGTCCATTTGCCATAAATCCCAGGACAAGTTGGTGGCTAGGGAGAGGACAACCCTCACTGTTGGGAGCTTAGCTACCGGTGCAAATGTGTCACCATAGTCCTGGCCGTATGTTTGAGTGAACCCACGAGCGACCAGTCTTGCCTTATAGCGTTCTATATCTCCATTACTCTGGTACTTGATAGTGAACACCCACTTGGAACTGACCGCACGTTTGCCTTTAGGTAGAATAGCTTCGTCCCATGTGTGGTTTCGTTCCATGGCCCCTACTTCATCAGCAACAGCATCTCGCCAAACCTTCAGTTGCTTGGCTTCCTCATAGGACGAAGGAATGGTGTCTTTTTCAATTTTGCCAAGGAAGGCCTGATGATCAGATGGGACAAGGGCAAGAGAGCATGTTGCCTGAACTGGATGGGCCACGGCATGAGCATTATAGTACACCCTGGTGTTGATCCAGTTTGATGGATCCCTTCTCAGTCTAGTACTTCGCCTAAGGGCTGGTGGACCAGCTTCTCCATCTGCCTCCACGGTCTGACCGTCCTCTTGTGGAGGATCCGGGTGAGTCACGACATGTGGAGTTGGTGAATCCGAGGTCTCTTCATGACTAGACACGGCAGGAGTGTGGTCGGATGGAGGTGAAGGCTGCGGGTGTTGTCCTGATGGTGGGGTAGATCTATAATGGTCCAGATGATCTAGGAGGAACCGGAGGCTAGCTGCCTGATCGGAAGGCTTAGCAAGGTCTTTCAGGCTGGCCCAGTCCTGTTTGTCATGATATCCTTGTTCCTCTAAGAACCTTACGTCCCTGGAGACCATGGTTCTATTGGTGGTTGGGTCAAAACACTTGTACCCTTTCTGACTTGATGAATACCCAATGAAGATACACCGTGTGCTTTTGGCTTCCAGCTTGTTCCTTAGCTCTCCTGGAATCAACACAAAGCACACACATCCAAATACCCTAAGGTGATCAACCACTGGTGGAGTTTTGTTAAGTACCTGAAACGGTGATTGATCATCCAAGATCCTGGTGGGTATGCGGTTGATTAAATAGCAAGCGGTCATGACCGCATCTCCCCAAAAACGTTTAGGTACACTAGTGTGGAACATCATGGAACGGGCCACCTCCATGAGATGCCTATTCTTTCTCTCGGCCACGCCATTCTGCTGTGGATTGTATGGGCAAGAAGTCTGGTGCAAAATTCCATGTTTAGAGAGGTGTTCCTTGAATTGATGGCTAATATATTCACCTCCATTATCTGTTCTCAAAATTTTAATATTAGCTTGATAATGGTTAGTAACATAGTTTTGAAATTTTGTAAATGCCTCAAACACACGATCTTTAGATGGTAGTAAGGTGAGCCATGTGTATTTGGACTTCTCATCTATAAAGGTCACAAAGTATTTGTTGTTATCTCTAGATATGCAAGGTGAGGTCCAAACATCTGAGTGGATTAGATCAAAACATTTTTCATAGATGGTGGTAGATTTAGGAAAAACGGATTTGCAATGTTTCCCTACAATACAAGCTTCACAACTAGAATTCTCAAAAGAAACATTGGGTAGCATAAGCTTTAGTGCACGAAAATGAGGGTGACCTAACCTAGCATGCCACATTGCATCAAGCTTAACCGAAAAACATGAATTAAAAGAAACAGGTGGTGAACTACTAAGAGAAGTGTCTTCCAGGATATATAGATCATCTTTGGCTACTCCTCTCCCAAGCAGTCTCATGCTCTCAATATCCTGAAAGTGAACATTGTTAGGACTGAATATGGCATAACAATTTAGATCAGTAGTAGCCTTTTTCACTGATAATAAGTTAGAAGTAAAGCTAGGCATAAATAGAGCTTTGGATTCCTTATCAAATAGCTTAAGGTTGCCTATTCCTTTGACCGGTATTCTTGTTCCATTAGCTATCTCTACATTACCTAGAGCCGGTTCTAGATTGCTTAATAGATCAGGATTGCTAATCATGTGGTGTGAAGCTCCTGAGTCAACAACTAAAGCCTGACTAGGTCTATGAGAGTAGAGAGAGATACCAGACTCCTTGAGGGAAGCAATGGATTGGAGAATGACATCCAGGTCCGATCTTCTCATTACATCATTTGGAGATGGTGTAGAGGAGTTTTTAACACTGGCGGTCATAGCAGCCCCATCTTCATATCTTCTTGATGGACCAGCTTGTCCCGGTTCATTGGGTGTTATCTGGCCAAGGTTTGCCTTGGACCCTCCTTGAAAGCGATTGGTAGGTGGCCTTGGTGTGCTTGGTCTGAGGTGGGGATGGAGAATCCAGCACTGCCCTTTGTTGTGTCCCTTTCTTTTGCAATGGTCACATATCCATGCTCGCTTATCTTCGTTTCTGAACATGACCTTGTTGGCTGTAGGGAGTTCACCTCTTCCTCCAAAGAGACCATGCGAACCTTGCTCCTTTTGAATCTGTGCACACACTTCATCGAAGCTTGGGAGCTTGTCTGACCTGAGGAGGTGCTTGATTAGGTCATTATACATGGAGTTTAAGGTGAGCAGGAGACCAAACACACGGTCTTGTTCTTTTCTCTCAAGTAGGACCGCTTGGTCCATGGTGTTGGGCCTGAGGGCTTCTAGTTCTGCCCAAAGTGCTTGGTACTTGCCAAGGTGTTTAGTGAAGTCTCCATCTTCTTGGCTAAGTGTGGTGAGGGACCTCTTTATTTCAAATACCCGAGTCAAGTTAGACACATTGCCATACACATTCTTGAGAGTTTCCCAGAGATCCCTTGCGGTTTCACAATAGGAATAGGCTTAAAGGATGGAAACTTCAAGGGAGCTTTGGAGTATGGCCAACACGGTTTGATCTTCTTGAAACCATTTGGTTTCTTCAGCTAGAGCAACCGTTTCTTCTTCATTTGTGGAGTCTTCCTTTGGGGCAAGAGTTTTGTGAGTATGCTCCCAAAGTCCGCGGCTGCACAACGCGGTCCTTGCTGTCCTAGACCACAGCAAGTAGTTCTGTCCCTTCAAGATGATGGGAATGACGAGTTGTTTGTTGCTCTCCATGGCGGTTCTTTCTGGATTTCAAATTTCAAGATTATGGACCACTGGTTAATACTATTGTCCAGCGGTTAAAGAGAGATGGCTGGGTTTTTAAGAAAACGGTTTGAAGGAGGATGAAGATGGAGAGATGAATTGAACAGAATGGTGGATAATCTCAGGAAATAACCAGTCCTATCTTCTCACAACTCAACACCAAATGGATGTTTGAGGATTGTTACAATCTCAGAGTGAGTAAGATAAGGAAAGTTTATTTGAAGAGTCGGTATGTATGTTACACACCTAGAGAGAATTCGAAGTGAGTTAGGGAAGATTTTGGAGAAACTTTGCTATTAACCACTGGTCAATAGCGGATGATGTAGAAAAGGAGTGTTTAATGACTCTTAGAAAAAGAGAAGGTCTATACTTAGGATTTACTTTCGAATAATAAGTGTAAGGCTATGGCCATGTTACATCTTATAATCTACTATAAATACCTGATGTACACATTGATTCATTAATGAGAAATATACTTCATTCTTCTCTAACTCTTCTTAATCGAATTCTTTCTCTTTCTCTCTAATGTTCTGCATTCTTCTTCATTCTTATACTAAACTCTGTTGATTCTTTTATAATCTTCAATCACATTCTTAATTCTCACATGGTATCAGAGCAGGTTTTCCTGCAAATTCTTCTTTCTTCATTCGAAATATCCTTGGGTGATTCTTAATCGTTGAATCCAAATCGGTTGCGGGAGTATTCTTGATTCTTCATCACGTTTCTGGTGATTCTGCAAAGGTTTTCCGGCGATTTTCATCTTCAATCTGTGGCTTCTGATCTAATCTTCATCGGAATCTTTGAGTTGACTCGTCGATTGCACGGTTTGCAACATAAATCTCGATCTTGTAGTTTTGGCGCCAAAATCTTGTTTGAATCTGTTCTTCGAAAAATCTTCGATTTCGTGGATTGATCTCTCTGGATCTTTGAAACTTGCTGATTGTCTTCAGAAGGAGCCGATCTTCAGTCGTTTGGATCGTCGATTAATTTTTCTGTGATCGGATTTCTGGTTCTGCAAATCGCGAAAGTGTTCTTCGCTTCTCTCTCACGCAAGATACCGATCTTCGAAATTTCTCCAGTTTCTGGTTTATTGATCGGTGAAAAATCAACAGAAAGTGCCGATCATTGATCTAATCTAGCGTCAACATAGATTCTGTGGTTCAATATCTTGAAACGAGCATTGTTCATTGGATTTTCTTTCGATTTCGTCGATCACAAGAAAAGATCGACATATCGATTTGATTTGAGATCGATCTTCAATCCACCGGTGTTTGTTCTCTGCTTCGATCTTTTCTCATCTCCGATCAATCCGGTTTCTACATTCAGTGAAGAAACGAATCTATCATCAAGAGTCTCTGTTTTTTTTTTGGCGCGAGTTTGTTCTTGGAAGATAAGTTTTTTTTTTCTGGACTGAGTAATTCGATTCAATTCGAATTCTGTTCTTGATTCTCTGTGATCATCAGTGTGCAAAGTATCAGGTCTGTTCTCGATTCTTCCTGCATATAACCATTAAAGGACTGATACATATAGATGCAAAATAAGTGATTAGGAGAAATCTTTGAAAGTTTATCATCTCGATCTTGCTCCTTGCACCTCAAGCTATTAGTACAGAATCAAATTAGATTGTGATAGTGTGACGTCAGTGGTTTGAAGCGAATTGATCAAGGGTACAAGGTCTTGTATATTGTGTTGTTGCGGCTCTTGTTTGCTCTGTTTGTTCAACACACATTGTCTCTATCAGAAGGTGTGAGGTGATTCACAGGCTGCATCTATGGAATTTCATAAACAAGTCATAATGGCACCAATCATACTCAAAGGAGCAAACTATCTCCTCTGGACTAGAACTATGAAGACGACATTGTGTAGTAGGGGTTTATGGTCACATATTCTTCACAATAATGCACCTAACCATGTCGTAGAAGGAGAGGTTTTGGAGGATCAGGAAGTTCATTCTGAGGAAGAAGGTAAATGGTTACAGGAGGATCAAATGGTTCTATCCATTTTACAAAATTCTCTTGAAAAGTCTCTGCTAGAAGCCTACTCATACTGTGAAAATGCAAAAGATTTGTGGGATACCCTTCAGAATGTCTATGGGAATACTTCCAATTTAATGAGGATCTTTGAGGTCAAGAAATCACTTAGTGAACTTAGACAGGAGGAGGTGGAATTTACCAAACACTTTGGAACTTATAGAGCACTTTGGGCAGAGCTAGAAATGTTGAGACCAGCTACTACTGATCCAATGACCCTACATGAGAGAAGGGAGCAAGACAAAGTCTTTGGACTCTTAATGACCTTGAACTCAAGCTATACTGACTTGATTAAACACCTGCTACGAGAAGACAAGTTACCAAGCTTGGATGATGTGTGTGCTAAAGTCCAAAAAGAGCAGGGTTCACAAGGTTTGTTTGGAAGTAAAGGGGATTTGGTTACCGCAAATAAAAGTTTCTTCAGAGGGGATGATAGGCGAGTGTTGGTATGTGCTCACTGTAAGAGGAAAGGTCATAATAAGGACCAGTGTTGGACACTCCATCCACACCTGAAACCGGCTTCCATACCAAGGTGGCGTGACTTCAACAATGGTAACAAGACAACTGGGTTCAAAAACAACTTAACTGGGAAAGGAAATCAAGTGAGTGCTCCTTTTCCTGTCTCACGGCCCATGACTACCATTGAGAATGTACAAAGACCAGGAAAGGAAGTGCAACTTGCCTCTTCATCATCCGGCCAAGACTATGTTACCAAGTCTGATCTAGATGCTATCATCAAAGCCCTCCAAGAGAATTCTGGTAAAATTGTTGGTAAATCACTTCATGCTTCTTATAATGTTCATGCTAGTAATAAGCCTTTAATTGTTGATTCTGGAGCATCCCATCACATGATTAGTGATATAGGGTTGATAAATGACTTAGAACCTACCCTAGGAAATGTTGTTATTGCAAATGGAACTAAAATTCCAATCAAAGGTATAGGTAATCTAAGATTGTTTGAAAAAGATAGTAAAGCATTTTATATGCCATTTTTTACATCAAATTTGGTTTCTGTGAAAAGAGCTACAACTGACTTAAATTGCAATGTGATTTTTAGTCCTAATGAGTGTTGTTTTCAGGATATTGACACAAAGAAAGTACTTGGCAGAGGCGGTACTAAGGATGATCTTTACGTTTTAAGTGACCTATCTTCTAGTGGAGTATCTTGTTTGTCTAGTAGTAATGAGATGAATGATGGATCATTGTGGCATGCTAGATTAGGCCATCCTCATTTTAAAGCTCTTGAACTCATGTTTCCAAAAATTTCTTTTAATCAAAATGAATGTGAAGCTTGCATCCTTGGTAAACATTGCAAGACAGTTTTTCCTAATTCATCTACTACTTATGATCATTGCTTTGATTTAATTCATTCTGATGTTTGGACAGCTCCTTGTGCTTCTAGAGAACAACAAAAATACTTTGTTACATTCATAGATGAGAAATCTAAATATACATGGATTACTTTACTTCCTTCCAAAGATAGAGTTCTAGAATCTTTCATTAACTTTCATTCTTATGTCACTAACCAATATAATGCAAAGATGAAAGTTTTTAGGACTGATAATGGAGGAGAATATACAAGTAAGGCTTTCAGAGATTATCTTCTCAAATATGGAATTCTTCATCAAACTACTTGCCCATACACACCTGAGCAGAATGGTGTGGCTGAGCGCAAAAACCGGCATCTTATGGAGGTAGCCAGATCTATGATGTTTCATAGGAATGTGCCTAAGAGATTTTGGGGAGATGCAGTGCTTACAGCTTGCTATTTGATTAATAGAACACCAACTAAAGTTCTTCATGACATGTCATCATTTGAGGTATTAAACAACATTAAACCACACCTTGATCATTTAAAAGTGTTTGGTTGTGTGTGTTATGTTTTCATACCAGGGAATAACAGGAACAAGTTGGATGAAAAAAGTACTAAAGCAATCTTTATAGGCTATTCTTCCACTCAAAAAGGTTATAAATGCTATGATCCTGAATTACAAAGGGTATTAGTTTCAAGGGATGTTAAATTTTTGGAAAATAAGTCTTATTATACTGATGGCACTTGGGAAACTATACAAGACATCTCTAAATCTAGTGATGATGCTAATGCTTATCTTAAAAAGTTGTTAGAAAGTTTTGATGTTTCTAGGCAGCCAGCATTAAAGCCGGTCATTGGTCCGGAAGTTTCTCAGGAGGTACCGCAGAGACAGGAGCATACATTAGATTCAAATGTGACTGTCCCTGTTGGCAATGATCATGGTTCTGCAAGGACTGAGCATGGTCAGGTACGAGGTACGCAAAGTTTTGATTGTGAATCATGGCCTGTTCGTGAGGGGGAGCATTTACCTGGCTCATTGTCCACATTGGATCGCGGTCATGTTTGTGAGGGGGAGAGTAGTTCTATGGTTTCCGATCAAGACCATGACCACATCCAAAGTCCACAAGGAATAGAAGCTGAAGATGATCATGAGATAGCTGTTATTGAATCACCTCAAATACTAAGAAGAAGTACAAGGATTAGAAAAGATCCAGCCAACTGGATCAATACTAGGGTTTACTATAATGCTAATGCTGTGGAACATCCTATACAAGCAACTTGCTCTTTTGCTTATTTTCCAGAAGAACACCAGGTATTCATAAGCTCTCTGGACCAAAATCAAATTCCTAACACATATGAGGAAGCTATGGAGCTAAAAGTATGGAGAGATGCTGTTCAAGATGAAAAAGAGGCAATGATAAGAAATCATACTTGGGATGAATCATATCTACCTAAAGGTAAGAAAGCGGTAAGTTCAAAATGGGTTTTCACCATTAAATACAAAAGTAATGGTGAGATTGAAAGGTATAAGGCTAGATTAGTTGCTAGAGGGTTCACTCAAACATATGGTGAAGATTTTGGAGATACATTTGCACCGGTTGCAAAACTCCACACTGTTAGGATTGTTCTTTCTTTAGCCACTAATTTAGAATGGGAGTTGTGGCAGATGGATGTAAAGAATGCCTTTCTTCAAGGAGAATTAGAAGAAGAGGTATACATGAGACCACCTCCTGGATTAGAAGATTTAGTAAATGGTAATAATGTTTTGAGATTAAGAAAGGCCATTTATGGGTTAAAACAATCTCCTAGAGCTTGGTATCATAAACTAAGTATGACTTTGAGGGATAAAGGTTTTAGAAGGTCTGAAGTTGATCACACTCTCTTTACTCTTCCTAGCTGCTCAGGTATTATTGTAGTGTTGGTTTATGTTGATGATATAATTATCACAGGGAGTAATAAGGAAGGTATTCTAGAGACTAAGGCTTATCTTAAATCGAAATTTGATATTAAAGATCTTGGTCTGATGAAATATTTCTTAGGTATAGAAATATGTAGATCTAAAGAGGGTTTGTTTTTGTCCCAAAGGAAATATACTCTTGAATTGTTAAAAGAAACAGGAAAGATGGAAGCAAAATCAGTTTGCACACCTTTGGAAGATGAGTACAAATCCGCTAGTAAGGGGGAGCAGGATGAAGAACTTTATGAAGATCCAAAACTATACAGGAGGCTGGTAGGTAAACTTATATATCTTACTCTAACTAGGCCTGATATTTGTTTTGCAGTGAATCAGGTGAGTCAGCAGATGCAGGAACCTACAGTTTACCATTGGCGAATGTTAGAAAGGATCCTTAGATACTTGAAAGGCACTTATGATCATGGAATTTGGATGAGTTGCAACAAAAGCACAGATATAGTTGGATATTGTGATGCAGATTGGGCTGGGGATAGGAAAGATAGAAGATCAACTACTGGCTATTGCACATTTGTAGGAGGAAACCTTGTGACATGGAAGACTAAGAAACAAAAGGTTGTCTCATGTTCTAGTGCTGAAGCTGAATATAGAGCTATGAAGAAGCTTACCAATGAGTTGATATGGATCAAGGCGGTACTTAGGGATTTACAGATTGAAGACTCAAGCCCTATTACTATGCATTGTGACAACCAGGCTGCCATTCATATTGCATCTAACTCAGTTTTTCATGAGAGGACGAAACATATAGAAGTGGACTGTCATAAGGTTAGGCAAGCAGTGGAACAAGGCATCATATTGCCTTGCTATACAAGGAGTTCAGATCAATTAGCAGATATCTTCACCAAAGCTGCTTCCACAAAGGTCTGTGATTCCATTTATCCAAGACTAGGTCTTACAAGTGTTGCTGGATGATCCCTTTAAGTTATAGAAGTCATACTCTTTTTCCCTTTAAGATGTTTTTGTCCCATTGGGTTTTACATCTTTAAGGTTTTTAATGAGGTGATTTTCTATGATTTTATCAAGTTTAACCATTCATCATGGTTAAGCTTGAGGGGGAGTGTAGAAAAGGAGTGTTTAATGACTCTTAGAAAAAGAGAAGGTCTATACTTAGGATTTACTTTCGAATAATAAGTGTAAGGCTATGGCCATGTTACATCTTATAATCTACTATAAATACCTGATGTACACATTGATTCATTAATGAGAAATATACTTCATTCTTCTCTAACTCTTCTTAATCGAATTCTTTCTCTTTCTCTCTAATGTTCTGCATTCTTCTTCATTCTTATACTAAACTCTGTTGATTCTTTTATAATCTTCAATCACATTCTTAATTCTCACAGATGAGCCCAGAATTTGAGTGTTCTTGAGTAAGGAGGCTAATGGCGTGAGGTGAAGGAGTGTTAAAGAGTATGAAGGAGTATAAAGGAGATTATGGATCAAGATTGCTCTGATACCATGTTGATTTTGCGGAAGTAAAAGGAGAGATTAGGTGAGTTTCATGGTGAAGCTCGACAAGAAGAATGAGGGAGAAGACAGGAAGAATAAAGTGAAGAGTTTATTGCTAAAAGTGTATCTCTTACAATATGGGATTCGACCTTAATATAGGCAGAGGATTACATAGAGAAATTCAAATAGGAAAGTGACATGGGAGCAGGCCCAAGGTGTGAAAGTGACTGCTCAGCAACGGTCTTCTCCACCCGTGACTCCATTTGCAGCCTCACTCTCCTTCTAGAAGCTTTCCTTATTGTCACAACTTTTCCTAAGCGGACCAAGGCCATATAAGATTAATTCAGAGTGGGCTGCACATCACTGGACCTGGCGATTCTTGAACTGCACAGCCTAAGCCGTGATTCCCAAGTCAATGCCTTGCTTAATATGATGACAAGCCGTGATGCTCAAGTCATTGCCTTGCTCAATAGTACACTCTTATGTTTGGACATCTCCCTTTCCTTCTAGAGAAAATCAGAAGTATTTTGTTACCTTCATTGATGAAAAATCTAAATATACTTGGGTGACATTGCTTAATTCACAGGATAGGGTGTTTGATGCATTTCTTAACTTTCAGACATATGTTACTAACCAATATAATGCCAAGATAAAGATTTTTAGGACAGACAATGGAGGGGAATATACTAGTAACAAGTTTCAGCAACACTTAGCCACACATGGCATTGAACATCAAACAAGCTGTCCTTACACTCCACAACAAAATGGAGTAGCTGAGAGGAAGAACAGACATTTGATGGAAGTTGTGAGAACAATGATGTTCCACAAGAAGGTTCCTAAAAGATTTTGGGGAGATGCATTACTAGCTGCATGTTACTTAATCAATAGAACTCCAACTAAAGTTCTAGATGATTTGAGTCCTTTTGAGGTATTAAACAAAACTAAGCCAACTATTGATCATTTAAGAATTTTTGGATGTGTTTGTTTTGTTTTAGTACCAGGAGAACTTAGGAATAAGCTGGAACCAAAAAGCATCAAGGCTATGTTCCTAGGATACTCTCCTACTCAAAAAGGATACAAATGCTACAATCCAGAGACTAGGAGGGTCCTGGTGTCTAGGGATGTCAAGTTTAATGAGAACAAAGGATTTTATGAAGATGGAACTTGGGAAGAACTTAAAGACATCTATCTCTACATCAAATTCTGATCAGGCTGAGAATCTAAGGAAAATTTTAGAGAACCTTGGCATAGTTCAACCAACCGCTCCAGCACCTGTCCATGTACCTCAGCAACATGATTCAAGCCCGAGTACTAGCTGGCATGGTCCGGCTACATCCAACCAGGAGACGATCTCTGGTCATGACCTTGCATCTAGCTCATCCCGTCCTGTCTCAGTTCCTGGGGCTGCCCATGATCCATCTACTGGTGCTAGTTCTTCCGGTTCATCAATGCCTTATCCACCATCCAGTCCACCTGAACATCCTCTTGACCGTGAGGGGGGAGAAGTGAGTACACATGCTCAAGATGATATTCTAGTTTCAGCATCAAAAAGGCCAAGGGATCAACCCAATCTTGTACAAGCCGCTTTGGAGGAAGAAACAAATCAACCTGTGGCACTCAGACGAAGTACAAGGCAGAGGTTCCCAGCTGAAAACTGGAAGAATACAAGGGTGTACTACAACCACAATGCAGTAGCACATCATGATCAGGGAGTATGTTCTTTAATTAGTATTCCTACTAATCATGTTGCTTTCACTGTGAGTTTAGATAAAGAACAGATCCCTAAGAGCTATGAGGAGGCTATGGAGATTAAGAAATGGAGAGATGCCATTCAAGATGAGAAACAAGCTATGGAGAAGAATGGAACCTATGCCCCAGCCATCTTACCAAAAGGGAAAAAGGCTGTAAGTTCAAAATGGATATTCACCATTAAGTATAAAAGCAATGGTGAGATAGATAGGTATAAAGCTAGATTGGTGGCTAGAAGATTCACAAAAACTTATGGTGAAGACTATAGGGATACTTTTGCTCCAGTAGCTAAACTTCACTCTGTTAATGTTGTTCTTTCTCTTGCTACTAACCTTGAATGGGATTTGTTCCAAATGGATGTTAAGAATGCTTTCTTACAAGGTGAACTAGAGGAAGAAGTGTACATGACACCACCTCCAGGTTTGGAAGATGAGGTTAATGGCGGCAACACTCTCAGACTAAGAAAGGCAATCTATGGTCTTAAGCAATCTCCAAGAGCTTGGTATCATAAGCTGAATGTAACTCTAAGGGATAGAGGTTTCAAAAGATCAGAAGTTGAACACACTCTGTTTACACTTAAGAGTAAGGAAGGTATTGTGGTTATACTTATATATGTGGATGATATAATCATATCAGGAAGTGATAAAGTTGGTATTGAATCAACTAAAGCCTATTTGAAAAGTGTTTTTGATATTAAGGATCTAGGAGAATTGAAATATTTCTTAGCAATTGAAATATGTAGATTCAAGGAAGGTCTCTTTTTATCTCAAAGGAAATATATTGTGGATTTACTAACCTCCACAGGCATGTTTGAAGCTAAACCAGCTAAGACACCCCTTGAAGAAGGCTACAAAATAGAACCTGAGGGGGAGCTAGGAAATGACAAGTTTCATGATGCAAAATTGTATAGACAAGTGGTTGGTAAGCTTATTTACTTAACCATCACTAGACCTGACCTATGTTTTGCAGTAAATCAGGTATCTCAACATATGCAAGACCCAAGGACAAGGCATTGGGATATGATCATTCGCATTTTGAGATATCTGCAAGGAACTAAGGAACAAGGTATATGGATGGGATGTAATAAGAACACAGAGGTTGTAGGTTACTGTGATGCAGATTGGGCAGGAGACAGAGAAGATAGGAGAAGCACAACTGGCTATTGCACCTTCATAGGAGGTAATCTTGTAACTTGGAAGACTAAGAAGCAAAAGGTTGTGTCTTGTTCTAGTGCAGAAGCTGAATACAGGGCTATGAGGAAGCTCACAACAGAATGCATCTGGTTGAAGCAACTCCTCTTTGACATCTTAGGCGAGAGCTTAGAATCACCAATCACTGTCCATTGTGATAATCAAGCTGCCATACACATTGCCTCTAACTCTGTGTTTCATGAGAGAACCAAGCATATTGAGGTTGACTGCCATAAGGTAAGAGAAGCTATTGGAAATGGTACAATTCTACCTTGCTACACAAGGAGTGAAGATCAGCTAGCTGATGTGTTTACCAAAGCTGTAACCTTGAAGACAGGCGGTTCCATCTACCCTAGACTTGGTTTGATGTCTCTTCCACACCTATGATCCCAACATGGAGTGTTATACTCTTTTTCCCTAGAAAAGGTTTTGTCCCAATTGGGTTTTCCTTCGCTAGGTTTTTTTAATGAGGTAATACTTCATGGTTACAAGCTTAGACATTTTCCATGTCTTAAGCTTGAGGGGGAGTGTTGGAATGATGAAGTATGATGAATTCATCTAAGGAGTGTATTGGCGTCTTTCACTTGTATATGCCTTAGACTTGTGTAGATTAATGATAAGTATATCTCTGTATCCAAACATGTCTAGAATAGGATTAGTATAAATAGGTGTCTCTCACTCACTTTGTAAGTATGAAAATTCATTTTTCTAAAAATTCTAATAAGATCATTCTCTCTTTTCTCTCTAATCTCTTTCTCTCTCAATCTCTAATTCTCAAATTCTCTCAATCATCAAATCTTTCATTTCACACTTCTTGCTTCTAACTTATTCCTTTGTTCTCCTGGAATAAGAACATAACAAACACACCCAAAGACACGTAAGTGTGAAATAGATGGTTTACTCTTATTAAGTACCTCAAATGGGGATAAATCCTCCAAGATTTTTGTGGGGAGTCTATTGATGAGGTAGCAAGCGGTAACAAGTGCATCTCCCCAAATCTTCTTTGGGACATTGCTTTGGAACATGATAGACCGTGCCACTTCCATGAGATGCCTGTTCTTTCTTTCAGCCACTCCATTTTGTTGGGCGTGTAAGGACAACTTGTTTGATGGATGATTCCATGTTTATCTAAGTGTTGTTTGAAGGCTAGACTTGTATATTCCCCTCCATTATCTGATCTAAAAATTTTGATCTTGGCATTATAATGGTTAGTCACATACATTTGAAATTTAGTGAAGGCTTCTAGGACTCTATCTTTTGTTGGCAATAGTCTTACCCAAGTATATTTCGATTTTTGGTCTATGAATGTAACAAAGTATTTATGGTTGTCTCTAGATGTGCATGGTGAAGTCCAAACATCAGAGTGAATGAGATCAAAGCAATTTTCATATATAGTTGTAGACTTAGGAAACACTGATTTACAATGTTTACCTAGTATACAAGCTTCACATTTAACATTTTTAAAAGACATACTTGGCAACAATAGTTCTAAAGCCCTAGAGTGAGGATGTCCTAATCTAGAATGCCAAATAGCACTATTAGCCTTATTCAAAACAGATTTGAAAGCAATAGATAAAGAGAAATCTGGTTGTGTGTCTTCAAGCACATACAAGTCATCCTTGGACACTCCCTTTCCAAACACCTTATTAGTCTTAATATCCTGAAAGTAAACATCATTAGGACCAAAGATAGCATAGCAATTAAGATCAGAGGTTGTTTTCTTAACACTTAGCAAGTTTGAGGTGAATGTGGGCATATAGAAGGCTGTTGATTCTTTATTAAACAATTTCAGGTTTCCAATTCCTCTTATTGGTATCTTATCACCATTAGCTATTACTACATCTCCTAAAGCCGGTTTCATATTGATAAGTAGATTTTTGTCACTAATCATATGATGAGAAGCTCCTGAATCTACAATAAGTGGCATAGTGAGATTTAGAGCTTGAAAAGAGTTACCAGAGGTATTAGCTTCCTTAAGTGCTTTTATCAGTGCATCAAAGTCTGATTTTCTAACGAATTCTTGTTGAAATGTTGCAAGGGCTTTCCCTTCTTCATTGGTTGGCGTGGATGAGCTAGTGCTAGCCTTGGCTCTTGCCTCATGAGTTGCTTCTTGGGAGAGATTGGCCCTTGGTTGGTAGGTGTTTGCCTTGTTGGCTGTGATGAGCTCTCGTTTGCCTCCAAAGAGGCCTAATGATCCTTGTTCCTTCTAAATCTTATTGCATACTTCTTCAAGACTGGGAAGAGTGTCTGACCTTAAGATGTGCTTGATAAGATCATTGTAAGTTGGGTTTAGAGTCAAGAGGAGTCCAAAGACCTTATCTTGCTCACATCTTTCATTTAGCACCTTGGGATCCATGGTGCTTGGTCTAAGCATTTCAAGTTCAGCCCACAATGATCTGAACTTGCCAAAGTGTTGAGTGAACTCCATGTTTTCTTGAGTTAACTCATTAATGGCCTTATTTACTTCAAAGACACGACTGAGATTGGAAGTGTTGCCATAAACATTTTGAAGTGTCTCCCATAACTCCTTGGCTGTCTCACAATAAGAATAAGCTTCAAGGAGAGATGCTTCAAGGGAGTTTTGGATCACGGATAGCACCAGTTGGTCTTCTTGAAACCACCGGTCTTTATTCATGATGGCGGCTTCTTGGCCACCTTCTTCAGTCATGGCAATGGAAGTTTCACTCTTGAGGATGTGGCTCCATAAGCCACGGCTACACAACACTGTCTTGGTGGTTCTAGCCCATAAAAGGTAGTTGACCCCTTTCAGTGTCACTGGAACAACCACTCTTGAGCTTTCCATGGTGTTTACACACGTTTTAGTTTGAATTTGAGCTAGGAACCGTTGGTTATAGCTATTAACCACTAGATGAAAGCAAATGGTAAGGGTTTTGAGAAAGTGGTTTGTTTGGAAAGAGAGTTGAGTAGCTGAATTGAGGAATGAAGTGAGTAATTCTCAAGAAATAACCTATCCTAACCTCTCACAACTCAGCACCACTTGGTTTTGAGGATTGATTAATCTCAGAGTGAGTAGATTAGAAAAAGTTATTGCAAGAGTAGATTGAGAAAGTGGTTTGTTTGGGAAGAGAGTTGAGTAATTCTCAAGAAATAACCTATCCTAACCTCTCACAACTCAGCACCACATGGTTTTGAGGATTAATTAATCTCAGAGTGAGTAGATTAGAACAAGTTATTGCAAGAGTAAACAGAGAATTTGCTTGATCCAAAACCAAGCTCTGATACCATGTTAGAATTTGCAGAATAATAGTTAGAATAGGTAGGAGAGTTTCTGGGTTTATATTTGATAAGGGAAGAACAAGAGTGAGAATAATAGAGAGATTGTGAGACAGAGAGTATGGAAGGAGGATTCTATTTCCTTTTATGGTGAGCATACAATGTATTTATAGCCAAAGAATAGAGATAAGACAAAGGCACTTCACCAAATGGTGAAAATGACAGCTCCTAACAGCTAGAAATTCAAATTGGTTAAGCCAACATGTGATTCTTGTTGGAATGAAGAAGATTGGTGAATGCATCTAAGTGAAGTAGTGGCGTCTTTCACTTTGTATATACCTTAGACTTGTGTAGATTAATGATAAGTATATCTCTGTATCCAAACAAGTCTAGAATAGGATTAGTATAAATAGGTGTCTCTCACTCTCTTTGTAAGTATGAAAATCATTTCTCTAAAATTCTTAATAAAGTTCATTCTCTTTCTCTCTCAATCTCTAAATCTCAAATACTCTCAATCATCAAATCTTTCATGGTATCAGAGCCAGGTTTGATTAATCTGGTACTTAAAATTTCGCATTCTTCTTCAGCAAGTAATCAAACTTTCTTCGATTACAAGTAATTGCAAAAATCGCGATTCATTCAAATTCACCGCGTCCAATCTGCAAGATCTTGAAGAGTTTTGATCAGATTCTTCATCAAAATCATCTCATCGGCGAATCCTGTTGATTTCCCCGTTGAAATCTTTGATTTTGGTTGAGTAAATCAAAAGTTACGATCGAACCTTGCACAAGGTGGTTCGCGGTTGTTCATCGTCGGGAAGCTCGATTGTTGATCGGTTCTTTCTTCAAGTTTTGATCGATTCGTGCTAATTTCTTTTCCCTGAACGGTTCTCCGGCGAAATCTGTGAAGATCCACAGCTATTTCATCGAGTTTGATCATCAAAATCGAAAGTTATCACTTTTCCCGCCACAGGTTGTTACGTGATCGCGCCGCCGCGAAACTCTGGGTTCAATCCTTGATATCTTCTTCAATTATTTGTCAAATTGTGTGTTTCCAAAGCCAAAACTCAATTTAATTGAGTCCAGATGGTGAATCGGGAGGTCCGCATTGCTCAATTTCAAGATTAGAGGTTCTGTCAATCGATTTCTTGCAATTGGTCTTCTCGCACACTCCTCTGGTTATTCGAATCCTTTTCTCTGTTTTCTCTCGTTCATTTTTGAATCCTGCATGATCCAACTTTAGTTTAGGATCTTGTGAAGAACTTCTGGAGATTTTATTGTAATACTCTGGGTTTTAATCCTCATTAGTCGTTTTCTTGCAATTGAAGAAAGATCGATTTTGAAAACAGAAAAGGCGGGAATCTTAGAATTGTTGTTTTGCTTGGTCTTCAAGATTGGTTTCACTTCTGGATCATCTGTTGAAGTAGTTTAGACTGTTATTGCAAGTTGTGAATGGTTATAAGAAGTTGGTATACCTGCTTGAGTATTGATCACACAGCTGGCTCACGCGCTTTGTGTTTGTAAGGTGCACGCAGGCTTGGTTGCTTAATCTCTGTGTGTAGGCTTCAGGTGAGATCAAATGGAGTTACATTCACAGATGAAGGCTCCCGTTATACTTCAAGGAGCAAATTACCTGCTCTGGTCCAGGACAATGCGAACCACGCTTTGTAGCAAAGGATTGTGGAGCCACATTCATGAACCGGCTCACTTGTTGACAGATGAGGAGGTTCAGAATCAAAATGCTGAACAAGCTCTATGGTTTCAGCAAGATCAAATGGTACTTGCCATTCTTCAAAGTTCCTTAGCTAGTTCTCTTTTGGAAGCTTATTCTTATTGCTCTAATGCTAAGGAACTGTGGGAGACTTTGAAAACAGTTTATGGCAATACTACTAATTGTAAGAATATGCGGAATATAAGAGAAGATTAGAGAGAGTTTTCTGAATAAGATGAAGAACAAAAGTATGGAAGACTAAGAGGAAGAGATTTCGTGACAAATGAGAGAGAGAGAGCTGGCGGCTGGTATGAGAGAATTAGAGAAGGAGGATTATATTTCCTTGACAGATTAGTTACATAGGTTAGAGTATTTATAGCCTAAGTTACAATAAATACATTAATTACATTAATTAGGTTCACATATTTACTTTCCATAAACTATTTGTTGCCTAACTCTCAAAGGGGAAGTAATTAACTTCCTTTCCAACCTTGAGTAATCGACATCCAGGCCATTAACTTCCTTTCCTTACTTGAGTAGTCGACATCCAAGGTCATTAACTTCCTTTCCTCACTTGAGTAATCGACATCCCAGACCATTAACTTCTCCCAGCCGCCTGTATCTTTCTTCTAGAAGTCTTATAGTTGGGCTTGCTGTCGTGTGTAGATTAATACTCCCCCTCAAGCTCAACCATGATGAATGGTTAAGCTTGGAACCATAAAGACTCACCTCATTAAAAACCTTAAGATGCAAAACCCTTTGGGACAAAAACATCTTAAGGGAAAAAGAGTATGGATCTTTTGGCTAGGGGATTCCCTGGTTGGGAAGGTTTATGAGCCCAAGTTTTGGAAATATGGACTCACATACCTTTAAACTTGCGGATTTGGTGAATATATCTGCAAGTTGATCCGAGCTCCTTGTGTAACATGGTAGGACAACTCCTTGCTCCACTACTTGTCTTACTTTGTGGCAGTCTACTTCAATGTGCTTGGTTCTCTCATGAAATACATTGTTGGATGCTATATGTATGGCAGCTTGGTTGTCACAATGCATGGTGATTGGTGTTGAGACTTCTATGTTTAGATCCCTTAGCAGATTCTTGAGCCAGGTAAGTTCTGTGGTGAGCTTCCTCATGGCTCGGTACTCAGCTTCAGCACTTGAACAAGAAACCACCTTCTGCTTCTTTGTTTTCCAAGTAACTATGTTGCCTCCAATGAATGTGCAATAACCGGTAGTTGATCTCCTATCATTCCTGTCTCCAGCCCAATCAGCATCACAATAGCCCACGATTTCAGAGCTTCCGTTGCGCCCCATCCAGATGCCTTGGTCGTGTGTCCCTTTCAGGTATCTTAAGATCCGGTCCACCATGTTCCAGTGATGCACCTTTGGGGCTTGCATATGTTGACTGACCTGATTCACAGCATAGCACAAGTCAGGTCTAGTAATGGTTAGATAAATTAGCTTACCAACCATCTTCCTATAGAGTTTGGTGTCTCCAAACATCTCATCTCCAAGCTCCCCCTCACGTTCCACCTTGTACCCTTCTTCTAGGGGAGTCTTCGCTGGTTTAGCTTCTAATCTTCCTGCATCAACTATAAGATCAAGTGTGTACTTCCTTTGTGATAAGAAGAGGCCTTCTTGTGTTCGGCATACTTCTATCCCTAGGAAGTACTTTAGTTCACCCAAGTCTTTTATATCAAACATAGATTTAAGATAAACCTTAGTGGATTGAATTCCTACCTTGTCATTCCCTGAGATGATTATATCATCTACATAGATGAGAATGACTACAATACCTGTTTGACTTTGGAGTGTGAAGAGGGTATGATCTGCCTCAGACTTTCTAAAGCCCCTATCTCTAAGTGTGATACTTAGCTTATGGTACCAAGCTCTTGGTGACTGTTTGAGGCCATAGATAGCTTTTCTCAGCCTTAGAACCTTTCCTGGAGTCACCGTATCTTCAAGGCCTGGTGGAGGTGTCATATACACTTCATCTTCTAGTTCTCCTTGTAGGAAGGCATTTTTGACATCCATCTGCCACAACTCCCAATCAAGGTTAGTAGCTAAAGAGAGAAGAACTCTTACAGTGTGTAATTTGGCTACTGGTGCAAAGGTGTCATTGTAGTCTTCTCCATAGGTCTGAGTGAAACCTCTTGCAACTAGTCTTGCCTTGTATCTTTCTATCTCTCCATTGCTTTTGTATTTAATGGTAAAGATCCATCTGGAGCTTACTGTCCTCTTGTCCTTAGGTAAATCGGCCTCATCCCAAGTGTGATTGATGTCCATGGCATTGCATTCAGCCTTAACTGCATCTCTCCACACTTTAAGCTCCTTTGCTTCCTCATAGTTTCTTGGTATATGTTCTTGGTTGAGGACTGCTGCAAATGCTTGATGTTCTAAGGGAACATGAGCTAGGGAGCAAACAGCTTGAGTTGGGTGAGCTACTGCTTGGGCATTGTAGTATACTCTGGTGTTGATCCAATTTGAAGCTGGTCGCCTTTCCCTTTGGCTTCTCCTTAGTACTACTTGGGTGTCTGGTTGGGCCGCCTGTTCTTCTGCTTGTTGTTCAGCCTCTGTTTCGGATTCCTCATGTTCTTCGTGATCATGTACGTGTGAGCTTGTTTCTTGGTTAGTAGGTTCAAGTTCAAGCTCATCAAGCTCATCACCTTCATTGCCTCCCTCATGATCAAGAGAACTAGCCGCTTGAGTTGTATTAGATGGAGAAGTAGTTGGCGGTTCTTGGTGAGTTGATTTTGGTGCATCTGGTAATGTTATCCCAAGATTCTCCATAAGGTGTCTGAGGTTGGTGTCCCGGTCAGATGTGGATTGGGAGAGGTCTTTGAGTTCATCCCAATTCTTTTCTTCATAGAATCCTTTGGATTCTACAAACTTCACATCCCTAGATACAAGAACCTTTTTTGTCTCTGGATTGTAGCATTTGTATCCCTTTTGAGTAGTTGAATAGCCAATGAACATGGCTTTAATACTCTTGGCTTCCAATTTATTTCTTTGTTCTCCTGGAACAAGTACATAACACACACACCCAAAGACTCGTAAGTGTGAGATAGATGGTTTACTTTTGTTGAGTACCTCAAATGGAGTTAAGTCCTTTAAGACTTTGGTTGGTAGGCGATTGATGAGATAGCAAGCTGTGACATGGGCATCTCCCCAAAATTTCTTTGGAACATTGCTTTGGAACATGATGAATCTCGCCACCTCCATGAGATGCCGGTTCTTCCTTTCAGCCACTCCATTCTGTTGTGGTGTGTATGGACAACTAGTTTGGTGGATGATTCCATGTTTGTCCAAGTATTGCTTGAATGCTAGACTTGTGTATTCTCCTCCATTATCTGATCTAAAGATTTTGATCTTGGCATTGTAATGGTTAGTCACATATGCTTGAAACTTAGTAAATGCATCTAGGACCCTATCTTTTGTTGGTAAGAGAGTTATCCAAGTATATTTTGATTTTTGATCTATAAATGTGACAAAGTACTTATGATTATCCCTAGACATGCATGGTGAAGTCCAAACATCAGAGTGAATAAGATCAAAACAATTTTCATAAATAGTTGAGGACTTGGGAAACACTGATCTACAATGTTTTCCAAGTATACAAGCTTCACATTCATTATTTTTAAAAGACATGCTTGGCAACAATAGTTCTAAGGCCCTAGAATGGGGATGACCTAGTCTAGAATGCCAAATAGCACTATTAGCCTTATTCAAAATAGAATTAAAAGCAATAGATAGAGTTGAGTCTGGTTGTATGTCTTCAAGTACATACAAATCATTCTTGGACACTCCTTTTCCAAGAACTTTATTGGTCTTAATATCCTGAAAATAAACATCATTAGAACCAAAGATTGCATAGCAATTAAGATCAGAGGTTGTCTTCTTAACACTTAGTAAGTTAGAGGTAAATGTAGGCATATAGAAGGCAGTTGATTCTTTATCAAACAATTTAAGGTTCCCAATTCCCCTAATTGGTATCTTATCTCCATTAGCTATTAATACATCTCCTAAAGCCGGTTCTATATTGCTCATTAGATTCTTATCACTAATCATATGATGAGAGGCTCCTGAGTCTACAATAAGTGGTTTAGAGGTATTTAAAGCTTGGAATGAGTTACCAGAGAGGTTTGATTCTTTGATTGCCTTGACCAGTGCATCAAGGTCGGATTTCCTCACAAACTCTTGTTGGAATGTTGCAAGTGCTTTCCCATCTCCCTCAGTGATTGGCGTGAATGAGCTTGGGCTTGCCTTGTTTCTTGGTTCAAGAGTGATAGTTTTAGAAGTTTAGGAAGAGTGGAGAGAGTTTGGAGAGAGTTTTGGGCGAGAGATTGAGTAAACACATATTATTAGAATAGGATCTCTTGATTACAAAGAGAGACCTTAATGATCCTTTTATACAGAAATAGATAACCTAGAAGGGACTACTTTAGGTAAGAGTGTGAGCTTCCTCTTTAGTGCTGGCGCCTCTTTCCCCTTTTGTGCTGGCAGAGGTGAGTCACCAATCCTTCTAGAAGATTCATTACTAGCCGTTAACACTCCTTCCCTTGGTGAATTGCTTACTTATTCCAACACTCCCCCTCAAGTTTTACATCATTGGTGAATGATTAAAACTTGGACATAAAGAGGATTCACCTCATTAAAAACCTTAGAATGCAAAACCCAGTGGGAGAAAAACATTCTAAGGGAAAAAGAGTATGAATCCTTCATGATAGGGAAGTTACTGGAATGGTAGGGTTGTGAGTCCAAGCTTAGTAGGAATGAACTCACAAACCTTCAAACTTGCCGCCTTGGTGAAGATATCAGCCAATTGATCAGAACTTCTTGTATAGCATGGAAGTATGATTCCTTTCTCCACAGCCTCTCTAACCTTGTGGCAGTCCACCTCAATGTGCTTGGTTCGTTCATGGAAGACAGAATTGGATGCAATATGAATGGCTGCCTGATTATCACAATGCATTGTGATAGGTGTGCTGCTTTCAATGCTGAAGTCTTTGAGAAGAGCCTTTAGCCATATACACTCGGTAGTTAACTTCCTCATAGCCCTATATTCAGCTTCAGCACTTGAACAGGATACTACTTTCTGCTTCTTGGTCTTCCAAGTGACAAGATTACCACCTATGAAGGTGCAATAACCAGTAGTTGATCTTCTGTCTTTCCTATCCCCAGCCCAATCAGCATCACAATAGCCAACTACTTCAGCGTTTCCATTCTTTCCCATCCATCCCTTTCAAGTATCTCAGAATGCGTTGTATCATCATCCAATGATTCTTCCCAGGGGCTTTCATATACTGACTTACCTGATTCACAGCAAAGCACAAGTCAGGTCTTGTAATTGTCATATATATGAGCTTACCAACAAGTTTCCTGTATAGCTTCGGATCCTCAAATGTCTCTTCATCTTGCTCCCCCTCAGTTTTAGCCTTGTAACCATCTTCTAAGGGCGTTCTTGCTGCTTTTGAATCCATCATTCCTGCATTAGTTAGTAAGTCTACAATGTATTTCCTCTGAGATATAAACAACCCATCTTTAAACCTGCAGACTTCAATACCCAAGAAATATTTGAGTTCACCAAGATCTTTAATGTCAAACATAGTTTTAAGATATTCTTTTGTAGCAGAAATTCCTACCTTGTCATTCCCAGAGATGATAATATCATCCACATAAATGAGAATGACAACTATACCTTCTTGGCTATGTAAGATGAACAAGGTGTGATCGGATTCTGATCTCCTGAAACCTCTATCTCTTAGAGTGACGTTCAACTTGTGATACCAGGCCCTAGGTGACTGTTTAAGGACTTTCCCTGGTGCAACTGAGTCTTCTAATCCAGGTGGAGGGGTCATGTAGACTTCTTCTTCTAATTCTCCTTGAAGGAATGCGTTTTTGACATCCATCTGCCATAGTTCCCAGTCTAAGTTTGCAGCAAGAGACAAAACAACTCTGATTGTATGCATTTTTGCTACTGGAGCAAATGTGTCTCTGTAATCTTCTCCATAGGTCTGGGTGAATCCTCTTGCTACCAGTCTGGCCTTATATCTCTCAATCTCCCCATTACTTTTGTATTTGATGGTGAAAATCCATCTAGAGCTCACTGCCTTCTTTCCTTTTGGTAAGTCTGCTTCATCCCATGTACGATTTTTCTCCATTGCAGTTCTTTCTGCTCCCACGGCATCTCTCCAGACTTTTAGCTCTTTAGCTTCATCATAAGTCTTGGGAACTAACTCTTGATCTAGACTGCCTGTGAAAGCCAGATGTTGTTGTGGAATATGGACCATGTTGCAAACCGCTTGAGTAGGATGAGCCACTGCATTACTATTGTAGTAAACTCTCGTGTTCTTCCAGTTTGCTGGAGGAAATCGTTGTCTAGTGCTTCTCCGGAGTTCTAATGATGCTGGTACTTCATGCGAGTGTTGATGTTGATCATTGGTATTTCCAGAACTCGAACCAACTTCAGCTTCTGAGTTTCCTTCAGAGTTACTTGGGCCGGTTTGTGACTCAGGTTCAGATTCTCTTCTTTGGATGTTGTTTGAATTAGTAGCTGAATCTTCATCCTCCTCATCATGACCATAGTCTTGTTGTCCCCCCTCAGGATGAAGAGGATGATGCTGCGAATGCTGATGAGTGTCTGGACCAAAAGAGGATATACCCAGGTTCTCTAAGATCTTCTTTAAATTCTCAGCCTGGTTGGGCGATTGAGAAGATATGTCTTTGATAGACTCCCACGTACCATCCGAGAAATAGCTTTTGTCTTCAAGAAACTTAACATCCCGGGAGATAAGAACACGGTTGGTATCAGTATTGTAGCACTTGTACCCTTTCTGTGTGGTTGAATATCCAAGAAACATGGCCTTTGTGCTTCTAGCCTCTAACTTGTTCCTCTGTTCTCCTGGGATCAACACATAGCAAACACATCCAAATACTCTAATATGATCAAGATGAGGTTTGGTTTTAGTAAGTACCTCAAACGGTGAAATGTCATGAAGGATTTTGGTCGGAAGTCTGTTGATTAAGTAGCAGGCCGTAACTAAGGCATCACCCCAAAACTGTTTAGGAACCTTTCTATGAAACATCATGGCTCTAGTCACCTCCATTAAGTGTCTGTTTTTTCTCTCAGCAACTCCATTCTGCTGAGGGGTATAGGGACAACTTGTCTGGTGCTCAATTCCATGTTTGTTGAGATAGTGTTTAAAGGCCTGGCTAGTATACTCCCCACCATTATCAGATCTTAGACATTTAACCTTGGCATCATATTGGTTAGTCACATACTTGTTAAAACTCATAAACGCTTCAAGAACTCTACCCTTAGATGACATTAAGGTAACCCAAGTGTATTTTGACTTCTCATCTATGAAACTAACAAAATACTTGTGATTATCTCTAGAGACACACGGGGCAGTCCAAACATCAGAGTGAACAAGATCAAAACAGTTTTCATACATTGTTTGAGACTTAGGAAAAACAGACCTACAGTGTTTTCCAAGGATACAAGCTTCACATAATTCATTATTGAAAGACATCCTAGGAAACATTAACTCTAGTACTTTAAGATGAGGATGACCAAGCCTAGCATGCCACAAATCACCATTCATCTTAGAATTATTGAAATTTGAAAAACAGGAAGCTAAACGACTAGGAGAACTAGGAGATAAGTCTTCAAGCACATATAGATCATTTCTGGTAACACCTTGTCCAAGAATCTCCTTAGTTTCAATATCCTGAAACACAAAGTCATTAGGCCCAAAGATAGCATGACAGTTTAAATCGGTTGTAGCTCTCTTGACAGATAGAAGGTTAGAAGTGAATGAGGGCATATAAAAGGCTCTAGATTCCTTATTGAATAATCTAAGATCACCTATTCCTTCTATTGGCACATTTGTTCCATTTGCTATCAAGACATTCCCTACAGCCGGTTCAATGTTCTTAATCAAATTCATATCACTGATCATATGGTGAGATGCCCCTGAATCTACAATTAATGGTTTAGTCTTAGTGAAAGCATTAAATGAGGCATGTAATGATCTACCAACAATCGCATTACCAGAGTTGTCTTTGAATGCTTTGATAAGAGCTTCAAGATCGGATTTCCTGACATACTCTGACTGCATTGGTTGGTATGGCACCATATGAGCTGGGTGAGTTTGAGAACTTCCAATGCATGATGAACTTGAGGAGCTGGCTTGTTGATTAGAGCTAGCTGGGCCATGAGCGATTTGGTATGGGAGGTTCTTCTTGATAGTTTTTGTAAGAGTTTATGACTGGATGAAGAATGAAGTATGAGAGAATAGAGTAAAGGAGAATTAGATAATGAGGGAAATCGATTTCATTATTGTGTGTTGATTACAATGAGGCTGCATAGCCTTAAATAGAAAGATACCTAGGTAACCTAGACTAGGGATAAGTAGAGTTACATATATATATGACCGTTATAGGATAGCTTATCAACACACGCTTCCTTATCATATCACTTGCATAAGTAGCTCTTCCTTATCACCCTTCCCTTATCATGAGACCAAGATGCTTATACTTAGGCTGAGCAGACACTAACCAATGTAACTAGACGTCCAATACTCCCCCTCAAGCTAAATTCTGATGGAGAACTTAGCTTGGAAACCATAAACAACCACCTCATTAAAAACCTTATGGTGCAAAACCCAATGGGACAAAAACACACACAAGGGAAAAAGAGTATGATTGCTTATGGTTAGAGAAGTTATGGAGTAGCAATATCAATGAGTCCAAGTCTGGGTAGAATGGACTCATATACCTTAGATGTTGTTGCCTTGGTAAGGATGTCAGCAAGCTGATCAACACTCCGAGTATAGCATGGTAGGACTATCCCTTGTTCCACAGCTTGTCTTACTTTGTGACAATCAATCTCTATGTGCTTCGTTCTCTCATGGAAGACCGAGTTTGAGGCTATATGAATGGCTGCCTGGTTATCACAATGCATGGTCATCGGCTTGGTTGTCTCTATTCCCAAGTCCTTCAAAATGGCTTTGATCCATGTTAGCTCATTAGTGAGTTTCTTCATGGCACGGTATTCAGCTTCAGCACTGGAGCAGGAGACTATCTTTTGTTTCTTTTTCTTCCATGTGACTAAGTTGCCTCCAACAAAGGTGCAATAGCCTGTCGTGGATCTCCTGTCTTCTCTATCTCCAGCCCAGTCTGCATCACAATACCCCACTATCTCTGAACTTTTGTTAGCTCCCATCCAAATTCCTTGCTCTGAAGTTCCTCTCAAGTATCTAAGAACTCTTTCCAGCATGTTCCAATGATGAACCTTGGGAGCTTGCATGTGCTGGCTAACCTGATTCACAGAGAAGCACAAATCAGGTCTGGTGAGAGTTAAATAGATTAACTTACCTACTAGTCTTCTGTAGAGCTGTGGGTCATTGAATGATTGATCTTCAATCTCCCCCTTACTGATAACTTTGTAGCTATCTTCCAGGGGTGTGGTCGCCGGTTTTGCATCTAACTTCCCTGTTTCAGACAATAGATCAAGAGTATACTTCCTTTGAGATAGAAATAGTCCTTCCTTTGAACGACATATCTCAATCCCTAGGAAGTACTTAAGCAGACCTAGATCTTTAATATCAAATATAGACTTAAGGTAAGTTTTGGTTTCTCTAATTCCTTCCCTGTCATCACCGGTGATAATGATATCATCCACATAAACCAACACCACAATGATACCTGACTTGCTAGGAAGAGTGAAAAGGGTATGATCAGCTTCTGACTTTCTGAATCCTCTATCCCTTAGTGTCATGCTCAACTTGTGATACCAGGCTCTAGGCGATTGTTTCAAACCATAAATAGCCTTTCTCAATCTCAAGACTTTACCTGGTTGAACAATTCCTTCCAAGCCTGGAGGTGGTCGCATGTACACCTCTTCTTCAAGCTCTCCTTGCAGGAATGCATTCCTCACATCCATCTGCCACAGATCCCACTCTAAATTGGTTGCTAGAGATAACACAATCCTCACAGTGTGTAATTTTGCTACAGGAGCAAAAGTATCACCAAAGTCTTCACCATAGGTTTGAGTGAATCCTCTTGCTACAAGTCTTGCCTTATATCTTTCAATCTCCCCATTACTCTTGTACTTGATTGTAAACACCCATTTTGAACTCACGGCCTTCTTTCCCTTGGGCAGCACAGCTTCATCCCATGTATGATTTCTTTCCATGGCTCCTGTCTCATCACTTATAGCATCTCTCCAAACTTTGAGTTCCTTAGCTTCTTCATACGATGTAGGAATATGTCCCTGATCCAAGTTGCTTATAAAGACCTTATGTTCTTCAGGAAATGAAGCAAAGGAGCAGACGACTTGGGTCGGATGAGCAACTGCATTGGCATTGTAGTACACTCTTGTATTCACCCAGTTTGATGGATCCTTCTTGAGTCTTGTACTTCTCCTTAGAAATGGAACTGGCTCGGATGGAATTGGCTCGGATGGTTCTTCAACTTGATCATGGCTATCATCTGATTGTGCTGATACTTGATCGTGGCTATCATGTTCAAGGTCATCAAGTGTCCCCCCTTCACGGTCAAGTGTAGCTCCTATGTTTGGTATGTGCCGGGACGGGTCAGGACCAGGTTGAGACGAGTTAGTGTCATGGGAAGATGAGCGTGAAGGACTAGAATCATTCTGCGGGACAGGATATGAACCAGGAGCCGGACCAGGACCAGCCGTAGTGAATGGAATGCCAAGGTGATCCATGATATTGCGAAGGTTCGTGGCACGATCCATGGAGATATCAGACAAATCGGCTAAGTCATCCCATTGCTGCTTATCATAATAGCTTCGGTGTTCAATGAACTTGACATCCCTTGACACCAAAACCTTCTGAGCTATTGGATCATAACACTTATAGCCTCTTTGTGTGGTTGAATACCCAATAAACATTGCCCTTGTGCTCTTAGCATCCAATTTTGTTCTGTTTTCTCCTGGAATCAAGACAAAACACACACAACCGAATACTTTCAAGTGAGCTATAGAAGGTTTGGTTGAGTTCAATACCTCAAAGGGGGAAATGAGATAGCAAGCTGATAGCACAGCATCTCCCCAGAACCTCTTTGGAACCTTGGAATGAAACATCATGGACCTTGCTACTTCCATTAGATGACGGTTTTTCCTCTCGGCCACACCATTCTGCTGTGGTGTGTATGGGCAGCTCGTCTGATGAAGAATGCCATGCTTGGTAAGATGGTCTTTGAAGGCATTGCTGGTATACTCTCCACCATTGTCTGTTCTTAAGAGTTTAATCTTTGCATTGAATTGGTTAGTGACATAGTTCTGAAAATTCACAAAGGCTTCTAAAGCTCTATCCTTAGATTGAATCAAAGTTAGCCAAGTGTACTTGGATTTTTCATCTATGAAGGTGATGAAGTATTTGTGATTTTCTCTAGATAGACAAGGAGCAGTCCAAATATCAGAATGCACAAGATCAAAACATTTTTCATAAACTGTCTTAGACTTAGGGAAAATAGACTTGCAATGTTTGCCTAAGATACAAGCTTCACACTCATCATTTTTAAACACAACATTAGGCAACATTAAGCTTAAAGCCCGAGAATGGGGATGTCCTAATCTAGCATGCCACAACGCATTATTAGCATAAGCAGAAGTAGAGTCTAAAGAGCATGGAACAGAAGATAAAACAGAAGATAAAGGCTGATCATCCTTCAGTAGATAGAGACCATCCTTAGTTATTCCTTTCCCAAGCATCTTGCTTGTCTTAATATCCTGAAATTTCACATCATTAGGGGTGAAGATAACATTGCAATCCAAGTCATTTGTGGCCTTATGAACAGAGACTAAATTAGAGGTGAAATCAGGCATAAAGAAGGCTCTAGTCTTTCTATCAAATAGGTTCAAGTTTCCTACTCCCTTAATTGGAATTCGATCACCATTAGCAATAACAACATGACCATTAGCCGGTTCTAAATCTCTAATCAATTCAACATTGCTAATCATATGGTGAGATGCACCAGAGTCAATCACTAATGGTTTATCATTCAATTTTATAGTGTGAGCAGAAGCATGAAAGGAGAAACCCATAGTATTACCATAACTTTCCTTCAAGGCTTTGATGAGTGCATCAAGTTCTGACCGCTTTACCACCTGGTCTTGATCAGCTACTTGTGCAGCTTGAGCATTGATTACAGCCATCCCATCTCCTTCTGGATTGCGTGAAGATGTTCCCTGGTCAGCTTTAGCCTTGGTAATGTTGGCTCGGACATCTCTGAACTTGGGTGGCTTGAGATGCGGATGGAGGATCCAGCACTTGTCCTTCCCATGGCCCTTCCTCTTGCAGTGTTCGCAAAATGACCCTCTTCTATCATCTGGCTTGAAGTATACACCTTTGTTTGCTGTCACCAGCTCCCCCTTTCCATTTAGAAGCCCATGGGAACCTTGTTCCCTCTGGATGTATGCGCATACTTCTTCAAGGGATGGGAGCTTATCTGACCTCAAAAGATGTTTGATCAAGTCATTGTACATTGGATTCAGGGTGAGAAGGAGACCAAAGACCTTGTCCTGTTCACGCCTTGCAAGGAGAACCTCTGGGTCAATAGAGTTTGGTCTCAGCATTTCAAGCTCGGCCCATAGAGAGCGAAATTTGCCAAAATGTGCCGTGAACTCCAAGTCTTCCTGGTGGAGGTTGTTGATTGCTCTCTTTACTTCGAACACCCTACTTAGATTTGTAGTATTGCCATACACCTTCTTGAGTGTTTCCCATAGCTCCCTAGCACTCTCACAATACGAGTATGCCTCCAAGATAGGTCCATCAAGTGAACTCTGAATGATGGACAGAACAAACTGATCCTCTTGAATCCATTTTTCTTCATCAACAATCATAATCTCCTGTCCATCCTCCTGTTGGAATACCTTTGGTGGTGCTTCGTCTAGGAGAAGATGCATTCCAAGTCCACGACCACCGAGAGTGGTTTTCACCATTCTGGACCATAGTAAGTAGTTGAGACCCTTTAAAGTGACCGGGATAACCATAGGCCTAGTATTCTCCATTTGTGAAGATCTCTAGTGAGCAACCTCAGCAGCTGGAACCGAGAAGAATGAAGTTTTATGGTTCAAAATACTTAGTTACCGCCCTAGACACTCAAAGCAACTCCTCTAAGACTGCTTTAAAGGTTTGAACCCAAACTGTACGGACACTGTAAAACCCTTCCCGAGGAAGATGAGTACGGACACGCTTGTGTTCCAACTAAAGATGCTTCCTTTCTTGCTTCTAAGGGCACAGATGAACACAAGATAGAACCTTGCACCTTTGGGATGAAAAGAGAAGAGGTTTCAATCGTGAAAGACACGGTCTTTAAGGAGATGGACCGTACAACAATGGCAGACGCAGATTTAAGATGAGCAGGAGCTCTAGACTTGCTCCGACCGCCGAACCTTAACAACAGATGATCTGAGGTAAGCTTCTTTCACCTCTTAGATGAAGAAAGGAGCCATCTTTACTGCTGAGTGGAGCTCCTTGGGAGATTCATCCGTGCATCAATGGCGGATATCTTAGACTTTTGCTTAAAAACAACTAAACGCAAGTGATAATCATGTCTAGCCTTCATTCAACTCATTTCCCATGGATTTGAGGATCTTTGATCTCAGAGAATATAGGTTAAGACATGATTAACACAAGGAAAGCGTTTTCTTGCAAGTATAACACGATTTGAAGAATCAAGGAAAGGAAAGCACACGAATAAAAGATTTGCGGAAGGTTAGAAAGGATTAAGACTGCTCTGATACCATGATAGTTTTTGTAAGAGTTTATGACTGGATGAAGAATGAAGTATGAGAGAATAGAGTAAAGGAGAATTAGATAATGAGGGAAATCGATTTCATTATTGTGTGTTGATTACAATGAGGCTGCATAGCCTTAAATAGAAAGATACCTAGGTAACCTAGACTAGGGATAAGTAGAGTTACATATATATATGACCGTTATAGGATAGCTTATCAACACACGCTTCCTTATCATATCACTTGCATAAGTAGCTCTTCCTTATCACCCTTCCCTTATCATGAGACCAAGATGCTTATACTTAGGCTGAGCAGACACTAACCAATGTAACTAGACGTCCAATACTTCTTGGGATAGTATCCAGTTTCCTGAGTGAAATGAGCTCTAGGAACTTCCTTCCACTTGTTTGGCTTGATATGTGGATGAAGAATCCAACACTTATCTCTGGAATGTCCTTTCCGTTTACAATGATCACACATTATGCTCTTCTTGTCTTCCGGTTTGTAAAGCCCTTTATTTGCTGAGATGGGTTCTTCTTCAGTCTTGTATGTGCTTTTGTGAGCCGTGAGAAGGTCACCTTTTCTTCCAAACAATCCATTTGATCCGGATTCCTTCTGTATTTGAGAGCATACATCTTCAAGGGAAGGGAGTTTATCTGCCCTCAAGATGTGTTTAATGAGATCGTTGTATGTGGGACTGAGAATCATGAGAAGGCTAAATACTTTATCTTGTTCCCGCCTTTCCTTAATGACTTCAGGATCAAAGGACACAGGTGGGAGCATATCTAATTCTGCCCATAAGGAACTGAACTTCCCAAACAAGGAGGTGAAGTCTGGATCGTCTTGACTTAGATTGTTGATGGCCTGCTTGACTTGAAAGATCCTGCTAAGGTTGGAGGTGTTGCCATAGACCTTCTTGAGAATAGTCCATAGTTCCATTGATGTTTCACAGTGTGAGTAGGACTCCAGGATTGGACCATCTAAGGAGTTTTGCAGAACGGATAGGACATATAGGTCCTCCTGATGCCACTTTCGCTCATCCGTGATGACTCCTGATGCCACTTTCGCTCATCCGTGATGACCATTTCATCACCATCTTCATTCTGGATTAGACTAGGAGGTGCTTCATTAAATAGGAGATGATCTCCCAAACCCCGGCCTCCAAGAGCAGTCTTTATCATGCGAGACCATAAGACATAGTTTAAACCTTTAAGGATCACTGGAACGGCTATTTGGCGAGTGTTCTCCATGAGGAAGGTTTTAGGTCCGTACAGCAATGGTGGATAAAGCTTGGTCTTCACGGTAAGGCAAAGATCACTGTTGTTTGAGTAGATTGATGATTGGTTCTGGTAAGAAGACTTGAAATGGGACGAAAGGAGCCTCCTTTACTTAGTCTGGAACTTCAGCTGTAAAACCCTCGAACTTGTACGGACAGATACAAAACCCTCTTCTTGAATCTTGAAGCAAAATGCCTTCTTTTGGTCTTAAATGACTTCACCGGATGCAGGAAGGAAGGGTTTGTTGAGAAAGGAGACAAGAGGAGCTGCCTTTGAGGAGATTAGAAGGGTGTACGGATTCTGGGTTTCAACAGCACGAAGAGGAAGATGAATACGGCTCAGTGAAGGAGGTTGAAAGATGGCTCCTTTTGAAAGTATTTTGAACCGTGAAGCTTTAAGTAGCCTTTTAGTTCTTCTTTTGAGTATAAACAAGTTTCAAACTTGTGGAATATGAGCTATGGTCCGTACATCAATGGCCGCGAGAGAAAGAGCAAGAACTGGTCCCAGCAAAGACTACTATAATCCGCATGATACTCACATCTAGTCTTCCTCAACTCATCACCAATGGTTCTGATGATCTTAGATCTCAGAGAGGATAGGCTAGAACATGTTTACCATAGATTAAGTGCTTTAAGATTCAGAGAAGAAAAGATTTGCGGATTGAAAAGAAAGAGGAAATAAGAGTTTACGAATGATTCAGGGAAGATTTGTGAGCAAATTGCTCTGATACCATGATAGTTTTAGAAGTTTAGGAAGAGTGGAGAGAGTTTGGAGAGAGTTTTAGGCGAGAGATTGAGTAAACACATATTTTTAGAATAGGATCTCTTGATTACAAAGAGAGACCTTAATGATCCTTTTATACAGAAATAGATAACCTAGAAGCGACTACTTTAGGTAAGAGTGTGAGCTTCCTCTTTAGTGCTGGCACCTCTTTCCCCTTTTGTGCTGGCAGAGGTGAGTCACCAATCCTTCTAGAAGATTCATTACTAGCCGTTAACACTCCTTCCCTTGGTGAATTGCTTACTTATTCCAACAAAGAGTTACTTCTTGAGTGAGGTTGGCTCTTGGTTGGTTTCCCACTTTTGGCTTTAAGTGTGGATGGAGGATCCAGCACTTGTCCTTGGTATGCCCTTCCTTCTTGCAGTGGTCACAGTATGCCCTCCTTTCTCCACGATTTAAGCCTCCCTTATGGTACACAGCTGCTTTGTTGGCTGAGATGAGTTCTCCTTTGCCTCCAAAGAGACCAAGTGAACCTTGTTCCTTCTGAATCTTATTGCACACTTCTTCAAGGCTTGGAAGGGTGTCTGACCTTAGGAGGTGTTTGATGAGATCATTGTAGGAGGAATTTAAAGTCAAGAGAAGTCCAAAGACTTTATCTTGCTCACGCCTCTCATTCAAAACCATGGGATCCACTGTGCTTGGTCTAAGCATTTCAAGTTCAGCCCATAAGGATCTGAATTTTCCAAAATGTTGAGTGAACTCCATGTCTTCTTGAGTTAACTCATTGATGGCTTTCTTAACTTCAAACACACGGCTGAGATTGGAGGTGTTGCCATAGACATTTTGAAGAGTCTCCCACAGCTCTTTGGCTGTCTCACAGTAGGAGTATGCTTCAAGGATAGTTGATTCAAGTGAGTTTTGAATCACAGATAGGACTAGTTGGTCTTCTTGAAACCACCTGTCTTCATTGGTGATAGCCACTTCCTGACCAGTTCCTTCAACCGTGGCATTAGGTGCTTCACTCCTAAGGATGTGGCTCCATAACCCACGGCTACATAGCACTGTCTTGGTGGTTCTAGCCCAGAGGAGGTAATTAACCCCTTTCAAAGTCACTGGAACAACAACTCTTGTGCCTTCCATGATGATTACAAACGATTTAGGTGATGAAAGAGTAGGATGAAGTGTTTTCAAGAAATAAATAATTCTAACCTCTCACAACTCAGCACCACAACGATTTGAGGATTGTTCAATCTCAGAGTGAGGAGATTAGGAGGATTTATTTCAAGAGTGTACAGAGATTTTGAGAATATAAGAGCCAAGGCTCTGATACCATGTAAGAATATGCGGAATATAAGAGAAGATTAGAGAGAGTTTTCTGAATAAGATGAAGAACAAAAGTATGGAAGACTAAGAGGAAGAGATTTCGTGACAAATGAGAGAGAGAGAGCTGGCGGCTGGTATGAGAGAATTAGAGAAGGAGGATTATATTTCCTTAACAGATTAGTTACATAGGTTAGAGTATTTATAGCCTAAGTTACAATAAATACATTAATTACATTAATTAGGCTCACATATTTACTTTCCATAAACTATTTGTTGCCTAACTCTCAAAGGGGAAGTAATTAACTTCCTTTCCAACCTTGAGTAATCGACATCCAGGCCATTAACTTCCTTTCCTTACTTGAGTAGTCGACATCCAAGGTCATTAACTTCCTTTCCTCACTTGAGTAATCGACATCCCAGACCATTAACTTCTCCCAGCCGCCTGTATCTTTCTTCTAGAAGTCTTATAGTTGGGCTTGCTGTCGTGTGTAGATTAATACTAATCTCTTAAGAATTTTTGAGGTTAAGAAAGCTTTGAATGAGCTTAAACAGGAAGATATGGAGTTTACCAAACACTATGGATCATTCAGAGCCTTGTGGGCAGAGCTGGAGATGCTTAGACCAGCTTCAATTGATCCACACACTCTCCTTGAAAGGAGAGAGCAGGATAAAGTGTTTGGGCTACTTATGACTTTAAACAATTCTTACACTGACCTGATAAAACACATTCTCAGGGATGATAAGCTACCAAGTCTTGAGGATGTTTGTGCCAAGATTCAAAAGGAACAGGGGTCACATGAACTCTTTGGGCACAAAAGTGAAATGGTGGTGGCGCATAAGGGTGTTTTCCGATCGGTTGCAGCTGACATCAAGAGGAAGAAGCAGCTGTGTGACCATTGCAAGAGAACTGGCCATAGCAAGAAGGAGTGCTGGGTGCTCCATCCAGAACTCAAGCCTAGTTGGTTTGTTGAGAGGAGCAAGAAATCTTCAACCGGTCCTAGTTCTTCTAACATGGTTCATGTTGTAGGTTGCTCAAGCGCTTGTACCATGGAGCCGGTGAATGCTTCCTCCTCAACTATGGCCAACCAAACTGAATATGTGACAAAAGCTGATCCTGAAAATCTTCTCAAAGCATTCAAGTCTGGTAATGTGTTGGGTAAAACTTATCATGTTTCTTTAAACACATCTATGGCTTCTAACTCCTTAATTGTAGACTCTGGTGCATCCCATCACATGATTAAAGACTTAGGTTTGCTAGACCATGTTGAACCTGCTTTAGGAAGTGTTGTAATTGCTAATGGAGTTAATGTACCAATTAAAGGAGTAGGGAATCTTAGGTTGTTTGATAAGGAATCTAAAGCCTTTTATATGCCTTCTTTTACATCCAACTTACTCTCTGTTAAAAAGGCTACTACTGATTTGAATTGTAAGGCTATCTTTGGTCCTAATGATTTTTACTTTCAGGATATTGAAACAAATCAGAAATTTGGCCAAGGAACTACAAGGAATGACTTGTATGTGCTAGAAGATTTACCTGCCTTTCCATTACAACCGTGTGCAAATCATGTTGATATGACTCTAAATGCTGAATTGTGGCATGCTAGACTAGGACATCCACATTCTAGAGCTCTTGAATTGATTGTACCTGGAATAAAATTGCTTAATAACATTTGTGAATCTTGTGTTCTTGGAAAGCATAGTAGAACTGTTTTTGAACAATCAACTCATGCTTATGATAATTGCTTTGATTTAGTACACTCTGATGTTTGGACATCTCCCTTTCCTTCTAGAGAAAATCAGAAGTATTTTGTTACCTTCATTGATGAAAAATCTAAGTATACTTGGGTGACATTGCTTAATTCAAAGGATAGGGTGTTTGATGCATTTCTTAACTTTCAGACATATGTTACTAACCAATATAATGCCAAGATAAAGATTTTTAGGACAGACAATGGAGGGGAATATACTAGTACCAAGTTTCAGCAACACTTAGCCACACATGACATTGAACATCAAACAAGCTGTCCTTACACTCCACAACAAAATGGAGTAGCTGAGAGGAAGAACAGACATTTGATGGAAGTTGTGAGAACAATGATGTTCCACAAGAAGGTTCCTAAAAGATTTTGGGGAGATGCATTACTAGCTGCATGTTACTTAATCAATAGAACTCCAACTAAAGTTCTAGATGATTTGAGTCCTTTTGAGGTATTAAACAAAACTAAGCCAACTATTGATCATTTAAGAATTTTTGGATGTGTTTGTTTTGTTTTAGTACCAGGAGAACTTAGGAATAAGCTGGAACCAAAAAGCATCAAGGCTATGTTCCTAGGATACTCTCCTACTCAAAAAGGATACAAATACTACAATCCAGAGACTAGGAGGGTCCTTGTGTCTAGGGATGTCAAGTTTAATGAGAACAAAGGATTTTATGAAGATGGAACTTGGGAAGAACTTAAAGACATCTCTACATCAAATTCTGATCAGGCTGAGAATCTAAGGAAAATTTTAGAGAACCTTGGCATAGTTCAACCAACCGCTCCAGCACCTGTCCATGTACCTCAGCAACATGATTCAAGCCCGAGTACTAGCTGACATGGTCCGGCTACATCCAACCAGGAGACGATCTCTGGTCATGACCTTGCATCTAGCTCATCCCTGTTGATTTTGCGGAAGTAAGAGGAGAGATTAGGGGAGTTTCATGGTGAAGCTCGACAAGAAGAATGAGGAAGAAGACAGGAAGAATAAAGTGAAGAGTTTATTGCTAAAAGTGTCTATGTTACAATATGGGATTCGACCTTAATATAGGCAGAGGATTACATAGAGAAATTCAATTAGGAAAGTGACATGGGAGCAGGCCCAAGGTGTGAAAGTGACTGCTCAGCAACGGTCTTCTCCACCCGTGACTCCATTTGCAGCCTCACTCTCCTTCTAGAAGCTTTCCTTATTGTCACAACTCTTCCTAAGCGGGCCAAGGCCATATAAGATTAATTCAGAGTGGGCTGCACATCACTGGACCTGGCGATTCTTGAACTGCACAGCCTAAGCCGTGATTCCCAAGTAAATAACTTGCTTAATATGATGACAAGCCGTGATGCTCAAGTCATTGCCTTGCTCAATACTCCCCCTCAAGCTTAGCATTGGAGAGGCTAAGCTTGGAAATCCATAAGGCACCACCTGATTAAAAACCTCATCATAGAAAAACCACTTTGGGAGAAAACTATGATGAGGGAAAAAGAGTATGATGTTTATGGATTAGGGAAGGCTAGATCACGGCTGTGGAAGGTCTATCAGCCCAAGCTTGCTGTATATGTGAGAGCAAACTTTGGAGCTGGCAGCCTTGGTGAAGATGTCAGCCAATTGGTCTTCACTCCTTGTGTAACAAGGAAGGATCACTCCTTCTTCAATCTTTTCCCTGACTTTGTGGCAATCCACCTCTATGTGCTTGGTTCTTTCATGGAAGACTGAGTTGGTTGCAATGTGGATGGCTGCTTGGTTGTCACAGTGCATAGTAATTGGAGTATCTTGATCAATGTTGAGATCCTTGAGGAGTGCCTTCAGCCATGTCAATTCATTTGTTAATTTCCTCATTGCACGGTACTCTGCTTCAGCTGTTGAGCATGCCACCACTTTCTGCTTCTTGGTCTTCCAAGTGACCAAGTTGCCTCCTATGAAGGTGCAATATCCGGTTGTGGACTTCCTATCAACTCTATCTCCAGCCCAGTCTGCGTCACAGTACCCAACTATTTCTGTGTCCTGGTTCTTGCCCATCCAGATGCCACGGTCTAAGCTTCCTTTAAGGTACCGCAAGATCCTCTCAACCATGTTCCAGTCATGTTTTGTAGGAGTCTTCATGTGCTGACTGACCTGATTCACAGCAAAGTATAGATCAGGTCTGGTGATAGTCAGGTATATTAACTTACCCACAAGCCGTCTGTATTGTGCAACATCTTCATAGAGTTCAGCTGCATTCTCCCCCTCTCGAATGACCTTGTAGTCATCTGCTACAGGTGACTTGGCTGGTTTGGCATCTAGATAACCTGTCTCAGTGAGAAGATCAGTAATGTATTTTCGTTGGGAAAGAAAAAGGCCTGTCAAGGAGCGGCATACTTCAATTCCAAGAAAATACTTTAGTTCCCCTAAGTCTTTGATATCAAAGGTGGATTTGAGAAAGGATTTAGTATGTTGAATACCAACCTGGTTGTCCCCGGAGATGATAAGATCATCTACATAGATGAGGACAACAACTATACCTTGGTCATTTTGGAGGGTGAACAATGTGTGGTCAGCCTCAGATCGTCTGAAGCCATGATCCCTAAGGGTAAAGCTAAGCTTGTGATACCAAGCCCTGGGAGACTGTTTAAGGCCATAAATGGCTTTTCTCAACCGAAGAACCTTGCCGGGTGCCACAATGTTATCAAGGCCAGGGGGTGGTGTCATATAAACTTCATCTTCAAGCTCCCCCTGAAGGAAAGCATTGCGGACGTCCATTTGCCATAAATCCCAGGACAAGTTGGTGGCTAGGGAGAGGACAACCCTCACTGTTGGGAGCTTAGCTACCGGTGCAAATGTGTCACCATAGTCCTGGCCGTATGTTTGAGTGAACCCACGAGCGACCAGTCTTGCCTTATAGCGTTCTATATCTCCATTACTCTGGTACTTGATAGTGAACACCCACTTGGAACTGACCGCACGTTTGCCTTTAGGTAGAATAGCTTCGTCCCATGTGTGGTTTCGTTCCATGGCCCCTACTTCATCAGCAACAGCATCTCGCCAAACCTTCAGTTGCTTGGCTTCCTCATAGGACGAAGGAATGGTGTCTTTCTCAATTTTGCCAAGGAAGGCCTGATGATCAGATGGGACAAGGGCAAGAGAGCATGTTGCCTGAACTGGATGGGCCACGACATGAGCATTATAGTACACCCTGGTGTTGATCCAGTTTGATGGATCCCTTCTCAGTCTAGTACTTCGCCTAAGGGCTGGTGGACCAGCTTCTCCATCTGCCTCCACGGTCTGACCGTCCTCTTGTGGAGTTGGTGAATCCGAGGTCTCTTCATGACTAGACACGGCAGGAGTGTGGTCGGATGGAGGTGAAGGCTGCGGGTGTTGTCCTGATGGTGGGATAGATCTATAATGGTCCAGGTGATCTAGGAGGAACCGGAGGCTAGCTGCCTGATCGGAAGGCTTAGCAAGGTCTTTCAGGCTGGCCCAGTCCTGTTTGTCATGATATCCTTGTTCCTCTAAGAACCTTACGTCCCTGGAGACCATGGTTCTATTGGTGGTTGGATCAAAACACTTGTACCCTTTCTGACTTGATGAATACCCAATGAAGATACACCGTGTGCTTTTGGCTTCCAGCTTGTTCCTTAGCTCTCCTGGAATCAACACAAAGCACACACATCCAAATACCCTAAGGTGATCAACCACTGGTGGAGTTTTGTTAAGTACCTGAAATGGTGATTGATCATCCAAGATCCTGGTGGGTATGCGGTTGATTAAATAGCAAGCGGTCATGACCGCATCTCCCCAAAAACGTTTAGGTACACCAGTGTGGAACATCATGGAACGGGCCACCTCCATGAGATGCCTATTCTTTCTCTCGGCCACGCCATTCTGCTGTGGATTGTATGGACAAGAAGTCTGGTGCAAAATCCCATGTTTAGAGAGGTGTTCCTTGAATTGATGGCTAATGTATTCACCTCCATTATCTGTTCTCAAAATTTTAATATTAGCTTGATAATGGTTAGTAACATAGTTTTGAAATTTTGTAAATGCCTCAAACACACGATCTTTAGATGGTAGTAAGGTGAGCCATGTGTATTTGGACTTCTCATCTATAAAGGTCACAAAGTATTTGTTGTTATCTCTAGATATGCAAGGTGAGGTCCAAACATCTGAGTGGATTAGATCAAAATATTTTTCATAGATGGTGGTAGATTTAGGAAAAACGGATTTGCAATGTTTCCCTAGAATACAAGCTTCACAACTAGAATTCTCAAAAGAAACATTGGGTAGCATAAGCTTTAGTGCACGAAAATGAGGGTGACCTAACCTAGCATGCCACATTGCATCAAGCTTAACCGAAAAACATGAATTAAAAGAAACAGGTGGTGAACTACTAAGAGAAGTGTCTTCCAGGATATATAGATCATCTTTGGCTACTCCTCTCCCAAGCAGTCTCATGCTCTCAATATCCTGAAAGTGAACATTGTTAGGACTGAATATGGCATAACAATTTAGATCAGTAGTAGCCTTTTTCACTGATAATAAGTTAGAAGTAAAGCTAGGCATAAATAGAGCTTTGGATTCTTTATCAAATAGCTTAAGGTTGCCTATTCCTTTGACCGGTATTCTTGTTCCATTAGCTATCTCTACATTACCTAGAGCCGGTTCTAGATTGCTTAATAGATCAGGATTGCTAATCATGTGGTGTGAAGCTCCTGAGTCAACAACTAAAGCCTGACTAGGTCTATGAGAGTAGAGAGAGATACCAGACTCCTTGAGGGAAGCAATGGATTGGAGAATGACATCCAGGTCCGATCTTCTCATTACATCATTTGGAGATGGTGTAGAGGATTTTTTAACACTGGCGGTCATAGCAGCCCCATCTTCATATCTTCTTGATGGACCAGCTTGTCCTGGTTCATTGGGTGTTATCTGGCCAAGGTTTTCCTTGGACCCTCCTTGAAAGCGACTGGTAGGTGGCCTTGGTGTGCTTGGTCTGAGGTGGGGATGGAGAATCCAGCACTGCCCTTTGTTGTGTCCCTTTCTTTTGCAATGGTCACATATCCATGCTCGCTTATCTTCGTTTCTGAACATGACCTTGTTGGCTGTAGGGAGTTCACCTCTTCCTCCAAAGAGACCATGCGAACCTTGCTTCTTTTGAATCTGTGCACACACTTCATCGAAGCTTGGGAGCTTGTCTGACCTGAGGAGGTGCTTGATTAGGTCATTATACATGGAGTTTAAGGTGAGCAGGAGACCAAACACACGGTCTTGTTCTTTTCTCTCAAGTAGGACCGCTTGGTCCATGGTGTTGGGTCTGAGGGCTTCTAGTTCTGCCCAAAGTGCTTGGTACTTGCCAAGGTGTTTAGTGAAGTCTCCATCTTCTTGGCTAAGTGTGGTGAGGGACCTCTTTATTTCAAATACCCGAGTCAAGTTAGACACATTGCCATACACATTCTTGAGAGTTTCCCAGAGATCCCTTGCGGTTTCACAATAGGAATAGGCTTCAAGGATGGAAACTTCAAGAGAGCTTTGGAGTATGGCCAACACGGTTTGATCTTCTTGAAACCATTTGGTTTATTCAGCTAGAGCAACCGTTTCTTCTTCATCTGTGGAGTCTTCCTTTGGGGCAAGAGTTTTGTGAGTATGCTCCCAAAGTCCGCGGCTGCACAACGCGGTCCTTGCTGTCCTAGACCACAACAAGTAGTTCTGTCCCTTCAAGATGATGGGAATGACGAGTTGTTTGTTGCTCTCCATGGCGGTTCTTTCTGGATTTCAAATTTCAAGATTATGGACCACTGGTTAATACTATTGTCCAGCGGTTAAAGAGAGATGGCTGGGTTTTTAAGAAAACGGTTTGAAGGAGGATGAAGATGGAGAGATGAATTGAACAGAATGGTGGATAATCTCAGGAAATAACCAGTCCTATCTTCTCACAACTCAACACCAAATGGATGTTTGAGGATTGTTACAATCTCAGAGTGAGTAAGATAAGGAAAGTTTATTTGAAGAGTCGGTATGTATGTTACACACCTAGAGAGAATTCGAAGTGAGTTAGGGAAGATTGTGGAGAAACTTTGCTATTAACCACTGGTCAATAGCGGATGAGCCCAGAATTTGAGTGTTCTTGAGTGAGGAGGCTAATGGCGTGAGGTGAAGGAGTGTTAAAGAGTATGAAGGAGTATAAAGGAGATTATGGATCAAGATTGCTCTGATACCATGTTGATTTTGCGGAAGTAAGAGGAGAGATTAGGGGAGTTTCATGGTGAAGCTCGACAAGAAGAATGAGGAAGAATACAGGAAAAATAAAGTGAAGAGTTTATTGCTAAAAGTGTCTATGTTACAATATGGGATTCGACCTTAATATAGGCAGAGGATTACATAGAGAAATTCAATTAGGAAAGTGACATGGGAGCAGGCCCAAGGTGTGAAAGTGACTGCTCAGCAACGGTCTTCTCCACCCGTGACTCCATTTGCAGCCTCACTCTCCTTCTAGAAGCTTTCCTTATTGTCACAACTCTTCCTAAGCGGGCCAAGGCCATATAAGATTAATTCAGAGTGGGCTGCATATCACTGGACCTGGCGATTCTTGAACTGCACAGCCTAAGCCGTGATTCCCAAGTAAATGCCTTGCTTAATATGATGACAAGCCGTGATGCTCAAGTCATTGCCTTGCTCAATAATCCCGTCCTGTCTCAGTTCCCGGGGCTGTCCATGATCCATCTACTGGTGCTAGTTCTTCCGGTTCATCAATGCCTTCTCCACCATCCAGTCCTTCTGAACATCCTCTTGACCGTGAGGGGGGAGAAGAGAGTACACATGCTCAAGATGATATTCTAGTTTCAGCATCAAAAAGGCCAAGGGATCAACCCAATCTTGTACAAGCCGCTTTGGAGGAAGAAACAAATCAACCTGTGGCACTCAGACGAAGTACAAGGCCTCTCCCAGCTGAAAACTGGAAGAATACAAGGGTGTACTACAACCACAATGCAGTAGCACATCATGATCAGGGAGTATGTTCTTTAATTAGTATTCCTACTAATCATGTTGCTTTCACTGTGAGTTTAGATAAAGAACAGATCCCTAAGAGCTATGAGGAGGCTATGGAGATTGAGGAATGGAGAGATGCCATTCAAGATGAGAAACAAGCTATGGAGAAGATTGGAACCTATGCCCCAGCCATCTTACCAAAAGGGAAAAAGGCTGTAAGTTCAAAATGGATATTCACCATTAAGTATAAAAGCAATGGTAAGATAGATAGGTATAAAGCTAGATTGGTGGCTAGAGGATTCACACAAACTTATGGTGAAGACTATAGGGATACCTTTGCTCCAGTAGCTAAACTTCACTCTGTTAATGTTGTTCTTTCTCTTGCTACTAACCTTGAATGGGATTTGTTCCAAATGGATGTTAAGAATGCTTTCTTACAAGGTGAACTAGAGGAAGAAGTGTACATGACACCACCACCAGGTTTGGAAGATGAGGTTAATGGCGGCAACACTCTCAGAATAAGAAAGGCAATCTATGGTCTTAAGCAATCTCCAAGAGCTTGGTATCATAAGCTGAATGTAACTCTAAGGGATAGAGGTTTCAAAAGATCAGAAGTTGAACACACTCTGTTAACACTTAAGAGTAAGGAAGGTATTGTGGTTATACTTATCTATGTGGATGATATAATCATATCAGGAAGTGATAAAGTTGGTATTGAATCAACTAAAGCCTATTTGAAAAGTGTTTTTGATATTAAGGATCTAGGAGAATTGAAATATTTCTTAGGAATTGAAATATGTAGATTCAAGGAAGGTCTCTTTTTATCTCAAAGGAAATATATTGTGGATTTACTAACCTCCACAGGCATGTTTGAAGCTAAACCAGCTAAGACACCCCTTGAAGAAGGCTACAAAATAGAACCTGAGGGGGAGCTAGGAAATGACAAGTTTCATGATGCAAAATTGTATAGACAAGTGGTTGGTAAGCTTATTTACTTAACCATCACTAGACCTGACCTATGTTTTGCAGTAAATCAGGTATCTCAACATATGCAAGACCCAAGGACAAGGCATTGGGATATGATCATTCGCATTTTGAGATATCTGCAAGGAACTAAGGAACAAGGTATATGGATGGGATGTAATAAGAACACAGAGGTTGTAGGTTATTGTGATGCAGATTGGGCAGGAGACAGAGAAGATAGGAGAAGCACAACTGGCTATTGCACCTTCATAGGAGGTAATCTTGTAACTTGGAAGACTAAGAAGCAAAAGGTTGTATCTTGTTCTAGTGCAGAAGCTGAATACAAGGCTATGAGGAAGCTTACAACAGAATGCATCTGGTTGAAGCAACTCATCTTTGACATCTTAGGCGAGAGCTTAGAATCACCAATCACTGTCCATTGTGATAATCAAGCTGCCATACACATTGCCTCTAACTCTGTGTTTCATGAGAGAACCAAGCATATTGAGGTTGACTGCCATAAGGTAAGAGAAGCTATTGGAAATGGTACAATTCTACCTTGCTACACAAGGAGTGAAGATCAGCTAGCTGATGTGTTTACCAAAGCTGTAACCTTGAAGACAGGCGGTTCCATCTACCCTAGACTTGGTTTGATGTCTCTTCCACACCAATGATCCTAACATGGAGTGTTATACTCTTTTTCCCTAGAAAAGGTTTTGTCCCAATTGGGTTTTCCTTCTCTAGGTTTTTAATGAGGTAATACTTCATGGTTGCAAGCTTAGGCATTGTTCATGTCTTAAGCTTGAGGGGGAGTGTTGGAATGAAGAAGATTGGTGAATGCATCTAAGTGAAGTAGTGGCGTCTTTCACCTTGTATATACCTTAGACTTGTGTAGATTAATGATAAGTATATCTCTGTATCCAAACAAGTCTAGATAGGATTAGTATAAATAGGTGTCTCTCACTCTCTTTGTAAGTATGAAAATTATTTCTCTAAAATTCTTAATAAAGTTCATTCTCTTTCTCTCTCAATCTCTAAATCTCAAATACTCTCAATCATCAAATCTTTCAACTCTTCCTTCCCTCTCCAAACCCACGCCTAGGAGAGCTTCTAGAAGGTGTCTTGGACAGTTTTGGGCTTGTTTGGGCTTACTTAATTCAGGCCTTGTGTTGCACATGTGTGGACAGACCCTGGGCTTCACTTCATTATCTCAGCCTAATGCACAGACCTTGAACTTCTGATTTGGGCTTGGGTTTCATTAACTTTTTTCAGCTTCAAGCCTAAGGCTTCAATCCAATAATGAGGATCTTTGAAGTCAAGAAGTCTATAAATGAACTAAGACAAGATGAGGTTGAATTCACCAAGCCTTTTGGAGTTTTTAGAGCACTTTGGGCAGAATTGGAGATGTTAATACCGATTACTACTGATCCAATGATACTTCATGAGAGACGGGAACAGGATAAAGTATTTGGGCTCTTGATGACCTTAAACTCCAGTTATGCCGACTTGATTAAACATCTCTTGCGTGAAGATAAGCTGCCAAGTCTGGAAGATGTATGTGCAAAGGTCCAAAAGGAGCAGGGTTCTCATGGCTTGTTTGGAAGCAAAGGAGAGTTAGTAACTGCAAACAAGAGAAATGCGGTTTGTGCTCATTGCAAGCGAAAGGGTCATCATAAGGACCAATGCTGGACTCTTCACCCACATCTAAAACCGGCTTCTATTCCGAAATGGCGTGACAAAGCGACCAACTTCAGGAACAATCTATCTGGACGAGGTAACCAAGTAAGTGTTCCATCACATATCTCACAGGCTAACATTACTTGTGAAATTGGCCAGAGATCAGGAAAGGAAGTACAGGATGCATCTACATCATCCAGTCAGGAGTATGTTACCAAGTCAGACCTTGATGCTATTATCAAAGCTTTACAAGAGACTTCTGGTAAAATTGTTGGCAAATCTCTTCATGCTTCTTATAATGTTCATACTATTACTAAACCATTAATAGTAGATTCAGGAGCATCTCACCATATGATTAGTGACATAAGTTTGATAAACAATTTAGAACCTGCTTTAGGGAATGTTGTTATTGCTAATGGAACTAAAATTCCAATTAAAGGAGTAGGTAACCTAAGATTGTTTGGAAAGGATAGTAAAGCATTTTATATGCCATCATTTACATCTAACTTGGTTTCTGTAAAAAGGGCTACAAATGATTTGAATTGTAATGTGATCTTTGGTCCTAATGAGTGTTGTTTTCAGGATATTGAAACAAAGAGGATGCTTGGCAGATGCGGCACTAAGGACGATCTATACATTCTTAGTGATCTATCTTCTAGTTTAGGTTCTTGTTTGTCTAGTAATAATGAGCTTGATGATGGAACATTGTGGCATGCTAGGTTAGGTCATCCACATTTTAAAGCTCTTGATTTGGTGTTTCCGAATATTTCTTTTAATCAAAGTGAATGTGAAACTTGCATTCTTGGTAAACATTGTAGAACTGTATTTCCTAATTCTTTTCATAAGTATGATGTGAATTTTATTAGAATGATGAAGAATTGAGAGAGAATAGAGAATTGAGAGAGAGAATCGTTTTAAGAGAATGAAGAAATTGTATTATTCACTTTCTAAGGTAAGGTACAAGGGGTTTATATAGAAGTTTACAAGACTTGTTATTAAACACTTCTAATACACGCCTAATCACTCTAAACTCACTTGATAAAGCATGTTTAAACCTCCTTTTAATCTAACACTCCCCCTCAAGCTTAACTATGATGAATGGTTAAGCTTGGACAAACTACAGGAAATCACCTCATTAAAAACCTCAAAGTGTAAAACCCAAATGGGACAAAAACAACTTTGAGGGAAAAAGAGTATGATTCCCATAGTCAAGAGAATTACTCAGCAATGCTTGTTAGTCCCAGTCTTGGAAGAATGGACTCACACACCTTGGTAGTAGTGGCTTTAGTGAAGACATCTGCCAATTGATCTGAACTTCTTGTATAACACGGTAAAACCACTCCCTGTTCAACCGCCTGTCTAACCTTGTGGCAATCTATTTCAATGTGTTTTGTCCTTTCATGGAACACTGAATTTGAAGCTATGTGAATGGCTGCTTGGTTATCACAATGCATAGTGATATGTCTTGAATCTTCAATTTGCAAATCCTTCAGTACAGCCTTGATCCAGATTAGTTCATTTGTGAGTTTCTTCATGGCTCTATACTCAGCTTCAGCACTGGAACATGAAACCACCTTCTGTTTCTTGGTCTTCCAAGTCACAAGATTTCCTCCCACAAAAGTGCAATAACCCGTTGTTGATCTCCTATCATTCCTATCTCCAGCCCAATCAGCATCACAATAACCTACTATCTCTGTGTTTTTGTTGCAGCCCATCCATATGCCATGATCATAAGTTCCTTTCAAGTATCTTAGCACTCTTTCTAACATCTCCCAGTGCTTAACAGTCGGTGATTGCATGTGTTGGCTCACCTGATTTACTGCAAAACAAATATCAGGCCTAGTAAGTGTTAGATAGATAAGCTTACCTACCAATCTCCTATACTGTTTTGGATCTTCATAAAGAGAATCTCCAGCTTCCCCTTCAGTAGCCGCTTTGTAGCTGTCTTCAATAGGAGTGCTAATAGGTTTTGCATCCTTCTTCCCTGTTTCATTCAATAATTCCAATACATACTTTCTTTGTGACAAAAATAAACCCTCTTTAGACCTGCATATCTCTATTCCTAAGAAATATTTCATTAAACCAAGATCCTTAATATCAAATTTAGACTTAAGATAAGCCTTAGTCTCTAGAATACCTTCCTTGTCACTACCTGTGATAATAGTGTCATCAACATAAACTAATACCACAATTATACCTAAACAACTAGGAAAGGTAAACAGAGTATGATCCACTTCAGATCTTCTAAAACCTCTATCTCTTAAAGTCATACTGAGTTTATGATACCAGGCTCTTGGAGATTGCTTTAATCCATAGATAGCTTTTCTTAATCTCAGAACATTGCTACCAACCACTAAGCCTTCCAAGCCAGGAGGCGGTTTCATATACACTTCTTCCTCTAGCTCTCCTTGAAGGAATGCATTCTTCACATCCATCTGCCACAACTCCCATTCAAGATTAGTAGCAAGAGAAAGTACAATCCTTACAGTGTGAAGCTTTGCTACTGGAGCAAATGTATCTCCAAAATCTTCACCATATGTTTGAGTAAAGCCTCTTGCTACAAGCCTGGCCTTATACCTTTCAATCTCACCATTGCTATTATATTTAATAGTAAACACCCATTTAGAACTTACTGCTTTCTTACCCTTAGGCAAGTATGATTCATCCCTTTTGTAGAAGCTCTTATTTGCAGTAACAAGTTCAACCTTATCCCCAAATAAAACTTGAGAACCTTGTTCCTTTTGAACACAAGCACACACCTCCTCTAGACTAGGTAATTTATCCTGTCTCAAAAGATGCTTGGTGAGGTCTGTATAACTAGAGTTCAGTGTCATCAGCAATCCAAACACTTTGTCTTGTTCTCTTCTCTCATTAAGAGTTATTGGATCAGTAGAAGCTGGCCTCAACATTTCCAACTCAGCCCATAAAGCTCTAAAGACTCCAAAATGCTTAGTAAATTCAGCCTCCCCCTGTTGAAGTTGATTCAAAGATTTCTTAACTTCAAAGATTCTTAACAAATTTGAGGTGTTACCATAAACATTTTGAAGAGTATCCCACAGCTCCTTAGCATTTTCACAGTATGAATAGGCTGCTAGTAGTGATGCCTCAAGTGAGTTTTGTAGAATAGCCAACACAAGCTGATCTTCCTGAAACCACTTGCTTCCCACGTCCTGTTCTGAATGTTGTTCTGCTTCAAGAACCTCCCCTTCAGCAGCTGTACTAGGCGGCCCTTTGGTGAGAACATGAGTCCAAAGCCCCCTACTGCACAATGTAGTCTTCATTGTTCGAGACCACAGCAAATAGTTCATACCCTTCAATGTAATTGGGGCCATCAACTGCTTATGAAGTTCCATAGCAATCGTTTTGTGATATCCCACACGCACAGCAACAAAAATATCACCAGAGAATGATTTGAAATCGAAGACCTTATCCGGGAACTTTACCACCAGGAGTACACAAGAATTTCACCACACAGATTAAACCAACTTCTAACCAATAACCTGCAGATTTAACCCTTTAATAGATTGCACAAACTTCTCAACAGCTAGCTATCTAACCTTTCCTTCCAAGAGACTAGATTAAACCCTGAGAAACAACTTTCTCCACTTCGAAACCTCAGATTATACAATCTTAAAACCAGATTAAAGATCATATACCAGAAACAGAGGAACGGTGATCCCTGTTAGGCTTTCTTGAGGCAAAAGAAACAGAACCTTGCGATTTGAAGAACAAGTTGAACCTCCACGATCGAAAAACGATCCTGTGAAAAATATCAAATGAACTAAAGATCGGCACAAACTAATGATAATCCAAGTGAAGAAGGTAGCCCAGAAGAATCAGCTGAGAATTTTAAGAAACTTTCGAACAGAGGTTTGGCGCGAAGGAGGGAATCGAGTTTTCGTGAACAAAACTCGATCGATCTTGAGAACTGAAGCAAATTGGATCAACTGGATCAAAGATCGGTGCCTTCTGATGACAATCCTTGTGAGAAAACAATCCAGAAGATTCAAACAACAAGATTTGAAGATCACGATTTCGAACTGGAGATTTTGGCGCGAAAAAGAAAACTTCTCAAATCTGTCGATCACGATCGATCTTGTGAAAGAACCCACCCACGGATTGAAGATCGGCACCTTCTAATGACAATCTGTGTGAGAAAGAAGATCCAGAGGAGCAAGATTGAAGATTTGTGATGAACGCATTCGAATCCGATTTTGGCGCCAAACGAACCGAGTTTGATTCGATCGCAAGAAACCAAACTATCTTATCAGATTCTGCGATTCTGATGGAGGATGATCTGAAGATCAAACAACTTCCGCACCTACGCTCGTTTTGAAGATGGCGATAAAGATCACGATGAAGTTTTGAAGGAAAAGAAAAATTTGCAGAAAACCTGCTCTGATACCATGTGAATTTTATTAGAATGATGAAGAATTGAGAGAGAATAGAGAATTGAGAGAGAGAATCGTTTTAAGAGAATGAAGAAATTGTATTATTCACTTTCTAAGGTAAGGTACAAGGGGTTTATATAGAAGTTTACAAGACTTGTTATTAAACACTTCTAATACACGCCTAATCACTCTAAACTCACTTGATAAAGCATGTTTAAACCTCCTTTTAATCTAACATATGATTGCTGCTTTGATCTTATTCACTCTGATGTATGGACAGCTCCTTGTGTTTCTAGAGAACAACAAAAATACTTTGTTACTTTTATAGATGAAAAGTCTAAGTATACCTGGATCACCTTGTTACCTTCCAAAGATAGAGTTCTAGAGGCTTTCATTAATTTTCACTCTTACATTACTAACCAGTATAATGCAAAGATTAAGATTCTTAGAACAGATAATGGAAGGGAGTACACAAGCAAAGCATTAAGAGATTATCTACTCAAATATGGAATTCTTCATCAAACTAGTTGCTCATATACACCTGAGCAGAATGGGGTAGCTGAGAGAAAGAACCGACATCTTATGGAGGTTGCTAGGTCTATAATGTTCTATAGACATGTACCCAAAAGGTTTTGGGGTGTTAGATTTAAAAGAGAAGTTTAGCCTAAAGAAGGTTTAGATTACTTAGTTGTGTAGTTAGACTAATTAGAGTGTTTGGCAACATGTATTGTACACTCATATATAAACCCATTGTATCATTCTTTTCGAAATAATGAAAACTTTTTTCTGATTCTTCAAACTCTCTCATTCTTCCTAATTCTCTCTAAGTTTTCGAGTTCATTCTTCATCATTCTACAATCTTCTTCATCATTCTTCAAATCTTACATGGTATCAGAGCAGGTTTATCTGCAAAATTCTTTCGATCCTATTCTAATTCTTCATCGCGAGTCTCAAACCAATCAAGCCGAGAAGTCATTTGTTTTTGCGTCGTGATCTTCTGCAAATCTTGTTCTTCTTCTGCGATTTTCTTCATTGTGATTCTTTCACCGGTGAAATCTGATTGCATCGCCGGAGGAATCATTTGTTTTGGTGGATTAAATCGGAAGTTATCGAATCTCTCCGCTGTTGTGTTGCGATCTCATCCGTACGGTGTTGCGATTTCTCAGCCATGGTTTCTTCAAATTGAAGCAAAGAAAGCCATCCAAATTCACGCATTTCTTCAAATTAGAGATTCAGATTGTTGATCTGTGGATTGATTGATGAAGATTTGATCGATTGATCATCGAATTGATCAAATCATATTTGGCGCCAAAATCTGTTTTCAAAAGTTCGAGATCGCGGAACTCAATCTTGTTGTTCTTCACCTTCTTGATCATCTTTTCCCGTGAATTATTGCCAGAACGAGCCGATCTTTGATCCATTTGAGTACTGAATCAAGTTTGTATGAGGTTGGTGAGATTCGGCTCTGTTTTTCTCAAAATCTTGATCGCGAAGTTGTTGGTTGCTTCTTCATCACGAAAGTCGAACAGATCGTGTCGATTATCAATCCTGCAGTTCCTGATTCTCAATCTGGTTATTCTCCAGCTCCCTGATCGTATTCGTTCCACTTGTGATTGAGAGAATCCCAGGTTTCTGGAAAGTTGTTCTTGGATCATTCTTCCTTTCTCTGCAAGTAATTCTCAAATCTTTGAAATCTGAATAATCGCGTTCAAGATCGTTTGTCTGGAGTGATAGTTATGAAAGTTTAGAATGTCTACTTGATGATATTGGAAGGTGAAGCCATTTTTAAGCTGTGCAACTGAACTTTAGGATAACTCGGATTGATTGGTAGTTTAGAGAAGTGGTAGATTCAGGAGGTTTGGCTGAAAAATCCGGTTGCTAAGTCATTTGGGTTGATCATCTCTGTGATCTTTGTCAAAGTTTGTGTGGAGTTTCTTTTGAAAATTGGTCATGGAGCTTCAGAAACAGATGGTTATAGCTCCTATTGTCCTCAAAGGTGCAAATTATCTTCTGTGGACTAGAACAATGAAGACAACATTGTGTAGTAGAGGTCTATGGTCGCATGTTATTCTTGGTAGAGCTTCAAATGATGATGCAGAAGGAGAAGTTCTCGCGGCTCACTCTGAGGAAGAAGGAAAGTGGTTCCAAGAAGATCAGATGGTTCTGTCTATCTTGCAAAACTCTCTTGAAAAATCCTTGCTTGAAGCTTATTCCTATTGTGAGAATGCAAAGGATTTATGGGATACCCTTCAGAATGTCTATGGTAACACCTCAAATCTCATGAGGATTTTTGAAGTCAAGAAGTCTCTAAATGAACTAAGACAGGATGAGCTTGAGTTTACTAAACACTTTGGAGTTTTTAGAGCACTTTGGGCAGAGTTGGAGATGTTAAGACCAGCTACTACTGATCCAATGACACTGCATGAGAGGAGAGAACAAGACAAAGTCTTTGGACTCTTAATGACTTTAAACTCAAGCTACACTGACCTAATCAAGCATCTTCTGCGTGAGGATAAGTTACCAAGTTTAGAAGAAGTTTGTGCTAAGGTTCAAAAGGAACAAGGTTCTCAGGGTTTGTTTGGAAGTAAAGGAGAACTGGTTACCGCAAACAAGAGTTCTTTCAGGGGGGATGATAGGAAATCTGCTGAGTGTGCCCATTGTAAGAAGAAAGGTCACTACAAGAATCAGTGTTGGATCCTTCATCCACATCTAAAGCCGGCTGCTATCCCAAGATGGCGTGAACCTAACAGGAATTCTAGCTACAAGAACAATCTGTTTGGAAAGGGAAACCAAGTGAGTGTTCCTCTGCATATCTCACCAGCTAATCCTACACTTGAAAGCAGCCAGAGACAAGGAAAGGAAGTACCGTCTTCTTCTTCATCTGGTCATGACTATGTTACTAAGTCTGATTTAGATGCTATCATCAAAGCTCTACAAGAAAGCTCTGGTAAAGTTGTTGGTAAATCACTCCATGCTTCCTTTAGTGCTAGTACTATTAATAAACCATTAATAGTAGATTCAGGAGCTTCTCATCACATGATTAGTGATATAAATTTGATAAATAACTTGGAACCTGCCTTAGGAAATGTAGTTATTGCTAATTGAACTAAAATTCCCATAAAAGGCATAGGTAATCTCAAGATATTTGACAAGGATAGTAAAGCCTTCTTTATGCCATCCTTTACATCTAACCTTGTGTCTGTTAAAAGAGCAACAACTGATCTAAATTGTCATGTGATATTTGGTCCTAATGAGTGTTGTTTTCAGGATATTGAAACAAAGAGAGTGCTTGGAAGAGGAAGCACAAAGGATGATCTATACATACTTGGCGATCTCTCTTCTAGTTTAGGTTCTTGTTTGTCTAGTAATAATGAACTTTCTAATGCAACATTGTGGCATGCTAGATTAGGCCATCCACACTTTAAAGCTCTTGAACTAATATTTCCAAAGATTTCTTTTAATCAAAATGACTGTGAAGCTTGCATTCTTGGTAAACATTGCAAAACAGTTTTTCCTAACTCAACACATACTTATGATCATTGCTTTGATTTGATTCACTCTGATGTTTGGACAGCTCCTTGTGCATCTAGAGAGCAGCAAAAATATTTTGTTACTTTTATAGATGAGAAATCTAAGTATACATGGATTACTTTACTACCTTCTAAGGATAGAGTTCTAGAAGCCTTTATCAAGATGATGCAAAGATTAAAATTTTTAGAACAGACAATGGAGGTGAATACACAAGCAGAGCATTCAGAGATTATCTTCTCAAATATGGAATTCTTCATCAAACAAGCTGTCCATACACACCTGAACAGAATGGAGTGGCTGAGCGCAAGAACCGTCACCTAATGGAGGTTGCTAGGTCAATGATGTTTCATAGAAATGTGCCCAAAAGATTTTGGGGAGATGCAGTACTCACAGCCTGTTATTTGATCAATAGAATACCTACTAAGATTCTTAATGACATTTCACCATTTGAGGTACTTAACAACAACAAACCTCATCTTGATCATTTAAAGATATTTGGATGTGTTTGTTATGTTTTAGTGCCAGGAGGAATGAGGAACAAATTGGAGGAGAAGAGTACTAAGACATTATTTGTTGGTTATTCTACCACTCAAAAAGGTTATAAGTGCTATGATCCTGAGTCACAAAGAGTTTTAGTTTCTAGAAATGTGAAATTTTTAGAGGATAAGTCTTTCTATAATAATGGAACTTGGGATACAATAAAGGATCTTACTAACTCTAGTACTGATAGTAATGCTTACCTTAGAAAGTTGTTGGAAAGCTTTGATGTTTGTAGGAAACCAACATCTGAACCAGCAAGAGCTCCAAGTTCCAACATAAGATCACCTCCTTCTTCTGCTTCAGGACCATCTCAACAAAGACATGAAAGGAATGATTCTGTTATGAATAAAGCTGAGTCTAGCACGGCACAAAATAGGAATGGTCACGGCCAGGGGGAGTCTGTACCAGATACTTCTTCATCCATGGTTCCTAGCTGTGATCAGCAGGGGGAGAATGTGAGTCTTCAAGTTCCGAGTGTGCCTGATCACACCTATGACCGTGAGGTACAAGAAGATAGAGATGATACTGAACATGAGGTGGTGGTTGTTGAATCTCCTCAAGTGCTAAGAAGGAGTACTAGGATAAGGAAAGATCCATCCAACTGGATTAATACTAGGGTCTACTATAATGCCCAAGCAGAAGGACATCCTATCCAAGCCACTTGTTCATTTGCTCAATTTCCAAAGGAACATCAGGTATTCATAAGCTCTTTAGATCAAAATCAAATTCCTAACACATATGAGGAAGCTATGGAATTGAAGGTATGGAGAGATGCTGTTCAAGATGAAATAGAGGCTATGATAAGAAATCATACTTGGGATGAATCATTTTTGCCAAAAGGAAAGAAAGCAGTAAGTTCCAAATGGGTGTTTACTATTAAGTACCAGAGTAATGGTGAAATTGAGAGGTATAAGACTAGGCTTGTTGCAAGAGGCTTCACTCAAACATATGGTGAAGACTTTGGAGACACATTTGCGCCAGTTGCTAAGCTACACACGGTAAGGGTTGTACTTTCTCTTGCTACTAACCTTGAATGGGATTTGTGGCAGATGGATGTAAAGAATGCATTCCTTCAAGGAGAATTAGAAGAGGAAGTATACATGAAACCACCTCCTGGCTTGGAAGGTTTAGTTAATGATGGTGGCGTTTTGAGATTAAGAAAAGCAATTTATGGATTGAAACAATCCCCAAGAGCTTGGTATCATAAATTGAGCATGACATTAAGGGATAAAGGTTTCAGGAGATCTGAGGTTGATCACACACTCTTTACTCTACCTAGTTGTTCAGGTATCATTGTGGTTCTAGTGTATGTTGATGATATCATTGTCACAGGTAGTGATAAGGAGGGTATTCAAGAAACTAAGACCTACCTTAAGTCAAAGTTTGATATTAAAGATCTTGGTCTAATGAAATATTTCTTAGGAATTGAAATTTGTAGATCTAAAGAAGGATTATTCTTATCCCAAAGAAAGTATACTCTTGAATTGTTGAAAGAAACAGGAAAAATGGAAGCTAAACCAGTTAGTACACCACTGGAAGATGGGTATAAAACCGCAAGTCAGGGGGAGCTTGAAGAAGAACCTTATGAAGACTCAAGGCTATATAGGAGGCTGGTAGGTAAACTTATTTACCTTACTCTTACTAGACCTGACATTTGTTTTGCAGTAAACCAGGTTAGCCAGCAAATGCAAGAGCCCAAGGTCTATCATTGGCGAATGATGGAAAGGATTCTCAGATATTTGAAGGGTACTTATGATCATGGAATTTGGATGGGCTGCAATAAAAACACAGATATAGTAGGGTATTGTGATGCAGATTGGGCTGGTGATAGGAATGATAGAAGATCAACAACAGGTTATTGTACTTTTGTGGGAGGAAATCTTGTGACTTGGAAGACCAAGAAACAGAAGGTGGTTTCATGTTCTAGTGCTGAAGCTGAGTATAGGGCCATGAAGAAACTCACAAATGAACTAATCTGGATCAAGGCTGTTCTCAAGGATTTGCAAATTGAAGATTCAAGACCTATCACCATGCATTATGATAATCAGGCAGCCATTCATATAGCATCCAACTCAGTATTTCATGAAAGGACTAAACATATAGAAGTAGATTGTCACAAAGTGAGACAGGCTGTTGAACAAGGGATCATATTGCCTTGTTACACCAAGAGTTCAGATCAATTAGCAGATGTCTTTACTAAAGCGGCTACTACAAAGGTGTGTGAATCCATTCTTCCAAGACTTGGAATGACAAGCATTGTTGGGTGATTCTCCTTAAACTATAGAAATCATACTCTTTTTCCCTCAAAGTTGTTTTTGTCCCACTTGGGTTTTACACTTTGAGGTTTTTAATGAGGTGGTTTACTATAGTTTGTCCAAGCTTAATTATTCATCATAGTTAAGCTTGAGGGGGAGTGTTAGATTTAAAAGAGAAGTTTAGCCTAAAGAAGGTTTAGATTACTTAGTTGTGTAGTTAGACTAATTAGAGTGTTTGGCAACATGTATTGTACACTCATATATAAACCCATTGTATCATTCTTTTCGAAATAATGAAAACTTTTTTCTGATTCTTCAAACTCTCTCATTCTTCCTAATTCTCTCTAAGTTTTCGAGTTCATTCTTCATCATTCTACAATCTTCTTCATCATTCTTCAAATCTTACATGGGGTGATGCTGTACTCACGGCTTGCTACCTAATCAATAGACTACCCACTAAAGTTCTTGATGACATCTCACCATATGAGGTACTAAATAAAACAAAACCACATATTGATCATTTGAAAGTTTTTGGTTGCTTGTGCTTTGTCTTAGTACCAGGAGAAAGGAGGAATAAGTTGGAAGAAAAGAGTACTAGAGCAATGTTTATAGGCTACTCTGTTGAATTTGCGGAAGTAAGAGGAGAGATTAGATGAGTTTCATGGTGAAGCTCGACAAGAAGAATGAGGGAGAAGACAGGAAGAATAAAGTGAAGAGTTTATTGCTAAAAGTGTGTCTCTTACAATGTGGGATTCGACCTTAATATAGGCAGAGGATTACATAGAGAAATTCAAATAGGAAAGTGACATGGGAGCAGGCCCAAGGTGTGAAAGTGACTGCTCAGCAACGGTCTTCTCCACCCGTGACTCCATTTGCAGCCTCACTCTCCTTCTAGAAGCTTTCCTTATTGTCACAACTTTTCCTAAGTGGACCAAGGCCATATGAGATTAATTCAGAGTGGGCTGCACATCACTGGACCTGGCGATTCTTGAACTGCACAGCCTAAGCCGTGATTCCCAAGTCAATGCCTTGCTTAATATGATGACAAGCCGTGATGCTCAAGTCATTGCCTTGCTCAATACTCCCCCTCAAGCTTAGCATTGGAGATGCTAAGCTTGGAAATCCATAAGGCACCACCTCGTTAAAAACCTCATCATAGAAAAACCACTGTGGGAGAAAACTATGATGAGGGAAAAGAGTATGATGTTTATGGATTAGGGAAGGCTAGATCACGGCTGTGGAAGGTCTATCAGCCCAAGCTTGCTGTATATGTGAGAGCAAACTTTGGAGCTGGCAGCCTTGGTGAAGATGTCAGCCAATTGGTCTTCACTCCTTGTGTAACAAGGAAGGATCACTCCTTCTTCAATCTTTTCCCTGACTTTGTGGCAATCCACCTCTATGTGCTTGGTTCTTTCATGGAAGACTGAGTTGGTTGCAATGTGGATGGCTGTTTGGTTGTCACAGTGCATAGTAATTGGAGTGTCTTGATCAATGTTGAGATCCTTGAGGAGTGCCTTCAGCCATGTCAATTCATTTGTTAATTTCCTCATTGCACGGTACTCTGCTTCAGCTGTTGAGCATGCCACCACTTTCTGCTTCTTGGTCTTCCAAGTGACCAAGTTGCCTCCTATGAAGGTGCAATATCCGGTTGTGGACTTCCTATCAACTCTATCTCCAGTCCAGTCTGCGTCACAGTACCCAACTATTTCTGTGTCCTGGTTCTTGCCCATCCAGATGCCACGGTCTAAGCTTCCTTTAAGGTACCGCAAGATCCTCTCAACCATGTTCCAGTCATGTTTTGTAGGAGTCTTCATGTGCTGACTGACCTGATTCACAGCAAAGCATAGATCAGGTCTGGTGATAGTCAGGTATATTAACTTACCCACAAGCCGTCTGTATTGTGCAACATCTTCATAGAGTTCAGCTGCATTCTCCCCCTCTCGAATGACCTTGTAGTCATCTGCTACAGGTGACTTGGCTGGTTTGGCGTCTAGATAACCTGTCTCAGTGAGAAGATCAGTAATGTATTTTCGTTGGGAAAGAAAAAGGCCTGTCAAGGAGCGGCATACTTCAATGCCAAGAAAATACTTTAGTTCCCCTAAGTCTTTGATATCAAAGGTGGATTTGAGAAAGGATTTAGTATGTTGAATACCAACCTGGTTGTCCCCGGAGATGATAAGATCATCTACATAGATGAGGACAACAACTATACTTTGGTCATTTTGGAGGGTGAACAATGTGTGATCAGCCTCAGATCGTCTGAAGCCATGATCCCTAAGGGTAAAGCTAAGCTTGTGATACCAAGCCCTGGGAGACTGTTTAAGGCCATAAATGGCTTTTCTCAACCGAAGAACCTTGCCGGGTGCCACAATGTTATCAAGGCCAGGGGGTGGTGTCATATAAACTTCATCTTCAAGCTCCCCCTGAAGGAAAGCATTGCGGACGTCCATTTGCCATAAATCCCAGGACAAGTTGGTGGCTAGGGAGAGGACAACCCTCACTGTTGGGAGCTTAGCTACCGGTGCAAATGTGTCACCATAGTCCTGGCCGTATGTTTGAGTGAACCCACGAGCGACCAGTCTTGCCTTATATCGTTCTATATCTCCATTACTCTGGTACTTGATAGTGAACACCCACTTGGAACTAACCGCACGTTTGCCTTTAGGTAGAATAGCTTCGTCCCATGTGTGGTTTCGTTCCATGGCCCCTACTTCATCAGCAACAGCATCTCGCCAAACCTTCAGTTGCTTGGCTTCCTCATAGGACGAAGGAATGGTGTCTTTCTCAATTTTGCCAAGGAAGGCCTGATGATCAGATGGGACAAGGGCAAGAGAGCATGTTGCCTGAACTGGATGAGCCACGGCATGAGCATTATAGTACACCCTGGTGTTGATCCAGTTTGATGGATCTCTTCTCAGTCTAGTACTTCGCCTAAGGGCTGGTGGACCAGCTTCTCCATCTGCCTCCACAGTCTGACCGTCCTCTTGTGGAGGATCCGGGTGAGTCACGACATGTGGAGTTGGTGATTCCGAGGTCTCTTCATGGCTAGACACGGCAGGAGTGTGGTCGGATGGAGGTGAAGGCTGCGGGTGTTGTCCTGATGGTGGGGTAGATCTATAATGGTCCAGATGATCTAGGAGGAACCGGAGGCTAGCTGCCTGATCGGAAGGCTTAGCAAGGTCTTTCAGGCTGGCCCAGTCCTGTTTGTCATGATATCCTTGTTCCTCTAAGAACCTTACGTCCCTGAAGACCATGGTTCTATTGGTGGTTGGGTCAAAACACTTGTACCCTTTCTGACTTGATGAATACCCAATGAAGATACACCGTGTGCTTTTGGCTTCCAGCTTGTTCCTTAGCTCTCCTGGAATCAACACAAAGCACACACATCCAAATACCCTAAGGTGATCAACCACTGGTGGAGTTTTGTTAAGTACCTGAAACGGTGATTGATCATCCAAGATCCTGGTGGGTATGCGGTTGATTAAATAGCAAGCGGTCATGACCGCATCTCCCCAAAAACGTTTAGGTACACTAGTGTGGAACATCATGGAACGGGCCACCTCCATGAGATGCCTATTCTTTCTCTCGGCCACGCCATTCTGCTGTGGATTGTATGGGCAAGAAGTCTGGTGCAAAATTCCATGTTTAGAGAGGTGTTCCTTGAATTGATGGCTAATATATTCACCTCCATTATCTGTTCTCAAAATTTTAATATTAGCTTGATAATGGTTAGTGACATAGTTTTGAAATTTTGTAAATGCCTCAAACACACGATCTTTAGATGGTAGTAAGGTGAGCCATGTGTATTTGGACTTCTCATCTATAAAGGTCACAAAGTATTTGTTGTTATCTCTAGATATGCAAGGTGAGGTCCAAACATCTGAGTGGATTAGATCAAAACATTTTTCATAGATGGTGGTAGATTTAGGAAAAACGGATTTGCAATGTTTCCCTAGAATACAAGCTTCACAACTAGAATTCTCAAAAGAAACATTGGGTAGCATAAGCTTTAGTGCACGAAAATGAGGGTGACCTAACCTAGCATGCCACATTGCATCAAGCTTAACCGAAAAACATGAATTAAAAGAAACAGGTGGTGAACTACTAAGAGAAGTGTCTTCCAGGATATATAGATCATCTTTGGCTACTCCTCTCCCAAGCAGTCTCATGCTCTCAATATCCTGAAAGTGAACATTGTCAGGACTGAATATGGCATAACAATTTAGGTCAGTAGTAGCCTTTTTCACTGATAATAAGTTAGAAGTAAAGCTAGGCATAAATAGAGCTTTGGATTCTTTATCAAATAGCTTAAGGTTGCCTATTCCTTTGACCGGTATTCTTGTTCCATTAGCTATCTCTACATTACCTAGAGCCGGTTCTAGATTGCTTAATAGATCAGGATTGCTAATCATGTGGTGTGAAGCTCCTGAGTCAACAACTAAAGCCTGACTAGGTCTATGAGAGTAGAGAGAGATACCAGACTCCTTGAGGCAAGCAATGGATTGGAGAATGACATCTAGGTCCGATCTTCTCATTACATCATTTGGAGATGGTGTAGAGGAGTTTTTAACACTGGCGGTCATAGCAGCCCCATCTTCATATCTTCTTGATGGACCAGCTTGTCCCGGTTCATTGGGTGTTATCTGGCCAAGGTTTGCCTTGGACCCTCCTTGAAAGCGATTGGTAGGTGGCCTTGGTGTGCTTGGTCTGAGGTGGGGATGGAGAATCCAGCACTGCCCTTTGTTGTGTCCCTTTCTTTTGCAATGGTCACATATCCATGCTCGCTTATCTTCGTTTCTGAACATGACCTTGTTGGCTGTAGGGAGTTCACTTCTTCCTCCAAAGAGACCATGCGAACCTTGCTCCTTTTGAATCTGTGCACACACTTCATCGAAGCTTGGGAGCTTGTCTGACCTGAGGAGGTGCTTGATTAGGTCATTATACATGGAGTTTAAGGTGAGCAGGAGACCAAACACACGGTCTTGTTCTTTTCTCTCAAGTAGGACCGCTTGGTCCATGGTGTTAGGCCTGAGGGCTTCTAGTTCTGCCCAAAGTGCTTGGTACTTGCCAAGGTGTTTAGTGAAGTCTCCATCTTCTTGGCTAAGTGTGGTGAGGGACCTCTTTATTTCAAATACCCGAGTCAAGTTAGACACATTGCCATACACATTCTTGAGAGTTTCCCAGAGATCCCTTGCGGTTTCACAATAGGAATAGGCTTCAAGGATGGAAACTTCAAGGGAGCTTTGGAGTATGGCCAACACGGTTTGGTCTTCTTGAAACCATTTGGTTTCTTCAGCTAGAGCAACCGTTTCTTCTTCATTTGTGGAGTCTTCCTTTGGGGCAAGAGTTTTGTGAGTATGCTCCCAAAGTCCGCGTCTGCACAACGCGGTCCTTGCTGTCCTAGACCACAGCAAGTAGTTCTGTCCCTTCAAGATGATGGGAATGACGAGTTGTTTGTTGCTCTCCATGGCGGTTCTTTCTGGATTTCAAATTTCAAGATTATGGACCACTGGTTAATACTATTGTCCAGCGGTTAAAGAGAGATGGCTGGGTTTTTAAGAAAACGGTTTGAAGGAGGATGAAGATGGAGAGATGAATTGAACAGAATGGTGGATAATCTCAAGAAATAACCAGTCCTATCTTCTCACAACTCAACACCAAATGGATGTTTGAGGATTGTTACAATCTCAGAGTGAGTAAGATAAGGAAAGTTTATTTGAAGAGTCGGTATGTATGTTACACACCTAGAGAGAATTCGAAGTGAGTTAGGGAAGATTTTGGAGAAACTTTGCTATTAACCACTGGTCAATAGCGGATGAGCCCAGAATTTGAGTGTTCTTGAGTAAGGAGGCTAATGGCGTGAGGTGAAGGAGTGTTAAAGAGTGTTAAAGAGTATGAAGGAGTGTTAAAGAGTATGAAGGAGTATAAAAGAGATTATGGATCAAGATTGCTCTGATACCATGTTGAATTTGCGGAAGTAAGAGGAGAGATTAGATGAGTTTCATGGTGAAGCTCGACAAGAAGAATGAGGGAGAAGACAGGAAGAATAAAGTGAAGAGTTTATTGCTAAAAGTGTGTCTCTTACAATGTGGGATTCGACCTTAATATAGGCAGAGGATTACATAGAGAAATTCAAATAGGAAAGTGACATGGGAGCAGGCCCAAGGTGTGAAAGTGACTGCTCAGCAACGGTCTTCTCCACCCGTGACTCCATTTGCAGCCTCACTCTCCTTCTAGAAGCTTTCCTTATTGTCACAACTTTTCCTAAGTGGACCAAGGCCATATGAGATTAATTCAGAGTGGGCTGCACATCACTGGACCTGGCGATTCTTGAACTGCACAGCCTAAGCCGTGATTCCCAAGTCAATGCCTTGCTTAATATGATGACAAGCCGTGATGCTCAAGTCATTGCCTTGCTCAATATACTCATCTACTCAAAAGGGTTATAAGTGTTATAATCCTGAGTCACAAAAGGTATTAGTATCTAGAGATGTCAAGTTTCTTGAAGAAAAGTCTTATTATACTGATGGGACTTGGGAAACAATCAAGAATTTATCTAATTCAAGTACTGATACTAATTGTTGGAATGAGGAAGCAATTCACCAAGGAAAAGAGTGTTAACGGCTAGTAATGAATCTTCTAGAAGGATTGGTGACTCACCTCTGCCAGCACAAAAGGGGAAAGAGGCGCCAGCACTAAAGAGGAAGCACACACTCTTACCTAAAGTAGTCGCTTTTAGGTTATCCATTTCTGTATAAAAGGATCATTAAGGTCTCTCTTTGTAATCAAGAAATCATATTCTAATAATATGTGTTTACCTAATCTCTCGCCTAAACTCTCTCCACTCTTCCTAAACTTCTAAAACTTACAAGGTATCAGAGCATTTGCTCACAAATCTTCCCTGAATCATTCGTAAACTCTTCATTCCTCTCACTATTCAATCCACAAATCTCTTTCTCTCTGGATTTTAAAGCACTTAATCTATGATAGACATGTTCTAGCCTATCCTCTCTGAGATCTAAAGATCCTCAGAACCATTGGTGATGAGTTGAGGAAGACTAGAAGTGGGTATCATGCGGATTATAGTAGTATTTGCTGGGTCCAGGTCTTGTTCTTTCTCTCGCGGCCATTGATGTACGGTCCATAGCTCATATTCCACAAGTTTAAAACGTGTTTCTACTCAAAAGAAGAACTAAAAGGCTACTCAAAGCTTCACGGTTCAAAATACTTTCGAAAGGAGCCATCTTTCAACCTCCTTCACTGAGCCGTATTCATCTTCCTCATCGTGCTGTTGAAACCCAGAATCCGTACACCCTTCTAAACTCCTCAAAGGCAGTTCCTCTGGTCTCCTTTCTCAACAAATCCTTCCTTCCTGCATCCGGTGAAGTCATTTAAGACCAAAAGAAGGCATTTTGCTTCAAGATTCAAGTCTGCGAAAAGAGGGTTTTGTATCTGTCCGTACAAATTCGAGGGTTTTTCTGCTGAAGTTCCAGACTAAGTAAAGGAGGCTCCTTCCGTCCCATTTCAAGTTCCCTTACCAGAACCAATCATCTTTGCCCTACCGTGAAGACCAAGCTTTATCCACCATTGTTGTACGGACCTAAACCCTACCTCATGGAGAACACTCGTCAAATAGCCGTTCCAGTGATCCTCAAGGGTTTAAACTATGTCTTGTGGTCTCGCATGATAAAGACTGCTCTTGGAGGCCGGGGTTTGGGAGATCATCTCCTATTTAATGAAGCACCTCCTAGTCTAATCCAGAATGAAGATGGTGATGAAATGGTCATCACAGATGAGCGAAAGTGGCATCAGGAGGACCTATATGTCCTATCCGTTCTGCAAAACTCCTTAGAATGGTCCAATCCTGGAGTCCTACTTATAAGTTTTAGAGATTCAAGTTTATAGAGTTTTAGAGAGTTTTAGAGAGTTAGAGAGAGTTAGGGAGTTTAGAGAGTATGAGAAACATGCTTTTATTATTCGAATTGCTTGATTACAAGAGAAGGCCTTAGAGGTCCTTTTATAGCAAAATAAATAAACCTAGGTGCTTTTACTTTAGGTAAAGAGGAGAGGACTCCTTTTGTGCTGGCGGCTTCCTTCCCCTTTTGTGCTGGCATGGATGAGTCACCAGCCCTTCTAGAAGATCCTACTAGCCGTTAGCACCCTCATTTCCTTTGATTGAATGCACCTTCATTCCAACACTCCCCCTCAAGTTTAAATCATTGGTGAATGATTAAAACTTGGACACCAAGAGGATTCACCTCATTAAAAACCTTAAAATGTAAAACCCAGTGGGACAAAAGCATTTTAAGGGAAAAAGAGTATGAATCCTTCTTGATAGGGAAGTTACTGGAATGGGAGAGATGTGAGTCCAAGCTTTGAATGAATGAACTCACAAACCTTTACACTTGCTGCCTTAGTGAATATGTCTGCCAATTGATCAGAACTCTTGGTATAGCATGGAAGTATAATTCCTTGAGCCACGGCCTCTCTCACCTTGTGGCAGTCAACTTCAATGTGCTTAGTGCGTTCATGGAAGACAGAATTGGATGCAATATGAATGGCCGCCTGGTTGTCACAATGCATTGTGATTGGTGTATTGCTTTCAATGTTGAAGTCTTTGAGGAGAGCCTTTAGCCATATACACTCAGTGGTTAGTTTCCTCATGGCCCGGTACTCAGCTTCAGCACTTGAGCAGGATACTACCTTCTGCTTCTTGGTCTTCCAAGTGACAAGATTTCCTCCTATAAAGGTGCAATATCCTGTGGTTGATTTCCTGTCTTTCCTATCCCCAGCCCAATCAGCATCACAGTAGCCAACGATCTCAGCGTTCTTATTCTTTCCCATCCAAACTCCTTGAGTGTAAGTCCCTTTAAGATATCTTAAGATGCGTTGAATCATCATCCAGTGGTTCTTCTTAGGAGCTTGCATATACTGGCTCACCTGATTCACAGCAAAACATATGTCAGGTCTTGTAATAGTTAAGTAGATGAGCTTACCAACAAGTTTTCTGTAGAGCTTAGGGTCTTCTAATGCTTCTCCTTCTGGCTCCCCCTCAGTTTCAACTTTGTATCCTTCCTCTAAGGGGGTTCTAACCGCCTTTGCCTCCATCATTCCTGCATTGGTTAGTAGGTCTCTAACATATTTCCTTTGTGAGATAAACAGTCCATCTTTAAACCTGCATACTTCAATGCCCAAGAAATACTTAAGTTCACCAAGATCTTTTATATCAAACATAGACTTAAGGTATTCTTTTGTAGAAGCAATTCCTACCTTGTCATTCCCTGAGATGATAATATCATCTACATATATGAGAATGACAACTATACCTTCTTGGCTGTGGAGGGTGAACAAGGTGTGATCAGATTCAGATCTCCTAAAGCCTCTGTCTCTGAGAGTAACATTCAACTTGTGGTACCAGGCTCTAGGGGACTGCTTTAGCCCGTAAATTACCTTTCTTAGTCTTAGGACTTTCCCTGGTGCAACAGAGTCTTCTAATCCAGGTGGTGGAGTCATGTAGACTTCTTCTTCTAGTTCTCCTTGTAGGAATGCGTTTTTGACATCCATTTGCCATAGCTCCCATTCCAAGTTTGCAGCTAGAGAGAGAACCACCCTGATTGTGTGCATCTTTGCTACTGGGGCAAATGTGTCTCTATAGTCATCTCCATAGGTTTGTGTGAAGCCTCTTGCGACTAGTCTAGCCTTGTGCCTTTCAATCTCTCCATTGCTTTGGTACTTAATAGTGAAGATCCATCTGGAGCTAACAGCCTTCTTTCCCTTAGGTAAGTCTGACTCATCCCATGTATGATTCTTTTCCATTGCTTTCCTTTCATCTGTTACAGCATCCCGCCAGACCTTAATGTCCTTTGCTTCATCATAGCTTCTAGGCACAGATTCTTGATCTAAGCTTCCAATGAACACTTGATGTCCTTGAGGGATTTGTACTAAGGAGCGCACGGCTTGAGTAGGGTGAGCTACCGCATTATTATTGAAGTAAACCCTAGTATTCTTCCAGTTCTCAGCTGGGAATCTTTGCCGAGTACTTCTTCTGAGTTCAAGAGGAGCTTGATTTTGGATGGGACCTTGAGTGCTTTGTGAACTTGATTCATCTTCTGAGCCTTGAGTACTTCCTGTTCTATCTTCTGAGCCTTGTCTATTACCCTCAGTCTCTGCCTGTTCTTTCTCCGGTCCTGAATCCATGTGATCAACAATTGAATCCTCTTGATCATGACCAGAGAATTGTTGCTCCCCCTCAGGATTAAGAGGATGAAGGGGATGATGGCTAGGGGAGCCGTGAGGTGAGGAAATGCCAAGTCCTTCTAATATCTTCCTTAAGTTCTCAGCTCGATCAGAAGAGTGGGAAGAGATGTCCTTGATTGAATCCCATGTCCCTTCTTCAAAATAACTTGTAGTTTCTAAGAACTTAACATCCCGTGAGATGAGAACACGATTTGTCTCAGCATTGTAGCATTTATATCCTTTCTGTGTCGTGGAATAGCCCAGGAACATGGCTTTAGTGCTTTTGGCGTCTAGTTTTGTCCTTTGTTCTCCTGGAATCAACACATAGCAAACACACCCAAAAACTCTAATATGATCAAGTTGAGGTTTAGACTTTGTAAGTACCTCGAATGGGGATTGATCTAGTAATGTCTTGGTTGGAATACGGTTGATCAGGTAGCAAGCTGCAAGTAATGCATCTCCCCAGAAACGTTTAGGCACCTTCATATGAAACATCAAAGCTCGAGTGACCTCCATGAGGTGCCGGTTCTTTCTTTCAGCAACGCCATTCTGTTGGGGGGTATAGGGGCAACTTGTTTGATGCTCAATTCCATGTTTGTTGAGGTAATGTTTGAATGCTTGGCTAGTATACTCTCCCCCATTGTCTGATCTAAAACACTTAACCTTTGCATCATACTGGTTAGTCACATATTTATTAAAGTTCATAAATGCTTCCAGAACTGGTGCGGCCTTGGAATGGCAGACTTTCCTAGGATCACTTGAAGGAAGGAAAAGGGGGAAATAGATGATGAAGATGGCGATGAACTTCTCTTCAGAGCTATGGGCTGCTCCAAAAATGTTTTGCAAATCCACTAGCACAGGATCACCCTGCAAAGAGCTATGGAATTTCACAGTAGATTACTCTACCCTTAAGTGAATAGAAATCAATGTTCTTAGGCTGAACAGAGAAAGCAAGAAGCAAAAGAGCTTTTGTATTAAGTATAAAATTCGATGTATCTTTTACAAGGGGGGGGTGAAGCCTTTATATAGGCTGATAAATCCTATCTAAATCATATCTACAAGATCATATCTACAAGATCATATCTTAACTACTTCCTAGATTTTAGCTAAAGAATATCTTTGATTTTAATTGATTTATAATTTAAATTCAAAGATATTCTTACTCTTATCCTAATCTCTTTTGGTTTAATTTAAGTGATTATGAACCATTAAATTAAACCAATTGGTTGGTTTATTTTTAATCTAATCTTCTACTTGGGCTACGTCCATATCCATCCATAAGAGCCCATGGTGGTCGATCCTTCAGCTTCATGGGCCAATATGGGCCCTGCTCAACCCTCATCTTGTTGGGCTCATCCTTGAGTAGACCTAACTCGTCCTTGGTGTCTTCTTGGGCCTTTTGGGCCTTATCTCTTGTATTTGGCTGAGCTAAGACGTGCCTTGAATCATCAAAAACAAGTATGGCTTCTTGAACTTGCTCGGGTGGTCGAACTAGCTCTCTACGGTCCAACAGAAGGGAAATTCGACCATCTCTTGATTCAACATGAACCAATTGAGTTTTTCCACGACCATAATCTCTATAATATCTAGCTAGTTGAGAAAAATGGTCTGGGTTGCTTGATTCATGGTTGTTATTAAAATCCTTAAAATTAAGGCTTATCGAGATCGCACCATCCCCTCCTCCTTTAAAAGGATTTGTCCTCAAATCCGAACTCTCTAAGTTGATGGATGAACCTTCTGGATGATTAGATATGTCCCTAGAATGATTTTATTCCTCTCCTTGTCGCCAAATTCTGGTTTGTAAGTGGTTGAACCCGTAAGCTTCCAAATAAGGCAAACCGAGCATCTCCTGGTTTATTAGTTGAATAACTTTTAAACCATAAGGAATTTGGACATGAATCCAATTCGACATGCTCCTCTGAACTGTTAGCTTTCCAAAATATGTTGATTTACGACTTTATTCATCCTGGTTAGATTGTAATCCTTCAATAGGTAACTGCTGGTCTCCCTCAGATTCAGTGGAAGTCTGCCGACTTGAGAGTGGAATATCTCTTTCATGTTGAAAGCTTTTGACCCAATTCTTTTTGTCAGTGACTCCTTGATGAGTTGAGTTTCTGGAAAAAGTCAATTCGTTGCTTAATTCCTCTGGTTCCGGTTTGTATGATCCGTTGATTGGTTGTATGTCTCCTTTGGGTATGCTAGTGGTCTGCCTGATGGGATCTTCTATATATCCTCCATATTTAATCATTTTAGAACGATTATTCTTCTCATGCTCCTTTTCAACCTTCTGTAATGTTTCAGGAACCAATTGGATATTTTCTTTTGTTCCTGGTGAAGCCCTCGACCATCGCCCAAGCGGAGCGGATCTAAAGCAAGCAGCCTTGCTTCCTTGTATGGTTTTCGATCAGGTATCCACCGTTGATTAGAACCACGATTTCTCATGATTTGATTGAAGATCTTAGCTGTTAAATCATCCAATTGTTGTTCACTAAAGATCCAAGTTTGGCTGGATGCAACTCTCTCCACTGTTGCTGGTTGTTTAGCCTTCTCTCCATGGTTTCTTTTGTTCTCAAAAGAATACATGGCAGATCTGCTTGATAAATGATGAATTGATGTGAAAATGGATTGAGACTTCTAATCCTAACCTTCAAGTGGCTCTGATACCAAATGGTGCGGTCTTGGAATGGCAGACTTTCCTAGGATCACTTGAAGGAAGGAAAAGGGGGAAATAGATGATGAAGATGGCGATGAACTTCTCTTCAGAGCTATGGGCTGCTCCAAAAATGTTTTGCAAATCCACTAGCACAGGATCACCCTGCAAAGAGCTATGGAATTTCACAGTAGATTACTCTACCCTTAAGTGAATAGAAATCAATGTTCTTAGGCTGAACAGAGAAAGCAAGAAGCAAAAGAGCTTTTGTATTAAGTATAAAATTCGATGTATCTTTTACAAGGGGGGGGTGAAGCCTTTATATAGGCTGATAAATCCTATCTAAATCATATCTACAAGATCATATCTACAAGATCATATCTTAACTACTTCCTAGATTTTAGCTAAAGAATATCTTTGATTTTAATTGATTTATAATTTAAATTCAAAGATATTCTTACTCTTATCCTAATCTCTTTTGGTTTAATTTAAGTGATTATGAACCATTAAATTAAACCAATTGGTTGGTTTATTTTTAATCTAATCTTCTACTTGGGCTACGTCCATATCCATCCATAAGAGCCCATGGTGGTCGATCCTTCAGCTTCATGGGCCAATATGGGCCCTGCTCAACCCTCATCTTGTTGGGCTCATCCTTGAGTAGACCTAACTCGTCCTTGGTGTCTTCTTGGGCCTTTTGGGCCTTATCTCTTGTATTTGGCTGAGCTAAGACGTGCCTTGAATCATCAAAAACAAGTATGGCTTCTTGAACTTGCTCGGGTGGTCGAACTAGCTCTCTACGGTCCAACAGAAGGGAAATTCGACCATCTCTTGATTCAACATGAACCAATTGAGTTTTTCCACGACCATAATCTCTATAATATCTAGCTAGTTGAGAAAAATGGTCTTGGTTGCTTGATTCATGGTTGTTATTAAAATCCTTAAAATTAAGGCTTATCGAGATCGCACCATCCCCTCCTCCTTTAAAAGGATTTGTCCTCAAATCCGAACTCTCTAAGTTGATGGATGAACCTTCTGGATGATTAGATATGTCCCTAGAATGATTATATTCCTCTCCTTGTCGCCAAATTCTGGTTTGTAAGTGGTTGAACCCGTAAGCTTCCAAATAAGGCAAACCGAGCATCTCCTGGTTTATTAGTTGAATAACTTTTAAACCATAAGGAATTTGGACATGAATCCAATTCGACATGCTCCTCTGAACTGTTAGCTTTCCAAAATATGTTGATTTACGACTTTATTCATCCTGGTTAGATTGTAATCCTTCAATAGGTAACTGCTGGTCTCCCTCAGATTCAGTGGAAGTCTGCCGACTTGAGAGTGGAATATCTCTTTCATGTTGAAAACTTTTGACCCAATTCTTTTTCTCAGTGACTCCTTGATGAGTTGAGTTTCTGGAAAAAGTCAATTCGTTGCTTAATTCCTCTGGTTCCGGTTTGTATGATCCGTTGATTGGTTGTATGTCTCCTTTGGGTATGCTAGTGGTCTGCCTGATGGGATCTTCTATATATCCTCCATATTTAATCATTTTAGAACAATTATTCTTCTCATGCTCCTTTTCAACCTTCTGTAATGTTTCAGGAACCAATTGGATATTTTCTTTTGTTCCTGGTGAAGCCCTCGACCATCGCCCAAGCGGATCTAAAGCAAGCAGCCTTGCTTCCTTGTATGGTTTTCGATCAGGTATCCACCGTTGATTAGAACCACGATTTCTCATGATTTGATTGAAGATCTTAGCTGTTAAATCATCCAATTGTTGTTCACTAAAGATCCAAGTTTGGCTGGGTGCAACTCTCTCCACTGTTCTGGTTGTTTAGCCTTCTCTCCATGGTTTCTTTTGTTCTCAAAAGAATACATGGCAGATCTGCTTGATAAATGATGAATTGATGTGAAAATGGATTGAGACTTCTAATCCTAACCTTCAAGTGGCTCTGATACCAAATGGTGCGGCCTTGGAATGGCAGACTTTCCTAGGATCACTTGAAGGAAGGAAAAGGGGGAAATAGATGATAAAGATGGCGATGAACTTCTCTTCAGAGCTATGGGCTGCTCCAAAGATGTTTTGCAAATCCACTAGCACAGGATCACCCTGCAAAGAGCTATGGAATTTCACAGTAGATTACTCTACCCTTAAGTGAATAGAAATCAATGTTCTTAGGCTGAACAGAGAAAGCAAGAAGCAAAAGAGCTTTTGTATTAAGTATAAAATTCGATGTATCTTTTACAAGGGGGGGGTGAAGCCTTTATATAGGCTGATAAATCCTATCTAAATCATATCTACAAGATCATATCTACAAGATCATATCTTAACTACTTCCTAGATTTTAGCTAAAGAATATCTTTGATTTTAATTGATTTATAATTTAAATTCAAAGATATTCTTACTCTTATCCTAATCTCTTTTGGTTTAATTTAAGTGATTATGAACCATTAAATTAAACCAATTGGTTGGTTTATTTTTAATCTAATCTTCTACTTGGGCTACGTCCATATCCATCCATAAGAGCCCATGGTGGTCGATCCTTCAGCTTCATGGGCCAATATGGGCCCTGCTCAACCCTCATCTTGTTGGGCTCATCCTTGAGTAGACCTAACTCGTCCTTGGTGTCTTCTTGGGCCTTTTGGGCCTTATCTCTTGTATTTGGCTGAGCTAAGACGTGCCTTGAATCATCAAAAACAAGTATGGCTTCTTGAACTTGCTCGGGTGGTCGAACTAGCTCTCTACGGTCCAACAGAAGGGAAATTCGACCATCTCTTGATTCAACATGAACCAATTGAGTTTTTCCACGACCATAATCTCTATAATATCTAGCTAGTTGAGAAAAATGGTCTTGGTTGCTTGATTCATGGTTGTTATTAAAATCCTTAAAATTAAGGCTTATCGAGATCGCACCAAGAACTCTACCCTTAGATGGCATTAAGGTTATCCAAGTGTATTTAGATTTCTCATCAATAAAACTAACAAAGTATTTCTGATTATTGTAAGATTTGAAGAATGATGAAGATTATTGAAGAATTGTTAAAGATTGATATCGAATGCTAGAGAGAATGTGAGAGAGAATTGTGAATGAAAGAGTTTTGAGAATAGAGTAGTATAGAATTAATTCGAAAATGTGGAGTACAAGGGTATTTATAGGTGATTACATGATGTGTTAATCACACTTAATACACACGCCTACTCTTATTTACCTAGGTGATTACATGACTAATCTAACATACATGATTAATCTAACACTCCCCCTCAAGCTTAACTATGATGAATGGTTAAGCTTGGACAAACTATAGGAGATCACCTCATTAAAAACCTCAAAGTGTAAAACCCAAATGGGACAAAAACAACTTTGAGGGAAAAAGAGTATGATCCCTCTAGTTAAGGGACTCACTCAGTAATGCTTATCAATCCAAGTCTTGGTAGAATGGACTCACACACCTTTGTAGTGGCGGCCTTAGTGAATACATCCGCCAATTGATCAGAACTTCTTGTATAGCATGGCAACACTATTCCTTGTTCAACCGCCTGTCTTACCTTGTGGCAATCTACTTCAATGTGCTAAGTCCTCTCATGGAACACTGAGTTTGAAGCTATATGAATGGCTGCCTGATTGTCACAATGCATAGTAATAGGCCTTGAGTCTTCAATTTGTAAATCCTTAAGGACAGCCTTGATCCAAATTAGTTCATTTGTAAGTTTCTTCATGGCTCTATATTCAGCTTCAGCACTGGAACATGAGACTACCTTCTGTTTCTTAGTTTTCCAAGTCACTAGATTTCCCCCCACAAAGGTGTTGGAATGAGTAAGCAATTCACCAAGGGAAGGAGTGTTAACGGCTAGTAATGAATCTTCTAGAAGGATTGGTGACTCACCTCTGCCAGCACAAAAGGGGAAAGAGGCGCCAGCACTAAAGAGGAAGCTCACACTCTTACCTAAAGTAGTCGCTTCTAGGTTATCTATTTCTGTATAAAAGGATCATTAAGGTCTCTCTTTGTATTCAAGAAATCCTATTCTAATAATATGTGTTCACTCAATCTCTCGCCTAAACTCTCTCCATTCTTCCTAAACTTCTAAAACTTTCATGGTATCAGAGCAAATGCTCACAAATCTTCCCTGAATCATTCATAAACTCTTATTTCCTCTAGGTTATCAATCCGCAAATCTTTTCTTCTCTGGTTCTTAAAGCACTTAATCTATGGTAAACATGTTCTAGCCTATCCTCTCTGAGATCTAAGATCCTCAGAACCATTGGTGATGAGTTGAGGAAGACTAGATGTGGGTATCATGCGGATTATAGTAGTCTTTACTTGGACCAGTTCTTGCTCTTTCTCTCGCGGCCATTGATGTACGGACCATAGCTCCTATTCCACAAGTTTGAAACTTGTTTCTACTCAAAAGAAGAACTAAAAGGCTACTTAAAGCTTCAAGGTTCAAAATACTTTCAAAAGGAGCCATCTTTCAACCTCCTTCACTGAGCCGTATTCATCTTCCTCATTGGGCTGTTGAAACCCAGAATCCGTACACCTTTCTAATCTCTTCAAAGGCAGCTCCTCTTGTCTCCTTTCTCATCAAACCCTTCCTTCCTGCATCCGGTGAAGTCATTTAAGACCAAAAGAAGACATTTTGCTTCATGATTCAAGTCTGAGGGTCTTGTATCTGTCCGTACAAGTTCGAGGGTTTTACAGCTGAAGTTCCAGACTAAGTAAAGGAGGCTCTTTTCGTCCCATTTTTAAGTCTTCTTGCCAGAGCCAACCATCAATCTACTCAAACAACAGTGATCTTTGCCTTACCGTGAAGACCAAGCTTTATCCACCATTGTTGTACGGACCTAAAACCTTCCTCATGGAGAACACTCGCCAAATAGCCGTTCCAGTGATCCTTAAAGGCTTAAACTATGTCTTATGGTCTCGCATGATAAAGACTGCTCTTGGAGGCCGGGGTTTGGGAGATAATCTCCTATTCAATGAAGCACCTCCTAGCCTAATCCAGAATGAAGATGGTGATGAAATGGTCATCACGGATGAGCAAAAGTGGCACCAGGAGGACCTATATGTCCTATCCGTTCTGCAAAACTCCTTAGATGGTCCTATCCTGGAGTCCTACTCACACTGTGAAACATCAATGGAACTATGGACTATTCTCAAGAAGGTCTATGGCAACACCTCCAACCTTAGCAGGATCTTTCAAGTCAAGCAGGCCATCAACAATCTAAGTCAAGAAGATCCAGACTTCACCTCCTTGTTTGGGAAGTTCAGTTCCTTATGGGCAGAATTAGATATGCTCCGACCTGTGTCCTTTGATCCTGAAGTCATTAAGGAAAGGCGGGAACAAGATAAAGTCTTTAGCCTTCTCATGATTCTCAGTCCCACATACAACGATCTCATTAAACACATCTTGAGGGCAGATAAACTCCCTTCCCTTGAAGATGTATGCTCTCAAATACAGAAGGAATCCGGATCAAATGGATTGTTTGGAAGAAAAGGTGACCTTCTCACGGCTCACAAAAGCACATACAAGACTGAAGAAGAACCCATCTCAGCAAATAAAGGATTTTACAAACCGGAAGACAAGAAGAGCATAATGTGTGATCATTGTAAACGGAAAGGACATTCCAGAGATAAGTGTTGGATTCTTCATCCACATCTCAAGCCAAACAAGTGGAAGGAAGTTCCTAGAGCTCATTTCACTCAGGAAAATGGATACTATCCCAAGAAGAACCTCCCATACCAAATCGCTCACGGCCCAGCTAGCTCTAATCAACAAACCAGCCCCTCAAGTTCATCATGCATTGGAAGTTCTCAAACTCATCCAGCTCATATGGTGCCATACCAACCAATGCAGTCAGAGTATGTCAGGAAATCCGATCTTGAAGCCCTCATCAAAGCATTCAAAGACAACTCTGGTAATGCGATTGTTGGTAGATCATTACATGCCTCATTTAATGCTTTCACTAAGACTAAACCATTAATTGTAGATTCAGGGGCATCTCACCATATGATCAGTGATATGAATTTGATTAAGAACATTGAACCGGCTGTAGGGAATGTCTTGATAGCAAATGGAACAAATTTGCCAATAGAAGGAATAGGTGATCTTAGATTATTCAATAAGGAATCTAGAGCCTTTTATATGCCCACATTCACTTCTAACCTTCTATCTGTCAAGAGAGCTACAACCGATTTAAACTGTCATGCTATCTTTGGGCCTAATGACTTTGTGTTTCAGGATATTGAAACTAAGGAGATTCTTGGACAAGGTGTTACCAGAAATGATCTATATATGCTTGAAGACTTATCTCCTAGTTCTCCTAGTCGTTTAGCTTCCTGTTTTTCAAATTTCAATAATTCTAAGATGAATGGTGATTTGTGGCATGCTAGGCTTGGTCATCCTCATCTTAAAGTACTAGAGTTAATGTTCCCTAGGATGTCTTTCAATAATGAATTATGTGAAGCTTGTATCCTTGGAAAACACTGTAGGTCTGTTTTTCCTAAATCTCAAACAATGTATGAAAACTGCTTTGATCTTGTTCACTCTGATGTTTGGACTGCCCCATGTGTCTCTAGAGACAATCACAAGTATTTTGTTAGTTTCATAGATGAGAAATCAAAATACACTTGGGTTACCTTAATGCCATCTAAGGGTAGAGTTCTTGAAGCGTTTATGAGTTTTAACAAGTATGTGACTAATCAATATGATGCTAAAGTTAAATGTCTAAGATCAGATAATGGTGGGGAGTATACTAGCCAGGCCTTTAAACACTATCTCAACAAACATGGAATTGAGCACCAGACAAGTTGTCCCTATACCCCTCAGCAGAATGGAGTTGCTGAGAGGAAAAACAGACACTTAATGGAGGTGACTAGAGCCATGATGTTTCATAGGAAGGTTCCTAAACAGTTTTGGGGTGATGCCCTAGTTACGGCTTGCTACTTAATCAACAGACTTCCGACCAAAATCCTTCATGACATTTCACCGTTTGAGGTACTTACTAAAACCAAACCTCATCTTGATCATATTAGAGTGTTTGGATGTGTTTGCTATGTGTTGATCCCAGGGGAACAGAGGAACAAGTTAGAGGCTAGGAGCACAAAGGCCATGTTTCTTGGATATTCAACCACACAGAAAGGGTACAAGTGCTACAATACTGATACCAACCGTGTTCTTATCTCCCGGGATGTTAAGTTTCTTGAAGACAAAAGCTATTTCTCGGATGGTACGTGGGAGTCTATCAAAGACATATCTTCTCAATCGCCCAACCAGGCTGAGAATTTAAAGAAGATCTTAGAGAACCTGGGTATATCCTCTTTTGGTCCAGACACTCATCAGCATTCGCAGCATCATCCTCTTCATCCTGAGGGGGGACAACAAGACTATGGTCATGATGAGGAGGATGAAGATTCAGCTACTAATTCAAACAACATCCAAAGAAGAGAATCTGAACCTGAGTCACAAACCGGTCCAAGTAACTCTGAAGGAAACTCAGAAGCTGAAGTTGGTTCGAGTTCTGGAAATACCAATGATCAACATCAACACTCGCATGAAGTACCAGCATCATTAGAACTCCGGAGAAGCACTAGACAACGATTTCCTCCAGCAAACTGGAAGAACACGAGAGTTTACTACAATAGTAATGCAGTGGCTCATCCTACTCAAGCGGTTTGCAACATGGTCCATATTCCACAACAACATCTGGCTTTCACAGGCAGTCTAGATCAAGAGTTAGTTCCCAAGACTTATGATGAAGCTAAGGAGCTAAAAGTCTGGAGAGATGCCGTGGGAGCAGAAAGAACTGCAATGGAGAAAAATCATACATGGGATGAAGCAGACTTACCAAAAGGAAAGAAGGCAGTGAGCTCTAGATGGATTTTCACCATCAAATACAAAAGTAATGGGGAGATTGAGAGATATAAGGCCAGACTGGTAGCAAGAGGATTCACCCAGACCTATGGAGAAGATTACAGAGACACATTTGCTCCAGTAGCAAAAATGCATACAATCAGAGTTGTATTGTCTCTTGCTGCAAACTTAGACTGGGAACTATGGCAGATGGATGTCAAAAACGCATTCCTTCAAGGAGAATTAGAAGAAGAAGTCTACATGACCCCTCCACCTGGATTAGAAGATTCAGTTGCACCAGGGAAAGTCCTTAGATTAAGAAAGGCAATCTATGGCCTTAAACAGTCACCTAGGGCCTGGTATCACAAGTTGAACGTCACTCTAAGAGACAGAGGTTTCAGGAGATCAGAATCCGATCATACCTTGTTCACCTTACATAGCCAAGAAGGTATAGTTGTCATTCTCATTTATGTGGATGATATTATCATCTCTGGGAATGACAAGGTAGGAATTTCTGCTACAAAAGAATATCTTAAAGCTATGTTTGACATTAAAGATCTTGGTGAACTCAAATATTTCTTGGGTATTGAAGTCTGCAGGTTTAAAGATGGGTTGTTTATATCTCAGAGGAAATACATTGTAGACTTACTAACTAATGCAGGAATGATGGATTCAAAAGCAGCAAGAACGCCCTTAGAAGATGGTTACAAGGCTAAAACTGAGGGGGAGCAAGATGAAGAGACATTTGAGGATCCGAAGCTATACAGGAAACTTGTTGGTAAGCTCATATATCTGACAATTACAAGACCTGACTTGTGCTTTGCTGTGAATCAGGTAAGTCAGTATATGAAAGCCCCTGGGAAGAATCATTGGATGATGATACAACGCATTCTGAGATACTTGAAAGGGACTTACACTCAGGGAATATGGATGGGAAAGAATGGAAACACTGAAGTAGTTGGCTATTGTGATGCTGATTGGGCTGGAGATAGGAAAGACAGAAGATCAACTACTGGTTATTGCACCTTCATAGGTGGTAATCTTGTCACTTGGAAGACCAAGAAGCAGAAAGTAGTATCCTGTTCAAGTGCTGAAGCTGAATATAGGGCTATGAGGAAGTTAACTACCGAGTGTATATGGCTAAAGGCTCTTCTCAAAGACTTCAGCATTGAAAGCAGCACACCTATCACAATGCATTGTGATAATCAGGCAGCCATTCATATTGCATCCAATTCAGTCTTCCATGAACGAACCAAGCATATTGAGGTGGACTGCCACAAAGTTAGAGAGGCTGTGGAGAAAGGAATCATACTTCCATGCTATACAAGAAGTTCTGATCAATTGGCTGATATCTTCACCAAGGCGGCAAGTTTGAAGGTTTGTGAGTTCATTCATACTAAGCTTGGACTCACAACTCTACCATTCCAGTAACTTCCCTATCATGAAGGATTCATACTCTTTTTCCCTTAGAATGTTTTTCTCCCACTGGGTTTTGCATTCTAAGGTTTTTAATGAGGTGAATCCTCTTGATGTCCAAGTTTTAATCATTCACCAATGATGTAAAACTTAAGGGGGAGTGTTGGAATGAGTAAGCAATTCACCAAGGGAAGGAGTGTTAACGGCTAGTAATGAATCTTCTAGAAGGATTGGTGACTCACCTCTGCCAGCACAAAAGGGGAAAGAGGCGCCAGCACTAAAGAGGAAGCTCACACTCTTACCTAAAGTAGTCGCTTCTAGGTTATCTATTTCTGTATAAAAGGATCATTAAGGTCTCTCTTTGTATTCAAGAAATCCTATTCTAATAATATGTGTTCACTCAATCTCTCGCCTAAACTCTCTCCATTCTTCCTAAACTTCTAAAACTTTCAAAAGGTACAATAGCCGGTTGTTGATCTTCTATCATTCCTATCACCAGCCCAATCAGCATCACAATATCCTACTATCTCTGTGTTTTTGTTGTAACTCATCCAGATTCCATGATCATAAGTTCCTTTCAAGTATCTTAACACTCTTTCCAACATCTCCCAGTGCTTAACCGTGGGTGATTGCATATGCTGACTCACCTGGTTCACTGCAAAACAAATATCTGGTCTAATAAGAGTTAGATAGATAAGCTTACCTACCAATCTCCTATATTGTTTTGGATCATCATAGAGTTGGTCTTTAGTTTCTCCATCAACAGCCGTTTTGTATCCATCTTCAATAGGAGTGCTAATAGGTTTTGCATCCTTCTTTCCTGTTTCATTCAACAATTCCAAAACATACTTTCTCTGGGACAAGAACAAACCCTCTTTAGACCTACATATTTCAATCCCTAAGAAATATTTCATTAAACCAAGATCCTTGATATCAAACTTAGACTTAAGATATTCTTTAGTCTCTTGAATACCATCCTTATTACTACCTGTGATAATGATATCATCAACATAAACTAATACCACAATAATACCTAAACCGCTAGGTAAAGTAAATAGAGTATGATCAACTTCAGATCTTCTAAAACCTCTATCTCTTAAAGTCATACTAAGTTTATGATACCAGGCTCTTGGAGATTGCTTTAATCCATAGATGGCCTTCCTTAATCTCAAAACATTGTCATCCTTCACCAAACCTTCTAAACCGGGAGGTGGCTTCATATACACCTCTTCTTCTAATTCTCCTTGGAGGAATGCATTCTTCACATCCATCTGCCACAACTCCCAATCAAGGTTAGTAGCAAGAGAAAGTACAATTCTTACAGTGTGAAGTTTTGCAACTGGAGCGAATGTATCTCCAAAGTCTTCTCCATATGTTTGAGTAAAACTTCTTGCTACAAGTCTAGCCTTATACCTTTCAATCTCACCATTACTCCTGTACTTAATAGTAAACACCCATTTAGAACTTACTGCTTTCTTACCTTTGGACAAATATGACTCATCCCAAGTATGGTTTCTCATCATAGCTTCTATTTCATCTTGAACAGCATCTCTCCAAACCTTCAGTTCCATAGCTTCCTCATATGTGTTAGGAATATGATTTTGATCTAATGAGCTAATGAATACCTGATGTTCTGCTGGGAATTGAGCAAATGAACAAGTAGCTTGTATAGGATGTTCTACTGCTTGAGCATTGTAGTAAACCCTAGTGTTGACCCAGTTTGCCGGATCTCTCCTTATCCTTGTACTTCTTCTTAATACTTGAGGTGATTCAACAACCGCTACTTCATGATCATAGACTTGATCAGGACCAGCTGGTACACTCTCCCCCTCATGAGCAAGACTAGGATGCACATTTGACGAACTACTTTGAGGATACTCCCCCTCTCCATCAAGGCCGTGTCCCAGTCCCATTGTTCCATGATCAGATGCTGCCGACTCATGATCACTTTGAGTTGGTACGTGCGCAGTAGGTGGTACCACTGGTTCATGTTGAGAAGAAGGTACTCCTTCTTGAGAACTTTGAGTCTGTTCATTCCCTGATCTAGACTGCCTAGAAACATCAAAACTTTCCAACAATTTTCTAAGATAGGCATTAGTATCAGTACTAGAATTAGACAAATTCTTGATTGTTTCCCAAGTTCCATCAGTATAATAAGACTTTTCTTCAAGAAACTTGACATCTCTAGATACTAATACCTTTTGTGATTCAGGATTATAACATTTATAACCCTTTTGAGTAGAGGAGTAGCCTATAAACATCGCCCTAGTACTCTTTTCTTCCAACTTATTTCTCCTTTCTCCTGGTACTAAGACAAAGCACAAGCATCCAAAACCTTTCAAGTGATCAATATGTGGTTTGGTTTTATTTAGTACCTCATATGGTGAGATGTCATCAAGAACTTTAGTGGGTAGTCTATTTATTAGGTAGCACGCCGTGAGTACTGCATCACCCCAAAACCTTTTAGGTACATGTCTATAAAACATTATAGACCTAGCAACCTCCATAAGGTGTCGGTTCTTCCTCTCAGCTACCCCATTCTGTTCAGGGGTATAAGAGCAACTAGTTTGATGAAGAATTCCATACTTAAGTAGATAATCTCTTAATGCTTTGCTTGTGTACTCTCCTCCATTATCTGTTCTAAAAATCTTAATCTTTGCATTATACTGATTAGTAATATAAGAATGAAAGTTAATAAAGGCCTCTAGAACTCTATCTTTGGAAGGTAACAAAGTAATCCAGGTATACTTAGATTTTTCATCTATAAAAGTAACAAAATATTTTTGTTGTTCTCTAGAGACACAAGGAGCTGTCCACACATCAGAATGAATAAGATCAAAACAGTAATCATATGTATGAGAAGAACTAGGAAAAACCGTTCTACAATGTTTACCAAGAATGCAAGCTTCACATTCACTTTGATTAAAAGAAATATTAGGAAACACCAATTCAAGAGCTTTAAAATGTGGATGACCTAACCTAGCATGCCACAATGTTCCATCTTTGATCTCATTATTACTAGACAAGCAAGAACCTAAACTAGAAGATAGATCAGTAAGAATGTAAAGGTCGTCCTTAGTGCCGCCTCTGCCAAGCACCCTCTTTGTTTCAATATCCTGAAAACAACACTCATTAGGACTAAAGATCACATTACAATTCAAATCATTTGTAGCTCTCTTTACAGAAACCAAGTTAGATGTGAATGATGGCATATAAAATGCTTTACTATCTTTTTCAAACAACCTTAGATTACCTATTCCTTTAATTGGGATTTTGGTTCCATTAGCAATAACAACATTCCCTAAGGTAGGTTCTAGATTGTTTATCAAGTTTATATCACTAATCATATGATGAGATGCTCCTGAATCTACTATTAATGGTTTGTTAATAGTATGAACATTATAAGAAGCATGAAGTGATTGTCCAACAACTTTACCAGATGTTTCTTGTAGAGCTTTAATGATGGCATCAAGGTCCGATTTTGTAACATACTCTTGACCGGATGATGTTGATGCAACCTGTACTTCTTTCCCTGATCTCTGGCCAATTTCAAAAGTATTGTTAGCCTGAGAGACATGTAATGGAACACTTACTTGGTTCCCTCGTCCGGATAAGTTGTTTCTGAAGTTGGTCACTCTATTAGCATCACGCCATCTAGGAATAGAAGTAGGTTTCAGATGTGGGTGAAGAATCCAGCATTGATCCTTATGATGTCCCTTCTGTTTGCAATGAGCACAAACCGCATTTCTCTTGTCATCCCTTTTGAAGAAGCTCTTGTTTGAAGTTACTAAGTCTCCTTTGCTCCCAAACAAACCATGAGACCCCTGTTGCGCATACATCTTCCAAACTTGGCAACTTATCTTCACGCAATAGGTGTTTAATCAAATCGGCATAGCTGGAGTTTAAAGTCATCAAGAGCCCAAAGACTTTGTCTTGTTCCCTTCTCTCATGAAGGATCATCGGATCAGTAGTAGCCGGTCTTAACATCTCCAACTCAGCCCAAAGTGCTCTAAAAACCCCAAAATGCTTGGTGAATTCAACCTCATCTTGTCTTAACTCATTTATAGACTTCTTGACTTCAAAAATCCTCATGAGATTTGAGGTATTGCCATAGACATTTTGAAGAGTGTCCCATAAGTCTTTAGCATTCTCACAATAAGAATAGGCTTCTAATAGGGACTTCTCAAGAGAATTTTGTATCATGGAGAGAACCATCTGATCTTCTTGGAACCATTTCCCTTCTTCCTCAGTTTGAGCGGCCTGATCCTCCAGAACCTCTCCTTCTATTCCAACATTTGGAGTTCTACCATGAAGAATGTGAGACCATAAGCCCCTACTACATAGAGTCGTCTTCATTGTCCTAGTCCAAAGAAGATAATTTGCTCCTTTGAGAATAATTGGAGCCATAACTAGTTGTTTCTGAAACTCCATAATAACACCTTGGAGGCGTGAACCACAAGATAACAAGCTGTTCTAAACAACTCTTAACCACTTGTAAACCGACCAAACAGCTTCCTATTTTGCAAATAGGAATAATCCAATCACTAAGAATGATCCAAGGTTAGACTAAATCTTATGCAACAATCAAATTCCAGTTCCCGCCAATTTCAATTTGAAAAATTGCGATTCCTTATCCAACAAGAAACCCTTCCTTGAAGTCGAATAATCACTGGATTTCAATCAAACTTCCTGAACCCCTTAACAAGATACTAAACACAGATTTGATCGTCGAAGATTGGAGAAGGTTCGAAGAAATTTGAAGAATCAAAGAAGAATATCCAGGAGATGACTAAAAACAGAGCCTACTTCGAGAACAGAGCAAAGGGAGTACCAAACATGCAAAGGGGCGAAGCGGACCTCTCGATTCTTCAAATAGACTCAATAAACTTGAGATTTGACTTTGGAAACGCGTGATTTGGTGAAGAATTGAAGGAGAAAAGGTTGTTACACGGTGAAGAACTCGCGGCGAAGTCGATCGCGCCACCGTCGGAAGCAAAGATTGATAACTTTTGATTCTGTCAACCAAATTTCGTGATTCCACCTGGGATGTGATCAGAATTCGCCGGAGAATAATCCTGTCGTGATTTGATGAAGATTTGAATGAGATTCGATCGTTGTTGGATGAAGAACTCAAGGAGGAGACGATCGCGACACCGTACGGGCAAGAAGTTGACAACTCTTGATTCCGTCGACCAAATTTCGTTATTCCACCGGGGTTATGATCAGAGTTCGCCGGAGAATAACCTTTGAGAAAGAAGTTTGCAAAAGAAGATCAAGACTTCCCAAGAAACGTGACAGATAATCGGAGGACCTCGCGGCGTGGTTAGTTTCAAAGGTTGTAGTGAGATATTGAATCAAAGATCGAATAATATGCAGGAAACCTGCTCTGATACCATGTAAGATTTGAAGAATGATGAAGATTATTGAAGAATGGTTAAAGATTGATATCGAATGCTAGAGAGAATGTGAGAGAGAATTGTGAATGAAAGAGTTTTGAGAATAGAGTAGTATAGAATTAATTCGAAAATGTGGAGTACAAGGGTATTTATAGGTGATTACATGATGTGTTAATCACACTTAATACACACGCCTACTCTTATTTACCTAGGTGATTACATGACTAATCTAACATACATGATTAATCTAACAATTATCTCTAGATAAACATGGTGCAGTCCATACATCAGAGTGAACAAGATCAAAGCAATTGGCATACATTGTTTGAGACTTAGGAAAAACAGACCTACAGTGTTTTCCTAGGATACAAGCTTCACATAAATCATTATTTAAAGACATCCTAGGAAACATTATTTCTAGAACTTTAAAATGAGGATGACCAAATCTGGCATGCCATAAACCACCATTCATTTTAGAATTATTCAAATTGGAAAAGCAAGTAACTAAGCGGTTGGAAGAGAGGTCTTCAAGCACATATAAATCGTTTCTTGTAACACCTTTTCCAAGAACCTCTTGAGTTTCAATATCCTGAAACACAAAGTCATTAGGCCCAAAAATAGCATGGCAATTTAAATCTGTTGTGGCTCTTTTGACAGATAGTAAATTTGAGATGAATGATGGCATGTAAAAGGCACGAGTTTCTTTGTTAAATAGCCTAAGATCTCCTACTCCTTCTATTGGCACATTAGTACCATTTGCAATCAAAACATTTCCTATGGCTGGTTCAACATTTTTAATCAGGTTAAGATCACTTATCATATGGTGAGATGCTCCTGAGTCTACTATCAGTGGTTTAGACTTAGTGAATGTATTAAATGAGGCATGTAGTGATCTACCAATGACGGCATTACCAGAGTTATCTTTGAAGGCTTTGATGAGAGCCTCAAGGTCGGATTTCTTGACATACTCAGACTGAGCTGATTGATAGGACACCATTTGAGCTGGTTGAACTTGAGTACCACCACTTGTCCCGGATGAGTTTGATGAACTTGCTGGAGCATTGGTAAGTTGGTAAGGAAGGCCTTTCTTGTGGTAATGACCTATCTCCTGTGTGTAGTAAGCTCTGGGAACTTCTTTCCATTTGCTAGACTTTAAGTGTGGATGAAGAATCCAACACTTTTCTTTGGTATGCCCTTTCCTTTTACAGTGATCACACATCATGTTCTTCTTGTCTTCTGGCTTGTAGAACCCTTTGTTGGCAGTAATTGTTTCTTCTTCTTGCTTGTAGATGCCCTTATGTGCTGTGATTAACTCTCCTTTCTTTCCAAACAAGCCATTTGATCCACATTCCTTCTGGATTTGAGAACATACATCTTCAAGAGAGGGAAGCTTGTCTGACTGCAGGATATGTTTGATAAGATCATTGTAGGCTGGACTTAAGATCATGAGGAGGCTGAACACCTTGTCCTGCTCTCGCCTTTCTTTGATAACTTTTGGATCAAAGGATGTTGGTCTAAGCATGTCAAGTTCTGCCCAAAGAGAACAGAATTTCCCAAAGAGAACTGTGAAATCTGAGTCATCTTGGTTGAGGTTGTGGATTGCCTGCTTGACTTGGAAGATGCGAGTCAGATTTGAGGTGTTCCCATAAACCTTTTTTAGAATTTCCCAAAGTTCCATTGAGGTTTCACAATGAGAGTAAGACTCAAGTATAGGTCCATCTAATGAGTTTTGGAGAATGGAGAGAACATAGAGGTCTTCTTGGTGCCATTTCCTTTCATCAGTTATCACCATTTCTTCTCCATCCTCATTTTGGATCAGACAAGGTGGAGCTTCATTAAACAGTAGATGGTCCCCAAGACCTCTTCCTCCTAAAGCAGTTTTAATCATCCGAGACCATAACACATAGTTAAGGCCTTTGAGAATCATTGGGACAGAGATTTGCCGAGAGTTTTCCATACTTCAAGCTTTTGAGGACCGTACAATAATGGAGGTTGATGCTTGAGACCCACGTTGAGTTGAGTCTGACCAGGGAAGAGAATAGTTTGAAGGAGAAACTTGGGATGAGATGATTTTATCTTGAAATGAGCTGCCTTTAGCTTGGTTCAGCTTTCCTTTCACAAGCGATTTATAATCAGTACGGATGAAACACCCACTCTTCGTGGTTAGTGTTCAGGACTTCTTCTTTGAGGATTCAAGAGTTTAGCCTGTGGATAAACCTCCTGAACTGAAGAAAGACCAGAAAGGAGTTGCCTTTGATGAGTGTGAAAGGAGGTGTACGGACCACTGGGTTGAGCGAGCGCGGAGAAGACGAGTACGGCCTGTGATTCTAGAGCGCAAGACTTGATCTTTTAAACCACCGGTTGTTTCTACAGAAAGGGTGAGTCTTTTTCACCTTCCTTGGAACAGAAATAACTTGGACCGAGAGCTTCTGGGAGACTTGGTCCGTACAAAAATGGCGAGACCAAGGGAGCCGTACAACAATGGTGAAGAGAGATAGCTAAGAAACTAAGCTACTAAGACACAAGATATAACCACATCTAATCTTCCTCAACCCATCACCCATGGATCTGGGGATCTTAAATCTCAGAGAGGATAGATTAAGACATGTTTATCTTCAAGGTAAGTGCTTGATTCTTAGCTTTGGATTCGAATGAAAAGAAAGAAAAGAAATTTGCGGATTATGAAAGATGAAAGAGCAACTGCTCTGATACCATATAAGTTTTAGAGATTCAAGTTTATAGAGTTTTAGAGAGTTTTAGAGAGTTAGAGAGATTTAGGGAGTTTAGAGAGTATGAGAAACATGTTTTTATTATTCGAATTGCTTGATTACAAGAGAAGGCCTTAGAGGTCCTTTTATAGCAAAATAAATAAACCTAGGTGCTTCTACTTTAGGTAAAGAGGAGAGGACTCCTTTTGTGCTGGCGGCTTCCTTCCCCTTTTGTGCTGGCATGGATGAGTCACCAGCCCTTCTAGAAGATCCTACTAGCCGTTAGCACCCTCATTTCCTTTGATTGAATGCACCTTCATTCCAACACTACTCACACTGTGAAACGTCAATGGAACTATGGACTATTCTCAAGAAGGTCTATGGCAACACCTCCAACCTTAGCAGGATCTTTCAAGTCAAGCAGGCCATCAACAATCTAAGTCAAGATGATCCAGACTTCACCTCCTTGTTTGGGAAGTTCAGTTCCTTATGGGCAGAATTAGATATGCTCCGACCTGTGTCCTTTGATCCTGAAGTCATTAAGGAAAGGCGGGAACAAGATAAAGTCTTTAGCCTTCTCATGATTCTCAGTCCCACATACAACGATCTCATTAAACACATCTTGAGGTCAGATAAACTCCCTTCCCTTGAAGATGTATGCTCTCAGATACAGAAGGAATCCGGATCAAATGGATTGTTTGGAAGAAAAGGTGACCTTCTCACGGCTCACAAAAGAACATACAAGACCGAAGAAGAACCCATCTCAGCAAATAAAGGGTTTTACAAACCGGAAGACAAGAAGAGCATAATGTGTGATCATTGTAAAAGGAAAGGACATTCCAAAGATAAGTGTTGGATTCTTCATCCACACCTCAAGCCAAGCAAGTGGAAGGAAGTTCCTAGAGCTCATTTCACTCAGGAAACTGGATACTATCCCAAGAAGAACCTCCCATACCAAATCGCTCACGGCCCAGCTAGCTCTAATCAACAAGCCAGCTCCTCAAGTTCATCGTGCATTGGAAGTTCTCAAACTCATCCAGCTCATATGGTGCCATACCAACCAATGAAGGTTTGTGAGTTCATCCATACTAAGCTTGGACTCATAACCCTACCATTCCAGTAACTTCCCTATCATGAAAGATTCATACTCTTTTTCCCTTAGAATGTTTTTCTCCCACTGGGTTTTGCATTCTAAGGTTTTTAATGAGGTGAATCCTCTTGATGTCCAAGTTTTAATCATTCACCAATGATGTAAAACTTGAGGGGGAGTGTTGGAATGAGGAAGCAATTCACCAAGGAAAAGAGTGTTAACGGCTAGTAATGAATCTTCTAGAAGGATTGGTGACTCACCTCTGCCAGCAAAAAAGGGGAAAGAGGCGCCAGCACTAAAGAGGAAGCACACACTCTTACCTAAAGTAGTCGCTTTTAGGTTATCCATTTCTGTATAAAAGGATCATTAAGGTCTCTCTTTGTAATCAAGAAATCCTATTCTAATAATATGTGTTTACCTAATCTCTCGCCTAAACTCTCTCCACTCTTCCTAAACTTCTAAAACTTACACTAATGCCTATCTTAGAAAATTGTTGGAAAGTTTTGATGTTTCTAAGCAGTCTAGATCAGGGCCTGAACCGACTCAAAGTTCTCAAGAAGGAACGTCTTCTTCTCAGCATGAACCAGTGGTACCACCTACTGCGCATGTACCAGCTCAAAGTGATCATGGGTCGGCAGTATCTGATCAGGGAACAATGGGACTGAGACACGGCCCTGATGGAGAGGGGGAGTATACTCAAAGTAGTTCTTCAAATGTGCATCCTAGTCTTGCTCATGAGGGGGAGAGTGTACCAGCTGGTCCTGATCAAGTCTATGATCATGAAGTAGCGGTTGTTGAATCACCTCAAGTATTACGAAGAAGCACAAGGATAAGGAGAGTGTTAATTTTGCGGAAGTAAGAGGAGAGATTAGGTGAGTTTCATGGTGAAACCCGACCAGAAGAATGAAGAGGGAAACAAGGTAGACAAGAAGAATAAGGTGAAGAGTGTTTATTGCTTAAAGTGTATCTGATACAATGTGAGAAGAAGTCCTAATATAGGCAAAGGATTACACGATTACACAAGGAGATTCAAAATGGGACAGTGACTTGGGAGCAAGCCCAAGAAGTGATAGTGACCGCACAGCAACGGCTTTGTGCACCCGTGACTTCTCTGGTCGAATCATCTCTGCTTCTAGAAGCTTTTCATCACACTTCCTTAATGGACTAAGGCCTTATTGGACTTGTCTAAACTGAGTTTCTCTCTTGGGCTATATGCATTCGGACTTGACCAATCTTGACCCACACGTCTGTCTTAAGTAGTCCGTGATGCCCAAGTTAGTATCTTGCTCAATACTCCCCCTCAAGCTTAGTATTGGAGAAGCTAAGCTTGGAAACCCCTAGAGCAACACCTCATTAAAAACCTTATCATAGAAAAACCACTTGGGATAAAAACTATGAAAAGGGAAAAAGAGTGTGTTGTCTATAGGTGAGGGAAGCACGGCTTATGGTTGTGGAAGGTCTATCAGCCCAAGTTTGCTATAGATGTGGGAGCAAATCTTGGGGCTAACAGCCTTGATGAAGATGTCAGCCAATTGGTCTTCACTTCTTGTATAGCATGGAAGAATCACTCCTTCTTCAATCTTTTCTCTAACCTTATGGCAGTCCACTTCTATGTGTTTGGTTCTCTCATGGAAGACTGAATTTGTTGCAATGTGAATGGCTGCTTGGTTGTCACAATGCATGGTGATTGGAGTGTTCTGATCAACGTTGAGGTCTTTGAGGAGTGCTTTCAACCATGTCAATTCGTTGGTCAACTTTCTCATTGCACGGTATTCTGCTTCAGCTGTGGAGCATGCTACTACTTTTTGCTTCTTGGTCTTCCAAGTGACCAAATTTCCTCCTATGAAGGTACAATAGCCGGTTGTGGACTTCCTATCAGCTCTGTCTCCAGCCCAGTCCGCGTCACAATACCCCACAATCTTTGTGTCCTTGTTTTGGCCCATCCAAATGCCACGGTCTAGGCTTCCTTTAAGATACCTCAGGATCCTTTCTGCCATGCTCCAATTATGCTTTGTAGGAGTCTTCATGTGCTGGCTAATCTGATTCACAGCAAAGCAGAGATCAGGTCTGGTGATAGTGAGGTATATGAGCTTACCTACAATGCGTCTGTATTGTGCAACATCTGCATAGGGCTCATCAGCATTCTCCCCCTCTCGAATGACCTTGTAGCCATCTTCCAAGGGTGACTTGGCTGGTTTGGCATCCATATATCCTGTCTCAGTTAAAAGGTCAGTAACATATTTTCGTTGGGAGAAAAAGAGCCCATCAGTAGAACGGCAAACTTCAATCCCAAGAAAATATTTGAGTTCCCCTAAGTCTTTAATGTCAAACGTGGATTTAAGAAAGGATTTAGTTGTTTGAATACCAACCTGGTTGTCCCCTGAGATGATGAGATCATCTACATAAATAAGGACAACAACTATACCTTGATCATTCTGAAGGGTGAACAATGTGTGATCAGCCTCTGAACGTCTAAAGCCATGGTCTCTGAGGGTGAAGCTTAGCTTATGGTACCAGGACCGGGGTGATTGTTTGAGTCCATAGATGGCCTTTCGTAAACGCAGAACCTTGCCTGGTGCAACAAGTTCATCAAGCCCCGGGGGTGGTGTCATATAGACTTCATCTTCAAGCTCCCCCTGAAGGAAGGCATTCCGGACGTCCATTTGCCATAGATCCCATGACAGATTGGTGGCCAAAGAGAGAACAACTCGCACTGTTGGTAGCTTAGCCACTGGAGCAAATGTGTCCCCATAGTCTTGGCCATATGTTTGAGTAAACCCTCGAGCTACAAGCCTGGCCTTGTAGCGTTCAATATCTCCATTACTCTTGTACTTAATGGTGAACACCCATTTGGAGCTGACTGCACGTTTGCCCTGAGGAAGAATAGACTCGTCCCATGTGTGATTGCGTTCCATAGCTCCTACTTCATCAGCAACAGCCTCTCGCCAGACCTTCATTTGCTTAGCCTCCTCATATGACGAGGGAATGGTGTCTTTCAAAATCTTTCCAAGGAACGCTTGGTGATGAGATGGAACAAGGGCAAGAGAGCATGTCGCCTGAATCGGATGAGCCACAGCATGAGCATTGTAGTACACCCTGGTATTGATCCAGTTGGATGGATCACGTCTAAGTCTAGTGCTCCTCCTAAGAATTTGTGTAGTACCAACTTCTTCATCTACTGCTGCAGTGTGTTCCAACCCAGGAGAGGAGCCTTCTACTTGGGACGGATCCGGGTGAGACCCTTCTGTAGAGTCTTCCTGCTGAGTTGGTGAACTAGGTGCCGTATGGTTGTGATCTGAAGGAGATGGTGACTGCTGTTGGTCTTCTGAGGATGATGAGGGCTTATGATGATCTAAGTGGTTTAAGAGGAAACGAAGGCTAGCTGCTTGTTCTGAGGGCTTAGCAAGATCTTTCAAACTAGCCCAATCTTGTTTATCATGATATCCTTGTTCCTCCAAGAACTTGACATCCCGGGAGACCATGGTTCTATTGGTAGTTGGGTCAAAGCATTTGTACCCTTTCTGACTCGATGAGTAACCAATGAATATGCATCTTGTACTCTTTGCCTCTAACTTATTCCTGAGCTCTCCTGGAACCAATACAAAGCACACACATCCAAATACCCGAAGGTGATCGACTATTGGGGAGGTTTTATTGAGTACCTGAAATGGAGATTGATCATCCAGGACTCTGGTAGGGATTCGGTTGATCAGATAGCATGCGGTCATGACCGCGTCTCCCCAAAAACGTTTAGGCACATTAGTGTGGAACATCATGGAACGGGCCACTTCCATGAGGTGTCTATTCTTTCTCTCAGCTACACCATTCTGCTGTGGATTGTATGGGCAACTGGTTTGGTGCAATATTCCATGTTTGGTGAGGTGTTCCTTAAACTGATGACTCATGTATTCACCTCCATTATCTGTTCTCAAAATTTTTATGTTAGCTTGGTAATGGTTAGTGACATAGCTTTGAAATTTTGTAAATGCTTCAAACACACGGTCCTTTGATGGTAGTAAAGTTAGCCATGTGTACTTTGACTTCTCATCTATAAAGGTTACAAAGTATTTGTTGTTGTCTCTAGATATGCAAGGTGAAGTCCAAACATCAGAGTGAATTAAATCAAAACATTTCTCATAAATGGTGGTAGATTTAGGAAAAACGGATTTGCAATGTTTCCCTAGAATACAAGCCTCACAACTAGAATTCTCAAAAGAAACATTGGGTAGCATGAGTTTTAATGCACGAAAATGAGGGTGGCTTAGCCTAGCATGCCACATTGCATCAAGCTTAACCGAAAAACATGATTTAAAAGGAACAGATTGTGAACTACTAAAGGAAGTATCTTCCAAAACATATAGGTCATCTTTGGCTACTCCTTTTCCAAGCAGCCTCATGCTCTCAATATCCTGAAAATGAACATTGTTAGGACCAAATATGGCATAGCAATTCAGGTCAGTAGTGGCCTTCTTTACAGATAATAGATTAGATGTGAAGCTAGGCATAAATAGGGCTCTAGATTCCTTATCAAATAGCTTGAGGTTGCCTATTCCTTTAACTGGTATTCTTTCTCCATTAGCTATTTCTACATTACCTAGAGCCGGTTCTAAGTTGTTTAACAGTTCAGGGTTACTAATCATGTGGTGTGAGGCCCCTGAGTCAACAACTAAGGCTTTACTAGGTCTATGAGAGTAGAGAGAGATACCAGACTCTTTGAGGGAGGCAATGGACTGGAGAATGACCTCCAAGTCTGATCTGCGCATTATGTCATTTGGTGATGGTGCATGAGGGGTTGTGTCATATGCAGTCATAGCTGCTCCATCTTCATGCCTCTTTGATGGACCGGCTTGTCCTTGTTCATTCGGTGTGTTCTGGCTGAGATTTGCCTTAGAACTTCCTTGGAAATCTTTGAAGGGGCGGTTGATGGAAGGTCTTGGTGTGCTCGGCCTGAGATGAGGATGAAGGATCCAGCACTGTCCCTTATTATGCCCCTTTCTTTTGCAATGGTCACATATCCATGGCTTCTTATCATCATGTCTAAACATGACTTTGTTAGCTGTGGGAAGTTCTCCTCTTCCACCAAACAGACCATGTGATCCTTGTTCCTTTTGGATTTGGGCACACACTTCATCAAAGCTTGGAAGCTTATCTGACCTCAGTAGATGCTTGATTAAGTCGTTGTACATTGTGTTCAAGGTAAGTAGGAGCCCAAACACGCGGTCTTGCTCCTTCCTTTCGAGTAGAACCGTCTGGTCCATAGAATTGGGTCTTAGTGCTTCCAGCTCTGCCCATAGCGCCTGATACTTGCCAAGATGTTTTGTGAAGTCTCCATCTTCTTAGCTGAGAGTAGTGAGTGATCTTTTGATTTCAAACACCCGAGTTAGGTTGGATACATTGCCATACACATTCTTGAGAGTCTCCCAGAGGTCCTTGGCGGTTTCACAGTAAGAATAGGCTTCAAGGATGGAGACCTCAAGGGAGCTTTGGAGTATGGCCAACACGACGCGGTTCTTGCTGTTCTAGACCATAGCAAGTAGTTTTTATTAATCTACACACGACAGCAAGCCCAACTATAAGACTTCTAGAAGAAAGATACAGGCGGCTGGGAGAAGTTAATGGTCTGGGATGTCGATTACTCAAGTGAGGAAAGGAAGTTAATGACCTTGGATGTCGACTACTCAAGTAAGGAAAGGAAGTTAATGGCCTGGATGTCGATTACTCAAGGTTGGAAAGGAAGTTAATTACTTCCCCTTTGAGAGTTAGGCAACAAATAGTTTATGGAAAGTAAATATGTGAGCCTAATTAATGTAATTAATGTATTTATTGTAACTTAGGCTATAAATACTCTAACCTATGTAACTAATCTGTCAAGGAAATATAATCCTCCTTCTCTAATTCTCTCATACCAGCCGCCAGCTCTCTCTCTCTCATTTGTCACGAAATCTCTTCCTCTTAGTCTTCCATACTTTTGTTCTTCATCTTATTCAGAAAACTCTCTCTAATCTTCTCTTATATTCCGCATATTCTTACATGGTATCAGAGCCTTGGCTCTTATATTCTCACTCTTGAAATAAATCCTCCTAATCTCCTCACTCTGAGATTGAACAATCCTCAAATCCTTGTGGTGCTGAGTTGTGAGAGGTTAGGATTATTTATTTCTTGAAAACACTTCATCCTACTCTTTCATCACCTAAATCGTTTGTAATCATCATGGAAGGCACAAGAGTTGTTGTTCCAGTGACTTTGAAAGGGGTTAATTACCTCCTCTGGGCTAGAACCACCAAGACAGTGCTATGTAGCCGTGGGTTATGGAGCCACATCCTTAGGAGTGAAGCACCTAATGCCACGGTTGAAGGAACTGGTCAGGAAGTGGCTATCACCAATGAAGACAGGTGGTTTCAAGAAGACCAACTAGTCCTATCTGTGATTCAAAACTCACTTGAATCAACTATCCTTGAAGCATACTCCTACTGTGAGACAGCCAAAGAGCTGTGGGAGACTCTTCAAAATGTCTATGGCAACACCTCCAATCTCAGCCGTGTGTTTGAAGTTAAGAAAGCCATCAATGAGTTAACTCAAGAAGACATGGAGTTCACTCAACATTTTGGAAAATTTAGATCTTTATGGGCTGAACTTGAAATGCTTAGACCAAGCACAGTGGATCCCATGGTTCTGAATGAGAGGCGTGAGCAAGATAAAGTCTTTGGACTTCTCTTGACTTTAAATTCCTCCTACAATGATCTCATCAAACACCTCCTAAGGTCAGACACCCTTCCAAGCCTTGAAGAAGTGTGCAATAAGATTCAGAAGGAACAAGGTTCACTTGGTCTCTTTGGAGGCAAAGGAGAACTCATCTCAGCCAACAAAGCAGCTGTGTACCATAAGGGAGGCTTAAATCGTGGAGAAAGGAGGGCATACTGTGACCACTGCAAGAAGGAAGGGCATACCAAGGACAAGTGCTGGATCCTCCATCCACACTTAAAGCCAAAAGTGGGAAACCAACCAAGAGCCAACCTCACTCAAGAAGTAACTCTTGAACCAAGGAACAAGGCAAGCCCAATCTCATTCACGCCAATCACTGAGGGAGATGGGAAAGCACTTGCAACATTCCAACAAGAGTTTGTGAGGAAATCCGACCTTGATGCACTAGTCAAGGCATTCAAAGAATCAAACCTCTCTGGTAACTCATTCCAAGCTTTAAATACCTCTAAACCACTTATTGTAGACTCAGGAGCCTCTCATCATATGATTAGTGATAAGAATCTAATGAGCAATATAGAACCGGCTTTAGGAGATGTATTAATAGCTAATGGAGATAAGATACCAATTAGGGGAATTGGGAACCTTAAATTGTTTGATAAAGAATCAACTGCCTTCTATATGCCTAAATTTACCTCTAACTTACTAAGTGTTAAGAAGACAACCTCTGATCTTAATTGCTATGCAATCTTTGGTCCTAATGATGTTTATTTTCAGGATATTAAGACCAATAAAGTTCTTGGAAAAGGAGTGTCCAAGAATGATTTGTATGTACTTGAAGACATACAACCAGACTCAACTCTATCTATTGCTTTTAATTCTATTTTGAATAAGGCTAATAGTGCTATTTGGCATTCTAGACTAGGACATCCTCATTCTAGGGCCTTAGAACTATTGTTGCCAAGCATGTCTTTTAAAAATAATGAATGTGAAGCTTGTATACTTGGAAAACATTGTAGATCAGTGTTTCCCAAGTCCTCAACTATTTATGAAAATTTTTTTGATCTTATTCACTCTGATGTTTGGACTTCACCATGCATGTCTAGGGATAATCATAAGTACTTTGTCACATTTATAGATCAAAAATCAAAATATACTTGGATAACTCTCTTACCAACAAAAGATAGGGTCCTAGATGCATTTACTAAGTTTCAAGCATATGTGACTAACCATTACAATGCCAAGATCAAAATCTTTAGATCAGATAATGGAGGAGAATACACAAGTCTAGCATTCAAGCAATACTTGGACAAACATGGAATCATCCACCAAACTAGTTGTCCATACACACCACAACAGAATGGAGTGGCTGAAAGGAAGAACCGGTATCTCATTGAGGTGGCGAGATCCATCATGTTCCAAAGCAATGTTCCAAAGAAATTTTGGGGGAGATGCCCTTGTCACAGCTTGCTATCTCATCAATCGCCTACCAACCAAAGTCTTAGAGGACTTAACTCCATTTGAGGTACTCAACAAAAGTAAACCATCTATCTCACACTTACGAGTCTTTGGGTGTGTGTGTTATGTACTTGTTCCAGGAGAACAAAGAAATAAATTGGAAGCCAGGAGTATTAAAGCCATGTTCATTGGCTATTCAACTACTCAAAAGGGATACAAATGCTACAATCCAGAGACAAGAAAGGTTCTTGTATCTAGGGATGTGAAGTTTGTAGAATCCAAAGGATTCTATGAAGAAAAGAATTGGGATGAACTCAAAGACCTCTCCCAATCCACATCTGACCGGGCCACCAACCTCAGACACCTTATGGAGAATCTTGGGATAACATTACCAGATGCACCAAAATCAACTCACCAAGAACCGCCAACTACTTCTCCATCTAATACAACTCAAGCGGCTAGTTCTCTTGATCATGAGGGAGGCAATGAAGGTGATGAGCTTGAACTTGAACCTACTAACCAAGAAACAAGCTCACACGTACATGATCACGAAGAACATGAGGAATCCGAAACTGAGGCTGAACAACAAGCAGAAGAACAGGCGGCCTAACCAGACACCCAAGTAGCACTAAGGAGAAGCCAAAGGGAAAGGCGACCAGCTTCAAATTGGATCAACACCAGAGTATACTACAATGCCCAAGCAGTAGCTCACCCAACTCAAGCTGGTTGCTCCCTAGCTCATGTTCCCTTAGAACATCAAGCATTTGCAGCAGTCCTCAACCAAGAACATATACCAAGAAACTATGAGGAATGCAATGCCATGGACATCAATCACACTTGGGATGAGGCCGATTTACCTAAGGACAAGAGGACAGTGAGCTCCAGATGGATCTTTACCATTAAATACAAAAGCAATGGAGAGGATACAAGGTGTTAGATTAGAGAGAAGTTTAGCTTAGAAGAAGTATTAGACCACTTAAGCAAAGTGTTAAGAGTGTTTTGGTAACAGGTTTTGTAAACATATATAAACCCGTGTACATACATTTTTCGAAGTTAATAAATCATTCTCTCATTCTTAAAACTATCTTATTCTCTCTTACCCTCTCTAGCATTCGATCTCAATCTTTCATCATTCTTCAATCATCTTCATCATTCTTCAAATCTTACATGGTATCAGAGTAGGTTCCCTGCAAATTTCTTTGTTTTTCTTCGAAATCTCATTCGCACCTTTGAAACAAACGCAGCCGCGGAAGATCGTGATTGTACATTGAGTTTTCCGGCGAATTCTTCATCTTTCTTCCATCATCTTCTCTGAAGGATTCATCTTCTCTGAAGGATTCATCTTCGACGGCTTATGATCCTTTCTCTGTTAAGATTACACGATTTGATCGAAGATAATCGGAATCTTGAAGTCGAATTTGTTTCGTTCTGTTCTTGGCGCCAAAATCGGATTTGAATGATCGCGACCTGGAAATCTTCAATCTGGCTAATCGGATCTTCTGGATTGTAGTTCTCACGTGTATCATCATCAGAAAGCACCGATCTGTGTTCCATTTGATCGATTTCACAAGATCAATCACGATATGTTCACGGATTTTTTTGAATCTCCCGTTTCGCGCGCATTTCTCCTCTGTTCGAGTTTCTTCGAAATTCTCCGATCAAATCGTCTGGATCTTTGGATTCGTTTAATTCTTGCGGATTATAATCAGAAGAAGCCGATCTTCAATCCGTTGAATCAATGATTGGTTATCTGTGAGTTGATTTCTGGTTCTGTAAATTGCGATTTCTTTCTCTTTACGCAAGTTCTTCCTTCGATCTTGATCGAGGTGGATGGCGGAGTGGTATCGTTAACTGACATTGATGTGGTGATGATGATCGATGGTTGATCCTCAAATCTTGTGAGTTCATTGGGTTTGTGATAATCGATCTTCAAGAAGGATCAACAGATTGATTTGATTCTCAAACTTACGGTGGCTGTTCTTCGATCTGATCATCTCGTGATCCTCTGTTCAGAGAAGAAATAGAACTGAGTCAGAGAGCTGGGTATGTTCTCTATCCTTCCTGTGTAAAATCTTTGAAGGATTGGTATATATCGAAGTTGAAAACGGATTTGGCATTCTGAAGAAATTATAAGTTCTTTCAGTATCAGCATTATTAGAAAGAAGGAAGGAAGCCAAGACCAAGTCAAGCTCAGGCCATGTTCAAGCTCAGCATTAGCTAATTCCTAAACTCCTAATGCTAAGCATGAGGGGGAGTATTGGACTGAACAAATAAAGAGGGAAGATATGAGCCTGCAAGAGAAGGCCAACCAAAGAAGAAGCAGCCCAGGCCGTATGCAAAGTAGGAGAGGAACATTCCAGCCCATGTGAAATCTACAAGCCCAAAAGAAGTGTTCCAGCCCATGTGAAGTTTATAGCCCAGAAAAAAGTGAATGAGTGTTGAGGCCCAGAATGAGTTAGGCCCACAACAATTCACGCCAAGGGAGATCAAAGCTTCTAGAAGAGTTTCACTCTTCTCCACTTGCGTAAGAAGGCTGGAGAACAAGAAGGTCACATGTTCAACTTAAGCATATAGCTGTTGTGACATGTCACTTTCACTTCCTTGGACCCACAGCCTAATTCAAATTCAAACACTCTTTATGTCTGTCTATAAATATGTAACATCTCCCATTTGTCAATCTAAGGAAATATACTCATCCTTCACAAATTCTCCATTCTCTCATTCTCTTAGTTTATTCTCTTGTTCTTCATTATACCCAAAATCTCCAACCAAACTCTTTTGCAAACTCTCTTAATTCTATTTAATTCCACAAATTCTAACATGGTATCAGAGCAAGGTTTTGAATCAAGCAAATTCATTTCCTACTCTTGCAATAAATCTTTATAATCTACTCACTCTGAGATGGAATAATCCTCAAAACCAAATGGTGCTGAGTTGTGAGAGATTATGATCTTTTATTTCTTGAGAATTGTTCATATTATTCTTCAATTCAATCTCTCATATTTCATCTCCAAGAAACCGTTTTTCAGAATTCTCAGCCGTTTTCTTGTAACCGCTGGATTAAAGCTTTATCCAATGGATAATAGATTTGAAATTTGAATTTTTATTTTTGACCAGTGGGTAAAAGCAAATACCCACGGTTTTCTTTGTGTTCTTCCATTGTTCTCATGAACCTTTGTTGAACAAGTGACAATGAAGAGTAATGAATGGTGGTAGTAATGAAATATTACAAGGGAGAGAAAGAAGAGAGTGGTTGCCTTTATCATTTACCCATTGGTCTCTAAAGTGCATCCTTTGGATATAAGACACTTAGAGAAGGGTTAGGTTTCTTCTCTTCTCTTCTTCTCAAAACCACATTCCAAACTCTAAGTCACATTTTCGAATTTAAAATTCTTGTCTTTAATGTTTGAATTTTCAAAAACATTTTTCTATTATCCATTAGAAAATAAACTTGAATTATTGGGTATTAGTGCCTTTCCTTTGAGAATGTTAGATACTTCAAGCCATACATGTTTAGAACGCTTTGGAAAATAACCACAAGTCCTTTTTTTAAAAAACCTTGGACTTGTCTCCTTTCTTATAAAATGAGAGACACTTAAGTTCATTGTAGTTGTTGTTTAGACTTGTGGTTTATGTTGTTTGAAAACCTTGGACAATATTTCCTTTCTTGTGAAATGTGAAACATCTAAGTCCATTGAAGTTTGATTAAATCAATTCTTCTCTCCTCCACTTTAATGGTGTGTGAGCCTTGTCCCTAGTCTAGTTGATGTCTCTAGACAAAGCTTGAGGGAGGGAAAGAATTCGAAAATGCTCCAGCCACTAAAGCACCAATCACTTGTTGATTCTTGGATGATCTTGGCTGTTACAGCAACCACAAGAGTCAAGAAAACAGAGTAAAACTCTGTCCATAAGAACTCTTGAAACGACTTAAGGGAAGTGAACCATGGTCTCCTTCACTCTCATGAGTTAAAGGAAGCATGATGAATCCAAAAGTCCTTAAGGGTAACAAGTTTCACTTAAGGGAAGATAACCTTGATCTTCTTTATTCTTATGAGTATAAGAGATCTTGATGAATCCAAAAGTCCTTAAGAGAAGAAAACTTAAAGTTTACCTTAAAATGATCAAAGAAATGTGAACTATGACTATCTTACTCCTTGGAGTTTAAGATGATAAGTCATAATGAATCCAAGATTTCTTGGTGATTAACATTTTATAATAATGAATCACAATTTGGGAAAGAGAACCATGGTAGTATGCATTGCATCAGAAACTGTGTTGTATCCAAATCCAAATCCTTAATGTTAAGGAAGATAGAATAGTGACTTATTTATACTACATCCGGTTTCTATTGCTTTACTCTTGTGAGTGTAAGCCTTGAAATCATAAGAATCTTGTATGTGGATGTCTTCATTTATGTGTCTTCTTATGCAGGAAAAGATGTCAACCATTTGTGATATTGAAAAACAATCCGTGAGAAGGAGTCTCAAAAACAAATGAAGGAGAGCAATCCATGAGGGGGAGCCTCCAATTCCAGAAGAATTCAATTATTCAAACCAGCCTCTAAGAAGAAGCACAAAGGCTTAGTATCAAAGCCTTTGTCAAAAGGCTATCTCTACATCATTATCTATTTCAATTTTTGATTAAAATTTTGATTTAGAATTGTTTAAAAGAGGGAAGTGAACCTTGGTGAACTGTGCTTGGCATTTATGACCATAAATGAATCCAAAAGTCCTCTTCAAAACCACTTAAGGGAAGTGAACCATGTCTTTCCTTTACTCTCAAAAGTATAAGGAAGCATGATGAATCCAAAAGTCTTAAGGGATTCTTTTATTCTCTGTTTCATTCTCTTAATTCTGCTTATACTCAATCAGTCTCTTATAATTTTGGTTACTTATACTCTAATCTCTGGTTACTCATTCTATATACTCTATACACGTAAATTCTATCTCATCTAAATTGTGTTGAAATTCATTACTTTAGTTCAATTGATTTTGCTACTGTCTTATGTGAATTCTTAATTGCACACTTATAACTTTGATATTCCTCATGGCATACTTAAAATTCTTCTTCTTTATGAATTTTTTTCAAGGGTAAAGGAGACCATGAGAGCCTTAAAGAAAAGATGGCAAGCAGGAATTCATACAAAGCAAAACCAAATCAGGAAGGACTAAAGGAGTGAACACAATGGCGAGAATGGCACTCTACCAATACCTTACACATCAGAGCCTATCCTTCAAGGGCATATTCCTGAGTGAAGAAATGGGAGGCCACATATGCTGCATAGAAGGCAGTCAAATCCATGAAATCATGAGGCAATTTGGCTTAACATACAAAAGCCAACAAGAAAGGAACACCACCTATCAGAGCCTACACCAGAGAGTGTATATTCCTGAAGGTGGAAGCAGCCTCCTCCTATCAGAGCCTACATCAAAGGATGTATATTCCTGAAGTTGGAGAGCATAGCTAATGCAAACAAGAAGGCATTCTTGAAGAAATGTGGTCCAATATCGTTGGTGATCATCGATGCTCATCTTTCCAAACTTGACTCAATACTCTTATTCTCTGAGTCAAGCTTGAGGAGGGGTGAGAATGAGCATACATCTGACGTATAATCAAGGAACCTAAAGGCACAAACAATGTAAAGGCTTGTGTCCCACTGAAGTGAAGGTGTCTTGAAGGTGCACCAAATTCAAATTCTACCAAGGGGCACTCAAAGGCACAACAACAAGCCTTGAAGAAAGCATATCAACTCAGTTTGGTCCAAGAATGCGCTGATGATACCTCAGCATAGGTGTTGGTGTTATTCTCAGAGAAACTGCGCAAATGGTCCAAAGAAGACTTGGTGGTGTGTGGTTATTCTCTGGAGAAGTTGCTAAAAGCATCATATGGTCCTCACCTTCATCATGAAGATGAAGACTATTGGAATCAATCAAAGAAGCTGTTGAAGAAATAGCCACAAAGAAACTACAAAGGTGTAGCAGAAGATTGAGATTAGAACCAATGGCCATCAAGCAGTCAGAACCCACAAGTGAAGGGACAAAATGTTTGTCAAAACCCATGATGCAAATGGAGGGACAAGCTGTCAGAATTCACAAGTGGAGAGGCATGCAAATGGAAGGTGTTGAATCAGCTCAGAAGCCTGTATGGCTGCGCCAAGATATCAATCTTCCCAAGGAGTTGCCGTGAGTAATCAAGTTCAAATGATGGATTGGAGCTAAGGAAGGTTGCATACAAGTATGGTATCAACAAATTCAAAAACTCCAAAGAAGAGGCAACAAAGGGCGGTTTTATCAGAAGGAATGAAGTGAAGGAGTTCAGAAGTAGCAGACAAGACTGATCAATACTTGGCTGACTCTCTTCATCAACATTCCAAACAGATACAAGGGAAGATCATAAACTATCATATATACAAATTTTGGTAGGTCTATCCCTTGAAAATTGATGCATGCGTTTGTGTTTGCTGAAACAGGTACAGCTTGGAGCTTATGTGCTAAAGCCGGATTCCTTAACCTTCTAAAGAACAAGAGTTCAGAAGAAAGAGGGAGATAAGTACCGGTCTAAGAAGAAGCTTCAAGCTACTCAAACTTGTGAAGCAATGAAGAATATCTCACTTGCTGATTCAAGAAGGCCAAGATCCAGGGTCTATGAAGTCCATCAAAATGATCCTACAATTCATAGACCCACTGGCCAATCCCTAGGCTAAGAAGACTCAACTCTTTTTCCCTTAGCTTGGTTTTGTCCCACTGGGTTTTTCATGCTAAGGTTTTTAATGAGTGAGTTCTTCAAAGTTCCAAGCTTGATCCCTGGATCACCTATGGTCAAGCTTGAGGGGGAGTATTAGAAAGAAGGAAGGAAGCCAAGACCAAGTCAAGCTCAGGCCATGTTCAAGCTCAGCATTAGCTAATTCCTAAACTCCTAATGCTAAGCTTGAGGGGGAGTATTGGACTGAACAAATAAAGAGGGAAGATATGAGCCTGCAAGAGAAGGCCAACCAAAGAAGAAGCAGCCCAGGCCGTATGCAAAGTAGGAGAGGAACATTCCAGCCCATGTGAAATCTACAAGCCCATAAGAAGTGTTCCAGCCCATGTGAAGTTTATAGCCCAGAAAAAAGTGAATGAGTGTTGAGGCCCAGAATGAGTTAGGCCCACAATAATTCACGCCAAGGGAGATCAAAGCTTCTAGAAGAGTTTCACTCTTCTCCACTTGCGTAAGAAGGCTGGAGAACAAGAAGGTCACATGTTCAACTTAAGCATATAGCTGTTGTGACATGTCACTTTTATTGGAATGAAGCCTTAGGCTTGAAGCTGAAAAAGTTAATGAAGCCCAAGCCCAAATCAGAAGTTCAAGGTCTGTGCATTAGGCTGAGATAATGAAGTGAAGCCCAGGGTCTGTCTACACATGTGCAACACAAGGCCTGAATTAAGTAAGCCCAAACAAGCCCAAAAATGTCCAAGACACCTTCTAGAAGCTCTCCTAGGCGTGGGTTTGGAGAGGGAAGGAAGAGTCACATGTTGGCTTAACCAATTTGAATTTCTAGCTGTTAGGAGCTGTCACTTTCACCATTTGGTGAAGTGCCTTTGTCTTATCTCTATTCTTTGGCTATAAATACATTGTATGCTCACCATAAATCAATAAAGGAAATAGAATCCTCCTTCCATACTCTCTGTCTCACAATCTCTCTCTATTATTCTCACTCTTGTTCTTCCCTTATAAAATATAAACCCAGAAACTCTCCTACCTATTCTAACTATTATTCTGCAAATTCTAACATGGTATCAGAGCTTGGTTTTGGATCAAGCAAATTCTCTGTTTACTCTTGCAATAACTTGTTCTAATCTACTCACTCTGAGATTAATTAATCCTCAAAACCATGTGGTGCTGAGTTGTGAGAGGTTAGGATAGGTTATTTCTTGAGAATTACTCAACTCTCTTCCCAAACAAACCACTTTCTCAATCTACTCTTGCAATAACTTTTTCTAATCTACTCACTCTGAGATTAATCAATCCTCAAAACCAAGTGGTGCTGAGTTGTGAGAGGTTAGGATAGGTTATTTCTTGAGAATTACTCACTTCATTCCTCAATTCAGCTACTCAACTCTCTTTCCAAACAAACCACTTTCTCAAGACCCTTACCATTTGCTTTCATTCAGTGGTTAATAGCTATACCCAACGGTCCCTAGCTCAAATTCAAACAAAAACGTGTGTAAACACCATGGAAAGCTCAAGAGTGGTTGTTCCAGTGACACTGAAAGGGGTCAACTAACTTTTATGGGCTAGAACCACCAAGACAGTGTTGTGTAGCCGTGGCTTATGGAGCCACATCTTCAAGAGTGAAACTTCCATTGCCATGACTGAAGAAGGTGGCCAAGAAGTCGCCATCATGAATAAAGACCGGTGGTTTCAAGAAGACCAACTGGTGCTATCCGTGATCCAAAACTCCCTTGAAGCATCTCTCCTTGAAGCTTATTCTTATTGTGAGACAGCCAAGGAGTTATGGGAGACACTTCAAAATGTTTATGGCAACACTTCCAATCTCAGTCGTGTCTTTGAAGTAAAGAAGGCCATTAATGAGTTAACTCAAGAAAACATGGAGTTCACTCAACACTTGGCAAGTTCAGATCATTGTGGGCTGAACTTGAAATGCTTAGACCAAGCACCATGGATCCCAACGTGCTAAATGAAAGACGTGAGCAAGATAAGGTCTTTGGACTCCTCTTGACTCTAAACCCAACTTACAATGATCTTATCAAGCACATCTTAAGGTCAGACACTCTTCCAAGTCTTGAAGAAGTATGCAATAAGATTCAGAAGGAACAAGGATCATTAGGCCTCTTTGGAGGCAAAGGAAAGCTCATCACAGCCAACAAGGCAAACACCTACCAGAAAGGAGGCTTGAACCGTGGGGAAAGAAGAGGATTCTGTGATTATTGCAAGAAAGAAGGCCACACTAAGGACAAGTGTTGGATTCTCCATCCACACTTAAAGCCAAAATGGGTAAACCAACCAAGGGCCAATCTCTCCCAAGAAGCAACTCATGAGGCAAGAGCCAAGGCTAGCACTAGCTCATCCACGCCAACCAATGAAGAAGGGAAAGCCCTTGCAACATTTCAACAAGAATTCGTTAGAAAATCGGACCTTGATGCACTGATAAAAGCACTTAAGGAAGCTAATACCTCTGGTAACTCTTTTCAAGCTCTAAATCTCACTAAGCCACTTATTGTAGATTCAAGAGCTTCTCATCACATGATTAGTGACAAAAATCTACTTATCAATATGAAACCGGCTTTAGGAGATGTAGTAATAGCTAATGGTGATAAGATACCAATAAGAGGAATTGGAAACCTGAAATTGTTTAATAAAGAATCAACAGCCTTCTATATGCCCACATTCACCTCAAACTTGCTAAGTGTTAAGAAAACAACCTCTGATCTTAATTGCAATGCTATATTTGGTCCTAATGATGTTTACTTTCAGGATATTAAGACTAATAAGGTGTTTGGAAAGGGAGTGTCCAAGGATGACTTGTATGTGCTTGAAGACACACAACCAGATTTCTCTTTATCTATTGCTTTCAACTCTGTTTTGAATAAGGCTAATAGTGCTATTTGGCATTCTAGATTAGGACATCCTCACTCTAGGGCATTAGAACTATTGTTGCCAAGTATGTCTTTTAAAAATGATGAATGTGAAGCTTGTATACTAGGTAAACATTGTAAATCAGTGTTTCCTAAGTCTACAACTATATATGAAAATTGCTTTGATCCCATTCACTCTGATGTTTGGACTTCACCATGCACATCTAGAGACAACCATAAATACTTTGTTACATTCATAGACCAAAAATCGAAATATACTTGGGTAACACTATTGCCAACAAAAGATAGAGTCCTAGAAGCCTTCACTAAATTTCAAATGTATGTGACTAACCATTATAATGCCAAGATCAAAATTTTTAGATCAGATAATGGAGGGGAATATACAAGTCTAGCATTCAAACAACACTTAGATAAACATGGAATCATCCATCAAACAAGTTGTCCTTACACGCCCCAACAAAATGGAGTGGCTGAAAGAAAGAACAGGCATCTCATGGAAGTGGCACGGTCTATCATGTTCCAAAGCAATGTCCCAAAGAAGTTTTGGGGAGATGCACTTGTTACCGCTTGCTACCTCATCAATAGACTCCCCACAAAAATCTTGGAAGATTTATCCCCATTTGAGGTACATAATAAGAGTAAACCATCTATTTCACACTTACGTGTCTTTGGGTGTGTTTGTTATGTTCTTATTCCAGGAGAACAAAGGAATAAGTTAGAAGCAAGAAGTGTGAAAGCCATGTTTATAGGGTATTCCACTACACAAAAGGGATACAAGTGCTACAATCCAGAGACTAGAAAGGTGATAGTCTCACGAGATGTGAAGTTTGTAGAAGCAAAGGGGTTCTATGAAGATAAGAATTGGGATGATCTTAAAGATCTCTCCCAATCTCCATCAGACCGAGCTACCAATCTTAAACATCTTATGGAGAACCTAGGAATCTCATTCCCTAATGCACCAGCTGTTTCTCCATCACCAGCCACTTCTCCTCCTCCTCCTCCTTTTGATGTTGCCCCGGCTATTCCTCTTGATCATGAGGGGGGCACAGAGGATGAACAAGAGATTGCATCTGAATCACATGACCAGGATGCAAGCTCTAGTGTCCATAATCAAGAAGAATATGCGCCAGAAGTTCAGACTGAGGAAGAAGAATATCAAGAAGAACAAGTGGTGCTAAGGAGAAGCCAAAGGGAGAAGAAACCAGCCTCAAATTGGATCAATACCAGAGTCTACTACAATGCACAAGCAGTAGCCCATCCAACACAAGTGATTTGCTCTCTAGCTCATGTTCCTTCAGAACACCAAGCCTTTACAACAGCTCTAGATCAAGGGCAGGTTCCAAGAGACTATGAGGAAGCTAAGGAGCATAAGGTATGGAGAGAAGCAGTTAAGGCTGAATGTAAGGCCATGGAGATCAATCACACTTGGGATGAAGCTGATCTACCTAAGGACAAGAGGACAGTGAGCTCAAGATGGATCTTCACCATCAAATACAAAAGCAATGGAGAGATAGAACGATACAAGGCTAGATTGGTAGCAAGAGGGTTCACTCAGACCTATGGAGAAGACTACCATGATACATTTGCACCAGTAGCCAAACTACACACTGTAAGAGTTCTTTTATCTCTTGCTACTAACCTTGAATGGGAGTTATGGCAGATGGATGTCAAGAATGCTTTCCTACAAGGAGAATTAGAGGATGAAGTCTATATGACACCTCCACCTGGTCTTGAAGACACAGTAACTCCAGGAAAAGTTCTAAGGCTAAGAAAAGCTATCTATGGACTTAAACAATCACCAAGAGCTTGGTACCACAAGTTGAGTATGACACTGAGAGATAAAGGCTTTAGGAAGTCTGAAGCTGATCACACTCTCTTCACACTCCAAAGCCAATCAGGTATGGTAGTCATTCTCATTTATGTAGATGATATAATCATCTCAGGGAATGACAAGGTAGGAATTCAATCTACTAAAGATTATCTTAAGTCTGTTTTTGATATTAAAGACTTAGGTGAACTTAAGTACTTCCTAGGGATAGAAGTATGCCGAACAAAAGAAGGCCTCTTCTTATCACAAAGGAAGTACACACTTGATCTTCTAACTGATGCAGGAAATTTAGAAGCCAAACCAGCAAAGACTCCCCTAGAGGAAGGCTATAAGGTGGAACGTAAGGGGGAGCTTGGAGATGAACCGTTTGAAGAAACCAAACTCTATAGGAAGATGGTTGGTAAGTTAATCTATCTAACCATTACTAGACCTGACTTGTGTTTTGCTGTGAATCAGGTCAGCCAACATATGCAAGCTCCAAAATTGCACCACTGGAATATGGTGGACCGGATCTTGAGGTACCTCAAAGGAACCCATGATCAAGGCATTTGGATGGGATGCAATGGGAGCTCAGAGATTGTAGGATATTGTGATGCTGATTGGGCAGGAGACAGAAATGACAGAAGATCAACAACCGGCTATTGCACATTCATTGGAGGCAATCTAGTCACTTGGAAGACAAAGAAGCAGAAAGTGGTCTCCTGCTCAAGTGCTGAAGCTGAATATCGTGCCATGAGAAAGCTGACCACTGAACTCACTTGGCTCAAGAACCTTCTCAAGGATCTAAACATAGAAGTCTCAACACCAATCACCATGCATTGCGACAATCAAGCAGCCATACACATAGCATCCAACAATGTGTTTCATGAGAGAACCAAACACATTGAAGTAGACTGTCACAAGGTCAGACAAGTAGCGGAGCAAGGCATAATCTTACCGTGCTACACAAGAAGCTCAGATCAACTCGCAGACATTTTCACCAAGGCTGCAAGTCTCAAGGTATGTGAGTCCATCCTCCCAAAACTTGGACTCATCAACCTTTCCAGCCAATGATTCTCCTAATCATGGAGTCCACACTCTTTTTCCCTTAGTATGGTTTTGTCCCAATGGGTTTTCCATTCTAAGGTTTTTAATGAGGTGGGTCTTCATGGTTCCAAGCTTAACCATTCATCTCATGGCTAAGCTTGAGGGGGACTATTGGAATGAAGCCTTAGGCTTGAAGCTGAAAAAGTTAATGAAGCCCAAGCCCAAATCAGAAGTTCAAGGTCTGTGCATTAGGCTGAGATAATGAAGTGAAGCCCAGGGTCTGTCCACACATGTGCAACACAAGGCCTGAATTAAGTAAGCCCAAACAAGCCCAAAAATGTCCAAGACACCTTCTAGAAGCTCTCCTAGGCGTGGGTTTGGAGAGGGAAGGAAGAGTCACATGTTGGCTTAACCAATTTGAATTTCTAGCTGTTAGGAGCTGTCACTTTCACCATTTGGTGAAGTGCCTTTGTCTTATCTCTATTCTTTGGCTATAAATACATTGTATGCTCACCATAAATCAATAAAAGAAATAGAATCCTCCTTCCATACTCTCTGTCTCACAATCTCTCTCTATTATTCTCACTCTTGTTATTCCCTTATAAAATATAAACCCAGAAACTCTCCTACCTATTCTAACTATTATTCTGCAAATTCTAACAACTTTCACTTCCTTGGATCCACAGCCTAATTCAAATTCAAACACTCTTTATGTCTGTCTATAAATATGTAACATCTCCCATTTGTCAATCTAAGGAAATATACTCATCCTTCACAAATTCTCCATTCTCTCATTCTCTTAGTTTATTCTCTTGTTCTTCATTATACCCAAAATCTCCAACCAAACTCTTTTGCAAACTCTCTTAATTCTATTTAATTCCACAAATTCTAACAAGCATTAGGTGGTAGTGGATTGATCTAGAATTCAAGTCTTAGAATACAAGGTCTAGGATACAAAGTGGACTGGTTTCTGTCGCTTGGTGTGCTCTGTTTCTCCTTTTAAATTGCAGACGTGGTGTGGCACTCTGAGATTGCATCTATTGAATTTCACAAACAAGTTATCATGGCACCAATCATACTTAAAGGAGCAAACTATCTCCTTTGGACCAGAACATTGAAGACTACATTGTGTAGTCGGGGTTTGTGGTCTCATGTCACTCAGAGCAATGCGCCTGGCAATGTTCAAGGGGGAGAAACTATTGAAGAAGAAGTGATCACTTCAGAGGATGAAGGGAAATGGTTTCAGGAAGATCAGATGGTTCTTTCAATCCTCCAAAATTCACTTGAGAAGTCCTTGCTTGAAGCCTACTCCTACTGTGAGAATGCCAAGGACTTATGGGATACCCTTCAGAATGTATATGGTAATGCATCAAACTTAATGAGGATTTTTGAAGTCAAGAAGTCTCTCAGTGAACTGAGACAGGAGGAAGTAGAATTCACTAAACACTTTGGTACTTATAGAGCTCTGTGGGCAGAGCTGGAAATGTTAAGACCAGCTACTACTGATCCAATGACACTGCATGAGAGGAGAGAACAAGACAAAGTCTTTGGACTCCTAATGACTTTAAACTCAAGCTATACTGATCTAATCAAGCATCTTCTGCGTGAGGATTGATAGTTTTTGTAAGAGTTTATGACTGGATGAAGAATGAAGTATGAGAGAATAGAGTAAAGGAGAATTAGATAATGAGGGAAATCGATTTCATTCTTGTGTGTTGATTACAATGAGGCTGCATAGCCTTAAATAGAAAGATACCTAGGTAACCTAGACTAGGGATAAGTAGAGTTACATATATATATGACCGTTATAGGATAGCTTATCAACACACGCTTCCTTATCATATCACTTGCATAAGTAGCTCTTCCTTATCACCCTTCCCTTATCATGAGACCAAGATGCTTATACTTAGGCTGAGCAGACACTAACCAATGTAACTAGACGTCCAATACTCCCCCTCAAGCTAAATTCTGATGGAGAACTTAGCTTGGAAACCATAAACAACCACCTCATTAAAAACCTTATGGTGCAAAACCTAATGGGACAAAAACACACACAAGGGAAAAAGAGTATGATTGCTTATGGTTAGAGAAGTTATGGAGTAGCAATATCAATGAGTCCAAGTCTTGGTAGAATGGACTCATATACCTTAGATGTTGTTGCCTTGGTAAGGATGTCAGCAAGCTGATCAACACTCCGAGTATAGCATGGTAGGACTATCCCTTGTTCCACAGCTTGTCTTACTTTGTGACAATCAATCTCTATGTGCTTCGTTCTCTCATGGAAGACCGAGTTTGAGGCTATATGAATGGCTGCCTGGTTATCACAATGCATGGTCATTGGCTTGGTTGTCTCTATTCCCAAGTCCTTCAAAATGGCTTTGATCCATGTTAGCTCATTAGTGAGTTTCTTCATGGCATGGTATTCAGCTTCAGCACTGGAGCAGGAGACTATCTTTTGTTTCTTTGTCTTCCATGTGACTAAGTTGCCTCCAACAAAGGTGCAATAGCCTGTCGTGGATCTCCTGTCTTCTCTATCTCCAGCCCAGTCTGCATCACAATACCCCACTATCTCTGAACTTTTGTTAGCTCCCATCCAAATTCCTTGCTCTGAAGTTCCTCTCAAGTATCTAAGAACTCTTTCCAGCATGTTCCAATGATGAACCTTGGGAGCTTGCATGTGCTGGCTAACCTGATTCACAGAGAAGCACAAATCAGGTCTGGTGAGAGTTAAATAGATTAACTTACCTACTAGTCTTCTGTAGAGCTGTGGGTCATTGAATGATTGATCTTCAATCTCCCCCTTACTGATAACTTTGTAGCTATCTTCCAGGGGTGTGGTCGCCGGTTTTGCATCTAACTTCCCTGTTTCAGACAATAGATCAAGAGTATACTTCCTTTGAGATAGAAATAGTCCTTCCTTTGAACGACATATCTCAATCCCTAGGAAGTACTTAAGCAGACCTAGATCTTTAATATCAAATATAGACTTAAGGTAATTTTTGGTTTCTCTAATTCCTTCCCTGTCATCACCGGTGATAATGATATCATCCACATAAACCAACACCACAATGATACCTGACTTGCTAGGAAGAGTGAAAAGGGTATGATCAGCTTCTGACTTTCTGAATCCTCTATCCCTTAGTGTCATGCTCAACTTGTGATACCAGGCTCTAGGCGATTGTTTCAAACCATAAATAGCCTTTCTCAATCTCAAGACTTTACCTGGTTGAACAATTCCTTCCAAGCCTGGAGGTGGTCGCATGTACACCTCTTCTTCAAGCTCTCCTTGCAAGAATGCATTCCTCACATCCATCTGCCACAGATCCTGGTGCGATCCTAGACAGGTCCAATGAGAATGCTAAGCGACATGGACAAGAAGAGGATCTTGATAAGATGGAGCTAGACCAGAAGCAGCCCATAGACATGGAGTTGTACCAGGAGAAGCTCATGGACGTGGAGATTCAAGAAGATGAGGCCCAAGACGTGTTTAAAAGCCAACTAACTCATTCTAGAGTTAAAGCCAAGAGAAAACTCATTCCGCAAGTGATTTGGGCCTGGTTAAGAAGGAAAAGGAAGCCTAAAGAGAGTAAACCAATTGGACTGGTTTAATTTAATTTAATGGTTTATAATCACTTAAATTAAACCAAAGAAGATTAGGATAAAGTAAGAATATCTTTTGAATTTAAATTATAAATCAATTAAAATCAAAGATATTCTTGCTAGCTAGAATCTAGGAGAAGTAGTTAAGATATGATTTTATAGATATGACCTAGATAGGATTTTCAGCCTATATAAAGGCTTCACCCCCCCTTGTACAAACACATGGAATTTTATAAACAATCTTAAAGCTATTTTGCTTCTTGCTTTCTCTGTTCAGCCTAAGAACATTGACCCTTGATCACTAAAGAGTAGAGTAATCTACTGTGATATTCCATAGCTCTTTGCAGGGTGATCCTGTGCTAGTGGAATCAAACCCCTTCATCATTCACATCAATTGGAGAGTTAGTAACCTCCTTCTTCATCATTCAACCTACCTTCAAGCCGATCCTCTGGTTTATTCATAACCAGGGCCGCACCAAGTGGTATCAGAGCCTCTTGAAGGTTAGGGTTTGTGAAATCACCTTGATTTCAAAACCACCATCAATTTCTTTTCAATTTTTTTAGTTTCATAAATAAATTCTTTTCTTTCTATCTGTTGTAAGTCAGCTGAGCCTTTCCTGAATTACAAAAGAACAAAAAAAAAAGATCTATATTTAAAAAAAAAAAAAAAAAAAAAAAAATTGAAAATTTGTGAAAAAAAAAAATATAAAAAAAAAGAGCAGAAGAGAAATCCTGCTAGGAATATGTTAATCAGCTGACGAAAAAAATCTTGCAATCTTTCTATCTTAAAGTTGTAGTAGGTTTTAGCTCTAGATCTTAGGTGATTGGGCTTTGATCTATTCTGAACTTGTGGGAAAAGCAAGAAGATTAGACACTGAGAGAACCAAATAGGAGAGAGAGAATTTTCTAATATGTTTGTTTAAGTTTGTTCAGAGAATCCATGGCAAGAAGAAATTCAGTTGATCAGATTTTTCATCTTGATCAGTTCCAATATGAAGCTATGATGGCTGAGATCACTAGGAAGCTGCAACAAGATTTCAATAGGACTAACCATGCTAATGATTTTCATGATTTTTCAGTCTCTGCAGGCAGAAAAGTAGGAGAATTTAATTCTTATCACCATCGTCGCCCTAGAGCAGAAGAGTACCTTCGTCAATCCAAGCTTGGGATTCCATCATTCCATGGAAAGATTGATCCTGAAGCTTATAGGGAATGGGAAGAAGAGATGGAATGGGTATTTAGATATCATCACTACACTGAGGAAAAGAAGGTCAAACTTGCTTCATCTGGATTCAGTGATCATGCCATCCATTGGTGGGATCAGATTGCATCCACAAGGAGGCACCATGGAGAACCTCAGATTGCTTCTTGGTTTGAGATGAAATTTGTTATGAAAAAGAGGTTTGCTCCAGATTATAAAAAAATTGGTTATGTGCATGACAAACACCAAAGAAGATCACATGAGAGACTAACCACATGCCTATCATCAGCCAAGTTGACACGCCAGGAGCATAGGTGTTCTCATGAAAAACTGGCCTTCCAACAGCCAGAAATAAATCAATTTAGTCCAATCTGCAGAGGTAAGAAACAAAATTCAAATTTAAAAGATTTCTCTAATGAATCTTTTATGTACAACTACAGGAAACAAAGTCCTAGAAGATTGTTTGTGGAGAGTGCTGACAATAACAATAAGAACTTTGAGGAGGAGATACCAGTAGAGGTACCCAAGAAAGCACCACCAGCCATAGGCAGGGAGATGCTGGAAGTTGCTAACGATGCCAATGGAGTTAGAGGAAAAAGGGAGATGTCTGATCCATTGCCAAATTCTCCTAAGAGTGAGACATCACTAGCTGAAGGTGAACTATTGGTAGAAGAAAATCTCTGTGAGCTTGACAAATATATTTTCTATGTTCCATCAGCTAGAGTATTAGATGATACTTGTATAAGTGTTACTAATCTTAAACCGGTGCAACCGAGTAGCAATGAGCTTTCCTTGCAGGACCATGAAGAGAAATTATTGAAGGAATCACCAAGGAAATTGTCTTTGGACAGTAAGTTGGTGCCTACAACTAGCTGGGAGTTCAAGTCATTCACTCCTTTTTTCATTGATGAAAGTCATCTCAAACTCTGTAAGGATATTGGGGTGACAAATTCTTTACCTAGTTTGTTTGTGATTGTTACACCTGAAGAAGAGAAACAATCTGGTTTAGAGAATGTGAAAGAACTTTGTGTTTCTAAGTTTATTTTTGATAAGATGATTCAATCCTTTGAAGCACCTAGACATGAAATGTTTTCTAGATCAAAATGTTCTTTGATTGCTGAAACTAGGAGTTCTGAGTTTGCTTTGAGTCATAAGTTGATTAGAGGAACATTAAGACATAAATCGGTGAGGATTGATCCAGATCTTGTGATTGATGAATGTTTCTCTAATAAAGTGCTGCATAACATGAAATCAGTTAGAAAATGCTGTAAAACTTTGTGCTGTGAAGATTTTTGGGTTTTAAAACTTTGTGATATGGACTCAACCTTGAGAGAAAACGTTTTTGAGAGTTTGTCCAAGTTAGATCATGAGTTTGCATTGCTAGAATGGTGGTCTAAGAACATGCATGACCTACTTAGAGCTAAAAAAAGTTCTGAATTTGAATATGTTGAGAGAGTTTCTAAGTTAGCACAATCCAATCTGTTTGCTAGCAATGATATTTATTTGTTTGGTTTGTGTTCAAAAGAAAAATTTTGTTCCAGTGAATGTTTTAATGCTAGAATGATTTATGATCTTGTCTTAGATGGTGATTCTAGGAACCTGAATCTTGTTTTTAAGATCTTAAACCAATGGAATTCAGTTGTCTATCTCTGTCGCACATTTGATGTGGTTTTCCTAGTGTTTAAAAAAAAGCAGGATAGACAGGTTATGGAGTTTGTTCCAAGAACAAGGAGGATTCAGGGTCTGGACAAACAAGTTGATTATGGACCAAATGAACACTTGTTTGCTCTTACTTGGCAACCGCTTCCAACATTCCAAGGTAAGTACACCCTTAATCATACCTCCAAAGATTCTAACTTGTTTTCTTGTTTTGCAGATGAATTAGATTTGAGGTCAAATCCTTTCAAAGGAGGAGGGGATGGTGCGATCCTAGACAGGTCCAATGAGAATGCTAAGCGACATGGACAAGAAGAGGATCTTGATAAGATGGAGCTAGACCAGAAGCAGCCCATAGACATGGAGTTGTACCAGGAGAAGCTCATGGACGTGGAGATTCAAGAAGATGAGGCCCAAGACGTGTTTAAAAGCCAACTAACTCATTCTAGAGTTAAAGCCAAGAGAAAACTCATTCCGCAAGTGATTTGGGCCTGGTTAAGAAGGAAAAGGAAGCCTAAAGAGAGTAAACCAATTGGACTGGTTTAATTTAATTTAATGGTTTATAATCACTTAAATTAAACCAAAGAAGATTAGGATAAAGTAAGAATATCTTTTGAATTTAAATTATAAATCAATTAAAATCAAAGATATTCTTGCTAGCTAGAATCTAGGAGAAGTAGTTAAGATATGATTTTATAGATATGACCTAGATAGGATTTTCAGCCTATATAAAGGCTTCACCCCCCCTTGTACAAACACATGGAATTTTATAAACAATCTTAAAGCTATTTTGCTTCTTGCTTTCTCTGTTCAGCCTAAGAACATTGACCCTTGATCACTAAAGAGTAGAGTAATCTACTGTGATATTCCATAGCTCTTTGCAGGGTGATCCTGTGCTAGTGGAATCAAACCCCTTCATCATTCACATCAATTGGAGAGTTAGTAACCTCCTTCTTCATCATTCAACCTACCTTCAAGCCGATCCTCTGGTTTATTCATAACCAGGGCCGCACCAGATCCCACTCTAAATTGGTTGCTATAGATAACACAATCCTCACAGTGTGTAATTTTGCTACAGGAGCAAAAGTATCACCAAAGTCTTCACCATAGGTTTGAGTGAATCCTCTTGCTACAAGTCTTGCCTTATATCTTTCAATCTCCCCATTACTCTTGTACTTGATTGTAAACACCCATTTTGAACTCACGGCCTTCTTTCCCTTGGGCAGCACAGCTTCATCCCATGTATGATTTCTTTCCATGGCTCCTGTCTCATCACTTATAGCATCTCTCCAAACTTTGAGTTCCTTAGCTTCTTCATACGATGTAGGAATATGTCCCTGATCCAAGTTGCTTATAAAGACCTTATGTTCTTCAGGAAATGAAGCAAAGGAGCAGACGACTTGGGTCGGATGAGCAACTGCATTGGCATTGTAGTACACTCTTGTATTCACCCAGTTTGATGGATCCTTCTTGAGTCTTGTACTTCTCCTTAGAAATGGAACTGGCTCGGATGGAATTGGCTCGGATGGTTCTTCAACTTGATCATGGCTATCATCTGATTGTGCTGATACTTGATCGTGGCTATCATGTTCAAGGTCATCAAGTGTCCCCCCTTCACGGTCAAGTGCAGCTCCTATGTTTGGTATGTGCCGGGACGGGTCAGGACCAGGTTGAGACGAGTTAGTGTCATGGGAAGATGAACGTGAAGGACTAGAATCATTCTGCGGGACAGGATATGAACCAGGAGCCGGACCAGGACCAGCCGTAGTGAATGGAATGCCAAGGTGATCCATGATATTGCGAAGGTTCGTGGCACGATCCATGGAGATATCAGACAAATCGGCTAAGTCATCCCATTGCTGCTTATCATAATAGCTTCGGTGTTCAATGAACTTGACATCCCTTGACACCAAAACCTTCTGAGCTATTGGATCATAACACTTATAGCCTCTTTGTGTGGTTGAATACCCAATAAACATTGCCCTTGTGCTCTTAGCATCCAATTTTGTTCTGTTTTCTCCTGGAATCAAGACAAAACACACACAACCGAATACTTTCAAGTGAGCTATAGAAGGTTTGGTTGAGTTCAATACCTCAAAGGGGGAAATGTCATCCAATATCCTTGTAGGGATACGGTTAATGAGATAGCAAGCTGATAGCACAGCATCTCCCCAGAACCTCTTTGGAACCTTGGAATGAAACATCATGGACCTTGCTACTTCCATTAGATGACGGTTTTTCCTCTCGGCCACACCATTCTGCTGTGGTGTGTATGGGCAGCTCGTCTGATGAAGAATGCCATGCTTGGTAAGATGGTCTTTGAAGGCATTGCTGGTATACTCTCCACCATTGTCTGTTCTTAAGAGTTTAATCTTTGCATTGAATTGGTTAGTGACATAGTTCTGAAAATTCACAAAGGCTTCTAAAGCTCTATCCTTAGATTGAATCAAAGTTAGCCAAGTGTACTTGGATTTTTCATCTATGAAGGTGATGAAGTATTTGTGATTTTCTCTAGATAGACAAGGAGCAGTCCAAATATCAGAATGCACAAGATCAAAACATTTTGCATAGACTGTCTTAGACTTAGGGAAAATAGACTTGCAATGTTGGGGTTGTTGGAATGAGTAAGCAATTCACCAAGGGAAGGAGTGTTAACGGCTAGTAATGAATCTTCTAGAAGGATTGGTGACTCACCTCTGCCAGCACAAAAGGGGAAAGAGGCGCCAGCACTAAAGAGGAAGCTCACACTCTTACCTAAAGTAGTCGCTTCTAGGTTATCTATTTCTGTATAAAAGGATCATTAAGGTCTCTCTTTGTATTCAAGAAATCCTATTCTAATAATATGTGTTCACTCAATCTCTCGCCTAAACTCTCTCCATTCTTCCTAAACTTCTAAAACTTTCATGGTATCAGAGCAAATGCTCACAAATCTTCCCTGAATCATTCATAAACTCTTATTTCCTCTAGGTTATCAATCCGCAAATCTTTTCTTCTCTGGTTCTTAAAGCACTTAATCTATGGTAAACATTTTCTAGCCTATCCTCTCTGAGATCTAAGATCCTCAGAACCATTGGTGATGAGTTGAGGAAGACTAGATGTGGGTATCATGCGGATTATAGTAGTCTTTACTTGGACCAGTTCTTGCTCTTTCTCTCGCGGCCATTGATGTACGGACCATAGCTCCTATTCCACAAGTTTGAAACTTGTTTCTACTCAAAAGAAGAACTAAAAGGCTACTTAAAGCTTCAAGGTTCAAAATACTTTCAAAAGGAGCCATCTTTCAACCTCCTTCACTGAGCCGTATTCATCTTCCTCATTGGGCTGTTGAAACCCAGAATCCGTACACCTTTCTAATCTCTTCAAAGGCAGCTCCTCTTGTCTCCTTTCTCATCAAACCCTTCCTTCCTGCATCCGGTGAAGTCATTTAAGACCAAAAGAAGACATTTTGCTTCATGATTCAAGTCTGAGGGTCTTGTATCTGTCCGTACAAGTTCGAGGGTTTTACAGCTGAAGTTCCAGACTAAGTAAAGGAGGCTCTTTTCGTCCCATTTTTAAGTCTTCTTGCCAGAGCCAACCATCAATCTACTCAAACAACAGTGATCTTTGCCTTACCGTGAAGACCAAGCTTTATCCACCATTGTTGTACGGACCTAAAACCTTCCTCATGGAGAACACTCGCCAAATAGCCGTTCCAGTGATCCTTAAAGGCTTAAACTATGTCTTATGGTCTCGCATGATAAAGACTGCTCTTGGAGGCCGGGGTTTGGGAGATCATCTCCTATTCAATGAAGCACCTCCTAGCCTAATCCAGAATGAAGATGGTGATGAAATGGTCATCACGGATGAGCGAAAGTGGCACCAGGAGGACCTATATGTCCTATCCGTTCTGCAAAACTCCTTAGATGGTCCTATCCTGGAGTCCTACTCACACTGTGAAACATCAATGGAACTATGGACTATTCTCAAGAAGGTCTATGGCAACACCTCCAACCTTAGCAGGATCTTTCAAGTCAAGCAGGCCATCAACAATCTAAGTCAAGAAGATCCAGACTTCACCTCCTTGTTTGGGAAGTTCAGTTCCTTATGGGCAGAATTAGATATGCTCCGACCTGTGTCCTTTGATCCTGAAGTCATTAAGGAAAGGCGGGAACAAGATAAAGTCTTTAGCCTTCTCATGATTCTCAGTCCCACATACAACGATCTCATTAAACACATCTTGAGGGCAGATAAACTCCCTTCCCTTGAAGATGTATGCTCTCAAATACAGAAGGAATCCGGATCAAATGGATTGTTTGGAAGAAAAGGTGACCTTCTCACGGCTCACAAAAGCACATACAAGACTGAAGAAGAACCCATCTCAGCAAATAAAGGATTTTACAAACCGGAAGACAAGAAGAGCATAATGTGTGATCATTGTAAACGGAAAGGACATTCCAGAGATAAGTGTTGGATTCTTCATCCACATCTCAAGCCAAACAAGTGGAAGGAAGTTCCTAGAGCTCATTTCACTCAGGAAAATGGATACTATCCCAAGAAGAACCTCCCATACCAAATCGCTCACGGCCCAGCTAGCTCTAATCAACAAACCAGCCCCTCAAGTTCATCATGCATTGGAAGTTCTCAAACTCATCCAGCTCATATGGTGCCATACCAACCAATGCAGTCAGAGTATGTCAGGAAATCCGATCTTGAAGCCCTCATCAAAGCATTCAAAGACAACTCTGGTAATGCGATTGTTGGTAGATCATTACATGCCTCATTTAATGCTTTCACTAAGACTAAACCATTAATTGTAGATTCAGGGGCATCTCACCATATGATCAGTGATATGAATTTGATTAAGAACATTGAACCGGCTGTAGGGAATGTCTTGATAGCAAATGGAACAAATGTGCCAATAGAAGGAATAGGTGATCTTAGATTATTCAATAAGGAATCTAGAGCCTTTTATATGCCCTCATTCACTTCTAACCTTCTATCTGTCAAGAGAGCTACAACCGATTTAAACTGTCATGCTATCTTTGGGCCTAATGACTTTGTGTTTCAGGATATTGAAACTAAGGAGATTCTTGGACAAGGTGTTACCAGAAATGATCTATATATGCTTGAAGACTTATCTCCTAGTTCTCCTAGTCGTTTAGCTTCCTGTTTTTCAAATTTCAATAATTCTAAGATGAATGGTGATTTGTGGCATGCTAGGCTTGGTCATCCTCATCTTAAAGTACTAGAGTTATTGTTCCCTAGGATGTCTTTCAATAATGAATTATGTGAAGCTTGTATCCTTGGAAAACACTGTAGGTCTGTTTTTCCTAAATCTCAAACAATGTATGAAAACTGCTTTGATCTTGTTCACTCTGATGTTTGGACTGCCCCATGTGTCTCTAGAGACAATCACAAGTATTTTGTTAGTTTCATAGATGAGAAATCAAAATACACTTGGGTTACCTTAATGCCATCTAAGGGTAGAGTTCTTGAAGCGTTTATGAGTTTTAACAAGTATGTGACTAACCAATATGATGCTAAAGTTAAATGTCTAAGATCAGATAATGGTGGGGAGTATACTAGCCAGGCCTTTAAACACTATCTCAACAAACATGGAATTGAGCACCAGACAAGTTGTCCCTATACCCCTCAGCAGAATGGAGTTGCTGAGAGGAAAAACAGACACTTAATGGAGGTGACTAGAGCCATGATGTTTCATAGGAAGGTTCCTAAACAGTTTTGGGGTGATGCCCTAGTTACGGCTTGCTACTTAATCAACAGACTTCCGACCAAAATCCTTCATGACATTTCACCGTTTGAGGTACTTACTAAAACCAAACCTCATCTTGATCATATTAGAGTGTTTGGATGTGTTTGCTATGTGTTGATCCCAGGGGAACAGAGGAACAAGTTAGAGGCTAGGAGCACAAAGGCCATGTTTCTTGGATATTCAACCACACAGAAAGGGTACAAGTGCTACAATACTGATACCAACCGTGTTCTTATCTCCCGGGATGTTAAGTTTCTTGAAGACAAAAGCTATTTCTCGGATGGTACGTGGGAGTCTATCAAAGACATATCTTCTCAATCGCCCAACCAGGCTGAGAATTTAAAGAAGATCTTAGAGAACCTGGGTATATCCTCTTTTGGTCCAGACACTCATCAGCATTCGCAGCATCATCCTCTTCATCCTGAGGGGGGACAACAAGACTATGGTCATGATGAGGAGGATGAAGATTCAGCTACTAATTCAAACAACATCCAAAGAAGAGAATCTGAACCTGAGTCACAAACCGGTCCAAGTAACTCTGAAGGAAACTCAGAAGCTGAAGTTGGTTCGAGTTCTGGAAATACCAATGATCAACATCAACACTCGCATGAAGTACCAGCATCATTAGAACTCCGGAGAAGCACTAGACAACGATTTCCTCCAGCAAACTGGAAGAACACGAGAGTTTACTACAATAGTAATGCAGTGGCTCATCCTACTCAAGCGGTTTGCAACATGGTCCATATTCCACAACAACATCTGGCTTTCACAGGCAGTCTAGATCAAGAGTTAGTTCCCAAGACTTATGATGAAGCTAAGGAGCTAAAAGTCTGGAGAGATGCCGTGGGAGCAGAAAGAACTGCAATGGAGAAAAATCATACATGGGATGAAGCAGACTTACCAAAAGGAAAGAAGGCAGTGAGCTCTAGATGGATTTTCACCATCAAATACAAAAGTAATGGGGAGATTGAGAGATATAAGGCCAGACTGGTAGCAAGAGGATTCACCCAGACCTATGGAGAAGATTACAGAGACACATTTGCTCCAGTAGCAAAAATGCATACAATCAGAGTTGTATTGTCTCTTGCTGCAAACTTAGACTGGGAACTATGGCAGATGGATGTCAAAAACGCATTCCTTCAAGGAGAATTAGAAGAAGAAGTCTACATGACCCCTCCACCTGGATTAGAAGATTCAGTTGCATCAGGGAAAGTCCTTAGATTAAGAAAGGCAATCTATGGCCTTAAACAGTCACCTAGGGCCTGGTATCACAAGTTGAACGTCACTCTAAGAGACAGAGATTTCAGGAGATCAGAATCCGATCATACCTTGTTCACCTTACATAGCCAAGAAGGTATAGTTGTCATTCTCATTTATGTGGATGATATTATCATCTCTGGGAATGACAAGGTAGGAATTTCTGCTACAAAAGAATATCTTAAAGCTATGTTTGACATTAAAGATCTTGGTGAACTCAAATATTTCTTGGGTATTGAAGTCTGCAGGTTTAAAGATGGGTTGTTTATATCTCAGAGGAAATACATTGTAGACTTACTAACTAATGCAGGAATGATGGATTCAAAAGCAGCAAGAACGCCCTTAGAAGATGGTTACAAGGCTAAAACTGAGGGGGAGCAAGATGAAGAGACATTTGAGGATCCGAAGCTATACAGGAAACTTGTTGGTAAGCTCATATATCTGACAATTACAAGACCTGACTTGTGCTTTGCTGTGAATCAGGTAAGTCAGTATATGAAAGCCCCTGGGAAGAATCATTGGATGATGATACAACGCATTCTGAGATACTTGAAAGGGACTTACACTCAGGGAATATGGATGGGAAAGAATGGAAACACTGAAGTAGTTGGCTATTGTGATGCTGATTGGGCTGGGGATAGGAAAGACAGAAGATCAACTACTGGTTATTGCACCTTCATAGGTGGTAATCTTGTCACTTGGAAGACCAAGAAGCAGAAAGTAGTATCCTGTTCAAGTGCTGAAGCTGAATATAGGGCTATGAGGAAGTTAACTACCGAGTGTATATGGCTAAAGGCTCTTCTCAAAGACTTCAGCATTGAAAGCAGCACACCTATCACAATGCATTGTGATAATCAGGCAGCCATTCATATTGCATCCAATTCAGTCTTCCATGAACGAACCAAGCATATTGAGGTGGACTGCCACAAAGTTAGAGAGGCTGTGGAGAAAGGAATCATACTTCCATGCTATACAAGAAGTTCTGATCAATTGGCTGATATCTTCACCAAGGCGGCAAGTTTGAAGGTTTGTGAGTTCATTCATACTAAGCTTGGACTCACAACTCTACCATTCCAGTAACTTCCCTATCATGAAGGATTCATACTCTTTTTCCCTTAGAATGTTTTTCTCCCACTGGGTTTTGCATTCTAAGGTTTTTAATGAGGTGAATCCTCTTGATGTCCAAGTTTTAATCATTCACCAATGATGTAAAACTTGAGGGGGAGTGTTGGAATGAGTAAGCAATTCACCAAGGGAAGGAGTGTTAACGGCTAGTAATGAATCTTCTAGAAGGATTGGTGACTCACCTCTGCCAGCACAAAAGGGGAAAGAGGCGCCAACACTAAAGAGGAAGCTCACACTCTTACCTAAAGTAGTCGCTTCTAGGTTATCTATTTCTGTATAAAAGGATCATTAAGGTCTCTCTTTGTATTCAAGAAATCCTATTCTAATAATATGTGTTCACTCAATCTCTCGCCTAAACTCTCTCCATTCTTCCTAAACTTCTAAAACTTTCAGGGGTTTGCACTGTCTTAACAAGACTCAGCAGCACTGTCTTGAGCGGAGCAAGGCATAATCTTACCGTGCTACACAAGAAGCTCAGATCAACTCGCAGACATTTTCACCAAGGCTGCAAGTCTCAAGGTATGTGAGTCCATCCTCCCAAAACTTGGACTCATCAACCTTTCCAGCCAATGATTCTCCTAATCATGGAGTCCACACTCTTTTTCCCTTAGTATGGTTTTGTCCCAATGGGTTTTCCATTCTAAGGTTTTTAATGAGGTGGGTCTTCATGGTTCCAAGCTTAACCATTCATCTCATGGCTAAGCTTGAGGGGGACTATTGGAATGAAGCCTTAGGCTTGAAGCTGAAAAAGTTAATGAAGCCCAAGCCCAAATCAGAAGTTCAAGGTCTGTGCATTAGGCTGAGATAATGAAGTGAAGCCCAGGGTCTGTCCACACATGTGCAACACAAGGCCTGAATTAAGTAAGCCCACACATGTGCAACACAAGGTCTATGGCTATCCCTGTGACCTTAAAGGGACTTAACTACCTTCTATGGTCCAGAATGGTAAAGACTACTCTAGGTGGCCGAGGACTAGGGATGCATCTTCTCCTAGATCAAGCTCCTCCAAAGGCGTTCCACCAAGAAGATGGGCAGGAGATCATGATCGTTGATGAGGAGAAATGGGTTCAGGAGGATCAGTTAGTTCTGTCCATCATTCAAAGCTCACTGGATGTACCTATCCTAGAAGCCTATTCTTATTGTGAAAGCGCTAAGGAGTTATGGGAAACTCTGAAGAAGGTCTATGGTAACACTACCAATCTCAGTAGGATCTTTGAAGTAAAAAGAGCTATCAACAATCTTCATCAAGAGGACTTGGAATTCACAGATCACTTTGGCAAGTTCCGCTCACTGTGGGCAGAGCTTGAGATGCTTAGACCCAACTCTACTGATCCAGAGACACTTCTTGCAAGGCGTGAACAAGATAAAGTGTTCGGTCTTCTCCTCACTCTGAATCCAATGTACAATGACTTGATCAAACATCTCCTGAGATCAGACAAGCTTCCACCCCTTGAAGAAGTATGCGCTTACATTCAGAGGGAACAAGGTTCTCATGGCCTTCTGAGTGGAAAGGGGGAACTTGTGACAGCAAACAAAGGTGTCTACTTCAAGCAAGATGATAGAAGGGGACCGTTCTGTGAGCACTGTAAAAGGAAGGGCCATACTAAGGACAAATGCTGGATTCTTCATCCACACCTCAAGCCATCCAAATTCAGAGAGGTCAGAGCTAACATTACTAAGGCCAAGGCTGATCAATGGGGGACATCCTCACGCAGCTTTGAAGGAGATGGTATGGCCGTGATCAATGCTCAAGCTGCACATGTAGCTGATCAAGACCAGGTGGTAAAGCGGTCAGAACTGGATGCACTCATCAAAGCCTTAAAGGAAAGTTATGGTAATACTATGGGTTTCTCTTTTCATGCTTCTACTCACACTATAAAATTGGATAATAAACCATTAGTGATTGATTCTGGTGCATCTCACCACATAATTAGCAATGTTGAATTGATTAGAGACCTAGAACCAGCAAATGGTCATGTTGTTATTGCTAATGGTGATCGAATTCCAATTACAGGAGTAGGTAACTTGAATCTGTTTGATAGAAAAACTAGAGCTTTCTTTATGCCTAGTTTCACCTCTAATCTAGTCTCTGTTCATAAGGCCACAAATGACTTGGATTGCAATGTTATCTTCACTCCTAATGATGTGCATTTTCAGGATATTAAGACAAGCAAGTTGCTTGGGAAAGGAATAACCAAGGATGGTCTTTATCTGCTGGAAAATGATCAACCTTTAGCCTCTGTTTTATGTTCTTTAAATTCGGTTCCTGCTTATGCTAATAATGCGCTATGGCATGCTAGATTAGGACATCCTCACTCAAGGGCCTTAAGCCTAATGTTGCCTAATGTTGTGTTTAAAAATGATGATTGTGAAGCTTGTATTTTGGGCAAACATTGCAAATCTATTTTTCCTAAGTCGAATATGGTTTATGAGAGATGATTTGATCTTGTGCGTTCAGATGTTTGGACTGCCCCTTGTTTGTCTAGAGAAAATCAAAAATATTTTATCACCTTTATAGATGAGAAATCAAAATATACATGGTTAACCCTGTTGCAATCCAAAGATAGAGCTTTAGAAGCCTTTGTTAATTTTCAGAACTACATTACTAACCATTTCAATGCAAGAATCAAAATCTTTAGATCAGACAATGGTGGGGAGTATACAAGTAATGCCTTTAAGGAACATCTCAATAAACATGACATTCTTCATCAGACCAGTTGTCCCTATACACCTCAACAGAATGGTGTGGCTGAGAGAAAGAACCGCCACTTGATGGAAGTGGCCAGGTCAATGATGTTCCAATCCAAGGTTCCAAAGAGGTTTTGGGGAGATGCGGTCCTTACAGCTTGTTATCTCATCAACAGGATTCCCACAAGAGTCCTCAATGATCTATCTCCCTTTGAGGTATTGAACTCTACTAAGCCTTCTTTAGCTCACCTAAAGGTCTTTGGTTGTTTGTGTTTTGTTCTGGTTCCAGGGGAAAACAGAACCAAACTAGATGCTAAGAGTACAAGATCAATGTTTATTGGACACTCCACTACCCAAAGAGGCTATAAGTGTTATGATCCTGAAGCTAGGAAGGTTCCGGGATGTGAAGTTCATTGAAAACAAAGGCTACTATGGTGACCAAAAGTGGGATGATTTGGCAGATTTTAGCGGGATCTCCTTGGACCGGGCCACTAGTCTTCGACACATCTTTGATCACCTTGGCATTCCTCTTTCGCAACATCCTGGTCCTGCCACGGTCCCGTGTCCTAAACCTGGCTCGGGTCCTATACCTGACACTGTTTCACACATCCCAACTTCTAATCAGCCGGATATAAACTTATCCCAGCCAGTTCTTAGCTCAACCGAGGATGAACCAGACTCGTCCCGGCGGGTACCGCACTTGTCTCGACCAGGGCTTGACCGTGAGGGGGACACATATCTTGAAGATCTTGAAGAAGACCATGATCAAGATAGGGCTAGCTCTTCTTCTGAAAGACAAGATCAAGCGGCAGTTGAAAGTCATGATCAGGTAGCAGGAAGACCAGTTCAACCTCTAAGAAGAAGTACAAGACTCAAGAAGGATCCATCCAATTGGGTGAATACAAGGGTGTATTACAATGCAAATGCAGTTGCTCACCCTTCCCAAGTTGTCTGCTCCTTTGCCTCTTTTCCTGAAGAACATAAGGTCTTTATAAGCAGCTTGGATCAGGGACATATTCCTACATCTTATGACAAAGCTAAGGAACTTAAAGTCTGGAGAGATGCTATAAGTGATGAGACAGGAGCCATGGAAAGGAACCACACATGAGATGAAGCCGTGCTACCCAAGGGAAAGAAGGCAGTAAGCTCCAAGTGGGTATTTACGATCAAATACAAGAGTAATGGAGACATAGAGAGGTATAAGGCCAGGTTGGTTGCAAGAGGCTTCACTCAGACCTATGGAGAAGATTTTGGTAATACCTTTGCCCCTGTAGCAAAACTCCATACCGTGAGGATTGTTCTATCCTTAGCAACAAATCTGGAGTGGGAATTATGGCAGATGGATGTAAAGAATGCCTTCTTGCAAGGAGAGCTAGAGGAAGAGGTGTACATGCGGCCACCTCCAGGTCTAGAAGGGATTGTTCAACCAGGCAAGGTTTTGAGATTGAGAAAGGCTATTTATGGATTGAAACAATCACCTAGGGCCTGGTATCACAAGTTAAGCATGACACTAAGGGATAGAGGATTCAGGAAGTCTGAAGCTGATCACACTCTGTTCACGCTTCCTAGCCAATCAGGTATCATAGTTGTATTGGTCTATGTGGATGATATCATCATCACAGGTGATGATAGGGAAGGCATCAAGGAAACCAAAGCCTATCTTAAGTCCATCTTTGACATTAAAGACTTAGGCTTGTTTAAGTATTTCCTTGGGATTGAGATATGTCGCTCTAAAGAGGGACTATTCTTATCTCAAAGGAAATACACACTTGATCTTTGTCTGAAACAGGAAAACTTAATGCAAAACCGGTAACCACACCTCTGGAAGACAACTACAAAGCTATTCGTGAGGGGGAGCTTGAAGATCAACCATTCAACAATCCGCAACTCTACAGAAGACTAGTAGGTCAGTTAATTTATTTAACTCTTACTAGACCTGATCTTTGTTTTTCTGTGAATCAGGTTAGCCAGCATATGCAAGAGCCTAAGGTCCATCATTGGAACATGCTGGAGAGAGTTCTTAGATACTTAAGAGGGACTTCTGAGCAAGGAATTTGGATGGGAGCTAATGGAAGCTCAGAAATAGTGGGATATTGTGATGCTGATTGGGCTGGAGATAGAGAAGACAGGAGATCCACGACAGGCTATTGCACCTTTGTTGGAGGTAACTTAGTGACATGGAAGACAAAGAAACAGAAGATAGTCTCCTGCTCCAGTGCTGAAGCCGAATACCGTGCCATGAAGCAACACACTAATGAGCTAACATGGATCAAAGCCATTTTGAAGGATTTGAGAATAGAGACTTCCAAACCAATGATCATGCATTGTGATAACCAGGCGGCCATTCATATAGCTTCAAATTCGGTCTTCCATGAGAGAACGAAGCACATAGAGATTGACTGTCACAAAGTGAGGCAAGCCGTAGAGATGGGGATAGTCTTACCTTGCTATACTCGGAGTGTGGATCAGCTTGCTGACATCTTTACCAAAGCAACAACATCTAAGGTATATGAGTCCATTTTACCCAGACTTGGGCTCATAGATATTACTACTCCATGACTTCCCTAACCATAAGCAATCATACTCTTTTTCCCTTATGTGTGCTTTTGTCCCATTGGGTTTTACACCATAAGGTTTTTAATGAGGTGGTTGTTTATGGTTTCCAAGCTAAGTTCTTCATCAGAATTTAGCTTGAGGGGGAGTATTGGACCGAGTGTGTACAAGGAGGAGTTGGTTCATGTTGGAATTAAGGAGTATTTATGAAGACTCAAGGGGAGAAAGGTTCTAGAAGCGGACTGGATAAGGCCACACTTGGTAGCACCAACGGTCAGCTCCAGCTCACCATGCCACGCCTCCTAGATGCTTTAGTAGATACTTTGGATATTCCTTCTAATCTATCTATTTAATCTATGTAATTGTCATAATGTAATTCAAGCAAGTAATAAGAAACAAAATGTTTTCCTCATTCTCCTAATCGCCTAAATACTAATCTTCAATCTCTTGAAACTTGTTCTTGATTTTCAATATGGTATCAGAGCAGTTTATGCTCCTAGATTACTAAAACTTCCGCAAATCTTCTTCTATCTTAAGTTCTTGCCAAAACTCACAATAAACAACTTTGAATCTACTCATTCTGATATTTATAATCCTCAAAGATCATTTGGTCACGAGTTATGGGAGATTAAAGGTGGTTATTGTTTGTTTATCTCGGGCTTAAGACTCCTGTTTTTCATTCGTTTTCAAACCCTTCTTTCATCCATTTTTGTACGGACTCTAAAGCTCTCTTCCTCAAGAAAAGTTTTCATCTTTGGCTTGAAAAATATGAGTATTGGTCAAACCAGATCGTGTTAGGTCCAATCTGCTCTATCCTGGTCGAGTTTTGGTATCGCTAAGCTGTTCCGCGCCATGGATGTACGGATGGGAGTTACAACATAGCTTGGTTCATCTTCTGGTGTGTTTTAAAATCACAAGTTCGTGTGTTCATATGCATTCTGGTATCATTTCTTCTAAAACCTGACCTTCAATCAAGCTAAAGGAGACTCCTTTGCCGTTGTCCGTACTCGTCTTCTCCAAATCCCTCCGTGAACTAAAATCTGCTTAAGTGAAAAATAGCTTAAAGGCAGCTCATTCTTCACAAAGGAGGTTCTTTTCTAAAGCTGGATTAGCTTATTTGATGATTCTGAAATTCAAAGGAAGCATCTGAAGCTCTCTGTTCTTCCCGCCTGAAACCCTGTTCGAAATTTGTTCTTCTGTACAAATCACGCCAAAGACAAATGGAGTCTTCGAAAATGATTGTTGCTCCAGTCATACTGAAGGGGCTAAACTACTTGTTATGGTCAAGAACCATAAAAACTACTCTGTGTAGTAGAGGTTTATGGACCCATGTTCTCCTAGATGAAGCACCAAGAGAAGCCATTGAAGAAGAAACTCTCGGTGAACAAGGAAGGCTAACCGTGGAAACCATGAACAAATGGTTTCAAGAGGATCAATTAGTCCTCTCAATCCTTCAAAACTCCCTTGAAGGATCCTTGTTAGAAGCATATTCCTACTGTGAGACCGCAAAAGACCTATGGGAAACACTCAAAAATGTGTATGGAAACACATCCAACCTCATGCGGTTATTTGAGGTGAAGAAAGCTTTAAATGAACTCCATCAAGAGGATATGGAGTTTACTAAGCATTATGGCAAGTTCAGGGCTTTATGGGCAGAGGTTGAAATGTTAAGGCCAAGTACCATTGATCCTATCACTCTTAATGAAAGGAGAGAGCAAGATAAGGTCTTTGGCTTGCTCATGACACTAAACCCAAGCTACACTGATCTCATTAAACATCTTCTCCGGGAAGATAGATTACCAAGCCTTGAAGATGTGTGTGCTAAAATTCAGAAAGAACAAGGATCCCAAGGTCTATTTGAAAACAAAGGAGATATTGTTACTGCCCACAAGGTGTGGCACAAACCGGAGGTCAAGAAAGGATTAGCCTGTGATCATTGCAAACGAAGAGGACACACTAAGGATAAGTGTTGGTTAATTCATCCTCATTTGAAGCCGAGCTGGTGGAAAGACCCAAAGGTTCACATCTCTCAGGAAATCTCATCACGCATTGCTCCATCCATTTCTCAAGGAAGCGGTTTTCAAAGTAGTTCACAAGGAAGTATTAATCAACCAAGTCTACCACTAATCAAACAACAGAGGCCGAATCATGAAGGGACACAGTTCAGTGCAAACCAAATCAGTCTTAATAGAGGAAGTTCCAGCCAGACTAATTCCTATCACAACAGCTTACCAGATGAAAGGATTCAAGCAGTCTCAGCTCAGAACGATGTGGTGACCAAGTCAGACCTTGAAGCGCTCATCAAAGCTCTTAAGGAGTCTGGTATTTCTGATCACACTTATACTGCCTCATTTAAAAGCTCTGGTGATAGTTTGAATGTTTTAAAACCATTGATAGTTGATTCAGGAGCTTCTCACCATATGATTAGTGATTCTAGGTTGATTAGTGATATAGAACCGGTTTTAGGGAATGTGATGATAGCTAATGGAGAACAAATACCTATTAAGGGAATTGGAAAGCTTAGGTTATTTGGAAAAGAGTCAAAAGCTTTCTTTATGCCATCATTTACTTCAAACCTGTTATCTGTGAAAAGAACAACCACTGATCTTAATTGCTATGCTACTTTTGGGCCTAATGACTTCTTCTTTCAGGATATTGAAACCAAGCGAGTTCTTGGCAGAGGAGGAACCAAGAATGATCTATATGTGCTTGAAGATCTCCAGCCTTTATCATTAGCTTCTAATAGTTCGATTAATAATGCTTCTAGTCTTAATGTTTCTAGTCATGAAAATGGTTTATGGCATGCTAGACTAGGACATCCTCACTTGAAAGCTTTAGAACTTCTATTTCCTAAGATATCTTTTAATAGCAACTCATGTGAAGCATGTATCCTTGGTAAACATTGTAGGAATGTATTTCCCTTATCTAAAACGATTTACAATGAATGTTTTGAACTTATTCATTCTGATGTTTGGACATCACCATGTGAATCAAGAGATAATCATAAATACTTTGTTACTTTTATAGATGAGAAATCAAAATACACTTGGATCACCTTGCTTCCATCTAAAGATTATTGGACGTCTAGTTACATTGGTTAGTGTCTGCTCAGCCTAAGTATAAGCATCTTGGTCTCATGATAAGGGAAGGGTGATAAGGAAGAGCTACTTATGCAAGTGATATGATAAGGAAGCGTGTGTTGATAAGCTATCCTATAACGGTCATATATATATGTAACTCTACTTATCCCTAGTCTAGGTTACCTAGGTATCTTTCTATTTAAGGCTATGCAGCCTCATTGTAATCAACACACAAGAATGAAATCGATTTCCCTCATTATCTAATTCTCCTTTACTCTATTCTCTCATACTTCATTCTTCATCCAGTCATAAACTCTTACAAAGACTATCATGGTATCAGAGCAGTCTTAATCCTTTCTAACCTTCCGCAAATCTTTTATTCGTGTGCTTTCCTTTCCTTGATTCTTCAAATCGTGTTATACTTGCAAGAAAACGCTTTCCTTGTGTTAATCATGTCTTAACCTATATTCTCTGAGATCAAAGATCCTCAAATCCATGGGAAATGAGTTGAATGAAGGCTAGACATGGTTATCACTTGCGTTTAGTTGTTTTAAGCAAAAGTCTAAGATATCCGCCATTGATGCACGGATGAATCTCCCAAGGAGCTCCACTCAGCAGTAAAGATGGCTCCTTTCTTCATCTAAGAGGTGAAAGAAGCTTACCTCAGATCATCTGTTGTTAAGGTTCGGCGGTCGGAGCAAGTCTAGAGCTCCTGCTCATCTTAAATCTGCGTCCGCCATTGTTGTACGGTCCATCTCCTTAAAGACCGTGTCTTTCACGATTGAAACCTCTTCTCTTTTCATCCCAAAGGTGCAAGGTTCTATCTTGTGTTCATATGTCCCCTTAGAAGCAAGAAAGGAAGCATCTTTAGTTGGAACACAAGCGTGTCCGTACTCATCTTCCTCGGGAAGGGTTTTACAGTGTCCGTACAGTTTGGGTTCAAACCTTTAAAAGCAGTCTTAGAGGGGTTGCTTTGGGTGTCTAGGGCGGTAACTAAGTATTTTGAACCATAAAACTTCATTCTTCTCGGTTCCAGCTGCTGAGGTTGCTTACTAGAGATCTTCACAAATGGAGAATACTAGGCCTATGGTTATCCCGGTCACTTTAAAGGGTCTCAACTACTTACTATGGTCCAGAATGGTGAAAACCACTCTCGGTGGTCGTGGACTTGGAATGCATCTTCTCCTAGACGAAGCACCACCAAAGGTATTCCAACAGGAGGATGGACAGGAGATTATGATTGTTGATGAAGAAAAATGGATTCAAGAGGATCAGTTTGTTCTGTCCATCATTCAGAGTTCACTTGATGGACCTATCTTGGAGGCATACTCGTATTGTGAGAGTGCTAGGGAGCTATGGGAAACACTCAAGAAGGTGTATGGCAATACTACAAATCTAAGTAGGGTGTTCGAAGTAAAGAGAGCAATCAACAACCTCCACCAGGAAGACTTGGAGTTCACGGCACATTTTGGCAAATTTCGCTCTCTATGGGCCGAGCTTGAAATGCTGAGACCAAACTCTATTGACCCAGAGGTTCTACTTGCAAGGCGTGAACAGGACAAGGTCTTTGGTCTCCTTCTCACCCTGAATCCAATGTACAATGACTTGATCAAACATCTTTTGAGGTCAGATAAGCTCCCATCCCTTGAAGAAGTATGCGCATACATCCAGAGGGAACAAGGTTCCCATGGGCTTCTAAATGGAAAGGGGGAGCTGGTGACAGCAAACAAAGGTGTATACTTCAAGCCAGATGATAGAAGAGGGTCATTTTGCGAACACTGCAAGAGGAAGGGCCATGGGAAGGACAAGTGCTGGATCCTCCATCCGCATCTCAAGCCACCCAAGTTCAGAGATGTCCGAGCCAACATTACCAAGGCTAAAGCTGACCAGGGAACATCTTCACGCAATCCAGAAGGAGATGGAATGGCTGTAATCAATGCTCAAGCTGCACAAGTAGCTGATCAAGACCAGGTGGTAAAGCGGTCAGAACTTGATGCACTCATCAAAGCCTTAAAGGAAAGTTATGGTAATACTATGGGTTTCTCCTTTCATGCTTCTGCTCACACTATAAAATTGAATGATAAACCATTAGTGATTGACTCTGGTGCATCTCACCATATGATTAGCAATGTTGAATTGATTAGAGATTTAGAACCGGCTAATGGTCATGTTGTTATTGCTAATGGTGATCGAATTCCAATTAAGGGAGTAGGAAACTTGAACCTATTTGATAGAAAGACTAGAGCCTTCTTTATGCCTAATTTCACCTCTAATTTAGTCTCTGTTCATAAGGCCACAAATGACTTGGATTGCAATGTTATCTTCACCCCTAATGATGTGAAATTTCAGGATATTAAGACAAGCAAGATGCTTGGGAAAGGAATAACTAAGGATGGTCTCTATCTACTGAAGGATGATCAGCCTTTATCTTCTGTTTTATCTTCTGTTCCATGCTCTTTAGACTCTACTTCTGCTTATGCTAATAATGCGTTGTGGCATGCTAGATTAGGACATCCCCATTCTCGGGCTTTAAGCTTAATGTCGCCTAATGTTGTGTTTAAAAATGATGAGTGTGAAGCTTGTATCTTAGGCAAACATTGCAAGTCTATTTTCCCTAAGTCTAAGACAGTCTATGCAAAATGTTTTGATCTTGTGCATTCTGATATTTGGACTGCTCCTTGTCTATCTAGAGAAAATCACAAATACTTCATCACCTTCATAGATGAAAAATCCAAGTACACTTGGCTAACTTTGATTCAATCTAAGGATAGAGCTTTAGAAGCCTTTGTGAATTTTCAGAACTATGTCACTAACCAATTCAATGCAAAGATTAAACTCTTAAGAACAGACAATGGTGGAGAGTATACCAGCAATGCCTTCAAAGACCATCTTACCAAGCATGGCATTCTTCATCAGACGAGCTGCCCATACACACCACAGCAGAATGGTGTGGCCGAGAGGAAAAACCGTCATCTAATGGAAGTAGCAAGGTCCATGATGTTTCATTCCAAGGTTCCAAAGAGGTTCTGGGGAGATGCTGTGCTATCAGCTTGCTATCTCATTAACCGTATCCCTACAAGGATATTGGATGACATTTCCCCCTTTGAGGTATTGAACTCAACCAAACCTTCTATAGCTCACTTGAAACTATTCGGCTGTGTGTGTTTTGTCTTGATTCCAGGAGAAAACAGAACAAAATTGGATGCTAAGAGCACAAGGGCAATGTTTATTGGGTATTCAACCACACAAAGAGGCTATAAGTGTTATGATCCAATAGCTCAGAAGGTTTTGGTGTCAAGGGATGTCAAGTTCATTGAACACCGAAGCTATTATGATAAGCAGCAATGGGATGACTTAGCCGATTTGTCTGATATCTCCATGGATCGTGCCACGAATCTTCGCAATATCATGGATCACCTTGGCATTCCATTCACTACGGCTGGTCCTGGTCCGGCTCCTGGTTCATATCCTGTCCCGCAGAATGATTCTAGTCCTTCACGCTCATCTTCCCATGACACTAACTCGTCTCAACCTGGTCCTGACCCGTCCCGGCACATACCAAACATAGGAGCTGCACTTGACCGTGAAGGGGGGACACTTGATGACCTTGAACATGATAGCCACGATCAAGTATCAGCACAATCAGATGATAGCCATGATCAAGTTGAAGAACCATCCGAGCCAATTCCATCCGAGCCAGTTCCATTTCTAAGGAGAAGTACAAGACTCAAGAAGGATCCATCAAACTGGGTGAATACAAGAGTGTACTACAATGCCAATGCAGTTGCTCATCCGACCCAAGTCGTCTGCTCCTTTGCTTCATTTCCTGAAGAACATAAGGTCTTTATAAGCAACTTGGATCAGGGACATATTCCTACATCGTATGAAGAAGCTAAGGAACTCAAAGTTTGGAGAGATGCTATAAGTGATGAGACAGGAGCCATGGAAAGAAATCATACATGGGATGAAGCTGTGCTGCCCAAGGGAAAGAAGGCCGTGAGTTCAAAATGGGTGTTTACAATCAAGTACAAGAGTAATGGGGAGATTGAAAGATATAAGGCAAGACTTTTAGCAAGAGGATTCACTCAAACCTATGGTGAAGACTTTGGTGATACTTTTGCTCCTGTAGCAAAATTACACACTGTGAGGATTGTGTTATCTCTAGCAACCAATTTAGAGTGGGATCTGTGGCAGATGGATGTGAGGAATGCATTCTTGCAAGGAGAGCTTGAAGAAGAGGTGTACATGCGACCACCTCCAGGCTTGGAAGGAATTGTTCAACCAGGTAAAGTCTTGAGATTGAGAAAGGCTATTTATGGTTTGAAACAATCGCCTAGAGCCTGGTATCACAAGTTGAGCATGACACTAAGGGATAGAGGATTCAGAAAGTCAGAAGCTGATCATACCCTTTTCACTCTTCCTAGCAAGTCAGGTATCATTGTGGTGTTGGTTTATGTGGATGATATCATTATCACCGGTGATGACAGGGAAGGAATTAGAGAAACCAAAACTTACCTTAAGTCTATATTTGATATTAAAGATCTAGGTCTGCTTAAGTACTTCCTAGGGATTGAGATATGTCGTTCAAAGGAAGGACTATTTCTATCTCAAAGGAAGTATACTCTTGATCTATTGTCTGAAACAGGGAAGTTAGATGCAAAACCGGCGACCACACCCCTGGAAGATAGCTACAAAGTTATCAGTAAGGGGGAGATTGAAGATCAATCATTCAATGACCCACAGCTCTACAGAAGACTAGTAAGTAAGTTAATCTATTTAACTCTCACCAGACCTGATTTGTGCTTCTCTGTGAATCAGGTTAGCCAGCACATGCAAGCTCCCAAGGTTCATCATTGGAACATGCTGGAAAAAGTTCTTAGATACTTGAGAGGAACTTCAGAGCAAGGAATTTGGATGGGAGCTAACAAAAGTTCAGAGATAGTGGGGTATTGTGATGCAGACTGGGCTGGAGATAGAGAAGACAGGAGATCCACGACAGGCTATTGCACCTTTGTTGGAGGCAACTTAGTCACATGGAAGACAAAGAAACAAAAGATAGTCTCCTGCTCCAGTGCTGAAGCTGAATACCGTGCCATGAAGAAACTCACTAATGAGCTAACATGGATCAAAGCCATTTTGAAGGACTTGGGAATAGAGACAACCAAGCCAATGACCATTCATTGTGATAACCAGGCAGCCATTCATATAGCCTCAAACTCGGTCTTCCATGAGAGAACGAAGCACATAGAGATTGATTGTCACAAAGTAAGACAAGCTGTGGAACAAGGGATAGTCCTACCATGCTATACTCGGAGTGTTGATCAGCTTGCTGACATCCTTACCAAGGCAACAACATCTAAGGTATATGAGTCCATTCTACCAAGACTTGGACTCATTGATATTGCTACTCCATAACTTCTCTAACCATAAGCAATCATACTCTTTTTCCCTTGTGTGTGTTTTTGTCCCATTGGGTTTTGCACCATAAGGTTTTTAATGAGGTGGTTGTTTATGGTTTCCAAGCTAAGTTCTCCATCAGAATTTAGCTTGAGGGGGAGTATTGGACGTCTAGTTACATTGGTTAGTGTCTGCTCAGCCTAAGTATAAGCATCTTGGTCTCATGATAAGGGAAGGGTGATAAGGAAGAGCTACTTATGCAAGTGATATGATAAGGAAGCGTGTGTTGATAAGCTATCCTATAACGGTCATATATATATGTAACTCTACTTATCCCTAGTCTAGGTTACCTAGGTATCTTTCTATTTAAGGCTATGCAGCCTCATTGTAATCAACACACAAGAATGAAATCGATTTCCCTCATTATCTAATTCTCCTTTACTCTATTCTCTCATACTTCATTCTTCATCCAGTCATAAACTCTTACAAAAACTATCAAAGATAGGGTCTTAGAAGCGTTTAAGAACTTTCAATCTCACATTTCTAACCAATATAATGTTCAAATCAAATGTTTAAGGTCAGATAATGGTGGGGAGTACATGAGTCATGCATTCAAACACTTTCTTGATGAAAAAGGAATTACACATCAGACAAGTTGCCCTTATACACCTCAGCAGAATGGTGTTGCTGAGAGAAAGAACCGGCACTTGATGGAGGTGGCTAGGACTTTAATGTTTCACATGCATGTTCCAAAGAGGTTTTGGAGTGATGCAGTGGTCACGGCATGTTACCTCATCAATAGAACACCTACTCGCATTCTCTCTGACCAGTCACCCTTTCTTGATCATTTAAGAGTGTTTGGATGCGTGTGCTTTGTCTATATCCCAGGTGACCACCGAAGTAAGCTAGATGCAAAGAGCATAAGGGCTATTTTTCTTGGATACTCTCCAACACAGAAGGGCTACAAGTGCTATGTACCAGATACAAGGAGAGTTATAGTGTCAAGAGATGTTCAATTTCTAGAGAACAGAAGTTTCTATGATGGACAGAAGTGGGAAGACATTAAGGATATATCATCTTCTTCAGAAGATAGAGCTTCCAGTCTCAGACAACTTCTAGAGGATCTCGGTCTCAATCATATTCCTCAGCAGTCTTCTACTCCTACAGCACCAGTCTCAGAAGAATCAACAACATGGCCGGATGAACCAAGTGATAGTCCTGATCATGAAGGGGGGAATGCTATTCCTGAATACTCAGAAGTCCATAATCAGGACAACCAGGGCCAGCAATCTACATCTTCATCACCAGCTGCTCAAAACAATCAACCTGATCAAACCGCTCAAGAAGAAGAAGCAGTTGAATTAAGGAGAAGCAAAAGGGTGAAGTATCCACCTGAACACTGGAAGAGCACGAGGGTCTATTACAACAATCAGGCTGTTGCTCATCCAGAACAGGCTGTCTGCAACTTAGCACATATCCCTCAGGAACATCAGGTTTTTATTGGAACCCTGGATCAAAAATGCGTCCCTAAACACTATGAGGAGGCCAAGGAACACAGAGTATGGAGAGAGGCTGTTGCTGATGAAAGAATGGCTATGGAAAGGAATCATACTTGGGACGAGTCTGATCTACCAAAAGGCAAAAAGGCAGTGAGCTCTAGATGGGTGTTCACAATCAAATACAGAAGCAATGGAGAAGTGGAGAGATATAAGGCAAGGCTTGTTGCAAGGGGCTTCACTCAGACGTATGGAGATGACTACAGGGACACCTTTGCTCCAGTGGCCAAGCTTCATACAGTGAGAGTCATTCTTTCTCTTGCTACCAACTTAGAATGGGATCTATGGCAGATGGATGTCAAGAATGCCTTCCTTCAAGGAGAATTAGAGGAAGAGGTGTACATGACACCACCTCCTGGTCTAGAAGATACTGTCACTCCAGGTAAGGTTCTAAGATTAAAAAAGGCAATATATGGTCTCAAACAGTCTCCTAGAGCCTGGTATCACAAATTGAGTGTTACACTGAGAGATAAAGGATTTAGAAGATCAGAAGCTGATCATACCCTTTTCACACTTCAGAGCCAAGCAGGTATAGTTGTCATTCTCTTATATGTAGATGATATTATCATCTCAGGGAATGACAAGGTAGGAATCCTTTCTACTAAAGAATACTTGAAATCTGTTTTTGACATCAAAGACCTTGGAGAACTCAAATATTTTCTTGGGATTGAGGTGTGCAGGACTAATGATGGTTTACTAACAGATGCAGGAATGCTACAAGCTAAGGAAGCTAAGACCCCATTAGAAGAGGGTTATAAAGTTGGAACTCAGGGGGAGCAGGAAGAAGACGTCTTTGAGGATGCCAAACTCTATAGAAGATTAGTTGGTAAGTTAATTTATCTTACTATCACCAGACCTGATTTGTGCTTTTCTGTGAATCAGGTAAGTCAGCATATGCAAGCGCCTAAGATGTGCCATTGGAGGATGATAGACCGGATCCTGATGATAGTTTGTAAGAGTTTATGAAGAATGAAGAATAAAGTATAGAGGAGAATTAAATAATAGGGGAAATCGATTTTATTAGTGTGTGCATACAATGAGAGGCTGCTTAGCCTTAAATAGAAATCTTCCTAGGTTACATGATAGGTTGTCTAGACTAGGGATAAGAGAGTGTGCTTATAGAGCCGTTACATGAAGGCTTATCACTATCACACGCTTCCTTATACTCAAGCTTCCCTTATCACACGAACCTTCTCATACCATTAGGCATGAACCAACTCCTCCTTGTACACACTCGGTCCAATACTCCCCCTCAAGCTAAATTCTGATGAAGAACTTAGCTTGGAAACCATAAACAACCACCTCATTAAAAACCTTATGGTGTAAAACCCAATGGGATAAAAGCACACATAAGGGAAAAAGAGTATGATTGCTTATGGTTAGGGAAGTTATGGAGTAGCAATATCAATGAGTCCAAGTCTGGGTAAGATGGACTCATATACCTTAGATGTTGTTGCCTTGGTAAGGATGTCAGCAAGCTGATCAACACTCCGAGTATAGCATGGTAGGACTATCCCTTGTTCCACAGCTTGTCTTACTTTGTGACAATCAATCTCTATGTGCTTCGTTCTCTCATGGAAGACCGAGTTTGAGGCTATGTGAATGGCTGCCTGGTTATCACAATGCATAGTCATTGGCTTGGTTGTCTCAATTCCCAAGTCCTTCAAAATGGCTTTGATCCATGTTAGCTCATTAGTGAGTTTCTTCATGGCACGGTATTCAGCTTCAGCACTGGAGCAGGAGACTATCTTTTGTTTCTTTGTCTTCCATGTGACTAAGTTGCCTCCAACAAAGGTGCAATAGCCTGTCGTGGATCTCCTGTCTTCTCTATCTCCAGCCCAGTCTGCATCACAATACCCCACTATCTCTGAACTTTTGTTAGCTCCCATCCAAATTCCTTGCTCTGAAGTTCCTCTCAAGTATCTAAGAACTCTTTCCAGCATGTTCCAATGATGAACCTTGGGAGCTTGCATGTGCTGGCTAACCTGATTCACAGAGAAGCACAAATCAGGTCTGGTGAGAGTTAAATAGATTAACTTACCTACTAGTCTTCTGTAGAGCTGTGGGTCATTGAATGATTGATCTTCAATCTCCCCCTTACTGATAACTTTGTAGCTATCTTCCAGAGGTGTGGTCGCCGGTTTTGCATCTAACTTCCCTGTTTCAGACAATAGATCAAGAGTATACTTCCTTTGAGATAGAAATAGTCCTTCCTTTGAACGACATATCTCAATCCCTAGGAAGTACTTAAGCAGACCTAGATCTTTAATATCAAATATAGACTTAAGGTAAGTTTTGGTTTCTCTAATTCCTTCCCTGTCATCACCGGTGATAATGATATCATCCACATAAACCAACACCACAATGATACCTGACTTGCTAGGAAGAGTGAAAAGGGTATGATCAGCTTCTGACTTTCTGAATCCTCTATCCCTTAGTGTCATGCTCAACTTGTGATACCAGGCTCTAGGCGATTGTTTCAAACCATAAATAGCCTTTCTCAATCTCAAGACTTTACCTGGTTGAACAATTCCTTCCAAGCCTGAAGGTGGTCGCATGTACACCTCTTCTTCAAGCTCTCCTTGCAAGAATGCATTCCTCACATCCATCTGCCACAGATCCCACTCTAAATTGGTTGCTAGAGATAACACAATCCTCACAGTGTGTAATTTTGCTACAGGAGCAAAGGTATCACCAAAGTCTTCACCATAGGTTTGAGTGAATCCTCTTGCTACAAGTCTTGCCTTATATCTTTCAATCTCCCCATTACTCTTGTACTTGATTGTAAACACCCATTTTGAACTCACGGCCTTCTTTCCCTTGGGCAGCACAGCTTCATCCCATGTATGATTTCTTTCCATGGCTCCTGTCTCATCACCTATAGCATCTCTCCAAACTTTGAGTTCCTTAGCTTCTTCATACGATGTAGGAATATGTCCTTGATCCAAGTTGCTTATAAAGACCTTATGTTCTTCAGGAAATGAAGCAAAGGAGCAGACGACTTGGGTCGGATGAGCAACTGCATTGGCATTGTAGTACACTCTTGTATTCACCCAGTTTGATGGATCCTTCTTGAGTCTTGTACTTCTCCTTAGAAATGGAACTGGCTCGGATGGAATTTGCTCGGATGGTTCTTCAACTTGATCATGGCTATCATCTGACTGGCTATCATCTGACTGTGCTGATACTTGATCGTGGCTATCATGTTCAAGGTCATCAAGTGTCCCCCCTTCACGGTCAAGTGTAGCTCCTATGTTTGGTATGTGCCGGGACGGGTCAGGACCAGGCTGAGACGAGTTAGTGTCATGGGAAGATGAGCGTGAAGGACTAGAATCACTCTGCGGAACAGGACATGAACCAGGAGCCGGACCAGGACCAGCCGTAGTGAATGGAATGCCAAGGTGATCCATGATATTACGAAGGTTCGTGGCACGATCCATGGAGATATCAGACAAATCGGCTAAGTCATCCCATTGCTGCTTATCATAATAGCTTCGGTGTTCAATGAACTTGACATCCCTTGACACCAAAACCTTCTGAGCTATTGGATCATAACACTTATAGCCTCTTTGTGTGGTTGAATACCCAATAAACATTGCCCTTGTGCTCTTAGCATCCAATTTTGTTCTGTTTTCTCCTGGAATCAAGACAAAACACACACAGCCGAATAGTTTCAAGTGAGCTATAGAAGGTTTGGTTGAGTTCAATACCTCAAAGGGGGAAATGTCATCCAATATCCTTGTAGGGATACGGTTAATGAGATAGCAAGCTGATAGCACAGCATCTCCCCAGAACCTCTTTGGAACCTTGGAATGAAACATCATGGACCTTGCTACTTCCATTAGATGACGGTTTTTCCTCTCGGCCACACCATTCTGCTGTGGTGTGTATGGGCAGCTCGTCTGATGAAGAATGCCATGCTTGGAAAGATGGTCTTTGAAGGCATTGCTGGTATACTCTCCACCATTGTCTGTTCTTAAGAGTTTAATCTTTGCATTGAATTGGTTAGTGACATAGTTCTGAAAATTCACAAAGGCTTCTAAAGCTCTATCCTTAGATTGAATCAAAGTTAGCCAAGTGTACTTGGATTTTTCATCTATGAAGGTGATGAAGTATTTGTGATTTTCTCTAGATAGGCAAGGAGCAGTCCAAATATCAGAATGCACAAGATCAAAACATTTTGCATAAACTGTCTTAGACTTAGGGAAAATAGACTTGCAATGTTTGCCTAAGATACAAGCTTCACACTCATCATTTTTAAACACAACATTAGGCAACATTAAGCTTAAAGCCCGAGAATGGGGATGTCCTAATCTAGCATGCCACAACGCATTATTAGCATAAGCAGAAGTAGAGTCTAAAGAGCATGGAACCGAAGATAAAACAGAAGATAAAACAGAAGATAAAGGCTGATCCTCCTTCAGTAGATAGATACCATCCTTAGTTATTCCTTTCCCAAGCATCTTGCTTGTCTTAATATCCTGAAACTTCACATCATTAGGGGTGAAGATAACATTGCAATCCAAGTCATTTGTGGCTTTATGAACAGAGACTAAATTAGAGGTAAAATCAGGCATAAAGAAGGCTCTAGTCTTTCTATCAAATAGGTTCAAGTTTCCTACTCCCTTAATTGGAATTCGATCTCCATTAGCAATAACAACATGACCATTAGCCGGTTCTATATCTCTAATCAATTCAACATTGCTAATCATATGGTGAGATGCACCAGAGTCAATCACTAATGGTTTATCATTCAATTTTATAGTGTGAGCAGAAGCATGAAAGGAGAAACCCATAGTATTACCATAACTTTCCTTCAAGGCTTTGATGAGTGCATCAAGTTCTGACCGCTTTACCACCTGGTCTTGATCAGCTACTTGTGCAGCTTGAGCATTGATTACAGCCATTCCATCTCCTTCTGGATTGCGTGAAGATGTTCCCTGGTCAGTTTTAGCCTTGGTAATGTTGGCTCGGACATCTCTGAACTTGGATGGCTTGAGATGCGGATGGAGGATCCAGCACTTGTCCTTCCCATGGCCCTTCTTCTTGCAGTGTTCGCAAAATGACCCTCTTCTATCATCTGGCTTGAAGTATACACCTTTGTTTGCTGTCACCAGCTCCCCCTTTCCATTTAGAAGCCCATGGGAACCTTGTTCCCTCTGGATGTATGCGCATACTTCTTCAAGAGATGGGAGCTTATCTGACCTCAAAAGATGTTTGATCAAGTCATTGTACATTGGATTCAGGGTGAGAAGGAGACCAAAGACCTTGTCCTGTTCACGCCTTGCAAGGAGAACCTCTGGGTCAATAGAGTTTGGTCTCAGCATTTCAAGCTCGGCCCATAGAGAGCGAAATTTGCCAAAATGTGCCGTGAACTCCAAGTCTTCCTGGTGGAGGTTGTTGATTGCTCTCTTTACTTCGAACACCCTACTTAGATTTGTAGTATTGCCATACACCTTCTTGAGTGTTTCCCAAAGCTCCCTAGCACTCTCACAATACGAGTATGCCTCCAAGATAGGTCCATCAAGTGAACTCTGAATGATGGACAGAACAAACTGATCCTCTTGAATCCATTTTTCTTCATCAACAACCAGAATCTCCTGTCCATCCTCCTGTTGGAATACCTTTGGTGGTGCTTCGTCTAGGAGAAGATGCATTCCAAGTCCACGACCACCGAGAGTAGTTTTCACCATTCTGGACCATAGTAAGTAGTTGAGACCCTTTAAAGTAACCGGGATAACCATAGGCCTAGTATTCTCCATTGAAGATTTCTAGTGATCAACCTCAGCAGCTGGAACCGGGAAAGATGAAGTTTTATGGTTCAAAATACTTAGTTACCGCCCTAGACACCCAAAGCAACTCCTCTAAGACTGCCTTAAAGATTTGAACCCAAACTGTACGGACACTGTAAAACCCTTCCCGAGGAAGATGAGTACGGACACGCTTGTGTTCCAACTAAAGATGCTTCCTTTCTTGCTTCTAAGGGCACAGATGACCACAAGATAGAACCTTGCACCTTTGGGATGAAAAGAAAAGAGGCTTCAATCGTGAAAGACACGGTCTTTAAGGAGGTGGACCGTACAACAATGGCGGACGCAGTTTTTAAGATGAGCAGGAGCTCTAGACTTGCTCCGACCACCGAATCTCAACAACAGACACTCGGAGGTAAGCTTCTTTCACCTCTTAGATGAAGAAAGGAGCCATCTTTACTGCTGAGTGGAGCTCCTTGGGAGATTTATCCGTGCATCAATGGCGGATATCTTAGACTTTTGCTTAAAAACAACTAAACGCAAGTGATAACCATGTCTAGCCTTCATTCAACTCATTTCCCATGGATTTGAGGATCTTTGATCTCAGAGAATATAGGTTAAGACATGATTAACACAAGGAAAGCGTTTTCTTGCAAGTATAACACGATTTGAAGAATCAAGAAAAAGGAAGGCACACGAATAAGAGATTTGCGGAAGGTTAGAAAGGATTAAGACTGCTCTGATACCATGATAGTTTGTAAGAGTTTATGAAGAATGAAGAATAAAGTATAGAGGAGAATTAAATAATAGGGGAAATCGATTTTATTAGTGTGTGCATACAATGAGAGGCTGCTTAGCCTTAAATAGAAATCTTCCTAGGTTACATGATAGGTTGTCTAGACTAGGGATAAGAGAGTGTGCTTATAGAGCCGTTACATGAAGGCTTATCACTATCACACGCTTCCTTATACTCAAGCTTCCCTTATCACACGAACCTTCTCATACCATTAGGCATGAACCAACTCCTCCTTGTACACACTCGGTCCAATACCTGAGATACCTCAAAGGGACTCATGCTCAAGGGATTTGGATGGGGAACAATAGGAACACTGAGATTGTGGGATACTGTGATGCTGATTGGGCTGGAGATAGACAAGATAGGAAGTCTACTACTGGATATTGCACTTTTATTGGAGGAAATCTTGTTACATGGAAAACCAAGAAGCAGAAGGTTGTGTCATGTTCAAGTGCTGAAGCTGAATACAGGGCAATGAGGAAGCTGACTACCGAATCAATATGGCTCAAAGCTCTTCTCCAAGACATAGGAATTGAAGTCAAGACTCCCATCACAATGCACTGTGACAATCAAGCAGCCATCCATATAGCCTCCAACTCGGTATTCCATGAGAGGACTAAGCACATTGAAGTAAATTGCCACAAGGTCAGGGAAGCTGTGGAGAAAGGAGTTATACTACCATGCTTTACAAGAAGTTCTGAGCAATTGGCAGATATATTTACAAAGGCAGCCAGCCTGAAAGTCTGTGAGTTCATTCTACCAAAGCTTGGACTCATGGAAATTCCATGCCCTTAGTCTCTCCTTATCATGAGAACCATACTCTTTTTCCCTTAGAATGTTTTTGTCCCACTGGGTTTTGCATTCTAAGGTTTTTAATGAGGTGGTTTCTCATGATATCCAAGTTTAAGACAAAGTCTTTGGACTCCTAATGACTTTAAACTCAAGCTATACTGATCTAATCAAGCATCTTCTGCGTGAGGATAAGTTGCCAAGTTTAGAAGAAGTTTGTGCTAAGGTTCAAAAGGAACAAGGTTCTCAAGGTCTGTTTGGGAGTAAAGGAGAACTGGTTACCGCAAACAAGAGTTCTTTCAGGGGGGATGATAGGAAATCTGCTGTGTGTGCTCATTGCAAGAAGAAAGGTCACTACAAGGATCAGTGCTGGATACTTCATCCACATCTAAAGCCGGCTGCTATTCCAAGATGGCGTGAACCTAATAGGACTTCTAGCTTCAAGAACAATCTGTCTGGGAAAGGAAACCAAGCGAGTGTTCCTCTGTATATCCCACCAGCTAATCCTATACTTGAAAGCGGCCAGAGACAAGGAAAGGAAGTGCAGCTTTCTTCTTCATCTGGTCATGACTATGTTACTAAGTCTGATTTAGATGCTATCATCAAAGCCCTACAAGAAAGCTCTGGTAAAGTTGTTGGTAAATCACTCCATGCTTCCTTTAATGCTAGTACTATTAATAAACCATTGATAGTAGATTCAGGAGCATCTCATCACATGATTAGTGATATAAATTTGATAAATAACTTGGAACCTGCCTTAAGAAATGTAGTTATTGCTAATGGAACTAAAATTCCCATAAAAGGCATAGGTAATCTCAAGATATTTGAGAAGGATAGTAAAGCCTTCTTTATGCCATCCTTTACATCTAATCTTGTGTCTGTTAAAAGAGCAACAACTGATTTAAATTGTCATGTGATATTTGGTCCTAATGAGTGTTGTTTTCAGGATATTGAAACAAAAAGAGTGCTTGGAAGAAGAAGCACAAAGGATGATCTATACATACTTGGCGATCTCTCTTCTAGTTTAGGTTCTTGTTTGTCTAGTAATAATGAACTTTCTGATGCAACATTGTGGCATGCTAGATTAGGTCATCCACACTTTAAAGCTATTGAACTAATATTTCCAAAAATTTCTTTTAATCAAAATGAGTGTGAAGCTTGCATTCTTGGTAAACATTGCAAAACAATTTTTCCTAGCTCAACCCATACATATGATCATTGCTTTGACTTGGTTCACTCTGATGTTTGGACAGCTCCTTGTGCATCTAGAGAGCAGCAAAAATATTTTGTTACTTTTATAGATGAGAAATCTAAGTATACTTGGCTTACTTTGCTTCCTTCTAAGGATAAAGTACTAGAAGCTTTTACCAATTTCCATGCTTATGTTACTAATCAATATAATGCAAAGATTAAAGTTTTTAGGACAGACAATGGAGGTGAATACACAAGTAAGGCATTCAGAGATTATCTTCTCAAATATGGAATCCTTCATCAAACTAGCTGTCCATACACACCAGAACAGAATGGTGTGGCTGAGCGCAAAAACCGGCACCTAATGGAGGTTCCTCGGTCAATGATGTTCCATAGACATGTACCTAAGAGATTTTGGGGAGATGCAGTACTTACAGCCTGTTATTTGATTAATCGAATACCTACTAAGATCCTTCATGATGTTTCACCATTTGAGGTACTTAATAATACTAAACCTCACCTTGATCATTTGAAAGTATTTGGTTGTGTTTGTTATGTCTTAGTGCCAGGAGGAATGAGGAACAAGTTGGAAGAGAAGAGTACTAAAACCTTGTTTGTGGGCTATTCTACTACACAAAAAGGTTATAAGTGTTATGATATTGAATCACAGAGGATTATAGTTTCTAGAAATGTGAAATTCTTAGAAGATAAGTCAATTTTTAATGATGGTACTTGGGATACAATAAAAGATCTTACTAACTCAACTATTGATCCTCAGCAAGCTTCAGGATCATCACGGGATGTTTGTGAAGAAGACAATTCCAATCCTATTGTTCCGGGTTTTAGCACGGCACAAAACAGACATGGCCAGGGGGAGTTCATGCCCGGCTCTTCTTTGTTAGATTTAGGAATGTATAAGAACTAGATTAGGCGTGTGTTTAGGTTATTAAACATCTCTTGTAATTGCCTATAAATACTCCTTGTACATAACAATTCAAAAGATACAAGTTCATTCTTTTTCATTCTTAAAACTCTTACTCTCAATTCTCTCTCATTCTCTCTACAATCGAATTCATCATTCTTTTAATTCTCACATGGTATCAGAGCAGGTTTTCTGCAGATTTTTCTTTTCCTTCAAAACTTCATCGAGATCTTTATCGCCATCCTCAAAACAAGCGTAGGTGCAGAAGTTGTTTGATCTTCAGGCGAGTTTTCCGGCGAGTTCTTCATCATCTACTTCAATTTCTATCTTCAGACGACAATCCTTCTGGTGATTTCAGATCATCCTCCATCAGAATCGCAGAATCTGATAAGATAGTTTGGTTTCTTGCGATCGAATCAAACTTGGTTTGTTTGGCGCCAAAATCAGATTCGAATGCGTTCATCACAAATCTTCAATCTTGCTCCTCTGGATCTTCTTTCTCACACAGATTGTCAATAGAAGGTGCCGATCTTCATTCCGGTGGTGAGTTCTTTCACAAGATCGATCGTGATCAACAGATTTGAGAAGTTTTCTTTTTCGCGCCAAAATCTCCAGTTCGAAATCGTGATCTTCAAATCTTGTTGTTTGAATCTTCTGGATTGTTTTCTCACAAGGATTGTCATCAGAAGGCACCGATCTTTGATCCAGTTGATCCAATTTGCTTCAGTTCTCAAGATCGATCGAGTTTTGTTCACGAAAACTCGATGCCCTCCTTCGCGCCAAACCTCTGTTCGAAAGTTTCTTAAAATTCTCAGCTGATTCTTCTGGGCTACCCTCTTCACTTGGATTATCATTAGTTTGTGCCGATCTTTAGTTCATTTGATCTTTTTCACAGGATCGATTTCGATCGTGGAGGTTCAACTTGTTCTTCTAATCGCAAGGTTCTGTTTCTTTTGCCTCAAGAAAGCCTAACAGGGATCACCGTTCCTCTGTTTCTGGTATATGATCTTTAATCTGGTTTTAAGATTGTATAATCTGAGGTTTCGAAGTGGAGAAAGTTGTTTCTCAGGGTTTAATCTAGTCTCTTGGAAGGAAAGGTTAGATAGCTAGCTGTTGAGAAGTTTGTGCAATCTATTAAAGGGTTATTGGTTAGAAGTTGGTTAATCTGTGTGGTGAAATTCTTGTGTACTCCTGGTGGTAAAGTTCCCGGATAAGGTCTTCGATTTCAAATCACTCTCTGGTGATATTTTGTTGCTGTGCGTGTGGAATATCACAAAACGATTGCTATGGAACTTCATAAGCAGTTGATGGCCCCAATTACATTGAAGGGTATGAACTATTTGCTGTGGTCTCGAACAATGAAGACTACATTGTGCAGTAGGGGGCTTTGGACTCATGTTCTCACCAAAGGACCGCCTAGTACAGCTGCTGAAGGGGAGGTTCTTGAAGCAGAACAACATTCAGAACAGGATGTGGGAAGCAAGTGGTTTCAGGAAGATCAGCTTGTGTTGGCTATTCTACAAAACTCACTTGAGGCATCACTACTAGCAGCCTATTCATACTGTGAAGATGCTAAGGAGCTGTGGGATACTCTTCAAAATGTTTATGGTAACACCTCAAATTTGTTAAGAATCTTTGAAGTTAAGAAATCTTTGAATCAACTTCAACAGGGGGAGGCTGAATTTACTAAGCATTTTGGAGTCTTTAGAGCTTTATGGGCTGAGTTGGAAATGTTGAGGCCAGCTTCTACTGATCCAATGACACTGCATGAGAGGAGAGAACAAGACAAGGTCTTTGGACTCTTAATGACTTTAAACTCAAGCTACACTGACCTAATCAAGCATCTTCTGCGTGAGGATAAGTTACCAAGTTTAGAAGAAGTTTGTGCTAAGGTTCAAAAGGAACAAGGTTCTCAGGGTCTGTTTGGAAGTAAAGGAGAACTGGTTACCGCAAACAAGAGTTCTTTCAGGGGGGATGATAGGAAATCTGCTGAGTGTGCCCATTGTAAGAAGAAAGGTCACTACAAGAATCAGTGTTGGATCCTTCATCCACATCTAAAGCCGGCTGCTATCCCAAGATGGCGTGAACCTAACAGGAATTCAAGCTACAAGAACAATCTGTTTGGAAAAGGAAACCAAGTGAGTGCTCCTCTGCATATCTCACCAGCTAACTCTACACTTGAAAGCAGCCAGAGACAAGGAAAGGAAGTACCGTCTTCTTCTTCATCTGGTCATGACTATGTTACTAAGTCTGATTTAGATGCTATCATCAAAGCTCTACAAGAAAGCTCTGGTAAAGTTGTTGGTAAATCACTCCATGCTTCCTTTAGTGCTAGTACTATTAATAAACCATTGATAGTAGATTCAGGAGCTTCTCATCACATGATTAGTGATATAAATTTGATAAATAACTTGGAACCTGCCTTAGGAAATGTAGTTATTGCTAATGGAACTAAAATTCCAATAAAAGGCATAGGTAATCTCAAGATATTTGACAAGGATAGTAAAGCCTTCTTTATGCCATCCTTTACATCTAACCTTGTGTCTGTTAAAAGAGCAACAACTGATCTAAATTGTCATGTGATATTTGGTCCTAATGAGTGTTGTTTTCAGGATATTGAAACAAAGAGAGTGCTTGGAAGAGGAAGCACAAAGGATGATCTATACATACTTGGCGATCTTTCTTCTAGTTTAGGTTCTTGTTTGTCTAGTAATAATGAACTTTCTGATGCAACATTGTGGCATGCTAGATTAGGCCATCCACACTTTAAAGCTCTTGAACTAATATTTCCAAAGATTTCTTTTAATCAAAATGAGTGTGAAGCTTGCATTCTTGGTAAACATTGCAAAACAGTTTTTCCTAACTCAACACATACATATGATCATTGCTTTGATTTGATTCACTCTGATGTTTGGACAGCTCCTTGTGCATCTAGAGAGCAGCAAAAATATTTTGTTACTTTTATAGATGAGAAATCTAAGTATACATGGATTACTTTGTTACCTTCTAAGGATAGAGTTCTAGAAGCCTTTATAAATTTTCATGTTTATGTTACTAACCAATATGATGCAAAGATTAAAATTTTTAGAACAGACAATGGAGGTGAATACACAAGCAGAGCATTCAGAGATTATCTTCTCAAATATGGAATCCTTCATCAAACAAGCTGTCCATACACACCTGAACAGAATGGAGTGGCTGAGCGCAAGAACCGTCATCTAATTGAGGTTGCTAGGTCAATGATGTTTCATAGAAATGTGCCCAAAAGATTTTGGGGAGATGCAGTACTCACAGCCTGTTACTTGATCAATAGAATACCTACTAAGATTCTTAATGACATTTCACCATTTGAGGTACTCAACAACAACAAACCTCATCTTGATCATTTAAAGATATTTGGATGTGTTTGTTATGTTTTAGTGCCAGGAGGAATGAGGAACAAATTGGAGGAAAAGAGTACTAAGACATTATTTGTTGGTTATTCTACCACTCAAAAAGGTTATAAGTGCTATGATCCTGAGTCACAAAGAGTTTTAGTTTCTAGAAATGTGAAATTTTTAGAGGATAAGTCTTTCTATAATAATGGAACTTGGGATACAATAAAGGATTTTACTAACTCTAGTACTGATAGTAATGCTTACCTTAGAAAGTTGTTGGAAAGTTTTGATGTTTGTAGGAAACCAACATCTGAACCGGCAAGAGCTCCAAGTTCCAACATAAGATCACCCCCTTCTTCTGCTTCAGGACCATCTCAACAAATACATGAAAGAAATGATTCTGTTATGAATGAAGCTGAGTCTAGCACGGCACAAAATAGGAATGGTCACGGCCAGGGGGAGTCTGTACCAGATACTTCTTCGTCCATGGTTCCTAGCTGTGATCAGCAGGGGGAGAATGTGAGTCTTCAATTTCCGAGTGTGCCTGATCACACCTATGACCGTGAGGTACAAGAAGATAGAGATGATACTGAACATGAGGTGGTGGTTGTTGAATCTCCTCAAGTGCTAAGAAGGAGTACTAGGGTAAGGAAAGATCCATCCAACTGGATTAATACTAGGGTCTACTATAATGCCCAAGCAGAAGGACATCCTATCCAAGCCACTTGTTCATTTGCTCATTTTCCAAAGGAACATCAGGTATTCATAAGCTCTTTAGATCAAAATCAAATTCCTAACACATATGAGGAAGCTATGGAATTGAAGGTATGGAGAGATGCTGTTCAAGATGAAATAGAGGCTATGATAAGAAATCATACTTGGGATGAATCATTTTTGCCAAAAGGAAAGAAAGCGGTAAGTTCCAAATGGGTGTTTACTATTAAGTACCAGAGTAATGGTGAAATTGAGAGGTATAAGGCTAGGCTTGTTGCAAGAGGCTTCACTCAAACATATGGTGAAGACTTTGGAGACACATTTGCGCCAGTTGCTAAGCTACACACGGTAAGGGTTGTACTTTCTCTTGCTACTAACCTTGAATGGGATTTGTGGCAGATGGATGTAAAGAATGCATTCCTTCAAGGAGAATTAGAAGAGGAAGTATACATGAAACCACCTCCTGGCTTGGAAGGTTTAGTGAATGATGGTGGTGTTTTGAGATTAAGAAAAGCAATTTATGGATTGAAACAATCCCCAAGAGCTTGGTATCACAAATTGAGCATGACATTAAGGGATAAAGGTTTCAGAAGATCTGAGGTTGATCACACACTCTTTACTCTACCTAGTTGTTCAGGTATCATTGTGGTTCTAGTGTATGTTGATGATATCATTGTCACAGGTAGTGATAAGGAGGGTATTCAAGAAACTAAGACCTACCTTAAGTCAAAGTTTGATATTAAAGATCTTGGTCTAATGAAATATTTCTTAGGAATTGAAATTTGTAGATCTAAAGAAGGATTATTCTTATCCCAAAGAAAGTATACTCTTGAATTGTTGAAAGAAACAGGAAAAATGGAAGCTAAACCAGTTAGTACACCACTGGAAGATGGGTATAAAACCGCAAGTCAGGGGGAGCTTGAAGAAGAACCTTATGAAGACCCAAAGCTATATAGGAGGCTGGTAGGTAAACTTATTTACCTTACTCTTACTAGACCTGACATTTGTTTTGCAGTAAACCAGGTTAGCCAGCAAATGCAAGAGCCCAAGGTCTATCATTGGCGAATGATGGAAAGGATTCTCAGATATTTGAAGGGTACTTATGATCATGGAATTTGGATGGGCTGCAACAAAAACACAGATATAGTAGGGTATTGTGATGCAGATTGGGCTGGTGATAGGAATGATAGAAGATCAACAACCGGTTATTGTACTTTTGTGGGAGGAAATCTTGTGACTTGGAAGACCAAGAAACAGAAGGTGGTTTCATGTTCTAGTGCTGAAGCTGAGTATAGGGCCATGAAGAAACTTACAAATGAACTAATCTGGATCAAGGCTGTTCTCAAGGATCTACAAATTGAAGATTCAAGGCCTATCACTATGCATTGTGACAATCAAGCAGCCATTCATATAGCTTCAAACTCAGTATTCCATGAGAGGACCAAGCACATTGAAGTAGATTGCCATAAGGTAAGACAGGCGGTTGAACAGGGAATAGTCTTACCATGCTATACAAGAAGTTCTGATCAATTGGCAGATGTTTTCACTAAAGCCGCAACTTCAAAGGTGTGTGAGTCCATTTTGCCAAGACTTGGTTTGACAAGCATTGCTGAGTGAGTCCCTTAACTAGAGGAATCATACTCTTTTTCCCTCAAAGTTGTTTTTGTCCCAATTGGGTTTTACACTTTGAGGTTTTTAATGAGGTGATCACCTGTAGTTTGTCCAAGCTTAACCATTCATCATAGTTAAGCTTGAGGGGGAGTGTTAGATTTAGGAATGTATAAGAACTAGATTAGGCGTGTGTTTAGGTTATTAAACATCTCTTGTAATTGCCTATAAATACTCCTTGTACATAACAATTCAAAAGATACAAGTTCATTCTTTTTCATTCTTAAAACTCTTACTCTCAATTCTCTCTCATTCTCTCTACAATCGAATTCATCATTCTTTTAATTCTCACATTCTTCATGCTTGGATCCTAGCCATGATCCGGAGGGGGAGAATGCGAATACACAAGTCTCGGATATTGGTGTTCCTGATCAAGACTATGACCAAGAGCTGCAAGAAGGAAGAGATGAGGCTGAACACGAGGTGGTAGTTGTTGAATCCCCACAAGTTCTAAGAAGGAGTACTAGGGTAAGAAAAGATCCATCCAACTGGATCAATACTCGGGTCTATTATAATGCTCAAGCTGAAGGACATCCTGTTCAAGCCACTTGCTCATTTGCTCAATTTCCAAAGGAACATCAGGTATTCATAAGCTCTTTAGATCAGAATCAAATTCCTAATACATATGAGGAGGCTATGGAATTGAAGGTATGGAGGGATGCTGTTCAAGATGAAATAGCGGCAATGATAAGAAATCATACTTGGGATGAATCATATTTACCAAAAGGAAAGAAAGCAGTAAGTTCAAAATGGGTGTTTACTATTAAGTACAAAAGTAGTGGTGAAATTGAAAGGTATAAAGCTAGGCTTGTAGCAAGAGGCTTCACTCAAACATATGGTGAAGATTTTGGAGACACATTTGCGCCAGTTGCTAAGCTCCACACGGTAAGGGTTGTACTTTCTCTTGCTACTAATCTTGAATGGGATTTGTGGCAGATGGATGTAAAGAATGCATTCCTTCAAGGAGAATTAGAAGAAGAAGTATACATGAAGCCACCTCCTGGTTTGGAAAGTCTAGTGAATGGGAGTGATGTTTTGAGATTAAGGAAGGCAATTTATGGATTAAAACAATCTCCAAGAGCCTGGTATCATAAATTAAGCATGACATTAAGGGATAAAGGTTTCAGGAGGTCTGAGGTTGATCATACTCTCTTTACCCTACCTAGTTGCTCAGGTATCATTGTGGTTTTAGTATATGTTGATGATATTATTGTCACAGGTAGTGATAAGGGAGGAATTCAAGAAACAAAGACTTATCTTAAGTCAAAATTTGATATTAAAGATCTTGGTCTAATGAAATATTTCTTAGGAATTGAAATTTGTAGATCTAAAGAAGGATTGTTTTTATCCCAAAGGAAGTATACTCTTGAATTATTGAAGGAAACAGGAAAGATGGAGGCTAAACCAGTTAGTACACCCTTGGAAGTGTTGGAATGAGTAAGCAATTCACCAAGGGAAGGAGTGTTAACGGCTAGTAATGAATCTTCTAGAAGGATTGGTGACTCACCTCTGCCAGCACAAAAGGGGAAAGAGGCGCCAGCACTAAAGAGGAAGCTCACACTCTTACCTAAAGTAGTCGCTTCTAGGTTATCTATTTCTGTATAAAAGGATCATTAAGGTCTCTCTTTGTATTCAAGAAATCCTATTCTAATAATATGTGTTCACTCAATCTCTCGCCTAAACTCTCTCCATTCTTCCTAAACTTCTAAAACTTTCATGGTATCAGAGCAAATGCTCACAAATCTTCCCTGAATCATTCATAAACTCTTATTTCCTCTAGGTTATCAATCCGCAAATCTTTTCTTCTCTGGTTCTTAAAGCACTTAATCTATGGTAAACATGTTCTAGCCTATCCTCTCTGAGATCTAAGATCCTCAGAACCATTGGTGATGAGTTGAGGAAGACTAGATGTGGGTATCATGCGGATTATAGTAGTCTTTACTTGGACCAGTTCTTGCTCTTTCTCTCGCGGCCATTGATGTACGGACCATAGCTCCTATTCCACAAGTTTGAAACTTGTTTCTACTCAAAAGAAGAACTAAAAGGCTACTTAAAGCTTCAAGGTTCAAAATACTTTCAAAAGGAGCCATCTTTCAACCTCCTTCACTGAGCCGTATTCATCTTCCTCATTGGGCTGTTGAAACCCAGAATCCGTACACCTTTCTAATCTCTTCAAAGGCAGCTCCTCTTGTCTCCTTTCTCATCAAACCCTTCCTTCCTGCATCCGGTGAAGTCATTTAAGACCAAAAGAAGACATTTTGCTTCATGATTCAAGTCTTAGGGTCTTGTATCTGTCCGTACAAATTCGAGGGTTTTACAGCTGAAGTTCCAGACTAAGTAAAGGAGGCTCTTTTCGTCCCATTTTTAAGTCTTCTTGCCAGAGCCAACCATCAATCTACTCAAACAACAGTGATCTTTGCCTTACCGTGAAGACCAAGCTTTATCCACCATTGTTGTACGGACCTAAAACCTTCCTCATGGAGAACACTCGCCAAATAGCCGTTCCAGTGATCCTTAAAGGCTTAAACTATGTCTTATGGTCTCGCATGATAAAGACTGCTCTTGGAGGCCGGGGTTTGGGAGATCATCTCCTATTCAATGAAGCACCTCCTAGCCTAATCCAGAATGAAGATGGTGATGAAATGGTCATCACGGATGAGCGAAAGTGGCACCAGGAGGACCTATATGTCCTATCCGTTCTGCAAAACTCCTTAGATGGTCCTATCCTGGAGTCCTACTCACACTGTGAAACATCAATGGAACTATGGACTATTCTCAAGAAGGTCTATGGCAACACCTCCAACCTTAGCAGGATCTTTCAAGTCAAGCAGGCCATCAACAATCTAAGTCAAGAAGATCCAGACTTCACCTCCTTGTTTGGGAAGTTCAGTTCCTTATGGGCAGAATTAGATATGCTCCGACCTGTGTCCTTTGATCCTGAAGTCATTAAGGAAAGGCGGGAACAAAATAAAGTCTTTAGCCTTCTCATGATTCTCAGTCCCACATACAACGATCTCATTAAACACATCTTGAGGGCAGATAAACTCCCTTCCCTTGAAGATGTATGCTCTCAAATACAGAAGGAATCCGGATCAAATGGATTGTTTAGAAGAAAAGGTGACCTTCTCACGGCTCACAAAAGCACATACAAGACTGAAGAAGAACCCATCTCAGCAAATAAAGGATTTTACAAACCGGAAGACAAGAAGAGCATAATGTGTGATCATTGTAAACGGAAAGGACATTCCAGAGATAAGTGTTGGATTCTTCATCCACATCTCAAGCCAAACAAGTGGAAGGAAGTTCCTAGAGCTCATTTCACTCAGGAAAATGGATACTATCCCAAGAAGAACCTCCCATACCAAATCGCTCACGGCCCAGCTAGCTCTAATCAACAAACCAGCTCCTCAAGTTCATCATGCATTGGAAGTTCTCAAACTCATCCAGCTCATATGGTGCCATACCAACCAATGCAGTCAGAGTATGTCAGGAAATCCGATCTTGAAGCCCTCATCAAAGCATTCAAAGACAACTCTGGTAATGCGATTGTTGGTAGATCATTACATGCCTCATTTAATGCTTTCACTAAGACTAAACCATTAATTGTAGATTCAGGGGCATCTCACCATATGATCAGTGATATGAATTTGATTAAGAACATTGAACCGGCTGTAGGGAATGTCTTGATAGCAAATGGAACAAATGTGCCAATAGAAGGAATAGGTGATCTTAGATTATTCAATAAGGAATCTAGAGCCTTTTATATGCCCTCATTCACTTCTAACCTTCTATCTGTCAAGAGAGCTACAACCGATTTAAACTGTCATGCTATCTTTGGGCCTAATGACTTTGTGTTTCAGGATATTGAAACTAAGGAGATTCTTGGACAAGGTGTTACCAGAAATGATCTATATATGCTCGAAGACTTATCTCCTAGTTCTCCTAGTCGTTTAGCTTCCTGTTTTTCAAATTTCAATAATTCTAAGATGAATGGTGATTTGTGGCATGCTAGGCTTGGTCATCCTCATCTTAAAGTACTAGAGTTAATGTTCCCTAGGATGTCTTTCAATAATGAATTATGTGAAGCTTGTATCCTTGGAAAACACTGTAGGTCTGTTTTTCCTAAGTCTCAAACAATGTATGAAAACTGCTTTGATCTTGTTCACTCTGATGTTTGGACTGCCCCATGTGTCTCTAGAGACAATCACAAGTATTTTGTTAGTTTCATAGATGAGAAATCAAAATACACTTGGGTTACCTTAATGCCATCTAAGGGTAGAGTTCTTGAAGCGTTTATGAGTTTTAACAAGTATGTGACTAACCAATATGATGCTAAAGTTAAATGTCTAAGATCAGATAATGGTGGGGAGTATACTAGCCAGGCCTTTAAACACTATCTCAACAAACATGGAATTGAGCACCAGACAAGTTGTCCCTATACCCCTCAGCAGAATGGAGTTGCTGAGAAGAAAAACAGACACTTAATGGAGGTGACTAGAGCCATGATGTTTCATAGGAAGGTTCCTAAACAGTTTTGGGGTGATGCCCTAGTTACGGCTTGCTACTTAATCAACAGACTTCCAACCAAAATCCTTCATGACATTTTACCGTTTGAGGTACTTACTAAAACCAAACCTCATCTTGATCATATTAGAGTGTTTGGATGTGTTTGCTATGTGTTGATCCCAGGGGAACAGAGGAACAAGTTAGAGGCTAGGAGCACAAAGGCCATGTTTCTTGGATATTCAACCACACAGAAAGGGTACAAGTGCTACAATACTGATACCAACCGTGTTCTTATCTCCCGGGATGTTAAGTTTCTTGAAGACAAAAGCTATTTCTCGGATGGTACGTGGGAGTCTATCAAAGACATATCTTCTCAATCGCCCAACCAGGCTGAGAATTAAAAGAAGATCTTAGAGAACCTGGGTATATCCTCTTTTGGTCCAGACACTCATCAGCATTCGCAGCATCATCCTCTTCATCCTGAGGGGGGACAACAAGACTATGGTCATGATGAGGAGGATGAAGATTCAGCTACTAATTCAAACAACATCCAAAGAAGAGAATCTGAACCTGAGTCACAAACCGGTCCAAGTAACTCTGAAGGAAACTCAGAAGCTGAAGTTGGTTCGAGTTCTGGAAATACCAATGATCAACATCAACACTCGCATGAAGTACCAGCATCATTAGAACTCCGGAGGAGCACTAGACTACAATAGTAATGCAGTGGCTCATCCTACTCAAGCGGTTTGCAACATGGTCCATATTCCACAACAACATCTGGCTTTCACAGGCAGTCTAGATCAAGAGTTAGTTCCCAAGACTTATGATGAAGCTAAGGAGCTAAAAGTCTGGAGAGATGCCGTGGGAGCAGAAAGAACTGCAATGGAGAAAAATCATACATGGGATGAAGAAGACTTACCAAAAGGAAAGAAGGCAGTGAGCTCTAGATGGATTTTCACCATCAAATACAAAAGTAATGGGGAGATTGAGAGATATAAGGCCAGACTGGTAGCAAGAGGATTCACCCAGACCTATGGAGAAGATTACAGAGACACATTTGCTCCAGTAGCAAAAATGCATACAATCAGAGTTGTATTGTCTCTTGCTGCAAACTTAGACTGGGAACTATGGCAGATGGATGTCAAAAACGCATTCCTTCAAGGAGAATTAGAAGAAGAAGTCTACATGACCCCTCCACCTGGATTAGAAGATTCAGTTGCACCAGGGAAAGTCCTTAGATTAAGAAAGGCAATCTATGGCCTTAAACAGTCACCTAGGGCCTGGTATCACAAGTTGAACGTCACTCTAAGAGACAGAGGTTTCAGGAGATCAGAATCCGATCATACCTTGTTCACCTTACATAGCCAAGAAGGTATAGTTGTCATTCTCATTTATGTGGATGATATTATCATCTCTGGGAATGACAAGGTAGGAATTTCTGCTACAAAAGAATATCTTAAAGCTATGTTTGACATTAAAGATCTTGGTGAACTCAAATATTTCTTGGGTATTGAAGTCTGCAGGTTTAAAGATGGGTTGTTTATATCTCAGAGGAAATACATTGTAGACTTACTAACTAATGCAGGAATGATGGATTCAAAAGCAGCAAGAACGCCCTTAGAAGATGGTTACAAGGCTAAAACTGAGGGGGAGCAAGATGAAGAGACATTTGAGGATCCGAAGCTATACAGGAAACTTGTTGGTAAGCTCATATATCTGACAATTACAAGACCTGACTTGTGCTTTGCTGTGAATCAGGTAAGTCAGTATATGAAAGCCCCTGGGAAGAATCATTGGATGATGATACAACGCATTCTGAGATACTTGAAAGGGACTTACACTCAGGGAATATGGATGGGAAAGAATGGAAACACTGAAGTAGTTGGCTATTGTGATGCTGATTGGGCTGGGGATAGGAAAGACAGAAGATCAACTACTGGTTATTGCACCTTCATAGGTGGTAATCTTGTCACTTGGAAGACCAAGAAGCAGAAAGTAGTATCCTGTTCAAGTGCTGAAGCTGAATATAGGGCTATGAGGAAGTTAACTACCGAGTGTATATGGCTAAAGGCTCTTCTCAAAGACTTCAGCATTGAAAGCAGCACACCTATCACAATGCATTGTGATAATCAGGCAGCCATTCATATTGCATCCAATTCAGTCTTCCATGAACGAACCAAGCATATTGAGGTGGACTGCCACAAAGTTAGAGAGGCTGTGGAGAAAGGAATCATACTTCCATGCTATACAAGAAGTTCTGATCAATTGGCTGATATCTTCACCAAGGCGGCAAGTTTGAAGGTTTGTGAGTTCATTCATACTAAGCTTGGACTCACAACTCTACCATTCCAGTAACTTCCCTATCATGAAGGATTCATACTCTTTTTCCCTTAGAATGTTTTTCTCCCACTGGGTTTTGCATTCTAAGGTTTTTAATGAGGTGAATCCTCTTGATGTCCAAGTTTTAATCATTCACCAATGATGTAAAACTTGAGGGGGAGTGTTGGAATGAGTAAGCAATTCACCAAGGGAAGGAGTGTTAACGGCTAGTAATGAATCTTCTAGAAGGATTGGTGACTCACCTCTGCCAGCACAAAAGGGGAAAGAGGCGCCAGCACTAAAGAGGAAGCTCACACTCTTACCTAAAGTAGTCGCTTCTAGGTTATCTATTTCTGTATAAAAGGATCATTAAGGTCTCTCTTTGTATTCAAGAAATCCTATTCTAATAATATGTGTTCACTCAATCTCTCGCCTAAACTCTCTCCATTCTTCCTAAACTTCTAAAACTTTCAGGAAGATGGGTATAAAACCGCAAGTCAGGGGGAGCTTGAAGAACCTTATGAAGATCCAAAGCTATATAGGAGGCTAGTAGGTAAACTTATCTATCTTACTCTTACTAGACCTAACATTTGTTTTGCAGTGAACCAGGTGAGTCAGCAAATGCAAGAACCCACGGTCTATCATTGGCAAATGATGGAAAGGATTCTCAGATACTTGAAAGGCACTTATGATCATGGAATCTGGATGGGCTGCAATAAAAACACAGATATAGTAGGGTATTGTGATGCAGATTGGGCTGGTGATAGGAATGATAGAAGATCAACAACAGGTTATTGTACTTTTATGGGAGGAAATCTGGTGACTTGGAAGACCAAGAAACAGAAGGTGGTCTCATGTTCCAGTGCTGAAGCTGAGTACAGGGCCATGAAGAAACTCACAAATGAACTAATCTGGATCAAGGCAGTTCTTAAGGATTTGCAAATTGAAGATTCAAGACCTATCACTATGCATTGTGATAATCAGGCAGCCATTCATATAGCTTCCAATTCAGTGTTTCATGAGAGGACCAAACACATAAAAGTAGATTGTCACAAAGTGAGACAGGCGATTGAACAAGGGATCATATTGCCCTGTTACACAAAGAGTTCAGATCAGTTAGCAGATGTCTTTACTAAAGCTGCTACTACAAAAGTGTGTGAATCCATACTCCCAAGACTTGGAATGACAAGCATTGCTGGGTGATTCTCCTTAACTATAGAAACCATACTCTTTTTCCCTCAAAGTTGTTTTTGTCCCACTTGGGTTTTATACTTTGAGGTTTTTAATGAGGTGGTTTCCTATGGTTTGTTCAAGCTTAATTATTCATCATAGTTAAGCTTGAGGGGGAGTGTTAGATTAGAGAGAAGTTTAGCTTAGAAGAAGTATTAGATCACTTAAGCAAAGTGTTAAGAGTGTTTTGGTAACAGGTTTTGTAAACATATATAAACCTGTGTACATACATTTTTCGAAGTTAAAAAATCATTCTCTCATTCTTAAAACTCTCTTATTCTCTCTTACCCTCTCTAGCATTCGATCTCAATCTTTCATCATTCTTCAATCATCTTCATCATTCTTCAAATCTTACACCAACTACTTCTCCATCTAATACAACTCAAGCGGCTAGTTCTCTTGATCATGAGGGAGGCAATGAAAGTGATGAGCTTGATGAGCTTGAACTTGAACCTACTAACCAAGAAACAAGCTCACACGTACATGATCACGAAGAACATGAGGAATCCGAAACTGAGGCTGAACAACAAGCAGAAGAACAGGCGGCCCAACCAGACACCCAAGTAGTACTTGTTAGAATTTGCAGAATAATAGTTAGAATATGTAGGAGAGTTTCTGGGTTTATATTTAATAAGGGAAGAACAAGAGTGAGAATAATAGAGAGACATTGTGAGACAGAGAGTATGGAAGGAGGATTCTATTTCAATTGATTTATGGTGAGCATACAATGTATTTATAGCCAAAGAATAGAGATAAGACAAAGGCACTTCACCAAATGGTGAAACTGACAGCTTCTAACAGCTAGAAATTCAAATTGGTTAAGCCAACATGTGACTCTTCCTTCCCTCTCCAAACCCACGCCTAGGAGAGCTTCTAGAAGGTGTCTTGGACATTTTTGGGCTTGTTTGGGCTTACTTAATTCAGGCCTTGTGTTGCACATGTGTGGACAGACCCTGGGCTTCACTTCATTATCTCAGCCTAATGCACAAACCTGAACTTCTGATTTGGGCTTGGGCTTCATTAACTTTTTCAGCTTCAAACCTAAGGCTTCATTCCAATACTCCCCCTCAAGTTTAGCCATGAGATGAATGGTTAAGCTTGGAACCATGAAGACCCACCTCATTAAAAACCTTAGAATGGAAAACCCATTGGGACAAAACCATACTAAGGGAAAAAGAGTGTGGACACCATGATTAGGAGAATCATTGGCTGGGAAGGTTGATGAGTCCAAGTTTTGGGAGGATGGACTCACATACCTTGAGACTTGCAGCCTTGGTGAAAATGTCTGCGAGTTGATCTGAGCTTCTTGTGTAGCACGGTAAGATTATGCCTTGTTCCACTACTTGTATGACCTTGTGACAGTCTACTTCAATGTGTTTGGTTCTCTCATGAAACACATTGTTGGATGCTATGTGTATGGCTGCTTGATTGTCGCAATGCATGGTGATTGGTGTTGAGACTTCTATGTTTAGATCCTTGAGAAGGTTCTTGAGCCAAGTGAGTTCAGTGGTCAGCTTTCTCATGGCACGATATTCAGCTTCAGCACTTGAGCAGGAGACCACTTTCTGCTTCTTTGTATTCCAAGTGACTAGATTGCCTCCAATGAATGTGCAATAGCCGGTTGTTGATCTTCTGTCATTTCTGTCTCCTGCCCAATCAGCATCACAATATCCTACAATCTCTGAGCTCCCATTGCATCTCATCCAAATGCCTTGATCATGGGTTCCTTTGAGGTACCTTAAGATCCGGTCCACCATATTCCAGTGGTGCAATTTTGGAGCTTGCATATGTTGGCTGACCTGATTCACAGCAAAACACAAGTCAGGTCTAGTAATGGTTAGATAGATTAACTTACCAACCATCTTCCTATAGAGTTTGGTTTCTTCAAACGGTTCATCTCCAAGCTCCCCCTCACGTTCCACCTTATAGCCTTCCTCTAGGGGAGTCTTTGCTGGTTTGGCTTCTAACTTTCCTGCATCAGTTAGAAGATCAAGTGTGTACTTCTTTTGTGAAAAGAAGAGGCCTTCTTTTGTTCGGCATACTTCTATCCCTAGGAAGTACTTAAGTTTACCTAAGTCTTTAATATCAAAAACAGACTTAAGATAATCTTTAGTAGATTGAATTCTTACCTTGTCATTCCCTGAGATGATTATATCATCTACATAAATGAGAATGACTACCATACCTGATTGGCTTTGGAGTGTGAAGAGAGTGTGATCAGCTTCAGACTTCCTATAGCCTCTATCTCTCAGTGTCATACTCAACTTGTGGTACCAAGCTCTTGGTGATTGTTTAAGTCCATAGATAGCTTTTCTTAGCCTTAGAACCTTTCCTGGAGTTACTGTGTCTTCAAGACCAGGTGGAGGTGTCATATAGACTTCATCCTCTAATTCTCCTTGTAGGAAAGCATTCTTGACATCCATCTGCCATAACTCCCATTCAAGGTTAGTAGCAAGAGATAGAAGAACTCTTACAGTGTGTAGTTTGGCTACTGGTGCAAATGTATCATGGTAGTCTTCTCCATAGGTCTGAGTGAACCCTCTTGCTACCAATCTAGCCTTGTATCGTTCTATCTCTCCATTGCTTTTGTATTTGATGGTGAAGATCCATCTTGAGCTCACTGTCCTCTTGTCCTTAGGTAGATCAGCTTCATCCCAAGTGTGATTGATCTCCATGGCCTTACATTCAGCCTTAACTGCTTCTCTCCACACCTTATGCTCCTTAGCTTCCTCATAGTCTCTTGGAACCTGCCCTTGATCTAGAGCTGTTGTAAAGGCTTGGTGTTCTGAAGGAACATGAGCTAGAGAGCAAATCACTTGTGTTGGATGGGCTACTGCTTGTGCATTGTAGTAGACTCTGGTATTGATCCAATTTGAGGCTGGTTTCTTCTCCCTTTGGCTTCTCCTTAGCACCACTTGTTCTTCTTGATATTCTTCTTCCTCAGTCTGAACTTCTGGCGCATATTCTTCTTGATTATGGACACTAGAGCTTGCATCTTGGTCGTGTGATTCAGATGCAATCTCTTGTTCATCCTCTGTGCCCCCCTCATGATCAAGAGGAATAGCCGGGGCAACATCAAAAGGAGGAGGAGGAGGAGAAGTGGCTGGTGATGGAGAAGCAGCTGGTGCATTAGGGAATGAATTCCTAGGTTCTCCATAAGATGTTTAAGATTGGTAGCTCGGTCTGATGGAGATTGGGAGAGATCTTTAAGATCATCCCAATTCTTATCTTCATAGAACCCCTTTGCTTCTACAAACTTCACATCTCGTGAGACTATCACCTTTCTAGTCTCTGGATTGTAGCACTTGTATCCCTTTTGGGTAGTGGAATACCCTATAAACATGGCTTTCACACTTCTTGCTTCTAACTTATTCCTTTGTTCTCCTGGAATAAGAACATAACAAACACACCCAAAGACACGTAAGTGTGAAATGTTGGAATGAGTAAGCAATTCACCAAGGGAAGGAGTGTTAACGGCTAGTAATGAATCTTCTAGAAGGATTGGTGACTCACCTCTGCCAGCACAAAAGGGGAAAGAGGCGCCAGCACTAAAGAGGAAGCTCACACTCTTACCTAAAGTAGTCGCTTCTAGGTTATCTATTTCTGTATAAAAGGATCATTAAGGTCTCTCTTTGTATTCAAGAAATCCTATTCTAATAATATGTGTTCACTCAATCTCTCGCCTAAACTCTCTCCATTCTTCATAAACTTCTAAAACTTTCATGGTATCAGAGCAAATGCTCACAAATCTTCCCTGAATCATTCATAAACTCTTATTTCCTCTAGGTTATCAATCCGCAAATCTTTTCTTCTCTGGTTCTTAAAGCACTTAATCTATGGTAAACATGTTCTAGCCTATCCTCTCTGAGATCTAAGATCCTCAGAACCATTGGTGATGAGTTGAGGAAGACTAGATGTGGGTATCATGCGGATTATAGTAGTCTTTACTTGGACCAGTTCTTGCTCTTTCTCTCGCGGCCATTGATGTACGGACCATAGCTCCTATTCCACAAGTTTGAAACTTGTTTCTACTCAAAAGAAGAACTAAAAGGCTACTTAAAGCTTCAAGGTTCAAAATACTTTCAAAAGGAGCCATCTTTCAACCTCCTTCACTGAGCCGTATTCATCTTCCTCATTGGGCTGTTGAAACCCAGAATCCGTACACCTTTCTAATCTCTTCAAAGGCAGCTCCTCTTGTCTCCTTTCTCATCAAACCCTTCCTTCCTGCATCCGGTGAAGTCATTTAAGACCAAAAGAAGACATTTTGCTTCATGATTCAAGTCTGAGGGTCTTGTATCTGTCCGTACAAGTTCAAGGGTTTTACAGCTGAAGTTCCAGACTAAGTAAAGGAGGCTCTTTTCGTCCCATTTTTAAGTCTTCTTGCCAGAGCCAACCATCAATCTACTCAAACAACAGTGATCTTTGCCTTACCGTGAAGACCAAGCTTTATCCACCATTGTTGTACGGACCTAAAACCTTCCTCATGGAGAACACTCGCCAAATAGCCGTTCCAGTGATCCTTAAAGGCTTAAACTATGTCTTATGGTCTCGCATGATAAAGACTGCTCTTGGAGGCCGGGGTTTGGGAGATCATCTCCTATTCAATGAAGCACCTCCTAGCCTAATCCAGAATGAAGATGGTGATGAAATGGTCATCACGGATGAGCGAAAGTGGCACCAGGAGGACCTATATGTCCTATCCGTTCTGCAAAACTCCTTAGATGGTCCTATCCTGGAGTCCTACTCACACTGTGAAACATCAATGGAACTATGGACTATTCTCAAGAAGGTCTATGGCAACACCTCCAACCTTAGCAGGATCTTTCAAGTCAAGCAGGCCATCAACAATCTAAGTCAAGAAGATCCAGACTTCACCTCCTTGTTTGGGAAGTTCAGTTCCTTATGGGCAGAATTAGATATGCTCCGACCTGTGTCCTTTGATCCTGAAGTCATTAAGGAAAGGCGGGAACAAGATAAAGTCTTTAGCCTTGTCATGATTCTCAGTCCCACATACAACGATCTCATTAAACACATCTTGAGGGCAGATAAACTCCCTTCCCTTGAAGATGTATGCTCTCAAATACAGAAGGAATCCGGATCAAATGGATTGTTTGGAAGAAAAGGTGACCTTCTCACGGCTCACAAAAGCACATACAAGACTGAAGAAGAACCCATCTCAGCAAATAAAGGATTTTACAAACCGGAAGACAAGAAGAGCATAATGTGTGATCATTGTAAACGGAAAGGACATTCCAGAGATAAGTGTTGGATTCTTCATCCACATCTCAAGCCAAACAAGTGGAAGGAAGTTCCTAGAGCTCATTTCACTCAGGAAAATGGATACTATCCCAAGAAGAACCTCCCATACCAAATCGCTCACGGCCCAGCTAGCTCTAATCAACAAACCAGCCCCTCAAGTTCATCATGCATTGGAAGTTCTCAAACTCATCCAGCTCATATGGTGCCATACCAACCAATGCAGTCAGAGTATGTCAGGAAATCCGATCTTGAAGCCCTCATCAAAGCATTCAAAGACAACTCTGGTAATGCAATTGTTGGTAGATCATTACATGCCTCATTTAATGCTTTCACTAAGACTAAACCATTAATTGTAGATTCAGGGGCATCTCACCATATGATCAGTGATATGAATTTGATTAAGAACATTGAACCGGCTGTAGGGAATGTCTTGATAGCAAATGGAACAAATGTGCCAATAGAAGGAATAGGTGATCTTAGATTATTCAATAAGGAATCTAGAGCCTTTTATATGCCCTCATTCACTTCTAACCTTCTATCTGTCAAGAGAGCTACAACCGATTTAAACTGTCATGCTATCTTTGGGCCTAATGACTTTGTGTTTCAGGATATTGAAACTAAGGAGATTCTTGGACAAGGTGTTACCAGAAATGATCTATATATGCTTGAAGACTTATCTCCTAGTTCTCCTAGTCGTTTAGCTTCCTGTTTTTCAAATTTCAATAATTCTAAGATGAATGGTGATTTGTGGCTTGCTAGGCTTGGTCATCCTCATCTTAAAGTACTAGAGTTAATGTTCCCTAGGATGTCTTTCAATAATGAATTATGTGAAGCTTGTATCCTTGGAAAACACTGTAGGTCTGTTTTTCCTAAATCTCAAACAATGTATGAAAACTGCTTTGATCTTGTTCACTCTGATGTTTGGACTGCCCCATGTGTCTCTAGAGACAATCACAAGTATTTTGTTAGTTTCATAGATGAGAAATCAAAATACACTTGGGTTACCTTAATGCCATCTAAGGGTAGAGTTCTTGAAGCGTTTATGAGTTTTAACAAGTATGTGACTAACCAATATGATGCTAAAGTTAAATGTCTAAGATCAGATAATGGTGGGGAGTATACTAGCCAGGCCTTTAAACACTATCTCAACAAACATGGAATTGAGCACCAGACAAGTTGTCCCTATACCCCTCAGCAGAATGGAGTTGCTGAGAGGAAAAACAGACACTTAATGGAGGTGACTAGAGCCATGATGTTTCATAGGAAGGTTCCTAAACAGTTTTGGGGTGATGCCCTAGTTACGGCTTGCTACTTAATCAACAGACTTCCGACCAAAATCCTTCATGACATTTCACCGTTTGAGGTACTTACTAAAACCAAACCTCATCTTGATCATATTAGAGTGTTTGGATGTGTTTGCTATGTGTTGATCCCAGGGGAACAGAGGAACAAGTTAGAGGCTAGGAGCACAAAGGCCATGTTTCTTGGATATTCAACCACACAGAAAGGGTACAAGTGCTACAATACTGATACCAACCGTGTTCTTATCTCCCGGGATGTTAAGTTTCTTGAAGACAAAAGCTATTTCTCGGATGGTACGTGGGAGTCTATCAAAAACATATCTTCTCAATCGCCCAACCAGGCTGAGAATTTAAAGAAGATCTTAGAGAACCTGGGTATATCCTCTTTTGGTCCAGACACTCATCAGCATTCGCAGCATCATCCTCTTCATCCTGAGGGGGGACAACAAGACTATGGTCATGATGAGGAGGATGAAGATTCAGCTACTAATTCAAACAACATCCAAAGAAGAGAATCTGAACCTGAGTCACAAACCGGTCCAAGTAACTCTGAAGGAAACTCAGAAGCTGAAGTTGGTTCGAGTTCTGGAAATACCAATGATCAACATCAACACTCGCATGAAGTACCAGCATCATTAGAACTCCGGAGAAGCACTAGACAACGATTTCCTCCAGCAAACTGGAAGAACACGAGAGTTTACTACAATAGTAATGCAGTGGCTCATCCTACTCAAGCGGTTTGCAACATGGTCCATATTCCACAACAACATCTGGCTTTCACAGGCAGTCTAGATCAAGAGTTAGTTCCCAAGACTTATGATGAAGCTAAGGAGCTAAAAGTCTGGAGAGATGCCGTGGGAGCAGAAAGAACTGCAATGGAGAAAAATCATACATGGGATGAAGCAGACTTACCAAAAGGAAAGAAGGCAGTGAGCTCTAGATGGATTTTCACCATCAAATACAAAAGTAATGGGGAGATTGAGAGATATAAGGCCAGACTGGTAGCAAGAGGATTCACCCAGACCTATGGAGAAGATTACAGAGACACATTTGCTCCAGTAGCAAAAATGCATACAATCAGAGTTGTATTGTCTCTTGCTGCAAACTTAGACTGGGAACTATGGCAGATGGATGTCAAAAACGCATTCCTTCAAGGAGAATTAGAAGAAGAAGTCTACATGACCCCTCCACCTGGATTAGAAGATTCAGTTGCACCAGGGAAAGTCCTTAGATTAAGAAAGGCAATCTATGGCCTTAAACAGTCACCTAGGGCCTGGTATCACAAGTTGAACGTCACTCTAAGAGACAGAGGTTTCAGGAGATCAGAATCCGATCATACCTTGTTCACCTTACATAGCCAAGAAGGTATAGTTGTCATTCTCATTTATGTGGATGATATTATCATCTCTGGGAATGACAAGGTAGGAATTTCTGCTACAAAAGAATATCTTAAAGCTATGTTTGACATTAAAGATCTTGGTGAACTCAAATATTTCTTGGGTATTGAAGTCTGCAGGTTTAAAGATGGGTTGTTTATATCTCAGAGGAAATACATTGTAGACTTACTAACTAATGCAGGAATGATGGATTCAAAAGCAGCAAGAACGCCCTTAGAAGATGGTTACAAGGCTAAAACTGAGGGGGAGCAAGATGAAGAGACATTTGAGGATCCGAAGCTATACAGGAAACTTGTTGGTAAGCTCATATATCTGACAATTACAAGACCTGACTTGTGCTTTGCTGTGAATCAGGTAAGTCAGTATATGAAAGCCCCTGGGAAGAATCATTGGATGATGATACAACGCATTCTGAGATACTTGAAAGGGACTTACACTCAGGGAATATGGATGGGAAAGAATGGAAACACTGAAGTAGTTGGCTATTGTGATGCTGATTGGGCTGGGGATAGGAAAGACAGAAGATCAACTACTGGTTATTGCACCTTCATAGGTGGTAATCTTGTCACTTGGAAGACCAAGAAGCAGAAAGTAGTATCCTGTTCAAGTGCTGAAGCTGAATATAGGGCTATGAGGAAGTTAACTACCGAGTGTATATGGCTAAAGGCTCTTCTCAAAGACTTCAGCATTGAAAGCAGCACACCTATCACAATGCATTGTGATAATCAGGCAGCCATTCATATTGCATCCAATTCAGTCTTCCATGAACGAACCAAGCATATTGAGGTGGACTGCCACAAAGTTAGAGAGGCTGTGGAGAAAGGAATCATACTTCCATGCTATACAAGAAGTTCTGATCAATTGGCTGATATCTTCACCAAGGCGGCAAGTTTGAAGGTTTGTGAGTTCATTCATACTAAGCTTGGACTCACAACTCTACCATTCCAATAACTTCCCTATCATGAAGGATTCATACTCTTTTTCCCTTAGAATGTTTTTCTCCCACTGGGTTTTGCATTCTAAGGTTTTTAATGAGGTGAATCCTCTTGATGTCCAAGTTTTAATCATTCACCAATGATGTAAAACTTGAGGGGGAGTGTTGGAATGAGTAAGCAATTCACCAAGGGAAGGAGTGTTAACGGCTAGTAATGAATCTTCTAGAAGGATTGGTGACTCACCTCTGCCAGCACAAAAGGGGAAAGAGGCGCCAGCACTAAAGAGGAAGCTCACACTCTTACCTAAAGTAGTCGCTTCTAGGTTATCTATTTCTGTATAAAAGGATCATTAAGGTCTCTCTTTGTATTCAAGAAATCCTATTCTAATAATATGTGTTCACTCAATCTCTCGCCTAAACTCTCTCCATTCTTCCTAAACTTCTAAAACTTTCATGAAATAGATGCTTTACTCTTATTAAGTACCTCAAATGGGGATAAATCCTCCAAGATTTTTGTGGGGAGTCTATTGATGAGGTAGCAAGCGGTAACAAGTGCATCTCCCCAAAACTTCTTTGGGACATTGCTTTGGAACATGATAGACCGTGCCACTTCCATGAGATGTCTGTTTTTTCTTTCAGCCACTCCATTTTGTTGGGGCGTGTAAGGACAACTTGTTTGATGGATGATTTCATGTTTATCTAAGTGATGTTTGAATGCTAGACTTGTATATTCCCCTCCATTATCTGATCTAAAAATTTTGATCTTGGCATTATAATGGTTAGTCACATACATTTGAAAATTAGTGAAGGCTTCTAGGACTCTATCTTTTGTTGGCAATAGTGTTACCCAAGTATATTTCGATTTTTGGTCTATGAATGTAACAAAGTATTTATGGTTGTCTCTAGATGTGCATGGTGAAGTCCAAACATCAGATTGAATGAGATCAAAGCAATTTTCATATATAGTTGTAGACTTAGGAAACACTGATTTACAATGTTTACCTAGTATACAAGCTTCACATTCATCATTTTTAAAAGACATACTTGGCAACAATAGTTCTAAAGCTCTAGAGTGAGGATGTCCTAATCTAGAATGCCAAATAGCACTATTAGCCTTATTCAAAACAGAGTTGAAAGCAATAGATAAAGAGAAATCTGGTTGTGTGTCTTCAAGCACATACAAGTCATCCTTGGACACTCCCTTTCCAAACACCTTATTAGTCTTAATATCCTGAAAGTAAACATCATTAGGACCAAATATAGCATAGCAATTAAGATCAGAGGTTGTTTTCTTAACACTTAGCAAGTTTGAGGTGAATGTGGGCATATAGAAGGCTGTTGATTCTTTATTAAACAATTTCAGGTTTCCAATTCCTCTTATTGGTATCTTATCACCATTAGCTATTACTACATCTCCTAAAGCCGGTTTTATATTGATAAGTAGATTTTTGTCACTAATCATGTGATAAGAAGCTCCTGAATCTACAATAAGTGGCTTAGTGAGATTTAGAGCTTGAAAAGAGTTACCAGAGGTATTAGCTTCCTTAAGTGCTTTTATCAGTGCATCAAGGTCTGATTTTCTAACGAATTCTTGTTGAAATGTTGCAAGGGTTTTCCCTTCTTCATTGGTTGGCGTGGATGAGCTAGTGCTAGCCTTGGCTCTTGCCTCATGAGTTGCCTCTTGGGAGAGATTGGCCCTTGGTTGGTTTACCCATTTTGGCTTTAAGTGTGGATGGAGAATCCAACACTTGTCCTTAGTGTGGCCTTCTTTCTTGCAATAATCACAGAATCCTCTTCTTTCCCCACGGTTCAAGCCTCCTTTCTGGTAGGTGTTTGCCTTGTTGGCTGTGATGAGCTCTGCTTTGCCTCCAAAGAGGCCTAATGATCCTTGTTCCTTCTGAATCTTATTGCATACTTCTTCAAGACTTGGAAGAGTGTCTGACCTTAAGATGTGCTTGATAAGATCATTGTAAGTTGGATTTAGAGTCAAGAGGAGTCCAAAGACCTTATCTTGCTCACGTCTTTCATTTAGCACCTTGGGATCCATGGTGCTTGGTCTAAGCATTTCAAGTTCAGCCCACAATGATCTGAACTTGCCAAAGTGTTGAGTGAACTCCATGTTTTCTTGAGTTAACTCATTAATGGCCTTCTTTACTTCAAAGACACGACTGAGATTGGAAGTGTTGCCATAAACATTTTGAAGTGTCTCCCATAACTCCTTGGCTGTCTCACAATAAGAATAAGCTTCAAGGAGAGATGCTTCAAGGGAGTTTTGGATCACGGATAGCACCAGTTGGTCATCTTGAAACCACCGGTCTTTATTCATCATGGCGACTTCTTGGCCACCTTCTTCAGTCATGGCAATGGAAGTTTCACTCTTGAGGATGTGGCTCCATAAGCCACCGCTACACAACACCGTCTTGGTGGTTCTAGCCCATAAAAGGTAGTTGACCCCTTTCAGTGTCACTGGAACAACCACTCTTGAGCTTTCCATGGTGTTTACACACGTTTTTGTTTGAATTTGAGCTAGGGACCGTTGGGTATAGCTATTAACCACTGGATGAAAGCAAATGGTAAGGGTTTTGAGAAAGTGGTTTGTTTGGAAAGAGAGTTGAGTAGCTGAATTGAGGAATAAAGTGAGTAATTCTCAAGAAATAACCTATCCTAACCTCTCACAACTCAGCACCACTTGGTTTTGAGGATTGATTAATCTTAGAGTGAGTAGATTAGAAAAAGTAATTGCAAGAGTAGATTGAGAAAGTGGTTTTTTTGGGAAGAGAGTTGAGTAATTCTCAAGAAATAACATATTCTAACCTCTCACAACTCAGTACCACATGGTTTTGAGGATTAATTAATCTCAGAGTGAGTAGATTAGAACAAGTTATTGCAAGAGTAAACAGAGAATTTGCTTGATCCAAAACCAAGCTCTGATACCATGTTAGAATTTGCAGAATAATAGTTAGAATAGGTAGGAGAGTTTCTGGGTTTATATTTGATAAGTGAAGAACAAGAGTGAGAATAATAGAGAGAGATTGTGAGACAGAGAGTATGGAAGGAGGATTCTATTTCCTTGATTGATTTATGGTGAGCATACAATGTATTTATAGCCAAAGAATAGAGATAAGACAAAGGCACTTCACCAAATGGTGAAAGTGACAGCTCTTAACAGCTAGAAATTCAAATTGGTTAAGCCAACATGTGACTCTTCCTTCCCTCTCCAAACCCACGCCTAGGAGAGCTTCTAGAAGGTGTCTTGGACATTTTTGGGCTTGTTTGGGCTTACTTAATTCAGGCCTTGTGTTGCACATGTGTGGACAGACCCTGGGCTTCACTTCATTATCTCAGCCTAATGCACAGACCTTGAACTTCTGATTTGGGCTTGGGCTTCATTAACTTTTTCAGCTTCAAGCCTAAGGCTTCATTCCAATAGTACTAAGGAGAAGCCAAAGGGAAAGGCGACCAGCTTCAAATTGGATCAACACCAGAGTATATTACAATGCCCAAGCAGTAGCTCACCCAACTCAAGTTGTTTGCTCCCTAGCTCATGTTCCCTTAGAACATCAAGCATTTGCAGCAGTCCTCAACCAAGACCATATACCAAAAAACTATGAGGAAGCAAAGGAGCTTAAAGTGTGGAGAGATGCAGTTAAGGCTGAATGCAATGCCATGGACATCAATCACACTTGGGATGAGGCCGATTTACCTAAGGATAAGAGGACAGTGAGCTCCAGATGGATCTTTACCATTAAATACAAAAGCAATGGAGAGATAGAAAGATACAAGGTAAGACTAGTTGCAAGAGGTTTCACTCAGACCTATGGAGAAGACTACAATGACACCTTTGCACCAGTAGCCAAATTACACACTGTAAGGGTTCTTCTCTCTTTAGCTACTAACCTTGATTGGGAGTTGTGGCAGATGGATGTCAAGAATGCCTTCCTACAAGGAGAACTAGAAGATGAAGTGTATATGACACCTCCACCAGGCCTTGAAGATAGGGTGACTCCAGGAAAGGTTCTAAGGCTGAGAAAAGCTATCTATGGCCTCAAACAGTCACCAAGAGCTTGGTACCATAAGCTAAGTATCACACTTAGAGATAGGGGCTTTAGAAAGTCTGAGGCAGATCATAACCTCTTCACACTCCAAAGTCAAACAGGTATTGTAGTCATTCTCATCTATGTAGATGATATAATCATCTCAGGGAATGACAAGGTAGGAATTCAATCCACTAAGGTTTATCTTAAATCTATGTTTGATATAAAAGACTTGGGTGAACTAAAGTACTTCCTAGGGATAGAAGTATGCCGAACACAAGAAAGCCTCTTCTTATCACAAAGGAAGTACACACTTGATCTTCTAGTTGATGCAGGAAGATTAGAAGCTAAACCAGCGAAGACTCCCCTAGAAGAAGGGTACAAGGTGGAACGTGAGGGGGAGCTTGGAGATGAGATGTTTGGAGATACCAAACTCTATAGGAAGATGGTTGGTAAGCTAATTTATCTAACCATTACTAGACCTGACTTGTGCTATGCTGTGAATCAGGTCAGTCAACATATGCAAGCCCCAAAGGTGCATCACTGGAACATGGTGGACCGGATCTTAAGATACCTGAAAGGGACACATGACCAAGGCATCTGGATGGGGCGCAACGGAAGCTCTGAAATCGTGGGCTATTGTGATGCTGATTGGGCTGGAGACAGGAATGATAGGAGATCAACTACCGGTTATTGCACATTCATTGGAGCTGAAGCTGAGTACCGAGCCATGAGGAAGCTCACCACAGAACTTACCTGGCTCAAGAATCTTCTCAAGGATCTAAACATAGAAGTCACAACACCAATCACCATGCATTGTGACAACCAAGCTGCCATACATATAGCATCCAACAATATATTTCATGAGAGAACCAAGCACATTGAAGTAGACTGCCACAAAGTAAGACAAATAGTGGAGCAAGGAGTTGTCCTACCATGTTACACAAGGAGCTCGGATCAACTTGCAGATATATTCACCAAATCCGCAAGTTAAAGGTATGTGAGTCCATATTTCCAAAACTTGGGCTCATAAACCTTCCCAACAAGGGAATCCCCTAGCCAAAAGATCCATACTCTTTTTCCCTTAAGATGTTTTTGTCCCAAAGGGTTTTGCATCTTAAGGTTTTTAATGAGGTGAGTATTTATGGTTCCAAGCTTAACCATTCATCATAGTTGAGCTTGAGGGGGAGTATTAATCTACACACGACAGCAAGCCCAACTATAAGACTTCTAGAAGAAAGATACAAGCGCTGGGAGAAGTTAATGGTCTGGGATGTCGATTGCTCAAGTGAGGAAAGGAAGTTAATGACCTTGGATGTCGACTACTCAAGTAAGGAAAGGAACTTAATGGCCTGGATGTCGATTACTCAAGGTTGGAAAGGAAGTTAATTACTTCCCCTTTGAGAGTTATGTAGAAAAGGAGTGTTTAATGACTCTTAGAAAAAGAGAAGGTCTATACTTAGGATTTACTTTCGAATAATAAGTGTAAGGCTATGGCCATGTTACTATTAATCTACACACGACAGCAAGCCCAACTATAAGACTTCTAGAAGAAAGATACAGGCAGCTGGGAGAAGTTAATGGTCTGTGATGTCGATTACTCAAGTGAGGAAAGGAAGTTAATGACCTTGGATGTCGACTACTCAAGTAAGGAAAGGAAGTTAATGGTCTGGATGTCGATTACTCAAGGTTGGAAAGGAAGTTAATTACTTCCCCTTTGAGAGTTAGGCAACAAATAGTTTATGGAAAGTAAATATGTGAGCCTAATTAATGTAATTAATGTATTTATTGTAACTTAGGCTATAAATACTCTAACCTATGTAACTAATCTGTCAAGGAAATATAATCCTCCTTCTCTAATTCTCTCATACCAGCCGCCAGCTCTCTCTCTCTCATTTGTCACGAAATCTCTTCCTCTTAGTCTTCCATACTTTTGTTCTTCATCTTATTCAGAAAACTCTCTCTAATCTTCTCTTATATTCCGCATATTCTTACATGGTATCAGAGCCTTGGCTCTTATATTCTCAAAATCTCTGTACGCTCTTGAAATAAATCCTCCTAATCTCCTCACTCTGAGATTGAACAATCCTCAAATCCTTGTGGTGCTGAGTTGTGAGAGGTTAGGATTATTTATTTCTTGAAAACACTTCATCCTACTCTTTCATCACCTAAATCGTTTGTAATCATCATGGAAGGCACAAGAGTTGTTGTTCCAGTAACTTTGAAAGGGGTTAATTACCTCCTCTGGGCTAGAACCACCAAGACAGTGCTATGTAGCCGTGGCTTATGGAGTCACATCCTTAGGAGTGAAGCACCTAATGCCACGGTTGAAGGAACTGGTCAGGAAGTGGCTATCACCAATGAAGACAGGTGGTTTCAAGAAGACCAACTAGTCCTATCTGTGATTCAAAACTCACTTGAATCAACTATCCTTGAAGCATACTCCTACTGTGAGACAGCCAAAGAGCTGTGGGAGACTCTTCAAAATGTCTATGGCAACACCTCCAATCTCAGCCGTGTGTTTGAAGTTAAGAAAGCCATCAATGAGTTAACTCAAGAAGACATGGAGTTTACTCAACATTTTGGAAAATTCAGATCCTTATGGGCTGAACTTGAAATGCTTAGACCAAGCACAGTGGATCCCATGGTTCTGAATGAGAGGCGTGAGCAAGATAAAGTCTTTGGACTTCTCTTGACTTTAAATTCCTCCTACAATGATCTCATCAAACACCTCCTAAGGTCAGACACCCTTCCAAGCCTTGAAGAAGTGTGCAATAAGATTCAGAAGGAACAAGGTTCACTTGGTCTCTTTGGAGGCAAAGGAGAACTCATCTCAGCCAACAAAGCAGCTGTGTACCATAAGGGAGGCTTAAATCGTGGAGAAAGGAGGGCATACTGTGACCACTGCAAGAAGGAAGGGCATACCAAGGACAAGTGCTGGATCCTCCATCCACACTTAAAGCCAAAAATGGGAAACCAACCAAGAGCCAACCTCACTCAAGAAGTAACTCTTGAACAAAGGAACAAGGCAAGCCCAAGCTCATTCACGCCAATCACTGAGGGAGATGGGAAAGCACTTGCAACATTCCAACAAGAGTTTGTGAGGAAATCCGACCTTGATGCACTGGTCAAGGCACTCAAAGAATCAAACCTCTCTGGTAACTCATTCCAAGCTTTAAATACCTCTAAACCACTTATTGTAGACTCAGGAGCCTCTCATCATATGATTAGTGATAAGAATCTAATGAGCAATATAGAACCAGCTTTAGGAGATGTATTAATAGCTAATGGAGATAAGATACCAATTAGGGGAATTGGGAACCTTAAATTGTTTGATAAAGAATCAACTGCCTTCTATATGCCTACATTTACCTCTAACTTACTAAGTGTTAAGAAGACAACCTCTGATCTTAATTGCTATGCAATCTTTGGTCCTAATGATGTTTATTTTCAGGATATTAAGACCAATAAAGTTCTTGGAAAAGGAGTGTCCAAGAATGATTTGTATGTACTTGAAGACATACAACCAGACTCAACTCTATCTATTGCTTTTAATTCTATTTTGAATAAGGCTAATAGTGCTATTTGGCATTCTAGACTAGGACATCCCCATTCTAGGGCCTTAGAACTATTGTTGCCAAGCATGTCTTTTAAAAATAATGAATGTGAAGCTTGTATACTTGGAAAACATTGTAGATCAGTGTTTCCCAAGTCCTCAACTATTTATGAAAATTGTTTTGATCTTATTCACTCTGATGTTTGGACTTCACCATGCATGTCTAGGGATAATCATAAGTACTTTGTCACATTTATAGATCAAAAATCAAAATATACTTGGATAACTCTCTTACCAACAAAAGATAGGGTCCTAGATGCATTTACTAAGTTTCAAGCATATGTGACTAACCATTACAATGCCAAGATCAAAATCTTTAGATCAGATAATGGAGGAGAATACACAAGTCTAGCATTCAAGCAATACTTGGACAAACATGGAATCATCCACCAAACTAGTTGTCCATACACACCACAACAGAATGGAGTGGCTGAAAGGAAGAACCGGCATCTCATGGAGGTGGCGAGATCCATCATGTTCCAAAGCAATGTTCCAAAGAAATTTTGGGGAGATGCCCTTGTCACAGCTTGCTATCTCATCAATCGCCTACCAACCAAAGTCTTAGAGGACTTAACTCCATTTGAGGTACTCAACAAAAGTAAACCATCTATCTCACACTTACGAGTCTTTGGGTGTGTGTGTTATGTACTTGTTCCAGGAGAACAAAGAAATAAATTGGAAGCCAGGAGTATTAAAGCCATGTTCATTGGCTATTCAACTACTCAAAAGGGATATAAATGCTACAATCCAGAGACAAGAAAGGTTCTTGTATCTAGGGATGTGAAGTTTGTAGAATCCAAAGGATTCTATGAAGAAAAGAATTGGGATGAACTCAAAGACCTCTCCCAATCCACATCTGACCGGGCCACCAACCTCAGACACCTTATGGAGAATCTTGGGATAACATTACCAGATGCACCAAAATCAACTCACCAAGAATCGCCAACTACTTCTCCATCTAATACAACTCAAGCGGCTAGTTCTCTTGATCATGAGGGAGGCAATGAAGGTGATGAGCTTGATGAGCTTGAACTTGAACCTACTAACCAAGAAACAAGCTCACACGTACATGATCACGAAGAACATGAGGAATCCGAAACTGAAGCTGAACAACAAGCAGAAGAACAGGCGGCCCAACCAGACACCCAAGTAGTACTAAGGAGAAGCCAAAGGGAAAGGCGACCAGCTTCAAATTGGATCAACACCAGAGTATATTACAATGCCCAAGCAGTAGCTCACCCAACTCAAGCTGTTTGCTCCCTAGCTCATGTTCCCTTAGAACATCAAGCATTTGCAGCAGTCCTCAACCAAGAACATATACCAAGAAACTATGAGGAAGCAAAGGAGCTTAAAGTGTGGAGAGATGCAGTTAAGGCTGAATGCAATGCCATGGACATCAATCACACTTGGGATGAGGCCGATTTACCTAAGGACAAGAGGACAGTGAGCTCCAGATGGATCTTTACCATTAAATACAAAAGCAATGGAGAGATAGAAAGATACAAGGCAAGACTAGTTGCAAGAGATGGATGTCAAGAATGCCTTCCTACAAGGAGAACTAGAAGATGAAGTGTATATGACACCTCCACCAGGCCTTGAAGATACGGTGACTCCAGGAAAGGTTCTAAGGCTGAGAAAAGCTATCTATGGCCTCAAACAGTCACCAAGAGCTTGGTACCATAAGCTAAGTATCACACTTAGAGATAGGGGCTTTAGAAAGTCTGAGGCAGATCATACCCTCTTCACACTCCAAAGTCAAACAGGTATTGTAGTCATTCTCATCTATGTAGATGATATAATCATCACAGGGAATGACAAGGTAGGAATTCAATCCACTAAGGTTTATCTTAAATCTATGTTTGATATAAAAGACTTGGGTGAACTAAAGTACTTCCTAGGGATAGAAGTATGCCGAACACAAGAAGGCCTCTTCTTATCACAAAGGAAGTACACACTTGATCTTCTAGTTGATGCAGGAAGATTAGAAGCTAAACCAGCGAAGACTCCCCTAGAAGAAGGGTACAAGGTGGAACGTGAGGGGGAGCTTGGAGATGAGATGTTTGGAGACACCAAACTCTATAGGAAGATGGTTGGTAAGCTAATTTATCTAACCATTACTAGACCTGACTTGTGCTATGCTGTGAATCAGGTCAGTCAACATATGCAAGCCCCAAAGGTGCATCACTGGAACATGGTGGACCGGATCTTAAGATACCTGAAAGGGACACACGACCAAGGCATCTGGATGGGGCGCAACGGAAGCTCTGAAATCGTGGGCTATTGTGATGCTGATTGGGCTGGAGACAGGAATGATAGGAGATCAACTACCGGTTATTGCACATTCATTGGAGGCAACCTAGTTACTTGGAAAACAAAGAAGCAGAAGGTGGTTTCTTGTTCAAGTGCTGAAGCTGAGTACCGAGCCATGAGGAAGCTCACCACAGAACTTACCTGGCTCAAGAATCTGCTCAAGGATCTAAACATAAAAGTCACAACACCAATCACCATGCATTGTGACAACCAAGCTGCCATACATATAGCATCCAACAATGTATTTCATGAGAGAACCAAGCACATTGAAGTAGACTGCCACAAAGTGAGACAAGTAGTGGAGCAAGGAGTTGTCCTACCATGTTACACAAGGAGCTCGGATCAACTTGCAGATATATTCACCAAATCCGCAAGTTTAAAGGTATGTGAGTCCATATTTCCAAAACTTGGGCTCATAAACCTTTCCAACCAGGGAATCCCCTAGCCAAAAGATCCATACTCTTTTTCCCTTAAGATGTTTTTGTCCCAAAGGGTTTTGCATCTTAAGGTTTTTAATGAGGTGAGTCTTTATGGTTCCAAGCTTAACCATTCATCATGGTTGAGCTTGAGGGGGAGTATTAATCTACACACGACAGCAAGCCCAACTATAAGACTTCTAGAAGAAAGATACAGGCAGCTGGGAGAAGTTAATGGTCTGTGATGTCGATTACTCAAGTGAGGAAAGGAAGTTAATGACCTTGGATGTCGACTACTCAAGTAAGGAAAGGAAGTTAATGGTCTGGATGTCGATTACTCAAGGTTGGAAAGGAAGTTAATTACTTCCCCTTTGAGAGTTAGGCAACAAATAGTTTATGGAAAGTAAATATGTGAGCCTAATTAATGTAATTAGTGTATTTATTGTAACTTAGGCTATAAATACTCTAACCTATGTAACTAATCTGTCAAGGAAATATAATCCTCCTTCTCTAATTCTCTCATACCAGCCGCCAGCTCTCTCTCTCTCATTTGTCACGAAATCTCTTCCTCTTAGTCTTCCATACTTTTGTTCTTCATCTTATTCAGAAAACTCTCTCTAATCTTCTCTTATATTCCGCATATTCTTACAGTTACATCTTATAATCTACTATAAATACCTGATGTACACATTGATTCATTAATGAGAAATATACTTCATTCTTCTCTAACTCTTCTTAATCGAATTCTTTCTCTTTCTCTCTAATGTTCTGCATTCTTCTTCATTCTTATACTAAACTCTGTTGATTCTTTTATAATCTTCAATCACATTCTTAATTCTCACATGGTATCAGAGCAGGTTTTCCTGCAAATTCTTCTTTCTTCATTCGAAATATCCTTGGGTGATTCTTAATCGTTGAATCCAAATCGGTTGCGGGAGTATTCTTGATTCTTCATCACGTTTCTGGTGATTCTGCAAAGGTTTTCCGGCGATTTTCATCTTCAATCTGTGGCTTCTGATCTAATCTTCATCGGAATCTTTGAGTTGACTCGTCGATTGCACGGTTTGCAACATAAATCTCGATCTTGTAGTTTTGGCGCCAAAATCTTGTTTGAATCTGTTCTTCGAAATATCTTCGATTTCGTGGATTGATCTCTCTGGATCTTTGAAACTTGCTGATTGTCTTCAGAAGGAGCCGATCTTCAGTCGTTTGGATCGTCGATTAATTTTTCTGTGATCGGATTTCTGGTTCTGCAAATCGCGAAAGTGTTCTTCGCTTCTCTCTCACGCAAGATACCGATCTTCGAAATTTCTCCAGTTTCTGGTTTATTGATCGGTGAAAAATCAACAGAAAGTGCCGATCATTGATCTAATCTAGCGTCAACATAGATTCTGTGGTTCAATATCTTGAAACGAGCATTGTTCATTGGATTTTCTTTCGATTTCGTCGATCACAAGAAAAGATCGACATATCGATTTGATTTGAGATCGATCTTCAATCCACCGGTGTTTGTTCTCTGCTTCGATCTTTTCTCATCTCCGATCAATCCGGTTTCTACATTCAGTGAAGAAACGAATCTATCATCAAGAGTCTCTGTTTTTTTTTTTGGCGCGAGTTTGTTCTTGGAAGATAAGTTTTTTTTCTGGACTGAGTAATTCGATTCAATTCGAATTCTGTTCTTGATTCTCTGTGATCATCAGTGTGCAAAGTATCAGGTCTGTTCTCGATTCTTCCTGCATATAACCATTAAAGGACTGATACATATAGATGCAAAATAAGTGATTAGGAGAAATCTTTGAAAGTTTATCATCTCGATCTTGCTCCTTGCACCTCAAGCTATTAGTACAGAATCGAATTAGATTGTGATAGTGTGACGTCAGTGGTTTGAAGCGAATTGATCAAGGGTACAAGGTCTTGTATATTGTGTTGCTGCGGCTCTTGTTTGCTCTGTTTGTTCAACACACATTGTCTCTATCAGAAGGTGTGAGGTGATTCACAGGCTGCATCTATGGAATTTCATAAACAAGTCATAATGGCACCAATCATACTCAAAGGAGCAAACTATCTCCTCTGGACTAGAACTATGAAGACGACATTGTGTAGTAGGGGTTTATGGTCACATATTCTTCACAATAATGCACCTAACCATGTCGTAGAAGGAGAGGTTTTGGAGGATCAGGAAGTTCATTCTGAGGAAGAAGGTAAATGGTTCTAGGAGGATCAAATGGTTCTATCCATTTTACAAAATTCTCTTGAAAAGTCTCTGCTAGAAGCCTACTCATACTGTGAAAATGCAAAAGATTTGTGGGATACCCTTCAGAATGTCTATGGGAATACTTCCAATTTAATGAGGATCTTTGAGGTCAAGAAATCACTTAGTGAACTTAGACAGGAGGAGGTGGAATTTACCAAACACTTTGGAACTTATAGAGCTCTTTGGGCAGAGCTAGAAATGTTGAGACCAGCTACTACTGATCCAATGACCCTACATGAGAGAAGGGAGCAAGACAAAGTCTTTGGACTCTTAATGACCTTGAACTCAAGCTATACTGACTTGATTAAACACCTGCTACGAGAAGACAAGTTACCAAGCTTGGATGATGTGTGTGCTAAAGTCCAAAAAGAGCAGGGTTCACAAGGTTTGTTTGGAAGTAAAGGGGATTTGGTTACCGCAAATAAAAGTTTCTTCAGAGGGGATGATAGGCGAGTGTTGGTATGTGCTCACTGTAAGAGGAAAGGTCATAATAAGGACCAGTGTTGGACACTCCATCCACACCTGAAACCGGCTTCCATACCAAGGTGGCGTGACTTCAACAATGGTAACAAGACAACTGGGTTCAAAAACAACTTAACTGGGAAAGGAAATCAAGTGAGTGCTCCTTTTCCTGTCTCACGGCCCATGACTACCATTGAGAATGTACAAAGACCAGGAAAGGAAGTGCAACTTGCCTCTTCATCATCCGGCCAAGACTATGTTACCAAGTCTGATCTAGATGCTATCATCAAAGCCCTCCAAGAGAATTCTGGTAAAATTGTTGGTAAATCACTTCATGCTTCTTATAATGTTCATGCTAGTAATAAGCCTTTAATTGTTGATTCTGGAGCATCCCATCACATGATTAGTGATATAGGGTTGATAAATGACTTAGAACCTGCCCTAGGAAATGTTGTTATTGCAAATGGAACTAAAATTCCAATCAAAGGTATAGGTAATCTAAGATTGTTTGAAAAAGATAGTAAAGCATTTTATATGCCATCTTTTACATCAAATTTGGTTTCTGTGAAAAGAGCTACAACTGACTTAAATTGCAATGTGATTTTTAGTCCTAATGAGTGTTGTTTTCAGGATATTGACACAAAGAAAGTACTTGGCAGAGGCGGTACTAAGGATGATCTTTACGTTTTAAGTGACCTATCTTCTAGTGGAGTATCTTGTTTGTCTAGTAGTAATGAGATGAATGATGGATCATTGTGGCATGCTAGATTAGGCCATCCTCATTTTAAAGCTCTTGAACTCATGTTTCCAAAAATTTCTTTTAATCAAAATGAATGTGAAGCTTGCATCCTTGGTAAACATTGCAAGACAGTTTTTCCTAATTCATCTACTACTTATGATCATTGCTTTGATTTAATTCATTCTGATGTTTGGACAGCTCCTTGTGCTTCTAGAGAACAACAAAAATACTTTGTTACATTCATAGATGAGAAATCTAAATATACATGGATTACTTTACTTCCTTCCAAAGATAGAGTTCTAGAATCTTTCATTAACTTTCATTCTTATGTCACTAACCAATATAATGCAAAGATGAAAGTTTTTAGGACTGATAATGGAGGAGAATATACAAGTAAGGCTTTCAGAGATTATCTTCTCAAATATGGAATTCTTCATCAAACTACTTGCCCATACACACCTGAGCAGAATGGTGTGGCTGAGCGCAAAAACCGGCATCTTATGGAGGTAGCCAGATCTATGATGTTTCATAGGAATGTGCCTAAGAGATTTTGGGGAGATGCAGTGCTTACAGCTTGCTATTTGATTAATAGAACACCAACTAAAGTTCTTCATGACATGTCACCATTTGAGGTATTAAACAACATTAAACCACACCTTGATCATTTAAAAGTGTTTGGTTGTGTGTGTTATGTTTTCATACCAGGGAATAACAGGAACAAGTTGGATGAAAAAAGTACTAAAGCAATCTTTATAGGCTATTCTTCCACTCAAAAAGGTTATAAATGCTATGATCCTGAATTACAAAGGGTATTAGTTTCAAGGGATGTTAAATTTTTGGAAAATAAGTCTTATTATACTGATGGCACTTGGGAAACTATACAAGACATCTCTAAATCTAGTGATGATGCTAATGCTTATCTTAAAAAGTTGTTAGAAAGTTTTGATGTTTCTAGGCAGCCAGCATTAAAGCCGGTCATTGGTCCGGAAGTTTCTCAGGAGGTACCGCAGAGACAGGAGCATACATTAGATTCAAATGTGACTGTCCCTGTTGGCAATGATCATGGTTCTGCAAGGACTGAGCATGGTCAGGTACGAGGTACGCAAAGTTTTGATTGTGAATCATGGCCTGTTCGTGAGGGGGAGCATTTACCTGGCTCATTGTCCACATTGGATCGCGGTCATGTTCGTGAGGGGGAGAGTAGTTCTATGGTTTCCGATCAAGACCATGACCACATCCAAAGTCCACAAGGAATAGAAGCTGAAGATGATCATGAGATAGCTGTTATTGAATCACCTCAAATACTAAGAAGAAGTACAAGGATTAGAAAAGATCCAGCCAACTGGATCAATACTAGGGTTTACTATAATGCTAATGCTGTGGAACATCCTATACAAGCAACTTGCTCTTTTGCTTATTTTCCAGAAGAACACCAGGTATTCATAAGCTCTCTGGACCAAAATCAAATTCCTAACACATATGAGGAAGCTATGGAGCTAAAAGTATGGAGAGATGCTGTTCAAGATGAAAAAGAGGCAATGATAAGAAATCATACTTGGGATGAATCATATCTACCTAAAGGTAAGAAAGCGGTAAGTTCAAAATGGGTTTTCACCATTAAATACAAAAGTAATGGTGAGATTGAAAGGTATAAGGCTAGATTAGTTGCTAGAGGGTTCACTCAAACATATGGTGAAGATTTTGGAGATACATTTGCACCGGTTGCAAAACTCCACACTGTTAGGATTGTTCTTTCTTTAGCCACTAATTTAGAATGGGAGTTGTGGCAGATGGATGTAAAGAATGCCTTTCTTCAAGGAGAATTAGAAGAAGAGGTATACATGAGACCACCTCCTGGATTAGAAGATTTAGTAAATGGTAATAATGTTTTGAGATTAAGAAAGGCCATTTATGGGTTAAAACAATCTCCTAGAGCTTGGTATCATAAACTAAGTATGACTTTGAGGGATAAAGGTTTTAGAAGGTCTGAAGTTGATCACACTCTCTTTACTCTTCCTAGCTGCTCAGGTATTATTGTAGTGTTGGTTTATGTTGATGATATAATTATCACAGGGAGTAATAAGGAAGGTATTCTAGAGACTAAGGCTTATCTTAAATCGAAATTTGATATTAAAGATCTTGGTCTGATGAAATATTTCTTAGGTATAGAAATATGTAGATCTAAAGAGGGTTTGTTTTTGTCCCAAAGGAAATATACTCTTGAATTGTTAAAAGAAACAGGAAAGATGGAAGCAAAATCAGTTTGCACACCTTTGGAAGATGAGTACAAATCCGCTAGTAAGGGGGAGCAGGATGAAGAACTTTATGAAGATCCAAAACTATACAGGAGGCTGGTAGGTAAACTTATATATCTTACTCTAACTAGGCCTGATATTTGTTTTGCAGTGAATCAGGTGAGTCAGCAGATGCAGGAACCTACAGTTTACCATTGGCGAATGTTAGAAAGGATCCTTAGATACTTGAAAGGCACTTATGATCATGGAATTTGGATGAGTTGCAACAAAAGCACAGATATAGTTGGATATTGTGATGCAGATTGGGCTGGGGATAGGAAAGATAGAAGATCAACTACTGGCTATTGCACATTTGTAGGAGGAAACCTTGTGACATGGAAGACTAAGAAACAAAAGGTTGTCTCATGTTCTAGTGCTGAAGCTGAATATAGAGCTATGAAGAAGCTTACCAATGAGTTGATATGGATCAAGGCGGTACTTAGGGATTTACAGATTGAAGACTCAAGCCCTATTACTATGCATTGTGACAACCAGGCTGCCATTCATATTGCATCTAACTCAGTTTTTCATGAGAGGACGAAACATATAGAAGTGGACTGTCATAAGGTTAGGCAAGCAGTGGAACAAGGCATCATATTGCCTTGCTATACAAGGAGTTCAGATCAATTAGCAGATATCTTCACCAAAGCTGCTTCCACAAAGGTCTGTGATTCCATTTATCCAAGACTAGGTCTTACAAGTGTTGCTGGATGATCCCTTTAAGTTATAGAAGTCATACTATTTTTCCCTTTAAGATGTTTTTGTCCCATTGGGTTTTACATCTTTAAGGTTTTTAATGAGGTGATTTTCTATGATTTTATCAAGTTTAACCATTCATCATGGTTAAGCTTGAGGGGGAGTGTAGAAAAGGAGTGTTTAATGACTCTTAGAAAAAGAGAAGGTCTATACTTAGGATTTACTTTCGAATAATAAGTGTAAGGCTATGGCCATGTTACATCTTATAATCTACTATAAATACCTGATGTACACATTGATTCATTAATGAGAAATATACTTCATTCTTCTCTAACTCTTCTTAATCGAATTCTTTCTCTTTCTCTCTAATGTTCTGCATTCTTCTTCATTCTTATACTAAACTCTGTTGATTCTTTTATAATCTTCAATCACATTCTTAATTCTCACAAGTTAGGCAACAAATAGTTTATGGAAAGTAAATATGTGAGCCTAATTAATGTAATTAATGTATTTATTGTAACTTAGGCTATAAATACTCTAACCTATATAACTAATCTGTCAAGGAAATATAATCCTCCTTCTCTAATTCTCTCATACCAGCCGCCAGCTCTCTCTCTCTCATTTTTCACGAAATCTCTTCCTCTTAGTCTTCCATACTTTTGTTCTTCATCTTATTCAGAAAATTCTCTCTAATCTTCTCTTATATTCCGCATATTCTTACAAAGAAGACAGCCCAGAAGAATCAGCTGCGAATTTTGAAGAACCTTCGAACAGAGGTTTGGCGCGAAGAAGAGATTCGAGTTCCCGTGAACAGATCTCGATCGATCTTGTGAACTGGATCAATTGGATCAAGGATCGGTGCCTCCTGATGACAATCCACGTGAGAAAAACAATCCAGAAGATTCAATCAGCAAGATTTGAAGATCAGCAAGTCACGATTTCGAACAGAAATTTTGGCGCGAAGGAAGAACAACTTTTGATTTTCACGATCACGATCAATCTTGTGTGAAACACCACCCACGGATTGAAGATTGGCACCTTCTAATGACAATCTGCGTGAGAAAGAAGATCCAGAGGAGCAAGATTGAAGATTTGTGATGATCGCATTTGAATCCAATTTGGGCGCCAAACGAACCAGGTTTAATTCGATCGCAAGAAACCGATCAATCTTATCGAATTCTGCAATTCTGATGAATGGATGATCAGAAATCACCAGAGAGATTGTCGTCTAGGAAGAGAATGATGATAGATGATGAAGAACTCGCCGGAATACTCGCCGAATAATCAAGACCTTCCGCGACTAGGCTCGTTTCGAAGATGAAGATGAAGTTTTGAAGAAAAAGAGAAATTTGCAGAAAACCTGCTCTGATACCATGTGGATTTTAGTAGAATGATGAAGAATTGAGAGAGATTTAGACTAGAGATTGAGAGAATAAGAGAGATTGAGAGAGAATCGATTTGAAGAAGAATGAATTGTATATTATTAAACTCGTGTACAATCCCCTTTATATAGGGTTTACATGACAAGATATTAATCACTTCCTAATACATGACTACATACTCATTGTACACTCTAACTCTTCTTAAATTCTATCCTTACAGTGTGAAGTTTTGCAACTGGAGCAAAAGTATCTCCAAAGTCTTCTCCATATGTTTGAGTAAAACCTCTTGCTACAAGTCTAGCCTTATACCTTTCAATCTCACCATTACTCCTGTACTTAATAGTAAACACCCATTTAGAACTTACTGCTTTCTTACCTTTGGGCAAATATGACTCATCCCAAGTATGGTTTCTCATCATAGCCTCTATTTCATCTTGAACAGCATCTCTCCAAACCTTCAGTTCCATAGCTTCCTCATATGTGTTAGGAATATGATTTTGATCTAATGAGCTAATGAATACCTGATGTTCTGTTGGGAATTGAGCAAATGAACAAGTGGCTAGTATAGGATGTTCTACTGCTTGAGCATTGTAGTAGACCCTAGTGTTGACCCAGTTAGTCGGATCTCTCCTTATCCTTGTGCTTCTTCGTAATACTTGAGGTGATTCAACAACCGCTACTTCATGATCATAGACTTGATCAGGACCAGCTGGTACACTCTCCCCCTCATGAGCAAGACTAGGATGCACATTTGAAGAACTACTTTGAGTATACTCCCCCTCTCCATCAGGGACGTGTCTCAGTCCCATTGTTCCCTGATCAGATACTGCCGACCCATGATCACTTTGAGCTGGTACATGCGCAGTATGTGGTACCACTGGTTCATGCTGAGAAGAAGACGGTCCTTCTTGAGAACTTTGAGTCGGTTCAGGCCCTGATCTAGACTGCTTAGAAACATCAAAACTTTCCAACAATTTTCTAAGATAGGCATTAGTATCAGTACTTGAATTAGATAAATTCTTGATTGTTTCCCAAGTCCCATCAGTATAATAAGACTTTTCTTCAAGAAACTTGACATCTCTAGATACTAATACATTTTGTGACTCAGGATTATAACACTTATAACCCTTTTGAGTAGATGAGTAGCCTATAAACATTGCTCTAGTACTCTTTTCTTCCAACTTATTCCTCCTTTCTCCTGGTACTAAGACAAAGCACAAGCAACCATAAACTTTCAAATGATCAATATGTGGTTTTGTTTTATTTAGTACCTCATATGGTGAGATGTCATCAAGAACTTTAGTGGGTAGTCTATTGATTAGGTAGCAAGCCGTGAGTACAGCATCACCCCAAAACCTTTTGGGTACATGTCTATAGAACATTATAGACCTAGCAACCTCCATAAGATGTCGGTTCTTTCTCTCAGCTACCCCATTCTGGTCAGGTGTATATGAGCAACTAGTTTGATGGAGAATTCCATATTTGAGTAGATAATCTCTTAATGCTTTGCTTGTGTACTCCCCTCCATTATCTGTTCTAAGAATATTAATCTTTGCATTATACTGGTTAGTAATGTAAGAGTGAAAATTAATGAAAGCCTCTAGAACTCTATCTTTGGAAGGTAACAAGGTGATCCAGGTATACTTAGACTTTTCATCTATAAAAGTAGCAAAGTATTTTTGTTGTTCTCTAGAAACACAAGGAGCTGTCCATACATCAGAGTGAATAAGATCAAAGCAGCAATCATACTTATGAGAAGAATTAGGAAAGACAGTTCTACAATGTTTACCAAGAATGCAAGCTTCACATTCACTTTGATTAAAAGAAATATTCGGAAACACCAAATCAAGAGCTTTAAAATGTGGATGACCTAACCTAGCATGCCACAATGTTCCATCATCAAGCTCATTATTACTAGACAAACAAGAACCTAAACTAGAAGATAGATCACTAAGAATGTATAGATCGTCCTTAGTGCTGCCTCTGCCAAGCACCCTCTTTGTTTCAATATCCTGAAAACAACACTCATTAGGACCAAAGATCACATTACAATTCAAATCATTTGTAGCCCTTTTTACAGAAACCAAGTTAGATGTAAATGATGGCATATAAAATGCTTTACTATCCTTTTCAAACAATCTTAGGTTACCTACTCGTTTAATTGGAATTTTAGTTCCATTAGCAATAACAACATTCCCTAAAGCAGGTTCTAAATTGTTTATCAAACTTATGTCACTAATCATATGGTGAGATGCTCCTGAATCTACTATTAATGGTTTAGTAATAGTATGAACATTATAAGAAGCATGAAGAGATTTGCCAACAATTTTACCAGAAGTCTCTTGTAAAGCTTTGATAATAGCATCAAGGTCTGACTTGGTAACATACTCCTGACTGGATGATGTAGATGCACACTGTACTTCCTTTCCTGATCTCTGGCCAATTTCACAAGTAATGTTAGCCTGTGAGATATATGATGGAACACTTACTTGGTTCCCTCGTCCAGATAGATTGTTCCTGAAGTTGGTCGCTTTGTCACGCCATCTCGGAATAGAAGCCGGTTTTAGATGTGGGTGAAGAGTCCAGCATTGGTCCTTATGATGACCCTTTCGTTTGCAATGAGCACAAACCGCATTTCTCTTGTCATCCCCTTTGTAGAAACTCTTGTTTGCAGTTACTAACTCTCCTTTGCTTCCAAACAAGCCATGAGAACCCTGCTCCTTTTGGACCTTTGCACATACATCTTCCAGACTTGGCAGCTTATCTTCACGTAAGAGATGTTTAATCAAGTCGGCATAACTGGAGTTTAAGGTCATCAAGAGCCCAAATACTTTATCCTGTTCCCGTCTCTCATGAAGTATCATTGGATCAGTAGTAATCGGTCTTAACATCTCCAATTCTGCCCAAAGTGCTCTAAAAACTCCAAAATGCTTGGTGAATTCAACCTCATCTTGTCTTAGTTCATTTATAGACTTCTTGACTTCAAAGATCCTCATGAGGTTTGAGGTATTGCAATAGACATTCTGAAGAGTATCCCATAAGTCTTTTGCATTCTCACAATAGGAATAAGCTTCTAATAGGGACTTCTCAAGAGAATTTTGTAAGATGGAGAGAACCATCTGATCCTCTTGGAACCACTTCCCTTCTTCTTCAGAATGAGCCGCATGATCTTCAAGAACCTCCCCTTCTGCAACATTTTTTGAAGCTCTACTAAGAATAACATGTGACCATAAACCTCTACTGCACAAAGTTGTCTTCATTTTTCTGGTCCACAAAAGATAATTTGCTCCTTTGAGAACAATTGGAGGCATAACCATTTGTTTCTGGAGCTCCATGACTAATCCTTTCAAGACCTCCAATCACAATGGCCACACGGATAAACACCACACAGGACAACCAAATTTGCAGTCCAATCTACCGTATTTACCACTTCTTTTGACTAGATGATAGCAAATTTCAAACCAAGATTTACTTCCTTCTAAGATAACCAATCAATCCTAATTCCCCAACAATTTATCAAGACTTTACTTCCAAAGTCATCAAGTGAATAATCCAGATAGATTCATTACTAACTCCGAAGTCAAACCATCTTGATACCAACTTCAATCTTTACACTGAAGGCGGGTAATTAGAATTCGAAGATAAGAACCTTACTTGCAGAGGAAGTATTCGATGATCCGAGAACGATTTTACAGAAGCCTCGGATTCTCTTAATCACATCAAACACGAACACAATCAGGTAGTTGGAGAGTAACCAGATTGAAGATCAGGAACCAAAGGATTGATGATCGGAACTATCTGTTCGAACTTTTGTAGAGAAGAAGTAAGTTTAGCTTGCGATCAAAGATTTCGAAAAACAGAGCCGATCTTTAGCAAGTTCTCAGAATCTTGAATTAGAGTTGAAATGGATTGAAGATCGGCTAGTTCTGATGAAAATCCACAGGAGAAAGACGATCCAGAAGACAAAGAACAACCAAATCGAGTTTCACGATCGTGAATTTTTGAAAACAATTTTGGCGCCAAAATTAGTTTGATCGGTTTTTTCAGATCAATAGATCAAATCCTGTTGATCTACTTAAGAATCAGCAAATTGAGTCTTTAATCTTGATGAAGAAGACTAGAAATACTTGACTTGAAACAAGTCTTTGAAGAATTTGGTTGATCCAGATCGGAGAATCCTCGGCGAAGAGAACACGACACCGTACGGAAAGAGTTTGATAACTTTCGATCTAATCAACCGAAATGCGTGATTCCACCGGTGATGAATTCAGAATTTCACCGATGAATGATCCACAAGAAAGAAAAATGCAGGATTGAAGCAAGATTTGCCGAGAATCAAGACGGAAGAACAGAGAACTCCTCGGCGTGCTCGGTTTCTACGTTACGATGAAGAATAGGATAGAATCGAAAGATTTGCAGGAGAAACCTGCTCTGATACCATGTAAACTTGAAGATTTAATAAAGATTTAGGGTTGAAGAGTGAGAATTGAGAGAGAATATGGAGAGAATGAATCGTATGTTAAGGAGAAAGAGATTAAAGAATGTAGAATCGAAATTTTATTATCTGAGAGTTAGTGTTACAAGTGTGATTAGAAGAGTATTTATACTAAGCTTCCTAGGTGTGTTTGGATACAGGGTTAATCTAAATACAAGACTATCTAATCATGGATACCAAACACTCTCATAGTCGCCCATAATGATCCTCCTCATAATTCTTTTATAATCTAACAGAGAAGAGTACTAAAACCTTGTTTGTGGGCTATTCTACTACACAAAAAGGTTATAAGTGCTATGATATTGAATCACAGAGGATTATAGTTTCTAGAAATGTGAAATTCTTAGAGGACAAGTCATTTTTTAATGATGGAACTTGGGATACAATAAAAGTGTTGGAATTAAGGAGTATTTATGAAGACTCAAGGGGAGAAAGGTTCTAGAAGCGGACTGGATAAGGCCACACTTGGTAGCACCAACGGTCAGCTCCAGCTCACCATGCCACGCTTCCTAGGTGCTTTAGTAGATACTTTGGATATTCCTTCTAATCTATCTATTTAATCTATGTAATTGTCATAATGTAATTCAAGCAAGTAATAAGAAACAAAATGTTTTCCTCATTCTCCTAATCGCCTAAATACTAATCTTCAATCTCTTGAAACTTGTTCTTGATTTTCAATATGGTATCAGAGCAGTTTATGCTCCTAGATTACTAAAACTTCCGCAAATCTTCTTCTATCTTAAGTTCTTGCCAAAACTCACAATAAACAACTTTGAATCTACCCATTCTGAGATTTATAATCCTCAAAGATCATTTGGTCACGAGTTATGGGAGATTAAAGGTGGTTATTGTTTGTTTATCTCGGGCTTAAGACTCCTGTTTTTCATTCGTTTTCAAACCCTTCTTTCATCCATTGTTGTACGGACTCTAACCTCTGAAGCTCTCTTCCTCAAGAAAAGTTTTCATCTTTGGCTTGAAAAATATGAGTATTGGTCGAACCAGATCGTGTTAGGTCCAATCTGCTCTATCCTGGTCGAGTTTTGGTATCGCTAAGCTGTTCCGCGCCATGGATGTACGGATGGGAGTTACAACATAGCTTGGTTCATCTTCTGGTGTGTTTTAAAATCACAAGTTCGTGTGTTCATATGCATTCTGGTATCATTTCTTCTAAAACCTGACCTTCAATCAAGCTAAAGGAGACTCCTTTGCCGTTGTCCGTACTCGTCTTCTCCAAATCCCTCCGTGAACTAAAATCTGCTTAAGTGAAAAATAGCTTAAAGGCAGCTCATTCTTCACAAAGGAGGTTCTTTTCTAAAGCTGGATTAGCTTATTTGATGATTCTGAAACTCAAAGGAAGCATCTGAAGCTCTCTGTTCTTCCCGCCTGAAACCCTGTTCGAAATTTGTTCTTCCGTACAAATCACGCCAAAGACAAATGGAGTCTTCGAAAATGATTGTTGCTCCAGTCATACTGAAGGGGCTAAACTACTTGTTATGGTCAAGAACCATGAAAACTACTCTGTGTAGTAGAGGTTTATGGACCCATGTTCTCCTAGATGAAGCACCAAGAGAAGCCATTGAAGAAGAAACTCTCGGTGAACAAGGAAGGCTAACCGTGGAAACCATGAACAAATGGTTTCAAGAGGATCAATTAGTCCTCTCAATCCTTCAAAACTCCCTTGAAGGATCCTTGTTAGAAGCATATTCCTACTGTGAGACCGCAAAAGACCTATGGGAAACACTCAAAAATGTGTATGGAAACACATCCAACCTCATGCGGTTATTTGAGGTGAAGAAAGCTTTAAATGAACTCCATCAAGAGGATATGGAGTTTACTAAGCATTATGGCAAGTTCAGGGCTTTATGGGCAGAGGTTGAAATGTTAAGGCCAAGTACCATTGATCCTATCACTCTTAATGAAAGGAGAGAGCAAGATAAGGTCTTTGGCTTGCTCATGACACTAAACCCAAGCTACACTGATCTCATTAAACATCTTCTCCGGGAAGATAGATTACCAAGCCTTGAAGATGTGTGTGCTAAAATTCAGAAAGAACAAGGATCCCAAGGTCTATTTGGAAACAAAGGAGATATTGTTACTGCCCACAAGGTGTGGCACAAACCGGAGGTCAAGAAAGGATTAGCCTGTGATCATTGCAAACGAAGAGGACACACTAAGGATAAGTGTTGGTTAATTCATCCTCATTTGAAGCCGAGCTGGTGGAAAGACCCAAAGGTTCACATCTCTCAGGAAACCTCATCACGCATTGCTCCATCCATTTCTCAAGGAAGCGGTTTTCAAAGTAGTTCACAAGGAAGTATTAATCAACCAAGTCTACCACTAATCAAACAACCGAGGCCGAATCATGAAGGGACACAGTTCATTGCAAACCAAATCAGTCTTAATAGAGGAAGTTCCAGCCAGACTAATTCCTATCACAACAGCTTACCAGATGAAAGGATTCAAGCAGTCTCAGCTCAGAACGATGTGGTGACCAAGTCAGACCTTGAAGCGCTCATCAAAGCTCTTAAGGAGTCTGGTATTTCTGGTCACACTTATACTGCCTCATTTAAAAGCTCTGGTGATAGTTTGAATGTTTTAAAACCATTGATAGTTGATTCAGGAGCTTCTCACCATATGATTAGTGATTCTAGGTTGATTAGTGATATATAACCGGTTTTAGGGAATGTGATGATAGCTAATGGAGAACAAATACCTATTAAGGGAATTGGAAAGCTTAGGTTGTTTGGAAAAGAGTCAAAAGCTTTCTTTATGCCATCATTTACTTCAAACCTGTTATCTGTGAAAAGAACAACCACTGATCTTAATTGCTATGCTACTTTTGGGCCTAATGACTTCTTCTTTCAGGATATTGAAACCAAGTGAGTTCTTGGCAGAGGAGGAAACAAGAATGATCTATATGTGCTTGAAGATCTCCAGCCTTTATCATTAGCTTCTAATAGTTCGATTAATAATGCTTCTAGTCTTAATGTTTCTAGTCATGAAAATGGTTTATGGCATGCTAGACTAGGACATCCATCCTCACTTGAAAGCTTTAGAACTTCTATTTCCTAAGATATCTTTTAATAGCAACTCATGTGAAGCATGTATCCTTGGTAAACATTGTAGGAATGTATTTCCCTTATCTAAAATGATTTACAATGAATGTTTTGAACTTATTCATTCTGATGTTTGGACATCACCATGTGAATCAAGAGATAATCATAAATACTTTGTTACTTTTATAGATGAGAAATCAAAATACACTTGGATCACCTTGCTTCCATCTAAGGATAGGGTCTTAGAAGCGTTTAAGAACTTTCAATCTCACATTTCTAACCAATATAATGTTCAAATCAAATGTTTAAGGTCAGATAATGGTGGGGAGTACATGAGTCATGCATTCAAACACTTTCTTGCTGAAAAAGGAATTACACATCAGACAAGTTGCCCTTATACACCTCAGCAGAATGGTGTTCCTGAGAGAAAGAACCGGCACTTGATGGAGGTGGCTAGGACTTTAATGTTTCACATGCATGTTCCAAAGAGGTTTTGGAGTGATGCAGTGGTCACGGCATGTTACCTCATCAATAGAACACCTACTCGCATTCTCTCTGACCAGTCACCCTTTGAGGTACTTAATAAAACTAAACCCTCTCTTGATCATTTAAGAGTGTTTGGATGCGTGTGCTTTGTCTATATCCCAGGTGACCACCGAAGTAAGCTAGATGCAAAGAGCATAAGGGCTATTTTTCTTGGATACTCTCCAACACAGAAGGGCTACAAGTGCTATGTACCAGATGCAAGGAGAGTTATGGTGTCAAGAGATGTTCAATTTCTAGAGAACAGAAGTTTCTATGATGGACAGAAGTGGGAAGACATTAAGGATATATCATCTTCTTCAAAAGATAGAGCTTCCAGTCTCAGACAACTTCTAGAGGATCTCGGTCTCAATCATATTCCTCAGCAGTCTTCTACTCCTACAGCACCAGTCTCAGAAGAATCAACAACATGGCCGGATGAACCAAGTGATAGTCCTGATCATGAAGGGGGGAATGCTATTCCTGAATACTCAGAAGTCCATAATCAGGACAACCAGGGCCAGCAATCTACATCTTCATCACCAGCTGCTCAAAACAATCAACCTGATCAAACCGCTCAAGAAGAAAAAGCAGTTGAATTAAGGAGAAGCAAAAGGGTGAAGTATCCACCTGAACACTGGAAGAGCACGAGGGTCTATTACAACAATCAGGCTGTTGCTCATCCAGAACAGGCTGTCTGCAACTTAGCACATATCCCTCAGGAACATCAGGTTTTTATTGGAACCCTGGATCAAGAATGCGTCCCTAAACACTATGAGGAGGCCAAGGAACACAGAGTATGGAGAGAGGCTGTTGCTGATGAAAGAATGGCTATGGAAAGGAATCATACTTGGGACGAGTCTGATCTACCAAAAGGCAAAAAGGCAGTGAGCTCTAGATGGGTGTTCACAATCAAATACAGAAGCAATGGAGAAGTGGAGAGATATAAGGCAAGGCTTGTTGCAAGGGGCTTCACTCAGACGTATGGAGATGACAACAGGGACACCTTTGCTCCAGTGGCCAAGCTTCATACAGTGAGAGTCATTCTTTCTCTTGCTACCAACTTAGAATGGGATCTATGGCAGATGGATGTCAAGAATGCCTTCCTTCAAGGAGAATTAGAGGAAGAGGTGTACATGACACCACCTTCTGGTCTAGAAGATACTGTCACTCCAGGGAAGGTTCTAAGATTAAGAAAGGCAATCTATGGTCTCAAACAGTCTCCTAGAGCCTGGTATCACAAATTGAGTGTTACACTGAGAGATAAAGGATTAAGAAGATCAGAAGCTGATCATACCCTGTTCACACTTCAGAGCCAAGCAGGTATAGTTGTCATTCTCATATATGTAGATGATATTATCATCTCAGGGAATGACAAGGTAGGAATCCTTTCTACTAAAGAATACTTGAAATCTGTTTTTGACATCAAAGACCTTGGAGAACTCAAATATTTTCTTGGGATTGAGGTGTGCAGGACTAATGATGGTTTGTTTATTTCTCAGAGGAAGTATATTCTTGATTTACTAACAGATGCAGGAATGCTACAAGCTAAGGAAGCTAAGACCCCATTAGAAGAGGGTTATAAAGTTGGAACTCAGGGGGAGCAGGAAGAAGACGTCTTTGAGGATGCCAAACTCTATAGAAGATTAGTTGGTAAGTTAATTTATCTTACTATCACCAGACCTGATTTGTGCTTTGCTCTGAATCAGGTAAGTCAGCATATGCAAGTGCCTAAGATGTGCCATTGGAGGATGATAGACCGGATCCTGAGATACCTCAAAGGGACTCATGCTCAAGGGATTTGGATGGGGAACAATAGGAACACTGAGATTGTGGGATACTGTGATGCTGATTGGGCTGGAGATAGACAAGATAGGAAGTCTACTACTGGATATTGCACTTTTATTGGAGGAAATCTTGTTACATGGAAAACCAAGAAGCAGAAGGTTGTGTCATGTTCAAGTGCTGAAGCTGAATACAGGGCAATGAGGAAGCTGACTACCGAATCAATATGGCTCAAAGCTCTTCTCCATGACTTAGGAATTGAAGTCAAGACTCCCATCACAATGCACTGTGACAATCAAGCAGCCATCCATATAGCCTCCAACTCGGTATTCCATGAGAGGACTAAGCACATTGAAGTAGATTGCCACAAGGTCAGGGAAGCTGTGGAGAAAGGAGTTATACTACCATGCTTTACAAGAAGTTCTGAGCAATTGGCAGATATATTTACAAAGGCAGCCAGCCGGAAAGTCTGTGAGTTCATTCTACCAAAGCTTGGACTCATGGAAATTCCAAGCCCTTAGTCTCTCCTTATCATGAGAACCATACTCTTTTTCCCTTAGAATGTTTTTGTCCCACTGGGTTTTGCATTCTAAGGTTTTTAATGAGGTGGTTTCTCATGATATCCAAGTTTAACCATTCATCCATGGTCAAACTTGAGGGGTAGTGTTGGAATTAAGGAGTATTTATGAAGACTCAAGGGGAGAAAGGTTCTAGAAGCGGACTGGATAAGGCCACACTTGGTAGCACCAACGGTCAGCTCCAGCTCACCATGCCACGCCTCCTAGATGCTTTAGTAGATACTTTGGATATTCCTTCTAATCTATCTATTTAATCTATGTAATTGTCATAATGTAATTCAAGCAAGTAATAAGAAACAAAATGTTTTCCTCATTCTCCTAATCGCCTAAATACTAATCTTCAATCTCTTGAAACTTGTTCTTGATTTTCAATAAAAAAAACTTACTAACTCAACTACTGATAGTAATGCTTATCTCAGAAAGTTGTTGGAAAGTTTTGATGTTTCTAGGAAATCAACATCTGATCCAGTAAGAGCTTCCAGTTCCAATCATAACTCACATCCTCAGCAAGCTTCAGGATTATCACGGGGTGTTTGTGAAGAAGACAATTCCAATCCTATTGTTCCGGGTTCTAGCACGGCACAAAACAGACATGGCCAGGGGGAGTTCATGCCAGGCTCTTCTTCATGCTTGGATCCTAGCAATGATCCGGAGGGGGAGAATGCGAATACACAAGTCTCGAATGTTGGTGTTCCTGATCAAGACTATGACCAAGAGCTGCAAGAAGGAAGAGATGAGGCTGAACACGAGGTGGTAGTTGTTGAATCTCCACAAGTTCTAAGAAGGAGTACTAGGGTAGGAAAAGATCCATCCAACTGGATTAATACTCGGGTCTATTATAATGCTCAAGCTGAAGGACATCCTGTTCAAGTCACTTGCTCATTTGCTCAATTTCCAAAGGAACATAAGGTATTCATAAGCTCTTTAGATCAGAATCAAATTCCTAACACATATGAGGAGGCTATGGAATTGAAGATATAGAGGGATGCTGTTCAAGATGAAATAGAGGCAATGATAAGAAATCATACTTGGGATGAATCATATATGCCAAAAGGAAAGAAACCAGTAAGTTCAAAATGGGTGTTTACTATTAAGTACAAAAGCAGTGGTGAAATTGAAAGGTATAAAGCTAGGCTTGTAGCAAGAGGCTTTACTCAAACATATGGTGAAGATTTTGGAGACACATTTGCGCCAGTTGCTAAGCTCCACACGGTAAGGGTTGTACTTTCTCTTGCTACTAATCTTGAATGGGATTTGTGGCAGATGGATGTAAAGAATGCATTCCTTCAAGGAGAATTAGAAGAAGAAGTATACATGAAGCCACCTCCTGGTTTGGAAAGTTTAGTGAATGGAAGTGATGTTTTGAGATTAAGGAAGGCAATTTATGGATTAAAACAATCTCCAAGAGCCTGGTATCACAAATTAAGCATGACATTAAGGGATAAAGGTTTCAGGAGGTCTGAGGTTGATCATACTCTCTTTACCCTACCTAGTTGCTCACGTATCATTGTGGTTTTAGTATATGTTGATGATATTATTGTCACAGGTAGTGATAAGGGAGGAATTCAAGAAACAAAGACTTATCTTAAGTCAAATTTGATATTAAAGATCTTGGTCTAATGAAATATTTCTTAGGAATTGAAATTTGTAGATCTAAAGAATGATTGTTTTTATCCCAAAGAAAGTATACTCTTGAATTATTGAAGGAAACAGAAAAGATGGAGGGTAAACCAGTTAGTACACCCTTGGAAGATGGGTATAAAACCGCAAGTCAGGGGGAGCTTGAAGAAGAACCTTATGAAGATCCAAAGCTATATAGGAGGCTGGTAGGTAAACTCATCTACCTTACTCTTACTAGACCTGACATTTGTTTTGCAGTGAACCAGGTGAGTCAGCAAATGCAAGAACCCACGGTCTATCATTGGCAAATGATGGAAAGGATTCTCAGATACTTGAAGGGCACTTATGATCATGGAATCTGGATGGGCTGCAATAAAAACACAGATATAGTAGGGTATTGTGATGCAGATTGTGTTGGAATGAAGATGATTATACCAAGGGAAGGAGTGTAATCGACTAAGGAGTGCAAATGGCTAAGGAGTGCAACGGCTAGTTGAAGATGTTGAGATTTGCGGAAATACATAGAGAAATAGGAGATTGTATGGTTGGAGATTAAGATTAAACAAGATTATAGAAAAGTAAAACATAAAGAACATGAAATGCCATTAGAGAAGAGTGTGAAGAGTAATCTGTTTCACTTAAATTGAATTGTGTCTGCATACAACTATATATAGGGAGAAAGAATGGAGAGAAGAAGTTGTGGTGTCCAAGGGGTGAAAGTGACATGACCAAACGGCTACAACATTCAAAATGCTTCATCCCACACGTGAATCCTCTCTTCCTTGGCCACCAACAACTTTCTTTTCCTTCTAGAAGGTTTCTTGTGGACTTGGGCCTATGTGGAGGTATTTGCAAACAGGCTGGCTCATGGACTCAATTACTCATGTTATTTATACAGGCCTGTGCACACTTGGGCTGTCTAGTGTTCTAGCTGAGATGGGCTGGGCTGCCTTGTTCCTATGGGCCGCCTATGAGCTGGTTTGTTTGCACACGGCCTGGACTGCTTCCTTGTTCTTCTCCTTGTTTGCATACGGCCTTCTCTTCCAGGCTCATTTCTTCCCTCTTTATTTTCTCAGTCCAATAGAAGATTCTAGAAGACTTAGGAGACTCATCCGTGCCAGCACAAAAGGAGAAAGGAGGCGCCAGCACAAAAGTAGTCCACACTCGTTTATCTAAAGTAGAATCATCTAGGTTATCCATTTTGTTATATAAAGACCACTTAGGTCTTCATTTGTATTCAAGCAAGAAATAATAAAAACTTCATTCTCCGTACTCTTGTTTTCAACAATGAATCTCCTAAACTCTTTCCTAAACTCTTTCCTAAACTCTTAAATAATCTCATATTTCAACATGGTATCAGAGCCAGGTTATGCTCCTAAGGTGCTAAAAGCTTCCGCAATCTCTTTCTTTCTCTTCAGCTCTCGTTGATAACTTACAATAAACATCTCTCAATCTACCCATTCTGAGATTAAAATCCTCAAAGACCCATTTGGTGATGAGTTATGGGAGATTATAAGTATTTATTGTTCGTTTCACTTGAGTTTGAGACTCTTACTCATTCGCAACCTTTCTCTTAAAAACCCTCATCCACCATTGTTGTACGGTCTGAAGCTTCACAAGATAGCTCATTTCTGATCAAGGTTTCACCTTTTTGATTTAAAACATAGCTGTTGATCGATCCAGATAGTGTTGGGACGCTTCTGTTCTTTTCTGGTCACTCCTGGTTAAAGCTGAATCGTACCGCGCCATGGATGTACGGACGGGAGCTTCAATATAGCTCAGCAACAGCCTTGAAAGCAAGAACTCTTGTGTTCGTTTGTCTTCCTTTACAAGCGGCCTTGGATTCTGATCTCAAAACAAGTGAAAGAAGTCATCTTTGCTCGTGTCCGTACCCATCCTCCCCAATCTATCCTGGAACCGAAAATCGTACAAGTTCTAAAACTAGTCAAAGGCAGCTCCTTTTTCAACAGAGAAGACTCATTTTGCAAGCTGCAGTGTTCTATCTGGAGTCTCCAAAGCTCAAAAGGAAGATTTTTGAAGATCAAAATCCATTCCTAACCTTCCCGCCTAAAGCTGCGATTCAAACCCATTCCGTACAAGTCACGCCAAAAGCTGAACTTGTTCTTGAAGAATGGAAAACCCCAAGATGATTGTAGCTCCTGTTATGCTAAAAGGGCTAAACTACTTGTTATGGTCACGAACCATGAAAACTACTCTGTGTAGCAGAGGTTTGTGGACCCATGTTCTCCTTGATGAAGCTCCAAGAGAAGCTATAGAAGATGAAGCTCTCGGTGACCAAGGAAGACTAACCACAGAAGCCATGAACAAATGGTTCCAAGAGGATCAACTAGTCCTCTTAATCCTTCAAAACTCGCTTGAAGGATCCTTGCTGGAAGCATACTCCTACTGTGAGACATCAAAAGACCTTTGGAATACACTCAAAAACGTGTATGGAAATACATCAAATCTCATGCGCATATTTGAGGTGAAGAAAGCTCTAAATGAACTTCATCAGGAGGATATGGAGTTCACTAAGCACTATGGAAAGTTCAGGGCTTTGTGGGCAGAGGTTGAAATATTGCGACCAAGTACCATTGATCCTATCACTCTTAATGAAAGGAGAGAGCAAGATAAGGTCTTTGGCTTGCTCATGACACTAAATCCGAGCTATACAGACCTAATTAAACATCTTCTCAGAGAAGATAAACTACCAAGTCTTGAAGATGTATGTGCTAAGATACAGAAGGAACAGGGATCCCAAGGTCTATTTGGAAACAGGGGAGAGATTGTCACGGCTCACAAGGTTTGGCACAAACCGGAAGCCAAGAAGGGTCTAGCCTGTGATCATTGCAAGAGAAGAGGACATACCAAGGATAAATGCTGGTTAGTTCATCCACATTTAAAGCCTACTTGGTGGAAAGATTCAAAGGCTCATTCCTTTCAAGATGTATCATCACGCATAGCTTCAACAACTCAAGGAAGTGGCTTTCAAGGAAACATTACTCAGCTCAACTCGCAACAACTCAAACAGTCCAGGCCAAACCATGAGGGAGCACAATGCAGTGCAAATCAAATCAGCCTTAACCGGGGAAGTTCTAGTCAGATCAGCTCATATACTCACAATGCATCAGACGAAAGGAACCAGGCTCAAAGCGATACCGTGACCAAGTCAGACCTTGAAGCTCTCCTCAAAGCTATCAAGGAGTCTGGTATTTCTGGTCACACTCATACTGCTTCTCTTACTAGTTCCTATAATGATTTGAATATCTTAAAGCCTTTGATAGTTGATTCAGGAGCATCACATCATATGATTAGTGACTCTAGGTTGATGAGTGATATAGAACCGGCTTTAGGTAATGTGATGATAGCTAATGGAGAACGAATACCTATTAAAGGAATTGGTAAACTTAGCTTATTTGGAAAGGAATCAAAAGCCTTTTTTATGCCATCTTTTACTTCAAATTTGTTGTCTGTGAAAAGAACAACCACTGATCTTAATTGCTATGCTACTTTTGGGCCTAATGATCTATATGTGCTTGAAGATCTCCAGCCTATATCATTAGCTTCTAGTAGTTCTGTTTTTAATAATGCATCTAGCCTTAATGCTTCTAATCGTGAGAATGGTTTATGGCATGCTAGACTAGGTCATCCCCACTTGAAAGCTTTAGAACTTCTGTTTCCTAAAATTTCGTTTAATAATTTCTCATGTGAAGCTTGTATTCTCGGCAAACATTGTAGAAGTGTATTTTCTTCATCTAAAACGGTTTACAATGAATGTTTTAAACTTATTCACTCTGATGTCTGGACATCCCCATGTGAATCAAGAGACAATCACAAATACTTTGTTACTTTTATTGATGAAAAATCGAAATACACCTGGATTACATTGCTTCCATCTAAGGATAGGGTCATAGAAGCTTTTAAAAACTTTCACTCACATATATCTAACCAGTACAGTGTTCAAATCAAATGTTTAAGGTCAGATATTTGTGGGGAGTATACTAGTCATGGATTCAAACACTTTTTTGCTGAAAAAGGAATTACCCATCAGACAAGTTGTCCCTATACACCACAGCAGAATGGTGTGGCTGAGAGAAAGAACCGGCACTTGATGGAGGTGGCTAGGACGTTAGTGTTCCATATGCATGTTCCAAAAAGGTTTTGGAGTGATGCAGTAGTCACGGCATGCTATCTCATCAACAGAACTCCTACTCGCATTCTTTCTGATCAGTCACCCTTTGAGGTACTCAATAAGACTAAACCCTCTCTTGATCATCTGAGGGTGTTTGGATGTGTGTGTTTTGTCTATATTCCAGGTGATCACCGAAGCAAGTTGGATGCAAGGAGTATAAGGGCCATCTTTCTTGGCTACTCCCCAACACAGAAGGGTTACAAGTGCTATGTACCAGATACCAGACGGGTAGTGGTGTCAAGGGATGTTCAATTTCTAGAAAACAGAAGTTACTATGATGGACAGAAGTGGGAAGACATTAAGGATATATCTTCCTCTTCAGAAGATAGAGCCTCCAGTCTCAGACAACTTCTGCAGGATTTTGGTCTCCAGCATTATAATACTCCTACAGAACCGGCTTCAGAAGAATCAACAACATGGCCGGATGAACCAAGTGAGGGTCCTGATCATGAAGGGGGGAATGATATTCCTGAATACTCAGAAGTTCATAATCAGGACAACCATGGACAGCAATCCACACCTTCATTATCAGCTCCACAAGGAAACAATCAAACTAATCATGAATAAGGTCATGAAGAAGGTGTGGTCGAGTTGAGAAGAAGCCAGAGGGTGAAGTATCCACCTGAACACTGGAAGAGTACTAGGGTCTACTACAACAATCAGGCTGTTGCACATCCAGAACAAGCCGTATGTAAATTAGTGCACATCCCTCAGGAACATCAGATCTTCATCGGAACCTTGGATCAAGAATACGTTCCTAAACACTATGAGGAGGCCAAGGAACACAGAGTATGGAGAGAGGCTGGTTCTAATGAAAGAATGGCCATGGAAAGGAATCATACTTGGGATGAGTCTGATTTACCAAAAGGCAAGAAGGCAGTGAGCTCTAGATGGGTGTTCACAATCAAATACAGAAGCAATGGAGAAATTGAGAGATACAAGGCAAGGCTTGTTGCCAGGGGCTTCACTCAGACGTATGGAGATGACTACAGGGACACCTTTGCTCCGGTTGCCAAGCTTCATACAGTAAGAGTCATCCTCTCTCTTGCTACTAACTTAGAATGGGATCTATGGCATATGGATGTCAAGAATGCCTTCCTCCAAGGAGAGTTAGAGGAAGAGGTGTACATGACACCACCTCCTGGCCTAGAAGATACTGTTGCTCCAGGAAAAGTTCTAAGATTGAGGAAAGCAATCTATGGTCTCAAACAGTCTCCCATAGCCTGGTATCACAAATTGAGTGTTACACTGAGAGATAAAGGTTTCAGAAGATCAGAAGCTGATCATACCTTTTTCACACTTCATAGCCAAGCAGGTATTGTTGTCATTCTCATCTATGTAGATGATATTATCATCTCAGGGAATGACAAGGTAGGAATTCTTTCTACTAAGGAATACTTGAAATCTGTTTTTGATATCAAAGATCTTGGAGAACTCAAATATTTCCTTGGGATTGAAGTGTGCCGGACTAATGATGGTTTGTTTATCTCTCAGAGGAAGTACATACTTGATTTACTAACAGATGCAGGAATGTTGCAAGCTAAGGAAGCCAAAACCCCTATAGAAGAAGGATATAAAATTGGAACTCAGGGGGAGCAGGAAGATGACACCTTTGAGGATGCCAAACTCTACAGAAGATTAGTTGGTAAGCTAATTTATCTGACTATAACTAGACCTGATCTGTGCTTTGCTGTGAATTAGGTAAGCCAACATATGCAAACACCTAAGATGTGCCACTGGAGGATGATAGATCGAATTCTAAGATACCTCAAGGGGACTCATGCTCACGGAATCTGGATGGGGAATAACAAGAACACTGAGATGGTTGGATACTGTGATGCTGATTGGGCTGGAGACAGACAAGATAGGAAGTCTACTACTGGATATTGCACTTTCATTGGAGGAAATCTTGTTACCTGGAAAACCAAGAAGCAGAAGGTTGTCTGATGCTCAAGTGCTGAAGCTGAATACAGGGCAATGAGGAAGTTAACTACCGAATGCATATGGCTCAAGGCTCTCCTTCAAGACTTGGGAATTGAAGTGAAGACTCCTATCACAATGCACTGTGATAATCAAGCAGCAATTCACATAGCCTCAAATTCAGTATTTCATGAGAGGACTAAGCACATTGAAGTTGACTGTCACAAGGTTAGAGAGGCTGTAGAGAAAAGAGTTATTCTGCCCTGCTATACAAGAAGTTTGAAGCAATTGGCAGATATATTTACAAAGCCAGCTAGCTTGAAGGTCTGTGAGTTCATTCTTCCAAAGCTTGGACTCATGGAAATTTCAAGTCCATAGTATTGAAAAAACAAGTTTCTTAAGAGATTAAGGTAAAGAGAATCATGTTTTTAGAGTTTAGAGATTTCGAATACAAGTTTCTATTATTGATTGCTTGATTACATAATGACCATTACATAAGCTTAAATAGAATAGATTAGGAGGAATATCCAGAGCATCTACTTTAGCATCTGAAGGTGTGGCATGGTGAGCTGGAGACGCCCGTTGGAGCAGGTTAGGGAAGCCTTATCCAAGCCTTATCCATTCGACTTCTAGAATCTCCTTTAGCCTTCATAAACACTCCTTCATTCCAACACTCCCCCTCAAGTTCAACCATGGATGAATGGTTGAATTTGGATATCATGAGAAACCACCTCATTAAAAACCTTAGAATGCAAAACCCAGTGGGACAAAAACATTCTAAGGGAAAAAGAGTATAGTTCTCATGACAAGGAGAGACTAAGGGTTTGGGATTACCATGAGTCCAAGCTTTGGTAGAATGAACTCACAGACTTTCAAACTGGCTGCCTTTGTGAATATATCTGCCAATTGCTCAGAGCTTCTTGTAAAACATGGTAGTATAACTCCTTTCTCCACGGCTTCTCTGACTTTGTGACAGTCAACTTCAATGTGCTAAGTCCTCTCATGGAATACTGAATTTGAAGCTATATGAATCGCTGCTTGATTATCACAGTGCATTGTGATAGGAGTCTTCACTTCAATTCCCAAATCTTGAAGAAGAGCCTTGAGCCATATGCATTCGGTGGTTAACTTCCTCATTTCCCTGTATTCAGCTTCAGCACTTGAGCATGAGACAACCTTTTGCTTCTTGGTTTTCCAGGTAACAAGATTGCCTCCAATGAAAGTGCAATATCCAGTAGTAGACTTCCTATCATGTCTGTCTCCAGCCCAATCAGCATCACAGTATCCAACCACTTCAGTGTTCTTGTTGTTCCCCATCCAGATTCCGTGAGCATGAGTCCCCTTGAGGTATCTTAGAATTCGATCTATCATCCTCCAGTGACACATCTTAGGTGTTTGCATATGTTGGCTTACCTGATTCACAGCAAAGCACAGATCAGGTCTAGTTATAGTTAGATAAATTAGCTTGCCAACTAATCTTCTGTAGAGTTTGGCATCTTCAAAGACGTCATCTTCTTGCTCCCCCTGAGTTCCAGCTTTATATTCCTCTTCTAATGGAGTCTTAGCTTCCTTGGCTTGTAACATCCCTGCATCTGTTAGTAAATCAAGAATGTACTTTCTCTGAGAGATAAACAAACCATCATTAGTCCTGCATACTTCAATTCCAAGAAAATACTTGAGTTCTCCAAGATCTTTGATGTCAAAAACAGATTTCAAGTATTCTTTAGTGGAAAGAATTCCTACCTTGTCATTCCCTGAGATGATAATATCATCTACATAGATGAGAATGACAACAATACCTGCTTGGCTCTAAAGTGTGAACAAGGTATGATCAGCTTCTGATCTTCTGAATCCTTTATCTCTCAGTGTAACACTCAATTTGTGATACCAGGCTCTGGGAGACTGTTTGAGACCATAGATTGTTTTCCTCAATCTTAGAATCTTTCCTGGAGTGACAGTATCTTCTAGACCAGGAGGTGGTGTCATGTACACCTCTTCCTCTAATTCTCAAGGAAGGCATTCTTGACATCCATCTGCCATAGATCCCATTCTAAGTTGGTAGCAAGGGAAAGAATGACTCTTACTGTATGGAGCTTGGCAACCGGAGCAAAGGTGTCCCTGTAGTCGTCTCCATACGTCTGAGTGAAGCCCCTGGCAACAAGCCTTGCCTTATATCTCTCCACTTCTCCATTGCTTCTGTATTTGATTGTGAACACCCATCTAGAGCTTACTGCCTTTTTGCCTTTTGGTAGATCAGACTCATCCCAAGTATGATTCCTTTCCATAGCCATTCTTTCATCAGCAACAGCCTCTCTCCATACTCTGTGTTCCTTGGCCTCCTCATAGTGTTTAGGGACGCATTCTTGATCCAAGGTTCCAATAAAAACCTGATGTTCCTGAGGGATATGAGCTGAGTTGCAGACAGCCTGTTCTGGATGAGCAACAGCTTGATTGTTGTAATAGACCCTCGTGCTCTTCCAGTGTTCAGGTGGATACTTCACCCTTTTGCTTCTCCTTAATTCAACTGCTTCTTCTTCTTGAGCGGTTTGATCAGGTTGATTGTTTTGAGCAGCTGGTGATGAAGATGTAGATTGCTGGCCCTGATTGTCCTGATTATGGACTTTTGAGTATTCAGGAATAGCATTCCCCCCTTCATGATCAGGATTATCACTTGGTTCATCCGGCCATGTTGTTGATTCTTCTGAAACTGGTACTGTAGGAGTAGAAGTCTGCTGAGGAATATGATTGAGACCGAGATCCTATAGAAGTTGTCTGAGACTGGAAGCTCTATCTTCTGAAGAAGATGATATATCCTTAATGTCTTCCCACTTTTGTCCATCATAAAAACTTCTGTTTTCTAGAAATTGAACATCTCTTGACACCATTACTCTCCTTGTATCTGGTACATAACACTTGTAGCCCTTCTGTGTTGGAGAGTATCCAAGAAAAATAGCCCTTATGCTCTTTGCATCTAACTTACTTTGGTGGTCACCTGGGATATAGACAAAACACACACATCCAAACACCCTTAAATGATCAAGAGAGGGTTTAGTTTTATTAAGTACCTCAAAGGGTGACTGATCAGAAAGAATGCGATTAGGTGTTCTATTGATGAGGTAACATGCCGTGACCACTGCATCACTCCAAAACCTCTTTGGAACATGCATATGGAACATTAACGTCCTAGCCACCTCCATCAAGTGCCGGTTCTTTCTCTCAGCCACACCATTCTGCTGAGGTGTATAAGGGCAACTTGTCTGATGTGTAATTCCTTTCTCAGCAAGAAAGTGTTTGAATCCATGGCTCATATACTCTCCTCCATTATCTGACCTTAAACATTTGATTTGAACATTATAGTGGTTAGATATGTCAGAGTGAAAGTTCTTAAAAGCATCTAGAACCCTATCCTTAGATGGAAGCAATGTAATCCAAGTGTATTTTGACTTTTCATCAATAAAAGTAACAAAGTATTTGTGATTATCTCTTGATTCACATGGGGATGTCCAAACATCAGAATGAATAAGTTCAAAACATTCATTGTAAATCGTTTTAGATAAGGGAAATACACTCCTACAATGTTTACCAAGGATACATGCTTCACATGAAGCATTACTAAACGAAATCTTAGGGAATAACAGTTCTAAAGCTTTTAAATGAGGATGACCTAGTCTAGCATGCCATAAACCATTCTCACGATTAGAATCATTAAGGCTAGATGCATTATTGAAAACAGAACTACTAGAAACTAATGAAATAGGCTGGAGATCTTCAAGCACATATAGATCATTCTTTGTTCCTCCTCTGCCAAGAACTCTCTTTGTTTCAATATCCTGAAAGAAAAAATCATTAGGCCCAAAAGTAGCATAGCAATTAAGATCAGTGGTTGTTCTTTTCACAGACAGTAGATTTGAAGTAAAGGATGGCATAAAGAAGGCTTTTGTTTCCTTTCCAAATAATCTAAGTTTGCCAATTCCCTTAATAGGTATCTGTTCTCCATTAGCTATCATCACATTCCCTAGAACCGGTTCTATATCACTAATCAACCTAGAGTCACTGATCATATGATGTGATGCTCCTGAATCAACTATTAATGGTTTTAAGGCATTCAGTGTTGGAATGAGGAAGCAATTCACCAAGGAAAAGAGTGTTAACGGCTAGTAATGAATCTTCTAGAAGGATTGGTGACTCACCTCTGCCAGCACAAAAGGGGAAAGAGGCGCCAGCACTAAAGAGGAAGCACACACTCTTACCTAAAGTAGTCATTTTTAGGTTATCCATCTCTGTATAAAAGGATCACTAAGGTCTCTATTTGTAATCAAGAAATCCTATTCTAATAATATGTGTTTACCTAATCTCTCGCCTAAACTCTCTCCACTCTTCCTAAACTTCTAAAACTTTCATGGTATCAGAGCATTTGCTCACAAATCTTCCCTGAATCATTTGTAAACTCTTCATTCCTCTCACCATTCAATCCACAAATCTCTTTCTCTCTGGATTTTAAAGCGCTAAATCTATGATAAACATGTTCTAGCCTATCCTCTCTGAGATCTAAAGATCCTCAGAACCATTGGTGATGAGTTGAGGAAGACTAGATGTGGGTATCATGCAGATTATAGTAGTCTTTGCTGGGTCCAGGTCTTGTTCTTTCTCTCCCGGCCATTGATGTACGGTCCATAGCTCATATTCCACAAGTTTGAAACGTGTTTCTACTCAAAAGAAGAACTAAAAGGCTACTCAAAGCTTCACGGTTCAAAATACTTTCGAAAGGAGCTATCTTTCAACCTCCTTCACTGAGCCGTATTCATCTTCCTCATTGTGCTGTTGAAACCCAGAATCCGTACACCCTTCTAAACTCTTCAAAGGCAGTTCCTCTGGTCTCCTTTCTCAACAAATCCCTCCTTCCTGCATCCGGTGAAGTCATTTAAGACCAAAAGAAGGCATTTTGCTTCAAGTTTCAAGTCTGCGAAAAGAGGGTTTTGTATCTGTTCGTACAAGTTCAAGTCCCCTTACCAGAACCAATCATCAATCCTCTCAAACAACAGTGATCTTTGCCCTACCGTGAAGACCAAGCTTTATCCACCATTGTTGTACGGACCTCAACTCTACCTCATGGAAAACACTCGTCAAATAGCCGTTCCAGTGATCCTCAAGGGTTTAAACTATGTCTTGTGGTCTCGCATGATAAAGACTGCTCTTGGAGGCCGGGGTTTGGGAGATCATCTCCTATTTTATGAAGCACCTCCTAGTCTAATCCAGAATGAAATGGTGATGGAATGGTCATCACAGATGAATGAAAGTGGCATCAGGAGGACCTATATGTCCTATCCGTTCTGCAAAACTCCTTAGATGGTCCAATCCTGGAGTCCTACTCACACTGTGAAACGTCAATGGAACTATGGAATATTCTCAAGAAGGTCTATGGCAACACCTCCAACCTTAGCAGGATCTTTCAAGTCAAGCAGGCCATCAACAATCTAAGTCAAGATGATCCAGACTTCACCTCCTTGTTTGGGAAGTTCAGTTCCTTATGGGCAGAATTAGATATGCTCCGACCTGTGTCCTTTGATCCTGAAGTCATTAAGGAAAGGCGGGAACAAGATAAAGTCTTTAGCCTTCTCATGATTCTCAGTCCCACATACAACGATCTCATTAAACACATCTTGAGGTCAGATAAACTCCCTTCCCTTGAAGATGTATGCTCTCAGATACAGAAGTAATCCGGATCAAATGGATTGTTTGGAAGAAAAGGTGACCTTCTCACGGCTCACAAAAGCACATACAAGACCGAAGAAGAACCCATCTCAGCAAATAAAGGGTTTTACAAACCGGAAGACAAGAAGAGCATAATGTGTGATCATTGTAAAAGGAAAGGACATTCCAAAGATAAGTGTTGGATTCTTCATCCACACCTCAAGCCAAGCAAGTGGAAGGAAGTTCCTAGAGCTCATTTCACTCAGGAAACTGGATACTATCCCAAGAATAGCCTCCCATACCAAATCGCACACGGCCCAGCTAGCTCTAATCAACAAGCCAGCTCCTCAAGTTCATCGTGCATTGGAAGTTCTCAAACTCATCCAGCTCATATGGTGCCATACCAACCAATGCAGTCAGAGTATGTCAGGAAATCCGATCTTGAAGCTCTCATCAAAGCATTCAAAGACAACTCTGGTAATGCGATTGTTGGTAGATCATTACATGCCTCATTTAATGCTTTCACTAAGTCTAAACCATTAATTGTAGATTCAGGGGCTTCTCACCATATGATCAGTGATATGAATTTGATTAAGAACATTGAACCGGCTGTAGGGAATGTCTTGATAGCAAATGGAACAAATGTGCCAATAGAAGGAATAGGTGATCTTAGATTATTCAATAAGGAATCTAGAGCCTTTTATATGCCCTCATTCACTTCTAACCTTCTATCTGTCAAGAGAGCTACAACCGATTTAAACTGTCATGCTATCTTTGGGCCTAATGACTTTGTGTTTCAGGATATTGAAACTAAGGAGATTCTTGGACAAGGTGTTACCAGAAATGATCTATATGTGCTTGAAGACTTATCTCCTAGTTCTCCTAGTCGTTTAGCTTCCTGTTTTTCAAATTTCAATAATTCTGAGATAAATGGTGATTTGTGGCATGCTAGGCTTGGTCATCCTCATCTTAAAGTGCTAGAGTTAATGTTTCCTAAAACAGTTTTCAATAATGAATTATGTGAAGCATGTATCCTTGGAAAACACTGTAGGTCTGTTTTTCCTAAATCTCAAACTATGTATGAAAACTGCTTTGATCTTGTTCACTCTGATGTTTGGACTGCCCCATGTGTCTCTAGAGATAATCACAAGTATTTTGTTAGTTTCATAGATGAGAAATCAAAATACACTTGGGTTACCTTAATGCCATCTAAGGGTAGAGTTCTTGAAGCGTTTATGAGTTTTAACAAGTATCTGACTAACCAATATGATGCTAAAGTTAAATGTCTAAGATCAGATAATGGTGGGGAGTATACTAGCCAGGCCTTTAAACACTATCTCAACAAACATGGAATTGAGCACCAGACAAGTTGTCCCTATACCCCTCAGCAGAATGGAGTTGCTGAGAGGAAAAACAGACACTTAATGGAGGTGACTAGAGCCATGATGTTTCATAGGAAGGTTCCTAAACAGTTTTGGGGTGATGCCTTAGTTACGGCCTGCTACTTAATCAACAGACTTCCGACCAAAATCCTACATGACATCTCACCGTTTGAGGTACTTACTAAAACCAAACCTCATCTTGATCATATTATAGTGTTTGGATGTGTTTGCTATGTGTTGATCCCAGGGGAACAGAGGAACAAGTTAGAGGCTAAGAGCACAAAGGCCATATTTCTTGGATAATCAACCACACAGAAAGGGTATAAGTGCTACAATACTAATACCAACCGTGTCCTTATCTCCCGGGATGTTAAGTTTCTTGAAGACAAAAGTTATTTCTCGGATGGTACGTGGGAGTCTATCAAGAACATATCCTCACAATCACCCAACCAGGCAGAGAATTTAAAGAAGATCTTAGAGAACCTGGGTATATCCTCTCTTGGTCCAGACACTCATCCGCATTCGCCGCATCATCCTCTTCATCCTGAGGGGGGAAAAAAAGACTATGGTCATGATGAGGAGGATGAAGATTCAGCTACTAATTCAAACAACACCCAAAGAAGAGAATCTGAACCTGAGTCACAAACCGGTCCAAGTAACACTGAAGGAAACTCAGAAGCTGAAGTTGGTTCGAGTTCTGGAAGTACCAATGATCAACATCAACACTCGCATGAAGTACCAGCACCATTAGAACTCCGGAGAAGCACTAGACAACGATTTCCTCCAGCAAACTGGAAGAACACGAGAGTTTACTACAATAATAATGCAGTGGCTCATCCTACTCAAGCAGTTTGCAACATGGTTCATATTCCACAACAACATCTGGCTTTCACAGGCAGTCTAGATCAAGAGTTAGTTCCCAAGACTTATGATGAAGCTAAGGAGCTAAAAGTCTGGAGAGATGCCGTGGGAGCAGAAAGAACTGCAATGGAGAAAAATCATACATGGGATGAAGCAGACTTACCAAAAGGAAAGAAGGCAGTGAGCTCTAGATGGATTTTCACCATCAAATACAAAAGTAATGGGGAGATTGAGAGATATAAGGCAAGACTGGTAGCAAGAGGATTCACCCAGACCTATGGAGAAGATTACAGAGACACATTTGCTCCAGTAGCAAAAATGCATACAATCAGAGTTGTTCTGTCTCTTGCTGCAAACTTAGACTGGGAACTATGGCAGATGGATGTCAAAAACGTATTTCTTCAAGGAGAATTAGAAGAAGAAGTCTACATGACCCCTCCACCTGGATTAGAAGACTCAGTTGCACCAGGGAAAGTCCTTAGATTAAGAAAGGCAATCTATGGCCTTAAACAGTCACCTAGGGCCTGGTATCACAAGCTGAACGTCACTCTAAGAGACAGAGGTTTCAGGAGATCAGAATCCGATCACCCCTTGTTCACCTTACATAGCCAAGAAGGTATAGTTGTCATTCTCATTTATGTGGATGATATTATCATCTCTGGGAATGACAAGGTAGGAATTTCTGCTACAAAAGAATATCTTAAAGCTATGTTTGACATTAAAGATCTTGGTGAACTCAAATATTTCTTGGGTATTGAAGTCTGCATGTTTAAAGATGGGTTGTTTATATCTCAAAGGAAATACATTGTAGACTTACTAACTAATGCAGGAATGATGGATTCAAAAGCAGCATGAACGCCCTTAGAAGATGGTTACAAGGCTAAAACTAAGGGGGAGCAAGAAGAAGATACATTTGAGGATCCGAAGCTGTACAGAAAACTTGTTGGTAAGCTCATATATTTGACAATTACAAGACCTGACTTGTGTTTTGCTGTGAATCAGGTAAGTCAGTATATGAAAGCCCCTGGGAAGAATCATTGGATGATGATACAACGCATCCTGAGATACTTGAAAGGGACTTACACTCAGGGAATATGGATGGGAAAGAATGGAAACGCTGAAGTAGTTGGCTATTGTGATGCTGATTGGGCTGGGGATAGGAAAGACAGAAGATCAACTACTGGTTATTGCACCTTCATAGGTGGTAATCTTGTCACTTGGAAGACCAAGAAACAGAAAGTAGTATCCTGTTCAAGTGCTGAAGCTGAATATAGGGCTATGAGGAAGTTAACTACCGAGTGTATATGGCTAAAGGCTCTTCTCAAAGACTTCAACATTGAAAGCAGCACACCTATCACAATGCATTGTGATAATCAGGCAGCCATTCATATTGCATCCAATTCTGTCTTCCACGAACGAACCAAGCACATTGAGGTGGACTGCCACAAGGTTAGAGTGGCTGTGGAGAAAGGAATCATACTTCCATGCTATACAAGAAGTTCTGATCAATTGGCTGATATCTTCACCAAGGCGGCAAGTTTGAAGGTTTGTGAGTTCATCCATACTAAGCTTGAACTCACAACCCTACCATTCCAGTAACTTCCCTATCATGAAGGATTCATACTCGTTTTTCCTTAGAATGTTTTTCTCCCACTGGGTTTTGCATTCTAAGGTTTTTAATGAGGTGAATCCTCTTGATGTCCAAGTTTTAATCATTCACCAATGATGTAAAACTTGAGGGGGAGTGTTGGAATGAGGAAGCAATTCACCAAGGAAAAGAGTGTTAACGGCTAGTAATGAATCTTCTAGAAGGATTGGTGACTCACCTCTGCCAGCACAAAAGGGGAAAGAGGCGCCAGCACTAAAGAGGAAGCACACACTCTTACCTAAAGTAGTCATTTTTAGGTTATCCATTTCTGTATAAAAGGATCACTAAGGTCTCTCTTTGTAATCAAGAAATCCTATTCTAATAATATGTGTTTACCTAATCTCTCGCCTAAACTCTCTCCACTCTTCCTAAACTTCTAAAACTTTCATTCAGATCATGATAGGAGCTAGTAAGAGAAGCAGTATAAGTGTGACCAGAAATACCACTCCTTGAGAGCTTTGATAAGAGCTTCAAGGTCGGATTTGGTGACTACATCGCTTTGAACTTGGTTCCTTTCCTCTGATGCATTGTGACTATAAGCACCATTCTGATTTGAACTCCCCCGGTTAAGGCTGATTTGATTTGCACTGCATTGTGCTCCCTCATGATGTGGCCCGGATTGTTTAGTTTGCTGCAAGTTGAGCTGAGTAATGTTCCCTTGAAAGCCATTCCCTTGAGTTGTTGAAGCCATGCGTGATGATACATCTTGTGAAGAGTGAACCTTTGAATCTTTCCACCAAGTAGGTTTTAAGTGTGGATGAATCAACCAGCATTTTTCTTTGGTATGTCCTTTTCTCTTGCAATGATCGCAAACTGGACCCTTCCTGGTTTCTGGTTTGTACCAAACCTTGTGAGCTGCATCGATATCTCCTCTGTTTCCAAATAAGTCTTGAGATCCTTGTTCTTTCTGTATCTTAGCACACACATCTTCAAGACTTGGCAACCTATCTTCTCTGAGAAGATGCTTAATGAGGTCTGTATAACTCGGGTTTAGTGTCATGAGCAAGCCAAAGACCTTATCTTGCTCTCTCCTTTCATTAAGAGTGATAGGATCAATGGTACTTGGTCTTAACATTTCAACCTCTGCCCATAGAGCCCTGAATCTACCATAGTGCTTGGTGAATTCCATATCCTCTTGATGAAGATCATTCAGGGCCTTCTTAACCTCAAACAACCGCATGAGATTAGATGTGTTTCCATATACATTCCTTAATGTATTCCAGAGATCTTTGGCAGTTTCACAGTAGGAGTATGCTTCTAACAAGGATCCTTCAAGGGAGTTTTGAAGAATGGAGAGCACTAGTTGATCCTCTTGAAACCACTTGTTCATGGCGTCTATGGTAAGTTGTCCCTGATATCCGAGAGCTTCGTCTTCAGCAGCTTCTCTTGGTGCTTCAACAAGGAGAACATGAGTCCATAAGCCCCTACTACACAGAGTAGTTTTCATAGTTCTGGACCATAGCAGGTAGTTTAGCCCCTTTAGTATTACTGGAGCTACAATCATTTTTGAAGTTTCCATCGATATGCTTGAGTGGTACGGATCCTCTTCAAACGCGGCTTCAGGCGGGAAGAACAGGGTTTTTATTTTTATTTTACCTCAAATCCTTCCTCCTTGCCTTGAATCTATTCACCAGTTGCTTAAAGTCCGAATGAGAGTCTTTTCTCCTGGAAATGAGTCTCCTTTCTTGAAGATCGCGGCTTGGTACGGACCCTGGTTTGCGAGAGGATGAGGAAGACGAGTACGGACACCTAGCAAAGGTCCATCCTTTAGCTGCTTTTCGTGGCTCCAACTCAAGAGGAACTGATGTAGGAGACTTCTACGACCAAGGATGAAGGTTTGAAAGAGTGATGAACACGAATCGAGCTTTGATCCGTACAACAATGGCGCGGTTCGACGAAACCTTTTCTGCGATACGACCAGGAGTGACCAGAACCTTGCTAGAGACCGACCACACGCAATCCGACTCGATCCACTACTGTTTTAAAGCTAAAAGACGTGACCTTGGACCAAAAGCAGTGACCTTGAGAGCTTAGAGCCGTACAACAATGGTGTTTTAGTGGGTTTTGAATACGAATGAAAAAGAAGTCCTTAAGCTTTTAAGAAGAACAAACAATAATCGCCTCTAATCTTCCATAACTCATTATCAACAGATGAATGAAGATAATAGAGCTTAGAGTGGATAGATTAAGAGTTGTTTATTGTAAGTAACAACAAGAACTTAAGGAAAGGAAGAGTTTTGCGGATGAATTAGTAACCTAGGAGCATGTAATGCTCTGATACCATATTGAAAAAACAAGTTTCTTAAGAGATTAAGGTAAAGAGAATCATATTTTTAGAGTTTAGAGATTTCGAATACAAGTTTCTATTATTGATTGCTTGATTACATAATGACCATTACATAAGCTTAAATAGAATAGATTAGGAGGAATATCCAGAGCATCTACTTTAGCATCTGAAGGCGTGGCATGGTGAGCTGGAGACGCCCGTTGGAGCATGAAAGTTTTAGAAGTTTAGGAAGAGTGGAGAGAGTTTAGGCGAGAGATTAGGTAAACACATATTATTATTAGAATAGGATTTCTTGATTACAAAGAGAGACCTTAGTGATCCTTTTATACAGAAATGGATAACCTAAAAATGACTACTTTAGGTAAGAGTGTGTGCTTCCTCTTTAGTGCTGGCGCCTCTTTCCCCTTTTGTGCTGGCAGAGGTGAGTCACCAATCTTTCTAGAAGATTCATTACTAGCCGTTAACACTCTTTTCCTTGGTGAATTGCTTCCTTATTCCAACACTCCCCCTTAAGTTTTACATCATTGGTGAATGATTAAAACTTGGACATCAAGAGGATTCACCTCATTAAAAACCTTAGAATGCAAAACCCTGTGGGAGAAAAACATTCTAAGGGAAAAAGAGTATGAATCCTTCATGATAGGGAAGTTACTGGAATGGTAGGGTTGTGAGTCCAAGCTTAGTATGGATGAACTCACAAACCTTCAAACTTGCCGCCTTGGTGAAGATATCAGCCAATTGATCAGAACTTCTTGTATAGCATGGAAGTATGATTCCTTTCTCCACAGCCTCTCTAACCTTGTGGCAGTCCACCTCAATGTGCTTGGTTCGTTCGTGGAAGACAGAATTGGATGCAATATGAATGGCTGCCTGATTATCACAATGCATTGTGATAGGTGTGCTGCTTTCAATGTTGAAGTCTTTGAGAAGAGCCTTTAGCCATATACACTCGGTAGTTAACTTCCTCATAGCCCTATATTCAGCTTCAGCACTTGAACATGATACTACTTTCTGCTTCTTGGTCTTCCAAGTGACAAGATTACCACCTATGAAGGTGCAATAACCAGTAGTTGATTTTCTGTCTTTCCTATCCCCAGCCCAATCAGCATCACAATAGCCAACTACTTCAGCGTTTCCATTCTTTCCCATCCATGTTCCCTGAGTGTAAGTCCCTTTCAAGTATCTCAGGATGCGTTGTATCATCATCCAATGATTCTTCCCAGGGGCTTTCATATACTGACTTACCTGATTCACAGCAAAGCACAAGTCAGGTCTTGTAATTGTCAAATATATGAGCTTACCAACAAGTTTTCTGTACAGCTTCGGATCCTCAAATGTATCTTCATCTTGCTCCCCCTCAGTTTTAGCCTTGTAACCATCTTCTAAGGGCGTATTAATCTACACACGACAGCAAGTCCAACTATAAGACTTCTAGAAGAAAGATACAGGCAGCTGGGAGAAGTTAATGGTCTGTGATGTCGATTACTCAAGTGAGGAAAGGAAGTTAATGACCTTGGATGTCGACTACTCAAGTAAGGAAAGGAAGTTAATGGCCTGGATGTCGATTACTCAAGGTTGGAAAGGAAGTTAATTACTTCCCCTTTGAGAGTTAGGCAACAAATAGTTTATGGAAAGTAAATATGTGAGCCTAATTAATGTAATTAATGTATTTATTGTAACTTAGGCTATAAATACTCTAACCTATGTAACTAATCTGTCAAGAAAATATAATCCTCCTCTAATTCTCTCATACCAGCCGCCAGCTCTCTCTCTCTCATTTGTCACTAAATCTCTTCCTCTTAGTCTTCCATACTTTTGTTCTTCATCTTATTCAGAAAACTCTCTCTAATCTTCTCTTATATTCCGCATATTCTTACATGGTATCAGAGCCTTGGCTCTTATATTCTCAAAATCTCCGTACACTCTTGAAATAAATCCTCCTAATCTCCTCACTCTGAGATTGAACAATCTTCAAATCCTTGTGGTGCTGAGTTGTGAGAGGTTAGGATTATTTATTTCTTGAAAACACTTCATCCTACTCTTTCATCACCTAAATCGTTTGTAATCATCATGGAAGGCACAAGAGTTGTTGTTCCAGTGACTTTGAAAGGGGTTAATTACCTCTTCTGGGCTAGAACCACCAAGACAGTGCTATGTAGCCGTGGGTTATGGAGCCACATCCTTAGGAGTAAAGCACCTAATGCCACGGTTGAAGGAACTGGTCAGGAAGTGGCTATCACCAATGAAGACAGGTGGTTTCAAGAAGACCAACTAGTCCTATCTATGATTCAAAACTCACTTGAATCAACTATCCTTGAAGCATACTCCTACTGTGAGACAGCCAAAGAGCTCTGGGAGACTCTTCAAAATGTTTATGGCAACACCTCCAATCTCAGCCGTGTGTTTGAAGTTAAGAAAGCCATCAATGAGTTAACTCAAGAAGACATGGAGTTCACTCAACATTTTGGAAAATTCAGATCCTTATGGGCTGAACTTGAAATGCTTAGACCAAGCACAGTGGATCCCATGGTTCTGAATGAGAGACGTGAGCAAGATAAAGTCTTTGGACTTCTCTTGACTTTAAATTCCTCCTACAATGATCTCATCAAACACCTCCTAAGGTCAGACACCCTTCCAAGCCTTGAAGAAGTGTGCAATAAGATTCAGAAGGAACAAGGTTCACTTGGTCTCTTTGGAGGCAAAGGAGAACTCATCTCAGCCAACAAAGCAGCTGTGTACCATAAGGGAGGCTTAAATCGTGGAGAAAGGAGGGCATATTGTGACCACTGCAAGAAGGAAGGGCATACCAAGGACAAGTGCTGGATCCTCCATCCACACTTAAAGCCAAAAGTGGGAAACCAACCAAGAGCCAACCTCACTCAAGAAGTAACTCTTGAACAAAGGAACAAGGCAAGCCCAAGCTCATCCACGCCAATCACTGAGGGAGATGGGAAAGCACTTGCAACATTCCAACAAGAGTTTGTGAGGAAATCCGACCTTGATGCACTGGTCAAGGCACTCAAAGAATCAAACCTCTCTGGTAACTCATTCCAAGCTTTAAATACCACTAAACCACTTATTGTAGACTCAGGAGCCTCTCATCATATGATTAGTGATAAGAATCTAATGAGCAATATAGAACCGGCTTTAGGAGATGTATTAATAGCTAATGGAGATAAGATACCAATTAGGGGAATTGGGAACCTTAAATTGTTTGATAAAGAATCAACTGCCTTCTATATGCCTACATTTACCTCTAACTTACTAAGTGTTAAGAAGACAACCTCTGATCTTAATTGCTATGCAATCTTTGGTCCTAATGATGTTTATTTTCAGTATATTAAGACCAATAAAGTTCTTGGAAAAGGAGTGTCCAAGAATGATTTGTATGTACTCAATGAAAGATTTGATGATTGAGAGAATTTGAGAATTAGAGATTGAGAGAGAAAGAGATTTAGAGAGAAAAGAGAATGATCTTATTATGATTTTTAGAAAAATGAATTTTCATACTTACAAAGAGAGTGAGAGACATCTATTTATACTAATCCTATCCTAGACTTGTTTGGATACAGAGATACACTTATCATTAACCTACACAAGTCTAAGACAAACACATGGAGATGTCGCCAATACTTCACTTAGATGCATTCATCATTCTTCTTCATTCCAACACTCCCCCTCAAGCTTAAGACATGGAGAATGCCTAAGCTTGCAACCATGAAGCATTACCTCATTAAAAACCTAGAGAAGGAAAACCCAATTGGGACAAAACCTTTTCTAGGGAAAAAGAGTATAACACTCCATGTTGGGATCATTGGTGTGGAAGAGACATCAAACCAAGTCTAGGGTAGATGGAACCGCCTGTCTTCAAGGTTACAGCTTTGGTAAACACATCAGCTAGCTGATCTTCACTCCTTGTGTAGCAAGGTAGAATTGTACCATTTCCAATAGCTTCCCTTACCTTATGACAGTCAACCTCAATATGCTTGGTTCTCTCATGAAACACAGAGTTAGAGGCAATGTGTATGGCAGCTTGATTATCACAATGGACAGTGATTGGAGATTCTAAGCTCTCGCCTAAAATGTCAAAGAGGAGTTGCTTCAACCAAATGCATTCTGTTGTGAGCTTCCTCATGGCCCTGTATTCAGCCTCTGCACTAGAACAAGATACAACCTTTTGCTTCTTAGTCTTCCAAGTTACAAGATTACCTCCTATGAAAGTGCAATAGCCAGTTGTGCTTCTCCTATCTTCTCTGTCTCCTGCCCAATCTGCATCACAATAGCCTACAACCTCTGTGTTCTTATTACATCCCATCCATATACCTTGTTCCTTAGTTCCTTGCAGATATCTCAAAATGCGAATGATCATATCCCAATGCCTTGTCCTTGGGTCTTGCATATGTTGAGATACCTGATTTACTGCAAAACATAGGTCAGGTCTAGTGATGGTTAAGTAAATAAGCTTACCAACCACCTGTTTGTACAATTTTGCATCATGAAACTTGTCATTTCCTAGCTCCCCCTCAGGTTCTATTTTGTAGCCTTCTTCAAGGGGTGTCTTAGCTGATTTAGCTTCAAACATGCCTGTGGAGGTTAGTAAATCCACAATATATTTCCTTTGAGATAAGAAGAGACCTTCCTTGAATCTACATATTTCAATTCCTAAGAAATATTTCAATTCTCCTAGATCCTTAATATCAAAAACACTTTTCAAATAGGTTTTAGTTGATTCAATACCAACTTTATCACTTCCTGATATGATTATGTCATCCACATAGATAAGTATAACCACAATACCTTCCTTACTCTTAAGTGTAAACAGGGTGTGTTCAACTTCTGACCTTTTGAAACCTCTATCCCTTAGAGTTACATTCAGCTTATGATACCAAGCTCTTGGAGATTGCTTAAGACCATAGATTGCCTTTCTTAGTCTGAGAGTGTTGCCGCCATTAACTTCATCTTCCAAACCTGGTGGTGGTGTCATGTACACTTCTTCCTCTAGTTCACCTTGTAAGAAAGCATTCTTAACATCCATTTGGAACAAGTCCCATTCAAGGTTAGTAGCAAGAGAAAGAACAACATTAACAGAGTGAAGTTTAGCTACTGGAGCAAAGGTATCCCTATAGTCTTCACCATAAGTCTGTGTGAATCCTCTAGCCACCAACCTAGCTTTATACCTATCTATCTCACCATTGCTTTTATACTTAATGGTGAATATCCATTTTGAACTTACAGCCTTTTTTCCTTTTGGTAAGATGGCTGGGGCATAGGTTCCATTCTTCTCCATAGCTTGTTTCTCATCTTGAATGGCATCTCTCCATTCCTTAATCTCCATAGCCTCCTCATAGCTTTTAGGAATCTGTTCTTTATCTAAACTCACAGTGAAAGCAACATGATTAGTAGGAATAGTAATTAGAGAACATACTCCCTGATCATGATGTGCTACTGCATTGTGGTTGTAGTACACCCTTGTATTCTTCCAATTGTCAGCTGGGAACCTCTGCCTTGTACTTCTTCTGAGGGCCACAGGTTGATTTGTTTCTTCCTCTAAAGCGGCTTGTACAAGATTAGGTTGATCCCTTGGCCTTTTTGATGCTGAAACTAGAATATCATCTTGAGCATGTGTACTCTCTTCTCCCCCCTCATGGTCAAGAGGATGCTGTTCAGGAGGACTTGATGGTGGAGAGGGCAGTGAGTGAATGTTGGATGAACTTGAAGTACTAGCGCCACTAGATGAATCATGGACAGCCCCGGGGACTAAGGTAGGACGAGACGAGCTTGAAGCAACGTCACATGGATCATGTGTTGACTGGTCAGGTTCAGGGACGGTTTCACTTGTTGGACGGTCATGACCAGAAGTCGTCCGGTTGGATGCAGCCGGATCATGCCAGCTATTAGTCGGACCTGGACCCTGTTGCTGCGGTACATGGACAGGAGCTGGTTGGTGAGGCTGGACTATGCCAAGGTTTTCTAAAATTTTCCTTAGGTTCTCAGCCTGATCAGAATTTGATGTAGATATGTCTTTAAGATCTTCCCAAGTTCCATCTTCATAGAATCCTTTATTCTCTTGGAACTTGACATCCCTAGACACCAGAACCCTTCTAGATTCTGAATTGTAGCATTTGTATCCTTTCTGAGTAGGGGAGTATCCTAGAAACATAGCCTTGATGCTTTTTGGTTCCAGCTTATTCCTAAGTTCCCCTGGCACCAAAACAAAACAAACACACCCAAAAATTCTTAAATGATCAATAATTGGCTTGGTTTTGTTTAATACCTCAAAAGGACTCAAATCATCTAGAACTTTGGTTGGAGTTCTATTGATTAGATAACATGCAGTTAGTAATGCATCTCCCCAAAATCTTTTGGGAACCTTCTTGTGAAACATCATTGTTCTCACAACCTCCATCAAATGTCTGTTTTTCCTCTCAGCTACTCCATTTTGTTGTGGAGTGTAAGGACAGCTTGTTTGATGTTCAATGCCATGCTTGGCTAGGTGTTGCTGAAACTTGGTGCTAGTATACTCCCCTCCATTGTCAGTCCTAAAAATCTTTAACTTGGCATTATATTGGTTAGTAACATATGTCTGAAAGTTAAGAAATGCATCAAACACCCTATCCTTTGAATTAAGCAATGTTACCCAAGTATACTTAGATTTTTCATCAATAAAAGTAACAAAATACTTTTGATTTTCTCTAGAAGGAAAGGGAGATGTCCAAACATCAGAATGTACTAAATCAAAGCAATTATCATAAGCATGAGATGATTGTTCAAAAACTGCTCTACTATGCTTTCCAAGAATACAAGATTCACAAATGTGATTAAGCAATTTTATTCCAGGTACAGTCAATTCAAGGGCTCTAGAATGGGGATGTCCTAGTCTAGCATGCCACAATTCAGCATTTAAGGTCATATCAACTTTATTTGCACACGGTTGTAATGGGAAGGCAGGTAAATCTTCTAGCACATACAAGTCATTCCTTGTAGTTCCTTGGCCAAACTTCCTACTTGTCTCAATATCCTGAAAGTAAAAATCATTAGGACCAAAGATAGCTTGACAATTCAAATCAGTAGTAGCTCTTTTAACAGAGAGTAAATTGGATGTAAAAGAAGGCATATAAAAAGCCTTGGATTCCTTATCAAACACCCTAAGGTTACCTACTCCTTTAATTGGTACATTAACTCCATTTGCAATCACAACACTTCCTAAGGCAGGTTCAACATTGTCTAGCAAACCTAAGTCTTTAATCATATGATGAGATGCACCAGAATCAACAATTAAGGAGTTAGAAGCCATAGATGTGTTTAAGGAAACATGATAAGTTTTACCCAATACATTACCAGACTTGAATGCCTTGAGAAGATTTTCTAGATCAGCCCTTGTGACATATTCATTTTGGTTAGCCATAGTTGAAGAGGATGCATTCGCCGGTTCCATGGTACACGCACTTGAGCTACCTACAACATGAACCATGTTAGAAGAACCAGGACCGGTTGAAGATTTCTTGCTCCTCTCAACAAACCAGCTAGGCTTGAGTTCTGGATGAAGCACCCAACACTCCTTCTTGCTATGGCCTGTTCTCTTACAATGGTCACACAGCTGCTTCTTCCTCTTGATGTCAGCTGGAGCCGATCGAAAAACACCCTTATGCGCCACCACCATTTCACTTTTGTGCCCAAAGAGTTCATGTGACCCCTGTTCCTTTTGAATCTTTGCACAAACATCCTCAAGACTTGGTAGCTTATCTTCCCTGAGAATATGTTTTATCAAGTCAGTGTATGAATTGTTCAAAGTCATAAGCAGCCCAAACACCTTATCTTGCTCTCTCCTTTCAAGAAGAGTGAGTGGATCAATTGAAGCTGGTCTAAGCATCTCCAGCTCTGCCCACAAGGCTCTGAATGATCCATAGTGTTTGGTAAACTCAACATCTTCCTGTTTAAGCTCATTCAAAGCTTTCTTTACCTCAAATATTCTTAAGAGGTTAGTAGTATTGCCATAAACTGTCTTTAATGTCTCCCAAAGTTCTTTAGCACTAGAGCAATAAGAGTATGCTTCTAAAAGAGAACTAGCTAGAGAGCATTGAAGAATAGCCAATACCATTTGATCTTGCTGAAACCAGAGGGCATGTTCAGCATGTTCAACTTGAGATTCATCATCGGTTAGCATAGGTGCGGATTGCTGAATGTGATTCCACAGCCCTTTGCTGCATAGAGTGGTCCGTATCGTCCTGGACCAAAGCAAATAATTTGCTCCTTGAAGCATTACAGGAGCTTTCATTTGAGGATTCATCTCCATTGGATCGAATTCAAGTCTGCACAGACAAAAACAACAAGCGCAGCCACACACGAACCAACAAGAGACCAAGACGAGATAACCACACTTTCAGCAGACTACTACTTGCCTAATCCGTCAACAATTAACTTCAAATACTCCACACAATGAACCAGCAGAAGATCCAGAGAAAAAAAAATTGAGTTTATCACCAATTTTGAATTTCCCGCCTAAATCAGTTAGATCCTAGCTTCCTTCTTTTGCAAGAAATCGAATTTTGAAAGTAAGAACTCAGTAAATTGTAATCAAATCTCCAGAATTCCTTCACAAGAACCTAAATCAAGATCGGATCAATCCAGAATTGAAAAGGATCGAGCAAGAATTGAAGATCAAAGCCGAGTACCAAGAAGCGCGCGAACTAGAACCGATTTCAAGAAATCGACGAAGAAGACTTCGAAACTTGAAATTGAGCAAAGCGGACCTCCCGTTTCATCATCTGGACTCAATAAACTTGAGTTTTGGCTTTGGAAACGCTTGATTTGGTGAAGAATCGAAGTAGTTATGCACCTTTGAAATCCAGGTACCTTCGGCGGAGATCGTCGCGAACCACCGTGGAGGAGATTTGATGTAACTTTTGATTCAAGCAACCAAATTCAATGAAATCAACGAGGAAATCCACAGAATTCGCCGGAGAATCGTCCTGGAGAAAGAATCTGGCAAGAAATCGTGAATTCTTGTGGTGGAGGATCGACGAACACGGCGGATCCGCGACGGACTTCTCTTCGAGGCTGGGTTGTTGATCGCGAGTTAGAAACAGAAAGATTTCGAAATTCTTGTGCCAGTTTGATCAAACTTGGCTCTGATACCATGAAAGATTTGATGATTGAGAGAATTTGAGAATTAGAGATTGAGAGAGAAAGAGATTTAGAGAGAAAAGAGAATGATCTTATTATGATTTTTAGAAAAATGAATTTTCATACTTACAAAGAGAGTGAGAGACATCTATTTATACTAATCCTATCCTAGACTTGTTTGGATACAGAGATACACTTATCATTAACCTACACAAGTCTAAGACAAACACATGGAGATGTCGCCAATACTTCACTTAGATGCATTCATCATTCTTCTTCATTCCAACACTCAACTCTATCTATTGCTTTTAATTCTATTTTGAATAGGCTAATAGTGCTATTTGGCATTCTAGACTAGGACATCCCCATTCTAGGGCCTTAGAACTATTGTTGCCAAGCATGTCTTTTAAAAATAATGAATGTGAAGCTTGTATACTTGGAAAACATTGTAGATCAGTGTTTCCCAAGTCCTCAACTATTTATGAAAATTGTTTTGATCTTATTCACTCTGATGTTTGGACTTCACCATGCATGTCTAGGGATAATCATAAGTACTTTGTCACATTTATAGATCAAAAATCAAAATATACTTGGATAACTCTCTTACCAATAAAAGATAGAGTCCTAGATGAATTTACTAAGTTTCAAGCATATGTGACTAACCATTACAATGCCAAGATCAAAATCTTTAGATCAGATAATGGAGGAGAATACACAAGTCTAGCATTCAAGCAATACTTGGACAAACATGGAATCATCCACCAAACTAGTTGTCCATACACACCACAACAGAATGGAGTGGCTGAAAGGAAGAACCGGCATCTCATGGAGGTGGCGAGATCCATCATGTTCCAAAGCAATGTTCCAAAGAAATTTTGGGGAGATGCCCTTGTCACAGCTTGCTATCTCATCAATCGCCTACCAACCAAAGTCTTAGAGGACTTAACTCCATTTGAGGTACTCAACAAAAGTAAACCATCTATCTCACACTTACGAGTCTTTGGGTGTGTGTGTTATGTACTTGTTCCAGGAGAACAAAGAAATAAATTGGAAGCCAGGAGTATTAAAGCCATGTTCATTGGCTATTCAACTACTCAAAAGGGATACAAATGCTACAATCCAGAGACAAGAAAGGTTCTTGTATCTAGGGATGTGAAGTTTGTAGAATCCAAAGGATTCTATGAAGAAAAGAATTGGGATGAACTCAAAGACCTCTCCCAATCCACATCTGACCGGGCCACCAACCTCAGACACCTTATGGAGAATCTTGGGATAACATTACCAGATGCACCAAAATCAACTCACCAAGAACCGCCAACTACTTCTCCATCTAATACAACTCAAGCGGCTAGTTCTCTTGATCATGAGGGAGGCAATGAAGGTGATGAGCTTGATGAGCTTGAACTTGAACCTACTAACCAAGAAACAAGCTCACACGTACATGATCACGAAGAACATGAGGAATCTGAAACTGAGGCTGAACAACAAGCAGAAGAACAGGCGGCCCAACCAGACACCCAAGTAGTACTAAGGAGAAGCCAAAGGGAAAGGCGACCAGCTTCAAATTGGATCAACACCAGAGTATACTACAATGCCCAAGCAGTAGCTCACCCAACTCAAGCTGTTTGCTCCCTAGCTCATGTTCCCTTAGAACATCAAGCATTTGCAGCAGTCCTCAACCAAGAACATATACCAAGAAACTATGAGGAAGCAAAGGAGCTTAAAGTGTGGAGAGATGCAGTTAAGGCTGAATGCAATGCCATGGACATCAATCACACTTGGGATGAGGCCGATTTACCTAAGGACAAGAGGACAGTGAGCTCCAGATGGATCTTTACCATTAAATACAAAAGCAATGAAAGATACAAGGCAAGACTAGTTGCAAGAGGTTTCACTCAGACCTATGGAGAAGACTACAATGACACCTTTGCACCAGTAGCCAAATTACACACTGTAAGGGTTCTTCTCTCTTTAGCTACTAACCTTGATTGGGAGTTGTGGCAGATGGATGTCAAGAATGCCTTCCTACAAGGAGAACTAGAAGATGAAGTGTATATGACACCTCCACCAGGCCTTGAAGATACGGTGACTCCAGGAAAGGTTCTAAGGCTGAGAAAAGCTATCTATGGCCTCAAACAGTCACCAAGAGCTTGGTACCATAAGCTAAGTATCACACTTAGAGATAGGGGCTTTAGAAAGTCTGAGGCAGATCATACCCTCTTCACACTCCAAAGTCAAACAGGTATTGTAGTCATTCTCATCTATGTAGATGATATAATCATCTCAGGGAATGACAAGGTAGGAATTCAATCCACTAAGGTTTATCTTAAATCTATGTTTGATATAAAAGACTTGGGTGAACTAAAGTACTTCCTAGGGATACAAGTATGCCGAACACAAGAAGGCCTCTTCTTATCACAAAGGAAGTACACACTTGATCTTCTAGTTGATGCAGGAAGATTAGAAGCTAAACCAGCGAAGACTCCCCTAGAAGAAGGGTACAAGGTGGAACGTGAGGGGGAGCTTGGAGATGAGATGTTTGGAGACACCAAACTCTATAGGAAGATGGTTGGTAAGCTAATTTATCTAACCATTACTAGACCTGACTTGTGCTATGCTGTGAATCAGGTCAGTCAACATATGCAAGCCCCAAAGGTGCATCACTGGAACATGGTGGACCGGATCTTAAGATACCTGAAAGGGACACACGACCAAGGCATCTGGATGGGGCGCAACGGAAGCTCTGAAATCGTGGGCTATTGTGATGCTGATTGGGCTGGAGACAGGAATGATAGGAGATCAACTACCGGGTATTGCACATTCATTGGAGGCAACCTAGTTACTTGGAAAACAAAGAAGCAGAAGGTGGTTTCTTGTTAAAGAGCTGAACCTGATTACCGAGCCATGAGGAAGCTCACCACAGAACTTACCTGGCTCAAGAATCTGCTCAAGGATCTAAACATAGAAGTCAAAACACCAATCACCATGCATTGTGACAACCAAGCTGCCATACATATAGCATCCAACAATGTATTTCATGAGAGAACCAAGCACATTGAAGTAGACTGCCACAAAGTGAGACAAGTAGTGGAGCAAGGAGTTGTCCTACCATGTTACACAAGGAGCTCGGATCAACTTGCAGATATATTCACCAAATCCGCAAGTTTAAAGGTATGTGAGTCTATATTTCCAAAACTTGGGCTCATAAACCTTCCCAACCAGGGAATCCCCTAGCCAAAAGATCCATACTCTTTTTCCCTTAAGATGTTTTTGTCCCAAAGGGTTTTGCATCTTAAGGTTTTTAATGAGGTGAGTCTTTATGGTTCCAAGCTTAACCATTCATCTGGTTGAGCTTGAGGGGGAGTATTAATCTACACACGACAGCAAGCCCAACTATAAGACTTCTAGAAGAAAGATACAGGCAGCTGGGAGAAGTTAATGGTCTGTGATGTCGATTACTCAAGTGAGGAAAGGAACTTAATGACTTTGGATGTCGACTACTCAAGTAAGGAAAGGAAGTTAATGGCCTGGATGTCGATTACTCAAGGTTGGAAAGGAAGTTAATTACTTCTCCTTTGAGAGTTAGGCAACAAATAGTTTATGGAAAGTAAATATGTGAGCCTAATTAATGTAATTAATGTATTTATTGTAACTTAGGCTATAAATACTCTAACCTATGTAACTAATCTGTCAAGGAAATATAATCCTCCTTCTCTAATTCTCTCATACCAGCCGCCAGCTCTCTCTCTCTCATTTGTCACGAAATCTCTTCCTCTTAGTCTTCCATACTTTTGTTCTTCATCTTATTCAGAAAACTCTCTCTAATCTTCTCTTATATTCCGCATATTCTTACAGGGCGTTCTTGCTGCTTTTGAATCCATCATTCCTGCATCAGTTAGTAAGTCTACATTGTATTTCCTCTGAGATATAAACAACCCATCTTTAAACCTGCAGACTTCAATACCCAAGAAATATTTGAGTTCACCAAGATCTTTAATGTCAAACATAGCTTTAAGATATTATTTTGTAGCAGAAATTCCTACCTTGTCATTCCCAGAGATGATAATATCATCCACATAAATGAGAATGACAACTATACCTTCTTGGCTATGTAAGGTGAACAAGGTGTGATCGGATTCTGATCTCCTGAAACCTCTGTCTCTTAGAGTGACGTTCAGCTTGTGATACCAGGTCCTAGGTGACTGTTTAAGGCCATAGATTGCCTTTCTTAATCTAAGGACTTTCCCTGGTGCAACTGAGTCTTCTAATCCAAGTGGAGGGGTCATGTAGACTTCTTCTTCTAATTCTCCTTGAAGAAATGCGTTTTTGACATCCATCTGCCATAGTTCCCAGTCTAAGTTTGCAGCAAGAGACAGAACAACTCTGATTGTATGCATTTTTGCTACTGGAGCAAATGTGTCTCTGTAATCTTCTCCATAGGTCTGGGTGAATCCTCTTGCTACCAGTCTTGCCTTATATCTCTCAATCTCCCCATTACTTTTGTATTTGATGGTGAAAATCCATCTAGAGCTCACTGCCTTCTTTCCTTTTGGTAAGTCTGCTTCATCCCATGTATGATTTTTCTCCATTGCAGTTCTTTCTGCTCCCACGGCATCTCTCCAGACTTTTAGCTCCTTAGCTTCATCATAAGTCTTGGGAACTAACTCTTGATCTAGACTGCCTGTGAAAGCCAGATGTTGTTGTGGAATATGAACCATGTTGCAAACCGCTTGAGTAGGATGAGCCACTGCATTATTATTGTAGTAAACTCTCGTGTTCTTCCAGTTTGCTGGAGGAAATCGTTGTCTAGTGCTTCTCCGGAGTTCTAATGGTGCTGGTACTTCATGCGAGTGTTGATGTTGATCATTGGTACTTCCAGAACTCGAACCAACTTCAGCTTCTGAGTTTCCTTCAGTGTTACTTGGACCGGTTTGTGACTCAGGTTCAGATTCTCTTCTTTGGGTGTTGTTTGAATTAGTAGCTGAATCTTCATCCTCCTCATCATGACCATAGTCTTTTTTTCCCCCCTCAGGATGAAGAGGATGATGCGGCGAATGCGGATGAGTGTCTGGACCAAGAGAGGATATACCCAGGTTCTCTAAGATCTTCTTTAAATTCTCTGCCTGGTTGGGTGATTGTGAGGATATGTTCTTGATAGACTCCCACGTACCATCCGAGAAATAACTTTTGTCTTCAAGAAACTTAACATCCCGGGAGATAAGGACACGGTTGGTATTAGTATTGTAGCACTTATACCCTTTCTGTGTGGTTGATTATCCAAGAAATATGGCCTTTGTGCTCTTAGCCTCTAACTTGTTCCTCTGTTCCCCTGGGATCAACACATAGCAAACACATCCAAACACTCTAATATGATCAAGATGAGGTTTGGTTTTAGTAAGTACCTCAAACGGTGAGATGTCATGTAGGATTTTGGTCGGAAGTCTGTTGATTAAGTAGCAGGCCGTAACTAAGGCATCACCCCAAAACTGTTTAGGAACCTTCCTATGAAACATCATGGCTCTAGTCACCTCCATTAAGTGTCTGTTTTTCCTCTCAGCAACTCCATTCTGCTGAGGGGTATAGGGACAACTTGTCTGGTGCTCAATTCCATGTTTGTTGAGATAGTGTTTAAAGGCCTGGCTAGTATACTCCCCACCATTATCTGATCTTAGACATTTAACTTTAGCATCATATTGGTTAGTCAGATACTTGTTAAAACTCATAAACGCTTCAAGAACTCTACCCTTAGATGGCATTAAGGTAACCCAAGTGTATTTTGATTTCTCATCTATGAAACTAACAAAATACTTGTGATTATCTCTAGAGACACATGGGGCAGTCCAAACATCAGAGTGAACAAGATCAAAGCAGTTTTCATACATAGTTTGAGATTTAGGAAAAACAGACCTACAGTGTTTTCCAAGGATACATGCTTCACATAATTCATTATTGAAAACTGTTTTAGGAAACATTAACTCTAGCACTTTAAGATGAGGATGACCAAGCCTAGCATGCCACAAATCACCATTTATCTCAGAATTATTGAAATTTGAAAAACAGGAAGCTAAACGACTAGGAGAACTAGGAGATAAGTCTTCAAGCACATATAGATCATTTCTGGTAACACCTTGTCCAAGAATCTCCTTAGTTTCAATATCCTGAAACACAAAGTCATTAGGCCCAAAGATAGCATGACAGTTTAAATCGGTTGTAGCTCTCTTGACAGATAGAAGGTTAGAAGTGAATGAGGGCATATAAAAGGCCCTAGATTCCTTATTGAATAATCTAAGATCACCTATTCCTTCTATTGGCACATTTGTTCCATTTGCTATCAAGACATTCCCTACAGCCGGTTCAATGTTCTTAATCAAATTCATATCACTGATCATATGGTGAGAAGCCCCTGAATCTACAATTAATGGTTTAGACTTAGTGAAAGCATTAAATGAGGCATGTAATGATCTACCAACAATCGCATTACCAGAGTTGTCTTTGAATGCTTTGATGAGAGCTTCAAGATCGGATTTCCTGACATACTCTGACTGCATTGGTTGGTATGGCACCATATGAGCTGGATGAGTTTGAGAACTTCCAATGCACGATGAACTTGAGGAGCTGGCTTGTTGATTAGAGCTAGCTGGGCCGTGTGCGATTTGGTATGGGAGGTTATTCTTGGGATAGTATCCAGTTTCCTGAGTGAAATGAGCTCTAGGAACTTCCTTCCACTTGCTTGGCTTGAGGTGTGGATGAAGAATCCAACACTTATCTTTGGAATGTCCTTTCCTTTTACAATGATCACACATTATGCTCTTCTTGTCTTCCGGTTTGTAAAACCCTTTATTTGCTGAGATGGGTTCTTCTTCGGTCTTGTATGTGCTTTTGTGAGCCGTGAGAAGGTCACCTTTTCTTCCAAACAATCCATTTGATCCGGATTACTTCTGTATCTGAGAGCATACATCTTCAAGGGAAGGGAGTTTATCTGACCTCAAGATGTGTTTAATGAGATCGTTGTATGTGGGACTGAGAATCATGAGAAGGCTAAAGACTTTATCTTGTTCCCGCCTTTCCTTAATGACTTCAGGATCAAAGGACACAGGTCGGAGCATATCTAATTCTGCCCATAAGGAACTGAACTTCCCAAACAAGGAGGTGAAGTCTGGATCATCTTGACTTAGATTGTTGATGGCCTGCTTGACTTGAAAGATCCTGCTAAGGTTGGAGGTGTTGCCATAGACCTTCTTGAGAATAGTCCATAGTTCCATTGACGTTTCACAGTGTGAGTAGGACTCCAGGATTGGACCATCTAAGGAGTTTTGCTGAACGGATAGGACATATAGGTCCTCCTGATGCCACTTTCGTTCATTTGTGATGACCATTTCATCACCATCTTCATTCTGGATAAGACTAGGAGGTGCTTCATAAAATAGGAGATGATCTCCCAAACCCCGGCCTCCAAGAGCAGTCTTTATCATGCGAGACCACAAGACATAGTTTAAACCCTTGAGGATCACTGGAACGGCTATTTGACGAGTGTTTTCCATGAGGTAGAGTTGAGGTCCGTACAACCATGGTGGATAAAGCTTGGTCTTCACGGTAGGGCAAAGATCACTGTTGTTTGAGAGGATTGATGATTGGTTCTGGTAAGGGGACTTGAAATGGGACGGAAGGAGCCTCCTTTACTTAGTCTGGAGCTTCAGCAGAAAAACCCTCGAACTTGTACGGACAGATACAAAACCCTCTTTTCGCAGACTTGAAACTTGAAGCAAAATGCCTTCTTTTGGTCTTAAATGACTTCACCGGATGCAGGAAGGAGGGATTTGTTGAGAAAGGAGACCAGAGGAACTGCCTTTGAAGAGTTTAGAAGGGTGTACGGATTCTGGGTTTCAACAGCACGATGAGGAAGATGAATACGGCTCAGTGAAGGAGGTTGAAAGATAGCTCCTTTCGAAAGTATTTTGAACCGTGAAGCTTTGAGTAGCCTTTTAGTTCTTCTTTTGAGTAGAAACACGTTTCAAACTTGTGGAATATGAGCTATGGACCGTACATCAATGGCCGCGAGAGAAAGAACAAGACCTGGACCCAGCAAAGACTACTATAATCCGCATGATACCCACATCTAGTCTTCCTCAACTCATCACCAATGGTTCTGAGGATCTTCAGATCTTAGAGAGGATAGGCTAGAACATGTTTATCATAGATTAAGCGCTTTAAAATCCAGAGAGAAAGAGATTTGTGGATTGAATGGTGAGAGGAATGAAGAGTTTACAAATGATTCAGGGAAGATTTGTGAGCAAATGCTCTGATACCATGAAAGTTTTAGAAGTTTAGGAAGAGTGGAGAGAGTTTAGGCGAGAGATTAGGTAAACACATATTATTATTAGAATAGGATTTCTTGATTACAAAGAGAGACCTTAGTGATCCTTTTATACAGAAATGGATAACCTAAAAATGACTACTTTAGGTAAGAGTGTGTGCTTCCTCTTTAGTGCTGGCGCCTCTTTCCACTTTTGTGCTGGCAGAGGTGAGTCACTAATCCTTCTAGAAGATTCATTACTGTTAGATTTAAAAGAGAAGTTTAGCCTAAAGAAGGTTTAGATTACTTAGTTGTGTGGTTAGAGTAATTAGAGTGTTTGGCAACATGTATTGTACACTCATATATAAACCCATTGTATCATTCTTTTCGAAATAATGAAAACACTTTTCTGATTCTTCAAACTCTCTCATTCTTTCTAATTCTCTCTAAGTTTTCGAGTTCATTCTTCATCATTCTACAATCTTCTTCATCATTCTTCAAATCTTACATGGTATCAGAGCAGGTTTATCTGCAAAATTCTTTCGATCCTATTCTAAATCTTCATCGCGAGTCTCAAACCAATCAAGCCGAGAAGTCTTTTGTTTTTGCGTCGTGATCTTCTGCAAATCTTGTTCTTCTTCTGCAATTTTCTTCATTGTGATTCTTTCACCGGTGAAATCTGATTGCATCGCCGGAGGAATCATTTGTTTTGGTGGATTAAATTGGAAGTTATCGAATCTCTCCGCCGTTGTGTTGCGATCTCATCCGTACGGTGTTGCGAGTTCTCAGCCGTGGTTTCTTCAAATTGAAGCAAAGAAAGTCATCCACATTCACGCGTTTCTTCAAATTAGAGATTCAGATTGTTGATCTGTGGATTGATTGATGAAGATTTGATTGATTGATCATCTAATTGATCAAATCATTTTTGGCGCCAAAATCTGTTTTCAAAAGTTCGAGATCGCGGAACTCATCTTGTTGTTCTTCACCTTCTTGATCATCTTTTCCTGTGAATTATTGCCAGAACGAGCCGATCTTTGATCCATTTGAGTACTGAATCAAGTTTGTATGAGGTTGGTGAGATTCGGCTCTGTTTTTCTCAAAATCTTGATCGCGAAGTTGTTGGTTGCTTCTTCATCACGAAAGTCGAACAGATCGTGCCGATTATCAATCCTGCAGTTCCTGATTCTCAATCCGGTTATTCTCCAGCTCCCTGATCGTATTCGTTCCACTTGTGATTGAGAGAATCCCAGGTTTCTGGAAAGTTGTTCTTGGATCATTCTTCCTTTCTCTGCAAGTAATTCTCTAATCTTCGAAATCTGAATAATCGCGTTCAAGATCGTTTGTCTGGAGTGATAGTTATGAAAGTTTAGAATGTTTACTTGATGATATTGGAAGGTGAAGCCATTTTTAAGCTGTGCAACTGAACTTTAGGATAACTCGGATTGATTGGTAGTTTAGAGAAGTGGTAGATTCAGGAGGTTTGGCTGAAAAATCCGGTTGCTAAGTCATTTGGGTTGATCATCTCTGTGATCTTTGTCAAAGTTTGTGTGGAGTTTCTTTTGAAAATTGGTCATGGAGCTTCAGAAACAGATGGTTATAGCTCCTATTGTCCTCAAAGGTGCAAATTATCTTCTGTGGACTAGAACAATGAAGACAACATTGTGTAGTAGAGGTCTATGGTCGCATGTTATTCTTGGTAGAGCTTCAAATGATGATGCAGAAGGAGAAGTTCTCGCGGCTCACTCTGAGGAAGAAGGAAAGTGGTTCCAAGAAGATCAGATGGTTCTGTCTATCTTGCAAAACTCTCTTGAAAAATCCTTGCTTGAAGCTTATTCCTATTGTGAGAATGCAAAGGATTTATGGGATACCCTTCAGAATGTCTATGGTAACACCTCAAATCTCATGAGGATTTTTGAAGTCAAGAAGTCTCTAAATGAACTAAGACAGGATGAGCTTGAGTTTACTAAACACTTTGGAGTTTTTAGAGCACTTTGGGCAGAGTTGGAGATGTTAAGACCAGCTACTACTGATCCAATGACACTGCATGAGAGGAGAGAACAAGACAAAGTCTTTGGACTCTTAATGACTTTAAACTCAAGCTACACTGACCTAATCAAGCATCTTCTGCGTGAGGATAAGTTACCAAGTTTAGAAGAAGTTTGTTCTAAGGTTCAAAAGGAACAAGATTCTCAGGGTTTGTTTGGAAGTAAAGGAGAACTGGTTACCGCAAACAAGAGTTCTTTCAGGGGGGATGATAGGAAATCTGCTGAGTGTTCCCATTGTAAGAAGAAAGGTCACTACAAGAATCAGTGTTGGATCCTTCATCCACATCTAAAGCCGGCTGCTATCCCAAGATGGCGTGAACCTAACAGGAATTCTAGCTACAAGAACAATCTGTTTGGAAAAGGAAACCAAGTGAGTGTTCCTCTGCATATCTCACCAGCTAATCCTACACTTGAAAGCAGCCAGAGACAAGGAAAGGAAGTACCGTCTTCTTCTTCATCTGGTCATGACTATGTTACTAAGTCTGATTTAGATGCTATCATCAAAGCTCTACAAGAAAGCTCTGGTAAAAGTGTTGGTAAATCACTCCATGCTTCCTTTAGTGCTAGTACTATTAATAAACCATTGATAGTAGATTCAGGAGCTTCTCATCACATGATTAGTGATATAAATTTAGTTATTGCTAATGGAACTGAAATTCCCATAAAAGGCGTAGGTAATCTCAAGATATTTGACAAGGATAGTAAAGCCTTCTTTATGCCATCCTTTACATCTAACCTTGTGTCTGTTAAAAGAGCAACAACTGATCTAAATTGTCATGTGATATTTGGTCCTAATGAGTGTTGTTTTCAGGATATTGAAACAAAGAGAGTGCTTGGAAGAGGAAGCACAAAGGATGATCTATACATACTTGGCGATCTCTCTTCTAGTTTAGGTTCTTGTTTGTCTAGTAATAATGAACTTTCTGATGCAACATTGTGGCATGCTAGATTAGGCCATCCACACTTTAAAGCTCTTGAACTAATATTTCCAAAGATTTCTTTTAATCAAAATGAGTGTGAAGCTTGCATTCTTGGTAAACATTGCAAAACAGTTTTTCCTAACTCAACACATACATATGATCATTGCTTTGATTTGATTCAATCTGATGTTTGGACAGCTCCTTGTGCATCTAGAGAGCAGCAAAAATATTTTGTTACTTTTATAGATGAGAAATCTAAGTATACATGGATTACTTTGCTACCTTCTAAGGATAGAGTTCTAGAAGCCTTTATAATTTTTCATGTTTATGTTACTAACCAATATGATGCAAATATTAAAATTTTTAGAACAGACAATGGAGGTGAATACACAAGCAGAGCATTCAAAGATTATCTTCTCAAATATGGAATTCTTCATCAAACAAGCTGTCCATACACACCTGAACAGAATGGAGTGGCTGAGCGCAAGAACCGTCACCTAATGGAGGTTGCTAGGTCAATGATGTTTCATAGAAATGTGCCCAAAAGATTTTGGGGAGATGCAGTACTCACAGCCTGTTATTTGATCAATAGAATACATACTAAGATTCTTAATGACATTTCACCATTTGAGGTACTTAACAACAACAAACCTCATCTTGATCATTTAAAGATATTTGGATGTGTTTGTTATGTTTTAGTGCCAGGAGGAATGAGGAACAAATTGGAGGAGAAGAGTACCAAGACATTATTTGTTGGTTATTCTACCACTCAAAAAGGTTATAAGTGCTATGATCCTGAGTCACAAAGAGTTTTAGTTTCTAGAAATGTGAAATTTTTAGAGGATAAGTCTTTCTATAATAATGGAACTTGGGATACAATAAAGGATCTTACTAACTCTAGTACTGATAGTAATGCTTACCTTAGAAAGTTGTTGGAAAGCTTTGATGTTTGTAGGAAACCAACATCTGAACCAGCAAGAGCTCCAAGTTCCAACATAAGATCACCTCCTTCTTCTGCTTCAGGACCATCTCAACAAATACATGAAAGGAATGATTCTATTATGAATGAAGCTGAGTCTAGCACGGCACAAAATAGGAATGGTCACGGCCAGGGGGAGTCTGTACATGGTTCCTAGCTGTGATCAGCAGGGGGAGAATGTGAGTCTTCAAGTTCCGAGTGTGCCTGATCACACCTATGACCGTGAGGTACAAGAAGATAGAGATGATACTGAACATGAGGTGGTTGTTGTTGAATCTCCTCAAGTGCTAAGAAGGAGTACTAGGGTAAGGAAAGATCCATCCAACTGGATTAATACTAGGGTCTACTATAATGCCCAAGCAGAAGGACATCCTATCCAAGCCACTTGTTCATTTGCTCAATTTCCAAAGGAACATCAGGTAGTCATAAGCTCTTTAGATCAAAATCAAATTCCTAACACATATGAGGAAGCTATGGAATTGAAGGTATGGAGAGATGCTGTTCAAGATGAAATAGAGGCTATGATAAGAAATCATACTTGGGATGAATCATTTTTGCCAAAAGGAAAGAAAGCAGTAAGTTCCAAATGGGTGTTTACTATTAAGTACCAGAGTAATGGTGAAATTGAGAGGTATAAGGCTAGGCTTGTTGCAAGAGGCTTCACTCAAACATATGGTGAAGACTTTGGAGACACATTTGCGCCAGTTGCTAAGCTACACACGGTAAGGGTTGTACTTTCTCTTGCTACTAACCTTGAATGGGATTTGTGGCATATGGATGTAAAGAATGCATTCCTTCAAGGAGAATTAGAAGAGAAAGTATACATGAAACCACCTCCTGGCTTGGAAGGTTTAGTGAATGATGGTGGTGTTTTGAGATTAAGAAAAGCAATTTATGGATTGAAACAATCCCCAAGAGCTTGATATCACAAATTGAGCATGACATTAAGGGATAAAGGTTTCAGGAGATCTGAGGTTGATCACACACTCTTTACTCTACCTAGTTGTTCAGGTATCATTGTGGTTCTAGTGTATGTTGATGATATCATTGTCACAGGTAGTGATAAGGAGGGTATTCAAGAAACTAAGACCTACCTTAAGTCAAAGTTTGATATTAAAGATCTTAGTCTAATGAAATATTTTTTAGGAATTGAAATTTGTAGATCTAAAGAAGGATTATTCTTAGCCCAAAGAAAGTATACTCTTGAATTGTTGAAAGAAACAGGAAAAATGGAAGCTAAACCAGTTAGTACACCACTGGAAGATGGGTATAAAACCGCAAGTCAGGGGGAGCTTGAAGAAGAACCTTATGAAGACCCAAGGCTATATAGGAGGCTGGTAGGTAAACTTATTTACCTTACTCTTACTAGACCTGACATTTGTTTTGCAGTAAACCAGGTTAGTCAGCAAATGCAAGAGCCCAAGGTCTATCATTGGCGAATGATGGAAAGGATTCTCAGATATTTGAAGGGTACTTACGATCATGGAATTTGGATGGGCTGCAATAAAAACACAGATATAGTAGGGTATTGTGATGCAGATTGGGTTGGTGATAGGAATGATAGAAGATCAACAACAGGTTATTGTACTTTTGTGGGAGGAAATCTTGTGACTTCGAAGACCAAGAAACAGAAGGTGGTTTCATGTTCTAGTGCTGAAGCTGAGTATAGGGCCATGAAGAAACTCACAAGTGAACTAATCTGGATCAAGGCTGTTCTCAAGGATTTGCAAATTGAAGATTCAAGACCTATCACCATGCATTGTGATAATCAGGCAGCCATTCATATAGCATCCAACTAAGTATTTCATGAAAGGACTAAACATATAGAAGTAGATTGTCACAAAATGAGACAGGCTGTTGAACAAGGGATCATATTGCCTTGTTACACCAAGAGTTCAGATCAATTAGCAAATGTCTTTACTAAAGCGGCTACTACAAAGGTGTGTGAATCCATTCTTCCAAGACTTGGAATGACAAGCATTGTTGGGTGATTCTCCTTAACTATAGAAATCATACTCTTTTTCCCTCAAAGTTTTTTTTGTCCCACTTGGGTTTTACACTTTGAGGTTTTTAATGAGGTGGTTTACTATAGTTTGTCCAAGCTTAATTATTCATCATAGTTAAGCTTGAGGGGGAGTGTTAGATTTAAAAGAGAAGTTTAGCCTAAAGAAGGTTTAGATTACTTAGTTGTGTGGTTAGACTAATTAGAGTGTTTGGCAACATGTATTGTACACTCATATATAAACCCATTGTATCATTCTTTTCGAAATAATGAAAACACTTTTCTGATTCTTCAAACTCTCTCATTCTTTCTAATTCTCTCTAAGTTTTCGAGTTCATTCTTCATCATTCTACAATCTTCTTCATCATTCTTCAAATCTTACAATTACTAGCCGTTAACACTCTTTTCCTTGGTGAATTGCTTCCTCATTCCAACAGAGCAGGTTAGGGAAGCCTTATCCAAGCCTTATCCATTCGCCTTCTAGAACCTCCTTTAGCCTTCATAAACACTCCTTCATTCCAACACATAGTCTCTCCTTATCATGAGAACCATACTCTTTTTCCCTTAGAATGCTTTTGTCCCACTGGGTTTTGCATTCTAAGGTTTTTAATGAGGTGGTTTCTCATGATATCCAAGTTTAACCATTCAGTCATGGTCAAACTTGAGGGGGAGTGTTGGAATGAAGATGATTATACCAAGGGAAGGAGTGTAATCGACTAAAGAGTGCAAATGGCTAAGGAGTGCAACGGCTAGTTGAAGATTCTAGAAGACTTAGGAGACTCATCCGTGCCAGCACAAAAGGAGAAAGGAGGCGCCAGCACAAAAGTAGTCCACACTCGTTCACCTAAAGTAGAATCATCTAGGTTATCCATTTTGTTATATAAAGACCACTTAGGTCTTCATTTGTATTCAAGCAAGAAATAATAAAAACTTCATTCTCCTTACTCTTGTTTTCAACAATGAATCTCCTAAACTCTTTCCTAAACTCTTAAATAATCTCATATTTCAACAGATTGGGCTTGAAGAAGTATGCGCTTACATTCAGAGGGAACAAGGTTCTCATGGCCTTCTGAGTGGAAAGGGGGAGCTTGTGACAGCAAACAAAGGTGTCTACTTCAAGCAAGATGATAGAAGGGGACCGTTCTGTGAGCACTGTAAAAGGAAGGGCCATACTAAGGACAAATGCTGGATTCTTCATCCACACCTCAAGCCATCCAAATTCAGAGAGGTCAGAGCTAACATTACTAAGGCCAAGGCTGACCAAGGGGGGACATCCTCACGCAGCTTTGAAGGAGATGGTATGGCCGTGATCAATGCTCAAGCTGCACATGTAGCTGATCAAGACCAGGTGGTAAAGCGGTCAGAACTGGATGCACTCATCAAAGCCTTAAAGGAAAGTTATGGTAATACTATGGGTTTCTCTTTTCATGCTTCTACTCACACTATAAAATTGGATAATAAACCATTAGTGATTGATTCTGGTGCATCTCACCACATGATTAGCAATGTTGAATTGATTAGAGACCTAGAACCGGCAAATGGTCATGTTGTTATTGCTAATGGTGATCGAATTCCAATTACAGGAGTAGGTAACTTGAATCTGTTTGATAGAAAAACTAGAGCTTTCTTTATGCCTAGTTTCACCTCTAATCTAGTCTCTGTTCATAAGGCCACAAATGACTTGGATTGCAATGTTATCTTCACTCCTAATGATGTGCATTTTCAGGATATTAAGACAAGCAAGTTGCTTGGGAAAGGAATAACCAAGGATGGTCTTTATCTGCTGGAAAATGATCAACCTTTAGCCTCCGTTTTATGTTCTTTAAAGTCGGTTCCTGCTTATGTTAATAATGCGCTATGGCATGCTAGATTAGGACATCCTCACTCAAGGGCCTTAAGCCTAATGATGCCTAATGTTGTGTTTAAAAATGATGATTGTGAAGCTTGTATTTTGGGCAAACATTGCAAATCTATTTTTCCTAAGTCGAATATGGTTTATGAGAGATGCTTTGATCTTGTGCATTCAGATGTTTGGACTGCCCCTTGTTTGTCTAGAGAAAATCAGAAATATTTCATCACCTTTATAGATAAGAAATCAAAATATACATGGTTAACCCTGTTGCAATCCAAAGATAGAGCTTTAGAAGCCTTTGTTAATTTTCAGAACTACATTACTAACCATTTCAATGCAAGGATCAAAATCTTTAGATCAGACAATGGTGGGGAGTATACAAGTAATGCCTTTAAGGAACATCTCAATAAACATGGCATTCTTCATCAGACCAGCTGTCCCTATACACCTCAACAGAATGGTGTGGCTGAGAGAAAGAACCGCCACTTGATGGAAGTGGCCAGGTCAATGATGTTCCAATCCAAGGTTCCAAAGAGGTTTTGGGTGTTGAGATTTGCGGAAATACATAGAGAAATAGGAGATTGTATGGTTGGAGATTAAGAGAGATTAAACAAGATTATAGAAAAGTAAAACATAAAGAACATGAAATGCCATTAGAGAAGAGTGTGAAGAGTAATCTGTTTCACTTGAATTGAATTGTGTCTGCATACAACTATATATAGGGAGAAATAATGGAGAGAAGAAGTTGTGGTGTCCAAGGGGTGAAAGTGACATGACCAAACGGCTACAACATTCAAAATGCTTCATCCCACACGTGAATCCTCTCTTCCTTGGCCACCAACAACTTTCTTTTCCTTCTAGAAGGTTTCTTGTGGACTTGGGCCTTTGTGGAGGTATTTGCAAACAGGCTGGCTCATGGACTCAATTCCTCATGTTATTTATACAGGCCTGTGCACACTTGGGCTGTCTAGTGTTCTAGCTGAGATGGGCTGGGCTGCCTTGTTCCTATGGGCCGCCTATGAGCTGGTTTGTTTGCACACGGCCTGGACTGCTTCCTTGTTCCTCTCCTTGTTTGCATACGGCCTTCTCTTCCAGGCTCATTTCTTCCCTCTTTATTTCCTCAGTCCAATACTCCCCCTCAAGCTTAGCATTAGGAGTTTAGTAATGTGCTAATGCTGAGCTTGAACATGGCCTGAGCTTGTCTGGGCCTTGGCTTCCTTTCTTCTTTCTAATACTCCCCCTCAAGCTTGACCATAGGTGATCCAGGGATCAAGCTTGGAACTTCGAAGAACTCCCTCATTAAAAACCTTAGCATGGAAAACCCAGTGGGACAAAACAAAGCTAAGGGAAAAAGATTGGAGTCTTCTTAGCCTAGGGATTGGCCAGTGGGTCTATGATTTTTAGGTTCATTTGATAGACTTCATAGACCCTGGATCATGGCCACCTTGAATCAGCAAGTGAGAACTTCTTCCTTGCTTCACAAGTTTGAGTAGGTTGAAGCTTTTTCATAGACCGATAATTATCTCCCCCTTTCTTCTGAACTCTTGTCCTTTAGAAGGTGAATAAATCCGGCTTTAGCACATAAGCTCCAAGCTGTACCTGTTCCAGCACACACAAATGCATGCATCAATTCACAAGGGATAGACCTATTCAAAAAATATATATAGGATGGTTTAGGATCTTCCTTGCATCTGTTTAGATGTTGATGAAGAGTGTTAGCCAGGTATGTTTGCTATTTCTGAACTCCTTTACTTCATTCCTTCTGATAAAAAACGCCCTTTGTTGCCTCTTCTTTGGAGTTTTTTTTTTTTGGATTAATTTGTTGATACCACACTTGTATGCAACCTTCCTTAGCTCCAATCTATTATTTGAACTTGATTACTCACGGCAACTCCTTGGGTAGATTGATTATCTTCTTGGCGTAATCATTCAGACTTTTGAGCTGATTCAACGCATTCCATCTGCTTGTCCCTCCACTTGTGGGTTCTGACAGCTTGATGGTCCTTGTTGCTTGCTTCTTTGCGCCTTCTCATTTGTACTAAATGTACTTATTCTTCTTCATTGGTGAGTGGCTTTCTCAGGTTCTTAGATGCTCCTCTTTAGACAACTTTAATAGTCTCCAGTCATGCAAACATTCGCCACCACCTTCTCTTTTGTTCCCAACATTGTCTGCCTCTTCCTTCTCAGAGTTGGTCAGACTTGTCCAAGGATGAAGACTTAGGCCGTCTCTGCTTCTTCAACTTCAAATACACTGTGCCTAGTTGGTCACATCTTTTAAGAGTTCTCCTTGGTAGAATTTGAATTTGGCTTTGCGCCTTCAAGACAACTTCACTTCAGTGGAACACAAGCCTTTGCATAGTTTGCGCCTTTAGGTTCCTTGATTATACATCAGATGGATGCTCATTCTCACCCCTCCTCAAGCTTGACTCAGAGAATAAGTATTGAGTCAAGTTTGGAAAGATGAGCATCAATGACCACACTGATCTTGGACCGCCATTCTACAAGAATGCCTTCCTGTTTGAGTTAGCCATGCTCTCCAACTTCAGGAATATACACTCTCTGGTGTAGGCTCTGATAGGAGGAGGCTGCTTCTTGTTGGCTTTTGTATGCCAAACCAATTTGCCTTATGAGTTCATGGCTTGACTGCCTTCTATGCAGCAAATGTGGCCTCCCATTTCTTCACTCAGGAATATACCCTTGAAGGATAGGCTCTGATGTGTAAGGTATTGGTAGAGTGCCATTCTCGCCAATGTGTTCATTCCTTTAATCCTTCATGATCTGGTTTTGCTTTGTATAAATCCCTCCTTGCCATCTTTACTTTGAGGCTCTCATGGTCTTCTTTACCCTTAAACAAGTCATAAAGAAGAAGAATTTGAGTATGCCATGAGGAATATCAAAGCTATAAGTGTGCAATTAAGAATTCACATACGACAGTAGCAAGATCAATTGAACTAATGTAATGAATTCAACACACTTTAGATGAGATAGAATTTATAAGTGTATAGAGTATATAGAGTGAGTAACTAGAGATTAGAGTATAAGTAACCAAGATTATAAGAGTTTGATTGAGTATAAGCAGAATTAAGAGAATGTGACAGAGAGTAAAAGGATCCCTTAAGGACTTTTCGATTCATCAAGCTTCCTTATACTTTTGAGAGTAAAGGAAAACATGGTTCACTTCCCCTAAGTGGTTTTGAAGAGGACTTTTGGATTCATCTATGGTCTTAAATGCCAAGCATAGTTCACCAAGGTTCACTTCCCTCTTTTAAACAATTCTAAATCAGAATGTTGAATCAAATTGAGATAGATATGAGTTTTAGAAATAGCCTTTTGACAAAGACTTTGATACTAAGCCTTTGTGGTTTTGTCTTAGAGGCTGGTTTGAATGACTTAGATTGAAGGCTCCCCCTCACGGATTGCTCTCCTCCAGTGACCTTTGAGGCTGTGAGGCTCTTCCTCACGGATTGATTGATTAGCATCACCATGCTGAAGTGAGTGGTGCATCTGCATCTGCACTTGCAAGTGGGCTTGCAACGAGATACTATCATGTCTTCAGTGAAGGCGAACTTGAAAGGTTGGCATCACCACTAGCACTATTGATTAGCATCACTTCCTACATAAGAAGAAACACAAACAAAGCACTAGATTCTCATGACTTTAAGAGTTAGGCTCATACTAGCAAAACCAGAGGACATATTCAAGAGATTTTGAAACAAATTCCATATCTTTCTTTCTTAATATTATATTTTAGATTTGGGCTTTTGGATTCAACACAGTTTCTGATGCAATGCATACCACCATGGTTCTCTTTCCCAAATCCTCACAGAAGCACAATAGGATTCATCATGGTGTTTCAGTCCTGTATTAGCTTATTAGGATTTATGATGTAGAGGATCCATTCTAATGGCAACCACAGAGCATACTTTCCATCATAACTTAGAACTTTATTCATGGTTCTCTATTGTGCTATCAAAACTGACTCCAACCACACTTCAATGGACTTTGTTGTTTCTCATTTCACAGGAAAGGAAACTGGGTCCAAGGTTTTAAACACAAAAAAAAAAATAAACAAGCACAAACCAAAATACTTGAACAACAAGCTACAGCAAGCTAAAGTGTCTCTCATTACAGAAGAAAGGAGACAAGTCCAAGGTTGCGGTTTTAGTTAAATGCTTAATGTTTGCTCTCCATGGATATTCTGAAAGATTTGATGATTGAGAGAATTTGAGAATTAGAGATTGAGAGAGAAAGAGATTAGAGAGAAAAGAGAATGATCTTATTATGAATTTTAGAAAAATGATTTTCATACTTACAAAGTGAGTGAGAGACATCTATTTATACTAATCATATTCTAGACTTGTTTGGATACAGAGATACACTTATCATCAACCTACATAAGTCTAAGACAAATACATGGTGATGTCGCCAATACTTCACTTAGAGGCATTCATCATTCTTCTTCATTCCAACACTCCCCCTCAAGCTTAAGACATGAAAATGCCTAAGCTTGCAACCATGAAGTATTACCTCATTAAAAACCTAGAGAAGGAAAACCCAATTGGGACAAAACCTTTTCTAGGGAAAAAGAGTATAACACTCCATGTTGGGATCATTGGTGTGGAAGAGACATCAAACCAAGTCTAGGATAGATAGAACTGCCTGTCTTCAAGGTTACAGCTTTGGTAAACACATCAGCTAGCTGATCTTCACTCCTTGTGTAGCAAGGTAGAACTGTACCATTTCCAATAGCTTCCCTTACCTTATGACAGTCAACCTTAATATGCTTGGTTCTCTCATGAAACACAGAGTTAGAGGCAATGTGTATGGCAGCTTGATTGTCACAATGGACAGTGATTGGAGATTCTAAGCTCTCGCCTAAAATGTCAAAGAGGAGTTGCTTCAACCAGATGCATTCTGTTGTGAGCTTCCTCATGGCCCTGTATTCAGCTTCTGCACTAGAACAAGATACAACCTTTTGCTTCTTAGTCTTCCAAGTTACAAGATTATCTCCTATGAAATTGCAATAGCCAGTTGTGCTTCTCCTATCTTCTCTTTCTCCTGCCCAATCTGCATCACAATAACCTACAACCTCTGTGTTCTTATTACATCCCATCCATATACCTTGTTCCTTAGTTCCTTGCAGATATCTCAAAATGCGAATGATCATATCCCAATGCCTTGTCCTTGGGTCTTGCATATGTTGAGATACCTGATTTACTGCAAAACATAGGTCAGGTCTAGTGATGGTTAAGTAAATAAGCTTGCCAACCACTTGTCTATACAATTTTGCATCATGAAACTTGTCATTTCCTAGCTCCCCCTCAGGTTCTATTTTGTAGCCTTCTTCAAGGGGTGTCTTAGCTGGTTTAGCTTCAAACATGCCTGTGGAGGTTAGTAAATCCACAATATATTTCCTTTGAGATAAAAAGAGACCTTCCTTGAATCTACATATTTCAATTCCTAAGAAATATTTCAATTCTCCTAGATCCTTAATATCAAAAACACTTTTCAAATAGGCTTTAGTTGATTCAATACCAACTTTATCACTTCCTGATATGATTATATCATCCACATAGATAAGTATAACCACAATACCTTCCTTACTCTTAAGAGTAAACAGAGTGTGTTCAACTTCTGACCTTTTGAAACCTCTATCCCTTAGAGTTACATTCAGCTTATGATACCAAGCTCTTGGAGATTGCTTAAGACCATAGATTGCCTTTCTTAGTCTGAGAGTGTTGCAGCCATTAACTTCATCTTCCAAACCTGGTGGTGGTGTCATGTACACTTCTTCCTCTAGTTCACCTTGTAAGAAAGCATTCTTAACATCCATTTGGAACAAATCCCATTCAAGGTTAGTAGCAAGAGAAAGAACAACATTAACAGAGTGAAGTTTAGCTACTGGAGCAAAGGTATCCCTATAGTCTTCACCATAAGTCTGTGTGAATCCTCTAGCCACCAACCTAGCTTTATACCTATCTATCTCACCATTGCTTTTATACTTAATGGTGAATATCCATTTTGAACTTACAGCCTTTTTTCCTTTTGGTAAGATGGCTGGGGCATAGGTTCCATTCTTCTCCATAGCTTGTTTCTCATCTTGAATGGCATCTCTCCATTCCTTAATCTCCATAGCCTCCTCATAGCTTTTAGGAATCTGTTCTTTATCTAAACTCACAGTGAAAGCAACATGATTAGTAGGAATAGTAATTAGAGAACATACTCCCTGATCATGATGTGCTATTGCATTGTGGTTGTAGTACACCCTTGTATTCTTCCAGTTGTCAGCTGGGAACTTCTGCCTTGTACTCCTTCTGAGAGCCACAGGTTGCTTTATTTCTTCCTCTAAAGCGGCTTGTACAAGATTAGGTTGATCCCTTGGCCTTTTTGATGCTGAAACTAGAATATCATCTTGAGCATGTGTACTCTCTTCTCCCCCCTCATGGTCAAGAGGATGCTGTTCAGGAGGACTGGATGGTGGAGAGGGCATTGATTGAATTTTGGATGAACTTGAAGTACTAGCACCACTTGATGAATCATGGACAGCCCCGGGGACCAAGGTAGGATGAGACGAGCTAGAAGCAACTTCACAAGGATCATGTGGTGACTGGTCAGGTTCAGGGACAGTTTCACTTGTTGGACGGTCATGACCAGAAGTCGTCTGGTTGAAAACAGCCGGATCATGGCAGCTAATAGTCGGACATGGACCCTGTTGCTTCGGTACATGGACATGTGCTGGTTGGTTAGGCTGAACTATGCCAAGATTTTCTAAAATTTTCCTTAGGTTCTCAGTCTGATCAGAATTTGATGTAGATATATCTTTAAGTTCTTCCCAAGTTCCATCTTCATAGAATCCTTTATTCTGTTGGAACTTGACATCCCTAGACACCAGAACCCTTCTAGATTCTGGATTGTAGCATTTGTATCCTTTCTGAGTACGGGAGTATCCTAGAAACATAACCTTGATGCTTTTTGGTTCCAGCTTATTCCTAAGTTCCCCTGGTACCAAAACAAAACAAACACACCCAAAAATTCTTAAATGATCAATAATTGGCTTGGTTTTGTTTAATACCTCAAAAGGACTCAAATCATCTAGAACTTTTGTTGGAGTTCTATTGATTAGATAACATGCAGTTAGTAATGCATCTCCCCAAAATATTTTGGGAACCTTCTTGTGAAACATCATTGTTCTCACAACCTCCATCAAATGTCTATTTTTCCTCTCAGCTACTCCATTTTGTTGTGGAGTGTAAGGACAGCTGGTTTGATGTTCAATGCCATGCTTGGCTAGGTGTTGCTGAAACTTGGTGCTAGTATACTCCCCTCCATTGTCAGTCCTAAAAATCTTAATCTTGGCATTATATTGGTTAGTAACATATGTTTGAAAGGTAAGAAATGCATCATACACCTTATCCTTTGAATAAGCAATGTTACCCAAGTATACTTAGATTTTTCATCAATAAAAGTAACAAAATACTTTTGATTTTCTCTAGAAGGAAAGGGAGATGTCCAAATATCAGAATGTACTAAATCAAAGAAATTATCATAAGCATGAGATGATTGTTCAAAAACTGCTCTACGATGCTTTCCAAGAATACAAGATTCACAAATGTTATTAAGCAATTTGATTCAAGGTAAAATCAATTCAAGAGCTCTGGAATGGGGATGTCCTAGTCTAGCATGCCACAATTCTGCATTTAAGGTCATATCAACTTTATTTGTACACGGTTGTAATGGAAAGGCAGGTAAATCTTCTAGCACATACAAGTCATTCCTTGTAGTTCCTTGGCCAAACTTCCTACTTGTTTCAATATCCTGAAAGTAAAAATCATTAGGACCAAAGATAGCTTGACAATTCAAATCATTAGTAGCTCTTTTAACAGAGAGTAAGTTGGATGTAAAAGAAGGCATATAAAAAGCCTTGGATTCCCTATCAAACACCCTAAGATTACCTACTCCTTTAATTGGTACATTAACTCCATTTGCAATCACAACACTTCCTAAGGCAGGTTCAACATTGTCTAGCAAACCTAAGTCTTTAATCATATGATGAGATGCACCAGAATCAACAATTAAGGAGTTAGAAGCCATAGATGTATTTAAGGAAACATGATAAGTTTTACCCAATACATTACCAGACTTGAATGCTTTAAGGAGGTTTTCTAGATCAGCCTTTGTGACATATTCATTTTGGTTAGCCATAGTTGAAGAGGATGCATTCGCCGGCTCCATGGTACACGCACTTGAGCAACCTACAACATGAACCATGTTAGAAGAACTAGGACCGGTTGAAGATTTCTTGCTCCTCTCAACAAACCAGCTAGGCTTGAGTTCTGGATGAAGCACCCAACACTCCTTCTTGCTATGGCTTGTTCTCTTACAATGGTCACATAGCTGCTTCTTCCTCCTGATTTCAGCAGTTGTCGGCTTAAAAACACCTTTATGCGCCACCACCATCTCCACTTTGTGTCCAAAAAGCTCATGAGACCCTTGTTCCTTTTGGATCTTTGCACAAACATCCTCAAGACTTGGCAGCTTATCTTTCCTGAGAATATGTTTGATCAAGTCAGTGTATGAATTGTTCAAAGTCATTAGCAGCCCAAACACCTTATCTTGCTCTCTCCTTTCAAGAAGAGTGAGAGGATCAATGGAGGCTGGTCTAAGCATCTCCAGCTCTGCCCACAAAGCTCTGAATGATCCATAGTGTTTGGTAAACTCCACATCTTCCTGTTTAAGCTCATTAAAAGCTTTCTTTACCTCAAAAATTCTTAAGAGGTTAGTAGTATTGCCATAAACTGTTTTCAAAGTCTCCCAAAGTTCCTTAGCACTAGAGCAATAAGAGTATGCTTCTAAAAGAGAGCTAGCTAGGGAGCATTGAAGAATAGCTAATACCGTTTGATCTTGCTGGAACCATAGGGTTTGTTCAGCATTTCCATCCTGAGTTTCCTCCTCAGTTATCATGTGAGCCGGTTGTTGGATATGATTCCATAACCCTTTGCTGCACAATGTGGTCCTCATTGTCCTGGACCAGAGCAAGTAATTTGCTCCTTGGAGCATGATAGGAGCCTTCACTTGTGGATGCAGCTCCATTTGAATCGATCTTAGGCCTGCACAATCACAAACAACCCGACCACGCCACACACACGCGAGAAGACAAACACAAAGTCCAAAGAACGCTTGACAAGAAACCAGGATCAATCAGATAACCTTCTGCCTATCCTTTAAAACTTGTCCACAGACCTAAACTACTTCAATACTAGAGATCCAGATGACAAACAGCTCCAGATATCAATCAAAAATCGAAACAACCGTTTCCCGCCATATTTAGTTTGAATCGATAGTTCCTTATAATGCAAGTAACACAATCTTGAGGATTAAAAACAATAGGATTGCAACCAAATCTCCAGAACTTAGTCACAAGATCCTAAACTAAGATTGGATCAATCACGATTCAAGGATGATCAAGAGAAAAATGAAGAACACGATCATATACCCAGGGTGGCGCAAAAAAGGACCGATTTTCGAAAATCGATGAGATTGATCACAAAACTTGAATTTGAGCTGAGCGGACCTCCCGATTCATCATCTTGATTCAATTTTATTGAGTTTTGGCTTTTGAATCACAAGATTTGATGAAGAATTGAAGAAGAACTTGAAGATCAAAACCCAGGAACTCACGGCGATTCGATCGCGAAACCGCCAATGGAAGAATCTTGATAACTTTTGATTTAAGCAACCAAATTTGATGAAATCACCGAGGAAATCCACAGAATTCGCCGGAGAATCGTCCTAGATAAAGAATCTGGAAAGAAATCGTGAGTTCTTGCAGTTGATGATCGATGAACACCGGGACTTCCGCGATGGGCTTCGCTTCGAGGTTGCATGGTGATCACGAGTTAGAAACAAAGAGTTTTCGAAATTCTTGTGCCAGTTTGATCAAACCTGGCTCTGATACCATGAAAGATTTGATGATTGAGAGAATTTGAGAATTAGAGATTGAGAGAGAAAGAGATTAGAGAGAAAAGAGAATGATCTTATTATGAATTTTAGAAAAATGATTTTCATACTTACAAAGTGAGTGAGATACATCTATTTATACTAATCCTATTCTAGACTTGTTTGGATACAGAGATACACTTATCATCAACCTACATAAGTCTAAGACAAATACATGCTGATGTCGCCAATACTTCACTTAGAGGCATTCATCATTCTTCTTCATTCCAACATATTCAAAGTGGACTATGGCTTGAAGTGGCTTACTTTCTCAAAAGAAAGGCACCAATACCCAACAATCCAAACTTATTGTCCAATGGTTAATATGAAACCGTTTTTAAAAATTTTCAAAAAACAATTAGGACTACAGTTTTAGAAATCCAAGAGTGTGACTTAGAGGATTATATGGAGCTTAAGAAAGACAAATAATAGAGAATGTTGCTAATCCACATGGCCAAAAGTGTTCTTTACAACTTAAGAGACCAATTTATGCAAACATTCATTTCTTTCTCTTCTTTTGTGATTCATAACCACAGCCACCATTATTTCCTCTTCATTGTCACCTATCTAGCCACGGTTTATGATTTCCAAAGACAAACACCCATGGACCAATGGTCACTAGCTTTACCCACTGGTTAAAGGGTTGAATCACCAAAATAACTTATGGGAAGAAGTTTTCTGGTGATTATAAAGGCTAGGATCATCAGAACAACACAATAAAGGTGTTTTTCGTGGCTAAACAGCTGTGAAACCAGTGAAGCAAAACGGTTTACCCACTGGTCCAAGCAATGCTCCCTAAATGTTGAAGCAATTTTGAATTCTTCCTCTTCTTCAAGCTTTGTCTTAGAACCACATAAGAGATTCAAGACAAAGTTTTATACAACATTGTAGAGGAGAAGAGTAGAAATGCATGAAACAATTTGAAATTCAAACTTTGGACCATTGGGTAAAGCTATTACCTACTGGATAAAACATTTTTAAAAGGATTTTTTTCGAAAACTTTTGCATAAAGAACAAGAAAATTGATCTCAGGAGCTTAATGCTCTGATACCATGTTGAGATTTGCGGAAATACATAGAGAAATAGGAGATTGTATGGTTGGAGATTAAGAAAGATTAAACAAGATTATAGAAAAGTAAAACATAAAGAACATGAAATGCCATTAGAGAAGAGTGTGAAGAGTAATCTGTTTCACTTGAATTGAATTGTGTCTGCATACAACTATATATAGGGAGAAAGAATGGAGAGAAGAAGTTGTGGTGTCCAAGGGGTGAAAGTGACATGACCAAACAGCTACAACATTCAAAATGCTTCATCCCACACGTGAATCCTCTCTTCCTTGGCCACCAACAACTTTCTTTTCCTTCTAGAAGGTTTCTTGTGGACTTGGGCCTTTGTGGAGGTAATTGCAAACAGGCTGGCTCATGGACTCAATTCCTCATGTTATTTATACAGGCCTGTGCACACTTGGGCTGTCTAGTGTTCTAGCTGAGATGGGCTGGGCTGCCTTGTTCCTATGGGCCGCCTATGAGCTGGTTTGTTTGCACACGGCCTGGACTGCTTCCTTGTTCCTCTCCTTGTTTGCATACGGCCTTCTCTTCCAGGCTCATTTCTTCCCTCTTTATTTCCTCAGTCCAATATTGGGGAGATGCGGTCCTTACAGCTTGTTATCTCATCAACAGGATTCCCACAAGAGTCCTCAATGATCTATCTCCCTTTGAGGTATTGAATTCTACTAAGCCTTCTTTAGCTCATCTAAAGGTCTTTGGTTGCTTGTGTTTTGTTCTGGTTCCAGGGGAAAACAGAACCAAACTAGATGCTAAGAGTACAAGATCAATGTTTATTGGATACTCCACTATTCAAAGAGGCTATAAGTGTTATGATCCTGAAGCTAGGAAGGTTCTTGTGTCACGGGATGTGAAGTTCATTGAAAACAAAGGCTACTATGGTGACCAAAAATGGGATGATTTGGCAGATCTTAGCGGGATCTCCTTGGATCGGGCCACTAGTCTTCGACACATCTTTGATCACCTTGGCATTCCTCTTTCGCAACATCCTGGTCCTGCCACTGTCCCGCGTCCTAAACCTGGCTCGGGTCCTGTACCTGACACTGTTTCACACGTCCCAACTTCTAATCAGCCGGATATAAACTTGTCCCAGCCAGTTCTTAGCTCAGCCGAGGATGAACCAGACTCGTCCCGGCGTGTACCGCACTTGTCTCGACCAGAGCTTGACCGTGAGGGGGACACATATCTTGAAGAAGACCATGATCAAGACAGGGCTAGCTCTTCTTCTGAAAGACACGATCAAGCGGCAGTTGAAAGTCATGATCAGGTAGCAGGAAGATCAGTTCAACCTCTAAGAAGAAGTACAAGACTCAAGAAGGATCCATCCAATTGGGTGAATACAAGGGTGTATTACAATGCAAATGCAGTTGCTCACCCTTCCCAAGTTGTCTGCTCCTTTGCCTCTTTTCCTGAAGAACATAAGGTCTTTATAAGCAGCTTGGATCAGGGACATATTCCTACATCTTACGACGAAGCTAAGGAACTTAAAGTCTGGAGATTGTTCTATCCTTAGCAACCAATCTGGAGTGGGAATTATGGCAGATGGATGTAAAGAATGCCTTCTTGCAAGGAGAGCTAGAGGAAGAGGTGTACATGCGGCCACCTCCAGGTCTAGAAGGGATTGTTCAACCATGCAAGGTCTTGAGATTGAGAAAAGCTATTTATGGATTGAAAAAATCACCTAGGGCCTGGTATCACAAGTTAAGCATGACACTAAGGGATAGAGGATTCAGGAAGTCTGAAGCTGATCACACTCTGTTCACGCTTCCTAGCCAGTCAGGTATCATAGTTGTATTGGTCTATGTGGATGATATCATCATCACAGGTGATGATAGGGAAGGCATCAAGGAAACCAAAGCTATCTTAAGTCCATCTTTGACATTAAAGACTTAGGCTTGCTTAAGTATTTCCTTGGGATTGAGATATGTCGCTCTAAAGAGGGACTATTCTTATCTCAAAGGAAATACACACTTGATCTTTTGTCTGAAACAGGAAAGCTTAACGCAAAACCGGTAACCACACCTCTGGAAGACAACTACAAAGCTATCAGTGAGGGGGAGCTTGAAGATCAACCATTCAACAATCCGCAACTCTACAGAAGACTAGTAGGTAAGTTAATTTATTTAACCCTTACTAGACCTGATCTTTGTTTTTTTGTGAATCAGGTTAGCCAGCATATGCAAGAGCCTAAGGTCCATCAATGGAACATGCTGGAGAGAGTTCTTAGATACTTAAGAGGTGTTAGAATTTGCAGAATAATAGTTAGAATAGGTAGGAGAGTTTCTGGGTTTATATTTGATAAGGGAAGAACAAGAGTGAGAATAATAGAGAGATTGTGAGACAGAGAGTATGGAAGGAGGATTCTATTTCCTTGATTGATTTATGGTGAGCATACAATGTATTTATAGCCAAAGAATAGAGATAAGACAAAGGCACTTCACCAAATGGTGAAAGTGACAGCTCCTAACAGCTAGAAATTCAAATTGGTTAAGCCAACATGTGACTCTTCCTTCACTCTCCAAACCCACGCCTAGGAGAGCTTCTAGAAGGTGTCTTGGACAGTTTTGGGCTTGTTTGGGCTTACTTAATACAGGCCTTGTGTTGCACATGTGTGGACAGACCTTGGGCTTCACTTCATTATCTCAGCCTAATGCACAGACCTTGAACTTCTGATTTGGACTTGGGCTTCATTAACATTTTCAGCTTCAAGCCTAAGGCTTCAATCTAATACTCCCCCTCAAGCTTAGCCATGAGATGAATGGTTAAGCTTGGAACCATGAAGACCCACCTCATTAAAAACCTTAGAATGGAAAACCCATTGGGACAAAACCATACTAAGGGAAAAAGAGTGTGGATTCCATGATTAGGAGAATCATTGGCTGGGAAGGTTGATGAGTCCAAGTTTTGGGAGGATGGACTCACATACCTTGAGACTAGCAGCCTTGGTGAAAATGTCTGCGAGTTGATCTGAGCTTCTTGTGTAGCACGGTAAGATTATGCCTTGCTCCACTACTTGTCTGACCTTGTGACAGTCTACTTCAATGTGTTTGGTTCTCTCATGAAACACATTGTTGGATGCTATGTGTATGGCTGCTTGATTGTCGCAATGCATGGTGATTGGTGTTGAGACTTCTATGTTTAGATCCTTGAGAAGGTTCTTGAGCCAAGTGAGTTCAGTGGTCAGCTTTCTCATGGCACGATATTCAGCTTCAGCACTTGAGCAGGAGACCACTTTCTGCTTCTTTGTCTTCCAAGTGACTAGATTGCCTCCAATCAATGTGCAATAGCCGGTTGTTGATCTTCTGTCATTTCTGTCTCCTGCCCAATCAGCATCACAATATCCTACAATCTCTGATCTCCCATTGCATCTCATCCAAATGCCTTGATCATGGGTTCCTTTGAGGTACCTCAAGATCCGGTCCACCATATTCCAGTGGTGCAATTTTGGAGCTTGCATATGTTGGCTGACCTGATTCACAGCAAAACACAAGTCAGGTCTAGTAATGGTTAGATAGATTAACTTACCAACCATCTTCCTATAGAGTTTGGTTTCTTCAAACGGTTCATCTCCAAGCTCCCCCTCACGTTCCACCTTATAGCCTTCCTCTAGGGGAGTCTTTGCTGGTTTGGCTTCTAACTTTCCTGCATCAGTTAGAAGATCAAGTGTGTACTTCCTTTGTGAAAAGAAGAGGCCTTCTTTTGTTCGGCATACTTCTATCCCTAGGAAGTACTTAAGTTCACCTAAGTCTTTAATATCAAAAACAGACTTAAGATAATCTTTAGTAGATTGAATTCCTACCTTGTCATTCCCTGAGATGATTATATCATCTACATAAATGAGAATGACTACCATACCTGATTGGTTTTGGAGTGTGAAGAGAGTGTGATCAGCTTCAGACTTCCTATAGCCTCTATCTCTCAGTGTCATACTCAACTTGTGGTACCAAGCTCTTGGTGATTGTTTAAGTCCATAGATAGCTTTTCTTAGCCTTAGAACCTTTCCTGGAGTTACTGTGTCTTCAAGACCAGGTGGAAGTGTCATATAGACTTCATCCTCTAATTCTCCTTGTAGGAAAGCATTCTTGACATCCATCTGCCATAACTCCCATTCAAGGTTAGTAGCAAGAGATAGAAGAACTCTTACAGTGTGTAGTTTGGCTACTGGTGCAAATGTATCATGGTAGTCTTCTCCATAGGTCTGAGTGAACCCTCTTGCTACCAATCTAGCCTTGTATCGTTCTATCTCTCCATTGCTTTTGTATTTGATGGTGAAGATCCATCTTGAGCTCACTGTCCTCTTGTCCTTAGGTAGATCAGCTTCATCCCAAGTGTGATTGATCTCCATGGCCTTACATTCAGCCTTAACTGCTTCTCTCCACACCTTATGCTCCTTAGCTTCCTCATAGTCTCTTGGAACCTGCCCTTGATCTAGAGCAGTTGTAAAGGCTTGGTGTTCTGAAGGAACATGAGCTAGAGAGCAAATCACTTGTGTTGGATGGGCTACTGCTTGTGCATTGTAGTAGACTCTGGTATTTGTTGAAATGAAGAAGAAAAGAAGTGGTTTAAGACAAAGAAGAGAGTATGAAGTGTTAGAAAGAAGAAGAGAGTAGATACTCTAAACCAAAGGGAGAGTATGAAGAAGTCACTAATCCTATAGCCAAACATGAGTATTAGGCGCCTAATAAGGGTGTTTGGACACAAGCATTGTAAACTCTCTATATAAACACGTGTTCTCTTCATTTGTAAACAAGTAGAATAATTTTCTTCATAATAATAAAAATAAATCCTTTCTCTTTCTAAAACTCTCTCTTCTCCAATGGTGAATCATAATATCTCATTATAACATGGTATCAGAGCAGGTTTCATTCGATTCTTCACATGAAACCTTCGAAATCATCAAGTTTTTGGCGCTACCTTCAAAACCAAGGCAGCTGAGAAGTCCACGATCTTTGATTGCGAATTCCGATCAAAACACGACAGTTTTTCACGATCTGTTTTTTCGGGATTGTTCTCCGGCGAGTTCTGAAGATACGCCAATTTGAATCGCATCATTTGACCACGGGAATCAAAAGATATGAGTTTTCTTGCACCAGACCTCCGCGATTGGCTTCATCCGCGAAGGTCTCCATTGAAGCGACCATAAAAGCTCGAGATCTTCATCAATTTCAATCAATCCACCGCCTAAAATGTAGAAGAAAGAGTCCTGTTGAAGAATCAAGAGGTCCGTTCTTATTCTAAGATGATATTAAAAGGTTTCTTGATCAGTTCTTTTCGACGGCGTCGCGATCGGCTCCGTCGGTATTCTCCGCCTTTGTCCGCCTTTGAAACGAGCATAACTTCTTCAAAACTTCATCAAATCGAGCAATTCCAAAGCCTAAACTCAAGTATATATAGTCTAGTTGATGAATCGGGAGGTCCGCTTTGCCCCTTTTCAAGTTTTGTAGCTTCCTTGATCTGTTTCTTGAAATCGGTCCTGTTTCATCCTATTCTGGGTAATTGACTTCAATCTCTCACTCTTCTCGATCTGTTTCGAATCTTGGACGATCAAATCTTAGTTTAGGATGTTGTGAAGAGGTTCAGAAAGTTTTATTGCAATCCAATGATTTTTTGACTTCAAGAAAGTGTTTCTTGCAAGATAAGAAAAATTTTGAAATTGAAGAAAAGGCGGGAATGTTGTTTTCAAAGTCTTGTTGGTTATTGAGAACGGTTTTAACCTCTGAATCATCTATGTCTGAGTAGTAAAGAGACGGTATAGCTGTTGTCAAGTGGTTATGAGGTGGTTGAAGTTGTTTGGATCTGTTTCTCACTCGCCCTTAGCAAGTAGTAGGCGCGTGAGGTTAATCTATGGGTAGCGGCTATTGCTGCTTGATTTGAAGTGTCTAAACTCGTGATCCTGGTCAAAATCTTCAGGAGAATATGCTTAGTCTAGTAGATAAGAGACTAACCAGAGTTTGGAAGGCGTTTTTCAAGTTTTGTTTTAGGTTTCACATGCATACACTCATGGAGTGTGCAAAAGGAATGAACTATCTTCTTGTGATCAAGAATGGATGGAAAATGCAAGGAAGAGAGGTTTAAAGAAAGGATAAATCTTCTAAGATGGAAGTTTCAAATGATTCTACATAAGTTGCTGCTCCAAAGGAGGCATGGCTTCACCACCAAAGGCGCTTTCAAAGAGAGGGAGTGCCTACATCAGAACCAGTTCCTAAACTCAAATGCAAAGACCTAGTATCAAAGTCTTATGCATTCAGGCTATTTCTAAACTCTTATCCAACTATTTTATTGATTTCATTGATGGTTGTGTGAGTTAGAACTCTAGAAAATCTGGTATCTAGGTGGTTAGTAAATCATGAATTCTATTGAATTGTTTTCATGTATTTAGAAATTGTTAAAATGGGACATTTTGAACCTAGTTTAGCTAGTTGAATCATTTGTTCATGAATTGCATTGATCTTAAGGGAAGAGAACCTTGTCTTTTACTTAGAACAATAAGTGTAAGAAGGCATGTTGAATCCAAAAGTCCTTAGGCAGTGTTTAAAATTAAGTTTGGTTACTCTTTCACTCACTATCTTTTGTTTAGAATCTGTTTATGATCAACAGGTTAAAAGGCTTAAGGTGGGAGTTGATATTTAGCTTGATTGTCTAACAAAGGCAAAAGAAATCAAGTGGAAAAGACACAGCACATGGAGAATGAGTTAGAACCGATTGCCACCAAGAACAGCCACCACAAGGAGTGGAGAGGAAAGACTGGTGGAATGTGATGAATCAGCTCTCCCATGGAGTCATGTGTCATTTGGCGTGTGCTTGAAGTGAAAAACAACTCAGCACACATGCTGCAAGATCAAATCATAATCAATCACAAAGGAGGAATACTCACAAAGACTTAATATCAAAGTCTTTGCAAAGGCTATCTCTAAAACCTGTTACTTATTCCTTGATTGATTACATTCTCATTTAGAAATGTTCATAGGATGAAAGAGAACCTAGGAAGACTTTGCATTGCATTAAGAACCTAGATGGATCCAAAATTCACCTTGACATTCATCATCATCATTCTCTATTATTCTTCATCATTCTCTTAAATCTCATATATTCTACTTAACATCATATACTTTTAATCTTCAAATCTTATATTCTTCATATTCTTTGATACTTTAAATCTTCTATTCTCTAAACCATTTTAAGACATTCATTCTATGTATGCTCATTCTTCCAAACTTGACTCTTGTTCTTGTTTTTAGTGTCAAGATTGTGGGGGGGGGGAAAGGAAATGAGCATTCAATGGACAAAGAGAGGGCGGTTCATGAAGCTGGAGGATCCAAGTTGGCGCAAGGTGTTGTACCTTGGTCGAGCCTGGTACATGGCTGGACTTCGCTGGATCGTGGCTGGTCGATGCTGGTACAAGTGGTATGTTCGCTGGATTGTGGCTCGCCGAAGGTGCTGGTCGTTCCAAACTGGCGAAGGAGCTGGTCAGGCTTCGCTGATGGATTCTGGTCATGCCAAGGTGGAGCGGTTCATGGCGGTTCATGTTAGGGCTTCACATGTGCTGGTACATGGACATGCTTTGCTGGTACGTGAGGACTAAGTTCCATCAGTGTGGATCGTGGATGTGCCACGATGGATCATGGCTGTGCTGCTGTTCGTGCCAAGGAGGATCATGGATGTGCCATGAACGAGCCAATGCGGTCCTGACTGGTTTGAGCTGCTGTTTATTCTATGTTAGACCTGATTCAAAGACAAGCTGGAGCTGGAGGTGCAAACAAGGACAATCACATTCAGGGAGTGTCTGGCACAAGCAAGGACAACACAAGAAGAGGTTCTGGTGCAATCAAGGGCATTGAAGGTGTCTGGTGCATTCAAAAGCTTTCAAGGCACAAAGAAGGATATTCCAAGAAGGAGATATCTGGTGCATACAAAGGCTTTCAAGTCACAAACAAGGACATTCAAAGATTAGTCTGGCACACTCAAGGGCTTCCAAGCTGTCTGCCAAAACTAAGTGAGCATAAGAAGTGTGCTCAGTCTGTTTCTCTCATGGATGCCGCAAGTAAGGTCATCTAAATCATTTGTTATCAATTGAGGATTGAACCAATGGCCATCAAGCTACCAAGTCTCATGGAGAATGAGTAAGCTGATGGAAAGTGATGAATCACCTCAGAACAAAATACTCTCATCAAAGGTTCTATCTAGGATAAGTTCTTTAATTCTATGATTTTTAGATTGAGAATTTGGCTAGATATTATACTTGATACCAGACTTGATCTTATTCAAGGTCTGGAATACTAATCTTTATTTTTGAGTTGCTATGATGTTTTTAGATCTGGAAGTGATGAAAACAGTCATAAGCATGACTTACCCTACATCAATTAGTGGAAGCATGGTGGAAAAGTGTATTAGGAGATAAGTGTGCTTACTCTACTTAAGCTTAATTCTACAATCTTATTCTCTTGAGTTAGGCTTATTGAAAGTAGAAAGTGAAGCAAAATGAAGCTAGCCAAAGTGGATCCTACACATATAAGGGAAGAGAACCATGTGATCATGATGAATCCAGAAGAGAACCATGTGATCATGATGAATCTAAAGACCTTAATATGGAGTCCTTAGAGAACCAGACTGGTCTAGATCATATCATCCAAACCGCCATCCACTCTTATAAAAGGTGTAAATTGAAGACTTTAAGGAAAGCTGGATCAAAATCACCTCTTAAAGAAAAGGAGTCAAAAAAAAGGGGGAGAAATGGACCAGACTTAAATGGAGCTTCAAAATCGCCATTCACAAGGGATAGTCATCAAATCCCTAATCTAAGAAGACTTCACTCTTTTTCCCTTGGTATTGGTTTTGTCCCAATGGGTTTTCCATACTAAGGTTTTTAATGAGGAAGTTCTTTAAGACAAAGAGGAAGAAGGAGGAAGTCTCTTCATCTTTGCAAGTTCAACCATTCACTCATGCTTTAACTTGAGGGGGAGTGTTGAAATGAAGAAGAAAAGAAGTGGTTTAAGACAAAGAAGAGAGTATGAAGTGTTAGAAAGAAGAAGAGAGTAGATACTCTAAACCAAAGAGAGAGTATGAAGAAGTCACTAATCCTATAGCCAAACATGAGTATTAGGCGCCTAATAAGGGTGTTTGGACACAAGCATTGTAAACTCTCTATATAAACACATGTTCTCTTCATTTGTAAACAAGTAGAATAATTCTCTTCATAATAATAAAAATAAATCCTTTCTCTTTCTAAAACTCTCTCTTCTCCAATGGTGAATCATAATCTCTCATTCTAACAGTATTGATCCAATTTGAGGCTGGTTTCTTCTCCCTTTGGCTTCTCCTTAGCACCACTTGTTCTTCTTGATATTCTTCTTCCTCAGTCTGAACTTCTGGCGCATATTCTTCTTGATTATGGACACTAGAGCTTGCATCCTTGTCGTGTGATTCAGATGCAATCTCTTGTTCATCCTCTGTGCCCCCCTCATGATCAAGAGGAATAGTCGGGGCAACATCAAAAGGAGGAGGAGGAGGAGAAGTGGCTGGTGCATTAGGGAATGAGATTCCTAGGTTCTCCATAAGATGTTTAAGATTGGTAGCTCGGTCTGATGGAGATTGGGAGAGATCTTTAAGATCATCCCAATTCTTATCTTCATAGAACCCCTTTGTTTCTACAAACTTCACATCTCGTGAGATTAGCACCTTTCTAGTCTCTGGATTGTAGCACTTGTATCCCTTTTGGATAGTGGAATATCCTATAAACATGGTTTTCACACTTCTTGCTTCTAACTTATTCCTTTGTTCTCCTAGAATAAGAACATAACAAACACACCCAAAGACACGTAAGTGTGAAATAGATGGTTTACTCTTATTAAGTACCTCAAATGGGGATAAATCCTCCAATATTTTTGTGGGGAGTCTATTGATGAGGTAGCAAGCGGTAACAAGTGCATCTCCCCAAAACTTCTTTGGGCATTGCTTTGGAACATGATAGACCGTGCCACTTCCATGAGATGCCTGTTCTTTCTTTCAGCCACTCCATTTTGTTGGGGCGTGTAAGGACAACTTGTTTGATGGATGATTCCATGTTTATCTAAGTGCTGTTTGAATGCTAGACTTGTATATACCCCTCCATTATCTGATCTAAAAATTTTGATCTTGGCATTATAATGGTTAGTCACATACATTTGAAATTTAGTGAAGGCTTCTAGGACTCTATCTTTTGTTGGCAATAGTGTTACCCAAGTATATTTCGATTTTTGGTCTATGAATGTAACAAAGTATTTATGGTTGTCTCTAGATGTGCATGGTGAAGTCCAAACATTAGAGTGAATGAGATCAAAGCAATTTTCATATATAGTTGTAGACTTAGGAAACACTGATTTACAATGTTTACCTAGTATACAAGCTTCACATTCATCATTTTTAAAAGACATACTTGGCAACAATAGTTCTAAAGCCCTAGAGTGAGGATGTCCTAATCTAGAATGCCAAATAGCACTATTAGCCTTATTCAAAACAGAGTTGAAAGCAATAGATAAAGAGAAATCTGGTTGTGTGTCTTCAAGCACATACAAGTCATCCTTGGACATTCCCTTTCCAAACACCTTATTAGTCTTAATATCCTGAAAGTAAACATCATTAGGACCAAAGATAGCATAGCAATTAAGATCAGAGGTTGTTTTCTTAACACTTAGCAAGTTTGAGGTGAATGTGGACATATAGAAGGCTGTTGATTCTTTATTAAACAATTTCAGGTTTCCAATTCCTCTTATTGGTATCTTATCACCATTAGCTATTACTACATCTCCTAAAGCCGGTTTCATATTGATAAGTAGATTTTTGTCACTAATCATATGATGAGAAGCTCCTGAATCTACAATAAGAGGCTTAGTGAGATTTAGAGCTTGAAAAGAGTTACCAGAGGTATTAGCTTCCTTAAGTGCTTTTATCAGTGCATCAAAGTCCGATTTTCTAACGAATTCTTGTTGAAATGTTGCAAGGGCTTTCCCTTCTTCATTGGTTGGCGTGGATGAGCTAGTGCTAGCCTTGGCTCTTGCCTCATGAGTTGCTTCTTGGGAGAGATTAGCCCTTGGTTGGTTTACCCATTTTGGCTTTAAGTGTGGATGGAGAATCCAACACTTGTCCTTAGTGTGGCCTTCTTTCTTGCAATAATCACAGAATCCTCTTCTTTACCCACGGTTCAAGCCTCCTTTCTGGTAGGTGTTTGCCTTGTTGGCTGTGATGAGCTCTCCTTTGCATCCAAAGAGGCCTAATGATCCTTGTTCCTTCTGAATCTTATTGCATACTTCTTCAAGACTTGGAAGAGTGTCTGACCTTAAGATGTGCTTGATAAGATCATTGTAAGTTGGGTTTAGAGTCAAGAGGAGTCCAAAGACCTTATCTTGCTCACGTCTTTCATTTAGCACCTTGGGATCCATGGTGCTTGGTCTAAGCATTTCAAGTTCAGCCCACAATGATCTGAACTTGCCAAAGTGTTGAGTGAACTCCATGTTTTCTTGAGTTAACTCATTAATGGCCTTCTTTACTTCAAAGACACGACTGAGATTGGGAGTGTTGCCATAAACATTTTGAAGTGTCTCCCATAACTCCTTGGCTGTCTCACAATAAGAATAAGCTTCAAGGAGAGATGCTTCAAGGGAGTTTTGGATCACGGATAGCACCAGTTGGTCTTCTTGAAACCACCGGTCTTTATTCATGATGGCGACTTCTTGGCCACCTTCTTCATGTTGGAATGAAGAAGATTGGTGAATGTATTTGAGTGTGTTGTAAACGTCTTCACTATGAGTATATCTTAGACTTGTGTAGGTTAATGATAAGAGTATCTCTGTATCCAAACAAGTCTAGAATAGGATTAGTATAAATAGATGTTCTCTCTCACTTTGTAAGTAAGAAATTCATTTTTCTAAAAATCTTAATAACATAAATCTCTTTTTCTCTCTAATCTCTTTCTCTCTCAATCTCTGATTCTCAAATTCTCTCAATCATCAAATCTTTCATGGTATCAGAGCCAGGTTTGATTAAACTGGCACAAGAATTTCGAAAACTCTTTGTTTCTAACTCGCGATCACCATCCAACCTCGAAGCGAATCCCATTGCGGAAGTCCCGGTGTTCATCGATCATCAACTGCAAGAACTCACGATTTCTTTCCAGATTCTTTATCTAGGACGATTCTCCGGCGAATTCTGTGGATTTCCTCGGTGATTTCATCAAATTTGGTTGCTTAAATCAAAAGTTATCAAGATTCTTCCATTGGCGGTTTCGCGATCGAATCGCCGTGAGTTCTTGGGTTTTGATCTTCAAGTTCTTCTTCAATTCTTCATTAAATCTTGTGATTCAAAAGCCAAAACTCAATAAAATTGAATCAAGATGATGAATCGGGAGGTCCGCTCAGCTCAAATTCAAGTTTTGTGATCAATCTCATCGATTTTCGAAAATCGGTCCTTTTTCGCGCCACCGTGGGTATTTGATCGTGTTCTTCATTTTTCTCTTGATCATCCTTGAATCGTGAGTGATCCAATCTTAGTTTAGGACCTTGTGACTAAGTTCTGGAGATTTGGTTGCAATCCTATTGTTTTTAATCCTCAAGATTGTGTTACTTGCATTATAAGGAACTATCGATTCAAACTAAATATGGCGGGAAACGGTTGTTTCGATTTTTGATTGATATCTGGAGCTGTTTGTCATCTGGATCTCTAGTATTGAAGTAGTTTAGGTCTGTGGACAAGTTTTAAAGGATAGGCAGAAGGTTATCTGATTGATCCTGGTTTCTTGTCAAGCGTTCTTTGGACTTTGTGTTTGTCTTCTCGCGTGTGTGTGCCGTGGTCTGGTTGTTTGTGATTGTGCAGGCCTAAGATCGATTCAAATGGAGCTGCATCCACAAGTGAAGGCTCCTATCATGCTCCAAGGAGCAAATTACTTGCTCTGGTCCAGGACAATGAGGACCACATTGTGCAGCAAAGGGTTATGAAATCATATCCAACAACCGGCTCACATGATAACTGAAGAGGAAACTCAAGATGGAAATGCTGAACAAACCCTATGGTTCCAGCAAGATCAAACTATTGGACAGTGCATGATCAAAGGCAGCTTAGTCTAAGGTTGATAAGCACTCGGGTCGCATGATAAGGAAGGGAGAGTCTAGTATGATAAGTTGTGATGATAAGGAAGCATATTTGATAAGTTTCCTTTTAAACGGTCATATTTGTACTCTTGCTTATCCCTAACCTAGATGACCTAGGAGCTCTCTATTTAAGGCTATGCAGCCTCCTTGTAATCGAGGCACTAATAATAATATGAATCTACTTATATACTTTCATGGCTAAACTCTCTATTCTCTACATATTCTTAATGTTCATACTAAGAAATCTCTCTTGAATCCTTTTACAGTTTAACATGGTATCAGAGCAGGTGTTAATCTTCTCTTAAAGCTTCCGCAATCCTTCATTTCTCTCTTTCGTTTCCTCAGTTTTCAAATCGTGTTGCATCTCTCAAAACGCTTTCCTTTAGATAACTATGGCTGAGTCTATCTTCTCTAAGATTTAGCTCCTCAGAACCTTGTGTGATGAGTTGAAGAAGGCTAGGTGTGGTTATCTTTTGTGTTAAGTTGTTTAGTGAGTTTTGCATGTTGTTCCTCCATTGTTGTACGGATCTCTCTTCTGGGTTTCATTCTCCAGTAATCAAGGCCGCTCTTTTCATCATCCAAAAGTGTGAAAGAAGCAAGCTGTAGCCTATTCGTGGTCTTTAAGGCACAAGGAAAGGCTTTCTACATCAAAAGGGTTTGTGTCCGTACTCGTCTTCTTCGTGCATCCGCGAACCAGTGTCCGTACACCCTCGTTTTTCTCCAAAAAGATAGCTCCTTTGGTGGCAAGTCAAGCTAGTCTCATCTCTCTAAAGACCGTTTTGATAACCTAAGGTGATATTGGCTTACTTGAAGATAGAAATCTTCTAAAATCCTAAAGTACTCTGTTTTGGGTCTGGATCTCTTTGTCTCGGCTTCTCTCAAATGGAAACTACAAGACCCATGGCGATACCGGTTACTCTTAAGGGCCTTAACTATCTCTTATGGTCCAGAATGGTTAAGAAAACTCTGGGGGGTCGGGGACTAGGAATGCACCTGATCTTGGACGAAGCTCCCCCAAAAGCCTTTCACCAAGAAGATGGACAGGAGATTATGGTTGTAGATGAAGAGAAATGGGTACAGGAGGATCAGTTCGTTCTATCCATTATTCAAAGTTCACTAGATGGACCTATTCTAGAAGCCTACTCTTACTGTGAAAGTGCTAAGGAGTTGTGGGAGACTCTCAAAAAGGTCTATGGCAATACTACCAACCTAAGCCGAGTCTTTGAAGTAAAGAAAGCAATCAACAACCTTCATCAAGAAGATTTGGAGTTCACAGCTCATTTCGGCAAGTTTTGCTCCCTTTGGGCTGAGCTTGAAATGCTTAGACCCAACTCAACTAATCCAGAAACACTCCTCTCACGGCGTGAACAAGACAAGGTCTTTGGTCTTCTACTTACCCTAAACCCCATGTACAACGACTTGATCAAACACCTCCTCAGAGCAGAAAAACTTCCATCCCTTGAAGAAGTGTGTTCATACATTCAGAGAGAACAGGGTTCTCATGGTCTCTTCAGTGGGAAAGGAGAGCTGGTTACCGCAAACAAAGGAGTATACTTCAAGCAAGAGGATCGAAGAGGCTTAGTTTGTGACCACTGCAAGAGGAAGGGACATACTAAAGACAAGTGCTGGGTTCTACACCCTCATCTCAAGCCTCCAAAGTTTAGGGACATCCGGGCCAATACCATCAAAGCCAAGGTGGAACCAAGTGGTGAAGCGGTCTGAGTTGGATGCTCTCATCAAAGCCCTGAAAGAAAGTTATGGTAATGTGATGGGTTTTTCTTTCCATGCTTCCGCACATACTATAAAGATTGATGAGAAACCATTAGTGATTGATTCTGGAGCATCTCACCATATGATTAGTAATGTTGAATTGATTAAGGATCTAGAACCGGCTAATGGTCATGTTATTATAGCTAATGGTGACAAGATTCCAATTAAAGGGGTAGGAAATTTAAAGCTGTTTGATAGGAAGACTAGAGCTTTCTTTATGGCTGATTCACCTCAAACTTGGTTTCTGTTCATAAGGCTACTAATGACTTGGATTGCAATGTTATCTTCACTCCTAATGATGTTCATTTTCAGGATATTAAGACAAGCAAGATGCTTGGGAAATGAATAACTAAGGATGGTCTTTATTTGAGTTTAATGTTACCTAATGTTGTGTTTAAGAATGATGATTGTGAAGCATGTATCTTAGGTAAACATTGCAAGTCTATTTTCCCTAAGTCTGAGACAGTTTATGAAAAATGCTTTGATCTTGTGCATTCTGATGTGTGGACTGCCCCTTGCTTATCTAGAGAGAATCAAAAATATTTCATTACCTTCATAGATGAGAAATCCAAATACACTCGGATAACCTTGATGCAATCAAAAGATAGAGCATTAGAAGCCTTTGTTAATTTTCAGAATTACATTACTAACCATTTCAATGCCAAGATTAAGATCTTCAGAACAGACAATGGTGGAGAGTATACAAGTCATGCATTCAGAGATCACCTTCAGAAACATGGAATCCTTCACCAAACTAGTTGCCCCTATACACCCCAACAGAATGGGGTGGCTGAGAGAAAGAACCGTCACCTGATGGAGGTAGCCAGGGCAATGATGTTTCACTCCAAGGTTCCTAAGAAGTTTTGGGGAGATGCCGTTCTTACCGCATGTTATCTCATTAACAGAACTCCTACAAGAGTTCTCACTGACCTCTCCCCATTTGAGGTATTAAACACTCTAAAACCTTCCCTTGATCACATAAAAGTGTTTGGTTGCCTGTGTTTTGTTTTAATTCCAGGGGAACACAGAACTAAGCTTGATGCAAAGAGTAAACGGTCCATGTTCATTGGATACTCGACCACCCAGAGAGGATATAACTGCTATGACCCTGAAACTAGGAAGGTTTTAGTGTCCAGGGACATGAAGTTTATTGAAAATAAGGGCCACTATAGTGATCAAAACTGGGATGACTTGGCCGATCTCACTGGTCTCTCCCTAGACAGCGCCACAAATCTTCGGAACATCTTTGACCATCTCGGCATTCCTCTACCGTCCCAACCTGGTTCTACATGTACCAATGTTCCATGTCCTCGACCATCTACCAATCTTCCTGGATCGGCTTCTATTCCACCAGCTGCTTCGCCAGAATCTACCTCGACCAGGTCCGCGTTTGACTCACCCGGTGCTGGACCGCGTATGCCGCAGTCGGACTCTCTCTCTCTCCGGCCAGCCATTGACCGTGCGGGGGGAAATCTTGAAGAAGGAAGCAGTGATCAAGATACTGAGACTAGCTCCTCTTCTGAGAATCACGATCAAGGGCAAGAGCAGGAAGTGGGACCAACACAACCCCTAAGGAGAAGTACGAGACTCAGAAAGGATCCATCAAACTGGGTAAATACTAGGGTCTATTACAATGCCAATGCAGTTGCTCATCTCTCTCAGGTCGTTTGCTCGTTTGCTTCATTTCCTGAAGAGCATAAGGCCTTTATGAGTAGCCTGGATCAAGGACACATCCCAACTACCTATGAAGAGGCTAAGGAGCTAAAAGTTTGGAGGGATGCTATAAGTGATGAAACAGGAGCCATGGAAAGGAATCACACGTGGGATGAAGCCGTGTTACCCAAGGGAAAGAAGGCAGTTAGCTCAAAGTGGGTGTTTACGATCAAATACAAAAGTAATGGGGAGATAGAGAGGTATAAGGCAAGGTTGGTTGCAAGAGGCTTCACTCAGACCTATGGAGAAGATTTTGGAGACACGTTTGCTCCTGTTGCAAAACTTCATACAGTGAGGATTGTTCTATCCTTAGCAACCAATCTTGAATGGGAATTGTGGCAGATGGACGTTAAGAACGCCTTCTTGCAAGGAGAGCAAGAGGAAGAGGTGTATATGAGGCCACCTCCTGGCTTAGAAGGGATCATTCAACCAGGCAAGGTTTTAAGATTGAGGAAAGCTATTTATGGATTGAAACAATCACCCAGGGCCTGGTACCACAAGTTGAGCATGACACTAAGGGATAGAGGATTCAGGAAATCAGAAGCGGATCACACTCTGTTCACACTTCCTAGCCAGTCAGGTATCATTGTGGTTTTGGTTTATGTGGATGATATTATCATCACTGGTGATGATAAGGAAGGTATCAAAGAAACCAAAGCCTACCTTAAGTCCATATTGGATATTAAAGATTTAGGACTACTTAAGTATTTCCTAGGGATTGAGATATGTCGCTCTAAAGAAGGACTATTCTTATCTCAAAGGAAATATACTCTTGATCTTTTGACTGAAACAGGAAAGTTAGATGCAAAACCAGTGACCACACCTCTGGAAGACAGCTACAAAGCCATCAGTGAGGGGGAGATTGAAGATCAACCTTTCAACAATCCGCAACTCTACAGAAGACTAGTAGGTAAGCTAATCTACTTAACTCTTACTTGACCTGACCTCTGTTTCTCTGTGAACCAGGTTAGTCAGCATATGCAAGAACCTAAAGTTCATCATTGGAACATGCTGGAGAGGGTCCTTAGATACTTAAAAGGAACTTCTGAGCAAGGAATCTGGATGGGAGCGAATGGCAGCTCAGAAATAGTGGGATACTGTGATGCTGACTGGGCTGGAGACAGAGAAGACCGGAGGTCCACTACAGGCTACTGCACCTTTGTTGGAGGAAATCTAGTCACATGGAAGACAAAGAAACAGAAGATTGTGTCCTGTTCCAGTGCTGAAGCTGAATACCATGCAATGAAGAAGCTCACCAATGAGTTGACATGGATCAAGGCTATTCTAAAAGACTTGGGTATAGAGACAGTCAGGCCAATGACCATGCACTGCGACAACCAGGCAGCCATCCACATAGCTTCCAATTCTGTTTTCCATGAGAGAACCAAGCAGATAGAAGTTGACTGCCACAAGGTGAGGCAAGCCGTGGAACAAAGAGTAGTCTTACCATGCTACACCAGAAGTATAGATCAACTTGCGGATATCTTCACCAAGTCAACAACATCTAAGGTATATGAGTCCATTCTACCAAGGCTTGGACTCATTGATATGTCGTCTCCATGAATCCCCTAATCATCAGCAATCATACTCTTTTTCCCTTATGGTGTTTTTGTCCCACTGTGTTTTATACCATAAGGTTTTTAATGAGGTGGTTGTTTATGATTTCAAGCTAAGTTCTTCATCAGAATTTAGCTTGAGGGGGAGTATTGGACAGTGCATGATCAAAGGCAGCTTAGTCTAAGGTTGATAAGCACTCGGGTCGCATGATAAGGAAGGGAGAGTCTAGTATGATAAGTTGTGATGATAAGGAAGCATATTTGATAAGTTTCCTTTTAAACGGTCATATTTGTACTCTTGCTTATCCCTAACTTAGATGACCTAGGAGCTCTCTATTTAAGGCTATGCAGCCTCCTTGTAATCGAGGCACTAATAATAATATGAATCTACTTATATACTTTCATGGCTAAACTCTCTATTCTCTACATATTCTTAATGTTCATACTAAGAAATCTCTCTTGAATCCTTTTAAAGTTTAACACAAACGGTATTAGCTATTCTTCAATGCTCCCTAGCTAGCTCTCTTTTAGAAGCATACTCTTATTGCTCTAGTGCTAAGGAACTTTGGGAGACTTTGAAAACAGTTTATGGCAATACTACTAACCTCTTAAGAATTTTTGAGGTAAAGAAAGCTTTGAATGAGCTTAAACAGGAAGATGTGGAGTTTACCAAACACTATGGATCATTCAGAGCTTTGTGGGCAGAGCTGGAGATTCTTAGACCAGCCTCCATTGATCCTCTCACTCTTCTTGAAAGGAGAGAGCAAGATAAGGTGTTTGGGCTGCTAATGACTTTGAACAATTCATACACTGACTTGATCAAACATATTCTCAGGGAAGATAAGCTGCCAAGTCTTGAGGATATTTGTGCAAAGATCCAAAAGGAAAAAGGGTCTCATGAGCTTTTTGGACACAAAGTGGAGATGGTGGTGGCGCATAAAGGTGTTTTTAAGCCGACAACTGCTGAAATCAGGAGGAAGAAGCAGCTATGTGACCATTGTAAGAGAACAGGCCATAGCAAGAAGGAGTGTTGGGTGCTTCATCCAGAACTCAAGCCTAGCTGGTTTGTTGAGAGGAGCAAGAAATCTTCAACCGGTCCTAGTTCTTCTAACATGGTTCATGTTGTAGGTTGCTCAAGTGAGTGTACCATGGAGCCGGCGAATGCATCCTCTTCAACTATGGCTAACCAAAATGAATATGTTACAAAGGCTGATCTAGAAAACCTCCTCAAAGCATTCAAGTCTGGTAATGTATTGGGTAAAACTTATCATGTTTCCTTAAACACATCTATGGCTTCTAACTCCTTAATTGTTAATTCTGGTGCATCTCATCATATGATTAAAAACTTAGGTTTGCTAGACAATGTTGAACCTGCCCTAGGAAGTGTTGTAATTGCAAATGGAGTTAATGTACCAATTAAAGGAGTAGGTAATCTTAGGGTGTTTGATAAGGAATCCAAGGCTTTTTATATGCCTTCTTTTACATCCAATTTACTCTCTGTTAAAAGAACTACTAGTGATTTGAATTGTCAAACTATCTTTGGTCCTAATGATTTTTACTTTCAGGATATTGAAACAAGTAGGAAGTTTGGCCAAGGAACTACAAGGAATGACTTGTATGTGCTAGAAGATTTACATGCCTTCCCATTACAACCGTGTGCAAATAAAGTTGATATGACCTTAAATGCTGAATTGTGGCATGCTAGACTAGGACATCCCCATTCTAGAGCCCTTGAATTGATTGTACCTGGAATAAAATTGCTTAACAACATTTGTGAATCTTGTATTCTTGGAAAGCATAGTAGAGCAGTGTTTGAACAATCATCTCATGCTTATGATAATTGCTTTAATTTAGTACATTTTGATGTTTGGACATCTCCCTTTCCTTCTAGAGAAAATCAAAAGTATTTTGTTACTTTTATTGATGAAAAATCTAAGTATACTTGGGTAACATTGCTTAATTCAAAGGATAGGGTGTTTGATGCATTTCTTAACTTTCAGACATATGTTACTAACCAATATAATGCCAAGATAAAGATTTTTAGGACTGACAATGGAGGGGAGTATACTAGCACCAAGTTTCAGCAACACTTAGTCAAGCATGGCATTGAACATCAAACAAGCTGTCCTTACACTCCACAACAAAATGGAGTAGACATTTGATGGAGGTTGTGAGAACAATGATGTTTCACAAAAAGGTTCCCAAAAGATTTTGGGGAGATGCATTACTCACTGCATGTTATCTAATCAATAGAACTCCAACCAAAGTTCTAGATGATTTGAGTCCTTTTGAGGTATTAAACAAAACCAAGCCAATTATTGATCATTTAAGAATTTTTGGGTGTGTTTGTTTTGTTTTGGTACCAGGGGAACTTAGGAATAAGCTGGAACCAAAAAGCATCAAGGCTATGTTTCTAGGATACTCTCCTACTCAGAAAGGATACAAATGCTACAATCCAGAATCTAGAAGGGTTCTGGTGTCTAGGGATGTCAATTTCCAAGAGAATAAAGGATTCTATGAAGATGGAACTTGGGAAGAACTTAAGGACATATCTACATCAAATTCTGATCAGGCTGAGAACCTAAGGAAAATTTTAGAAAATCTTGGTATAGTTCAGCCTAACAAACCAGCACATGTCCATGTACCGCAGCAACAGGGTCCAAGTCCGACTCATAGCTGGCATGATTCGGCTGCATCCAACCGGACGACTTCTGGTCATGGCCGTCCAACAAGTGAAACCGTCCCTGAACCTGACTTTGTGCATAATCTTCAGTCGCCACATGATCCATGTGAAGTTGCTTATAGCTCATCTCGTCCTACCTTGGTCCCTGGGGCTGTCCATGATTCATCTAGTGGTGCTGGTACTTCAAGTGTAAACTTGAGGATTTAAGAATGATTTAGGGTTGAAGAGTTAGAATTGAGAGAGAATAGGAAGAAAAGGAATCGCATGTAAAGAAGAAAGAGATTGAAGAATGTAGAATCAAAAATTTTATTAAGGAGTATTCACCGTTACAAGAATGATTAGAAGAGTATTTATACTAAGCTTCCTATGTGTGTTTGGATACAGGGTTAATCTAAATACTTATCTAAACATGGATACCAAACACTCTCATAGTCGCCCATAATGATCCTCCTCATAATCCTTTTATGATCTAACACTCCCCCTCAAGCTTAACTATGATGAATGGTTAAGCTTGGACAAACTCTAGGAAATCACCTTATTAAAAACCTCAAAGTGTAAAACCCAATTGGGACAAAAACAACTTTGAGGGAAAAAGAGTATGACTTCTAAAGTTGAGAGGATTACTCAGCAATACTTGTTAGTCCCAATCTTGGAAGAATAGACTCATACACCTTTGTTGTAGCTGCTTTTGTAAAGACATCTGCCAATTGATCTGAACTCCTTGTGTAACACGGTAGTATGATCCCTTGTTCAACAGCTTGTCTCACCTTGTGGCAGTCTACTTCTATGTGTTTGGTCCTCTCATGAAACACTGAGTTAGAAGCTATATGAATGGCTGCCTGATTATCACAATGCATTATAATAGGTCTTGAATCTTCAATTTGCAAGTCCTTAAGAACCGCCTTGATCCAGATTAGTTCATTTGTGAGTTTCTTCATGGCTCTATACTCGGCTTCAGCACTAGAACATGAGACCACCTTCTGTTTCTTGGTCTTCCAAGTCACAAGATTTCCTCCCACAAAAGTACAATAACCTGTTGTTGATCTTCTATCATTCCTATCACCAGCCCAATCTGCATCACAATACCCTACTATATCTGTGTTTTTATTGCAACCCATCCAAATTCCATGATCATAAGTGCCTTTCAAGTATTTGAGGATCCTTTCCAACATTCTCCAGTGATAAAGCGTGGGTTCTTGCATCTGCTGGCTTACCTGGTTTACTGCAAAACAAATGTCAGGTCTAGTAAGAGTAAGGTAAATGAGTTTACGTACAAGCCTCCTGTATAGTTTTGGGTCTTCATAAAGCTCCGCTTCAAGCTCACTCTGACTCACAGTTTTATACCCATCTTCCAAGGGAGTACTAACTGGTTTAGCTTCCATTTTTCCTGTCTCTTTCAACAATTCAAGTGTATACTTTCTTTGTGATAAGAACAACCCCTCTTTAGATCTACATATTTCAATTCCTAAGAAATATTTCATTAGACCAAGATCTTTAATATCAAATTTTGACTTAAGATAAGTCTTGGTTTCTTGAATACCTTCCTTATCACTACCTGTGACAATAATATCATCAACATATACTAACACCACAATGATACCTGAGCAACTAGGTAGGGTGAAGAGTGTGTGATCAACCTCAGACCTCCTGAAACCTTTATCCCTCAATGTCATGCTCAATTTGTGATACCAAGCTCTTGGGGATTGTTTCAATCCATAAATTGCTTTTCTTAATCTCAAAACACCATGATCATTTACTAATCCTTCCAAACCGGGAGGTGGTTTCATATACACCTCTTCCTCTAGTTCTCCTTGGAGGAATGCATTCTTCACATCCATCTGCCACAACTCCCATTCAAGGTTAGTAGCAAGAGAAAGTACAATCCTTACAGTATGAAGTTTTGCAACTGGAGCAAAAGTATCTCCAAAGTCTTCTCCATATGTTTGAGTAAAACCTCTTGCTACAAGTCTGGCCTTATACCTTTCAATCTCACCATTACTCCTGTACTTAATAGTAAACACCCATTTAGAACTTACTGCTTTCTTACCTTTGGGCAAATATGACTCATATTAAGTATGGTTTCTCATCATAGCCTCTATTTCATCTTGAACAGCCTCTCTCCAAACCTTCAGTTCCATAGCTTCCTCATATGTGTTAGGAATATGATTTTGATCTAATGAGCTAATGAATACCTGATGTTCTGTTGGGAATTGAGCAAATGAACAAGTAGCTTGTATAGGATGTTCTACTGCTTGAGCATTGTAGTAGACCCTAGTGTTGACCCAGTTAGCCGGATCTCTCCTTATCCTTGTGCTTCTTCGTAATACTTGAGGTGATTCAACAACCGCTACTTCATCATCATAGACTTGATCAGGACCAGCTGGTACACTCTCCCCCTCATGAGCAAGACTAGGATGTACAGTTGAAGAACTACTTTGAGTATACTCCCCCTCTACATGTAAGTTTTAGAGAGTCTTAGAAAGATTTAGGGAGTTTTAGGGAGTATGAAGATTTGAGAGACAGATATTATGAAGAACATTGTTTTTATTAGAATGAAGATTTCTTGTATATTACAAGTGAATAACAACTACTCCTTTTATACACTTATTGAAAACCCTAAAACATCTAAAAGAGGAGAGGATAAGGTTCATATGCTGGCGCCTCCTTTTGTGTTGGCATGGATGACTCAAAAGGTGGGGACTCCAAGACCTTCTAGAATACTTCACTAGCCGTTAGTGATCCTTCCTTACTTGTAGATTTTATTCATTCCAACACTCCCCCTCAAGTTTAAAACATGGTTAATGTTTTAAACTTGGACATCAAGAGAATTCACCTCATTAAAAACCATAGAATGCAAAACCCAGTGGGACAAAAACATTATAAGGGAAAAAGAGTATGAATTCTTCTTGATAGGAGAGTTACTGGAATGGAAGGTTAGTGAGTCCAAGTTTAGCATGGATGAACTCACAAACCCTTACACTGGCGGCCTTAGTGAATATATCAGCCAACTGATCAGAACTCTTTGTAAAGCAGGGAAGAATGACTCCTTTTTTGATGGCTTCCCTGATCTTGTGGCAATCAACTTCTATGTGCTTGGTTCTCTCATGGAAGACTGAGTTTGAGGCTATATGAATGGCAGCTTGATTATCACAGTGAACTGTAGTCGGTGTCTTGTACTCAATGCCAAAGTCTTTAAGTAATGCCCTCAGCCAAATACACTCAGTTGTGAGCTTTCTCATAGCACGGTACTCAGCTTCAGCACTGGAACAGGAAACTACCTTCTGTTTCTTAGTCTTCCAAGTGACTAAGTTTCCTCCTATGAAGGTGCAATAGCCAGTAGTTGACTTCCTGTCTTTCCTATCTCCAGCCCAGTCAGCATCACAATATCCCACAATTTCTGTGTTGTCATTCTTTCCCATCCAGATTCCTTGTAGGTGAGTTCCCTTCAGGTACCTTAGGATGCGATGAACCATTGCCCAGTGGCTCTTCTCTGGAGCTTGCATATATTGGCTTACCTGGTTCACAGCAAAGCACAAGTCAGTCTTGTGATTGTTAAGTAAATTAGTTTACCTACTAGTTTCCTATAGAGTTTCGGATCCTCAAAGGTCTTGTCATGTTGCTCCCCCTCAGTTTCAGCCTTGTAGCCGTCCTCCAAAGGGGTCTTAACTGCCTTTGCTTCCATCATTCCTGCATTGGTTAGTAAATCAGCCACATATTTCCTCTGTGATATGAATAACCCATCTTTGAACCTGCAAACTTCAATACCCAAAAAATATTTGAGTTCACCAAGGTCTTTAATATCAAACATAGACTTGAAATATTCTTTTGTTGAGGAAATTCCTACCTTGTCATTCCCAGAGATGATAATATCATCTACATATATGAGAATGACCACTATACCTTCTTGGCTGTGGAGAGTGAACAATGTATGATCTGCCTCTGACCTTCTAAATCCTCTATCTCTTAGAGTGACATTCAATTTGTGATACCAGGCCCTAGGAGACTGCTTCAGACCATAGATTGCTTTCCTTAATCTTAAAACTTTCCCTGGTGCAACAGAGTCTTCTAATCCAGGAGGTGGAGTCATGTAGACTTCTTCTTCTAATTCTCCCTGAAGAAAGGCATTCTTCACATCCATCTGCCAAAGATCCCATTCTAAATTCACTGCAAGGGATAACACTACTCTGATTGTATGCATCTTAGCCACTGGTGCGAATGTGTCCCTGTAGTCATCACCATAGGTTTGTGTAAAACCTCTTGCAACAAGCCTTGCCTTATATCTTTCAATTTCCCCACTACTTTTGTATTTGATGGTGAAGATCCATCTGGAACTCACAGCCTTCTTTCCTTGTGGTAAGTCAGACTCATCCCATGTATGATTCTTCTCCATGGCTTTCCTTTCATCTCCAACCGCATCTCTCCAGACTTTGATGTTCTTGGCTTCATCATAGTTTCTTGGTACGATTTCTTGATCAAGACTACCAATGAAAGATTGATGTTCCTGTGGAATGTAGACCATGTTGCAAACCGCTTGAGGAGGATGAGCCTCGGCTTTGTTGTTGAAGTACACCCTGGTGTTTTTCCAATTTGATGGTGGGAACCTTTGTCTCGTGCTTCTGCGAAGATTGCAAGTTACTGATTCCATAGTCTCTGCCAAGTCTTGATTTCTCCTATCTTCTGAGTTTATTGTTTCCTTATTTGCTTCTGCTTCTGAATTACCGCCTTGACTGTTGTTTGAACCATCATTTGAGCCAGCGTCGGATTCAACTTGGTCATCCCCTTTACTATTGCTTGGACCAGCGTCTGAAGCCGCTTGATCGTGAGTGTGTATAGAGTTCTCCCCCCCAGGAGTAAGAGGATGAAGAGGATGGAGAGGTGAGTTCTTGTCTGTGGGTGATGACAAGCCGAGATTCTCTAATATCTTCCTTAAGTTTTCAGCACGGTCAGACGAATGTGAGGAGATATCTTTGATGGCATCCCATGACCCGTCTTCATAGTAGCTTTTTTTCTCATTGAACTGCACATCTCTGGACACTAACACGCGGTTTGTAGCAACATTATAACACTTATAGCCCTTTTGAGTTGTAGAATAGCCGATGAACATTGCTTTTGTGCTTTTAGCTTCTAGTTTGTTTCGCTGTTCTCCTGGAATAATCACATAGCAAACACATCCAAAAACTCTAATATGATCAAGATGAGGCTTAGTCTTAGTGAGTACCTCAAAAGGAGACTTATCAAACAAGGCTTTAGTTGGAATTTTGTTGATGAGATAACAGGCTGAAACAAGAGCATCTCCCCAGAAACGTTTTGGAACATGCATATGGAACATCATAGCTCTAGTTACTTCCATTAGATGCCGGTTTTTTCGTTCAGCAATCCCATTTTATTGAGGTGTATATGGGCAACTTGTCTGATGTTCAATCCCTTGTTTGGTGAGGTAATGTTTGAATGCATGGCTTGTGTATTCTCCCCTATTGTCTGATCTCAAACACTTAATTTTAGCACCATATTGGTTAGTAACATACTTATTAAAGTTCATGAAAGCTTCAAGGACTCTACCCTTAGATGATAATAAGGTAATCCAAGTATACTTTGATTTAGCATCTATGAAACTAACAAAATACTTGTGATTATCTCTAGAAATACTTGGGGCAGTCAGACATCAGAATGAACAAGATCAAAGCAGTTATCATATAGAGTTTGAGACTTAGGAAAAACGGTTCTACAATGTTTTCCTAGGATACATGCTTCACATAACTCATTATTAAACTTCATCCTAGGAAACATCATTTCTAAAGCTTTAAAATGAGGATGACCAAGCCTAGCATGCCACAACTTGCCATTCATCTCAGAGTTATTGGAATTTGAAAAACAGGTAATTAGAGAACTAGGAGTAAGCTCTTCAAGAACATAGAGATCGTTTCTGGTGCCCCCTTTTCCAAGAATCTTTTGAGTCTCAATATCCTGAAACACGAACTCATTAGGCCCAAATATTGCATTACAGTTCAAATCAGTTGTTGCTCTTTTAACGGATAAGAGATTTGAAGTAAATGATGGCATATAGAAAGCCCTAGATTCTTTGTTGAATAATTTCAGATCACCTATTCCTTCTATTGGAACGTTTGTTCCATTTGCAATCAACACATGCCCTTTAGCTGGTTCCACATTTCTAATAAGATTCAAGTCACTAATCATGTGATGAGATGCTCCTGAATCTACTATGATGGGTTTAGACATTGTTAAAGCATTAAAGGAAGCATGTAAAGATCGACCAATGATGTTACCAGAGTTTTCTTTCAAGGCCTTGATGAGAGCCTCAAGTTCTGACTTTTTGACATACTCTGATTGAGATGGTTGATAGGGGACCATGTGAGCTTGAGGGGCTTGAACATTTCCGCCAATGAATCCAGAGGTAGACGAGCTTGCTTGAGAATGCACCGGTTGATATGAGAGGCCTTTCTTTGAGTAATGACTTGCTTCCTGTGTGTAGTGAGCCTTTGGTTGGTCCTTCCATTTTGTGGGCTTCAAGTGTGGGTGCAGAATCCAGCACTTGTCCTTAGTGTGACCTTTCCTTTTGCAGTGATCGCACATGTTAAGCTTCTTGTCTTCAGCCTTATAGTATCCCTTATTAGCAGAGATCGTTTCTTCTTCTGGTTTGAGCAGTCCTTTATGAGCAGTAATGAGTTCTCCTTTTCCTCCAAATAGCCCTTGTGAGCCACATTCTTTCTGAATTTGCGAACACACATCTTCCAGTGATGGAAGCCTCTCTGACCTCAGAATATGTTTAATCAGGTCATTGTAGGTAGGACTTAGAACCATAAGAAGGCTGAAGACTTTATCTTGCTCTCGCCTTTCTTTGAGAACTTCTGGGTCAAAGGAGATTGGTCTCAGTGAAAGTTTTAGAAGTTTAGGAAGAATGGAGAGAGTTTAGGCGAGAGATTTAGTGAACACATATTATTAGAATAGGATTTCTTGAATACAAAGAGAGACCTTAATGATCCTTTTATACAGAAATAGATAACCTAGAAGCGACTACTTTAGGTAAGAGTGTGAGCTTCCTCTTTAGTGCTGGCGCCTCTTTCCCCTTTTGTGCTGGCAGAGGTGAGTCACCAATCCTTCTAGAAGATTCATTACTAGCCGTTAACACTCCTTCCCTTGGTGAATTGCTTACTCATTCCAACACTCCCCCTCAAGTTTTACATCATTGGTGAATGATTAAAACTTGGACATCAAGAGGATTCACCTCATTAAAAACCTTAGAATGCAAAACCCAGTGGGAGAAAAACATTCTAAGGGAAAAAGAGTATGAATCCTTCATGATAGGGAAGTTACTGGAATGGTAGAGTTGTGAGTCCAAGCTTAGTATGAATGAACTCACAAACCTTCAAACTTGCCGCCTTGGTGAAGATATCAGCCAATTGATCAGAACTTCTTGTATAGCATGGAAGTATGATTCCTTTCTCCACAGCCTCTCTAACTTTGTGGCAGTCCACCTCAATATGCTTGGTTCGTTCATGGAAGACTGAATTGGATGCAATATGAATGGCTGCCTGATTATCACAATGCATTGTGATAGGTGTGCTGCTTTCAATGCTGAAGTCTTTGAGAAGAGCCTTTAGCCATATACACTCGGTAGTTAACTTCCTCATAGCCCTATATTCAGCTTCAGCACTTGAACAGGATACTACTTTCTGCTTCTTGGTCTTCCAAGTGACAAGATTACCACCTATGAAGGTGCAATAACCAGTAGTTGATCTTCTGTCTTTCCTATCCCCAGCCCAATCAGCATCACAATAGCCAACTACTTCAGCGTTTCCATTCTTTCCCATCCATATTCCCTGAGTGTAAGTCCCTTTCAAGTATCTCAGAATGCGTTGTATCATCATCCAATGATTCTTCCCAGGGGCTTTCATATACTGACTTACCTGATTCACAGCAAAGCACAAGTCAGGTCTTGTAATTGTCAGATATATGAGCTTACCAACAAGTTTCCTGTATAGCTTCGGATCCTCAAATGTCTCTTCATCTTGCTCCCCCTCAGTTTTAGCCTTGTAACCATCTTCTAAGGGCGTTCTTGCTGCTTTTGAATCCATCATTCCTGCATTAGTTAGTAAGTCTACAATGTATTTCCTCTGAGATATAAACAACCCATCTTTAAACCTGCAGACTTCAATACCCAAGAAATATTTGAGTTCACCAAGATCTTTAATGTCAAACATAGCTTTAAGATATTCTTTTGTAGCAGAAATTCCTACCTTGTCATTCCCAGAGATGATAATATCATCCACATAAATCAGAATGACAACTATACCTTCTTGGCTATGTAAGGTGAACAAGGTATGATCGGATTCTGATCTCCTGAAACCTCTGTCTCTTAGAGTGACGTTCAACTTGTGATACCAGGCCCTAGGTGACTGTTTAAGGTCATAGATTGCCTTTCTTAATCTAAGGACTTTCCCTGGTGCAACTGAATCTTCTAATCCAGGTGGAGGGGTCATGTAGACTTCTTCTTCTAATTCTCCTTGAAGGAATGCGTTTTTGACATCCATCTGCCATAGTTCCCAGTCTAAGTTTGCAGCAAGAGACAATACAACTCTGATTGTATGCATTTTTGCTACTGGAGCAAATGTGTCTCTGTAATCTTCTCCATAGGTCTGGGTGAATCCTCTTGCTACCAGTCTGGCCTTATATCTCTCAATCTCCCCATTACTTTTGTATTTGATGGTGAAAATCCATCTAGAGCTCACTGCCTTCTTTCCTTTTGGTAAGTCTGCTTCATCCCATGTATGATTTTTCTCCATTGCAGTTCTTTCTGCTCCCACGGCATCTCTCCAGACTTTTAGCTCCTTAGCTTCATCATAAGTCTTGGGAACTAACTCTTGATCTAGACTGCCTGTGAAAGCCAGATGTTGTTGTGGAATATGGACCATGTTGCAAACCGCTTGAGTAGGATGAGCCACTGCATTACTATTGTAGTAAACTCTCGTGTTCTTCCAGTTTGCTGGAGGAAATCGTTGTCTAGTGCTTCTCCGGAGTTCTAATGATGCTGGTACTTCATGCGAGTGTTGATGTTGATCATTGGTATTTCCAGAACTCGAACCAACTTCAGCTTCTGAGTTTCCTTCAGAGTTACTTGGACCGGTTTGTGACTCAGGTTCAGATTCTCTTCTTTGGATGTTGTTTGAATTAGTAGCTGAATCTTCATCCTCCTCATCATGACCATAGTCTTGTTGTCCCCCCTCAGGATGAAGAGGATGATGCTGCGAATGCTGATGAGTGTCTGGACCAAAAGAGGATATACCCAGGTTCTCTAAGATCTTCTTTAAATTCTCAGCCTGGTTGGGCGATTGAGAAGATATGTCTTTGATAGACTCCCACGTACCATCCGAGAAATAGCTTTTGTCTTCAAGAAACTTAACATCCCGGGAGATAAGAACACGGTTGGTATCAGTATTGTAGCACTTGTACCCTTTCTGTGTGGTTGAATATCCAAGAAACATGGCCTTTGTGCTCCTAGCCTCTAACTTGTTCCTCTGTTCCCCTGGGATCAACACATAGCAAACACATCCAAACACTCTAATATGATCAAGATGAGGTTTGGTTTTAGTAAGTACCTCAAACGGTGAAATGTCATGAAGGATTTTGGTCGGAAGTCTGTTGATTAAGTAGCAAGCCGTAACTAGGGCATCACCCCAAAACTGTTTAGGAACCTTCCTATGAAACATCATGGCTCTAGTCACCTCCATTAAGTGTCTGTTTTTCCTCTCAGCAACTCCATTCTTCTGAGGGGTATAGGGACAACTTGTCTGGTGCTCAATTCCATGTTTGTTGAGATAGTGTTTAAAGGCCTGGCTAGTATACTCCCCACCATTATCTGATCTTAGACATTTAACTTTAGCATCATATTGGTTAGTCACATACTTGTTAAAACTCATAAACGCTTCAAGAACTCTACCCTTAGATGGCATTAAGGTAACCCAAGTGTATTTTGATTTCTCATCTATGAAACTAACAAAATACTTGTGATTGTCTCTAGAGACACATGGGGCAGTCCAAACATCAGAGTGAACAAGATCAAAGCAGTTTTCATACATTGTTTGAGATTTAGGAAAAACAGACCTACAGTGTTTTCCAAGGATACAAGCTTCACATAATTCATTATTGAAAGACATCCTAGGGAACATTAACTCTAGTACTTTAAGATGAGGATGACCAAGCCTAGCATGCCACAAATCACCATTCATCTTAGAATTATTGAAATTTGAAAAACAGGAAGCTAAACGACTAGGAGAACTAGAAGATAAGTCTTCAAGCATATATAGATCATTTCTGGTAACACCTTGTCCAAGAATCTCCTTAGTTTCAATATCCTAAAACACAAAGTCATTAGGCCCAAAGATAGCATGACAGTTTAAATCGGTTGTAGCTCTCTTGACAGATAGAAGGTTAGAAGTGAATGAGGGCATATAAAAGGCTCTAGATTCCTTATTGAATAATCTAAGATCACCTATTCCTTCTATTGGCACATTTGTTCCATTTGCTATCAAGACATTCCCTACAGCCGGTTCAATGTTCTTAATCAAATTCATATCACTGATCATATGGTGAGATGCCCCTGAATCTACAATTAATGGTTTAGTCTTAGTGAAAGCATTAAATGAGGCATGTAATGATCTACCAACAATCGCATTACCAGAGTTGTCTTTGAATGCTTTGATGAGGGCTTCAAGATCGGATTTCCTGACATACTCTGACTGCATTGGTTGGTATGGCACCATATGAGCTGGATGAGTTTGAGAACTTCCAATGCATGATGAACTTGAGGGGCTGGTTTGTTGATTAGAGCTAGCTGGGCCGTGAGCGATTTGGTATGGGAGGTTCTTCTTGGGATAGTATCCATTTTCCTGAGTGAAATGAGCTCTAGGAACTTCCTTCCACTTGTTTGGCTTGAGATGTGGATGAAGAATCCAACACTTATCTCTGGAATGTCCTTTCCGTTTACAATGATCACACATTATGCTCTTCTTGTCTTCCGGTTTGTAAAATCCTTTATTTGCTGAGATGGGTTCTTCTTCAGTCTTGTATGTGCTTTTGTGAGCCGTGAGAAGGTCACCTTTTCTTCCAAACAATCCATTTGATCCGGATTCCTTCTGTATTTGAGAGCATACATCTTCAAGGGAAGGGAGTTTATCTGCCCTCAAGATGTGTTTAATGAGATCGTTGTATGTGGGACTGAGAATCATGAGAAGGCTAAAGACTTTATCTTGTTCCCGCCTTTCCTTAATGACTTCAGGATCAAAGGACACAGGTCGGAGCATATCTAATTCTGCCCATAAGGAACTGAACTTCCCAAACAAGGAGGTGAAGTCTGGATCTTCTTGACTTAGATTGTTGATGGCCTGCTTGACTTGAAAGATCCTGCTAAGGTTGGAGGTGTTGCCATAGACCTTCTTGAGAATAGTCCATAGTTCCATTGATGTTTCACAGTGTGAGTAGGACTCCAGGATAGGACCATCTAAGGAGTTTTGCAGAACGGATAGGACATATAGGTCCTCCTGGTGCCACTTTCGCTCATCCGTGATGACCATTTCATCACCATCTTCATTCTGGATTAGGCTAGGAGGTGCTTCATTGAATAGGAGATGATCTCCCAAACCCCGGCCTCCAAGAGCAGTCTTTATCATGCGAGACCATAAGACATAGTTTAAGCCTTTAAGGATCACTGGAACAGCTATTTGGCGAGTGTTCTCCATGAGGAAGGTTTTAGGTCCGTACAACAATGGTGGATAAAGCTTGGTCTTCACGGTAAGGCAAAGATCACTGTTGTTTGAGTAGATTGATGGTTGGCTCTGGCAAGAAGACTTAAAATGGGACGAAAAGAGCCTCCTTTACTTAGTCTGGAACTTCAGCTGTAAAACCCTCGAATTTGTACGGACAGATACAAGACCCTCAGACTTGAATCATGAAGCAAAATGTCTTCTTTTGGTCTTAAATGACTTCACCGGATGCAGGAAGGAAGGGTTTGATGAGAAAGGAGACAAGAGGAGCTGCCTTTGAAGAGATTAGAAAGGTGTACGGATTCTGGGTTTCAACAGCCCAATGAGGAAGATGAATACGGCTCAGTGAAGGAGGTTGAAAGATGGCTCCTTTTGAAAGTATTTTGAACCTTGAAGCTTTAAGTAGCCTTTTAGTTCTTCTTTTGAGTAGAAACAAGTTTCAAACTTGTGGAATAGGAGCTATGGTCCGTACATCAATGGCCGCAAGAGAAAGAGCAAGAACTGGTCCAAGTAAAGACTACTATAATCCGCATGATACCCACATCTAGTCTTCCTCAACTCATCACCAATGGTTCTGAGGATCTTAGATCTCAGAGAGGATAGGCTAGAACATGTTTACCATAGATTAAGTGCTTTAAGAACCAGAGAAGAAAAGATTTGCGGATTGATAACCTAGAGGAAATAAGAGTTTATGAATGATTCAGGGAAGATTTGTGAGCATTTGCTCTGATACCATGAAAGTTTTAGAAGTTTAGGAAGAATGGAGAGAGTTTAGGCGAGAGATTGAGTGAACACATATTATTAGAATAGGATTTCTTGAATACAAAGAGAGACCTTAATGATCCTTTTATACAGAAATAGATAACCTAGAAGCGACTACTTTAGGTAAGAGTGTGAGCTTCCTCTTTAGTGCTGGCGCCTCTTTCCCCTTTTGTGCTGGCAGAGGTGAGTCACCAATCCTTCTAGAAGATTCATTACTAGCCGTTAACACTCCTTCCCTTGGTGAATTGCTTACTCATTCCAACACTCAGCATATCAAGTTCTGCCCATAAGGAGCTGAACTTTCCAAATAGGGCTGTGAAGTCGGAGTCTTCTTGACTAAGATTGTTGATGGCTTGCTTGACTTGAAAGATCCGGCTGAGATTGGACGTATTGCCATACACCTTCTTTAGAATTTCCCACAGTTCCATTTTTGTTTCACAATGCGAGTATGATTCTAGTATTGGACCATCCAGAGAGCTTTGTAGAACAGATAGAACATATAGATCCTCCTGATGCCATTTCCTTTCATCTGTTACAACCATTTCTTCACCTTCTTCATTTTGAATTAGAATAGGTGGAGCTTCGTTGAATAGGAGATGATCTCCAAGGCCTCTTCCTCCGAGAGCGGTCTTGATCATCCGAGACCATAGCACATAGTTTAGACCTTTTAGGACTATAGGAACATTGATTTGTCGTGAGTTTTCCATTAGCCAAACTTTTGGTCCGTACACTAATGGTCAAGCGGTTTGAAAAACTTGAGACCCAAGGTTTGAGAGGAACTTGAAATGAAAAAAAAACTTGGGACACAAGGTTTAAGGGTTTAAGCAATGAAAAACTTGAAGGCTGAAAGATGAGAGACCCTTTTGGTATAAGAAAGGAGCTTCCTTTTCTTCTAAAGAAGATTGTGAACAAGTGTTCGAGAGAGGTACGGACGGCTGAGAAATTTTCAAGGACCGGGAGGAGGAAACAGGTTTGAATGAACCTTTTTCTTCTTGATAAGGGTTAACTAGAAGGTTTCTAGTGAGAATGGTGAGCCTTTTGTGAAAAAGGAAGAAACTTTAAGTAGAAACAAAGAAGTGTACGGTAGCCTGGATTCGGCTACTCGAAGAAGATGAGTACGGACCGAGGAATGAAAGAGGAACGAGTCGGCCAGGAGTGGAAATGAGCCAGCCTTTTGACCACAAACTTGGTTGCGAATGCTCCGAAGGTAGAAAGACACCTCCTTTAGTCACTGAAGAATAGATTTCACCTTAGATTAAAGGTAGTGACCGTACAACAATGGCGGTTTAAGAACTAGACACGATGAACAGGTTACTAACATATGAAATAATCACACCTAGTCTTCCTCAACTCATAACCCATGGTTCTGAGGATCTTTAGATCTCAGAGAGGATAGGCTAAAGCATGTTTATCTCAAGAAAGAACTTGTTCTTCTTTGAATACGCCGAGTGAACAAGAGACAAAGAGAATGCGGATAATAATAAGAGCAATGCTCTGATACCATGTAAGTTTTAGAGAGTCTTAGAAAGATTTAGGGAGTTTTAGGGAGTATGAAGATTTGAGAGACAGATATTATGAAGAACATTGTTTTTATTAGAATGAAGATTTCTTGTATATTACAAGTGAATAACAACTACTCCTTTTATACACTTATTGAAAACCCTAAAACATCTAAAAGAGGAGAGGATAAGGTTCATATGCTGGCGCCTCCTTTTGTGCTGGCATGGATGACTCAAAAGGTGGCGACTCCAAGACCTTCTAGAATACTTCACTAGCCGTTAGTGATCCTTCCTTACTTGTAGATTTTATTCATTCCAACACTCCATCAGGGCCGTGTCCCAGTCCCATTGTTCCCTGATCTGATGCTGCCGACCCATGATCACTTGGAGCTGGTACATGTGCAGTAGGTGGTACCACTGGTTCATGCTGAGAAGAAGACGGTCCTTCTTGAGAACTTTGAGTCGGTTCAGGCCTTGATCTAAACTGCTTAGAAACATCAAAACTTTCCAACAATTTTCTAAGATAGGCATTAGTATCAGTACTTGAATTAGATAAATTCTTGATTGTTTCCCAAGTCCCATCAGTATAATAAGACTTTTCTTCAAGAAACTTGACATCTCTAGATACTAATACCTTTTGTGACTCAGGATTATAACACTTATAACCCTTCTGAGTAGATGAGTAGCCTATAAACATAGCTCTAGTACTCTTTTCTTCCAACTTATTCCTCCTTTCTCCTGGTACTAAGACAAAGCACAAGCAACCAAAAACTTTCAAATGATCAATATGTGGTTTTGTTTTATTTAGTACCTCATATGGTGAGATGTCATCAAGAACTTTAGTGGGTAGTCTATTGATTAGGTAGCAAGCCGTGAGTACAGCATCACCCCAAAACCTTTTGGGTACATGTCTATAGAACATTATAGACCTAGCAACCTCCATAAGATGTCGGTTCTTTCTCTCAGCTACCCCATTCTGCTCAGGTGTATATGAGCAACTAGTTTGATGAAGAATTCCATATTTGAGTAGATAATCTCTTAATGCTTTGCTTGTGTACTCCCCTCCATTATCTGTTCTAAGAATATTAATCTTTGCATTATACTGGTTAGTAATGTAAGAGTGAAAGTTAATGAAAGCCTCTAGAACTCTATCTTTGGAAGGTAACAAAGTGATCCAGGTATACTTAGACTTTTAATCTATAAAAGTAACAAAGTATTTTTGTTGTTCTCTAGAAACACAAGGAGCTGTCCATACATCAGAGTGAATAAGATCAAAGCAACGATCATACTTATGAGAAGAATTAGGAAAGACAGTTCTACAATGTTTACCAAGAATGCAAGCTTCACATTCACTTTGATTAAAAGAAATATTCGGAAACACCAAATCAAGAGCTTTAAAATGTGGATGACCTAACCTAGCATGCCACAATGTTCCATCATCAAGCTCATTATTACTAGACAAGCAAGAAACTAAACTAGAAGATAGATCACTAAGAATGTATAGATCGTCCTTAGTGCCGCCTCTGCCAAGCACCCTCTTTGTTTCAATATCCTGAAAACAACACTCATTAGGACCAAAGATCACATTACAATTCAAATCATTGGTAGCCCTTTTTACAGAAACCAAGTTAGATGTAAATGATGGCATATAAAATGCTTTACTATCCTTTTCAAACAATCTTAGGTTACCTACTCCTTTAATTGGAATTTTAGTTCCATTAGCAATAACAACATTCCCTAAAGCAGGTTCTAAATTGTTTATCAAACTTATGTCACTAATCATATGGTGAGATGCTCCTGAATCTACTATTAATGGTTTAGTAATAGTATGAACATTATAAGAAGCATGAAGAGATTTGCCAACAATTTTACCAGAAGTCTCTTGTAAAGCTTTGATAATAGCATCAAGGTCTGACTTGGTAACATACTCCTGACTGGATGATGTAGATGCACCTTGTACTTCCTTTCCTGATCTCTGGCCAATTTCACAAGTAAGGTTAGCCTGTGAGATATGTGATGGAACACTTACTTGGTTCCCTCGTCCAGATAGGTTGTTCCTGAAGTTGGTCGCTTTGTCACGCCATCTTGGAATAGAAGCCGGTTTTAGATGTGGGTGAAGAGTCCAGCATTGGTCCTTATGATGACCCTTTCGTTTGCAATGAGCACAAACCGCATTTCTCTTGTCATCCCTTTGTAGAAACTCTTGTTTGCAGTTACTAACTCTCTTTTGCTTCCAAACAAGCCATGAGAACCCTGCTCCTTTTGGACCTTTGCACATACATCTTCCAGGCTTGGCAGCTTATCTTCACGCAAGAGATGTTTAATCAAGTCGGCATAACTGGAGTTTAAGGTCATCAAGAGCCCAAAAACTTTGTCTTGTTCCCTTCTCTCATGAAGAACCATTGGATCAGTAGTAGCTGGTCTTAACATCTCCAACTCAGCCCAAAGTGCTCTGAAAACCCCAAAATGCTTGGTGAATTCTACCTCCTCCTGTCTAAGTTCACTGAGAGATTTCTTGACTTCAAAAATCCTCATTAAGTTTGAGGTATTTCCATAGACATTCTGAAGAGTGTCCCACAAATCCTTTGCACTTTCACAGTATGAATAAGCTTCTATTAAGGACTTCTCAAGGGAGTTTTGCAAGATGGACAAAACCATTTGATCTTCCTGGAACCACTTCCCTTCTTCTTCAGAATAAGCCGCCTGATCTTCAAGAACCTCTCCTTCTGTAACATTGTTTAAAACTGTACCAAGTAGAACATGTGACCATAATCCTCTACTACACAATGTTGTCTTCATAGTTCTAGTCCACAGAAGATAATTTGCTCCTTTGAGAATAATTGGAGCCATGATCATTTGTTTCTGAAGCTCCATAACCAAATTTTTTTTTTTTTTTTTTTTTTGAAGAACTTCACACACTAAGAGAATAACCACAAGAACTAGTCAACCGAGATATACTGACTTAGCTTCTGTATCTACCACTTCTTCAAGCTAGAAAATAACAATTTCCAAACTGATCCGACCTTCTTCTGAACTAATCTACCAATCCAGATGACAAATCGCAACAAAGACTTCTACTTCCAATATCACAAATCGAAATCTCAGAGTAACTTGACCTCTATGAATCTTTAGAGAAGGCGATCATTCAGGATTTGAGAAAATAGAACCTTACTTGGAAGAACAGACCAAGAACGATGATGAATTTTCCAGAACTTTCGTGAGGAAGACGCAATTGAGACTTGCGATTGAAGATTCTGAAGAACAGAGTCGAAACTAAGCAATCTAACCCAATTCTTGACATAGAATTCAAATGAACTGTAGATCGGCTCTTTCTGATGACAATTCACAGGAAATAGAAGATCCAGAAGACGAAGAACACAAGATCAAGTTTCGCGATCAATAACAGAAAATGGCGCGAAGAGGAATATTCGAAAATCCGTGAACAGATCGAGATCGATCTTGAGAAATCGATCAAATGGAACACAGATTGGTGCTTTATGATGATGATTTATGTAAGAACTACAATCCAGAAGATCCGATTAGCCAGAACGAAGATTTCCAGGTCGCGATTATTCAAATTCGATTTTGGCGCCAAGAACAGAACAAAACCTTCGACTTCAAGATTTCGATTATCTTCGATCAAATCGTGTGATCTTAACAGAGAAAGAATCATAAGCCACCGATGATGGATCCTTTAGAGAAGATAATGGAAGACTGATGAAGAATTCGCCAGAAAACTCAATATAGGATCACGATCTTCGCGGGTGGGTTAGATTGAAAGGTAAGGATGAAGTTTCGAAGAGAAACAAAGAGATTTCGAAGAAAACCAAGGAAATTTGCAGGAAACCTGCTCTGATACCATGTAAACTTGAGGATTTAAGAATGATTTAGGGTTGAAGAGTTAGAATTGAGAGAGAATAGGAAGAAAAGGAATCGCATGTAAAGAAGAAAGAGATTGAAGAATGTAGAATCAAAAATTTTATTAAGGAGTATTCACCGTTACAAGAATGATTAGAAGAGTATTTATACTAAGCTTCCTAGGTGTGTTTGGATACAGGGTTAATCTAAATACTTATCTAAACATGGATACCAAACACTCTCATAGTCGCCCATAATGATCCTCCTCATAATCCTTTTATGATCTAACATCAAGTTCATCCGACATTCCATCAATGCCCTCTCCACCATCCAGTCCTCCTGAACAACATCCTCTTGACCATGAGGGGGGAGAAGAGAGTACACATGCTCAAGATGATATTCTAGTTACAGCATCGAAAAGGCCAAGGGATCAACCTAATCTTGTACAAGCCGCTTTAGAGGAAGAAACAAATCAACATGTGGCTCTCAGAAGAAGTACAAGGCAGAAGTTCCCAGCTGACAACTGGAAGAATACAAGGGTGTACTACAACCACAATGCAGTAGCACATCATGATCAGGGAGTATGTTCTCTAGTTACTATTCCTACTAATCATGTTGCTTTCACTGTGAGTTTAGATAAAGAACAGATTCCTAAGAGCTATGAGGAGGCTATGGAGATTAAGGAATGGAGAGATGCCATTCAAGATGAGAAACAAGCTATGGAGAAGAATGGAACCTATGCTCCAGCCATCTTACCAAAAGGGAAAAAGGCTGTAAGTTCAAAATAGATATTCACCATTAAGTATAAAAGCAATGGTGAGATAGATAGGTATAAAGCTAGGTTGGTGGCTAGAGGATTCACACAAACTTATGGTGAAGACTATTGGGATATCTTTGCTCCAGTAGCTAAACTTCACTCTGTTAATGTTGTTCTTTCTCTTGCTACTAACCTTGAATGGGATTTGTTCCAAATGGATGTTAAGAATGCTTTCATACAAGGTGAACTAGAGGAAGAAGTGTACATGACACCACCACCAGGTTTGGAAGATGAGGTTAATGGCGGCAACACTCTCAGACTAAGAAAGGCAATCTATGGTCTTAAGCAATCTCCAAGAGCTTGGTTTCATAAGCTGAATGTAACTCTAAGGGATAGAGGTTTCAAAAGGTCAGAAGTTGAACACACTCTGTTTACACTTAAGAGTAAGGAAGGTATTGTGGTTATACTTATCTATGTGGATGATATAATCATATCAGGAAGTGATAAAGTTGGTATTGAATCAACTAAAGCCTATTTGAAAAGTGTTTTTGATATTAAGGATCTAGGAGAATTGAAATATTTCTTAGGAATTGAAATATGTAGATTCAAGGAAGGTCTCTTTTTATCTCAAAGGAAATATTTTGTGGATTTACTAACCTCCACAGGCATGTTTGAAGCTAAACCAGCTAAGACACCCCTTGAAGAAGGCTACAAAATAGAACCTGAGGGGGAGCTAGGAAATGAAAAGTTTCATGATGCAAAATTGTATAGACAAGTGGTTGGTAAGCTTATTTACTTAACCATCACTAGACCTGACCTATGTTTTGCAGTAAATCAGGTATCTCAACATATGCAAGACCCAAGGACAAGGCATTGAGATATGATCATTCGCATTTTGAGATATCTGCAAGGAACTAAGGAACAAGGTATATGGATGGGATGTAATAAGAACACAGAGGTTGTAGGTTATTGTGATGCAGATTGGGCAGGAGACAGAGAAGATAGGAGAAGCACAACTGGCTATTGTACCTTCATAGGAGGTAATCTTGTAACTTGGAAGACTAAGAAGCAAAAGGTTGTATCTTGTTCTAGTGCAGAAGCTGAATACAGGGCTATGAGGAAGCTCACAACAGAATGCATCTGGTTGAAGCAACTCCTCTTTGACATTTTAGGCGAGAGCTTAGAATCACCAATCACTGTCCATTGTGATAATCAAGCTGCCATACACATTGCCTCTAACTCTGTGTTTCATGAGAGAACCAAGCATATTGAGGTTGACTGCCATAAGGTAAGAGAAGCTATTGGAAATGGTACAATTCTACCTTGCTACACAAGGAGTGAAGATCAGCTAGCTGATGTGTTTACCAAAGCTGTAACTTTGAAGACAGGCGGTTCCATCTACCCTAGACTTGGTTTGATGTCTCTTCCACACCAATGATCCTAACATGGAGTGTTATACTCTTTTTCCCTAGAAAAGGTTTTGTCCCAATTGGGTTTTCCTCCTCTAGGTTTTTAATGAGGTAATGCTTCATGGTTGCAAGCTTAGGCATTGTTCATGTCTTAAGCTTGAGGGGGAGTGTTGGAATGAAGAAGATTGGTGAATGTATTTGAGTGTGTTGTAGACGTCTTCACTATGAGTATATCTTAGACTTGTGTAGGTTAATGATAAGAGTATCTCTGTATCCAAACAAGTCTAGAATAGGATTAGTATAAATAGATGTTCTCTCTCACTTTGTAAGTAAGAAATTCATTTTTCTAAAAATCTTAATAACATCAATCTCTTTTTCTCTCTAATCTCTTTCTCTCTCAATCTCTGATTCTCAAATTCTCTCAATCATCAAATCTTTCACTTCAGTCATGGCAATGGAAGTTTCACTCTTGAGGATGTGGCTCCATAAGCCACGGCTACACAACACTGTCTTGGTGGTTCTAGCCCATAAAAGGTAGTTGACCCCTTTCATTGTCACTGGAACAACCACTCTTGCGCTTTCCATGGTGTTTACACACGTTTTAGTTTGAATTTGAGCTAGGAACCGTTGGGTATAGCTATTAACCACTAGATGAAAGCAAATGGTAAGGGTTTTGAGAAAGTGGTTTGTTTGGAAAGAGAGTTGAGTAGCTGAATTGAGGAATGAAGTGAGTAATTCTCAAGAAATAACCTATCCTAACCTCTCACAACTCAGCACCACTTGGTTTTGAGGATTGATTAATCTCAGAGTGAGTAGATTAGAAAAAGTTATTGCAAGAGTAGATTGAGAAAGTGGTTTGTTTGGGAAGCGAGTTGAGTAATTCTCAAGAAATAACCTATCCTAACCTCTCACAACTCAGCACCACATGGTTTTGAGGATTAATTAATCTCAGAGTGAGTAGATTAGAACAAGTTATTGCAAGAGTAAACAGAGAATTTGCTTGATCCAAAACCAAGCTCTGATACCATGTTAGAATTTGCAGAATAATAGTTAGAATAGGTAGGAGAGTTTCTGGGTTTATATTTGATAAGGGAAGAACAAGAGTGAGAATAATAGAGAGATTGTGAGACACAGAGTATGGAAGGAGGATTCTATTTCCTTGATTGATTTATGGTGAGCATACAATGTATTTATAGCCAAAGAATAGAGATAAGACAAAGGCACTTCACCAAATGGTGAAAGTGACAGCTCCTAACAGCTAGAAATTCAAATTGGTTAAGCCAACATGTGACTCTTCCTTCCCTCTCCAAACCCACGCCTAGGAGAGCTTCTAGAAGGTGTCTTGGACAGTTTTGGGCTTGTTTGGGCTTACTTAATACAGGCCTTGTGTTGCACATGTGTGAACAGACCCTGGGCTTCACTTCATTATCTCAGCCTAATGCACAGACCTTGAACTTCTGATTTGGGCTTGGGTTTCATTAACATTTTCAGCTTCAAGCCTAAGGCTTCAATCCAATAAGAGGGACTTCTGAGCAAGGAATTTGGATGGGAGCTAATGGAAGCTCAGAAATAGTGGGATATTGTGATGCTGATTGGGCTGGAGATAGAGAAGACAGGAGATCCACGACAGGCTATTGCACCTTTGTTGGAGGTAACTTAGTGACATGGAAGACAAAGAAACAGAAGATAGTCTCCTGCTCCAGTGATAAGCCTTCATGTAACGGCTCTATAAGCACACTATCTTATCCCTAGTCTAGACAACCTATCATGTAACCTAGGTAGATTTCTATTTAAGGCTAAGCAGCCTCTCATTGTAAGCAACACAATCAAATGGAATTGATTTCTCTCATTAGATAACACTTCTATACTCTCTTCTTCATACTCTCGTCCATTCATAAACTCTTATTCATACAAAACTATCACAACAGGTTATTGTACTTTTGTGGGAACAAATCTGGTGACTTGGAAGACCAAGAAACAGAAGGTGGTCTCATGTTCCAGTGCTGAAGCTGAGTACAGGGCCATGAAGAAACTCACAAATGAACTAATCTGGATCAAGGCAGTTCTTAAGGATTTGCAAATTGAAGATTCAAGACCTATCACTATGCATTGTGATAATCAGGCAGCCATTCATATAGATTCCAATTCAGTGTTTCATGAGAGGACCAAACACATAGAAGTAGATTGTCACAAAAGTGTGTGAGTCCATACTCCCAAGACTTGGAATGACAAGCATTGCTGGGTGATTCTCCTTAACTATAGAAACCATACTCTTTTTCCCTCAAAGTTGTTTTTGTCCCACTTGGGTTTTACACTTTGAGGTTTTTAATGAGGTGGTTTCCTATGGTTTGTTCAAGCTTAATTATTCATCATAGTTAAGCTTGAGGGGGAGTGTTAGATTAGAGAGAAGTTTAGCTTAAAAGAAATATTAGATCACTTAAGCAGAGTATTAAGAGTGTTAAGAGTGTTTGGTAACAGGTTTTGTAAACATATATAAACCCGTGTACATCCTCTTTCGAAATCAATATGAATCATTCTTCTCTTATTCTCAAAACTCTTATTCTCTTTTCTCTCTTCATAATTCAATATTAATACTCTTCATTCTTCAAATCTTTCAAAAGAAATCTTGAATTCATTATGACTTCTCATCTTAAACTCCAAGGAGTAAGATAGTCATAGTTCATATTTCTTTGATCATTTTAAGGTAAATTTTAAGTTTTCTTCTCTTAAAGACTTTTGGATTCATCAAGATCTCTTATACTCATAAGAATAAAGAAGATAAAGGTTCTCTTCCCTTAAGTGGAACTTCTTACCCTTAAGGACTTTTGGATTCATCATGCTTCCTTTAACTCATGAGAGTGAAGGAGACCATGGTTCACTTCCCTTAAGTGGTTTCAAGAGTTCTTATGGACAAAGTTTTACTCTGTTTTCTTTTTCTTGTGGTTGCTGTGACAGCCAAGATCATCCAAGAATCAACAAGTGATTGGTGCTTTAGTGGCTAGAGCATTTTCGAATTCTTTCCCTCCCTCAAGCTTTGTCTAGAGACATCAACTAGACTAGGGACAAAGCTCACACACCATTAAAGTGGAGGAGAGAAGAATTGATTTAATCAAACTTCAATGGACTTAGATGTTTCACATTTCACAAGAAGGTAACATTGTCCAAGGTTTTAAAACAACATAAACCACAAGTCTAAACAACAACTACAATGAACTTAAGTGTCTCTCATTTTATAAGAAAGGAGACAAGTCCAAGGATTTTAAAAGAACTTGTGGTTCGTTATCCAAAGAGTTCTAAACATATATGGCTTGAAGTGTCTAACATTCTCAAAGGAAAGGCAATAATACCCAATAATTCAAGTTTATTGTCTAATGGATAATAGAAAAATGTTTTTTTTTTTTTTTTTTTTTGAAAATTTGAAAATTAAAGACAAGAATTTTAAAATCCGAAAATGTGACTTAGAGTTTGGAATGTGGTTTAGGGAGAAAAAGAGAAGAGAATAAGAAACCTAACCGTTCTCTAAATGTCTTATATCCAAAATGATGCACTTTAGAGACCAATGGGTAAATGATAAAGGCAACCACTCTCTTCTTTCTCTCCCTTGAATTTTTCATTACTACCACCATTCATTCCTCTTTAGTGTCACTTATTCAACCAAGGTTCATGAGAACAATGGAAGAACACAAAGAAAACCATGGGTATTTGCTTTTATCCACTGGTCAAAAACAAAAATTCAAAATTCAAATCTATTATCCACTGGATAAAGCTATAATCCAGCGGTTACAAGAAAACGGCTGAGAATTCTGAAAAACGGTTTCTTGGAGATGAAAGATGAAAGATTGAATTGAAGAATGGTATGAACAATTCTCAAGAAATAAAAGATCATAATCTCTCACAACTCAGCACCATTAGGTTTTGAGGATTATTCAATCTCAAAGTGAGTAGATTATAAAGATTTATTGCAAGAGTAGGAAATGAATTTGCTTGATTCAAAACCTTGCTCTAATACCATGTTAGAATTTGCGGAATTAAATAGAATTAAGAGAGTTTACAAAAGAGTTTGGTTGGAGATTTTGGGTAGAATGAAGAACAAGAGAATAAACTAAGAAAATGAGAGAATGGAGAATTTGTGAAGGATGAGTATATTTCCTTGATTGATTTATGGTGAGCATACAATGTATTTATAGCCAAAGAGTAGAGAATAAGACCAAGGCACTTCACCACATGGTGAAAGTGACAGCTCCTAACAGCCAGAAATTCAAATTGGTTAAGCCAACATGTGACTCTTCCTTCCCTCTTCAAACCCACACCTAGGAGAGCTTCTAGAAGGTGTCTTGGGCTTGTTTGGGCTTACTTAATTCAGGCCTTGTGCTTCAGAAGTGTGGACAGACCCTGGGCTTCATGTTTCTCTACAATCTCTAAAACTTCTCAAACTTCCTAAACTCCCTAAATCTATCCAAGATAACTTCCTAAAACTAACATGGTATCAGAGCATTGCTCTTAATCCTTTTCATTTCTGCAAACTCTTTAGTGTTCTAATCGATTTCCGTTGGTAACAAGTTCATCCTTGAAATAAACATGCCTTAGCCTATCCTCTCTGAGATCTAAGATCCTCAGAACCATGGGTGATGAGTTGAGGAAGACTAGACATGGTTATTACCTGTGTTTTGTAACTTGTTCTTTTTAGGTTCGCTTTCTACCATTGTTGTACGGACCATACCTTCAAAACAAGGTGGTTCCGACTCAAAGAAGACTCAAAAAGGTTTCTTTTAATCTTATCCAGCCATCTCCGTTTTATTTAGCTCAGAAAGGAGCGGTCTTTCCCTTATTTCATCAAGTCCGTACTCGTCTTCCTCGTTTGGGTCGAAGAACCCAGTGACCGTACACTCCAAAACCTACTAAAAGAAGCCTCCTTTTCTTGAAATCCCCTTCCTTTTCAATCCTAAACCTGTTTCTTAGCCTTAGTCACTCAAAAAGGCCGTTTAAAACCTTGGACATCAACCTGTGTTTGGATTCTTCCTCTCGGCCGTCCGTACCATTCTGAAAAATCCGTGACAAAAGTATCCCAAGAAGCTAAAGGTTGCTCTTTTCTGTGTCAAAGAACCGGTTTCTTCTTTCAGTTGGGTCATTGGTCTTGACTAGCCCTGTTTCCTCAAAGTTTCAAAACATACTTGGAACTCAAACTTCAAAAGTCTCGCTACCATAGTTGTACGGACTCAAGCTTCCCACTATGGAAAAATCTCGTCCAATCACGGTTCCTATTGTTCTAAAAGGCTTGAACTATGTCTTATGGTCACGGATGATCAAGACTGTTCTTGGAGGAAGAGGTCTTGGAGATCACCTCCTATTTAACGAAGCTCCACCTATCCTGATTCAAAATGAAGAAGGGGATGAGATGGTTATGACCGATGAAAGGAAATAGCACCAGGAGGACCTCTATGTGTTATCCGTTCTTCAAAGTTCCCTAGATGGCCCTATACTGGAATCCTACTCTCACTGTGAGACTTCAATGGAGCTATGGGAGATCCTCAAGAAAGTATATGGAAATACATCCAACCTAAGCCGCATCTTTCAAGTCAAGCAAGCCATCAACAACCTCAATCAGGATGATTCAGACTTCACTGCCCTCTTTGGAAAGTTTAGCTCACTATGGGCAGAACTAGACATGTTAAGACCAGTCTCATTTAACACTGAAGTCATTAAGGAGCGACGTGAAGAAGAGAAAGTCTTCAGTCTCCTTATGATCCTCAGCCCAACCTATAATGATCTGATCAAACACATATTACGGTCTGAGAAACTTCCATCTCTTGAAGACGTTTGTTCTCAAATTCAGAAAGAATGTGGATCCCTCGGTCTATTTGGGGGAAAAAGGGATCTTCTCACGGCTCATAAGAGTCTTCTTAAGCATGAAGAAGAAGCCATCACTGCTAATAAAGGCCACTACAAGTTTGAAGATAAGAAGAACATGACATGTGATCACTGCAAAAGGAAAGGCCATACCAAGGATAAATGTTGGATATTGCACCCTCATCTGAAACCAACCAAGTGGAAGGACTCGCCAAAGGCACACTACACTCAGGAGGCCATTCACTACCACAAGAAAGGGCAAGTCTATCAATCCGTAAACTCTCAAGCAAGCTCATCCACCACTGGATATAACAGTATGAATCCTCAAGTTCCTCAAGCTCATATGGTTCCATACCAGTCATCTCAATCCGAGTATGTTAAGAAGTCAGAACTTGAAGCACTCATCAAAGCCTTGAAGGAAAACTCTTGTATCATCGTTGGAAGATCTTTACATGCCTCATTTAATGCCTTAACTATGTCTAAACCTATAATAGTAGATTCAGCTGCATCTCATCACATGATTAGTGACATAAATCTGATTAGGAATATTGAACCAGCTAGAGGACATGTTTTAATTGCAAATGGAACTAACGTTCCAATAGAAGGGATAGGTGATCTTAAGTTGTTCAACAAAGAATCTAGGGCTTTCTACATGCCATCCTTTACCTCAAATCTCCTATCTGTTAAACGTGCTACAACTGATCTAAACTGTCATGCTATATTCGGACCTAACGAGTTTGTGTTTCAGGATATTGAAACCAAAAAGATTCTCAGACAAGGTGGTACAAGGAACGATCTTTATGTGCTTGAAGAGCTTACTCCTAGTTCTTTAGTTACTTGTTTGTCAAATTTGAATAACCCTAAGGTGAATGGCGAGTTGTGGCATGCTAGGATGGGTCATCCTCACCTTAAAGCTTTAGAAATGATGTTTCCTAGGATATCTTTTAATAATGAGTTATGTGAAGCCTGTATCCTTGGAAAACATTGTAGAACTGTCTTTCCTAAATCTCACACTATGTATGACAACTGCTTTGATCTAGTTCATTCGGATGTTTGGACAGCCCCTTGTGTCTCTAGAGATAATCACAAATATTTTGTTAGTTTCATAGATTCTAAGTCTAAATACACTTGGGTTACCTTGATTCCATCTAAGGGTAGAGTTCTTGAAGCATTTATGAGTTATAACAAATATGTGACTAACCAATATAATGCTAAAATTAAGTGTTTGAGATCAGATAATGGGGGCGAATATACCAGTCAAGCTTTTCAACACTACCTCTCCAAACACGGCATTGAGCACCAGACAAGTTGTCCATATACCCCCCAACAGAATGGGGTTGCTGAGAGAAAGAACAGGCACCTAATAGAAGTAACCAGGGCCATGATGTTTCATATGAAGGTTCCAAAGCGCTTTTGGGGAGATGCCCTGGTCACAGCATGTTATCTTATCAATCGGATTCCAACCAAAAAACTACATGATGCATCCCCATTTGAGGTATTAACTAAGACTAAACCTAATCTTGATCATATCAAAGTGTTTGGGTGTGTTTGCTATGTGTTGATTCCAGGGGAACAACGGAATAAACTTGAGGCCAGGAGTACAAAGACCATGTTTCTTGGTTACTCAACCACACAAAAGGGCTACAAATGTTACAATGCTGATACAAATCGTGTGCTGGTATCCCGGGATGTTCAGTTTATTGAAACAAGAAGTTACTTCGACAATGGAACATGGGACACTATTAAGGATATCTCCTCTAATTCCTCTGATCGTGCTGAGAACATGAGAAGAATTCTGGAAGGACTTGGTCTCTCTTCTCCTCCACCAAGTACTCCTCTTCATCCTCTTAATCCTGGGGGGAGAAATCAACAACACGCATGTACTCATGATCAAGTGGATTCAGAAGAAGCTGGTCCAAGCAACATCCAAAGAGAACTATCTGAAAGAAGTCCAAGTCCTGGTCAAAAGGATCCATCAGAAGTCAGTCAAGAATCCTCAGATACTTCAGAAGCAGATCAAGGGTCAGAAGAAAACACAACTTAACAGCCAGTCAAACTAAGGAGGAGCACTAGACAGCGGTTCCCACCATCACACTGGAAGAATACCAGGGTTTACTTCAACAACAAGGCTGAAGCTCATCCATCTCAAGTAACTTGCAACATGGTTCATATACCTCACGAGCATCAAGCCTTCACTGGAAGACTGGATCAAGAAACTGTGCCAAGAAATTATGATGAAGCCAAAAGTATTAAAGTCTGGAAAGATGCCGTGGCAAATGAAAGAAGTGCAATGGAGAAGAATCATACATGGGATGAGTCTGACTTACCACAGGAAAAAAAGGCTGTGAGCTCCAGATGGATTTTTACTATCAAATACAAGAGCACTGCAGAAATTGAAAGATATAAGGCAAGGCTAGTTGCAAGGGGCTTTACACAGACCTATGGTGATGACTACAGGGACACTTTCGCACCAGTGGCAAAAATGCATACATTCAGAGTGGTGTTATCCCTTGCAGCTAACTTAGAATGGGATCTTTGGCAGATGGATGTGAAGAATGCCTTTCTCCAGAGAGAGTTAGAAGAAGAAGTCTACATGACTCCACCTCCTGGTTTAGAAGACTCAGTTGCAGCAGGGAAAGTTTAAGATTGAGAAAAGCGATATATGGTCTGAAGCAGTCTCCTAGGGCCTGGTACCACAAATTGAATGTTACTCTAAGAGATAGAGGATTCAAGAGGTCAGAGGCAGATCATACATTGTTCACTCTCCACAGCCAAGAAGGTATAGTTGTCATTCTCATATATGTAGATGATATTATCATCTCTGGGAATGACAAGATAGAAATCTCTTCCACAAAAGAATACCTTAAGTCTATGTTTGATATTAAAGACCTTGGTGAACTCAAATATTTTTTGGGTATTGAAGTATGCAGGTTCAAAGATGGGTTGTTCATATCACAAAGGAAATATGTGATGGATTTACTAACTAATGCAGGGATGATAGAAGCAAAAGCCGCAAAACCTCCTTTGGAAGACGGCTATAAGGCTGAAACTGAGGGGGAGCAACATGAAGAAATCTTTGAGGATCCTAAGCTCTACAGAAGATTAGTAGGTAAATTAATTTACTTAACAATCACAAGACCTGACCTTGCTTTGCTGTGAACCAAGTAAGTCAGCACATGCAAGCTCCTAAGAAGAGTCACTGGAGCATGATACATCGCATTCTAAGATATCTAAAGGGGACTCACTCACAAGGAGTCTGGATGGGGAAGAACAATAATACAGAGATTGTAGGATACTGTGATGCTGATTGGGCTGGAGATAGAAAAGACATGAAGTCTACAACCGGCTATTGCACCTTTATAGGAGGAAACTTAGTCACTTGGAAGACCAAGAAGCAGAAGGTTGTATCCTGTTCCAGTGCTGAAGCTGAGTACCGAGCTATGAGAAAGCTCACAACCGAGTGTATTTGGCTAAGGGCATTGCTTAGAGACTTTGGCATTGAGAGTAAAACACCAACTACATTTCATTGTGATAATCATGAAAGATTTGATGAATGAGAGAAATTGAGATTTAGAGATTGAGAGAGAAAGAGATTAGAGAGAAAAGAGAGAATGATCTTATTAAGATTTTTAGAAAAATGAATTTCTTGCATACAAAGTGAGTGAGAGACATCTATTTATACTAATCCTATTCTAGACTTGTTTGGATACTAAGATAGTCTAATTACATGTTTGGATACAGAGATAAACATATCATTAAACCTACACAAGTCGAAGATACTCTCACTTAGCTATGACGCCTCCAAGCCTATGTTTGCATTCATCATTCCTCTTCATTCCAACACTCCCCCTCAAGCTTAAGTCATGGAGAATACTTAAGTTTGCAACCATGAAGTATTACCTCATTAAAAACCTAAAGAAGGAAAACCCAATTGGGACAAAACCTTTTCTAGGGAAAAAGAGTTTAACACTTCATGTTGGGATCACTGATGTGGAAGAGACATCAAACCAAGTCTAGGATAGATGGAACCGCCTGTCTTCAAGGTTACAGCCTTGGTAAACACATCAGCTAGCTGATCTTCACTCCTTGTGTAGCAAGGTAGAATTATACCATTTCCAATAGCTTCCCTTACCTTATGGCAGTCAACCTCAATATGCTTGGTTCTCTCATGAAACACAGAGTTAGAAGCAATGTGTATAGCATCTTGATTATCACAATGGACAGTGATAGGAGATTCTAAGCTCTCGCCTAAAATATCAAAGAGGAGTTGCTTCAACCAGATGCATTCTGTTGTGAGCTTCCTCATGGCTCTGTATTCAGCTTCTGCACTAGAACAAGATACAACCTTTTGTTTCTTAGTCCTCCAAGTAACAAGGTTACCTCCTATGAACGTGCAATAGCCAGTTGTGCTTCTCCTATCTTCCTTGTCTCCTGCCCAATCTGCATCACAATAACCTACAACCTCTGTGTTCTTATTACATCCCATCCATATACCTTGTATAGAGCGCGACACACACACTTGGGTATCACGGCTCGTTAAAGGCTTGGTCCAAGTATTGTCCAAACCTGTGCAGCCCACTTTGGCCTAGTATAAATGAGTTCTAAGCCCATTAATAATGTCAAGAAGTGTTGTGACAACAAGAAGACCTTCTAGAAGGAAGTGAGGCTGCAAGGAGAAGTCACTGTTGGAATGAGGAAGCAATTCACCAAGGAAAAGAGTGTTAACGGCTAGTAATGAATCTTCTAGAAGGATTGGTGACTCACCTCTGCCAGCACAAAAGGGGAAAGAGGCGCCAGCACTAAAGAGGAAGCACACACTCTTACCTAAAGTAGTCGCTTTTAGGTTATCCATTTCTGTATAAAAGGATCATTAAGGTCTCTCTTTGTAATCAAGAAATCCTATTCTAATAATATGTGTTTACCTAATCTCTCGCCTAAACTCTCTCCACTCTTCCTAAACTTCTAAAACTTACATGGTATCAGAGCATTTGCTCACAAATCTTCCCTGAATCATTCGTAAACTCTTCATTCCTCTCACTATTCAATCCACAAATCTCTTTCTCTCTGGATTTTAAAGCGCTTAATCTTGATAAACATGTTCTAGCCTATCCTCTCTGAGATCTAAAGATCCTCAGAACCATTGGTGATGAGTTGAGGAAGACTAGATGTGGGTATCATGCGGATTATAGTAGTCTTTGCTGGGTCCAGGTCTTGTTCTTTCTCTCGCGGCCATTGATGTACGGTCCATAGCTCATATTCCACAAGTTTGAAACGTTTTTCTACTCAAAAGAAGAACTAAAAGGCTACTCAAAGCTTCACGGTTCAAAATACTTTCGAAAGGATCCATCTTTCAACCTCCTTCACTGAGCCGTATTCATCTTCCTCATCGTGCTGTTGAAACCCAGAATCCGTACACCCTTCTAAACTCCTCAAAGGCAGTTCCTCTGGTCTCCTTTCTCAACAAATCCTTCCTTCCCGCATCCGGTGAAGTCATTTAAGACCAAAAGAAGGCATTTTGCTTCAAGATTCAAGTCTGCGAAAAGAGGGTTTTGTATCTGTCCGTACAAGTTCGAGGGTTTTTCTGCTGAAGTTCCAGACTAAGTAAAGGAGGCTCCTTCCGTCCCATTTCAAGTCCCCTTACCAGAACCAATCATCTTTGCCCTACCGTGAAGACCAAGCTTTATCCACAATTGTTGTACGGACCTAAACCCTACCTCAGTGAGAACACTCGTCAAATAGCCGTTCCAGTGATCCTCAAGGGTTTAAACTATGTCTTGTGGTCTCGCATGATAAAGACTGCTCTTGGAGGCCGGGGTTTGGGAGATCATCTCCTATTTAATGAAGCACCTCCTAGTCTAATCCAGAATGAAGATGGTGATGAAATGGTCATCACAGATGAGCGAAAGTGGCATCAGGAGGACGTATATGTCCTATCCGTTCTGCAAAACTCCTTAGATGGTCCAATCCTGGAGTCCTACTCACACTGTGAAACGTCAATGGAACTATGGACTATTCTCAAGAAGGTCTATGGCAACACCTCCAACCTTAGCAGGATCTTTCAAGTCAAGCAGGCCATCAACAATCTAAGTCAAGATGATCCAGACTTCACCTCCTTGTTTGGGAAGTTCAGTTCCTTATGGGCAGAATTAGATATGCTCCGACCTGTGTCCTTTGATCCTGAAGTCATTAAGGAAAGGCGGGAACAAGATAAAGTCTTTAGCCTTCTCATGATTCTCAGTCCTGAGAGTTTAAGAAGTATATAAGATTAGAGAAAGAGAGAGACCGAGTATGGTGGAGCCGCCATTAAGGCCAAGAGAAGTAGCAAGAATCGATTACTTCATATTATTCTTGTGTCTACAAATGAGGAATACATAGCCTTAAATAGGAAGCTAGCTAGGTTACCTAGTGCTAGGGATAAGAGAGATTACATATAAGACCGTTATACACTTGCTTATCACTTATACACATTCGCTTATCACACAAGCTTCCTTATCACTCATAATGTAACCTTCCTTCCTTATCACATTGACCAAGAGTTTGCTTATAACCTTCTGGCCGTGAGTTACCTCTTGTAGTTTTTGTCCAACACTCCCCCTCAAGCTAAGTTCTGATGAAGAGCTTTAGCTTGGAAACCATAAACAACCACCTCATTAAAAACCTTATGATGTAAAACCCATTGGAACAAAAACATCATAAGGGAAAAAGAGTATGATTGCTTATGGTTAGAGGAATCATGGAGAAGACATATCAATGAGTCCAAGCCTTGGTAGAATGGACTCATGTACCTTAGACGTTGTTGATTTGGTGAAGATATCCGCAAGCTGATCCATATTTCTAGTGTAGCATGGTAAAACTATTCCTTGCTCCACTGCTTGCCTCACCTTATGGCAATCAACTTCTATGTGCTTAGTTCTCTCGTGGAATACAGAATTAGAGGCTATGTGGATGGCTGCTTGGTTGTCACAGTGCATGGTCATTGGTCGAGCAGTCTCCACTCCCAAATCCTTTAGAATAGCTTTGATCCACGTTAGTTCATTGGTAAGCTTTTTCATAGCACGGTATTCGGCCTCTGCACTGGAACAGGATACAATCTTCTGTTTCTTTGTCTTCCATGTGACCAAATTTCCTCCAACAAAGGTACAGTAGCCTGTGGTGGACCTCCTGTCTTCCCTATCACCGGCCCAATCCGCATCACAGTATCCCACTATTTCTGAACTTCCATTCGTTCCCATCCAAATCCCATGCTCTGAGGTGCCTCTCAAGTATCTAAGAACTCTTTCCAGCATGTTCCAATGATGGACTTTTGGTTCTTGCATATGTTGGCTAACCTGATTCACAGAGAAACACAAATCAGGCCTAGTAAGCGTTAAATAAATCAACTTACCTACTAGTCTTCTGTAGAGCTGTGGATTGTTGTATGGTTGATCTTCAATCTCCCCCTTACTGATAGCCTTGTAGCTATCTTCCATGGGTGTGTTTACTGGTTTTGCATCTAGCTTTCCTGTTTCAGACAACAGATCAAGTGTATACTTCCTTTGAGATAGAAATAGCCCCTCTTTAGAACGACATATCTCAATCCCTAGGAAATACTTAAGCAAGCCAAGATCATCAAATATAGACTTAAGGTAAGCTTTAGTTTCTTTGATACCTTCCCTGTCATCACCAGAGATAATGATATCATCCACATAAATCAGTACCACTATGATACCTGATTGACTAGGAAGAGTGAACAGCGTATGATCGGCTTCTGACTTCCTAAATCCTCTATCCCTTAGTGTCATGCTTAGCTTATGATACCAGGCTCTGGGTGATTGTTTCAATCCATAAATTGCCTTTCTTAACCTCAAGACTTTGCCTGGTTTAACAATCCCTTCTAGTCCTGGAGGTGGACGCATATATACTTCTTCCTCTAGCTCTCCTTGGAGGAAGGCATTCTTTACATCCATCTGCCACAGTTCCCAATCCAAATTCGTTGCTAGAGATAGAACAATCCTCACAGTATGAAGCTTTGCAACAGGAGCAAAAGTATCACCAAAGTCTTCACCATAGGTTTGCGTGAAACCTCTTGCCACCAGTCTTGCCTTGTGCCTTTCTATCTCTCCATTACTTTTGTACTTGATTGTAAAGACCCATTTTGAGCTTACTGCCTTCTTTCCTTTAGGTAGCACAGCTTCATCCCATGTATGGTTCTTTTCCATAGCATCTGTTTCATCAGTTATGGCCTCCCTCCATACTTTGAGTTCTTTAGCTTCTTCATAGGATGTTGGAACATGTCCTTGGTCAAGGCTACTGATAAACGCTCTATGTTCTTCAGGGAATGAGGCAAATGAGCAGACAACTTGGGATGGGTGAGCAACCGCATTAGCATTATAATAGACCCTTGTATTAACCCAGTTTGATGGGTCCTTCCTAAGTCTTGTGCTTCTCCGTAGAGGTTGGACTGGCCCGGATTCTCGCCCGGATTCTCGATCTCGCTCTGGCCCGGATGGTTCTTGATCTCGCTCTTGTCCTTGATCGTGGCTTCCAGAAGAAGAACTTGTCCGGTCTTGATCAACGTCATGTCGTCCAGAAGAAGAACTTGTCCGGTCTTGATCAACGTCATCTTCTTCAGTATTTCCCCCCTCACGAGCAAGGTCATGCTGAGATCCAACCTGAGGTGAGACTGGTCCCGGCCCAGACGAGCTTGTATCGTGTTGAGCAGCTGGTGAGATAGGGACAGGGCCCGGTACGGGACAGGCACCTGGTTGGGACGACAAAGGTATCCCCAAATGATCAAAGATGTTCCGAAGGGTATTGGCACGGTCCAAAGAGGTACCAGCAAGATCAGCCAAGTCATCCCACTGTTGGTCACCATAGTAGCTCTGGTTTTCAATAAATTTGACATCCCGGGACACCATAACCCTTCTAGCTTCAGGGTCATAGCACTTATAGCCTCGTTGGGTAGGTGAGTATCCAATGAACATGGACCGTGTGCTTTTAGCATCAAGCTTGGTTCGGTTTTCTCCTGGAACCAAAACAAAACACACGCAACCAAACACTTTTAAGTGAGTTAAGGAAGGTTTACGAGTGTTCAATACCTCAAACGGAGAGATGTCATTGAGAACTCTGGTAGGAATCCTGTTAATAAGATAACAAGCCGTGAGAACAGCGTCTCCCCAAAACCGCTTTGGAACCTTGGAGTGAAACATCATTGATCTGGCCACTTCCATCAGGTGGCGGTTCTTTCTCTCAGCCACACCGTTCTGTTGGGGTGTATAGGGGCAGCTCGTTTGATGAAGAATCCCATGCTTATGAAGATGATCACGGAAGGCATGACTTGTATACTCTCCACCATTGTCTGTTCTAAAAATTTTTATCCTTGCATTGAAGTGGTTAGTGATGTAATTTTGAAAATTCACAAATGCTTCTATAGCTCTATCCTTTGATTGCATTAAGGTAAGCCAGGTATATTTAGATTTCTCATCTATGAAAGTAATGAAGTATTTCTGATTCTCTCTAGACAAGGAAGGAGCAGTCCATACATCTGAATGAACAAGATCAAAACATTTTTCATAAATTGTCTCAGACTTAGGGAAAATAGACTTGCAATGTTTACCTAAGATACATGCCTCACAATCATCATTCTTAAACACAATATTAGGTAACATTAAACTCAAAGCCCGAGAGTGAGGATGCCCTAGTCTAGCATGCCATAACACATTATTAGCATAAGCAGGAGTAGATTCTAAAGAACTTAAAACAGAAGCTAAAGGTTGATCATCTTTCAGCAAAAATAAAGACCATCCTTAGTTATTCCTTTACCAAGCGTCTTACTTGTCTTAATATCCTGAAAATGAACATCATTAGGAGTGAAGATAACATTGCAATCCAAATCATTTGTAGCCTTATGTACAGAAACCAAGTTTGAGGTAAAGTAAGGCATGAAGAAAGCCCTAGTCTTTCTATCAAATAATTTTAAATTCCCTACCCCTTTAATTGGAATCTTATCACCATTTTCAATGACTACATGACCTTTAGCCGGTTCTAAGTCATTAATCAAATCAACATTACTAATCATATGATGTGATGCTCCTGAATCAATGACTAGCGGTTTTTCATCTAGTTTCATAGTATATGCAGAAGCATGGTAAGAGTAACCTGTCACATTACCATAGCTTTCCTTCAGAGCTTTGATAAGAGCATCAAGTTCTGACCGCCTCACCACCTGGTCCTGAACTGCGATTTGAGCCGTTTGAGCATTAATATTAGTCGTGCCATCTCCTTCTTGATGTTGTGACGAGGATCCTCCCCCTGATTCAACCTTTGCCTTGATGATGTTGGCTCGGAAATCTTTGAATTTTGGAGGTTTAAGATGTGGATGCAGGATCCAGCATTTGTCCTTAGTATGACCCTTCCTCTTGCAGTGATCACAAGCCAAACCTCTCCGATCATCCTGCTTGAAGTACACCCCTTTGTTTGCAGTTACAAGCTCTCCTTTCCCACTGAATAAACCGTGAGACCCTTGTTCTCTCTGGATGTAGGAACACACTTCTTCGAGAGATGGAAGCTTATCTGATCTGAGTAGATGTTTGATCAGATCATTGTACATAGGATTCAGAGTGAGAAGAAGACCAAACACTTTGTCTTGTTCACGCCTTGCAAGAAGAGTCTCTGGATCGGTAGAGTTGGGTCTAAGCATCTCAAGCTCTGCCCAAAGGGAGCGGAATTTGCCAAAGTGAGCTGTGAATTCCAAGTCCTCTTGATGAAGGTTATTGATAGCTCTTTTTACTTCAAAGACCCTACTGAGATTCGTGGTGTTACCATAGACCTTCTTAAGGGTTTCCCATAACTCCTTAGCGCTTTCACAGTAAGAGTAGGCTTCTAGGATAGGTCCATCCAGTGAGCTTTGAATGATAGACAGAACAAACTGATCTTCCTGAATCCATTTCTCCTCATCAACAATCATGATCTCCTGTCCATCTTCTTGGTGGAACGCCTTTGGTGGAGCTTCATCTAGGAGAAGATGTATCCCTAGTCCTCGACCACCTAGAGTAGTCTTTACCATTCTGGACCATAGAAGGTAGTTAAGTCCCTTTAAGGTAACAGGGATAACCATAGGCCTTGTGTTTTCCATTTTAGAAGTTACAAGTGATTCCGTGACCTAAAACACCTCAAAAGAGTCACCCTTATCCTAACACCGTTCCAACCTTAATCTAAGAATCTCCTTTTCCTTAAGAAACCCCCTTAAGAAGCAAAACAGCCGAGACGTACCAAATCCAGAACAGATAACCCTACTTGCGTTCCAAGGAAAGCAGAGCACTCGACCAGATACAGAACTGCTACTCAGGAAGGAAAAGCAAACCTGAACAAGACTCAATAGCACTGTCTTGAAAGAAAAGGAGCCTCCTTTCAAGGTTTTAGCGCGGATTGTACGGATTCTGCAAAACCCTTGCCGAGGAAGACGAGTACGGACACTCTTGGAATCAGCTAAAGACGCCTCCTTTCAAGCTTCTAAAACCACGGACGAGCTCAGGAAGACCCTTTGACCTAAGTACTGAAGAAAGGAATGGATTTGAACGGGAAAGACACGTTCTTTTGAGGAAAGTGTCCGTACAACAATGGCGGACAAGGTTTAATGAAGAGCGAATGTTCTAAACTTGTTTCGACCAAAGCTATAGTCACTCAAGCTTTAAGGTTAAGATAAAAGAGAAGATTTGCGGAATGAGAAGAGACTTTGAGCGCTTAACCTTGCTCTGATACCATGAGAGTTTAAGAAGTATAGAATATTAGAGAAAGAGAGAGACCGAGTATGGTGGAGCCGCCATTAAGGCCAAGAGAAGTAGCAAGAATCGATTACTTCATATTATTCTTGTGTCTACAAATGAGGAATACATAGCCTTAAATAGGAAGCTAGCTAGGTTACCTAGTGCTAGGGATAAGAGAGATTACATATAAGACCGTTATACACTTGCTTATCACTTATACACATTCGCTTATCACACAAGCTTCCTTATCACTCGTAATGTAACCTTCCTTCCTTATCACATTGACCAAGAGCTTGCTTATAACCTTCTGGCCGTGAGTTACCTCTTGTAGTTTATGTCCAACAAGTCCTACATACAACGATCTCATTAAACACATCTTGAGGTCAGATAAACTCCCTTCCCTTGAAGATGTATGCTCTCAGATACAGAAGGAATCCGGATCAAATGGATTGTTTGGAAGAAAAGGTGACCTTCTCACGGCTCACAAAAGCACATACAAGATCGAAGAAGAACCCATCTCAGCAAATAAAGGGTTTTACAAACCGGAAGAGAAGAAGAGCATAATGTGTGATCATTGTAAAAGGAAAGGACATTCCAAAGATAACTGTTGGATTCTTCATCCACACCTCAAGCCAAGCAAGTGGAAGGAAGTTCCTAGAGCTCATTTCACTCAGGAAACTGGATACTATCCCAAGAAGAACCTCCCATACCAAATCGCTCACGGCCCAGCTAGCTCTAATCAACAAGCCAGCTCCTCAAGTTCATCGTGCATTGGAAGTTCTCAAACTCATCCAGCTCATATGATGCCATACCAACCAATGCAGTCAGAGTATGTCAGAAAATCCGATCTTGAAGCTCTCATCAAAGCATTCAAAGACAACTCTGGTAATGCGATTGTTGGTAGATCATTACATGCCTCATTTAATGCTTTCACTAAGTCTAAACCATTAATTGTAGATTCAGGGGCATCTCACCATATGATCAGTGATATGAATTTGATTAAGAACATTGAACCGGCTGTAGGGAATGTCTTGATAGCAAATGGAACAAATGTGCCAATAGAAGGAATAGGTGATCTTAGATTATTCAATAAGGAATCTAGAGCCTTTTATATGCCCTCATTCACTTCTAACCTTCTATCTGTCAAGAGAGCTACAACCGATTTAAACTGTCATGCTATCTTTGGGCCTAATGACTTTGTGTTTCAGGATATTGAAACTAAGGAGATTCTTGGACAAGGTGTTACCAGAAATGATCTATATGTGCTTGAAGACTTATCTCCTAGTTCTCCTAGTCGTTTAGCTTCATGTTTTTCAAAGTGCTAGAGTTAATGTTTCCTAAAACAGTTTTCAATAATGAATTATGTGAAGCATGTATCCTTGGAAAACACTGTAGGTCTGTTTTTCCTAAATCTCAAACTATGTATGAAAACTGCTTTGATCTTGTTCACTCTGATGTTTGGACTGCCCCATGTGTCTCTAGAGATAATCACAAGTATTTTGTTAGTTTCATAGATGAGAAATCAAAATACACTTGGGTTACCTTAATGCCATCTAAGGGTAGAGTTCTTGAAGCGTTTATGAGTTTTAACAAGTATGTGACTAACAAATATGATGCTAAAGTTAAATGTCTAAGATCAGATAATGGTGGGGAGTATACTAGCCAGGCCTTTAAACACTATCTCAACAAACATGGAATTGAGCACCAGACAAGTTGTCCCTATACCCCTCAGCAGAATGGAGTTACTGAGAGGAAAAACAGACAATTAATGGAGGTGACTAGAGCCATGATGTTTCATAGGAAGGTTCCTAAACAGTTTTGGGGTGATGCCTTAGTTACGGCCTGCTACTTAATCAACAGACTTCCGACCAAAATCCTACATGACATCTCACCGTTTGAGGTACTTACTAAAACCAAACCTCATCTTGATCATATTAGAATGTTTGGATGTGTTTGCTATGTGTTGATCCCAGGGGAACAGAGGAACAAGTTAGAGGCTAAGAGCACAAAGGCCATGTTTCTTGGATATTCAACAACACAGAAAGGGTATAAGTGCTACAATACTAATACCAACCGTGTCCTTATCTCCCGGGATGTTAAGTTTCTTGAAGACAAAAGCTATTTCTCGGATGGTACGTGGGAGTCTATCAAGAACATATCCTCACAATCGCCCAACCAGGCTGAGAATTTAAAGAAGATCTTAGAGAACATGGGTATATCCTCTTTTGGTCCAGACACTCATCAGCATTCGCCGCATCATCCTCTTCATCCTGAGGGGGGACAACAAGACTATGGTCATGATGAGGAGGATGAAGATTCAGCTACTAATTCAAACAACACCCAAAGAAGAGAATCTGAACCTGAGTCACAAACCGGTCCAAGTAACACTGAAGAAAACTCAGAAGCTGAAGTTGGTTCGAGTTCTGGAAGTACCAATGATCAACATCAACACTCGCATGAAGTACCAGCACCATTAGAACTCCGGAGAAGCACTAGACAACGATTCCCTCCAGCAAACTGGAAGAACACGAGAGTTTACTACAATAATAATGCAGTGGCTCATCCTACTCAAGAGGTTTGCAACATGGTTCATATTCCACAACAACATCTGGCTTTCACAGGCAGTCTAGATCAAGAGTTAGTTCCCAAGACTTATGATGAAGCTAAGGAGCTAAAAGTCTGGAGAGATGCCGTGGGAGCAGAAAGAACTGCAATGGAGAAAAATCATACATGGGATGAAGCAGACTTACCAAAAGGAAAGAACGAAGTGAGCTCTAGATGGATTTTCACCATCAAATACAAAAGTAATGGGGAGATTGAGAGATATAAGGCAAGACTGGTAGCAAGAGGATTCACCCAGACCTATGGAGAAGATTACAGAGACACATTTGCTCCAGTAGCAAAAATGCATACAATAAGAGTTGTCCTGTCTCTTGCTGCAAACTTAGACTGGGAACTATGGCAGATGGATGTCAAAAACGCATTCCTTCAAGGAGAATTAGAAGAAGAAGTCTACATGACCCCTCCACCTGGATTAGAAGACTCAGTTGCACCAGGAAAAGTCCTTAGATTAAGAAAGGCAATCTATGGCCTTAAACAGTCACCTAGGGCCTGGTATCACAAGCTGAACGTCACTCTAAGAGACAGAGGTATCAGGAGATCAGAATCCGATCACACCTTGTTCACTTTACATAGTCAAGAAGGTATAGTTTTCATTCTCATTTATGTGGATGATATTATCATCTCTGGGAATGACAAGGTAGGAATTTCTGCTACAAAAGAATATCTTAAAGCTATGTTTGACATTAAAGATCTTGGTGAACTCAAATATTTCTTGGGTATTGAAGTCTGCAGGTTTAAAGATGGGTTGTTTATATCTCAGAGGAAATACATTGTAGACTTACTAACTAATGCAGGAATGATGGATTCAAAAGCAGCAAGAACACCCTTAGAAGATGGTTACAAGACTAAAACTGAGGGGGAGCAAGATGAAGATACATTTGAGGATCCGAAGCTGTACAGAAAACTTGTTGGTAAGCTCATATATTTGACAATTACAAGACCTGACTTGTGCTTTGCTGTGAATCAGATAAGTCAGTATATGAAAGCCCCTGGGAAGAATCATTGGATGATGATACAACACATTCTGAGATACTTGAAAGGGACTTACACTCAGGGAATATGGATGGGAAAGAATGGAAACGCTGAAGTAGTTGGCTATTGTGATGCTGATTGGGCTGGGGATAGGAAAGACAGAATATCAACTACTGGTTATTGCACCTTCATAGGTGGTAATCTTGTCACTTGGAAGACCAAGAAGCAGAAAGTAGTATCCTGTTCAAGTGCTGAAGCTGAATATAGGGCTATGAGGAAGTTAACTACCGAGCGTATATGGCTAAAGGCTCTTCTCAAAGACTTCAACATTGACAGCAGCACACCTATCACAATGCATTGTGATAATCAGGCAGCCATTCATATTGCATCCAATTCTGTCTTCCATGAACGAACCAAGCACATTGAGGTGGACTGCCACAAGGTTAGAGAGGCTGTGGAGAAAGGAATCATACTTCCATGCTATACAAGAAGTTCTGATCAATTGGCTGATATCTTCACCAAGGCGGCAAGTTTGAAGGTTTGTGAGTTCATCCATACTAAGCTTGGACTCACAACCCTACCATTCCAGTAACTTCCCTATCATGAAGGATTCATACTCTTTTTCCCTTAGAATGTTTTTCTCCCACTGGGTTTTGCATTCTAAGGTTTTTAATGAGGTGAATCTTCTTGATGTCCAAGTTTTAATCATTCACCAATGATGTAAAACTTGAGGGGGAGTGTTGGAATGAGGAAGCAATTCACCAAGGAAAAGAGTGTTAACGGCTAGTAATGAATCTTCTAGAATGATTGGTGACTCACCTCTGCCAGCACAAAAGGGGAAAGAGGCGCCAGCACTAAAGAGGATGTAAACTTGAGGATTTAAGAATGATTTAGGGTTGAAGAGTTAGAATTGAGAGAGAATAGGAAGAAAAGGAATCGCATGTAAAGAAGAAAGAGATTGAAGAATGTAGAATCAAAAATTTTATTAAGGAGTATTCACCGTTACAAGAATGATTAGAAGAGTATTTATACTAAGCTTCCTAGGTGTGTTTGGATACAGGGTTAATCTAAATACTTATCTAAACATGGATACCAAACACTCTCATAGTCGCCCATAATGATCCTCCTCATAATCCTTTTATGATCTAACACTCCCCCTCAAGCTTAACTATGATGAATGGTTAAGCTTGGACAAACTCTAGGAAATCACCTCATTAAAAACCTCAAGTGTAAAACCCAATTGGGACAAAAACAACTTTGAGGTAAAAAGAGTATGACTTCTAAAGTTGAGAGGATTACTCAGCAATACTTGTTAGTCCCAATCTTGGAAGAATAGACTCATACACCTTTGTTGTAGCTGCTTTTGTAAAGACATCTGCCAATTGATCTGAACTCCTTGTGTAACACAGTAGTATGATCCCTTGTTCAACAGCTTGTCTCACCTTGTGGCAGTCTACTTCTATGTGTTTGGTCCTCTCATGAAACACTGAGTTAGAAGCTATATGAATGGCTGCCTGATTATCACATTGCATTGTAATAGGTCTTGAATCTTCAATTTGCAAGTCCTTAAGAACCGCCTTGATCCAGATTAGTTCATTTGTGAGTTTCTTCATGGCTCTATACTCGGCTTCAGCACTAGAACATGAGACCACTTTCTGTTTCTTGGTCTTCCAAGTCACAAGATTTCCTCCCACAAAAGTACAATAACCTGTTGTTGATCTTCTATCATTCCTATCACCAGCCCAATCTGCATCACAATACCCTACTATATCTGTGTTTTTATTGCAACCCATCCAAATTCCATGATCATAAGTGCCTTTCAAGTATTTGAGGATCCTTTCCAACATTCTCCAGTGATAAAGCGTGGGTTCTTGCATCTGCTGGCTTACCTGGTTTACTGCAAAACAAATGTCAGGTCTAGTAAGAGTAAGGTAAATGAGTTTACGTACAAGCCTCCTGTATAGTTTTGGGTCTTCATAAAGCTCCGCTTCAAGCTCACCCTGACTCACAGTTTTATACCCATCTTCCAAGGGAGTACTAACTGGTTTAGCTTCCATTTTTCCTGTCTCTTTCAACAATTCAAGTGTATACTTTCTTTGTGATAAGAACAACCCCTCTTTAGATCTACATATTTCAATTCCTAAGAAATATTTCATTAGACCAAGATCTTTAATATCAAATTTTGACTTAAGATAAGTCTTGGTTTCTTGAATACCTTCCTTATCACTACCTGTGACAATAATATCATCAACATATACTAACACCACAATGATACCTGAGCAACTAGGTAGGGTGAAGAGTGTGTGATCAACCTCAGACATCCTGAAACCTTTATCCCTCAATGTCATGCTCAATTTGTGATACCAAGCTCTTGGGGATTGTTTCAATCCATAAATTGCTTTTCTTAATCTCAAAACACCATGATCATTTACTAATCCTTCCAAACCGGGAGGTGGTTTCATATACACCTCTTCCTCTAGTTCTCCTTGGAGGAATGCATTGTTCACATCCATCTGCCACAACTCCCATTCAAGGTTAGTAGCAAGAGAAAGTACAATCCTTACAGTATGAAGTTTTGCAACTGGAGCAAAAGTATCTCCAAAGTCTTCTCCATATGTTTGAGTAAAACCTCTTGCTACAAGTCTGGCCTTATACCTTTCATTCTCACCATTACTCCTGTACTTAATAGTAAACACCCATTTAGAACTTACTGCTTTCTTACCTTTGGGCAAATATGACTCATCCCAAGTATGGTTTCTCATCATAGCCTCTATTTCATCTTGAACAGCCTCTCTCCAAACCTTCAGTTCCATAGCTTCCTCATATGTGTTAGGAATATGATTTTGATCTAATGAGCTAATGAATACCTGATGTTCTGTTGGGCATTGAGCAAATGAACAAGTAGCTTGTATAGGATGTTCTACTGCTTGAGCATTGTAGTAGACCCTAGTGTTGACCCAGTTAGCCGGATCTCTCCTTATCTTTGTGCTTCTTCGTAATACTTGAGGTGATTCAACAACCGCTACTTCATCATCATAGACTTGATCAGGACCAGCTGGTACACTCTCCCCCTCATGAGCAAGACTAGGATGTACAGTTGAAGAACTACTTTGAGTATACTCCCCCTCTCCATCAGGGCCGTGTCCATGAAGAAACTCACAAATGAACTAATCTGGATCAAGGCGGTTCTTAAGGACTTGCAAATTGAAGATTCAAGACCTATTACAATGCATTGTGATAATCAGGCAGCCATTCATATAGCTTCTAACTCAGTGTTTCATGAGAGGACCAAACACATAGAAGTAGACTGCCACAAGGTGAGACAAGCTGTTGAACAAGGGATCATACTACCGTGTTACACAAGGAGTTCAGATCAATTGACAGATGTCTTTACAAAAGCAGCTACAACAAAGGTATATGAAAGAATGTATGTGTTTGCGGAATTAAGTGTTTGCAAGAGAAGATTGAGAGTTTGGACAGAGTTTTAATGGCGAGTATGAGAGAGTGGAAGAAGGAAGAGTTTATTTCCTTTTCTTAAATCAAATACAATGTTGGACACTTGATACTTATAGCCAGACATACAGGACTCTCGACTTGTGCATGAAAGTGACACAAATAATAAACAAAGGGAATACTTGCTGGATCCAAGACATGAAAGTGACAGCTCCTAACGGGTGGGAGCTTCTCTCTACACGTGATCTCGCTTGGTGAGTGTGTCCAACGGCTCCAAACTCCTTCTAGAAGGTCATTTCAGCTGTTGGGCTTCCTCTTATTCATTTGGGCCACTTCATTCCTTGACTTGTCTAACTTCTGTATTCGCTGGGCCGTCCATATACCGCACCATCTTCGCTGGGCCGTCCATGTACCGCACCTCACATGTCCACATTGTCCATTGTATTAGTGAACTCTATCCACTCCCTTATTCAGCTCAATACTCCCCCTCAAGATCAACCATGATGAATGGTTTATCTTGGAACAATGAAGAACCACCTCATTAAAAACCTTAGTATGAAAAAACCACTTTAGGATAAAAACATACTAAGGGAAAAAGAGTATGGTCTTCACTGATCAAGGGAGCTATTGACAAGGGAAGTTTGTGAGTCCAAGTTTATCATGGACAAACTCACAAACCCTGGAGCTGGCTGCTTTGGTGAAGATATCAGCAAGCTGGTCTGAACTCTTGGTATAACACGGTAGGATTGTTCCTAGTTGTATCTGCTCTCTGACCTTGTGACAATCAACTTCTATGTGCTTGGTCCTCTCATGAAAGACTGAGTTTGAAGCAATGTGAATTGCTGCTTGGTTATCACAATGCATTGTGATAGGAGATTGTGATTCTATTCCCAAGTCTTTAAGCAAGTTCTTGAGCCACATTAACTCTGTTGTGAGCCTCCTCATTGCTCTGTACTCTGCCTCAGCACTGGAGCATGCCACGATCTTCTGCTTCTTGCTCTTCCAAGTAACCAAGTTCCCTCCAATGAATGTACAATATCCCGTGGTAGACCTCCTGTCATCACGGTCTCCTGCCCAATCCTGCCCAAATGCCTTGGCCTGGAGCTCCCTTGATGTACTTGAGTATGCGGTTCACCATGTTCCAATGCTGTATCCTTGGAGCTTTCATGTGTTGGCTAACCTGGTTCACAGCAAAGCATAAGTCAGGTCTTGTAATTGTAAGATATATGAGCTTACCAACCATCCTGCGGTATTGAGTCACATCTTCAAATGGTTGATCTTCAAGCTCCCCCTGTCTATTAGTCTTGTATGAGTCCTCAATGGGTGTTGTAACCAGTTTGTCTCCTAAGTCAACTGCTTCACTTAAAAGGTCAAGTGCATATTTTCTCTGTGATAAAAATAATCCTTCCTTTGATCTACACACTTCTATACCAAGAAAGTATTTGAGTTCTCCTAAGTCTTTGATATCAAATATGGATTTAAGGTAAGTTTTTGTATCAAGAATTCCTACCTTGTCATTCCCAGAGATGATAATATCATCTACATATATGAGAATGACTATAATACCTTTCTGGCCTGTAAGGATGAAGAGAGTATGATCTGATTCTGACTTCTTGAAACCGCGGCTGTAACGCCCCCGATCCTACTAGACCGAAGGTGTTACGATAGGCCCGAATCCTGTCCGACCGTTCTTCCGAATATAGTCCGGAAGCCCGAACAGACACGATCCGAACCCCGATTAAATCAACTCCATCTCATTCAAGGTTCCGTGACCAAGAACGGACATCCTTGTTGAGGTTAGCCCGGCCGGGACTTAGGTATTCAGAACTTAAAAATTAACTAAGACTTTAATAAGATATACGGAAAACCTCCATTTTATATATTAAACATACTTCCATAGGTTCTTACAAAACCCGATTACAGTACTTAGCGAAAGCGTCATACTTCCTATGAAATTTACACAAGTCCAAAAGAAACATACTTTCTACTAAGGGGTCTTCAAATCTACACTGGACTGTTCCGCCCTCCTTCCACAACCTTGCCTTTATCTGCAAGAACGAGTTCGGTCAGCTAGTGCTGAGTGAGCTGGTTGAAAAATACTATCTAACCCATCCCGCAATAATGCAAGTGAACTCAAACAAGATCAATCACGTTTAAGACCAATGTACTTATAACTCAACAGACGGCTTAACCAATCTTGACTCTAAACTACCCATGCGCGCTGTGACCTTAGCCTATTCCTTCCCGTCCCGGTCAGGTCCTTAGCCACACATGCTACAAGGCACCTACGAAGATGGACGGTACTCACTGCCCCGGTCAGGTCCTTAGTCGCTACATGCTATAAGGCACCTACGAAGATGGGCTTTAGCCTGGCAAGTCGCTCACAGGATGGTGGCAAGCCATCCCTCGCATGCACACGGAATAGCTAAGTCACAATCCCCACAACTCAAAACCCATAACCCAAGTCACATACGAGTCACCGTTTCTCGCATGGACAACAACACCACGACTAACAAGACATGTCATATTCGAGTCACCTCTTCTCGAATAGACCAACACAACATAACCACAAACGACTTCCTAAACCAAACACCACTTCGTATCGCCCTCGGTCCAGTCTAGGTCTATTATTTGACCAACTGCACAACAATCAAACAAGAACATGTACAGCCAATCAAATAAGACCTAAACCAACCTAAGGTTCTACTAATGGCATCCTTGGACCTAGCGCAACAGCTTAATCATAATTTATCATGCATGCAACTGATCATGAAACATAACCGCAAAATCCAACTGTAATTCAACATGCATGCAATCTACTAAATCACAACACAACATTAAAATAGAAATTATTAATGCACAGCAAGGCATCATGCAAACAATCCCAAACGTCCTAACCGAACTCGGATCAACTGTCTTGCTTTAAAAGAAAATAAAAGACCAACTCACAAAACACGGATGAACAGCCTAAACACTCGGACAGGCCTGAGAACACTCGCGGATGGCCTCCTCTCTTCACGGTTGCACAGCCTCTCACCAGGCGCCTATTTCTCTCTCTAACTCTCTTAGTATACAGCTTTCAAACTCCAGATTTCTAAACATGGATTAAGGTATCAAGGGGGGTATTTATAAGGTGGAAATGCATGGGTTTAACTTGACACCTGTCCCACTTAATCTCTTAATTTCACTAAATCATGACACCTGCCCCACTAATTAACTTAAATCCACTAAACCCAGACAGCTGTCCCACTAAACAAATTAACAGCCTTAAATCACCACACCTGTCCCACTAATTCTCTTAATACCCTTAAATCTTCACACCTGTCCCACTTAAACCAAAATTTTTCTTACTTAAAAAAAAATTAAAAAGATTAAGTGGACTAAGTGGAAATCCCCATCATCATGCCATGCCACATCATTGCCACATCATTTCTAACCTGAATTTCCTGCGGATGAACGACCACACGTCCTAACACAACTGCCCGTTCTCGACCGCGGCTGTTCCGTACGGTCGTCCTACGGAACGGGGCATTACATTCTCCCCTCCTTATGGGAATTCGTCCCCGAATTCTTACATCAACCTTCCGTACCAGAAGTGAATAGCTCAGGATATCTTTCCCGAAAGCGGTCTTCATCTTCCCAAGTGGTAATTATACGGTGTTGCTTTCCCCAGAAAACCTGGACTTGGGAAATCTCACGGTTCTTCAACTTCTTGATCCGTCTCTCTCCTATTCTGATTGGACCTTCCGTATATGTGAGGTTTGGCCGTAGCTCCTCGATTCTTTGCGGTTCTATCTCAGTTGGATCTCTGACATGTTTCCGCAGCATCGAAATGTGAAAGACCGGGTGTAATGCCATGTCTGTGGGTAGATCTAGCCGATAAGCTACCTCTCCAATTCTTCCAACGATTCGGTATGGTCCTATAAACCGTGTAGCTAGCTTTCCAACTTTCCCAAACCGATCCTTTCCTTTCTGTGCTTCTACCTTCAAGTAGACCCAATCGCCAACTGAATATGTCAAATCCCTTCGATGCTGATCTGCGTATTTCTTTTGCCGATCTTGAGCTTTCTTCATGTTCTGCTTAACTGTTCGGATCTTCTCCGTGGTCTCGTCTACAATCTCCTGACCGAACATTCTTCTTTCTCCTACTTCCACCCAACACATAGGCGTGCGACACGGGCGTCCATATAAAGCCTCGTATGGTGACATCCCGATGCTTGAATGGTAGCTGTTGTTGTATGAGAACTCAACCAACGGAAGATGCTGTTCCCATGTCCCAGCCCAATCAAGGATGCACATCCGGAGCATGTCCTCGATCGTTCGGATGGTCCTCTCAGTCTGTCCATCCGTCTCAGGGTGGAACGCCGTACTTATGTGTAATTCTGTGCCCAAGGCATCCTGAAAGGCTCTCCAGAACCGTGCCGTGAATCTTGGATCTCTATCTGACACGATGTTTGCGGGTACACCATGTAACTTCACAATCTCCTTCAGATATAACCGAGCTAGTGTCTCAAAACGATCATTCAGCCTGACTGGAAGAAAGTGCGCTGACTTGGTTAGACGATCCATGATGACCCAGATGGCATCATTACCTCGGCCTGGGGCGATAGGTAAGCCGGTGATGAAGTCCATCGCTACTGCCTCCCATTTCCACTCTGGGATTGGTAAACTCTGTAATAGTCCTCCCGGCACTTGGTGCTCAACCTTGACTTGCTGACATACTTGGCATTGAGCAACCCATTTTGCTACTGCCTTTTTCATTCCTGGCCAGTGATAGTATCGTCTGATGTCTCGGTACATCTTAGTGCTTCCTGGATGTATGCTTAGCAGAGACTGATGTGCAGTTTTCAATATTTCCTTCTTTAACTCTTCTTGTTTCGGTACTGCAATCCTCCCATTCATCAACAAGGTCCCATCTTCTGCTAAATGGTACCCCTTATCATTCCTCTCATCACTTGCCTTTATCTCCTCTAAGATCTTTTTCAAATCCACGTCCTCCTCTTGAGCTTCTCTGATGCGGTGGATTAGGCTTGCCTGATTAACGGCTTGAATTCCAAGGGGTTGGCTGGTTTCCCCTTCTAATACTGCAAGGCGAACCATTTTTAACGCACTGGACAAGGCCTCAACATCTTTCGAAACATTCTTATCAGCTTGTCGCCTACTCAGAGCATCAGCCACTACATTAGCTTTTCCAGGGTGGTACTGAATCTTCAGATCGTAATCCGCTATGAATTCCATCCACCGTCTTTGTCGTAGGTTTAGATCCGGCTGCGTGAACAGATACTTCAAACTTTGGTGATCCGTAAAGACTTGCACCGTTCCTCCATACAAATATGACCTCCATATCTTAAGAGCAAACACCACTGCCGCCAACTCCAAATCATGCGTCGGATAATTCTCCTCATGCTTCCGAAGCTGCCTTGATGCATATGCTATAACCTTACCATTCTGCATTAGTACACAACCAAGCCCTACCCGGGATGCATCGGTGTAGATGGAGTATGGTTGGTTTGGTTCAGGTAATACTAATATGGGTGCAGTCGTCAAGGCTTCCTTTAACTGCTCGAACGCCTTGGCGGTTTCCGTAGTCCACTGGAACTGAACTCCCTTGCCAGTCAGCCTGGTTAGAGGTTTGGCTTTGGAGGAGAAATTTTTGACAAATTTCCTGTAATACCCAGCTAAGCCCAAGAAACTTCTGATTTCCGAGGCATTAGTTGGTTGTGGCCATTCTTTAATCACCGCGATCTTCTCCGGGTCTACAGATACTCCATGTTCCGATACGCGATGACCTAAGAATCCTATTTCTTTCCTCCAGAACTTACACTTGCTGAACTTGGCAAACAATCGTTGTTCCCGTAGTCGTCCCAACACTAATCGTAGATGCTGCTCGTGTTCTTCCGCGTTCTTGGAATAGATAAGTATGTCATCAATGAAAATGATGACAAAGTTATCTAGATACTCTCGGAAGACCTCATTCATGAGTCGCATGAATGCAGCTGGGGCGTTTGTCAATCCAAACGGCATCACCACGAATTCATATTGCCCATACCGTGTGCGGAAAGCTGTTTTCGGAATGTCTGCTTCTGAGATAGGTATCTGGTGGTATCCTGAGGCTAGATCGATCTTTGAAAATACCTTGGCTCCTTGAAGTTGGTCTAATAATTCATCAATCCTTGGCAGAGGGTACTTGTCCTTAATGGTTATGTTGTTGATTCCCCGATAATCAATACATAACCTCATACTCCCATCCTTCTTCTTGACAAACAAGACTGGTGCGCCCCATGACGATGAACTTGGTCTGATAAATCCTTTTTCTATCAAATCTTCCAGTTGCTTCTTCAATTCGGCCATCTCTGCTGGTGCCATCCGGTACGGTGCTTTAGCAATGGGAGTCGCTCCGGGTTCTAGCGTGATCATAAACGGATTGGGCCGTGGTGGCGGCACACCTTCTAATGATTTGAAAACATCCTCGAACTCCCTGACCACTGGGATGTCCGATAACTCTGGTTCCTGGGTCACTCCCTCGTCGCTTACCATCAAGGTTACGAGATACGCTTCTCCTTCTTGTAATTCTTGTTCCATTCGCAAGGCCGACAAGAACATTGCCTTGGCACTAGGCTCAAATCCCCGAAACTGAATTCTCACACCTCCTTCCCTTCTGAGATGCATTTTTCCTTTACCGCAATCTAACTGAGCCTGGTAACGCGACAACCAGTCCATCCCCAAAATTACCTCGTGTCGATCCAATGCTGTCACCAGTAGGTCTGCTGGGAATTCCACTTCGTCGATCTTAACGGGGACATCTAAGATCTTATTTTCAGCTTTCAAGGTTTGGGTTCCTGGGGTCCTAATAGGGACATCTATTCCTACTATGGTAAAGGTTCCCTCAAAGGTCCGCACTACCTCAGGCGAGACAAAACTATGAGTAGCGCCTGAGTCGAACAGAACAAAGGCCAAGCTACCACCTACTCGCAGGGTTCCTATTCAATCATAACTCATTCATTCATCTACTCATGCAACATCAATCCATTAACAATTAAACAATTTTTAGGCTTATGGCAAAGGTGGTTCGATTGACCGTGCAACAATCAAACAAGAACATGCACAACCAATCTTTAACTCTGCCATGTCATCCTGGTCTAAGCCCAAGTTAAAATTGACCAACCGTGCAACAATCAAACAAGAACATGCACGATCGATCTCTCAAAACTCGAGCCCGACCCGAGTGCCATTAGCATGAGCTCAACCACCCAAACCCTAAACCTAAACACACATTCAAGAGATCAACTACCCAGAATTTAGCCCAACGTACCTGCTATCAGGGGAGAGGGTCGTGAAGGGCCAGCCTGGTTCGTATCAATCGCGTACACCCTTCCTGCTTGTTGTTGTTGTTGAGCCGGTGGTGGTCCGATAGCCAAACGCTTTGGCCCTGCTTGGATTGCTGGTGGTGGTGGTCTCCGGAAGTTCTGTCTTTTAGGACACTGTGCAGAGTAATGTCCTATCTCCCCACAACTCCAACACGTAGTGTTTTGTGGTCTCATGGTCGGAATCCCACAAGTACTCGAGGTATGACCACTCCGCCCGCATCGATAGCAAGTTGGGACTGGTCTAGTATTACCAGTGGTAGGTCGGTCGTAGCGCCCTCTTCGTCCTTGTTCTACTCTCCTCGGTCTTTCCTGCCTCTGAGCGATGCTTTCATAATATCTCCGTTCACCCATCAAAGCTTCCTCCATATTAACGGCCATCTCGATTAGGGTTGATAGATCCGGACACGTTACGGTCCTAAGTCTGCAGAATAGATCGGGACGCAGTCCATGGAGAAATTTCCGCATTGTAGCTTCTTCGTCGTGAGTCCCGTATCTGGCAAAACGTCGAAGCCTAGTGAACTCTGCCTCGTAGTCACGAACTTTTCTCTCGCCCTGAGTCAGCTGTGCGTATTGGGTTTCTAGACGGTCCCGTGCCTCCGCGGGAAAGTATTTCTTCAAAAACTCGGTGCGAAATTGAACCCATGCTTCATCTGGCGCTTGGAAATATTCAAGTCGTCGTTCTCGGGTCTCCCACCAGTTGGCCGCGTCTTGGTCTAGGTAGTAAACGGCCACATCCTTCTTGAATGTTTCTGGGCATCTTGTGGCGCTAAAGTTACTTTCTAGGCGCCTCAACCACGAATCCGCCTTAAATGGATCTGTTCCTCCATTGTACTTTTCCGTTCCCAGGTTCCGCATGGCAGTAACAATTTCCAAGTAACTTGGGGTATTTGATAGAGGTTGTCGTAATCGCTCCAATCCTTCTATCAAACGGTTACACAGCTGTTCCATCATATGGGGTTGATTACCACGTTCCTGGTTTCTAGACTCTGCGCTGCTCTCTCTCAGTTCAAGTGAGTCTGCTTCCGGCCCTTGCCCATTCTGTGCATCAAACTCTTCTTCACCAGGTATATGTCCCACTGACTCTTCAGCTTCAGACCCTTGATACGAACCACGGTTACCCCTCAGATCCCTACTCGGTGGCATCTGCAAAACAGTACACTTGTTACGAACTCGTTCTGGATAGGCGGACAGCCAGTTTCCTAAACCCCTTCCTAAAAACCTTTTCTTTAGAAAAACCGTTAAGTCCCTATAAATCGTAACACGCTCTGATACCACCTTGTAACGCCCCCGATCCTACTAGACCGAAGGTGTTACGATAGGCCCGAATCCTGTCCGACCGTTCTTCCGAATATAGTCCGGAAGCCCGAACAGACACGATCCGAACCCCGATTAAATCAACTCCATCTCATTCAAGGTTCCGTGACCAAGAACGGACATCCTTGTTGAGGTTAGCCCGGCCGGGACTTAGGTATTCAGAACTTAAAAATTAACTAAGACTTTAATAAGATATACGGAAAACCTCCATTTTATATATTAAACATACTTCCATAGGTTCTTACAAAACCCGATTACAGTACTTAGCGAAAGCGTCATACTTCCTATGAAATTTACACAAGTCCAAAAGAAACATACTTTCTACTAAGGGGTCTTCAAATCTACACTGGACTGTTCCGCCCTCCTTCCACAACCTTGCCTTTATCTGCAAGAACGAGTTCGGTCAGCTAGTGCTGAGTGAGCTGGTTGAAAAATACTATCTAACCCATCCCGCAATAATGCAAGTGAACTCAAACAAGATCAATCACGTTTAAGACCAATGTACTTATAACTCAACAGACGGCTTAACCAATCTTGACTCTAAACTACCCATGCGCGCTGTGACCTTAGCCTATTCCTTCCCGTCCCGGTCAGGTCCTTAGCCACACATGCTACAAGGCACCTACGAAGATGGACGGTACTCACTGCCCCGGTCAGGTCCTTAGTCGCTACATGCTATAAGGCACCTACGAAGATGGGCTTTAGCCTGGCAAGTCGCTCACAGGATGGTGGCAAGCCATCCCTCGCATGCACACGGAATAGCTAAGTCACAATCCCCACAACTCAAAACCCATAACCCAAGTCACATACGAGTCACCGTTTCTCGCATGGACAACAACACCACGACTAACAAGACATGTCATATTCGAGTCACCTCTTCTCGAATAGACCAACACAACATAACCACAAACGACTTCCTAAACCAAACACCACTTCGTATCGCCCTCGGTCCAGTCTAGGTCTATTATTTGACCAACTGCACAACAATCAAACAAGAACATGTACAGCCAATCAAATAAGACCTAAACCAACCTAAGGTTCTACTAATGGCATCCTTGGACCTAGCGCAACAGCTTAATCATAATTTATCATGCATGCAACTGATCATGAAACATAACCGCAAAATCCAACTGTAATTCAACATGCATGCAATCTACTAAATCACAACACAACATTAAAATAGAAATTATTAATGCACAGCAAGGCATCATGCAAACAATCCCAAACGTCCTAACCGAACTCGGATCAACTGTCTTGCTTTAAAAGAAAATAAAAGACCAACTCACAAAACACGGATGAACAGCCTAAACACTCGGACAGGCCTGAGAACACTCGCGGATGGCCTCCTCTCTTCACGGTTGCACAGCCTCTCACCAGGCGCCTATTTCTCTCTCTAACTCTCTTAGTATACAGCTTTCAAACTCCAGATTTCTAAACATGGATTAAGGTATCAAGGGGGGTATTTATAAGGTGGAAATGCATGGGTTTAACTTGACACCTGTCCCACTTAATCTCTTAATTTCACTAAATCATGACACCTGCCCCACTAATTAACTTAAATCCACTAAACCCAGACAGCTGTCCCACTAAACAAATTAACAGCCTTAAATCACCACACCTGTCCCACTAATTCTCTTAATACCCTTAAATCTTCACACCTGTCCCACTTAAACCAAAATTTTTCTTACTTAAAAAAAAATTAAAAAGATTAAGTGGACTAAGTGGAAATCCCCATCATCATGCCATGCCACATCATTGCCACATCATTTCTAACCTGAATTTCCTGCGGATGAACGACCACACGTCCTAACACAACTGCCCGTTCTCGACCGCGGCTGTTCCGTACGGTCGTCCTACGGAACGGGGCATTACAGCGGCTGAGAAGTGTTGAGCTAAGTTTGTGGTACCAAGCCCTTGGAGACTGCTTTAGACCATAGATTGCCTTTCTAAGTCTTAGAACTTTGCCTGGTGTAACCGTATCTTCAAAGACTGGAGGTGGTGTCATGTAAACTTCCTCTTCTAGTTCTCCTTGAAGGAATGCGTTTTTGACATCCATCTGCCATAATTCCCATTCCAGATTTGTAGCTAGGGAAAGTAAGACTCTCACTGTGTGAAGCTTGGCCACTGGTGCAAAGGTGTCACAGTAATCTTCTCCATAGGTTTGGGTGAACCCTTTAGCCACTAGCCTGGCTTTGTATCTCTCAATTTCTCCATTACTCCTGTACTTAATGGTAAAGACCCATCTTGAACCTACTGCTTTCTTCCCCTTTGGTAACTCGGCTTCATCCCATGTATGGTTCCTCTGCATGGCTCCATGTTCCTCTCCCACTGCATCTCTCCACACCTTGTGTTCTTTAGCTTCAGCATACGTCTTAGGTACCTCATGATGATCAAGTGTTCCAATGAAGGCCAGGTGATCATCTGGATAGCTAGCTAGAGAGCAAACGGCTTGAGTAGGGTGAGCAACAGCCTGGCTGTTGAAATAGACTCTAGTGTTTATCCAGTTGGATGGATCCTTCCTCACTCTCTGGCTTCTTCTCAAAGGTACCACCTCTGCTTCTGTGGTGCGGTCATTGGGATGAGCATTAGTGGAGGTGTTGTCCTCGTCTTGAGTATTGGATACTTTTTGAGCCGAGTCAATCTGAGCTTCTTCCTCGTCCTTATGAACCGAGACTTGATCATGATCATGGTCAGCATGTGAATTCTCCCCCTCAGGAGCAATTCCAGAGGCTTCTGAGGATGATCCGTGACTAGTGGAGCTCGGCAAAGAAGATATACCAAGTGTTTCTAGTAGACTCCTCAGATTGGCTGCTCGGTCCGACTGAGAAGTAGAAAGCTCCTTTAGACTATCCCAGTCTTTTTCAGTGTAGTATCCCTTGCTTTCCAAGAATTTAACATCCCTTGACACCAACACCTTTCCAGTCTCTGGAACAAAACACTTATACCCCTTTTGCGTGATAGAATAGCCAAGAAACATACTCTTCATGCTCTTGGCATCTAGTTTGTTACGGTTTTCTCCTGGAACCAAAACATAACACACACATCCAAAGACTCTTAGGTGGTTAATAGAAGGCTTGGAATTGTTAAGTACCTCAAAGGGTGATATGTCTTGGAAGATTCTGGTTGGTAATCGGTTGATCAGAAAACAAGCCGCAACCACAGCATCTCCCCAGAACCTTTTGGGTACATGATACAAGTCCGGATGTCAGATGAAGTTCTGGATCAAGGTTGTGTTTGTGATCTCCAGAGAGAAACTCTTCCAGAGATTGCACAGCAAGGGTGGATGCGATTTGGACCACACAGGAGGTGGAGAACCTGTGATACACCAATATTCTTCAACCTGAAAATCCAATCAAGTTAGAAGAAGCTAAATTCGTTAGCAATAGGTAGGCTATGGCTGACGGCTAATTGTTCAGAGAATTAGGGTTGCTGTAGTTTTTTTTGTAAAAAGTTTGTCTAATTTTATTAACTCAAAGGCTTTAAATAGCCTAAGTACAGAAAAATAAAAACCCTATCCTAAAAGTTAGACATCCCACGATTTTTACCACAATTTTGGTAAATAATCTGGTCCAACTAATTAAATAAAATCCTATCCTAAAAATATATAAACCAAGATTTTTATCACTTCATTTGGTAAATAATCTGGTGTAATTAAATAAACTTAGTCTAAAAACAAATAAATAATATAAATAAATAACGAATTTTATTACTGAAGTAGACAAAGAAGTCTTCTACTTCAAACACACTAAGGGTGTTGCCTCATTAAAACCTTCTTCGGAAAACCCAGTGGGACAAAACCGAAGATAGGAAAAAGAGTACAATTCCTTGGCATGATTTTATGTGTCTTTACTCTTGGTGATAGTAACGACACCGGAGGAAGAAGTCTGAAGCTGGAGAAATTCACTCGAGAAGTGTGAGAGTGAATCTTCTCTTTTAGTGAACAAAACGGATGGGACTGGTCTCAGATCAGCTGGTTCTTGCTCGAGCACAAACTCCACAAAATGGTTGAACTTGTAGCTGATTGCTCTTGCCCTCTGTCGAGTGATTGGTCCACTTGGCACCTGAGGTATAATCTCTGCGTCAGCTGGCTCGCTTGAAGTCCTCGAAGCTCCAATGTCCTCATTATTCCCTCCCTCTTCAGAAGGTTTAGTCCTCAAAACTGGATCATTTCCTGCATCAAAAAATTCTAAGTCAGAAACATTGAATGTAGACGATACATTAAACTCACCTAGCAGCTCCAGCTGATATGCATTGTCGTTGATCTTTTTCAGGATTCTGAATGGTCCGTCTCCTCTCGGGGCAAGCTTGTCTTTTCTTTTCTGGGGGAACCGCTCTGTCCGCATGTGCAACCAGACCCAATCTCCTTCCTTGAAGCTCACTGCTTTGCGGCCCTTATTAGCTTGTCGAGCATAGGCTTCTGTCCTCTTTTCGATATTCTCCTTAGCCTTCTGATGAAGCTTCTTTACAAATTTAGCTTTGGTTTCTCCTTCTAAGTTCACAATCTCGGCTGGAGACAACGAAGTGAGATCCAGTGGTGACTGTGGATTAAATCCATAGACTATCTCAAATGGAGACATCTTAGTCGCTGAATGAATAGCTCGGTTGTAGGCGAACTCCACAAACGGAATACACTCTAACCAGCTCTTTAGGTTTCGGCCAATAGTAGCTCTGAGTAGAGTCGATAGTGTCCTATTAACCACCTCTGTCTGCCCATCTGTCTGCGGATGGCAAGTCGTCGAGAAAACTAGTTTGGTTCCTAGTTTCCTCCATAAGAATCTCCAGAAGTGACTCAGGAACTTCGTGTCTCGATCTGCACTATGGTTCTCGGGATACCATGAAGCCGCACCACTTCCTTAAAGAATAAGTTGGCGGTTTGGCTTGCGTCATTCGTCTTGGCACAAGGTATGAAATGCGCCATCTTTGAGAACCTGTCTACTACGACAAAGATGGAATCTTTGTGGTTTTGCTTAGGCAAGCCTAGCACAAAGTTCATAGAAATATCAGTCCAAGGCGTAGTAGGAATAGGAAGAGGCATATACAAACCGTGAGGATGGATTTTCGACTTGGCTCGTTTGCAGACTAAACAACGAGCACAATGAGCCTCTACATCTCGCCTCTGATGCGGCCAATAGAAGTGTTCCTTAAGCATGCTCAACGTCTTATCCACTCCGAAATGACCCATCAGTCCCCCTCCATGCGCCTCCCTCAATACTAAATCTCTTATGGAACCCCTTGGAATGCACAATCTCCTTTCCTTAAATAAGAATCCATCGAATAAGTAGTATTTGTTGTAGGCGCCCTTCCCATGTTCCTTGAATATCTCTTTGGGATCGTCATCAGTCGAATATAACTCCTTTATCAGCTCGAATCCTAGCACCTTTGATTCCATGATCGAGATTAAGTTGTATCTCCTCGAAAGTGCATCAGCTACGACGTTCTCTTTTCCCTTCTTCTACTTGATAACGTAAGGGAACGTCTCGATGAACTCCAACCACCTAGCATGGCGCCGTTTTAGCTTTGTCTGGCCCTTTAGATGCTGAAGCGTCTGATGATCGGTGTGAATGACTCACTCTCGGACAAGTAGATAGTGCTGCCACGTCTCCATTGCTCTCACTAAGGCATACAACTCCTTGTCGTAAGTCGGATAATTTAATGAAGCTCCGCTCAATTTCTCACTGAAGTATGCAACCGGATTTCCTCCTTGAGTCAGAACCGCGCCTATTCCGATGCCAGATGCATCGCATTCAACTTCGAACGTCTTGCTGAAGTCCGGAAGTGCTAGAACTGGGGCGTGGGTTAATCGGTCTTTGAGGAGTTGGAATGCTCGATCTTGCTCCTCTCCCCACTTGAATTCTTGGTTCTTTTTGATAACCGAAGTCAATGGAGCCGCAATAGTGCTAAAATCTCTGACGAATCGTCGATAGATACTTGCTAAGCCGTGGAAACTGCGCACAAGGCTTATACTAGTCGGCGTGGGCCACTCTTGTATAGCCTTGATCTTTTCCTCGTCAACCTGTAATCCCTGCGAACTCACAACAAAGCCTAGGAAAACGACTCGGTTAGTGCAGAATGTGCACTTCTTGAGGTTAGCATACAGCTTCTCTTTCTGAAGTGTGCGTATAACCGTCTCAAGATGTGTCACATGGTCAGTATAAGATGAGCTATAAATAAGTATGTCATCAAAATAAACAACAACAAACTTACTGATGTATGGTCTAAGAACATGGTTCATTAGACGCATAAATGTGCTGGGTGCGTTTGAGAGTCTGAATGGCATGACCAGCCATTCGTATAACCCTTGCTTAGTCTTGAATGCGGTTTTCCATTCGTCTCCCTCCCGCATTCGTACTTGATGGTAACCGCTTTTAAGATCAAGTTTTGAGAAGATAGTGGCACCGCTGAGCTCGTCTAATATATCATCCAATCTTGGGATCGGATGTCGGTACTTGATAGTAATATTGTTGATAGCTCGACAATCTACGCACATCCTCCAGCTGCCGTCTTTCTTAGGCACAAGAAGAACCGGAACGGCACAAGGGCTGAGACTCTCCCTCACGTATCCTTGGGCCATTAAATCTCGGATTTGACGTTCTAGTTCTTTGGCTTCCTCCAGGTTAACTCGATACGCGGCTCGGTTAGGTAGTTGTGCTCCCGGAATGAAGTCGATGTTGTGCTCTATCCCCCTCACTGGTGGCAGTCCAGGTGGTAACTCCTCGGGGAACACATCCGCAAATTCTTCTAGCAAGGCGTTGACTTCCGACGGTAACTTAATTTCTGTTTTATCTGCACTCAGAAGTTCTTTAAACATTAGCAGAATAACGTGTGATTCTTTCTTACTGATTGCCCTTCGGATGTCGCAGGAGTTAATCAGAAAGTTCTCCTTGCGTTTAATTCCCTCCGTAGTCATTTTTGCTTGCATTTCCCTTACTTGCTGAGGCGTCAATGGAGCTAAGTTGTACCTGCGGTTATCATGCTCAAAGGAATACAAGTTAGTCCGTCCATTATGTGTGGTTTCCTTGTCAAACTGCCATGGACGTCCCAATAAGAGATGGCCAGCTTGCATCGGAACCACATCACATATCACTTGATCTCGGTATCGCCCCACGCTAAATGGGACCTTGACTTGATCGGATATGTGAAGCTTGGCTTTATCATTGAGCCATCTCAACTTATAAGGATGAGGATGTTTGGTTCTCTCCAAGCCGAGCTTTTCTACCATATAAGAGCTAGCGACATTAGTACATGAACCACCGTCGATAATAAGAGAACATACCTTACCCTGAATGGTGCATCGAGTATGGAAGATGTTTTCTCTCTGTGCAACCTCTTCAGGACTTACCATCGAGTTAAGAACTCGTCTAATCATCAGGAACTCTCCCGAATCCGGGTACTCAACGTCCTCTTGGTCTCCATGCTGGTGTGATTCGCCCTCTTCTTCATCCTCCGATTCATACTCTCCAGCTTGAGTAAGAATCATGGTTCGTTGGTTAGGACACTCTCTCGCCATGTGTCCTCTTCCGTTGCATTTAAAGCAAAGGATGTCTCGACTCCGTTTTACCGGAGCTGTTGTAGTTGACGTCGGCTGAGAAGTACTAGGACCAGATCTAGGGGCTTTTGTGAAATCACTCATTTTGGCCTTAAACCGATTGTCTGCTGGCGACTGAGTACTACTCCTCTCTGTTGGTTTGAAAATCGGATTCCAAGTAGTTTTTGGTCGAGAAATACTCGCTGATTTGCGCTTGTTCTGTTGCTCGATCTGAATAGCTAAATGAAGCAACTCTCCGAGATCATGATAAGTATGTCTCTCCACTTTTCGAGAAATCCGCTCTTGCAATCCGTCAACAAATTGTGCCATTAAGCTCTCCAGCGAATCCTCGATCTCCAAACGGTTCCGCAGATGCTCGAACTCCTCGTAATATTCCTCTACACTTTTATTTCCTTGAGTCAAACGTCGGAAACGTTTTTGCATGTCTCGATGAAAGTGTGGTGGAACATATCGTCTTCTCATAATATACTTGAGCTCCTCCCAAGTTATTATGTTTCCGTACCGATTTCTCCTTCTTTCGGTACATTCTCGGTCCCACCATGTAAGAGCATGGTCGGTGAACTGAGCCGTTGCTAAGGCGACTCTCCTCGGATCAGCATATCTATAATATTCGAAGATATGCTCCATCCGTCTTTCCCAATCCAGATAAGCTTCGGGATCCACCCTTCCGGCAAAGGTCGGTGTAGAAAGCTTAACATCAGGAGCTTGCGGGGGTGGTGGTGGCGGCGGTGGAGGTTGAAACTCCGGTGGTGGTGGTTAATATGGTGGTGGTGGCGGCGGTGTATGAGCATAAAATGGCGGTGGTGGGGCTTGATGTTCTCCGTAGCCGCGAGCTGCTCCTTGACGAGCTGATTCCGGGATCTCGGCTCTCGTCGCCACTAGGAGCTCGCCTAGTCGGTCTATGCCCGCAGCCATAGCATGGATTTGACCACTTAGATTTGTTAACATGTGCAACATGGCACTGTTGACGTCAGCAGAGTCCGACTTGTCGGACATTCCGTCTCTCTCGAAGAGAACCAGAATAAAAAGAACTTAAAAACTACTTATGCAATTTTTTTGTTTTAAGGAATAATTATGCAAATAATTTTGACCTAGGGACCTAGTATGCAAATAAGTTTAACCTAAGGACCTAGTATGCAAATAAACTTAATCTAAGGATTTAATATGTAAATAAATTTAATTTAAGGACCTAGTATGCAAATAAACTTAATCTAAGGACTTAATATGCAAATAAATTTAATTTAAGGACCTAGTATGCAAATAAACTTATTCTAAGGACTTAATATGCAAATAAATTTAACCTAAGGACCTAGGGTGCAAATAAACTTAATCTAGGGACTTAATATGCAAATAGATTTAACCTAAGTTTAATGTAAATAAAAAAAAAAAAAACTATGTGATAAATTAATGTTAATAAAACTATATGCTAAATTTATGCAAATAAAAATTATATGCTAAATTTATGCAAATAAAATTTATTCTTAAAAAAAAAACTATATGATAAAATTATCCTAAATTTCTAATTGCATGAAATTTTAAAGCCCAAAAAAATAGCATATCTAATCTAACCTAGAAAATAGCTAATCTAATCTAAATTTAACAAACTAATAATTTAAATTCAATTTTTTTTTTTTTTTTTTTTTTTTTTTAATCTCACGAGTGGATTAACTTTGATGAATGACAAATCAATTAACCTAATGATCTAGACAGAAAAAAAAGAATGCAATTAATTTAGTAACTTAAACAACTTTAAGTGTAGATCGTGAGAAAAAAAAAATTAAAAAATAATAATGTATGCAACTAATACCTTACACGATGATAAGCTAATGGCCAAGCTAAACTTAAACTAATAATTGATCGCGAGTTAAAAGACCAAAACTAATGCAGGCTAATGGATTCTAGACACAAAACAAACAAATCATGAGACAATGAAACATAAAAAAAAAAAAACTAATGAACCCTAAGTACAAACTATTCGCGAATGCAAATAAGAAGGGAAGAACCTTACCTCTCCTTACCTTGTGCAGATCGCGTGATTAGTGAATGATGGATGCAAATGATAGAGACTCGATTGTGACTTGAACCTGAAACACTTGACAAACAAATCAAAAATAACAAAAAAGAAAACAAGGGATATGTTTATACACTACCCTGCGTCAGGAGCTTCAGCTCTGATACCAAAAGATGATACAAGTCCGGATGTCAGATGAAGTTCTGGATCAAGGTTGTGTTTGTGATCTCCAGAGAGAAACTCTTCCAGAGATTGCACAGCAAGGGTGGATGCGATTTGGACCACACAGGAGGTGGAGAACCTGTGATACACCAATATTCTTCAACCTGAAAATCCAATCAAGTTAGAAGAAGCTAAATTCGTTAGCAATAGGTAGGCTATGGCTGACGGCTAATTGTTCAGAGAATTAGGGTTGCTGTAGTTTTTTTTGTAAAAAGTTTGTCTAATTTTATTAACTCAAAGGCTTTAAATAGCCTAAGTACAGAAAAATAAAAACCCTATCCTAAAAGTTAGACATCCCACGATTTTTACCACAATTTTGGTAAATAATCTGGTCCAACTAATTAAATAAAATCCTATCCTAAAAATATATAAACCAAGATTTTTACCACTTCATTTGGTAAATAATCTGGTGTAATTAAATAAACTTAGTCTAAAAACAAATAAATAATATAAATAAATAACGATTTTTATTACTGAAGTAGACAAAGAAGTCTTCTACTTCAGACACACTAAGGGTGTTGCCTCATTAAAGCCTTCTTCGGAAAACCCAGTGGGACAAAACCGAAGATAGGAAAAAGAGTACAATTCCTTGGCATGATTTTATGTGTCTTTACTCTTGGTGATAGTAAAGACACCGGAGGAAGAAGTCTGAAGCTGGAGAAGTTCACTCGAGAAGTGTGAGAGTGAATCTTCTCTTTTAGTGAACAAAACGGATGGGACTGGTCTCAGATCAGCTGGTTCTTGCTTGAGCACAAACTCCACAAAATGGTTGAACTTGTAGCTGATTGCTCTTGCCCTCTGTCGAGTGATTGGTCCACTTGGCACCTGAGGTATAATCTCTGCGTCAGCTGGCTCGCTTGAAGTCCTCGAAGCTCCAATGTCCTCATCAGTACATTGGTATGGAACATCATGGACCTGGTCACTTCCATAAGATGTCTGTTCTTTCTCTCAGCCACACCATTTTGTTGTGGTGTATATGGGCAGCTTGTCTGGTGAAGAATTCCATGTTTGGATAAGAGGAATTTGAAGGCTTGACTTGTGTATTCACCACCATTATCTGATCTTAAGATTTTAACTTTAGCATTATAATGGTTAGTGATATAATTATAAAAGTTGGTAAAAGCTTCAAGAACTCTATCTTTAGATGGAATTAAGGTTAACCAAGTGTACTTAGACTTCTCATCTATAAATGTGACAAAGTATTTGTGATTTTCTCTTGAAATGCAAGGTGATGTCCATACATCAGAGTGAATCAAATCAAAACACTTCTCATAAATTGTAGTAGACTTAGGAAAGACAGACTTACAGTGTTTGCCTAATATACAGGCTTCACACTCATTGTTTTGAAACTTAACATCAGGCAATAATAGATTCATAGCACGAAAATGTGGATGTCCTAATCTAGCATGCCAAATTGCATTATTTGCAGTAGCCAAAAGAGAACTAAAAGCGCTTAAAAGAGATGATGGAGACTTTGTATCTTCCAACACATAAAGTCCATCCTTAGTTGTTCCTTGTCCAAGTACTTCTCTTGTCTTAATATCCTGAAACCAAACTTCATTAGGACTGAAAATTGCATGACAATTAAGGTCAGAAGTAGCTTTTCTAACAGATAACAAGTTTGAGGTAAAGGATGGTAGGTAAAAGGCCTTAGAACTCTTATCAAACATTTTTAAATCTCCTATCCCTTTGATTGGAACCTTTTCACCATTAGCTATAGTAACATTCCCTAATGCAGGTTCTAAGTTCTCTATTAATTGTATATCACTAATCATATGGTGTGAAGCACCTGAATCAACAATCAAGGGTTTCTGAATTTTAGATGCATGATAAGAGTTACCAGATTCTTTTAAGGCTTTGATGAGGGCCTCCAGGTCTAACTTCTTCACAAATTCAGAGGAGGCTGCTATGGATGATCCTTCCCCATGCGGCCATATGCGCTTAGGAGGGTCTGCGTGGTACGAGACTAGGGAACTCCCTTCAGACGAGTAGTTGGCTCTCGGCTCCTTCCACCGATTGTTCTTGAGGTGGGGATGCAAGATCCAGCATTTCTCCTTGAGATGTCCTCTCTTCTTGCAATGATCACACACCAACATCTTCCTGTCTTCATACTTGAAGTTGCTCTTGTTTGCCGTGGCTAGTTCTCCTTTGTTGGCTGTGACCAACTCGCCCTTCCTTCCAAAGAGCCCCAAAGACCCTTGTTCCTTTTGGACTTGTGAACACACCTCATCCAAGGTTGGTAGCTTGTCAGCTCTCAGCAAATGCTTGATAAGATCGTTAAAGGTTGGGTTCAAAGTCAGCAACAGGGCGAACACCTTGTCTTGTTCTCGGCTTTCATTCAGGACCATGGGGTCCACAGAGCTTGGCCTCAGCATTTCCAGCTCTGCCCATAGGGCTCTAAACTTTCCAAAATGTTTGGTGAAGTCCATATCTTCTTGGCTCAGGTCATTAATAGCTTTCTTGACTTCAAACACCCGGCTGAGATTGGAGATGTTTCCAAACACATTCTGTAGTGTTTCCCACAGCTCCTTGGCCATTTCACAATAGGAGTAAGCTTCAAGGATAGAAGCTTCAAGTGAGTTTTGAAGGATGGCTAAGACAGTCTGGTCTTCTTGAAACCACTTGTTTCTTTCAGCCATCACCATCTCTTCTTCATCTTCATCAACCGCCTTCATTGGGGCCGCTTCTTCAAGAACATGATTCCACAACCCACGGCTGCACAGGGCGGTCTTAGTGGTTCTTGACCATAGCAAGTAGTTCCCACCTTTCAGGATGACTGGAACAATCAATGGCTTTGAGTTTTCCATGGCTGAGAATGTTTGGACCGTTGGACAAACTCTTTACCCAATGGATAATAACAACTCGTTTGTGTAAAGCGAATAAGAAAGGATGGATTAGAAAGATTAGATGCAATGGATGTTTATTCCATGCTCTGATACCATGAAAGAATGTATGTGTTTGCAGAATTAAGTGTTTGCAAGAGAAGAATGAGAGTTTGGACAGAGTTTTAATGGCGAGTATGAGAGAGTGGAAGAAGGAAGAGTTTATTTCCTTTTCTTAAATCAAATACAATGTTGGACACTTGATACTTATAGCCAGACATACAGGACTCTCGACTTGTGCATGAAAGTGACACAAATAATAAACAAAGGGAATACTTGCTGGATCCAAGAAATGAAAGTGACAGCTCCTAACGGGTGGGAGCTTCTCTCCACATGTGATCTCGCTTGGTGAGTGTGTCCAACGGCTCCAAACTCCTTCTAGAAGGTCATTTCAGCTGTTGGGCTTCCTCTTATTCATTTTGGCCACTTCATTCCTTGACTTGTCTAACTTCTGTATTCGTTGGGCCGTCCATATACCGCACCATCTTCGCTGGGCCGTCCATGTACCGCACCTCACATGTCCACATTGTCCATTGTATTAGTGAACTCTATCCACTCCCTTATTCAGATCAATAGTGTATGAGTCTATTCTTCCAAGATTGGGACTAACAAGTATTGCTGAGTAATCCTCTCAACTTTAGAAGTCATACTCTTTTTCCCTCAAAGTTGTTTTTGTCCCAATTGGGTTTTACACTTTGAGGTTTTTAATGAGGTGATTTCCTAGAGTTTGTCCAAGCTTAACCATTCATCATAGTTAAGCTTGAGGGGGAGTGTTAGATCATAAAAGGATTATGAGGAGGATCATTATGGGCGACTATGAGAGTGTTTGGTATCCATGTTTAGATAAGTATTTAGATTAACCCTGTATCCAAACACACCTAGGAAGCTTAGTATAAATACTCTTCTAATCATTCTTGTAACGGTGAATACTCCTTAATAAAATTTTTGATTCTACATTCTTCAATCTCTTTCTTCTTTACATGCGATTCCTTTTCTTCCTATTCTCTCTCAATTCTAACTCTTCAACCCTAAATCATTCTTAAATCCTCAAGTTTACACTGGGAATGACAAGGTAGGAATTTCTGCTACAAAAGAATATCTTAAAGCTATGTTTGACATTAAAGATCTTGGTGAACTCAAATATTTCTTGGGTATTGAAGTCTGCAGGTTTAAAGATGGGTTGTTTATATCTCAGAGGAAATACATTGTAGACTTACTAACTAATGCAGGAATGATGGATTCAAAAGCAGCAAGAACACCCTTAGAAGATGGTTACAAGACTAAAACTGAGGGGGAGCAAGATGAAGATACATTTGAGGATCCGAAGCTGTACAGAAAACTTGTTGGTAAGCTCATATATTTGACAATTACAAGACCTGACTTGTGCTTTGCTGTGAATCAGATAAGTCAGTATATGAAAGCCCCTGGGAAGAATCATTGGATGATGATACAACGCATTCTGAGATACTTGAAAGGGACTTACACTCAGGGAATATGGATGGGAAAGAATGGAAACGCTGAAGTAGTTGGCTATTGTGATGCTGATTGGGCTGGGGATAGGAAAGACAGAAGATCAACTATTGGTTATTGCACCTTCATAGGTGGTAATCTTGTCACTTGGAAGACCAAGAAGCAGAAAGTAGTATCCTGTTCAAGTGCTGAAGCTGAATATAGGGCTATGAGGAAGTTAACTACCGAGCGTATATGGCTAAAGGCTCTTCTCAAAGACTTCAACATTGAAAGCAGCACACCTATCACAATGCATTGTGATAATCAGGCAGCCATTCATATTGCATCCAATTCTGTCTTCCATGAACGAACCAAGCACATTGAGGTGGACTGCCACAAGGTTAGAGAGGCTGTGGAGAAAGGAATCATACTTCCATGCTATACAAGAAGTTCTGATCAATTGGCTGATATCTTCACCAAGACGGCAAGTTTGAAGGTTTGTGAGTTCATCCATACTAAGCTTGGACTCACAACCCTACCATTCCAGTAACTTCCCTATCATGAAGGATTCATACTCTTTTTCCCTTAGAATGTTTTTCTCCCACTGGGTTTTGCATTCTAAGGTTTTTAATGAGGTGAATCCTCTTGATGTCCAAGTTTTAATCATTCACCAATGATGTAAAACTTGAGGGGGAGTGTTGGAATGAAGAAGCAATTCACCAAGGAAAAGAGTGTTAACGGCTAGTAATGAATCTTCTAGAAGGATTGGTGACTCACCTCTGCCAGCACAAAAGGGGAAAGAGGCGCCAGCACTAAAGAGGAAGCACACACTCTTACCTAAAGTAGTCGCTTTTAGGTTATCCATTTCTGTATAAAAGGATCATTAAGGTCTCTCTTTGTAATCAAGAAATCCTATTCTAATAATATGTGTTTACCTAATCTCTCGCCTAAACTCTCTCCACTCTTCCTAAACTTCTAAAACTTACAGTCACGGGTGGTGCTAGCCGTTTATGAGGGGTCGCTTTCTCTCCTTGGACAAGCCACCACGTCCCTTTCCTATTTGAATCCTATCATGTGTAGCTCAGCCTATGTAAAGGCCAGTTCCCACATTGTTGTAAATACACTTTTAGCAATAAACTCTTCACTTTATTCTTCCTGTCTTCTTCCTCATTCATCTTGTCGAGCTTCACCATGAAACTCACATAATCTCTCCTCTTACTTCCGCAAAACAAACATGGTATCAGAGCAATCTTGATCCATACTCTCCTTTATACTCCTTCATACTCTTTAACACCCTTCACCTCACACCATTAGCCTCCTCACTCAAGAACACTCAAATTCTGGGCTCATCCGCTATTGACCAGTGGTTAATAGCAAAGTTTCTCCAAAATCTTCCCTAACTCACTTCGAATTCTCTCTAGGTGTGTAACATACATACCGACTCTTCAAATAAACTTTCCTTATCTTACTCACTCTGAGATTGTAACAATCCTCAAACATCCATTTGGTGTTGAGTTGTGAGAAGATAGGACTGGTTATTTCCTGAGATTATCCACCACTCTGTTCAATTCATCTCTCCATCTTCATCTTCCTTCAAACCGTCTCCTTAAAATCCCAGCCATCTCTCTTTAACCGCTGGACAATAGTATACAGTGGTCCATACTCTTGAAATTTGAAATACAGAAAGAACCGCCATGGAAAGCAACAAACAACTTGTCATTCCCATCAGCTTGAAGGGATAGAACTACTTGCTGTGGTCTAGGACAGCAAGGACCGCGTTGTGCAGCCGCGGACTTTGGGGGCATACCCACAAAACTCTTGCCCCAAAGGAAGACTCCACAGAGGAAGAAGAAACGGTTGCTCTAGCTGAAGAAACCAAATGGTTTCAAGAAGATCAAACCGTGCTGGCCATACTCCAAAGCTCTCTTGAAGTTTTCATCCTTGAAGCCTATTCCTATTGTGAAACCGCAAGGGATCTCTGGGAAACTCTCAAGAATGTGTATGGCAATGTGTCTAACTTGACTCGGGTATTTGAAATAAATAGGTCCCTTACCACACTTAGCCATGAAGATGGAGACTTCACTAAACACCTTGGCAAGTACCAAGCACTTTGGGCAGAACTAGAAGCCCTCAGGCCCAACACCATGGACCAAGCGGTCCTACTTGAAAGAAAAGAACAAGACCGTGTGTTTGGTCTTCTGCTCACCTTAAACACCATGTATAATGACCTAATCAAGCACCTCCTCAGGTCAGACAAGCTCCCAAGCTTCGATGAAGTGTGTGCACAGATTCAAAAGGAGCAAGGTTCGCATGGTCTCTTTGGAGGAAGAGGTGAACTCCCTACAGCCAACAAGGTCATGTTCAGAAACGAAGATAAGAAAGCATGGATATGTGACCATTGCAAAAGAAAGGGACACAACAAGGGGCAGTGCTGGATTCTCCATCCCCACCTCAGACCAAGCACACCGAGGCCACCTACCAATCGCTTTCAAGGAGGGTCCAAGGCAAACCTTGGCCAGATAACACCCAATGAACCGGGACAAGCTGGTCCATCAAGAAGATATGAAGATGGGGCTGCTATGACCGCCAGTGTTAAAAACTCCTCTACACCATCACCAAATGATGTAATGAGAAGATCAGACCTGGATGTCATTCTCCAATCAATTGCTTCCCTCAAGGAGTCTGGTATCTCTCTCTACTCTTATAGACCTAGTCAGGCTTTAGTTGTTGACTCAGGAGCTTCACACCACATGATTAGCAATCCTGATTTATTAAGCAATCTAGAACCGGCTCTAGGTAATGTAGAGATAGCTAATGGAACAAAAATACCAGTCAAAGGAATAGACAACCTTAAGCTATTTGATAAAGAATCCAAAGCTCTATTTATGCCTAGCTTTACTTCTAACCTATTATCAGTAAAGAAGGCCACTACTGATCTAAATTGCTATGCCATATTCAGTCCTAACAATGTACACTTTCAGGATATTGAGAGCATGAGACTGCTTGGGAGAGGAGTAGCTAAAGATGATCTATATATCTTGGAAGACACTTCTCTTAGTAGTTCACAACCTGTTTCCTTTAATTCATGTTTTTCGGTTAAGCTTGATGCAATGTGGCATGCTAGGTTAGGTCACCCTCATTTTCGTGCACTAAAGCTTATGCTACCCAATGTTTCTTTTGAGAATTCTAGTTGTGAAGCTTGTATTCTAGGGAAACATTGCAAATACGTTTTTCCTAAATCTACCACCATCTATGAAAAATGCTTTGATCTAATCCACTCAGATGTTTGGACCTCACCTTGCATATCCAGAGATAACAACAAATACTTTGTGACCTTTATAGATGAGAAGTCCAAATACACATGGCTCACTTTACTACCATCTAAGGATTGTGTGTTTGAGGTATTTACAAAATTTCAAAACTATGTCACTAACCATTATCAAGCTAATATTAAAATTCTAAGAACAGATAATGGAGGTGAATACATCAGTCATCAATTTAAGGAACACCTCACCAAACATGGGATTTTGCACCAGACTTCTTGCCCATACATTCCACAGCAGAATAGTGTGGCCGAGAGAAAGAATAGGCATCTCATGGAGGTGGCCCGTTCCATGATGTTCCACACTGGTGTACCTAAACGTTTTTGGGGAGATGCGGTCATGACCGCTTGCTATTTGATCAACCGAATACCCACCAGAATCTTGGATGATCGATCACCATTTCAGTTACTTAACAAAACTCCACCAGTGGTTGATCACCTTAGGGTATTCGGTGTTAGAATTTGCAGAATAATAGTTAGAATAGGTAGGAGAGTTTCTGGGTTTATATTTGATAAGGGAAGAACAAGAGTGAGAATAATAGAGAGAGATTGTGAGACAGAGAGTATGGAAGGAGGATTCTATTTCCTTGATTGATTTATGGTGAGCATACAATGTATTTATAGCCAAAGAATAGAGATAAGACAAAGGCACTTCACCAAATGGTGAAAGTGACAGCTCCTAACAGCTAGAAATTCAAATTGGTTAAGCCAACATGTGACTCTTCCTTCCCTCTCCAAACCCACGCCTAGGAAAGCTTCTAGAAGGTGTCTTGGACATTTTTGGGCTTGTTTGGGCTTACTTAATTCAGGCCTTGTGTTGCACATGTATGGACAGACCCTGGGCTTCACTTCATTATCTCAGCCTAATGCACAGACCTTGAACTTCTGATTTGGGCTTGGGCTTCATTAACTTTTTCAGCTTCAAGCCTAAGGCTTCATTCCAATACTCCCCCTCAAGCTTAGCTATGAGATGAATGGTTAAGCTTGGAACCATGAAGACCCACCTCATTAAAAACCTTAGAATGGAAAACCCATTGGGACAAAACCATACTAAGGGAAAAAGAGTGTGGACTCCATGATTAGGAGAATCATTGGCTGGGAAGGTTGATGAGTCCAAGTCTGGGAGGATGGACTCACATACCTTGAGACTTGCAGCCTTGGTGAAAATGTCTGCGAGTTGATCTGAGCTTCTTGTGTAGCACGGTAAGATTATGCCTTGCTCCACTACTTGTCTGATCTTGTGACAGTCTTGAAAGTTTTAGAAGTTTAGGAAGAATGGAGAGAGTTTAGGCGAGAGATTGAGTGAACACATATTATTAGAATAGGATTTCTTGAATACAAAGAGAGACCTTAATGATCCTTTTATACAGAAATAGATAACCTAGAAGCGACTACTTTAGGTAAGAGTGTGAGCTTCCTCTTTAGTGCTGGCGCCTCTTTCCCCTTTTGTGCTGGCAGAGGTGAGTCACCAATCCTTCTAGAAGATTCATTACTAGCCGTTAACACTCCTTCCCTTGGTGAATTGCTTACTCATTCCAACACTCCCCCTCAAGTTTTACATCATTGGTGAATGATTAAAACTTGGACATCAAGAGGATTCACCTCATTAAAAACCTTAGAATGCAAAACCCAGTGGGAGAAAAACATTCTAAGGGAAAAAGAGTATGAATCCTTCATGATAGGGAAGTTACTGGAATGGTAGAGTTGTGAGTCCAAGCTTAGTATGAATGAACTCACAAACCTTCAAACTTGCCGCCTTGGTGAAGATATCAGCCAATTGATCAGAACTTCTTGTATAGCATGGAAGTATGATTCCTTTCTCCACAGCCTCTCTAACTTTGTGGCAGTCCACCTCAATATGCTTGGTTCGTTCATGGAAGACTGAATTGGATGCAATATGAATGGCTGCCTGATTATCACAATGCATTGTGATAGGTGTGCTGCTTTCAATGCTGAAGTCTTTGAGAAGAGCCTTTAGCCATATACACTCGGTAGTTAACTTCCTCATAGCCCTATATTCAGCTTCAGCACTTGAACAGGATACTACTTTCTGCTTCTTGGTCTTCCAAGTGACAAGATTACCACCTATGAAGGTGCAATAACCAGTAGTTGATCTTCTGTCTTTCCTATCCCCAGCCCAATCAGCATCACAATAGCCAACTACTTCAGTGTTTCCATTCTTTCCCATCCATATTCCCTGAGTGTAAGTCCCTTTCAAGTATCTCAGAATGCGTTGTGTCATCATCCAATGATTCTTCCCATGGGCTTTCATATACTGACTTACCTGATTCACAGCAAAGCACAAGTCAGGTCTTGTAATTGTCAGATATATGAGCTTACCAACAAGTTTCCTGTATAGCTTCGGATCCTCAAATGTCTCTTCATCTTGCTCCCCCTCAGTTTTAGCCTTGTAACCATCTTCTAAGGGCGTTCTTGCTGCTTTTGAATCCATCATTCCTGCATTAGTTAGTAAGTCTACAATGTATTTCCTCTGAGATATAAACAACCCATCTTTAAACCTGCAGACTTCAATACCCAAGAAATATTTGAGTTCACCAAGATCTTTAATGTCAAACATAGCTTTAAGATATTCTTTTGTAGCAGAAATTCCTACCTTGTCATTCCCAGAGATGATAATATCATCCACATAAATGAGAATGACAACTATACCTTCTTGGCTATGTAAGGTGAACAAGGTATGATCGGATTCTGATCTCCTGAAACCTCTGTCTCTTAGAGTGACGTTCAACTTGTGATACCAGGCCCTAGGTGACTGTTTAAGGCCATAGATTGCCTTTCTTAATCTAAGGACTTTCCCTGGTGCAACTGAATCTTCTAATCCAGGTGGAGGGGTCATGTAGACTTCTTCTTCTAATTCTCCTTGAAGGAATGCGTTTTTGACATCCATCTGCCATAGTTCCCAGTCTAAGTTTGCAGCAAGAGACAATACAACTCTGATTGTATGCATTTTTGCTACTGGAGCAAATGTGTCTCTGTAATCTTCTCCATAGGTCTGGGTGAATCCTCTTGCTACCAGTCTGGCCTTATATCTCTCAATCTCCCCATTACTTTTGTATTTGATGGTGAAAATCCATCTAGAGCTCACTGCCTTCTTTCCTTTTGGTAAGTCTGCTTCATCCCATGTATGATTTTTCTCCATTGCAGTTCTTTCTGCTCCCACGGCATCTCTCCAGACTTTTAGCTCCTTAGCTTCATCATAAGTCTTGGGAACTAACTCTTGATCTAGACTGCCTGTGAAAGCCAGATGTTGTTGTGGAATATGGACCATGTTGCAAACCGCTTGAGTAGGATGAGCCACTGCATTACTATTGTAGTAAACTCTCGTGTTCTTCCAGTTTGCTGGAGGAAATCGTTGTCTAGTGCTCCTCCGGAGTTCTAATGATGCTGGTACTTCATGCGAGTGTTGATGTTGATCATTGGTATTTCCAGAACTCGAACCAACTTCAGCTTCTGAGTTTCCTTCAGAGTTACTTGGACCGGTTTGTGACTCAGGTTCAGATTCTCTTCTTTGGATGTTGTTTGAATTAGTAGCTGAATCTTCATCCTCCTCATCATGACCATAGTCTTGTTGTCCCCCCTCAGGATGAAGAGGATGATGCTGCGAATGCTGATGAGTGTCTGGACCAAAAGAGGATATACCCAGGTTCTCTAAGATCTTCTTTAAATTCTCAGCCTGGTTGGGCGATTGAGAAGATATGTCTTTGATAGACTCCCACGTACCATCCGAGAAATAGCTTTTGTCTTCAAGAAACTTAACATCCCGGGAGATAAGAACACGGTTGGTATCAGTATTGTAGCACTTGTACCCTTTCTGTGTGGTTGAATATCCAAGAAACATGGCCTTTGTGCTCCTAGCCTCTAACTTGTTCCTCTGTTCCCCTGGGATCAACACATAGCAAACACATCCAAACACTCTAATATGATCAAGATGAGGTTTGGTTTTAGTAAGTACCTCAAACGGTGAAATGTCATGAAGGATTTTGGTTGGAAGTCTGTTGATTAAGTAGCAAGCCGTAACTAGGGCATCACCCCAAAACTGTTTAGGAACCTTCCTATGAAACATCATGGCTCTAGTCACCTCCATTAAGTGTCTGTTTTTCCTCTCAGCAACTCCATTCTGCTGAGGGGTATAGGGACAACTTGTCTGGTGCTCAATTCCATGTTTGTTGAGATAGTGTTTAAAGGCCTGGCTAGTATACTCCCCACCATTATCTGATCTTAGACATTTAACTTTAGCATCATATTGGTTAGTCACATACTTGTTAAAACTCATAAACGCTTCAAGAACTCTACCCTTAGATGGCATTAAGGTAACCCAAGTGTATTTTGATTTCTCATCTATGAAACTAACAAAATACTTGTGATTGTCTCTAGAGACACATGGGGCAGTCCAAACATCAGAGTGAACAAGATCAAAGCAGTTTTCATACATTGTTTGAGACTTAGGAAAAACAGACCTACAGTGTTTTCCAAGGATACAAGCTTCACATAATTCATTATTGAAAGACATCCTAGGGAACATTAACTCTAGTACTTTAAGATGAGGATGACCAAGCCTAGCATGCCACAAATCACCATTCATCTTAGAATTATTGAAATTTGAAAAACAGGAAGCTAAACGACTAGGAGAACTAGGAGATAAGTCTTCAAGCATATATAGATCATTTCTGGTAACACCTTGTCCAAGAATCTCCTTAGTTTCAATATCCTGAAACACAAAGTCATTAGCCCCAAAGATAGCATGACAGTTTAAATCGGTTGTAGCTCTCTTGACAGATAGAAGGTTAGAAGTGAATGAGGGCATATAAAAGGCTCTAGATTCCTTATTGAATAATCTAAGATCACCTATTCCTTCTATTGGCACATTTCTTCCATTTGCTATCAAGACATTCCCTACAGCCGGTTCAATGTTCTTAATCAAATTCATATCACTGATCATATGGTGAGATGCCCCTGAATCTATAATTAATGGTTTAGTCTTAGTGAAAGCATTAAATGAGGCATGTAATGATCTACCAACAATCGCATTACCAGAGTTGTCTTTGAATGCTTTGATGAGGGCTTCAAGATCGGATTTCCTGACATACTCTGACTGCATTGGTTGGTATGGCACCATATGAGCTGGATGAGTTTGAGAACTTCCAATGCATGATGAACTTGAGGAGCTGGTTTGTTGATTAGAGCTAGCTGGGCCGTGAGCGATTTGGTATGGGAGGTTCTTCTTGGGATAGTATCCATTTTCCTGAGTGAAATGAGCTCTAGGAACTTCCTTCCACTTGTTTGGCTTGAGATGTGGATGAAGAATCCAACACTTATCTCTGGAATGTCCTTTCCGTTTACAATGATCACACATTATGCTCTTCTTGTCTTCCGGTTTGTAAAATCCTTTATTTGCTGAGATGGGTTCTTCTTCAGTCTTGTATGTGCTTTTGTGAGCCGTGAGAAGGTCACCTTTTCTTCCAAACAATCCATTTGATCCGGATTCCTTCTGTATTTGAGAGCATACATCTTCAAGGGAAGGGAGTTTATCTGCCCTCAAGATGTGTTTAATGAGATCGTTGTATGTGGGACTGAGAATCATGAGAAGGCTAAAGACTTTATCTTGTTCCCGCCTTTCCTTAATGACTTCAGGATCAAAGGACACAGGTCGGAGCATATCTAATTCTGCCCATAAGGAACTGAACTTCCCAAACAAGGAGGTGAAGTCTGGATCTTCTTGACTTAGATTGTTGATGGCCTGCTTGACTTGAAAGATCCTGCTAAGGTTGGAGGTGTTGCCATAGACCTTCTTGAGAATAGTCCATAGTTCCATTGATGTTTCACAGTGTGAGTAGGACTCCAGGATAGGACCATCTAAGGAGTTTTGCAGAACGGATAGGACATATAGGTCCTCCTGGTGCCACTTTCGCTCATCCGTGATGACCATTTCATCACCATCTTCATTCTGGATTAGGCTAGGAGGTGCTTCATTGAATAGGAGATGATCTCCCAAACCCCGGCCTCCAAGAGCAGTCTTTATCATGCGAGACCATAAGACATAGTTTAAGCCTTTAAGGATCACTGGAACAGCTATTTGGCGAGTGTTCTCCATGAGGAAGGTTTTAGGTCCGTACAACAATGGTGGATAAAGCTTGGTCTTCACGGTAAGGCAAAGATCACTGTTGTTTGAGTAGATTGATGGTTGGCTCTGGCAAGAAGACTTAAAATGGGACGAAAAGAGCCTCCTTTACTTAGTCTGGAACTTCAGCTGTAAAACCCTCGAATTTGTACGGACAGATACAAGACCCTCAGACTTGAATCATGAAGCAAAATGTCTTCTTTTGGTCTTAAATGACTTCACCGGATGCAGGAAGGAAGGGTTTGATGAGAAAGGAGACAAGAGGAGCTGCCTTTGAAGAGATTAGAAAGGTGTACGGATTCTGGGTTTCAACAGCCCAATGAGGAAGATGAATACGGCTCAGTGAAGGAGGTTGAAAGATGGCTCCTTTTGAAAGTATTTTGAACCTTGAAGCTTTAAGTAGCCTTTTAGTTCTTCTTTTGAGTAGAAACAAGTTTCAAACTTGTGGAATATGAGCTATGGTCCGTACATCAATGGCCGCGAGAGAAAGAGCAAGAACTGGTCCAAGTAAAGACTACTATAATCCGCATGATACCCACATCTAGTCTTCCTCAACTCATCACCAATGGTTCTGAGGATCTTAGATCTCAGAGAGAATAGGCTAGAACATGTTTACCATAGATTAAGTGCTTTAAGAACCAGAGAAGAAAAGATTTGCGGATTGATAACCTAGAGGAAATAAGAGTTTATGAATGATTCAGGGAAGATTTGTGAGCATTTGCTCTGATACCATGAAAGTTTTAGAAGTTTAGGAAGAATGGAGAGAGTTTAGGCGAGAGATTGAGTGAACACATATTATTAGAATAGGATTTCTTGAATACAAAGAGAGACCTTAATGATCCTTTTATACAGAAATAGATAACCTAGAAGCGACTAATTTAGGTAAGAGTGTGAGCTTCCTCTTTAGTGCTGGCGCCTCTTTCCCCTTTTGTGCTGGCAGAGGTGAGTCACCAATCCTTCTAGAAGATTCATTACTAGCCGTTAACACTCCTTCCCTTGGTGAATTGCTTACTCATTCCAACAAGTCTACTTCAATGTGTTTGGTTCTCTCATGAAACACATTGTTGGATGCTATGTGTATGGCTGCTTGATTGTCGCAATGCATAGTGATTGGTGTTGAGACTTCTATGTTTAGATCCTTGAGAAGGTTCTTGAGCCAAGTGAGTTTAGTGGTCAGCTTTCTCATGGCACGATATTCAGCTTCAGCACTTGAGCAGGAGACCACTTTCTGCTTCTTTGTCTTCCAAGAGACTAGATTGCCTCCAATGAATGTGCAATAGCCGGTTGTTGATCTTCTGTCATTTCTGTCTCCTGCCCAATCAGCATCACAATATCCTACAATCTCAGAGCTCCCATTGCATCCCATCCAAATGCCTTGATCATGAGTTCCTTTGAGGTACCTCAAGATCCGGTCCACCATATTCCAGTGGTGCAATTTTGGAGCTTGCATATGTTGGCTGACCTGATTCACAACAAAACACAAGTCAGGTCTAGTAATAGTTAGATAGATTAACTTACCAACCATCTTCCTATAGAGTTTGGTTTCTTCAAACGGTTCATCTCCAAGCTCCCCCTCACGTTCCACCTTATAGCCTTCCTCTAGGGGAGTCTTTGCTGGTTTGGCTTCTAACTTTCCTGCATCAGTTAGAAGATCAAGTGTGTACTTCCTTTGTGATAAGAAGAGGCCTTCTTTTGTTCGGCATACTTCTATCCCTAGGAAGTACTTAAGTTCACCTAAGTCTTTAATATCAAAAACAGACTTAAGATAATCTTTAGTAGATTGAATTCCTACCTTGTCATTCCCTGAGATGATTATATCATCTACATAAATGAGAATGACTACCATACCTGATTGGCTTTGGAGTGTGAAGAGAGTGTGATCAGCTTCAGACTTCCTAAAGCCTCTATCTCTCAGTGTCATACTCAACTTGTGGTACCAAGCTCTTGGTGATTGTTTACGTCCATAGATAGCTTTTCTTAGCCTTAGAACCTTTCCTGGAGTTACTGTGTCTTCAAGACCAGGTGGAGGTGTCATATAGACTTCATCCTCTAATTCTCCTTGTAGGAAAGCATTCTTGACATCCATCTGCCATAACTCCCATTCAAGGTTAGTAGCAAGAGATAGAAGAACTCTTACAGTGTGTAGTTTGGCTACTGGTGCAAATGTATCATGGTAGTCTTCTCCATAGGTCTGAGTGAACCCTCTTGCTACCAATCTAGCCTTGTATCGTTCTATCTCTCCATTGCTTTTGTATTTGATGGTGAAGATCCATCTTGAGCTCACTGTCCTCTTGTCCTTAGGTAGATCAGCTTCATCCCAAGTGTGATTGATCTCCATGGCCTTACATTCAGCCTTAACTGCTTCTCTCCACACCTTATGCTCTTTAGCTTCCTCATAGTCTCTTGGAACCTGCCCTTGATCTAGAGCTGTTGTAAAGGCTTGGTGTTCTGAAGGAACATGAGCTAGAGAGCAAATCACTTGTGTTGGATGGGCTACTGCTTGTGCATTGTAGACTCTGGTATTGATCCAATTTGAGGCTGGTTTCTTCTCCCTTTGGCTTCTCCTTAGCACCACTTGTTCTTCTTGATATTCTTCTTCCTCAGTCTGAACTTCTGGCGCATATTCTTCTTGATTATGGACACTAGAGCATGCATCTTGGTCGTGTGATTCAGATGCAATCTCTTGTTCATCCTCTGTGCCCCCCTCATGATCAAGAGGAATAGCCGGGGCAACATCAAAAGGAGGAGGAGGAGGAGAAGTGGCTGGTGATGGAGAAGCAGCTGGTGCATTAGTGAATGAGATTCCTAGATTCTCCATAAGATGTTTAAGATTGGTAGCTCGGTCTGATGGAGATTGGAAGAGATCTTTAAGATCATCCCCATATCTTCATAGAACCCCTTTGCTTCTAAAAACTTCACATCTCGTGAGACTATCACCTTTCTAGTCTCTGGATTGTAGCACTTGTATCCCTTTTGGGTAGTGGAATACCCTACAAACATGGCTTTCACACTTCTTGCTTCTAACTTATTCCTTTGTTCTCCTGGAATAAGAACATAACAAACACACCCAAAGACACGTAAGTGTGAAATAGATGGTTTACTCTTATTAAGTACCTCAAATGGGGATAAATCCTCCAAGATTTTTGTGGGGAGTCTATTGATGAGGTAGCAAGCGGTAACAAGTGCATCTCCCCAAAACTTCTTTGGGACATTGCTTTGGAATATGATAGACCGTGCCACTTCCATGAGATGCCTGTTCTTTCTTTCAGCCACTCCATTTTGTTGGGGCGTGTAAGAACAACTTGTTTGATGGATGATTCCTTGTTTATCTAAGTGTTGTTTGAATGCTAGACTTGTATATTCCCCTCCATTATCTGATCTAAAAATTTTGATCTTGGCATTATAATGGTTAGTCACATACATTTGAAATTTAGTGAAGGCTTCTAGGACTCTATCTTTTGTTGGCAATAGTGTTACCCAAGTATATTTCGATTTTTTGTCTATGAATGTAACAAAGTATTTATGGTTGTCTCTAGATGTGCATGGTGAAGTCCAAACATCAGAGTGAATGAGATCAAAGCAATTTTCATATATAGTTGTAGACTTAGGAAACACTGATTTACAATGTTTACCTAGTATACAAGCTTCACATTCATCATTTTTAAAAGACATACTTGGCAACAATAGTTCTAAAGCCCTAGAGTGAGGATGTCCTAATCTAGAATGCCAAATAGCACTATTAGCCTTATTCAAAACAGAGTTGAAAGCAATAGATAAAGAGAAATCTAGTTGTGTGTCTTCAAGCACATACAAGTCATCCTTGGACACTCCCTTTCCAAACACCTTATTAGTCTTAATATCCTGAAAGTAAACATCATTAGGACCAAATATAGCATAGCAATTAAGATCAGAGGTTGTTTTCTTAACACTTAACAAGTTTGAGGTGAATGTGGGCATATAGAAGGCTGTTGATTCTTTATTAAACAATTTCAGGTTTCCAATTCCTCTTATTGGTATCTTATCACCATTAGCTATTACTACATCTCCTAAAGTCGGTTTCATATTGATAAGTAGATTTTTGTCACTAATCATGTGATGAGAAGCTCCTGAATCTACAATAAGTGGCTTAGTGAGATTTAGAGCTTGAAAAGAGTTACCAGAGGTATTAACTTCCTTAAGTGCTGTTATCAGTGCATCAAGGTCCGATTTTCTAACGAATTCTTGTTGAAATGTTGCAAGGGCTTTCCCTTCTTCATTGGTTGACATGGATGAGCTAGTGCTAGCCTTGGCTCTTGCCTCATGAGTTGCTTCTTGGGAGAGATTGGCCCTTGGTTGGTTTACCCATTTTGGCTTTAAGTGTGGATGGAGAATCCAACACTTGTCCTTAGTGTGGCGTTCTTTCTTGCAATAATCACAGAATCCTCTTCTTTCCCCACGGTTCAAGCCTCCTTTCTGGTAGGTGTTTGCCTTGTTGGCTGTGATGAGCTCTCCTTTGCCTCCAAAGAGGCCTAATGATCCTTGTTCCTTCTGAATCTTATTGCATACTTCTTCAAGACTTGGAAGAGTGTCTGACCTTAAGATGTGCTTGATAAGATCATTGTAAGTTGGGTTTAGAGTCAAGAGGAGTCCAAAGACCTTATCTTGCTCACGTCTTTCATTTAGCACCTTGGGATCCATGGTGCTTGGTCTAAGCATTTCAAGTTCAGCCCACAATGATCTGAACTTGCCAAAGTGTTGAGTGAACTCCATGTTTTCTTGAGTTAACTCATTAATGGCCTTCTTTACTTCAAAGACACGACTGAGATTGGAAGTGTTGCCATAAACATTTTGAAGTGTCTCCCATAACTCCTTGGCTGTCTCACAATAAGAATAAGCTTCAAGGAGAGATGCTTCAAGGGAGTTTTGGATCACGGATAGCACCAGTTGGTCTTCTTGAAACCACCGGTCTTTATTCATGATGGCGACTTCTTGGCCACCTTCTTCAGTCATGGCAATGGAAGTTTCACTCTTGAGGATGTGGCTCCATAAGCCACGGCTACACAACACTGTCTTGGTGGTTCTAGCCCATAAAAGGTAGTTGACCCCTTTCAGTGTCACTGGAACAACAACTCTTGAGCTTTCCATGGTGTTTACACACGTTTTTGTTTGAATTTGAGCTAGGGACCGTTGGGTATAGCTATTAACCACTGGATGAAAGCAAATGGTAAGGGTTTTGACAAAGTGGTTTGTTTGGAAAGAGAGTTGAGTAGCTCAATTGAGGAATGAAGTGAGTAATTCTCAAGAAATAACCTATCCTAACCTCTCACAACTCAGCACCACTTGGTTTTGAGGATTGATTAATCTCAGAGTGAGTAGATTAGAAAAAGTTATTGCAAGAGTAGATTGAGAAAGTGGTTTGTTTGGGAAGAGAGTTGAGTAATTTTCAAGAAATAACCTATCCTAACCTCTCACAACTCAGCACCACATGGTTTTGAGGATTAATTAATCTCAGAGTGAGTAGATTAGAACAAGTTATTGCAAGAGTAAACAGAGAATTTGCTTGATCCAAAACCAAGCTCTGATACCATATTAGAATTTGCAGAATAATAGTTAGAATAGGTAGGAGTGTTTCTGGGTTTATATTTGATAAGGGAAGAACACGAGTGAGAATAATAGAGAGAGATTGTGAGACAGAGAGTATGGAAGGAGGATTCTATTTCCTTGATTGATTTATGGTGAGCATACAATGTATTTATAGCCAAAGAATAGAGATAAGACAAAGGCACTTCACCAAATGGTGAAAGTGACAGCTCCTAACAGCTAGAAATTCAAATTGGTTAAGCCAACATGTGACTCTTCCTTCCCTCTCCAAACCCACGCCTAGGAGAGCTTCTAGAAGGTGTCTTGGACATTTTTGGGCTTGTTTGGGCTTACTTAATTCAGGACTTGTGTTGCACATGTATGGACAGACCCTGGGCTTCACTTCATTATCTCAGCCTAATGCACAGACCTTGAACTTCTGATTTGAGCTTGGGCTTCATTAACTTTTTCAGCTTCAAGCCTAAGGCTTCATTCCAATATTCGGATGCGTGTGCTTTGTGTTGATTCCAGGAGAACTAAGGAACAAGTTGGAAGCCAAAAGCACACGGTGTATCTTCATTGGGTATTCATCTAGTCAGAAAGGGTACAAGTGCTTTGATCCAACCACCAATAGAACTATGGTCTCCAGGGACGTGAGGTTCTTAGAGGAACAAGGATATCATGACAAACAGGATTGGGCCAGCCTGAAAGACCTTGCTAAGCCTTCTGACCAGGCAGCTAGCCTCCGGTTCCTCCTAGATCACCTGGATCATTATAGATCAATCCCACCATCAGGACAACAACCGCAGCCTTCACCTCCATCAGACCACACTCCTGCGGTTCCTAGTCATGCAGGGACTTCCGGTCCACCAACTCCACATGTCGTGACTCACCCGGACTCTTCACAAACAGAAAGCTCATCTTCTAGATCAGGTCAGACCGTGGTGGCAGATGAAGAAGTCGGTCCACCAGTTCTTAGGCGAAGTACGCGACTAAGAAGGGATCCATCCAACTGGATCAACACCAGGGTGTACTACAATTGGTGCGATCCTAGAAAGGCCCAACAAGGATGTTAAGCGATCTGGACAAGAAGATAATCTTGTTCAGATGAAACTAGACCAGAACAAGGAAAACATGGGCTTTAGAGGCTTGGAAAGCTTGGAACAACCCATCAATGCTGGGTGGGCAACTAAGAAGGAGCTAGAGAAGCAGCCCATGGATGTGAAGTTGGACCAAGCCCAGAGAGAAGCAAATCAAGCGGCCCAAGGAACAGAAGATCCAACCAATGCGGCCCAAGAAGAAGAATCAAGCCAAGCGGCCCAAACCCAAGGAGTCATGGATTTGTGGTTTGGCCTAATAATTAGGCCCATAGTTAAAACCCAAAGAAAACTCATTCTTCAAGTGATTTGGGCCTGTCTAAGAAGGAAAAGGAAGTACAAAAAGAATAAACCAATTAGGCTGGTTTAATTTAATTTATTGGTTTATGATTAATCACTTAAATTAAACCAAAGGGATTATGATTAATCAGGATATCTGTTGGCATTTAAAAAGGAATTAAATTAGTGAAAGATATTCTTGTTAGCTAGAAGTTAGGAATAAAGTAGTTAGAATATTATTTTGTAGATAAAGTTTAAGTAGGAATATCTGCCTATAAAAAGGCTTCACCTCTCCCATTGTAAATCAACATCGAATTTTATAAAACTTAGAAACGCTCTTTTGCTTCTTGCTTTCTCTGTTCAGCTTAAGAACATTGATCTTTATTCACTTAAGGGTAGAGTAATCTACTGTGAAATTCCATAGCTCTTTGCAGGGTGATCCTGTGCTAGTGGAATCAAACCCCTCATCAATCACATCACTTGGAGAGTTAGTAACCTCCAAACCCTCACCCATGTTGGAATGAGGAAGCAATTCACCAAGGAAAAGAGTGTTAACGGCTAGTAATGAATCTTCTAGAAGGATTGGTGACTCACCTCTGCCAGCACAAAAGGGGAAAAGAGGCGCCAGCACTAAAGAGGAAGCACACACTCTTACCTAAAGTAGTCGCTTTTAGGTTATCCATTTCTGTATAAAAGGATCATTAAGGTCTCTCTTTGTAATCAAGAAATCCTATTCTAATAATATGTGTTTACCTAATCTCTTGCCTAAACTCTCTCCACTCTTCCTAAACTTCTAAAACTTACATGGTATCAGAGCATTTGCTCACAAATCTTCCCTGAATCATTCGTAAACTCTTCATTCCTCTCACTATTCAATCCACAAATCTCTTTCTCTCTGGATTTTAAAGCGCTTAATCTATGATAAACATGTTCTAGCCTATCCTCTCTGAGATCTAAAGATCCTCAGAACCATTGGTAATGAGTTGAGGAAGACTAGATGTGGGTATCATGCGGATCATAGTAGTCTTTGCTGGGTCCAGGTCTTGTTCTTTCTCTCGCGGCCATTGATGTACGGTCCATAGCTCATATTCGACAAGTTTGAAACGTGTTTCTACTCAAAAGAAGAACTAAAAGGCTACTCAAAGCTTCACGGTTCAAAATACTTTCGAAAGGAGCCATCTTTCAACCTCCTTCACTGAGCCGTATTCATCTTCCTCATCGTGCTGTTGAAACCCAGAATCTGTACACCCTTCTAAACTCCTCAAAGGAAGTTCCTCTGGTCTCCTTTCTCAACAAATCCTTCCTTCCTGCATCCGGTGAAGTCATTTAAGACCAAAAGAAGGCATTTTGCTTCAAGATTCAAGTCTGCGAAAAGAGGGTTTTGTATCTGTCCGTACAAGTTCGAGGGTTTTTCTGCTGAAGTTCCAGACTAAGTAAAGGAGGCTCCTTCCGTCCCATTTCAAGTCCCCTTACCAGAACCAATCATCTTTGCCCTACCGTGAAGACCAAGCTTTATCCACCATTGTTGTACGGACCTAAACCCTACCTCATGGAGAACACTCGTCAAATAGCCGTTCCAGTGATCCTCAAGGGTTTAAACTATGTCTTGTGGTCTCGCATGATAAAGACTGCTCTTGGAGGCCGGGGTTTGGGAGATCATCTCCTATTCAATGAAGCATCTCCTAGTCTAATCCAGAATGAAGATGGTGATGAAATGGTCATCACAGATGAGCGAAAGTGGCATCAGGAGGACCTATATGTCCTATCCGTTCTGCAAAACTCCTTAGATGGTCCAATCCTGGAGTCCTACTCACACTGTGAAACGTCAATGGAACTATGGACTATTCTCAAGAAGGTCTATGGCAACACCTCCAACCTTAGCAGGATCTTTCAAGTCAAGCAGGCCATCAACAATCTAAGTCAAGAAGATCCAGACTTCACCTCCTTGTTTGGGAAGTTCAGTTCCTTATGGGCAGAATTAGATATGCTCCGACCTGTGTCCTTTGATCCTGAAGTCATTAAGGAAAGGCGGGAACAAGATAAAGTCTTTAGCCTTCTCATGATTCTCAGTCCCACATACAACGATCTCATTAAACACATCTTGAGGGCAGATAAACTCCCTTCCCTTGAAGATGTATGCTCTCAAATACAGAAGGAATCCGGATCAAATGGATTGTTTGGAAGAAAAGGTGACCTTCTCACGGCTCACAAAAGCACATACAAGACTGAAGAAGAACCCATCTCAGCAAATAAAGGATTTTACAAACCGGAAGACAAGAAGAGCATAATGTGTGATCATTGTAAACGAAAAGGACATTCCAGAGATAAGTGTTGGATTCTTCATCCACATCTCAAGCCAAACAAGTGGAAGGAAGTTCCTAGAGCTCATTTCACTCAGGAAAATGGATACTATCCCAAGAAGAACCTCCCATACCAAATCGCTCACGGCCCAGCTAGCTCTAATCAACAAACCAGCTCCTCAAGTTCATCATGCATTGGAAGTTCTCAAACTCATCCAGCTCATATGGTGCCATACCAACCAATGCAGTCAGAGTATGTCAGGAAATCCGATCTTGAAGCCCTCATCAAAGCATTCAAAGACAACTCTGGTAATGCGATTGTTGGTAGATCATTACATGCCTCATTTAATACTTTCACTAAGTCTAAACCATTTATTGTAGATTCAGGGGCATCTCACCATATGATCAGTGATATGAATTTGATTAAGAACATTGAACCGGCTGTAGGGAATGTCTTGATAGCAAATGGAACAAATGTGCCAATAGAAGGAATAGGTGATCTTAGATTATTCAATAAGGAATCTAGAGCCTTTTATATGTCCTCATTCACTTCTAACCTTCTATCTGTCAAGAGAGCTACAACCGATTTAAACTGTCATGCTATCTTTGGGCCTAATGACTTTGTGTTTAAGGATATTGAAACTAAGGAGATTCTTGGACAAGGTGTTACCAGAAATGATCTATATGTGCTTGAAGACTTATCTCCTAGTTCTCCTAGTCGTTTAGCTTCCTGTTTTTCAAATTTCAATAATTCTGAGATGAATGGTGATTTGTGGCATGCTAGGCTTGGTCATCCTCATCTTAAAGTGCTAGAGTTTGTTAGATTTAGGAAAGATTAAGGAGAAGTTTTGAATAGATTAGAGTATAAACATCAAGAACATGTAGAGAATAGAGAGTTTAGCCATAAGAGGAATAGAATAGAATCTTAGTATTTTTAGTGTGTGCGATTACAAGGAGGCTGCATAGCCTTAAATAGAAAGACCTAGGTCGCCTAGGCTAGGGATAAGCAGGAATACATATAGGACCGTTACAACTGAACTTATCAACATACATGCTTCCTTATCCTCTCATCTTATCATATGAGGCTCTCCCTTCCTTATCAAGTGACCAGAGTGCTTATCACGTTAGACTGAGCTGCCTTTAATAACGCACTGTCCAATACTCCCCCTCAAGCTAAATTCTGATGAAGAACTTAGCTTGGAAATCATAAACAAACACCTCATTAAAAACCTTATGATGTAAAACCCAGTGGGACAAAAACACCATAAGGGAAAAAGAGTATGATTGCTTATGATTAGAGGATTCATGGAGAAGACATATTAAAGAGTCCAAGCCTCGGAAGAATGGACTCATATACCTTAGAAGTTGTTGCCTTGGTGAAGATATCCGCAAGTTGATCCATACTTCTGGTGTAGCATGGTAAGAATATTCCTTGCTCCACTGCTTGCCTCACCTTGTGACAGTCAACTTCTATGTGCTTAGTTCTCTCGTGGAAGACAGGATTGGATGCTATGTGAATGACTGCTTGGTTATCGCAATGCATGGTCATTGGTCTAACTGTTTCTACACCCAAGTCCTTCAGAATAGCCTTGATCCATGTTAACTCATTTGTGAGCTTCTTCATTGCACGATATTCAGCCTCTACGCTTGAACAAGATACAATCTTTTGCTTCTTTGTCTTCCATGTGACCAAGTTTCCACCAACAAAGGTACAGTAGCCTGTGGTAGACCTCCTGTCTTCTCTATCTCCAGCCCAGTCAGCATCACAATATCCCACTATTTCTGAGCTTCCATTAGCTCCCATCCAGATTCCTTGCTCAGAAGTTCCTCTCAAGTATCTAAGAATTCTCTCCAGCATGTTCCAATGATGGACCTTCGGCTCTTGCATATGCTGGCTAACCTGATTCACAGAAAAGCAAAGATCAGGTCTAGTAAGAGTTAAATAGATTAACTTACCTACTAGTCTTCTGTAGAGTTGCGGATTATTGAATGGTTGATCTTCAAGCTCCCCCTCATTGATAGCTTTGTAGCTGTCTTCCAGAGGTGTGGTCACTGGTTTTGCATCTAGCTTTCCTGTTTCAGACAAAAGATCAAGTGTGTATTTCCTTTGAGATAGGAATAGTCCCTCTTTAGAGCGACATATCTCAATCCCTAGGAAATACTTAAGCAAGCCTAAATCTTTAATGTCAAAGATGGACTTAAGGTAGGCTTTGGTTTCCTTGATCCCTTCCCTGTCATCACCTGTGATAATGATATCATCCACATAGACCAACACAACTATGATACCTGACTGGCTAGGAAATGTGAACAGAGTGTGATCAGCTTCTGATTTCCTGAATCCTCTATCCCTTAGTGTCATGCTTAACTTGTGATACCAGGCCCTAGGTGATTGTTTTAATCCATAAATAGCCTTTCTCAATCTCAAGACCTTGCCTGGTTGAAGAATCCCTTCTAGACCTGGAGGTGGCCGCATGTACACCTCTTCCTCTAGCTCTGCTTGCAAGAAGGCATTCTTTACATCCATCTGCCACAATTCCCAATCCAGATTTGTTGCTAAGGATAGGACAATCCTCACAGTATGGAGTTTTGCTACAGGGGCAAAGGTATCGCCAAAATCTTCTCCATAGGTCTGAGTGAAGCCTCTTGCGACCAACCTGGCCTTAGATCTCTCTATATCTCCATTACTCTTGTATTTGATCGTAAATACCCACTTTGAGCTTACTGCCTTCTTTCCCTTGGGTAACACGGCTTCATCCCATGTGTGATTCCTTTCCATGGCCCCTGTCTCATCGCTTATAGCATCCCTCCAGACTTTGAGTTCCTTAGGATGTTGGAATGTGTCCCTGATCCAGGCTGCTAATAAAGGTCTTGTGCTCTTCAGGGAATGAAGCAAATGAGCAAACGACTTGAGAGGGATGAGCAACCGCATTTGCATTATAATAGACCCTTGTGTTCACCCAGTTTGATGGATCCTTCCTGAGTCTTGTGCTTCTCCTTAGAGGTTGAGCTGTCCCTGATGATTCTTCTTCCCGCTCATGCCTTTGATTGTGACCCTCAGAAGAAGAGCCAGTCCTCTCTTGATCACTATCTTCTTCAAGATGTCCCCCCTCACGATCAATGTCTGGCCGGGAAGAGTTAAGATCTTGCTGCGGCATGCTTGGTCCAGTCCGGGACAATGTTAGTCCACCTCCGGGGGAGCTAGATTCTGACCAGGTCGAGTGAATTTCGTGCGGAACAGCTGGTTGAACAGGAGCCAAGCCAGGAACAGGACATGAACTAGGTTGCGGACATGGAACACTGGTAGAACCAGGTTGGGACGGTAAAGGTATGCCAAGATGATCAAAGATATTCCGAAGGCTAGTGGCCCGGTCCAGGGAGGAACCAGCAAGATCAACCAAGTCATCCCACTTTTGGTCACTATAGTAGCCAGTGTTCTCAATAAACTTAACATCACGAGACACCAAAACCTTCCTAGCTTCAGGGTCATAGCACTTGTAGCCTCTTTGGGTAGTAGAATACCCAATGAACATGGACCGTGTTCTCTTAGCGTCAAGCTTGGTTCGGTTCTCCCCTGGAATCAAAACAAAACACAGGCAACCAAACACTCTCAAGTGGGTTAGAGAAGGTTTAAAAACGTTTAATACCTCAAATGGGGAGAGATCATTGAGGACTTTGGTAGGAGTCCTGTTAATAAGATATTATGCGGTAAGGACAGCATCTCCCCAAAACTTCTTAGGAACCTTTGTATGAAACATCATTGCCCTGGCTACTTCCATCAGGTGACGATTCTTTCTCTCAGCCACACCATTCTGTTGGGGTGTGTAGGGACAACTCGTTTGATGGAGGATTCTGTGCTTATTGAGATGATCTCTGAAGGCATGACTTGTATACTCTCCACCATTGTCTGTTCTAAAGATTTTAATCTTTGCATTGAAGTGGTTAGTAATATAATTTTGAAAGTTCACAAAGACCTCTAAAGCTCTATCCTTTGATTGCATTAAGGTTATCCAGGTGTATTTGGATTTCTCATCTATGAAAGTAATGAAATATTTCTGATTCTCTCTAGATAAGCAAGGAGCAGTCCACACATCTGAATGCACAAGATCAAAACACTTTTCATAAACGGTTCCAGACTTAGTGAAAATAGACTTGCAATATTTACCTAAGATACATGCCTCACAATCATCATTTTTAAACACAATATTAGGTAACATCAAGCCTACAGCCCGAGAGTGAGGGTGTCCTAGTCTAGCGTGCCATAACACATTATTAGCATAAGCAGGAACAGAATTTAAAGAACATAAAACAGAAGCTAAAGGTTGATCATTTCCCAGCAGATAAAGACCATCCTTAGTTCTTCCTTTCCCAAGCAACTTTCTTGTCTTAATATCCTGAAAATGCACATCATTAGGAGTGAAGATAACATTGCAATCCAAGTCATTTGTGGCCTTATGGACAGAGACTAAATTAGAGGTGAAATCAGGCATGAAGAAAGCTCTAGTCTTTCTATCAAATAGTTCTAAGTTTCCTACCCCTTTAATTGGAATTCTATCCCCATTTGCAATGACAACATTACCCTTAGCCGGTTCTAAGTCCTTAATCAGTTCAATATTGCTAATCATATGATGGGATGCTCCAGAATCAATCACTAATGGTCTTTCATCCTGTTTTATAGTATGAGCAGTAGCATGAAAAGAGAACCCCATACCATTACCATAGCTTTCTTTCAGGGCTTTGATAAGAGCATCCAGTTCTGACCGCTTCACCACCTGATCTTGACCAGCTACTTGTGCAGCTTGAGCATTGATCACCGCCATTCCATCTTCCTCAGGATTGCGTGAGGATGTTCCCTGGTCAGCTTTAGCCTTGGTGATATTGGCTCGGACATCTCTGAACTTGGATGGCTTGAGGTGTGGGTGGAGAATCCAGCATATTTCCTTAGTATGGCCCTTCCTCTTGCAGTGCTCACAGAACGACCCCCTTCTATCATCTTGCTTGAAGTAGACACCTTTGTTTGCTGTCACAAGCTCCCCCTTTCCACTTAGAAGACCATGAGAGCCTTGTTCCCTCTGAATGTAAGCGCAAACTTCTTCTAGGGATGGAAGCTTATCTGATCTCAGGAGGTGCTTGATCAAGTCATTGTACATAGGATTCAGGGTGAGAAGTATTGGACCGAGTGTGTACAAGGAGGAGTTGGTCCACGCCTAATGATAAGAGGAGGTTCATGTGCTAAGTGATATGGAAGGGAAGCTTGTATAAGGAAGCGTGTGATAAGTGATAAGGAATGTGATAAGGAATCATGTAACGGCTCTATAAGCTCTCTCTCCCTTATCCCTAGTCTAGGCAACCTATCATGTAACCTAGGTAGATTTCTATTTAAGGCTAAGCAGCCTCTCATTGTAAAAGATATCATAATGGAATCGATTTCTATCTTTAGTTTACACTCCTTTACTCCATTCTCTTAACCTTCATTCTTCATCCAATTATAAAACACTTACTCTTACAAACTATCATGGTATCAGAGCAAGTTCTAATCCTTTTCTAATCTTCCGCAATCTCATTTCTCTTGTGTTGGTTTCTCTTTGTGTATTCTTCAATCTCAAAACGCTTTCCTTGTGATAGTTACAGCTCAGTCTTCCTTCCATAAGATTCTCAGAACCATGGGTGATGAGTTGAAGAAGACTAGGTGTGATTATCCCTTCTGCTAAAGTTGTTTTAAAGATTACCCATTTCTTCCGCCATTGTTGTACGGACCATTCCCCTGGGTTGTCTTCCTCATCGTCCAAGACAGCTCCTTTCTTCACTAAAACAGTGAGAGTAGTGAGGCCAAGCTCATCTGTGGTCATAAAGGCACAAGAGGAGACGTTCCTAGCAAGTTCAGCGTGTGTCCGTACTCGTCTTCCTCGGCTGGATCGAACCAGAGTCCGTACACTCGTATCTTTTACACTAAAGGTAGCTCATTTAACCTCAAAGCTACCTCCTTTCAACTCTCCAAGGACCGTCTTGAAGTCCCAGAGTGATATACTACTTCTTTGAGCTCGAAAAACCCTACCCTTACCTAAACCTTCAAGTCCTCTGTTTCGGGTTTCGTATTCTTGAGTCCACATATCAGTTCAAATGGAAAACACAAGACCTATGGTGATCCCAGTTACTCTTAAGGGTCTCAACTATCTTCTCTGGTCCAGAATGGTGAAGACTACTCTCGGAGGGCGAGGACTAGGAATGCACCTTCTACTAGATGAAGCACCTCCAAAAGCTTTCCAACAGGAGGATGGACAGGAGATTATGATTGTTGATGAAGAAAAATGGATTCAAGAGGATCAGTTTGTCCTGTCCTTCATTCAAAGCTCACTGGATGGACCTATCTTGGAAGCATACTCGTATTGTGAAAGTGCTAGGGAGCTATGGGAAACACTCAAGAAGGTGTATGGCAATACTACAAATCTAAGTCGGGTATTTGAGGTGAAGAGAGCAATCAACAACCTTCACCAAGAAGACTTGGAGTTCACGGCACATTTTGGCAAATTTCGCTCCTTATGGGCCGAGCTTGAAATGCTGAGGCCAAACTCGACTGATCCAGAGACTCTTCTTGCAAGGCGTGAACAGGACAAGGTCTTTGGTCTTCTCCTTACCCTGAATCCCATTTACAACGACCTGATCAAACATCTCCTGAGGTCAGACAAGCTTCCATCCCTTGAAGAAGTATGTGCTTATATTCAGAGGGAACAAGGTTCTCATGGTCTTCTAAGTGGAAAGGGGGAGCTTGTAACAGCCAACAAAGGTGTCTATTTCAAGCAAGATGAAAAAAGGGGATCGTTCTGTGAACACTGTAAGCGAAGGGGCCATACTAAGGACAAATGCTGGATTCTCCATCCACACCTCAAGCCATCCAAATTCAGAGATGTCCGAGCTAACCTAACTAAAGCCAAGGTGGATCAAGGTGGGACATCCGGTCGCGGTTCTGAAGGAGATGGCATGGCCGTAATCAATGCTCAAGCTGCACATGTAGCTGATCAAGACCAGGTGGTAAAGCGGTCAGAACTGGATGCACTCATCAAAGCCTTGAAAGAAAGTTATGGTAATACTATGGGTTTCTCGTTTCATGCTTCTACTCACACTATAAAATTGGATAATCATAAACCGTTAGTGATTGATTCTGGTGCATCTCACCACATGATTAGCAATGTTGAATTGATTAAAGACTTAGAACCGGCTAATGGTCATGTTGTTATTGCTAATGGTGATTGAATTCCAATTAAAGGAGTAGGCAACTTGAATCTATTTGATAGAAAGACTAGAGCTTTCTTTATGCCTAGTTTCACATCTAATCTAGTCTCTGTTCATAAGGCCACAAATGACCTGGATTGCAAATGTTATCTTCACTCCTAATGATGTGCATTTTCAGGATATTAAGACAAGCAAGTTGCTTGGGAAAGGAATAACCAAGGATGGTCTTTATCTGCTGGGAAATGATCAACCTTTAGCTTCTGTTTTATATTCTTTAAATTCGGTTCCTGCTTATGCTAATAATGCGCTATGACATGCTAGATTAGGACATCCTCACTCAAGGGCCTTAAGCCTAATGTTGCCTAATGTTGTGTTTAAAAATGATGATTGTGAGGCTTGTATTTTGGGCAAACATTGCAAATCTATTTTCCCTAAGTCGAATGTGGTTTATGAAAGATGTTTTGATCTTGTGCATTCAGATGTTTGGACTGCTCCTTGTTTGTCTAGAGAAAATCAAAAATATTTCATTACATTTATAGATGAGAAATCCAAATATACTTGGTTAACCCTGTTTCAATCCAAAGATAGAGCTTTAGAAGCTTTTGTTAATTTTCAGAACTATGTTACTAACCATTTCAATGCAAGGATCAAAATCTTTAGATCAGACAATGGTGGGGAGTATACAAGTAATGCCTTTAAGGAGCATCTCAATAAACATGGCATTCTTCATCAGACCAGCTGTCCCTATACACCTCAAAAGAATGGTGTGGCTGAGAGAAAGAACCGTCACTTGATGGAAGTGGCCAGGTCAATGATGTTCCAATCCAAGGTTCCAAAGAAGTTTTGGGGGGATGCGGTTCTTACAGCTTGTTACCTCATTAACAGGACTCCCACAAGAATTCTCAATGATCTCTCTCCATTTGAGGTATTGAATTCTACTAAGCCTTCTTTAACTCACCTAAAGGTCTTTGGTTGCTTGTGTTTTGTTCTGGTTCCAGGGGAAAACAGAACCAAACTAGATGCTAAGAGTACAAGGTCAATGTTCATTGGATACTCCACTACCCAAAAAGGCTATAAGTGTTATGATCCTGAAGCTAGGAAGGTTCTTGTGTCCCGGGATGTGAAGTTCATTGAGAACAAAGGTTACTATGGTGACCAAAAGTGGGATGATTTGGCAGATCTTAATGGCATCTCCTTGGACCGGGCCACTAGTCTTCGGCACATCTTCGATCAGCTTGGCATTCCCCTTTCGCAACATCATGGACCTACCACTGTCCCGTGTCCTGTACCTGACACTGCTCCACACGTCCCAACTCCTAATCAGCCAGACATAAGCCTGTCCCAACCAGCTCTTAGCCCAACCGAGACTGCACCAGACTCGTCCCAGCCTGTACCGCTTGTGTCCCGACCAGTGCTTGACCGTGAGGGGGGCATATCTCATGAAGAAGATGATCAAGACAGGGCTAGCTCTTCTTCTGAAAGCCACGATCAAGCAGCAGTTGAAGGACCTGATCAGGAAGCAGAATCATCAAGGCTAGCTGTTCAACCTCTAAGAAGAAGTAAAAGACTCAGGAAAGATCCATCAAATTGGGTGAATACAAGGGTGTATTACAATGCAAATGCCGTTGCTCATCCTTCCCAAGTTGTGTGCTCCTTTGCCTCCTTACCTGAAGAACATAAGGTCTTTATAAGCAGCTTGGATCAGGAACATATTCCTACATCTTATGAAGAAGCTAAGAATCTTAAAGTCTGGAGAGATGCTATAAGTGATGAGACAGGAGCCATGGAAAGGAATCACACATGGGATGAAGCCGTGCTACCCAAGGGAATGAAGGCAGTGAGCTCCAAGTGGGTATTTACGATCAAATACAAAAGTAATGGAGACATAGAGAGGTATAAGGCTAGGTTGGTAGCAAGAGGCTTCACTCAGACCTATGGAGAAGATTTTGGTGATACCTTTGCCCCTGTTGCAAAACTCCATACCGTGAGGATTGTTCTATCCTTAGCAACGAATTTGGATTGGGAATTGTGGCAGATGGATGTAAAGAATGCCTTCTTGCAAGGAGAGCTAGAGGAAGAGGTGTACATGTGGCCACCTCCAGGTCTAGAAGGGATTGTTCAACCAGTCAAGGTTTTGAGATTGAGAAAGGCCATTTATGGATTGAAACAATCACCTAGGGCCTGGTACCACAAGTTAAGCATGACATTAAGAGATAGAGGATTCAGGAAGTCTGAAGCTGATCACACTCTGTTCATACTCCCTAGCCAGTCAGGTATCATAGTTGTATTGGTCTATGTGGATGATATTATCATCACAGGTGACGATAGGGAAGGTATCAAGGAAACCAAAGCCTATCTTAAGTCCATCTTTGACATTAAAGACTTAGGCTTGCTTAAGTATTTCCTAGGGATTGAGATATGTCGCTCTAAAGAGGGACTATTCTTATCTCAAAGGAAATACACACTTGATCTTTTGTCTGAAACAGGAAAGCTAGATGCAAAGCCGGTGACCACACCTCTGGAAGATAGCTACAAGACTATCAGTGAGGGAGAGCTTGAAGATCAACCATTCAACAATCCGCAACTCTACAGAAGACTAGTAGGTAAGTTAATCTATTTAACTCTCACTAGACCTGATCTATGTTTTTTTGTGAATCAGGTGAGCCAGCATATGCAAGAGCCTAAGGTTCATCACTGGAACATGCTGGAAAGAGTTCTTAGATACTTAAGAGGGACGGCTGAGCAAGGAATCTGGATGGGAGCTAATGGAAGCTCAGAAATAGTGGGATACTGTGATGCTGACTGGGCTGGAGACAGAGAAGACAGGAGATCCACGACAGGCTATTGCACCTTTGTTGGAGGTAACTTAGTGACATGGAAGACAAAGAAACAGAAGATAGTCTCTTGTTCCAGTGCTGAGGCCGAGTATCGTGCTATGAAGAAACTCACTAATGAGCTAACATGGATCAAGGCAGTTTTGAAGGATTTTGGAATAGAGACATCCAAACCAATGACCATGCATAGCTTCAAATTCGGTCTTCCATGAGAGAACAAAGCACATAGAGATTGACTGTCACAAGGTGAGGCAAGCCGTAGAGATGGGGATAGTCTTACCTTGCTATACTCGAAGTGTGGATCAGCTTGCTGACATCTTTACCAAAGCAACAACATCTAAGGTATATGAGTCCATTTTACCCAGACTTGGACTCATAGATATTACTACTCCATGACTTCCCTAACCATAAGCAATCATAGTCTTTTTCCCTTATGTGTGCTTTTGTCCCATTGGGTTTTACACCATAAGGTTTTTAATGAGGTGGTTGTTTATGGTTTCCAAGCTAAGTTCTTCATCAGAATTTAGCTTGAGGGGGAGTATTGGACCGAGTGTGTACAAGGAGGAGTTGGTCCACGCCTAATGATAAGAGGAGGTTCATGTGCTAAGTGATATGGAAGGGAATCTTGTATAAGGAAGCGTGTGATAAGTGATAAGGAATGTGATAAGGAATCATGTAACGGCTCTATAAGCTCTCTCTCCCTTATCCCTAGTCTAGGCAACCTATCATGTAACCTAGGTAGATTTCTATTTAAAGCTAAGCAGCCTCTCATTGTAAAAGATATCACAATGGAATCGATTTCTATCTTTAGTTTACACTCCTTTACTCCATTCTCTTAACCTTCATTCTTCATCCAATTCTAAAACACTTACTCTTACAAACTATCAAGAAGGAGACCAAAGACCTTGTCTTGTTCACGTCTTGCAAGAAGAACCTCTGGATCAGTTGAGTTTGGTCTCAACATTTCAAGCTCAGCCCACAAGGAGCGAAACTTGCCAAAATAAGCCGTAAACTCCAAGTCCTCTTGGTGAAGGTTGTTGATTGCTCTCTTCACTTCAAACACCCTGCTTAAATTAGTAGTGTTGCCGTAAACCTTCTTGAGTGTTTCCCATAGCTCCCTGGCATTTTCACAATACGAGTATGCCTCCAAGATAGGTCCATCCAATGAACTTTGAATGATATACAGAACAAACTGATCTTCTTGAATCCATTTTTCTTCATCCACAATCATAATCTCCTGTCCATCCGCCTGTTGAAACGCCTTAGGTGGAGCTTCATCTAGAAGGAGATGCATTCCAAGCCCACGACCACCGAGAGTGGTTTTCACCATTCTGGACCATAGGAGATAGTTGAGACCTTTAAGAGTAACTGGTATAACCATGGGTCTTGTATTCTCCATTTGAGAAATGCCGAGACAGAGTACTCAAGGGTTTTGAAAGAAGGTGAAGCTTTTCTAGCTTCCAATACTCAGATATCACTCCTAGGACTTCAAGACAGCACCTGGTGGGGCGAGAATGAGTTGTCTTAAGACCAAATGAGCTATCGTTTTGAATAAAACAGGAAGTGTACGGTCACTGGTTCGTGGCTGGTCGAGGAAGAAGAGTACGGACACAAACCCTCTTGGTGCAAACCGTCTGCTTTTGTGCCTTTTGAGCCACGAATGATCTAAAGCTTTCTTCTTTTACACCTTTAGTGAAGAAAGGAGTTATCTTTAATGAAATAGAAGGAACCCAGAGGAAACGTCCGTACAACAATGGTGGACGAACACGCAAACTCGCATAACAACTCAACACCAAAGATAACCACACCTAGTCTCCTTCAACTCATCACCCATGGTTTTGAGGATCTTAGATCTTTAGAGAAGGTAGACTCAGCCACAGTTATCCTAGGGAAAGCGTTTGAGAAAGCGTAAGAACACAAGAAATGGAAGGAACGTAGAGTGAAGAAGACTGAGAGAGTGCGGAAGTTTATAAGAGAATCAAAACCCGCTCTGATACCATGTTAGATTTAGGAAAGATTAAGGAGAAGTTTTGAATAGATTAGAGTATAAACATCAAGAACATGTAGAGAATAGAGAGTTTAGCCATAAGAGGAATAGAATAGAATCTTAGTATTTTTAGTGTGTGCGATTACAAGGAGGCTGCATAGCCTTAAATAGAAAGACCTAGGTCGCCTAGGCTAGGGATAAGCAGGAATACATATAGGACCGTTACAACTGAACTTATCAACATACATGCTTCCTTATCCTCTCATCTTATCATATGAGGCTCTCCCTTCCTTATCAAGTGACCAGAGTGCTTATCACGTTAGACTGAGCTGCCTTTAATAACGCACTGTCCAATAGAGTTAATGTTTCCTAAAACAGTTTTCAATAATGAATTATGTGAAGCATGTATCCTTGGAAAACACTGTAGGTCTGTTTTTTCCTAAATCTCAAACTATGTATGAAAACTGCTTTGATCTTGTTCACTCTGATGTTTGGACTGCCCCATGTGTCTCTAGAGATAATCACAAGTATTTTGTTAGTTTCATAGATGAGAAATCAAAATACACTTGGGTTACCTTAATGCCATCTAAGGGTAGAGTTCTTGAAGCGTTTATGAGTTTTAACAAGTATGTGACTAACCAATATGATGCTAAATATTGGACAGTGCGTTACTAAAGGCAGCTCAGTCTAGTGTGATAAGCACTCTGGTCACTTGATAAGGAAGGGAGAGTCTCACATGATAAGATGAGAAGATAAGGAAGCATGTATGTTGATAAGTTCAGTTGTAACGGTCCTATATGTACTCTTACTTATCCCTAGCCTAGGCGACCTAGGAGTCTTTCTATTTAAGGCTATGCAGCCTCCTTGTAATCGCACACTCTATTCTCTATATGTTCTTGATGTTTATACTCTAATCTATTCAAAACTTCTCCTTAATCTTTCCTAAACTAACATGGTATCAGAGCAGGATATGATTCTCACATAGCTTCCGCATTCTTAAACTCATTCCTTCTCTTCTACTCTTTATATTTCTGGCTATACCCAAACGCTTCCCTTGAGATAAACATGTTTAAGTCTGTCTTCTCTGAGATCCAGGATCCTCAGAACCATGGGTGATGAGTTGAAGAAGACTAGGCATGGTTATCTCTCGCATTTAAGTTGTTTTCAAGTTTAGCCAGCTGTTTCCACCATTGTTGTACGGACACATTTCTGGATAGTGCATTCTTAGTGTCAAAATAGCAGCTTTCTGTGTTGGGGTAGTAAAAGGAGTAAGCTTGAACTCATTCATGGCCTAAGTAATACAAGGGGAGTTGTTTAGAGCTAAGTGGGTGTGTGTCCGTACTCATCTTCTTCGACCAAACCCGAACCAGAGTCCGTACACTTCACCAAATCTGTCTAAAGATAGCTCATTTATCCTAAAGGAAGGTCATTTCCAGCTTACCAAAGAACGGCTTGAGGTCTTAGAAGGGTAGAGTTGCATCCTGAGCTTAAACCTTCTTAAACCTTGTGCACCCTGTTTTCTCAAACCCTCGTGTCCTCTGTTTCTGGGTTCACCTCTTTTCATTGCCTCATAAATCCTAACCCTTTCAAGATGGAAAACACACGGCCCATGGTCATTCCAGTCACCCTCAAAGGCCTTAACTACCTTCTCTGGTCTAGAATGGTAAAGACTACTCTCGGTGGCCGAGGACTTGGAATGCATCTCCTTCTTGATGAAGCTCCACCTAAGGCGTTTCAACAGGAGGATGAACAGGAGATTATGATTGTGGATGAAGAAAAATGGATTCAAGAGGATCAGTTTGTTCTGTCTATCATTCAAAGTTCATTGGATGGACCTATCTTGGAGGCATACTCGTATTGTGAAAGTGCTAGGGAGCTATGGGAAACACTCAAGAAGGTTTACGGCAACACTACAAATTTAAGTAGGGTGTTTGAAATGAAGAGAGCAATCAACAACCTTCACCAAGAGGACTTGGAGTTTACAGTTTATTTTGGCAAGTTTCGCTCCTTGTGGGCTGAGCTTGAAATGTTGAGACCAAACTCAACTGATCCAGAGGTTCTTCTTGCAAGACGTGAACAAGACAAGGTCTTTGGTCTCCTTCTCACCCTGAATCCTATGTACAATGACTTGATCAAGCACCTCCTGAGATCAGATAAGCTTCCATCCCTAGAAGAAGTTTGCGCTTACATCCAGAGGGAACAAGGCTCTCATGGTCTTCTAAGTGGAAAGGGGGAGCTTGTGACAGCAAACAAAGGTGTCTACTTCAAGCAAGATGACAGAAGGGGGTCGTTCTGTGAGCACTGCAAGAGGAAGGGCCATACTAAGGAAAAATGCTGGATTCTCCACCCACACCTCAAGCCATCCAAGTTCAGAGATGTCCGAGCCAATATCACCAAGGCTAAAGCTGACCAGGGAACATCCTCACGCAATCCAGAGGAAAATGGAATGGCGGTGATCAATGCTCAAGCTGCACAAGTAACCGGTCAAGATCAAGTGGTGAAGCGGTCAGAACTGGATGCTCTTATCAAAGCCCTGAAAGAAAGCTATGGTAATGGTATGGGGTTCTCTTTTCATGCTACTGCTCATACTATAAAACTGGATGAAAGACCATTAGTGATTGATTCTGGAGCATCCCATCATATGATTAGCAATATTGAACTGATTAAGGACTTAGAACCTGCTAAGGGTCATGTTGTCATTGCAAATGGGGATAGAATTCCAATTAAAGGGGTAGGAAACTTAGAACTATTTGATAGAAAGACTAGAGCTTTCTTCATGCTTGATTTCACCTCTAATTTAGTTTCTGTTCATAAGGCCACAAATGACTTGGATTGCAATGTTATCTTCACTCCTAATGATGTACATTTTCAGGATATTAAGACAAGCAAGTTGCTTGGGAAAGGAAGAACTAAGGATGGTCTTTATCTGCTGGGAAATGATCAACCTTTAGCTTCTGTTTTATGTTCTTTAAATTCTGCTCCTGCTTATGCTAATAATGTGTTATGGCACGCTAGACTAGGACACCCTCACTCTCGGGCTTTAGGCTTGATGTTACCTAATGTTGTGTTTAAAAATGATAATTGTGAGGCATGTATCTTAGGTAAACATTGCAAGTCTATTTTCACTAAGTCTGAAACCGTTTATGAAAAGTGTTTTGATCTTGTGCATTCAGATGTGTGGTCTGCTCCTTGCTTATCTAGAGAGAATCAGAAATATTTCATTACTTTCATAGATGAGAAATCCAAATACACCTGGATAACCTTAATGCAATCAAAGGATAGAGCTTTAGAGGCCTTTGTGAACTTTCAAAATTATATTACTAACCACTTCAATGCAAAGATTAAAATCTTTAGAACAGACAATGGTGGAGAGTATACAAGTCATGCCTTCAGAGATCATCTCAATAAGCACGGAATTTTCCATCAAACCAGTTGTCCCTACACACCCCAACAGAATGGTGTGGCTGAGAGAAAGAATCGTCACCTGATGGAAGTAGCCAGGGCAATGATGTTTCATACAAAGGTTCCTAAGAGGTTTTGGGGAAATGCTGTCCTTACCGCATGTTATCTTATTAACAGGACTCCTACCCGAGTCCTCAATGATCTCTCCCCATTTGAGGTATTAAACGCTCTTAAACCTTCTCTAACCCACTTGAGAGTGTTTGGTTGCCTGTGCTTTGTTTTGATTCCAGGGGAGAACCGAACCAAGCTTGACGCTAAGAGTACACGGTCCATGTTCATTGGGTATTCCACTACCCAAAGAGGCTACAAGTGCTATGACCCTGAAGCTAGGAAGGTTTTGGTGTCTCGTGATGTTAAGTTTATTGAGAACACTGGCTACTATAGTGACCAAAAGTGGGATAACTTGGTTGATCTTGCTGGTTCCTCCCTAGACCGGGCCACTAGCCTTCGGAATATCTTTGATCATCTTGGCATACCTTCACCATCCCAACCTGGTTCTACCGGTGTTCCATGTCCTCAACCTAGTTCATGTCCTGTTCCTGGCTTGGCTCCTGTTCAACCAGCTGTTCGCACAAAATTACCTCGACCTGGTCAGAACCTAGCTCACCCGGAGGTGGTCCAACATTGTCCCGGACTGGACCAAGCTTGCCGCAGCAAGACCTTAACTCTTCCCGGCCAGACATTGATCGTGAGGGGGGACATCTTGAAGAAGACAGTGATCAAGAGAGGACTGGCTCTTCTTCTGAGGGTCACGATCAAAGGCAAGAGCGGGAAGAAGAACCATCAGGGACAGCTCAACCTCTAAGGAAAAGCACAAGACTCAGGAAGGATCCATCAAACTGGGTGAACACAAGGGTCTATTATAATGCAAATGCGGTTGCTCATCCCTCTCAAGTTGTTTGCTCATTTGCTTCATTCCCTGAAGATCACAAGACCTTTATTAGCAGCCTGGATCAGGGACACATTCCAACATCCTATGAAGAGGCTAAGGAACTCAAAGTCTGGAGGGATGCTATAAGTGATGAGACAGAGGCCATAGAAAGGAATCACACATGGGATGAAGCCGTGTTACCCAAGGGAAAGAAGGCAGTGAGCTCAAAGTGGGTATTTACGATCAAATACAAGAGTAATGGAGATGTGGAAAGATATAAGGCCAGGTTGGTCGCAAGAGGCTTCACTCAGACCTATGGAGAAGATTTTGGTGATACCTTTGCCCCTGTAGCAAAACTCCATACCGTGAGGATTGTCCTATCCTTAGCAACAAATCTGGATTGGGAATTGTGGCAGATGGATGTAAAGAATGCCTTCTTGCAAGGAGAGCTAGAGGAAGAGGTGTACATGCGGCCACCTCCAGGTCTAGAAGGGATTGTTCAACCAGGCAAGGTCTTGAGATTGAGAAAGGCTATTTATGGATTAAAACAATCACCTAGGGCCTGGTATCACAAGTTAAGCATGACACTAAGGGACAGAGGATTCAGGAAATCAGAAGCTGATCACAGTCTGTTCACATTTCCTAGCCGGTCAGGTATCATAGTTGTGTTGGTCTATGTGGATGATATCATTATCACAGGTGATGATAGGAAAGGGATCAAGGAAACCAAAGCCTACCTTAAGTCCATCTTTGACATTAAAGATTTAGGCTTGCTTAAGTATTTCCTAGGGATTGAGATATGTCGCTCTAAAGAGGGACTATTCTTATCTCAAAGGAAATACACACTTGACCTTTTGTCTGAAACAGGAAAGCTAGATGCAAAACCGGTGACCACACCTCTGGAGGACAGTTACAAAGCTATCAATGAGGGAGAGCTTGAAGATCAACCATTCAATAATCCGCAACTCTACAGAAGACTAGTAGGTAAGTTAATCTATTTAACTCTTACTAGACCTGATCTTTGCTTTTCTGTGAATCAGGTTAGCCAGCATATGCAAGAGCCGAAGGTCCATCATTGGAACATGCTGGAGAGAATTCTTAGATACTTGAGAGGAACTTCTGAGCAAGAAATCTGGATGGGAGCTAATGGAAGCTCAGAAATAGTGGGATACTGTGATGCTGACTGGGCTGGTGATAAAGAAGACAGGAGGTCTACCACAGGCTACTGTACCTTTGTTGGTGGAAACTTGGTCACATGGAAGACAAAAAAGCAGAAGATTGTGTCTTGTTCAAGCGCAGAGGCTGAATATCGTGCAATGAAGAAGCTCACCAATGAGTTAACATGGATCAAGGCTATTCTGAAGGACTTGGGTGTAGAAACAGTTAGACCAATGACCATGCATTGCGACAACCAAGCAGCCATTCACATAGCATCCAATTCTGTATTCCACGAGAGAACTAAACACATAGAAGTTGACTGTCACAAGGTGAGGCAAGCAGTGGAGCAAGGAGTAGTCTTACCATGCTACACCAGAAGTATGGATCAACTTGCGGATATCTTCACCAAGGCAACAACTTCTAAGGTATATGAGTCCATTCTACCTAGGCTTGGACTCTTTGATATGTCTTATCCATGAATCCTCTAATCATAAGCAATCATACTCTTTTTCCCTTATGGTGTTTTTGTCCCACTGGGTTTTACATCATAAGGTTTTTAATGAGGTGGTTGTTTATGATTTCCAAGCTAAGTTCTTCATCAGAATTTAGCTTGAGGGGGAGTATTGGACAGTGCGTTACTAAAGGCAGCTCAGTCTAGTGTGATAAGCACTCTGGTCACTTGATAAGGAAGGGAGAGTCTCACGTGATAAGATGAGAAGATAAGGAAGCATGTATGTTGATAAGTTCAGTTGTAACGGTCCTATATGTACTCTTACTTATCCCTAGCCTAGACGACCTAAGAGTCTTTCTATTTAAGGCTATGCAGCCTCCTTGTAATCGCACACTCTAATATACTAAGATTCTATTCTATTCCTCTTATAGCTAAACTCTCTATTCTCTATATGTTCTTGATGTTTATACTCTAATCTATTCAAAACTTCTCCTTAATCTTTCCTAAACTAACACTAAACTTAAATGTCTAAGATCAGATAATGGTGGAGAGTATACTAGCCAGGCCTTTAAACACTATCTCAACAAACATGGATTTGAGCACCAGACAAGTTGTCCCTATACCCCTCAGCAGAATAGAGTTGCTGAGAGGAAAAACAGACACTTAATGGAGGTGACTAGAGCCATGATGTTTCATAGGAAGGTTCCTAAACAGTTTTGGGGTGATGCCTTAGTTACGGCCTGCTACTTAATCAACAGACTTCCAACCAAAATCCTACATGACATCTCACCGTTTGAGGTACTTACTAAAACCAAACCTCATCTTGATCATATTAGAGTGTTTGGATGTGTTTGCTATGTGTTGATCCCAGGGGAACAGAGGAACAAGTTAGAGGCTAAGAGCACAAAGGCCATGTTTCTTGGATATTCAACCACACAGAAAGGGTATAAGTGCTACAATACTAATACCAACTGTGTCCTTATCTCCCGGGATGTTAAGTTTCTTGAAGACAGAAGCTATTTCTCGGATGGTACGTGGGAGTCTATCAAGAACATATCCTCACAATCGCCCAACCAGGCTGAGAATTTAAAGAAGATCTTAGAGAACCTGGGTATATCCTCTTTTGGTCCAGACACTCATCAGCATTCGCCGCATCATCCTCTTCATCCTGAGGGGGGACAACAAGACTATGGTCATGATGAGGAGGATGAAGATTCAGCTACTAATTCAAACAACACCCAAAGAAGAGAATCTGAACCTGAGTCACAAACCGGTCCAAGTAACACTGAAGGAAACTCAGAAGCTGAAGTTGGTTTGAGTTCTGGAAGTACCAATGATCAACATCAACACTCGCATGAAGTACCAGCACCATTAGAACTCCGGAGAAGCACTAGACAACGGTTCCCTCCAGCAAACTGGAAGAACACGAGAGTTTACTACAATAATAATGCAGTGGCTCATCCTACTCAAGCGGTTTGCAACATGGTTCATATTCCACAACAACATCTGGCTTTCACAGGCAGTCTAGATCAAGAGTTAGTTCCCAAGACTTATGATGAAGCTAAGGAGCTAAACGTCTGGAGAGATGCCGTGGGAGCAGAAAGAACTGCAATGGAGAAAAATCATACATGGGATGAAGCAGACTTACCAAAAGGAAAGAAGGCAGTGAGCTCTAGATGGATTTTCACCATCAAATACAAAAGTAATGGGGAGATTGAGAGATATAAGGCAAGACTGGTAGCAAGAGGATTCACCCAGACCTATGGAGAAGATTACAGAGACACATTTGCTCCAGTAGCAAAAATGCATACAATCAGAGTTGTTCTGTCTCTTGCTGCAAACTTAGACTGGGAACTATGGCAGATGGATGTCAAAAACGCATTCCTTCAAGGAGAATTAGAAGAAGAAGTCTACATTGTAAGATTTGATGATTGAGAGTATTTGAGATTTAGAGATTGAGAGAGATTGAGAGAGATTGAGAGAAAAGAGAATGAACTTTTATTAAGAATTTTAGAAAATGATTTTCATACATACAAAGTGAGTGAGAGACACCTATTTATACTAATCCTATTCTAGACTTGTTTGGATACAGAGATATACTTATCATTAATCTACACAAGTCTAAGGCATATACATGGTGAAAGACGCCAATACTTCACTCAGATGAATTCACCATACTTCTTCATTCCAACACTCCCCCTCAAGCTTAAGACATGAAAAATGCCTAAGCTTGCAACCATGAAGTATTACCTCATTAAAAACCTAGAGAAGGAAAACCCAATTGGGACAAAACCTTTTCTAGGGAAAAAGAGTATAACATTCCATGTTGGGATCATTGATGTGGAAGAGACATCAAACCAAGTCTAGGGTAGATGGAACCGCCTGTCTTCAAGGTTACAGCTTTGGTAAACACATCAGCTAGCTGATCTTCACTCCTTGTATAGCAGGGTAGAATTGTACCATTTCCAATAGCTTCTCTTACCTTATGGCAGTCAACCTCAATATGCTTGGTTCTCTCATGAAACACAGAGTTAGAGGCATTGTGTATGGCAGCTTGATTATCACAATGGACAGTGATTGGAGACTCTAAGCTTTCGCCTAAAATGTCAAAGAGGAGTTGCTTCAACCAGATGCATTCTGTGGTGAGCTTCCTCATGGCCCTGTATTCAGCTTCTGCACTAGAACAAGATACAACCTTTTGCTTCTTAGTCTTCCAAGTTACAAGGTTACCTCCTATAAAAGTGCAATAGCCAGTTGTGCTTCTCCTATCTTCTCTGTCTCCTGTCCAATCTGCATCACAATAACCTACAACCTCTGTGTTCTTATTACATCCCATCCATATACCTTGTTCCTTAGTTCCTTGCAGATATCTCAAAATGCGAATGATCATATCCCAATGCCTTGTTCTTGGGTCTTGCATATGTTGAGATACCTGATTTACTGCAAAACATAGGTCAGGTCTAGTGATGGTTAAGTAAATAAGCTTACCAACCACTTGTCTATACAATTTTGCATCATGAAACTTGTCATTTCCTAGCTCCCCCTCAGGTTCTATTTTGTAGCCTTCTTCATGTTAGATCATAAAAGGATTATGAGGAGGATCATTATGGGCGACTATGAGAGTGTTTGGTATCCATGTTTAGATAAGTATTTAGATTAACCCTGTATCCAAACACACCTAGGAAGCTTAGTATAAATACTCTTCTAATCATTCTTGTAACGGTGAATACTCCTTAATAAAATTTTTGATTCTACATTCTTCAATTTCTTTCTTCTTTACATGCGATTCCTTTTCTTCCTATTCTCTCTCAATTCTAACTCTTCAACCCTAAATCATTCTTAAATCCTCAAGTTTACACTTCAAGGGGTGTCTTAGCTGGTTTAGCTTCAAACATACCTGTGGAGGTTAGTAAATCCACAATATATTTCCTTTGAGATAAAAAGAGACCTTCCTTGAATCTACATATTTCAATTCCTAAGAAATATTTCAATTCTCCTAGATCCTTAATATCAAAAACACTTTTCAAATAGGCTTTAGTTGATTCAATACCAGCTTTATCACTCCCTGATATGATTATATCATCCACATAGATAAGTATAACCACAATACCTTCCTTACTCTTAAGTGTAAACAGGGTATGTTCAACTTCTGACCTTTTGAAACCTCTATCCCTTAGAGTTACATTCAGCTTATGATACCAAGCTTTTGGAGATTGCTTAAGACCATAGATTGCCTTCCTTAGTCTGAGGGTGTTGCCGCCATTAACTTCATCTTCCAAACCTGGTGGTGGTGTCATGTACACTTCTTCCTCTAATTCACCTTGTAAGAAAGCATTCTTAACATCCATTTGCCACAAATCCCATTCAAGGTTAGTAGCAAGAGAAAGAACAACATTAACAGAGTGAAGTTTAGCTACTGGAGCAAAGGTATCCCTATAGTCTTCACCATAAGTCTGTGTGAATCCCCTAGCCACCAACCTAGCTTTATACCTATCTATCTCACCATTACTTTTATACTTAATGGTAAATATCCATTTTGAACTTACAGCCTTTTTCCTTTTTGGTAAGGTGGCTGGAGCATAAGTTCCATTTTTCTCCATAGCTTGTTTTTCATCTTGAATGGCATCTCTCCATTCCTTAATCTCCATAGCCTCCTCATAGCTCTTAGGGATCTGTTCTTTATCTAAACTTACAGTGAAAGCAACATGATTAGTAGGAATACTAATTAAAGAACATACTCCCTGATCATGATGTGCTACTGTATTATGGTTGTAATACACCCTTGTATTCTTCCAGTTTTCAGCTGGGAACCTCTGCCTTGTACTTCTTCTGAGTGCCACAGGTTGATTTGTTTCTTCTTCTAAAGCGGTTTGTACAAGATTGGGTTGATCCCTTGGCCTTTTTGATGCTGAAACTAGAATATCATCTTGAGCATGTGTACTCTCTTCTCCCCCCTCATGGTCAAGAGGATGCTGTTCAGGAGGACTGGATGGTGGAGAGGGCATTGATGGAATGTTGGATGAACCGGAAGAACTAGCACCAGTAGATGGATCATGGACAGCCCCGGGAACTGAGACAGGACGGGATGAGCTAGATGCAAGGTCATGACCAGAGATCGTCTCCTGGTTGGATGTAGCCGGACCATGCCAGCTAGTATTCGGGCTTGAATCATGTTGCTGAGGTACATGGACAGGTGCTGGAGCGGTTGGCTGAACTATGCCAAGGTCTCTAAAATTTTCCTTAGATTCTCAGCCTGATCAGAATTTGATGTAGATATGTCTTTAAGATCTTCCCAAGTTCCATCTTCATAGTGTTAGATTAATCATGTATGTTAGATTAGTCATGTAATCACCTAGGTAAATAAGAGTAGGCGTGTGTATTAAGTGTGATTAACACATCATGTAATCACCTATAAATACCCTTGTACTCCACATTTTCGAATTAATTCAATACTACTCTATTCTCAAAACTCTTTCATTCACAATTCTCTCTCACATTCTCTCTAGCATTCGATATCAATCTTTCACCATTCTTCAATAATCTTCATCATTCTTCAAATCTTACATGGTATCAGAGCAGGTTTCCTGCATATTATTTGATCTTTGATTCAATATCTCACTACAACCTTTGAAACTAACCACGCCGCGAGGTCCTCCGATCATCTGTCACGTTTCTAGGGAAGTCTTGATCTTCTTTTGCAAACTTCTTTCTCAAAGGTTATTCTCCGGCGAACTCTGATCATAACCCCGGTGGAATAACGAAATTTGGTCGACGGAATCAAGAGTTGTCAACTTCTTGCCCGTACGGTGTCGCGATCGTCTCCTCCGTGAGTTCTTCATCCAACAACGATCGAATCTCATTCAAATCTTCATCAAATCACGACAGGATTATTCTCCGGCGAATTCTGATCACATCCCAGGTGGAATCACGAAATTTGGTTGACAGAATCAAAAGTTATCAATCTTTGCTTCCGACGGTGGCGCGATCGACTTCGCCGCGAGTTCTTCACCGTGTAACAACCTTTTCTCCTTCAATTCTTCACCAAATCACGCGTTTCCAAAGTCAAATCTCAAATTTATTGAGTCTATTTGAAGAATCGAGAGGTCCGCTTCGCCCCTTTGCATGTTTGGTACTCCCTTTGCTCTGTTCTCGAAGTAGGCTCTGTTTTTAGTCATCTCCTGGATATTCTTCTTTGATTCTTCAAATTTCTTCGAACCTTCTCCAATCTTCGACGATCAAATCTGTGTTTAGTATCTTGTTAAGGGGTTCAGGAAGTTTGATTGAAATCCAGTGATTATTCGACTTCAAGGAAGGGTTTCTTGTTGGATAAGGAATCGCAATTTTTCAAATTGAAATTGGCGGAAACTGGAATTTGATTGTTGCATGAGATTTAGTCTAATCTTGGATCATTCTTAGTGATTGGATTATTCCTATTTGCAAAATAAGAAGCTGTTTGGTCGGTTTACAAGTGGTTAAGAGTTGTTTAGAACAGCTTGTTATCTTGTGGTTCACGCCTCCAAGGTGTTATTATGGAGTTTCAGAAACAACTAGTTATGGCTCCAATTATTCTCAAAGGAGCAAATTATCTTCTTTGGACTAGGACAATGAAGACGACTCTATGTAGTAGGGGCTTATGGTCTCACATTCTTCATGGTAGAACTCCAAATGTTGGAATAGAACGAGAGGTTCTGGAGGATCAGGCCGCTCAAACTGAGGAAGAAGGGAAATGGTTCCAAGAAGATCAGATGGTTCTCTCCATCATACAAAATTCTCTTGAGAAGTCCCTATTAGAAGCCTATTCTTATTGTGAGAATGCTAAGGACTTATGGGACACTCTTCAAAATGTCTATGGCAATACCTCAAATCTCATGAGGATTTTTGAAGTCAAGAAGTCTATAAATGAGTTAAGACAAGATGAGGTTGAATTCACCAAGCATTTTGGGGTTTTTAGAGCACTTTGGGCTGAGTTGGAGATGTTAAGACCGGCTACTACTGATCCGATGATCCTTCATGAGAGAAGGGAACAAGACAAAGTCTTTGGGCTCTTGATGACTTTAAACTCCAGCTATGCCGATTTGATTAAACACCTATTGCGTGAAGATAAGTTGCCAAGTTTGGAAGATGTATGCGCAAAGGTCCAAAAGGAACATGGGTCTCATGGTTTGTTTGGGAGCAAAGGAGACTTAGTAACTGCAAACAAGAGCTTTTTCAAAAGGGATGACAAGAGAAATGCGGTTTGTGCTCATTGCAGACAGAAGGGACATCATAAGGATCAATGCTGGACTCTTCACCCACATCTGAAACCTACTTCTATTCCTAGATGGCGTGATGCTAATAGAGTAACCAACTTCAGAAACAACTTATTCGGACGAGGGAACCAAGTAAGTGTTCCAGTACATGTCTCTCAGGCTAACAATACTTTTGAAATTGGCCAGAGATCAGGAAAAGAAGTACAGGTTGCATCAACATCATCCGGTCAAGAGTATGTTACAAAATCGGACCTTGATGCCATCATTAAAGCTCTACAAGAAACATCTGGTAAAGTTGTTGGATGGACAATCACTTCATGCTTCTTATAATGTTCATACTATTAACAAACCATTAATAGTAGATTCAGGAGCATCTCATCATATGATTAGTGATATAAACTTGATAAACAATCTAGAACCTGCCTTAGGGAATGTTGTTATTGCTAATGGAACCAAAATCCCAATTAAAGGAATAGGTAATCTAAGGTTGTTTGAAAAAGATAGTAAAGCATTTTATATGCCATCATTCACATCTAACTTGGTTTCTGTAAAGAGAGCTACAAATGATTTGAATTGTAATGTGATCTTTAGTCCTAATGAGTGTTGTTTTCAGGATATTGAAACAAAGAGGGTGCTTGGCAGAGGCGGCACTAAGGACGACCTTTACATTCTTACTGATCTATCTTCTAGTTTAGGTTCTTGCTTGTCTAGTAATAATGAGCTCAAAGATGGAACATTGTGGCATGCTAGGTTAGGTCATCCACATTTTAAAGCTCTTGAATTGGTGTTTCCTAATATTTCTTTTAATCAAAGTGAATGTGAAGCTTGCATTCTTGGTAAACATTGTAGGACGGTTTTTCCTAGTTCTTCTCATACATATGATTACTGTTTTGATCTTATTCATTCTGATGTGTGGACAGCTCCTTGTGTCTCTAGAGAACAACAAAAATATTTTGTTACTTTTATAGATGAAAAGTCTAAGTATACCTGGATTACTTTGTTACCTTCCAAAGATAGAGTTCTAGAGGCCTTTATTAACTTTCATTCTTATATTACTAATCAGTATAATGCAAAGATTAAGGTTTTTAGAACAGATAATGGAGGAGAGTACACAAGCAAAGCATTAAGAGATTATCTACTTAAGTATGGAATTCTTCATCAAACTAGTTGCTCTTACCCCTGAACAGAATGGGGTAGCTGAGAGGAAGAACCGACACCTTATGGAGGTTGCTAGGTCTATAATGTTTTATAGACATGTACCTAAAAAGTTTTGGGGTGATGCAGTACTCACGGCGTGCTACCTAATAAATAGACTACCCACTAAAGTTCTTGATGACATCTCACCATATGAGGTACTAAATAAAACCAAACCACATATTGATCACTTGAAAGTTTTTGGTTGCTTGTGCTTTGTCTTAGTACCAGGAGAAAGGAGAAATAAGTTGGAAGAAAAGAGTACTAGGGCGATGTTTATAGGCTATTCCTCTACTCAAAAGGGTTATAAATGTTATAATCCTGAATCACAAAAGGTATTAGTATCTAGAGATGTCAAGTTTCTTGAAGAAAAGTCTTATTATACTGATGGAACTTGGGAAACAATCAAGAATTTGTCTAATTCTAGTACTGATACTAATGCCTATCTTAGAAAATTGTTGGAAAGTTTTGATGTTTCTAGGCAGTCTAGATCAGGGCATGAACAGACTCAAAGTTCTCAAGAAGGAGTACCTTCTTCTCAACATGAACCAGTGGTACCACCTACTGCGCACGTACCAACTCAAAGTGATCATGAGTCGGCAGCATCTGATCATGGAACAATGGGACTGGGACACGGCCTTGATGGAGAGGGGGAGTATCCTCAAAGTAGTTCGTCAAATGTGCATCCTAGTCTTGCTCATGAGGGGGAGAGTGTACCAGCTGGTCCTGATCAAGTCTATGATCATGAAGTAGCGGTTGTTGAATCACCTCAAGTATTAAGAAGAAGTACAAGGATAAGGAGAGATCCGGCAAACTGGGTCAACACTAGGGTCTACTACAATGCTCAAGCAGTAGAACATCCTATACAAGCTACTTGTTCATTTGCTCAATTCCCAGCAGAACATCAGGTATTCATTAGCTCATTAGATCAAAATCATATTCCTAACACATATGAGGAAGCTATGGAACTGAAGGTTTGGAGAGATGCTGTTCAAGATGAAATAGAAGCTATGATGAGAAACCATACTTGGGATGAGTCATATTTGCCCAAAGGTAAGAAAGCAGTAAGCTCTAAATGGGTGTTTACTATTAAGTACAGGAGTAATGGTGAGATTGAAAGGTATAAGGCTAGACTTGTAGCAAGAGGTTTTACTCAAACATATGGAGAAGACTTTGGAGATACATTCGCTCCAGTTGCAAAGCTTCACACTGTAAGAATTGTACTTTCTCTTGCTACTAACCTTGATTGGGAGTTGTGGCAGATGGATGTGAAGAATGCATTCCTCCAAGGAGAATTAGAAGAAGAGGTGTATATGAAGCCACCTCCCGGTTTAGAAGGTTTGGTGAAGGATGACAATGTTTTGAGATTAAGGAAGGCCATCTATGGATTAAAGCAATCTCCAAGAGCCTGGTATCATAAACTTAGTATGACTTTAAGAGATAGAGGTTTTAGAAGATCTGAAGTTGATCATACTCTATTTACTTTACCTAGCGGTTTAGGTATTATTGTGGTATTAGTTTATGTTGATGATATCATTATCACAGGTAGTAATAAGGATGGTATTCAAGAGACTAAAGAATATCTTAAGTCTAAGTTTGATATCAAGGATCTTGGTTTAATGAAATATTTCTTAGGGATTGAAATATGTAGGTCTAAAGAGGGTTTGTTCTTGTCCCAGAGAAAGTATGTTTTGGAATTGTTGAATGAAACAGGAAAGAAGGATGCAAAACCTATTAGCACTCCTATTGAAGATGGATACAAAACGGCTGTTGATGGAGAAACTAAAGACCAACTCTATGATGATCCAAAACAATATAGGAGATTGGTAGGTAAGCTTATCTATCTAACTCTTACTAGACCAGATATTTGTTTTGCAGTGAACCAGGTGAGTCAGCATATGCAATCACCCACGGTTAAGCACTGGGAGATGTTGGAAAGAGTGTTAAGATACTTGAAAGGAACTTATGATCATGGAATCTGGATGAGTTGCAACAAAAACACAGAGATAGTAGGATATTGTGATGCTGATTGGGCTGGTGATAGGAATGATAGAAGATCAACAACCGGCTATTGTACCTTTGTGGGGGGAAATCTAGTGACTTGGAAAACTAAGAAACAGAAGGTGGTCTCATGTTCCAGTGCTGAAGCTGAATATAGAGCCATGAAGAAACTTACAAATGAACTAATTTGGATCAAGGCTGTCCTTAAGGATTTACAAATTGAAGACTCAAGGCCTATTACTATGCATTGTGACAATCAGGCAGCCATTCATATAGCTTTAAACTCAGTGTTCCATGAGAGGACTAAGCACATTGAAGTAGATTGCCACAAGGTAAGACAGGCGGTTGAACAAGGAATAGTGTTGCCATGCTATACAAGAAGTTCTGATCAATTGGCGGATGTATTCACTAAGGCCGCCACTACAAAGGTGTGTGAGTCCATTCTACCAAGACTTGGATTGATAAGCATTACTGACTGAGTCCCTTAACTAGAGGGATCATACTCTTTTTCCCTCAAAGTTGTTTTTGTCCCATTTGGGTTTTACACTTTGAGGTTTTTAATGAGGTGATCTCCTATAGTTTGTCCAAGCTTAACCATTCATCATAGTTAAGCTTGAGGGGGAGTGTTAGATTAATCATGTATGTTAGATTAGTCATGTAATCACCTAGGTAAATAAGAGTAGGCGTGTGTATTAAGTGTGATTAACACATCATGTAATCACCTATAAATACCCTTGTACTCCACATTTTCGAATTAATTCAATACTACTCTATTCTCAAAACTCTTTCATTCACAATTCTCTCTCACATTCTCTCTAGCATTCGATATCAATCTTTCACCATTCTTCAATAATCTTCATCATTCTTCAAATCTTACACATAGAATCCTTTGTTCTCATTAAACTTGACATCCCTAGACACCAGGACACTCCTAGTCTCTGGATTGTAGCATTTGTATCCTTTTTGAGTAGGAGAGTATCCTAGGAACATAGCCTTGATGCTTTTTGGTTCCAGCTTATTCCTAAGTTCTCCTGGTACTAAAACAAAACAAACACATCCAAAAATTCTTAAATGATCAATAGTTGGCTTAGTTTTGTTTAATACCTCAAAAGGACTCAAATCATCTAGAACTTTAGTTGGAGTTCTATTGATTAAGTAACATGCAGCTAGTAATGCATCTCCCCAAAATCTTTTAGGAACCTTCTTCTGGAACATCATTGTTCTCACAATTTCCATCAAATGTCTGTTCTTCCTCTCAGCTACTCCATTTTGTTGTGGAGTGTAAGGACAGTTTGTTTGATGTTCAATGCCATGTGTGGCTAAGTGTTGCTGAAACTTGGTACTAGTATATTCCCCTCCATTGTCTGTCCTAAAAATCTTTATCTTGGCATTATATTGGTTAGTAACATATGTCTGAAAGTTAAGAAATGCATCAAACACCCTATCCTTTGAATTAAGCAATGTCACCCAAGTATACTTAGATTTTTCATCAATGAAGGTAACAAAATACTTCTGATTTTCTCTAGAAGGAAAGGGAGATGTCCAAACATCAGAGTGTACTAAATCAAAGCAATTATCATAAGCATGAGTTGATTGTTCAAAGACAGTTCTACTATGCTTTCCAAGAACACAAGATTCACAAATGTTATTAAGCAATTTTATTCCAGGTACAATCAATTCAAGAGCTCTAGAATGTGGATGTCCTAGTCTAGCATGCCACAATTCAGCATTTAGAGTCATATCAACATGAATTGCACACGGTTGTAATGGAAAGGCAGGTAAATCTTCTAGCACATACAAGTCATTCCTTGTAGTTCCTTGGCCAAATTTCTGACTTGTTTCAATATCCTGAAAGTAAAACTCATTAGGACCAAAGATAGCCTTACAATTCAAATCAGTAGTAGCCTTTTTAACAGAGAGTAAGTTGGATGTAAAAGAAGGCATATAAAAGGCTTTAGATTCCTTATCAAACAACCTAAGATTCCCTACTCCTTTAATTGGTACATTAACTCCATTAGAAATTACAACACTTCCTAAAGCAGGTTCAACATGGTCTAGCAAACCTAAGTCTTTAATCATGTGATGAGATGCACCAGAATCTACAATTAAGGAGTTAGAAGCCATATATGTGTTTAAAGAAACATGATAAGTTTTACCCAACACATTACCAGACTTGAATGCTTTGAGAAGATTTTCAAGATCAGCTTTGGTGACATATTCAGTTTGGTTGGCCATAGTTGAGGAGGAAGCATTCACCGGCTCCATGGTACATGCGCTTGATCAACCTACAACATGACCATGTTAGAAGAACTAGGACCGGTTGAAGATTTCTTGCTCCTCTCAACAAACCAACTAGGCTTGAGTTCTGGATGGAGCACCCAGCACTCCTTCTTGCTATGGCCTGTTCTCTTACAATGGTCACACAGCTGCTTCTTCCTCTTGATGTCAGCTGGAACCGATCTGAAAACACCCTTATGTGCCACCACCATTTCACTTTTGTGCCCAAAGAGTTCATGTGACCCCTGTTCCTTCTGAATCTTTGCACAAACATCCTCAAGACTTGGTAGCTTATCATCTCTGAGAATGTGTTTTATCAGGTCAGTGTAAGAATTGTTCAAATTCATAAGCAGCCCAAACACTTTATCCTGCTCTCTCCTTTCAAGAAGAGTGTGTGGATCAATTGAAGCTGGTCTAAGCATCTCCAGCTCTGCCCACAAGGCTCTGAATGATCCATAGTGTTTGGTAAACTCCACATCTTCCTGTTTAAGCTCATTCAAAGCTTTCTTAACCTCAAAAATTCTTAAGAGATTAGTAGTATTGCCATAAACTGTTTTCAAAGTCTCCCACAGTTCCTTAGCATTAGAGCAATAAGAATAAGCTTCCAAAAGAGAACTAGCTAAGGAACTTTGAAGAATGGCAAGTACCATTTGATCTTGCTGAAACCATAGAGCTTGTTCAGCATTTTGATTCTGAACCTCCTCATCTGTCAACAAGTGAGCCGGTTCATGAATGTGGCTCCACAGTCCCTTGCTACAAAGCGTGGTTCGCATTTGAATGTAACTCCATTTGATCTCTCCTGAAGCCTACACACAAAGATTAAGCAACCAAGCCTGCGTGCACCTCACAAACACAAATCGCGTGAACAAGCTGTGTGATCAATACTCAAGGAGGTATACCTACTTCTTATAACCATTAACAACTAGCAATAACAGTCTAAACTACTTCAACAGATGATCCAGAAGTAAAACCAATCTTGAAGACCAAGCAAAACAACAATTCTAAGATTCCTGCCTTTTCCGTTTTCAAAATCGATCTTTCTTCACTTGCAAGAAATCGACTAATGAGGATTAAAACCCAGAGGATTACAATCAATTCTCCAGAAGTTCTTCACAAGATCCTAAACTAAGGTTGGATCATGCAGGATTCAAAAATGAACGAGAGAAAACAGAGAAAAGGATTCGAATAACCAGAGGAGTGTGCGAGAAGACCAATTGCAAGAAATCGATTGACAGAACCTCTAATCTTGAAATTGAGCAATGCGGACCTCCCGATTCATCATCTGGACTCAATTAAATTGAGTTTCGGCTTTGGAAACACACGATTTGACGAAGAATTGAAGAAGATATCAAGGATTGAACTCCGGAGTTTCGCGGCGGAGCGATCACGTAACCACCTGTGGCGGGAAAAATGATAACTTTTGATTTTGATGATCAAACTCGATGAAATAGCTGTGGATCGTCACAGATTTCGCCGGAGAACCGTTCAGGATAAAGAAATTAGCAAGAATCGATGAAAACTTGAAGAAAAAGCCGATCAACAATCGAGCTTCCCGACGATGAACAACCGCGAACCACCTTGTGCAAGGTTCGATCGTAACTTTTGATTTACTCAACCAAAATCAAAGATTTCAACGGGGAAATCAACAGGATTCTCCGATGAGATGATCTTGATGAAGAATCTGATCAAAACTCTTCAAGATCTTGCAGATTGGACGCGGTGAATATGGATGAATCGCGATTTTGCAATTACTTGTAATCGAAGAAAATCCGATTACTTGCTGAAGAAGAATGCGAAATTTTAAGTACCAGATTGATCAAACCTGGCTCTGATACCATGTAAGGTTTGATGATTGAGAGTATTTGAGATTTAGAGATTGAGAGAGATTGAGAGAGATTGAGAGAAAAGAGAATGAACTTTTATTAAGAATTTTAGAAAATGATTTTCATACATACAAAGTGAGTGAGAGACACCTATTTATACTAATCCTATTCTAGACTTGTTTGGATACAGAGATATACTTATCATTAATCTACACAAGTCTAAGGCATATACATGGTGAAAGACGCCAATACTTCACTCAGATGAATTCACCATACTTCTTCATTCCAACATACATGACCCCTCCACCTGGATTAGAACACTCAGTTGCACCAGGGAAAGTCCTTAGATTAAGAAAGGCAATCTATGGCCTTAAACAGTCACCTAGGGCCTGGTATCACAAGCTGAACGTGTAAGAATATGCGAAATATAAGAGAAGATTAGAGAGAGTTTTCTGAATAAGATGAAGAACAAAAGTATGGAAGACTAAGAGGAAGAGATTTCGTGACAAATGAGAGAGAGAGAGCTGGCGGCTGCCTTGACAGAATTAGAGAAGGAGGATTATATTTCCTTGACAGATTAGTTACATAGGTTAGAGTATTTATAGCCTAAGTTACAATAAATACATTAATTACATTAATTAGGCTCACATATTTACTTTCCATAAACTATTTGTTGCCTAACTCTCAAAGGGGAAGTAATTAACTTCCTTTCCAACCTTGAGTAATCGACATCCAGGCCATTAACTTCCTTTCCTTACTTGAGTAGTCGACATCCAAGGTCATTAACTTCCTTTCCTCACTTGAGTAATCGACATCCCAAACCATTAACTTCTCCCAGCCGCCTGTATCTTTCTTCTAGAAGTCTTATAGTTGGGCTTGCTGTCGTGTGTAGATTAATACTCCCCCTCAAGCTCAACCATGATGAATGGTTAAGCTTGGAACCATAAAGACTCATCATATGACAAGTATGTACTTTAACTCATTTGTCACAAAAAAAGGAGTTAGGCAACAAATAGTTTATGGAAAGTAAATATGTGAGCCTAATTAATGTAATTAATGTATTTATTGTAACTTAGGCTATAAATACTCTAACCTATGTAACTAATCTGTCAAGGAAATATAATCCTCCTTCTCTAATTCTCTCAAGGCAGCCGCCAGCTCTCTCTCTCTCATTTGTCACGAAATCTCTTCCTCTTAGTCTTCCATACTTTTGTTCTTCATCTTATTCAGAAAACTCTCTCTAATCTTCTCTTATATTCCGCATATTCTTACATGGTATCAGAGCCTTGGCTCTTATATTCTCAAAATCTCTGTACACTCTTGAAATAAATCCTCCTAATCTCTTCACTCTGAGATTGAACAATCCTCAAATCCTTGTGGTGCTGAGTTGTGAGAGGTTAGGATTATTTATTTCTTGAAAACACTTCATCATACTCTTTCATCACCTAAATCATTTGTAATCATCATGGAAGGCACAAGAGTTGTTGTTCCAGTGACTTTGAAAGGGGTTAATTACCTCCTCTGGGCTAGAATCACCAAGACAGTGCTATGTAGCCGTGGGTTATGGAGCCACATCCTTAGGAGTGAAGCACCTAATGCCACGGTTGAAGGAACTGGTCAGGTAGTGGCTATCACCAATGAAGACAGGTGGTTTCAAGAAGACCAACTAGTCCTATCTGTGATTCAAAACTCACTTGAATCAACTATCCTTGAAGCATACTCCTACTGTGAGACAGCCAAAGAGCTGTGGGAGACTCTTCAAAATGTCTATGGCAACACCTCCAATCTCAGCCGTGTGTTTGAAGTTAAGAAAGCCATCAATGAGTTAACTCAAGAAGACATGGAGTTCACTCAAAATTTTGGAAAATTCAGATCCTTATGGGCTGAACTTGAAATGCTTAGACCAAGCACAGTGGATCCCATGGTTCTGAATGAGAGGCGTGAGCAAGATAAAGTCTTTGGACTTCTCTTGACTTTAAATTCCTCCTACAATGATCTCATCAAACACCTCCTAAGGTCAGACACCTTTCCAAGCCTTGAAGAAGTGTGCAATAAGATTCAGAAGGAACAAGGTTCACTTGGTCTCTTTGGAGGCAAAGAAGAACTCATCTCAGCCAACAAAGCAGCTGTGTACCATAAGGGAGGCTTAAATCGTGGAGAAAGGAGGGCATACTGTGACCACTGCAAGAAGGAAGGGCATACCAAGGACAAGTGCTGGATCCTCCATCCACACTTAAAGCCAAAAGTGGGAAACCAACCAAGAGCCAACCTCACTCAAGAAGTAACTCTTGAACCAAGAAACAAGGCAAGCCCAAACTCATTCACGCCAATCACTGAGGGAGATGGGAAAGCACTTGCAACATTCCAACAAGAGTTTGTGAGGAAATCCGACCTTGATGCACTGGTCAAGGCACTCAAAGAATCAAACCTCTCTGGTAACTCATTCCAAGCTTTAAATACCTCTAAACCACTTATTGTAGACTCAGGAGCCTCTCATCATATGATTAGTGATAAGAATCTAATGAGCATTATAGAACCGGCTTTAGGAGATGTATTAATAGCTAATGGAGATAAGATACCAATTAGGGGAATTGGGAACCTTAAATTGTTTGATAAAGAATCAACTGCCTTCTATATGCCTACATTTACCTCTAACTTACTAAGTGTTAAGAAGACAACCTCTGATCTTAATTGCTATGCAATCTTTAGTCCTAATGATGTTTATTTTCAGGATATTAAGACCAATAAAGTTCTTGGAAAAGGAGTGTCCAAGAATGATTTGTATGTACTTGAAGACATACAACCAGACTCAACTCTATCTATTGCTTTTAATTCTATTTTGAATAAGGTTAATAGTGCTATTTGGCATTCTAGGCTAGGTCATCCCCATTCTAGGGTCTTAGAACTATTGTTGCCAAGCATGTCTTTTAAAAATAATGAATGTGAAGCTTGTATACTTGGAAAACATTGTAGATCAGTGTTTCCCAAGTCCTCAACTATTTATGAAAATTGTTTTGATCTTATTCACTCTGATGTTTGGACTTCACCATGCATGTCTAGGGATAATCATAAGTACTTTGTCACATTTATAGATCAAAAATCAAAATATACTTGGATAACTCTCTTACCAACAAAAGATAGGGTCCTAGATGCATTTACTAAGTTTCAAGCATATGTGACTAACCATTACAATGCCAAGATCAAAATCTTTAGATCAGATAATGGAGGAGAATACACAAGTCTAGCATTCAAGCAATACTTGGACAAACATGGAATCATCCACCAAACTAGTTGTCCATACACACCACAACAGAATGGAGTGGCTGAAAGGAAGAACCGGCATCTCATGGAGGTGGCGAGATCCATCATGTTCCAAAGCAATGTTCCAAAGAAATTTTGGGGAGATGCCCTTGTCACAGCTTGCTATCTCATCAATCGCCTACCTACCAAAGTCTTAGAGGACTTAACTCCATTTGAGGTACTCAACAAAAGTAAACCATCTATCTCACACTTACGAGTCTTTGGGTGTGTGTGTTATGTACTTGTTCCTGGAGAACAAAGAAATAAATTGGAAGCCAGGAGTATTAAAGCCATGTTCATTGGCTATTCAACTACTCAAAAGGGATACAAATGCTACAATCCAGAGACAAGAAAGGTTCTTGTATCTAGGGATGTGAAGTTTGTAGAATCCTTTGGATTCTATGAAGAAAAGAATTGGGATGAACTCAAAGACCTCTCCCAATCCACATCTGACCGGGCAACCAACCTTAGACACCTTATGGAGAATCTTGGGATAACATTACCAGATGCACCAAAATCAACTCACCAAGAACCGCCAACTACTTCTCCATCTAATACAACTCAAGCGGCTAGTTCTCTTGATCATGAGGGAGGCAATGAAGGTGATGAGCTTGATGAGCTTGAACTTGAACCTACTAACCAAGAAACAAGCTCACACGTACATGATCACGAAGAACATGAGGAATCCGAAACTGAGGCTGAACAACAAGCAGAAGAACAGGCGGCCCAACCAGACACCCAAGTAGTACTAAGGAGAAGCCAAAGGGAAAGGCGACCAGCTTCAAATTGGATCAACACCAGAGTATACTACAATGCCCAAGCAGTAGCTCACCCAACTCAAGCTGTTTGCTCCCTAGCTCATGTTCCCTTATAACATCAAGCATTTGCAGCAGTCCTCAACCAAGAACATATACCAAGAAACTATGAGGAAGCAAAGGAGCTTAAAGTGTGGAGAGATGCAGTTAAGGCTGAATGCAATGCCATGGACATCAATCACACTTGGGATGAGGCCGATTTACCTAAGGACAAGAGGACAGTGAGCTCCAGATGGATCTTTACCATTAAATACAAAAGCAATGGAGAGATAGAAAGATACAAGGCAAGACTAGTTGCAAGAGGTTTCACTCAGACCTATGGAGAAGACTACAATGACACCTTTGCACCAGTAGCCAAATTACACACTGTAAGAGTTCTTCTCTCTTTAGCTACTAACCTTGATTGGGAGTTGTGGCAGATGGATGTCAAGAATGCCTTCCTACAAGGAGAACTAGAAGATGAAGTGTATATGACACCTCCACCAGGCCTTGAAGATACGGTGACTCCAGGAAAGGTTCTAAGGCTGAGAAAAGCTATCTATGGCCTCAAACAGTCACCAAGAGCTTGGTACCATAAGCTAAGTATCACACTTAGAGATAGGGGCTTTAGAAAGTCTGAGGCAGATCATACCCTCTTCACACTCCAAAGTCAAACAGGTATTGTAGTCATTCTCATCTATGTAGATGATATAATCATCTCAGGGAATGACAAGGTAGGAATTCAATCCACTAAGGTTTATCTTAAATCTATGTTTGATATAAAAGACTTGGGTGAACTAAAGTACTTCCTAGGGATAGAAGTATGCCGTGTTAGAATTTGCAGAATAATAGTTAGAATAGGTAGGAGAGTTTCTGGGTTTATATTTGATAAGGGAAGAACAAGAGTGAATATATCTGCAAGTTGATCCGAGCTCCTTGTGTAACATGGTAGGACAACACCTTGCTCCACTACTTGTCTCACTTTGTGGCAGTCTACTTCAATGTGCTTGGTTCTCTCATGAAATACATTGTTGGATGCTATATGTATGGCAGCTTGGTTGTCACAATGCATGGTGATTGGTGTTGTGACTTCTATGTTTAGATCCTTGAGCAGATTCTTGAGCCAGGTAAGTTCTGTGGTGAGCTTCCTCATGGCTCGGTACTCAGCTTCAGCACTTGAACAAGAAACCACCTTCTGCTTCTTTGTTTTCCAAGTAACTAGGTTGCCTCCAATGAATGTGCAATAACCGGTAGTTGATCTCCTATCATTCCTGTCTCCAGCCCAATCAGCATCACAGTAGCCCACGATTTCAGAGCTTCCGTTGCGCCCCATCCAGATGCCTTGGTCGTGTGTCCCTTTCAGGTATCTTAAGATCCGGTCCACCATGTTCTAGTGATGCACCTTTGGGGCTTGCATATGTTTATTGGACAGTGCGTTACTAAAGGCAGCTCAGTCTAGTGTGATAAGCACTCTGGTCACTTGATAAGGAAGGGAGAGTCTCACATGATAAGATGAGAAGATAAGGAAGCATGTATGTTGATAAGTTCAGTTGTAACGGTCCTATATGTACTCTTACTTATCCCTAGCCTAGGCGACCTAGGAGTCTTTCTATTTAAGGCTATGCAGCCTCCTTGTAATCGCACACTCTAATATACTAAGATTCTATTATATTCCTCTTATAGCTAAACTCTCTATTCTCTATATGTTCTTGATGTTTATACTCTAATCTATTCAAAACTTCTCCTTAATCTTTCCTAAACTAACATGGTATCAGAGCAGGATTTGATTCTCACATAGCTTCCGCATTCTTAAACTCATTCCTTCTCTTCTACTCTTTATATTTCTGGCTATACCCAAAAACGCTTCCCTTGAGATAAACATGTTTAAGTCTGTCTTCTCTGAGATCCAGGATCCTCAGAACCATGGGTGATGAGTTGAAGAAGACTAGGCATGGTTATCTCTCGCATTTAAGTTGTTTTCAAGTTTAGCCAGCTCTTTCCACCATTGTTGTACGGACACATTTCTGGATAGTGCATTCTTAGTGTCAAAATAGCTGCTTTCTGTGTTGGGGTAGTAAAAGGAGTAAGCTTGAACTCATTCATGGCCTAAGTAATACAAGGGGAGTTGTTTAGAGCTAAGTGGGTGTGTGTCCGTACTCATCTTCTTCGACCAAACCCGAACCAGAGTCCGTACACTTCACCAAATCTGTTTAAAGATAGCTCATTTATCCTAAAGGAAGGTCATTTCCAGCTTACCAAAGAATGGCTTGAGGTCTTAGAAGGGTAGAGTTGCATCCTGAGCTTAAACCTTCTTAAACCTTGTGCACCCTGTTTTCTCAAACCCTCGTGTCCTCTGTTTCTGGGTTCACCTCTTTTCATTGCCTCATAAATCCTAACCCTTTCAAGATGGAAAACACACGGCCCATGGTCATTCCAGTCACCCTCAAAGGCCTTAACTACCTTCTCTGGTCTAGAATGGTAAAGACTACTCTCGGTGGCCGAGGACTTGGAATGCATCTCCTTCTTGATGAAGCTCCACCTAAGGCGTTTCAACAGGAGGATGGACAGGAGATTATGATTGTGGATGAAGAAAAATGGATTCAAGAGGATCAGTTTGTTCTGTCTATCATTCAAAGTTCATTGGATGGACCTATCTTGGAGGCATACTCGTATTGTGAAAGTGCTAGGGAGCTATGGGAAACACTCAAGAAGGTTTACGGCAACACTACAAATTTAAGTAGGGTGTTTGAAGTGAAGAGAGCAATCAACAACCTTCACCAAGAGGACTTGGAGTTTACAGCTCATTTTGGCAAGTTTCGCTCCTTGTGGGCTGAGCTTGAAATGTTGAGACCAAACTCAACTGATCCAGAGGTTCTTCTTGCAAGACGTGAACAAGACAAGGTCTTTGGTCTCCTTCTCACCCTGAATCCTATGTACAATGACTTGATCAAGCACCTCCTGAGATCAGATAAGCTTCCATCCCTAGAAGAAGTTTGCGCTTACATCCAGAGGGAACAAGGCTCTCATGGTCTTCTAAGTGGAAAGGGGGAGCTTGTGACAGCAAACAAAGGTGTCTACTTCAAGCAAGATGACAGAAGGGGGTCGTTCTGTGAGCACTGCAAGAGGAAGGGCCATACTAAGGAAAAATGCTGGATTCTCCACCCACACCTCAAGCAATCCAAGTTCAGAGATGTCCGAGCCAATATCACCAAGGCTAAAGCTGACCAGGGAACATCCTCACGCAATCCAGAGGAAGATGGAATGGCGGTGATCAATGCTCAAGCTGCACAAGTAGCCGGTCAAGATCAAGTGGTGAAGCCGTCAGAACTGGATGCTCTTATCAAAGCCCTGAAAGAAAGCTATGGTAATGGTATGGGGTTCTCTTTTCATGTTACTGCTCATACTATAAAACTGGATGAAAGACTATTAGTGATTGATTCTGGAGCATCCCATCATATGATTAGCAATATTGAACTGATTAAGGACTTAGAACCTGCTAAGGGTCATGTTGTCATTGCAAATGGGGATAGAATTCCAATTAAAGGGGTAGGAAACTTAGAACTATTTGATAGAAAGACTAGAGCTTTCTTCATGCCTGATTTCACCTCTAATTTAGTTTCTGTTCATAAGGCCACAAATGACTTGGATTGCAATGTTATCTTCACTCCTAATGATGTACATTTTCAGGATATTAAGACAAGCAAGTTGCTTGGGAAAGGAAGAACTAAGGATGGTCTTTATCTGCTGGGAAATGATCAACCTTTAGCTTCTGTTTTATGTTCTTTAAATTCTGCTCCTCCTTATGCTAATAATGTGTTATGGCACGCTAGACTAGGACACCCTCACTCTCGGGCTTTAGGCTTGATGTTACCTAATGTTGTGTTTAAAAATGATAATTGTGAGGCATGTATCTTAGGTAAACATTGCAAGTCTATTTTCACTAAGTCTGGAACCGTTTATGAAAAGTGTTTTGATCTTGTGCATTCAGATGTGTGGACTGCTCCTTGCTTATCTAGAGAGAATCAAAAATATTTCATTACTTTCATAGATGAGAAATCCAAATACACCTGGATAACCTTAATGCAATCAAAGGATAGAGCTTTAGAGGCCTTTGTGAACTTTCAAAATTATATTACTAACCACTTCAATGCAAAGATTAAAATCTTTAGAACAGACAATGGTGGAGAGTATACAAGTCATGCCTTCAGAGATCATCTCAATAAGCACGGAATTTTCCATCAAACCAGTTGTCCCTACACACCCCAACAGAATGGTGTGGCTGAGAGAAAGAATCGTCACCTGATGGAAGTAGCCAGGGCAATGATGTTTCATACAAAGGTTCCTAAGAGGTTTTGGGGAAATGCTGTCCTTACCGCATGTTATCTTATTAACAGGACTCCTACCCGAGTCCTCAATGATCTCTCCCCATTTGAGGTATTAAACGCTCTTAAACCTTCTCTAACCCACTTGAGAGTGTTTGGTTGCCTGTGCTTTGTTTTGATTCCAGGGGAGAACCGAACCAAGCTTGACGCTAAGAGTACACGGTCCATGTTCATTGGGTATTCTACTACCCAAAGAGGCTACAAGTGCTATGACCCAGAAGCTAGGAAGGTTTTGGTGTCTCGTGATGTTAAGTTTATTGAGAACACTGGCTACTATAGTGACCAAAAGTGGGATAACTTGGTTGATCTTGCTGGTTCCTCCCTAGACCGGGCCACTAGCCTTCGGAATATCTTTGATCATCTTGGCATACCTTCACCATCCCAACCTGGTTCTACCGGTGTTCCATGTCCTCAACCTAGTTCATGTCCTGTTCCTGGCTTGGCTCCTGTTCAACCAGCTGTTCCGCACGAAATTACCTCGACCTGGTCAGAACCTAGCTCACCCGGAGGTGGTCCAACATTGTCCCGGACTGGACCAAGCTTGCCGCAGCAAGACCTTAACTCTTCCCGGCCAAACATTGATCGTGAGGGGGGACATCTTGAAGAAGACAGTGATCAAGAGAGGACTGGCTCTTCTTCTGAGGGTCACGATTAAAGGCAAGAGCGGGAAGAAGAACCATCAGGGACAGCTCAACCTCTAAGGAGAAGCACAAGACTCAGGAAGGATCCATCAAACTGGGTGAACACAAGGGTCTATTACAATGCAAATGCGGTTGCTCATCCCTCTCAAGTTGTTTGCTCATTTGCTTCATTCCCTGAAGAGCACAAGACCTTTATTAGCAGCATGGATCAGGGACACATTCCAACATCCTATGAAGAGGCTAAGGAACTCAAAGTCTGGAGGGATGCTATAAGTGATGAGACAGAGGCCATGGAAAGGAATCACACATGGGATGAAGCCGTGTTACCCAAGGGAAAGAAGGCAGTGAGCTCAAAGTGGGTATTTACGATCAAATACAAGAGTAATGGAGATGTGGAAAGATATAAGGCCAGGTTGGTCGCAAGAGGCTTCACTCAGACCTATGGAGAAGATTTTGGTGATACCTTTGCCCCTGTAGCAAAACTCCATACCGTGAGGATTGTCCTATCCTTAGCAACAAATCTGGATTGGGAATTGTGGCAGATGGATGTAAAGAATGCCTTCTTGCAAGGAGAGCTAGAGGAAGAAGTGTACATGCGGCCACCTCCAGGTCTAGAAGGGATTGTTCAACCAGGCAAGGTCTTGAGATTGAGAAAGGCTATTTATGGATTAAAACAATCACCTAGGGCCTGGTATCACAAGTTAAGCATGACACTAAGGGACAGAGGATTCAGGAAATCAGAAGCTGATCACACTCTGTTCACATTTCCTAGCCGGTCAGGTATCATAGTTGCGTTGGTCTATGTGGATGATATCAATATCACAGGTGATGATAGGGAAGGGATCAAGGAAACCAAAGCCTACCTTAAGTCCATCTTTGACATTAAAGATTTAGGCTTGCTTAAGTATTTCCTAGGGATTGAGATATGTCGCTCTAAAGAGGGACTATTCTTATCTCAAAGGAAATAAACACTTGACCTTTTGTCTGAAACAGGAAAGCTAGATGCAAAACCGGTGACCACACCTCTGGAGGACAGTTACAAAGCTATCAATGAGGGGGAGCTTGAAGATCAACCATTCAATAATCCGCAACTCTACAGAAGACTAGTAGGTAAGTTAATCTATTTAACTCTTACTAGACCTGATCTTTGCTTTTCTGTGAATCAGGTTAGCCAGCATATGCAAGAGCCGAAGGTCCATCATTGGAACATGCTGGAGAGAATTCTTAGATACTTGAGAGGAACTTCTGAGCAAGGAATCTGGATGGGAGCTAATGGAAGCTCAGAAATAGTGGGATACTGTGATGCTGACTGGGCTGGTGATAAAGAAGACAGGAGGTCTACCACAGGCTACTGTACCTTTGTTGGTGGAAACTTGGTCACATGGAAGACAAAGAAGCAGAAGATTGTGTCTTGTTCAAGCGCAGAGGCTGAATATCGTGCAATGAAGAAGCTCACCAATGAGTTAACATGGATCAAGGCTATTCTGAAGGACTTGGGTGTAGAAACAGTTAGACCAATGACCATGCATTGCGACAACCAAGCAGCCATTCACATAGCATCCAATTCTGTATTCCACGAGAGAACTAAACACATAGAAGTTGACTGTCACAAGGTGAGGCAAGCAGTGGAGCAAGGAGTAGTCTTACCATGCTACACCAGAAGTATGGATCAACTTGCGGATATCTTCACCAAGGCAACAACTTCTAAGGTATATGAGTCCATTCTACCTAGGCTTGGACTCTTTGATATGTCTTATCCATGAATCCTCTAATCATAAGCAATCATACTCTTTTTCCCTTATGGTGCTTTTGTCCCACTGGGTTTTACATCATAAGGTTTTTAATGAGGTGGTTGTTTATGATTTCTAAGCTAAGTTCTTCATCAGAATTTAGCTTGAGGGAGAGTATTGGACAGTGCGTTACTAAAGGCAGCTCAGTCTAGTGTGATAAGCACTCTGGTCACTTGATAAGGAAGGGAGAGTCTCACATGATAAGATGAGAAGATAAGGAAGGATGTATGTTGATAAGTTCAGTTGTAACGGTCCTATATGTACTCTTACTTATCCCTAGCCTAGGCGACCTAGGAGTCTTTCTATTTAAGGCTATGCAGCCTCCTTGTAATCGCACTGTCCAATATACTAAGATTCTATTCTATTCCTCTTATAGCTAAACTCTCTATTCTCTATATCTTCTTGATGTTTATACTCTAATCTATTCAAAACTTCTCCTTAATCTTTCCTAAACTAACAATGTTGACTGACCTGATTCACAGCATAGCACAAGTCAGGTCTAGTAATGGTTAGATAAATTAGCTTACCAACCATCTTCCTATAGAGTTTGGTGTCTCCAAACATCTCATCTCCAAGCTCCCCCTCACGTTCCACCTTGTACCCTTCTTCTAGGGGAGTCTTCGCTGGTTTAGCTTCTAATCTTCCTGCATCAACTAGAAGATCAAGTGTGTACTTCCTTTGTGATAAGAAGAGGCCTTCTTGTGTTCGGCATACTTCTATCCCTAGGAAGTACTTTAGTTCACCCAAGTCTTTTATATCAAACATAGATTTAAGATAAACCTTAGTGGATTGAATTCCTACCTTGTCATTCCCTGAGATGATTATATCATCTACATAGATGAGAATGACTACAATACCTGTTTGACTTTGGAGTGTGAAGAGGGTATGATCTGCCTCAGACTTTCTAAAGCCCCTATCTCTAAGTGTGATACTTAGCTTATGGTACCAAGCTCTTGGTGACTGTTTGAGGCCATAGATAGCTTTTCTCAGCCTTAGAACCTTTCCTGGAGTCACCGTATCTTCAAGGCCTGGTGGAGGTGTCATATACACTTCATCTTCTACTAATCATATGTAGGAAGGCATTCTTGACATCCATCTGCCACAACTCCCAATCAAGGTTAGTAGCTAAAGACAGAAGAACCCTTACAGTGTGTAATTTGGCTACTGGTGCAAAGGTGTCATTGTAGTCTTCTCCATAGGTCTGAGTGAAACCTCTTGCAACTAGTCTTGCCTTGTATCTTTCTATCTCTCCATTGCTTTTGTATTTAATGGTAAAGATCCATCTGGAGCTCACTGTCCTCTTGTCCTTAGGTAAATCGGCCTCATCCCAAGTGTGATTGATGTCCATGGCATTGCATTCAGCCTTAACTGCATCTCTCCACACTTTAAGCTCCTTTGCTTCCTCATAGTTTCTTGGTATATGTTCTTGGTTGAGGACTGCTGCAAATGCTTGATGTTCTAAGGGAACATGAGCTAGGGAGCAAACAGCTTGAGTTGGGTGAGCTACTGCTTGGGCATTGTAGTATACTCTGGTGTTGATCCAATTTGACGCTGGTCGCCTTTCCCTTTGGCTTCTCCTTAGTACTACTTGGGTGTCTTGTTGGACCGCCTGTTCTTCTGCTTGTTGTTCAGCCTCAGTTTCGGATTCCTCATGTTCTTCGTGATCATGTACGTGTGAGCTTGTTTCTTGGTTAGTAGGTTCAAGTTCAAGCTCATCAAGCTCATCACCTTCATTGCCTCCCTCATGATCAAGAGAACTAGCCGCTTGAGTTGTATTAAATGGAGAAGTAGTTGGCGGTTCTTGGTGAGTTGATTTTGGTGCATCTGGTAATGTTATCCCAAGATTCTCCAAAAGGTGTCTGAGGTTGGTGGCCCGGTCAGATGTGGATTGGGAGAGGTCTTTGAGTTCATCCCAATTCTTTTCTTCATAGAATCCTTTGGATTCTACAAACTTCACATCCTTAGATACAAGAACCTTTCTTGTCTCTGGATTGTAGCATTTGTATCCCTTTTGAGTAGTTGAATAGCCAATGAACATGGCTTTAATACTCCTGGCTTCCAATTTATTTCTTTGTCCTCCTGGAACAAGTACATAACACACACACCCAAAGACTCGTAAGTGTGAGATAGATGGTTTACTTTTGTTGAGTACCTCAAATGGAGTTAAGTCCTCTAAGACTTTGGTAGGTAGGCGATTGATGAGATAGCAAGCTGTGACAAGGGCATCTCCCCAAAATTTCTTTGTAACATTGCTTTGGAACATGATGGATCTCGCCACCTCCATGAGATGCCGGTTCTTCCTTTCAGCCACTCCATTCTGTTGTGGTGTGTATGGACAACTAGTTTGGTGGATGATTCCATGTTTGTCCAAGTATTGCTTGAATGCTAGACTTGTGTATTCTCCTCCATTATCTGATCTAAAGATTTTGATCTTGGCATTGTAATGGTTAGTCACATATGCTTGAAACTTAGTAAATGCATCTAGGACCCTATCTTTTGTTGGTAAGAGAGTTATCCAAGTATATTTTGATTTTTGATCTATAAATGTGACAAAGTACTTATGATTATCCCTAGACATGCATGGTGAAGTCCAAACATCAGAGTGAATAAGATCAAAACAATTTTCATAAATAGTTGAAGACTTGGGAAACACTGATCTACAATGTTTTCCAAGTATACAAGCTTCACATTCATTATTTTTAAAAGACATGCTTGGCAACAATAGTTTTAAGGCCCTAGAATGGGGATGTCATAGTCTAGAATGCCAAATAGCACTATTAGCCTTATTCAAAATAGAATTAAAAGCAATAGATAGAGTTGAGTCTGGTTGTATGTCTTCAAGTACATACAAATCATTCTTGGACACTCCTTTTCCAAGAACTTTATTGGTCTTAATATCCTGAAAATAAACATCATTAGGACCAAAGATTGCATAGCAATTAAGATCAGAGGTTGTCTTCTTAACACTTAGTAAGTTAGAGGTAAATGTAGGCATATAGAAGGCAGTTGATTCTTTATCAAACAATTTAAGGTTCCCAATTCCCCTAATTGGTATCTTATCTCCATTAGCTATTAATACATCTCCTAAAGCCGGTTCTATATTGCTCATTAGATTCTTATCACTAATCATACAATAAGTGGTTTAGAGGTATTTAAAGCTTGGAATGAGTTACCAGAGAGGTTTGATTCTTTGAGTGCCTTGACCAGTGCATCAAGTTCGGATTGCCTCACAAACTCTTGTTGGAATGTTGCAAGTGCTTTCCCATCTCCCTCAGTGATTGGCGTGAATGAGCTTGGGCTTGTCTTGTTCCTTTGTTCAAGAGTTACTTCTTGAGTGAGGTTGGCTCTTGGTTGGTTTCCCACTTTTGGCTTTAAGTGTGGATGGAGGATCCAGCACTTGTCCTTGGTAAGCCCTTCCTTCTTGCAGTGGTCACAGTATGCCCTCCTTTCTCCATGATTTAAGCCTTCCTTATGGTACACAGCTGCTTTGTTGGCTGAGATGAGTTCTCCTTTGCCTCCAAAGAGACCAAGTGAACCTTGTTCCTTCTGAATCTTATTGCACACTTCTTCAAGGCTTGGAAGGGTGTCTGACCTTAGGAGGTGTTTGATGAGATCATTGTAGGAGGAATTTAAAGTCAAGAGAAGTCCAAAGACTTTATCTTGCTCACGCCTCTCATTCAGAACCATGGGATCCACTGTGCTTGGTCTAAGCATTTCAAGTTCAGCCCATAAGGATCTGAATTTTCCAAAATGTTGAGTGAACTCCATGTCTTCTTGAGTTAACTCATTGATGGCTTTCTTAACTTCAAACACACGGCTGAGATTGGAGGTGTTGCCATAGACATTTTGAAGAGTCTCCCACAGCTCTTTGGCTGTCTCACAGTAGGAGTATGCTTCAAGGATAGTTGATTCAAGTGAGTTTTGAATCACAGATAGGACTAGTTGGTCTTCTTGAAACCACCTGTCTTCATTGGTGATAGCCACTTCCTGACCAGTTCCTTCAACCGTGGCATTAGGTGCTTCACTCCTAAGGATGTGGCTCCATAACCCACGGCTACATAGCACTGTCTTGGTGGTTCTAGCCCAGAGGAGGTAATTAACCCCTTTCAAAGTCACTGGAACAACAACTCTTGTGCCTTCCATGATGATTACAAACGATTTAGGTGATGAAAGAGTAGGATGAAGTGTTTTCAAGAAATAAATAATCCTAACCTCTCACAACTCAGCACCACAAGGATTTGAGGATTGTTCAATCACAGAGTGAGGAGATTAGGAGGATTTATTTCAAGAGTGTACAGAGATTTTGAGAATATAAGAGCCAAGGCTCTGATACCATGTAAGAATATGCGGAATATAAGAGAAGATTAGAGAGAGTTTTCTGAATAAGATGAAGAACAAAAGTATGGAAGACTAAGAGGAAGAGATTTCGTGACAAATGAGAGAGAGAGAGCTGGCGGCTGCCTTGAGAGAATTAGAGAAGGAGGATTATATTTCCTTGACAGATTAGTTACATAGGTTAGAGTATTTATAGCCTAAGTTACAATAAATACATTAATTACATTAATTAGGCTCACATATTTACTTTCCATAAACTATTTGTTGGCTAACTCTCAAAGGGGAAGTAATTAACTTCCTTTCCAACCTTGAGTAATCGACATCCAGGCCATTAACTTCCTTTCCTTACTTGAGTAGTCGACATCCAAGGTCATTAACTTCCTTTCCTCACTTGAGTAATCGACATCCAAGACCATTAACTTCTCCCAGCCGCCTGTATCTTTCTTCTAGAAGTCTTATAGTTGGGCTTGCTGTCGTGTGTAGATTAATAGAACGTCACTCTAAGAGACAGAGGTTTCAGGAGATCAGAATCCGATCACACCTTGTTCACCTTACATAGCCAAGAAGGTATAGTTGTCATTCTCATTTATGTGGATGATATTATCATCTCTGGGAATGACAAGGTAAGGATTTCTGCTACAAAAGAATATCTTAAAGCTATGTTTGACATTAAAGATCTTGGTGAACTCAAATATTTCTTGGGTATTGAAGTCTGCAGGTTTAAAGATGGGTTGTTTATATCTCAGAGGAAATACATTGTAGACTTACTAACTAATGCAGGAATGATGGATTCAAAAGCAGCAAGAACGCCCTTAGAAGATGGTTACAAGGCTAAAACTGAGGGGGAGCAAGATGAAGATACATTTGAGGATCCAAAGCTGTACAGAAAAATTGTTGGTAAGCTCATATATTTGACAATTACAAGAACTGACTTGTGCTTTGCTGTGAATCAGGTAAGTCAGTATATGAAAGCCCCTGGGAAGAATCATTGGATGATGATACAACGCATTCTGAGATACTTGAAAGGGACTTACACTCAGGGAATATGGATGGGAAAGAATGGAAACGCTGAAGTAGTTGGCTATTGTGATGCTGATTGGGCTGGGGATAGGAAAGACAGAAGATCAACTACTGATTATTGCACCTTCATAGGTGGTAATCTTGTCACTTCGAAGACCAAGAAGCAGAAAGTAGTATCCTGTTCAAGTGCTGAAGCTGAATATAGGGCTATGAGGAAGTTAACTACCGAGTGTATATGGCTAAAGGCTCTTCTCAAAGACTTCAACATTGAAAGCAGCACACCTATCACAATGCATTGTGATAATCAGGCAGCCATTCATATTGCATCCAATTCTGTCTTCCATGAACGAACCAAGCACATTTGAAAGATTTGATGATTGAGAGAATTTGAGAATCAGAGATTGAGAGAGAAAGAGATTAGAGAGAAAAAGAGATTGATGTTATTAAGATTTTTAGAAAAATGAATTTCTTACTTACAAAGTGAGAGAGAACATCTATTTATACTAATCATATTCTAGACTTGTTTGGATACAGAGATACTCTTATCATTAACCTACACAAGTCTAAGATATACTCATAGTGAAGACGTCTACAACACACTCAAATACATTCACCAATCTTCTTCATTCCAACACTCCCCCTCAAGCTTAAGACATGAACAATGCCTAAGCTTGCAACCATGAAGCATTACCTCATTAAAAACCTAGAGAAGGAAATGTAAGATTTGAAGAATGATGAAGATTATTGAAGAATGGTGAAAGATTGATATCGAATGCTAGAGAGAATGTGAGAGAGAATTGTGAATGAAAGAGTTTTGAGAATAGAGTAGTATTGAATTAATTCGAAAATGTGGAGTACAAGGGTATTTATAGGTGATTACATGATGTGTTAATCACACTTAATACACACGCCTACTCTTATTTACCTAGGTGATTACATGACTAATCTAACATACATGATTAATCTAACACTCCCCCTCAAGCTTAACTATGATGAATGGTTAAGCTTGGACAAACTATAGGAGATCACCTCATTAAAAACCTCAAAGTGTAAAACCCAAATAGGACAAAAACAACTTTGAGGGAAAAAGAGTATGATCCCTCTAGTTAAGGGACTCACTCAGTAATGCTTATCAATCCAAGTCTTGGTAGAATGGACTCACACACCTTTGTAGTGGCGGCCTTAGTGAATAGATCCGCCAATTGATCAGAACTTCTTGTATAGCATGGCAACACTATTCCTTGTTCAACCGCCTGTCTTACCTTGTGGCAATCTACTTCAATGTGCTTAGTCCTCTCATGGAACACTGAGTTTGAAGCTATATGAATGGCTGCCTGATTGTCACAATGCATAGTAATAGGCCTTGAGTCTTCAATTTGTAAATCCTTAAGGACAGCCTTGATCCAAATTAGTTCATTTGTAAGTTTCTTCATGGATCTATATTCAGCTTCAGCACTGGAAAATGAGACCACCTTCTGTTTCTTAGTTTTCCAAGTCAGTAGATTTCCCCCCACAAAGGTACAATAGCCGGTTGTTGATCTTCTATCATTCCTATCACCAGCCCAATCAGCATCACAATATCCTACTATCTCTGTGTTTTTGTTGTAACTCATCCAGATTCCATGATCATAAGTTCCTTTCAAGAATCTTAACACTCTTTCCAACATCTCCCAGTGCTTAACCGTGGGTGATTGCATATGCTGACTCACCTGGTTCACTGCAAAACAAATATCTGGTCTAGTAAGAGTTAGATAGATAAGCTTACCTACCAATCTCCTATATTGTTTTGGATCATCATAGAGTTGGTCTTTAGTTTCTCCATCAACAGCCGTTTTGTATCCATCTTCAATAGGAGTGCTAATAGGTTTTGCATCCTTCTTTCCTGTTTCATTCAACAATTCCAAAACATACTTTCTCTGGGACAAGAACAAACCCTCTTTAGACCTACATATTTCAATCCCTAAGAAATATTTCATTAAACCAAGATCCTTGATATCAAACTTAGACTTAAGATATTCTTTAGTCTCTTGAATACCATCCTTATTACTACCTGTGATAATGATATCATCAACATAAACTAATACCACAATAATACCTAAACCGCTAGGTAAAGTAAATAGAGTATGATCAACTTCAGATCTTCTAAAACCTCTATCTCTTAAAGTCATACTAAGTTTATGATACCAGGCTCTTGGAGATTGCTTTAATCCATAGATGGCCTTCCTTAATCTCAAAACATTGTCATCCTTCACCAAACCTTCTAAACCGGGAGGTGGCTTCATATACACCTCTTCTTCTAATTCTCCTTGGAGGAATGCATTCTTCACATCCATCTGCCACAACTCCCAATCAAGGTTAGTAGCAAGAGAAAGTACAATTCTTACAGTGTGAAGCTTTGCAACTGGAGCGAATGTATCTCCAAAGTCTTCTCCATATGTTTGAGTAAAACCTCTTGCTACAAGTCTAGCCTTATACCTTTCAATCTCACCATTACTCCTGTACTTAATAGTAAACACCCATTTAGAGCTTACTGCTTTCTTACCTTTGGGCAAATATGACTCATCCCAAGTATGGTTTCTCATCATAGCTTCTATTTCATCTTGAACAGCATCTCTCCAAACCTTCAGTTCCATAGCTTCCTCATATGTGTTAGGAATATGATTTTGATCTAATGAGCTAATGAATACCTGATGTTCTGCTGGGAATTGAGCAAATGAACAAGTAGCTTGTATAGGATGTTCTACTGCTTGAGCATTGTAGTAGACCCTAGTGTTGACCCAGTTTGCCGGATCTCTCCTTATCCTTGTACTTCTTCTTAATACTTGAGGTGATTCAACAACCGCTACTTCATGATCATAGACTTGATCAGGACCAGCTGGTACACTCTCCCCCTCATGAGCAAGACTAGGATGCACATTTGACGAACTACTTTGAGGATACTCCCCCTCTCCATCAAGGCCGTGTCCCAGTCCCATTGTTCCATGATCAGATGCTGCCGACTCATGATCACTTTGAGTTGGTACGTGCGCAGTAGGTGGTACCACTGGTTCATGTTGAGAAGAAGGTACTCCTTCTTGAGAACTTTGAGTCTGTTCATGCCCTGATCTAGACTGCCTAGAAACATCAAAAATTTCCAACAATTTTCTAAGATAGGCATTAGTATCAGTACTAGAATTAGACAAATTCTTGATTGTTTCCCAAGTTCCATCAGTATAATAAGACTTTTCTTCAAGAAACTTGACATCTCTAGATACTAATACCTTTTGTGATTCAGGATTATAACATTTATAACCCTTTTGAGTAGAGGAGTAGCCTATAAACATCGCCCTAGTACTCTTTTCTTCCAACTTATTTCTCCCTTCTCCTGGTACTAAGACAAAGCACAAGCAACCAAAAACTTTCAAGTGATCAATATGTGGTTTGGTTTTATTTAGTACCTCATATGGTGAGATGTCATCAAGAACTTTAGTGGGTAGTCTATTTATTAGGTAGCACGCCGTGAGTACTGCATCACCCCAAAACCTTTTAGGTACATGTCTATAAAACATTATAGACCTAGCAACCTCCATAAGGTGTCGGTTCTTCCTCTCAGCTACCCCATTCTGTTCAGGGGTATAAGAGCAACTAGTTTGATGAAGAATTCCATACTTAAGTAGATAATCTCTTAATGCTTTGCTTGTGTACTCTCCTCCATTATCTGTTCTAAAAACCTTAATCTTTGCATTATACTGATTAGTAATATAAGAATGAAAGTTAATAAAGGCCTCTAGAACTCTATCTTTGGAAGGTAACAAAGTAATCCAGGTATACTTAGATTTTTCATCTATAAAAGTAACAAAATATTTTTGTTGTTCTCTAGAGACACAAGGAGCTGTCCACACATCAGAATGAATAAGATCAAAACAGTAATCATATGTATGAGAAGAACTAGGAAAAACCGTTCTACAATGTTTACCAAGAATGCAAGCTTCACATTCACTTTGATTAAAAGAAATATTAGGAAACACCAATTCAAGAGCTTTAAAATGTGGATGACCTAACCTAGCATGCCACAATGTTCCATCTTTGAGCTCATTATTACTAGACAAGCAAGAACCTAAACTAGAAGATAGATCAGTAAGAATGTAAAGGTCGTCCTTAGTGCCGCCTCTGCCAAGCACCCTCTTTGTTTCAATATCCTGAAAACAACACTCATTAGGACTAAAGATCACATTACAATTCAAATCATTTGTAGCTCTCTTTACAGAAACCAAGTTAGATGTGAATGATGGCATATAAAATGCTTTACTATCTTTTTCAAACAACCTTAGATTACCTATTCCTTTAATTGGGATTTTGGTTCCATTAGCAATAACAACATTCCCTAAGGCAGGTTCTAGATTGTGTATCAAGTTTATATCACTAATCATATGATGAGATGCTCCTGAATCTACTATTAATGGTTTGTTAATAGTATGAACATTATAAGAAGCATGAAGTGATTGTCCAACAACTTTACCAGATGTTTCTTGTAGAGCTTTAATGATGGCATCAAGGTCCGATTTTGTAACATACTCTTGACCGGATGATGTTGATGCAACCGGTACTTCTTTCCCTGATCCCTGGCCAATTTCAAAAGTATTGTTAGCCTGAGAGACATGTAATGGAACACTTACTTGGTTCCCTCGTCCGGATAAGTTGTTTCTGAAGTTGGTCACTCTATTAGCATCACGCCATCTAGGAATAGAAGTAGGTTTCAGATGTGGGTGAAGAATCCAGCATTGATCCTTATGATGTCCCTTCTGTTTGCAATGAGCACAAACCGCATTTCTCTTGTCATCCCTTTTGAAGAAGCTCTTGTTTGCAGTTACTAAGTCTCCTTTGCTCCCAAACAAACCATGAGACCCCTGTTCCTTTTGGACCTTTGCGCATACATCTTCCAAACTTGGCAACTTATCTTCACGCAATAGGTGTTTAATCAAATCGGCATAGCTGGAGTTTAAAGTCATCAAGAGCCCAAAGACTTTGTCTTGTTCCCTTCTCTCATGAATGATCATCGGATCAGTAGTAGTCGGTCTTAACATCTCCAACTCAGCCCAAAGTGCTCTAAAAACCCCAAAATGCTTGGTGAATTCAACCTCATCTTGTCTTAACTCATTTATAGACTTCTTGACTTCAAAAATCCTCATGAGATTTGAGGTATTGCCATAGACATTTTGAAGAGTGTCCCATAAGTCTTTAGCATTCTCACAATAAGAATAGGCTTCTAATAGGGACTTCTCAAGAGAATTTTGTATGATGGAGAGAACCATCTGATCTCATTGGAACCATTTCCCTTCTTCCTCAGTTTGAGCGGCCTGATCCTCCAGAACCTCTCCTTCTATTCCAACATTTGGAGTTCTACCATGAAGAATGTGAGACCATAAGCCCCTACTACATAGAGTCGTCTTCATTGTCCTAGTCCAAAGAAGATAATTTGCTCCTTTGAGAATAATTGGAGCCATAACTAGTTGTTTCTGAAACTCCATAATAACACCTTGGAGGCGTGAACCACAAGATAACAAGCTGTTCTAAACAACTCTTAACCACTTGTAAACCGACCAAACAGCTTCCTATTTTGCAAATAGGAATAATCCAATCACTAAGAATGATCCAAGATTAGACTAAATCTTATGCAACAATCAAATTCCAGTTCCCGCCAATTTCAATTTGAAAAATTGCGATTCCTTATCCAACAAGAAACCCTTCCTTGAAGTCGAATAATCACTGGATTTCAATCAAACTTCCTGAACCCCTTAACAAGATACTAAACACAGATTTGACCGTCGAAGATTGGAGAAGGTTCGAAGAAATTTGAAGAATCAAAGAAGAATATCCAGGAGATGACTAAAAACAGAGCCTACTTCGAGAACAGAGCAAAGGGAGTACCAAACATGCAAAGGGGCGAAGCGGACCTCTCGATTCTTCAAATAGACTCAATAAACTTGAGATTTGACTTTGGAAACGCGTGATTTGGTGAAGAATTGAAGGAGAAAAGGTTGTTACACGGTGAAGAACTCGCGGCGAAGTCGATCGCGCCACCGTCGGAAGCAAAGATTGATAACTTTTGATTCTGTCAACCAAATTTTGTGATTCCACCTGGGATGTGATCAGAATTCGACGGAGAATAATCTTGTCGTGATTTGATGAAGATTTGAATGAGATTCGATCGTTGTTGGATGAAGAACTCACGGAGGAGACGATCGCGACACCGTACGGGCAAGAAGTTGACAACTCTTGATTCCGTCGACCAAATTTCGTTATTCCACCGGGGTTATGATCAGAGTTCGCCGGAGAATAACCTTTGAGAAAGAAGTTTGAAAAAGAAGATCAAGACTTCCCAAGAATCTTTTATAGGGAAAAAGAGTATAACACTCCATGTTAGGATCATTGGTGTGGAAGAGACATCAAACCAAGTCTAGGGTAGATGGAACCGCCTGTCTTCAAAGTTACAGCTTTGGTAAACACATCAGCTAGCTGATCTTCACTCCTTGTGTAGCAAGGTAGAATTGTACCATTTCCAATAGCTTCTCTTACCTTATGGCAGTCAACCTCAATATGCTTGGTTCTCTCATGAAACACAGAGTTAGAGGCAATGTGTATGGCAGCTTGATTATCACAATGGACAGTGATTGGTGATTCTAAGCTCTCGCCTAAAATGTCAAAGAGGAGTTGCTTCAACCAGATGCATTCTGTTGTGAGCTTCCTCATAGCCCTGTATTCAGCTTCTGCACTAGAACAAGATACAACCTTTTGCTTCTTAGTCTTCCAAGTTACAAGATTACCTCCTATGAAGGTACAATAGCCAGTTGTGCTTCTCCTATCTTCTCTGTCTCCTGCCCAATCTGCATCACAATAACCTACAACCTCTGTGTTCTTATTACATCCCATCCATATACCTTGTTCTTTATTTCCTTGCAGATATCTCAAAATGCGAATGATCATATCCCAATGCCTTGTCCTTGGGTCTTGCATATGTTGAGATACCTGATTTACTGCAAAACATAGGTCAGGTCTAGTCATGGTTAAGTAAATAAGCTTACCAACCACTTGTGTATACAATTTTGCATCATGAAACTTGTCATTTCCTAGCTCCCCCTCAGGTTCTATTTTGTAGCCTTCTTCAAGGGGTGTCTTAGCTGGTTTAGCTTCAAACATGCCTGTGGAGGTTAGTAAATCCACAATATATTTCCTTTGAGATAAAAGAGACCTTCCTTGAATCTACATATTTCAATTCCTAAGATATATTTCAATTCTCCTAGATCCTTAATATCAAAAACACTTTTCAAATAGGCTTTAGTTGATTCAATACCAACTTTATCACTTCCTGATATGATTATATCATCCACATAGATAAGTATAACCACAATACCTTCCTTACTCTTAAGTGTAAACAGAGTGTGTTCAATTTCTGACCTTTTGAAACCTCTACCCTTAGAGTTACATTCAGCTTATGATACCAAGCTCTTGGAGATTGCTTAAGACCATAGATTGCCTTTCTTAGTCTGAGAGTGTTGCCGCCATTAACCTCATCTTCCAAACCTGGTGGTGGTGTCATGTACACTTCTTCCTCTAGTTCACCTTGTAAGAAAGAATTCTTAACATCCATTTGGAACAAATCCCATTCAAGGTTAGTAGCAAGAGAAAGAACAACATTAACAGAGTGAAGTTTAGCTACTGGAGCAAAGGTATCCCTATAGTCTTCACCATAAGTTTGTGTGAATCCTCTAGCCACCAACCTAGCTTTATACATATCTATCTCACCATTGCTTTTATACTTAATGGTGAATATCCATTTTGAACTTACAGCCTTTTTCCCTTTTGGTAAGATGGCTGGAGCATAGGTTCCATTCTTCTCCATAGCTTGTTTCTCATCTTGAATGGCATCTCTCCATTCCTTAATCTCCATAGCCTCCTCATAGCTCTTAGGAATCTGTTCTTTATCTAAACTCACAGTGAAAGCAACATGATTAGTAGGAATAGTAACTAGAGAACATACTCCCTGATCATGATGTGCTACTGCATTGTGGTTGTAGTACACCCTTGTATTCTTCCAGTTGTCAGCTGGGAACTTCTGCCTTGTACTTCTTCTGAGAGCCACAGGTTGATTTGTTTCTTCCTCTAAAGCGGCTTGTACAAGATTAGGTTGATCCCTTGGCCTTTTCGATGCTGTAACTAGAATATCATCTTGAGCATGTGTACTCTCTTCTACCCCCTCATGGTCAAGAGGATGTTGTTCAGGAGGACTGGATGGTGGAGAGGGCATTGATGGAATGTCGGATGAACTTGAAGTAGCAGCACCACTAGATGAATCATGGACAGCCCCAGGGACCAAGGTAGGACGAGATGAGCTAGAAGCAACTTCACATGGATCATGTGGCGACTGAAGATTATGCACAAAGACAGGTTCAGGGACGGTTTCACTTGTTGGACGGCCATGACCAGAAGTCGTCCGGTTGGATGCAGCCGGATCATGCCAGCTATGAGTCGGACTTGGACCCTGTTGCTGCGGTACATGGACATGTGCTGGTTTGTTAGGCTGAACTATACCAAGATTTTCTAAAATTTTCCTTAGGTTCTCAGCCTGATCAGAATTTGATGTAGATACATCCTTAAGTTCTTCCCAAGTTCCATCTTCATAGAATCCTTTATTCTCTTGGAACTTGACATCCCTAGACACCAGAACCCTTCTAGATTCTGGATTGTAGCATTTGTATCCTTTCTGAGTAGGAGAGTATCCTAGAAACATAGCCTTGATGCTTTTTGGTTCCAGCTTATTCCTAAGTTGCCCTGGTACCTTCAAATTCTACCAAGGAGAACTCTTAAAAGATGTGACCAACTAGGCACAGTGTATTTGAAGTTGAAGAAGCAGAGACGGCCTAAGTCTTCATCCTTGGACAAGTCTGACCAACTCTGAGAAGGAAGAGGCAGACAATGTTGGGAACAAAAGAGAAGGTGGTGGCGAATGTTTGCATGACTGGAGACTATTAAAGTTGTCTAAGAAGGAGCATCTAAGAACCTGAGAAAGCCACTCACCAATGAAGAAGAATAAGTACATTTAGTACTAATGAGAAGGCGCAAAGAAGCAAGCAACAAGGACCATCAAGCTGTCAGAACCCACAAGTGGAGGGACAAGCAGATGGAATGCGTTGAATCAGCTCAAAAGCGTGAATGATTACGCCAAGAAGATAATCAATCTACCCAAGGAGTTGCCGTAAGTAATCAAGTTCAAATAATGGATTGGAGCTAAGGAAGGTTGCATACAAGTGTGGTATCAACAAATTAATCCAAAAGACTCCAAAGAAGAGGCAACAAAGGGCGTTTTTTTATCAGAAGGAATGAAGTGAAGGAGTTCAGAAATAGCAAACATACCTGGCTAACACTCTTCATCAACATCTAAACAGATACAAGGGAAGATCCTAAACCATCCTACATATATTTTTGAATAGGTCTATCCCTTGTGAATTGATGCATGCATTTGTGTGTGCTGAAACAGGTACAGCTTGGAGCTTATGTGCTAAAGCCGGACTTATTCACCTTCTAAAGGACAAGAGTTCAGAAGAAAGGGGGAGATAATTACCGGTCTATGAAAAAGCTTCAACCTACTCAAACTTGTGAAGCAAGGAAGAAGTTCTCACTTGCTGATTCAAGGTGGCCATGATCCAGGGTCTATGAAGTCTATCAAATGAACCTAAAAATCATAGACCCACTGGCCAATCCCTAGGCTAAGAAGACTCCACTCTTTTTCCCTTAGCTTGGTTTTGTCCCACTGGGTTTTCCATGCTAAGGTTTTTAATGAGGGAGTTCTTCGAAGTTCCAAGCTTGATCCCTGGATCACCTATGGTCAAGCTCAGCATTAGCACATTACTAAACTCCTAATGCTAAGCTTGAGGGGGAGTATTGGACTGAGGAAATAAAGAGGGAAGAAATGAGCCTGGAAGAGAAGGCCGTATGCAAACAAGGAGAAGAACAAGGAAGCAGTCCAGGCCGTGTGCAAACAAACCAGCTCATAGGCGGCCCATAGGAACAAGGCAGCCCATAGGAACAAGGCAGCCCAGCCCATCTCAGCTAGAACACTAGACAGCCCAAGTGTGCACAGGCCTGTATAAATAACATGAGGAATTGAGTCCATGAGCCAGCCTGTTTGGAAATACCTCCACATAGGCCCAAGTCCACAAGAAACCTTCTAGAAGGAAAAGAAAGTTGTTGGTGGCCAAGGAAGAGAGGATTCACGTGTGGGATGAAGCATTTTGAATGTTGTAGCCGTTTGGTCATGTCACTTTCACCCCTTGGTCACCACAACTTCTTCTCTCCATTCTTTCTCCCTATATATAGTTGTATGCAGACACAATTCAATTTAAATGAAACAGATTACTCTTCACACTCTTCTCTAATGGCATTTCATGTTCTTTATGTTTTACTTTTCTATAATCTTGTTTAATCTTTCTTAATCTCCAACCATACAATCTCCTATTTCTCTATGTATTTCCGCAAATCTCAACACTCAAAGCATTCAAGTCTGGTAATGTATTGGGTAAAACTTATCATGTTTCCTTAAACACATCTATGGCTTCTAACTCCTTAATTGTTGATTCTGGTGCATCTCATCATATGATTAAAGACTTAGGTTTGCTAAACAATGTTGAACCTGCCCTAGGAAGTGTTGTAATTGCAAATGGAGTTAATGTACCAATTAAAGGAGTAGGTAATCTTAGGGTGTTTGATAAGGAATCCAAGGTTTTTTATATGCCTTCTTTTACATCCAATTTACTCTCTGTTAAAAGAACTACTACTGATTTGAATTGTCAAGCTATCTTTGGTCCTAATGATTTTTACTTTCAGGATATTGAAACAAGTAGGAAGTTTGGCCAAGGAACTACAAGGAATGACTTGTATGTGCTAGAAGATTTACCTGCCTTCCCATTACAACCGTGTACAAATAAAGTTGATATGACCTTAAATGCTGAATTGTGGCATGCTAGACTAGGACATCCCCATTCTAGAGCCCTTGAATTGATTGTACCTGGAATAAAATTGCTTAACAACATTTGTGAATCTTGTATTCTTGGAAAGCATAGTAGAGCAGTGTTTGAACAATCATCTCATGCTTATGATAATTGCTTTGATTTAGTACATTCTGATGTTTGGACATCTCCCTTTCCTTCTAGAGAAAATCAAAAGTATTTTGTTACTTTTATTGATGAAAAATCTAAGTATACTTGGGTAACATTGCTTAATTCAAAGGATAGGGTGTTTGATGCATTTCTTAACTTTCAGACATATGTTACTAACCAATATAATGCCAAGATAAAGATTTTTAGGACTGACAATGGAGGGGAGTATACTAGCACCAAGTTTCAGCAACACTTAGTCAACCATGGCATTGAACATCAAACAAGCTGTCCTTACACTCCACAACAAAATGGAGTAGCTGAGAGGAAAAAGAGACATTTGATGGAGGTTGTGAGAACAATGATGTTTCACAAGAAGGTTCCCAAAAGATTTTGGGGAGATGCATTACTCATTGCATGTTATCTAATTAATAGAACTCCAACCAAAGTTCTAGATCTTTCTCCCTATATATAGTTGTATGCAGACACAATTCAATTTAAGTGAAACAGATTACTCTTCACACTCTTCTCTAATGGCATTTCATGTTCTTTATGTTTTACTTTTCTATGATCTTGTTTAATCTTTCTTAATCTCCAACCATATAATCTCCTATTTCTCTATGTATTTCCGCAAATCTCAACATGGTATCAGAGCATTAAGCTCCTGAGATCAATTTTCTTGTTCTTTATGCAAAAGTTTTTGAAAAAAAAAAAAATCCTTTTAAAAACGTTTTATCCAGTAGGTAATAGCTTTACCCAATGGTCCAAAGTTTGAATTTTAAATTGTTTCATGCATTTCTACTCTTCTCCTCTACAATATTGTATAAAACTTTGTCTTGAATCTCTTATATGGTTCTAAGACAAAGCTTGAAGAAGAGGAAGAATTCAAAATTGCTTCAACATTTAGGGAGCATTGCTTGGACCAGTGGGTAAACCGTTTTGCTTCACTGGTTTCACAGCTGTTTAGCCACGAAAAACACCTTTATTGTGTTGTTCTGATGATCCTAGCATTTATAATCACCAGAAAACTTCTTCCCATAAGTTATTTTGGTGATTCAACCCTTTATCCAGTGGGTAAAGCTAGTGACCATTAGTCCATGAGTGTTTGTCTTTGGAAATCATAAACCGTGGCTAGATAGGTGACAATGAAGATGAAAGAATGGTGGCTGTGGTTATGAATCACAAAAGAAAAGAAAGAAATGAATGTTTGCATAAATTGGTCTCTTAAGTTGTAAAGAACACTTTTGGCCATGTGGATTAGCAACATTCTCTATTATTTGTCTTTCTTAAGCTCCATATAATCCTCTAAGTCACACTCTTGGATTTCTAAAACTGTAGTCCTAATTGTTTTTGAAAATTTAAAAACAGTTTCATATTAACCATTGGACAATAAGTTTAGATTGTTGGGTATTGGTGCCTTTCCTTTGAGAAAGTAAGCCACTTCAAGCCATAGTCCACTTTGAATATCCATGGAGAGCAAACATTAAGCATTTAACTAAAACCGCAACCTTGGACTTGTCTCCTTTCTTATGTAATGAGAGACACTTTAGCTTGCTGTAGCTTGTTGTTCAAGTATTTTGGTTTGTGCTTGTTTGTTTTTGTGTTTAAAACCTTGGACCCAGTTTCCTTTCATGTGAAATGAGAAACAACAAAGTCCATTGAAGTGTGGTTGGAGTCAGTTTTGATAGCACAATAGAGAACCATGAATAAAGTTCTAAGTTATGATGGAAAGTATGCTCTGTGGTTGCCATTAGAATGGATCCTCCACATCAGAAATCCTAATAAGCTAATACAGGACTGAAACACCATGATGAATCCTATTGTGCTTCTGTGAGGATTTGGGAAAGAGAACCATGGTGGTATGCATTGCATCAGAAACTGTGTTGAATCCAAAAGCTCAAATCTAAAATATAATATTAAGAAAGAAAGATATGGAATTTGTTTCAAAATCTCTTGAATATGTCCTCTGGTTTTGTTAGTATGAGCCTAACTCTTGAAGTCATGAGAATCTAGTGCTTTGTTTGTGTTTCTTCTTATGTAGGAAGTGATGCTAATCAATAGTGCTAGTGGTGATGCTAACCTTTCAAGTTCGCCTTCACTGAAGACATGATAGTATCTCGTTGCAAGCCCACTTGCAAGTGCAGATGCAGATGCACCACTCACTTCAGCATGGTGATGCTAATCAATCAATCCGTGAGGAAGAGCCTCACAGCCTCAAAGGTCACTGGAGGAGAGCAATCCGTGAGGGGGAGCCTTCAATCTAAGTCATTCAAACCAGCCTCTAAGACAAAATCACAAAGGCTTAGTATCAAAGCCTTTGTCAAAAGGCTATTTCTAAAACTCATATCTATCTCAATTTGATTCAACATTCTGATTTAGAATTATTTAAAAGAGGGAAGTGAACCTTGGTGAACTATGCTTGGCATTTAAGACCATAGATGAATCCAAAAGTCCTCTTCAAAACCACTTAGGGGAAGTGAACCATGTTTTCCTTTACTCTCAAAAGTATAAGGAAGCTTGATGAATCCAAAAGTCCTTAAGGGATCCTTTTACTCTCTGTCACATTCTCTTAATTCTGCTTATACTCAATCAAACTCTTATAATCTTGGTTACTTATACTCTAATCTCTAGTTACTCACTCTATATACTCTATACACTTATAAATTCTATCTCATCTATAGTGTGTTGAATTCATTACATTAGTTCAATTGATCTTGCTACTGTCTTATGTGAATTCTTAATTGCACACTTATAGCTTTGATATTCCTCATGGCATACTCAAATTCTTCTTCTTTATGACTTTTTTAAGGGTAAAGAAGACCATGAGAGCCTCAAAGTAAAGATGGCAAGGAGGGATTTATACAAAGCAAAACCAGATCATGAAGGATTAAAGGAATGAACACATTGGCGAGAATGGCACTCTACCAATACCTTACACATCAGAGCCTATCCTTCAAGGGTATATTCCTGAGTGAAGAAATGGGAGGCCACATTTGCTGCATAGAAGGCAGTCAAGCCATGAACTCATAATGCAAAATCGTCTCTTGGTTGGATGTAGCCAGACCATGCCAGCTAGTACTCGGGCTTGAATCATGTTGCTGAGGTACATGGACAGGTGCTGGAGCGGTTGGTTGAACTATGCCAAGGTTCTCTAAAATTTTCCTTAGATTTTCAGCCTGATCAGAATTTTGATGTAGAGATGTCTTTAAGTTCTTCCCAAGTTCCATCTTCATAAAATCCTTTGTTCTCATTAAACTTGACATCCCTAGACACCAGCACCCTCCTAGAGTCTGGATTGTAGCATTTGTATCCTTTTTGAGTACGAGAGTATCCTAGGAACATAGCCTTGATGCTTTTTGGTTCCAGCTTATTCCTAAGTTCTCCTGGTACTAAAACAAAACAAACACATCAAAAAATTCTTAAATGATCAATAGTTGGCTTAGTTTTGTTTAATACCTCAAAAGGACTCAAATCATCTAGAACTTTAGTTGGAGTTCTATTGATTAAGTAACATGCAGCTAGTACTGCATCTCCCCAAAATCTTTTAGGAACCTTCTTGTGGAACATCATTGTTCTCACAACTTCCATCAAATGTCTGTTCTTCCTCTCAGCTACTCCATTTTGTTGTGGAGTGTAAGGACAACTTGTTTGATGTTCAATGCCATGTGTGGCTAAGTGTTGCTGAAACTTGGTACTAGTATATTCCCCTCCATTGTCTGTCCTAAAAATCTTTATCTTGGCATTATTGGTTAGTAACATATGTCTGAAAGTTAAGAAATGCATCAAACACCCTATCCTTTGAATTAAGCAATGTCACCCAAGTATACTTAGATTTTTCATCAATGAAGGTAACAAAATCGTTCTGATTTTCTCTAGAAGGAAAGGGAGATGTCCAAACATCAGAGTGTACTAAATCAAAGCAATTATCATAAGCATGAGTTGATTGTTCAAAAACAGTTCTACTATGCTTTCCAAGAACACAAGATTCACAAATGTTATTAAGCAATTTTATTCCAGGTACAATCAATTCAAGAGCTCTAGAATGTGGATGTCCTAGTCTAGATTGCCACAATTCAGCATTTAGAGTCATATCAACATGATTTGCACACGGTTGTAATGTAAAGGCAGGTAAATCTTCTAGCACATACAAGTCATTCCTTGTAGTTCCTTGGCCAAATTTCTGACTTGTTTCAATATCCTGAAAGTAAAAATCATTAGGACCAAAGATAGCCTTACGACTCAAATCAGTAGTAGCCTTTTTAACAGAGAGTAAGTTGGATGTAAAAGAAGACATATAAAAGGCTTTAGATTCCTTATCAAACAACCTAAGATTCCCTACTCCTTTAATTGGTACATTAACTCCATTAGCAATTACAACACTTGCTAAAAAAGCAGGTTCAACATGGTCTAGCAAACCTAAATCTTTAATCATGTGATGAGATGCACAGAGTCTACAATTAAGGAGTTAGAAGCCATAGATGTGTTTAAAGAAACATGATAAGTTTTACCCAACACATTACCAGACTTGAATGCTTTGAGAAGATTTTCAAGATCAGCTTTTGTCACATATTCAGTTTGGTTGGCCATGTTGAGGAGGAAGCATTCACCGGCTCCATGGTACAAGCGCTTGAGCAACCTACAACATGAACCATGTTAGAAGAACTAGGACCGGTTGAAGATTTCTTGCTCCTCTCAACAAACCAGCTAGGCTTGAGTTCTGGATGGAGCACCCAGCACTCCTTCTTGCTATGGCCTGTTCTCTTGCAATGATCACACAGCTGCTTCTTTCTCTTGATGTCAGCTGGAGCCGATCTGAAAACACCCTTATGCGCCACCACCATTTCACTTTTGTGCCCAAAGAGTTCATGTGACCCCTGTTCCTTTTGTATCTTAGCACAAACATCCTCAAGACTTGGTAGTTTATCTTCCCTGAGAATGTGTTTGATCAAGTCAGTGTAAGAATTGTTCAAAGTCATAAGCAACCCAAATACCTTATCCTGCTCTCTCCTTTCAAGAAGAGTGTGTGGATCAATTGAAGCTGGTCTAAGCATCTCCAGCTCTGCCCACAAAGCTCTGAATGATCCATAGTGTTTGGTGAATTCCACATCTTCCTGTTTAAGCTCATTCAAAGCTTTCTTTACCTCAAATATTCTTAAGAGGTTAGTAGTATTGCCATAAACTGTCTTTAATGTCTCCCAAAGTTCCTTAGCACTAGAGCAATAAGAGTATGCTTCTAAGAGAGAGCTAACTAGGGAGCATTGAAGAATAGCTAATACCGTTTGATCTTGCTGGAACCATAGGGTTTGTTCAGCATTTCCATCCTGAGTTTCCTCCTCAGTTATCAAGTGAGCCGGTTGCTGGATATGGTTCCACAACCCTTTGCTGCATAATGTGGTCCTCATTGTCCTGGACCAGAGCAAGTAATTTGCTCCATGGAGCATGATAGGAGCCTTCATTTGTGGATGCAGCTCCATTTGATTCGATCTTAAGCCTGCACAATCACAAACAACCCACACACAGCAGCCACACCACACGCACGCGAGAAGACCAACACACAGTCCAAAGATGCTTAACAAGAAACCAGGATCAACCAGAAAACCTTCTGCCTATCCTTTAATACTTGTCCACAACCTAAACTACTTCAATACAAGAGATCCAGATAACAAACAGCTCCAGAAATCAATTAAAAATCGAAACAACCGTTTCCCGCCATATCTAGCTTTCAAAATCAAACTTTCTTCACTTGCAAGAAATCGACTAATGAGGATTAAAACTAGAGGATTGCAATCAGATCTCCAGAATCTCTTCACAAGATCCTAAGCTAAGATTGGATCATGCAGGATTCAAAAAAGATTGAGAGAAAACTGAAGATCGAAACCAAATACCCAAGGATGTGCGAAGAAGGACCGATTTCAGAAAATCAGTGAGAATGATCACAAATCTTGAGATTGAGCTGAGCAGACCTCCCGATTCATCATCTTGAATCAATTTTAATGAGATTTGGCTTTGGAATCACCGGATTTGATGAAGAATTGAAGAAGAAATCGAAGATCAAAACCCAGGTATTCACGGCGGCGCGATCGCGAACCACCGGTGGAGAATTCTTGATAACTTTTGATCCCGACCACCAAATTTGATGAAATCACCGTGGATCTTCACAGAATTCGCCGGAGAATCACGTTAGTAGAAGAAATTAACCAGAAAAAATCGAAATCAAGCCGCAAGAACCAAGGAACTTTCGATGAACCGCGGCGAGGATGGTTTCGGAGTTTCAAACAACAGATCGCAAGTTTGTTTTCGAGTTTCTTATGCCAGATTGATCGAAACCTGGCTCTGATACCATGAAATATTTGATGATTGAGAGAATTTGAGAATTAGAGATTGAGAGAGAAAGAGATTAGAGAGGATGATCTTATTAGAATTTTTAGAAGAATGAATTTTTATACTTACAAAGTGAGTGAGAGACACCTATTTATACTAATCCTATTCTAGACTTGTTTGGATACAGAGATATACTTATCATTAATCTACACAAGTCTAAGGCATATACAAGTGAAAGACGCCAATACACTCTTTAGATGAATTCATCATACTTCATCATTCCAACAGGATGAGCATCAAAGATCACTAATGATATTGGACCTCCTTTCTTCAGGAATGCCTTCTTGTTTGCGTTAGCTATGCTCTCCCACTTCAGGAATATACATTCTTTGATGTAGGCTCTGATAGGAGGAGGCTGCTTCCACCTTCAAGAATATACACTCTCTGGTGGTGTAGGCTCTGATAGGTGGTGTCATTTCTTGTTGGCTTTTGTATGCTAAGCCAAATTGCCTCATGATTTCACGGATTGACTGCATTCTACGCAGCATATGTGGCCTCCCACTTCTTCACTCAGGAATTTACCCTTGAAGGATAGGCTCTGATGTGTAAGGTAATGTAGAGTGCCATTCTCGCCAATGTGTTCACTCCTTTAGTCCTTCATGATTTGGTTTTGCTTTGTATGAATCCCTGCTTGCCATCTTTCCTTTGAGGCTCTCATGGTCTCCTTTACCCTTAAACAAGTCATAAAGAAGAAGAATTTTAAGTATGCCATGAGGAATATCAAAGTTATAATGTGCAAGTAAAAATTCACATAAGACAGTAGCAAAGATCAATTGAACTAAAGTAATGAATTTCAACACTTTAGATGAGATAAAATTTATGTGTATAGAGTATATAGAGTGAGTAACTAGAGATTAGAGTATAAGTAACCAAGGATTGTAGTATATGTAACCAGAGATTGTAAGATTATGTAGAATAAGCAGAAGTAAGAGAATGAGACAGAGAGTAAAAGGATCCCTTAAGGACTTTTGGATTCATCATGCTTCCTTATACTTTTTAGAGTAAAGGAAAACATGGTTCACTTCCCTTAAGTGATTTTGAAGAGGACTTTTGGATTCATCTATGGTCCTAAATGCCAAGCATAGTTCACCAAGGTTCACTTCCCTCTTTTAAACGATTCTAAATCAGAATTTTAATCAAACTGAGATAGATAAGAGTTTAGAGATAGCCTTTTGACAAAGGCTTTGATACTAAGCCTTTGTGATTCTTTCTTAGAGGCTGATTTGAATAATTGAATGTTTCTGGAATTGGAGGCTCCCCCTCATGGATTGCTCTCCTTCATTGGTTTTGAGACTCCTTCTCACGGATTGCTTTTCAACATCACAAGTGATTAACATCTTTTCCTGCATAAGAAGACACATACAGACATCCACACACAAGATTCTCATGATTTTAAGGCTTAAACTCATAAGAGTTAAGCAATAGAAACAGGATGTAGTATACATAAGACATTATTCTCTCTTTCTTAAATTAAGAATTTTTGGATTTGGATACAACATAGTTTCTGATGCAATGCATACAACCATGGTTCTCTTCCAAAATTCCTCACAAGGGCGCAATAGGATGCATCATGACTTGAAATCCTTAATTAGCTTAGTAAGATTTCTGATGTGGAAGATCCATTCTAGTGGCAACCACAGAGCATACTGTCTATCTAAGTGAGGAAATTAGACATGGTTCTCTATTGTATTACCAACATGAGCTCCAACCACACTTCAATGGACTTTGTTATTCCACATTTCACATAAAAGGAAACTTGGTCCAAGGTTTTAAATACATAACAAACAAGCACAAACCGAAATACTTGAACAACAAGCTACAGCAAGCTAAAGTGTCTCTCATTACATAAGAAAGGAGACAAGCCCAAGGCTGCGGTTTGTTGAATGCTTGCGGTTTGCTATCCATGGAACATCAAAGTTGACTATGGCTTGAAGTGTCTTACTTTCTCAAAGGAAAGGCACCAATGCCCAATAGTTCAAGTTATTGTCCAAATGGATAACATAAAACTTTTGTAAGAAATTCAAAAATGGCTGTCTTCTGATTTTTGAAATCTAAACGAAATGACTTAGAGAATTGGATGGGGCTTAAGAAGAAAGAAAACATATGGTACTAACCCTATCCTGGTCTCAAGTGTTCTTTACTCTTAAATGAGTACACTTAATGGACCAATGGATAAGCGGTTTAGGCAACTATCCATTTCTTCCCATTCTTTTGTGATCCTAAGCCACTGCCACCATTCCTTCCTCTTCATTGTCACCTATCTAGCCATGGTTTATGATTTCCAAAGAAGAACACCTATGGTCCAATGGTCACTAGCTTTACCCATTGGTTAAAGGGTTATATCACCAAAATAACTTATAGGAATAAGTTTTCTGATAATAACATACACTAGGATCATCAGAACAACACAAGAAGAGGTGTTTTTCGTGGCTAAATAGCTGTGAAACTAGTGAAGCAAAACGGTTTACCCACTGGTCTTTGAACCATAAGAGAGATTTAAGACAAAGTTTTAAACATCATTGTAGAGGAGAAGAGAAGAATTGCATGAAACAATTTGAAATTCAAACTTTGGACCATTGGGTAAAGCTATTACCCAATGGATAAAACGTTTTTTAAAAAGATATTTCGAAAACTTTGCATGAAGAACAAGAGAATTGATCTCAGGAGCTTAATGCTCTGATACCATGTTGAGATTTGCAGAAATACATAGAGAAATAAGGGAAGTTGTATGGTTGAAGATTAAGAAAGATTAAGAGAGATTAAGCAAGATTATAAAAGAGTAAGACATAAAGAACATAAAATGCCATTAGAGAAGAGTGAAGAATAATATATTTCACTTAGGTTGAATTGTGTCTGCATACAACTATATATAGGGAGAAAGCATGGAGAGAAGAAGTTGTGGTGTCCAAGGGGAGAAAGGGACAGCTCATAAACGGCCACCACTTTCAAATGCCCTTAAGTCCACATGTGATCTAATTTGAATTCAAATCTCACGTCCACTTTCATATGCAATAAAGGGGAGAACACTTCTAGAAGCTTGGGCACTCTTTTGGCATGAACATCTTGGACTTGTGGGCTCCTTATGGGCTTGTGCACACTTGGGCTCTCTAATGTATCTCTGGTCTTGGGCTTCAACACTCCTTTACTTCTGTTTGGGCTATAGCACTTCTCATGGGCCTTCTGGACAATACAGCTTATGGATGGCCTTATTCTTCTGGCTGTGATGGGCTGCCTTGTTCCTCTCCTTATTTGCGTACGGCCTGGGCTGCCTCTTATTTGGTTGGCCTTCTCTTGCAGGCTCATCTCTTCCCTCTTTATTTCCTCAGTCCAATACTCTGGTCATGACCTTGCATCTAGTTCATCCCGTCCTGTCTCAGTTCCCGGGGCTGTCCATGATCCATCTACTGGTGCTAGTTCTTCCGGTTCATCCAACATTCCATCAATGCCCTCTCCACCATCCAGTCCTCCTGAACTGCATCCTCTTGACCATGAGGGGGGAGAAGAGAGTACACATGCTCAAGATGATATTCTAGTTTCAGCATCAAAAAGGCCAAGGGATCAACCCAATCTTGTACAAGCCGCTTTAGAAGAAGAAAAAAATCAACCTGTGGCACTCAGAAGAAGGACAAGGCAGAGGTTCCCAGCTAAAAACTGGAAGAATACAAGGGTTGATACACGCTCTGGTTGTCAGAAGAGGATGCAGACCAAGGGGTTAGTGTTTGTGCCAACAAGGGAGATCCTCTCCTGGTTAAACACGAAGGGGGAAGCGATTTGGACCACACGAGGGAGGAATGATCTCGTGATACACCAAGGTTCTTCGCGCCTGGATGACAGATCAAGGCAGAAGAATTCGTTTGCTACAAATTAAGGAAAAATCGACTAGGGCTCTGAAATTTGTTGTAAAATCAATTCTGTCTGTCATTCCAGGGGAGGCTAAGGTTTCAATTACCCTAGCCTAAAAAACAACAAGTAGTTTTAAAAGAAAAACAACAAGGCGTTCAAAACTTCCACAAAAAACTACAAACAGTTTAAAACTTAAAAACCAGAAATTATACTAAGTGTTGAATACTGCTGTAGCTTGTCTTCATTGGAGGGTCCTCATCTCCTGATTATTCCAGGGGCTGGTAAAAGGTTATTATCGTAGAACAGGCCCTGTCTTGCACACTAGAGGTGTTGCCTCGTTAAAACCCCCTTCAGAAAACCCATAGGGACAAAACCGAAGGTAGGAAAAAGAGTACAATTCCCTAGCATGTCTTTGTGTGTCTTTACTCTATAGTGATAGTAAAGACACCAGAAGATGATGTCTGACACTGGAGAAGCTCGCACGAGATGCTTGAAAATGGGTCTTCTCCCTTGCTGCTGTCGATGACTGAGGGTGGACAAAGACTAGCTGATCCTTGCTCGAGCACAAATTCTACTAGATGGTTGAACTTGTGTGCGATGGCTCTGGCTCTCTGGCGAGTTATGGGTCCATTAGGTACTTGAGGGATGATCTGCACTCTCTCTGGTTCAGCTGTCATTGTTGAAGAGTCGATGTCCTCATCATTCCCTCCCTCTTCAGCAGGTTTTGTCCTCAAAACTGGATCATCTCCTGCATCAAAAATTTCCAAATCAGCAACTTTAAAAGTAGAAGATACATTAAACTCACCTGGAAGTTCCAATTGGTATGCATTGTCGTTGATCTTCTTTAAAATTCTGAATGGACCATCTCCTCTTGGCGCAAGTTTATCTTTCCTCTTCTGGGGAAACCTTTCTGTCCTCATATGCAGCCATACCCAATCTCCTTCCTTGAAAGTAACTTGCTTTCTTCCTTTATTGGCTTGTCTTGCATATGCTTCTGTCTTCTTTTCTATGTTCTCCTTAGCTTTTTGATGAAGCTTCTTGATGAACTCGGCTTTTGTCTCCCCTTGTAGGCTAACAATTTCGGCTGGAGGCAGTGGAGTAAGGTCAAGGGGCGATTGTGGGTTAAAACCATAGACAACCTCAAATGGAGACATCTTAGAGGCTGAGTGAGTAGCTCTGTTGTAGGCAAATTCCACAAAAGGGATGCACTCAAGCCAAGTCTTCAAGTTTTGCCCAATAGTTGCCCTCAGCAATGTTGACAACGTTCTATTAACCACCTCTGTCTGCCCATCAGTTTGTGGATGGCATGTTGTCGAGAACACCAATTTGGTTCCTAGTTTCTTCCACATTGACCTCCAGAAATGACTCAAGAACTTTGTGTCTCTGTCTGACACTATTGTCCTGGGAATTCCATGAAGCCTCACTACTTCCTTGAAGAACAAGCTGGCGATTTGACTAGCATCATTTGTCTTAGCACATGGTATGAAATGCGCCATCTTAGAAAACCTGTCTACTACAACAAAGATGGAGTCTTTGTGGTTTATCTTAGGCAAGCCTAGCACAAAGTCCATAGATATGTCAGTCCAAGGAGTAGTAGGAATAGGAAGTGGCATATACAAACCGTCTGGGTGAGACTTGGACTTGGCTCTTTTGCAGACTAAGCAGCGAGCACAATGAGCTTCCACATCTCTTCTCTGGTGAGGCCAGAAGAAATGTTCCTTCAGCATGCTCAATGTCTTGTCCACGCCAAAATGTCCCATCAATCCCCCTCCATGCGTCTCTCTCAGCAGTAAGTCTCTGATGGATCCTCTTGGAATGCAAAGTCTCTTCCCTTTAAACAAGAACCCATCGAACATGTAGAAGTTGCTGTAGGCGCCTTTTTCATGCTCCTTGTAGCTCTCCTTAAAGTCATCATCTTCTGCATACAGATCCTTGATCAATTCAAATCCTAGCACTTTGGATTCCATGATCGAAATAAGGTTGTATCTCCTTGATAGTGCGTCAGCTACAACATTCTCCTTTCCCTTCTTATATTTGATGACGTAGGGAAATGTTTCAATGAATTCCAGCCATCTTGCATGTCTCCTTTTTAGCTTAGTTTGGCCTTTGAGATGTTGTAGGGTCTGATGGTCTGTGTGGATAACACACTCTCTGGCAAGTAAGTAGTGTTGCCAAGCTTCCATTGCCCTCACCAGTGCATAAAGCTCCTTGTCATAGGTGGGGTAGTTCAATGAGGCACCACTGAGCTTCTCACTGAAGTATGCTACTGGTTTCCCTCCTTGTGTCAGCACTGCTCCTATTCCAATGCCTGATGCATCACACTCCACCTTGAATGTTTTGTTGAAGTCTGGAAGTGCTAAAACAGGTGCATGCGTCAATCTCTCCTTGAGGAGTTGGAAAGCTCGTTCTTGTTCCTCTCCCCATTTAAACTCATGGTTCTTTTTGATTACAGAGGTCAGAGGAGCTGTGATAGTGCTAAAGTCTCTGACAAAACGCCTATAAAAGCTGGCTAGACCGTGAAAACTTCGCACTAAGCTAATACTGGTTGGCGTAGGCCACTCCTTAATGGCTTTTATCTTTTCTTCATCAACCTGTAATCCCTGCGAACTCACAACAAAACCTAAAAAGACAACTTTGTCAGTGCAGAATGTGCACTTCTTGAGATTAGCATACAACTTCTCTTTCTGAAGTGTTCGTATTACTGTCTCAAGATGCGTCACATGGTCAGAATAAGATGAGCTGTAAACTAGTATATCATCAAAATATACAACCACAAACTTACTGATGTATGGTCTAAGAACATGGTTCATTAGACGCATAAATGTACTGGGGGCGTTGGATAAGCCGAATGGCATGACCAGCCACTCATACAACCCATGTTTAGTCTTGAAGGCAGTTTTCCACTCATCTCCCTCTCGCATTCTGACTTGGTGGTATCCACTTTTCAGGTCGATCTTGGAGAAGATGGTGGCGCCACTGAGCTCATCAAGCATGTCATCAAGTCTGGGAATGGGGTGCCTATACTTGATGGTTATATTGTTGATTGCCCTACAGTCCACACACATTCTCCAGCTGCCATCTTTCTTTGTCACAAGTAGAACTGGAACTGCACAGGGGCTGAAGCTCTCTCTCACATATCCTTGAGCCATTAACTCCCTGATTTGGCGTTCAAGTTCTTTGGCTTCTTCTGGATTGACTCTGTAGGCAGCCCTATTGGGTAGCTGGGCTCCTGGAATAAAGTCAATGTTGTGTTCTATGCCCCTTACTGGCGGCAATCCAGGTGGTAGTTCTTCAGGAAACACATCAGCATATGTTTCCAGCAATGTATTCACCTCTGATGGTAGCTTGATATCTGCTTTATCTACACTCAAAAGCTCTTTAAACATCAGTAGAAGAACATGTTCATCTCCCTTACCAATGGCTTTTCGAATGTCACTGGAGTTGATTAAGAAGTTCTCTTTGCGTTTACTCCCATCCTTAGCCATTTTTGTTTGCATGTCCCTCACTTGTTGAGGTGATAATGGAGCCAGTTTGTACCTGCGCTTTTTATACTCAAAAGAATAGAGATTAGTCCGTCCATTATGTGTGGTTTCCCTGTCAAACTGCCATGGACGTCCCAATAAGAGATGACCAGCTTGCATCGGGACCACATCACATATCACTTGATCATGGTATCGTCCCACACTAAATGGAACCTTAACTTGATCGGATATGTGTAACTCAGCCTTATCATTGAGCCACCTCAACTTATAAGGATGAGGGTGTTTAGTTCTCTCAAGGCCAAGTTTGTCTACCATATAAGAACTAGCTACATTAGTACAAGAACCTCCATCAATGATTAGAGAACATACCTTTCCCTGAATGGTGCACCGAGTATGGAAGATGTTTTCTCTTTGTGCAACCTCTTCAGGACCTACCATTGCATTAAGAACTCTTCTCATCATCAAAAGCTCTCCTGAGTCTGGGTACTCTATGTCCTCTGGTTCACCATAGTCATGGGATTCCTCTTCTCCTTCGTCTTGAGACTCGTAGTCTCCAGCTGGTGTGAGGATCATGGCTCGTTGATTAGGACACTCTCTTGCCATATGTCCTCTCCCATTGCACTTGAAGCACAAAATATCTCGGCTCCGTTGAGTGGAAGCAGTTGGCGTGGCATGTTGAGGTGCACTAGGGCCGGGTTTGGTCAACTTGGTGTGTTCACTCACTTTGCTCTTGAACCGGCTATCTCCTGGTATACTAGTGTTCCTCTATGTTGGCTTAAATGTGGGGTTCCAGATGGTCTTAGGCCGAGTATTGTTTGCTGCCTTGCGCTTGTTCTGTTGTTCAATCTGAATGGCAAGATGTAGCAACTCTCCTAAGTCATGGTATGTTTGTCTCTCAACCTTCCTAGCAATCTTTTCTTGCAAACCATCCACAAATTGTGCCATTAGACTCTCCAGAGAGTCTTCTACTTCCAACCGGTTTCTCAGATGCTCAAATTCCTTATAATACTCCTCCACACTCTTGTTGCCTTGTGTCAAACGTCTAAAACGCTTCTGCATATCTCGGTGAAAGTGTGGTGGTACATAGCGCCTTCTCATAATGTATTCACTATATTCCCATATCGGTTCCTCCTCCTCTAAGTCACTTCTCTGTCCCACCAAGTAAGAGCATGGTCAGTGAACTGGGCTGTAGCTAGAGCTACTCTCCGTGGATCAGCATATCTATAGTATTCGAAAATATGCTCCATCCTTCTCTCCCAATCAAGATAAGCTTCTGGGTCCACTCTTCCAGCAAAGGTTGGTTGATTAAGCTTAACATCAGGAGCTGGGTACTGTGGTTGTTGTGGTGATGCATGGAATGGTGGTGCATGGGCATGGAATGGTGGTGCTTGAAAAGGTGGTGTTTGAGCTGATTGCTCTCCCAAGCCACGCGCTTCTCCTTGCCTAGCCGTTTCAGGTATGTCTGGTCTTCCAGGCTGCAAGAGTTGCCCCAAACGATCCATACCAGCTGCCATGTTGCTGAGTTGCCCATTGATGGCTGCTAGCATTTGGATCATGGCATTAGTGGCATCTACTTGTTCTGAGCTATCAGACATTGTTGTTCTGGACAAGGATTCGATCCAGTTGAGGAGTGGTCGATTCTCTAGGCGATAGGTCGATCTTAATGTCGATCGGTCGATCTGAAATTCGTCCGTAGAAGGTTGGATCGATCGGTCTGTTTGGGGATCGGTCAATCTTAGATGTGATCGACCCGAGGTACGATCGGTCGATCTAGGTCCGATCGGTCGATCTTGTAATTGTTCGCAAAAGTGGATCGGTCGATCCAAAGTTGATCGATCGTTCCTGATCCTTTACGTCTAGGGTTTCCACTAATTTAAAGCCTCCCCGCAGCCGCTTTGCAGAGGGAGATCGATCGATCCAAAGAGGGATCGGTCGATCTGGGCTCGGTTTTTCCTCTCGCTTAAAGTTCCTGTCAGCTGTAGACAAACCAAAACCAAAGTGAAATACGAAATTCCTAGCCGTTTTTTTTTTTTTCCTCTAGTTTCGTCTACAGACTCTAGAATCCTACTAGTTTAAAGGTGTCTAACTATTCTAAACTCGTTTCTACTAATAATTCAGACTCTATTCCAAAGGACTAAGAATCTGTCAGTTTTTTTTTTTTTTTTTTTTTTTTTTTAGAGTGAATGAAAGTTGCAGACAAAAAGTTAAAAAGAGATAGGTTTAGACACTCCCTGAGAAGGTAGAATCTTCAGCTCTGATACCAAAAGATGATACACGCTCTGGTTGTCAGAAGAGGATGCAGACCAAGGGGTTAATGTTTGTGCCAACAAGGGAGATCCTCTCCTGGTTAAACACGAAGGGGGAAGCGATTTGGACCACACGAGGGAGGAATGATCTCGTGATACACCAAGGTTCTTCACGCCTGGATGACAGATCAAGGCAGAAGAATTCGTTTGCTACAGATTAAGGAAAAATCGACTAGGGCTCTGAAATTTGTTGTCAAATCAATTCTGTCTGTCATTCCAGGGGAGGCTAAGGTTTTAATTATCCTAGCCTAAAAAACAACAAGTAGTTTTAAAAGAAAAACAACAAGGCGTTCAAAACTTCCACAAAAAACTACAAACAGTTTAAAACTTAAAAACCAGAAATTATACTAAGTGTTGAATACTGCTGTAGCTTGTCTTCATTGGAGGGTCCTCATCTTCTGATTATTCCAGGGGCTGGTAAAAGGTTATTATCGTAGAACAGGCCCTGTCTTGCACACTAGAGGTGTTGCCTCGTTAAAACCCCCTTCAGAAAACCCATAAGGACAAAACCAAAAAAGAGTACAATTCCCTAGCATGTCTTTGTGTGTCTTTACTCTATAGTGATAGTAAAGACACCAGAAGGTGATGTCTGACACTGGAGAAGCTCGCACGAGATGCTTGAAAATGGGTCTTCTCCCTTGCTGCTGTCGATGACTGAGGGTGGACAAAGACTAGCTGATCCTTGCTCGAGCACAAATTCTACTAGATGGTTGAACTTGTGTGCGATGGCTCTGGCTCTCTGGCGAGTTATGGGTCCATTAGGTACTTGAGGGATGATTTGCACTCCCTCTGGTTCAGCTGTCATTGTTGAAGAGTCGATGTCCTCATCAAGGGTGTACTACAACCACAATGCAGTAGCACATCATGATCAGGGAGTATGTTCTTTAATTAGTATTCCTACTAATCATGTTGCTTTCACTGTGAGTTTAGATAAAGAACAGATCCCTAAGAGCTATGAGGAGGCTATGGAGATTAAGGAATGGAGAGATGCCATTCAAGATGAAAAACAAGCTATGGAGAAAAATGGAACTTATGCTCCAGCCACCTTACCAAAAGGGAAAAAGGCTGTAAGTTCAAAATGGATATTTAACATTAAGTATAAAAGTAATGGTGAGATAGATAGGTATAAAGCTAGGTTGGTGGCTAGGGGATTCACACAGACTTATGGTGAAGACTATAGGGATACCTTTGCTCCAGTAGCTAAACTTCACTCTGTTAATGTTGTTCTTTCTCTTGCTACTAACCTTGAATGGGATTTGTGGCAAATGGATGTTAAGAATGCTTTCTTACAAGGTGAATTAGAGGAAGAAGTGTACATGACACCACCACCAGGTTTGGAAGATGAAGTTAATGGCGGCAACACCCTCAGACTAAGGAAGGCAATCTATGGTCTTAAGCAATCTCCAAGAGCTTGGTATCATAAGCTGAATGTAACTCTAAGGGATAGAGGTTTCAAAAGGTCAGAAGTTGAACACACCCTGTTTACACTTAAGAGTAAGGAAGGTATTGTGGTTATACTTATCTATGTGGATGATATAATCATATCAGGGAGTGATAAAGCTGGTATTGAATCAACTAAAGCCTATTTGAAAAGTGTTTTTGATATTAAGGATCTAGGAGAATTGAAATATTTCTTAGGAATTGAAATATGTAGATTCAAGGAAGGTCTCTTTTTATCTCAAAGGAAATATATTGTGGATTTACTAACCTCCACAGGTATGTTTGAAGCTAAACCAGCTAAGACACCCCTTGAAGAAGGCTACAAAATAGAACCTGAGGGGGAGCTAGGAAATGACAAGTTTCATGATGTAAAATTGTATAGACAAGTGGTTGGTAAGCTTATTTACTTAACCATCACTAGACCTGACCTATGTTTTGCAGTAAATCAGGTATCTCAACATATGCAAGACCCAAGAACAAGGCATTGGTATATGATCATTCACATTTTGAGATATCTGCAAGGAACTAAGGAACAAGGTATATGGATGGGATGTAATAAGAACACAGAGGTTGTAGGTTATTGTGATGCAGATTGGGCAGGAGACAGAGAAGATAGGAGAAGCACAACTGGCTATTGCACTTTTATAGGAGGTCACCTTGTAACTTGGAAGACTAAGAAGCAAAAGGTTGTATCTTGTTCTAGTGCAGAAGCTGAATACAGGGCCATGAGGAAGCTCACCACAGAATGCATCTGGTTGAAGCAACTCCTCTTTGACATTTTAGGCGAAAGCTTAGAGTCTCCAATCACTGTCCATTGTGATAATCAAGCTGCCATACACATTGCCTCTAACTCTGTGTTTCATGAGAGAACCAAGCATATTGAGGTTGACTGCCATAAGGTAAGAGAAGCTATTGGAAATGGTACAATTCTACCCTGCTACACAAGGAGTGAAGATCAGCTAGCTGATGTGTTTACCAAAGCTGTAACCTTGAAGACAGGCGGTTCCATCTACCCTAGACTTGGTTTGATGTCTCTTCCACATCAATGATCCCAACATGAAATGTTATACTCTTTTTCCCTAGAAAAGGTTTTGTCCCAATTGGATTTTCCTTCTCTAGGTTTTTAATGAGGTAATACTTCATGGTTGCAAGCTTAGGCATTTTTCATGTCTTAAGCTTGAGGGGGAGTGTTGGAATGAAGAAGAATGATGAATGTATTTGAGTGATATGTTGGCGTCAGCTCTGTATGTATATCTTAGACTTGTGTAGGTTAATGATAAGTGTATCTCTGTATCCAAACAAGTCTAGAATATGATTAGTATAAATAGGTGTCTCTCACTCACTTTGTAAGTATGAAAATCATTTTCTAAAATTCTTAATAAAAGTTCATTCTCTTTTTTCTCTCAATCTCTCTCAATCTCTAAATCTCAAATACTCTCAATCATCAAATCTCACAGGATTTTGGTCGGAAGTCTGTTGATTAAGTAGCAGGCCGTAACTAAGGCATCACCCCAAAACTGTTTAGGAACCTTCCTATGAAACATCATGGCTCTAGTCACCTCCATTAAGTGTCTGTTTTTCCTCTCAGCAACTCCATTCTGCTGAGGGGTATAGGGACAACTTGTCTGGTGCTCAATTCCATGTTTGTTGAGATAGTGTTTAAAGGCCTGGCTAGTATACTCCCCACCATTATCTGATCTTAGACATTTAACTTTAGCATCATATTGGTTAGTCACATACTTGTTAAAACTCATAAACGCTTCAAGAAGTCTACCCTTAGATGGCATTAAGGTAATCCAAGTGTATTTTGATTTCTCATCTATGAAACTAACAAAATACTTGTGATTATCTCTAGAGACACATGGGGCAGTCCAAACATCAGAGTGAACAAGATCAAAGCAGTTTTCATACATAGTTTGAGATTTAGGAAAAACAGACCTACAGTGTTTTCCAAGGATACATGCTTCACATAATTCATTATTGAAAACTGTTTTAGGAAACATTAACTCTAGCACTTTAAGATGAGGATGACCAAGCCTAGCATGCCACAAATCATCATTCATCTCAGAATTATTGAAATTTGAAAAACAGGAAGCTAAACGACTAGGAGAACTAGGAGATAAGTCTTCAAGCACATATAGATCATTTCTGGTAACACCTTGTCCAAGAATCTCCTTAGTTTCAATATCCTGAAACACAAAGTCATTAGGTCCAAAGATAGCATGACAGTTTAAATCAGTTGTAGCTCTCTTGACAGATAGAAGGTTAGAAGTGAATGAGGGCATATAAAAGGCTCTAGATTCCTTATTGAATAATCTAAGATCACCTATTCCTTCTATTGGCACATTTGTTCCATTTGCTATCAAGACATTCCCTACAGCCGGTTCAATGTTCTTAATCAAATTCATATCACTGATCATATGGTGAGATGCCCCTGAATCTACAATTAATGGTTTAGACTTAGTGAAAGCATTAAATGAGGCATGTAATGATCTACCAACAATCGAATTACCAGAGTTGTCTTTGAATGCTTTGATGAGAGCTTCAAGATCGGATTTCCTGACATACTCTGACTGCATTGGTTGGTATGGCACCATATGAGCTGGATGAGTTTGAGAACTTCCAATGCACGATGAACTTGAGGAGCTGGCTTGTTGATTAGAGCTAGCTGGGCCGTGAGCGATTTGGTATGGGAGGTTCTTCTTGGGATAGTATCCAGTTTCCTGAGTGAAATGAGCTCTAGGAACTTCCTTCCACTTGCTTGGCTTGAGGTGTGGATGAAGAATCCAACACTTATCTTTGGAATGTCCTTTCCTTTTACAATGATCACACATTATGCTCTTCTTGTCTTCCGGTTTGTAAAACCCTTTATTTGCAGAGATGGGTTCTTCTTCGGTCTTGTATGTGCTTTCGTGAGCCGTGAGAAGGTCACCTTTTCTTTCAAACAATCCATTTGATCCGGATTCCTTCTGTATCTGAGAGCATACATCTTCAAGGGAAGGGAGTTTATCTGACCTCAAGATGTGTTTAATGAGATCGTTGTATGTGGGACTGAGAATCATGAGAAGGCTAAAGACTTTATCTTGTTCCCGCCTTTCCTTAATGACTTCAGGATCAAAGGACACAGGTCGGAGCATATCTAATTCTGCCCATAAGGAACTGAACTTCCCAAACAAGGAGGTGAAGTCTGGATCATCTTGACTTAGATTGTTGATGGCCTGCTTGACTTGAAAGATCCTGCTAAGGTTGGAGGTGTTGCCATAGACCTTCTTGAGAATAGTCCATAGTTCCATTGACGTTTCACAGTGTGAGTAGGACTCCAAGATTGGACCATCTAAGGAGTTTTGCAGAACGGATAGGACATATATGTCCTCCTGATGCCACTTTCGCTCATCTGTGATGACCATTTCATCACCATCTTCATTCTGGATTAGACTAGGAGGTGCTTCATTAAATAGGAGATGATCTCCCAAACCCCGGCCTCCAAGAGCAGTCTTTATCATGCGAGACCACAAGACATAGTTTAAACCCTTGAGGATCACTGGAACGGCTATTTGACGAGTGTTCTCCATGAGGTAGGGTTTAGGTCCGTACAACAATGGTGGATAAAGCTTGGTCTTCACGGTAGGGCAAAGATGATTGGTTCTGGTAAGGGGACTTGAAATGGGACGGAAGGAGCCTCCTTTACTTAGTCTGGAACTTCAGCAGAAAAACCCTCGAACTTGTACGGACAGATACAAAACCCTCTTTTCGCAGACTTGAATCTTGAAGCAAAATGCCTTCTTTTGGTCTTAAATGACTTCACCGGATGCAGGAAGGAAGGATTTGTTGAGAAAGGAGACCAGAGGAACTGCCTTTGAGGAGTTTAGAAGGGTGTACGGATTCTGGGTTTCAACAGCACGATGAGGAAGATGAATACGGCTCAGTGAAGGAGGTTGAAAGATGGCTCCTTTCGAAAGTATTTTGAACCGTGAAGCTTTGAGTAGCCTTGTAGTTCTTCTTTTGAGTAGAAACACGTTTCAAACTTGTGGAATATGAGCTATGGACCGTACATCAATGGTCGCGAGAGAAAGAACAAGACCTGGACCCAGCAAAGACTACTATAATCCGCATGATACCCACATCTAGTCTTCCTCAACTCATCACCAATGGTTCTGAGGATCTTTAGATCTCAGAGAGGATAGGCTAGAACATGTTTATCATAGATTAAGCGCTTTAAAATCCAGAGAGAAAGAGATTTGTGGATTGAATAGTGAGAGGAATGAAGAGTTTACGAATGATTTAGGGAAGATTTGTGAGCAAATGCTCTGATACCATGTAAGTTTTAGAAGTTTAGGAAGAGTGGAGAGAGTTTAGGCGAGAGATTAGGTAAACACTGTAGAAAAGAAATAGCTTTGAGAGACTCTAAGTAAAGGAGAGGGGTTGTACTCAGGGGAATACATTTGTGTAAGGCTATGCCCTTTTTTCGATTTGTAGACTACTATATATACCTGATGTACACTTGATTCAGATTAATGAGAACGATACTTCATTCTTTTCTAATTCTTCTTAATCAAATTCTCTCTCTCTCTAATCTTCTGTATTCTTCATCATTCTTATGCTAAACTCTGTTGATTCTTCAATTACATTCTTAATTCTTTCATGGTATCAGAGCAGGTTCTCTGCAAATTTTGTTTCTTTTTCTTCAAAACTTCATCTTCATCTTCGAAACGAGCCTAGTTGCGGATGGCCTTGATCTTCCGGCGAGTTCTTCATCATCTATCACCATTCCTTTCCTAGACGACAACCTCTCTGGCGATTTCTGATCATCCTTCATCAGAATTGTAGAGTTTAATAAGTTTGATTGGTTTCTTGCGATCGAATCAAACCTGGTTCGTTTGGCGCCAAAATCGGATTCAAATGCGATCATCACAAATCTTCAATCTTGCTTCTCTGAATCTTCTTTCTCACGCAGATTATCATTAGGAGGTGCCGATCTTCAATCCGTGGGTGGTGTTTCTTTCACAAGATCGATCGTGATCGTGAAAATTCGAGAGTTCTTCCTTCGCGCCAAAATTTCAGTTCGAAATCGTGATCTTCAAATCTTGCTTTTTGAATCTTCTGGATTGTTTTCTCACGTGGATCGTCATCAGGAGGCACCGATCTTTGATCCAGTTGATCCAGTTCACAAGATCGATCGAGATTTGTTCACAAGAACTCGATTCTCTTCTTCGCGTCAAACCTCTGTTCGAAGGTTCCGCAAAACTCGATCTTGTTGTTCTTCACCTTCTTGATCATCTTCTTCTTCTGAATTATCATCAGAACGAGCCGATCTTTGATCCTTTTGAGTCCTGAATCAAGTTTGTATGAGTTTGTTGAGATTCGGCTCTGTTTTTCTCAAAATCTCGATCGCGAGTTGTTGATTGCTTCTTCATCACGAAAGTCGAACAGATCGTGCCGATTATCAATCCTGCAGCTCCTGATTCTCAATCTGGTTATTCTCCAACTCCCTGATCGTATTCGTTCCAGTTGTGATTGAGAGAATCCCAGGTATCTGGAAAGTTGTTCTTGGATCATTCTTCCTTCCTCTGCAAGTAATACTCTAATCTTCGAAATCTGAATAATAGCTATCAAGATTGTTTGTCTGGAGTGATAGTTGTGAAAGTTTAGATTGTTCACTTGATGATATTGGAAGTTGAAGCATTAGCTTAAGTTGTGCAACTGAACTTTAGGATAACTCGGATTGATTGGTAGTTTAGAGAAGTGATAGATTCAGGAGGTTTGGCTAAAAATCCGGTTGCTAAGTCATTTGTGTTGATCATCTCTGTGATCATTGTCTGAAGTTTGTGTGGAGTTCTTTAAAAAGATTGGTCATGGAGCTTCAGAAACAGATGGTTATGGCTCCTATTGTCCTCAAAGGTGCAAATTATCTTCTGTGGACTAGAACAATGAAGACAACATTGTGTAGTAGAGGTTTATGGTCGCATGTTATCCTTGGTAGAGCTTCAAATAATGATGCAGAAGGAGAAGTTCTCGTGGCTCACTCTGAAGAAGAAGGGAAGTGGTTCCAGGAAGATCAAATGGTTTTGTCCATCTTACAAAACTCCCTTGAGAAGTCCTTACTAGAAGCCTATTCATACTGTGAAAATGCAAAGGATTTATGGGACACTCTTCAGAATGTCTATGGAAATACTTTAAACTTAATTGTTAGAATTTGCAGAATAATAGTTAGAATAGGTAGGAGAGTTTCTGGGTTTATATTTGATAAGGGAAGAACAAGAGTGAGAATAATAGAGAGAGATTGTGAGACAGAGAGTATGGAAGGAGGATTATATTTCCTTTATTGATTTATGGTGAGCATACAATGTATTTATAGCCAAAGAATAGAGATAAGACAAAGGCACTTCACCAAATGGAGAAAGTGACAGCTCCTAACAGCTAGAAATTCAAATTGGTTAAGCCAACATGTGACTCTTCCTTCCCTCTCCAAACCCACGCCTAGGAGAGCTTCTAGAAGGTGTCTTGGACATTTTTGGGCTTGTTTGGGCTTACTTAATTCAGGCCTTGTGTTGCACATGTGTGGACAGACCCTGGGCTTCACTTCATTATCTCAGCCTAATGCACAGACCTTGAACTTCTGATTTGGGCTTGGGCTTCATTAACGTTTTCAGCTTCAAGCCTAAGGCTTCATTCTAATACTCCCCCTCAAGCTTAGCCATGAGATGAATGGTTAAGCTTGGAACCATGAAGACTCACCTCATTAAAAACCTTAGAATAGAAAACCCATTGGGACAAAACCATACTAAGGGAAAAAGAGTGTGGACTCCATGATTAGGAGAATCATTGGCTGGGAAGGTTGATGAGTCCAAGTTTTGGCAGGATGGACTCACATACCTTGAGACTTGCAGCCTTGGTGAAAATGTCTGCGAGTTGATCTGAGCTTCTTGTGTAGCACGGTAAGATTATGCCTTGCTCCACTACTTGTCTGACCTTGTGACAGTCTACTTCAATGTGTTTGGTTCTCTCATGAAACACATTGTTGGATGCTATGTGTATGGCTGCTTGATTGTCGCAATGCATGGTGATTGGTGTTGAGACTTCTATGTTTAGATCCTTGAGAAGGTTCTTGAGCCAAGTGAGTTTAGTGGTCAGCTTTCTCATGGCACGATATTCAGCTTCAGCACTTGAGCAGGAGACCACTTTCTGCTTCTTTGTCTTCCAAGTGACTAGATTACCTCCAATGAATGTGCAATAGCCGGTTGTTGATCTTCTGTCATTTCTGTCTCCTGCCCAATCAGCATCACAATATCCTACAATCTCTGAGCTCCCATTGCATCCCATCCAAATGCCTTGATCATGGGTTCCTTTGAGGTACCTCAAGATCCGGTCCACCATATTCCAGTGGTGCAATTTTGGAGCTTGCATATGTTGGCTGACCTGATTCACAGCAAAACACAAGTCAGGTCTAGTAATGGTTAGATAGATTAACTTACCAACCATCTTCCTATAGAGTTTGGTTTCTTCAAACGGTTCATCTCCAAGCTCCCCCTCACGTTCCACCTTATAGCCTTCCTCTAGGGGAGTCTTTGCTGGTTTGGCTTCTAACTTTCCTGCATCAGTTAGAAGATCAAGTGTGTACTCCTTTGTGATAAGAAGAGGCCTTCTTTTGTTCGGCATACTTCTATCCCTAGGAAGTACTTAAGTTCACCTAAGTCTTTAATATCAAAAACAGACTTAAGATAATCTTTAGTAGATTGAATTCCTACCTTGTCATTCCCTGAGATGATTATATCATCTACATAAATGAGAATGACTACCATACCTGATTGGCTTTGGAGTGTGAAGAGAGTGTGATCAGCTTCAGACTTCCTAAAGCCTCTATCTCTCAGTGTCATACTCAACTTGTGGTACCAAGCTTTTGGTGATTGTTTAAGTCCATAGATAGCTTTTCTTAGCCTTAGAACCTTTCCTGGAGTTACTGTGTCTTCAAGACCAGGTGGAGGTGTCATATAGACTTCATCCTCTAATTCTCCTTGTAGGAAAGCATTCTTGACATCCATCTGCCATAACTCCCATTCAAGGTTAGTAGCAAGAGATAGAAAAACTCTTACAGTGTGTAGTTTGGCTACTGGTGCAAATGTATCATGGTAGTCTTCTCCATAGGTCTGAGTGAACCCTCTTGCTACCAATCTAGCCTTGTATCGTTCTATCTCTCCATTGCTTTTGTATTTGATGGTGAAGATCCATCTTGAGCTCACTGTCCTCTTGTCCTTAGGTAGATCAGCTTCATCCCAAGTGTGATTGATCTCCATGGCCTTACATTCAGCCTTAACTGCTTCTCTCCACACTTTATGCTCCTTAGCTTCCTCATAGTCTCTTGGAACCTGCCCTTGATCTAGAGCTGTTGTAAAGGCTTGGTGTTCTGAAGGAACATGAGCTAGAGAGCAAATAACTTGTGTTGGATGGGCTACTGCTTGTGCATTGTAGTAGACTCTGGTATTGATCCAATTTGAGGCTGGTTTCTTCTCCCTTTGGCCTCTCCTTAGCACCACTTGTTCTTCTTGATATTCTTCTTCCTCAGTCTGAACTTCTGGCGCATATTCTTCTTGATTATGGACACTAGAGCTTGCATCTTGGTCGTGTGATTCAGATGCAATCTCTTGTTCATCCTCTGTTCTCCCCTCATGATCAAGAGGAATAGCCGGGGCAACATCAAAAGGAGGAGGAGGAGGAGAAGTGGCTGGTGATGGAGAAGCAGCTGGTGCATTAGGGAATGAGATTCCTAGGTTCTCCATAAGATGTTTAAGATTGGTAGCTCGGTCTGATGGAGATTGGGAGAGATCTTTAAGATCATCCCAATTCTTATCTTCATAGAACCCTTTTGCTTCTACAAACTTCACATCTCGTGAGACTAGCACCTTTCTAGTCTCTGGATTGTAGCACTTGTATCCCTTTTGGGTAGTGGAATACCCTATAAACATGGCTTTCACACTTCTTGCTTCTAACTTATTCATTTGTTCTCCTGGAATAAGAACATAACAAACACACCCAAAGACACGTAAGTGTGAAATAGATGGTTTACTCTTATTAAGTACCTCAAATGGGGATAAATCCTCCAAGATTTTTGTGGGGAGTCTATTGATGAGGTAGCAAGCGGTAACAAGTGCATCTCCCCAAAACTTCTTTGGGACATTGCTTTGGAACATGATAGACCGTGCCACTTCCATGAGATGCCTGTTCTTTCTTTCAGCCACTCCATTTTGTTGGGGCGTGTAAGGACAACTTGTTTGATGGATGATTCCATGTTTATCTAAGTGTTGTTTGAATGCTAGACTTGTATATTCCCCTCCATTATCTGATCTAAAAAATTTGATCTTGGCATTATAATGGTTAGTCACATACATTTGAAATTTAGTGAAGGCTTCTAGGACTCTATCTTTTGTTGGCAATAGTGTTACCCAAGTATATTTCGATTTTTGGTCTATGAATGTAACAAAGTATTTATGGTTGTCTCTAGATGTGCATGGTGAAGTCCAAACATCAGAGTGAATGAGATCAAAGCAATTTTCATATATAGTTGTAGACTTAGGAAACACTGATTTACAATGTTTACCTAGTATACAAGCTTCACATTCATCATTTTTAAAAGACATACTTGGCAACAATAGTTCTAAAGCCCTAGAGTGAGGATGTCCTAATCTAGAATGCCAAATAGCACTATTAGCCTTATTCAAAACAGAGTTGAAAGCAATATATAAAGAGAAATCTAGTTGTGTGTCTTCAAGCACATACAAGTCATCCTTGGACACTCCCTTTCCAAACACCTTATTAGTCTTAATATCCTGAAAGTAAACATCATTAGGACTAAATATAGCATAACAATTAAGATCAGAGGTTGTTTTCTTAACACTTAGCAAGTTTGAGGTGAATGTGGGCATATAGAAGGCTGTTGATTCTTTATTAAACAATTTCAGGTTTCCAATTCCTCTTATTGGTATCTTATCACCATTAGCTATTACTACATCTCCTAAAGCCGGTTTCATATTGATAAGTAGATTTTTTGTCACTAATCATGTGATGAGAAGCTCCTGAATCTACAATAAGTGGCTTAGTGAGATTTAGAGCTTGAAAAGAGTTACCAGAGGTATTAGCTTCCTTAAGTGCTTTTATCAGTGCATCAAGGTCCGATTTTCTAACGAATTCTTGTTGAAATGTTGCAAGGGCTTTCCCTTCTTCATTGGTTGGCATGGATGAGCTAGTGCTAGCCTTGGCTCTTGCCTCATGAGTTGCTTCTTGGGAGAGATTGGCCCTTGGTTGGTTTACCCATTTTGGCTTTAAGTGTGGATGGAGAATCCAACACTTGTCCTTAATGTGGCCTTCTTTCTTGCAATAATCACAGAATCCTCTTCTTTCCCCACGGTTCAAGCCTTCTTTCTGGTAGGTGTTTGCCTTGTTGGCTGTGATGAGCTCTCCTTTGCCACCAAAGAGGCCTAATGATCCTTGTTCCTTCTGAATCTTATTGCATACTTCTTCAAGACTTGGAAGAGTGTCTGACCTTAAGATGTGCTTGATAAGATCATTGTAAGTTGGGTTTAGAGTCAAGAGGAGTCCAAAGACCTTATCTTGCTCACGTCTTTCATTTAGCACCTTGGGATCCATGGTGCTTGATCTAAGCATTTCAAGTTCAGCCCACAATGATCTGAACTTGCCAAAGTGTTGAGTGAACTCCATGTTTTCTTGAGTTAACTCATTAATGGCCTTCTTTACTTCAAAGACACGACTGAGATTGGAAGTGTTGCCATAAACATTTTGAAGTGTCTGCCATAACTCCTTGGCTGTCTCACAATAAGAATAAGCTTCAAGGAGAGATGCTTCAAGGGAGTTTTGGATCACGGATAGCACCAGTTGGTCTTCTTGAAACCACCGGTCTTTATTCATGATGGCGACTTCTTGGCTACCTTCTTCAGTCATGGCAATGGAAGTTTCACTCTTGAGGATGTGGCTCCATAAGCCACGGCTACACAACACTGTCTTAGTGGTTCTAGCCCATAAAAGGTAGTTGACCCCTTTCATTGTCACTGGAACAACCACTCTTGAGCTTTCCATGGTGTTTACACACGTTTTGGTTTGAATTTGAGCTAGGGACCGTTGGGTATAGCTATTAACCACTGGATGAAAGCAAATGGTAAGGGTTTTGAGAAAGTGGTTTGTTTGGAAAGAGAGTTGAGTAGCTGAATTGAGGAATGAAGTGAGTAATTCTCAAGAAATAACCTATCCTAACCTCTCACAACTCAGCACCACTTGGTTTTGAGGATTGATTAATCTCAGAGTGAGTAGATTAGAAAAAGTTATTGCAAGAGTAGATTGAGAAAGTGGTTTGTTTGGGAAGAGAGTTGAGTAATTCTCAAGAAATAACCTATCCTAACCTCTCACAACTCAGCACCACATGGTTGAAAGATTTGATGATTGAGAGAATTTGAGAATTAGAGATTGAGAGAGAAAGAGATTAGAGAGAAAAGAGAGAATGATCTTATTAGAATTTTTAGAAGAATGAATTTTCATACTTACAAAGTGAGTGAGAGACACCTATTTATACTAATCCTATTCTAGACTTGTTTGGATACAGAGATATACTTATCATTAATCTACACAAGTCTAAGGCATATACAAGTGAAAGATGCCAATACACTCCTTAGATGAATTCATCATACTTCATCATTCCAACACTCCCCCTCAAGCTTAAGACATGGAAAATTTCTAAGCTTGCAACCATGAAGTATTACCTCATTAAAAACCTAGAGAAGGAAAACCCAATTGGGACAAAACCTTTTCTAGGGAAAAAGAGTATAACACTCCATGTTGGGATCATAGGTGTGGAAGAGACATCAAACCAAGTCTAGGGTAGATGGAACCGCCTGTCTTCAAGGTTACAGCTTTGGTAAACACATCAGCTAGCTGATCTTCACTCCTTGTGTAGCAAGGTAGAATTGTACCATTTCCAATAGCTTCTCTTACCTTATGGCAGTCAACCTCAATATGCTTGGTTCTCTCATGAAACACAGAGTTAGAGGCAATGTGTATGGCAGCTTGATTATCACAATGGACAGTGATTGGTGATTCTAAGCTCTCGCCTAAGATGTCAAAGAGGAGTTGCTTCAACCAGATGCATTCTGTTGTGAGCTTCCTCATAGCCCTGTATTCAGCTTCTGCACTAGAACAAGACACAACCTTTTGCTTCTTAGTCTTCCAAGTTACAAGATTACCTCCTATGAAGGTGCAATAGCCAGTTGTGCTTCTCCTATCTTCTCTGTCTCCTGCCCAATCTGCATCACAATAACCTACAACCTCTGTGTTCTTATTACATCCCATCCATATACCTTGTTCCTTAGTTCCTTGCAGATATCTCAAAATGCGAATGATCATATCCCAATGCCTTGTCCTTGGGTCTTGCATATGTTGAGATACCTGATTTACTGCAAAACATAGGTCAGGTCTAGTGATGGTTAAGTAAATAAGCTTACCAACCACTTGTCTATACAATTTTGCATCATGAAACTTGTCATTTCCTAGCTCCCCCTCAGGTTCTATTTTGTAGCCTTCTTCAAGGGGTGTCTTAGCTGGTTTAGCTTCAAACATGCCTGTGGAGGTTAGTAAATCCACAATATATTTCCTTTGAGATAAAAAGAGACCTTCCTTGAATCTACATATTTCAATTCCTAAGAAATATTTCAATTCTCCTAGATCCTTAATATCAAAAACACTTTTCAAATAGGCTTTAGTTGATTCAATACCAACTTTATCACTTCCTGATATGATTATATCATCCACATAGATAAGTATAACCACAATACCTTCCTTACTCTTAAGTGTAAACAGAGTGTGTTCAACTTCTGATCTTTTGAAACCTCTATCCCTTAGAGTTACATTCAGCTTATGATACCAAGCTCTTGGAGATTGCTTAAGACCATAGATTGCCTTTCTTAGTCTGAGAGTGTTGCCGCCATTAACCTCATCTTCCAAACCTGGAGGTGGTGTCATGTACACTTCTTCCTCTAGTTCACCTTGTAAGAAAGCATTCTTAACATCCATTTGGAACAAATCCCATTCAAGGTTAGTAGCAAGAGAAAGAACAACATTAACAGAGTGAAGTTTAGCTACTGGAGCAAAGGTATCCCTATAGTCTTCACCATAAGTTTGTGTGAATCCTCTAGCCACCAATCTAGCTTTATACCTATCTATCTCACCATTGCTTTTATACTTAATGGTGAATATCCATTTTGAACTTACAGCCTTTTTCCCTTTTGGTAAGATGGCTGGGGCATAGGTTCCATTTTTCTCCATAGCTTGTTTCTCATCTTGAATGGCATCTCTCCATTTCTTAATCTCCATAGCCTCCTCATAGCTCTTAGGGATCTGTTCTTTATCTAAACTCACAGTGAAAGCAACATGATTAGTAGGAATACTAATTAAAGAACATATTCCCTGATCATGATGTGCTACTGCATTGTGGTTGTAGTACACCCTTGTATTCTTCCAGTTTTCAGCTGGGAACCTCTGCCTTGTACTTCGTCTGAGTGCCACAGGTTGATTTGTTTCTTCCTCCAAAGCGGCTTGTACAAGATTGGGTTGATCCCTTGGCCTTTTTGATGCTGAAACTAGAATATCATCTTGAGCATGTGTACTCTCTTCTCCCCCCTCACGGTCAAGAGGATGTTCAGGTGGACTGGATGGTGGAGAAGGCATTGATGAACCGGAAGAACTAGCACCAGTAGATGGATCATGGGCAGCCCCGGGAACTGAGACAGGACGGGATGAGCTAGATGCAAGGTCATGACCAGAAATCGTCTCCTGGTTGGATGTAGCCGGACCATGCCAGCTAGTACTCGGGCTTGAATCATGTTGCTGAGGTACATGGACAGGTGCTGGAGCAGTTGGTTGAACTATGCCAAGGTTCTCTAAAATTTTCCTTAGATTCTCAGCCTGATCAGAATTTGATGTAGAGATGTCTTTAAGTTCTACCCAAGTTCCATCTTCATAAAATCCTTTGTTCTCATTAAACTTGACATCCCTAGACACCAGCACCCTCCTAGTCTCTGGATTGTAGCATTTGTATCCTTTTTGAGTAGGAGAGTATCCTAGGAACATAGCCTTGATGCTTTTTGGTTCCAGCTTATTCCTAAGTTCTCCTGGTACTAAAACAAAACAAACACATCCAAAAATTCTTAAATGATCAATAGTTGGCTTAGTTTTGTTTAATACCTCAAAAGGACTCAAATCATCTAGAACTTTAGTTGGAGTTCTATTGATTAAGTAACATGCAGCTAGTAATGCATCTCCCCAAAATCTTTTAGGAACCTTCTTCTGGAACATCATTGTTCTCACAACTTCCATCAAATGTCTGTTCTTCCTCTCAGCTACTCCATTTTGTTGTGGAGTGTAAGGACAGCTTGTTTGATGTTCAATGCCATGTGTGGCTAAGTGTTGCTGAAACTTGGTACTAGTATATTCCCCTCCATTGTCTGTCCTAAAAATCTTTATCTTGGCATTATATTGGTTAGTAACATATGTATGAAAGTTAAGAAATGCATCAAACACCCTATCCTTTGAATTAAGCAATGTCACCCAAGTATATTTAGATTTTTCATCAATGAAGGTAACAAAATACTTCTGATTTTCTCTAGAAGGAAAGGGAGATGTCCAAACATCAGAGTGTACTAAATCAAAGAAATTATCATAAGCATGAGTTGATTGTTCAAAAACAGTTCTACTATGCTTTCCAAGAACACAAGATTCACAAATGTTATTAAGCAATTTTATTACAGGTACAATCAATTCAAGAGCTCTAGAATGTGGATGTCCTAGTCTAGCATGCCACAATTCAGCATTTAGAGTCATATCAACATGATTTGCACACGGTTGTAATGGAAAGGCAGGTAAATCTTCTAGCACATACAAGTCATTCCTTGTAGTTCCTTGGCCAAATTTCTGACTTGTTTCAATATCCTGAAAGTAAAAATCATTAGGACCAAAGATAGCCTTACAATTCAAATCAGTAGTAGCCTTTTTAACAGAGAGTAAGTTGGATGTAAAAGAAGGCATATAAAAGGCTTTAGATTCCTTATCAAACAACCTAAGATTCCCTACTCCTTTAATTGGTACATTAACTCCATTAGCAATTACAACACTTCCTAAAGCAGGTTCAACATGGTATAGCAAACCTAAATCTTTAATCATGTGATGAGATGCACCAGAGTCTACAATTAAGGAGTTAGAAGCCATAGATGTGTTTAAAGAAACATGATAAGTTTTACCCAACACATTACCATACTTGAATGCTTTGAGAAGATTTTCATGATCAGCTTTTGTCACATATTCAGTTTGGTTGGCCATGGTTGAGGAGGAAGCATTCACCGACTCCATGGTACAAGCGCTTGAGCAACCTACAACATGAACCATGTTAGAAGAACTAGGACCGGTTGAAGATTTCTTGCTCCTCTCAACAAATCAGCTAGGCTTGAGTTCTGGATGGAGCACCCAGCACTCCTTCTTGCTATGGCCTGTTCTCTTGCAATGATCACACAGCTGCTTCTTTCTCTTGATGTCAGCTGGAGCCGATCTGAAAACACCCTTATGCGCCACCACCATTTCACTTTTGTGCCCAAAGAGTTCATGTGACCCCTGTTCCTTTTGTATCTTAGCACAAACATCCTCAAGACTTGGTAGTTTATCTTCCCTGAGAATGTGTTTGATCAAGTCAGTGTAAGAATTGTTCAAAGTCATAAGCAACCCAAACACCTTATCCTTCTCTCTCCTTTCAAGAAGAGTGTGTGGATCAATTGAAGCTGGTCTAAGCATCTCCAGCTCTGCCCACAAAGCTCTGAATGATCCATAGTGTTTGGTGAATTCCACATCTTCCTGTTTAAGCTCATTCAAAGCTTTCTTTACCGCAAATATTCTTAAGAGGTTAGTAGTATTACCATAAACTGTCTTTAATGTCTCCCAAAGTTCCTTAGCACTAGAGCAATAAGAGTATGCTTCTAAGAGAGAGCTAGCTAGGGAGCATTGAAGAATAGCTAATACCGTTTGATCTTGCTGGAACCATAGGGTTTGTTCAGCATTTCCATCCTGAGTTTCCTCCTCAGTTATCAAGTGAGCCGGTTGCTGGATATGGTTCCACAACCCTTTGCTGCATAATGTGGTCCTCATTGTCCTGGGCCAGAGCAAGTAATTTGCTCCATGGAGCATGATAGGAGCCTTCATTTGTGGATGCAGCTCCATTTGATTCGATCTTAAGCCTGCACAATCACAAACAACCCACACACAGCAGCCACACCACACGCACGCGAGAAGACCAACACACAGTCCAAAGATGCTTAACAAGAAACCAGGATCAACCAGAAAACCTTCTGCCTATCCTTTAATACTTGTCCACAACCTAAACTACTTCAATACAAGAGATCCAGATAACAAACAGCTCCAGAAATCAATTAAAAATCGAAACAACCGTTTCCCGCCATATCTAGCTTTCAAAATCAAACTTTTTTCACTTGCAAGAAATCGACTAATGAGGATTAAAACTAGAGGATTGCAATCAGATCTCCAGAATCTCTTCACAAGATCCTAAACTAAGATTGTATCATGCAGGATTCGAAAAAGATTGAGAGAAAACTGAAGATCGAAACCAAATACCCAAGGATGTGCGAAGAAGGACCGATTTCAGAAAATCAGTGAGAATGATCACAAATCTTGAGATTGAGCTGAGCGGACCTCCCGATTCATCATCTTGAATCAATTTTAATGAGAATTGGCTTTGGAATCACTGGATTTGATGAAGAATTGAAGAAGAAATCGAAGATCAAAACCCAGGTATTAACGGCGGCGCGATCGCGAACCACCGGTGGAGAATTCTTGATAACTTTTGATCCCGACCACCAAATTTGATGAAATCACCGTGGATCTTCACAGAATTCGCCGGAGAATCACGTTAGTAGAAGAAATTAACCAGAAAAAATCGAAATCAAGCCGCAAGAACCAAGGAACTTTTGATGAACCGCGGCGAGGATGGTTTCGGAGTTTCAAACAACAGATCGCAAGTTTGTTTTCGAGTTTCTTATGCCAGATTGATCGAAACCTGACTCTGATACCATGAAAGATTTGATGATTGAGAGAATTTGAGAATTAGATATTGAGAGAGAAAGAGATTAGAGAGAAAAGAGAGAATGATCTTATTAGAATTTTTAGAAGAATGAATTTTCATACTTACAAAGTGAGTGAGAGACACCTATTTATACTAATCCTATTCTAGACTTGTTTGGATACAGAGATATACTTATCATTAATCTACACAAGTCTAAGGCATATACAAGTGAAAGATGCCAATACACTCCTTAGATGAATTCATCATACTTCATCATTCCAACAATGGTTTTGAGGATTAATTAATCTCAGAGTGAGTAGATTAGAACAAGTTATTGCAAGAGTAAACAGAGAATTTGCTTGATCCAAAACCAAGCTCTGATACCATGTTAGAATTTGCAGAATAATAGTTAGAATAGGTAGGAGAGTTTCTGGGTTTATATTTGATAAGGGAAGAACAAGAGTGAGAATAATAGAGAGAGATTGTGAGACAGAGAGTATGGAAGGAGGATTATATTTCTTTTATTGATTTATGGTGAGCATACAATGTATTTATAGCCAAAGAATAGAGATAAGACAAAGGCACTTCACCAAATGGTGAAAGTGACAGCTCCTAACAGCTAGAAATTCAAATTGGTTAAGCCAACATGTGACTCTTTCTTCCGTCTCCAAACCCACGCCTAGGAGAGCTTCTAGAAGGTGTCTTGGACATTTTTGGGCTTGTTTGGGCTTACTTAATTCAGGCCTTGTGTTGCACATGTGTGGACAGACCCTGTGCTTCACTTCATTATCTCAGCCTAATGCACAGACCTTGAACTTATGATTTGGGCTTGGGCTTCATTAAATTTTTCAGCTTCAAGCCTAAGGCTTCATTCCAATATTAATGAGGATCTTTGAGGTCAAGAAATCTCACAGTGAACTTAGACAGGAGGAGGTTGAATTCACTAAACACTTTGGAACTTATAGAGCTCTCTGGGCAGAGCTGGAAATGTTAAGACCACCAACTACTGATCCTATGATCCTACATGAGAGAAGGGAGCAAGACAAAGTCTTTGGACTTTTAATGACTTTGAACTCAAGCTACACTGACCTGATTAAACATCTTTTGCGTGAAGACAAGTTACCAAACTTGGATGATGTGTGTGCTAAGGTCCAAAAAGAACAAGGTTCACAGGGTCTGTTTGGAAGTAAAGGGGATTTGGTCACTGCAAACAAGAGTTCTTTCAGAGGGGATGATAGGCGGTTTGTTGTGTGTGCTCATTGTAAAAAGAAAGGTCATCATAAGGACCATTGTTGGACACTTCATCCACATCTTAAACCAGCTTCTATTTCAAGGTGGCGTGACTTCAATAAGGGAACCGGTTTTAGAAACAATTTATCTGGAAAGGGAAATCAAGTGAGTGCTCCTTCACCTGTCTCAAGGATGATAACTACCATTGAGAATGAACAAAGACCAGGAAAGGAGGTGCAACTTACTTCATCATCCGGCCAAGACTATGTTACCAAGTCTGATCTTGATGCCATCATCAAAGCCCTCCAAGAGAGTTCTGGTAAAGTTGTTGGTAAATCTCTTCATGCTTCTTATAATGTTCAAACTATTAACAAGCCATTAATTGTTGATTCTGGAGCATCCCATCACATGATTAGTGATATAGGTTTGATTAATGACTTAGAACCTGCCTTAGGTAATGTTGTCATAGCAAATGGAACTAAAATTCCAATTAAAGGTATAGGTAATCTAAAGTTGTTTGAGAAAGATAGTAAAGCATTCTATATGCCATCATTTACATCCAATTTGGTTTCTGTGAAAAGAGCTACAACTGACTTAAATTGTAATGTGATCTTTAGTCCTAATGAGTGTTGTTTTCAGGATATTGAGACAAAGAGAGTGCTTGGCAGAGGCGGCACTAAGGATGAACTTTATATTCTGAATGATCTATCTCCTAATATAGTATCTTTTTTTTCTAGTAGTAATGAGTTGAATGATGGATCATTGTGGCATGCTAGATTAGGCCATCCTCATTTTAAGGCTCTTGAACTCATATTTCCAAAAATTTCTTTTAATCAAAATGAATGCGAAGCTTGCATTCTTGGTAAACACTGCAAGACTGTATTTCCTAAATCGTCTACCACTTATGACCATTGCTTTGATCTAATTCATTCTGATGTGTGGACAGCTCCTTGTGCTTCTAGAGAACAACAAAAATACTTTGTAACCTTCATAGATGAGAAATCTAAATATACATGGATTACTCTTCTTCCTTCCAAAGATAGAGTTCTAGAAGCTTTCATTAACTTTCATTCTTATGTTACTAACCAATATAATGCAAAGATAAAAGTTTTTAGGACTGATAATGGAGGAGAATATACAAGCAAGACTTTCAGAGATTATCTTCTCAAATATGGAATTCTTCATCAAACTAGTTGTCCATACACACCTGAACAGAATGGAGTGGCTGAGCGCAAGAACCGCCATCTTATGGAAGTGGCCAGGTCAATGATGTTTCATAGAAATGTGCCCAAGAGATTTTGGGGAGATGCAGTTCTTACAGCCTGTTACCTGATTAATAGGATTCCCACTAAAGTTCTTCATGACATTTCTCCATTTGAGGTACTAAATAAAATTAAACCACACCTTGAACATTTAAAAGTTTTTGGTTGTGTTTGTTATGTTTTAGTACCAGGGAATAGAAGGAACAAGTTGGAGGAGAAGAGTACTAAAGCAGTCTTTATAGGCTATTCTTCTACCCAAAAAGGTTATAAATGCTATGATTCTGAGTCACAGAAGGTATTAGTTTCAAGAGATGTTCAATTTTTGGAAAATAAGCCTTATTATACTGATGGTACTTGGGAAACTATACAAAATATCACTAATTCCAGTATTGATCAGAATGCTTATCTTAAAACATTGTTAGAAAGCTTTGATATTTCTAGACAGCCAGCATTTAGGCCGGTCCATGTTCCAGAATCATCTCGGCACGTCCCAGAGACACATGTCCCGGCTACAAATGATCATGAACAAACACCTAATGGTCGAGGTTCGGGAGGAAACGAGCATGGTCGGGCGATGGGCAGACAAGGTTCTGATCGTGCAGCATGGCCCCTTCATAACCAGGGGGAGTATTTACCTAGTTCATCTTCAAACATGGATCTTAGTCATGATCGTGAGGGGGAGAGTCCTGTGATTTCTAGTCCAGACCATGACCATATCCAAGACCTACAAGGTATAGAAGCTGAGGATGATCACGGGGTAGCTGTTGTTGAATCACCTCAAGTGCTAAGAAGAAGTACAAGGATAAGAAGAGATCCAACCAACTGGATCAATACTAGGGTTTACTACAATGCTAATGCTGTGGAACATCCTATAAAAGCAACTTGCTCTTTTGCTTATTTTCCAGAAGAACACCAGGTATTCATAAGTTCTCTGGATCAAAATCAAATTCCTGACACATATGAGGAAGCTATGAAGTTAAAAGTATGGAGAGATGCTGTCCAAGATGAAAAGGAGGCAATGATCAGAAATCATACTTGGGATGAATCATATCTACCCAAAGGTAAGAAAGCAGTAAGTTCAAAATGGGTTTTCACCATTAAATACAAAAGTAATGGTGAGATTGAAAGGTATAAGGCTAGATTAGTTGCTAGAGGGTTCACTCAAACATATGGTGAGGATTTTGGAGATACATTTACACCAGTTGCAAAACTCCACACTGTTAGGATTGTTCTTTCGCTAGCTACTAATTTAGAATGGGAGTTGTGGCAGATGGATGTAAAGAATGCCTTTCTTCAAGGAGAATTAGAAGAAGAGGTATACATGAGACCACCTCCTGGATTAGAAGACTTAGGAAACGATGGTAATGTTTTGAGATTAAGAAAAGCCATTTATGGATTAAAACAATCTCCTAGAGCTTGGTATCACAAACTAAGCATGACATTGAGGGATAAAGGTTTTAGAAGGTCTGAGGTTGATCATACTCTTTTTACCCTTCCTAGCTGCTCAGGTATTATTGTGGTTTTGGTATATGTTGATGATATAATTGTCACAGGTAGTAATAAGGAAGGTATTCTAGAAACTAAGGCTTATCTTAAGTCAAAGTTTGATATTAAAGATCTTGGTCTAATGAAATATTTCTTAGGTATAGAAATATGTAGATCTAAAGAGGGTTTGTTTTTGTCTCAAAGGAAATATACTCTTGATTTGTTAAAAGAAACAGGAAAGATGGAAGCAAAATCAGTTAGCACACCCTTGGAAGATGAGTACAAATCCGCTAGTAAGGGGGAGCAGGATGAAGAACTCTATGAAGATCCAAAACTATACAGGAGGCTGGTAGGTAAACTTATATATCTTACTCTAACTAGGCTTGACATTTGTTTTGCAGTGAATCAGGTGAGTCAGCAGATGCAGGAACCTACAGTTTACCATTGGCGAATGTTAGAAAGGATCCTTAGATACTTGAAAGGCACTTATGATCATGGAATTTGGATGAGTTGCAACAAAAGCACAGATATAGTTGGATATTGTGATGCAGATTGGACTGGAGATAGAAAAGATAGAAGATCAACTACTGGCTATTGTACATTTGTAGGAGGAAACCTTGTGACATGGAAGACTAAGAAACAAAAGGTTGTCTCATGTTCTAGTGCTGAAGCTGAATATAGAGCAATGAAAAAGCTTACCAATGAGTTGATATGGATCAAGGCGGTGCTTAGGGATTTACTGATTGAAGACTCAAGTCCTATTACTATGCATTGTGACAACCAGGCTGCCATTCATATTGCATCTAACTCAGTTTTCCATGAGAGGACAAAACACATAGAGATAGACTGTCACAAGGTTAGGCAAGCAGTGGAACAAGGAATTATATTGCCTTGCTACACAAGGAGTTCAGATCAATTAGCAGATATCTTCACCAAAGCGGCTTCCACTAAGGTCTGTGATTCCATTTATCCAAGACTAGGTCTTACAAGTGTTGCTGGATGATCCCTTTAAGTCATAGAAATCATACTCTTTTTCCCTTTAAGATGTTTTTGTCCCAATGGGTTTTACATCTGTAAGGTTTTTAATGAGGTGATGTTCTATGATTTTATCAAGTTTAACCATTCATCATGGTTAAGCTTGAGGGGGAGTGTAGAAAAGAAATAGCTTTGAGAGACTCTAAGTAAAGGAGAGGGGTTGTACTCAGGGGAATACATTTGTGTAAGGCTATGCCCTTTTTTCGATTTGTAGACTACTATATATACCTGATGTACACTTGATTCAGATTAATGAGAAAGATACTTCATTCTTTTCGAATTCTCTCTCTCAATCTTCTGTATTCTTCATCATTCTTATGCTAAACTCTGTTGATTCTTCAATTACATTCTTAATTCTCTCAAACACATATTATTAGAATAGGATTTCTTGATTACAAAGAGAGACCTTAATGATCCTTTTATACAGAAATGGATAACTTAAAAGCGACTACTTTAGGTAAGAGTGTGTGCTTTCTCTTTAGTGCTGGCGCCTCTTTCCCCTTTTGTGCTGGCAGAGGTGAGTCACCAATCCTTTTGTGCTGGCAGAGGTGAGTCACCAATCCTTCTAGAAGATTCATTACTAGCCGTTAACACTCTTTTCCTTGGTGAATTGCTTCCTCATTCCAACATTCTAGAAGGATTGGTGACTCACCTCTGCCAGCACAAAAGGGGAAAGAGGCGCCAGCACTAAAGAGGAAGCACACACTCTTACCTAAAGTAGTCGCTTTTAGGTTATCCATTTCTGTATAAAAGGATCATTAAGGTCTCTCTTTGTAATCAAGAAATCCTATTCTAATAATATGTGTTTACCTAATCTCTCGCCTAAACTCTCTCCACTCTTCCTAAACTTCTAAACATTGATCTTTATTCACTTAAGGGTAGAGTAATCTACTGTGAAATTCCATAGCTCTTTGCAGGGTGATCCTGTGCTAGTGGAATCAAACCCCTCATCAATCACATCACTTGGAGAGTTAGTAACCTCCAAACCCTCACCCATTCATCCGCCATCAACACTTGTCTACAAGGGAAACTAGTAGCTTCCTTCCAAACATTCATCAATCCGCTGCCTAAGGAGAGCTAGTAGCCTCCTTCCATACCTCCTTACAGCCGTGACCACAAAGGAGTGTTAGTAACCTCCTCAATTCATCATTCCACCTTCCTTCAAGTCTATCCTTTGGTTTAAACATAACCAGGGCCGCACCAAGTGGTATCAGAGCCTCTTGAAGGTTATGGTTTGTGAAATCACTTAGATTTCAAAACCATCATCAATTTCTTTTTAATTTTTTTAGTTTAATAAACAAATTCTTTTCTTTCTATCTGTTGTAAGTCAGCTGAGCCTTTCCCTGAATTACAAAAGATCTAAGAAAATGATCTATATTTAAAAAAAAAAAAATCTCGAAAATTTTTATAAAAAAAAAAAAAGTATATAGCAGAAGAGAAACCCTGCTAGGAAACGGTTAATCAGCTGACAAAAAAAATCTTGCAATCTTTCTATCTTAATCACATTAGGTTATAGATCTAGATCTTAGGTGATTGAGCTTTGATCTATTCTGAACTTGTGGGAATAGCAAAAAGATTGAACACTGAGAGAACGAAAAAAAAAAAGAGAGAGAGAGAGAGAGGATTTTCTAATCTGTTTGCTGAGTTTATTTCAGGAACTTCATGGCAAGGAAAAATTCAGTGGATCAGATTGTTCATCTTGATCAGTTCCAATGTGAAGCTATGATGTCTGAGATCACTAGGAAGCTGCAAAAAGATTTCAATAGGACTAACCATGCTAATGAGTTTCATGACTTTTCAATTTCTGCAGGCAGAAAATCAGGAGTTAACTCTTATCACCATTGTCGCCATACAACATAAGAATACCTTAGTCAATCCAAGCTTGGGATTCCATCATTCCATGGGAAGATTGATCATGAAGCTTATCTGGAATGGGAAGAAGAGATGGAATGGGTGTTCAGTTGTTATCACTACACTGAGGCAAAGAAGATCAAACTTGCAACAAGTGGATTCAGTGGTCATGCCATCCATTGGTGGGATCAGATTGCATCCACAAGGAGGCACCATGGAGAACCTCAGATTGCTTCTTGGTTTGAGATGAAATTTGTAATGAAAAAGAGGTTTGCTCCAGATTATAAAAAAATTGGTTATGTGCAGGACAAACACCAAAGAAGATCACATGAGAGACTAACCACACGCCCATCATCAGTCAAGTTGACACGCTAGGAGCATAGGTGTTCTCAGGAAAAACTGGCCTTCCAACAGCCAGAAATAAATCATTTTAGTCCAATCTGCAGAGGTAAGAAACAAAATTCAAATTTAAAAGATTTCTCTAATGAATATTTTATGTACAACTACAGGAAACAAAGTCCTAGAAGATTGTTTGTGGAGAGTGCTGAGAATAACAATAAGAACTTTGAGGAGGAGATACCAGTAGAGGTACCCAAGAAAGCATCACCAGCCATAGGCAGGGAGATGCTCGAAGTTGCTAACGATGCCGATGGAGTTAGAGGAAGAAGGAAGATTCCTGATCCATTGCCAAATTCGCCTAAGAGTGAGACATCACTAGCTGAAGGTGGACTGTTCGTAAAAGAAAATCCCTGTGAGCTTGACAAATATATTTTCTATGTTCCATCAGCTAGAGTATTAGATGATACTTGTATAAGTGTTACTAATCTTAAACCGGTGCAACCGAGTAGCAATGAGCTTTCCTTGCAGGACCATGAAAAGAAACTATTGAAGGAATCACCAAGGGAATTGTCTTTGGAGAATAAATTGGTACCTACAACTAGCTGGGAGTTCAACTCCTTCACTCCTTCTTCCATTGATGAAAGTCATCTCAAACTCTGTAAGGATATTGGTGTGACAAATTCTTTACCTAGTTTGTTTGTGATTATTGCACCTGAAGAAGAGAAACAATTTAGTTTAGAGAATGTGAAAGAACTTTGTGTTTCTAAGTTTATTTTTGATAAGATGATTCAATCCTTTGAAGCACCTAGACATGAAATGTTTTCTAGATCAAAATGTTCTTTGATTGCTGAAACTATGAGTTCTGAGTTTGCTTTAAGTCACAAGTTGATTAGGAGAACATTAGGACAGAAATCGATGAGGATTGATGCAGATCTTGTGAATGATGATTGTTTTTCTAATAAAAGGTTGCAGGATTCAAATTTAGTTAGAAAAAACTGTGAAAATTTGTGCTGTGAAGATTTTTGGATTTTAAAACCTTGTGATAAGAACCCTGCATTGAGTAAAAACGTTTTTAGAAGTTTTTTCAACTTGGAACACGAATTTGCATTGCTAGAATGGTGGTATAGGAACATGCATGATCTTCTTAGAGCTAAGAGAAGTTCTGAATTTGAATATGTTGAAAGAGTTTCTAAGTTAGCACAATCCAATATGTTTGCTAGCAATGATATCTATTTGTTTGGTTTGTGTTCAAAAGAAAAGTTTTGTTCCAGTGAGTGTTCTAATGCTAGAATGATATATGATCTTGTCTTAGATGGTGATTCTAGAAACCTGAAACTTGTTTTTAAGATCTTAAACTGGTGCGACCCTGGTTATGTTAAAACCAAAGGATCGACTTGAAGAAAGGTGGAATGGCGAATTGAGGAGGTTACTAACACTCCTTTGTGGTCACGGCTGTAAGGAGGTATGGAAGGAGGCTACTAGCTCTCCTTAGGCAGCGGATTGATGAATGTTTGGAAGGAAGCTACTAGCTTCCCTTGTAGACAAGTGTTGATGGCGAATGGATGGGTGAGGGTTTAGAGGTTACTAACTCTCCAAGTGATGTGATTGATGAGGGGTTTTGATTCCACTAGCACAGGATCACCCTGCAAAGAGCTATGGAATTTCACAGTAGATTATGTTGGAATTAAGGAGTATTTATGAAGACTCAAGGGGAGAAAGGTTCTAGAAGCGGACTGGATAAGGCCACACTTGGTAGCACCAACGGTCAGCTCCAGCTCACCATGCCACGCCTCCTAGATGCTTTAGTAGATACTTTGGATATTCCTTCTAATCTATCTATTTAATCTATGTAATTGTCATAATGTAATTCAAGCAAGTAATAAGAAACAAAATGTTTTCCTCATTCTCCTAATCGCCTAAATACTAATCTTCAATCTCTTGAAACTTGTTCTTGATTTTCAATATGGTATCAGAGCAGTTTATGCTCCTAGATTACTAAAACTTCCACAAATCTTCTTCTATCTTAAGTTCTTGCCAAAACTCGCAATAAACAACTTTGAATCTACCCATTCTGAGATTTATAATCCTCAAAGATCATTTGGTCACGAGTTATGGGAGATTAAAGGTGGTTATTGTTTGTTTATCTCGGGCTTAAGACTCCTGTTTTTCATTCGTTTTCAAACCCTTCTTTCATCCATTGTTGTACGGACTCTAACCTCTAAAGCTCTCTTCCTCAAGAAAAGTTTTCATCTTTGGCTTGAAAAATATGAGTATTGGTCGAACCAGATCGTGTTAGGTCCAATCTGCTCTATCCTGGTCGAGTTTTGGTATTGCTAAGCTGTTCCGCGCCATGGATGTACGGATGGGAGTTACAACATAGCTTGGTTCATCTTCTGGTGTGTTTTAAAATCACAAGTTCGTGTGTTCATATGCATTCTGGTATCATTTCTTCTAAAACCTGACCTTCAATCAAGCTAAAGGAGACTCCTTTGCCGTTGTCCGTACTCGTCTTCTCCAAATCCCTCCGTGAACTAAAATCTGCTTAAGTGAAAAATAGCTTAAAGGCAGCTCATTCTTCACAAAGGAGGTTCTTTTCTAAAGCTGGATTAGCTTATTTGATGATTCTGAAACTCAAAGGAAGCATCTGAAGCTCTCTGTTCTTCCCGCCTGAAACCCTGTTCGAAATTTGTTCTTCCGTACAAATCACGCCAAAGACAAATGGAGTCTTCGAAAATGATTGTTGCTCCAGTCATACTGAAGGGGCTAAACTACTTGTTATGGTCAAGAACCATGAAAACTACTCTGTGTAGTAGAGGTTTATGGACCCATGTTTTCCTAGATGAAGCACCAAGAGAAGCCATTGAAGAAGAAACTCTCGGTGAACAAGGAAGGCTAACCGTGGAAACCATGAACAAATGGTTTCAAGAGGATCAATTAGTCCTCTCAATCCTTCAAAACTCCCTTGAAGGATCCTTGTTAGAAGCATATTCCTACTGTGAGACCGCAAAAGACCTATGGGAAACACTCAAAAATGTGTATGGAAACACATCCAACCTCATGCGGTTATTTGAGGTGAAGAAAGCTTTAAATGAACTCCATCAAGAGGATATGGAGTTTACTAAGCATTATGGCAAGTTCAGGGCTTTATGGGCAGAGGTTGAAATGTTAAGGCCAAGTACCATTGATCCTATCACTCTTAATGAAAGGAGAGAGCAAGATAAGGTCTTTGGCTTGCTCATGACACTAAACCAAAGCTACACTGATCTCATTAAACATCTTCTCCGGGAAGATAGATTACCAAGCCTTGAAGATGTGTGTGCTAAAATTCAGAAAGAACAAGGATCCCAAGATCTATTTGGAAACAAAGGAGATATTGTTACTGCCCACAAGGTGTGGCACAAACCGGAGGTCAAGAAAGGATTAGCCTGTGATCATTGCAAACGAAGAGGACACACTAAGGATAAGTGTTGGTTAATTCATCCTCATTTGAAGCCGAGCTGGTGGAAAGACCCAAAGGTTCACATCTCTCAGGAAACCTCATCACGCATTGCTCCATCCATTTCTCAAGGAAGCGGTTTTCAAAGTAGTTCACAAGGAAGTATTAATCAACCAAGTCTACCACTACTCAAACAACCGAGGCCGAATCATGAAGGGACACAGTTCAGTGCAAACCAAATCAGTCTTAATAGAGGAAGTTCCAGCCAGACTAATTCCTATCACAACAGCTTACCAGATGAAAGGATTCAAGCAGTCTCAGCTCAGAACGATGTGGTGACCAAGTCAGACCTTGAAGCGCTCATCAAAGCTCTTAAGGAGTCTGGTATTTTTGGTCACACTTATACTGCCTCATTTAAAAGCTCTGGTGATAGTTTGAATGTTTTAAAACCATTGATAGTTGATTCAGGAGCTTCTCACCATATGATTAGTGATTCTAGGTTGATTAGTGATATAGAACCGGTTTTAGGGAATGTGATGATAGCTAATGGAGAACAAATACCTATTAAGGGAATTGGAAAGCTTAGGTTGTTTGGAAAAGAGTCAAAAGCTTTCTTTATGCCATCATTTACTTCAAACCTGTTATCTGTGAAAAGAACAACCACTGATCTTAATTGCTATGCTACTTTTGGGCCTAATGACTTCTTCTTTCAGGATATTGAAACCAAGCGAGTTCTTGGCAGAGGAGGAACAAAGAATGATCTATATGTGCTTGAAGATCTCCAGCCTTTATCATTAGCTTCTAATAGTTCGATTAATAATGCTTCTAGTCTTAATGTTTCTAGTCATGAAAATGGTTTATGGCATGCTAGACTAGGACATCCTCACTTGAAAGCTTTAGAACTTCTATTTCCTAAGATATCTTTTAATAGCAACTCATGTGAAGCATGTATCCTTGGTAAACATTGTAGGAATGTATTTCCCTTATCTAAAACGATTTACAATGAATGTTTTGAACTTATTCATTCTGATGTTTGGACATCACCATGTGAATCAAGAGATAATCATAAATACTTTGTTACTTTTATAGATGAGAAATCAAAATACACTTGGATCACCTTGCTTCCATCTAAGGATAGGGTCTTAGAAGCGTTTAAGAACTTTCAATCTCACATTTCTAACCAATATAATGTTCAAATCAAATGTTTAAGGTCAGATAATGGTGGGGAGTACATGAGTCATGCATTCAAACACTTTCTTGCTGAAAAAGGAATTACACATCAGACAAGTTGCCCTTATACACCTCAGCAGAATGGTGTTGCTGAGAGAAAGAACCGGCACTTGATGGAGGTGGCTAGGACTTTAATGTTTCACATGCATGTTCCAAAGAGGTTTTGGAGTGATGCAGTGGTCACGGCATGTTAACTCATCAATAGAACACCTACTCGCATTCTCTCTGACCAGTCACCCTTTCTTGATCATTTAAGAGTGTTTGGATGCGTGTGCTTTGTCTATATCCCAGGTGACCACCGAAGTAAGCTAGATGCAAAGAGCATAAGGGCTATTTTTCTTGGATACTCTCCAACACAGAAGGGCTACAAGTGCTATGTACCAGATACAAGGAGAGTTATAGTGTCAAGAGATGTTCAATTTCTAGAGAACAGAAGTTTCTATGATGGACAGAAGTGGGAAGACATTAAGGATATATCATCTTCTTCAGAAGATAGAGCTTCCAGTCTCAGACAACTTCTAGAGGATCTCGGTCTCAATCATATTCCTCAGCAGTCTTCTACTCCTACAGCACCAGTCTCAGAAGAATCAACAACATGGCCGGATGAACCAAGTGATAGTCCTGATCATGAAGGGGGGAATGCTATTCCTGAATACTCAGAAGTCCATAATCAGGACAACCATGGCCAGCAATCTACATCTTCATCACCAGCTGCTTAAAACAATCAACCTGATCAAACCGCTCAAGAAGAAGAAGCAGTTGAATTAAGGAGAAGCAAAAGGGTGAAGTATCCACCTGAACACTGGAAGAGCATGAGGGTCTATTACAACAATCAGGCTGTTGCTCATCCAGAACAGGCTGTCTGCAACTTAGCACATATCCCTCAGGAACATCAGGTTTTTATTGGAACCCTGGATCAAGAATGCGTCCCTAAACACTATGAGGAGGCCAAGGAACACAGAGTATGGAGAGAGGCTGTTGCTGATGAAAGAATGGCTATGGAAAGGAATCATACTTGGGACGAGTCTGATCTACCAAAAGGCAAAAAGGCAGTGAGCTCTAGATGGGTGTTCACAATCAAATACAGAAGCAATGGAGAAGTGGAGAGATATAAGGCAAGGCTTGTTGCAAGGGGCTTCACTCAGACGTATGGAGATGACTACAGGGACACCTTTGCTCCAGTGGCCAAGCTTCATACAGTAAGAGTCATTCTTTCTCTTGCTACCAACTTAGAATGGGATCTATGGCAGATGGATGTCAAGAATGCCTTCCTTCAAGGAGAATTAGAGGAAGAGGTGTACATGACACCACCTCCTGGTCTAGAAGATACTGTCACTCCAGGGAAGGTTCTAAGATTAAGAAAGGCAATCTATGGTCTCAAACAGTCTCCTAGAGCCTGGTATCACAAATTGAGTGTTACACTGAGAGATAAAGGATTTAGAAGATCAGAAGCTGATCATACCCTGTTCACACTTCAGAGCCAAGCAGGTATAGTTGTCATTCTCATATATGTAGATGATATTATCATCTCAGGGAATGACAAGGTAGGAATCCTTTCTACTAAAGAATACTTGAAATCTGTTTTTGACATCAAAGACCTTGGAGAACTCAAATATTTTCTTGGGATTGAGGTGTGCAGGACTAATGATGGTTTACTAACAGATGCAGGAATGCTACAAGCTAAGGAAGCTAAGACCCCATTAGAAGAGGGTTATAAAGTTGGAACTCAGGGGGAGCAGGAAGAAGACGTCTTTGAGGATGCCAAACTCTATAGAAGATTAGTTGGTAAGTTAATTTATCTTACTATCACCAGACCTGATTTGTGCTTTTCTGTGAATCAGGTAAGTCAGCATATGCAAGCGCCTAAGATGTGCCATTGGAGGATGATAGACCGGATCCTGAGATACCTCAAAGGGACTCATGCTCAAGGGATTTGGATGGGGAACAATAGGAACACTGAGATTGTGGGATACTGTGATGCTGATTGGGCTGGAGATAGACAAGATAGGAAGTCTACTACTGGATATTGCACTTTTATTGGAGGAAATCTTCTTACATGGAAAACCAAGAAGCAGAAGGTTGTGTCATGTTCAAGTGCTGAAGCTGAATACAGGGCAATGAGGAAGCTGACTACCGAATCAATATGGCTCAAAGCTCTTCTCCAAGACTTAGGAATTGAAGTCAAGACTCCCATCACAATGCACTGTGACAATCAAGCAGCCATCCATATAGCCTCCAACTCGGTATTCCATGAGAGGACTAAGCACATTGAAGTAGATTGCCACAAGGTCAGGGAAGCTGTGGAGAAAGGAGTTATACTACCATGCTTTACAAGAAGTTCTGAGCAATTGGCAGATATATTTACAAAGGCAGCCAGCCTGAAAGTCTGTGAGTTCATTCTACCAAAGCTTGGACTCATGGAAATTCCAAGCCCTTAGTCTCTCCTTATCATGAGAACCATACTCTTTTTCCCTTAGAATGTTTTTGTCCCACTGGGTTTTGCATTCTAAGGTTTTTAATGAGGTGGTTTCTCATGATATCCAAGTTTAACCATTCATCCATGGTCAAACTTAAGGAGGAGTGTTGGAATTAAGGAGTATTTATGAAGACTCAAGGGGAGAAAGGTTCTAGAAGCGGACTGGATAAGGCCACACTTGGTAGCACCAACGGTCAGCTCCAGCTCACCAACACTTAGTAGATACTTTGGATATTCCTTCTAATCTATCTATTTAATCTATGTAATTATCATAATTTAATTCAAGCAAGTAATAAGAAACAAAATGTTTTCCTCATTCTCCTAATCGCCTAAATACTAATCTTCAATCTCTTAAAACTTGTTCTTGATTTTCAATAGATTACTCTACCCTTAAGTGAATGAAATTCAATGTTCTTAGGCTGAACAGAGAAAGCAAGAAGAAAAAATGCTTTAAGTTTATGTTTATAAAATTCGATGTTTTCTTTACATTGGGGAAGTGAAGCCTTTTTATAGGCAGATAATCTTATCTAAATTAATCTACAAAATAATATCCTAACTATTTTATTCCTATCTAAATAATATCCTAACTACCTTATTCCTATCTAAATAATATCCTAACTACTTTATTCATATCTTCTATCTAACAAGAATATCTTTGACTTTTTTAATTGTCTTTTAATTGTCAACATATATCTTGATCTATCCTAAATCCCTTTGGTTTAATTTAATTGATTAATCATAAACCAATAAATTAAACCACTGGATTGGTTTAATATCAAATCCTTCTTCCCTTTGGTTGGCGAATTTGACTAAGGCTTGTAGAGCCTCTCTTTGGGCTTTACTTCTGGATCTTGTCATTGGATCAAGCCATAATTCTACTTGGACCACGTCTATACCCATCCATAAGAGCCCATGGTGGCCGATCCTTCAGCTTTATGGGCCAATATGGGCCCTGCTCAACCCTCATCATTTTGAGCTCATCCTTGAGTAGGCCCAGCTCGTCCTTGGTATCTTCCTGGGCCTTTTGAGCCTTATCTATTGTATGTGGATGAGCTAAGACGTTCTTTGGATCATCAAAAAAAAGTATAGCCTCTTGAACTAGCTCGGGTGGTCGAACTAGCTCTCTACGGTCCAACAGAAGGAAAATTCGACCATCTTTTGATTCAATATAAACCAATTGAGTTTTGGCACTAACAGAATCTCCACAATATCTAGCTAGTTGAGAAAAATGGTCTTGGTTGCTTGATGTTAGATTAATCATGTATGTTAGATTAGTCATGTAATCACCTAGGTAAATAAGAGTAGGCGTGTGTATTAAGTGTGATTAACACATCATGTAATCACCTATAAATACCCTTGTACTCCACATTTTCGAATTAATTCTATACTACTCAATTCTCAAAACTCTTTCATTCACAATTCTCTCTCACATTCTCTCTAGCATTCAATATCAATCTTTAACCATTCTTCAATAATCTTCATCATTCTTCAAATCTTACATGGTATCAGAGCAGGTTTCCTGCATATTATTCGATCTTTGATTCAATATCTCACTACAACCTTTGAAACTAACCACGCCGCGAGGTCCTCCGATTATCTGTCACGTTTCTTGGGAAGTCTTGATCTTCTTTTGCAAACTTCTTTCTCAAAGGTTATTCTCCGGCGAACTCTGATCATAACCCTGGTGGAATAACGAAATTTGGTCGACGGAATCAAGAGTTGTCAACTTCTTGCCCGTACGGTGTCGCGATCGTCTCCTCCGTGAGTTCTTCATCCAACAACGATCGAATCTCATTCAAATCTTCATCAAATCACGACAGGATTATTCTCCGGCGAATTCTGATCACATCCCAGGTGGAATCACGAAATTTGGTTGACAGAATCAAAAGTTATCAATCTTTGCTTCCGACGGTGGCGCGATCGACTTCACCACGAGTTCTTCACCGTGTAACAACCTTTTCTCCTTCAATTCTTCACCAAATCACGCGTTTCCAAAGTCAAATCTCAAGTTTATTGAGTCTGTTTGAAGAATCGAGAGGTCCGCTTCGCCCCTTTGCATGTTTGGTACTCCCTTTGCTCTGTTCTCGAAGTAGGCTCTGTTTTTAGTCATCTCCTGGATATTCTTCTTTGATTCTTCAAATTTCTTCGAACCTTCTCCAATCTTCGACGATCAAATCTGTGTTTAGTATCTTGTTAAGGGGTTCAGGAAGTTTGATTGAAATCCAGTGATTATTCGACTTCAAGGAAGGGTTTCTTGTTGGATAAGGAATCGCAATTTTTCAAATTGAAATTGGCGGGAACTGGAATTTGATTGTTGCATAAGATTTAGTCTAATCTTTGATCATTCTTAGTGATTGGATTATTCCTATTTGCAAAATAGAAAGCTGTTTGGTCGGTTTACAAGTGGTTAAGAGTTGTTTAGAACAGCTTGTTATCTTGTGGTTCACGCCTCCAAGGTGTTATTATGGAGTTTCAGAAACAACTAGTTATAGCTCCAATTATTCTCAAAGGAGCAAATTATCTTCTTTGGACTAGGACAATGAAGACGACTCTATGTAGTAGGGGCTTATGGTCTCACATTCTTCATGGTAGAACTCCAAATTTTGGAATAGAAGGAGAGGTTCTGGAGGATCAGGCCGCTCAAACTGAGGAAGAAGGGAAATGGTTCCAAGAAGATCAGATGGTTCTCTCCATCATACAAAATTCTCTTGAGAAGTCCCTATTAGAAGCCTATTCTTATTGTGAGAATGCTAAAGACTTATGGGACACTCTTCAAAATGTCTATGGCAATACCTCAAATCTCATGAGGATTTTTGAAGTCAAGAAGTCTATAAATGAGTTAAGACAAGATGAGGTTGAATTCACCAAGCATTTTGGGGTTTTTAGAGCACTTTGGGCTGAGTTGGAGATGTTAAGACCGGCTACTACTGATCCGATGATCCTTCATGAGAGAAGGGAACAAGACTAAGTCTTTGGGCTCTTGATGACTTTAAACTCCAGCTATGCCGATTTGATTAAACACCTATTGCGTGAAGATAAGTTGCCAAGTTTGGAAGATGTATGCGCAAAGGTCCAAAAGGAACAGGGGTCTCATGGTTTGTTTGGGAGCAAAGGAGACTTAGTAACTGCAAACAAGAGCTTCTTCAAAAGGGATGACAAGAGAAATGCGGTTTGTGCTCATTGCAAACAGAAGGGACATCATAAGGATCAATGCTGGATTCTTCACCCACATCTGAAACCTACTTCTATTCCTAGATGGCGTGATGCTAATAGAGTGACCAACTTCAGAAGCAACTTATCCGGACGAGGGAACCAAGTAAGTATTCCATTACATGTCTCTCAGGCTAACAATACTTTTGAAATTGGCCAGAGATCAGGGAAAGAAGTACAGGTTGCATCAACATCATCCGGTCAAGAGTATGTTACAAAATCGGACCTTGATGCCATCATTAAAGCTCTACAAGAAACATCTGGTAAAGTTGTTGGACAATCACTTCATGCTTCTTATAATGTTCATACTATTAACAAACCATTAATAGTAGATTCAGGAGCATCTCATCATATGATTAGTGATATAAACTTGATAAACAATCTAGAACCTGCCTTAGGGAATGTTGTTATTGCTAATGGAACCAAAATCCCAATTAAAGGAATAGGTAATCTAAGGTTGTTTGAAAAAGATAGTAAAGCATTTTATATGCCATCATTCACATCTAACTTGGTTTCTGTAAAGAGAGCTACAAATGATTTGAATTGTAATGTGATCTTTAGTCCTAATGAGTGTTGTTTTCAGGATATTGAAACAAAGAGGGTGCTTGGCAGAGGCGGCACTAAGGACGACCTTTACATTCTTACTGATCTATCTTCTAGTTTAGGTTCTTGCTTGTCTAGTAATAATGAGCTCAAAGATGGAACATTGTGGCATGCTAGGTTAGGTCATCCACATTTTAAAGCTCTTGAATTGGTGTTTCCTAATATTTCTTTTAATCAAAGTGAATGTGAAGCTTGCATTCTTGGTAAACATTGTAGAACGGTTTTTCCTAGTTCTTCTCATACATATGATTACTGTTTTGATCTTATTCATTCTGATATGTGGACAGCTCCTTGTGTCTCTAGAGAACAACAAAAATATTTTGTTACTTTTATAGATGAAAAATCTAAGTATACCTGGATTACTTTGTTACCTTCCAAAGATAGAGTTCTAGAGGCCTTTATTAACTTTCATTCTTATATTACTAATCAGTATAATGCAAAGATTAAGGTTTTTAGAACAGATAATGGAGGAGAGTACACAAGCAAAGCATTAAGAGATTATCTACTTAAGTATGGAATTCTTCATCAAACTAGTTGCTCTTATACCCCTGAACAGAATGGGGTAGCTGAGAGGAAGAACCGACACCTTATGGAGGTTGCTAGGTCTATAATGTTTTATAGACATGTACCTAAAAGGTTTTGGGGTGATGCAGTACTCACGGCGTGCTACCTAATAAATAGACTACCCACTAAAGTTCTTGACATCTCACCATATGAGGTACTAAATAAAACCAAACCACATATTGATCACTTGAAAGTTTTTGGTTGCTTGTGCTTTGTCTTAGTACCAGGAGAAAGGAGAAATAAGTTGGAAGAAAAGAGTACTAGGGCGATGTTTATAGGCTACTCCTCTACTCAAAAGGGTTATAAATGTTATAATCCTGAATCACAAAAGGTATTAGTATCTAGAGATGTCAAGTTTCTTGAAGAAAAGTCTTATTATACTGATGGAACTTGGGAAACAATCAAGAATTTGTCTAATTCTAGTACTGATACTAATGCCTATCTTAGAAAATTGTTGGAAAGTTTTGATGTTTCTAGGCAGTCTAGATCAGGGCATGAACAGACTCAAAGTTCTCAAGAAGGAGTACCTTCTTCTCAACATGAACCAGTGGTACCACCTACTGTGCACGTACCAACTCAAAGTGATCATGAGTCGGCAGCATCTGATCATGGAACAATGGGACTGGGACACGGCCTTGATGGAGAGGGGGAGTATCCTCAAAGTAGTTCGTCAAATGTGCATCCTAGTCTTGCTCATGAGGGGGAGAGTGTACCAGCTGGTCCTGATCAAGTCTATGATCATGAAGTAGCGGTTGTTGAATCACCTCAAGTATTAAGAAGAAGTACAAGGATAAGGAGAGATCCGGCAAACTGGGTCAACACTAGGGTCTACTACAATGCTCAAGCAGTAGAACATCCTATACAAGCTACTTGTTCATTTGCTCAATTCCCAGCAGAACATCAGGTATTCATTAGCTCATTAGATCAAAATCATATTCGTAACACATATGAGGAAGCTATGGAACTGAAGGTTTGGAGAGATGCTGTTCAAGATGAAATAGAAGCTATGATGAGAAACCATACTTGGGATGAGTCATATTTTCCCAAAGGTAAGAAAGCAGTAAGTTCTAAATGGGTGTTTACTATTAAGTACAGGAGTAATGGTGAGATTGAAAGGTATAAGGCTAGACTTGTAGCAAGAGGTTTTACTCAAACATATGGAGAAGACTTTGGAGATACATTCGCTCCAGTTGCAAAACTTCACACTGTAAGAATTGTACTTTCTCTTGCTACTAACCTTGATTGGGAGTTGTGGCAGATGGATGTGAAGAATGCATTCCTCCAAGGAGAATTAGAAGAAGAGGTGTATATGAAGCCACCTCCCGGTTTAGAAGGTTTGGTGAAGGATGACAATGTTTTGAGATTAAGGAAGGCCATCTATGGATTAAAGCAATCTCCAAGAGCCTGGTATCATAAACTTAGTATGACTTTAAGAGATAGAGGTTTTAGAAGATCTGAAGTTGATCATACTCTATTTACTTTACCTAGCGGTTTAGGTATTATTGTGGTATTAGTTTATGTTGATGATATCATTATCACAGGTAGTAATAAGGATGGTATTCAAGAGACTAAAGAATATCTTAAGTCTAAGTTTGATATCAAAGATCTTGGTTTAGTGAAATATTTCTTAGGGATTGAAATATGTAGGTCTAAAGAGGGTTTGTTCTTGTCCCAGAGAAAGTATGTTTTGGAATTGTTGAATGAAACAGGAAAGAAGGATGCAAAACCTATTAGCACTCCTATTGAAGATGGATACAAAACGGCTGTTGATGGAGAAACTAAAGACCAACTCTATGATGATCCAAAACAATATAGGAGATTGGTAGGTAAGCTTATCTATCTAACTCTTACTAGACCAGATATTTGTTTTGCAGTGAACCAGGTGAGTCAGCATATGCAATCACCCACGGTTAAGCACTGGGAGATGTTGGAAAGAGTGTTAAGATACTTGAAAGGAACTTATGATCATGGAATCTGGATGAGTTACAACAAAAACACAGAGATAGTAGGATATTGTGATGCTGATTGGGCTGGTGATAGGAATGATAGAAGATCAACAACCGGCTATTGTACCTTTGTGGGGGGAAATCTAGTGACTTGGAAAACTAAGAAACAGAAGGTGGTCTCATGTTCCAGTGCTGAAGCTGAATATAGAGCCATGAAGAAACTTACAAATGAACTAATTTGGATTAAGGCTGTCCTTAAGGATTTACAAATTGAAGACTCAAGGCCTATTACTATGCATTGTGACAATCAGGCAGCCATTCATATAGCTTCAAACTCAGTGTTCCATGAGAGGACTAAGCACATTGAAGTAGATTGCCACAAGGTAAGACAGGCGGTTGAACAAGGAATAGTGTTGCCATGCTATACAAGAAGTTCTGATCAATTGGCGGATGTATTCACTAAGGCCGCCACTACAAAGGTGTGTGAGTCCATTCTACCAAGACTTGGATTGATAAGCATTACTGAGTGAGTCCCTTAACTAGAGGGATCATACTCTTTTTCCCTCAAATTTGTTTTTGTCCCATTTGGGTTTTACACTTTGAGGTTTTTAATGAGGTGATCTCCTATAGTTTGTCCAAGCTTAACCATTCATCATAGTTAAGCTTGAGGGGGAGTGTTAGATTAATCATGTATGTTAGATTAGTCATGTAATCACCTAGGTAAATAAAAGTAGGCGTGTGTATTAAGTGTGATTAACACATCATGTAATCACCTATAAATACCCTTGTACTCCACATTTTCGAATTAATTCTATACTACTCTATTCTCAAAACTCTTTCATTCACAATTCTCTCTCACATTCTCTCTAGCATTCGATATCAATCTTTAACCATTCTTCAATAATCTTCATCATTCTTCAAATCTTACACTTGATTCATGGTTGATCTTCAAATCTTTAAAATTAAGGCTTATCGAGATCGCACCATCCCCTCCTCCTTTAAAAGGATTTGTCCTCAAATCTGTACCCTCTAAGTTGATGGATGAAACTCCTGTATGATCAGATATGTCTCCAGAATGATTATATTCCTCTCCTGGTCGCCAAATTCTGGTTTGTAAGTGGTTGAACTTGTAAGCTTTCGAATAAGGCAAGTCGAGCATCTCTTGGTTTAGAAGTTGAATAACTTTTAAACAATAAGGAATTTTATAATGAAATCACTTCTCTGCACATCTCTGATGGGTTAGATTTCCAAAACAATTTGGTTTAAAACTTGGTTCATCTTGGTTAAATTGGAATCCCTCAATAGCTAACCGCTGGTCTTCTTCGGTTTCAATGGAAGTCTGGTGACTTGAAAGTTGAATATCTCCTTCATGTGAAACGATTTTGACACAATTCTTTTTCTCAGTGATTCCTTGATGAGTTGAGTTTGTGAAAAAAATCGATTTGTTGCTTAATTCCTCTGGGTCCCCTTTGTATGATCCGTTGATTGGTCGTATGTCTTGTTTAGGTTTGTTGATAGTCTGCAAGATAGAATCTTCTCTATCTTCCTCATGTCTCTTAATTTTGAGCTCCTTAGCTGATGATGATATAGTCGTCACTCTGGTTGGGATGTCTTGGTACTTCCCTACAAATTCTTCATGCATCCGTGCCTTAAGACCTCTCCAATCTAGTATTGGCTTCTTGTAGATGGTTGGAAGGTTTTCCCTTAACCACCATTCATGAACTTTTCCTGTGAATGCTGAGACCACTTGCGATAACTCCAGTTCCTTGGGAATGTTGTTGGATTGTAGCCACTTTTCCATATCGCTTTCCCACTGCAAGTATACTTCAGGATCTTTTCTATTTCCTGAAAATAGTAGGGATCGACTTACGTTGTTGACTTGCTTCTTTGGACTTACTGGTCTTAGATCAGACGCTTTCCACCTTGGCTTGTGGAAGATTTTGTCTCTCATCTGATTTTAGATTAGATCTGTTAGATCCTCTAATTGCTTCTCACTCAGGATCACGGTCTGGATAGGTGCAACTCTCTCTCTTGGTGCTTGTTGTTTTGCCTTCTCTTCATGTTTCATCTTGTTATTCCCACAAGTTCATAATAGATTAAAGCCCAATCACCTAAGATCTAGAGCTATAACCTACTGTGATTAAGAAAGAAAGATTGCAAGATTTTTTTCGTCAGCTGATTGACCTATTCCTAGCAGGGTTTCTCTTCTGCTTTTTTTTTTTTTTTTTTTTTGAATTTTCGATTTTTTTTTTTTTTTTTTGTTGTAGATCCTTTTCTTAGATCTTTTTTTGCAATTCAGGAAAGGCTCAGCTGACTTACAACAGATAGAAAGAAAAGAATTTGTTTATAAAACTAAAAAAAAATTGAAAAGAAATTGATGGTGGTTTTGAAATCAAAGTGATTTTACAAACCCTAACCTTCAAGAGGCTCTGATACCAAATGGTGCGGCCATGGTTATGTTAAAACCAAAGGATCGACTTGAAGGAAGGTGGAATGGCGAATTGAGGAGGTTACTAACACTCCTTTGTGGTCACGGCTGTAAGGAGGTATGGAAGGAGGCTACTAGCTCTCCTTAGGCAGCGGATTGATGAATGTTTGGAAGGAAGCTACTAGCTTCCCTTGTAGACAAGTGTTGATGGCGGATGGATGGGTGAGGGTTTAGAGGTTACTAACTCTCCAAGTGATGTGATTGATGAGGGGTTTTGATTCCACTAGCACAGGATCACCCTGCAAAGAGCTATGGAATTTCACAGTAGATTACTCTACCCTTAAGTGAATGAAATTCAATGTTCTTAGGCTGAACAGAGAAAGCAAGAAGCAAAAATGCTTTAAGTTTATGTTTATAAAATTCGATGTTTTCTTTACAATGGGGAGTGAAGCCTTTTTATAGGCAGATAATCCTATCTAAATTAATCTACAAAATAATATCCTAACTACTTTATTTCTATCTAAATAATATCCTAACTACCTTATTCCTATCTAAATAATATCCTAACTACTTTATTCATATCTTCTATCTAACAAGAATATCTTTGACTTTTTTAATTATCTTTTAATTGTCAACATATATCTTGATCTATCCTAAATCCCTTTGGTTTAATTTAATTGATTAATCATAAACCAATAAATTAAACCACTGGATTGGTTTAATATCAAATCCTTCTTCCCCTTGGTTGGCGAATTTGACTAAGGCTTGTAGAGCTCTTTGGGCTTTACTTCTGGATCTTGTCATTGGATCAAGCCATAATTCTACTTGGACCACGTCTATACCCATCCATAAGAGCCCATGGTGGCCGATCCTTCAGCTTTATGGGCCAATATGGGCCCTGCTCAACCCTCATCATTTTGAGCTCATCCTTGAGTAGGCCCAGCTCGTCCTTGGTGTCTTTCTGGGCCTTTTGAGCCTTATCAATTGTATGTGGATGAGCTAAGACGTTCCTTGGATCATCAAAAAAAAAGTATAGCCTCTTGAACTTGCTCGGGTGGTCGAACTAGCTCTCTACGGTCCAACAGAAGGAAAATTAGACCATCTTTTGATTCAATATAAACCAATTGAGTTTTGGCACTAACAGAATCTCCACAATATCTAGCTAGTTGAGAAAAATGGTCTTGGTTGCTTGATTCATGGTTGATCTTCAAATCTTTAAAATTAAGGCTTATCGAGATCGCACCATAAACCAAGGGAATTCAATTGTCTATCTCTGTTGCACATTTGATGTGGTTTTCCTAGTGTTTGAAAAAAAGCAGGATAGACAGGTTATGAAGTTTGTTCCAAGAACAAGGAGGATTCAGGGCCTGGACAAACAAGTTGATTATGGACCAAAGGAACACTTGTTTGCTCCTACTTGGCAACCGCCTTCAACATTCCAAGGTGAGGACATTCTTGATCACACATCCAATGATTTTAACTTGATTTCTTTTGTTGCAGAAAAACTGGATTTGAGGTCAAATCCTTTCAAAGGAGGAGGGGATGGTGCGATCCTAGAAAGGCCCAACAAGGATGTTAAGCGATCTGGACAAGAAGATAATCTTGTTCAGATGAAACTGGACCAGAACAAGGAAAACATGGGCTTCAGAGGCTTGGAAAGCTTGGAACAACCCATCAATGCTGGGTGGGCAACTAAGAAGGAGCTAGAGAAGCAGCCCATGGATGTGGAGTTGGACCAAGCCCAGAGAGGAGCAAATCAAGCGGCCCAAGGAACAGAAGATCCAACCAATGCGGCCCAAGAAGAAGACTCAAGCTAAGCGGCCCAAACCCAAGGAGTCATGGATTTGTGGTTTGGCCTAATAATTAGCCCCATAGTTAAAACCCAAAGAAAACTCATTCTTCAAGTGATTTGGGCCTGTTTAAGAAGGAAAAGGAAGTACAAAAAGAATAAACCAATTAGGCTGGTTTAATTTAATTTATTGGTTTATGATTAATCACTTAAATTAAACCAAAGGGATTAGGATAAATCAAGATATCTGTTGGCATTTAAAAAGGAATTAAATAAGTGAAATATATTCTTGTTAGCTAGAAGTTAGGAATAAAGTAGTTAGAATATTATTTTGTAGATAAAGTTTAGGTAGGAATATCTGCCTATAAAAAGGCTTCACCTCTCCCATTGTAAATCAACATCGAATTTTATAAAATTTAGAAAAGCTCTTTTGCTTCTTGCTTTCTCTGTTCAGCTTAAGAACATTGATCTTTATTCACTTAAGGGTAGAGTAATCTACTGTGAAATTCCATAGCTTTTTGCAGGGTGATCCTGTGCTAGTGGAATCAAACCCCTCATCAATCACATCACTTGGAGAGTTAGTAACCTCCAAACCCTCACCCATCCATCCGCCATCAACACTTGTCTACAAGGGAAGCTAGTAGCTTCCTTCCAAACATTCATCAATCCGCTGCCTAAGGAGAGCTAGTAGCCTCCTTCCATACCTCCTTACAGCCGTGACCACAAAGGAGTGTTAGTAACCTCCTCAATTCGCCATTCCACCTTCCTTCAAGTCTGTCCTTTGGTTTAAACATAACCAGGGCCGCACCAACAATGCTCATGCCGTGGCCCATCCAGTTCAGGCCACATGCTCTCTTGCCCTTGCCCCATCTGATCATCAGGCCTTCCTTGGCAAAATTGAGAAAGACACCATTCCTTCGTCCTATGAGGAAGCTAAGCAACTGAAGGTTTGGCGAGATGCTGTTGCTGATGAAGTAGGGGCCATGGAACGAAACCACACATGGGACGAAGCCATTCTACCTAAGGGCAAACGTGCGGTCAGCTCCAAGTGGGTGTTCACCATCAAGTACCAGAGTAATGGAGATATTGAACGCTATAAGGCAATACTGATCGCTCGAGGGTTCACCCAAACATACGGCCAGGACTATGGTGACACATTTGCCCCGGTAGCTAAGCTCCTAACAGTGAGAGTTGTCCTCTCCCTAGCCACCAATTTATCATGGGATTTGTGGCAAATGGACGTCCGGAATGCTTTCCTTCAGGGGGAGCTTGAAGATGAGATTTATATGACACCATCGCCTGGCCTTGATAACATTGTTGCACCAGGCAAGGTTCTTCGGTTGAGAAAAGCCATTTATGGCCTTAAACAGTCTCCCAGGGCTTGGTATCAAAAGCTTAGCTTTACCCTTAGGGATCATGGCTTCAGACGATCAGAGGCTGACCACACATTGTTCACCCTTTAAAATGACCAAGGTATAGTTTGTTAGAATTTGCAGAATAATAGTTAGAATAGGTAGGAGAGTTTCTGGGTTTATATTTGATAAGGGAAGAACAAGAGTGAGAATAATAGAGAGATTGTGAGACAGAGAGTATGGAAGGAGGATTCTATTTCTTTGATTGATTTAAGGTGAGCATACAATATATTTATAGCCAAAGAATATAGATAAGACAAAGGCACTTCACCAAATGGTGAAAGTGACAGCTCCTAACAGCTAGAAATTCAAATTGGTTAAGCCAACATGTGACTCTTCCTTCCTTCTCCAAACCCACGCCTAGGAGAGCTTCTAGAAGGTGTCTTGGACAGTTTTGGGCTTGTTTGGGCTTACTTTATTCAGGCCTTGTGTATGCACATGTGTGGACAGACCCTGGGCTTCACTTCATTATCTCAGCCTAATGCACAGACCTTGAACTTCTGATTTGGGCTTGGGCTTCATTAACTTTTTCAGCTTCAAGCCTAAGGCTTCAATCCAATACTCCCCCTCAAGCTTAGCCATGAGATGAATGGTTAAGCTTGGAACCATGAAGACCCACCTCATTAAAAACCTTAGAATGGAAAACCCATTGGGACAAAACCATACTAAGGGAAAAAGAGTGTGGACTCCATGATTAGGAGAATCATTGGCTGGGAAGGTTGATGAGTCCAAGTTTTGGGAGGATGGACTCACATACCTTGAGACTTGCAGCCTTGGTGAAAATGTCTGCGAGTTGATCTGAGCTTCTTGTGTAGCACGGTAAGATTATGCCTTGCTCCACTACTTGTCTGACCTTGTGACAGTCAACTTCAATGTGTTTGGTTCTCTCATGAAACACATTTTTGGATGCTATGTGTATGGCTGCTTGATTGTCGCAATGCATGGTGATTGGTGTTGAGACTTCTATGTTTAGATCCTTGAGAAGGTTCTTGAGCCAAGTGAGTTCAGTGGTCAGCTTTCTCATGGCACGATATTCAGCTTCAGCACTTGAGCAGGAGACCACTTTCTGCTTCTTTGTCTTCCAAGTGACTAGATTGCCTCCAATGAATGTACAATAGCCGGTTGTTGATCTTCTGTCATTTATGTCTCCAGCCCAATCAGCATCACAATATCCTATAATCTCTGAGCTCCCATTGCATCCCATCCAAATGCCTTGATCATGGGTTCCTTTGAGGTACCTCAAGATCCGGTCCACCATATTCCAGTGGTGCAATTTTGGAGCTTGCATATGTTGGCTGACCTGATTCACAGCAAAACACAAGTCAGGTCTAGTAATGGTTAAATAGATTAACTTACCAACCATCTTCCTATAGAGTTTGGTTTCTTCAAACGCTTCATCTCCAAGCTCCCCCTCACGTTCCACCTTATAGCCTTCCTCTAGGGGAGTCTTTACTGGTTTGACTTCTAACTTTCCTGCATCAGTTAGAAGATCAAGTGTGTACTTCGTTTGTGATAAGAAGAGGCCTTCTTTTGTTCGGCATACTTCTATCCCTAGGAAGTACTTAAGTTCACCTAAGTCTTTAATATCAAAAACAGACTTAAGATAATCTTTAGTAGATTGAATTCCTACCTTGTCATTCCCTGAGATGATTATATCATCTACATAAATGAGAATGACTACCATACCTGATTGGCTTTGGAGTGTGAAGAGAGTGTGATCAGCTTCAGACTTCCTAAAGCCTCTATCTCTCAGTGTCATACTCAACTTGTGGTACCAAGCTCTTGGTGATTGTTTAAGTCCATAGATTGCTTTTCTTAGCCTTAGAACCTTTCCTGGAGTTACTGTGTCTTCAAGACCAGGTGGAGGTGTCATATAGACTTCATCCTCTAATTCTCCTTGTAGGAAAGCATTCTTGACATCCATCTGCCATAACTCCCATTCAAGGTTAGTAGCAAGAGATAGAAGAACTCTTACAGTGCGTAGTTTGGCTACTGGTGCAAATGTATCATGGTAGTCTTCTCCATAGGTCTGAGTGAACCCTCTTGCTACCAATCTAGCCTTGTATCGTTCTATCTCTCCATTGCTTTTGTATTTGATGGTGAAGATCCATCTTGAGCTCACTGTCCTCTTGTCCTTAGGTAGATCAGCTTCATCCCAAGTGTGATTGATCTTCATGGCCTTACATTCAGCCTTAACTGCTTCTCTCCACACCTTATGCTCCTTAGCTTCCTCATAGTCTCTTGGAACCTGCCCTTGATCTAGAGCTGTTGTAAAGGCTTGGTGTTCTGAAGGAATATGAGCTAGAGAGCAAATCACTTGTGTTGGATGGGCTACTGCTTGTGCATTGTAGTAGACTCTGGTATTGATCCAATTTGAGGCTGGTTTCTTCTCCCTTTGGCTTCTCCTTAGCACCACTTGTTCTTCTTGATATTCTTCTTCCTCAGTCTGAACTTCTGGCGCATATTCTTCTTGATTATGGACACTAGAGCTTGCATCCTGGTCGTGTGATTCAGATGCAATCTCTTGTTCATCCTCTGTGCCCCCCTCATGATCAAGAGGAATAGCCGGGGCAACATCAAAAGGAGGAGGAGGTGGAGAATGTTGATTTTGCGGAAGTAAGAGGAGAGATTAGGGGAGTTTCATGGTGAAGCTCGACAAGAAGAATGAGGAAGAAGACAGGAAGAATAAAGTGAAGAGTTTATTGCTAAAAGTGTATATGTTACAATATGGGATTCGACCTTAATATAGGCAGATGATTACATAGAGAAATTCAATTAGGAAAGTGACATGGGAGCAGGCCCAAGGTGTGAAAGTGACTGCTCAGCAACGGTCTTCTCCACCCGTGACACCATTTGCAGCCTCACTCTCCTTCTAGAAGCTTTCCTTATTGTCACAACTCTTCCTAAGCGGGCCAAGGCCATATAAGATTAATTCAGAGTGGGCTGAACATCACTGGACCTGGCGATTCTTGAACTGCACAGCCTAAGCTGTGATTCCCAAGTCAATGCCTTGCTTAATATGATGACAAGCCGTGATGCTCAAGTCATTGCCTTGCTCAATAGAGAAGTGGCTGGTGATGGAGAAGCAGCTGGTGCATTAGGGAATGAGATTCCTAGTTCTCCATAAGATGTTTAAGATTGGTAGCTCGGTCTGATGGAGATTGGGAGAGATCTTTAAGATCATCCCAATTCTTATCTTCATAGAACCCCTTTGCTTCTACAAACTTCACATCTCGTGAGACTAGCACCTTTCTAGTCTCTGGATTATAGCACTTGTATCCTTTTTGGGTAGTGGAAACCCTATAAAGATGGCTTTCACACTTCTTGCTTCTAACTTATTCCTTTGTTCTCCTGGAATAAGAACATAACAAACACACCCAAAGACACGTAAGTGTGAAATAGATGGTTTACTCTTATTAAGTACCTCAAATGGGGATAAATCCTCCAAGATTTTTGTGGGGAGTCTATTGATGAGGTAGCAAGCGGTAACAAGTGCATCTCCCCGAAACTTCTTTGGGACATTGCTTTGGAACATGATAGACTGTGCCACTTCCATGAGATGCCTGTTCTTTCTTTCAGCCACTCCATTTTGTTGGGGCGTGTAAGGACAACTTGTTTGATGGATGATTCCATGTTTATCTAAGTGCTGTTTGAATGCTAGACTTGTATATTCCCCTCCATTATCTGATCTAAAATTTTTGATCTTGGCATTATAATGGTTAGTCACATACATTTGAAATTTAGTGAAGGCTTCTAGGACTCTATCTTTTGTTGGCAATAGTGTTACCCAAGTATATTTTGATTTTTGGTCTATGAATGTAACAAAGTATTTACGGTTGTCACTAGATGTGCATGGTGAAGTCCAAACATCAGAGTGAATGAGATCAAAGCAATTTTCATATATAGTTGTAGACTTAGAAAACACTGATTTACAATGTTTACCTAGTATACAAGTTTCACATTCATCATTTTTAAAAGACATACTTGGCAACAATAGTTCTAAAGCCCTAGAGTGAGGATGTCCTAATCTAGAATGCCAAATAGCACTATTAGCCTTATTCAAAACAGATTTGAAAGCAATAGATAAAGAGAAATCTGGTTGTGTGTCTTCAAGCACATACAAGTCATCCTTGGACACTCCCTTTCCAAACACCTTATTAGTCTTAATATCCTGAAAGGAAACATCATTAGGACCAAAGATAGCATAGAAATTAAGATCAGAGGTTGTTTTCTTAACACTTAGCAAGTTTGAGGTGAATGTGGGCATATAGAAGGCTGTTGATTCTTTATTATACAATTTCAGGTTTCCAATTCCTCTTATTGGTATCTTATCACCATTAGTTATTACTACATCTCCTAAAGCCGGTTTCATATTGATAAGTAGATTTTTGTCACTAATCATATGATGAGAAGCTCCTGAATCTACAATAAGTGGCTTAGTGAGATTTAGAGCTTGAAAAGAGTTACCAGAGGTATTAGCTTCCTTAAGTGCTTTTATCAGTGCATCAAAGTCCGATTTTCTAACGAATTCTTGTTGGAATGTTGCAAGGGCTTTCCCTTCTTCATTGGTTGGCGTGGATGAGCTAGTGCTAGCCTTGGCTCTTGCCTCATGAGTTGCTTCTTGGGAGAGATTGGCCCTTGGTTGGTTTACCCATTTTGGCTTTAAGTGTGGATGGAGAATCCAACACTTGTCCTTAGTGTGGCCTTCTTTCTCGCAATAATCACAGAATCCTCCTCTTTCCCCACGGTTCAAGCCTCCTTTCTGGTAGGTGTTTGCCTTGTTGGCTGTGATGAGCTCTCCTTTGCCTCCAAATAGGCCTAATGATCCTTGTTCCTTCTGAATCTTATTGCATACTTCTTCAAGACTTGGAAGAGTGTCTGACCTTAAGATGTGCTTGATAAGATCATTGTAAGTTGGGTTTAGAGTCAAGAGGAGTCCAAAGACCTTATCTTGCTCACGTCTTTCATTTAGCACCTTGGGATCCATGGTGCTTGGTCTAAGCATTTCAAGTTCAGCCCACAATGATCTGAACTTGCCAAAGTGTTGAGTGAACTCCATGTTTTCTTGAGTTAACTCATTAATGGCCTTCTTTACTTCAAAGACACGACTGAGATTGGAAGTGTTGCCATAAACATTTTGAAGTGTCTCCCATAACTCCTTGGCTGTCTCACAATAAGAATAAGCTTCAAGGAGAGATGCTTCAAGGGAGTTTTGGATCACGGATAGCACCAGTTGGTCTTCTTGAAACCACCGGTCTTTATTCATGATGGCGGCTTCTTGGCCACCTTCTTCAGTCATGGCAATGGAAGTTTCACTCTTGAGGATGTGGCTCCATAAGCCACAGCTACACAACACTGTCTTGGTGGTTCTAGCCCATAAAAGGTAGTTGACCCCTTTCAGTGTCACTGGAACAACCACTCTTGAGCTTTCCATGGTGTTTACACACGTTTTAGTTTGAATTTGAGCTAGGAACCGTTGGGTATAGCTATTAACCACTAGATGAAAGCAAATGGTAAGGGTTTTGAGAAAGTGGTTTGTTTGGAAAGAGAGTTGAGTAGCTGAATTGAGGAATGAAGTGAGTAATTCTCAAGAAATAACCTATCCTAACCTCTCACAACTCAGCACCACTTGGTTTTGAGGATTGATTAATCTCATAGTGAATAGATTAGAAAAAGTTATTGCAAGAGTAGATTGAGAAAGTGGTTTGTTTGGGAAGAGAGTTGAGTAAATCTCAAGAAATAACCTATCCTAACCTCTCACAACTCAGCACCACATGGTTTTGAGGATTAATTAATCTCAGAGTGAGTAGATTAGAACAAGTTATTGCAAGAGTAAACAGAGAATTTGCTTGATCCAAAACCAAGCTCTGATACCATGTTAGAATTTGCAGAATAATAGTTAGAATAGGTAGGAGAGTTTCTGGGTTTATATTTGATAAGGGAAGAACAAGAGTGAGAATAATAGAGAGATTGTGAGACAGAGAGTATGGAAGGAGGATTCTATTTCCTTGATTGATTTAAGGTGAGCATACAATGTATTTATAGCCAAAGAATAGAGATAAGACAAAGGTGTTAGAATTTGCAGAATAATAGTTAGAATAGGTAGGAGAGTTTCTGGGTTTATATTTGATAAGTGAAGAACAAGAGTGAGAATAATAGAGAGAGATTGTGAGACAGAGAGTATGGAAGGAAGATTCTATTTCCTTGATTGATTTATGGTGAGCATACAATGTATTTATAGCCAAAGAATAGAGATAAGACAAAGGCACTTCACCAAATGGTGAAAGTGACAGCTCCTAACAGCTAGAAATTCAAATTAGTTAAGCCAACATGTGACTCTTCCTTCCCTCTCCAAACCCACGCCTAGGAGAGCTTCTAGAAGGTGTCTTGGACATTTTTGGGCTTGTTTGGGCTTACTTAATTCAGGCCTTGATTTGCACATGTGTGGACAGACCCTGGGCTTCACTTCATTATCTCAGCCTAATGCACAGACCTTGAACTTCTGATTTGGGCTTGGGCTTCATTAACTTTTTCAGCTTCAAGCCTAAGGCTTCATTCCAATACTCCCCCTCAAGCTTAGCCATGAGAAGAATGGTTAAGCTTGGAACTATGAAGACCCACCTCATTAAAAACCTTAGAATGGAAAACCCATTGGGACAAAACCATACTAAGGGAAAAAGACTGTGGACTCCATGATTAGGAGAATCATTGGCTGGGAAGGTTGATGAGTCCAAGTTTTGGGAGGATGGACTCACATACCTTGAGACTTGCAGCCTTGGTGAAAATGTCTGCGAGTTGATCTGAGCTTCTTGTGTAGCACGGTAAGATTATGCCTTGCTCCACTACTTGTCTGACCTTGTGACAGTCTACTTCAATGTGTTTGGTTCTCTCATGAAACACATTGTTGGATGCTATGTGTATGGCTGCTTGATTGTCGCAATGCATGGTGATTGGTGTTGAGACTTCTATGTTTAGATCCTTGAGAAGGTTCTTGAGCCAAGTGAGTTCAGTGGTCAGCTTTCTCATGGCACGATATTCAGCTTCAGCACTTGAGCAGGAGACCACTTTCTGCTTCTTTGTCTTCCAAGTGACTAGATTGCCTCCAATGAATGTGCAATAGCCGGTTGTTGATCTTCTGTCATTTCTGTCTCCAGCCCAATCAGCATCACAATATCCTACAATCTCTGAGCTCCCATTGCATCCCATCCAAATGCCTTGATCATGGGTTCCTTTGAGGTACCTCAAGATCCGGTCCACCCTATTCCAGTGGTGCAATTTTGGAGCTTGCATATGTTGGCTGACCTGATTCACAGCAAAACACAAGTCAGGTCTAGTAATGGTTAGATAGATTAACTTACCAACCATCTTCCTATAGAGTTTGGTTTCTTCAAATGGTTCATCTCCAAGCTCCCCCTCACGTTCCACCTTATAGCCTTCCTCTAGGGGAGTCTTTGCTGGTTTGGCTTCTAACTTTCCTGCATCAGTTAGAAGATCAAGTGTGTACTTCCTTTGTGATAAGAAGAGGCCTTCTTTTGTTCGGCATACTTCTATCCCTAGGAAGTACTTAAGTTCACCTAAGTCTTTAATATCAAAAACAGACTTAAGATAATCTTTAGTAGATTGAATTCCTACCTTGTCATTCCCTGAGATGATTATATCATCTACATAAATGAGAATGACTACCATACCTGATTGGCTTTGGAGTGTGAAGAGAGTGTGATCAGCTTCAGACTTCCTAAAGCCTCTATATCTCAGTGTCATACTCAACTTGTGGTACCAAGCTCTTGGTGATTTTTTAAGTCCATAGATAGCTTTTCTTAGCCTTAGAACCTTTCCTGGAGTTACTGTGTCTTCAAGACCAGGTGGAGGTGTCATATAGACTTCATCCTCTAATTCTCCTTGTAGGAAAGCATTCTTGACATCCATCTGCCATAACTCCCATTCAAGGTTAGTAGCAAGAGATAGAAGAACTCTTACAGTGTGTAGTTTGGCTACTGGTGCAAATGTATCATGGTAGTCTTCTCCATAGGTCTGAGTGAACCCTCTTGCTACCAATCTAGCCTTGTATCGTTCTATCTCTCCATTGCTTTTGTATTTGATGGTGAAGATCCATCTTGAGCTCACTGTCCTCTTGTCCTTAGGTAGATCAGCTTCATCCCAAGTGTGATTGATCTCCATGGCCTTACATTCAGCCTTAACTGCTTCTCTCCACAACTTATGCTCCTTAGCTTCCTCATAGTCTCTTGGAACCTGCCCTTGATCTAGAGCTGTTGTAAAGGCTTGGTGTTCTGAAGGAACATGAGCTAAAGAGCAAATCACTTGTGTTGGATGGGCTACTGCTTGTGCATTGTAGTAGACTCTGGTATTGATCCAATTTGTGGCTGGTTTCTTCTCCCTTTGGCTTCTCCTTAGCACCACTTGTTCTTCTTGATATTCTTCTTCCTCAGTCTGAACTTTTGGCGCATATTCTTCTTGATTATGGACACTAGAGCTTGCATCTTGGTCATGTGATTCAGATGCAATCTCTTGTTCATCCTCTGTGCCCCCCTCATGATCAAGAGGAATAGCCGGGGAAACATCAAAAGGAGGAGGAGGAGAAGTGGCTGGTGATGGAGAAGCAGCTGGTGCATTAGGGAATGAGATTCCTAGGTTCTCCATAAGATGTTTAAGATTGGTAGCTCGGTCTGATGGAGATTGGGAGAGATCTTTAAGATCATCCCAATTCTTATCTTCATAAAACCCCTTTGCTTCCACAAACTTCACATCTCGTGAGACTAGCACCTTTCTAGTCTCTGGATTGTAGCACTTGTATCCCTTTTGGGTAGTGGAATACCCTATAAACATGGCTTTCACACTTCTTGCTTCTAACTTATTCCTTTGTTCTCCTGGAATAAGAACATAACAAACACACCCAAAGACACGTAAGTGTGAAATAGATGGTTTACTCTTATTAAGTACCTCAAATAGGGATAAATCCTCCAAGATTTTTGTGGAGAGTCTATTGATGAGGTAGCAAGCGGTAACAAGTGCATCTCCCCAAAACTTCTTTGGGACATTGCTTTGGAACATGATAGACCGTGCCACTTCCATGAGATGCCTGTTCTTTCTTTAAGCCACTCCATTTTGTTGGGGCGTGTAAGGACAACTTGTTTGATGGATGATTCCATGTTTATCTAAGTGCTGTTTGAATGCTAGACTTGTATATTCCCCTCCATTATTTGATCTAAAAATTTTGATCTTGGCATTATAATGGTTAGTCACATACATTTGAAATTTAGTGAAGGCTTCTAGGACTCTATCTTTTGTTGGCAATAATGTTACCCAAGTATATTTCGATTTTTGGTCTATGAATGTAACAAAGTATTTATGGTTGTCTCTAGATGTGCATGGTGAAGTCCAAACATCAGAGTGAATGAGATCAAAGCAATTTTCATATATAGTTGTAGACTTAGGAAACACTGATTTACAATGTTTACCTAGTATACAAGCTTCACATTCATCATTTTTAAAAGACATACTTGGCAACAATAGTTCTAAAGCCCTAGAGTGAGGATGTCCTAATCTAGAAAATAGCACTATTAGCCTTATTCAAAACAGAGTTGAAAGCAATAGATAAAGAGAAATCTGGTTGTGTGTCTTCAAGCACATACAAGTCATCCTTGGACACTCCCTTTCCAAACACCTTATTAGTCTTAATATCCTGAAAGTAAACATCATTAGGACCAAATATAGCATAGCAATTAAGATCAGAGGTTGTTTTCTTTACACTTAGCAAGTTTGAGGTGAATGTGGGCATATAGAAGGCTGTTGATTCTTTATTAAACAATTTCAGGTTTCCAATTCCTCTTATTGGTATCTTATCACCATTAGCTATTACTACATCTCCTAAAGCCGGTTTCATATTGATAAGTAGATTTTTGTCACTAATCATGTGATGAGAAGCTCCTGAATCTACAATAAGTGGCTTAGTGAGATTTAGAGCTTGAAAAGAGTTACCAGAGGTATTAGTTTCCTTAAGTGCTTTTATCAGTGCATCAAGGTCCGATTTTCTAACGAATTCGTGTTGAAATGTTGCAAGGGCTTTCCCTTCTTCATTGGTTGGCGTGGATGAGCTAGTGCTAGCCTTGGCTCTTGCCTCATGAGTTGCTTGTTGGGAGAGATTGGCCCTTGGTTGGTTTACCCATTTTGGCTTTAAGTGTGGATGGAGAATCCAACACTTGTCCTTAGTGTGGCCTTCTTTCTTGCAATAATCACAGAATCCTCTTCTTTCCCCACGGTTCAAGCCTCCTTTCTGGTAGGTGTTTGCCTTGTTGGCTGTGATGAGCTCTCCTTTGCCTCCAAAGAGGCCTAATGATCTTTGTTCCTTCTGAATCTTATTGCATACTTCTTCAAGACTTGGAAGAGTGTCTGACCTTAAGATGTGCTTGATAAGATCATTGTAAGTTGGGTTTAGAGTCAAGAGGAGTCCAAAGACCTTATCTTGCTCACGTCTTTCATTTAGCACCTTGGGATCCATGGTGCTTGGTCTAAGCATTTCAAGTTCAGCCCACAATGATCTGAACTTGCCAAAGTGTTGAGTGAACTCCATGTTTTCTTGAGTTAACTCATTAATGGCCTTCTTTACTTCAAAGACACGACTGAGATTGGAAGTGTTGCCATAAACATTTTGAAGTGTCTCCCATAACTCCTTGGCTGTCTCACAATAAGAATAAGCTTCAAGGAGAGATGCTTCAAGGGAGTTTTGGATCACGGATAGCACCAGTTGGTCTTCTTGAAACCACTGGTCTTTATTCATGATGGCGACTTCTTGGCCACCTTCTTCAGTCATGGCAATGGAAGTTTCACTCTTGAGGATGTGGCTCCATAAGCCACGGCTACACAACACTGTCTTGGTGGTTCTAGCCCATAAAAGGTAGTAGACCCCTTTCAGTGTCACTGGAACAACCACTCTTGAGCTTTCCATGGTGTTTACACACGTTTTTGTTTGAATTTGAGCTAGGGACCGTTGGGTATAGCTATTAACCACTGGATGAAAGCAAATGGTAAGGGTTTTGAGAAAGTGGTTTGTTTGGAAAGAGAGTTGAGTAGCTGAATTGAGGAATGAAGTGAGTAATTCTCAAGAAATAACCTATCCTAACCTCTCACAACTCAGCACCACTTGGTTTTGAGGATCGATTAATCTCAGAGTGAGTAGATTAGAAAAAGTTATTGCAAGAGTAGATTGAGAAAGTGGTTTGTTTGGGAAGAGAGTTGAGCAATTCTCAAGAAATAACCTATCCTAACCTCTCACAACTCAGCACCACATGGTTTTGAGGATTAATTAATCTCAGAGTGAGTAGATTAGAACAAGTTATTGCAAGAGTAAACAGAGAATTTGCTTGATCCAAAACCAAGCTCTGATACCATGTTAGAATTTGCAGAATAATAGTTAGAATAGGTAGGAGAGTTTTTGGGTTTATATTTGATAAGTGAAGAACAAGAGTGAGAATAATAGAGAGAGATTGTGAGACAGAGAGTATGGAAGGAAGATTCTATTTCCTTGATTGATTTATGGTGAGCATACAATGTATTTATAGCCAAAGAATAGAGATAAGACAAAGGCACTTCACCAAATGGTGAAAGTGACAGCTCCTAACAGCTAGAAATTCAAATTGGTTAAGCCAACATGTGACTCTTCCTTCCCTCTCCAAACCCACGCCTAGGAGAGCTTCTAGAAGGTGTCTTGGACATTTTTGGGCTTGTTTGGGCTACTTAATTCAGGCCTTGATTTGCACATGTGTGGACAGACCCTGGGCTTCACTTCATTATCTCAGCCTAATGCACAGACCTTGAACTTCTGATTTGGGCTTGGGCTTCATTAACTTTTTCAGCTTCAAGCCTAAGGCTTCATTCCAATAAAAGGCACTTCACCAAATGGTGAAAGTGACAGCTCCTAACAGCTAGAAATTCAAATTGGTTAAGCCAACATGTGACTCTTCCTTCCTTCTCCAAACCCACGCCTAGGAGAGCTTCTAGAAGGTGTCTTGGACAGTTTTGGGCTTGTTTGGGCTTACTTAATTCAGGCCTTGTGTTGCACATGTGTGGACAGACCCTGGGCTTCACTTCATTATCTCAGCATAATGCACAGACCTTGAACTTCTGATTTGGGCTTGGGCTTCATTAACTTTTTCAGCTTCAAGCTTAAGGCTCCAATCCAATATAGTTGTTGTCCTCATCTATGTAGATGATCTTATCATCTCCGGGTACAACCAGGTTGGTATTCAACATACTAAATCCTTTCTCAAATCCACCTTTGATATCAAAGACTTAGGGGAACTAAAATATTTTCTTGGGATTGAAGTATGCCGCTCCTTGACAGGCCTTTTTCTTTCCCAAAGAAAATACATTACTGACCTTCTAACTGAGACAGGTTACCTATATGCCAAACCAGTCAAGTCACCTGTAGCAGATGACTACAAGGTCATTCGAGAGGGGGAGAATGCAGCTGAACTCTATGAAGATGTTGCACAATACAGACGGCTTGTGGGTAAGTTAATATACCTTACTATCACCAGACCTGATCTATGCTTTGCTGTGAATCAGGTCAGTCAGCACATGAAGACTCCTACAAAGCATGACTGGAACATGGTTGAGAGAATCTTGCAGTACTTTAAAGAAAGCTTAGACCGCGGCATTTGGATGGGCAAGAACCAGGACACAGAGATTGTGGGGTACTGTGACGCAGACTGGGCTGGAGATAGAGCTGATAGTGAAAGATTGGAGAGAATGAGAAGATTAAAGAATCAGAACCCAGAATGAAGAACAATGAAGAACAAGATTGTGAGAGAGAATGTGAGGAAAAAATGTATTCGATTATGTCAAGTAACCTACAAGTTATGTAATAGAAAGTATTTATACTAACATACTCTAGGAATGATTGGCTACAGGAATAAACTGATTACAAGTCTAATCTAACATAGACCAATCTCTCTAAGTCGCTTTTAGTGAAGACATCTCCTGATCCTTCTTTAATCCAATACTCCCCCTCAAGCTTAAGACATGAAGAATGTCTAAGCTTGAATTATGAAGCATTACCTCATTAAAAACCTAAAGAAGGAAAACCCAGTGGGACAAAACCTTCTCTAGGAAAAGAGTATAACACTTCATAATTAGAATCAATGTTGTGGAAGAGAAGTGAGACCTAGTCTTGGATATATAGACTCACCAACTTTGGTTGTAGTAGACTTAGTGAAAACATCTGCCAATTGATCAGAACTCTTGGTATAACACGGAAGTATTGTTGGAATGAAGAAGAATGATGAATGTATTTGAGTGATATGTTGGCGTCAGCTCTGTATGTATATCTTAGACTTGTGTAGGTTAATGATAAGTGTATCTCTGTATCCAAACAAGTCTAGAATAGGATTAGTATAAATAGATGTCTCTCACTCACTTTGTAAGTATGAAAATCATTTTTCTAAAATCTAATAATAAAATCATTCTCTTTTCTCTCAATCTCTCTCAATCTCTAAATCTCTAATTCTCTTAAACATCAAAATCTTTCATGGTATCAGAGCCAGGTTTGAATCAATCTGGCATTCTTCTTCAACAAGTTATCGAATTTTTATTCATCAAAGTCATAAAGATTACTTCGACCTCACGCTTTCGAGAAATCGCGAGACTATCCACAGTTCATCGTGCTCCTGCTGAAAGATCTCAAGTCTTCTGATTAAATTCATCATCTGGATCTTCTCTTCGGCTCTGTCTGTTGATAATTCCGTTGATTTCATCAAATTTAGTTGAGAAAATCGGAAGTTCTCATCATCTGATCACGAGGGTTCTTCGACGATCTTCACCATAAGTCTCTGGGTTTTTAAGGAGCTCAATTTCTTTGATTCTTCATCAAATCTTGCGTTTTCAAAGTTGAAACTCAAGATTAAGAGGTCTAGTAGATGAATCGAGAGGTCATTGTTACTCATTTACAAGTTTTGGTACTTCCTTGATCTGTTTCTTGGAATCGCCTCTGTTCTTCATCAGCATCGGAAGGTGCGATTGTTGATCGGTTTCTTCGGCAAGAATCTGTGGTTTCTTACTAGTTTCTTTATCTTGGATTCATCTCCGGCGTAATCTGAGAATTTTATCGGCGATCTCATCAAGTTTGGTGGTCAGATTCGAAAGTTATCAATCACTCTTCGTCGACGGTTACGCTAATCCGCCGCTGTGAAAGCCTGGGTTTCAAATTCGTGTTTCTTCTTCAATTCTTCATCAAAATTAGTGATTCAAAAGCCGAAACTCACGAAAATTGAATCTGGATTATGAATCGGCAGGTCCGCTTTGCTCAATCACAAGTTTTGTAAGATTTCTCTTCAATCCCGTGGAATTGGTCTAGTTTCGCATTAATCTGGGTACTTGACTGCAGTTTTTAAAATTCACCTCAATCTTCATTGATTTTTGATTGATCTGCATAAAGTGTGGGATCTTGCGGTGTTGTTCTATCAATTAGAGAGTGATTCTTTGTTTTTAAAACTGGAATATTTGGTTTCTTGTCACGGAAGGCAAGTAGTATTTCAAATTGAGAAAAGGCGGGAATTGCAAATTGTGTTGAATCCTGTGTGAAATTCTATTGTTCACATCTGATCGTTTGTGGTACATGGTTTTTCGAAGTATTGAAGGAAAAACTTTGATTGTTAGACAAGTGATCTTCAGCATAGGCTTGTGTTACTCTCAATACTTGTTGGTGCGTGTGTGTTTGGTCTTGGAATCCTTCAGGTACTAAATTGAATTCTATGGAGTTGCATCCTCAAATGAAAGCTCCTGTAATGCTCCAGGGAGCAAATTACTTGCTCTGGTCCAGAACAATGCGGACTACATTGTGTAGCAAGGGTTTGTGGAGCCACATTCAAGAACCAGCTCACTTATTGACAGATGAAGAATCTCAAGTTGAAACCGCAGAACAAGCTCTATGGTTCCAACAAGATCAAATGGTACTTGCAATTCTTCAAAGTTCCCTAACTAGTTCTCTGTTCGAAGCTTATTCTTACTGCTCTAATGCTAAAGAACTTTGGGAAACATTAAAAACTGTCTATGGTAATACAACTAACCTCTTAAGGATTTTTGAGGTAAAGAAAGCTTTGAATGAGCTTAAACAGGATGATTGTGAGTTCACTAAGCACTATGGAATATTCAGAGCACTATGGGCAGAGATGGAAATGCTTAGACCTGCCTCAGTTGATCCAATAACTCTCCTTGAAAGAAGGGAGCAAGATAAGGTTTTTGGTCTTCTTATGACTTTGAATAACTCATATAGTGATCTGATCAAACATATTCTTAGGGAAGATAAGCTACCAAGTCTTGAAGATGTTTGTGCAAAAATTCAAAAGGAACAGGGGTCTCATGAAATTTTTGGACACAAAGTTGAGATGGTAGTGGCGCATAAAGGCGTTTTTAAATCAACTGATCTCAGGAGAAAGAAGCAGCTATGTGACCATTGTAAGAAAACAGGTCACAGCAAGAAGGAGTGTTGGGTGCTGCATCCAGAATTAAAGCCTAGCTGGTTTGTAGATAGGAACAAGAAGCCGCCTACTGGTCCTAGTACTTCACACATTGTTCATGTTGCAGGAAGCTCAAGTGTGGGTAACATGGTACAAGGGAATCATATGAATATGTCACCAATGGCGTCTAATTCCACATTCTCACCCACGGCTACACCAAATGAATATGTCACAAAGGCTGACCTTGAACAACTCCTTAAAGCATTCAAGTCTGGTAATGTTTTGGGTAAAACTTATCATGTTTCCTTAAATACTTCTATGACTTCAAATTCTTTAATTGTGGATTCTGGTGCTTCTCACCACATGATAAAAGACATAGGTTTGCTAGACAATATAGAACCTGCTTTAGGTAGTGTTGTGATAGCAAATGGAGTTAATGTTCCAATCAAAGGAGTAGGAAAGCTTAAGTTGTTTGATAAGGAATCTAAAGCTTTTTACATGCCTTCTTTTACTTCCAATTTACTTTCTGTTAAAAGAGCTACACCTGATTTAAATTGTAAGGCAATATTTGGGCCTAATGATTTTTACTTTCAGGATATTGAAACAAGTAAGAAGTTTGGCCAAGGAACTACAAAGAATGACTTGTATGTACTAGAAGATCTACCTGTTTTTTCTTTAGTTCAACTGTGTGCAAACAATGTTGATATGAGTTTGAATGCTGAACTATGGCATGCTAGACTAGGGCACCCTCATTCTAGAGCTCTTGAATTGATTGTACCTGGAATAAAATTGCTTAATAACATTTGTGAATCTTGTGTTCTTGGTAAACATAATAGAACTGTTTTTGATCAATCAGCTCATACTTATGAAAGTTGCTTTGATTTAGTTCATTCTGATGTTTGGACATCACCATTTCCCTCTAGAGAAAACCAGAAATACTTTGTTACCTTCATAGATGAAAAATCTAAATATACTTGGGTAACATTGCTTAATTCAAAAGATAGGGTATTTGATGCTTTTCTTAATTTTCAAACATACATTACTAACCAATATAATGCCAAGATTAAGATCTTTAGAACAGACAATGGAGGGGAGTATACTAGCAACAAATTTCAGCAGCACCTAGCTAAGCATGGAATTCATCATCAAACAAGTTGTCCATATACTCCACAGCAGAATGGAGTTGCTGAGAGGAAAAACAGACATCTAATGGAGGTGGTGAGAACTATTATGTTCCACAAGAAGGTTCCAAAACATTTTTGGGGGGATGCATTATTGACGGCATGCTATCTAATAAACAGAACACCAACCAAAGTTCTGGATGATCTATCTCCTTTTGAGGTAATGAATAAAACTAAGCCAAATATTGATCACTTGAAGGTGTTTGGGTGTGTGTGTTTGTTTTGGTGACAGGGGAACTTAGGAATAAGCTGGAACCCAAGAGCATCAAGGCTATGTTTATAGGTTACTCTCCTACTCAAAAAGGGTATAAATGCTACAATCCAGAAACTAGAAAGGTTTTGGTGTCTAGAGATGTCAAGTTTCAAGAGAATAAAGGATTATATGAAGATGGAACTTGGGAAGAGCTGAAAGATATATCTACATCTAATTCTGATCAAGCTGAGAACTTAAGAAGACTCTTAGAAAACCTTGGTATAGTTCAGCCTGCTGCTCCACCATCTGTCCATGTACCGCACCAACAGGGTCCAAATACTAGCTGGCAAGGTTCAACTACATCTAATGAGAAGTCGTCTTCAGATCATGATCTTACTTCCAGAGAAACTGTCCTTGAACCTGATCTTGCACATGATTGTCCATCTCCACATGAACCAACGACTGGAGCTAGTACACCGAGTCATCCTAATGTCCACCATTCACCATCAAGTCTTCCTGAACTTCATCCTCTTGATCATGAGGGGGGAGAAGAGAGTACATATGCTCAAGATGATATTCTAGTCTCAGCATCAAAAAGGCCACGGGTGCAACCTAATCTTGTACAAGCTGCTTTAGAGGAAGAAACAAATCAACCTGTAGCACTCAGAAGGAGTACAAGGGTGTACTACAACCACAATGCAATTGCACATCATGACCAGGGAGTATGTTCTCTAGTTACTATTCCTACTAATCATGTTGCTTTCACTGTGAGTTTAGACAAAGAGCAGATTCCTAAGAGCTATGAGGAGGCTATGGAGACTAAGGAATGGAGAGATGCCATTCAAGATGAAAAATAAGCTATGGAGAAAAATGGAACCTATGCTCCAGCCACATTACCAAAAGGGAAAAAGGCTGTAAGTTCAAAATGGATATTCACCATTAAGTATAAAAGCAATGGTGAGATAGATAGGTATAAAGCTAGGTTGGTGGCTAGAGGATTCACACAATCTTATGGTGATGACTATAGGGATACATTTGCTCCAGTTGTGAATTTTATTAGAATGATGAAGAATTGAGAGAGAATAGAGAATTGAGAGAGAGAATCGTTTTAAGAGAATGAAGAAATTGTATTATTCACTTTCTAAGGTAAGGTACAAGGGGTTTATATAGAAGTTTACAAGACTTGTTATTAAACACTTCTAATACACGCCTAATCACTCTAAACTCACTTGATAAAGCATGTTTAAACCTCCTTTTAATCTAACACTCCCCCTCAAGCTTAACTATGATGAATGGTTAAGCTTGGACAAACTACAGGAAATCACCTCATTAAAAACCTCAAAGTGTAAAACCCAAATGGGACAAAAACAACTTTGAGGGAAAAAGAGTATGATTCCCATAGTCAAGAGAATTACTCAGCAATGCTTGTTAGTCCCAGTCTTGGAAGAATGGACTCACACACCTTGGTAGTAGTGGCTTTAGTGAAGACATCTGCCAATTGATCTGAACTTCTTGTATAACACGGTAAAACCACTCCCTGTTCAACCGCCTGTCTAACCTTGTGGCAATCTACTTCAATGTGTTTTATCCTTTCATGGAACACTGAATTTGAAGCTATGTGAATGGCTGCTTGGTTATCACAATGCATAGTGATAGGTCTTGAATCTTCAATTTGCAAATCCTTCAGTACAGCCTTGATCCAGATTAGTTCATTTGTGAGTTTCTTCATGGCTCTATACTCAGCTTCAGCACTGGAACATGAAACCACCTTCTGTTTCTTGGTCTTCCAAGTCACAAGATTTCCTCCCACAAAAGTGCAATAACCCGTTGTTGATCTCCTATCATTCCTATCTCCAGCCCAATCAGCATCACAATAACCTACTATCTCTGTGTTTTTGTTGCAGCCCATCCATATGCCATGATCATAAGTTCCTTTCAAGTATCTTAGCACTATTTCTAACATCTCCCAGTGCTTAACAGTCGGTGATTGCATGTGTTGGCTCACCTGATTTACTGCAAAACAAATATCAGGCCTAGTAAGTGTTAGATAGATAAGCTTACCTACCAATCTCCTATACTGTTTTGGATCTTCATAAAGAGAATCTCCAGCTTCCCCTTCAGTAGCCGCTTTGTAGCTGTCTTCAATAGGAGTGCTAATAGGTTTTGCATCCTTCTTCCCTGTTTCATTCAATAATTCCAACACATACTTTCTTTGTGACAAAAATAAACCCTCTTTAGACCTGCATATCTCTATTCCTAAGAAATATTTCATTAAACCAAGATCCTTAATATCAAATTTAGACTTAAGATAAGCCTTAGTCTCTAGAATACCTTCCTTGTCACTACCTGTGATAATAATGTCATCAACATAAACTAATACCACAATTATACCTAAACAACTAGGAAAGGTAAACAGAGTATGATCCACTTCAGATCTTCTAAAACCTCTATCTCTTAAAGTCATACTGAGTTTATGATACCAGGCTCTTGGAGATTGCTTTAATCCATAGATAGCTTTTCTTAATCTCAGAACATTGCTACCAACCACTAAGCCTTCCAAGCCAGGAGGCGGTTTCATATACACTTCTTCCTCTAGCTCTCCTTGAAGGAATGCATTCTTCACATCCATCTGCCACAACTCCCATTCAAGATTAGTAGCAAGAGAAAGTACAATCCTTACAGTGTGAAGCTTTGCTACTGGAGCAAATGTATCTCCAAAATCTTCATCATATGTTTGAGTAAAGCCTCTTGCTACAAGCCTGGCCTTATACCTTTCAATCTCACCATTGCTATTATATTTAATAGTAAACACCCATTTAGAACTTACTGCTTTCTTACCCTTAGGCAAGTATGATTCATCCCAAGTATGATTTCTTATCATGGCTTCTATTTCATCTTGGACAGCATCTCTCCACTCCTTCAATTCCATAGCCTCTTCATATGTGTTAGGAATTTTATTTTGATCTAAAGAGCTTATGAATACCTGATGTTCCTTTGGGAAATGAGCAAACGAACAAGTAGCTTGTATAGGATGTCCTACTGCTTGAGCATTGTAGTAAACTCTAGTGTTGATCCAGTTGGCAGGATCTTTCCTTATCCTTGTACTCCTTCTTAACACTTGAGGAGATTCAACAACCGCTACTGCATCATCAGCTTCAGCTCCTGTACCCTGTAACTCTTGGACATAGACTTGATCATGAACTACTGGTATACTTACATTCTCCCCCTCATGATCAGGACTATGATCCACGCGTGTAGAGGAAGAACCCGGATCAAACTCCCCCTGGCCATAACCTTGCCCCATCCTTTGACTTATGCTAGGCCTGCCAAGAGTTGTATCATACTCACTTCAACTCGGCCCTCTGCCGCTTGTGGCTGGTTCATGGCTGTCAGAAGGCCCACTAGTCTCCGAATCATCTTGAACTTGCACCTGTGGATCCAAAACCCGTTCTGGTCCAGAAGCTAAAGGCCTGGAAATATTAAAACTTTCCAACAACTTTTGAAGATACACATTTCTATCAGTATTAGAACTAGACACACCCTTTAGGTTTTCCCAAGTTCCATCAATGTAAAAAGATTGGTTTTCCATAAACTTCACATCTCTAGAGACTAAAACTTTTTGCAATTCAGGATCATAACACTTATAACCTTTTTGGGTTGATGAATAGCCTAAAAACACTGCCTTGGTACTCTTCTCATCCAGTTTATTCCGTTTTCCACCTGGTACTAGAACAAAGCATACACAACCAAATACTCTCAAATGTTCAAGGTGAGGTTTAGTTCCATTAAGTACCTCAAATGGTGAGATATCATGAAGAACCTTAGTAGGTATTCTATTAATCAGATAGCAGGCCGTGAGTACTGCATCCCCCCAAAATTTCTTGGGTACATTCCTATGGAACATTATTGACCTAGCCACTTCCATGAGATGGCGATTTTTCCTTTCAGCCACCCCATTCTGCTCTGGTGTATAGGGACAGCTTGTTTGATGAAGAATACCATATTTGAGAAGATAATCCCTAAATGCTTTGCTTGTGTATTCCCCTCCATTGTCTGTTCTTAAAACTTTAACCTTTGCATCATAATGATTAGTAGCATATGAATGAAAATTAATAAATGCTTCTAAAACTTTATCCTAGAAGGGAGCAAAGTAATCCAAGTATATTTAGATTTCTCATATATAAAAGTGACAAAGTATTTTTGTTGTTCTCTAGATGCATAAGGAGCAGTCCAAACATCAGAATGTATTAGGTCAAAACAGTGATCATATGAATGTGTAGACTTAGAAAAAACAGTTTTGCAATGTTTACCAAGAATGCAAGTTTCACAGTCATTTTGATTAAAGGAAATGCTAGGAAATATCAATTCAAGAGCTTTAAAGTGTGGATGGCCTAGCCTAGCATGCCATAATGTTCCATCAGACAGCTCATTATTACTTGTCAAACAAGAACCTAAACCTAAACTAGAAGTAGAAAGGTCGCCTAGAATGTATAGATCATCCTTTGTTCCTCCTCTTCCAAGTACTCTTTTTGTTTCAATATCCTGAAAACAACACTCATTAGGACCAAAAATTACATGACAATTCAAATCAGTTGTTGCTCTTTTAATAGACACAAGATTAGATGTGAAGGATGGCATAAAGAAAGCTTTACTATCCTTATTAAACAATCTCAGATTACCTATGCCTTTAATTGGTATTTTGGTTCCATTAGCAATAACTACATTTCCTAAGGCAGGTTCCAAGTTGTTTATTAAGTTGATATCACTAATCATGTGGTGAGAAGCCCCTGAGTCTATTATCAAAGGTTTATTCACATTATGAGCAACATAGGAAGCATGGAGAGATTTACCAACAACTTTACCAGATTCGTCTTTGAAAATTCTCAGTATAGCCTCTAAATCTGATTTTCTGACAAATTCTTGATCAAGTGTTGAAGGTCCAAGTTGTATCTCCTTTCCGGCTCGCTGGTTTGACCTTGCCATACCATCTTGAGATGTACTCACAGTAGATACATTTGAGGGTACAGTCGCTTGATTCACGCTTGCTGACGTGTGGTTCTTAAGACCCATAGGTTTAGTTTGGTCACGCCACCAAGCAGGTTTGAGATGCGGATGCAATGACCAACACTGATCCTTGTGATGACCCTTCCTTTTACAATGTGAACAAGTAGATACACCCTTCTTATTGTAGAAGCTCTTATTTGCAGTAACAAGTTCAACCTTATCCCCAAATAAAACTTGAGAACCTTGTTCCTTTTGAACACAAGCACACACCTCCTCTAGACTAGGTAATTTATCCTGTCTCAAAAGATGCTTGGTGAGGTCTGTATAACTAGAGTTCAGTGTCATCAGCAATCCAAACACTTTGTCTTGTTCTCTTCTCTCATTAAGAGTTATTGGATCAGTAGAAGCTGGCCTCAACATTTCCAACTCAGCCCATAAAGCTCTAAAGACTCCAAAATGCTTAGTAAATTCAGCCTCCCCCTGTTGAAGTTGATTCAAAGATTTCTTAACTTCAAAGATTCTTAACAAATTTGAGGTGTTACCATAAACATTTTGAAGAGTATCCCACAGCTCCTTAGCATCTTCACAGTATGAATAGGCTGCTAGTAGTGATGCCTCAAGTGAGTTTTGTAGAATAGCCAACACAAGCTGATCTTCCTGAAACCACTTGCTTCCCACGTCCTGTTCTGAATGTTGTTCTGCTTCAAGAACCTCCCCTTCAGCAGCTGTACTAGGCGGCCCTTTGGTGAGAACATGAGTCCAAATCCCCCTACTGCACAATGTAGTCTTCATTGTTCGAGACCACAGCAAATAGTTCATACCCTTCAATGTAATTGGGGCCATCAACTGCTTATGAAGTTCCATAGCAATCGTTTTGTGAAATCCCACACGCACAGCAACAAAAATATCACCAGAGAATGATTTGAAATCGAAGACCTTATCCGGGAACTTTACCACCAGGAGTACACAAGAATTTCACCACACAGATTAAACCAACTTCTAACCAATAACCTGCAGATTTAACCCTTTAATAGATTGCACAAACTTCTCAACAGCTAGCTATCTAACCTTTCCTTCCAAGAGACTAGATTAAACCCTGAGAAACAACTTTCTCCACTTCGAAACCTCAGATTATACAATCTTAAAACCAGATTAAAGATCATATACCAGAAACAGAGGAACGGTGATCCCTGTTAGGCTTTCTTGAGGCAAAAGAAACAGAACCTTGCGATTTGAAGAACAAGTTGAACCTCCACGATCGAAAACGATCCTGTGAAAAAGATCAAATGAACTAAAGATCGGCACAAACTAATGATAATCCAAGTGAAGAAGGTAGCCCAGAAGAATCAGCTGAGAATTTTAAGAAACTTTCGAACAGAGGTTTGGCGCGAAGGAGGGAATCGAGTTTTCGTGAACAAAACTCGATCGATCTTGAGAACTGAAGCAAATTGGATCAACTGGATCAAAGATCGGTGCCTTCTGATGACAATCCTTGTGAGAAAACAATCCAGAAGATTCAAACAACAAGATTTGAAGATCACGATTTCGAACTGGAGATTTTGGCGCGAAAAAGAAAACTTCTCAAATCTGTCGATCACGATCGATCTTGTGAAAGAACCCACCCACGGATTGAAGATCGGCACCTTCTAATGACAATCTGTGTGAGAAAGAAGATCCAGAGGAGCAAGATTGAAGATTTGTGATGAACGCATTCGAATCCGATTTTGGCGCCAAACGAACCGAGTTTGATTCGATCGCAAGAAACCAAACTATCTTATCAGATTCTGCGATTCTGATGGAGGATGATCTGAAATCACCAGAAAGATTGTCGTCTGAAGATAGAAATTGAAATAGATGATGAAGAACTCGCTGGAAAACTCGCCTGAAGATCAAACAACTTCCGCACCTACGCTCGTTTTGAAGATGGCGATAAAGATCACGATGAAGTTTTGAAGGAAAAGAAAAATTTGCAGAAAACCTGCTCTGATACCATGTGAATTTTATTAGAATGATGAAGAATTGAGAGAGAATAGAGAATTGAGAGAGAGAATCGTTTTAAGAGAATGAAGAAATTGTATTATTCACTTTCTAAGGTAAGGTACAAGGGGTTTATATAGAAGTTTACAAGACTTGTTATTAAAAACTTCTAATACACGCCTAATCACTCTAAACTCACTTGATAAAGCATGTTTAAACCTCCTTTTAATCTAACACCAGTAGCTAAACTTCACTATGTTAATGTTGTTCTCTCTCTTGCTACTAACCTTGAGTGGGATTTGTGGCAAATGGATGTTAAGAATGCTTTCTTACAAGGTGAGCTAGAAGAAGAGGTTTACATGACACCACCACCAGGTTTGGAAGATGTAATTAATGGCGGCAACACACTCAGACTAAGGAAGGCAATCTATGGCCTTAAGCAATCTCCAAGAGCTTGGTACCATAAGTTGAATGTAACTCTAAGGGACAGAGGCTTTAAAAGGTCAGAAGTTGAACACACTCTGTTTACACTTAAGAGTAAGGAAGGTATTGTGGTTATACTTATCTATGTTGATGATATCATCATATCAGGAGATGATAAAGTTGGTATTGAATCAACTAAAGCCTATTTGAAAAGTGTTTTTGATATTAAGGATCTAGGTGAATTAAAATATTTCTTAGGAATTGAAATATGTAGATTTAAGGAAGGTCTCTTTTTATCTCAAAGGAAATATATTGTGGATTTACTAACCTCTACAGGCATGTTTGAAGCTAAACCAGCTAAAACACCTCTTGAAGAAGTGGTGCGGCCCTGGTTATGGTTAAATCTCTGGATCGTCTTGAAGGGGATGAGGGTGTCGATTTAAGGAGGCTACTAGCTCTCCTTAGGCAGCGGATTTGATGATTGAATGGAAGGGAGCTACTAGCTTCCCTTGTAAGCAAGTGATATATGGTGGTTGATGAAGGATTCGTTTGGAGGTTACTAACTCTCCAATTGATGAGAATGATGATGGATGTTGATTCCACTAGCACAGGATCACCCTGCAAAGAGCTATGGAATTTCACAGTAGATTCCTCTACCCTTAAGTGAATGAAAACAATGTTCTTATGCTGAACAGAGAAAGCAAGAAGCAAAAGTGCTTTGAAATAGTTTATAAAATTCGATGTGTGTGTACAAGGGGGGTGAAGCCTTTATATAGGCTGAAAATCCTATCTAGGTCATATCTACAAAATCATATCTTAACTACTTCTCCTAGATTCTAGCTAGCAAGAATATCTTTAATTTTAATTAATTTATAATTTAAATTCAAAAGATATTCTTACTCTATCCTAATCTCCTTTGATTTAATTTAAGTGATTATAAACCATTAAATTAAATTAAACCAGTCCAATTGGTTTACTCTCTTTGGGCTTCCTTTTCCTTCTTAACCAGGCCCAAATCACTTGCAGAATGGGTTTTCTCTTGGCTTTAACTCTAGAATGAGTTAGTTGGCTTTTAAACACGTCTTGGGCCTCTTCTTCTTGAATCTCCACGTCCATGAGCTTCTCCTGGTACAGCTCCACGTCTATGGCCTGCTTCTGGTCTAGCTCCATCTTATCAAAATCCTCTTCTTGTCCATGTCGCTTAGCATTCTCATTGGACCTGTCTAGGATCGCACCATCCCCTCCTCCTTTGAAAGGATTTGACCTCAAATCCAATTCATCTGCAAAACAAGAAAACAAGTTAGAATCTTTGGAGGTATGATTAAGGGTGTACTTACCTTGGAATGTTGGAAGCGGTTGCCAAGTAAGAGCAAACAAGTGTTCCTTTGGTCCATAATCAACTTGTTTGTCCAGACCCTGAATCCTCCTTGTTCTTGGAACAAACTCCATAACCTGTCTATCCTGCTTTTTTTTAAACACTAGGAAAACCACATCAAATGTGCGACAGAGATAGACAACTGAATTTCATTGGTTTAAGATCTTAAAAACAAGATTCAGATTCCTAGAATCACCATCTAAGACAAGATCATAAATCATTCTAGCATTAAAACACTCACTGGAACAAAATTTTTCTTTTGAACACAAACCAAACAAATAGATATCAATGCTAGCAAACAGATTGGATTGTGCTAACTTAGAAACTCTCTCAACATATTCAAATTCAGAACTTTTTTTAGCTCTAAGTAGGCATGCATGTTCCTAGACCACCATTCTAGCAATGCAAACTCATGATCTAACTTGGACAAACTCTCAAAAACGTTTTCTCTCAAGGTTGAGTCCATATCACAAAGTTTTAAAACCCAAAAATCTTCACAGCACAAAGTTTTACAGCATTTTCTAACTGATTTCATGTTATGCAGCACTTTATTAGAGAAACATTCATCAATCACAAGATCTGCATCAATCCTCACCGATGTCCTAATGTTCTCCTAATCAACTTATGACTCAAAGCAAACTCCGAACTCTCAGTATTAGCAATCAAAGAACATTCTGATCTAGAAAACATTTCATGCCTAGGTGCTTCAAAAGATTGAATCATCTTATCAAAAATAAACCTAGAAACACAAAGTTCTTTCACATTCTCTAAACCATATTGTTTCTCTTCTTCAGGTGTAACAATCACAAACAAACTAGGTAAAGAATTTGTCACCCCAATATCCTTACAGAGTTTGAGATGACTTTCATCAATGAAAGAAGGAGTGAATGACTTGAACTCCCAGCTAGTTGTAGGAACCAACTTATTGTCCAAAGACAATTCCCTTGGTGATTCCTTCAATAGTTTCTCTTCATGGTCCTGCAAGGAAAGCTCATTGCTACTCGGTTGCACCGGTTTAAGATTAGTAACACTTATACAAGTATCATCTAATACTCTAGCTGATGGAACAAAAAAAATATATTTGTCAAGCTCACAGAGATTTTCTTTTACCAACAATTCACCTTCAGCTAGTGATGTCTCACTCTTAGGAGAATTTGGCAATGGATCAGACATCTCCCTTCTTCCTCTAACTCCATTGGCATCGTTAGCAACTTCCAGCATCTCCCTGCCTATGTCTTGTGGTGCTTTCTTGGGTACCTCTACTGATATCTCCTCCTCAAAGTTCTGTGAAGAGAAGACAAGGTTACTCGGACTCACCGGTTCACATATGGTTAGTTCTCTACAAATCTCTTTTCCCATAAGAATAGAATCAATTTGAGAAGATGGTAGAAAACAGTTAGATGAGATTAAGTCATTTAAGAGCTCATTCCTTTACTCATTGTTATTGTCAGCACTCTCCACAAACAATCTTCTAGGACTTTGTTTCCTGTAGTTGTACATAAAAGATTCATTAGAGAAATCTTTTAAATTTGAATTTTGTTTCTTACCTCTGCAGATTGGACTAAATTGATTTATTTCTGGCTGTTGGAAGGCCAGTTTTGCATGAGAACACCTATGCTCCTGGCGTGTCAACTTGGCTGATGATGGGCGTGTGGTTAGTCTCTCATGTGATCTTCTTTGGTGTTTGTCCTGCACATAACCAATTTTTTTATAATCTGGAGCAAACCTCTTTTTCATTACAAATTTCATCTCAAACCAAGAAGCAATCTGAGGTTTTCCATGGTGCCTCCTTGTGGATGCAATCTGATCCCACCAATGGATGGCATGACCACTGAATCCACTTGTTGCAAGTTTGATCTTCTTTGCCTCAGTGTAGTGATAACAACTGAACACCCATTCCATCTCTTCTTCCCATTCCAGACAAGCTTCATGATCAATCTTCCCATGGAGTGATGGAATCCCAAGCTTGGATTGACTAAGGTATTCTTCTGTTGTATGGCGACAATGGTGATAAGAGTTAACTCCTGATTTTCTGCCTACAGAAATTGAAAAGTCATGAAACTCATTAGCATGGTTAGTCCTATTGAAATCTTTTTTCAGCTTCCTAGTGATCTCAGCCATCATAGCTTCACATTGGAACTGATCAAGATGAACAATCTGATCCACTGAATTTTTCCTTGCCATGAAGTTCCTGAAACAAACTCAGCAAACAGATTAGAAAATCCTCTCTCTCTTTCTCTCTCTCTCTTTTTTGGTTCTCTCAGTGTTCAATCCTTTTGCTATTCCCACAAGTTCAGAATAGATCAAAGCCCAATCACCTAAGATCTAGAGCTATAACCTAATGTGATTAAGATAGAAAGATTGCAAGATTTTTTTTCGTCAGCTGATTAACCGTTTCCTAGCAGGGTTTCTCTTCTGCTATATACTTTTTTTTTTTTTTTTATAAAAATTTTCGAGATTTTTTTTTTTTTTTTTTTTTTTTAAAATATAGATCCTTTTCTTATATCTTTTGTAATTCAGGGAAAGGCTCAGCTGACTTACAACAGATAGAAAGAAAAGAATTTGTTTATTAAACTAAAAAAATTGAAAAGAAATTGATGGTGGTTTTGAAATCAAAGTGATTTCACAAACCCTAACCTTCAAGAGGCTCTGATACCACTTGGTGCGGCCCTGGTTATGGTTAAACCTCTGGATCGTCTTGAAGGGGATGAGGGTGTCGATTTAAGGAGGCTACTAGCTCTCCTTAGGCAGCAGATTTGATGATTGAATGGAAGGGAGCTACTAGCTTCCCTTGTAAGCAAGTGATATATGGTGGTTGATGAAGGATTCGTTTGGAGGTTACTAACTCTCCAATTGATGAGAATGATGATGGATGTTGATTCCACTAGCACAGGATCACCCTGCAAAGAGCTATGGAATTTCACATGTTCATAATGTTCTTATGCTGAACAGAGAAAGCAAGAAGCAAAAGTGCTTTGAAATAGTTTATAAAATTCGATGTGTGTGTACAAGGGGGGTGAAGCCTTTATATAGGCTGAAAATCCTATCTAGGTCATATCTACAAAATCATATCTTAACTACTTCTCCTAGATTCTAGCTAGCAAGAATATCTTTAATTTTAATTAATTTATAATTTAAATTCAAAAGATATTCTTACTCTATCCTAATCTCCTTTGATTTAATTTAAGTGATTATAAACCATTAAATTAAATTAAACCAGTCCAATTGGTTTACTCTCTTTGGGCTTCCTTTTCCTTCTTAACCAGGCCCAAATCACTTGCAGAATGGGTTTTCTCTTGGCTTTAACTCTAGAATGAGTTAGTTGGCTTTTAAACACGTCTTGGGCCTCTTCTTCTTGAATCTCCACGTCCATGAGCATCTCCTGGTACAGCTCCACGTCTATGGCCTGCTTCTGGTCTAGCTCCATCTTATCAAAATCCTCTTCTTGTCCATGTCGCTTAGCATTCTCATTGGACCTGTCTAGGATCGCACCAAGAAGGCTACAAAATAGAACCTGAGGGGGAGCTGGGAAATGACAAGTTTCATGATGCAAAACTGTATAGACAAGTAGTTGGCAAGCTTATTTACTTAACCATTACTAGACCTGATCTATGTTTTGCAGTAAATCAGGTATCTCAACATATGCAAGACCCAAGGACAAGACATTGGGATATGATCATTCGCATTTTGAGATATTTGCAAGGAACAAAGGAACAAGGTATATGGATGGGATGTAATAAGAACACAGAGGTTGTAGGTTATTGTGATGCAGATTGGGCAGGAGACAGATAAGATAGAAGAAGCACAACAGGCTATTGCACTTTTATAGGAGGTAATCTTGTAACTTGGAAGACTAAGAAACAAAAGGTTGTATCTTGCTCTAGTGCAGAAGCTGAATACAGGGCTATGAGGAAGCTTACAACAGAATGCATCTGGTTGAAGCAAATACTTTTTGATATCTTAGGCGAGTGTCTAAAATCACCAATCACTGTCCATTGTGATAACCAAGCTGCCATACACATTGCTTCTAACTCTGTGTTTCATGAGAGAACCAAGCATATTGAGGTTGACTGCCATAAAGTAAGGGAAGCTATTGGAAATGGTACAATTCTACCTTGCTACACTAGGAGTGAAGATCAGCTAGCTGATGTGTTTACCAAAGCTATAACCTTGAAGACAGGCGGTTCCATTTACCCTAGACTTGGTTTGATGTCTCTTCCACATCAATGATCCTAACATGGAGTGTTATACTCTTTTTCCCTGGAAAAGGTTTTGTCCCAATTGGGTTTTCCTTCTCTAGGTTTTTAATGAGGTAATACTTCATGGTTGCAAGCTTAGACATTCTTCATGTCTTAAGCTTGAGGGGGAGTGTTGGAATGAAGAAGAATGATGAATGTATTTGAGTGATATGTTGGCGTCAGCTCTGTATGTATATCTTAGACTTGTGTAGGTTAATGATAAGTGTATCTCTGTATCCAAACAAGTCTAGAATAGGATTAGTATAAATAGATGTCTCTCACTCACTTTGCAAGTATGAAAATCATTTTTCTAAAATCTAATAATAAAATCATTCTCTTTTCTCTCAATCTCTCTCAATCTCTAAATCTCTAATTCTCTTAAACATCAAAATCTTTTAAGTATTACTCCTTTCTCAATAGCTTCCCTGACTTTATGACAGTCTACCTCAATATGCTTGGTTCTCTCATGAAAGACAGAGTTTGAAGCTATATGAATAGCTACCTGATTATCACAGTGGACTGTCATTGGCGCATCTATTGTTACTCCAAGATCTTGCAAGAGTTGTTTCAACCAGATGCATTCAGTGGTAAGTTTTCTCATAGCTCTGTACTCAGCTTCAGCACTTGAACATGATACAACCTTCTGTGTCTTTGTCTTCCAAGTCACTAGGTTCCCACCTATCAAAGTACAGTATCCGGTTGTAGACCTCCTGTCCTTCCTATCACCTGCCCAATCTGCATCACAATAACCAACTACATTTGTGTTTCCATTATTTCCCAGCCATATACCTTGATCATAAGTTCCTTTTAAGTATCTCAAAATCCTATGAATCATCTCCCAATGTCTTGTTTTTGGCTCTTGCATATGCTGAGATACTTGGTTAACTGCAAAACACAAGTCAGGTCTGGTGATAGTTAAGTATATTAGTTTACCAACAACTTTCCTATACAATTTTGCCTCTTGGAAATTGTCATCTTCAAGCTCCCCCTGAAGTTCAACTTTGTATCCTTCTTCTAATGGAGTTTTAGCTGGTTTAGCCTCTAGCATTCCTGTGGATGTTAGTAAATCCAAAACATACTTCCTTTGTGAAAGAAATAAACCTTCCTTAAACCTACATACTTCAATACCTAAGAAGTACTTAAGTTATCCTAAATCTTTAATATCAAACACACTCTTTAGATAATCTTTAGTAGAGGCTATTCCTTCTTTATCACTTCCAGAGATGATTATGTCATCAACATAAATGAGAATAACAATAATCCCATTCTTACTTTGAAGTGTAAATAGAGTGTGTTCAACTTCTGACCTTCTGAAGCCTCTGTCTCTTAAAGTCACATTCAGCTTATGGTACCAAGCTCTGGGAGATTGTTTCAAACCATAGATGGCTTTTCTTAATCTCAGTGTGTTGCCATTTCCAACTTGGTCTTCCAAACCTGGTGGTGGTGTCATATACACCTCTTCCTCTAGTTCTCCTTGCAAGAAAGCATTCTTAACATCCATTTGCCATAACTCCCAGTCCAAGTTAGTAGCAAGAGAGAGAACAACATTTACAGAATGTAATTTAGCTACAGGAGCAAATGTATCCCTATAGTCCTCACCATAAGTTTGTGTAAAACCTCTAGCAACCAACCTAGCTTTATACCTATCTATCTCACCATTGTTTTTATATTTAATAGTAAAGATCCATTTAGAACTTATAGCCTTTTTACCCTTAGGTAGAGTAGCTGGTGCATATGTTTGATTCTTCTCCATAGCATGCTTTTCATTTTGAATGGCTTCTCTCCATTCTTTTATTTCCATAGCTTCTTCATAACTCTTAGGGATAAGTTCCTGATCCAAACTTACAGTGAAAGCAACATGGTTAGAAGGTATACTAACTAAGTTACATACCCCTTGATCCTGATGAACAATCGCATTATGATTGTAGTACACCCTAGTGTTCTTCCAGTTGGAGGCCGGGAACTTCTGTCTTGTACTCCTTCGAAGGGCCACCGTTTCTTCCTGAGTCGTGATCTCTTCTTCTTCTTCCAAAGCTTGTACAAGAGTAGGCTGCTCTCTCGGTCTTTTTGATGCAGAAACTAGGATGTCTGTTCTCGGGTCCTCTTGATCATAAGTAGCAGACTCTCCCCCCTTATGAACAAGAGGACTAGAAGGATGTACTGGAGAAGGCGGTTCACTGATTGACAGGTTCATATCACGATCATTGCCGTGAACTGGTTGAGAACACGAATCTGTTCCCGGGTCAGGCGATTCTATATGATCAGAAGTATCCGGAGGACTATTAAAAGAAGCAACCGATGGTTTTGTAGATTTTGGATTCTGAACAAGTGTCTGAGGTTGAGAAGTGATCCCAAAGCTTTCAAGAATTCGTCTAAGATTGGCAGCCTGATCAGTAGTATTAGAAGAGATATCTTTGAACTGATCCCATGTTCCTTCCTCATAGAACCCCTTTTCTTCAAAAAATTTCACATCCCTAGACACCAACACTCTGTTTGTCTCTGGATTGAAACATTTGTATCCTTTTTGTGTGGATGAGTAACCAATAAACATGGCCTTAGTACTTTTTGCTTCAAGCTTATTCCTTTGTTCCCCTGGTATTAAGACAAAACAAACACATCCAAACACCCTTAAGTGTTCCAAGCTAGGTTTTGTTAGATTTAATACCTCAAAAGGTGACTGATCATGAAGAACTTTGGTTGGTGTCCGATTTATCAGATAACAAGCCGCCATCAGTGCATCTCCCCAAAACCTCTTTGGAACCTTCATGTGAAACATAATAGTCCTTACCACTTCCATGAGATGTCTGTTCTTTCTCTCAGCAACTCCATTTTACTGAGGAGTATATGGACAGCTTGTTTGGTGAATGATACCATATTTTCTTAGATAATCCTGAAATTTCTGACCAGTGTATTCACCACCATTATCAGACCTAAAACACTTCAACTTAGCATTGTATTGGTTAGTCATGATAGTTTTGTATGAATAAGAGTTTAGGAATGGAAGAGAGTATGAAGAAGAGAGTATAGAAGAATTATCTAATGAGAGAAATCGATTCCATTATTTTTTTGTGTTGCATACAACGAGAGGCTGCTTAGCCTTAAATAGAAATCTTCCTAGGTTACATGATAGGTTGTCTAGACTAGGGATAAGATAGTGTGCTTATAGAGCCGTTACATGAAGGCTTATCACTATCACACGCTTTCTTATACACAAGCTTCCCTTCCATATACCTTATCACACGAACCTTCTCTTATCATTAGGCATGAACTATTGAAAATCAAGAACAAGTTTCAAGAGATTGACGATTAGTATTTAGGCGATTAGGAGAATGAGGAAAATATTTTGTTTCTTATTACTTGCTTGAATTACATTATGACAATTACATAGATTAAATAGATAGATTAGAAGGAATATCCAAAGTATCTACTAAAGCATCTAGGAGGTGTGGCATGGTGAGCTGGAGCTGACCGTTGGTGCTACCAAGTGTGGCCTTATCCAGTCCGCTTGTAGAACCTTTCTCCCCTTGAGTCTTCATAAATACTCCTTAATTCCAACACTCCCCCTCAAGTTTGACCATGGATGAATAATGAATTTCTTGCTTACAAAGGAAGAGAGAGATAACTATTTATACTAATCTAGTCTAGGCTTGTTTGGATACTAGGATAGCCTAATACATGTTTGGCTACAAGAATAACATATTATTAAACACAAACAAGCATAAGACACTCCATTAGTCTAAACACCTATAACATTATAATCTAAGGCTATATTTTTTCATTTCTTCACTTTTTGTTCATCATTTTTCTTCATTCCAACACTCTCCCTCAAGCTTAAGTCATGGAAAATGCCAAAGCTTGCAACCATGAAGCATTACCTCATTAAAAACCTGAAGAAGGAAAACCCAATTGGGATAAAACCTTTTCTAGGGAAAAAGAGTATAACACTCCATGATCAGGATCAGTGTTGTGGAATGGACATGAGGCCAAGCCTTGGGTGGATAGAGTCACCAGTCTGAAGTGTTGTAGCTTTGGTGAACACATCAGCTAGTTGATCTTCACTCCTTGTGTAGCAAGATAAGATGGTTCCATTTCCAATAGCTTCTCTCACCTTATGGCAATCTATCTCAATATGCTTGATTATTTCATGAAACACAGAGTTAAAAGCAATGTGTATAGCTGCTTGATTATCACAATGAACAGTGATAGGAGAATCCAAGCTCACGCCAAGAATGTCAAGGAGGAGTTGCTTCAGCCAGATACATTCTGTGGTAAGCTTCCTCATAGCCCTGTATTCAGCTTCTGGACTAGAGCAAGATACAACCTTCTGCTTCTTGGTCTTCCAAGTCACAAGATTACCTCCTAAGAAGGTGCAGTAGCCGGTTGTCCTTCTCCTATCTTCTCTGTCTCCTGCCCAATCTGCATCACAATAACCAACAAATTCTGTGTTTCCATTAGAACCCATCCATATACCTTTTTCTTTAGTGCCTTTCAAGTATCTCAAGATGCGCATAATCATGTCCCAGTGCCTTATCTTTGGGTCTTGCATATGTTGAGACACCTGATTCACAGAAAAACATAAGTCAGGTCTAGTGATGGTTAAGTATATGAGCTTACCAACCACTTTTGTATACAACTTTGCATCATGGAACTTGTCATTTCTTAGCTCCCCCTCATGTTCTATCTTGTAGCCTTCTTCTAAAGGTGTCTTAGCTGGTTTAGCTTCCATCATGCCTGTAGAGGTTATTAAATCCAATATATTTTCTCTGAGATAAGAAGAGACATTCCTTGAACCTACACACTTCAATTCCTAAGAAGTATTTAAGTTCACCTAGATCCTTAATATCAAAGATAATCTTTAAATAAGCTTTAGTAGATTCAATGCCTACTTTATCACTCCCTGATATGATTATATCATCCACATAAATGAGTATAACCATAATACCTTCCTTATTTCAAAGTGTAAAGAGACTGTGTTCAACTTCTGACCTTTTAAAACCTATGTCCCTTAAGGTCACATTCAAGTTATGGTACCAAGCTCTTGGGGATTGGTTTAAGCTATAGATAGCCTTTCTTAACCTCAGTGTATTGCTGCCACCTACTTGATCTTCTAGACCTGGTGGTGGTGTCATGTACACTTTCTCTTCTAGCTCACCTTGTAAGAATGCATAACATCCATTTGCCACCAACCTAGCTTTTTACCTATCTATCTCACCATTACTTTTATACTTAATGATGAAAATCCATTTAGAATTTACAACTTTTTTTCCTTTTGGTAGAGTGGGTGACGCATATATTTGATTCTTCTACATAGCTTGTCTTTCAGCTTGAATAGCTTCTCTCCACTCCTTTTTCTCCATTGCTTCCTCATAGCTTCTTGGAATCTGCTCTTTATCAAGACTAAGGGTAAATGCAACATGAGACTCATGTATATGAACTAAATTACGTACTCTCTGATCATGGTGAACTACAGCATTGTTGTTGTAGTAGAAGTTAGGTGGAAATATCTGCCTTGTACTTCTTCTAAGTGCCACTGGTTATTCTTCAAGGACAGTAGGTTCTTCTTCTTCTAAAGCTTGTACAAGATTGGGTTGTTCCCTTGGTTTTATGGAGTCTGAAACTAGAATGGTGTCCTTTCTTTCTGAATCATCCTGAGCATGTGTAGATGATTCTCCCCCCCACATGATCAAGAGGATGAAGTTCAGGTGGACTGGAGGGAGCTGAAGCTGGACCTTGCCGAGGAGAGGTTGGAGTCGGGTCGTGCCAGGATGAAGCGGATTCGTGCCTGGTTGACCGCGGTTCATGCTGAGCTGGTCCTGGTTCGTGCCAAGAGAAAGCAAGAGCTGGAGGAGCTGGCGCTTGGTGAGGAGGAGCTAAGACAGGTGCTGGCGCCTTAGGAGGAACTATGCCAATGTTTTCTAAGATCCTCCTTAGATTCTCAGCTTGGTCAGATCTTGTTGTTGAGATGTCCTTGAATTCTTCCCAAGTTCCTTCTTCATAGAATCCTTTGGACTCCTGGAATTTTACAGCTCTGGATACCAAGACTCTTCTGGTCTCTGGATTGTAACATTTGTATCCTTTTGTGTATGAGAATACCCAATGAACATAGCTTTGGTGCTCTTTGGTTCCAGCTTGTTCCTATGTTCACCTGGTACTAAAACAAAACAAACACACACAAATACTCTTAAGTGTTCAATATTAGGCTTAGTTTTGTTTAATACCTCAAGGAGACAAATCATCTAGAACTTTAGTTGGAGTTCTATTGATTAAGTAGCATGCAACTACTAGTGCATTTCCCCAAAGTCGTTTGGGAACCTTCTTGTGGAACAACATTGTTCTCGCAACTTCCATCAAATGTCTGTTCTTCCTCTCAGCTACTCCATTTTGTTGTGGAGTGTAGGGACAGCTTGTTTGATGTTTAATGCCATGCTTGGCCAAGTGTTGCTGAAACATATTTTTGGAAGTTAAGAAATGCATCAAACATCCTATCTTTGGAACTAAGCAATTTAACCGAAGTGTACTTAGATTTTTCATCAATGAAGGTTACAAAATACTTCTGGTTTTCTCTAGATGGAAAGGGAGATGTCCAAATATCAGAATGTTCTAAATCAAAGTAGTTATCATAAGAATGAGTTGATCGTTCAAAAATTGTTCTACTATATTTTCCAAGAATACATGATTCACAAATGTTATTATGCAATTAATTCATGATACAATCAACTCTAATGCTCTAGGATGAGGATGTCATAATTTAGCATGCCAAAACTCAGCATTCATACTTATATCAACACTATGTGCACACGGTTGGGTAAGAGAAGGAGGAGGCAAGTCTTCCAGAAGTCATTAGGACCAAAAATAGCTTGACAATTCAAGTCAGTAGTAGCTCTTTAACAGAAAGCAAATTGGATATGACAGAGGGAATATAAGAAGATTTAGATTCTCTATCAAACAACTTAAGCTTTCCTACTCCTTTGATTGGAACATTTACTCCATTTGGAATCACAACACTACCTAAAGCAGGTTCTATGTTCTCTAGAAAACGTAGATCCTTTATCATCTGGTGAGATGAACCAGAATCAACAATCAAATAATTGGAAGCCATAGAGGTGTGTAAAGAAGCATGATAAGTTTTACCCAACACATTACCAGACTTGAATGCTTTAAGAAGAGCTTCTAGGTCAGCTTTTGTGACATATTCATTTGAAGGAGCCATTGGAGAAGGTGATATACATGCCGGCACAAAATTGCACATGCTTGGACATCAGGCTGCATGAACCAAGTGAGAGGAGCTGGTACCAGATGCTGAGGATGGTTTTTTCTTCTCAATGAACGAGCTAGGTTTCAACTCTGGATGAAGGCCCAACACTCCTTCTTGCTATGGCCGGTTCTCTTGCAGTGTTCATACATTTGCTTCTTCTTTCTTGCGTCAGTTGTTGTAGACTTGAAGACTCCTTTATGACCAACCACCATTTCAACCTTATTGACAAAGAGTTCATGAGAACCTTGCTCCTTATGAATCTTTGCACAAACGTCTTCAAGACTGGGTAGCTTATCTTCTCTTAGAATGTGCTTTATTAAGTCAGTGTATGAAGTGTTTAAAGTCAGGAGCAGCCCAAACACCTTATCTTGCTCTCTCCTTTCTTGGAGAGTAATAGGATCAATTGTGGCTGGTCTGAGCATCTCAGCTCTGCCCACAATGTTCTGAATGATCCATAGTGATTAGTGAACTCAACATCTTCTTGTTTAAGCTCATTCAAAGCTTACTTTACCTCAAAAATTCTTAAGAGGTTAGTGGTATTGCCATATACTGTTTTCAAAGTCTCCGAAAGTTCCTTAGCATTAGAGAAATAAGAATATGCTTCCAAAAGAGAACTAGCAAGAGAGTTTTGAAGTATAGAGAGTAAAATTTGATCTTGCTGAAACCATAGGGCTTGATCAGCATTTTCAGCCTGAGACTCTTCATCAATCACTTGAAGACCCGGTTGAAGAATATGGCTCCATAAGCCTTTGCTGCACAGGGTGGTCCTCATGGTTCTTATCCAGAGGAGTTATTTCTTCCTTTGAAACATAACCGGAGCCTTTATATTCATTTGGTACTCCATCAGATTCAATACAAAGCCTGCAAAGAAGATACAACAAGTAGAGCAACACACGCTCCACTTGGGTTACGGACTGGCGCGTCTAACACGTAGTAAGCTGGTACAACCGTTTTCCAACCACCAACAAATTGCTCCAAAAGTCCTTAAATTCTCAATAAAAGATTATGTAGCAGTTAAAAATTTGGTTACAAGTACCAAACCAACTTTCAATCCAAGATTCCCTTCTTTTTTTTAAAAAAACAGAATTTTACTAATTTTCAAGAAAATTTTTCTTGAAGTCTAAAACCCTTTGTATTGTAACAAAAATTCTTTTAAGCCTTCCACAAGATCCCTATCTAGTTTCTTAATGTCCAAGATTTGAAAAGATTGAGAAAGAATGAGGTTTTAACACCAATACCCTAAAGAGGTCGAATTTGGACACGTCGAGGGAGATCGATCAAAAAACTTGAAAACGGGAAGATCGGCATCCTGAATCATCAACTAGACTTGTTCAATGGAGATTAGGCTTTGGAATCACGTGATGTGATGAAGAATTGAATGAGATATGGCCTTTGCAAATCGTGAGACCCGCGGCAGAGGCGATAACGACACCAACGGAGGAGAATGTTTGTAACTTTTGACTAAGACCACAAAATTGGATAAAACCACCTGGGAAATGCTCAGAATTTTCCGGAGAACAACCCTTGATGAAGAATATGGCAAGTAATCACGAGTTCTTTCCGGAAAACTCAAAGAACACACGATGATCCCGCGGCTGCTCTTGTTTTGGAGACGCGAAGAAATCGTGAACAAAGGGAAGAGATTTGCTGAAATTTTATGCCAGATTGATGTAACCTAGCTCTGATACCATGAAAGATTATGAGATTATGAGATTAAGAGATTCAGAGATTTGGAGATTGAGGGAGAGAGATTAGAGAGAAAAGTGAGAATGAATATTATTGTGAAAATGAGAAAAATAAATTTCTTGCTTACAAAGGTAGAGAGAGATAGCTATTCTATTAATCTAATCTAGGATTTTTTTGATACTAGGATAGCCTAATACATGTTTGGCTACAAGGATAACGTATCCTTAATCACAAACAAGCCTAAGTCACACCATTTGGTAGCTTAGACACATGGCGCCTTCTTAGAGTCTAAGGCACTATTTCTTCATTTCTTTTTCATTACAACATGGAATTCACAAGAATTGTAAAAAGAAAGACAAAACAAGAACAAAATGTAAGGTATAGTATTCAATAGACTTGTTCATATATATACGGGAGTAATCCTTTTCTGAGTCCAAATGTCAAATCTTTATAAGCATATTCGTCAAAATTAAAATATCCACCAAAAATCAAATATTTTTCCTCGTAAGTTATTTTGGATTATGTATAGGTTATCAAAATTTTGAAATCACGAAAAATATATTGTGATATCTAGTGTGTATGTTGTAGAGTAGATGAGAAACCAATTAATCAAATTTATTTGAATGTCGGCTGGTTATACAAAACATAAGTTCTCTCTCAGATCCCATCCAATCCAATAATTTTCTCATGTTATCAACGTTATTCAAATTTGGATTATTTGTTTCTGGAAGTTTCCTTTATATAATTTTGGTTGAAATTTTCCAATGATAATATAGTATCTATGGAAAAATAGAAATAAATTTTAAGTAATATTAATACAAACCCACATGAGATACCTGAGATTGGAGAGACATAATCAAAGGCTCTTTTGCATGAGATTAATATTAGTTTGTCCGCAATTTATCCAAATTTGGATGACTAATTGATTTTTCTGGCTCAAGAAAGATGATATAGATGGCTAAGAGAAAGAGGCTAGCAAGTTTTCTGGACAAGCATGGTTCACAGAAAGCTGGCTGTGGAAGGTGTATCACTACAAGAAAACACACAAAATTCTGATGGACTTTCCGAAGAAATTTTAGTACGTTGGAAATTTTGTCGGATTTCTGTTGGATATCTATCAATATTTTATTTGTCGGAAATCCGAATTCTTTTTAATTTTCTTCGGAAATCCATCAGAAATTACTGAAGGAAAACGTTTTTGAATGTTTTTTAATTTTCGTCAGAAATCCACTCTAAATAAAAACAATTATGTGTTTTTTTCTAATTTTTTAATTTTTGACGGATTTTCATCGAAATTTTAATAATTATATTTTTTTTAATTTCCGTCTGATATCCGTCAAAAATTAAAAATTAAAAAATTTGATTTTTTTTTTAATTTTCGTCAAAAATCCGTTGAAAAATTATAAAATAAAAATTAATTTTTTAATTTCTATCAGAAATCCAATCGAAGATTTTTTTAAAAAAATTAAAATAAATCTTACCATGTAAATTACCTCCTCTTCTTCTTCTTCCTCTCTATCTCCCTTTCTCTTCTCCTCTTTCTCTTCTCCCCCTTCATCATCTCCTTCTTTTCCTCCTTATTCTCTTCCTCCTTCTCCTCCTTCTCCCTTCTTTTATTTTAATTATAATTATAAATAATTTTTATTTTAATTATAATAATTTTTTTACAGTTTTACAATTGTAGTTAATTTTAAATATAAATAATTTTCGTTTTTATAAATGAAATAATTTATAATATTATAAATTAATTAAGTTTAATTAAATACATTTTTTCTATATGAAAACAATTTATAATGTTACAGTTTTAATTAATTTTAATTATAAATAATTTTAGTTATTTTTAATTATAAACTATTTTTGTTTTTTTTTAAAAAATAATTTTTAATTTTGATTTAATTTTGATTTTATTTTAATTATAAATATTCAGTTTTATATAAACTAAATTTTTTTCTATTTTATTTTTATTTTTTTATTTAAAAAACTTGTTTTTCGACAGACAAAAATAAGCCGTCGAAAATCCGTTGAAAAATCACTTTGTCGAAATTATTTAAAAAATTTCCTACGGAATTCTAACAAAGTGGCATTGCCATATACCCGACATATTTCCAATGGATCTAACAGTCGAAAAATGAGATATTTTCTTATAGTATATTAATGGGGGCTAGAATTGTTCATCATAGTTTTACTATTATTTGCTAATTTTGAAGCATTTATTTGGGCAATGTACTGTATGACTTCGTATAAACAAACAGAGATGACTTTTGTGAGAAATTGTTGATAACTGGTGAAGATGGTGTCGATACTAATTGAATGGTCTGTCTTCTCAATTCATCTGGAGAAGCTTCAAAGATTCAAACAACACAAAAGCATATAAAGTTGTTTTATCTCAGGTGCAAATAACACAAAAGCAGATAAGTTGCTTTTATTTAGACTGTGTACCTCCGGTTTGGATTTTTGAACAGTTTAGAACTCTAATCTGTTGCCTAAAAAATTATATATATGCACAGTTCTAACTGATTTTACCAAATCTAATCCGCATAAAACATGTGGTAAGAGGTTTTCACCAGAACGAGCTACACGCGGATGTATGCTGGGAGAGAGCTTTTCGGATAAGACCAGCACATTTGATACACTGGTTTTTGTGCTTTTATTTTCTGCTGCAAGTGCATAACAATTCACAATAGTATGGATGATTAAAGTTCTAGATGACCAATGCTACACTGAGTTTCTACAGTAATAAACGTGAACGTAAATAATCGCTGTAAGGATATTAAAACAAGCGCTAGGTGAAGGAAAAGTTTGTAGGGAATTAGAGATCATGAACCAAACAATTATTCATAGCATAATTAAGCACATATCTTGAACTCAAACATAAATGTAAGATTGATCCACTTTCATGGCATCAATAATTTTATCTAGCAACCTAAGATTCTAATATGTCGTTTGAACCTAGAATTCTAAATAAGCATTATTGAACAAGTTCGATTTGTTTACGATTTTCAATAACATCTAAGTAAAAATCGCTCATCTATGTTCTTTCTAACAGCCTATTATATGTTTTTATGAATAAATTAGTATATCAAAATCTCTGAAAATCTATCATTTTTATGCTATTGGTTACAACATTATGTTTGGGTTAACTATTAGAGTTTAAGATTTAGATTTTTATGCAATATATCTTTTATGGATAACATATTTTACACTAATCAATTTAGATTCATTGATTATTAATTATAATTTAATGTTTTGAGTTAAAGATTTAAAATATATGGTTTAGATTTTGATATTTAGGACTTAAAAGTAGAATTTAGGGTTTCAAATTTTTAATTTTAGGGTTTATGTTCACTAGTCTTTTGACTAAGGTTTAGCGTTCAGTTTATTTCCCCATTATATGTTTATATTAGTATTTTTACAATATATCATTATTATTTTTAGAAACTTTTAGTCAGATATAAAAATTTAAATATGTCTATCATTTGTAATTATCATTCATTTTTCTTGTTTAAATTAGGATATTTTCTCATATCCTTTTTTAATTAACAAGATAAACCTAGATAGATTATGCAAACCAAATGGTAGTTTTGTGTCTACATGAACTACAAATGATGGTTATAACATGTTCTCTGTGCTAATTTGTCCGCCTTTGTTTTTTCTCCGCATTATATATATGGGATGAAAAAGTGCTTAACGACTCCTTACATCTATGAATCTTTTCTAGATGTATTGAAAAAGACTGCTAGTCCAATGGTCCAAACACCATATTTACCAATTTCGAGCATTCACTGGATAAAACTGCATCGAGTTTACATGCGATCATACATTTCATAGCTCAAATCAATGCTTCGAGTTCAGCATGTAATGGTGATAAACTATTCTTAATGTTTATAGCCCCATCACTTCATCCTCTCCATCTAGGCATCTGAATTATCATTGTCGTGTTAATAAATCACCTTCTTTTCCATGAGCCATATGTATAACAGCATCATCAATTTTGAATCAAAAAAAGAATCACTAGATCTGCCATGGGCACAAGCCCATAATGATTCTAAATTCGCAATCTTGAGTATCTCTTCAAGAAATCAATCAATATCACCATATAATTTATCATTACTAATCTTTCAAATATATCATATTATCCAAGGAAATTGCTAATATGGAAGTGTCTATAATAATACTTTATGTTGGAAAATACTGATAACATAGAAAACATTTCCAAATTTGATGAAATTTGTATAAGGACCCATGTTTATATAGCCAACGTGATGCGACCCAGGGTGAAGAAAAAGAACCTGTGACTTTAGACACGTCTGTTCCGGACAAAGGAACGAATGGGGACATGTCCGTACTGGACGAAGGCACGAACGGAAGCACGACCGAGGCAGACGGAGGAACGAATGAAGGCCCGGACGAAGACTTGACCATGGCGGGTGTTGGGCACGACCGTGGTCCGACCAATGACGTCGACCCGAAGGAGGTTCAGGACAATCCAAGGATGTCCGATCAGAGGACCGACCCGACCAGGCCACAGCACATCCACGACCATGACCTGTTCCGGACATAACCTATGTCCGACCATGGGACGGTGAAGCTTCTACTCAAGGAACATGGGCCATTCCTGTGGGTCCTTTAATGCGCTCAAGGGCCAAATACCTCATTCAAGCGGTTGAAGCTCTTCTACTTCAGACGCCAACATCAAGGAACAAATCAGGTCCACTCATCCTTATCCAAGCTATTTGAATTAGATAAAAGGGAAATAATTTCATCTTGGTACTCTTTTCCTTAGTGAAGTTTTTCCCATTGGGTTTTTCTCACTAAGGTTTTGATGAGGTCTGGATGTGTTCTTAATGATCTTTGTCTAAGGCCCATAGCAATATTTTGGATTAAGAATTAGTTAAATTATTGGCCCGGCATATTTATGTATTCTTGTCTTTGGCGTGTGAATTTAAGAAGGATTGACCACTTTGTAAATCAAATTGGTCTTGGTCTTGCATGCATTTGAATCCGCATTTTGCATGCAAGCCAGCCTTTGACCAATTTCTTAAATCTTCTTCTCTTTATAAATGCGGCCTTGGCCATTGTTGTAGTTTTCCTTTTATTGAATTTTCTTTATAAAAGTTTCTTTTTCAAACAAAGTTAAAATTCAATCACTTGCTAGTGTCTCATATCTAGCTCCCTTTGGTTTCTCTCTCTGTGTGTCATATCATTGAGCCGAGCCAAAGAACCTTGTTCCAATTGGTGTGTAATATCCGTTTGAGCAAGCCGGCGCTTCAAAGATTTACCATCCCTTTGTTCAAAGCTGACCACCACCACCCCACCTTGACAATTTTCATAGCCTTAAACTCAAAATCCCATCTTTTTATGGCAAGAACAATCCGACTGCTTACCTTGAATGAGAGCAAAAGACCGAGCTTGTCTCTAATTGTCAATACTATTCAAAAATTAATAAGGTTAATGTGGCTGTAACCGAATATTATGAATATGCTCTCAGTTGGTGGGACCAGATGGTGACATCCAGAAGACGCAATGGTGAACATCCAATAAAGACATGGGATGAGCTGAAGTATGTTATGAGGAGGCGTTTTGTGCCAAGCCATTTCCACAGAGATTTACACCAGCTTCTAAGGAAGCTTTTACAAGGAAACCGTAATGTGGAGGAGGATTTCCAGGAGATGGAGACTCTCCTAATCTGAGAAACCATCACTGAAGAAAGGAAGGCCACCATGTCACTGTTCTTGGGAGGCCTGAATCGTGATATCTAAGATCGCCTTGAAATGAAACACTACATTAACCTAGAAGAAATGATACATAAATTGTTTACCACATCTTGAATTTGTTGGTAAGAATCTTAGGACTTGGGAGGATAGTTTACCACATCTTGAATTTGCTTACAATCATGCTAAGCATATTGCATCTAAGTATTCTCCATTTCAAATTGTATATGGTTTTAATCCTGTTTAAACACTGGATTTGATGCCTTTACCTTTGAGTGTAATATCTAGTATGGATGGAAAACAAAAGGCCAAAGTGTTCAAGAGGATACATGAAGATGCTCGTAAAAACATTGAAGCAAAGACCCGGCTTTATGCTAAGGCTTCTAACAAAAAACTGAAAAGAAGTGATCTTTGAGCCTGGCAACAAAGTTTCGGTCTACTTGAGAAAAGACCGGTTCCCAGCTAAACGACGTTCAAAATTGATGCCTGGAGTGGATGGCCCATTTACTGTGGTTAAACGCATCAATAACAATGCCTACCAATGGGACCTCCAAGGTAAGTACCCAATAAGTTCGAGTTTTAATATTACTGATCTACTTCCTTATGTTTCAGATGATGCGGATTTGAGGACAAATCCTTCTTAAGATGGGATGATGCGACCCAGGGTGAAGAAGAGGAACCCGGTACTTTAGACACGTCCGTACCAGACGAAGGCACGAATGGGGACATGTCCTTACCGGACGAAGGCACGAACGGAAGCATGACTGCGGCGGACGGAGGAACGAACAAAGGCCCGGACGAAGACTTGACCATGGCGGGTTTTGGGCACGACCGTGGCCCGACGAATGACAACGACCCAAAGGAGGTTCAGGACGATCCAGGGATGGCCGATCAGAGGACCGACCCGACCCAGGCCACGACATGACCACGAGCACGACATGTTCTGGACCTAACCTATGTCCGACCATGGGACGGTGAAGCTTCTACTCAAGGACCATGGGCCAATCCTGTGGGCCCTTTAACACACTCAAGGACCAAAGACCACATTTAAACGATTGAAACTCTTCTACTTCAGATGCCAACATCAAGGGAAAAATCAGGTCTACTCATCCTTATCCAAGCTATTTGAGGTTTTTCCCATGGGTTTTTCTCACTAAGGTTTTGATATGGCCTGGATGAGTTTTTAATGATCTTTGTTTAAGACCCATAGCAATATTTTGGATTAAGGATTAGTTAAATTATTGGCCCGGCCCATTTATGTATTCTTGTCTTTGGCGTGTGCATTTAGGAAGCATTGACCACTTTGTAAATCAAATTGGTCTTGGTCATGCATGCATTTGAATCCGCACTTTTCATGCAAGCAAGCCTTTTACCAATTTCTTAAATCTTCTTCTCTCCTTTTCTTCTCTTTATAAACGCGGCCTTGGCCATTATTGTAGTTTTCCTTTCATCAAATTTTCTTTATAAAAGTTTCTTTCCAAACAAAGTTAAAATTCAGTTACTTGCTAGTGTGTCATATCTAACTCCCTTTTGTTTCTCTCTTTGTGTGTCATATCATTGAGCCGAGCCACAAAACCTTGTTCCAATTGGTGTGTAATACCCATTTGGGAAAGCCGGCGCTTCAAAGGTTTACCATCCCTTTGTTTAGAGCCATTCAATCCCTTTTCCATTCTAGACATACCCCCTTTAACCCATCCGCACTCAATAGTCCATTCCATTCCTTCCATAATAGTTTACACCGTCTCATTATTTCCTCAACAACTGTTTGTCTCAACCTTGTGTGAGGTCTTGGGCCGCATTCCTCACTTGGAACACATCACGACGGACATTTAAGTGATGCATGATTAATTATTTCTTTTTCCGCCTCCATATATTATCTCTTGTGATTATAATTTTTTTTACTATCAATATTAATCTGATATAACTTGCCATATAAAACTTTTGTTTGGAAAGTATTTCAATTTTAATGAAAGGCTTGCAAATATTTGACATTTAATCCAATGACAAAATCACTTCATTTTTTATAAATAAATTTTAAACAGTCACTTTAAATACATTAACATTGTTAAACGTAAATTTTAAATTTGTTCAATATATTTTTTTAGGAATTGCCAAAAAAGATCTGGGCGACTCCGATGGTGATTCCGATGAAGTGTCGAACTTGATGAATATAGGCGATTTCGACTCTTTGATCAGATGGGATCTGAAGATTTATTGGGTTTTAATTTATGGGTATGGAATAAAAATGGGGATTCAAATTTAGAGTTTAATTATAAGAGCCCAAAGATTATGGAAAGAATAGATTAGGAGATTATATGAAGATTAGAAACCTCTAAAACTATTAAACTGTAAGGAAAGCGATGAACAGAGAAGATATAAAATAATATTGTATTTATTGACGATGATAGCAAGAGCCAAAGAGATGTATTAATAGGGAAGTCAAATAGGTTACAGGCAAACCTCTTAGACTTATCGACTTATTAATAAATAGAAAAATCAAAAGATAATTAGAATATCTTGATGAGGACATCAAGCCAGCCATTGTACCAGTCATTCTACCTGGACAACTCACACGGTCCAAGAGGAAGGCGTTAGGAGACAAGCTCGGCATGCTTCTAGAGAGTGGAACCGGACCAGACTTCGAGCCGCCCATGACCAGCCCCGGACTGACCCAAGCCAGCCGCCTCACGACCAGTCCCAGAGCTCACGCCTCGCCACGGTCGTCTCGACCACCTGACCAGCCAACGTCCGGATCAGCAAGCCAGGGCCCGTTCCAGCTAGACAAGGAGCCATGAAGGTTCCTTCTAGAAGACTCTTCCTCCTCCGGTGTCTTTACCATTACCATCCGGTAGAAACACCAAAAGTCGTGCTAGGAAATTGTACTCTTTTTCCTATCTTCGGTTTTATCCCACTGGGTTTTCCGAAGAAGATTTTAATGAGGCAATACTCTTAGTGCGCAAGACGGTGAAAACTTGTTCACAATTCCATCTCATTCACAAGTCTTCCTGCGAATTCTAGCCCAAGTATTATTGGGCTTTTCTATCTTATTTCTATTCTTTTTAGAATAAGTGTTTAAATGGGTTTAAGTCATGTTGACTAATTAGGGCCCATTTTCTATTTAGTTGCCAATAAGTGAACTACATGTTGTTTTAATTCTTGTAAGGCTAAACGCCTTGTAGTTTAGCCTAAGTTGTAACAAGGCATTATATAAGCCTTTTATCTACACTTTAATGAAATAACAAGCATTTTGACAAAAACCCTAAGACTAGTGTCTCAAATCCGCGCCGCTTCCTACCCAGGTTACAGCCGTGTTCTTCAGCCTCTTGGTTGAAGTTCTTGGAGTATCACAAGCCCCTTTTACAGCTTGTGTGGTCCCTTCGATCCACCTCTTCACTTCCATCGAATTCTGTCCAGCAACCTGAGCTTCTCGGTGAAAGAAAGCCCACCCCACGGTTTTTACATCATATGGTATCAGAGCGTAAAGCTCCTGCTCATCAGGTTGATTCTATCCTTTTTGTTTTTTTGTTTTTTGTTTTTTTGGCGATTTTTCATTGTTTTGTGCAACAGCTTTTGGCTTTTGATTGTGTTTATTTCTCTTTCCCCTGAGGTTCTCGGTAAGAAGGAGAGGAATCACGTCACATACCACAAACATCCTACCAAAAAAAAAATCAGGTTCTATCATTCCTTGTTCTTGTTTTTCATAATTCAAAAAAAAAATAGAAGAAATTTGTTTGTTATATTGTTTGTTTGTTGATAGAAATTTTTTTTAAGACAAAATATATATATATATTGTTTAGGTTGTTTAAAATAAACTAAGGTTCTTAGAAACTCACCTAGGACTAGGTCCTTCTTGTGTTGTGTAGCAACCGCCTGTGTCCGTGTGTCCGTGTCTAGCCGCGGCTTGTCCCCACGTCAGCCCAGTTCTAGATTCCCCTTAGTTGTCCGCGTCGAGTGCTAATTTAGGTCTAGGTCGCGTCTTGTTTCCGTTCCCTAGCTATCGTCCCGCGTCGCTAGGTTCCACCAGTACCGTGTTCCCTAGCGTCCCTTGGATAAGGTAGGTTCCCCCGTGTTAGATTTGTCCCATCCCCGCGTGTACCTTGCTCGCGTTCCGCCTTAGGTCGCGTACCGCCTTGGGTCGTGTTGTGTCCAGTTGCTAGGTAGTTTTGTGTCACGTCCGTGTAGGGTTAGCGTACTGCGTCAGCTGTCCTAGAGCCCTTGTGTCCGAGTAACACATAAGTTTCCCCTCATACCGTATCCATAGGCAGCGTCCAGCGCAGCTGCACCGCTACCACCCCCTTAGCAACCCGCGCAACTGTAGTCCGAGTACCCTAGTGCATTAGGCGGCTAGGTTAACTTGGTCTCTAGATTTTTTTAGTCTTAGTTTAGGAAATATTCCCCTAGCATTTAGGCAGCAAATTAGATAGTTTCCATAATTTTTCTAGGTTAGGAATTAGTTTAGGAATTTTCTTATATAATCTTAGGTAGTTTTCCAAATTTTAATAGACATTAAATTAGTTTTCCGTTTTAGTTTTAGGAAGTTTACTTTTAGGAAATAGGAAATAAGTAGATTTTCTCTTATTTAGTATAGTTTCCATTTTATTAGATTAGGAAATTAATTTAGGATCTTTTTATTTATGAAGTTTCCCTTTTTAGTTTTAGGCCATATTTTTAGGATATTTTCCATTATTAGATTTCCTTTTCTAGATTTAGGAAATTTTCCTTTTCTTTAATTGTTTCCTTTTTGTGTTTATTTAGTTTTCAATTTATTTTATAAGTAAACTAATAAAAATAAATCTGTGGCAATTTTTAATTTAAGGAAAGTTTTCATATTCTGCAAGTTTTCTTTCCGGGAAACTTTTCATTTTCAAAATTTTTTTTTTCTCGGAAAAGGAAATATGTCAGGGAATGACGAGTCCACGTCTGGGCAGCCAATCAGACAATGATGCAGCTGTTGCAAACATTGACTGCCCAGATGTCAACCTTCACGACTCGACTCGAGCGTTTAGAGCAGCCCGCGCCAGCACCTGCCGCACCACCCTATCACCACGATCGATCACCCATGGGTCGACATCAATACTATGACGAGCCTCCACCACCACCTCGTCCACCAGTACACTATCCCGAGGTTAAGATGAACCCACCTCCTTTTTCAAGAAAACTTGATCCAGAAGAGTACTTAGACTGGGAGAGACGAATGGAGCTCCCTTTTTAGTACTACAACTACGACAATCCCCGCAAAGTCGCCATAGCAACGGCGCAATTCACTGAGCACGCACTGGCGTGGTGGGATCGAGAAGTCACCGCTCGCAGGAGAGCTCAGATGGGTCCTTTGACCTCATGGGTCGAACTCACCCAGATCATGAGACGACGCTATGTCCCGCCCCACTTCCACCGCGAGCTTTAGCGACGTTTCCGACGTCTCACACAAGAAAGCAAGACGGTGTCCGAATACTTCGGTGAATTCGAGCATCTACGCAACCGACTCGATGTAGAAGAGTCTCAGGAGAGCCTTATGGCCCAGTTCATCGAGGACTTGCACGAGTCCATTGCAAGAAAGATAGAATTGCAGACATATCACGACCTAGGCGAGTTGTTCCACCTAGCAATCCAGATCGAGAATTGCCATAAGCGTAAACTTGTCGCACCTTATCGACCCAAGAACACGTGGAACACTGGTTCCAAGCCATTCGAGAGGACGACTCAGCCCATTGACCCATGACCGGCTCCACCCGCCCCAAAACCGTCCAGTACCACGACCCCGACCCAGCCTCAGCGGAGCAGCGAGATCGTATGCTTCAAATGTAAAGGCAGAGGAAACATGTCCCGGGAATGTCTTACTCAACGAACAATGGTACTCACTGCTTTCGGAGACTACGAATCCGAGGACGAACAAGAAGAGCCAGCATTTCCGACACATCATCAGTCCGACGAGGACATTGAGTACGCCGACTCCGGAGAAATGCTAATGATCCGACGCGTTCTCAGCTCGAGATTCGAGCCAGAAGAAGAAGAGAAACGAGAGAACATTTTCCACTCTAAATGCACAATACTTGGGAAAGTGTGCTCGTTGATCATCGACGGAGGGTCCTACACCAACGCCGCCAGTAAATACATGTTGGAGAAACTGGGATTGTCTGTGACCAAGCATCCTTAACCATACAAGCTCCGATGGCTAAACAACAAGACGGAGTTGTACATCTCAAACCAAGTTAAGGTCTCTTTCAGCATCGGCAGATACCAGGACCAGGTCACCTGCGATGTCGTCTCGATGTCAGCTGGACATCTTCTGCTCGGACGACCTTGGAAATTTGACTGAGAGACTACGCATAACGGACGAAGAAATTTCTACTCTTTCGTTCACGACAAGCGTAGATACAACCTCGCACCAATGTCTGCATACGCCGTTCAAGAGATGCAATCTAAGATGGCGAAAGATCAACATGCCCGAAAGAAGAACTTCTTAATAAATGTGGCAGACATGCGGAAAGCCACTTGCACCCAGGGCACTCAAGTCGTATTAATGCTCTACAGAGAGAGCCTGCACACGACTAGTACCGAGTCATCATTGCCTGCCGAGATCCACGCCCTGCTAGAAAAGTATGCCGACGTGTTTCCGGAGGAAATCCCAGCCGGCCTCCCACCTATTTGAGTGATCGAGTACCACATATTCTTTGTTCCCGGAGCTCAATTACCCAACCATCCGACATACAGAGGAAACCCCGAGGAAGCTAAAGAGTTATAACGGCAAGTCCAGGACCTCATGGCTCAAGGCTACGTTCGAGAAAGCCTTAGTCCCTGTGTCGTCCCGGTTCTTCTAGTACTAAAGAAGGACGGGAGCTGGAGGATGTGCGTCGATTGTCGCGCCATCAACAACATTACAATCAAGTACCGGCACCCCATTCTGTGACTGGACGACATGCTAAACGAGCTCAGCGGAGCCGCAGTCTTCTCCAAGATTTACCTGAAAAGTGGATATCATCAAGTAAGGATGCGCGAAGGAGACGAATGGAAGACTGCATTTAAGACCAAGCAAGGTCTTTATGTGTGACATACCGAGGTTGTCAACCGGACCTTTTCCCAGACCTTGAGGGAAACAATTGGCCGCAACTTGCCTTCCGTATGTCGAGTTCGCTTACAATAAGGCTACACTCCTATCGAGTTCACACCCATACCATTGGGAGATGCCATCAGCTTGGAGGCAGAAGCAAAAGCGGACTACATCAAGCGACTTCATGAAGAGACCAAGGCAAATCTGGAACAACGGAACATCCAGAACGTCAATAACGCCAACAAAGGCCGCAGGCACATGGTTTTCAAGGAGGAAGATTGGGTTTGGCTACATCTGCAACTCGAGCGATTTTCCCAACGACGGAAGAGCAAGATTGCACCCCGGGGAGATGGCCCATTCTGCGTCCTTCGGAAGATCAACGACAACGCCTACCAGCTCGAACTTCTAGGTGAGTATAACGTGTCTAGTACGTTCCATGTGTCTGACTTAGAGTTGTTTGATGCAGGTGATGACTTCGCTTTGGAGACCAAAGCACTTCAAGAGGGAGGGAATGATGAGGAGATCGAGCCAGTCATTGCACCAATCATTCCACTTTGACCACTCACATGGTCCAAGAGGAATGCGTTAGGAGACAAGCTCGGCATGCTACTGGAGAGTGGAACCGGACCAGACTTCGAGCCGCCCATGACCAGCCCCGGACCGACCCATGCCAGCCGCCTCATGACCAGTCCCGGAGCTCACGCCTCGCCACGGTCGTCCCGACCACCCGACCAGCAAACGTCCGGATCAGCAAGGCAGGGCCCGTTCCAGCTAGACAAGGAGCCATGGAAGTTCCTTCTAGAAGACTCTTTCTCCTCCGGTGTCTTTACTATTACCATCCGTTAGATACACCAAAAGTCGTGCTAGGAAATTGTAGTCTTTTTCCTATCTTCGGTTTTATCCCACTGGGTTTTCCGAAGAAGGTTTTAATGAGGCAATACTCTTAGTACGCAAGACGGTGAAGACTTATTCACAATTCCATCTCATTCACAAGTTTTCCTGCGAATTCTAACCTAAGTATTATTGGACTTTTCAATCTTATTTCTATTCTTTTTAGACTGAGTGTTTAAATGGGTTTAAGTCATGTTGACTAATTAGGGCCCATTTTCTATTTAGTTTCTAATAAGTGCACTACATGTTGTTTTAATTCTTATAAGACTAAACGCCTTGTAGTTTAGCCTAAGTTGTAACAAGGCGTTATATAAGCCTTTTGTCCACACTTTAATGAAATAACCAGCATTTTGACAAAAACCCTAGGACTAATGTCTCAAATCCGTGCCGCCTCAAACCCAGGTTGCAGCCGTGTTCTTCAGCCTCTTGGTTGAAGTTCTTGGAGTATCACAAGCCCCTTTCACAGCTTGTGTGGTCCCTTCGATCCACCCCTTCACTTCCATCGAATTCTGTCCAACAACCTGAGCTTCTCTGTGAAAGACAGCCCACCCCACGGTTCTTACATCATATCTTAATGATAACGATGAAATAGATTAGATAATGTTGTTCATGTTGTTGAGTATCAGATAACGATACTGTAACAATACTCCCTCGTCGTAAGTATCCTTGTCCTCAAGGATAAAATGTCGGATATTTGTTGATGAAGTCGTGGTAATACTCCCATGTAGCCTTGTCTGGCAGTTCTCTCTTCCACTAGACCAACACTTTTGTGGCAACCTTGTTTTGTCGTTTTGTCATTTTGGTCCAGTATTGACTCAGGTTCTTTGTTATGCCTGGTGTCACGTAAGTATTGTGGTAGAGTCGTCGTAGCAGAGTTTGGATTTGGGCAGAGTTTCAGTTGACTGACATGGAAGACATTGTGTATTGGCGAGCTGGATTGAAGATCGAGTTTATAAGCTGTGTTGTCGACTTTGTTTGTTACTTTGAAAGATTCGTAGAACTTGGGAGAAAGCTTGTGTGGTAATGCGCGATTCATCACGGAATGCTGGCGATAGGGCTGTAACTTAAGAAACATGTAATCCCCGATGTGAAATTCCCTGTGAGATCGCTTGAAGTCAGCATATTGTTTCATTGTGTTTTGTGCACGTAGGAGATGAAATTTAAGGAGAGTAATCAATTCTTCACGTTTACGAAGACTGCCGTCCACCACTACGAAGTGCTTTTGTTGGGTAAGTATGGAAGGTGAGTTGAGGGTGGTTGACCAAAAACGATCTCATAAGGAGTACTTCGTATAGCGGAGTGATATGTTGTGTTATACCACCATTTGGCAAAGGGCAGCCATCGAAACCAAGAGTGTGGAGTATCAGCCGTCATATAACGAGGTATGTCTACAATGTTCTGTTTGTGACTTTCGTTTGGCCGTCCGATTGTGTATGATATGAAGAAGAGTATCGTAGGTCGACACCATGAACACGAAACAATTTTGTCCACACATCGCTTAAGAACGTTGGGTCACGGTCACTAATGATATTGCATGGCATCCCGTGGATTTTGAATACCTGGTCCATGTAGAGTTGTGCAGCATCAAGGGCGGTGTAGGGCTGGGAAAGAGCCAAGAAATGTGGATTCTTGCTAAGTCTATCGATGACAACCAAGATGCAGTGTTTCCCGAGAGAAGGTGGTAAACCCTCAATGAATTCCATTCCAATAGACTCCCAATGCCTATTGGGATGGGTAGAGGTTGTAGTAAACCTGGTTTTGCGGATATGTCGTACTTGTTATGTTGGCAAATATCACAGTTACAGACAGAGTTCTAAATCTCCAGGCTCATTTTTGACCAATAAATTAAAGATTAGATACGGTGTAAGTTGCGTCTCGTCCAGAGAGACCACCAATTGCTGAGTCATGTAGCCATTTGAAGATATGTAGTTTAACTGCTGGGTTATCTCCAACAACTAGCTTGCCTTTGTGTCTTAATTCATTGTTTGTGAATGTATGTAAAAGTCGTAATGCGCTTGAGATAGAGTGATCTGCAAAAGTTGTGATCCCGTAACCCAAGAAAGAGCACCATGAACGTAGTTATCTGTATCTTTTTTATATTGAATCTCAAAGGTGCTGGAATGAAGAAGAATGATGAAGACAAAGAGAAGAAATGAAGAAAGTGTGCCTTAGACTCTAAATAGGCACAATGTGTCCAAAGGGAGTGACTTAGGCTTGTTTGTGATTAATGATATGTTATCCTTGTAGCCAAGCATGTACTAGGCTATTTTAGTATCCAAACAAGCCTAGACTAGTTTGGTATAAATAGTTGTCTCTGTCTTCCTTGGTAAGCAACAAATTCATTTTTATAAAATCTCAATAATAATCATTCTCACTTTTCTCTCTATTCTCTCTAACCTCTCTCTCTCTCTCAATCTACAAATCACTGAATCTCTTAATCTCATAATATTTCGTGGTATCAGACCCAGGTTACATCAATCTGGCATAAGAATTCACAATTTTTCTTCATTCTTCACGTAAACTCCTTCACACCTTTGAAACCGAACCCGTCACGGTGGTTCGTGGTTTGATCGAGTCCTTCCGGCAAGAACTCGAAATTTCTTGCCATTTTCTTCAACAAGGATTGTTCTACGGTGAGTGCTGAGGATTTCCCCGGTGGTTTCATTCAATTTGGTGGCCAAGTCCAAGTCCGGTGGTGTCGCGTTCGCCTTTGCCGCGAGATTACAGGTTTGAAACGAGCATATCTCCTTCAATTCTTCATCAAATCAGGTGATTCTAAAGTCTATTCTCAATTAAAACAAGTCTAGTTGATGAATCATGATGTATGCTTTGCCCCTTGTTACGTTTAGAAGCTTTCTTGATCAATCTTCTTCAACGTGCCCCTTGTGGTATTTGTGTTAAAAAATTCAATTTTTCTTAATATTTTGCAAATCTTGGACGATCAAAACTTATTTTAGGTTCTTGTAGAGGGTCTCAAGAAGTTTCATTTCATTCCAAAGAGTTTTATTCTTCAAGAAATGTTTTCTTGATTGTTACTAAGAATCTGTTTTTTTTTTTAATTTTTGGAGGCAAAAGTGGATTAGATATTTTTTATAAATTCTATTAACTGAATTTTTGCTTGTTAGACTGTTAGTATTGTTAGAAGTTTTTAATCAAGGACTGTTAGGCTGTTGGAGGTTGTTACAGGCGGTTGCAGGTTGTTGGAGGCTGTTGAAGCGCCCTGATTACTAACTGTTTGGACAGGCGCCTGTGGTCTGGTCTAGTTCCTCCTTGTTTTTATTTTCTTGCAGGTTTTAGATAAAGCCTAATAGAGTACCAGAAAAACATAAATGCTCCAGTCCTGCTGGATGGGACGAATAATCTCCTATGGACCAGAACCATGAGGATAACTTTGTGCAACAAAGGGTTGTGGACTCATGTTACAAAGGCGCCTGTTATGGCTATTGAAGGGGATGACTCAGATGATCAAGATGATAAAAACAAATGGTTTCAGGAAGACCTGATGGTACTTTCTATACTTCAAAACTCCCTAGATGGATCTCTATTAGAAGCATATTCATATTGAAATATGCTAAAGATCTTTGGGAAACTTTAAAAAATGTATAAGGCAATACTACTAACCTCATGAGATTTTTTGAGGTCAAGAAAGCTTTGAATGATCTTAGACAGGAGGATGCTGCGTTCACAAAGCATTATGGATCCTTCAGAGCATTATGGGCAGTGCTAGAAATGCTAAAGCCTGCCACAATTGATCTCATTACTCTCCATGAAAGGAAAGAACAAGATAAGGTGTTTGGGTTACTTTTGTCTTTGAACACTAACTATGTTGATTTGATTAAGCACATTCTTAGGGAGGACAAGCTTCCTAGTTCAGAGGATGTCTGTGCCAAGATTCATAAGGAGCAAGGGTCTCTCCAGTTGTTTGGAAACAAGGAAGAACCGGTGGTTGCCCACAAGAGTTTTGTCAAGGCGCCAGCTGAATCTAAGAAAAGGAGAACCGTGTGTGATCACTGCAAAAGAATCAGTCACACCAAGAAGGAGTGCTGGGTACTTCATCCTGAGTTGAAGCCAAGTTGGTTCATAGACAGGTCCAAATATTCATCTACAAGCGGCCCTAGCTCCTCCAACCTGGTACAAACAACCGCATCTACTTTGGCCAACAATCCGGCCCATGACTCTTCATCTGAGTTTGTGAATAAATTAGACTTGGAAGCACTCTTCAAAGCCTTTATCTCTGGTAATGTGTTGGGTAAATCACTTCATGCTTCTTTTCAAACATCTATAGCCTATAAATCTTTGATTGGTTATTCTGGAGCTTCTAATCTCCTGATAAGTGAGGTTTGCTAGAAAACTTAGAACCTGTCTTAGGTAGTGTGGTAATATCTAATGGAATCATTGTGCCAATTAAAGGAATTGGGAAGCTAAAATTGTTTGATAAAGAATCTAAAGACTTTTATTTGTCATCTTTCACATCTAACTTGTTATCTATAAAGTGAGCTACTACAGATCTTAATTGTCAAGCTATATTTGGTCCTAATGATTTCTACTTTCATGATATTAAAACAAGTAGGAAATTTGGACAAAGAACAACAAAGAATGACTTGTATGTGCTTGAAGATTTGTCTATACATCTTTTACAAGAACCGTGTGCTAATAGTGTTAATGTTAATGGTACAGCTGAGCTTTGGTATGATATATTAGGCCAGCATCATCCGGGAGCTTTAGAATTGATCAACCCTGGAATTAAATTGAAAAATGACATGTGTGACTCATGTATTCTTGGGAAACATTGTAGAACTATTTTTGAGAAATCAATCCATTCATATGATAATTGTTTTGATTTAGTGCATTCTGATGTTTGGACATCTCCCTTTCCTTCTAGAGAAAATCAAATATACTTTGTGACCTTTATTGATGAAAAATCTAAATATATTTGGGTTACATTGCTTAGTTCTAAGGATAGGGTGTTTGATGCATTTCTTAATTTTCAAACATTTGTTACTAATCAATACAATGCCAAGATTAAATGTTTAAGAACATTTAATGGAGGGGAATATACTAGCACCAAGTTTCAGCAACACTTGGCCAAGCATGGTATTGAACATCAAACAAGCTGTCCTTACACTCCACAACAAAATGAAGTAGCTGAGAGGAAAAAAAGGCATTTGATGGAAATTGTGAGAACAATGATGTTTCACACAAAGGTCCCAAAAGGTTTTTGGGGAGATGCTCTAGTAAATGCATGCTACTTAATCAATAGAACTCCAACAAAAGTTCTAGATGATTTGTCTCCCTTTGAGGTATTAAACAAAACTATGCCTAATATTGAACACTTAAGAGTATTTGAGTGTGTTTTGTTTTGTTTTAGTACCAGGAGAACTTAGGAAGAAGCTGGAACCAAAGAGCACCAAGGCCATGTTCATTGGGTATTCTCCTACACAAAAGGGATACAAATGCTACAATCCAAAGACTAGAAGAGTCCTGGTATCCAGAGATGTTAAATTCCAAGAATCCAAAAGATTCTATGAAGAAGGAACTTGGGAAGAATTCAAGGACATCTACAAAACAAGACATGACCAAGCTAAGAATCTAAGAAAGATCTTGGAAAGCATTGGTATAATCCCTCGAAAGGCACCAGCACCTGGCTCAGGACCAGCTCACCAGGTGCCAGGACCAGCTCCAACACATTTGGAGTGTATTGGCACAACCCCAACCACGACCAGCCCATCCAGAGCCGTGTTCACCCACGGGAGGCCCACGTCCAATCCAGGCGCAACCTAGCCACGACCCAGACACGATCCAGGTCCATTCCAGGCACGACCCAAGCATGTCCCGGCCTGGTCCAGCTCTTGGACCATCTGATCATGGCCCGTCCATGGCTCCGTCTGATCCAGGCACGTCCATGGTTCCATCCCCAGCCTCCTGGCCTCGAACCAGGTCACAGTCACAGCTTCATTCCCGGGACGTTGCACGGCCTCCTCTTCAACCAGGTCACATACCTCCCCTTGGTCATGAGGGGGGCCAGGAGCCTAAACATGATCAAGAAGAGGATTCAGATGGAATTATATTAGTCTCAGCTTCTAAAAGGCCAAGGGATATTCAACATAATCTTGTGGATGCTATAAAAGAAGAAGTAAAAAAGGAATCACATGTTGTTCTTAGAAGAAGTACAAGGCAGAGATTCCCACCCAACTTCTACTACAACAAAAATGCAGTAGTTCATCATGACCAGGGAGTGTGTAATCTAGTTCATATACCTGATTCTCATGTTGCATTCAATGTTAGTCTTGATAAAGAGTAGATTCCAAAGACATATGAGGAAGCTATGGAGATAAAAGAGTGGAGAGAAGCAATTCAAGCTGAAAGACAATCTATGGAGAAGAATTAAACCTATGCACCAGCCACTCTTCCAAAAAGGAAAAAGGCTGTAAGTTCTAAATAAATTTTTACCATTAAATATAAAAGCAATGGTGAGATAGATATGTATAAAGCTAGGTTGGTGGCTAGAGGATTCACACAAACCTATGGTGAAGATTATAGAGATACCTTTGCTCCTGTGGCTAAATTACATTCAGTTAATGTTGTTTTGTCTCTTTCTGCTAACCTTGATTGGGAGTTGTGGCAAGTGGATGTTAAGAATGCATTCTTACAAGGTGAGCTAGAAGAAGAATGTACATGACACTACCACCAGGTCTAGAAGATCAAGTAGGTCAGAAGTTAAAAAAGGCTATCAATGGCTTAAAATATTCTCCAAGAGCTTGGTATCATAAGTTGAATGTGAACTTAAGGGACAAAGTTTTCAAAAGGTCAGAAGTTGAACACACTCTCTTTACACTTCAGAGTAAGGAAGATATTTTGGTTATACTCATTTATGTAGATGACATAATCATCTCAGAGAGTGATAAAGTAGGCATTGATTCTACTAAAACTTATTTAAAAAGTGTCTTTGATATTAAGGATCAAGGTGAACTTAAATACTTCTTAGGAATTGAAGTGTGTAGGTTCAAAGAAGGTCTATTCTTATCTTAGAGAAAATATATTGTGGACTTACTAATCTCTACAGGTATGATGGAAGCTAAACCAGCTAAGACACACTTAGAAGAAGGGTACAAGATAGAACCTGAGGGGGAGCTAGGAAATGATGAGTTTCATGATATAAAGCTGTATAGAAAAGTGATTGGTAAGCTCATATACTTAACCATCACTAGACCTGACTTATGTTTTGCTGTGAATCAGGTTTTTTAACATATGCAAGACCCAAAGATAAGGCACTGGGACATGATCATGCACATATTGAGATACTTGAAAGGCACTAAAGAACAAGGTATAAGGATGGGTTGTAATGGAAACACAGAAGTTGTAGGTTATTGTGATGCAGATTGGACAGGGGACAAAAGAAGATAGGAGAAGCACAACCGGCTACTGCACCTTCATAGGAGGTAATCTTGTGACCTGGAAGACTAAGAAGCAGAAGGTTGTATCTTGCTCTAGTGCAGAAGCTTAATATAGGGCTATTAGGAAGCTTACCACATAATGCATCTGGCTGAAGCAACTTCTCCTTGACATTCTTGGCATGAGCTTGAAGTCTCCTATCACTGTCCATTGTGAAAATCAAGCAGCCATACATATTGCTTCCAACTCAGTGTTCCATGCTAGAACCAAGGACATTGAGGTGGATTGCGATAAGGGGAGAGAAGCTATTGGAAATGGAATCATCTTACCTTGCTACACAAGGAGTGAGGATTAACTAGCAGAAGTGTTCACCAAGGCTACCACACTGAAGACTGGCGGCTCTATCTACCCAAGGCTTAGCCTCATGTCCAATCCACAACACTGATCCTGATCATGGAGTGTTATACTCTTTTTCCCTAAGAAAGGTTTTGTCCCAAATGGGTTTTCCTTCTTTAGGTTTTTAATGAGGTAATGCTTCATGGTTGCAAGCTTAACCATTCTTCATGACTTAAGCTTGAGGAGGAGTGTTGGAATGAAGAAGAATGATGAAGACAAAGTAAAGAAATGAAGAAAGTGTACCTTAGACTCTACATAGGCGTCATGTGTCCAAAGGGAGTAACTTATGCTTGTTTGTGATTAATGATATGTTATCATTATAGCCAAACATGTATAAGGCTATCTTAGTATCCCAACAAGCATAGACTAGTTTAATATAAATAGTTGTCTCTCTTTTCATTTTAAGCAAGAAATTTATTTTTCTAAAATCTCAATAATAATTATTTTCACGTTTCTCTCTAATCTCTCTAATCTCTCTCTCTATAAATCTACAAATCTATGAATCTCTTAATCTCATAATCTTTCAAAAAGTGTATCCCATTAGTTTAGAGAGCCATATATGTTGGAAGGGTGTATAAACCTTTTGATTAATTAGAAATTGTAAACTTTTTTGGTCCATTTTGATCACAAAAGGCCGATGAGCGAGGTAACCATGCCATGATTGCACTGCATGAACCACTGCCATTAGTTCTTTCTTGTAGACGGATAAGCATTGATGTTGAGGACCAAGGGAACGACTGATATAACAAATTTGGTGGTTGTCTTGCATGAGGACTGCGCCAATACCCGTGTTTGATGCATTTGTTTCATCGACAAAGGTTTTGTCAAGATCTGGTAAAGCAAGCCCTGGAGATGTAGATAACACACTCTTCAAGTTCTTGAATGCAAGCTGGGTGTTAGAATCTCAAGTGAAGTTATCTATTTCTAGCAATTGAAATAATGGCTCGGCGATAATGCTGTAGGAGCGGATAAATCATCGATAATAATTGGCGAGACCCAAAAAACTACGTAATTGCTTTTGTGTCTTTGGTATTGGCCAATTTTTTATCACTGTTATCTTTGAAGGATTGGTGTTGACTCCAGTGTGGGAAATGAAGTGCCCGAGATATGCAATAATTGTTGTACCAAAAGTACACTTAGACGGTTTGAGGTAAAGTTTTTGTTGGCGGAGGATGGAGAAAACAATGTTAAGGTGATGAAAATGCTCCTCCTAAGAAACACCATAAATCAATATATCATCGAACAAAACCAATACAAACTTGCGAGCAATGTCTTCAAAGACATGATCATCAAACCTTGGAAAGTGCATGGAACATTCGTCAAGCCAAAAAACATAACAAGATACTCAAAATGGCCTGCATGAGTTTTAAAAATCATTTTTTATACATCTGGAGGATGCATACGCAATTGATGAAAACCGGCTCGGTGGTCTAGTTTTGAAAAATATCTGGAACCGCCAAGTTCATCAAGAAGGTCTTTAAGGTGTGGATTGCTATACTTATATTTGATCGTTTGTTTGTTGATTCCTCAGTAATCTACACAAAGACGCCGAAGTGACGTCTTTCTTCTTCACAAGGAAGATCTGTGAGGCGTATGGGCTGGAGCTATGTTGAATGATCTCCTGTGATAACATCTCCTTTATCATCTTGTCGATAACGTCTTTTTGTAAGGAAGAGTATCTATATGGCCTTTGATTGATGGGACTTGATCATGAAACGAGTGGTATGGTGTGGTCGAAGCCTTCTCGAAAGGGAGGTAAGGTATGTGGCTCGGCGAACACATCCTCGTATGACGCCAAAAGTGCTGATAAATCATTGGTTGTAGAGTTATCTATTGCTGTGATGTGAGAGAGTAGTGGTTCGGATTGAGAGTGTTTGAAGTTTGAGTCGTGTAGTTGTCGGACCTGGAGCATGGTAATTTGTGGGGCTTGCATCATTATTTTGTTGAGACGACTACCTTTGATCAATTTGTTTGTAGATTTATCTGAACCGTGCAAGACATGTTTGGTGTTGTTTAGGTGGAATTCCATGCGTAGGTGATTAAAATCCGAAGGGATTGATCCAAGAGTTGACAGTCATTGGACTCTAAGGACAAAATCACAACATGTTAATGGTAACATGCGTATTGGAGTCGTGAAAGAATAGCCTTGCATCTGCCATAAAAAGTCATCACATTTGTAAGTACTGATCATGTTGTTTCCCTGGGCAGCAGCGACCGCCATTGGTTTTGTTTGTTGTAGAAGGATGCCAAGTTCTTTAGCCTTTGCTAGGTCCAAAATATTATGTGTACTTCCTGGATCGATGATGATATGCAACTTCTGTTTTGCATTTTGACCTGTTAAGCGCTTACAGTTGAACGTAGAAAACCCATTTAGTGCATTAATTGAGAGGATGGGTGCTTCACGAGAGTCATCGTCAACGACTGAGTTTGGTAATCTGTTTTCATCATCGTCAGGTGGATCAGATAGCTCATTGTTATCACATTCTAGAACATAGATTTAGGCTTTTCTATGCTTTAGGTGATGTCCAGGTGTGAATTTCTCATCGCAAAACATGCAAAGTCCTCTTTTTTTTCCTTTCCTGCATATCTTTATATATGTAGTTGCGATGTTTTTTATCTGGTAAGTTTCGGGGAATGAATGTAGATTTTCATTGTAGGGTTTTGGTAGATTCGGTGGGTTTGTAATCAGGGATAAGAGAAAAATTGTTGTTTTTTTTGTAGGTGTTATAGCGTGACGGATTTGGATTGAATGGGTTTTTTTTATTTGGTGCTGGTGTTGTGAGTAAGGTATGATTCATGTAGTCTGACTATCCTGGCTGCTTCAGTGACATCAGAGTTATGAAATTGTCTTGTATGCAGCGCCAATTGGGGATTGAGATTCGCCAGAAAAATGCTTAACGCATGCGTATGTGGGAGGGATAATCTAGTGAGAGTGTTTTCAAATTTCTCGAGATATTCATCTATTGAATCTCTTGATTACTTCAGATTGACTAGTTACAATAAAGGGTCGTCGTAAGACTCGCTAAATCTCTTCGCCAATGCAATTAAATATTCATGAAGTTGTGGTGCTTTGTCAAAGCTTTTCCAGACATGTGTATTGTTGTGAGGTGGACCCTTGCATCATGTGGTGTGTTGTCTAGAGAAAAAAATTGCTCGCACTTTTACATCCAATCACACATGTGTGATCCATCAAACACAGGGAAGGCAATTTCGAATAAGCAGTTATGGAAACTGGAGTTGTTTGTCATGGAAGTACCACCGGATTGATTAAACACGGTAGGGTGCGGCCCCAATTGTTGATTTTTGGAGACATCAGGTGGTCGTGGTGTCTTTTGTATCGTTGAGAGTAACTTTGGGTCTTGGGATTGCTGGATGGGTCTTATCTGCGGATCTATTGGGAATATATCTGATAACATATTAGTGATTCCATTGAACTTTTCGTCGATTCCAGTTTGGATTTCGTTGAAACGTTGATCCAAACCAGTTTTTGAATTTGCTAATTCTGAACGCAATGCTCTTGCATCGTCGTTATGCTTGGTTTTTATTTCTTCCATTTGTTTATTCACCTCAATCAATGATTGTGCTCTGGTTTCCATTGAAGAAGATTTTTTCTTGTAAGGTAAGGTAAGGTCACAAAGAAAGAGCTCTTATACCAATGAAACAGGAAAATGTGAGATTAATCCCAATCTAGAGTTTAATTATAAGAACTCAAAGATTAGGGGAAGAATAGATTAGGAGATGATATGAAAATTATAAAGTCACTTCTAAAACTACTAAACCGTAGGGAAAGCGATGAACATAAAAGACAGAAAATAATATTGTGTTTATTGATGATGATAGCAAGAACCAAAGAGCTGTATTAATAGGGAAGTCATACTACAAGAAAACAGAGATTTAGCGACTGCTATATTAGTCGCTAAATTGTTGATAATTTTACTGATACGACTGAGTTACGTGTAGTCGTAAATCCTTAGTCGCTAAGCATGGTAGTCGTAATTTAAGTCGTCAATTAGCGAGTCATTTACGACTAAAACAAGTAGTCCGAGAGTAGTCGTTAGTTAGTTGTAAAAATTAACGACTACTTGACGATTAGTTACTGATTTAACTATGTTATTATGTAATGTTGTTTAGTAGAAGGATTTTAGTTGTAATATTTTTACGACTAAATGGTGACTAACTAAGAAAAAAAAATGGGAAATTTTTTTAGTCGTAATGTTGTCGGTAATTTTACGTTGCTAATCACCGACGATTTTACGATTAACCTTTAGTCGGACCATTGTCGTATACGTTTAGTGACTAAAAAGGGTCTGTCTTATTAATAACTGTGTAGTCGTTATGTTGTCCTACTGTAGTCTTTGAACTAAGTGACTATTAACCAACTAATTGACGATTAAATTCTGTAGACGTTTATTAGTGACATTGTAGTCATTAAATATTAGGCAACTACATAGCCATTAAATAACGATTATTGTTGTAGTCGTCTTATAGTCGTAACTTTGGGTCGACTATTTTGTGACCCTTTGACAACTGTTTTGCGACTGTTTAGCTACTTAATAACGACTACACGGATGACCCACCAATGTGTACTATTGATTTGCATAATTATTGGTATGGTTTAAATAGCAAATTGATTGAGTTCCTAATAATCATTTGGTTATTTAAACTACTTTAAAAATACATAACCTCGAACATATTTATTAAACAAGTACACATACCAAATGCAAACTTGTATCATGTCTTCAAAATTCAACAAAACAAAGCAGTTCAAAGTCTAGGTTATAATAGAACATGAAACATAACCTAAGGAATTGGAGATGTTGCGGGAGCCGTTGGTGTTGTAGCAGGCAGGTCGGTAGAATTCGAGTCTGTAGTAGGTTCAACTGCCTGCCCCGCCATGAAGTCAAGGAATGCTGGATCCGTAAGACGCAAGTACTTCTCCACCAGTGACAATTGGTGGAGTTTCTCTTTCTGCTCAGCCACAATTTGTGCATGTTAAGCAGCCTGCTCTTCTATTTTCCTTTGAGCTTCCTTGAGCTGTCTTTCCAATGTCAGAAACAATGAGGATGGTCCTGAGTGGTTGGAGCTTCCCATAATATCTCCTATATTGTCCTTCAGGCTTCCAAGTCCATAAAAATTCCCTCTAGAATCTTTCTGTGTTGACTGACAAAAGAGCAATAAAACAATAACACTTCGATATATTAAAAGAATAATTGTACGAGGAACTAAAATGCTGAATATGAAAAGTAAGTCTCTTTACTTCAAGGAATATGGCTGTGAATTCCTCAGTGGTGAGCTCCTGCACCCGTGAAGCACCATCCGAAACAGTTGAATTCTCTGCCTCAACCTGGCTTAACTTCTCTTGTAAGTTCTTTTCATATGTTTCTATGATCTTCTTTGCCTTCCGATCCACATAAGTACCATCTGGCTTTGTATGAGTCTTGATGAAAACTTCACCAAGACTCACTGGTCTGCCTAATTCCTCTTCCTGCAACAAATTTAATAGTTTCATTAGTAAAAGTTACAATAATTTAAAACTAACTTGCTTTAAAACCAATAACCATTTGTTGTTGGATTTGGCGATATGAAGTGGGGCCGGATAGATGGACATGAGGACTGAGTCCATTACGGTGAGACAAACGTGCAGTAGAATAGATGCGGCTCTTTTCCTTTGCTTATTCGGAGTTCCAGTACTCCACCATTACTTTACATATACTTTCACTGATCCACGTAGGTCTCTCTCTACTAGTTCTTGCATTGCTGACCATGTGTTTCATCCTCCGTTGACAGATAATTTCGAAATGTTGTTGAACAGTCCCTGTAATCAATGGATCCCATGTGTGTGTTTTCTAAGATAATTAACCAGCCTTAAAAGTAGACAACTATACCGCAAACTCAAGAAAATATCTTTTTTTGTCTGTCACGAGGAACACAAGTCCAACTATAGTATGGACCATCAAACTTGTTTGTAAACACCTTTGTAATCTTCCGAACGGCTGTGATTTTTTATCCCGTGTAAACCTACAACACAAATCCCCAACTCAAATCGGTTTGACAAGTTAGGGATCTTTAGTAAATATATATGAAGGCTGTGATTGAGATAAGAGGTATAACGAAAATGTTTTTAGCAAAGCAGATCGATCTCATGAATTTTATTGTGGTTACTAAATCATAAATACCAGACTAATGACGCAAGAATACAATAGTTTCTCAAAGATTTTGGTAACTAAATCATATAGCCATTGAAGCTAGCAACCAAATAACTGTTACAATAATTCCGAGTTAATCAACGTGAAGTGGATGTAACTTTGACCATCCAAGATGTCAACTTCTCTTAAACATTTGTTTGATATGCTTTTGCAATAATTCTTGTCTCGTGCTACCTATATAGCAACAACATTCTCTATACATATATCTCTATCTAGTCTTTTTAAGGCTCATGAATATTTCATCTTTTGTGACAGAGCAACTATGAACACTAGCGTAGTGTCTTCTACGTAAACCGTCAAGACCAATCCATATTACTAGAGTATCGGTGGACAAGTCAAAAATCAAACTAAATTAGACTATACGGGTTCTAATCTAAATCATCAAACTACATGAGACTATACGGGTTCTTGACGTTGTTGACTGAATGAATTTTGGAATAGCACTTGTGGTGGTGGGTAATTACTCACTTATATTGTTGCTGACGTCGACCGGCGTGATAGGGCACGAATCTGGTACTCCAGTGACCGAGGCGAGTTTGGGTCAGGAACTTCCTCCATCGGCGTGAAATTGTACTTCGGGAAGCGAGTTTCGTCTATTACCCGAGGAAATGCAAACCGGATGCTGCAAAGTGCTGGGAACCGCAACTCTCTTCCAGCCTTTCTTCAATTTAGGCTATTCTGACTCAATGGAAGAAGTGCGAATGGAGAAACGAAAAGATGTGGAAGACAAAGATAGAGACGGAAAAATGGTTCGAAGAAGAATAGAAGAGGAAAAAAAATGAGAGATAGAAGAACTGAAATGATAGAGGCGGAAGAAAACGTTGGAGATTCAACAATAAGGATGAATCGATTGTCGAATCGGATGAAGAAAATGTTCGAAACTAGAATCTGAATCGTCCGATAAGAGTTTCTCTCGATTGTGGGAGAGAGGCACTACATGAAATTTAGGGTAAGTGTTAGTGTCGCACGAATTGGGGATGAAATTTAGGGTTTTTGTTATACCAAGTAGTCGTTAAATAGTCGTCTTTTAGTGACACTTAGGATTAAACCAAAAATCAGAAATCGGTTATACCGGTTTAACAGATTAAACCTAACTTCGATTTGTAGCAGTCGTGAAATTGTGACTATTTGGTGACAATGAAGCTTAAGCCAGAATATATAAACCGATTATAAGGATCATACAGATTAAACAAACTAAATATTTGGAAGAGTGACCAATTAGTCACCAATTTCTTAAACTATGGATGAAACCAAAATTTGTTAATTTTAAACCCCGATTATCAGCTTTAATCAATTATTTTTTCCTCCCAGTCATAGTATAGTCTCTAATTAGTGACTATTTCCAGTAAACCGCAAATAATAAATCGGTCAATGGATTAATACCGAGTTTTCCAAAAATCTTTTAAAAAGTGACGAAATAGTCGTCGTTTAGAGACAAAGTATGATTAAACAAACTACCAATCAAAGATTACCCCATTTTTTATATAACTAAGTTTTAATTATTAAAAAAAATTACCCACTTAGTCGCTATTTAGTGACTACAAAGTTGTAATTTTTATAATCCAAATTACATAAAAATAATACTTAAACATAAGTTACAAATTTAACTATATTCTTCTCCTTCATTTTCTGCTTCTTCATCCAAAGGAGATAAATTACAGAGGAATTCATCTTCTGGTTCCGCATCCCCAACATCAAAATCTAGATTTATTGGATTTGATTCCACTCCCGCATCATTGGCCATGATATCTTCAATTGTCGTCATCAACACAGCATTATCATTTTCTGTTTGCAAAAGAGTCAATTCTTTGTTTGCATATGCCACAGAAATGTTTCCCCTAGGATTCACTTTGACAACATTGAGCCACAGCTGCTTTGGTTTCTTTGTGTATGAATACGGAATATAACAAACTTGATGGGCCTGCGAAGCTGTAAACAAAATATAAAAATTTCCATAATATATACAATTTTTATGATGATATACGAGAACAATCGTACCTAGAATAAATGCTTCGAATTTATTGTATTTTCTTGATGACAAAACGTCTACAACGCCACTATTACTCATCCGCTTACCTCTTCCAATAACTGGATCATACCACGTACACTTAAAAAGTGTGATTTTTAGATTCACTATCCCTTCATACTGATGTTCAATGACATCAGTTAAGATCCCGTAGAAGTCCGCAGCATCAAATGCATCAGAGTAATTTTCACCTTTCACACAAACACCATAGTTACATGACTTTCTAAAATCACCGTGATTCTTCGTATGGAACAAGTAGCCACTTGTAAAAAATATTGGCCATGTTTTGATTTTATATATATGCCTATGCACTATCTCTTGAACCCATGTAGGAAATGGATTTGTGGCATTCCAATAAGTGACCTGCATTTATATAAAAAATATTAATACGTATCACTGTTTTATGTATATATAAAAATCTCGAATTTATAATTTGTTACTTACATATTCTTTAACTCACAGATGATATTCTTCAGCTCATTTTGCAGATAATTCTTTTTTAGTAAGTGCAGGGTATTTTGCAGAAATAAAGTCCTCGAATATACTATATATTCAAGGCCAACAAAAATATGTATAGTATAAATGAGAAATCATTGTAGGTTACTGAAATTTAAAAAAAATATTAAACAATAAGTATTCCGATTGTATACCTTTCAATTGGTTGAAAATATTCACAATTTCGTAAAACATATGCATGTGCTCATCCATAGTCTCTCTCTGAAAGCCATATTTCATTCATTTCTCCACTTGGATGACCGGTATGAGTAAATATGGAAGGTATGTTAGGGACATTATATACATAGACTTCACCTTCTCTGAATCGTGCTAACCTGATAATATTAGTTTTGAGTATTAAACATTTAAATTGTATATAGCTAAACTGTCCCTTCATTTATTTCAGAAAATACCTTGATTTCGTTTTTATACTGTCGGAGAAGTAGTGCTCTGAGAAATATGCAATCTCATCATTGATATAGGATTCAGCAATTGATTCTGCTGCATATCTTTTGTTTTTAGCTTTTCCCTTCAACTTTTTGAAAAATCTTTCAAAGGATACATCCACCTATATTGAACCGGTCCACCAAATTCAGCTTCGTATGGGAGATGTATAGCCAGGTGCTCCATCACATCAAAAAAGGAAGGTGAGAATATCTTTTCCAAATTGCACATAATTAAAACAATGTTTTTCTCCAGGATTTGTACGCGGCTAGTATACAAAGTTCAATAACATAAGTCTCGAAAAAAAGCTCCAACACCTACAATAAATATAAGGAAATTGAATAAGATTTTAAAAATACCAAAGTAAAATAGATGTTAATATTCCAATATGTATAATCGTAAAAGTATAAACTGTGGATTACCTGATAACGCTAGGTGGACGTTTCGTGGTAGGAGTTCTACAAAAATAAATGGAAATAACCGCTCCATAAAAACATGACAGTCATGACTCTTCATGCCTGAAAACTTTCTATTATCCAGATCTACACAACTAGCTAAGTCTGCTGAATAACCATCTGAGAATTTAACCGCATGCTTAACACATTCCAACGAACTTGTTTTGGCATCTTCCGTCAATCTGTAGTCCGAAAAAGGAGCTATACCTTGACTATCAATATGTAAGTGTGGTCGCGAACAAAACTGTTGCAAATCCAATCTTGACATGATGTTATCTTTTGATTTACCTTTCACACTCATAAGCGGCTACATGATGTTATCTAAAAAAATCTTCTCTGTATGCATCACATTAATATTATGTCGCAGATTGAGGTCTGTCCAGTATGGAAGCTCCCAAAATATGCTCCTTTTGTGCCAGTTATGTTGTTTCCCATACCCAGGCATTTTATTTTCGTGACCATTTCCACCGATCTCCCTAACTTTTGGCGGGTTAACAGGATCCAACTTTTCGCAGTAAACTTCAAAACACGTAAAAGACTTAGGTGGATACTCTTTCGTGTCTTTGCAATTCATGAAGTCTTTCTTATTTTCCTAAAGGGATGACCGTTAGGAAGAAATCTTCGATGGCAATCAAACCAGCACGATTTTCTTCCATTAGGTAGATAAAAAGACTTTGTATCTTCCATGCAAATTGGACAAGACAATTTACCATGGGTTTTCCATCCTGATAACATGCCATAAGCCGGAAAGTAATTGATCGTCCACATCAACACTGCTTTTAACACAAAATTTTGCTGCAATGACATATCATACGCATCGACTCCTGTATACCACAATATCTTCAGCTCCTCAATAATAGTTGGAGAAATATACCAATACTCGCTCGTGGATGATTTGGCCCAGAATTTAAAATTGTTAGAAACAAATATTCAGTATTCATGCACATCCTAGGGGGTAAATTGTACGGCGTAAAGAGCACAGGCCACAACGAATGATTACGAGACATGCCAAATGGATTAAACCCATCTGTACACAATCCAAGATAAACATTACGGGGTTCTTTGACAAACTGAGGATTTTGATCTTGAAAATATCTCCACTCTGCTGCATCTGAAGGATGACACATTTCTCCCTCCTTTACTTTGTGCTCGGCATGCTATCTCATTGCCGCCGCCGTTTTGTTGCTTTGATACAACCTCTTTAATCTGTCAGCAATTGGTGGATACCACATACGACTATATGGTACTTTGGTTCTATGACGATCTTGCTTAGGCTTCCATCTTTGTGCAGCACAAAACATATATTTTTCTTCTTTTTTCATCATCTTTCCAGAAGATCATACAATTGTTAACACAAACATCTATTGTATGATATGGGAGACCTAAATTGCGCATTAATTTTTCAGTCTCGTAATGGGAACCATTACTCTGGTTACCTTCTGGTAAATACTCTGTCAGAATTTCACAGCATGCATCAACTAGCTTTTCGCTCATATTATAGTCAGCCTTATTTTGCATGACTCGAGCAGCTAATGATAATTGCGACTGTCCCTCACGACAACCATCGTATAATGGATTTTTAGCACTTTCTAACAAGTCATAGAATTTCTTTGAATGGTTAAATATTGGTTCATCTATATTCTGATGACCATAACCCGGCTGATGATTATCATCAAAACTCACGTTTTGACAAAATGCATCATTCACCATATCTACATATCTACCTCCTACAACATTACCCACTTGTACAGCATTATCCATTTCTACATCCCCACTTATATGTCGGCTGAACAAAACTCGTTCCTAAATCATTATTGATTTTTTCGTCATGCTTATACTAAATATAATAATCTGGCATAAATTCTTTGCTAAAAAGATGATTCCGAATTCTTGAAAGGAAAGAACAAGATAAGGTGTTTGGATTAATTTTAACACTTAATTCTACTTACTCAGATCTTATTAAGCATATTCTCAGGTCTGATAAGTTGCCTAGCTTAGAGGAAGTTTGTGCTCAAATACAAAAGGAGCAAGGATCACATGGATTGTTTGGCAACAAAGTTGAATTGGTTGCTGCTCACAAGAGTTTCTTCAAACCACCAAATGATTCTAGGAAGAGGAGACAATTTTGTGACCATTGCAAGAGAAATATCCATGCAAAGAAGGATTTCTGGGTACTTCATCCTCATCTGAAACCATCCTGGGCCTCACGGCCACAACAACCCACGGCCATGACCAGTGCAAGCCAAGCTCACGGCATTGTGTCATCAAGGGCGGTTGGCAGCAGCGGTTCACTTCCCCTCTCAGCCTCCACTACTACCATGTAACAAGCATAAGAATTTGTGACAAAATCAGACTTGGAAGCTCTTATCAAAACTATCAAAGATAGCAATGTGATGGGTAAAAATTTTCATGCTTCTTTTCAAACTTTTTTTACTTCTAACGCTCCTAAATCTTTGGCGGTTGATTCTGGTGCTTCTCATCACATGATTAGTGATTTAGAATTGCTAGAGAATGTAGAACCTGCCTTAGGTAATGTTCTTATTGCTAATGGAATTAAAGTACCAATCAAAGGGATAGAAAAATTGAAGTTGTTTGATAAAGAATCTAAAGCATTTTATATGCCCTCTTTTACCTCTAACTTGCTCTCAGTTAAAAGAGCTACTACTGATCTGAATTGTCATGCAATATTTGGTCCTAATGATTTCTATTTTCAGGATATTGAGACTATAAGATGTTTTGGACAAGAAACCATAAAAGATGACTTGTATGTGCTTGATAATATGGCTAGTATTAGTGAATTGGAATAGACTTTTCAGGCCAATACATTTATTTCTGATTCTTATTTGTGGCATGCTAGACTAGGACATCCTCATCCAAGAGCACTTGAATTAATTGTGTCTGGTTTGAAAATTCCTACAGAGTTGTGTGATGCTTGTATTCTTGGGAAACATTGTAAAACAGTTTTTGAAAAATCTATGCATAAATATGAAAATTGTTTTGAATTGGTGCATTCTGATGTTTGGACATCTCCATTTCTATCTAGAGAAAACCATAAATATTTTGTGACATTTATTGATGAAAAGTCCAAATACACATGGGTTACTTTACTTAGTTCGAAAGATAGGGTTTATGATGCATTTCTAAACTTTCAAGCAAATGTTACTAACCAATACAATGCAAGAATTAAATGCTTTAGAACAGATAATGGAGGAGAATACACTAGTACCAGACTTCAGGAACATCTAGCTAAACATGGCATTGAGCACCAGACAAGCTGTCCTTACACTCCACATCAAAATGGAGTAGCTGAAAGGAAAAATAGACATTTAATGGAAGTTGTGAGAACAATGATGTTCCACATGAAAGTACCCAAACGTTTTTGGGGGGATGCTTTTGTAGCTTCATGCTACTTGATTAATAGGACTCCTACAAAAGTCCTAGCTGACCTGTATCCATTTGAGGTACTAAACAAAACTAACCTACTATTGATCACTTAAGAGTTTTTGGTTGTGTTTGTTTTGTATTAGTTCCAAGAGAGCAAAGGAACAAGCTGGAACCAAAGAGTACCAAAGCTATGTTCATTGGATATTCATCTACTCAAAAAGGGTACAAATGTTTTGATCCAGAGACTAGAAGAGTCTTGGTGTCTAGAGATGTAAAGTTCCAAGAAGAAAAAGGTTTTTATGAAGAAGGAACTTGGGAGAAATTTAAAGACATCTCATCAACAAGAACAGATCAAGCTGAATACTTGAGGAAACTCTTGGAAAATATTGGAATAGGGGGTGGCCAACACACAGTCTCATCACCTCAGCCACCTGCCCCAGTAGCACATAGCCGCGGCAACTCAGTCCCGGCCGATCCACATGATTGTCCCGGCCCCGGCCCTTCCGGCTCAGCTGGTCCATCCGGCCCAGGCGCATCTGGTCCTTCTTCATCCCTTGATTCTCCTGGCCTTCCTCCTCTTGAACATGGGGGGGGGGGGGAGAAGCTTCTACTCATGTCAAACAAGACTCAGCAGGAGATCATTCCATTCTAGTCTCAGCTTCCAAAAGATCAAGACCTTCTCTTATTGAAGTTTTGAGTGAAGAAGAGGAATTTAATCAAGAAGCTCCACCTACAGTTTTAAGAAGGAGCAAAAAACAAAGAAATCCACCAGTTTTCTACAATGGAAATATTGTGGTTCATCATGACCAGGGAGTTTGTAATATTGCACACTTACCTTCTAATCATGTTGCTTTTATTTCTAGTCTTGATAATGAGCAGATTCCAAAGACATATGAAGAAGCTATGTCTAAAAAGGAATGGAGGGAAGCTATCTCAGCTGAGAAACAAGTTATGGAGAGGAATGGTACATATGCTTCAGCTATTCTACCAAAAGGAAAGAAGGCTGTAAGTTCTAAATGTATTTTTACCATTAAATACAAAAGCAATGGTGAAATTGATAGATATAAAGCTAGATTGGTAGCTAGGGGTTTTACTCAGACATATGGTGAGGATTATAGGGATACATTTGCTCCTGTAGCTAAACTTCATTCTGTTAATGTTGTGCTTACTGTTGCTACTAATCTTGAGTGGGAGTTATGGCAAATGGATGTCAAGAATGCTTTCTTGCAAGGTGAACTAGAAGAAGAAGTTTACATATCACCACCACCTGGCCTAGAAGATGAGGTTGGAAGCGGTAATATCCTAAGGCTAAGGAAGGCTATTTATGGCCTTAAACAATCTCCAAGAGCTTGGTACCACAAACTAAGTGTAACCTTAATGGATAAAGGCTTCAAAAGATCTGAAGTGGAACATACTCTTTTCACATTAAAGACTAAGGAAGGTATTGTGGTAATTTTTATCTTTGTGGATGATATAATCATATCTGGTAGTGATAGTGTTGGTATTGCTTCTACTAAAGATTACTTAAAAAGTGTCTTTGATATAAAGGATTTAGGAGAACTTAAATACTTCTTAGGAATTGAAGTATGTAGGTTTAAGGAAGGTCTCTTTCTTTCTCAAAGGAAGTATGTTGTAGATCTACTAACATCCACAGGTATGATAGAAGCTAAGCCAGCCAAAACACCATTAGAAGAAGACTATAAAATCGCAACTAAGGGGGAGCTAGAGGAGGAAATTTATTTTCATGATCCTAAGCTCTATAGGAAAGTGGTTGGTAAGCTTATTTATTTAACCATCACAAGACCAGATTTATGTTTTGCTGTGAATCAGGTATTACAACACATGCAAGGACCAAAGATGAGACATTGGGAGATGGCCATGCGAGTTCTAAGATACCTAAAGGGCACACATGAACAAGGTTTATGGATGGGTAACAATAAAAACACAAATGTGGTTGGTTATTGTGATACAGATTGGGCAGGAGATAGGGAAGATAGGAGAAGTACCATAGGCTATTGTACTTTCATAGGAGGAAACCTTGTGACTTAGAAAACCAAGAAGCAAAAGGTGGTTTCATACAGTGAAGTGTGAGGATCCAATCACCATTCACTGTGACAATCAGGCTGCCATACATATAGCCTCCAACTCAGTGTTTCATGAAAGGACCAAGCATATAGAAGTGGACTGCCACAAAGTAAGAGAGGCTATTGGGAAATGTATCATCTTACCTTGCTATACAAGAAGTGAGGACCAACTAGCTGATGTATTCACCAAGGCCACATATCTTAAAATTGGCGCCTCTATCTATCCAAGACTTGGCCTCATGACCATTCCACACCAATGATCCCAACATGGAGTGTTATACTCTTTTTCCCTAGAAAAGGTTTTGTCCCAATTGGGTTTTCCTTCTCTAGGTTTTTTAATGAGGTAATACTTCATGGTTGCAAGCTTACGTATTCTCCATATCTTAAGCTTGAGGGGGAGTGTTGGAATTAAGAAGAAATGATGAAGTATGGAAGCCTTTAATGCATATTAAATGGCAATTTATTTTTATGTCAAAGGGAGTGTCTAAGGCTTGTTTGTATTCTAGATTATGTTATCCTTGTAGTCATTTATGTATAAGGCTATCCTTGTATCCAAACAAGCCTAGACTAGATTAGTATAAATACCGTACTCCCTTCACATTTTGTAAGTATGAATTCATAATTCTCATTCTCTAATAAATCATTCTTTTCTCTAATTCTCTAATTCTCTATAATCTCTCATTCTCTCATTCTACAAATCTCTTAATCTCATATTATTTCAATGTCTCACTAATGAAGTGTTGTGTTGAACGTGTTTGTGAACTTTCCCCACACAACACCATAGCATCATGTGCCCTTTTTCTAAACAAACCTTCTTGTACGGGTCGACCAGGACCTGGTATTAAGAAAAGTAAGGAATGCGGTGGTTGGCTTGGTTGGAAGGAAATTGTAGGAAACGCGTCAACGACAATCATTTGAGCAAATGACTCATCCCAAGACTCATCTGATGAAAGATTATTACTGCTCATTATTTGAATTTTTCCTTTCACCTATCGTTCGTACCGAGTAAGTGACTAAATTATTTACTTCTGTATTGTTTTCAAAAATATTTGTGTATGAATTTTTGTTGTGCAAATGTATTGAATATATAGACATCCAAGGTGACTACATGGCGACAATTACATGACTACAGCGATTAGTCGCCAAAAACAGGTATACCTACCTAAGGTCGATTAAACGTGATTTTAACCAAATTTGCCGACAATTTTACGACTATTTTACGACCCGCCGAATCAGTCGCTTTTATGTCGGTAATTAGGTGACTACTTCTTATAGTCGGCAATTTGTCACAGCATTAATGATTACTTGAAGACTAAGTTACAACTACCACTATCAATCGCTTAATAGTCGCTACTTCTGTGACTAATACAAGTAATCGTAAAATAGTCAGCAACATAGCGACTCATTTACGACTAATATATTTTGAAACATATATAGTCCGCAGTTAGACGCTATATTACGACTGCGTCACCGACTACTTGGTTTAGTCGCTATTTGGCGACTAAATTGTTACTAATAGTATGGTGTCCTTTTATAATCTCCAATGAGTAGGTACACAGTCGCAAGTTTCAGTGACTACTATTGTAGTCGGATTCTGTAGTCGGTAATTTGCTGTTTTCCTGTAGTGTCAAGTCGGTTACAGGCAAACCTCTTATCAACTTATTAAATAAATAGAAAAATCAAAAGATTTTTCAGAATATCTTAATGATAAAGATGAAATAGATTAAACAAGATTGTTGTTGTTGAGTATCGGATAACTATATTGTAACATGGAAATTTGGATTGGGAGTTGCACGAGGTTTTTTTCAATTTGGGAAAGAGAAAATTCGGATCTATTAACAGTTGCTTTGATCTTTGGAAGAGGACTCGATCTGGGCTAAAGAATGAGGTAATATTAATGATGATAAAGAAGATTTTGTGGAAGGAATGGGAGTCAGATTGGTTTTTCTTGCTCACTAGGATATCGGTTAGACACAATAGAGAGTTGATTGGTTCTGCTTGGGATTCCTTTTTTGAAACGGGATTTGGTTTTCTTGGCATATTAAAGAAATCACAGATTGAGTGTTGTCAGATTCAGGACATGGTAAGACGTACAAGTTTGTTTTCAATCATCGACATTAGATCATTTAAATCATTATATCGCTTTGAATCATATGAAATCATCAAACTCAGGGTTGCTTGTGGCTTATTTTGCTTTCATAATTTTACGGTTTCCAGTGGCATTGGTATTATATCTAGTTTGCAGAACTCTTTTATGATACATTTGGAATGTTTTACAATATGGATATCACTTAGGTGGAGAACAATGTCTACAGAGTATTATAGAATTGTATTGTGGTGGTGCATTAGTTTTCTTACTCATTTGGATAACAATTACGTTTTCGTATGGGAAGCAGTCAATATCGAAGTCATGGGTTCAAGATTGTCTCTTCAAGAGGCTATTGAGAAGTTACAAGGCTGCAAGGATTCTAGAACTGGTTTCTATTGGTTTTGCTGTCATATGGATGAAATGTTATGTAGTAAAGCATTTATCAATATTATGAGGAAAAATGTTTACAGGATTTCACGGAAATGATTGAAAATCAAGTTACTTTTGTACTATCAAAACATTAGGTGTGTTTATCGGTATGTCGTACGTAGAGGAAATGTGGAACCTTGGGTAAAAATGTTTTGTTGCATTAAGAATAATAATGCACAAGAGGAAAACCACAGTGTCGACAACAGGCGAGATAAGTGCTTTACTATTGGGAACAGATTCATGATAATGGTTATTGAGTTTTGTTTTACTTTGGATTCTTGTTGCATAATAAATGAATACTCTAACGGTTATTGGTCTGGGAGATTGTATGTTGTCATTTGGCTTGTTTTACTGTAGTTGTTCTCAGTCTTGGTGTACCAGACATATTTTGGCTGAATATAATCCCGTGTATGGAATTATATATGGTTAAAATGTGGTGAAATAATCAACTTGACTGGTTTAAACTCATTGGATTACTACCTGGGTGTATGCTAAGCGGAGATTATACAATTGAATATTTTGTGTAACGGTGATGGAAAAAGGATTAAAGTTTAAATATGCAGATTCTAAGTTGTCAAAGTCTTGGTAGCAAGTGGACAACAAGTTATTTGAGGGAGATTTGGTTTAAGAAGAAACCCGAATTCCTGTTTTTATCCGAAATAAAACAAGGTTTGTCCTTTGTGCAATAATTTAAACGTCAATTTGGATATGTTCATATCCTTACGGTAGAACCTAGAGGTGCCAGTGGAGAGTTAACTTTATTTTATAACAATACATACAATGTTAATATTGCATTTACAATTTATCAAATAATAGATACTGAAGCGACGATTGATAGAAGGAAGGTCTGTTTATATTTTATATATGGTGACCCGATACAAAACATACGAGATCAGGTCTGGAAAAGATTAAATAGATTTAGTTTGACAAGAAACGCACCATGGTTCATAATAGGAGATTTAATGAAATTACTGGAGATCATAAAAAGGAAGGTGGTCTCTTGCAAAATGCATCGACCTTTATTTCTTTCAATAATATGATAGCAAATTGTGGTTTAATTGATTTACCGTCTATGGGAAATATTGTCTCATGGAGAGGTATTAGGAATAAACAAACTATACGATGTCGTATGAACATGGTACTCACAAATGAAGATTGGTATAATATTTATGTTTTTTATTTGTTGAGTATCTCGGTATGGTAGGCTCTGATCGTAGACCAATAATGGCTACAATTGAAGCCAAAATAACCAAGAAAAGGAACCAATTTAGGTTTGAAAAAATGTGGATAGAGAAAAAAGGATTAATAGAGACTATATCGAGAGGATGGAACACAATACAATCAGGTAGTAGGGGGAATTTGGTGGACAAGATTCGGGAATGCAGGCATGAAATATCCGTATGGAGAAAGCAACATTTACCGTCAGACAGAGTGAAGATAAATGATTTGCAAAAAGCCTTACAAGAGATTCAGAGTGATAATAGTCGAAGTGAAACAAAGGTGAGGGAAGTGGCACAAAAATTAAAAGAAGCTTATAAAAAGGAATAATGGTTTTGGCTACAAAAAAGCTAGATTACATGGCAAAAATTAGGAGACTGGAATACAAAATTCTATCATGCTTTAACAAAGCAACGAAGAGCAAGGAATAGGATTGTTGGGTTATATATTAATCAAAATGTCTGGGTTACTCGGGATACTAAGGTCGAGGCGGTTGTAGTAAATTATTATTCCGATTTATTTACCTCAACATCTCCCATAGAACTTGAGGAGTTGTTAGGAGAGGTCCCAGTCTTAATGACATACCAAATAAATGAGAGGCTTACAGTAATGGCAACAGAAGAGGAAGTTAAGAAAGCTTTATTTATGATGCATCTGGAAAAAGCACCAGATCCAGATGGGATGATTGATTTGTTCTACCAACAAGTATTGCATATAATCAAGGGTTATGTGTTGGATCTAGTAAATGATTTCTTAAGGACATGTTGTGATGAGGACATCGAACCAGCTACTATCCCATAAGTGCCATCCAAACCATTAGCGTGTGCTAAGGCCCAAGCTCTTGGGAACAACTTCAACCAGCTGACAGAACGAGCAAGCGACCAGGAGTCCGAGCCCGAAGGCCCACCAGAAGATGCACCGGCCCATGAAGGCCCATTCACGTCGGACAAGGAACAATAATAGTTCCTGCTCGAATATTCCTCTACCTCCAGTGTTTTTACCATTACCCGTAGGTGAAGACACCAAAAACCGTGCTAAGATATTGTACTCTTTTTTCTATCTTTGATTTTATCCCACTAGGTTTTCCAAAGAAAGTTTTACAAGGCAAGATTCTTAGTGCGCATGACGACCAATATTCATTCACAAACCAACCAACCTTCACGAGTCTAAATCGGTTTTCAGCCCCCTCCTTATGGTGGTTTATCTATCTTGTTCTTTATTTATTTTACTTAGACTAAGTATGAAATTAAAGCCTTAAGCCTAATTTCTTAGATTTTTAGGCGAATTGGTCTTGACCCAAGTTTTCATGTTTTAAGCCTTGGCCTAGGCCCAATTTATTTTCAGCCATTTAGACTTCATGTTTTTTTATTTTACACAACTTGTTGTTTTGGATTAAACATCATGTTGTTTACCCTAAGTTATAATCAATGCCTATATAAGCCTTTTTCTTTGATTAATGAAAGATAACACGATTTTACACAAACTAAAAACCTAAGACCCGGTCTAATTTCGCCCCCATCCCCCTTGGTGAGCTAGCCGTGACTTCTCCTTTTTGGTTAAATTCCCCTTGGTGTACCACAAGCCTTCCGCAGCTTGCTTGGTCCTCTCGATCCATTCTCTTCCATTCATTTGCTTCTGGAGATCTCGAGATTCTCGACTGAAAGTAGCCCCGCCAACAAGCTTTTTTCATCTGGAATCAGAGCTCAAATGCACCTAAGTATCAGGTTGAGTCTATCCCTTTTACTATTTTCTGATTCTTTTTCTTTATTGTTCTTTAAATTTTATGCTTTTGATTTGTTTTCTCTTTCTTCTTCTCTGCAAGGAGAAGGGGCGCAAACTCAAGTCACATAAAACCAAAAAAATACCAAAACAAATAAGGTTTTAGCAATCTTTGTCTTTGTTTTCATTACTAAATTAAAATACAAAAAAGAGAGAAATCTGACGGCTAAGATGACAGCCATGGCTACACACATAGAGCGCCTAAAACAACCTGCACAACCACTTAGACTACCCGACATACCAGAGGCACCCAATCGGGGAATTGGTCGAGATCAATGAGCTGAAGACCCACAGACGTTCCGTCATGCGCCTGCCATCCCGGACGTTAAGATCAACCCATCTTCCTTTGCGGGAAAATTGGATCCCGATGAATATTTGGATTGGGAAAGACGGATGGAGTTATTATTCTACTAGTACCACTACGACAATCCGAGAATGGTGGCCCTAGCAACGACCCAATTTACTGATCATGCACTTGCATGGTGGGATCGAGAGGTAGCCGCTCGACACTGGGGACATTTCGGTCAATTAACTTTATGGTACGAGCTAACCCATTTGATGAAGAGACGATATGTTCTTCCATATTTACATTGCGAGCTTCAGCGTAGATTATGTTGCCTTACTCATGGAAACAAGACGATGGGAGAGTATTTTGATGAATTTGAACATCTTTGGAACCGACTAGAGATGGATGAATCGAGCGCCAACCGTATCATGATCTTAGCAAACTGTTCCATCTTGTAGTACAGATCGAGAAGAGTAATCAACGCAAGGCCTTTGCACCGTCCAGACCAAAGGATAACTGGAGCACTGGCTCCAAGCCACACGACCGGACTGTGACCAACAACAATCAGCAGTTCAAGGGCAAGACACCTACCCCTAGAGCCACCTCAGCCGCACCGAGAGCCACAACACCTACCTTAACAAACCAGGCGGATAGGAGTAGCAAAACTACTTGTTTAAAATGCAAGGGTCGAGAACATATGTCCGGAGAATGCCCAAACCAAAGGAAAATGGTATTGACTGCGTCCAGAGATTGCGAGTCAGAAGACAAGCCAGAAAAAGAAAGGCCTGCAAGGAGCCAGTCTGACGACAAGGTAGAGTTTGCTGACTCCGAGATCTTCTGATGATCAGACGGGGGCTAAGCTCCCGACTAGAACCGGAAGAGATTGAGCAGCGGAAAAACATCTTTTACTCCAAGTGCACTATAATTGGGAAGGTATGTTCCTTGATTATCGATGACGGCTCCTGCACCAATGCTGCCAGCAAGTACATGGTTGAGAAACTTGGGTTACAGGTGACCTAGCACCCGCGGCCCTATCGCCTAAGATGACTCAACAACAAGACCGAGCTGTTCATCTCTGACCAAGTCAAGGTTTCTTTAAGTATGGAGCGATATCATGATCAAGTGTTATGTGACGTAGTCCCGATGTCAGCTGGACATCTTCTTTTGGGACGGCCTTGGCAATTCAACCGACAGAACATGCATAACGGACGGACCAACCTTTACTCATTTGTCCATGACAAGCGGCGATACAACTTAGCACCAATGTCACCGCAGGATGTTCATGAAATACAATCTAAGATGGCAAAAGATCAGCATGCACGGAAAGAAAATTGCCTGGTCAATATCGCAGACGTCTGCAAAGCCGTTCATACCGAGAAAACACAACTAGTCTTAATGATCTACCGATAGTTATTAAGTGCCTCCAGACGCTTTTAGAAAAATATGCTTACGTATTCCCTGACAAGATCCCAGCTGGCCTACCGGCAATCAGAGATATTGAGCACAACAATGATTTCATTTCGGGAGCCCAATTGCCGAACCGACCTGCTTAACGAGTAAATCCCAAGAAAGCTAAAGAATTGGAGAAGCAGGTTCTTGACCTAATGGCGCAGGGATACGTAAAAGATAACCTTAGCCCATGTGCCATTACAGTCTTCCTTGTGCCGAAGAAGGACAGAAGCTGGAGGATATGCATTGACTGCCGCGCCATCAACAACATCATCATCAAGTGTCGACACCCCATTCCTCAACTGGATAACATGCTAGATGAGCTTAGTGGAGCGGTCCTCTTCTCCAAAATCAATTTGAAGAGCGGGTACCATCTAGTTTGGATACGAGAAGGCGATGAGTGGAAGACCGCGTTTAAGACCAAACAGGGTCTGTATGAGTGGGTCGTGTTGCCATTCGGGCTGTCTAACACCCCAAGCATGTTTATGCGTCTGATGAACCATGGCCGTTCATCGGAAAGTTTATGGTAGTATACTGTGATGACATACTCGTTTACAACATGAATTACGCAGCTCATCTGGAGCATCTGGAGACTGTGATCTTAACACTTCAGAAAGAACATCTATACGCCAACCTCAAGAAGTATACTTTCTGCACTAACCCAGGGAGGAAACCTGTCGCCTATTTCAGTGATTAACTAAGTGGAGCTGCCTTCGATTACCCTATTTATAATAAGAGTTCTACGCATTGTCTGAACCTTAAAGACGTGGGAGCATTACCTACTTGGTACGGAGTGCGTCATCCATACGGACCACCTGACCCTTCAGCATCTTAAGCGACAGACGACGCCGAAGAAACGACATGCACGTTTTCTTGAGTTTATTGAGACGTTTTCTTATGTCATTAAGTACAAGAAGAGAGACGACAATGTTGTAGCTAACGACTTGTCCGTGATGGAGTCTAAGGTTACGTGTTTTGAGATGGTCAAAGATATGTATCCGGTAGAAGAAGACTTCGAAGAGGCTTTTAGAGAACACGACAAAGGCACCTATGACCGTTTTTATATAATTGATGGATTCTTATTCAACGACAAACGGCTCTGGATAGCCCGAGGATAATTCCGCTAGCTTTTGCTGAGAGGCCTATGGAGGAGGTATAATGGGGCACTTTTGTGTCGACAAAACATTGGCCATGCTCAAGGAGCATTTCAACTTGCCCCACCAACACCGAGATGTGGAGGCACACTATGCACAATGTCTAGTCTGTAAATAGGCGAAGTCAAAGACGCATCCACAATGCCGTTATATGCCGCTATCGATTCCTTCAATTTAGGGATGGACATCTCGATGGACTTTGTGTAAGGCTACCAAAAATCAACCATAAATACTCCATCCTTGTGGTAGTCGACCAGTTCTCCAAGATGGCAAACATCATTGCATGAAGCAAGACCAACGACGCCAGCCAAACTGCCGACTATTCTTTCGAGAGATAGTCAGATTGCACGGTATTCAGAGGACGATTGTTTCAGACTGAGATACCAAGTTACTCAGTCATTTTTGGCAAGCACTATGGAGAAAATTTGGGAAAAATCTGTTGTTCTCTACAGGACAGACCGAAGTGGTCAACATGACCTTATCCACGATGTTGAGAGCGACGATCGGTCAAAGACTGAAGAACTGGCTCGAATGTCTACAATATGTGCAGTTTGCGTACAACCGAGCATTCCATTCTGCAACAAAGATGACGCCGTTCAAGGTCGGCTATGGCTTCAATCCGACTACCTCGATGGATTTTGCGCCAATACAACCAGGCGATGTTGTTAGCTTAGATGGGGAAGCAAAGGCTGAGTTTGTTAAGCTCCTTCACCAGAAGGTCAAGGAGAATCTAAAGAAGAGAACTAGTCAGCAACACCATACACGCCAACAAGGGCAACATATGGTGTTCAAAGAAGGCGATTGGGTCTGGCTTCATCTATGGCCCGAACGATTTCCGCAACAGAGGAAGAGCAAGCTCACAACTCTAGGAGAGGACCCTTTTCGAGTCCTTAGAAAAATCAATGAATTGCCTACCAGCTAGAGCTCCGAGGTGAGTATAACATTTCTACTACGTTCAATGTTGCTGACTTAAAGTTGTTTGATACAGGTGAGGAGTTCGCTTTGGAGACCAAAGCACTTAAAGAGGGAGAGAATGATAAGGACATTGGACCAGCTACCGCCCTGGAACTGCAATCTGACAATTAACGCGTTCTAAGGCCGGAGCTCTTGGGAACAAATTCAACCAGCTGGCAGAAAGAGCAAGCAACCAGGATTACGAGCCCAAAGGCCCACCAGACGACGCACTGGCCCATGAAGGCCCATTCACGCTGGTGCGATCCTAGACAGGTCCAATGAGAATACTAAGCGACATGGACAAGAAGAGGATTTTGATAAGATGGAGCTAGACCAGAAGCAGGCCATAGACGTGGAGTTGTACCAGGAGAAGCTCATGGACGTGGAAATTCAAGAAGATGAGGCCCAAGACGTGTTTAAAAGCCAACTAACTCATTCTAGAGTTAAAGCCAAGAGAAAACCCATTCTGCAAGTGATTTGGGCCTGGTTAAGAAGGAAAAGGAAGCCCAAAGAGAGTAAACCAATTGGACTGGTTTAATTTAATTTAATGGTTTATAATCACTTAAATTAAACCAAAGGAGATTAGGATAGAGTAAGAATATCTTTTGAATTTAAATTATAAATCAATTAAAATTAAAGATATTCTTGCTAGCTAGAATCTAGGAGAAATAGTTAAGATATGATTTTGTAGATATGACCTAGATAGGATTTTCAGCCTATATAAAGGCTTCACTCCCCTTGTACAAAAACATCGAATTTTATCAACTATTTCAAAGCACTTTTGCTTCTTGCTTTCTCTGTTCAGCATAAGAACATTGTTTTCATTCACTTAAGGGTAGAGGAATCTACTGTGAAATTCCATAGCTCTTTGCAGGGTGATCCTGTGCTAGTGGAATCAAACCCCTTCATCATTCACATCAATTGGAGAGTTAGTAACCTCCAATTAAAACCTAATCACCACCATCAATCACTTACCTACAAGGGAAGCTAGTAGCTCCCTTCCATTCAAAATCATCAGTCCGCTGCCTAAGGAGAGCTAGTAGCCTCCTTAAATCTTCAACCCTCATCCCCTTCAAGTCGATCCTTTGGTTTTAAAACAACCAGGGCCGCACCAAGTGGTATCAGAGCCTCTTGAAGGTTAGGGTTTGTGAAATCACCTTGATTTCAAAACCATATCATTCCATCTTCTATTTCTTTTCATAAAACAATTATTTTCTTTCTATCTATTTGTAAGTCAGCTGAGTCTCTTCTGAATTACAAAGGATCTATGAAAATGATCCATATGTAAAAAAAATAAAAAAAAAAAAAAAATTGAAAATTTAAAAAAAAAAGAAAAAACAAAAAGTGAAAAGCAGAAGAGGAACCCTGCTAGAAGAAGGTTATTCAGCTGACGAAAAAAATCTTGCAATCTTTCTATCTTAATCACAGTAGGTTATAGCTATAGATCTTAGGTGATTGGGCTTTGATCTATTCTGAACTTGTGGGAATAGCAAAAGGATTGAACACTGAGAGAACCAAAAAAAAAGAGAGAGAGAGAGAGGATTTTCTAATCTGTTTGCTGAGTTTGTTTCAGGAACTTCATGGCAAGGAAAAATTCAGTGGATCAGATTGTTCATCTTGATCAGTTCCAATGTGAAGCTATGATGGTAGAGATCACTAGGAAGCTGCAAAAAGACTTCAATAGGACTAACCATGCTAATGAGTTTCATGACTTTTCAATTTCTGCAGGCAGAAAATCAGGAGTTAACTCTTATCACCATTGTCGCCATACAACAAAAGAATACCTTAGTCAATCCAAGCTTGGGATTCCATCATTCCATGGGAAGATTGATCATGAAGCTTATCTGGAATGGGAAGAAGAGATGGAATGGGTGTTCAGTTGTTATCACTACACTGAGGCAAAGAAGATCAAACTTGCAACAAGTGGATTCAGTGGTCATGCCATCCATTGGTGGGATCAGATTGCATCCACAAGGAGGCACCATGTAGAACCTCAGATTGCTTCTTGGTTTGAGATGAAATTTGTAATGAAAAAGAGGTTTGCTCCAGATTATAAAAAAATTGGTTATGTGCAGGACAAACACCAAAGAAGATCACATGAGAGACTAACCACACGCCCATCATCAGCCAAGTTGACACGCCAGGAGCATAGGTGTTCTCATGCAAAACTGGCCTTCCAACAGCCAGAAATAAATCAATTTAGTCCAATCTGCAGAGGTAAGAAACAAAATTCAAATTTAAAAGATTTCTCTAATGAATCTTTTATGTACAACTACAGGAAACAAAGTCCTAGAAGATTGTTTGTGGAGAGTGCTGACAATAACAATGAGGAAAGGAATGAGCTCTTAAATGACTTAATCTCATCTAAGTGTTTTCTACCATCTTCTCAAATTGATTCTATTCTTATGGGAAAAGAGATTTGTAGAAAACTAACCATATGTGAACCGGTGAGTCCGAGTAACCTTGTCTTCTCTTCACAGAACTTTGAGGAGGAGATACCAGTAGAGGTACCCAAGAAAGCACCACCAGCCATAGGCAGGGAGATGCTGGAAGTTGCTAACGATGCCAATGGAGTTAGAGGAAGAAGGGAGATGTCTGATCCATTGCCAAATTCTCCTAAGAGTGAGACATCACTAGCTAAAGGTGAACTGTTGGTAAAAGAAAATCTCTGTGAGCTTGACAAATATATTTTCTCTGTTCCATCAGCTAGAGTATTGGATGATACTTGTATAAGTGTTACTAATCTTAAACCGGTGCAACCGAGTAGCAATAAGCTTTCCTTGCAGGACCATGAAGAGAAACTATTGAAGGAATCACCAAGGGAATTGTCTTTGGACAGTAAGCTGGTGCCTACAACTAGCTGGGATTTCAAGTCATTCACTCCTTCTTTCATTGATGAAAGTCATCTCAAACTCTGTAAGGATATTGGGGTGACAAATTCTTTACCTAGTTTGTTTGTGATTGTTACACCTGAAGAAGAGAAACAATCTGGTTTAGAGAATGTGAAAGAACTTTGTGTTTCTAGGTTTATTTTTGATAAGATGATTCAATCTTTTGAAGCAACTAGGCATGAAATGTTTTCTAGATCAGAATGTTCTTTGATTGCTAATACTGAGAGTTCGGAGTTTGTTTTGAGTCATAAGTTGATTAGGAGAACATTAGGACATAAATCAGTGAGGATTGATGCAGATCTTGTGATTGATGAATGTTTCTCTAATAAAGTGCTGCATAACATGAAATCAGTTAGAAAATGCTGTAAAACTTTGTGCTGTGAAGATTTTTGGGGTTTAAAACTTTGTGATATGGACTCAACCTTGAGAGAAAACGTTTTTGACAGTTTGTCCAAGTTAGATCATGAGTTTGCATTGCTAGAATGGTGGTCTAGGAACATGCATGACCTACTTAGAGCTAAAAAAAGTTCTGAATTTGAATATGTTAAGAGAGTTTCTAAGTTAGCACAATCCAATCTGTTTGCTAGCAATGATATCTATTTGTTTGGTTTGTGTTCAAAAGAAAATTTTTGTTCTAGTGAGTGTTTAAATGCTAGAATGATTTATGATCTTGTCTTAGATGGTGATTCTAGGAACCTGAATCTTGTTTTTAAGATCTTAAACCAATGGAATTCAGTTGTCTATCTCTGTCGCACATTTGATGTGGTTTTCCTAGTGTTTAAAAAAAAGCAGGATAGACAGGTTATAGAGTTTGTTCCAAGAACAAGGAGGATTCAGAGTCTGGACAAACAAATTGATTATGGACCAAAGGAACACTTGTTTGCTCTTACTTGGCAACCGCTTCCAACATTCCAAGGTAAGTACACCCTTAATCATACCTCCAAAGATTCTAACTTGTTTTCTTGTTTTAAAGATGAATTGGATTTGAGGTCAAATCCTTTCAAAGGAGGAGGGGATGGTGCGATCCTAGACAGGTCCAATGAGAATGCTAAGCGACATGGACAAGAAGAGGATTTTGATAAGATGGAGCTAGACCAGAAGCAGGCTATAGACGTGGAGTTGTACCAGGAGAAGCTCATGGACGTGGAAATTCAAGAAGATGAGGCCCAAGACGTGTTTAAAAGTCAACTAACTCATTCTAGAGTTAAAGCCAAGAGAAAACCCATTCTGCAAGTGATTTGGGCCTGGTTAAGAAGGAAAAGGAAGCCCAAAGAGAGTAAACCAATTGGACTGGTTTAATTTAATTTAATGGTTTATAATCACTTAAATTAAACCAAAGGAGATTAGGATAGAGTAAGAATATCTTTTGAATTTAAATTATAAATCAATTAAAATTAAAGATATTCTTGCTAGCTAGAATCTAGGAGAAATAGTTAAGATATGATTTTGTAGATATGACATAGATAGGATTTTCAGCCTATATAAAGGCTTCACTCCCCTTGTACAAAAACATCGAATTTTATAAACTATTTCAAAGCACTTTTGCTTCTTGCTTTCTCTGTTCAGCATAAGAACATTGTTTTCATTCACTTAAGGGTAGAGGAATCTACTGTGAAATTCCATAGCTCTTTGCAGGGTGATCCTGTGCTAGTGGAATAAAACCCCTTCATCATTCACATCAATTGGAGAGTTAGTAACCTCCAATTAAAACCTAATCACCACCATCAATCACTTACCTACAAGGGAAGCTAGTAGCTCCCTTCCACTCAAAATCATCAGTCCGCTGCCTAAGGAGAGCTAGTAGCCTCCTTAAATCTTCAACCCTCATCCCCTTCAAGTCGATCCTTTGGTTTTAAAACAACCAGGGCCGCACCACACGCCTTACAAGGAACCATGGAGGTACATGCTCAAATATTATTCTACCTCTGATGTCTTTACCATTACCCGTTGGTGAAGAAACCAAAAACCATGCTAAGAAATTGTACTCTTTTTCCTATCTTTGGTTTTTTCCCATTGGGTTTTCTAAATAATGTTTTAACAAGGAAACATTCTTAGTGCGCATGACGACCAATAATCATTCACGAACCAACCACCCTTCACGAGTCTAAGTTGATTTTCGGGCCCCTCCTTATGGTGGCTTATCTATCTTGTTCAATTTCTTTTATTTAGACAAAGTATTAAACTAAGGCCATAAGCCCAATTTCATAGATTTTTAGGCGAATTGGCCTTAGCCCAAGTCTTCATGTTTTAAACCTTTGCCTAGGCCCATTTTATTTCCAGCCATTTAGACTTCATGTTGTTTAATTTTACACTACTTGTTTTTTTGGGTTAAACATCTTGTTGTTTACCCTAAGTTGTAACCAAGGCCTATATAAGCTTTTTATTCGATTAATGAAAGATAACACGATTTTACACAAAAGAAAACCCTAAGACTCTGTCTAATTTCGGCGCCCCCTCCCCTTCGGTAAGCTAGCCGTGACTTCTCCCTTTTGGTTAAAGTACCCTTGGTGTATCACAAGCTTTCCGCAGCTTGTGTGGTCCTCTCGATCCATTCTCTTCCATTTATTCGCTTCTGGAGGTCTCGAGATTCTCGACTGATAGTAGGCCCGCCAACACACTTGTATCATGTTGTTTTGATAAACGGTCAAACTGGACAAATATATGTCTAATCCCCAAGACGACCCGTTCAAGTACAAAGATGAAGCTGAGACCCATTAGCTTATGCAATGTGTGATATAAAATTATCGCTAAGGTGTTATGCCAAAGGTTACAACGGTATTTGCTGAATTTGATTTTTGAAACTTAATCAACATTTGTTCCAGGTTGATTGATTTCAGATAATATTTTAATAGCCCAGTAAATGTTTCACGCTCTACGGACAAACCGAAGTTGCCAGAATAAGTATACGGCAATAAAGATGGATATGAGTAAGACTTATGACAGAGTTTAATGGTCCTTCATCAAAAACAATTACTAAAAAAGATGGGATTTCACCATTATGGATCTCGTGGATGATGGGGTGTATATCATCAGTAAAGTATAAAGTGTTGATTAATGGAAAGCCACATGGTTATATCATACCAGAAAGAGGACTTAGACAGGATGATCCTCTGTCCCCTTATCTATTTATACTATGTACGGACGCATTGATTGCAAATAAAAAGAAAGCAGAACGGGAAATTATTAACATGTATAAAAATAGCAAGATCAAGCCCATCGATAACACACCTACTTTTCACGGATGACAGTTTATTTTTTTGTCAAGCAAAAAAGAAAGAATGTCAAGCTATTCCTCAAATTCTAAAAATCTATGAGGCGGTCTCGGTTCAACAAATCAATTTTGCAAAATATTCAATCCAATTTGGACACATGGTTAATAAGGACACAAAAGAAGAGATAAAACAAATTTTGGAAATACCTACAATGGGAGTGATGGGAACATATTTAGGGATACCAGAAAGTCTTGGTGGACCTAAAACACAGGTCTTTGGATTCATCAATGACTGTTTACAAGACAGAGAGAATGGTTGGACTATGAAGTTTTTGTCTAGAGGAGGCAAATAAGTTTTGATAAAGTCAATCTTAACGGCTTTACCAACTTATGTAATGTCCTGTTATAGATTACCTAAAAAAATAACTAAGAAACTAACAAGTGCGATAACACAGTTTTGGTGGAGTACAAGTGGAAACAAAAGTGGAATACATTGGATGGCATGGAAAAAATTGTGTCGTCATAATAAAGAAGGTGGCCTCGGGTTTAGGAATATTGAGGATTTCAACACAGCCATGTTAGTAAAACAACTATGGAGATTAATGGACACACCATAATCATTGTTTTCGAAAGTTTTCAAAACTCTTTACTTCCAGAATTCAGATCCTCTTGATTCTTCAAGATCATATTCTCCATCCTATGGTTGGAAAAATATTATCACAGCTCAGTCCCTGGTTAAAAAAAGACTAATCAAAATGATTGAAACATGTTAAAGTATTTCTGTATGGAATGACTCTTGGATTCTAGCCCCTCGCCCGAGACCAGCAACTTACAATTTCTCTGTTTATCTAGATACTTTTAAGGTTTAAGATTTTATTGATAGTCAGACGAACACCTGGAATGTTCCCAACATGGAGTGTTATACTCTTTTTCCCTAGAAAAGGTTTTGTCCCAATTGGGTTTTCCTTCTCTAGGTTTTTTAATGAGGTAATACTTCATGGTTGCAAGCTTACGTATTCTCCATATCTTAAGCTTGAGGGGGAGTGTTGGAATGAAGAAGAAATGATGAAGTATGGAAGCCTTTAATGCATATTAAATGGCGATTTATTTTTATGTCAAAGGGAGTGTCTAAGGCTTGTTTGTATTCTAGATTATGTTATCCTTGTAGTCATTTATGTATAAGGCTATCCTTGTATCCAAACAAGCCTAGACTAGATTAGTATAAATACCTTACTCCCTTCACATTTTGTAAGTATGAATTCATAATTTTAATTCTCTAATAAATCATTCTTTTCTCTAATTCTCTAATTCTCTCTAATCTCTCATTCTCTCATTCTACAAATCTCTTAATCTCATATTATTTCAATGTCTCACTAATGAAGTGTTGTGTTGAACGTGTTTGTGAACTTTCCCCACACAACACCATAGCATCATGTGCCCTTTTTCTAAACAAACCTTGTTGTACGGGTCGACCAGGACCTGGTATTAAGAAAAGTAAGGAATGCGGTGGTTGGCTTGGTTGGAAGGAAATTGTAGGAAACGCGTCAACGACAATCATTTGAGCAAATGACTCATCCCAAGACTCATCTGATGAAAGATTATTACTGCTCATGATTTGAATTTTTTCTTTCACCTATCGTTTGTACCGAGTAAGTGACTAAATTATTTACTTCTGTATTGTTTTCAAAAATATTTGTGTATGAATTTTTGTTGTGCAAATGTATTGAATATATAGACATCCAAGGTGACTACATGGCGACAATTTAGCGACAATTACATGACTACAGCGATTAGTCGCCAAAAACAGGTATACCTACCTAAGGTCGATTAAACGTGATTTTAACCAAATTTGCCGACAATTTTACGACTATTTTACGACCCGCCGAATCAGTCGCTTTTATGTCGGTAATTAGGTGACTACTTCTTATAGTCGGCAATTTGTCACAGCATTAATGATTACTTGAAGACTAAGTTACAACTACCACTATCAATCGCTTAATAGTCACTACTTCTGTGACTAATACAAGTGATCGTAAAATAGTCAGCAACATAGCGACTCATTTACGACTAATATATTTTGAAACATATATAGTCCGCAGTTAGACGCTATATTACGACTGCGTCACCGACTACTTGGTTTAGTCGCTATTTGGCGACTAAATTGTTACTAATAGTATGGTGTACTTTTATAGTCTCCAATGAGTAGGTACACAGTCGCAAGTTTCAGTGACTACTATTGTAGTCGGATTCTGTAGTCGGTAATGTGCTGTTTTCCTGTAGTGTCAAGTCGGTTACAGGCAAACCTCTTAGACTTATCAACTTATTAAATAAATAGAAAAATCAAAAGATTTTTCAGAATATCTTAATGATAAAGATGAAATAGATTAAACAAGATTGTTGTTGTTGAGTATCGGATAACTATATTGTAACATGGAAATTTGGATTGGGAGTTGCACGAGGTTTTTTTCAATTTGGGAAAGAAAAAATTCGGATCTATTAACAGTTGCTTTGATCTTTGGAAGAGGACTCGACCTGGGTTAAAGAATGAGGTAATATTAATGATGATAGAGAAGATTTTGTGGAAGGAATGGGAGTCAGATTGGTTTTTCTTGCTCACTAGGATATCGGTTAGACACAATAGAGAGTTGATTGGTTCTGCTTGGGATTCCTTTTTCGAAACGGGATTTGGTTTTCTTGGTATATTAAAGAAATCACAGATTGAGTGTTGTCAGATTCAGGACATGGTAAGACGTACAAGTTTGTTTTCAATCATCGACATTAGATCATTTAAATCATTATATCGCTTTGAATCATATGAAATCATCAAACTCAGGGTTGCTTGTGGCTTATTTTGCTTTCATAATTTTACGGTTTCCAGTGGCATTGGTATTATATCTAGTTTGCAGAACTCTGTTATGATACATTTGGAATGTTTTACAATATGGATATCACTTAGGTGGAGAACAATGTCTACAGAGTATTATAGAATTGTATTGTGGTGGTGCATTAGTTTTCTTACTCATTTGGATAACAATTACGGTTTCGTATGGGAAGCAGTCAATATCGAAGTCATGGGTTCAAGATTGTCTCTTCAAGAGGCTATTGAGAAGTTACAAGGCTGCAAGGATTCTAGAACTGAATTCTATTGGTTTTGCTGTCATATGGATGAAATGTTATGTAGTAAAGCATTTATCAATATTATGAGGAAAAATGTTTACAGGATTTCACGGAAATGCTTGAAAATCAAGTTACTTTTGTACTATCAAAACATTAGGTGTGTTTATCGGTATGTCGTACGTAGAGGAAATGTGGAACCTTGGGTAAAAATGTTTTGTTGCATTAAGAATAATAATGCACAAGAGGAAAACCACAGTGTCGACAACAGGCGAGATAAGTGCTTTACTATTGGGAACAGTTTCATGATAATGGTTATTGAGTTTTGTTTTACTTTGGATTCTTGTTGCATAATAAATGAATACTCCAACGGTTATTGGTCTGGGAGATTGTATGTTGTCATTTGGCTTGTTTTACTGTAGTTGTTCTCAGTCTTGGTGTACCAGACATATTTTGGCTGAATATAATCCCGTGTATGGAATTATATATGGTTAAAATGTGGTGAAATAATCAACTTGACTGGTTTAAACTCATTGGATTACTACCTGGGTGTATGCTAAGCGGAGATTATACAATTGAATATTTTGTGAACGGTGATGGAAAAAGGATTAAAGTTTAAATATGCAGATTCTAAGTTGTCAAAGTCTTGGTAGCAAGTGGACAACAAGTTATTTGAGGGAGATTTGTTTTAAGAAGAAACCCGAATTCCTGTTTTTATCCGAAATAAAACAAGGTTTCTCCTTTGTGCAATAATTTAAACGTCAATTTGGATATGTTCATATCCTTACGGTAGAACCTAGAGGTGCCAGTGGAGAGTTAACTTTATTTTATAACAATACATACAATGTTAATATTGTATTTACAATTTATCAAATAATAGATATTGAAGCGACGATTGATAGAAGGAAGGTCTGTTTATATTTTGTATATGGTGACCCGATACAAAACATATGAGATCAGGTCTGGAAAAGATTAACTACATTTAGTTTGACAAGAAACGCACCATGGTTCATAATAGGAGATTTAATGAAATTACTGGAGATCATGAAGAGGAAGGTGGTCTCTTGCAAAATGCATCGACCTTTATTTCTTTCAATAATATGATAGCAAATTGTGGTTTAATTGATTTTCCGTCTATGGGAAATATTGTCTCATGGAGATTATATGATAGAACTATACGATGTTGTATGAACATGGTACTCACAAATGAAGATTGGTATAATATTTATGTTTTTTATTTGTTGAGTATCTCGGTATGGTAGGCTCTGATCGTAGACCAATAATGGCTACAATTAAAGCCAAAATAACCAAGAAAAGGAACCAATTTAGGTTTGAAAAAATGTGGATAGAGAAAAAAGGATTAATAGAGACTATATCGAGAGGATGGAACACAATACAATCAGGTAGTAGGGGGAATTTGGTGGACAAGATTCGGGAATGCAGGCATGAAATATCCGTATGGAGAAAGCAACATTTACCGTCAGACAGAGTGAAGATAAATGATTTGCAAAAAGCCTTACAAGAGATTCAGAATGATAGTAGTCGAAGTGAAACAAAGGTGAGGGAAGTGGCACAAAAATTAAAAGAAGCTTATAAAAAGGAATAATGGTTTTGGCTACAAAAAAGCTAGATTACGTGGCAAAAATTAGGAGACTGGAATACAAAATTCTATCATGCTTTAACAAAGCAACGAAGAGCAAGGAATAGGATTGTTGGGTTATATATTAATCAAAATGTCTGGGTTACTCGGGATACTGAGGTCGAGGCGGTTGTAGTGAATTATTATTCCGATTTATTTACCTCAACATCTCCCATAGAACTTGAGGAGTTGTTAGGAGAGGTCCCAGTCTTAATGACATACCAAATAAATGAGAGGCTTACAGTAATGGCAACAGAAGAGGAAGTTAAGAAAGCTTTATTTATGATGCATCTGGAAAAAGCACCAGATCCAGATGGGATGATTGATTTGTTCTACCAACAAGTATTGCATATAATCAAGGGTTATGTGTTGGATCTAGTAAATGATTTCTTAAGGACATGTTGTGATGAGGACATCGAACCAGCTACTATCCCATAAGTGCCATCCAAACCATTAGCGTGTGCTAAGGCCCAAGCTCTTGGGAACAACTTCAACCAGCTGACAGAACGAGCAAGCGACCAGGAGTCCGAGCCCGAAGGCCCACCAGAAGATGCACCGCCCCATGAAGGCCCATTCACGTCGGACAAGGAACAATAATAGTTCCTGCTCGAATATTCCTCTACCTCCAGTGTTTTTACCATTACCCGTAGGTGAAGACACCAAAAACCGTGCTAAGATATTGTACTCTTTTTTCTATCTTTTATTTTATCCCACTGGGTTTTCCAAAAAAAGTTTTACAAGGCAAGATTCTTAGTGCGCATGACGACCAATATTCATTCACAAACCAACCAACCTTCACGAGTCTAAATCGGTTTTCAGCCCCCTCCTTATGGTGGCTTATCTATCTTGTTCTTTATTTATTTTATTTAGACTAAGTATGAAATTAAAGCCTTAAGCCTAATTTCTTAGATTTTTAGGCGAATTGGTCTTGACCCAAGTTTTCATGTTTTAAGCCTTGGCCTAGGCCCAATTTATTTTCAGCCATTTAGACTTCATGTTTTTTATTTTACAAAACTTGTTGTTTTGGATTAAACATCATGTTGTTTACCCTAAGTTATAATCAATGCCTATATAAGCCTTTTTCTTTGATTAATGAAAGATAACACGATTTTACACAAACTAAAACCCTAAGACTCGGTCTAATTTCGCCCCCATCCCCCTTGGTGAGCTAGCCGTGACTTCTCCTTTTTGGTTAAATTCCCCTTGGTGTACCACAAGCCTTCCGCAGCTTGTTTGGTCCTCTCGATCCATTCTCTTCCATTCATTTGCTTCTGGAGGTCTCGAGATTCTCGACTGAAAGTAGCCCCGCCAACAAGCTTTTTTCATCTGGAATCAGAGCTCAAAGGCACCTAAGTATCAGGTTGAGTCTATCCCTTTTACTATTTTCTGATTCTTTTTCTTTATTGTTCTTTAAATTTTATGCTTTTGATTTGTTTTCTCTTTCTTCTTCTCTGCAAGGAGAAGGGGCGCAAACTCAAGTCACATAAAACCAAAAAAATACCAAAACAAATCAGGTTTTAGCAATCTTTGTCTTTGTTTTCATTACTAAATTAAAATACAAAAAGAGAGAAATTCGATTGTTTGTTCCTTGTGTTTGTTTTGATTTCTTCCTTATAAAACGAAAACAAAAAAGCTAGTTTTTTTCAAAACAAACTTAGGATCAATAGAAAACTCACTTAGAACACTTGTTTCCCCTTTGAGAAATCTTGGGTTCAGGCTTGCTTGTGCTCCACGCGTGTGATTGTTGAGTGTTTGTTGTTCCTCGTTTGAGTAGCTAGTTGATCTTGTTGGTGCGAGTCGTATGTCACGGCTTAACCGCGATTGCTTGCTAGGTCTAGGCGTCATTTGCGAGTAGTTGTCCTTGGTTAGAAAGTCACTCTGTGTGTCTAGGCTTAGGTTGTTCCTTATGGAGCCACGTCTAGGTTGTGTGGTTCGCGTCCTTGGTCTAGTGTCCATGGTCTAGATATTCCTGCGTCTGTGTCTAGGTCACCATCCGCGACTGCACTCAGCAGTTTCCTTCCTTGGACTAGCATAATAATTAGTTTTCCTATTTGTCTAGAGTTATAGATATCTAACTTCCTTTAGTGTTTTTGGCCTTAAGTTAGATTTTCATATTTGCTTAGGCCCAATTATAACTTAGAAATTTTTCATTTTAATTCCAGATATTTGGATATGCATAATTAGAAATTAGGAATTTTGTTTCCATTTATTTATTTTTCCTTTTCTTTTTTTTGGGAATTATCCAATTTCAAATTTTTTTTTCCTATAAGTTTTCAATTTCAGAAACTTTCAAATTCTATAATTTTTCTTTTCCTAGAAGTATCCATTTTTGGGAACTTTTCATTTTCAGAATTTTCCTTTTCCTGTAAGTTTTCATTTTTGGAAATCTTCTTTTTCCTGAAAAAGAAAAATTATGTCAGGGAACGAGGGATTATTGTCAGGCCCGGACAATCAAGCCAAGCTGAAGCTGCTGCAAAATCTGACGGCTAAGATGACAGCCATGGCTACACACATAGAGCGCCTAAAACAACCTGCACAACCACTTAGACTACCCGACATACCAGAGGCACCCAATCGGGGAATTGGTCGAGATCAATGAGCTGAAGACCCACAGACGTTCCGTCATGCGCCTGCCATCCCGGACGTTAAGATCAACCCATCTTCCTTTGCGGGAAAATTGGATCCCGATGAATATTTGGATTGGGAAAGACGGATGGAGTTATTATTCTACTAGTACCACTACGACGATCCGAGAATGGTGGCCCTAGCAACGACCCAATTTACTGATCATGCACTTGCATGGTGGGATCGAGAGGTAGCCGCTCGACACTGGGGACATTTCGGTCAATTAACTTTATGGTACGAGCTAACCCATTTGATGAGGAGACGATATGTTCTTCCATATTTACATTGCGAGTTTCAGCGTAGATTATGTTGCCTTACTCATGGAAACAAGACGATGGGAGAGTATTTTGATGAATTTGAACATCTTTGGAACCGACTAGAGATGGATGAATCGAGCGCCAACCGTATCATGATCTTAGCAAACTGTTCCATCTTGTAGTACAGATCGAGAAGAGTAATCAACGCAAGGCCTTTGCACCGTCCAGACCAAAGGATAACTGGAGCACTGGCTCCAAGCCACACGACCGGACTGTGACCAACAACAATCAGCAGTTCAAGGGCAAGAGACCTACCCCTAGAGCCACCTCAGCCGCACCGAGAGCCACAACACCTACCTTAACAAACCAGGCACATAGGAGTAGCAAAACTACTTGTTTAAAATGCAAGGGTCGAGAACATATGTCCGGAGAATGCCCAAACCAAAGGAAAATGGTATTGACTGCGTCCAGAGATTGCGAGTCAGAAGACAAGCCAGAAAAAGAAAGGCCTGCAAGGAGCCAGTCTGACGACAAGGTAGAGTTTGCTGACTCCGAGATCTTCTGATGATCAGACGGGGTCTAAGCTCCCGACTAGAACCGGAAGAGATTGAGCAGCGGAAAAACATCTTTTACTCCAAGTGCACTATAATTGGGAAGGTATGTTCCTTGATTATCGATGACGGCTCCTGCACCAATGCTGCCAGCAAGTACATGGTTGAGAAACTTGGGTTACAAGTGACCTAGCACCCGCGGCCCTATCGCCTAAGATGACTCAACAACAAGACCGAGCTGTTCATCTCTGACCAAGTCAAGGTTTCTTTAAGTATGGAGCGATATCATGATCAAGTGTTATGTGACGTAGTCCCGATGTCAGCTGGACATCTTCTTTTGGGACGGCCTTGGCAATTCAACCGACAGAACATGCATAACGGACGGACCAACCTTTACTCATTTGTCCATGACAAGCGGCGATACAACTTAGCACCAATGTCACCGCAGGATGTTCATGAAATGCAATCTAAGATGGCAAAAGATCAGCATGCACGAAAAGAAAATTGCCTGGTCAATATCGCAGACGTCTGCAAAGCCGTTCATACCGAGAAAACACAACTAGTCTTAATGATCTACCGATAGTTATTAAGTGCGTCCAGACGCTTTTTAGAAAAATACGCTTACATATTCCCTGACAAGATCCCAGCTGGCCTACCGGCAATCAGAGATATTGAGCACAACAATGATTTCATTTTGGGAGCCCAATTGCCGAACCGACCTGCTTAACGAGTAAATCCCAAGAAAGCTAAAGAATTGGAGAAGCAGGTTCTTGACCTAATGGCGCAGGGATACGTAAAAGATAACCTTAGCCCATCTGCCATTACAGTCTTCCTTGTGCCGAAGAAGGACAGAAGCTGGAGGATATGCATTGACTGCCGCGCCATCAACAACATCATCATCAAGTGTCGACACCCCATTCCTCAACTGGATAACATGCTAGATGAGCTTAGTGGAGCGGTCCTCTTCTCCAAAATCAATTTGAAGAGCGGGTACCATCTAGTTTGGATACGAGAAGGCGATGAGTGGAAGACCGCGTTTAAGACCAAACAGGGTCTGTATGAGTGGGTCGTGTTGCCATTCGGGCTGTCTAACACCTCAAGCATGTTTATGCGTCTGATGAACCATGGCCGTTCATCGGAAAGTTTATGGTAGTATACTTTGATGACATACTCGTTTACAACATGACTTACGCAGCTCATCTGGAGCATCTGGAGACTGTGATCTTAACACTTCAGAAAGAACATCTATACGCCAACCTCAAGAAGTATACTTTCTGCACTAACCCAGGGAGGAAACCTGTCGCCTATTTCAGTGATTAACTAAGTGGAGCTGCCTTCGATTACCCTATTTATAATAAGAGTTCTACGCATTGTCTGAACCTTAAAGACGTGGGAGCATTACCTACTTGGTACGGAGTGCGTCATCCATACGGACCACCTGACCCTTCAGCATCTTAAGCGACAGACGACGCCGAAGAAACGACATGCACGTTTTCTTGAGTTTATTGAGACGTTTTCTTATGTCATTAAGTACAAGAAGAGAGACGACAATGTTGTAGCTAACGACTTGTCCGTGATGGAGTCTAAGGTTACGTGTTTTGAGATGGTCAAAGATATGTATCCGGTAGAAGAAGACTTCGAAGAGGCTTTTAGAGAACACGACAAAGGCACCTATGACCGTTTTTATATAATTGATGGATTCTTATTCAACGACAAACGGCTCTGGATAGCCCGAGGATAATTCCGCTAGCTTTTGCTGAGAGGCCTATGGAGGAGGTATAATGGGGCACTTTTGTGTCGACAAAACATTGGCCATGCTCAAGGAGCATTTCAACTTGCCCCACCAACACCGAGATGTGGAGGCACACTATGCACAATGTCTAGTCTGTAAATAGGCGAAGTCAAACACGCATCCACAATGCCGTTATATGCCGCTATCGATTCCTTCAATTTAGGGATGGACATCTCGATGGACTTTGTGTAAGGCTACCAAAACTCAACCATAAATACTCCATCCTTGTGGTAGTCGACCAGTTCTCACGGATGGCAAACATCATTGCATGAAGCAAGACCAACGACGCCAGCCAGACTGCCGACTATTCTTTCGAGAGATAGTCAGATTGCACGGTATTCAGAGGACGATTGTTTCAGACTGAGATACCAAGTTACTCAGTCATTTTTGGCAAGCACTATGGAGAAAATTTGGGAAAAATCTGTTGTTCTCTACAGGACAGACCGAAGTGGTCAACATGACCTTATCCACGATGTTGAGAGCGACGATCGGTCAAAGACTGAAGAACTGGCTCGAATGTCTACAATATGTGCAGTTTGCGTACAACCGAGCATTCCATTCTGCAACAAAGATGACGCCGTTCAAGGTCGGCTATGGCTTCAATCCGACTACCTCGATGGAGTTTGCGCCAATACAACCAGGCGATGTTGTTAGCTTAGATGGGGAAGCAAAGGCTGAGTTTGTTCAGCTCCTTCACCAGAAGGTCAAGGAGAATCTAAAGAAGAGAACTAGTCAGTAACACCATACACGCCAACAAGGGCAACATATGGTGTTCAAAGAAGGCGATTGGGTCTGGCTTCATCTATGGCCCGAACGATTTCCGCAACAGAGGAAGAGCAAGCTCACAACTCTAGGAGACGACCCTTTTCGAGTCCTTAGAAAAATCAATGAATTGCCTACCAGCTAGAGCTCCGAGGTGAGTATAACATTTCTACTACGTTCAATGTTGCTGACTTAAAGTTGTTTGATACAGGTGAGGAGTTCGCTTTGGAGACCAAAGCACTTAAAGAGGGAGAGAATGATAAGGACATTGGACCAGCTACCGCCCTGGAACTGCAATCTGACAATTAACGCGTTCTAAGGCCGGAGCTCTTGGGAACAAATTCAACCAGCTGGCAGAAAGAGCAAGCGACCAAGATTACGAGCCCAAAGGCCCACCAGACGACGCACTGGCCCATGAAGGCCCATTCACGCCTTACAAGGAACCATGGAGGTACATGCTCAAATATTATTCTACCTCTGATGTCTTTACCATTACCCGTTGGTGAAGAAACCAAAAACCATGCTAAGAAATTGTACTCTTTTTCCTATCTTTGGTTTTTTCCCATTGGGTTTTCTGAATAATGTTTTAACAAGGAAACATTCTTAGTGCGCATGACGACCAATAATCATTCACGAACCAACCACCCTTCACGAGTCTAAGTTGATTTTCGGGCCCCTCCTTATGGTGGCTTATCTATCTTGTTCAATTTCTTTTATTTAGACAAAGTATAAAACTAAGGCCATAAGCCCAATTTCATAGATTTTTAGGCGAATTGGCCTTAGCCCAAGTCTTCATGTTTTAAACCTTTGCCTAGGCCCATTTTATTTCCAGCCATTTAGACTTCATGTTGTTTAATTTTACACTACTTGTTTTTTTGGGTTAAACATCTTGTTGTTTACCCTAAGTTGTAACCAAGGCCTATATAAGCTTTTTATTCGATTAATGAAAGATAACACGATTTTACACAAAAGAAAACCCTAAGACTCTGTCTAATTTCGGCGCCCCCTCCCCTTCGGTAAGCTAGCCGTGACTTCTCCCTTTTGGTTAAAGTACCCTTGGTGTATCACAAGCTTTCCGCAGCTTGTGTGGTCCTCTCGATCCATTCTCTTCCATTTATTCGCTTCTGGAGGTCTCGAGATTCTCGACTGATAGTAGGCCCGCCAACACACTTGTATCATGTTGTTTTGATAAACGGTCAAACTGGACAAATATATGTCTAATCCCCAAGACGACCCGTTCAAGTACAAAGATGAAGCTGAGACCCATTAGCTTATGCAATGTGTGATATAAAATTATCGCTAAGGTGTTATGCCAAAGGTTACAACGGTATTTGCCGAATTTGATTTTTGAAACTTAATCAACATTTGTTCCAGGTTGATTGATTTCAGATAATATTTTAATAGCCCAGTAAATGTTTCACGCTCTACGGACAAACCGAAGTTGCCAGAATAAGTATACGGCAATAAAGATGGATATGAGTAAGACTTATGACAGAGTTTAATGGTCCTTCATCAAAAACAATTACTAAAAAAGATGGGATTTCACCATTATGGATCTCGTGGATGATGGGGTGTATATCATCAGTAAAGTATAAAGTGTTGATTAATGGAAAGCCACATGGTTATATCATACCAGAAAGAGGACTTAGACAGGATGATCCTCTGTCCCCTTATCTATTTATACTATGTACGGACGCATTGATTGCAAATAAAAAGAAAGCAGAACGGGAAATTTTTTAACATGTATAAAAATAGCAAGATCAAGCCCATCGATAACACACCTACTTTTCGCGGATGACAGTTTATTTTTTTGTCAAGCAAAAAAGAAAGAATGTCAAGCTATTCCTCAAATTCTAAAAATCTATGAGGCGGTCTCGGTTCAATAAATCAATTTTGCAAAATATTCAATCCAATTTGGACACATGGTTAATAAGGACACAAAAGAAGAGATAAAACAAATTTTGGAAATACCTACAATGGGAGTGATGGGAACATATTTAGGGATACCAGAAAGTCTTGGTGGACCTAAAACACAGGTCTTTGGATTCATCAATGACTGTTTACAAGACAGAGAGAATGGTTGGACTATGAAGTTTTTGTCTAGAGGAGGCAAATAAGTTTTGATAAAGTCAATCTTAACGGCTTTACCAACTTATGTAATGTCCTGTTATAGATTACCTAAAAAAATAACTAAGAAACTAACAAGTGCGATAACACAGTTTTGGTGGAGTACAAGTGGAAACAAAAGTGGAATGCATTGGATGGCATGGAAAAAATTGTGTCGTCATAATAAAGAAGGTGGCCTCGGGTTTAGGAATATTGAGGATTTCAACACAGCCAAGTTAGTAAAATAACTATGGAGATTAATGGACACACCATAATCATTGTTTTCGAAAGTTTTCAAAACTCGTTACTTCCGGAATTCAGATCCTCTGGATTCTTCAAGATCATATTCTCCATCCTATGGTTGGAAAAATATTATCACAGCTCAGTCCCTGGTTAAAAAAAGACTAATCAAAATGATTGAAACATGTTAAAGTATTTCTGTATGGAATGACTCTTGGATTCCAGCCGCTCGCCCGAGACCAGCAACTTACAATTTCTCTGTTTATCTAGATACTTTTAAGGTTTAAGATTTTATTGATAGTCAGACGAACACCTGAAATGTTCCCAACATGGAGTGTTATACTCTTTTTCCCTAGAAAATTTTTTGTCCCAATTGGGTTTTCCTTCTCTAGGTTTTTTAATGAGGTAATACTTCATGGTTGCAAGCTTACGTATTCTACATATCTTAAGCTTGAGGGGGAGTGTTGGAATGAAGAAGAAATGATGAAGTATGGAAGCCTTTAATGCATATTAAATGGCGATTTATTTTTATGTCAAAGGGAGTGTCTAAGGCTTGTTTGTAATCTAGATTATGTTATCCTTGTAGTCATTTATGTATAAGGCTATCCTTGTATCCAAACAAGCCTAGACTAGATTAGTATAAATACCTTACTCCCTTCACATTTTGTAAGTATGAATTCATAATTCTCATTCTCTAATAAATCATTCTTTTCTCTAATTCTCTAATTCTCTCTAATCTCTCATTCTCTCATTCTACAAATCTCTTAATCTCATATTATTTCAATGTCTCACTAATGAAGTGTTGTGTTGAACGTGTTTGTGAACTTTCCCCACACAACACCATAGCATCATGTGCCCTTTTTCTAAACAAACCTTGTTGTACGGGTCGACCAGGACCTGGTATTAAGAAAAGTAAGGAATGCGGTGGTTGGCTTGGTTGGAAGGAAATTGTAGGAAACGCGTCAACGACAATCATTTGAGCAAATGACTCATCCCAAGACTCATCTGATGAAAGATTATTACTGCTCATGATTTGAATTTTTCCTTTCACCTATCGTTCGTACTGAGTAAGTGACTAAATTATTTACTTCTGTATTGTTTTCAAAAATATTTGTGTATGAATTTTTGTTGTGCAAATGTATTGAATATATAGACATCCAAGGTGACTACATGGCGACAATTTAGCGACAATTACATGACTACAGCGATTAGTCGCCAAAAACAGGTATACCTACCTAAGGTCGATTAAACGTGATTTTAACCAAATTTGCCGACAATTTTATGACTATTTTACGATCCGCCGAATCAGTCGCTTTTATGTCGGTAATTAGGTGACTACTTCTTATAGTCGGCAATTTGTCACAGCATTAATGATTACTTGAAGACTAAGTTACAACTACCACTATCAATCGCTTAATAGTCGCTACTTCTGTGACTAATACAAGTGATCGTAAAATAGTCAGCAACATAGCGACTCATTTACGACTAATATATTTTGAAACATATATAGTCCGCAGTTAGACGCTATATTACAACTGCGTCACCGACTACTTGGTTTAGTCGCTATTTGGCGACTAAATTGTTACTAATAGTATGGTGTCCTTTTATAGTCTCCAATGAGTAGGTACACAGTCCTTCAGTGACTACTATTGTAGTCGGATTCTGTAGTCGGTAATTTGCTGTTTTCCTGTAGTGTCAAGTCGGTTACAGGCAAACCTCTTAGACTTATCAACTTATTAAATAAATAGAAAAATCAAAAGATTTTTCAGAATATCTTAATGATAAAGATGAAATAGATTAAACAAGATTGTTGTTGTTGAGTATCGGATAACTATATTGTAACATGGAAATTTGGATTGGGAGTTGCATGAGGTTTTTTTCAATTTGGGAAAGAGAAAATTCGGATCTATTAACAGTTGCTTTGATCTTTGGAAGAGGACTCGACCTGGGTTAAAGAATGAGGTAATATTAATGATGATAAAGAAGATTTTGTGGAAGGAATGGGAGTCAGATTGGTTTTTCTTGCTCACTAGGATATCGGTTAGACACAATAGAGAGTTGATTGGTTCTGCTTGGGATTCCTTTTTCGAAACGGGATTTGGTTTTCTTGGCATATTAAAGAAATCACAGATTGAGTGTTGTCAGATTCTGGACATGGTAAGACGTACAAGTTTGTTTTCAATCATCGACATTAGATCATTTAAATCATTATATCGCTTTGAATCATATGAAATCATCAAACTCAGGGTTGCTTGTGGCTTATTTTGCTTTCATAATTTTACGGTTTCCAGTGGCATTGGTATTATATCTAGTTTGCAGAACTCTGTTATGATACATTTGGAATGTTTTACAATATGGATATCACTTAGGTGGAGAACAATGTCTACAGAGTATTATAGAATTGTATTGTGGTGGTGCATTAGTTTTCTTACTCATTTGGATAACAATTACGGTTTCGTATGGGAAGCAGTCAATATCGAAATCATGGGTTCAAGATTGTCTCTTCAAGAGGCTATTGAGAAGTTACAAGGCTGCAAGGATTCTAGAACTGGTTTCTATTGGTTTTGCTGTCATATGGATGAAATGTTATGTAGTAAAGCATTTATCAATATTATGAGGAAAAATGTTTACAGGATTTCACGGAAATGCTTGAAAATCAAGTTACTTTTGTACTATCAAAACATTAGGTGTGTTTATCGGTATGTCGTACGTAGAGGAAATGTGGAACCTTGGGTAAAAATGTTTTGTTGCATTAAGAATAATAATGCACAAGAGGAAAACCACAGTGTCGACAACAGGTGAGATAAGTGCTTTACTATTGGGAACAGTTTCATGATAATGGTTATTGAGTTTTGTTTTACTTTGGATTCTTGTTGCATAATAAATGAGTACTCCAACGGTTATTGGTCTGGGAGATTGTATGTTGTCATTTGGATTGTTTTACTGTAGTTGTTCTCAGTCTTGGTGTACCAGACATATTTTGGCTGAATATAATCCCGTGTATGAAATTATATATGGTTAAAATGTGGTGAAATAATCAACTTGACTGGTTTAAACTCATTGGATTACTACCTGGGTGTATGCTAAGCGGAGATTATACAATTGAATATTTTGTGTAACGGTGATGGAAAAAGGATTAAAGTTTAAATATGCAGATTCTAAGTTGTCAAAGTCTTAGTAGCAAGTGGACAACAAGTTATTTGAGGGAGATTTGGTTTAAGAAGAAACCCGAATTCCTGTTTTTATCCGAAATAAAACAAGGTTTCTCCTTTGTGCAATAATTTAAACGTCAATTTGGATATGTTCATATCCTTACGGTAGAACCTAGAGGTGCCAGTGGAGAGTTAACTTTATTTTATAACAATACATACAATGTTAATATTGTATTTACAATTAATCAAATAATAGATATTGAAGCGACGATTGATAGAAGGAAGGTCTGTTTATATTTTGTATATGGTGACCCGATACAAAACATACGAGATCAGGTCTGGAAAAGATTAACTAGATTTAGTTTGACAAGAAACGCACCATGGTTCATAATAGGAGATTTAATGAAATTACTGGAGATCATGAAAAGGAAGGTGGTCTCTTGCAAAATGCATTGACCTTTATTTCTTTCAATAATATGATAGCAAATTGTGGTTTAATTGATTTTCCGTCTATGGGAAATATTGTCTCATGGAGAGGTATTAGGAATAAACAAACTATACGATGTCGTATGAACATGGTACTCACAAATGAAGATTGGTATAATATTTATGTTTTTCATTTGTTGAGTATCTCGGTATGGTAGACTCTCATCGTAGACCAATAATGGCTACAATTGAAGCCAAAATAACCAAAAAAAGGAACCAATTTAGGTTTGAAAAAATGTGGATAGAGAAAAAAGGATTAATAGAGACTATATCGAGAGGATGGAACACAATACAATCAGGTAGTAGGGGGAATTTGGTGGACAAGATTCGGGAATGCAGGCATGAAATATCCGTATGGAGAAAGCAACATTTACCGTCAGACAGAGTGAAGATAAATGATTTGCAAAAAGTCTTACAAGAGATTCAGAATGATAGTAGTCGAAGTGAAACAAAGGTGAGGGAAGTGGCACAAAAATTAAAAGAAGCTTATAAAAAGGAATAATGGTTTTGGCTACAAAAAAGCTAGATTACGTGGCAAAAATTAGGAGACTGGAATACAAAATTCTATCATGCTTTAACAAAGCAACGAAGAACAAGGAATAGGATTGTTGGGTTATATATTAATCAAAATGTCTGGGTTACTCGGGATACTAAGGTCGAGGCGGTTGTAGTGAATTATTATTCCGATTTATTTATCTCAACATCTCCCATAGAACTTGAGGAGTTGTTAGGAGAGGTCCCAGTCTTAATGATGAGGACATCGAGCCAGCTACTGCACCGGTCATCCCATCTGGACCTCTTACGCGGTCCAAGAGGAAAGCCTTAGGAGACAAGCTCAGCATGCTATTGGAAAGTGGAACCAGAGAAGACCCTGAGCTGACCGTCCAGACGACCAGTCCACGACCAGCCGTCCAGGCAAGCCGTCCGGACCCAGCAGCCGACCAGACTGACCCGGCTCATGCACCCGCGACCAGACCAACCTTCCAGCTAGACAAGGAACCCTGGAGGTTCCTTCTCGAAGACTCTTCCTCCTCCGGTGTCTTTACCATCACCATTCGGTAGAGACACCAAAAGTCGTTCTAGGAAATTGTACTCTTTTTTCCTACCTTCGGTTTTGTCCCATTGGGTTTTCCGAAGAAGGTTTTAATGAGGCAACACTCCTAGTGCGCAAGGCGTTGAAGACTTGTTCACAATTCCATTCCATTCACAAGTCTTCAGGCGAATTCTCAGCCTAAGTGTTGTTGGGCTTTTCCTTCTTTATTTTCGAATTATTAGTCTAAGTCATTAGTTGGGTTAAGTCATGTTGACTAATTATGGCCCATTATTTATTCTAAGTGACAATAAGTAAACTACATGTTGTTTTAATCTCCTAAAGGTTAAACGCCTTGTAGTTTACCCTAAAGTTGTAATAAGGCACTATATAAGCCTCATGTTTTCACTTAATGAAATAACAAGCAATTTTAAAACAAAAACCTAAGTCTTCTGACAAAAGTAGCCGCCAGCTTCCTTGCTTGCAGCCGCGACTTCAACCAAGTTTGGTTGAAGTTCTTGGAGTATCACAAGCCCCTTTCACAGCTTGTGTGGTCCCTTCGATCCACCCTTCAATCCCCATCGATTTCTGTCCCATTATCCTGAGATTCTCGGTGAAAAGACAGCCCATCCAAGTTCTTACATCATCTGGTATCAGAGCTTAAAGCTCCTAAATCATCAGGTTGATTCTATCCTTGTTTTTGGCAATTTTTCTATTGTTTGTTTCAGCAGTTTTTGGCTTTTGACTGTGTTTTCTTTCTCTTTCCCCTGAGGTTCTCGGTAAGAAGGAGAGGAAATCAAGTCATACACCACAAACCCCTACAAAAAAAAAAAAAAAAAATCAGGTTCTATCATTCTTGTTCTTATTTATTAATTCAAAAAAAAAAAAAAAATATATATATAAGAAGAAAAGTTGTTGTTTGATTGTTTGTTGGTGTTGAAATTTTTTTTAAAAAAGAAAACAAATATTGTTAAGTTGTTTAAAAAGTGATTTAGGGTTCTTAGACACTCACATAGAACACTTCTCATACTTGCTTCAGGTTTGGTGTTGTTTGCTTGGTGTCTTAGGTTGTGTCCGCGTCTAGGTCTAGGTTGTCTGTCTTGTTGGTCGCGTCCTTAGGACAGCCTGTGTTCCGCGAGTGTTCGTCCCTGCCCTAGCCCCGTCCCTACCCTAGCACCGTCCGTGTCTTAGTGTTTAGGTCCAGCTTTAGCGAGTTCTAGTGCCCTAGAGTCCCGCGTCTAGGCCGCATTAGCGAGTTGTAGGCTAGCATAGGTCGAATCTTGCTCAGCACCAGCCTAGGTCTCTTTAGCGTGAGTAGCTGTATCGTGAAGGTCGCGTCTTAGGCTAGTTTGTGTCGTGTCCAGTTTAGCAAGCCGCCCTGCTAGGTTTAGCTGTCACCTGTTCCGTGAGTGTTTGTCTCGCGTCCTAGGCTAGCCAGAGTCCAGTCCGTGTCCTCCTTGCTAGGTTTAGTGGCTAGGGTTAGCCGCGTGTGTCCCTGCCCAGCAATAGGTCTTCGAATTCTAGGATAGGTTTTAGGAAGTTTTCCCATAGTATCTAGGTAGTTTCCATATTCTTTCTAGTCATAGACATAGTTTAGGAAATTTTCTAGATATTTATTAGGACTTTATTTAGTTGCCATTTAGAAATTAGGAAATAGGTAGATTTATTTTCTCCTAGATATTTAGTTTCTATTTTAGATTAGGTAATAATTCCCTAGGATATTTCATAGTTAATAGTTTCCTTTTAGGATTAGGAAATATATCAATAGGATATTTTCCTTTCCTAGATTATTTCCTTTTTATAGATAGCATATTTTCTTTTCTTTTCTGTTCATACATATAAATTAAAAAAAAAAAGTCCATAAAAATATATTCTCGGGAACTTTCCAAATAAGGAAAGTTTCCAAAATTCTGCAAGTTTCCCAAAAAGGGAACTTTCCTTTTATAGAAATTTCCTTTTCCCGGAAAAGGAAATATGGCAGGTCGAGATGAATCGACGTCGGGGCAAGCTGACCCGAGCATGGTACAGCTTCTTCAAGCCCTGACGGCTCAAATGTCGACATTCTCCACTCAACTTGAGCAGTTGAGGCAAGCCACGCCGCCTCCCCCTGCAGCACCTGCCGCGCCTCCATACCACCACGAACGACCACCTATGGGTCGACATCCCTACTATGACGACGACCCACCACCACCACCGCCGCCGCGTCCAGCTGCCCACTACCCGGAGGTCAAGATGAGCCCACCTCCTTTCTCGGGGAAATTAGACCCCGAAGAGTATCTCGACTGGGAGAGACGCATGGAGCTCATCTTCGAGTACTACAACTATGATGATCCCCGGAAGGTCATCTTTGCGACAGCGCAATTTACAGACCATGCCCTAGCATGGTGGGATCGAGAAGTCACCACCCGCAGACGAGCTCGTATGGGTTCTGTGACTTCATGGGTCGAGCTGACCCAAATCATGAGGCGACGTTATGTACCGCCCCACTTCCACCGCGAGCTTCAGCGACGTTTCCGACGCCTCACTCAAGGAAGCAAGACGGTGACTGAATACTTTGACGAGTTCGAGCATCTCCGTAACCGACTCGACGTAGATGAATCTGAAGAAAGCCTTATGGCCCAATTCATCGACGGCTTGCAAGATTCCATCGCCAGAAAGATTGAACTGCAGCCCTACCACGACCTAGGTGAGCTGTTCCACCTAGCAGTCCAGATCGAGAAGTGCCATAAGCGGAAGCTTGCCGCACCTTCTCGACCCAGAAACACTTGGAACACCGGTTCCAAGCCATTTGAGCGAACGACTCAGCCTATTGACCCACGACTCAAAGGCAAAGCCGTCGCCTCCAGCTCAGCTCCCAGACCGGCACCTCCAGCCTCTAGACCACCGAGTGCCACGACCCCATCGCAGCCTCAGCGGAGCAGCGAGATCGTCTGCTTCAAGTGTAAAGGCAGAGGACACATGTCCCGGGATTGTCCCACTCAAAGGACAATGGTCCTTACTGCTTCCGGAGATTATGAATCCGAGGAGGAACAAGAGGAGCCAGCATTTCCGACACATCAGTCCGACGAGGACATTGAATATGCCGATTCCGGAGAAATGCTTATGATCCGACGCGTCCTTAGCTCACGATTCGAGCCTGAAGAAGAAGAACAACGAGAGAACATTTTCCACTCCAAATGCACGATACTTGGGAAAGTGTGTTCGTTGATCATTGACGGAGGATCCTGCACGAATGCCGCCAGTAAGTACATGGTGGAGAAATTGGGTTTGCCCGTGACCAAGCACCCCAAGCCTTATAAACTTCGGTGGCTGAACAACAAGACGGAGTTGTACATCTCAGATCAGGTGAAGGTCTCATTCAGCATCGGCAGATATCAAGACCAGGTCACCTGCGACGTCGTCCCGATGTCAGCTGGACATCTTCTGCTCGGACGACCTTGGCAATTCGACCGTGAGACCACGCACAACGGACGAACCAACTTCTACTCTTTCGTCCACGACAAGCGTCGCTACAACTTAGCCCCGATGTCTGCACTCGCCGTCCAAGAAATGCAATCCAAGATGGCAAAGGATCAACACGCCCGAAAGGAGAATTTCCTGATTAATGTAGCAGACATGAGAAAGGCCACATGCACCGCAGGCACCCAAGTCGTGCTCATGCTCTACAGAGAGAGCCTACACACGACCAGTATGGAGCACCCCCTACCTGCCGAGATCCGCACACTCCTTGACAAGTACGCCGACGTCTTCCCAGGTGAGATCCCAGCCGGCCTCCCACCTATCCGAGGGATCGAGCACCACATTGACTTCATTCCCGGAGCACAGCTACCTAACCGTCCAGCCTACAGAGTCAACCCCGAGGAGGCTAAAGAATTAGAACGACAAGTTCAAGACCTCATGGCTCAAGGATATGTCCGTGAAAGTCTCAGCCCCTGTGCCGTTCCGGTTCTTCTGGTACCCAAGAAAGACGGAAGTTGGAGGATGTGCGTCGACTGCCGTGCCATCAACAATATAACCATCAAGTACCGGCACCCCATCCCGCGCCTAGACGATATGCTTGACGAGCTCAGCGGAGCCGCCATCTTTTCTAAGATAGACCTGAAGAGTGGCTACCATCAAGTGAGGATGCGAGAAGGAGATGAATGGAAGACCGCCTTCAAGACAAAGCAAGGCCTATATGAGTGGCTCGTCATGCCATTCGGTTTATCAAATGCGCCTAGTACCTTCATGCGACTTATGAACGAGGTTCTTCGCCCGTTCATCGGCAAGTTCGTCGTGGTCTACTTCGACGATATTCTCGTCTATAGCACGACTTACCGAGACCACTTGGAGCACTTGGAAGCCGTGATCACTACCTTACAGAGAGAGCAGTTGTACGCCAACCTCGAGAAGTGTACTTTCTGCACCGACCAAGTAGTATTCCTTGGTTTCGTCGTTAGTTCCCAGGGACTTCGGGTAGACGACGAGAAGATAAAGGCCATTCAGGATTGGCCAACACCGACGACCGCCAGCCAGGTCCGCAGCTTCCACGGACTTGCCAGCTTCTACCGACGGTTCGTCCGCGACTTCAGCACGATTGCTGGACCCTTGACCTCGACGATTAAGAAGAACCAGGATTTTCGTTGGGGTCCCGAGCAAGACAAGGCCTTCCAGCTGCTTAAGGAACGCCTTACACACGCACCAGTCCTCGTGTTACCAGACTTCACACAAACATTCGAGGTTGAGTGCGATGCCTCAGGCATAGGCATTGGAGCCGTCCTTACCCAAGGCGGACGACCAGTAGCCTACTTCAGCGAGAAGTTAAGTGGAGCTGCACTTAACTATCCGACCTACGATAAGGAGCTCTATGCCCTTGTCCGTGCCTTAGAGACGTGGCAGCATTATCTACTTGCCCGAGAGTGCGTCATTCACACAGATCACCAGACGCTCCAGCACCTCCGTGGACAGTCCACGTTGAAGAAACGTCATGCCCGTTGGTTGGAATTCATCGAGACCTTTCCGTACGTCATCAAGTACAAGAAAGGAACGGACAACATTGTCGCTGATGCCTTATCTCGTCGATACAGCCTTATATCCGTTATGGAGTCCAAGGTTCTCGGCTTCGAGATGATCAAGGAGCTCTACGCCGACGATGTCGATTTTGCCCAGGCTCACCTAGAGCACGGCAAAGGCAACTTCAGCCGCTTCTTCCTGCACGACGGATTCCTCTTCAAGGACAAGCGACTCTGCATTCCGAGGGGATCGATCCGAGAGTTGCTTCTCAGAGAAGCACACGGTGGAGGCCTCATGGGCCACTTTGGCATTGACAAGACTTTAAGCATGCTTAAGGAGCACTTTTATTGGCCTCATCAGCGCCGAGATGTCGAGACGCACTGCGCCCGGTGCCTTATCTGCAAGCGGGCTAAGTCAAAGCTGCACCCGCAGGGCCCCTACATGCCCTTGCCAGTTCCATCCGCGCCTTGGACAGACATCTCCATGGACTTTGTCCTAGGTCTGCCGAAATTGCACCACAAGGATTCCATCTTCGTCGTGGTCGACCGGTTCTCTAAGATGGCACACTTCATCGCTTGCAACAAGACAAATGACGCAAGCCAGATCGCCGACCTGTTCTTTAAAGAAATTGTCAGACTGCACGGCATTCCCCGGACGATTGTTTCTGACCGAGACACCAAGTTCCTGAGCCACTTCTGGCGAGCGCTTTGGCGAAAATTGGGCACCAACCTCCTGTTCTCTTCCGCATATCATCCCCAGACAGACGGACAGACTGAGGTTGTCAACCGGACCTTGTCACAGACATTGAGGGCGACAATCGGTCGCAATTTGAAGAATTGGTTGGAATGTCTCCCGTACGTCGAGTTTGCTTACAACCGAGCTGCACATTCAGGCACGAAGCGATCACCTTTTGAAGTTGTCTACGGCTTCAACCCGACCACTCCGATTGAGTTCTCACCGATCCCGTTAGACGACGCCATCAGCTTGGAGGGAGAAGCCAAAGCAGACTACATCAAGAAACTTCACGAGGAGACTAAGGCGAACCTTGAGCAACGCAACATCCAGAACGTCAGGAACACCAACAAGGGCCGCCGGCACATGGTCTTCAAGGAGGGAGATTGGGTTTGGCTACACCTGCGCCCAGAGAGATTTCCCCAGCGACGGAAAAGCAAGCTTGCACCCCGGGGAGATGGTCCATTCCGCGTCCTCCGGAGAATCAACGACAACGCCTACCAGCTCGAACTTCCAGGTGAGTATAACGTTTCTAGTACTTTCAATGTTGCTGACTTAGAGTTGTTTGATGCAGGTGAGGATTTCGCTTTGGAGACCAAAGCACCTCAAGAGGGAGGGAATGATGAGGACATCGAGCCAGCTACTGCACCGGTCATCCCATCTGGACCTCTTACGCGGTCCAAGAGGAAAGCCTTAGGAGACAAGCTCAGCATGCTATTGGAAAGTGGAACCAGAGAAGACCCTGAGCTGACCGTCCAGACGACCAGTCCACGACCAGCCGTCCAGGCAAGCCGTCCGGACCCAGCAGCCGACCAGACTGACCCGGCTCATGCACCCGCGACCAGACCAACCTTCCAGCTAGACAAGGAACCCTGGAGGTTCCTTCTCGAAGACTCTTCCTCCTCCGGTGTCTTTACCATCACCATTCGGTAGAGACACCAAAAGTCGTTCTAGGAAATTGTACTCTTTTTTCCTACCTTCGGTTTTGTCCCATTGGGTTTTCCGAAGAAGGTTTTAATGAGGCAACACTCCTAGTGCGCAAGGCGTTGAAGACTTGTTCACAATTCCATTCCATTCACAAGTCTTCAGGCGAATTCTCAGCCTAAGTGTTGTTGGGCTTTTCCTTCTTTATTTTCGAATTATTAGTCTAAGTCATTAGTTGGGTTAAGTCATGTTGACTAATTATGGCCCATTATTTATTCTAAGTGACAATAAGTAAACTACATGTTGTTTTAATCTCCTAAAGGTTAAACGCCTTGTAGTTTACCCTAAAGTTGTAATAAGGCACTATATAAGCCTCATGTTTTCACTTAATGAAATAACAAGCAATTTTAAAACAAAAACCTAAGTCTTCTGACAAAAGTAGCCGCCAGCTTCCTTGCTTGCAGCCGCGACTTCAACCAAGTTTGGTTGAAGTTCTTGGAGTATCACAAGCCCCTTTCACAGCTTGTGTGGTCCCTTCGATCCACCCTTCAATCCCCATCGATTTCTGTCCCATTATCCTGAGATTCTCGGTGAAAAGACAGCCCATCCAAGTTCTTACATCACTTAATGACATACCAAATAAATGAGAGGCTTACAGTAATGGCAACAGAAGAGGAAGTTAAGAAAGCTTTATTTATGATGCATCTGGAAAAAGCACCAGATCCAGATGGGATGATTGATTTGTTCTACCAACAAGTATTGCATATAATCAAGGGTTATGTGTTGGATCTAGTAAATGATTTCTTAAGGACATGTTGTGATGAGGACATCGAACCAGCTACTATCCCATAAGTGCCATCCAAACCATTAGCGTGTGCTAAGGCCCAAGCTCTTGGGAACAACTTCAACCAGCTGACAGAACGAGCAAGCGACCAGGAGTCCGAGCCCGAAGGCCCACCAGAAGATGCACCGGCCCATGAAGGCCCATTCACGTCGGACAAGGAACAATAATAGTTCCTGCTCGAATATTCCTCTACCTCCAGTGTTTTTACCATTACCCGTAGGTGAAGACACCAAAAACCGTGCTAAGATATTGTACTCTTTTTTCTATCTTTGATTTTATCCCACTGGGTTTTCCAAAGAAAGTTTTACAAGGCAAGATTCTTAGTGCGCATGACGACCAATATTCATTCACAAACCAACCAACCTTCACGAGTCTAAATCGGTTTTCAGCCCCCTCCTTATGGTGGCTTACCTATCTTGTTCTTTATTTATTTTATTTAGACTAAGTATGAAATTAAAGCCTTAAGCCTAATTTCTTAGATTTTTAGGCGAATTGGTCTTGACCCAAGTTTTCATGTTTTAAGCCTTGGCCTAGGCCCAATTTATTTTCAGCCATTTAGACTTCATGTTTTTTATTTTACACAACTTGTTATTTTGGATTAAACATCATGTTGTTTACCCTAAGTTATAATCAATGCCTATATAAGCCTTTTTCTTTGATTAATGAAAGATAACACGATTTTACACAAACTAAAACCCTAAGACTCGGTCTAATTTCGCCCCCATCCCCCTTGGTGAGCTAGCCGTGACTTCTCCTTTTTGGTTAAATTCCCCTTGGTGTACCACAAGCCTTCCGCAGCTTGTTTGGTCCTCTCGATCCATTCTCTTCCATTCATTTGCTTCTGGAGGTCTCGAGATTCTCGACTGAAAGTAGCCCCGCCAACAAGCTTTTTTCATCTGGAATCAGAGCTCAAAGGCACCTAAGTATCAGGTTGAGTCTATCCCTTTTACTATTTTCTGATTCTTTTTCTTTATTGTTCTTTAAATTTTATGCTTTTGATTTGTTTTCTCTTTCTTCTTCTCTGCAAGGAGAAGGGGCGCAAACTCAAGTCACATAAAACCAAAAAAATACCAAAACAAATCAGGTTTTAGCAATCTTTGTCTTTGTTTTCATTACTAAATTAAAATACAAAAAGAGAGAAATTCGATTGTTTGTTCCTTGTGTTTGTTTTGATTTCTTCCTTATAAAACGAAAACAAAAAAGCTAGTCTTTTTTCAAAACAAACTTAGGATCAATAGAAAACTCACCTAGAACACTTGTTTCCCCTTTGAGAAATCTTGGGTTCAGGCTTGCTTGTGCTCCACGCGTGTGATTGTTGAGTGTTTGTTGTTCCTCGTTTGAGTAGCTAGTTGATCTTGTTGGTGCGAGTCGTATGTCACGGCTTAACCGCGATTGCTTGCTAGGTCTAGGCGTGATTTGCGAGTAGTTGTCCTTGGTTAGAAAGTCACTCTGTGTGTCTAGGCTTAGGTTGTTCCTTATGAAGCCACGTCTAGGTTGTGTGGTTCGCGTCCTTGGTCTAGTGTCCATGGTCTAGATATTCCTGCGTCTGTGTCTAGGTCACCATCCGCGACTGCACTCAGCAGTTTCCTTCCTTGGACTAGCATAATAATTAGTTTCCTATTTGTCTAGAGTTATACATATCTAATTTCCTTTAGTGTTTTTGGCCTTAAGTTAGATTTTCATAAATCTTTCTAAGTCTTAGGAATTTTTCTTTTTATTTTAAATATTTGCTTAGGCCCAATTATAACTTAGAAATTTTTCATTTTAATTCCAGATATTTGGTTATGCATAATTAGAAATTAAGAATTTTGTTTCCATTTATTTATTTTTCCTTTTCTTTTTTTTGGGAACTATCCAATTTCAAATTTTTTTTTCCTATAAGTTTTCAATTTCAGAAACTTTCAAATTCTATAATTTTTCTTTTCCTAGAAGTATCCATTTTTGGGAACTTTTCATTTTCAGAATTTTCCTTTTCCTGTAAGTTTTCATTTTTGGAAATTTTCTTTTGTCCTGACAGCCATGGCTACACATAGAGCGCCTAAAACAACCTGGACAACCACTTAGACTACCCGACATACCAGAGGCACCCAATCGGGGAATTGGTCGAGATCAATGAGCTGAAGACCCACAGACGTTCCGTCATGCGCCTGCCATCCCGGACGTTAAGATCAACCCATCTTCCTTTGCGGGAAAATTGGATCCCGATGAATATTTGGATTTGGAAAGACGGATGGAGTTATTATTCTACTAGTACCACTACGACGATCCGAGAATGGTAGCCCTAGCAACGACCCAATTTACTGATCATGCACTTGCATGGTGGGATCGAGAGGTAGCCGCTCGACACTGGGGACATTTCGGTCAATTAACTTTATGGTACGAGCTAACCCATTTGATGAGGAGACGATATGTTCTTCCATATTTACATTGCGAGCTTCACCGTAGATTATGTTGCCTTACTCATGGAAACAAGACGATGGGAGAGTATTTTGATGAATTTGAACATCTTTGGAACCGACTAGAGATGGATGAATCGAGCGCCAACCGTATCATGATCTTAGCAAACTGTTCCATCTTGTAGTACAGATCGAGAAGAGTAATCAACGCAAGGCCTTTGCACCGTCCAGACCAAAGGATAACTGGAGCACTGGCTCCTAGCCACACGACCGGACTGTGACCAACAACAATCAGCAGTTCAAGGGCAAGACACCTACCCCTAGAGCCACCTCAGCCGCACCGAGAGCCACAACACCTACCTTAACAAACCAGGCGCATAGGAGTAGCAAAACTACTTGTTTAAAATGCAAGGGTCGAGAACATATGTCCGGAGAATGCCCAAACCAAAGGAAAATGGTATTGACTGCGTCCAGAGATTGCGAGTCAGAAGACAAGCCAGAAAAAGAAAGGCCTGCAAGGAGCCAGTCTGACGACAAGGTAGAGTTTGCTGACTCCGAGATCTTCTGATGATCAGACGGGGTCTAAGCTCCCGACTAGAACCGGAAGAGATTGAGCAGCGGAAAAACATCTTTTACTCCAAGTGCACTATAATTGGGAAGGTATGTTCCTTGATTATCGATGATGGCTCCTGCACCAATGCTGCCAGCAAGTACATGGTTGAGAAACTTGGGTTACAAGTGACCTAGCACCCGCGGCCCTATCGCCTAAGATGACTCAACAACAAGACCGAGCTGTTCATCTCTGACCAAGTCAAGGTTTCTTTAAGTATGGAGCGATATCATGATCAAGTGTTATGTGACGTAGTCCCGATGTCAGCTGGACATCTTCTTTTGGGACGGCATTGGCAATTCAACCGACAGAACATGCATAACGGACGGACCAACCTTTACTCATTTGTCCATGACAAGCGGCGATACAACTTAGCACCAATGTCACCGCAGGATGTTCATGAAATGCAATCTAAGATGGCAAAAGATCAGCATGCACGGAAAGAAAATTGCCTGGTCAATATCGCAGACGTCTGCAAAGCCGTTCATACCGAGAAAACACAACTAGTCTTAATGATCTACCGATAGTTATTAAGTGCCTCCAGACGCTTTTAGAAAAATACGCTTACTTATTCCCTGACAAGATCCCAGCTGGCCTACCGGCAATCAGAGATATTGAGCACAACAATGATTTCATTTCGGGAGCCCAATTGCCGAACCGACCTGCTTAACGAGTAAATCCCAAGAAAGCTAAAGAATTGGAGAAGCAGGTTCTTGACCTAATGGCGCAGGGATACGTAAAAGATAACCTTAGCCCATGTGCCATTACAGTCTTCCTTGTGCCGAAGAAGGACAGAAGCTGGAGGATATGCATTGACTGCCGCGCCATCAACAACATCATCATCAAGTGTCGACACCCCATTCCTCAACTGGATAACATGCTAGATGAGCTTAGTGGAGCGGTCCTCTTCTCCAAAATCAATTTGAAGAGCGGGTACCATCTAGTTTGGATACGAGAAGGTGATGAGTGGAAGACCGCGTTTAAGACCAAATAGGGTCTGTATGAGTGGGTAGTGTTGCCATTCGGGCTGTCTAACACCCCAAGCATGTTTATGCGTCTGATGAACCATGGCCGTTCATCGGAAAGTTTATGGTAGTATACTTTGATGATATACTCGTTTAAACGCAGCTCATCTGGAGCATCTGGAGACTGTGATCTTAACACTTCAGAAAGAACATCTATACGCCAACCTCAAGAAGTATACTTTCTGCACTAACCCAGGGAGGAAACCTGTCGCCTATTTCAGTGATTAACTAAGTGGAGCTGCCTTCGATTACCCTATTTATAATAAGAGTTCTACGCATTGTCTGAACCTTAAAGACGTGGGAGCATTACCTACTTGCTACGAAGTGCGTCATCCATACGGACCACCTGACCCTTCAGCATCTTAAGCGACAGACGACGCCGAAGAAACGACATGCACGTTTTCTTGAGTTTATTGAGACGTTTTCTTATGTCATTAAGTACAAGAAGAGAGACGACAATGTTGTAGCTAACGACTTGTCCGTGATGGAGTCTAAGGTTACGTGTTTTGAGATGGTCAAAGATATGTATCCGGTAGAAGAAGACTTCGAAGAGGCTTTTAGAGAACACGACAAAGGCACCTATGACCATTTTTATATAATTGATGGATTTTTATTCAACGACAAACGGCTCTGGATAGCCCGAGGATAATTCCGCTAGCTTTTGCTGAGAGGCCCATGGAGGAGGTATAATGGGGCACTTTTGTGTCGACAAAACATTGGCCATGCTCAAGGAGCATTTCAACTTGCCCCACCAACACCGAGATGTGGAGGCACACTATGCACAATGTCTAGTCTGTAAATAGGCGAAGTCAGAGACGCATCCACAATGCCGTTATATGCCGCTATCGATTCCTTCAATTTAGGGATGGACATCTCGATGGACTTTGTGTAAGGCTACCAAAAATCAACCATAAATACTCCATCCTTGTGGTAGTCGACCAGTTCTCCAAGATGACAAACATCATTGCATGAAGCAAGACCAACGACGCCAGCCAGACTGCCGACTATTCTTTCGAGAGATAGTCAGATTGCACGGTATTCAGAGGACGATTGTTTCAGACTGAGATACCAAGTTACTCAGTCATTTTTGGCAAGCACTATGGAGAAAATTTGGGAAAAATCTGTTGTTCTCTACAGGACAGACCGAAGTGGTCAACATGACCTTATCCACGATGTTGAGAGCGACGATCGGTCAAAGACTGAAGAACTGGCTCGAATGTCTACAATATGTGCAGTTTGCGTACAACCGAGCATTCCATTCTGCAACAAAGATGACGCCGTTCAAGGTCGGCTATGGCTTCAATCCGACTACCTCGATGGAGTTTGCGCCAATACAACCAGGCGATGTTGTTAGCTTAGATGGGGAAGCAAAGGCTGAGTTTGTTCAGCTCCTTCACCAGAAGGTCAAGGAGAATCTAAAGAAGAGAACTAGTCAGTAACACCATACACGCCAACAAGGGCAACATATGGTGTTCAAAGAAAGCGATTGGGTCTGGCTTCATCTATGGCCCGAACGATTTCCGCAACAGAGGAAGAGCAAGCTCACAACTCTAGGAGACGACCCTTTTCGAGTCCTTAGAAAAATCAATGAATTGCCTACCAGCTAGAGCTCCGAGGTGAGTATAACATTTCTACTACGTTCAATGTTGCTGACTTAAAGTTTTTTGATACAGGTGAGGAGTTCGCTTTGGAGACCAAAGCACTTAAAGAGGGAGAGAATGATAAGGACATTGGACCAGCTACCGCCATGGAACTGCAATCTGACAATTAACGCGTTCTAAGGCCGGAGCTCTTGGGAACAAATTCAACCAGCTGGCAGAAAGAGCAACCGACCAGGATTACGAGCCCAAAGGCCCACCAGACGACGCACTGGCCCATGAAGGCCCATTCACGCCTTACAAGGAACCATGGAGGTACATGCTCAAATATTATTCTACCTCTGATGTCTTTACCATTACCCGTTGGTGAAGAAACCAAAAACCATGCTAAAAAATTGTACTCTTTTTCCTATCTTTGGTTTTTTCCCATTGGGTTTTCTGAATAATGTTTTAACAAGGAAACATTCTTAGTGCGCATGACGACCAATAATCATTCACGAACCAACCACCCTTCACGAGTCTAAGTTGATTTTCGGGCCCCTCCTTATGGTGGCTTATCTATCTTGTTCAATTTCTTTTATTTAGTCAAAGTATTAAACTAAGGCCATAAGCCCAATTTCATAGATTTTTAGGCGAATTGGCCTTAGCCCAAGTCTTCATGTTTTAAACCTTGGCCTAGGCCCATTTTATTTCCAGCCATTTAGACTTCATGTTGTTTTATTTTACACTACTTGTTGTTTTGGGTTAAACATCTTGTTGTTTACCCTAAGTTGTAACCAAGGCCTATATAAGCTTTTTACTCGATTAATGAAAGATAACACGATTTTACACAAAAGAAAACCCTAAGACTCTGTCTAATTTCGGCGCCCCCTCCCCTTCGGTTAGCTAGCCGTGACTTCTCCCTTTTGGTTAAAGTACCCTTGGTGTATCACAAGCCTTCCGCAGCTTGTGTGGTCCTCTCGATCCATTCTCTTCCATTCATTCGCTTCTGGAGGTCTCGAGATTCTCGACTGATAGTAGGCCCGCCAACACACTTGTATCATGTTGTTTTGATAAACGGTCAAACTGGACAAATATATGTCTAATCCCCAAGACGACCCGTTCAAGTACAAAGATGAAGCTGAGACCCATTAGCTTATGCAATGTGTGATATAAAATTGTCGCTAAGGTGTTATGCCAAAGGTTACAACGGTATTTGCCGAATTTGATTTTTGAAACTTAATCAACATTTGTTCCAGGTTGATTGATTTCAGATAATATTTTAATAGCCCAGTAAATGTTTCACGCTCTACGGACAAACCGAAGTTGCCAGAATAAGTATACGGCAATAAAGATGGATATGAGTAAGACTTATGACAGAGTTTAATGGTCCTTCATCAAAAACAATTACTAAAAAAGATGGGATTTCACCATTATGGATCTCGTGGATGATGGGGTGTATATCATCAGTAAAGTATAAAGTGTTGATTAATGGAAAGCCACATGGTTATATCATACCAGAAAGAGGACTTAGACAGGATGATCCTCTATCCCCTTATCTATTTATACTATGTACGGACGCATTGATTGCAAATAAAAAGAAAGCAGAACGGGAAATTTTTTTAACATGTATAAAAATAGCAAGATCAAGCCCATCGATAACACACCTACTTTTCGCGGATGACAGTTTATTTTTTTGTCAAGCAAAAAAGAAAGAATGTCAAGCTATTCCTCAAATTCTAAAAATTTATGAAGCGGTCTCGGTTCAACAAATCAATTTTGCAAAATATTCAATCCAATTTGGACACATGGTTAATAAGGACACAAAAGAAGAGATAAAACAAATTTTGGAAATACCTACAATGGGAGTGATGGGAACATATTTAGGGATACCAGAAAGTCTTGGTGGACCTAAAACACAGGTCTTTGGATTCATCAATGACTGTTTACAAGACAGCGAGAATGGTTGGACTATGAAGTTTTTGTCTAGAGGAGGCAAATAAGTTTTGATAAAGTCAATCTTAACGGCTTTACCAACTTATATAATGTCCTGTTATAGATTACCTAAAAAAATAACTAAGAAACTAACAAGTGCGATAACACAGTTTTGGTGGAGTACAAGTGGAAACAAAAGTGGAATGCATTGGATGGCATGGAAAAAATTGTGTCGTCATAATAAAGAAGGTGGCCTCGGGTTTAGGAATATTGAGGATTTCAACACAGCCATGTTAGTAAAACAACTATGGAGATTAATGGACACACCATAATCATTGTTTTCGAAAGTTTTCAAAACTCGTTACTTCCGGAATTCAGATCCTCTGGATTCTTCAAGATCATATTCTCCATCCTATGGTTGGAAAAATATTATCACAGCTCAGTCCCTGGTTAAAAAAAGACTAATCAAAATGATTGAAACATGTTAAAGTATTTCTGTATGGAATGACTCTTGGATTCCAGTCCCTCGCCCGAGACCAGCAACTTACAATTTCTCTGTTTATCTAGATACTTTTAAGGTTTAAGATTTTATTGATAGTCAGACGAACACCTGGAATGTTCCCAACATGGAGTGTTATACTCTTTTTCCCTAGAAAAGGTTTTGTCCCAATTGGGTTTTCCTTCTCTAGGTTTTTTAATGAGGTAATACTTCATGGTTGCAAGCTTACGTATTCTCCATATCTTAAGCTTGAGGGGGAGTGTTTGAATGAAGAAGAAATGATGAAGTATGGAAGCCTTTAATGCATATTAAATGGCGATTTATTTTTATGTCAAAGGGAGTGTCTAAGGCTTGTTTGTATTCTAGATTATGTTATCCTTGTAGTCATTTATGTATAAGGCTATCCTTGTATCCAAACAAGCCTAGACTAGATTAGTATAAATACCTTACTCCCTTCACATTTTGTAAGTATGAATTCATAATTCTCATTCTCTAATAAATCATTCTTTTCTCTAATTCTCTAATTCTCTCTAATCTCTCATTCTCTCATTCTACAAATCTCTTAATCTCATATTATTTCAATGTCTCACTAATGAAGTGTTGTGTTGAACGTGTTTGTGAACTTTCCCCACACAACACCATAGCATCATGTGCCCTTTTTCTAAACAAACCTTGTTGTACGGGTCGACCAGGACCTGGTATTAAGAAAAGTAAGGAATGCGGTGGTTGGCTTGGTTGGAAGGAAATTGTAGGAAATGCGTCAAGGACAATCATTTGAGCAAATGACTCATCCCAAGACTCATCTGATGAAAGATTATTCCTGCTCATGATTTGAATTTTTCCTTTCACCTATCGTTCGTACCGAGTAAGTGACTAAATTATTTACTTCTGTATTGTTTTCAAAAATATTTGTGTATGAATTTTTGTTGTGCAAATGTATTGAATATATAGACATCCAAGGTGACTACATGGTGACAATTTAGCGACAATTACATGACTACAGCGATTAGTCGCCAAAAACAGGTATACCTACCTAAGGTCGATTAAACGTGATTTTAACCAAATTTGTCGACAATTTTACGACTATTTTACGACCCGCCGAATCAGTCGCTTTTATGTCGGTAATTAGGTGACTACTTCTTATAGTCGGCAATTTGTCACAGCATTAATGATTACTTGAAGACTAAGTTACAACTACCACTATCAATAGCTTAATAGTCGCTACTTCTGTGACTAATACAAGTGATCGTAAAATAGTCAGCAACATAGCGACTCATTTACGACTAATATATTTTGAAACATATATAGTCCGCAGTTAGACGCTATATTACGACTGCGTCACCGACTACTTGGTTTAGTCGCTATTTGGCGACTAAATTGTTACTAATAGTATGGTGTCCTTTTGTAGTCTCCAATGAGTAGGTACACAGTCGCAAGTTTCAGTGACTACTATTGTAGTCGGATTCTGTAGTCGGTAATTTGCTGTTTTCCTGTAGTGTCAAGTCGGTTACAGGCAAACCTCTTAGACTTATCAACTTATTAAATAAATAGAAAAATCAAAAGTTTTTTCAGAATATCTTAATGATAAAGATGAAATAGATTAAACAAGATTGTTGTTGTTGAGTATCGGATAACTATATTGTAACATGGAAATTTGGATTGGGAGTTGCATGAGGTTTTTTTCAATTTGGGAAAGAGAAAATTCGGATCTATTAACAGTTGCTTTGATCTTTGGAAGAGGACTCGACCTGGGTTAAAGAATGAGGTAATATTAATGATGATAGAGAAGATTTTGTGGAAGGAATGGGAGTCAGATTGGTTTTTCTTGCTCACTAGGATATCAGTTAGACACAATAGAGAGTTGATTGGTTCTGCTTGGGATTCCTTTTTCGAAACGGGATTTGGTTTTCTTGGCATATTAAAGAAATCACAGATTGAGTGTTGTCAGATTCAGGACATGGTAAGACGTACAAGTTTGTTTTCAATCATCGACATTAGATCATTTAAATCATTATATCGCTTTGAATCATATGAAATCATCAAACTCAGGGTTGCTTGTGGCTTATTTTGCTTTCATAATTTTACGGTTTCCAGTGGCATTGGTATTATATCTAGTTTGCAGAACTCTGTTATGATACATTTGGAATGTTTTACAATATGGATATCACTTAGGTGGAGAACAATGTCTACAGAGTATTATAGAATTGTATTGTGGTGGTGCATTAGTTTTCTTACTCATTTGGATAACAATTACGGTTTCGTATGGGAAGCAGTCAATATCGAAATCATGGGTTCAAGATTGTCTCTTCAAGAGGCTATTGAGAAGTTACAAGGCTGCAAGGATTCTAGAACTGGTTTCTATTGGTTTTGCTGTCATATGGATGAAATGTTATGTAGTAAAGCATTTATCAATATTATGAGGAAAAATGTTTACAGGATTTCACGGAAATGCTTGAAAATCAAGTTACTTTTGTACTATCAAAACATTAGGTGTGTTTATCGGTATGTCGTACGTAGAGGAAATGTGGAACCTTGGGTAAAAATGTTTTGTTGCATTAAGAATAATAATGCACAAGAGGAAAACCACAGTGTTGACAACAGGTGAGATAAGTGCTTTACTATTGGGAACAGTTTCATGATAATGGTTATTGAGTTTTGTTTTACTTTGGATTCTTGTTGCATAATAAATGAGTACTCCAACGGTTATTGGTCTGGGAGATTGTATGTTGTCATTTGGATTGTTTTACTGTAGTTGTTCTTAGTCTTGGTGTACCAGACATATTTTGGCTGAATATAATCCCGTGTATGGAATTATATATGGTTAAAATGTGGTGAAATAATCAACTTGACTGGTTTAAACTCATTGGATTACTACCTGGGTGTATGCTAAGCGGAGATTATACAATTGAATATTTTGTGTAACGGTGACGGAAAAAGGATTAAAGTTTAAATATGCAGATTCTAAGTTGTCAAAGTCTTGGTAGCAAGTGGACAACAAGTTATTTGAGGGAGATTTGGTTTAAGAAGAAACCCGAATTCCTGTTTTTATCCGAAATAAAACAAGGTTTCTCCTTTGTGCAATAATTTAAACGTCAATTTGGATATGTTCATATCCTTACGGTAGAACCTAGAGGTGCCAGTGGAGAGTTAACTTTATTTTATAACAATACATACAATGTTAATATTGTATTTACAATTAATCAAATAATAGATATTGAAGCGACGATTGATAGAAGGAAGGTCTGTTTATATTTTGTATATGGTGACCCGATACAAAACATACGAGATCAGGTCTGGAAAAGATTAACTAGATTTAGTTTGACAAGAAACGCACCATGGTTCATAATAGGAGATTTAATGAAATTACTGGAGATCATGAAAAGGAAGGTGGTCTCTTGCAAAATGCATCGACCTTTATTTCTTTCAATAATATGATAGCAAATTGTGGTTTAATTGATTTTCCGTCTATGGGAAATATTGTCTCATGGAGAGGTGTTAGGAATAAACAAACTATACGATGTCGTATGAACATGGTACTCACAAATGAAGATTGGTATAATATTTATGTTTTTTATTTGTTGAGTATCTCGGTATGGTAGGCTCTCATCGTAGACCAATAATGGCTACAATTGAAGCCAAAATAACCAAGAGAAGGAACCAATTTAGGTTTGAAAAAATGTGGATAGAGAAAAAAGGATTAATAGAGACTATATCGAGAGGATGGAACACAATACAATCAGGTAGTAGGGGGAATTTGGTGGACAAGATTCGGGAATGCAGGCATGAAATATCCGTATGGAGAAAGCAACATTTACCGTCAGACAGAGTGAAGATAAATGATTTGCAAAAAGTCTTACAAGAGATTCAGAATGATAGTAGTCGAAGTGAAACAAAGGTGAGGGAAGTGGCACAAAAATTAAAAGAAGCTTATAAAAAGGAATAATGGTTTTGGCTACAAAAAAGCTAAATTACGTGGCAAAAATTAGGAGACTGGAATACAAAATTCTATCATGCTTTAACAAAGCAACGAAGAGAAAGGAATAGGATTGTTGGGTTATATATTAATCAAAATATCTGGGTTACTCGGGATACTGAGGTCGAGGCGGTTGTAGTGAATTATTATTCCGATTTATTTACCTCAACATCTCCCATAGAACTTGAGGAGTTGTTAGGAGAGGTCCCAGTCTTAATGACATACCAAATAAAGGAGAGGCTTACAGTAATGGCAACAGAAGAGGAAGTTAAGAAAGCTTTATTTATGATGCATCTGGAAAAAGCACCAGATCCAGATGGGATGATTGATTTGTTCTACCAACAAGTATTGCATATAATCAAGGGTTATGTGTTGGATCTAGTAAATGATTTCTTAAGGACATGTTGTGATGAGGACATCGAACCAGCTACTATCCCATAAGTGCCATCCAAACCATTAGCGTGTGCTAAGGCCCAAGATCTTGGGAACAACTTCAACCAGCTGACAGAACGAGCAAGCGACCAGGAGTCCGAGCCCGAAGGCCCACCAGAAGATGCACCGGCCCATGAAGGCCCATTCACGTCGGACAAGGAACAATAATAGTTACTGCTCGAATATTCCTCTACCTCCAGTGTTTTTACCATTACCCGTAGGTGAAGACACCAAAAACCTTGCTAAGATATTGTACTCTTTTTTATATCTTTGATTTTATCCCACTGGGTTTTCCAAAGAAAGTTTTACAAGGCAAGATTCTTAGTGCGCATGACGACCAATATTCATTCACAAACCAACCAACCTTCACGAGTCTAAATCGGTTTTCAGCCCCCTCCTTATGGTGGCTTATCTATCTTGTTCTTTTTTTATTTTATTTAGACTAAGTATGAAATTAAAGCCTTAAGCCTAATTTCTTAGATTTTTAGGCGAATTGGTCTTGACCCAAGTTTTCATGTTTTAAGCCTTGGCCTAGGTCCAATTTATTTTCAGCCATTTAGACTTCATGTTTTTTATTTTACACAACTTGTTGTTTTGGATTAAACATCATGTTGTTTACCCTAAGTTATAATCAATGCCTATATAAGCCTTTTTCTTTGATTAATGAAAGATAACACGATTTTACACAAACTAAAACCCTAAGACTCGGTCTAATTTCGCCCCCATCCCCCTTGGTGAGCTAGCCGTGACTTCTCCTTTTTGGTTAAATTCCCCTTGGTGTACCACAAGCCTTCCGCAGCTTGTTTGGTCCTCTCGATCCATTCTCTTCCATTCATTTGCTTCTGGAGGTCTCGAGATTCTCGACTGAAAGTAGCCCCGCCAACAAGCTTTTTTCATCTGGAATCAGAGCTCAAAGGCACCTAAGTATCAGGTTGAGTCTATCCCTTTTACTATTTTCTGATTCTTTTTCTTTATTGTTCTTTAAATTTTATGCTTTTGATTTGTTTTCTCTTTCTTCTTCTCTGCAAGGAGAAAGGGCGCAAACTCAAGTCACATAAAACCAAAAAAATACCAAAACAAATCAGGTTTTAGCAATCTTTGTCTTTGTTTTCATTACTAAATTAAAATACAAAAAAGAGAGAAATTCGATTGTTTGTTCCTTGTGTTTGTTTTGATTTCTTCCTTATAAACCGAAAACAAAAAAGCTAGTTTTTTTCAAAACAAACTTAGGATCAATAGAAAACTCACCTAGAACACTTGTTTCCCCTGTGAGAAATCTTGGGTTCAGGCTTGCTTGTGCTCCACGCGTGTGATTGTTGAGTGTTTGTTGTTCCTCGTTTGAGTAGCTAGTTGATCTTGTTGGTGCGAGTCGTATGTCACGGCTTAACCGCGATTGCTTGCTAGGTCTAGGCGTGATTTGCGAGTAGTTGTCCTTGGTTAGAAAGTCACTCTGTGTGTCTAGGCTTAGGTTGTTCCTTATGGAGCCACGTCTAGGTTGTGTGGTTCGCGTCCTTGGTCTAGTGTCCATGGTCTAGATATTCCTGCGTCCGCGACTGCACTCAGCAGTTTCCTTCCTTGGACTAGCATAATAATTAGTTTTCCTATTTGTCTAGAGTTATAGATATCTAATTTCTTTTAGTGTTTTTGGCCTTAAGTTAGATTTTCATAAATCTTTCTAAGTCTTAGGAATTTTTCTTTTTATTTTAAATATTTGCTTAGGCCCAATTAAAACTTAGAAATTTTTCATTTTAATTCCAGATATTTGGTTATGCATAATTAGAAATTAGGAATGTTGTTTCCATTTATTTATTTTTCCTTTTCTTTTTTTTGGGAACTATCCAATTTCAAATTTTTTTTTCCTATAAGTTTTCAATTTCAGAAACTTTCAAATTCTATAATTTTTCTTTTCCTAGAAGTATCCATTTTTGGGAACTTTTCATTTTCAGAATTTTCCTTTTCCTGTAAGTTTTCATTTTTGGAAATTTTCTTTTTCCTGACAGCCATGGCTACACACATAGAGCGCCTAAAACAACCTGCACAACCACTTAGACTACCCGACATACCAGAGGCACCCAATCGGGGAATTGGTCGAGATCAATGAGCTGAAGACCCACAGACGTTCCGTCATGCGCCTGCCATCCCGGACGTTAAGATCAACCCATCTTCCTTTGCGGGAAAATTGGATCCCGATGAATATTTGGATTGGGAATGACGGATGGAGTTATTATTCTACTAGTACCACTACTTTCGATCCGAGAATGGTGGCCCTAGCAACGACCCAATTTACTGATCATGCACTTGCATGGTGGGATCGAGAGGTAGCCGCTCGACACTGGGGACATTTCGGTCAATTAACTTTATGATACGAGCTAACCCATTTGATGAGGAGACGATATGTTCTTCCATATTTACATTGCGAGCTTCAGCGTAGATTATGTTGCCTTACTCATGGAAACAAGACGATGGGAGAGTATTTTGATGAATTTGAACATCTTTGGAACCGACTAGAGATGGATGAATCGAGCGCCAACCGTATCATGATCTTAGCAAACTGTTCCATCTTGTAGTACAGATCGAGAAGAGTAATCAACGCAAGGCCTTTGCACCGTCCAGACCAAAGGATAACTGGAGCACTGGCTCCAAGCCACACGACCGGACTGTGACCAACAACAATCAGCAGTTCAAGGGCAAGACACCTACCCCTAGAGCCACCTCAGCCACACCGAGAGCCACAACACCTACCTTAACAAACCAGGCGCATAGGAGTAGCAAAACTACTTGTTTAAAATGCAAGGGTCGAGAACATATGTCCGGAGAATGCCCAAACCAAAGGAAAATGGTATTGACTGCGTCCAGAGATTGCGAGTCAGAAGACAAGCCAGAAAAAGAAAGGCCTGCAAGGAGCCAGTCTGACGACAAGGTAGAGTTTGCTGACTCCGAGATCTTCTGATGATCAGACGGGGTCTAAGCTCCCGACTATAACCGGAAGAGATTGAGCAGCGGAAAAACATCTTTTACTCCAAGTGCACTATAATTGGGAAGGTATGTTCCTTGATTATCGATGACGGCTCCTGCACCAATGCTGCCAGCAAGTACATGGTTGAGAAACTTGGGTTACAAGTGACCTAGCACCTGCGGCCCTATCGCCTAAGATGACTCAACAACAAGACCGAGCTGTTTATCTCTGACCAAGTCAAGGTTTCTTTAAGTATGGAGCGATATCATGATCAAGTGTTATGTGACGTAGTCCCGATGTCAGCTGGACATCTTCTTTTGGGACGGCCTTGGCAATTCAACCGACAGAATATGCATAACGGACGGACCAACCTTTACTCATTTGTCCATGACAAGCGGCGATACAACTTAGCACCAATGTCACCGCAGGATGTTCATGAAATGCAATCTAAGATGGCAAAAGATCAGCATGCACGAAAAGAAAATTGCCTGGTCAATATCGCAGACGTCTGCAAAGCCGTTCATACCGAGAAAACACAACTAGTCTTAATGATCTACCGATAGTTATTAAGTGCCTCCAGACGCTTTTAGAAAAATACGCTTACGTATTCCCTGACAAGATCCCAGCTGGCCTACCGGCAATCAGAGATATTGAGCACAACAATGATTTCATTTCGGGAGCCCAATTGCCGAACCGACCTGCTTAACGAGTAAATCCCAAGAAAGCTAAAGAATTGGAGAAGCAGGTTCTTGACCTAATGGCGCAGGGATACGTAAAAGATAACCTTAGCCCATGTGCCATTACAGTCTTCCTTGTGCCGAAGAAGGACAGAAGCTGGAGGATATGCATTGACTGCCGCGCCATCAACAATATCATCATCAAGTGTCGACACCCCATTCCTCAACTGGATAACATGCTAGATGAGCTTAGTGGAGCGGTCCTCTTCTCCAAAATCAATTTGAAGAGTGGGTACCATCTTGTTTGGATACGAGAAGGCGATGAGTGGAAGACCGCGTTTAAGACCAAACAGGGTCTGTATGAGTGGGTCGTGTTGCCATTCGGGCTATCTAACACCCCAAGCATGTTTATGCGTCTGATGAACCATGGCCGTTCATCGGAAAGTTTATGGTAGTATACTTTGATGACATACTCGTTTACAACATGACTTACGCAGCTCATCTGGAGCATCTGGAGACCGTGATCTTAACACTTCAGAAAGAACATCTATACGCCAACCTCAAGAAGTATACTTTCTGATGAGGACATCGTCCCACAGGCTATACCACGAGTTCCACCAGGGCCTTTGACACGATCCAGAGCACGAGCTTTAGGAGACAAGTTCAACCAGCTCATGGAGCATGCAGACGACCAGGAGCTCACGGATGAGGAGCCACCAGACGGCTCAGAAGACCAGCCGGACCCGTTCACTTCAGCTAAGGAGCATTGGAGATTCCTGCTTGAAGACTCTTCCACCTCCGGTGTCTTTACCATTACCATTCGGTAAAGACACCAAAAGACGTGCTGAGAAATTGTACTCTTTTTCCTATCTTCGGTTTTGTCCCACTGGGTTTTCCGAAGAAGGTTTTAATGAGGCAACACTCTTAGTGCGCAAGACGACGAAGACTTGTTCACACAATCCGACACCTTCACAAGTCTTAGTCAAATTCGGCCTTTACTCCTATATAAGGCTTATCTATCTATTTTCTTTCTTTTGTAGACTAAGTATAAGTCTAGGGCCTTCAGCCCATATTTTATGGTTAAGTCATTAGGACTTAAGCCTTTTTTTTTTATACAGCAAAAAGAACTACATGCTGTTTTATTTTACACTACTTGTTGTTTTGGGGAAACATCATGTTGTTTACCCTAAGTTGTAACCATTAGGCTTATATAAGCCTCATCACTTAGAATGAGAAATACAACTCGATTTTACACAAAACTAAACCCTAGACTTCTCTTGTCTTTGACGGCTACTACCTCCTTTGGAGAGTGCCCATGATTTCTTCTTGTTTCAAGAAGAATCACCTGGTGTATCACAAGTCTTCCGCAGCTTGTGTGGTCCTTTCAATCCACCCATTCCATCCGCCTTGCTCCTGAAGGTCTCGAGTTTCTCGATCAATAGCTGCACCACCACCTTAGCTCACATCATCTGGTATCAGAGCCTAAAAGCTCTTTAGACATCAGGTTGATTCTATCCTTGTTCATTTTTCTTTTTTTTGCGATTTGTTATTTGTTATCCAGCAGTTTTTGGCTTTTGATTTTGTTCCTTTCTCTTTCCCCTTGAGGTTCTCGGTAAGAAGGAAAAGATTCAAGTCATCTACCACAAAACATCCTACAAAAAAAATACAAAAATCAGGTTCTATCAATCCTTTACTTGTTTTCATAATACAAAAAAAAAAAAGAAGAAATTTGCTTGTTTGTTTCATTGTTGTTATTGCTAGAAATTTTTTTTAAGAAAAGAAAAACAAAATTATATCTTGTTTAGGTTGTTTAAATCAACTAGAAAATTTTTTTTTTTTTTAGAAACACACATAGAACACCTCTCACATACCTGAATTCCTTAAGGAGTTGTGTGCTGATTGTTCTTGATAGGTTTCTTAGTTGTCAAGTTATAGGTCTAGGTCCTTGCTGCTTGCTTGTTTGTGCCGCTTTGTGTCCTAGGTCGAGTCCTAGATAGCGAGCCGCGTCTTAGCTAGCTGGTCATCGAGTCGCGTCCAGTCCCTTAGCTTGTTTCGGTTGTAGCTTGTTTGCCCGGTGTAGTAGCTTAGTTCACGCAAGTCCTGATTCCGTGTCTAGCGAGAGTCCTAGGTCAGTTCTAGGTCGAGTAACATAGTCCCCAGCCGCGTGTATCCTGCTGTAGGTTTTAGTCTCTTAAGTCGCATCCAGTTACCCGCGTCCGACCTCGCTTGTCTCAATTAAGTCCCGCGTGTCCTAGTTCGTGTGTCCTAGGGTTGTTGCTCGGTCGAGTCCCTAGTCGCTCGGTCCTCGAGTTATTAGCGAGTCTAGGTAGTTAGGTTTAGGTGTTTCCTTAGTTAGACGCTAGGATAGCGAGACAGCCTTCGACCCGTACCGCGAGCTAGGTAGCCATCGTCCCGCACCGACGAGTTTTCTTTCCATTTCCGTTAGCCACCTAGGTTAGGTCCGCGAGTTGGGTAGTTCCGTGATTGTGCATTCGGCCGCTAGGGTTCAATTAGGTTAGACTAGTGTCTAGATTCTTAGTTGTAGTTTTACGAAGTTTCCCTTAGTGTTTTAGATAGTTTTCCTAAGTTTCTAGGCTAGAAAATTAGTTTAGGAAAATTGTCTAGATAGTTTTAGGAAATTTCCTAGATTTATTAGATAGATATTTAGTTTCTTTTTAGAAATTAGGAAATAAGTAGATTTTCATAGATATATAATTTTCCATTTTAGAATAGACATTTAATATTTAGTATATTACCATATCTTAGTTTAGGGAAATATATCTTTAGGATATTTTCCATATCTTTAGGTTTCCTTTTCTAGAATTAGGAAATTTTCCATATCTTTAGTTGAATTTTCTTGTTTTAAATTCTCTTTATAAAAATAAAATAAATCTGTGGGAATTTTCCATTAAAGGAGATATGTCAGGTCGAGACGAGTCTCCGCCTGGGCAGTCCGACCCAACGGTCATACAAATGCTACAAGCAATCACTGCCCAGATGACCACCTTCATGACTCGTCTTGAGCGTTTGGAGGAGCCGGTACGCGCACCAGCCGAGAACACACGCCACCATCACCGGCAAGATCCACGTCAGTACCAATATGATCGACCCGAGACATCCCATCGTGGTCTAGGGAGAGACCCATACTACGACGAGCCACCACCGGCACACAGGCAACCAGCCGGCCACCATGACATCAAGCTCAACCCACCCTCATTCTCGGGAAAGTTAGACGCTGAAGAGTACTTAGATTGGGAACGCCGAATGGAGTTGATCCACGAGTACTACCACCACGACGAGGAACGCAAGGTCACCTTAGCGACAGCCCAGTTTACCGACCACGCACTGGCATGGTGGGATCGCGAGTTAGCCACTCGCCGGAGAGCAAGAATGGGAGCTCCTATGACATGGTACGAGTTGACTCAGATAATGAGGCGACGATACGTGCCACCTCACTTCCACCGAGAGCTGCAGCGACGATTTAGACGCCTTACCCAAGGCAGCAAGTCGGTGCCTGAATACTTCGACGAGTTCGAGCATCTTCGAAACAGACTCGAAATGGAGGATTCAGAGGAGAGTCTTATGGCTCAGTTTATCGATGGGCTACACGAGTCGATAGCACATAAGATCGAGCTGCAACCCTACCACGACCTTGGAGAGCTCTTCCATTTGGCCGTTCAGATCGAAAAGAGCAACCGGCGCAAATCTTCCGCGCCACTCCGACCTAGGAATGCATGGGGGACTAGTCCTAAGGCGTTTGACCGCACTGCCTCCACCAGTGACCCGCGACCCCGAGGAAGGAGCTTAGACCACGTCATACCTACCAAGGCACCCGCGACCACCCCTCGACCTACCCCACCGGCAACCAACGCAGGTCAACCACAGAAGAGCAGTGCAATCACGTGTTTTAAGTGCAAGGGTAGAGGGCATATGTCTCGTGAATGCCCTAACCAACGAACCATGATCTTGACTGCTTCCGGAGACTACGACTCCGCAGACGAGCAAGACGAGTATCCTCTCACGACGGACCCCATGTCTGAATGGGAAGTCGAATACGCCGACTCAGGAGAGATGTTGATGATCCGGAGAGTTCTCAGCTCACGCCTGGATCAAGAAGAAATCGAGCAGCGTGAGAACATCTTTCACTCGAAGTGCACTATTCTCGGAAAGGTCTGCTCACTGATCATTGACGGCGGCTCCTGCACCAACGCCGCCAGTAAGTACATGGTCGAGAAGCTTGGCTTGCCCGTGACAAAGCACCCCAAACCCTACAGACTTCGTTGGCTCAACAACAAAACGGAGCTGTACATTTCCGACCAGGTCCGAGTTTCCTTCAGCATTGGACGCTACCAGGATCAAGTATTGTGCGACGTCGTTCCCATGTCAGCTGGACATCTTCTATTGGGACGACCATTGCAATTTGACAAAGAGACCACTCACAACGGTCGCACAAACTTCTACTCCTTTGTCCACGACAAGCGTAGGTACAACCTAGCACCTATGTCTCCCCAGGAAGTCCACAGCATGCAATCCAAGATGGCGAAGGATCAGCATGCCAGAAAAGAGAACTTCCTCGTCAACGTCGCAGACATGAGGAAGGCTGCAAGCACCGCAGGCACCCAGCTCGTCCTCATGCTTTATCAAGAGGTCTTGAGCGCATCCGAGGCCCCCAGCACTCCTTTACCGGCGGATGTCCAGGCACTCCTTGACAAATACTCGGACGTTTTCCCAGACGAAATTCCGCCTGGGCTACCACCACTCAGAGGCATTGAGCATCATATCGACCTCATTCCCGGAGCTCAGCTGCCAAACAAGCCCGCCTATAAAGTCACAACGGAGGAAGCAAAAGAACTTGAGCGACAAGTTCAGGACTTCATGGCTCAAGGCTACGTCAGAGAAAGCCTTAGCCCCTGCGCCGTTCCCGTCCTCCTTGTACCAAAGAAGGATGGAAGTTGGCGAATGTGCGTCGACTGCCGAGCAATTAACAACATCACCGTGAAATACCGGCATCCGATTCCGCGACTTGACGACATGCTAGACGAACTAAGCGGAGCATCCATCTTCTCGAAGATTGACCTCAAGAGCGGATATCATCAAGTTCGCATGAGAGAAGGCGATGAATGGAAAACGGCTTTCAAGACCAAGCAAGGTCTGTATGAGTGGTTGGTTATGCCTTTCGGTCTGTCCAACGCACCCAGCACTTTCATGCGCCTCATGAACCAAGTCTTTCGGCCATTCATAGGCAAATTTGTCGTAGTCTACTTTGACGACATACTCGTCTACAGTGCTTCCCATTCCGACCACTTAGAGCATTTGGAGACAGTGATCACAACACTTCAAAAGGAGCAGCTATACGCCAACCTTAAGAAGTGTACCTTCTGCACGGATTAAGTCGTCTTTCTTGGATTCGTCGTCAGCTCACAAGGGCTTCGAGTTGACAAAGAAAAGATCCGTGCTATTCAAGAATGGCCCACGCCAACCAACGCCAGCCAAGTCCGCAGTTTTCATGGCTTGGCGAGCTTCTACCTCAGATTTGTACGTGACTTCAGTACGATCGCCAGCCCCTTGACAGCGACTATCAAGAAAAACCAGGATTTCAGATGGGGCCCAGAACAGGAAAAGTCGTTTCAGCTGCTAAAGGAACGACTCACGCAAGCACCTGTGCTGGCATTACCAGATTTCGATAAGACTTTCGAGGTAGAGTGCGACGCTTCAGGTGTAGGCATTGGAGCAGTCCTGACACAGGGTGGAAAACCAATTGCCTATTTTAGTGAAAAGTTAAGCGGCGCAGCTCTCAACTATCCCACGTACGATAAGGAATTGTACGCTTTGGTCCGAGCTCTACAGACATGGCAGCATTACTTGCTCTCGCGAGAATGCGTTATACACACGGACCATCAGACACTCCAACACCTCAAAGGGCAGACGACCCTAAAGAAGAGACACGCCCGGTGGCTGGAGTTTATCGAGACATTTCCGTACGTCATCAAGTACAAGAAGGGTACGGACAATGTCGTCGCAGATGCACTTTCCCGAAGGCATAGCTTGATCTCGGTCATGGAGTCCAAGGTTATGGGCTTTGAAATGCTCAAGAACCTTTATGCTGATGACCACGATTTCAAGGAAGCCTTCAAAGAGCACGGACAGGGCAAATACACCCGCTTTTACCTATTTGACGGTTTCCTATTCAAGGACAAGCGTCTTTGCATTCCAGGCGGTTCAGTTCGCGAACTTCTTCTCAGGGAAGCTCATGGAGGCGGATTGATGGGGCACTTTGGCGTTGCCAAGACCTTGAGCATGCTCAAGGAGCACTTCTACTGGCCACGCCAACGCCGAGATGTGGAAGCCCACTACGAAAAATGCCTTGTCTGCAAACGGTCTAAGTCTAAGATGCATCCTCAAGGCCCCTACACGTCTCTTCCAGTTCTGTCATCTCCTTGGACGGATATCTCCATGGATTTCGTCTTGGGTTTACCTCTAGTCCATCACAAGGACTCCATACTCGTCGTCGTCGACCGTTTCTCGAAGATGGCGCACTTCATACCTTACAACAAGACGAACGATGCGATTCAGACAGCGAACCTGTTCTTCCGAGAGATCGTCCGTCTACATGGCATTCCCCGCACCATTGTGTCCGACAGGGACACTAAGTTTCTCAGTCACTTCTGGCGGGTTCTGTGGAAGAAACTTGGTACCAGTCTGCTATTCTCTACGGCATATCACCCACAGACGGATGGTCAGACCGAGGTCGTCAACCGAATCCTATCTCAAATGTTGCGTGCGACGATTGGTCGCAACCTGAAGAATTGGCTCGAGTGTCTTCCTTATGTCGAGTTCGCGTACAACAGAGCAGTTCATTCCGGCACCAAGAAGACACCGTTCGAGATTGTCTACGGCTTCAACCCCACTACGCCCATCGAATTCGCCCCTATTCCACTTGGTGAGGTCGTCAGCTTAGAAGACGAAGAGAAAGCGGAATATGTCAAGCGCTTACACCGAGAAGTCAAGGAAAATCTGGAACGGAGGAATGCCCAGACAGCAAAACACGCCAACAAGGGAAGGAGGCACGTGGTCTTCAAAGAGGGAGATTGGGTCTGGTTACATCTACGACCCGAACGTTTTCCCCAACGGCGTAAGAGCAAGCTAGCACCACGTGGAGATGGCCCATTCTGAGTCCTGCGACGAATCAACGACAACGCCTACCAACTGGAGCTTCCAGGTGAGTATAATGTTTCTCCTACGTTTAATGTTGCTGACTTGGAGTTATTTGATGCAGGTGACGACTTTGCTTTGGAGACCAAATCACCTGAAGAGGGAGGGAATGATGAGGACATCGTCCCACAGGCTATACCACGAGTTCCACCAGGGCCTTTGACACGATCCAGAGCACGAGCTTTAGGAGACAAGTTCAACCAGCTCATGTAGCATGCAGACGACCAGGAGCTCACGGATGAGGAGCCACCAGACGGCTCAGAAGACCAGCCGGACCCGTTCACTTCAGCTAAGGAGCATTGGAGATTCCTGCTTGAAGACTCTTCCACCTCCGGTGTCTTTACCATTACCATTCGGTAAAGACACCAAAAGACGTGCTGAGAAATTGTACTCTTTTTCCTATCTTCGGTTTTGTCCCACTGGGTTTTCCGAAGAAGGTTTTAATGAGGCAACACTCTTAGTGCGCAAGACGACGAAGACTTGTTCACACAATCCGACACCTTCACAAGTCTTAGTCAAATTCAGCCTTTACTCCTATATAAGGCTTATCTATCTCTTTTCTTTCTTTTGTAGACTAAGTATAAGTCTAGGGCCTTCAGCCCATATTTTATGGTTAAGTCATTAGGACTTAAGCCTTTTTTTTTATACAGCAAAAAGAACTACATGCTGTTTTATTTTACACTACTTGTTGTTTTGGGGAAACATCATGTTGTTTACCCTAAGTTGTAACCATAAGGCTTATATAAGCCTCATCACTTAGAATGAGAAATACAACTCGATTTTACACAAAACTAAACCCTAGACTTCTCTTGTCTTTGACGGCTACTACCTCCTTTGGAGAGTGCCCACGATTTCATCTTGTTTCAAGAAGAATCACCTGGTGTATCACAAGTCTTCCGCAGCTTGTGTGGTCCTTTCAATCCACCCATTCCATCCGCCTTGCTCCTGAAGGTCTCGAGTTTCTCGATCAACAGCTGCACCACCACCTTAGCTCGCATCACTTTCTGCACTAACCCAGGGAGGAAACCTGTCGCCTATTTCAGTGATTAACTAAGTGGAGCTGCCTTCGATTACCCTATTTATAATAAGAGTTCTACGCATTGTCTGAACCTTAAAGACGTGGGAGCATTACCTACTTGCTACGGAGTGCGTCATCCATACGGACCACCTGACCCTTCAGCATCTTAAGCGACAGACGACGCCGAAGAAATGACATGCACGTTTTCTTGAGTTTATTGAGACGTTTTCTTATGTCATTAAGTACAAGAAGAGAGACGACAATGTTGTAGCTAACGACTTGTCCGTGATGGAGTCTAAGGTTACGTGTTTTGAGATGGTCAAAGATATGTATCCGGTAGAAGAAGACTTCGAAGAGGCTTTTAGAGAACACGACAAAGGCACCTATGACCGTTTTTATATAATTGATGGATTCTTATTCAACGACAAACGGCTCTGGATAGCCCGAGGATAATTCCGCTAGCTTTTGCTGAGAGGCCCATGGAGGAGGTATTATGGGGCAGTTTTGTGTCGACAAAACATTGGCCATGCTCAAGGAGCATTTCAACTTGCCCCACCAACACCGAGATGTGGAGGCACACTATGCACAATGTTTAGTCTGTAAATAGGCGAAGTCAAAGACGCATCCACAATGTCGTTATATGCCGCTATCGATTCCTTCAATTTAGGGATGGACATCTCGATGGACATTGTGTAAGGCTACCAAAAATCAACAATAAATACTCCATCCTTGTGGTAGTCGACCAGTTCTCCAAGATGGCAAACATCATTGCATGAAGCAAGACCAACGACGCCAGCCAGATTGCACGGTATTCAGAGGACGATTGTTTCAGACTGAGATACCAAGTTACTCAGTCATTTTTGACAAGCACTATGGAGAAAATTTGGGAAAATTCTGTTGTTCTCTACAGGACAGACCGAAGTGGTCAACATGACCTTATCCACGATGTTGAGAGCGACGATCGGTCAAAGACTGAAGAACTGGCTCGAATGTCTACAATATGTGCAGTTTGCGTACAACCGAGCATTCCATTCTGCAACAAAGATGACGCCGTTCAAGGTCGGCTATGGCTTCAATCCGACTACCTCGATGGAGTTTGCGCCAATACAACCAGGCGATGTTGTTAGCTTAGATGGGGAAGCAAAGGCTGAGTTTGTTCAGCTCCTTCACCAGAAGGTCAAGGAGAATCTAATGAAGAGAACTAGTCAGTAACACCATACACGCCAACAAGGGCAACATATAGTGTTCAAAGAAGGCGATTGGGTCTGGCTTCATCTATGGCCCGAACGATTTCCGCAACAGAGGAAGAGCAAGCTCACAACTCTAGGAGACGACCCTTTTCGAGTTCTTAGAAAAATCAATGAATTGCCTACCAGCTAGAGCTCCGAGGTGAGTATAACATTTCTACTACGTTCAATGTTGCTGACTTAAAGTTGTTTGATACAGGTGAGGAGTTCGCTTTGGAGACCAAAGCACTTAAAGAGGGAGAGAATGATAAGGACATTGGACCAGCTACCGCCATGGAACTGCAATATGACAATTAACGCGTTCTAAGGCCGGAGCTCTTGGGAACAAATTCAACCAGCTGGCAGAAAGAGCAACCGACCAGGATTACGAGCCCAAAGGCCCACCAGACGACGCACTGGCCCATGAAGGCCCATTCACGCCTTACAAGGAACCATGGAGGTACATGCTCAAATATTATTCTACCTCTGATGTCTTTACCATTACCCGTTGGTGAAGAAACCAAAAACCATGCTAAGAAATTGTACTCTTTTTCCTATCTTTGGTTTTTTCCCATTGGGTTTTCTGAATAATGTTTTAACAAGGAAACATTCTTAGTGCGCATGACGACCAATAATCATTCACGAACCAACCACCCTTCACGAGTCTAAGTTGATTTTCGGGCCCCTCCTTATGGTGGCTTATCTATCTTGTTCAATTTCTTTTATTTAGTCAAAGTATTAAACTAAGGCCATAAGCCCAATTTCATAGATTTTTAGGCGAATTGGCCTTAGCCCAAGTCTTCATGTTTTAAACCTTGGCCTAGGCCCATTTTATTTCCAGCCATTTAGACTTCATGTTGTTTTATTTTACACTAATTGTTGTTTTGGGTTAAACATCTTGTTGTTTACCCTAAGTTGTAACCAAGGCCTATATAAGCTTTTTACTCGATTAATGAAAGATAACACGATTTTACACAAAAGAAAACCCTAAGACTCTGTCTAATTTCGGCGCCCCCTCCCCTTCGGTTAGCTAGCCGTGACTTCTCCCTTTTGGTTAAAGTACCCTTGGTGTATCACAAGCCTTCCGCAGCTTGTGTGGTCCTCTCGATCCATTCTCTTCCATTCATTCGCTTCTGGAGGTCTCGAGATTCTCGACTGATAGTAGGCCCGCCAACACACTTGTATCATGTTGTTTTGATAAACGGTCAAACTGGACAAATATATGTCTAATCCCCAAGACGACCCGTTCAAGTACAAAGATGAAGCTGAGACCCATTAGCTTATGCAATGTGTGATATAAAATTATCGCTAAGGTGTTATGCCAAAGGTTACAACGGTATTTGCCGAATTTGATTTTTGAAACTTAATCAACATTTGTTCCAGGTTGATTGATTTCAGATAATATTTTAATAGCCCAGTAAATGTTTCACGCTCTACGGACAAACCGAAGTTGCCAGAATAAATATACGGCAATAAAGATGGATATGAGTAAGACTTATGACAGAGTTTAATGGTCCTTCATCAAAAACAATTACTAAAAAAGATGGGATTTCACCATTATGGATCTCGTGGATGATGGGGTGTATATCATCAGTAAAGTATAAAGTGTTGATTAATGGAAAGCCACATGGTTATATCATACCAGAAAGAGGACTTAGACAGGATGATCCTCTATCCCCTTATCTATTTATACTATGTACGGACGCATTGATTGCAAATAAAAAGAAAGCAGAACGGGAAATTTTTTTAACATGTATAAAAATAGCAAGATCAAGCCCATCGATAACACACCTACTTTTCGCGGATGACAGTTTATTTTTTTGTCAAGCAAAAAAGAAAGAATGTCAAGCTATTCCTCAAATTCTAAAAATCTATGAGGCGGTCTCGGTTCAACAAATCAATTTTGCAAAATATTCAATCCAATTTGGACACATGGTTAATAAGGACACAAAAGAAGAGATAAAACAAATTTTGGAAATACCTACAATGGGAGCGATGGGAACATATTTAGGGATACCAGAAAGTCTTGGTGGACCTAAAACACAGGTCTTTGGATTCATCAATGACTGTTTACAAGACAGAGAGAATGGTTGGACTATGAAGTTTTTGTCTAGAGGAGGCAAATAAGTTTTGATAAAGTCAATCTTAACGGCTTTACCAACTTATATAATGTCCTGTTATAGATTACCTAAAAAAATAACTAAGAAACTAACAAGTGCGATAACACAGTTTTGGTGGAGTACAAGTGGAAACAAAAGTGGAATGCATTGGATGGCATGGAAAAAATTGTGTCGTCATAATAAAGAAGGTGGCCTCGGGTTTAGGAATATTGAGGATTTCAACACAGCCATGTTAGTAAAACAACTATGGAGATTAATGGACACACCATAATCATTGTTTTCGAAAGTTTTCAAAACTCGTTACTTCCGGAATTCAGATCCTCTGGATTCTTCAAGATCATATTCTCCATCCTATGGTTGGAAAAATATTATCACAGCTCAGTCCCTGGTTAAAAAAAGACTAATCAAAATGATTGAAACATGTTAAAGTATTTCTGTATGGAATGACTCTTGGATTCCAGCCCCTCGCCCGAGACCAGCAACTTACAATTTCTCTGTTTATCTAGATACTTTTAAGGTTTAAGGTTTTATTGATAGTCAGACGAACACCTGGAATGTTCCTCTGCTGGAAGCAACTATTATTCCGAAAAATGTTAACATAATACAATCACTAGCAATTAGTCAATCTGGAAGACCGGATAAGAATGGTTGGTATTTTATGAAAGATGGGAAATACAAGGTAAAATCGGGATAGATGGTGGAAGTTTTATACCCAGATAAAGGTAGTGATTCAATCTATTACAGACTGATGGTTATAACACTTCAGGAATCTGTATGGAAGCTTAAGTGTCCCCCAAAGATACAACACTTTATATGGCAAGCACTCACATGTTGTGTTTCCGTCGCACCAAATGTGGTTTATGTGGGGCAGAAGAGGAGACGATTAATCATGTCTAATTTGAATGCTCTTTAGCCATTCAAACTTGGACACTATCTAAAATTACCTAACATCCTGACTCATTCCCGAAAACATCAATTTATTCAAATGTTAATTATTTATTTCATAATCTACCAAACGATGGGCTAGAGGGGTATTTCCCATGGATAATTTGGTATGTGTGGAAAAGTAGAAATGACAAGGTATATAAGAATTTGAACAAAAATCCACAAGATATTTAAATTTTGGCGGAGACCGTAAGGAAAAGTATGGGTGGAAGCTTAAGAAGTAAAGGGTAAGCATAATAGGACAATAAATACATAGTTTTTAGCCTATTCAACATGACATGTGGTGGTGTCAATAAAAAATTATGAGATTAAGAGAATCAGAGATTTGGAGATTGAGAGAGAGAGAGAGAGAGAGATTAGAGGGAAAAATGAGAATGAATATTATTGAGAAAATGAGAAAAAATGAATTTCTTGCTTACAAAGGAAGAGAGAGATAGCTATTTATACTAATCTAGTATAGGCTTGTTTTGATACTAGGATAGCCTAATGCATGTTTGGCTACAAGGATAACATATTATTAAACAGTAACAAGCCTAAGACACTCCCTTAGTCTACAAGCCCATAACCTTAGAATATCAGGCTATATTTCTTCATTTATTCACTTTGTATTCCTCATTCTTCATCATTCCAACACTCCCCCTCAAGCTTAAGTCATGAAAAATGCCTAAGCTTGCAACCATGAAGCATTACCTCATTAAAATTCTAAAGATAGAAAACCCAATTGGGACAAAACCTTTTTTAGGGAAAAAGAGTATAACACTCTATGATCAGGATCAGTGTTGCAGAATGGACATGAGACCACACCTAGGATAGATAGAGCCGCCCGTCTTCAGTGTTGTAGCTTTGGTGAATACATCAGCTAGTTGATCTTCACTCCTTGTGTAGCAAGGTAAGATGGTTCCATTTCCAATAGCTTCTCTCACCTTATGACAATCTACCTCAATATGCTTGGTTTTTTCATGAAAAACAGAATTATAAACAATTTGTATAGCTGCTTGATTGTCACAATGGACAGTGATAGGAGACTTGAAGCTCAGGCCAAGTATGTCAAGGAGGAGTTGCTTTAGCAAAATGCATTCTGTGGTAAGTTTCCTCATAGCCCTGTATTCAGCTTCTGCACTAGAACAAGATACAACCTTCTGCTTCTTGGTCTTCCAAGTCACAAGATTACCTCCTATGAAGGTTCAGTAGCCGGTTGTGCTTCTACTATCTTTTCTGTCTCCTGCCTAATCTACATCACAATAACCTACTACTTCTGTGTTTCCATTACAACCCATCCATATACCTTGTTCTATAGTGCCTGTCTAGTATCTCAAGATGCGCATAAACATGTCCCAATACCTTGTCTTTGTGTCTTGTATATGTTGAAACACCTCATTCACAGAAAAACATAAGTCAGGTCTAGTGATGGTTAAGTATATGAGTTTACCAACCACTTTTCTATACAGCTTTGCATCATGGAAATTGTCATTTCCTAGCTCCCCCTCAGGTTCTATCTTGTAGCCTTCTTCTAGGCGTGTCTTAGCTGGTTTAACTTCCATCATGCCTGTAGAAGTTAGTAAATCTACAATATATTTTCTCTGAGATAAGAAGAGACCTTCCTTGAACCTACACACTTCAATACCTAAGAAGTATTTAAGTTCACCTAGATCCTTAATATGAAATACACTTTTTAAATAAGCTTTAGTAGGATCAATGCCTACTTTATCACTATGATTATATCATACACATAAATGAGTATAACCACAATACCTTCCTTATTCTGAAGTGTAAAAAAATGTGTTCAACTTCTTACCTTTTGAAGCATCTGTCCCTTAAGGTTACATTCAGCTTATGGTATCATACTATTGGGGATTGTTTTAAGCCATAGATAGCCTTCCTTAACCTCAGTGTATTGCCGCCACCTACTTGATCTTCTAAACTTGGTGGTAGTTTCATGTACACTTTGATGAGGACATTGAGTCAGCCACTGCACCAGTCATCCCACCAGGACCACCCACACGGTCCAAGAGGAATGCTCTAGGAGACAACCTCAGCTTGCTATTGGAGAGTGGAACCAGACAGGACCTCGGACAGACCAGACCAACCAGGACCAGTCCGGACCGACCATGCCGACCAGGACCAGCCCCGGACCGACCGTGCCAACCGTGACCGTGACAGAGCTGACCGTGACCGTGCTAGGACCATCCAACCCATTCCAACCGGGCAAGGAACCGTGGAGGTTCCTTCTCGAAGATTCTTCTTCCTCCGGTGTCTTTACCATTACCATCCGGTAGAGACACCAAAAGTCGGGCTAGGAAATTGTACTCTTTTTCTTATCTTCGGTTTTATCCCACTAGGTTTTCTGAATAAGGTTTTAATGTGGCAATACTCTTAGTGCGCAAGACGGTAAAGACTTGTTCACAATTCTAGCCTAAATATTATTGGGCTTTTACTATCTTTAATTTTATTTATAGACTAAATATGTTATTTGGGCTTATGAGTCATATTGATTACTTAGGCCCAAAGTCTATTTTTTAATTGCCTATAAGTAAACTTCTTGCTGTTTAAATTCTTTGAAAGGCTAAACATCATGTTGTTCAACATAAGTTGTAATAATGCATTATATAAGCCTTTTGTCTATTCATTAATAAGACAACAAGCAATTTAGAATCAAAAACAAAAACCTAAGACTTCTTGTCTAATGTTATAGGCGCCACCACAAAGCATCCTTGGAGAGCAGCCGTGTTCTTCAACCAACTTCTGGTTGAAGTTCTTGGAGTATCACAAACCCTTTCACAGCTTGTGTGGTCCCATCGATCCACCCTTCGCTTCATCTCTTCTGTCCAGAAACCTGAGCTTCTCGGTGAAAGACAGCCCACCCCACAGTTCTTGCATCATCTGGTATCAAAGTTTAAAGCTCCTGTTCATCAGGTTGATTCTATACTTTGTTATTTGGCGTTTTTCTTTGTTTTTTTTGTTGCAATAGTTTTTGGCTTTTGATTTTGCTTTTTTCTCTTTTTCTCTGAGGTTCTCGGTAAGAAGGTGAAGGAATCAGGTCTCATACCACAAGCACAAAAAAAAAAATCAGAGTCTATCAATCTTTGTCTCTGTTTTCATATTCAAAAAAAAAAGAGAAGAAATTTGATTGCTTGTTTGTTGTTTATTTTTTTTAAGATAAAAAAGTCATTTAGGTTTTTTAAAACAAATTAGGGCTTTTAGAAAATCACTTAGAGCACTAGTTTCACCTTGAGAAATTGTGTGTCCAAGTGCTTGGACTACACGCGAGTGCTGCTTGCTAGGTCAAGACCCGAGCCGCGCCTTAGTCCTTGGTCCCTTAGCTCCTTTTCCTTGTTTGAGTTAAGGTCAAGGTTTAGGTCTTATCGTTTGTGTTTACTTAAGTCTTCACGTAGCTAGGTTCCATCCGAGCTCAGCTCCCTGACCGTGGGTGAGTCGCATGAAGCCTAGGTCCCGCATAGGTCTAGTTCCCGGTCCTGCGCCTTGTTCTTTTGTGTCAAGCCTAGACTGTGAGTAGCCCTTCCTTTAGGCTCTAGGTCCCCACGTCTCTAGGTCTCACCTGTGTCCTTCCGCGTAGCCCAACACCAGCACCGTGCCCGAGTAGTGCCGCGTTCCTCCCCTAGCGTCCCGCGTAGCCGTACAGCGCCATAGCACCCTCGCTAACATTCCCGTGAGCCATCCTGCAACTCGAGTCCCATAGTTCTGCATTAGTCGGCTCGGTCAACAATCTTCCTTTGTGTCTAGGTTCATAGTATTTAGTTTTAGGAAATTTTCCCATAGCATTAATGCGTAGGACTAATTAGTTTCCATATTTTTTCTAGGCTAGGAATTAGTTTAGGAAGTTTCCCAAAAACTTTTAGGAAGTTTTTCCTAAAATTTTTAGGCAGTTAATAGATTCTCCTTTTAGTTTATGGTAGTTTTTTTTTAGAAATTAGAAATTAATTAGTTTTCCTTTTAGTTTAATATAATTAATTTTTAGTATTTAGGCAATAACTTTTAGGATACTTGCCATTTAAATAGCTTTCCTTTTTTATTTATGCAATATTTGTCTTTTAGGATGGTTTCCTTTTTCTTTTATTTTTCTTTTTGCAAATAGTTAGTTTCTTTTTTATAAATAATAAAATAAAAATAAAAATACTAGTGAAAATTTTCCATAAAAAGGAAAGTTTTCATTTTTATAATTTTCTTTTTCGGGAACTTTCCATTTTCGAACATTTCCTTTTCTCGGAAAATGAAATATGTCAGAATGTGACGAGTCGACATCGGGACAGAACAGTCATGCCATGATGCAGCTACTGCAAGCTTTGACTACCTAGATGTCGACCACAGCGACGCGTCTCGAGCGTTTGGATCAGCCTGCACTACACCAGACCCCACGCCACCCCCAGCACCACCATACCAACACGCCAGACCAGAGACAGTCCACCAAGGAATGGGTCGACATCAGTACTACGACGAGCCCATGCCACCACCTCGACTACCCATGCACCACCCCAAAGTAAAGATGAACCCGCCTCCCTTCTCGGAAAAGGTTGATGCCGAGGAGTACTTAGATTGGGAGAGGAGGATGGAGTTACTCTTCAAGTACTACAACTATGAAGATCCTCGTAAATTCGCCCTATCAAGGACACAGTTCACTGACCACGCACTGGCGTGGTGGGATCGAGAAGTAACAGCTCACATGAGAGCTCATATGGGTACTTTGACCTCATGGGTCGAACTCACCCAGATCATGAGGAGACGATACGTCCCACCTCATTTCCACCGTGAATTTCAGAGACAATTCAGATGCCTTATCCAAGGCAGCAAGACGGTGTCAGAATACTTCGATGAATTCGAGCATCTACGCAACCGTCTTGACGTAGACGAATCTGAAGAAATCTTAATGGCCCAATTCATCAACGGATTACAAGAGGCTATCTCCCAGAAGATCGAACTACAGCCCTACCATGATCTAGGCGAGTTGTTCCACCTAGCAGTCCAGATAGAGAAGTACCATAAACAAAAGCTAGCCGCACCTTCTCGACCTAGGAGCACCTGGAGCACCGGCTCCAAGCCATTTGAGAGGACAACAAGCCCATTGACCAGCGTCTCAAGGGAAAAGTCATGGTCAGCAGCTCGGCTCCCAGGGCCGCCCCAGCTGCCCCAAAGCCGACCACCTCCACGACCACGCCGTCCCAGCCTCAGCGGAGCAGCGAGATCGTATTCTTCAAATACAAAGGAAGAGGACACATGTCCCGAGAATATCCCACTCAGAAGACCATGGTACTGACTGCCTCAGGAGACTATGAGTACGAGGACGAGCACGAGGAGCCAGCCCCAACGACCCATCAGCAGTCCAATAAAGAGATCGAGTACGCCGATTCCGGAGAGATGCTTATGATCAGACAAGTTCTCAGCTCGAGATTTGAGCCAGAAGAGGTAGAACAGCGAGAGAAAATTTTCCACTCAAAATATACAATACTTGGGAAAGTATGCTCGTTGATTATAGACAGAGGGTGATGCACCAACGCCGCGAGCAAATATATGGTGGAAAAGCTAGGATTTTCTATGCCCAAGCATCATATGCCTTATAAATTATGATGGCTGAACAACAAGACATAGTTTATACATTCAGATCAAGTTAAAATCTCATTCAGCATTGGCATATACCAGGACCAGGTCACCTGCGATGTCGTCCCGATGTTAGCTAGACATCTCCTCTTAGGACGATCGTGGCAATTTGACCGAGAGACTACGCACAACGGGCGAACCAACTTCTACTCCTTTGTCCACGATAAACGTAGATACAACTTGGCACCAATGTCTGCACACAACGTTAAAAAAATACAGTCTAAGATGGCCAAAGACCAACATGCCCGCAAGGAGAATTTCCTAATCAATGTGGCAGACATGAGAAAAGTCACCCGTACCAAGGGCACCCAGCTCGTCCTGATGCTCTACAGAGAGAGCCTACACACGTCTGGCGCCGATACCACCCTACCTACAGAGGTCCGAGCACTGTTGGAAAGATATGCCGACGTGTTTCCAGATGAAATTCCAGCCGTCCTCCCACCTATCAGAGGGATTGATAACCCCATCGACTTTATTCCCGGAGTTCAGCTACTCAATTGACCTGCATACCGAGTCAACCCCAAGGAGGCTAAAGAGCTAGAACAACAAGTCCAGGACCTTATGGCTCAAGGTTACGTCAGAGAGAGCCTTAGTCCCTGTGTCATCCTGGTCGTACTTGTGCCAAAGAAGGACGGCAGCTGGAGGATGTGCGTCGACTGTCGCGCCATCAACAACATCACGATCAAGTACCGGCACCCTTTTTCGCGACTGGACGACATGTTAGATGAATTAAACAGAGCCGCGGTCTTCTCCAAAATTGACCTTAAAAGAGGATACCATAAGTCAGGATTCGAGAGGGAAACGAAAAGAAGACTGCGTTCAAGACAAAGCAGGGTCTTTATGAGTGGCTATTAATGCCATTCGGCCTATCCAATTCCGCAAGCACATTCATGCGCCTTATGAACCAAGTCCTTTGACCATTCATTGGCAAGTTCGTAGTAGTCTACTTCGACGACATTCTCGTCTATAGTATGACCTACTCAGACAACTTGAAGCACCTAGAGGCCGCCATCACCACCCTCCAGAGAGAGCAGTTGTACGCAAACCTCAAAATAAGTACATAGTACACAAACTAAGTCATCTTTCTTGGATTCGTCGTGAATTCACAGGGAATCCGGGTGGACGACAAGAATATCAGGGCCATACAGGAGTGGCCCACACCAATGACCGCCAGCCAGGTCTGTATTTTCCACAGACTCGCTAGATTATACCGACGGTTCGTCCGAGATTTCAGCACGATTGATGGTCCGTTGACCTCTACAATCAAGAACCAAGACTTCCGTTGGGGACCCGACCAGGACAAGTCCTTCAATCTGCCAAAGGAACGTCTCACCCATGCCCCAGTCCTCGTCTTACCAGACTTTAACCAGACCTTCGAGGTTGAATGTGACGCTTCGGGGAACGGCATAGGAGCAGTTCTCACCCAAGGCGGAAGACATATCACCTATTTCAGCGAGAAGTTAAGTGGAGCTGCACTTAACTATCCGACGTACGACAAGGAGCTTTATGCACTGGTCCGCGTCTTAGACACTTGGCAGCACTATTTTCTTGCCCAAGAGTGCGTGATTCATACCGACCATCAGACACTCCAGCACTTCCGAGGACAATCTACGCTTACGAAGCGACATGCTCGTTGGTTGGAATATATCGAGACCTTTCCCTATGTCATCAAGTACAAAAAGGGAACGGACAACGTTGTGGATGACGTCCTATCCCGCATATACAGTCTCATTTCCGTGATGGAGTCAAAGGCTATGGTCGACCGGTTTTCCGTGATGGAGTCAAAGGCTATGGTCGACCGGTTTTCCATCTTCGTAGTGGTCGACCGGTTTTCCAAGATGGCGCACTTCATCGCTTGCAACAAGACCAACGACGCAAACCAGACTGCCAACCTATTTATCAAGGAGATAGTACGACTGCACGATATTCCCAGGACGATTGTGTCCGACCGCGACACCAAGTTCCTCGGACACTTCTTGCGAGCCTTGTTGCGCAACTTAGGGACCAACCTCTTGTTTTCTACCGTGTACCATCCACAGACCGACGAACAGACAGAGGTGGTCAACCAGACATTATCCCAGACACTGAGAGCGACAATTGGAAGAAACTTGAACAACTGGTTGGAGTGCCTTCCGTATGTAGAGTTTGCCTACAACAGGGTTACACACTCCGGAACGAAGCGTTCTCCATTTGAAGACGTCTACGGCTTCAACCCTACCACACCGATCGAGTTCACACCCATTCTTCTGGGAGACGCTATCAGTTTAGAAGGCGAAGCAAAAGAAGAATACATCAAGCGCCTACATGAAGAGACCAAGGCAAATTTGGAGCAACGGAACATCCAGAACACCAAGAATGCCAACAAGGACCGCCGGCACATGGTATTCAAGGAGGGAGATTGGGTTTGGCTATATCTGCGACCAGAGAGGTCTCCACAACGAAAAAAGAGCAAGCTTGCACCACGGGAGATGGTCCATTCCACTTCCTTTCGAGAATCAACGATAATGCAACCAGCTCGAACTTCCATGTGAGTATAACGTGTCCAGTACATTTTATGTTTCTGACTTAGAGTTGTTTGATGCAGGTGAATAGTTTTCTTGGAGACCAAAGAATTTCAAGAGGCAGGGAATGATGAGGACATCGAGTCACCAACTGCACCAGTCATCCCACCAGGACCTCTCACACGGTCCAAGAGGAAGGCTCTAGGAGACAAGCTTAGCATCCTATTGGAGAGTGGAACCAGACAGGACCTCGGACCGACCAGAGCGACCATGACCAGCCCGTGACCAACCATGCTGACCAGGAACAGCCCCGGACCGACCGTGACCGTGCCAAAGCTAACCGTGATCGTGCCAGGACTATCCGACCCATTAAAACCGAACAACAAACCATGAAGGTTCCTTCTCGAATATTCTTCTTCCTCCTGTGTCTTTACCATTACCATCCGGTATATATAACAAAAGTCGTGCTAGGAAATTATACTCTTTCTCCTATCTTCGGTTTTATCCCACTGGGTTTTCCGTAGAAGTTTTTAATCTGGCAATACTCTTAGTGCGCAAGACGGTGAAGACTTGTTCACAATTCCACACCATTCACAAGTCATCACCGATTTCTAGCCTAAATTTTATTGGGCTTTTACTATCTTTAATTCTATTTCTAGACTAAGTATGTTATTTGGCTTATGAGTCAGCTATTCTATTTTGTTATGGAGTGTAGGGACAGCATATTTGATATTCAATGCCATGCTTGGCCAAGTGTTGCTGAAACATGGTGCTAGTGTACTCTCCTCCATTATCTGTCCTAAAGTAGTTAATCTTGGCCTTTTATTGGTTAGTAACAAATGTCTGGAAGTTAAGAAATGCATCTAACACCCTATCCTTGGAACTAAGCAATGTAACCCAAGTATACTTAGATTTTTCATCAATGAAGGTTACAAAATTCTTTTGGTTTTCTCTGGAAGGAAAGGGAGATGTTCAAACATCAGAATGCATCAAATCAAAGCAATTATCATAAGAGTGAATTGATTTCTCAAAAACTGTTTTACAATGTTTTCCTAGAATGCAAATGCAATATTCACACAATTCATTGTGCAATTTAATTCCAGGGATTATCGACTCTAAAGCTCTAGGATGAGGATGACCTAGTCTAGCATGCCAAAGATCAGCTGTGACATTGATATCTACATTATTAGCACACGGTTCAGATGAGGAATGCATGGACAAGTCTTCAAGCACATACAAGTCATTCTTTGTTGTTCCTTGTCCAAATTTCCTACTTGTTTCAATATCCTGAAAGTAGAAATCATTAGGACCAATGATAGCTTGACAATTAAGATCAGTTGTAGCTCTTTTAAGAGATAACAAGTTAGATGTAAAGGATGACATGTAAAAAGCTTTCGATTCTTTATCAAACAATTTAAGCTTCTCAATTCCTTTAATTGGCACATTAATTCTATTAGCTATCACCACACTTCCTATGGCAGGTCCTAATTTTTCTATTAAACCTAAATCATATATCATATGATGAGAAGCTCCAGAATCAACAATCAAAGGTTTAAAAGTAATAGAAGTTTGAAAAGAAGCATGAAGAGATTTACCCAACACATTACCAAATCTAAAGGCTTTGAAGAGGGCTTCCAAGTCTGATTTCTTGACAAACTCAGATGGAGGAGTCAGAAGAGGAGTTGTTATAGTGTGTCCTTGAACCGGATTGTAGGCCATAGAGAGGCGGTTGTATGCACCAGGTTGGAGGAGCTAGTGGCGTTTTCTGGTGAAGGTTTGGACCTGTAAATGAACCAGCTTGGCTTCAACTCAGGATGAAACACCCAGCAATCCTTCTTGGTGTGACCGGTTTTCTCCTTTCATGAAGAGTGATAGGATCAATTGTGGCAGGTCTAAGCATCTATAGTTCTGCCCATAATGCTCTGAAGGATCCATAATGCTTTGTGAACTCAACATCCTCCTGTTTAAGATCATTCAAAGCTTTCTTTACCTCAAAAATATTCATGAGGTTAGTTGTGTTTCCATAAACAGTTTTTAAAGTTTCCCAAAGATCTTTATCATTTTCACAATATGAATATGCTTCTAAGAGAGATCCACCAAGAGAGTTTTGGAGTATAGAAAGTACCATCTGGTATTTCTGAAACTATTTGTTTTGATCATCTTTATCATCTGAAGCAGCCCCTTCAATAGCTAGAACTGCCGCCATTATTACATGGCTCCATAACCCTTTGCTGCACAAGGTGGTCCTCATGGTTCTTGACCAGAGGAGGTAGTTCGTCCCTTGAAGCACAACTGGAGCCTTTATTTTCATTTGGTACTCCAACAGACTCAGTTTTAAAGCCTGCAAGAAAATAAGACAAAAAAAGAGGCACACGTGCTGGACCAATGCAAGGGCGGCGCATCTAACAACTTCCAACCGAATGCAACAGCCTAACAACCACTGCTCAAAAACTTAAACAGCCCCCTACTTCTTAAATAACAATGATCCAGTCAACAAAAGTTGTTAAAACCTCCTAACCAAATCGAAAACAAATTTTCCCTCCAATTTTATTTTTTAAAATACAAAATTTTAACAACTATCAAGAAACCCTTTTTTGAAGTTCAAAACACTTTGGATTGAGATGAAACTTCTTGATACCCTCCACAAGATTATTAACTAACTTCTGATTGTCAAAGATTCGAGAATAAAACAGAAAGAATAGGGTTTGTACCACCAATACCACAAAGAGGTCAAATCTGGATATGTCGGAGTAGATTGATCAAGAAAGTTTCCAAACTTGAAATTGGAAAGAGCGGACCTCCTGAATCGTCAACTAGAATCGTTATAATTGATTTTAGGCTTTAAAATTGCTCAATTTGGATAAGATTTGAAGGAGATATGCTTGTTACAAACCCGGAGATTCACGGCGGATGCGATCGCAACACCACCGGAGGGGAACTTGGGTAACTTTAGACTCAGACGACCAAATTGCATGAAACCACCAGGGAAATGCACAGAATTCTCCGGAGAAAACCCCTTCATGAAGAACCGGGAAAGAAATTGCAAGTTCTTGCCGGAAAACTTGATGAAACTGTGATGCACCCGCGATGGGTCTGGTTGAAGAGATCGTATGAGAACAGAGAAGAGCTTGCAGAATTTGAAAGAATGATAGATTTAGATTCACCATTGATCAAGAGAATAGATAGAGAGTTTTAGAGGTAAGAGAATGAGAGAAAGGAATTTTATTAATAATGAAAGAATTAATCAACTTGCATACAAATGAAGAGTACATGTGTTTATATAGAGATTTTACAATCCTTGTGTCCAAACACTTTCTATAATGTGCCTAATGCCCTCGTTTGACTATAGGTTTAGAATCTCCTTCATACTCTCCCTTTGGTTTAGAGTATTTACTCACTTCTTCTTTCTAACACTTCATACTCTCTTCTTTGTCTTAAAATACTTCTTCTCTTCTTCATTTCAACACTCCCCTCAAGTTTAAGCATGGGTGAATGGTTGAACTTGCAAAGATGAAGAGATTTTCTCCTTTTTCTCTTCACTCCCTTTGAAGCTTGATTTATAATGTTCATAGAAACCAAGTTTGGTACCTTAAAGAACTTCCGCATTAAAAACCTTAGTATGGAAAACCTTTTGGGACAAATAAGGGAAAAAGAGTGAAGTCTTCTTAACTAGGGATTGGCCACTGAATCTATGAGCTTTATATCCACCATAGAGAGCACCATAGATCCTTGATAAAGACCTTGTTGAAATCGCATCTGAATGGCTGCTTTGAGCCTTCTTCTAAGTCTGGTCCATTTCTCTCCCTTTCTTTTGACTTCTTGTCTTAAAGAGGTGATTTTGATCTAGCTTTCCTTAAAGTCTTCAATATATACCTGTTTCACATACTCATATTCATGCATGTATCAATTTTCACAAGATAATGATTTTAACTTCCCTTTTATAAAAGTTGATGGTGATTTGGATGATATGATCTAGACCAGTCTGGCTCTCTAAGGACTCCACATTAAGGTCTTTGGATTCATCATGATCACATGGTTCTCTTCTGGATTCATCATGATCACATGGTTCTTTTCCCTTATATGTTTTGGATCTCCTTTGACCAGCTTCATTTTGCTTCACCTTCTACTTTGTATAAGCTTAAATCAAGAGAATAAGATTGTAGAATTAAGCTTGAGTATAGTGAGCACACTTATCTCCTAATACACTTTCCCACCATGCTTCCACTAATTAATGTAGGATAAGTAATGCTTATGACTGTTTTTCATCACTTCCTGATCTAAAACATCACAGCAACTCAAAAATAAAGATTAGTATTCCAGAACTTGAATAATATCATGTCTGGTATCAAGTATAATATCTAGCCAAATTCTCAACCTAAAATCATAGAGTTAAAGAACTTATCATAGATAGAACCTTTGATGAGAGAATTTTGATGTCCTGAGGTGATTCATCACTTTCCACCAGGTTACTACTTCTTCTTGATACTTGGTAGATTGATGGCCATTGGTTCTATCCTCAGTTAATAATAGATGACTGACTGCTTCTTCAGCATCTATTTGGATGACCTTAATTGCAGCCTCCATGAGAAAATCAGACTGAGCACACTTCTTGTGCTCAGTTGGTTGAGCCAGACAGCTCCAGTTTCAAGCTCGTCCATTCCAAACTTAGCACGGACATAAAGCTTGGCAAGTCCACGATCCAGCACCTACATGTCCACGATCTAGAACTTGCATGTCCATGATCCAGCACTTGGCCAGGTCGAAGTTATTGTCCTGCAGAACGACCCAGTTGCTCCATGGCATGATCCACGCCAGCTCATCTTCTTGTCCAGCACCAAGGCACAACCAGGATCCAAGCATGCACAATTACGGACCATGATCCAGCCACGATCAAGCAAAGCCCGAACATGTACCAAGCGCACAACCAGGATCCAAGCAGGCACAATCACGGACCATGATCTAGCCACAATCCAGCAAAGCCCGACCATGTACCAAGCCGTCCATGAACCGCTCGACCATGAACCAGCGTGACCACGTACCAGCAAAGGACTTCGTCCTTGCATGAACCGACCAGACACCTTGCGCCAACTTGTGCCAGCTTCATGTGACTTTTCTTTGTCCATTGAATGCTAATTTTCTTTTCCCCCCCCCACAAGCTTTACACTAAGAATAAGAGTCAAGTTTGTAAGAATGAGCATACACAGAATGAATGTCTTAAATTGGTCTTCTTTATTCTTTAAACATAAAGAAGAAGATTGTAAGTATCTTGGGAATAAGAAATGTTTTGAGATTTAAGAGATTTGAAGTATTGAAGATATGAAGAATAAGAGATTTTGAGATTAAAAGTATAAGATTTTAAAGTAGAATAGATGAGACTTATGATGAATGTTAAGGTGAATTTTGGATCCATCTAGGTTCTAAATGCAATGCATAGTCTTCCTAGGTTCTCTTTCATCCTATGAACATTTCTAGATGAGAAATTTTAATCAATCAAGGAATAAGTAGAAGGTTTATAGATAGCCTTTGCAAAGACTTTGATGTTAAGTCTTTGTGAGTATTCCTCCTTTGTGATTGATTATGATCTGAACTTTCAGCATGTGTGCTCTGTTGATTTTCACTTCAAGCACACACCAAAGGAGACTTTACTCCATGGGAGAGCTCATATTCCACCAGTCTTTCCTCTCCACTCCTTGTGGTGGTTGTTCTTGGTGGCCATTGGTTCTAACTTCTTCTCCATGTGCTGTGCTTTTTTGTTTCAATTTTTTTCTTTTGCCTTTGTTAGAAAATTAAGCAAAACATCCACTCCATCTTAAGCCTTTGACCTGTTGAGAATAGACAGATTCTACACAAAAGATACTGAGTGAAAGAGATTGATTAAGAGTAACCAAACTTAATTTTAAAACACTGCCTAAGGACTTTTGGATTCAACATGCCTTCTTAAACTTATTGTTCTAAGTAAAAGACAAGGTTCTCTTCTTCTACGATCAATGCAAGTCATGAACAAATGATTCAGCTAGCTAAACTAGGTTCAAATATCCCATTCTACCAATTTCTAAATACATGAACAAAATTCAATAAAATTCATGATATACTAATCACCTAGATACCAGATTTCCTAGAGTTCTAACTCACATAACCTTCAATGAAATCAACAAAATAGTTGGATAAGAGTTTAGAAATAGCCTGAATGCATAAGACTTTTATACTAGGTCTGATCTAGGAACTGGTTCTGATCTAGGCACTACCTTTTATTATGTTTCTTTCAAAACGCCTTTGGTGGTCCAGTAACATCTCCTCCATGGGCTCCCATTGCCTCTGCGGTCGCGACCATACTCCGGACTGCTACGCCTTGATCTCTTGTAAGGATTTGGCCTTGATCTTTTGTAAGGACTTGGGCTACGTCTTCTGCCATCATCAAGAATGGTCCTGTCCTTTCTATATGCAGCAACCGGACTAGCTCCACTGCCATAGTCAGGGCTTCTTCTTTCTCTTTTGTAAGGACTAGGTGACCACCTTCTCCTTTCAGGTGACCTATCATGGCGTCTATCAGGACTGTGTCCATTCCCTCTTGCATCATCATCCTTTACCGCATACTCCACCGAAATCACCTTATCCATCAGCTTACTATTATTTGTAGCATCCAGTGCTCTTGTGGCATCCTCATGTGCCTCATACTGAATAAACGCAAAGTTTCTCCTAATTCTAACATTTACAATTTTGCCATATGGCTCAAAGTGTCTCTCTAGATCACGGGTCCTGGTATTATCCGCATCAAAGTTAATCACAAACAGAGTCTTGGAAGGTCTCATGCTGGATGATTATCTCCTTGAACCACCACCAGATCTTCTATTACCTCCAGCTCCCTCAGAGCTCTGGGTAAGGAAGAGCGTAAAAGGTAGCAATTAGCTGTATCAGACTGGTGCACTATCACGAAAGCTCGATAATACAATATTTGATTTGGTGATCATCGATGAAGGAGCACATGCTCTTGAGGTTGCTTGCTGCATAGCTTTGCTAAAAGGTTCAAGATGTATACTTGCAGGAGACCATCTCCAACTCCCACCAACGATACAAAGCGCTTAAGTGTTCAGTATCGTATGCATGAGCTTATTATGAACTGGTCATCCGAAGAGCTTTATGATGGAAAGATAACAGCGCATTCAAGTGTTGCCTCACATACGCTTTTTGACTTGGAGAATGTAGCTAAATCTTCTGCAACAGAGGCGACTCTGCTATTGGTAGATTCTGCTGGGTGTGATATGGAAGGAGATTCATCATCCTCTTTAAGCTCCTTAAGCGTGTCCTCTTCTTCTTTGGTAGTGAGTAGTTTCTTGCAAACCAAGTCAACAACATAATTCCCTTCAACTAACTTCAACCAACTCCTGCAACAGATTTTATCCAACTCCAACCAACAAGATCAACTTCTAACAGTCCTTATCTTTACAACCAAGGTAAAAAAATACAATTTTCGAATTTTATTACTAAACCTATCCAAAATTTCAAGTTTCTCTCCTTTTTTTCAGAATTTCAAAGTTTGATAAATAAATCAAGAAAATCAATCATGAAGAAACCAAACTTCGTGGAGACCCTAAAAATATACTTATCTAAATTTCCAGATTCAAATATTTGAAGAAAACTGAGAAAAGATAAGAATGTTATCACCAGATTCTTGTGAGAGGCGATTTCTGACGTTTTGCACAAAAACTTCAAGAACTTCCTTCCAACATGAGGGAATTGAGTTCTGCTTTCTTTAAACAGAAACTAGACTAGAAGGGATTGATTTTAGGATTTGAAAAATCACGATTTTGTGAAGATTTGACGATGGAATGATTGGAAGAACACAGCGGTTCACAGCGGAGGCACTCGCGGAGGTTCGATGAAAGAAAATTCGTATATTTCTATTCCCATGGCCAAATGATTCAAATCCAAATGGAATGGCTTCAGAACTCGCCGTGGAACAATCCAAAAAGGGAAGATTGTCAAAATATGCTGTGATTTGGCCGGAATTTTTGATCAAAGTTGATGGATGAAATAGAACTGAAAACAGATTGTGAAGAAGATGATTTCTTCTTTATTCAAGGATTAAATGATGAATTTTACCCAGATTTGATGTAATCTGGCTTTGATACCATGAAACAATGATAGATTTAGTGATGAGGACATCGTCCCACAGGCTATACCACGAGTTCCACCAGGGCCTTTGACATAATCCAGAGCACGAGCTTTAGGAGACAATTTCAACCAGCTCATGGAGCATGCAGACGACCAGGAGCTCACGGATGAGGAGCCACCCGATGGCTCAGAAGACCAGCCGGATCCGTTCACTTCAGCTAGGGAGCATTGGAGGTTCCTGCTTGAAGACTCTTCCACCTCCGGTGTCTTTACCATTACCATTCGGTAAAGACACCAAAAGACGTGCTAAGAAATTGTACTCTTTTTCCTATCTTCGGTTTTGTCCCACTGGGTTTTCCGGAGAAGGTTTTAATGAGGCAACACTCTTAGTGCGCATGACGATGAAGACTTGTTCACACAATCCGACACCTTCACAAGTCTTAGTCAAATTCGGCCTTTATTCATCTATAAGGCTTATCTATTCCATTTCTTTCTTTTCTAGACTAAGTATAAGTTTAGGGCCTTCAGCCCATATTTTATGGTTAAGTTATTAGGACTTAAGCCCTTTTATTTTATACAGCAAAATGAACTACATGCTGTTTTAATTTACATTACTTGTTGTTTTGGGTAAACATCATGTTGTTTACCCTAAGTTGTAACCATAAGGCCTATATAAGCCTCATCACTTAGAATGAATAAACAACTCGATTTTGAACAAACAAAACCCTAGACTCTTGTCAAACTGACGGTTGCCTCTCCTTGAGAAGCTTGTCCACGATTTCTTCTTATGCCAAGAAGAATCACCCTGGTGTATCACAAGTCTTCTGCAGCTTGTGTGGTCCTTTCAATCCACCCATTCCATCGCTTTGCTCCTGAAGGTCTCGAGTTTCTCGATCAACAGTTGCACCACCACCTTAGCTCACATCATTTAGATTCATCATTGACCAAGAAAATAGAGAGAGAGTTTTAGAGGTAAGAGAATTAGAGAAATGATTTTTATTAATAATGAAAGAATTAATCAACTTGCATACAAATGAAGATTACATGTGTTTATATAAAAAGTTTACAATCATTTTGTCCAAACACTCTCTATTATGTGCCTAATGCCCTTGTTTGGCTATAGGTTTAGAAGCTTCTTCATACTCTCCATTTGGTTTAGAGTATTTACTCAACTCTTCTTTCTAACACTTCATACTCTCTTCTTTGTCTTAAACTAATTATTCTCTTCTTCATTCCAGCAGAATTTTATGCCAACTTGATGTAAACTGGCTCTGATACCATGAAAGATTATAAGATTAAGAGAACCAGAGATTTGGAGATTGAGAGAGCGAGAGATTAGAGAGAAAAGTGAGAATGAATATTATTAAGAAAATGAGAAAAATTAATTTCTTGCTTACAAAGGAAGCGAGATATAGCTATTTATACTAATCTAGTATAGGCCTTTTTGGATACTAGGATAGCTTAATACATGTTTCGCTACAAGGATAACATATTATTAAACACAAACAAGCCTAAAATACTCCCTTAGTCTACACGCCTTGAATCTTAGAATCTAAGACCATATTTCTTCATTTATTTACTTTGTCTTCATGATTCTTCTTCATTCCAACAGTCAAGTGGGCGGATCTTGGAAGGAATCAGATAACATTGGAACTCGAGAATCTTCAGAGACCACACTTACCATTTCTATTTTGCAGACCACACATACCAAACTTAGGAAATCAATTTTTTTTTTTTTTAAATCACATTGAAACTTGCTCACTTTCATCCTGCATTCTCTCATCGGTTTGACCCGTCTTGCAAACTCTAAACCTACATAAACTCAACATTCAAGTTGACCTTCTCTCTATATTCATTAAGGTATCCGTGATTTCTCATCAAAAATATCATCCAGGATAGACAAGTCTAGGTATTAAAGGCTATTTTAGGGGTGAGCCTAAAAGTGTTTAAGGAAGTGCATGATATTAAGCAAAACTGCAATAGAGAATGGATCAATTGATGTCCACAGTTATCCAATCACTTCTTCTTGTAAATAGCTCCCCCATACTTTGATTTTTCTCTAGAATCTCTTCAAAAAACTCCTCATATAGTCGTTTGGACTCCTTGGGTCATATTTTGGCCTTAAGATTCTTTCTTTATCAACCAATTCCCATTTTTTAGAATTTCATTTTTTTTATTTTGAAATCAGATATTGTTTATTACTGTAGATATCTCTTAAAACACAAAATTTACACCGTTTAGTGATCAAAGTCAAAATGATCTTTGACCATATAAGGTATCCTTCCTCTTTGTTTTTCCATCATCTGAATCATTAGTGACTCAAATATTGTATCATTCCTCTCTCTCTTTTTGCAAATATATGTATAGTAAACAAGAAAAACGATGGTATGAGGTCTGAAAAGAGGTAGGTTTACACGTGAAATCCAAATAAAAATGAGTTGGTCATTAGGATCAAAGAGCGGTAAGAAGGGATAAGAAGTCCTGAATGATTATAGCTCGTTTCCCTGATTTGATACCTTTAAAGAGAAAATTTTAAAATCAATATTAGGTTCAAATAGAGTAGAGTTAGTGTCATATCCAAACGAGAAAATTATAAAATCATTATTAGGTTCAATTAGAGTAGAGTTAGTGTCATATCCAACATATATCTCTGCAAGTTGAAATCTTTTAGAAGGAAGTCGATAACTGCAAGATGTCAAGATATTGCTTACTTCACGTAATCTCTATAAAAATTAGCAATATGAAGTTGAATTGTAACCATAATATGGTCAAACTTATCATAAGTTTCTGTCCTAATTCCTAACTAAATTTTGACTCACTAAAACAGTTTTTACTTGATAAAACATTTATCATGAACAAACTTGTTAGTAACAAAAGAAATTCCGCAGATTTAACTTGCACCATCCCGGTGAAAGCAATCATTCAAGAAGAAAATCACTTATTGAAAAGTATGAAGAATGAAGTGATATTACCTTGTGTCGCTTACAAAATCCAAAATGTGTATAGCAGCTTACCCAGCGATTTTTTATCTTACCGATGGTTTAGTATCTTTCCTTTACGTAGACAAGCTTTTTGTGTGTCTACAAAATAACATCTACTGTCCTGTCTTCGAATAGGCATAACCTTGCAAGAACTCAGAGCATTTGTTGTTTTGTTCTTGGATTCAAAACTTCAAGCAACTAGTATAGAAAAGTCGAAATCCAAGGAATGAAAGATGTTTTACGGTTTGGAGTAAGGAACAAATGAGGAGAAGAGATTACTTACCTGGATATATCGCATAGGGAAAGCTAGAGGTGAGGCTAAAGAAGAAGGGAGGAAACTATTGCAGCGTCGTTCCACCTCGGTCGTAAGAACAGTCATCGCTGGGGATAGGCTAACCGCTTGAGGAACGATGACATGAATCTTCGGTCGATATACCATCGGATGTGCTCTGCTTTGTTCTCAAACCAAGGTGATGAGTGCTTATCAGTGATGATAGGAGAGCTCTGTCCTCGGTCACGCGCAGCCTAATGGCTGAGGGGTTGCTGAATGGCCGAGGGAACATGCGATGGAAGGGAGGTTCAGAAGATGAGATCCTCAGGGGTAGCACTTTATCATGACAGAGGGAACGCGACTTAGCCGAGGGGATGGGCGAACAAAATGACCAAGCCTTGGGAAAAAGCCGATCACTGGCGCTTCGTCTCGTATCCTAGCCGAGGTAGTCTATGTCGAGCATCCTCTCTTGCTTATCTTCCTCCTTTTCCATGGTTTTGTGATTGTTAAGCTTCATATGATTTCCTAAAACTTCTGCAACATAAACGTTAAACAAAAAGTACTTAAACTAACTATATAAACCAAAATAAAGATTACAAAGAGCTTTTAAAATCTGTTAGCTGAAAGTAACAAAAATTGGAGCCAGTACTTTGTGAAAATAGTGAGAGACATCAAGCCAAAGTCAGATTATTCGAAAATCCTTGAGCTGAAAACGATGGTTTATCAACTTCTCAATAATCAATTAAAGGTTGTAAACCTATTTAAGAACGTGGGAGTTTCTAGTGGTAAGGTAAGAATGTTTTGGTGATGGTTCTAATAACAATCAAATAGAAGCCAACTACTTTGGTGAGTTTGGAAATCTTCACCAAAAGCTACACGACTCTTTTTGACTATAGATATTCTCAGTCAGGTTTTAAAACCCCTTCTCTACACCATGATCACATGGAAATAGAACCTAAAGAGAGCAGTCTTGAAGCTATGATGCATCAGCTTATGGAAAATCAACAATATATCATGGAAGGATATAAGCAAATACCCGAGATATTTAAAATCTTTGTTTCAAGGTGGACAGCATGTATGATCATCTCAATAAGAAATATGAGGGCCTCAAATTTATGGACCTCTCTAATCATGTTAAGTTGATTGAAGTACATGTTTCTCAAACTGCAGAAGGTGATAAAAATCGAGTTGGTTTTTTCTGGGAAAGGTTGAGATAAACTTGAAATTCTGCAAAAGTAATCACAACTCAGGATAAGGATTTGGCTGCAACGTCGCTTGGATATGAGTCTGCCATTGAATACTCTAATGAATGTCTTGAAAATTATGTGTCAATCTCAAAGGCACCATATCAAAGGAAGTTGCATAAGATTCCTTCTTAAAAATCGTGTTCTTCAACCATCTAAAATGAAGAAAGATAAAGTTTAGACACTAGAGATGATAGTAGAAGGTCACAAGACGTTTGTGAAGAAGCCGTTTACATCAGATCTCATGAAACTGTCAAACCGACAAAATCTGATTACAAAATCGTTTCAGGTTATAAATTTTCAACTTTGACTTTTCAAGAGCTTCATAGGGATCATACTTGGGAAGTTCTTTAATTTGAGACACGCCCTAGTGAACCTCCAAGATCAGCACCACCCACCTTTTCCTGGTATGCACATATTGCAAATAATTTATTGCAAAAGTTGAGTCTCCTAAGTTTTTCTGTTATCATAAGAAGAAGTTCTTGCTTGAAGTTAGAAGGTACTTTTGGAAGAAACCTTATCTTTACAATGAATTTTCTAATTGTATTATTAGAAGATGTATTCCAGATGAAGAGTTTGACCTCGTTCTGTTTGTATGTCATGGATCTGATTAGTAAGGACACTTTGCTACTAAAAAAATTGTCGCCAAAGTGGCCTACCATATTTAGGGACCCCCATGCCTACATATCTTCCTGCAATGCTTGTCCAAGATAAGCTATTATTAGCAAAAGGAATGAGATGCTGATGTGTTGCGTTTTTGATGCATTATTACACCTTTTTTTAGTCTCTATTGAGTCTTTTTGTGTTTATTGATTCATTTCAGGTATAAAGATGGCTTACTATGAGATTTGGTGGTTTTGGAGGAACCTTGGTCGAAATTAGCAAAAACCAAAAGTTTTCGTGGAGCAACTACTCCAGAAGGGAGCAACTGAGACAAAACAGGAGTGCATGCCCCTTTTGATGAAAAGAAAAGGAAACTTGTTAGTTAACCTAATTTTGGATTGGAGGATTCCCAAAAGTCTCACCCGCAGCACACCTGCAATCATTCACTTTTATTTTGAGTTATTCACTTTAGAACATACTTATGCGGTTCCTACAATACTGTTTTGAGAACTTTGCACTTGTAAAATTTGAGGGAGACAAAATCTCTAAAACACTCTAAGAAGAATTTTGAATCCTCTTGAATTTATCAAATTATTCATGAAATTCATATACTTTGTTGCTTTGTTTTGCTTTCCCATGTCTTAGTAGTTCATCATTTAGGTTTAGGGCTTTCAAGGGGATTCAATGATTCAATGAACTGAACATAGAACTGAATATCGATTGAATGTCTTCACCTATTGTTGATCTTAATGCATAAACTGAATTGATCAATTAGTCTATGATTCTAGTTTTAATATATTCATCAAAAGTATAATAGGTTGCTTAAATTAACCTAGGTAAGCGATTTGTCCTTAGCCAATAACAGTTGATGCTAAGACAAATCGTGAGAATATCAAACCCATTCGCTAATGCTTGTCTAGAATTCTATGTTCAAACGACAGTTTCAAATGCCATGACAGCAGATCGATGTTATATTTATGTTTGAGTTTGAGACTTGTGTTAAACTATGTCTTGAATAATTGTTTGGTTTTTGATGACTTGATCTTTGGAAAATTACCCTAGATCTAGCTTCTTGTTTTATTGCTTTACACCAATTTATTTCATTCTTGTATTTACTTCACCCACGTAAAACCATAATCTGGCTTAGCTTAGTTTCATTCTCATAGAAACTTTGAGTAACAAGTGGTCCTCTGGAATTCAAATATTTATATAATATTGCATATTTGTTGTGCATTTGCAGTAGAAATGAGATATCAATTTTAGTGTATAAAATTTTTGGCACCTTTGCGACAGAGACCAGTTTTGTTACCTTCAGTTCTTGGTTTGAAATTGAGACTAAGTACTAACTTATTTTCCTTCATTCTCTTGCGTGTGTTTCAGGTTTTTGAGAACAAGGAGTCAAGATTCTAAAAATTCTGAAAATCTCAGCAACCAAGAGCTTACAAGGAAGGAAAGATATAGCAGAAAGAAGAATTTGAATCGAACCACTATGGGAAAAAATGACAGACAGGCTGATGCTGAGTTGACTGCCGTGTTTTGGAGGCTTCAACAACAATTGTATCAACTGCAGTAGAAATGACAACAACATCAGCGTGCCATTTGAAATTTGGATGATCCGCATACCATTTACACAAACATATCTGCTATTGCACCATTAGCTATTCAGTGGCCCGATTTTGAGATCAAACCTCAGATGATCACACTGGTAAAGCGATATATTTTCATGGACTCCTGTTGTGATTCTGATGGACCACATCGATAATTTTCAGAAGATTTTCAGCACCACCAACTCGAATGGATTACCACATGATTTCTTCAAGTGCAAACTATTTCTATTATATTTAGCAGATAAAGCCTCGCAATGGCTAAAGTCATTACCTCCTGGATCTTTGACGACATGGGCTGCGTGTAGATCGACATTCTTGGATCATTTCTACATAAAGTTCAGATACATCTCTAAGGAACATGATCTCTTTGTTCTAGCAGCAGTTGGAAGAAGCCTTTTGTGAGGCGTGGGAGAGATCCAAGGAATACCGTAGAGAGCGTCCGCACTTTTGAATCACGAATGAACAAATTCTGGATATCTTCTTTGATGGTGTCAATTTTGATTATCAAAAGGCTTTTAATGTAGCAAGTAAAATAGTGATTTCATGACAAAGACCAAATAGGTTGCTTATGAGCTGATTGAGAACTTGGCTGCAAGTTCCAGAAACAAATCTCATGAGTACGACATATCCTAGAGAGTTAGTCGTATGAATTCACAAAAGATAGATGAGCTGACAGCTTAGATTAATCTGTTTCTGAAAGTAGGTCAAAAGACGGCCCACTTTGTGGATGAAAAATGAGAAGCACCACTCTCTCAAAAGTTTGAGGAAGAGGAGATGATGATCAACAAAAGGTTAGGTATGTGAATGGGCAGGGAGTTATGCAGAAGTGTGGTTTTAATCAGAATTATAGGAATCATCCTAACTTGGCCTACAAAAGCACTAATATCTAGAATCCACAAGACCAAGTGTATCCACAACAATTTGAAACTCAAAGTCAACAATATCAGAATTTGGGGTTTTTGAAAACCTTCTCTCAAAGCCTCCAAGGAAAGGCGTTTGTGTTTAACTAAAGTGAAAATCTATTCCACGGAGGATTACAACAGAAACCATAGTTCACCAATTTACAAGCTCTGCAAATACTTTTCGAGATGAGCTTAAGAATCTCATACAACAGCTGATGCTGAATCAATAAAAATTGGCCAATGAATCAATGTCAAGGTGAATAACATGTACAATGATCTAAACAACAAGTTTGAAGCTGTCTTCACTCATGTGAACAAGCTTGATGCTCAAGTTGCACAAACAACTAAAGCGATAAAGAGATTTCCAGGAAGTCTTCCTGGAAAAGTATAAACGAATCCTTGAACTGAGTATTGCATTGAAGTGGAGCTAAGAAGTGAAAAAGTACTGCACTATGCAACAAAAATCATGAAAAACCCAAAAATTATCATTGAGCATACTGAGGAGCACCTTCTCCCAAAAGCTTGTCATGCTCCATGTGATGAAGAGAAAACGGAGCACCCTGCACAAAATTCCAGAGCACATATTCCGATCAAACTTGCATATAATCTTCCTTATCTCATCTACATTCCTTGGGTCCATTACCCAGTTCCTCCAAGGAAGTTTCGAACTGATTTAGAGGAAATAAATTTCAAGAGATGTTGCAAGATCTAACTGCCAACCTTCTATTGGTTGTTACAGTGCAAATGATTCTAGCTGTGAGAAAGTTTCGTAAAGGACTCATTGTTGGGAAGGTTGCGACTGAAAAGAATGTCATGTTAGTTTTAAAGAACTGTAGCGCTATTCCGCAAAACAAGATGTCCAAGAAGATGGGTATCCTGGGAAATTTGTTCTCTCTGTTCAAACTGTTACAAAGACTTTTTGCTTGTTCATTTTTTTGATATGGGATCAGCTTGAATCTAATTCCATATTCAGTGGAAAATCGCTAGGGATTCACGAAATTCAAGTAAACTACGAAATTCTTGTTGTTTGTGATATCATTGGATTTTACTAGTTTTAAGGATAGTAATTAGTCTGTTTTGGATGCATTTTAGGGTGTTTAGGACTGAAATTGTTATACATATTACATAAACAGGTGTTTGTGTATCAAAAACCGGAAATTGGGCTAAACCGGAGCAAAAAGGCAAAGTTGTGTGCGAAATCATGAACCAGAGGAGATTTGCGCATCAAAGGGAGAATCTTCAGAGAAAAAGAAGTTCATATAGAAAATAGGAGAAGATCATCAGAGAAAAGGAAGCGTAGGAGAAAAACAGGAAGAAAATCGGGAGAGAAAATGAAGAAGCGAAGAAAGGAAAGAGAAAATCGGGAGAGAAGAAAAGAAGAAGAAATAAGTTCATGGTAGTATGGTTCCCTTTTCAGTTGGTCTGAGCTCCTTGTGTAGCATGGTAGTATGGTTCCCTTCTCAATTGGTTCTCTCACCTTATGACAATCTACTTCTATATGCTTGGTCCTTTCATAAAACACATAGTTAGAGGCTATATGTATTTCTACTTGATTGTCACAATGAACTGTGATAGGCGCCTCTTTTGCCACTCTAAGGTCTTGTAGTAATTGGTTCAACTAGATGCATTAAGTGGTAAGTTTCCTCATTGCCCTATAGTCAGTTTCAGAACTTGAGCATGAAACAACCTTTTGCTTCTTAGTCTTCCAAGTAACTAAGTTTCCACCTATAAGAGTACAATAGCCTGTTGTGGACCTCCTGTACTTTCTATCACCTGCCCAATCTACATCACAATAACCGACTACATTTGTGTTTCCATTATTACCCATCCATATACCTTTATCATGTGTGCTTTTTAAGTATCTCAAAATCCTTTCAATAAGCTCCCAATGTCTTGTCTTTGGCGCTTGCATATGTTGAGATACCTGATTCACAGCAAAACACAAATCAGACCTAGGGATGGTTAAATATATTAGATTAACAACCATTTTTCTATACAGCTTTGCATCCTTGAAATCGCCATATTCTAGCTCCCCCTGAGGTTCTACTTTGTAGCCTTCTTCTAGTGGAGTTTTGGCTGATTTAGCTTCTAGCATTCCTGTTGAGGTTAGTAAATCCAGCATATAATTTCTTTGTGATAAAAATAGACATTCTTTAAACCTACATATTTCAATTCCTAAGAATTACTTTAGTTCACCTAGATCTTTAATATCAAACACACCTTTTAAATACTTCTTTGTAGATGCTATACCTACTTTATCACTTACAAAGATGATTATATTATCAACATAAATGAGAATAACAATGATCACATCCTTACTCTGAAGTGTAAAGAGAGTGTGTTCTACTTGTGACCTTTTAAAGCCTCTTTTCCTTAATGTTACATTCAGCTTTTGATACCAAGCTCTAGGAGATTGTTTTAAACCATATATAGCTTTCCTTAGCCTCAGTGTGTTGCATGTTCCAACTTGATCTTCTAAACCTGGCGGTAGGGTCATGTACACCTCTTCTTCTAATTCACCTTGCAAGAATGTATTCTTCACATTTATTTGCCATATTCCCAATCCAGGCTAGTAGCAAGTGTTAAAACTACATTAACAGAGTGCAACTTAGGTACATGAGCAAAAGTATCTCTATAGTCTTAACCATAGGTCTGTGTAAATCCTCTAGCTACCAATCTAGCTTTGTATCTATCTATCTCACCATTGCTTTTATACTTAATGGTGAATATCTATTTAGAACTTAAAGCCTTTTTTCCTTTTGTTAGTGTGGCTGGCGCATAGGTTTGGTTCTTTTCCATAGATTGACACTCAGCTTGAACAGCTTCTCTCCACTCCTTTATGGCCATTGCTTCCTAATAACTTTTTGGAATCTACTCTTTATCAAGACTTAGAGTAAATGCAACATGAGAAGAAGGTATATGAGCTAAATTACATACTCCCTAATCATGGTGAACTACAACATTGTTGTTGTAGTAGAATTTTGGTAGAAATCTCTGTCTTGTGCTTCTTCTAAGTACAACAGCCGGTTCCCCTTGAGTTGTATCATCATCTTCTTCCAAAGCTTATACAAGATTAGGTTGAATATTTTCTTTGTCTCTTTGAAGATGAAACTAGTATTTTTTCATCTGAATCATCTTGATCATGTGTAGATGTTTCTCCCCCCTCATGATAAAGAGGATGAAGACCAAGTGAATTAGAAGCGCTTGGAGCGGGTTCATTTCTTGAAATGCTTAGTTTGTGCCTTGGAGAGCTTGGGTCGTGCCGAGGAGGGTGGCGCGGTTCGTGCCATGGTGGACAAGGTACGGTCTCTTGTTGAGGAGGAACCGTAACAGGAGCTGGCGTCTTAGGAGGAACTATGCCAATGTTTTCTAATATCCTTCTAAGGTTTTCAGCTTGGTCAATTGTGCTTGTTGAGAAGTCTTTGCATTATTCCCAAGTCCCTTCTTCATAGAAGCCTTTTGACTCTTGAAATTTGACATCCATGGATACCAAGGCTCTTCTAGACTATGGATTATAGCATTTGTATCTCTTTTGTGTAGGAGAGTATCCAATGAATATAGCCTTGGTACTCTTTGGTTCCAACATGTTCCTTTGTGCACCTGGTACTAAAACGAAGCAAACACACCCAAATATTCTTAAATGTTCAATACTAGGCTTTGTTTTGTTTAATATATCAAATGGAGACAAATTATCTAGAACTTTGGTTGAAATTCTATTGATTAAGTAGCATGCAGCTACAAAAGCATCTCCGCAAAACGTTTGAGAACTTTCTTGTGAAACATCGTGGAGCTCACCACTTCCATCAAATGTATGTTCTTCTTTTCAGCCACTCCATTTTGTTGTGGAGTGTATGGGCAGCTTTTTTTAATGTGTGATGCCATGCTTGTGTAAGTGTTGCTGGAACATGGAGCTAGTGTACTCCCCTCCATTATCTGATCTAAAACACTTAATCTTGGCATTGTATTGGTTAGTCACATGTGTTTAAAAATTAATAAAAGCATCTAACACTCTATCCTTTGAACTATGCAATGTGACCCAAGTATATTTAGACTTTTCATCAATGAAAGTAACAAAGTACTTGTGGTTTTCTCTAGAAGGAAAGGGAGAGGTCCAAACATCAGAATGCACCAAATAAAAACAATGCTCATATATGTGATTATATTTCTCAAAAATAGTTTTACAATGTTTTCCTAGAATACATGCTTCACATATTTCATTTTGCAGTTTTATTCCAGGGATTGTTAACTTTAAAGCTCTAGGGTGAGGATGGCAAAGTCTAGCATGCCCAAGATCAACTTTGACAATGATATCTACATTATTAGCACACGGTTCAAAGGCCAAAAATTCATGGACAAGTATTCAAGCACATACAAGTCATTCTTTGTTGTTCCTTGTCTAAATTTCCTACTTGTTTCAATATCCTGAAAGTAGATATCATTAGGACCAAAGATAGCTTACCAATTAAGATCAGTTGTAGCTCTTTTAATAGACAACAATTTTGATGTGAAGGATGACATATAAAAGGCTTTAGATTCTTTATCAAACAATTTAAGCTTTCCAATTTCTTTAATTGGTACATTGATTCCATTAGCTAATACCTCATTTCCCTAGGCAGGTTCTAAGTTTTCTAGTAAACATAAATCACTTATCATATGATGAGAAGCTCTAAAATCAACAATCAAAGGTTTAGAAGCAATAGAAGTTTGAAAAGAAGCATGAAAAGATTTACCCAACACATTACCAGAGCTAAAGGCTTTGAAGAGAGCTTCCAAGTCTGATTTCTTGACAAGCTCAAACGGAGGAGAGAGGCAGTTCAAGTCTGATTTCATGTGTCCTTGAACCGGATTGTAAGACATAGGAGAGGCGGTTGTATGAACAAGGTGAGAAGAGTTGGGGCCGTTTGTTGAAGAGGGTTAAGACCTGTCAATAAACCATCTAGGCTTCAAATCAGGATGAAGTACCCAACATTCCTTCTTGGTGTGACCGGTTTTCTTGCAGTGATCACACACAGACCTGTTCTTCTTGGATTCAGCTGGTGCCGGTTTGAAGAAGCTCTTGTGAACAACCACCATGTCTTCTCTGTTTCCAAACAGCGCATGAGATCCTTGCTCCTTCTGAATCTTAGCACAGACATCCTCTAAGCTAGGTACCTTGTCCTTCCTCAGAATGTGCTTAATCAAGTCAGTATAGTTGGTGTTTAAAGCCAAGAGCAGCCCAAACACCTTATCTTGTTCCATCCTTTCATGGAGAGTGATTGGATCAATTGTAGCAGGCCTAAGCAACTCTAGCTCTGCACACATTGCTCTGAAGGATCCATAGTGCTTTGTGAACTCAACATCCTCCTGTCTAAGATCATTCAAAGCTTTCTTTACCTCAAAATTTCTCATGGGGTTAGTAGTGTTTCCATACACTGTTTTTAAAGTCTCCCAAAGATCTTTATCATTTTCACAATATGAATATGCTTCTAAGAGACAACCAGCCAGAGAGTTTTGAATAATAGAAAGTACCATCTGGTCTTCCTGAAACCACTGGCTTTGATCATCTTGATTGTATGAAGCAGCCCCGTCTAAAGCAGCCCCTACAATAGCTGGTGCCACCGCTTTGGTTACATGGCTCCACAAGCCTTTGCGCACAAAGTTGTCCTCATGGTCCTTGACCACAGGAGATAATTTTCTCCCTGAAGTATGACGGTCCTTCACGTGTGCTTGGAACTCCATTAGACTTGTTTTATAGCCTGCAAAGAAGGAGAGTTTAAGAAAACACAACACGCGCTACACAACCAGCTAACAACCGCCTAACAAACTTTAAGTAGGAGCAACCGCTAAACAACCAGCTAACAACCACCTGAAAACAACTTTAACAGCCTTCTACTGCTCAACTAATGATAATCAAGTAATTTAAAGTTGTTGAAACCATGCAACCAATTCAAAACCAATTTTCCTGCGAAATACCAAAAAAAAATAACAGAATTTTAACACCTTTGAAGAAAATCTTTCTTGAAGACTAAAACTCTTTGGGTTGCAACCAAATTTCTTAAAACCACCACAAGGTTCTTATCTAACTTCTTAACTTCCAAGATTTGAAAAAGATTAACAACAGATAAGATTTTTATCACCAATGCCCAAAAGATGCCAAAATTAGACGTGTCGAGGAAGATTGATCAAGAAAGCTTCAGAACGTGAAAAAGGGTGATGCGGACCTCCCGAAATGTCAATTGAGCTTAGGCTTTGGAATTTCTCGATTTGATGAAGTTTTGGAAGAGTTATGCTCGTTGCAAGAAGAGATCGCCTATAATGTCGATCGCGACTCCGACGAAGTTATTTTGGATTCCGATCACCAAATGAGGTAAAACCGGTGCAGGGATGAACAGAAACTCTTTCCTGATGATACGTTTGATTTAATATGAGAAGAAACCTTGTGATCCCGCCGGTATTCAATGAGGAACGGAGTGATCTTCGTCGGTGGCTCTCCCGTGAAGGCTCAGGTGAGGAGTTTGAAGAAAGACCTGTGATTCTGCGGATTTAGAATGAGGAATCTGTGAATCCAGGCTCTGATAACATGAAATTGAAAGATTATGAGATTAAGAGATTTGTAGAATGAGAGAAAGAGAGATAAGAGAGAATTAGAGAATAGAATGAGTTTATTAAGAGAATGAAAATTATGATTTTCTTAGTTACAAATGAGAAAGGAGAGAGATATTTATACTAATATATTCTAGGCTTGTTTGGATACAAGTATAGCCTTATACATGAATGGCTACAAGGATATCATTATATTAAAACACAAACAAGCCTTAAACACTCCCCTTTGACAATATAACTCACGTCAAGTATAGAGAACTTCAAAGGCTCTCTAAATTCATCATTTCTTCTTTATTCCAACACTCCCCCTCAAGCTTAAGACATGATGAATGTCTAAGCTTGCAACCATGAAGTATTACCTCATTAAAAACCTAATGAAGGAAAACCCAATTGGGACAAAACCTTTTCTAGGAAAAAAGAGTATAACACTCCATGTTGGGATCATTGGTGTGGAATGGTGATAATGCCAAGCTTTGGATAGATGGAGGTGCCATTCATCAGATATGTTGCCTTGGTGAATACATCAGCTAATTGGTCCTCACTCCTTGTATAGCAAGGCAAGATGATACCTTTCCTAATAGCTTCTATTACTTTGTGGCAGTCTACTTCTATATGCTTGGTCATTTCATGAAACACAGAGTTGAAGGCTATGTGTATGGCAGCCTGATTATCAAAATGGATGGTGATAGGATCTTCAAACTTCACGGCCAGGTCTTCCAAAAGTTGCTTCAGCCAAATGCATTCAGTTGTAAGCTTCCTCATTGCTCTATATTCTGATTCTGCACTAGAGCATGATACCACCTTTTGCTTCTTGGTTTTCCAAGTCACAAGGTTCCCTCCTATGAAAGTACAATAGCCTGTGGTACTTCTCCTATCCTCCCTATCTCCTGCCCAATCTGCATCACAATAACCAACCTCATTTGTGTTTTTATTGCTATCCATCCATATACCTTGTTCATGTGTGCCCTTTAGGTATCTTAAAATCCGCATGGCCATCTTCCAATGTCTCATCTTTGGTCATTGCATGTGTTGAGATACCTGATTCACAGCAAAACATAAATCTGGTCTTGTGATGGTTAGATAAATAAGTTTACCAACCACTTTCCTATAGAGCTTAGGATCATGAAAATCAATTTCCTCCTCTAGCTCCCCCTTAGTTGCGATTTTATAATCTTCTTCTAAGGGTGTTTTGGCTGGTTTAGCTTCCATCATACCTGTAGAGATTAGTAAATCTACAACATACTTCCTTTGAGATAAAAAGAGACCTTCCTTGAACCTACACACTTCAATTCCCAATAAGTATTTAAGTTCTCCTAAATCTTTAATATCAAAGACACTCTTTAAGTAATCTTTAGTAGATGCAATACCAACACTATCACTACCAGATATGATTATATCATCTACATAGATAAGAATTATCACAATACCTTCCTTGCTCTTTAGTGTAAAAAGAGTATGTTCAATTTTAGATCTTTTGAAGTTTCTATCCATTAAGGTTATACTTAGCATGTGGTACCAAGCTCTTGGAGATTGTTTAAGGCCATAGATAGCCTTCCTTAATTTGAGAAAATTACCGCTTCCAACCTCCTCCTCTAGACCTGGTGGTGGTGACATGTATACCTCTTCTTCTAGCTCACCTTGTAAGAAAGCATTCTTGACATCCATTTACCATAACTCCCACTCAAGGTTAGTGGCAAGTGAAAGAACAACATTAACAGAATGAAGATTAGCTACAGGTGCAAAGGTATCCCTATAATCCTCACCATATGTCTGAGTAAAACCCCTAGCCACCAACCTAGCTTTATATCTATCAATTTCATCATTGCTTTTGTATTCATGTAAAAATCCATTTAGAACTTACGCCCTTTTTCCTATTGGTAGAGTAGCTGAAGCATAAGTACCATTCCTTTCCATGGCTAGTTTCTCAGCTAGAATAGCTTCCCTCCATTCCTTCTTGGCCTTAGCTTCTTCATATGTTTTTGGAATCTGCTCATTATCAAGACTAGAAATAAAAGCAACATGATTAGTAGGTAAATGAGCAATATTACAAACTCCCTGATCATGATGAATGACAACATTCCCATTGTAGAACACTGGTGGTTTCCTTATTCTTGTACTCCTTCTTAGGATAGTAGGTGGAGCTTCTTGAATAGGATCCTCCTCTTCACCTAAAACTTCAATAGGAGTATGTACTTCCTTTGATCTTTTGGAAGCAGATACCAAAAGAGACTCATCTCCTGCTGAGTCTTGTTGGACATGAGTAGATGTTTCTCCCCCCCATGTTAAGGAGGAGGAAGGCCAGGAGAATTGAAGGCATCTGGCGGCGTTTGGTGGGAATGGCCGGATGTAGATGGTGTAGATGGTCGTGGGTCAGATGGTCTGGTCACGGCAGAATGGCTAGAACCAGGCACACCAGCAGATGGTGCTTGTGGAGCCATGGCTGGGGACTGCTGAGCCTTAGGAGATTGTATCCCAATGCTTTCCAAAAGTCTCCTCAAATATTCAGCTTGATCTGATCTTGTTGATGAGATGTCCTTAAATTTATCCCAAGTTCCTTCTTCATATAAACCTTTTCCTCTTGGAACTTAACATCTCTAGATACCAAGAATCTCCTAGTCTCTGGGTCATAACATTTGTATCCTTTCTGAGTAGAAGAATACCCAATGAATATAGCTTTGGTACTCTTCGGGTCCAGCTTGTTCCTTTGCTCCCTTGGAACTAATACAAAACAAACACAACCAAAAACTCTCAAATGATCAATATTGGGTCTAGTTTGGTTTAGTACCTCAAATGGAGACAGGTCATCTAGGACTTTTGTAGGAGTTCTATTAATCAAGTAACATGCAGCTACAAGTGCATCCCCCCAAAAACGTTTGGGTACTTTCATGTGAAACATCATTGTTCTCACAACTTCCATCAAATGCCTATTCTTCCTTTCAGATACTCCATTTTGTTGTGGAGTATAAGGACAGCTTGTTTGATGCTCAATGCCATGCTTGGCTAAATGTTCTTGAATTCTGGTGCTAGTGTATTCTCCTCCATTATCTGTTCTAAAGCATTTAATACTTGCATTGTATTGATTAGTAACATATGCTTAAAAGTTTAAAAATGCATCAAAGATTCTATCTTTAGAGCTAAGTAAAGTAACCCAAGTATATTTGGACTTTTCATCAATAAATATCACAAAATACTTATGGTTTTCTCTAGATGGAAATGGAGATGTCCAAACATCAGAATGCACCAATTCAAAACAATTATCATAAGTATGTATAGATTTTTCAAAAAATATTTTACAATGCTTCCCAAGAATACAAGAATCACAAAACTCCTTTGGCATTTTCAACCTAGGAACAATTAATTCAAGAGTTCTAGGATGAGGATGTTCTAATCTAGAATGCCAAAGATCAGAATCAGTACTAAATGCACTAGCTTGAAAAACCGCTTCTAAATCACTAGTACTAGTCATGTTTTCAAGCACATACAAGTCATCTCTTGTGGTTCCTTGTCCAAATCTTCTACTAGTTTTAATATCCTGAAAATAGAAATCATTAGGACCAAATATAGCATGAAAATTTAAATCAGTAGTAGCTCTTTTAACTGAAAGCAAGTTAGAAGTAAAAGAAGGCATGTAAAATGCTTTAGATTCTTTATCAAACAACTTCAATTTTCCTATGCCTTTGATTGGTACTTTAATTCCAATAGCAATGAGAACATTACCTAGGGCAGGTTATACATTTTCTTGCAATCCTAGATCACTAATCATGTGATGAGAAACACCAGAATCAACGACCAAATATTTAGGAGCATTAAGAGTAAAAGAAGTTTGAAAAGAAGCATGAAAAGTTTTACCCATCACACTGCTATCCTTTATTGCCTTGATAAGAGCTTCTAAGTCTGATTTTGTCTCAAAGTCAGATGCTGGTGACATGGTACTAGTGGAGGCTGAGTGAGAAAGTGAGCTGCTTCCACACGCTTTTGAAGGCATATGGCCGTGAGCTTGACTGGCCGTGGCTGTGTGTTGCTGAGGCCGTAAGGCCCAGGTTGGCTTCAGATGAGGATGTAGTACCCAGCACTCCTTCTTTGTATGGCCATTCCTCTTGCAATGGTCACATATTTGTCTCCTCTTCCTAGGATCATTTGCTAGTTTTAAGAAGCTTTTGTGAGCAGTTACCAATTCAGCTTTGTTGCCAAATAATCCATGAGATCATTGCTCCTTTTGTATTTGAGCACAAACATCCTCCAAGCTAGGAAGCTTATCAGACCTGAGAATATGCTTAATAAAATCTGAGTAAGTAGTATTAAGTTTTAAAAGTAACCCAAACATCTTATCTTGTTCTTTCCTTTCAAGGAGAAAAAGTGAGTCAATGGTGGCTGGCCTTAGCATTTCTAGCTCAGCCCACAAAACTCTGAATGAACCATAGTGCTTTGTGAATTCAGCATCCTCCTACCTTAATTCATTCAAAGCCTTCTTCACTTTAAAAATTCTTAAAAGTTTAGTGGTGTTTCCATACACCTTATCTTGTTCTTTCCTTTCAAGGAGAACAATTGGGTCAATGGAGGCTGGCCTTAGCATTTCTAGCTCAGCCCACAATGCTCTGAATGAGCCATAATGCTTTGTGAATTCTGCATCCTCCTGCCTTAACTCATTCAAAGCCTTCTTTACTTCAAAATTTCTTAAAAGGTTAGTGGTGTTTCCATACACCTTTTGCAAAGTGTCCCAAAAATCTTTTGCATTTTCAAAAAAAGAATAAGCTTCTAAAAGATCACTAGCAAGAGAATTTTGGAGTATAGAAAGTACCAACTGGTCTTCTTGGTACCATTTGGCATGAGCAGTCACAGCCTCACTAACTTCAGCCACTTCGTTTTCTTCAAGACCATTTGTAGAATTGTGGTTCCAAAGACCTTTACCACCCAATGTGGATTTCATGGTCCTAGACCACAAGAGGTAATTTGCTCCATGAAAAATGACTGGAGCTCTGAATGTTGTTTGAAGTTCCATGAGATAGAAGATGGAATGCAAAAAAAAATAGAGTTGGTCGAGTCAAAATGGATCCGTGGCCTGCGGCTGATTAGGTCAGTATGTTGAACTGCGGTCTTGTTCCGTGACCTGCGGTCGAAGCTGGCTGATCTTCTCGTGAATACAAAACACTTGATACAACAGGGCACTGGACTTCAAACAAGGACCCTGGGCTTGTCGGAACAGGTTGAAAAGCGGCTGGTCGATCTTGTCGATCCGAAGAGGTTGGTCGGGACGAGAAGAATAACAACGCGAGGTATCAACAACTCAAAGAGCACCCGTCACCACCTTGTATACACCAGTCACGACTTTATTACACAAGCGTGTGTGCTACCTGCAACCACAGGTACCACCTGCAAGTACCACAAGCGAGTGTGCTAGACAGGAAAGACCAAAAGGCCTCGTGCACAAAACAAGAAAATGGGCGCGTGATATGCACGTAATCTACCAAAAATTCTTGCAGTTCAAGTAACTCCCAACAACCTCTAACCACCTGCAACAACCTCTAAACAACTCTAGCAACAAGAATTTAACTACCAATAACCACCTAATAACAGATCTTATCTATTGTTAACAACCAACATCAAATCAAAAATCGATTTATATGAGTAAAACAAATCCTAAATTTCAAGATTTCTATTTTAAACTTCCAAAGAATAATAAGGAAATAAAAAAAATCAATCTTGAAGTCTTAAACCTATTAGATTGAACCCAAATATTGTGGAGACCCTCACAGGATACTTATTTAGTTTTCCAGATTCAAAGAATTAAAGAAAACTAAGAAAGGATTAGAATTATATCACCAGGATCTTGATAAGGACGATTTTGGACGTCTCTGAGGAAAACTTCAAGAAAATCCTTCAATCTTAATGAAATTGAGTTCTGCGTTCTTTAAACAGAAACTAGACTTTAAGGGCTTGAGTTTAGGATTTAGAAAAACAAGATTTGATGAAGAATTGACGTCGGGATGACCTGGGAAACACGGAGGTTTGCGGCGGAGGCACTCGCGAAGGTCCTTTGCAAGAAAATTCGTAACTTTCTCCCTGGGTCAAATGATGCAATTCAAATTGGCGTAGCTTCAGAACTTGCCGATGTACAATCCAGAGAAAGCAGATCGTCAAAAGGAGTCGTGGTTTGGCCGGAATTGGAGTTACAAGATGACGTTCGAAATTGAACAAGAAGAAGATGAAGAACAAGATGACTTCTTCTTGAATCAATTAATGAATGATGAAATTTACCCAGATTTTACAAAATCTGGCTCTGATACCATGAAAGATTATGAGATTAAGAGATTTGTAGAATGAGAGAATGAGAGATTAAAGAGAATTAGAGAATAAAATGAATTTATTAAGAGAATGAGAATTATGATTTTATAAGTTACAAATAAGAAAGGAGAGAGATATTTATATTAATCTAGTCTAGGCTTATTTGGATACAAGTATAGCCTTATACATGAATGACTACAAGGATAACATTATATTAAAACACAAACAAGCCTTAAACACTCCCCTTTGACAATATAATTCACGCCAAGTATAGAGAACTTCAAAGGCTCTCTAAATTCATCATTTCTTCTTCATTCCAACAGAAATATTGAGAGAATTGGGAGATTAAGATATTTAGAGATTGAGAGAGTGAGATTAAAGAGAGATTAGAGAGAATAATTTTCATTAGAAAGTGAGATTATTCTTTCTTGCTTACAAGTGAGGAGAGAGAGTCCTATTTATATTAGTCTAGTCTAGACGTTTTTTGGTTACCAGGATAATCTAACACTTTAGGAAAACACTTTCCTCCTTTTAAATCATTAGGCGCCTAAACCACTATATTGGCAGCATTCTTCTCTTTGTTTCTTCTTCACTTTAACACTTTTACCTTGCCTATATGTACTAATATCACCGTTGTACCTTGGAAAAGGAGAATATCGGATCAGAGATTGAAGAAGAGAGAGAGATCTCAAGAGAGAAAATTTTAGTTTTTAGTTTTGCTTTAATAATTATTACCCTCTTTTTTGTTTAATTTAATATTTTAACTTGTTTACTTTTCATCTTTTAATTTACTAACACTTTACTTTATTTGTACTTTAATTTACATGCACTTTAGGTCTAGTTCACACTTCTCTACTTCATTCTTATGTTCAACAAATCATCAAACCATTTGATTATGTTGTTCGTAATGATTAGCGAGTAGACTTTCTCAACCCTTCAGGTTGGATAGGAAGGATCTTTTAAGGGGAAAAACAAGGATTGTTTAAAGCTTTTATCCAATGATTCTATCATGTCTGAGATGCTTAATTTCGGCTCTTTCTTACAGTTTGAGTTTGAATGACAAGGCATGAGTGATCTTTGATTAGATGTTTGTGTACTTGAACACTTTCAGCACGAGCGAGGTTTAAAATCTGCCTCAACCACAGTTGATGACGGGTTACCGCGCTACATATAGTAAGAATACGATCTTATTGCTTATTAGTTGCCTAGTACCCAAAACATTTGTAGATACTAGATGGTCAGTGAAGGGTTTTGCGTCACAAAATTGGATTAGCCTGTACATGAGCGATCTTCTACCATGGTTGAGAATAATAAGCCTGTAAATATAACTTCAACATATCTTTCCTAGAAACATCCGACCAATTATCCAATTTCGAATGGTGCTTTTAAATTTGATAACAAACAAACCCAACTACTTTGATTTCTTTTTGCTTTAGTTAGATTTAATTTTTTCTTTTACTGCCTTTAATTTAGTGACACCAGGTTATCAACCCATAATCACTTATTAGCCAAAATTAGATAGAAACTTGCATTCTAGGTGCTTGAAAGACACCAGGTTTGGATTGACACCTCAAATACTACAACAACAAGGAGATTTGGTATCCTGCGAGGGAAAATACCTGCCTATCAACGGCGTTGCTAAATCTATGATTTTTTTCAACATTTGGTTTTTGTTTTTGTATGAGATTATGCACTGTTCTTAACAACTCTCTGTTTTCAGGTCTATAAAATACAACATAAGTTCCATAAACATTCATCTACAAGTTGACAACCCCTCACCGGCTAGAAAGATCAACCACAAGAGTATGCTAAGTATGTGATAACGACCCTCCAACAACTATAATAGAGAACGCTGATCACCCCATCAACAACGGAAACCTCATGCGCAACAAGCTCAAGACCCTCGACCAACACGCGTGATCGGTACCTACGACGAATCAATCACTAATAGAACCAGAACTTGGATAAAACAACCACCGATTGACAACAACAACTTCAAAATCAAAGCGAGTCTCATCACCATGAAAGAAACAAGTTTGCAGGTTTATCCATGGAAGATCTTCTTGACCATCTGGACCAGTTTGACATGTTATGCTCCACCGTTGATGTGATCCTCAAGAGGAATATAACCCAAGATCTCACAACAGGGTGAGATTTGTGGAAGTCTTTGATTGATTAGATAGGATGAGACATAAAGAAGTGGATCTGAGGGATTATTTGTTATGCGGTCAGATTGATAAATGAGTGAAGAATCGGCTGGAACACACAAAGATGTGATAGTCTTTGATAATCCGGCTTGGTCTTCAATTGGATATGATGTACCAAAGAAAAATAATTTCTTATATGGCTCTAGGATATTACAGAGCAAGAGAAGATCTAAGAGAAGAACATATATTACACACTGCTCAATGATTTAAAATTTTCTAAACAAAGATAATACTTAGATAGAACATTAGATGAAGAAAAACCTTACAATGAGGCCAAAGGCAGAGTTTATATAGAAGGGTGAGAGAAAGAGGGAACCGGTGGTCAACATGGCTTGCATGTTTGGCAAAAACTCCAAGACATGCAAGACCATTCAACCAAAGATTATGCTGATTACAAAGTATTCAAACACCAATTTATGCACACGCCAAAGTGAAGAAAAGACAAGAAATGGGCCGACCAAAAGATGGGCTGATCCAAAATATGCTAAAGGTCTTAAGAAAATGGACATGCAAGTTTCCATCCAAGCCTTATCATAAACCTTGGTGGGAAAAAACCCACCAAGGAAAAAAGTGCTAAGATGAACACCTTTCTCATTCACTTAATTCAAATAGCTTTGAATCAGAATGAACTAACCTGAATGATCTTGATTTGGATTTGCTTGAGTCATATAGGCGCCAATTGCTTTTTGAAGAACATTAGTTATGGAAAGAGTCATTGGACCGTTCAGGATGGTCCACGGGTCGGTGTCAGTGGTCGATTCGTACCAAGGTTGAGGATGGGTTGTTGACTGGCAGGGTGCGGGTCGATATCTGGTCGGAGCCTGGTTGGTGCCAGTCGAATTGGTCGAGACTGGGCGCAGTGAAAGAATGATAGATTTTGATTCACCATTGATCAAGAGAATAGAGAGAGAGTTTTAGAGGTAAGAGAATGAGAGAAATGAATTTTTTATTAATAATGAGAGAATTATTTTCTCTTACTTACAAAAGAAGTGAGAGATAAGTATTTATACTAATCTAATCTAGGCTTGTTTGGATACTAAAATAGCCTAATATATGCTTGGCTACAAGGACAATTATATTATTAATCCTAAACAAGCCTAAATCACTCTCACTCTCCTTTGGACACATGACACCTACTAATTGATCAAGGCACTCTAGCTTCATTTCTCCACTTTGTCTTCATCATTCTTTTTCAGTCCAACACTCCCCCTCAAGTTTAAGCATGGGTGAATGGTTGAACTTGCAAAGATGAAGAGACTTCCTCCTTCTTCCTCTTTCCTCCCTTTCAAGCTTGATTAATGTACATAGAAACCAAGCTTGTAACCTTAAAGAACTTCCTCATTAAAAACCTTAGTATGGAAAATTTTTTGGGACAAAACCAATACTAAGGGAAAAATAGGAATTGGCATTTAATCTATGAGCTTTAAGTTCACCAGTGAGCTCCATAGATCCTTGGATAAAGGCCTTGTAGAAATCACATGTGAATGGTTGCTATGAAGCTTCTTCTAAGTTTGGTCCATTTCTTCCCCTTTCTTATGACTCCTTGTCTTTAAGAGGTGATTTTGATCCAACTTTCCTTAAAGTCTTCAATTTAAACCTGTTTCACATAGACATATACATGCATGTATCAATTCTCACAAGATAAACCAATGCATTATAATATAAGAATGATTTTAACTTCCCTTTTATAAGAGTGGATGACGGTTTGGATGATATGATCTAGACTAGTCTGGTTCTCTAAGGACCCCACAATAAGGTCTTTGGATTCATCATGATCACATGTTTCTCTTCTGGATTCATCATGATCACATGGTTCTCTTCCCTTATATGTTTTGGATCCATTTTGACTAACTTCCTTTTACTTCACTTTCTATTTTCAATAAGCCTAACTCAAGAGAATAAGATTGTAGAGTTAAGTTTGAGTAGAGTGAGCACACTTATCACCTAATACACTTTCCCACCATGCTTCCACTAATTGATGTAGGGTAAGTCATGCTTATGACTGTTTTCATCACATCCTGATCTAAAACATCATAGCAACTCAAAAATAAAGATTAGTATTCCAGAACTTGAGTAATATCAAGTATGGTATCAAGTATAATATCTAGCCAAGTTCTCAACCAAAAATCATAGAGTTAAAAAACTTATCCTAGATATAACCTTTGATGAGAGAATTTTGTCCTGAGATGATTCATCATTTTTTACCAGTTTCTCCATGAGACTTGGTAGCTTGATGGCCATTGGTTCTATCCTCAGTTGATGACAGAAGATTTGGATGACCTTGCGCCAACTTGGAGCCGCCAACTTGTGCCAGCTCCAGGCGCCTTTTCTTTGTCCATTAAATGCTCTTTTTCTTTCTCCCCACAAGCTTGACACTAAGGGTAAGAGTCAAGTTTGGAAGAATGAGAATACACAGAATGAATGTCTTAAATTGGTCTTCTTTATCCTTTAAACATAAAGAAGAAGATTGTAAGTATCTTCAGAATAAGAGAATCAGAGTATTGGAAATTAAAAGTATAAGATTTTAAGTAGAATAGATGAGACTTAAGAGAATAATAAAGAATAATAGAGAATTATGATGAATGTCAAGGTGAATTTTGGATCTATCTAGGTTCTAAATGCAATGCATAGTCTTCCTAGGTTCTCTTTCATCCTATGAACATTTCTAGATGAGAATTTTAATCAATCATGGAATAAGTAGAAGGTTTAGAGATAGCCTTTGCAAAGACTTTGATACTAAGTCTTTGTGAGTATTCTTCCATTGTGATTGATTATGATCTAAACTTGCAGCATGTGTGCTCTGTTGATTTTCACTTCAAGCACACACCAAAGGACACCTTACTCCATGGGAGAGCTGATTCATCACATTCCACCAGTCTTTCCTCTCCACTCCTTGTGGTGGCTGTTCTTGGTGGCCATTGGTTCTAACTTCTTCTCCATGTGTTGTGCCTTTTTCACTTGCTTTGTTTTGCCTTAGTTAGACAATTAAGCAAAACATCAACTCCCATCTTAAGCCTTTGAACCTGTTGAGAATAGGCAGATTATAAACAAAAGATAGTGAATGAAAGAGATTGATTAAGAGTAACCAAACTTAATTTTAAACACTGCCTAAGGACTTTTGGATTCAACATGCCTTCTTAAACTTACTGTTCTAACTAAAAGACAAGGTTCTCTTCCTCTAGGGACAATGCAATTCATGAACAAATGATTCATCTAGCTAAAATAGGTTCAAAATGTCCCATACTACCAATTTATAAATACATGAACAAAATTCAACAAAATTCATGATTTACTAACCACCTAGATACCAGATTTCCTAGAGTTCTAACTCACATAACCATCAATGAAATCAACAAAATAGTTGGATAAGAGTTTAGAAATAGCATGAATGCATAAGACTTTGATACTAGGTCTTTGCATTTGAATTTAGGAACTAGTTCTGATCTAGGCTTTGTAGGCTTTGGCAAAAGCGCTTCAATAGTCTTTGTCTGGTCTGGGCTTAGTTTTCACAATGGTCTTTCTTTAAACAGAAACTGGTCTCAAAGGGTTTGATTTTAGGATTTGGAAAAACGCAATTTGATGAAGATTCGACGACGGAATGACCTGGGAAACACGGAGGTTCGCGGCGGGGGCACTCGCGGAGGTCCTATGTGAGAAAATTCGTAACTTTTGATTCCCTTGGTCAAATGATACAATTCCAACTGGCGTAGCTTCAGAACTCGCCGAAGAACAATCCAGAAAAAGCACAACGTCAAAATCTGCCGTGGTTTGGCCGGAATTTGCAATCAAAGTCGACGGTCGAAATAGAACTGAAAGGAGATTGTGAAGAAGATGTTTTCTTCTTGATTCAATGAATGAATGATGAATTTTACCCAGATTTGATGTAACCTGGCTCTGATACCATGAAAGAATGATAGATTTTGATTTACCATTGATCAAGAAAATAGAGAGAGATTTTTAGAGGCAAGAGAATGAGAGAAAGGAACAAGGAAAGGAATACTAATCTAATCTAGGCTTTTTTGGATACTAAGATAGCCTAATATATGCTTGGGTACAAGGACAATTATATTATTAATCCTAAAGAAGCCTAAATCACTCTCCTTTGGACACATGGCACCTACTATTTGATCAAGGCACTCTAGCTTCATATCTCCACTTTGTATTCATCATTCTTCTTCAGTCCAACACGCGGGTCAAGGACGTGGGACGTATGCGGATTGAGGACGTGGGATGTGCGTGGATCAAAGTCAGGGGACGTCAACGGGTCAAGGTCGTGGGACGTCCACAGGTCAAGGTCCTGGGACGTCCGTAGGTCAAAGAGCTGGGTCAACCATCTGGTCGACTTTAAGGTCATCCAGAACCTATATTCGGTCGAGGGCATGGGTCGATCCATGTTTGTGTCGATCGTCCGTCTGGTCGTCCGCAATCAAACTTGAGACATCTGTTCCGTCAAGGTCACATATCCCCTCCCTCTTGAAAATGATTTTTTCTCAAATCCAAATTATCTGAAACATAAGGGAGAAGATCAGCAACACTAAACTTGGACTAATATAATATTTACCTTGGAGATCCAGCTCGTATGTGTTGTTATTGATGCAGTTAACCACGGTGAATGGACCGTTCACTCTAGGAAATAACTTAGACCGTCGTTCCACAGGAAACTGGTCATTCCTTAGATAGATCCATACATGGTCTCCTGGCTTGAAGATGACCTCCTTGCAGTTTTTGTTTGAAGCCTTAGCATAAAGCTTGATCTTGGCTTCAATGTTCCTACGAGCATCCTCATGAATCTGTTTAACCAACTTCACCTTTAATTCACCATCAATGCTAGATCACTTACAGGTATATGTGTTAGATCCAATGCTGATATAGGATTAAAACCGTATATAATCTGAAATGGTAAGTACTTGGATGCAGAGTGAATTGCTTGATTATATGCAAACTCCACATACGGCAGACTATCCTCTCATGATCTAAGGTTCATTTTAACAAAAGTACGTAACAATGCACCTAGGGTCCTATTAATTACCTCGGTTTGTCCATCACTTTTTGGATGACATGTGGTTGAAAAACACATATTGGTTCCTAACTTCGACTCCAATGTTCTTCAAAAATGAGTGAAAAACTTAGTATCTCTATCTGATACAATCGACATAGGAATGCCATGCAAACGAATATCTCTTTACAGAGCAAATTAGCAATGTGCAATGCATCGTCCATTTTATTTCAGTCTATGAAATGCGATATCTAAGAAAAGCGGTTGACAACAAAAAAGATTGAATCCTTACCACTACTAGTTTTAGGCAAACCTAGAATGAAATCCATATAAAAATCAACCCATGTGTGCTTAGGAATTGGTAAAGGATGACATAAACCGTGGGGCTGAGTCGTGGACTTCGCTATTTTATAAGTGATACACCGGCTGCAGATGCATTCCATGTGCTTTATCATATGCGGCCTTTGAAAATGTTCACGCATAATGCCCATGGCTTTGGTAATGCCAAAATGGCCCATAAGCCTTCCAGAATGAGCTTATCTCCAAAATAGTTTACGCAACAAACAAATTGACACACATAACCGGTTTTCATAAAAAAGGAACCTATCTTGCTGAATGTAATGACCTCTAGAAGTCTTATCACATGACTAATAGATTTCTCCATAGTCAGGGTCAGTAGCATAAAGGCTTTTAATCCGATCAAAACCAATCAATTTAACTTCTAAGATAGAGAGAATAGCATACCTGCTTGACAAGGCATCGAGCACAATATTTTCCTTACCTTGTTTGTATTTTATGATGTATTGAAAGGTTTCTATAAATTTGACCCACTTGGCATGGTGTTTATTCAGCTTGTGTTAACCCTTCAAATGCATTAGTGACTCATGGTCTGTGTGAATGACAAATTCCTTGGGCCAGAGATAATGGTGCCATGTTCTGAAGGGCACACACCAAGGCATAAAATTCCTTATTATACGTAGGGTAATTAGTGTTGCCCCACTGAGTTTTTCACTAAAAAAAGCGATGGGCCTTCTCTCCTGCATCAAGACGGCTCCAATTTCAACTCATGAGGCATCAGACTCAGTTTGAAATGTATTAGAAAAGTTAGGTAAGATTAAAAAGGAGCATGGGTAAGTTTTTCATTAAGCTCTTGGAACAGTTCCTCTTGGGCATTTTACCACTTAAATCCCAAATCCTTCTTAATCACTTCAGTGAGAGACGCGGCTATGATACTGAAATCCTTAACAACGCGTCTATAAAACTCAGCAAGGCTATGAAAGCTATGAACTTCACCCACAATCTTGGGTGTTGGCCAGTCACGGATTGCTTTCATCTTTTCCTCATTCATACTTACTCCATCCGCACTAACTACAAAACCTAGAAAAAAATGTTATCCAAACAAAAGATACACTTTTCAAGGATAGCAAACAAACAATATTTCACCTATAGCACAGCCTGAACATGTTTAACATGCTCTCTTAGATTTTTGCTATAAATCAATATTTCATCAAAGTATATGACAACATAATGGCCAATGAATTCTCTAAGTATATGGTTCATTAACTTCATAAATGTGCTAGACGCATTACTTAAACCGAAAGGCTTTACTAACCATTCATACAGGCCATGCTTTGTCTTAAAAGCGGTTTTCCACTCATCACCTTCCTTCATGCGGATTTGATGATAGCCACTCCTACGGTCTATCTTAGAAAACGTGCATGCACCATGAAGTTCATCAAGAATATCATCTAGTCTATATATGGGATGATGATAATGTACCGTAATTTTGTTAATTGCCCTACAACCAACACACGTTCTCCATTTTCCACCTTTCTTTGGAACTAAGAAAACTGGCACAACACAGGAACTTAAACTCTCACGGACATGTCCCTTCTTCAAAATCTTTTCCACTTGACGTTGAAGTTCCTTGGTCTTTATGGGATTGGTTCTATAGGCAGGCCAGTTGGATAGGGTTGCGCCTGGAAAGAAGTCAATCTGATGCTCTATTCCATGTATGGGCGGTAGACCATCCGTGCATTCATCCGGGAAAACATCTTTAAATTCCTGAAAAAGGTCATTTATTTTGCTCGACAGCACCAACTCATGGTTAAAATAAACAAGGCAAGCAACCTTATATACAATCTTAAGGATGGGTTGCTAATAATTCAAGTTTCTATGTATATCACCAGTCTTAAAAAAATTGGTCTTATCTTTCTGAACCGGTGTTTTACCCTTGTCTTTCTTTTGTTGTTTAAGAAAAAGTTGGTCTAATTATACCTCATCGGGAGTCATAGGAATGAGAGTGGTTTTGCGGTCTTATATAGGTGAAATAATAGCGATTGGTGGAGCCATCATGGACAACACGTCTATCTGATTGCCCATATCTTCCAAGGAGGATGTGACCGGCTTCCATGGGCAGGACGTCACACAACACTTTGTCCTTGTACCAACCAATGTCCAAAGATACCTTGACCTGATGGGTCACTAGCCACATTAGTATAGCTACCACCGTCTACAAGTAGACTACATACAATGCCCATGATGGTGCAGCGTGAGTTGAATAAGTTCTTCTGTTGTTCCTGCTCATCGTTCTTAGACTGAACACTTAAGGAGTGTCTGGTCACCATGAGCTGACCTTGAACGGGTAGCTCTTCTCCATCATCTAGGTAATGGTCATATGTAGGTTCCAGTTCCTCTTCATCCTCAGTTTGGACTTCTCCTGTCTCATGATCACCATTACCTTTTTATTAACACACTCATTTGCATAGTGGTCAAGACTTTGTCACTTAACACATCGGATTTCACGCGATCTAGCAGGACGTTCCACGGCCTTTCCTGATGTAAGCTTGGTGGTGGTGAAACTGTTGATCGAGAATCTCGAGACCTTCAGAAGCTAGTCAGATGGAAGGGGTGGATTGAAAGGACCACACAAGCTGCGGAAGACTTGTGATACACCAGGTTGTTCTTCGTGGAACAAGAAGAACAAAGGCAAGCTCTCCAATGGAGTAGGCAGCCGTCAAGACAAGTAGAGTCTAGGGTTTTTTATTTATAAAATCGAATCGTATTATTACTTGCAGGTAGTGAGGCTTATATAGGCCTTGTAGTTACAACTTAGGGTAAACAACATGATGTTTAACCCAAATAACAAGTAGTGTAAATAAAAACAGCATGTAGTTCTTTTTGCTGTAGAAAAACAATGGGCTTAAGGCCTAATGACTTAAACATGAAAATATGGGCATAAGGCCCTACACTCATACTTAGTCTAAATAATAAAGAAATGAGATAGATAAGCCTTGTTGATGAAATAAGGCCAAATTTGACTAAGACTTGTGATGGGTGGCGGATTGTGTGAACAAGTCTTCGTCGTCATGCGCACTAAGAGTGTTGCCTTATTAAAACCTTCTCCGGAAAACCCAGTGGGACAAAACCGAAGATAGGAAGAGTCTTCGAGTAGAAGAGTCTTCGAGTAGGAACCTCTTTTGGTGTCTTTACCGAATGGTGATGGTAAAGACACCGGAGGTGGAAGAGTCTTCGAGTAGGAACCTCTAATATTTCTTAGCTGAAACGAATGGACCTTGCTGAACTCTTGAGTCATCTGGTGGGTCTTCATCCGTGGTCTCCTGGACATCTGCCTGCTCCATTAGCTGGTTGAAATTGTCTCCTAAAGCTCGAGCCTTGTAACGTGTCAGTGGTCCTGGCGGAACTCGTGGTGCAGTCGTTGGTACGATGTCCTCATCATTCCCTCCCACTTCAGGTGCTTTGGTTTCCAAAGCAAAGGCTTCCCATGCATCAAAAATCTCCAAGTCAGCAACATTAAACGTAGTGGAAACATTATACTCACCTGGAAGTTCCAGTTCGTAGGCATTGTCGTTGATTCGCCGCAGGACTCGGAACGGGCCATCTGCTCGTGGTGCCAGTTTGCTCTTGTGCCGTTGGGGAAAACGTTCTGGTCGCAGATGTAACCAGACCCAATCTCCTTCTTTAAAAACCACGTGCCTCCTCCCCTTGTTGGCGTGCTTTGCCGTCTGAGAGTTCCTCCGCTCCAGATTCTCCTTGACCTCCTGGTGCAAGCGCTTGACATACTCCGCTTTGGCTTCTCCCTCCAAGCTGAAAACCTCTCTGAGTGGAATGGGGGCGAATTTAATTGGGGTAGTGTGGTTGAACCCGTAGACGATCTCGAATGGTGTCTTCTTAGTTCCGGAATGGACTGCTCTGTTGTAGGCAAACTCGACATAGCGAAGGCATTCGAGCCAGGTTATGACCAATTGTCGCTCGCAGCATCTGGGAGAGTGTCCTGTTGACGACCTCAGTCTGACCATCCGTCTGTGGGTGATATGCCGTAGAGAAGAGTAAGTTGGTGCCAAGTTTCTTCCACAGTACTCGCCAGAAATGACTGAGGAACTTAGTGTCCCTGTCGGACACAAGGGTCCGGGGAATGCCGTGCAAACAGACTATCTCTCGGAAGAATAAATTCGCCGTCCGAATTGCATCGTTGGTCTTGCTGCATGGTATGAAGTGTGCCATCTTAGAGAAACGATCTACTACGACGAGGATAGAGTCCTTGTGATGAACTTGTGGCAAGCCAAGCACGAAGTCCATCGAAATATCCGTACAGGGAGACGACGGAACCGGAAGTGGCATGTATGGGCCTTGGGGGTGCATCTTAGACTTAGACCGTTTGCAGACAAGGCATTTCTCGCAATGGGCTTCCATATCATGGCGTTGACGTGGCCAATAGAAGTGTTCCTTGAGCATACTCAAGGTCTTGGCAACGCCAAAATGTCCCATTAATCCGCCACCATGGGCCTCTCTCAGGAGAAGTTCGCGAACTGATCTGCCGTGAATGCAAAGACGCTTGTCCTTGAAGAGAAATCCATCAAACAAGTAGAAGCGGCTGTACTTGCCCTGTCCATGTTCCTTGAAAGCTTCCTTGAAGTCGTGAACTTCAGCGTAGAGGTCCTTGAGCATTTCAAAACCCATAACCTTTGACTCCATGACCGAAATCAAGCTGTGTCTGCGGGATAATGCATCAGCGACGACATTGTCTGCACCTTTCTTGTACTTGATGACGTACGGGAATGTCTCGATAAACTCCAACCACTGAGCGTGCCTTTTCTTGAGCGTCGTCTGATCCTTGAGGTGTTGGAGTGTCTGGTGGTCCTTGTGTATGACGCATTCTCTCGAGAGAAGGTAATGTTGCCAGATTTGTAAGGCTCGGACCAATGCGTAGAGCTCCTTATCGTACGTAGGGTAGTTTAGAGCTGCGCCGCTTAATTTTTTGCTAAAGTAGGCAATTGATTTTCCACCCTGTGTCAGGACTGCTCCAATGCCTACACCTGAAGCGTCGCATTCTACCTCAAAAGTCTTGTCAAAATTCGGCAGTGTCAAGACAGGTGCTCGTATGAGGCGCTCCTTCAACAACTGGAAGGACTTTTCTTGGTCCGGGCCCCACTTGAAATCTTGGTTCTTCTTGATGGTCGCTGTCAATGGGCTGGCAATCGTGCTGAAGTCTCGTACAAATCATCTATAGAAGCTTGCTAATCCATGAAAGCTCCGAACATGGCTGGCATTAGTCGGCGTGGGCCACTCCTGAATGGCACGGATCTTCTCTTCGTCGACTCGATGTCCTTGCGAGCTCACGACAAATCCAAGGAAGACAACCTGATCCGCGCAGAAGGTACACTTTTTAAGGTTGGCGTACAGCTGTTCCTTCTGAAGTGTCATGATCACTGTCTCCAAGTGCTCCAAGTGATCCAAATAGGATGCCCTATAGACGAGTATGTAATCAAAGTAGACCACAAAAAAATTTCCCTATGAATGGCCGGAGGACTTGGTTCATGAGACACATGAAGGTACTTGGTGCATTGGACAGGCCGAAGGGCATTACCAACCACTCGTAGAGACCTTGCTTAGTCTAGAAGCTGTCTTCCACTCATCTCCTTTTCGCATTCGGACTTGATGATATCCACTCTTTAAATCGATTTTGGAGAAGATAGAGGCTCCACTCAATTCATCTAGCATGTCATCAAGTCGCGGGATAGGATGCCGATACTTGACAGTGATGTTGTTGATGGCGCGACAGTCGACGCACATTCGCCAGCTTCCATCCTTCTTCAGCACAAGGAGGACGGGAACTGCACAGGGACTAAGGCTTTCTCTGACGTAGCATTGAGTCATGAGATCCTGAACCTGTCGCTCCAGTTCTTTGGCTTCCTCCGGAATAACCTTGTAAGCTGGTTTGTTTGGCAGCTGGGCTCCTGGGATGAGGTCGATGTGATGCTCAATACCTCGGAGAGGTGGCAATCCGGGTGGGATCTCGTCTGGGAAGACATCCGAGTATTTTTCCAAGAGGGACTGGACATCCGCAGGCAAGACGCTGCTGGTGGTCTCGGATGCGCTCAAGACCTCCTGATAGAGCATGAGGACGAGCTGAGTGCCTGTAGTGCTAGCCGCCTTCCTCATATCTGCTATGTTGACGACGAAGATTTCTTTCCTTGCATGCTGGTCTTTGGCCATCTTGGATTGCATGTCGTGCACTTCTTGTGGGGGCATATGTGCTAGGTTATACCTACGTTTATCATGGACGAAAGAGTAGAAGTTTGTGCGTCCATTATGAGTAGTCTCTTTATCGAACTGCCAGGGTCGTCCCAATAGGAGATGTCCGGCTGACATGGGAACGACGTCGCACAAAACTTGGTCTTGATATCGTCCTATGCTGAAAGAAACTCGGACCTGGTCGGAGATATACAGCTCTGTCTTGTTTTTAAGCCAACGAAGCCTGTATGGTTTTGGGTGCTTTGTCACTGGTAACCCAAGTTTCTCTACCATGTACTTGCTAGCGGCATTGGATCAGGATCCGCCATCGATGATCAGAGAACACACTTTTCCGAGGATGGTGCATTTAGAGTATAAAATGTTCTCACGCTGATCAATCTCTTCTTGCTCTAGTCGTGAGCTGAGAACTCTCCTTATCATTAACATCTCGCCTGAATCAGCGTATTCGACTTCCCCTTCAGACATAGGTCCACCGTGGAAGTGTCCTCCTCTTGCTCATCTGCTGAGTCGTAGTCTCCGGAAGCAGTCAAAACCATAGTCCTTTGGTTAGGGCATTCGCGAGACATATGCCCTCTACCCTTACATTTAAAGCAAGTAATGGCGCTGCTCTTCTGTGGTTGACTAGGTCTGGAAGTCGTCGTTGGTGCCTTGTAAGGCACGTTGTTATCCACGGCCTTACTCCTCTGCCGTGGGTCACTGGTGGGGGCAACGCGATCAAATGGGTTGGGGCCAGTACCCCAAGTGTTCTTTGGTCGGATTGGTGCTGAGGACTTGCGTCGGTTGCTCTTCTCGATCAGAACCGCCAGATGGAAAAGCTCACCAAGGTCGTGGTAAGGCTGCAGCTCGATCTTTCGTGCTATCGACTCATGTAATCCGTCGATAAACTGAGCCATGAGGCTTTCTTCCGAGTCATCCATTTTGAGCCTGTTCTGTATGTGCTCGAAATGGATGACTCGTACACCGATTTGCTGCCTTCGGTAAGGCGTCTGAATCGTCGCTGGAGTTCTCGGTGGAAGTGAGGTGGTACGTAGCGTCACCTCATCAGCTGGGTCAGCTCGTACCAAGAAGTTAGAGATCCCATTCTTGCTCTCCTGCGAGTGTCTATCTCGAGATCCCACCACGCCAGTGCGTGATCAGTGAACTGGGCCGTTGCTAACGCAACTCTACGGGGGTCATCGTAGTGATAGTATTTGAAGAGTAACTCCATTCTCTGTTCCCAGTCTAGGTATTCTTCAGGATCTAGCTTTCCCGAGAAAGGGGGTGGGTTGAGCTTGACGTCGGGGTGGACGGCCGGCTGCCTGGGCGGTGGTGGTGGCTCGTCATAGTAGTGGTCTCTTCCTAGACCACGGTGGGACGCCTCGGGTCGATCATGTTGGTGTTGGTGTGTGTGCGCGGCTGGGGCGGGTGTCGGTTCCTCCAAACGCTCAAGACGAGTCGTGAAGTTTGACATCTGGCAGTCAATGTTTGCAAAAGTTGCATCATTGTTTGATTGGGCTGCCCAGACGTGGACTCGTGCTGCCCTGACATATTTCCTTTTCCGGAGAAAAGGAAATTTCCAGAAACGGAAAGTTTCCCGTAAGGGAAACTTGTAGGTTATGGGAACTTTCCTTAAATGGAAATTCCCACAGATATTTATAAATTGTTTATAGATGTTTAATTAAAGTATTAACAAAAGGAAAACAATCAAAGAAAAGGAAATTTTAGTAAATCTAGAAAAGAAAACCTAAAATATGGAAAATATCCTAAAGATATATTTCCTAAGCTAAAATGGAAAACTAAGATATGAAAAATATCCTAAAATTTAATGCATAATCTAAAATTGGGAAACTATCTATCTAAGAGAATAAAATCTACTTATTTTCTTATTCCTAAATGGAAACTAAATAATCTGTCTAATAAATATAGGAAATTCCCTAAAAACTATCTAAACAATTTCCTAAACTAATTTTCTTGCCTAGAAAATTAGGATTTCTATCTAGAACACTAAGGAAAACTTCCTAAAACTAAAACTAAGAATCTAGACCTAATGATGGACTGCTGGCTCAGCCGCCTAGCCCTAAGGGCTCTAAACGCGAGAACGGGACAAACACAGGCCAAGACATAGACGCTCGCTGACCTACTAGCACTCGACGCGGCAACTAAAAGGAACCTAGAGTTGGATTGACGGGGACGTGTGAAGCCAGGGACGAGAACCTTGAGACGTACGATAGGAAACTCTCGCGGAGCTGCTGTGCCCTAAGACCTAACGAATGGTGCAAGGCACAAGATTCGACCTAAGGTGGAACGCGGGAAGGAAGCACACGACCTAGAGCTAATCTAGGACTCTCGCAAGACACGGAAAAACACTACTCGCGCGACCTAAGCTACTACACACGAACAAACAGGCTTCGACCGGGACAAGCTAAGGGGCTGGACGCGACTCGAAGACCAGCTAGCTAAGACGCGGCTCGCTATCTAGGGCAAGGATGCGACACACGAAGAAACCTAGCAACTACTCGCGGGACACAACTAGACGTGGGCTTACTAAGACTCGGTCGCGGCTTGAACAAGAACCTAGCCTTGGGTCCTAAGCAACAAGCAAGCAGCACAACCCTTGTGGACACACGATTTCAATGAGAAAACAAGTGCTCTAGGTGAGTTTTCTAAAAGTCCTAATTGGTTTTAAACAACCTAAACTCTTTTTTTTTTCTTTAAAAAAAATTCTAGCAACAACAATGAAACATTCAACACTTTTTTTTTTTTTTTGTAATATGAAAACAAAGAAAGGATTGATAGAACCTGATTTTTTTGTATTTTTTTGTAGGATGTTTTGTGGTAGATGACTTGAATCTTCTCCTTCTCACCGAGAACCTTATGGGAAAGAGAAAGAAACACAATCAAAAGCCAAAAACTGATAAACAAGACAATGACAAAATCGCAAAACAAGTGGATAGAATCAACCTGATGTTTAAGAGCTTTTTAGGCTCTGATACCAGATGATGTAAGCTTGGTGGTGGTGCAACTGTTGTTCGAGAATCTCGAGACCTTCAGAAGCTAGTCGGATGGAAGGGGTGGATTGAAAGGACCACACAAGCTGCGGAAGACTTGTGATACACCAGGTTGTTCTTCTTGGAACAAGAAAAACGAAGGCAAGATCTCCAATGGAGTAGGCAGCCGTCAAGACAAGTAGAGTCTAGGGATTTTTGTTTATAAAATCGAATCGTATTATTACTTGCAAGTAGTGAGGCTTATATAGGCCTTGTAGTTACAACTTAGGGTAAACAACATGATGTTTAACCCAAACAACAAGTAGTGTAAATAAAAACAGCATGTAGTTCTTTTTTCTGTAGAAAAACAATGGGCTTAAGGCCTAATGACTTAAACATGAAAATATGGGCTTAAAGCCCTAAACTCATACTTAGTCTAAATAATAAAGAAATGAGATAGATAAGCCTTGTTGATGAAATAAGGCCAAATTTGACTAAGACTTGTGATGGGTGGCGGATTGTGTGAACAAGTCTTCGTCGTCATGTGCACTAAGAGTGTTGCCTCATGAAAACCTTCTCCGGAAAACCCAGTGAGACAAAACCGAAGATAGGAAAAAGAGTACAATTTCGTAGCACGTCTTTTGGTGTCTTTACCGAATGGTGATGGTTAAGACACCAGAGGTGGAAGAGTCTTCGAGTAGGAATCTCCAATGTTCCTTAGCTGAAACGAACGGGCTTTGCTGAACTCCTGAGCCGTCTGGTGGGTCTTTATCTGTGGTCTCCTGGACATCTGCCTGCTCCATTAGCTGGTTGAACTTGTCTCCTAAAGCTCTAGCCTTGGAACATGTCAGTGGTCCTGGTGTAACTCGTGGTGGAGTCGTTGGTACGATGTCCTCATCATTTCATTTTTCCGGACTGAAGGCAAAAGGATTGGTTTCAGTGTTTTAGGTATACGGTTTTGAGTCCAATGGCCAAGTGGTTTTGAAGTCACATTGGATTGAAGGCTTTCTCCTGACGACACCTGCACCAAAAATAAAATGAATATAAGGCTTTGTTTTAATTTGTTGTTCAATAAGGATGGCCTTAGGCAACATTTCTTCCAATTCCACATAGTGTTGTATTTCAAGGCAGTCTTGGATGTTACGGTTGAGACCACCCAAGAATCAGGACATAGTTGCTTCACGGTCCTCGGTCACACCAGCACGAATAAACAAGGTCTCCATCTCATGGAAGTACTCATCTACACTGCGGTTGTCCTGATTTAGTTATCCTAGTCGTTGGTGTAGATCACGGTGGAAGTGGCTTAGAATCAAATGCTTTCGTATGATCAACTTTAACTCTTGTCATATCTCAATTGGGTACTCGTCATTGCGCCTTCTAGATGTCACCATTTGATCCCACAAGTTGAGGGCATAGTCGTAGAACTAAGTGACAACCACATTGACTTTGTTGATTTCAGAATAGTAGTGACAGTTGAAAACAAGTTCATTTTTCTGTTCCCATTCTGAGTAGGCGGTTGGGTTATTCTTGTCGTGGAAAGAAGGGATTTTGAGATTCAGATTATTGAAGTTTTCTTGTTGAAGTGGTGGTGGTCCAGACTCAGGAAAACGCCTAGGACGCCTTCGATTGTGAAAAGAGTCACTATTTTAGTAGAACTGGTTTACGGCTTCATCTCCATAGAATCCTTGGCGTTTATGGCTTCCTCTTGAAGAGGCTATGGGATGCCGTTCAGGAGAACGATTAGGCCACTCATGTATTTGCGGTTCAGGAAAGAGCACATGATGATGGGGGTTTTAGTTTTTGGTTGAAGATGTCGAATCTCCTCACACACACCATCCCTCAAACTGGCTTTCATGGATTGGAACCACGAGTTCATTATCTGGTCCATGCGTGCTGCAAGTGTGTCAGCAAGTTGGGTGTTGTGCGATTCATCCTCTGGTTTATCTCTGGTACCTGAAATTGATAATACATGGAAATATCCAGATTAAATGTTCTTTAAAGTTAAAATCACTATAAATCAATGTAATGAATCGGATCCAACAAACAATTAAATAAAAGATCTATATCTAACTTGTAGAATTTAAAAAGTCACAGTTCAAATCAAACCCAGATTTTAGATGGAGTGATTTCAAGCACACTAGATCTAAACAACAAAATGTGATTCACAAGAGAAAGGGAAAGAGAACAGCTTATTGTATGCTCTGATACCACTTGATGTGATCCTCAAGAGGAACACAACCCAAGATCTCGCAATAGGATGAGGCTTGTGGAAGTCCTTGATTGATTAGATGGGATGAGAAGGAAAGAAGTGGCTCTGAGGGATGATTTGTTATGCGGTTGGATTGATGGGCGAGTGAAGGATCGACTAGAACACACAAAGATGTGATAGTCTGACGTGATCTAAGGAAGGAAGGAGATCACTTTTCATGGAACAACATAACAGGAGGTGGAGGTTTGCGGAAGACTGAATGGATTATAATTGGGACAAATGGATGATTGAACTGGAAACATGAACAATAAATGGTTGGAGGGAAAAATGGTTGATCGAATGGAACACTTCAAGGATGTGAAATAACCGGCTTGATCTTCAGAAGGATATGACGCAACAACCAAATACAAGGATATCTTAGGTGGCTCGCGGATATTACACACCGAGAGGAGACCTAAGATATGAATATATATGACACTATTTAGAATTGACTGATTTTAACAAGTGTTTAAAGAAACAACTTTATTGAAAATTCGTTGGAAAGTACAAATGGCCAAAGCCAAATATTTATAGACATAAATAGAAGAAGATAGAAGGCTTTCATGTTTGGAAAAAACTCCAAGAACATGCAAGACCATGCATGAAACGAAGTTAAGGAGATAACTTGATGAGGACATCAAGTCACTAACAACCCAGGAGCATAGATAAGTCACCAAGACCCTTATAGAGAACCAATCTGAACAGACCAAAGACATAGGTATCTTCGTTGGATCATATCGGGCCAACCAAGAGGAGTTAAGCCACAAAACGAACTATCCCAGAATCTTAACTCATCAAAGAATCACGAACAATTTATAAAGGTACAAGTCGGCAAACCGGTCTCGGAGTACTATCCGCGATTAGGCCAAAGATCGAGCTGCACAGCCTAACTCACTCACAATCTAGACCTCTGACCACTTGTAGAATGTTAATGGATCCCTCTTGGTTTCATCAAGCCAAAGAAACCAAGAAGAATCCAAAGGAGGCCCAATTTTTCACTAAAATTCAACAACATGTCTATTTGGTTCCATTTAAAGGAAATGCTAGACCTGATCGGTTTAGTAGCCTTCAGACCTACACTTGGAGACCAAGAGAGGTATCTATGAACTCAGGAGAGCCATCTATCATATGACCATGCACCAGAATCCAGAGAATCAGGTGATCTCTCTTGTTTTTACTTACCATATTTGGAGCCATCTGCATTCTTACCATTTCTACTTGTGCACGATTTGGAGGCATTCTCAACATTCAAGAAGGTTTCAAGGCAACACTTATTCATGCCCAAGCTTTCCAGATATATAGAATCATATATTCCTAAAGACATGCTAGAGAATTGTACTCTTTTTCCTTATCTTCGGTTTTGTCCCACTGGGTTTTCGGAAGAGGGTTTTAACGAGGCGACACCTCTAGTTTGCATGAAGACGAGGACTTGTTCACCAACTACTATGCTTCACAAGTCCTCTAACTTAGCCAGAAATTTCATTCTGGTTGTGGCCCTACCTATCTTTATTTTATGTCTTATTTACTTAAGCCTTAAACCCATCTTTTATATGTTATTTTTTGTTTTAGTTAATTGTGGCCTTAACCCCAATTTTAATTATGTTTTCATTCGATTTGGCCCATTTGTAATTTGAGTAGTTATAAGCTCTAGATTTAAGGCATTATATAAGCCTAAGTAATGAGTAATAATAAGACAGACTTTTCAGAAAATTAAACCTAGACATGTGCCTTACAAAACTTGGTGCCACCCTCTTCTAAGAGAGTTGCCGTGTTCTTCAGCCTCGTGTTAAAGTTCTTGGAGTATCACAAGCCCCTTCCACAGCTTGTTTGGTCTCATCGATCCACCCTTCGCTTCCATCTCTTATGTCCTGCAACCTTAGCTTCTCGGTGAAAGACAGTCCATCCCACGGTTCTTCCATCATAACTCCCAACCCCCAATTGCTACTTATTAATTACAAAGAAAAGAAAAAAAAAGAGAAATGGGCCGCGCCAAAATTTCCAAGTACAATCCAAAAATGGTTTGGGCTTTAAGTAAAGGTTCATCCAAGATATATATTCAAGCTACATCAAAACCTTGGTGAGGAAAACCCAATGGAACAAAAATTAACCAAAGACAAAGAGTACTAAGATGTACATCTGTCCCCTTTGTTTAATTCAATAGCTTGAATTAGACTTAGCATATCGGACTGTGTAGGTGTTGGATGCAACTGGCTGAGAAAAGTACCAAGGGTTTGCTGAAGAGCCCTTGTTCTTGATCGTGTCAGTGAAAAAGTCAGAATGGTCCATGGGCCATGGTTGATGGTCGGGTCTGTCCATGGTCGGCGGAAGGTCTGATCTTGGTTTGGTGTCAGTCGAGGGTTGGTTGAGGTCAGGTTGGCCGCTGGTCAGATGCTGGTCAGCATCGGGTCAACCTCAAGGTCAGGACTTGGATCGGGACTGTAGACGAGAACACGGTAGATGAGAACACGGTCGGGGTCGTGGTCAAGGGATCGTTTCTCCAGATGGTCGATTGTAAGTTTGTCCGGAACCTCTGTCTGGTCGTCCGTGATAGAACTCGGGTCATTTGCACGTTCATCCGTAGGCTGGTCCACATCATTCCCTCCCTCTTGAAAAGGATTTATCCTCAAATCCGAGATATATGCTACATAAGGGAGAAGTTCATCAACATTAAAACCTGAAATAATTGGGTACTTACCTTGGAGATCCAATTCATAGGCATTGTTGTTGGTGCGGTTGATCACGGTGAATGGTCGGTCCACCCTGGGCAATAACTTGGATCCTCGCTCAGATGAAAATCGGTCCTTCCTAAGGTAAATTCATACTTGGTCTATTAGATTGAAGATGACCTCCTTACGGTTTTTGTTTGAGGCCTTGGCATACAGTTTGGTCTTGACTTTTATGTTCTTATGAGGGTCCTCATGGAGTTGCTTAACCAACTAGGCCTTTTCTTCACCATCAATACTTGATCTCTCACTCAAAGATAAATGTATTAGATCTAATGTTGAAATAGGATTAAAACATACACAATCTTAAATGGTGATTGCTTAGATGCAGAATGAATGGCACAATTATATGCAAACTCTACATGTGGTAGACTATCCTCCCATGACCTAAGGTTTTTTTTAACCAATTTACACAAAATTGAACCTAAGGTCATATTTACTACCTCGGTCTGCCCATCACTCTCCGGATGACATATAGGGGAAAAACATAGCTTAGTTTCGAACTTAGACCACAATGAATGACTTAAATATTTTGTGTCTCTATCAGACTCGATATATCTAGGAATGCCATTCAACCTAAAAATTTCCTCAAAGAACAAGTTAGCAATTTGCAATGCATCGTCTGTTTTGCTACATGCAATAAAATGAGACATTGAAAAACGATTTACAAACACAAAAATTGAATCCTTACCACTTTTAGTGCTATGTTAACCTTAAAAGATTATGAGATTAAGAGATTCAGAGATTTGTAGATTGAGAGAGAGAGAGAGAGATTAGAGAGATTAGAGAGAAAAGAGAGAAAAATTATTATTGAGATTTTAGAAAAATGAATTTTTTGCTTACAAAGGAAGATAGAGTTAATTATTTATACTAAACTAATCTACGCTTATTTGGATACTACGATAGCCTAATACATGTTTGGCTACAAGGATAGCATATCATTAATCACAAACAAGCCTAAGCTACTCCCTTAGGACACAAAGCGCCTACATAGATCTAAAGCACACATTCTTCATTTCTTCTTGTTTTGTCTTCATCATTCTTCTTCATTCCAACACTCCCCCTCAAGCTTAAGTCATGGAGAATGGCTAAGCTTGCAACCATGAAGCATTAACTCATTAAAAACCAAAAGAAGGAAAACCAAATTTGGACAAAACATTTTCTAGGGAAAATAGTATAACACTCCATGATCAGGATCACTGTTGAGGAATGAACATGAGACCAAGCTGTGGGTAGATAGAGCCGCCAGTCTTCAGTGTAGTAGCCTTGGTGAACACATCTGCTAATTGATCTTCACTCCTTGTGTAACAAGGTAAGATAATCTCATTACCAATATGCTTGGTTCTTTCATGAAACACAGAGTTGGATGCAATGTGTATAGCTGCTTGATTGTCACAATGGACAGTGATAGGAGACTCCAAGCTCGCGCCAAGTATGTCAAGGAGGATTTGCTTCAACCAGATGCATTCTGTGGTAAGCTTCCTCATAGCTCTGTATTCAGCTTCTGCACTAGAGCAAGATACAACCTTCTGCTTCTTAGTCTTCCAGGTCACAAGATTACCTTCTATGAATGTGCAGTAGCCAGTTGTGCTTCTCCTTTCTTTTCTGTCCCCTGCCCAATCTGCATAACAATAACCTACAACTTCTGGGTTTCCATTACAACCCATCCATATACATTGCTCTTTGGTGCCTTTCAAGTCTCTCATTATGCGCATAATCATGTCCCAATTTCTTATATTTGGGTTTTGCATATGTTGAGAAACCTGATTCATAGAAAAACATAAGTCATGTCTAGTGATGATTAAGTATATGAGCTTACCAACCACTTTTCTATACAGCTTTATATCATGAAACTCGTCATTTCATAGCTTCCTCTCAGGTTCTATCTTGTAACATTCTTCTAAGGGTGTCTTAGCCGGTTTAGCTTCCATCATACCTGTAGAAGTTAGTAAGTCCATAATATATTTTCTCTGAGATAAGAAGAGACCTTCTTTGAACCTACACACTTAAATTCCTAAGAAGTATTTAAGTTCACCTAGATCCTTAATATCAAAGATGCTTTTTAAATAAGCTTTAGTTGAATCGATGCTTACTTTGTCAGTCCCTGATATGATTATGTCATCCACATAAATGAGTATAACCACAATACCTTCCTTACTCTGAAGTGTAAAGAGAGTGTGTTCAACTTCTGACCTTTTGAAACCTCTGTCCCTTAAGGTCACATTCAGCTTATGATACCAAGCTCTTGGAGATTTTTTTGAGCCATAGATAGCCTTTCTTAACTTCAGTGTATTGCCGCCACCTACTTGATCTTCTAGACCTGGTGGTGGTGTCATGTACACTTCCTCTTCTAGTGTAAGAATGCATTCTTAACATTCATTTGCCACAACTCTCAATCAAGGTCAGGAGGAAGAGACAAAAAAACATTAACTGAATGTAATTTAGCTACAGGAGCAAAGGTATCCCTATAATCTTCACCATAGTTTTGTGTGAATCCTATAGCCACCAACCTAGCTTTATATCTTCGAGCTTCAATTGCTTCTCTCCACTCCTTTATCTCCATAGCTTCCTCATAGGTCTTTGGAATCTGCTCTTTATCAAGACTAACAGTGAATACAAAATGAGAATAAGGTATATGAACTAGATTACACACTCCCTGGTCATGATGAACTACTGCATTGTTGTTGTAGTAGTAGAAGGTTGGTGGAAATCACTGTCTTGTACTTCTTATAAGAACAATAGATGATTCCCCTTTTTCTCCTTCTTCTAGAGCATCCACAAGATTAGGATAAATGTCCCATGGCCTTTATGAAGCTGAGACTAAGATATTTACTTCTGAATCCTCCTCCTGATCATGTCTAGGTTCCTGGCCTCCCACATGACCAAGGGGAGGTATGTCGCCCGGTTGAAGAGGAGGCCGTGCCACGTCCCGGGCATGAAGCCGTGCCTACGACCTGGTTCGCGGCCGGGAGGCCGGCGATGGAATTATGGACGTGTTCGGATCAGATGTGGCCACGGACGGACCATGATCAGATGGTGAAAGAGTTGGACAGGCTGGGACATGCTTGGGTCATGCCTGGATTAGACCTGGATCGTGCCAAGGTCGAGGCTAGGTTGCGCCCGGATCGGACATGGACCGCGCTTGGGTGAACACGGCTCGGGCTGGGCTGGTCATGGTTCGGGTTGTGCCAAGACAGTTTCCAATTGTTCTGGATCTGGTCCTGGTGCCTAGTAAGCTGGTCCTGGGCCATGTGCTGGTGCCATTGGAGGGATTATACCAATGCTTTCCAAAATCATTCTTAGATTCTCAGTTTGGTCATGTCTTGTTGTTGAGATGTCCTTGAAGTCTTCCCAAGTTCCTTCTTCATATAATCCTTTGGATTCTTGGAATTTAATATCTCTGGATACCAGGACTCTTATAGTCTTTGGATTGTAGCATTTGTATCCCTTTTGTGTAGTAGAATACCCAATGAACATGGTCTTGGTGCTCTTTGATTCCAGCTTGTTCCTAAGTTTTCATGGTACTAAAACAAAACAAACACACCCAAATACTCTTAAGTGTTCAGTATTAGGCTTAGTTTTGTTTAATACCTCAAAGGGAGACTAATCTTCTAAAATTTTTGTTGGAGTTCTATTGTTTAAGTAGCATGCACCCACTAGAGCATCTCCCCAAAACCGTTTGGGAACCTTCTTGATGAGGACATCGTACCACCGACTGCACCACGAGTTCCACTAGGACCACTGACACGTTCCAAGGCTCGAGCCTTGGGAGACAAGTTCAACCAGCTGATGGAGATAGCAGATATCCAGACCACGTATGAAGACCCACCAGACGGCTCAGAGGTTCATCAAGGCCCGTTTGATTCAGCTAAGGAACATTGGAGGTTCCTACTCGAAGACTCTTCTACCTACGGTGTCTTTACCATTACCATTCGGTAAAAGCACCAAAAGACGTGCTAAGAAATTGTACTCTTTTTCCTATCTTTGGTTTTGTCCCACTGGATTTTCCGGAGCAGGTTTTAATGAGGCAACAATCTTAGTGTGCAAGATGACGAAGACTTATTCACAGAACTCGCCATCCTTCTCAAGTCTTAGTCAAAATTCGGCCTTCTTTCGAGGCTTAACTATCTTATTCTTTCATTATTTAGACTAAGTATAAGTTTAAGGCCTTAAGCCCATATTTTTATGTTTAAGTTATTTGGCCTTAAGTCCATTTCTTTTCTACAGCAAAAAGAACTTCATGTTGTTTTTATTTACACTACTTGTTGTTTTGGGTAAACATCATGTTGTTTACCCTAAGTTGTAACTAAAAGGCCTATATAAGCCTCATCTCTTACAAGTAATAATACAACTCGAATTTTAACAAAACAAAAACCCTAGTCTACTTTCAAACCGACGGCTGCCTCCCTTGAGAAGCTTCGTTCTTCTGTGACAAGAAGAACAACTTGGGTATCACAAGTCTTCCGCAGCTTGTGTGGTCCTTTCAATCCACTCCTTTTCATCCAACTCGCTTATGGAGGTCTCGAGCTTCTCGACCAATAGTTGCACCACCACTACGCTTACGTCATCTGGTATCAGAGCTTAAAAGCTCTTGAACATCAGGTTGAATCTATCCCCTTTTTTTGTGGCGATTTCTTCTTGTTTGTTGTTCAACAGTTTTTGGCTTTTGATTGTGTTTCTTTCTCTTTCCCCTGAGGTTCGCGGTAAGAAGCAGAGGAAGCAAGTCACATACCACAAACATCCTACAAAAAAAAAAAAATCAGGTTCTATCATTCTTTGTCTTTATTTCATATTTTACAAAAAAATAAAATAAAAGATATTTGCTTGTTGTTTACTAGTTTGTGTGCTAAAATTTTTTTTAGAACAAATTCAAAAAAAAAGAAAAGGAAAAGAAAACAAAATATTGTTTATGTTGCTTAAAATCAAACTAGGGTTTTAGAAACTCACCTAGAACACCTACATCACCAAATTTGGAATCCATAAGGATTTTGTGTGTGTTCCTTGTTGTTGTTTTGATTCTCGGAGTTAGGGTTTTAGCTAGCCTTTGTGGTGTGTCGACTAGTTAGCTAGGTTGGTCCTTCCGTGTTCCAGCCCTAGCGTGCTGCGTAGATACGTCCCACTTAGCACCCTGTGCCTAGATAATTCTGTTGTGTGTCGATAGGTTCCCAGCCGCGCCTTAGGTTCCTTTGTGTCATTTCCGTCCCGTAAAATTTTGTTTAGGCAGCGCCCGTCCTGTTAGTTTAGGGTTAGCGTGTCCGACCATAGCTGTTTAGGTGACTACGCTCTAGCCCACGTCCTGACCCCTAGCGCCGTACGGGTTTACCGTTCCTTCGTAGCCACCTACCGTTCGTCCTTTAGCCTCGCGTGAGTTCTCCAACCGCTAGGTAGTTTATTGCGTGTATGGGTCTTAGATGGTTCTATCCCTAACCCGCGTAGTACCCTGACTTCCCGTCCCATATCCTAACCTCGGTTCCTAGCGTTTGCCCGTTGCTGTTAGTCCACGTCTAGGATCCGACCAAGTAGCCGGTACCTCGCTATAGCCTAGCAACCCGTGAGCACAGTCCTTAGGCGGCTAGGGTTGCTTAGTTTCCTTAGTGTTAAATTCTTAGTTTTTAAGTTTTTAGGAAGTTTTTCATTGCATCTAGGTAGCAATTCTAGATAGTTTCCATATTTTTTCTAGGCTAGAAATTAGTTTAGCATCTAGGTTGCAATTAAGATATTTCCCATATTTTTTTCTAGGCATTATTTAGTTTCCATCTAGGAAATAGGAAAATAGGTAGATTTTCCCTTATTTAGCATAGATTCCATATTTCTTAGATTAGGCATTTAATTTAGGATCCTGTCATTAGGAAGTTTTTCCTTTTTAGTTTTAGTCCATAATTGTTCGGTATTTTCCTATTATTTGATTTTCTTTTGTCGACTTAAGAAAATTTCCTTTTATTGATAGTTTCCATTTTGTGTTTTAGCTAGTTTTTTTTTTTCTTATATAAATATTATAAAAAAAAAAATAATAATAATATTTGTGGAAAATTTCCATTTAAGGAAAGTTACCACATTTTGCAAGTTTCCACATTTTGCAAGTTTCCCTTCCGGGAAACTTTCCATTTCTAAAATTTCCTTTTTTCGGAAAAGAAAATATGTCAGGGCAGGACGAGTCCACGTCTGGGCAGCCATATCAAACAATGATGCAGCTGTTGCAAACATTGGCTGTCCAGATGTCCACCGTCACAACTCGTCTTGAGCGTTTGGAGAAGCCGGCACCAGCACCTGCCGCACATACGCACCAGCATCGATATGACCGACCCGAAGCATCCCACCGTGGTCTAGGACAAGACCACTACTATGACGAGCCACTGCCACCGCCCAGGCAGATAACCGTCCACCCCGACGTCAAGCTAAACCCACCCCCCTTCTCGGGAAAGCTAGATCCCGAAGAATACCTAGACTGGGAACGGAGAATGGAACTACTCTTCGAATACTATAACTACGATGATCCCCGTAGAGTTGCATTAGCAACAGCCCAGTTCACCGACCATGCACTGGCATGGTGGGATCGCGAGATAGCCACTCGCAGGAGAGCACGAATGGGAGCTCTAACTTCTTGGTACGAGCTGGCCCAGCTGATGAGGTGATGCTATGTACCACCTCACTTTCACTGAGAACTCCAGAGACGATTCAGACGCCTTACCCAAGGCAGAAAATCGGTATCTGAGTACTTTGAGGAATTCGAGCACCTACAGAACATGCTCGAAATGGAAGACTCGGAAGAAAGCCTCATGGCTCAGTTTATCGACGGTTTACATGAGTCGATAGCACAAAAGATTGAGCTGCAGCCTTATCACGACCTTGGTGAGCTTTTCCATCTAGCGATTCAGATCGAGAAGAGCAGCCGACGCAAGTCCTCAGCGCCAATCCGACCAAAGAGCACTTGGGGTACACAAGAAATTTGACCGCGCTGCCCCCACTGGTGACCCACGGCAGAGGAGCAAGGCCGTGGACAGCAATGTGCCTACCAAAGCACCAACGACGACTTCCAGACCTAGCCCACCGACTTCTCACACAAGTCAACCCCAGAAGAGCAGTGCCATTACATGCTTCAAATGTAAAGGGAGGGGGCACATGTCTCGTGAATGCCCCAACGAAAGGACAATGGTTTTGACTGCTTCCGGAGATTACGACTCCGCAGACGAGCAAGAGGAGGATCCTCCCACGGCAGACCCCATGTCTGAGGGGAAAGTAGAATACGCTGACTCGGGAGAGATGTTAATGATCAGGAGAGTTCTCAGCTCGAGACTATAACAAGAAGAGATCGAGCAGCGTGAGAACATTTTTCATTCTAAATGCACCATCCTCGAAAAGGTGTTTTCCCTCATCATCGACGGTGGTTCCTGCACCAATGCTGCTAGCAAGTACATGGTAGAGAAACTTGGACTACCAGTGAGCAAGCATCCGAAACCATACAGGCTTCGTTGGCTTAACAACAAGACAAAGTTGTATATCTCCGACCAGGTCCGAGTTTCTTTCAGCATAGGACGTTATCAGGACAAAGTTTTGTGCGACGTCGTTCCCATGTCAGCAGGACATCTCCTATTGGGACGACCCTGGCAGTTCGATAAAGAGACTACACATAATGGACGCACAAACTTCTACTCCTTCGTCCATGATAAACGTAGGTACAACCTGGCGCCCATGTCCCCATAAGAAGTGCACGGAATGCAATCCAAGATGGCCAAAGACCAGCATGCACGGAAAGAAAACTTCCTCGTCAATATAGCAGATATGAGGAAGGCGGTTAGCACTGCAGACACTCAGCTCGTCCTCATGTTATACCAGGAGGTCTTGAGCGCATCCAAAGCCACCAGCAGCACCCTACCTGCGAATGTCCAGTCCATATTGGATAAATACTCGGATGTCTTCCCAGAAGAGATCCCACCAGGATTGCCACCCCTCAGAGGCATTGAGCATCATATCGACATCATCCCAGGAGCCCAGCAGCCGAACAAACCAGCTTACAAAGTTACTCCAGAAGAAGCCAAAAAACTCGAGCGACAGGTTCAAGTTCTCATGGCTCAAGGCTACGTCAGAGAAAGCTTTAGCCCCTGTGCAGTTCCCTTCCTCCTTCTACCAAAGAAGGATGGAAGCTGGCGGATGTGCGTCAACTGTCGTGCCATCAACAACATCACTGTCAAGTATCGGCATCCTATCCCGCGACTCGATGACATGTTGGATGAATTAACTGGAGCCACTGTCTTCTCCAAAATTGATTTAAAGAGTGGATATCATCATGTACGAATGCGAGAAGGAGATGAGTGGAAGATAGCTTTCAAGACTAAGCAGGGTCTCTACGAGTGGTTGGTAATGCCCTTCGCCCTGTCCAACGCACCAAGCACCTTTATGCGTTTCAAGAATCAAGTCCTCTGGCCATTCATTGTGAAATTTTTTGTGGTCTACTTTGACGACATACTCGTCTATAGTGCGTCCTACTCAGATCATTTGGAGCATTTGGAGACTGTAATCATGACACTCCAGAAGGAGCAGTTGTACGCGAACCTTAAAAAGTGTACCTTCTGCACGAATCAGTTGTTTTCCTCGGATTCGTCGTGAGCTCGCAGGGACTTCGAGTCGACGAAGAAAAGATTCGCGCAATTCAGGAGTGGACCACGCCGATTACTACCAGCCAAGTTCGGAGTTTTCATGGGCTAGCGAGCTTCTACCGACGGTTTGTCCGAGATTTCAGTACGATTGCCAGCCCATTGACATCGACCATCTAGAAGAACCAAGTTTTCAAGTGGGGCCCGGAACAAGAAAAGTCCTTCCTTTTGCTGAAGGAGTGCCTCACACGCGCACCTGTCCTTACACTGCCAGATTTTGACAAGACCTTTGAAGTCGAGTGTGACGCTTCAGGTGTAGGCATTGGAGCAGTCCTGACACAGGGTGGAAAACCAATTGCCTACTTTAGTGAAAAATTAAGTGTAGCAGCTTTAAACTATCTATGTACGACAAGGAACTTTACGCGTTGGTCCGAGCCTTGCAGACCTGGCAACATTATCTGCTCTCGAGAGAATGCGTCATACACACACTTCAACTTCTTAAGGGTCAGACGACGCTCAGGAAAAGACATGCTCGATGGCTGGAGTTTATCGAAAGATTCCCTTATGTCATTAAGTACAAGAAAGGCGCAGACAATGTTGTACCTGATGCATTATCCCGCAGACACAGCCTGATTTCGGTCATGGAGTCAAAAGTTATGGGCTTTGAAATGCTCAAGGACCTCTATGCTGAGGATCACGACTTCCATGAGGCTAAGGAACATGGTCAGGGCAAATACATCCGTTTCTATTTGTTTGATGGATTTTTCTTCAAGGACAAGAGTCTTTGCATTCCCGGAGGATCAGTTCGAGAACTTCTACTGAGAGAGGCCCATGGTGGCGGATTGATGGGGCATTTTAGTGTCGATAAAACCTTGAGTATGCTCAAGGAACACTTCTATTGGCCACGTCAACGCCGAGATGTGGAAGCCCATTGCGAGAAATGCCTTGTCTGCAAACGGTCTAAGTCTAAGATGCACCCCCAAGGACCATACATGCCACTACCGGTTCCATCGTCGCAGTGGATTTCGTGCTCGGCTTACCACAAGTTCATCACAAGGACTCCATCCTCGTCGTGGTAGATCGTTTTTCTAAGATGGCACACTTCATACCATGCAAAAAGATGAACGATGCAATACAGACGGCAAATTTATTCTTCCGAGAGATAGTCTGCCTGCACGGCATCTCGAGGACCATTGTGTCCGACAGGGACACTAAGTTCCTCAGCATTTCTGGCGAGTACTGTGGAAGAAGCTTAACACCAACTTGCTATTCTCCACGGCATATCACCCACAGACGGATGCTAAGACCGAGGTCGTCAACAGGACCCTCTCCCAGATCCGGCGAGCGACCATTGGTCGTAACTTGAAGAATTGGCTAGAATGCCTTCCCTGTGTCGATTTTGCCTACAACAGAGCAATCCATTCCGGAACTAAGAAGACACCATTCGAGATCGTCTACGGCTTCAACCCAACTACACCGATCGAATTCACACCAATACCACTCGGGTAGGTTGTCAGCTTGGAGGGAGAAGCCAAAACGGAGTATGTAAAGCGCCTGCACCAGGAAGTCAAGGAGAATCTGGAACGGAGGAACTCCCAAACAGCAAAGCACGCCAACAAAAGCAGGAGGCACATGGTCTTTAAGGAAGGATATTGGGTTTGGCTAAATATGCGACCTGAACGTTTTCCCCAACGACGAAAGAGCAAACTGGCACCACGAGGAGACGGCCCGTTCATAGTCCTGCGTCGCATCAACGACAATGCTTATCAACTGGAACTCCCAGGTGAGTATAATGTTTCCACTATGTTTAATGTTGCTGACTTGAAGTTGTTTGATGCAGGGGAAGATTTTACTTTGGAGACCAAAGCACCTGAAGAGGGAGAGAATGATGAGGACATCGTACAACCGACTGCACCACGAGTTCCACCAGGACCACTGACACGTTCCAAGGCTCGAGCCTTGGGAGACAAGTTCAACCAGCTGATGGAGATAGCAGATACCCAGACCACGGATGAAGACCCACCAGACGGCTCAGAGGTTCATCAAGGCCCGTTTGATTCAGCTAAGGAACATTGGAGGTTCCTACTCGAAGACTCTTCTACCTCCGGTGTCTTTACCATCACCATTCGGTAAAGGCACCAAAAGACGTGCTAAAAAATTCTACTCTTTTTCCTATCTTCGGTTTTGTCCCACTGGGTTTTCCGGAGAAGGTTTTAATGAGGCAACAATCTTAGTGCGCAAGACGACGAAGACTTGTTCACATAAATCGCCATCCTTCACAAGTCTTAGTCAAAATTCGGCCTTCTTTCGTCTACAAGGATTAACTATCTCATTTCTTCATTTTTTAAACTAAGTATAAGTTTAAGGCCTTAAGCCCATATTTTTATGTTTAAGTTATTTGGCCTTAATCCCATTTCTTTTCTACAGCAAAAAGAACTTCATGTTGTTTTTATTTACACTACTTGTTGTTTTGGGTAAACATCATGTTGTTTACCCTAAGTTGTAACTAAAAGGCCTATATAAGCCTCATCTCTTACAAGTAATAATACCACTCAAATTTTAACAAAACAAAAACCCAAGTCTACTTTCAAACTGATGGCTGCCTCCCTTGAGAAGCTTGTCTTCGTTCTTCTTGTGACAAGAAGAACAACTTGGTGTATCACAAGTCTTCCGCAGCTTGTGTGGTCTTTTCAATCCACTCCTTTTCATCCAACTCGCTTCTGGAGTTCTCTAGTTTCTCGACGAATAGTTGCACCAACACTACGCTTACATCACTTCTTGTGGAACATCATTGTTCTCAGAACTTCCATCAAATGTCTGTTTTTCCTCTCAGCTACTCTATTTTCTTATGGAGTGTAAGGACAGCTTGTTTGATGTTCAATGCCATGCTTGGCCAAGTGTTGCTGAAACTTGGTGCTAGTATATTCCCCTCCATTATAAGTCATTCCTTGTTGTTCCTTTGCCAAATTTCCTACTTATTTCAATATCCAGAGCTAAAGGCTTTGAAGAAACCTTCCAAGTCTGATTTCTTCACAAACTCAGATGAAGAGCTAGGGCCGCTTGAAGAGGCATGAACCGGATTATTGGCCAAAGTGGATGCGGTTGTGTGTACCAGGTTGGAGGAGCTAGGGCCGCTTGTTGATGGAGCTTCGGACCTGTCAATGAACCAACTTGGCTTCAACTCAGGATGAAGCACCCAACACTCATTCTTTGTATGACCGATTATCTTGCAGTGATCACACACGATTCTCTTCTTCTTGGATGCAGCTGGCGCATTGAAGAAGCTCTTGAGGGAAACCATTGGTTCTTCCTTGTTTCCAAACAGTTGGAGAGACCCTTGCTCCTTCTGAATCTTAGCACAGACATCTTCTAGACTAGGAAGCTTTTCATCCCTAAGAATGTGCTTAATCAAATCAACATAGTTAGTGTTCAAAAGACAAAAGTAACCCAAACACCTTATCTTGTTCTCTTCTTTCATGGAGAGTAATGGGATCAATTATGGCAGGACTTAGCATCTCTAGCTCTGCCCATAATGCCCTGAAGGATCAATAATGCATTTTGAACTCAACATCCTCCTGTCTAAGATCATTCAAAGCTTTCTTGACCTCAAAAATTCTAATGAAGTTAATAGTATTGCAATATACATTTCTCAATGTTTCCCAAAGATCTTTTGCAATTTCACAATATGAATATGCTTCTAAAAGAGATCCAGCAAGGGAGTTTTGGAGTATAGAAAGTACCATCTGGTCTTCCTGAAACCATTTGTTTTGATCATCTTGATCATCTGAATCATCCCCTTCAATGGCTATAACAGGTGCCTTTGTAACATGAGTTCATAACCCTTTACTGCACAAGGTTGTCCTCATGGTTCTAGACCAAAGGAGTTAATTCGCCCCATGAAGCATGACTGGAGCCTTTATGTTTGTCTGGTACTCCATTAGACTTTACCTAACCTGAAAGAAAATAAAACCAAGAGAGTAGACCAGACCACACACGCGCCTGTCCAAATGGTTAGTGACCAAGACGCGTCAACAGCCTCTAACAACTTTAAACCGCCTGTAACAACCTTCAACAGCCTAACAGTCCTTGATCAACAACTTCTAACAATATTAAAAGCCTAACTAGCAAAGATTCTGTTAATAGAATTGTTAAAAATATTTAATCCACTTTTGTCTCCAAAAATGTTTTTAAAAAATAAACAGTTTCTTCGTAACAATCAAGAAAACCTTTCTTGAAGACTAAAGCTATTTGGAATGAAATGAAATTTCTTGAGACCCTCCACAAGATCCTAAAATAAGTTTTTATCGTCCAATATTTGCAAAATATTAAGAAAATTGAAGGTTTTGACCCAATTAACACAAACAGATCAAAACTGGACACATTGAGAAAGAATGATTAAGAAAGCTTCTAAAAGTAAAAATAGGCAAATAGTACCTCTTGATTCATCAACTAGACCTGTTGTAATTGAGTTTAGGATTTGGAATCACCTGATTTGATTAAGAATTGAAGGAGATATGCTCGTTGCAAACTCGTGATCACGCGGTGAAGACGAACGCGACACCACCAGACTTGGGCTTGGATAACTTTTGACTCAGGCTACTAAATTGAATAAAAACACCGGGGAAATCCTCAGAATTCACCGAAGAACAATCCATGATGAAGAAAATGACAAGTATTTTTGAGTTCTTGCCAGAAAGACTCGATCAAACCACGAACCACCGCGATAGGTTTTGTTTTGAAGGTGTGACAGAGTTTGCGTGAAGATTGAAAGAGAATTGCGGAATTCTTATGCCAGATTGATGTAACCTGGCTTTGATACCATGAAATATTATGATATTAAGAGATTCAGAGATGTGTAGATTGAGAGAGACAGAGATTAGAGAGATTAGCGAGAAAAGAGAGAATGATTATTATTGAGATTTTAGAAAAATGAATTTCTTGCTTACAAAGGAAGATACAGTTAATTATTTATACTAAACTAATCTAGGCTTGTTTGGATACTAAGATAGCCTAATACATGTTTGGCTACAAGGATAACATATCATTAATCCCAACAAGCCTAAGCTACTCCCTTAGGACACAAGTCGCCTACATAGGTCTAATGCATACATTCTTCATTTCTTCTTGTTTTGACTTCATCATTCTTCTTCATTCCAACAAACCTAATATGAAGTTCATAGAAAAATCAACCCATGGATGCTTAGGAATAGGTAGAGGATGATACAAACTATGTGGCTGAGTCATTGACTTAGCCATTTTACATGTGACACATCGTGAGCAAATGCGTTCCACATCTCTTTTCATGTGCGGCCATTGGAAGTGTCTACGCATGATAACCATGGTCTTTGAAATTCCAAAAGGACCCATAAGTACACCAGCATGAGCTTCCCTTACAAATAGTTCACGCATGGAACATCTTGGCACACACAACCGATATTCATAAAACAGGAACCCATCTTGCTAAAAGTAATGTCCTACAGAAGTATTATCACATGACTTATAAATTTCTTCATAGTCCGGGTCAGTAGCATAAAGGCTCTAAATATGATCAAAACCCATTAATTTGATTTCTAAGGTAGAGACAAGAGTGTACATTTGCGACAAAGCATCGACCACAATGTTGTCCTTACCTTGTTTGTAGTTTATCACATATGGAAAGGTTTCAATAAAATCCATCCACTTGTCATGACGCTTGTTCAACTTTTGTTGACCTTTCAAATGCTTTAAAGACTCATGGTCTATGTGTGAAAAACTCCTTGGGCCAGAGGTAATATTGCCAAGCCTGAAGGACACACACTAATGCATACAATTCTTTATTATACATGGGGTAGTTGAGGGTGACACCACCTAGTTTTCACTAAAATAGGCAATGGGTCTTCTTTCTTGCAGCAAAACCGCTCCTATTCCAATTCTTGAGGAATCACACTCAATTTTAAAAGTATCAGCAAAGTTAGGTAAAACCAAAAGTGGGGCATGAGTAAGTTATCCTTAAACATTTGAAATGCATCCTCCTGGGCCTTTTCCCATTTAAACCCTACTTCCTTCTTGACCACTTCAGTGAGAGGTGCATCTATGGTGCTAAACTCCTTGACAAAACGCATGTAAAAGCCAGAAAGACCATGGAAGCTACGAACGTCACCCACGGTCTTGGGTGTTGGCAAATCACGTTTGCTTTTACTTTCTCCTCATCCACGCTTACTACATCTACACTTACTACAAATCCTAGAAACACTATATTATCCGGAAAAATGTGCACTTTTCTAGATTAACAAATAGATGTTCTTTCATAAGGACTTCTAGCACAGCCTGAACATGTTTAACATGCTCCTTTAGGTTCTTACTAAAGGGTGTTGCCTCAGCCTCATTAAAACATTCTTCAAAAAACCCAGTGGGATAAAACTGAAGATAAGAAAAAGAGTACAATCTCTTAGCACATCTTTGGTGTCTTTACCGAATGGCAATGGTAAAGACACCGGAGGAGGAAGTGTAATCAAACAAGAGTCTCCATGGCGTCTGATCAGGATGGAATGGGCCTTGAGGCTTGTCTGGTGGGCCTTGGGTGGAAGCTTAGGAATCATCCGTTGTGCATAATCCACATATTGTATGAACTTGAGACTAATGGTTTTGGTCCTTGCACAAACGACACTGGAACCTCCAGATTGTTTGGTGGGTCGATGTCCTCATCATTCCCTCCCTCTTGAAGAGCTTTGGTATCAAAAGCGTCGTCTTCACCTGTAGTAAACAATCCTAAGTCAGCAACATTAAAAGTGGTACATAAGTTAAACTCACTTGGAAGTTTCAGCTGGTAAGCGTTGTCGTTGACTTTCTTCAGAACGGGGAAAGGTCCATCTCCTCGTGGGGAAATCTTGTTCTTTCGCCTTTAGGAGAACTGTTCGGGACGCAGGTGCAGCCAACCCAATCTCCTTCCTCGAAAACCATGTGTTTTCGTCCCTTGTTTGCGTAGTTAGCATACTGCTCCGTTTTCTTTTCCAGGTTCTTTTTGACCTTCTGATGAAGACGCTTAACGAATTTGGCTTTGGTTTCTCTTTCTAGGCTGACAGCATCTCCATGTGGCAGTGGTGTGAAGTTTATCGGTGTGTCAGGGTTGAAACCATATACAATCTCGAAGAAGCTTCGTGGGAGAGTGGATGGCTCTGTTGTAGGCGAAATCAACGTATGGAACAGACTCAGCCAGTTCTTCAAGTTGCAGCCAATGGTAGCCCGGAGTAATGTAGAAAGCGTGCGGTTGACCACCTCAGTCTGGCTATCTGTCTGTCCATCAGTCTGTGGATTGCATGTCATCAAAAAGAGCATGTTGGTCCCCAATTTCTGCCATAATGATCTCCATAATTGGATGAGAAACTTAGAGTCTCGATCTGAAACAATTGTCAGCGGAATACTGATGCAAGAACCGTGTGGTGGCTGTTCTTTCACTGAGAAGCTCATGTTACTGCACAGAAGAGATGGAAGCGAGAGGTGAATCGATGGGACCACACAAGCTGTGAAAGGGCTTGTGATACTCCAAGAACTTCAGCTAGGAATTGGTTGAAGAACACGGCTACTCCAAGATGAGCTTGGCGGCGCCTAGAACTTAGACAATTAGGTTTTTGTTTTAATTCTAAATTGCTTGTTATTTTTATTAATGAATTGTCCAAATGCTAATATAATGCCTTGTTACAACTTAGGCTAAACAACATGATGTTTAACATCATAAGGAATAAAAACAACACAAAGTTTACTTAATGGCGACATTTAAAAGGAATTTGGGCCTAAGTAGCCAATATGACTCATAAGCCAAAATAACATACTTAGTCTAGAATTATAATTAAAGATAGAAAAGCCCAGTAAACCACTTAGGCCAAAATTCGGTGATGACTTGTGAAGGGTGTGGAGTTGTCAACAATTCTTCACCATCTTGCGCACCAAGAGTATTGCCTCATTAAAACCATCTTCGGAAAACCAAGTGGGACAAAACCGAAGATTGAAAAAAGAGTACAATTTCTTAGCATGACTTTTGGTATCTCTACCGGATGGTAATGGTAAAGACACCGGATGAAGAAGAATCTTCGAGAAGGAACCTCCATTGTTCCTTGTCCGGCTTAAATGGTTTGGGGTTGCATGGACCCGGTCCTGGCACGGTTGGTTCGGCTGGTCCTGGCACGGTTGGCTCTGCTGGTCTTGGCACAGTCGGCTATGGCACGATCGACTCGGTCGGACCCTTTCCTGCTCCAATCTGTCCGGTTCCACTCTCCTATAGTATGTTGAGCTTGTCTCCTAAAGCCTCCTTTTGGACCGTGTGAGAGGTCCTGGTGGGATGACCGGTGCTGTAGCTGGGACGATGTCCTCATCATTCTCTCCCTCTTGAAGTACTTTGGTCTCCAAACAAACTTCTCACTTGATCAAACAACTCTAAGTCAGAAACATTAAACGTACTAGACACGTTATACTCACCTGGAAGTTCGAGTTGGTAGGCGTTGTCATTGATTCTCCGTAGGACGCGGAATGGCCCATGTCCCCGGGGTACAAGCTTGATTTTTCATCGCTGGTGAAACCTCTCTGGTCGCAGATGTAGCCAAACCCAATCTCCCTCCTTGAACACCATGTGCCGGCGGCCCTTGTTGGCATTCTTTGTGTTCTGGATGTTTTGTTGCTCCAGATTCGCCTTGGTCTCTTCATGCAGTCGTTTGATATAATCGGCCTTTGCTTCTCCTATACTGATGGCATCTCCCAAAGGATTGGGTGTAAACTCAATTGGTGTGGTAGGGTTGAAGCCGTAGACAACTTCAAATGAAGACTGCTTCATTCTAGAGTGTGTAGCCCTGTTGTAGGTGAACTCGACATATGGAAGGCATTCCTGTTGGAATGAAGAAGAAGTGATGAAATATGAAAGCCTTTCATTCATGTTCAAAGGCGTGTGGTTTCTATGTCAAGAAGAGTGTCTAAGGCTTGTTTGTATTTTAGGTTAATGTTATCCTTGTAGCCATTAATGTATAAGGCTATTCTTGTATCCAAACAAGCCTAGACTAGATTAGTATAAATACCTTACTCCCTTTACATTTTGTAACCAAGAAATCATAATTCTCATTCTTTTAATAAAATCATTATTTTCTCTAATTCTCTCTAATCTCTCATTCTCTCATTCTACAAATCTCTTAATCTCATAATCTTTCATGGTATCAGAGACAGGTTGCATCAAATCTGGGTAAATTTCATCATTCTTTCATTGATTCAACAAGAATCCTTCTTGTTCTTCATCATCTTCTGGATCAATTTCGAACGTCAACTTGTAACTCAACATCTGGCCAAACCACGACACCTTTTGACGATCTGCTTTCTATGGATTGTGAATCGGCCAATTCTGAAGCCACAGCCGTTTGAATTGCATCATTTGATCCAAGGAATCAAAAGGTACGAATTTTCTTGCAAAGGTCCTTCGCGAGTGCCTCCGCCGCAAACCTCTGTGTTTCCCAGGTCACCCCGACATTAATTCTTCATCATATTGTGTTTTTTAAAATCTTAAACTCAAGCCATTCGAGTTTAGTTTCTGTTTAAAGAAAACAAAACTCAATTCTATTCAGTTTGGAGGATTTTCTTGAAGGTTTCCTCAGAGATGTCCAAAATCACCTACATCAAAATCCTGGTGATATAATTCTAACTCTTTCTCAATTTTCTCCACGAAAATTCAGTTCAATCTTAAAACTTCAAGATTGATTTTCTTGATTTCCTTGATAATCTTTGGAAGTTTAAAATTGGAATCTTGAAATATATGATTGTATTAATTCAACTAATTTTCGAATTTTGTATGAATTTGATTGTTAATAATAGATAAGATATGTTAGCAGGTTAATCTGTTATAATTCTTGTTACGTTAGTTGTTAGAATTTGTTGTAGGTTGTTAAAGGTAGTTATAGGTTGTTGAAGATTCTTGATATACAAGAAATTTTATTTTTTTCTTGCTGATCACGCACTATATATCACCTGCTTGCACACACACGATTTTCTTTCCTGTCTTGCATACATTCCTGTGGTTGGAGGTTGTGGCTTATATTTGTGAAGTATTCCTAGGTGATAAAATCGTGATCGGTTCAGTTTGGCGTGAAGGCTGGTGTCCCGACCAAGTAATTCGTTCAGACAAAGCAAGCTGTCGACTATGCCGGGTTCCGATCAGTCTTTCAATCAGCTGGTGTTATCTGCTGGCCAAGGTCTCGCATTCTGCTGGTGGTCTATACAGGTTGAACTCGTCCTGATAGTTAAGATCGGATTCGTTCCGATAGATAGCTGCCGATAGTGCATCCCGACCAACTCTATTACAACACGACCAGCCGCCTCTAACGTTCCGACCACTGATCAGCTCAACAAGGTGATCGACCCGTGATCAAGCATCCGGCTGTGATCTTCATTCGCAACCCGACCAAAGTGCTGTCCCATGTCCTGATTGACACGACCATCTCGACCTGACCAACCTAGCTTCCTATCTTGATCATCAAGCATGGAAATTCAAACTTCTCTTAGAGCTCCAGTCGTTCTCCATGGAGCAAATTATCTCTTGTGGTCTAGGACCATGAAAACCACATTAGGTGGTAAAAGGTCTTTGGAACCACATTGCTACAAATGGCATTGAAGACAATGAAGTGGCTGAAGTGAGTGAGGCTATAGCTACTCAAGCCAAATGGTACCAGAAGATCAGTTGATACTTTCTATACTATAAAATACTCTTGATAGTGATTATTTAGAAGCTTATTCTTTTTGTGAAAATGCAAAAGATCTTTGGGATACCTTGCTTAAGGTGTATGGAAACACCACTAACCTTTTGAGAATTTTTGAAGTGAAGAAGGCTTTGAATGAATTAAGGCAGGAGGATGCTGAATTCACAAAGAACTATGGCTCATTCAGAGCTTTGTGGGCTGAGCTAGAAATTGATGAGGACATCGTACCACAGGCTATACCACGAGTTCCACCAGGACCTTTGACACGTTCCAGAGCACGAGCTTTAGGAGACAAATTCAACCAGCTCATGGAGCATGCAGAGGACCAGGAGCTCACGGATGAGGAGCCAACAGACGGTTCAGAAGACCAGCCGGATCCGTTCACCTCAGCTAAGAAGCACTGGAGGTTCCAGCTCGAAGACTATTCCACCTCCGGTGTCTTTACCATTACCATGCGGTAAAGACACCAAAAGACGTGCTAGGAAATTGTACTCTTTTTCCTATCTTCGGTTTTGTCCCACTGGGTTTTCCGGAGAAGGTTTTAATGAGGCAACACTCTTAGTGCGCATGGCGACGAAGACTTGTTCACACAATCCGACACCTTCAATAGTCTTAGTCAGATTCGGCCTTAAATCATCCATAAGGCTTATCTATCCCATTTCTTTCTTTTGTAGAAAAAGTATGAGTTTAGGGCTTTCAGCCCATATTTTTATGGTTAAGTCATTAGGACTTAAGCCCTTTGTTTTATACAGCAAAAAGAACTACATGCTGTTTTAATTTACATTACTTGTTGTTTTGGGTAAACATCATGTTGTTTACCCTAAGTTGTAACCATAAGGCCTATATAAGCCTCATTACTTAGAATGAATAAGACAACTCAATTTTTATGAACAAAAAACCCTAGACTTTTGTCAAAAACTTACGGCTGCCTTCTCCCTTGAGAAGCTTGTCTTCGATTCTTCTTGTACCAAGAAGAATAACCTGGTGTATCACAAGTCTTCCGCAGCTTGTGTGGTCCTTTCAATCCACCCATCCATCCACATTGCATCCTGAAGGTCTCGAGATTCTCGATCAATAGTTGCACCACCATCTAGCCCACATCATCTGGTATCAGAGCCTAAAAAGCTCTTAAACATCAGGTTGATTCTATCCTTGTTTATTTTTGCGATTTGTTGTTGTTTTATCCAACAGTTATTGGCTTTTGATTTTGTTCTTTTCTCTTTCCCCTTGAGGTTCTCGGTAAGAAGGAGAACATTCAAGTCATCTACCACAAACAATCCACAAAAAAAAATACAAAAAAAAATCAGGTTCTATCATTCCATTGTTTGTTTCAACTTACAAAAAAAAATTAAGAAAATTTGCTTGTTTCATTGTTTAATATTGCTAGGATTTTTTTTAAAAGAAAAGAAAAACAAAATATATATTGTTTAAGTTGTTTAAAATCAACTAGGAAATTTTTTTTTAGAAAACTCACATAGAACACCATTCACATACCTGGTCCATAAGGAATTGTGTGTTTTGTTTGTTCTTTGCTAGGATTCCTTGAGTACCAAGTTCTAGGTCTAGGGTTCTTGCTGTGTCCGCGTCCTAGTCCTGTTTCCTCCCCTAGTGTGTGTCCTTACCGCATCCGAGTCTAAGTCCCCTAGTACTTAGTCGCGTCCTTGCTAGTTCTAAGTCTACTTGTGTCGCCTAACTTGTTTAGTACTTGTTGTGTCTGTTGTTTAGGTCGCGTTCTAAGTAGCCGCGAGTTGTAGCCGAGTCCAACCATAGTCCGGCGTGCTTGGTAGTTAGGTCACGCGAGTTTTAGTGTTAGGTCTAGGTCGTGTAGCTGTTCGCGTCCTAGGTAGCGAGCCGCGTCCGGTTCATTAGCTTGTCCCGGTCGAAGCCTGTTTGTCCGGAGTAATAATTTAGGTCGCGAATCTTGTGCTCCTGTCCTGCGTAGTGTCTTAGACCATCCCTAGACAAACAATCCACAAAAAAAAAATACAAAAAAAAATCAGGTTCTATCATTCCATTGTTTGTTTCAACTTACAAAAAAAAAAAATTAAGAAAATTTGCTTGTTTCATTGTTTAATATTGCTAGGATTTTTTTTTTAAAAGAAAAGAAAAAACAAAATATATATTGTTTAAGTTGTTTAAAATCAACTAGGAAATTTTTTTTTAGAAAACTCACATAGAACACCATTCACATACCTGGTCCATAAGGAATTGTGTGTTTTGTTTGTTCTTTGCTAGGATTCCTTGAGTACCAAGTTCTAGGTCTAGGGTTCTTGCTGTGTCCGCGTCCTAGTCCTGTTTCCTCCCCTAGTGTGTGTCCTTACCGCGTCCGAGTCTAAGTCCCCTAGTACTTAGTCGCGTCCTTGCTAGTTCTAAGTCTACTTGTGTCGCCTAACTTGTTTAGTACTTGTTGTGTCTGTTGTTTAGGTCGCGTTCTAAGTAGCCGCGAGTTGTAGCCGAGTCCAACCATAGTCCCGCGTGCTTGGTAGTTAGGTCATGCGAGTTTTAGTGTTAGGTCTAGGTCGTGTAGCTGTTCGCGTCCTAGGTAGCGAGCCGCGTCCGGTTCATTAGCTTGTCCTGGTCGAAGCCTGTTTGTCCGGAGTAATAATTTAGGTCGCGAGTCTTGTGCTCCTGTCCTGCGTAGTGTCTTAGACCATCCCTAGGTTAAGTCGCACCCACTTAGCAGCCAACCGTCCCGCGCCCCCCCCCCCCCCCCCCCGGTGTAGCCGCGTCCGCGTCCTAGTTCGACTAGTTAGGCGGCTAGGTTTCTGGTAGGTTTAGGCATTGCAGTTTTAGTTTAGGAAGTTTTCCCTTAGAGTCATAGATTTATTAGATTAGTTTAGGAAATCTGTCTAGTTAGTTTTTAGGAAGTTTTACTAGAATTTAATAGATAGATATTTAGTTCCTTTTTAGAATTAGGAAGTATTTAGATTCTATTCACCTAGATATTTAGCTTTTAATTTTTTTGGATATTTTCCATGATCTAGGTTTCCTTTTTCTAGATTTAGTAGATATTCCTTTTTATTTACTTCCTTTTGTATTTTAGGAAACTTTCCTTAGTTGACTTTTCTTGTTTTAATTTTTTTTTATAATAAAATAAAAATAAAATATTATCCTTGGAGATTTTCCATATAAGGTAAGTTTCCAAGTCTGCAAGTTTCCCGAAAAGGAAACTTTCCTTTTCTTGAAATTTCCTTTTCTCGGAAAAGGAAATATGTCAGGTCGAGATGAATCCCCATCTGGGCAGTCCGACCCCACAGTAAGGCAGATGCTGCAAGCCATCACTGCCCAGTTAAACTCTGTTACGACTCGACTAGATCATCTGGAGGAGCCGGTTCGTGCCACAGCCACCCACACGCGCCATCATCACCGGCAAGATCCACACCCGCACCACTTTGATCGACCTGAGGCGTCCCATCGTGGTATAGGCAGAGACACCTATTATGATGAGCCACCGCCGGCACACAGGCAACCAGCCGGCCACCATGACATCAAGCTCAACCCACCCCCATTCTCGGGAAAGTTAGACCCTGAAGAGTACTTAGACTGGGAACGTCGAATGGAGTTAATCCACGACTACTACCACCACGATGAGGAACGCAAGGTCACCTTAGCGACAGCCCAGTTTACCGACCACGCACTGGCATGGTGGGATCGCGAGTTAGCCACTCGCCGGAGAGTAAGAATGGGAGCTCCTACGACGTGGTACGAGTTGACTCAGATAATGAGGCGACGATACGTTCCACCTTATTTCCACCGAGAGCTGCAGCGACGATTTAGACGCCTTACCCAAGGCAACAAGTCGGTGCCTGAATATTTCGACGAGTTCGAGCATCTTCGAAACAGACTCGAAATGGAGGATTCAGAGGAGAGTCTCATGGCTCAGTTTATCGACGGACTACAAGAGTCGATAGCACGTAAGATCGAGCTGCAACCCTACCACGACCTTGGAGAGCTTTTCCATCTGGCCATTCAGATCGAGAAGAGCAACCGGCGCAAGTCTTCTGCGCCAATCCGACCTAGGAGTACCTGGGGTACTAGCCCCAAGGCATTTGACCGCACTGCCACCACCAGTGACCCACGACCTCGAGGGAGAGCCAAGGACGGCGCCGTGCCTACCAAGGCAACCGTGACCACTCCTAGACCTGCCCCACCGGCAACCAACGCAGGTCAACCTCAGAAGAGCAGTGCCATCACGTGTTTTAAGTGCAAGGGTAGAGGGCACATGTCTCGTGAATGCCCCAACCAAAGAACCATGATCTTGACTGCTTCCGGAGACTAGGACTCCGCAGACGAGCAAGACGAGTATCCACTCACGACAGACCCTATGTCTGAAGGGGAAGTCGAGTACGCTGACTCAGGCGAGATGTTGATGATCCGGAGAGTTCTCAGCTCACGCCTAGATCAAGAGGAAATCGAGCAGCGTGAGAACATTTTCCACTCAAAGTGCACCATACTCGGAAAAGTCTGTTCTCTGATCATTGACGGCGGCTCCTGCACTAACGCCGCTAGCAAGTACATGGTAGAGAAGCTTGGATTGCCCGTGACCAAGCACCCCAAGCCCTACAGACTTCGTTGGCTCAACAACAAGACGGAGTTGTACATTTCCGACCAGCTCCGAGTTTCCTTCAGCATCGGACGATACCAAGATCAAGTATTGTGTGATGTCGTTCCCATGTCAGCTGGACATCTCCTATTGGGACGACCATGGTAATTCGACAAGGAGACCACTCACAACGGCCGCACGAACTTCTACTCGTTCGTCCATGATAAACGTAGGTACAACCTGGCACCTATGTCTCACCAAGAAGTGCACGACATGCAATCAAAGATGGCGAAGGATCAGCATGCCAGAAAAGAGAACTTCCTCGTCAACATAGCAGACATGAGGAAGGCTGCAAGCACCACAGGCACCCAGCTCGTCCTCATGCTCTATCAGGAGGTCTTGAGCGCATCCGAGGCCATCAGCACTCCTTTACCGGCGGATGTCCAGGCACTCATGGACCAATACTCGGACGTCTTCCCATACGAGATTCCGCCTGGGCTGCCACCTCTCAGAGGTATTGAGCATCACATCGATCTCATTCCCGGAGCCCAGCTGCCAAACAAGCCCGCCTACAAAGTCACCCCGGAGGAAGCAAAAGAACTTGAGCGACAAGTTCAGGATCTCATGGCTCAAGGCTACGTCAGAGAAAGCCTTAGCCCCTGCGCCGTTCCCTTCCTCCTTGTGCCGAAGAAGGATGGAAGTTGGCGAATGTGCGTCGACTGTCGTGCCATTAACAACATCACTGTTAAATACCGGCATCCGATTCCACGACTTGACGACATGCTAGATGAATTGAGCGGAGTATCCATCTTCTCAAAAATTGATCTCAAGAGCGAATATCATCATGTTCGCATGCGAGAAGGTGATGAATGGAAGACGACTTTCAAGACCAAGCAAGGTCTGTATGAGTGGTTGGTTATGCCCTTCGGTCTGTCCAACGCACCCAGCACGTTCATGCGTCTCATGAACCAAGTCCTTCGGCCATTCATAGGAAAATTCATCGTGGTCTACTTTGACGACATACTCGTCTACAGTGCTTCCTATTCCGACCACTTAGAGCATTTGGAGACAGTGATCACGACACTTCAAAAGGAGCAGCTCTACGCCAACCTTAAGAAATGTACCTTCTGCACGGATCAGGTCGTCTTTCTTGGATTCGTCGTCAGCTCCCAAGGGCTTCGAGTTGACGAAGAAAAGATCCGTGCTATTCAAGAATGGCCCATGCCAACCAACGCCAGCCAAGTCCGAAGTTTTCATGGCTTGGCAAGCTGCTATCGCCGATTTGTACGTGACTTCAGTACGATCGCCAGCCCCTTGACAGCGACTATCAAGAAGAACCAAGACTTCAGATGGTGCCCAGAACAGGAAAAGTCGTTTCAGCTGTTAAAGGAACGATTCACGCAAGCACCTGTCCTGACATTACCGAATTTCGATAAGACTTTCGAGGTAGAGTGCGACGCTTCAGGTGTAGGCATTGGAGCAGTCCTGACACAGGGTGGAAAACCAATTGCCTACTTTAGTGAAAAATTAAGCGGCGCAGCTCTCAACTATCCTACGTACGATAAAGAACTGTACGCTTTGGTCCGAGTTCTACAGACATGGCAGCATTACTTGCTTTCGCGGGAATGCGTCATACACACGGACCATCAGACACTCCAACACCTCAAAGGGCAGACGAGCCTTAAGAAAAGACACGCCCGGTGGCTGGAGTTTATCGAGACATTTCCGTATGTCATCAAGTACAAGAAGGGTATGGACAATGTCGTCGCAGATGCACTTTCACGCAGGCATAGCTTGATTTCGGTCATGGAGTCAAAGGTTATGGGATTTGAAATGCTCAACGACCTTTATGCTGAAGACCACGATTTCAAGGAAGCTTTCAAGGAGCATGGACAGGGCAAATACACCCGCTTCTACCTGTTTGACGGTTTCCTATTCAAGGACAAGCGTCTTTGCATTCCAGGCGAATCCGTTCGCGAACTCCTACTCAGGGAAGCTCATGGAGGCGGACTGATGGGGCATTTTGGACAAGGAACTACAAAAGATGACTTGTATGTGCTTGATAATATGGCTAGTTGTAGTGCATTAGAATCAGTTTTTCAGGCGAATATTTTTAGTACTGATTCTGATTTGTGGCATGCTAGACTAGGACATCCTCATCCAAGAGCACTTGAATTAATAGTGCCTGGTTTAAAAATGCCTAAAGAGTTGTGTGATTCATGTATTCTTGGAAAATATTGTAAAACAGTTTTTGAAAAATAAATGCATAAATATGACAATTGTTTTGAATTGGTGCATTCTGATGTGTGGACATCCCCATTTCCATCTAGAGAAAACCATAAATATTTTGTGACATTTATTGATGAAAAGTCCAAATATACATGGGTTACTCTTCTTAGTTCTAAAGATAGAGTGTATGATACATTTCTAAATTTTCAAGCATATGTTACTAACCAATACAATGCAAGAATTAAATGTTTTAGAACAGATAATGGAGGGGAATACACTAGTACTAGACTTCAGGGACATCTAGCTAAACATGGCATTGAGCACCAGAGAAGTTGCCCTTATACTCCACAGCAAAATGGAGTTGCTGAAAGAAAGAACAGACACCTAATGGAGGTTGTGAGAACTATGATGTTCCACATGAAGGTGCCTAAGCGATTTTGAGGGGATGCACTTGTAGCAGCCTGCTACTTAATCAACAGGACACCTACAAAAGTCCTTGATGATCTATCCCCATTTGAGGTATTAAACAACACTAAACCCACCATTGATCATTTGAAAGTTTTTGGGTGTGTTTGTTTTGTGTTAATTCCTAGGGAACAAAGGAACAAGCTTGAACCAAGAAGTGTAAAGGCTATGTTCATTGGATATTTCTCCACTCAAAAAGGATACAAATGTTATGACCCTGAGACTAGAAGGGTCATGGTGTCTAGAGATGTGAAGTTCCAAGAAGATAAAAGTTTTTATGAAGAAAGAACATGGGAACAATTTAAAGACATCTCATCAACAAGAACAGACCAAGCTGAATACTTGAGGAAACTCTTGGAGAGCATTGGAATAGGAGGTGGTCAGCATACAGCCTCATCACCTTTGCCACCTGCATCAGTAGCAAGTGACCATGGCATCTCAGACGCGGCCGGTCCACAAGAATGTCCCGCTCCGGGTCCTGGTCCGTTCCACTTCACGGGTCCATACGGCTTCACAGGTCCAGCTGCCTCTTCTTTTCCATCATCCTCTATTGATTTTCCTGGGCTTCCTCCTCTTGAACATGGGGGGGGGGAGAACCATCTACACATGTCCAACAAGACTCAGCAGAAGATGATTCCATTCTAGCTTCAGCTTCCAAAAGATCAAAACCTACTCTCATTGAAGTTTTGAGTGAAGAGGAAGAGGAGGCTCCACCTACTGTTTTAAGGAGGAGCACAAGACAAAAAAATCCACCAGTTTTCTACAATGGAAATGTTGTAGTTCATCATGACCAGGGAGTTTGTAATATTGCACACTTACCTTCTACTCATGTTGCTTTTATTTCTAGTGTTGACAATGAGCAGATTCCAAAGACATATGAGGAAGCTATGTCTATAAAAGAATGGAGGGAAGCTATCTCAGCTGAGAAACAAGCTATGGAGAGGAATGGTACATATGCCTCAGCCACTTTACCAAAAAGAAAGAAGGCTGTAAGTTCTAAATGGATTTTTACCATTAAATATAAAAGCAATGGTAAAATTGATAGATATAAAGCTAGGTTGGTAGCTAGAGGTTTTACTCAGACATATGGTGAGGATTATAGAGATACATTTGCTCCTGTAGCTAAGTTTCATTCTGTCAATGTTGTGCTTATTGTTGCTACTAATCTTGAGTGGGAATTGTGGCAAATGGATGTCAAGAATGCTTTCTTGCAAGGTGAACTAGAAGAAGAAGTTTACATGTCACCTCCACCTGGCCTAGAAGATAAGGTAGGAAGTGGTAATATCCTAAGGCTAAGAAAGGCTATTTATGGCCTTAAACAATCTCCAAGAGCATGGTACCACAAATTAAGTGTTACTTTAATGGATAAAGGCTTCAAAAGGTCTGAAGTGGGAGTTAGAGGAGGAAATTGATTTTCATGATCCTAAGCTCTATAGGAAACTGGTTGGTAAGCTTATTTATTTAACCATCATAAGACCAGATTTATGTTTAGCTGTGAATCAGGTATCTCAACACATGCAAGGGCCAAAGATGAGGCATTGGGACATGGCAATGCAAATTTTAAGATACCTCAAAGGCACACATGAACAAGGTATTTGGATGGGTAATAATAAAAACACAAATGTGGTTGGTTATTGTGATGCAGATTGGGCAGGAGATAGGGATGATAGGAGAAGTACTACTGGCTATTGTACTTTCATAGGTGGAAACCTTGTGACTTGGAAAACCAAGAAGCAAAAGGTGGTTTCATGCTCTAGTGCAGAATCAGAGTATAGAGCAATGAGGAAGCTCACTACTGAATGCATCTGGCTGAAACAAATTTTGGGAGACTTAGCCGTGAAGTGTGAAGATCCTATCACCATTCATTGTGTCAATCAAGCCGCCATTCACATAGCCTCCAATTCAGTGTTTCATGAAAGGACCAAGCACATAGAAGTGGACTGCCAAAACGTAAGAGAAGCTATTGGGAAAGGTATCATTTTACCTTGCTATACAAGGAGTGAGGATCAACTAGCTGATATATTCACCAAGGCAGCATCTCTCAAAGTTGGTACATCTATCTATCCAAGACTTGGTCTCATGTCCATTCCATACCCATGATCCCAACATGGAGTATTATACTTTTTTTCCCTAGAAAAGGTTTTGTCCCAATTGGGTTTTCTTTCTCTAGGTTTTTAATGAGGTAATACTTCATGGTTACAAGCTTAAACATCTTATGTCTTAAGCTTGAGGGAGAGTGTTGAAATGAAGAAGAAGTGATAAATTTATGAAAGCCATTAATTCTAGTTATATGGCGATTTGTATGTTTGTGAAAGGGAGAGTCTAAGGCTTGTTTGTATTATAGAATTATGTTATCCTTGTAAGCCATTTATGTATAAGGCTATCCTTGTATCCAAACAAGCCTAGACTAGAATAGTATAAATACCTTACTCCCTTCACATTTTGTAACTAAGAATTCATAATTCTCATTTTCTAATAAATCATTATTTTCTCTAATTCTCTAATTCTCTCTAAATCTCTCATTCTCTCATTCTACAAAACTCTAAATCTCATATTCTTTCAGTTTTCTCCCAAATAGTTTTCCATACTAAGTTTTTTAATGAGGAAGTTCTTTAAGACAAAGAGGAAGAAGAAGGAAGTCTCTTCATATTTGCAAGTTCAATCATTTTCCCATGCTTAAACTTGAAGGGGAGTGTTGAGATGAAGAAGAAAAGAAGTGGTTTAAGACAAAGAGAGTATGAAGTGTTAGAAAGAAGAAGAGAGTAAATACTCTAAACCAAAGGGAAAGTATAAAGAAGCCATTATCCTATAGCCAAACATGAGCAATATGCGCCTAATAATAGTGTTTGGACACAAGCATTGTAACCTCTCTATATAAACACATGTACTCTTCATTTGTAAACAAGATGATTCATTATTCTCCCATAATAATAATAAATCCTTTCTCTCATTCTTTGGTCTCTAAAACTCTCTCTTGATCAATGGTGAATCTAAACTACTCATTCTCACATTATGATCATGGAATTTGGATGAGCTGCAACAAAAACACATAAATAGTAGGGTATTGTGATGCAGATTGGGCTGGTGATAGGAATGATAGAAGATCAACAACAGGTTAATTTACCTTTGTGGGAGGAAATCTTGTGACTTGGAAGACAAAGAAACAGAAGGTGGTCTCATGTTCTATTGCTGAAGCTGACTATAGGTCCATGAAGTGAGAATAACAAGATTTGGATGAAGAATGATGAAGATTATTGAAGAATGAAGAAGAATGTATTAAGAGTTAAGAGAGAATTCGAAAGAGAGATTAAAGAACAAGAGAATCTGTATGTATATTTTTTCAAAAAAAGTTGTACAAGGGGTTTATATAGGTGATTACAATACTTGCAGCCAAACACTGTTAAACATGCCTAAATACGCCTAACACTTCCTTAGACTCTCCCTTTGGTTAAGCATGTCTAACTTCTCTTTAAACTAACACTCCCCCTCAAGCTTGACTATGATGAATGGTTAAGCTTGGACAATTCATAGAAAACCACCTCATTAAAAACCTCAAAGTGTAAAACTCAAAATGGGACAAAAACATCTTTGAGGGAAAAATAGTATGATTCCTATAGTCAAGGAGATTACTCAGCAATGATTGTCATTCCAAGTCTTGGAAGAATGGACTCACACACCTTTGTAGTGGCGACTTTAGTGAAAACATCCGCCAATTGATCAGAGTTTCTTGTGTAACAAGGCAATATGATACCTTGTTCAACCGCCTGTCTTAATTTGTGGCAGTCCGCTTCAATGTGCTTAGTTCTCTCATGGAACACTGAGTTGGAAGCTATATGAATGGCTGCCTGACTGTCACAATGCATGGTGATAGGTCTCTAGTCTTCAATTTGAAAATCCTTAAGAACAGACTTGATCCAGATTAGTTCATTTGTGAGTTTCTTCATGGCCCTATACTCAGCTTCAGCACTAGAGCAAGAGACAACCTTTTGCTTCTTAGTCTTCCAAGTTACGAGGTTTCCTCCTACAAATGTACAATAGCCAGTGGTTGATCTTCTATCCTTTCTATCTCCAGCCCAATCTGCATCACAATATCTAACTATATATGTGCTTTTGTTGCAACTAATCCAAATTCCATGATCATAAGTGCCTTTCAAGTATCTGAGAATCCTTTCCAACATTCTCCAATGATAAACCGTGGGCTCTTGCATCTGCTGGCTCACCTGGTTCACTGCAAAACAAATGTCAGGCCTAGTAAGAGTAAGGTAGATGAGTTTACCTACCAGCCTCCTATATAGCTTTAGGTCTTCATAAAGTTCTTCGTCAAGCTCCCCCTTACTAGCGGCTTTGTACTCATCTTCCAAGGGTGTACTAACTGATTTTGCTTCCATCTTTCCTGTTTCTTTCAACAATTCAAGAGTATACTTTTTTTGCGATAATAACAATCCCTCTTAAGATCTACATATTTTTATACCTAAGAAATATTTCATTAGACCAAGATCTTTAATATCAAACTTTGACCTAAGATAAGCCTTAGTTTCTTGAATACCTTCCTTATCACTACCTGTGACAATAATATCATCAACATATACTAAAACCACAATAATACCTGAACAGCTAGGCAGGGTAAAAGTGTGTGATCGACCTCAGACCTCCTAAAACCTTTATCCCTCAATGTCATGCTTAATTTGTGATACCAAGCTCTTGGAGATTGTTTGAATCCATAAATGGCCTTCCTTAACCTCAAGACATTACCATCATTTACTAAACTTTCTAATCCAGGATGTGGTCTCATATATACCTCTTCTTCTAGTTCTCCTTGAAGAAAGACATTCTTTACATCCATCTGCCACAACTCCCATTCTAGATTAGTAGCAAGAGAAAGAACAATACTTATTGTATGGAGTTTAGCAACTAGTGCAAATGTATCCCCAAAATCCTAACCATATGTTTGAGTAAACCCCCTTGCAACTAATCTAGCCTTATACATTTCAATCTCACCATTACCTTTGTATTTAATGGTGAATACCCATTTGAAGCTTACTGATTTCTTACCTTTGGGCAGATATGATTCATCTCAAGTATGATTCCTTATTATTGCTTCTTTTTCATCATGTACAACATCCCTCCATACCTTCAATTCCATAGCTTCCTCATATGTGTTAGGAATTTGATTTTAATCTAGTGAGCTTATAAATACATGATGTTCTCTTGGAAATTGAGCAAATGAGCAAGTGGCTTGGATAGGATGGCTTACTGTTTGAGCAATGTAGTAAACCCTAGTGTTGACCCAGTTGGCTGGATCTTTCCTTATCCTTGTGCTCCTTCTTAGTACTTGAGGTGATTCAATAACCACCACTTCATGATCACCCTTAGTTCCTTGTATCTATTGAGTATAGGTTGATCAGGAACAGCTGGTACACTCTCCCCCTCATGATCATGACTAGGATGTAAACTGGAAGAAGTACTTGGTGCAGACTTCCCCTCTCGATCAGGGCCGAGTCTGGTTAATATTGGTCCATGGTCACCTACTCCTGATCCATGGTCATTTGCTGACGATTCATGGTCACTTGTTACCGGAACATGGCCACCTCTTGCTGGTTCGTGCCGAGGACCTGGTTCATGCCGAGGAACCTGTTCTGACCCTGATATAGGCTTCCTAGAAATATCAAAACTTTCCAACAACTTTCTAAGGTAAGTATTACTATCAGTACTTGAATTAGATAGATCTTTACTTGTCTCCCAAGTTCGATCAGTGTAGTAAGACTTATCCTCAAAAAATTTCACATCTCTAGAAACTAGGACCTTTTGTGATTCAAGATCATAACACTTATAACCTTTTTGAGTAGATGAGTAACCTACAAACATTGCTCTAGTACTCTTTTCTTCCAATTTATTCCTCCTTTCTCCTGGTACTAAGACAAAGCACAGACAGCCAAAGACCTTTAAGTGATCAATATGTGGTTTGGTGTTATTAAGTACCTCAAATGGGGAGATATCATGGAGAACTTTAGTAGGAAGTCTATTAATCAGGTAACAAGCAGTGAGTACTGCATCAGCCCAAAACCTCTTAGGTACATTTCTATGGTACATCATGGACCTAGCTAACTTCATTAGATGGCGATTTTTGCGCTCAGCCACCCATTCTTCTCAGGCGTGTATGGACAGCTATTTTGATTAAAAATCCCATATTTGAGAAGATAATCCCTTAATGCTTTGCTTGTGTATTCCCCTCCATTATCTTTACTTAAAAATTTAATCTTTGCATTATATTGGTTAGTAACATAAGAATGAAAGTTAATAAAACTTCTAGAACTCTATCCTTGGAAGGAAGCAAAGTAATCCAAGTATATTTAGATTTCTCATCTATAAAAGTAACAAAATATTTTTGTTATTCTTTAGAAACACAAGGAGCTGTCCAAACATCTGAGTGAATTAGATCAAAGCAATAATCATATGTATGAAATGAATTAGGAAACACAGTTTTGCAATGTTTACCAAAATTCAAGCTTCACATTCATTTTGATTAAAAGAAATTTTTGGAAACACCAATTCAAGAGCTTTAAAATGAGGATGTCCTAATCTAGCATGCCACAATGTTCCATCATTAAGTTCATTACTACTAGACAAACAAGAAACCAAACTAGAAGACAGGTCACTAAGTATGTAGAGATCATCTTTAGTACCGCCTTTGCCAAGCACCTTCTTTGTTTCAATATCCTGAAAACAACACTCATTAGGACTGAAGATCACATTACAATTCAAATCAGTTGTGGCTCTTTTTACAGAAACCAAATTAGATGTAAATGATGACATATAAAATGCTTTACTATCTTTCTCAAACAACCTTAGATTACCTATACCTTTGATTGGAATTTTAGTTCCATTTGCAATGACAACATTCCCGAATGCAGGTTCTAAATTGTTTATCAAACCTAGAGTTTGTTCCTTTCGTGCGATTCCCTCTCGTATTGGAGGTAGGATCTCCCTTTCTTCTCAATGACTCCATTCCATGGTCATATATCACTAATATCAATGGATTATTAATAGTATGAGCATTATAAGAAGCATGAAGTGATTTACCAACAACTTTACCAGAACTTTCTTGGAAGGCTTTGATGATGGCATCAAGATCATACTTGGTAACATAGTCTTGGCTTGATGATGAAGAAGCAAGCTGCACTTCTTTCCCTGGTCTTTGTCCGCTCTCAAGAGTAGTAGTAGCTCGTGAGACAGGTGAAGGTCACTTACTTGGTTTCCTTTTTCCAGATAAGTTGTTCCTAAAGCCGATTGCCTTGTTAGAGTCGCGCCATCTTGGAATGGAAGCAGGTTTCAGATGTGGATGAAGTGTCCAACACTGATCCTTATGATGACCTTTCCTCTTGCATTGAGTACACACCAAGGATCGCCTATCATCCCCTCTGAAGGAACTCTTGTTTGCAGTAACCAAATCCCCTTTACTTCCAAACAAGCCTTGAGAACCTTGTTCCTTTTGGACCTTAGCACACACATCTTCCAAGCTTGGCAACTTATCTTCACGCAAAAGATGTTTGATCAGGTCAGTATAGTTTGAGTTCAAAGTCATTAAGAGCCCAAAGACTTTGTCTTGTTCTCTTCTCTTATGCAATATCATTGGGTCAATAGTAGCCGGTCTTAACATCTCCAGCTCTGCCCAAAGAGCTCTAAAAGTTCCAAAATGTTTGGTGAATTCTACCTCCTCCTGTCTAAGTTCATTTAGAGATTTATTTACCTCAAAAATCCTCATTCAATTTGAAGTGTTACCATAGACATTCTGAAGAGTGTCCCATAAATCCTTTGCACTTTCACAGTAAGAATAAGCTTATAGCAGGGATTTCTCAAGGGAGTTTTGTAAATTGATAGAACCATCTTGTCTTCTTGAAACAACTTTCCTTCCTCCTCAGTTTGAGCTAAAGTGTCTGCTAATGCTTCTTCTTCAATTCATTACTTGGTGCTTTACTTAGAAAAATGTGAGACCACAGACCCCTACTACACAGTGTTGTCTTCATAGTTCTGCTCCAGAGCAAATAGTTTGCTCCTTTAAAAGTAATAGGTGCCATTATCACCTGCTTATGTAACTCCATAGAGGTGGATTCTGCAAGCACAAGAACAAGAGGACAGAAACAATCCACTAACTTGCACCAACACTCAACTTTTAACCACCACAAACAATTTGAACTACCAGCCAACCGTTTCAACAAGAAACTAACTGTCACAAGCTAACAAGATCCAACTTAATAACCGCTTGCAACAACCTCCTTTAATTCGGAACCAACCAAATTCAATTTTATATAAAGAAGAAATTGCTTGATTTGCAAGAAAGAGAATTTTAAATTTCAAATTGCTTGATTGTTGTTAATATCTCCAAATCTCCATCTAACCTCTTTAATATATCCTTCTAGATACCAATCATTTAATTGTTGCACAAAGAAACGCTCAAGAACATACCGCAAACTTTGGAGATTTGAAGATTACGTGTTTGCGGCAAAGGAGATGATCGCCCAACGAATACGACCAAGAGAATTCGTTTGAATTTGATTGCGGCAATGATTATTGAAGAAAGAACCAAAGATTAATCGGAAAGGGAATCAGATACAAATGGATTGAACGAAAGAGGGATCAGATAACCAGCAGATAGTCGATCGGAACTATCTGTTGATCTTTCTTGGAGCGGAGCAATTAACATTGCGATTGAAGATTTTTGGAATTCGATCTGCACGATCTCAATCGATCTTGATTGAGGATTCAAATGGACAGATGATCAACTCCTTCTGATGATAATCCACGTGAAGACGACGATGCAGGAGATGAAATCAACAAGATTGAAGATTCACGATCCTTCCCTTTGAATTCGATTTTGGTGCCAAAATTGATTCAATTGATTTGATTATTAGAAATATGATCAATGGATCAAATCACGTGGTTTTAACAAAGAAATGATCAGAAAGCACCGGAGAATAGTCTTTGAAGAAGAAAATGACAAAAGATGATGAAAGCTTGCCGGAAAACTCGACGGATAATCAAAGAGCTTTGCGGGTGGCTTCGTTTAAAAGATAGAGATGATCTCTTGAAGGAAACACCAGAAATTTGCAGGAAACCTGCTCTGATACCATGTGAGAATAACAAGATTTGGATGAAGAATGATGAAGATTATTGAAGAATGAAGAAGAATGTATTAAGAGTTTAGACAGAATTCGAAAGAGAGATTAAAGAATAAGAGAATTTGTATATTTTTTCAAAAAGAGTTGTACAAGGGGTTTATATAGGTGATTACAATACTTGTAGCCAAACACTCTTAAACATGCCTAAATACGCCTAACACTTCCTTAGACTCTCCCTTTGGTTAAGCATTTCAAACTTCTCTTTAAACTAACATGAAGAAACTCACAAATGAACTAATCTGTATCAAGGCTGTTCTTAAGGATTTGCAAATTGAAGACTCAAGACCTATCACCATGCATTGTGACAATCAGGCAGCCATTCATATAGCTTCCAACTAAGTGTTCCATGAGAGAACTAAGCATATTTGTTGGAATGAATAAAAATGATGAAGACAACAAGAAAAAATGAAGCAAGAGTGCCTTAGTCGCTTGTAGGCGCCATGAGTTTAAGAGAGAGTGACTTAGGCTTGTTTGGATTTAATGATATGTTATCTCTATAGCCAAACTAGTATTAGGTTTTCTTAGTATCCAAACAAGCCTAATTTAGATTAGTATAAATAATAGCCTCTCACTTACATTGTACACAAAAAATTAATTTTTCTAAAAATCTCAATAATATTCATTCTCACTTTTCTCTCTAATCTCTTTCTCTCTCAATCTCTAAATCTCTAAATCTCTCAATCATACAATATTTCATGGTATCAAAGCCAGGTTTGATCAATCTGGAATAAGAATTCCGTAAAATTTCTGTTTCTAACTCGCTATCTTCGTCCAAGCCTTGAAGTTAAGCTCGTCGCGGTTCATCTGGTGTTCTTCGAGTTTTCACGGCAAGAACTCAAGATTTCTTGCCAGATTCTTCACCAAGGACGATTCTATGGCGAATTCCGTGCATTTCCCCGGTGATTTCATCAAATTTAGTTGCCTGAATCGAAAGTTACGTTTGTTCCCCTCACTGTGTTTTCGTGACTGTCTTCGCCGCGGGTACCTGGGTTTCAAAGGTGTATATCTTCTTCAATTCTTCATCAAATCACGTGATTCCAAAGACAAAACTCAAGTATATTCAGTCTGGTTGACGAATCGGGAGGTCCGCTTTACTCATATTCAAGTTTTATAGCTTTCTTGCTCGATATCTTGCAATCAGTCCAGTTTCGACCTTCTCTGGGTATATGGTCTCTATTTCTCAATTTTCTCTATCATTTTCGAATCTTGAATGATCAAATCCTAGTTTAGGATCGTGTGAATAGGTTCAGCGAGTTTGATTGCAATCCAGTTAATTTTTGCCTTCAAGATAGTGTTTCTTGCAACCTAAGAAATTTTCGATTTTGTGAAAAAAAGGCGGGAACTTTCAAATGGAAGTTGAGTTGGTTGGTGCAATTGATTTGTTGAATATAGATTTGGGAGGTTGCAAAGCGGGTAATCTGGTCAAAAACTTGCTAGACGCGACTATTGAAAGCTAACAAGCGCGTGTGTACTTGTCTTTGGGAGTTATCTTTCTATTGCATCCCTGAACGTGTCTGATGGAGTTACATCCGCAAATGAAGGCTCCTGTCATACTCCAAGGAGCAAAATATCTTCTCTGGTCCAGGAAAATGCGGACCACATTGTGTAGCAAAGGACAATGGATCCACATTCAAGAACCGGCACACTTGTTGACTGATGAGGAGGCTCAGGCTGAAAATGCTGAACAAGCCCTATGGTTTCAGCAAGATCAAACGGTACTTGCCATTCTTCGAAGTATTGAGCAGGATATGACTTGAGGATCACGGCTCAGCTTTGTAGTCCAAGAATCGTCAAGTCTATGTATCCAAGCCCATCCAAGATTAGTTATGTGTGCAGCCCACTCAGAAATTAGTCTAATAAAGCCTAGGCCTGCTAAGGAAGAAAGGGAGAGCTTCTAGAAGGAGAGTGTGGCTGCAAGGAGAAGTCACGGGTAGATGAAGCCGTTTGTGAGCAGTTACTTTCACTCCTTGGGCTTGCCTCCATGTCACTATCCCATTTGAATTTCTCTGTGTAACTCAGGCCTATATTAGGGACTTCTCCCACATTGTAGAAAATACAATTTTGTAATAAACATACTTCTTTTATTCTCTTCGTCTCTCTCATTCTTTCAGTCTGTCGAATTCACCATGAAACTATCAACACTTCTCTCTTAGTTCCGCAAAAATCAACATGGTATCAGAGCATTTTGATCCATAATCTCTTTTCTACTATTCTTCTATACTCCCTAAATACTCCTTAAACACTCTCGGCCTCACTCATCTCCTCCCTCAAGAACACATAAAATCTGGGTTCAGCCGCTATTAACCATTGGGTAATATTAACCATTGGGTAATAGCAAAACTTCTCTGCAATCATATACAAACTCACGCTCAAAGCCTCCTAGGTGTGTACTACATACCGACTCTTCAAATAAACTCTCTTATCTTACTCACTCTGAGATTGTAAACAATCCTCAAACATCCATTTGGTGCTGAGTTGTGAGAAGGTAGGATTGGTTATTTCTTGAGATTACTCACTACATTGTCAAATTCACTTCCCAATCTATCTTTTCCCATTAACCGTGTCCTTAAACTCCCAACGATCTCTCTTTAACCATTGGTAAATAGTATTATCCAGTGGTCCATACATTTGAAATTTGAAATCAAGAAGAGGCTGCCATGGACAGCAACAAACAACTTGTCATTCCCATCATTCTGAAGGGACATGACTACTTGCCGTGGTCCAGGACAGCAAGAACCGCGTTGTGCAGCCGCAGACTTTGGGAGCATACTTACAAAACTCTTGCCCCAAAGGAAGACTCCACAGAGAAAGAAGAAACGGATGCTCTAGCTGAAGAAACCAAATGGTTTCAAGAAGACCAAACCGTGTTGCCCATACTCCAAAGTTCTCCTAAGGTTTCCATCCTTGAAACTTACTCCTATTGTGAAACCGCAAAGGACCTCTGGGAAACCCTCAAGAATGTGTATGGTAATGTGTCTAACCTGACTCGGGTATTTGAGATAAAGAAGTCTCTCACCACACTTAGCCAAGAAGAGAAGACTTTACTAAACACCTTGGCAAGTACCAAGCACTATGGGCAGAACTAGAAGCTCTTAGGCCCAACACCTTGGACCAGGCGGTCCTACTTGAAAGAAAAGAACAAGACCGTGTGTTTGGTCTTCTGCTCACCTTGAAAACCATGTACAATGACCTAATCAAGCACCTCTTAAGGTCAGACAAGCTCCCAAGCTTTGATGAAGTGTGTGCTCAGATTCAAAAAGAGCAAGGTTCACACGGTCTCTTTGGGGGAAAAGGAGAACTCCCTACAGCCAACAAGTTCATGTTCAGGAACAAGGATAAGAAAGCATGGATATGTGACCATTGCAAAAGAAAGGGACACAACAAGGGGCAGTGCTGGATCCTTCACCCTCATCTCAGACCAAGCACACCAAGACCACCAATGAACCGCTTTCAAGGAAGCTCCAAGGCAAACCTCAGCCAGATAACACCAAGCTAACAAGGACAAGCTGGTCCATCAAAAAGGCATGAAGATGGAGCAGCTATGGCTACAAATGTCACAAAATCTCATGCCCCATCTCTCTACTCTCATAGACCTAGTAAGGCTTTAGTTGTTGACTCAGGAGCTTCACACCACATGATTAGTAATCCTGACCTATTAAACAATATAGAACCGGCTCTAGGTAATGTAGAGATAGCAAACAGAGCACGAATACCAGTAAAAGGAATAGGCAACCTTAAGCTATTTGATAAAGAATCTATGCCTAGCTTTACATCTAACCTATTATCTGTCAAGAAGGCCACGACTGACTTAAACTGCTATGCCATATTCGGTCCTCATAATGTTCACTTTCAGGATATTAAGAGCATGAAGCTGCTTGGGAAAGGAGTAGCTAAAGATGATCTATATGTTTTGGAAGACACTTCTCTTATAGTTCACAACCAGTTTCCTTTGATTCATGTTTTTCGGTTAAGCTTGATGCAATGTGGCATGCTAGGCTAGGCCACCCTCATTTTTGTGCACTAAAGCTTATGCTACCCAATGTTTCTTTTGAGAATTCTAGTTGTGAAGCTTGTATTCTAGGGAAATATTGCAAATCCGTTTTTCCTAAATCTACCACCATCTATGAAAAATGCTTTGATTTAATCCACTCAGATGTTTGGACTTCACCTTGCATATCTATAGATAACAACAAATACTTTGTGACCTTTATAGATGAGAAGTCCAAATACACGTGGCTCACTTTACTACCATCTAAGGACCATGTGTTTAAAGAATTTACAAAATTTCAAAACTATGTTACTAACCATTATCAAGCTAACATTAAAATTTTGAGAACAGATAATGTAAGTGAATACATTAGTCATCAGTTTAAGGAACACCTCACCAAACATGGGATATTGCACCAGACTTCCTGCCCATACAACCCACAGCAGAATGGCGTGGCCGAGAGAAAGAATAGGCATCTCATGGAGGTGGCCCGTTCCATGATATTCCTCACTAATATACCCAAATGTTTTTGGGGAGATGCAGCCATGACCGCTTGCTATCTGATCAGCCGAATACCCATCAGAATATTGGATGATCAATCACCATTTCAGGTACTTAACAAAACTTCACAAGTGGTTGATCAGCTTATGGTATTTGGATGCGTGTGTTTTGTGTTGATTCCAGGAGAAATAAGGAACAAGTTGGAGGCCAAGAGCACACGGTATATCTTCATTGGGTATTCATCCAGTCAAAAGGGATACAAGTGTTTTGATCCAAATACCAATAGAACCATGGTCTCCAGGGATATGAAGTTCTTAGAAGAAAGGGATATCATGACAAACAGGATTGGGCCAGCCTGAAAGATCTTGCCAAGCCCTCAAAACAAGCAGCCAGTCTTCGGTTCCTCCTAGATCACTTAGATCACAATAGGCCCTCTCCACCATCAGGACAACAACCGCAGCCTTCCCCTCCATCAGACCACACTCCTGCGGTCTCTGATCCACCAACTACACATTAAGAGACTCACCCTGACTCTTCCCAAGAAGAAAGCTCTTCGTCTAGACCGAGACTGGCTGCGGTGGTAGATGAAGAAGTCTGTCTTACACAAGTCCTTAGGCAAAGTACTAGACTAAGAAAGGATCCATCCAACTGGGTCAATACCAGAGTATACTACAACGCTCATGCTGTGGCCCATCCTGTTCAGGCGACATGCTCTCTTGCCCTTGTCACATCTGACCACCAGGCCTTCCTTGGTAAGATTGAGAAAGACACCCTTCCTTCATCCTATGAAGAAGCTAAGCAACTGAAGGTTTGGCGAGATGCCGTGGCTGATGAAGTAGGGGCCATGGAATGAAACCACACATGGGATGAAACCCTCCCTCCTAAAGGATAACGTGCGGTCAGCTCCAAGTGGGTGTTCACCATCAAGTACCAGAGTAATGGAGATATTGAACGCTATAAGGCAAGGCTAGTCGCTCGAGGGTTCACCTAAACATATGGCCAGGACTATGGTGACACATTTCCCCCAGTGGCTAAGCTACCAACCGTGAGAGTCTTCCTCTCTCTAGCCACCAATCTCTCATGAGATTTATCGCAAATGGACGTCCAAAATGCCTTTCTTCAGGGGGAGCTTGAAGATGAAGTTTATATGACACCACCCCCGGGCCTTGATGACATTGTTGCACCAGGCAAGGTTCTTCGGTTAAGGAATGTCATCTATGGCCTTAAAAAGTCTCCCCGGGCCTGGTACCACAAGCTTAGCTTCACCCTTAGGGATCATGGCTTCCGACGTTCAGAGGCTGACCACACATTGTTCACCCTTCAAAATGACCAAGGTATAGTGGTTGTCCGCATCTATGTAGATGATCTTATCATCTCAGGGGACAACCAGGTTGGTATTCAAACTACTAAATCCTTTCTCAAATCTACATTTGATATCAAAGATTTCGGAAAACTCAAATATTTTCTTGGGATTGAAGTATGTCGTTCCTTGACAGGCCTCTTTCTTTCCCAACGAAAATATGTTACTGACCTTCTCACTAAGAAAGGTTATCTGGATGCCAAACCAGCCAAGTCACCATTGGAAGATGGCTACAAGGTCATTCGAGAGGGGGTGAATGCAGATGAACTCTATGAAGATGTTGCACAATACAGACGGCTTGTAGGTAAGCAAATATACCTCACTATCACCTGACTTGATCTATGCTTTGCTGTGAATCAGGTTAGTCAGCACATGAAGACAGCTACAAGGCATGACTGGAACATGGTTCAAAGGATCTTGAGGTATCTTAAAGGAAGCTTAGACTGTGGCATTTGGATGGGCAAGAACCAGAACACAGAGATCATTGGCTATTGTGATGACTGGGATGGAGATAATGCTGATAGAAAGTCCACAACTGGCTACTGTACCTTCATAGGAGGCAACTTGGTCACTTGGAAGACCAAGAAACATAAAGTAGTTGCATGCTCAACAGCTGAAGCAGAATACCGTGCAATAAGAAAATTAACAAACGAATTGAGAAGGGTGAAGGCACTCCTCAAGGATCTCAACATTGATTAGGAGACTTCAATTACTATGCATTGTGTCAACAAAGCAGCCATTCACATTGCAACCAACTGGGTCTTCCATCAGAGAACCAAACATATAGAGGTGGACTGCAACAAGGTCAGAGAAAAGATTGAAGAAGGAGTGATCCTCCCATGTTATACAAGAAGTGAAGACCAATTGGCTGACATATTCACCAAGGCTGCTAGCCCAAAGTTTGCTCTCATATCTATAGCAAAGTTAGGCTGATAGACCTTCCACAACCATAAGCCGTCCTTCCCTAATCCATGGACATCATACTCTTTTTCCCTCATCATGGTTTTTTTTTTGCAAAGTGATTTTTCTATGATGAGGTTTTTAATGAGGTGATGCTCAATGGGTTTCCAAGCTTAGCCTTTCCAATGCTAAGCTTGAAGGGGAGTATTGAGCAGGGAATGACTTGAGCATCACGGCTCAGCCTTGTAGTCCAAGAATCGCCAAGTCTATGTATGCAAGCCCATCCAAGATTAGTTATATGTGCAGCCCACTCTGGAATTAGTTTAATAAAGCCTAGGCCTGCTAAGGAAGAAAGGGGGAGCTTATAGAAGGAGAGTGTGGCTGCAAGGAGAAGTCACAGGTGGATGAAGCCATTTGTGATCAGTCACTTTCACTCCTTGGGCTTGCCTCCATGTCACTATCCCATTTAAATTTCTCTGTGTAACTCAGACCTATATTAGGGACTTCTCCCACATTGTAGAAAATAAACTTTTGCAATAAACATACTTCCTTTATACTCTTTGTCTCTCTCATTCTTTTAGTTTGTCGAATTCACCATGAAACTCTCCACACTTCTCTCTTAGTTCCGCAAAACTCAACACAAAGCACCCTAGCTAGTTCTCTTTTGTAAGCATACTCTTATTGTTATAGTGCTAAGGAACTTTGGGAGACATTGAAAACATTCTATGGCAATACAACTAACCTCTTAAGAATTTTTGAGGTAAAGAAAGATTCGAATGAGTTTAAACAGGAAGATGTTGAGTTTACCAAACACTAAGGATCATTCAGAGCATTGTGGGCAGAGCTGGAGATGCTTAGACCAGCCTCAATTAATCCACTAACTCTTCTTGAAAGGAGAGAGCAAGATAAGGTGTTTGGGCTGCTTATGACTTTGAACAACTCATACACTTACTTGATCAAACACATTCTTAGGGAGGATAAGCTTCCAAGTCTTGAAGATGTTGTGCAAAGATTCAAAAGGAACAGGGGTCTCATGAACTTTTTGGACACAAAGTTGAAATGATGGTGGTGCATAAAGGTGTTTTTAAATCAACAACAGCTGCCATCAAGAGGAAGAAGCAACTGTGTGACCATTGCAAGAGAACAGGCCATAGAAAGAAGGAGTGTTGGGTACTCCATCCAGAACTAAAGCCTAGCTGGTTTGTTGAGAGGAACAAGAAGTCATCAACCGGTCCTAGCGCTTCTAACATGGTTCATGTTGCAGGTTGTTCAAGCGTGTGCAACATGGTACCGGCGAATGCATCAAAGTCTCCTATGGCCACTCCAAATGATTATGTCACAAAGACTGACCTTGAAACTCTTCTCAAAGCATTCATGTCTGGTAATATGTTGGGTAAAACTTATCATGTTTCTTTAAACACATCTATGGCTTCCAACTCCTTAATTGTTGATTCTGGTACATCTCATCACATGATAAAAGATTTAGGTTTGTTAGACAATATAGAACCTGCCTTAGGCAGTGTTGTGATTGCAAATGGAGTTAATGTTCAAATTAAATGTTGATTTTGCGGAACTAGGTAGGGTTCATGATGAACTCAACCAAGAGATTGAAATGGGAACAAAGAGAATAAAGGTGAGAAAGTTTTTATTGCTTAGAATGTGTCAAATACAAAGTGAGATAAAGCCTTAATATAGGCTGTGTACAAGACAGACAATTTAAAATGGGACAGGGACGTGGGGGGGGGGTATCCAAGGAGTGAAAGTGACCTCTCCTAATTGGCTAAGTCCCACACGTGATTCCTCTTGCAGCCATACTCCCTTCTAGAAGCTCTTCCTTGCTGTCATAAGTCTTCCTTAGCAGGCCTAGGCCTTATTGTACATAATCTATAGTGGGCTGCTACTCTTGAATAACAAGGCGGTCCAAGTGAGCCGCGATGCCTAAGTCATGGTCCCGCTCAATACTCCCCCTCAAGCTTAGCATTGGAGAGGCTAAACTTAGAAACCCATAGAGCATCACCTCATTAAAAAGCTCATCATAGAAAAACCACTTGGGAGAAAACTATGATGAGAGAAAAAGAGTGTGATGTCTATAGGTAAGGGGAGAACGACTTATGGTTGTGGAAGATCTATCAGCTCAAGGTTGCTATAGATGTGAGAGCAAACTTTGGAGCTAGAAGCCTTGGTGAATATGTCAGCTAACTTGGCTTCACTTCTTGTATAACATGGGAGGATCACTCCTTCTTCAATCTTTTCTCTGACTTTGTGGCAGTCTACCTCTATATGTTTGGTTCTCTCATGGAAGACTGAGTTGGTTGCAATGTGGATGGCTGCTTGGTTATCACAGTGCATAGTGATTGGAGTGTTCTGATCAATGTTGAGATCCTTGAGAAGTGTCTTCAGCCATGTCAATTCGTTTGTTAACTTCCTCATTGCACGGTATTCTGCTTCAGCTGTTGAGCATGGCACCACTTTCTGCTTCTTGGTCTTCCAGTTGACCAAGTTGCCTCCTATGAAGGTACAATAGCCAGTTGTGGACTTCATATCAGTTCTATCTCCAGCCCAGTCTGCATCACAATACCCAACGATCTCTGTGTCCTGGTTCTTGCCCATCCAAATGCCTTGGTCTAAGCTCACTTTAAGATACCTCGAGATACTTTCAACCATGCTCCAGTCATGTCTTGTAGGAGTCTTCAGGTGCTGAATGACCTGATTCACAGCAAAGCATAGATCAGGTCTAGTGATAGTGAGGTATATTAGCTTACATACAAGCCGTCGGTATTGTGCAACATCTTTAGAGCTCAGCTGCCTTCTCCCCCTCTCGAATGACCTTGTAGCCATCTTCCTATAGTGACTTGGCTGGTTTGGCATCCAGACAACCTGTCACAGTGAGAAGATAAGTAACATATTTTCTTTGGGAAAGGAAAAAACCTGTCAAGGAACGACACACTTCAATCTCAAGGAAATATTTAAGTTCCTCCAAGTCTTTGATATCAAATGTGGATTTTAGAAAGGACTTGGTAGTTTGAATACCAACCTGATTGTCCCCTGAGATGATAAGATCATCTAGATAGATGAGGACAACAACTATACCTTGATCATTTTGGAGGGTAAATAATGTGTGGTCAGCCTCTGATTGTCTGAAGCCATGATCCCTAAGGGTGAAGCTAAGCTTGTGGCACCATGCTCGGGGAGATTGTTTGAGACCATAGATGACCTTTCTGAGGCGTAAAACCTTGCCTGGGGCAACAATATCATCAATGCCCAGGGGTGGTGTCATGTAGACCTCATCTTCAAGCTCCCCCTGAAGGAAAGCGTTCCTGACGTACATTTGCCACAGTTCCCATGAAAGGTTAGTGGCCAGAGATAGAACAACTCGCACAGTTGGTAATTTAGCCACGGGAGCAAAAGTGTATCCATAGTATTGGCCTTATGTTTGGGTGAACCCCCGTGCTACTAGCCTGGCCTTGTAGCGTTCAATGTCTCCATTACTCTAGTACTTGATAGTGAACACCCATTTGGAACTAACTGCATGTTTGCCCTTTGGGAGAATAGATTCATCCCATGTGTGATTACATTCAATAGCTCCCACCTCATCAGTAACCACATCTCGCCAAACCTTCCACTGTGTAGCTTCCTCATATGACAAAGGGATAGTGTCTTGTTCAATCTTGCCAAGGAACGCCTGGTGATCAGAGGGTAAAAGGGCAAGAGAGCACGTTGCCTGAATGGGATGAGCTACAGTCTGAGCGTTATAGTACACCCTGGTGTTGATCCAGTTGGATGGGTCTCGTCTAACTCTGGTGGTTCGTCTAAGGGCTGGTATGGTACCAGGAGTGGGGCCACTTCTCCATTTTCCTCAGTAGTCTGTCCTGGTCCAGAGGAGTTCTCGCCATTTGAATGATCGGATTGGACCGCTTCAGAGTGTTCTGGTGGAGTTGGTGAATGCTTTGGGTTGCCGGTTGAGAGTGATCTGGTTAAGGTAAAGGTGAATGCTGTGGTGGATGTTCTGGTGGTGGAGAGGACCGGCGATGGTCTAGGTGATCTAGAAGGAACCGGAGGCTGGCTGCTTGGTCGGAGGGTTTGGCAAGATCTTTCAAGCTGGTCCAATCTTGTTTGTCATGATATGCTTGTTCTTCTAGGAATTTGATGTCCCGGGAGACCAAGGTTCTATTAGTGGTTGGGTCAAAGCACTTATACCCTTTCTGACTAGATGAATAGCCAATGAAGATGCACCTTGTGCTTTTGGCTTCCAGCTTATCAAAACAAAACACACACATCTGAATACCCTAAGGTGATCAACCACTGGTGGATTTTTGTTAAGTACCTGAAATGGTGATTGGTCGTCTAAGACTCTTGTGGGTATCCGGTTGATCATGTAGCAGGCTGTCATGACTGCATCTCCCCAGAAACGTTTAGGTACACTAGTATGGAACATCATGTAATGGGCCATCTCCATTAGATGTCTATTCTTTCGTTCAGCAACTCCATTTTATCGTGGGTTGTATGGGCAACTGGTTTGATTTTGCGGAACTAGGTAGGGTTCATGATGAAATCGACTAAGAGATTGAAATGGGGACAAAGAGAATAAAGGAGAAAAAGTTTTTATTGCTTAAAATGTGTCAAATACAAAGTGAGATAAAGCCTTAATATAGGCTGTGTACAAGACAGACAATTTAAAATGGGACAGGGACGTGGGGGAGTGTCCAAGGAGTGAAAGTGACCTCTCCTAAACGGCTATGTCCCACACTGCTACTCTTGAATAACAAGGCGGTCCAAGTGAGCCGTGATGCCCAAGTCATGGTCCCGCTCAATATTAAAGGTGTTGGCAAGCTTAAGTTGTTTGATAAGGAATCTAAAGCTTTTTATATGCCTTCCTTCACATCCAATTTGCTTTTTGTTAAAAGAGCTACTAGTGACTTGAATTGTCAAGTTATCTTTGGTCCTAATGATTTTTACTTTCAGGATATTGAAACAAGTAAGAAGTTTGGCCAAGGGACTACAGAAAATGACTTGTATGTAGTAGAAGACTTACATGCTTCCTCTCTTGTCCAACCGTGTACTAATAATGTTGATCTGACCTTAAATGCTGAACTATGGCATGCTAGATTAGGACATCCCCATTCCAGAGCATTAGAATTGATTGTACCTGGTCTAAAATTGCTTAATAATATTTGTGAATCATGTATTCTTGGTAAGCATAGTAGAACTGTCTTTGAACATTTAGTACATGCTTATGATAATTGTTTTGATTTAGTACATTCTGATGTTTGGACATCTCATTTTCCTTCAAGAGAAAATCAGAAGTATTTTGTTACATTCATTGATGAAAAATCAAAGTTATACTTGGGTGACATTACTTAGTTCAAAAGATAGGGTGTTTGATGCATTTCTTAACTTTCAGAATTATGTTACTAACCAATACAATGTCAAGATAAAGATTTTAGGACAGATAATGGAGGGGAGTACACTAGCAACAAGTTCCAGCAACACTTAGCCAAGCATGGCGTTGAACATCAAACAAGCTGTCCTTACACTCCACAACAAAATGGAGTAGCTGAGAGGAAAAATCAACATTTGATAGAAGTTGTGAGAACAATGATGTTCCACAAAAAGGTTCCCAAACGATTTTGGGGTGATGCATTACTAGCTGCAAGCTACTTAATCAATAGAACTCCAACTAAAGTTCTAGATGATTTGTCTCCCTTTGAGGTATTACACAAAACTAAACCTTATATTGAACACTTAAGAGTTTTTGGGTGTGTTTGTTTTGTTTTAGTACCAGGAGAACTTAAGAACAAGCTGGAACCAAAACGTATCAAGGCTATGTTTATAGGGTATTCTCCTACTCAAAAAGGATACAAATGCTACAATCCAGAGACTAGAAGAGTCCTGGTATCTTGGGATGTGAAGTTTCAAGAGAATAAAGGGTTCTATGAAGATGGAACTTGGGAAGAATTCAAAGACATTTCTACAACAACATCTGACCAAGCTGAGAACCTGAGGAAAATCTTGGAGAACATTGGCATAGTTCCTCCTACAGCTCCAGCACCTGTCCAAGTCCCTCAGCAACAAACTTCAGCTCCGGGTCCAGTTCCAGCATCTCAGCGTGGCCGGAATCCTAGTTGGCATGAACCGGCCTCATCTAATCACAATTCGGAACCAGGGCATGTCCCCGAACCATGCTGGCCCGTCCCTGGACTGCGCATGCTTGTACCATCTTCTGGGCCTGTCTCTGAACCAGGCTGGCCATCCCATGATCTATGCAAGCATGCTTCAAGCTCGTCCCAGCATGTACCTGTCCCCGGGCCCGTCCATGAACCATGCCGGCCAGTCCAAGTCCGCCCAATGCATTCTCCACCATCAAGTCCTCTTGAGCTTCATCCTCTTGAACATGAGGGGTGTTGAGTTTTGCAGAACTAAGAGAGAAGTGTGGAGAGTTTCATGGTGAATTCGACAGACTGAAAGAATGAGAGAGACAAAGAGAATAAATGAAGTATGTTTATTGGAAAAGTGTATATGCTACAATGTGGGAGAAGTCCCTAATATAGGCCTGAGTTACAAAGAGAAATTCAAATGGGATAGTGACATGGAGGCAAGCCCAAGGAGTGAAAGTGACTGCTCACAAACGGCTTCATCCACCCGTGACTTCTCCTTGCAGCCACACTCTCCTTCTATAAGCTCTCCCTTTCTTCCTTAGCAGGCCTAGGTTTTATTAGACTAATTCCAGAGTGGGCTGCACACATAACTAATATTGGATGGGCTTGCATACATAGGCTTGGCGATTCTTGGACTACAAGGTTGAGCCGTGATGCTCAAGTCATTCCCTGCTCAATACTCCTCCTCAAGCTTAGCATTGGAAAGGCTAATCTTGGAAACTCATAGAGCATCACCTCATTAAAAACCTCATCATAGAAAAACCACTTTGGGAGAAAAACTATGATGAGGGAAAAAGAGTGTGATGTCCATGGATTAGGGAAGGACGACTTATGGTTATGGAAGGTCTATCAGCCCAAGTTTGCTATAGATATGAGAGCAAACTTTGGGGCTAGCAGCCTTGGTGATTATGTCAGACAATTGGTCTTCACTTCTTGTATAACATGGGAGGATCACTCCTTCTTCAATCTTTTCTCTGACCTTGTGGCAGTCCACCTCTATATGCTTGGTTCTCTCATGGAAGACCTATTTGGTTACAATGTGAATGGCTGCTTGGTTGTCATAATGCATAGTAATTGGAATGTCCTGATCAATGTTGAGATCCTTGAGGAGTGCCTTCAGCCGTGTCAATTCGTTTGTTAATTTTCACATTGCACGGTATTCTGCTTCAGTTGTTAAGCATGCCACCAATTTTTTTTTATTTCTTGGTCTTCCAAGTGACCAAGTTGCCTCCTATGAAGGTACAATAGCCAGTTGTGGACTTCCTATCAGCTCTATCTCCAGTCCAGTCTGCATCACAATACCCAACGATCTATGTGTCCTGGTTCTTGCCCATCCCAATGCCACGGTCTAAGCTTCCTTTAAGATACCTCAAGATCCTTTCAACCATGTTCCAGTCATGCCTTGTAGGTGTCTTCATGTCCTGACTGACCTGATTCACAGAAAATCATAGATCAGGTCTGGTGATAGTGAGGTATATTAGCTTACCTACAAGTCGTCTGTATTGTGCAACATCTTCATAGAGTTCATCTGCATTCTCCCCCTCTCGAATGACCTTGTAGCCATCTTCCAATTGTGACTTGGCTGGTTTGGCATCCAATTAACCTGTCTCAGTGAGAACTTCAGTAACATATTTTCTTTGGGAAAGAAAGAGGCTTGTCAAGGAACGACATACTTCAATCCCAAGAAAATATTTGAGTTCCCCCAAATCTTTGATATCAAATGTAGATTTGAGAAAGGATTTAGTAGTTTGAATACCAACCTGGTTATCCCCTGAGATCATAAGATCATCTACATAGATGAGGACAACAACTATACCTTGGTAATTTTGAAGGGTGAACAATGTGTGGTCAGCCTCTGAACGTCGGAAGCCATGATCCCTAAGAGTGAAGCTAAGCTTGTGGTACCATGCCCGGGGAGACTTTTTAAGGCCATAGATGGCCTTCCTTAACCGAAGAACCTTGCCTGGTGCAACAATATCATCAAGGCCCGGGGGTGGTGTCATATAAACTTCATCTTCAAGCTCCCCCTGAAGAAAGGCATTCCGGACGTCCATTTGCTATAAATTCCATGAGAGATTGGTGGCTAGAGAGAGGACGACTCTCACGGTTGGTAGCTTAGCCACTGGGGCAAATGTGTCACCATAATCCTGGCCATATGTTTTGGTGAACCCTCGAGCGACTAGCCTTGCCTTATAGCGTTCAATATCTCCATTACTCTGGTACTTGATGGTGAACACCCACTTGGAGCTGACCGCACGTTTTCCTTTAGGAAGGAGGGCTTCGTCCCATGTGTGTTATTGTTCCATGGCCCCTACTTCATCAGCCACAGCATCTCGCGAAACCTTCAGTTGCTAGCTTCTTCATAGGACGAAGGAATGGTGTCATTCTCAATCTTACCAAGGAAGGCCTGGTGGTCAGATGGGACAAGGGCAAGAGAGCATGTCGCCTGAACAGGATGGGCCACGACATGAGCGTTGTAGTATACTCTGGTATTGACCCAGTTGGATGGATCCTTTCTTAGTATAGTACTTTGGCAAAAGACTTGTGTAGGACAGACTTCTTCATCTACCACCACAGCCTGTCTTGGTCTAGACGAGGAGCTTTCTTCATGGGAAGAGTCAGGGTGAGTCTCTTCATGTGTAGTTGGTGGATCAGAGACTGCAGGAGTGTGGTCTGATGGAGGGGAAGGCTGCGGTTGTTGTCCTGATGATGGAAAGGGCCTATAGAGATCTAAGTGATCTAGGAGGAACCGAAGACTAGCTGCTTGTTTTGAGGGTTTGGCAAGATCTTTCAGGCTGGCCCAATCATGTTTGTTATGATATCCCTGTTCTTCTAAGAACTTCACATCCCTTGAGACCATGGTTCTATTGGTATTTGGATCAAAACACTTATATCCCTTTTGACTGGATGAATACCCAATGAAGATACACCGTGTGCTCTTGGCCTCCAACTTGGTCCTTATTTCTCCTGGAATTAACACAAAACACACGTATCCAAATACCCTAAGGTGATCAACCACTGGTGAAGTTTTGTTAAGTACCTGAAATGGTGATTGATCATCCAAGATTCTGGTGGGTATTCGGTTGATCAGATAGCAAGCGGTCATGACCGCATCTCCCAAAAATGTTTGGGTACATTAGTGTGGAACATCATGGAACGGGCCACCTCCATGAGATGCCTATTCATTCTCTCGGCTACGTCATTCTGCTGTGGGTTGTATGGGCAGGAAGTCTGGTGCAATATCCCATGTTTGGTGAGATGTTCTTTAAACTGATGACTAATGTATTCACCTCCATTATCTGTTCTCAAAATTTTAATGTTAGCTTGATAATGGTTAGTAACATAGTTTTGAAATTTTGTAAATGCTTCAAACACACGGTCCTTAGATGGTAGTAAAGTGAACCATGTGTATTTGGACTTCTCATCCATAAAGGTCACAAAGTATTTGTTGTTTTCTCTAGATATGCAAGGTGAAGTCCAAACATCTGAGTGGATTAAATCAAAGCATTTTTCATAAATGGTGGTATATTAGGAAAAACGGATTTGCAATGTTTCCCTAGAATACAAGCTTCACATTTAGAATTCTCAAAAGAAACATTGGGTAGCATAAGCTTTAGTGCACGAAAATGAGGGTGGCCTAGCCTAGCATGCCACATTGCATCAAGCTTAACCGAAAAACATGAATTAAATAAAACAGGTTGTGAAGTATAAGAGAAGTGTCTTCCAAAACATATAGATCATCTTTAGCTACTCCTTTCCCAAGCAGCTTCATGCTCTCAATATCCTGAAAGTGAACATTATGAGGACCGAATATGGCGCAGCAGTTTAAGTCAGTCGTGGCCTTCTTGACAGATAATAGGTTAGATTTAAAGCTAGGCATAAAGAGAGCTTTAGATTCTTTATCAAATAGCTTAAGGTTGCCTATTCCTTTTACTGGTATTCTTGCTCTGTTTGCTATCTTTACATTACCTAGAGCCGGTTCTAGATTGTTTAATAGGTCAAGATTACTAATCATGTGGTGTAAAGCTCCTGAGTGAACAACTAAAGCCTTACTAGGTCTATGAGAGTAGAGAGATACCAGACTCCTTTAGGGAAGCAATGGATTGTAGAATGACCTCCAAGTCTGATCTTCTCATTACATCATTTGGTGATGGTGCATGAGATTTTGTGGCATTTGCAGCCATAGCCGCTCCATCTTCATGCCTTTTGATGGACCAGCTTTTCCTTGTTCGCTTGGTGTTATCTGGCTGAGGTTTGCCTTGAAGCTTCCTTGAAAGCGGTTCATTGGTGGTATTGGTGTGCATGGTATGAGATGAGGGTGAAGGATCCAGCACTGCCCCTTGTTGTGTCCCTTTCTTTTGCAATGGTCACATATCTATGCTTTCTTATCCTCGTTCCTGAACATGACCTTGTTGGCTGTAGGGAGTTCTTCTCTTCTCCTAAAGAGACCGTGTGAACCTTGCTCATTTCGAATCTGAGCACACACTTCATCAATGCTTTGGAGCTTGTCTGACCTTAGGAGATGCTTGATTAGGTCATTATACATGGTGTTCAAGGTGAACAGAAGACCAAAAACACGGTCTTGTTCTTTTATTTCAAGTAGGACCGCCTTGTCCAAGGTGTTGGGCCTAAGAGCTTCTAGTTCTGCCCATAGTGCTTGGTACTTGCCAAGGTGTTTAGTAAAGTCTTCATCTTCTTGGATAAGTGTGGTGAAAGACTTCTTTATGTCAAATACCCGAGTCAGGTTAGACACATTACCATACACATTCTTGAGGGTTTCCCAGAGGTCCCTTGCGGTTTCACAATAGGAGTAAGCTTTAAGGATGGAAACCTCAAGAGAACTTTGGAGTATGGCCAACACGGTTTGGTCTTCTTGAAACCATTTGGTTTCTTCAGCTAGAGCAACCGTTTCTTCATTCTCTGTGGAGTCTTCCTTTGGGGTAAGATTTTTCTAAGTATGCTCCCAAAGTCCGCGGCTGCACAACGCGGTTCTTGCTGTCCTGGACCACATCAAGTAGTTATGTCCCTTCAGAATGATGGGAATGACAAGTTGTTTGTTGCTGTCCATGGCGGCTTCTTCTTGATTTCAAATTTCAAATGTATGGACCACTGGATAATACTATTGTCCAATGGTTAAAGAGAGATAGTTGGGAGTTTAAGGACACGGATTATGGGAAAAGATAGCTTGGGAAGTGAATTTGACAATGTAGTGAGTAATCTCAAGAAATAACCAATCCTATCTTCTCACAACTCAGCACCAAATGGATGTTTGAGGATTGTTTACAATCTGTGAGTCAAAGATTGTATGATTGAGAGATTTAGAGATTTAGAGATTGAGAGAGAAAGAGTTTAGAGAGAAAAAATGAGAATGAATATTATTGAGATTTTAGAAAAATAAATTTCTTGTCTACAAAGTAAGAGAGAGATCACTATTTATACTAATTTAATATAGACGTGTTTGGATACTAAGATAACCTAATACATGTTTGGATACAAAGATAACATATAATTAAATCCAAACAAGCCTAAGTCACTTCCCTTTAGACACAAGATGTCTACAAGTGAATAAGGCACACTTGCTTTATTTCATCTTATTGTATTCATCATTCTTCTTCATTACAACACTCCCCCTCAAGCTTAAGTCATGGAGAATGCCTAAGCTTGCAATCATGAAGCATTATCTCATTAAAAATCTAAAGAAGGAAAACCCAATTGGGACAAAACCTTTTCTATGGAAAAAGAGTATAACACTCCATGATCAGGATCAGTGTTGTGGAATGGACATAAGACCAAGTCTAGGATAGATAGAACGCCATTCTTAAGTGTTGTAGCTTTGGTAAACACATCAGCTAGTTGATCTTCACTTCTTGTATAGCAAGGTAGGATGGTTCCATTTCCAATAGCTTTCTTACCTTATGACAGTCTACCTCAATATGCTTGGTTCTTTCATGAAACACAGAGTTAGAAGCAATGTGTATGGCAGCTTGATTGACATAATGGACAGTGATAGGAGATTCTAAACTCACGCCTAAAATATCAAGGAGTTGCTTCAACCAGATGCATTCTGTTGTAAGCTTCCTCATGGCCCTGTATTCAGCTTCTGCACTAGAGCAAGATACAACCTTTTGCTTCTTGGTCTTCCAAGTCACAAGATTACACCCTATGAAGGTGCAGTAGCCGGTTGTGCTTCTCCTATCTTCTCTGTCTCGTGCCTAATCTGCATCACAATAACCTACAACTTCTGTGTTCTTATTACATCCCATCCATATACCTTATTCCTTAGTTCCTTTCAAATATCTCAATATGTGAATGATAATATCCCAATGCCTTGTCCTTGGGTCTTGCATATGTTGAGACACCTGATATGTTTACCAACCACTTGTCTATACAACTTTGCATCATGGAACTTGTCATTCCCTAGCTCCCCCTCAGGTTCTATCTTGTAACCTTCTTCAAGGGGTGTCTTAGCTGGTTTAGCTTCCATCATACCTGTAGAGGTTAGTAAATCCACAATATACTTCCTCTGAGATGAAAAGAGACCTTCCTTGAACATAAATATTTCAATTCCTAAGAAGTATTTAAGTTCATCTAGATATTTAATATCAAAGACACTTTTTAAATAAGCTTTAGTAGATTGAATGCCTACTTTATCACTTCCTGAGATGATTATATCATCCACATAGATGAGTATAACCACAATACCTTCCTTACTCTTAAGTGTAAAGAGAGTGTCCTCAACTTCTGATCTTTTGAAACCTTTGTCCCTTAAAGTCACATTCAGCTTATGGTACCAAGCCCTTGGGGATTGTTTTTGGCCAATTCTAGTACTGATAGTAATGCTTACCTTAGGAAGTTGTTGGAAAGTTTTGATATTTCTAGGAAACCAACATCCGGGCCAGCACAAGTTCCAAGTTCCAAGCATGGTTCACTTCCTCGACACGTCCCGGGACCTTGTCGACATGTCCCAGAAACATATGGGTACGTCCCGGATCCATTTATGAACGTCATGGCATTTAGTGACTATGAACCAGGAGTACGTGATCATGGACCGGTGACAGGCGAGCATAGTTCGGTACAAGGCAGACAAGGCCCTGGACGAGAGATGTGGCACGATCATGGACATGGGGAGTTTGTACCGGGTTCTACCTCAAACTTGGATCCTAGTCATGATCAGTGTGGGAATTAAAGAATGAAGAAAGAATGAAGAATGATGAAAGATTATCCAGAAAGTGAGAGACAATTCGATTGAAAGAGAACGAAAAAGAGATTAAAAAAGAATTGTGTATTCATTATTTTCACAAAGAGTTGTGCAAGGGGTTTATATAGGTGATTACAGCACTTGTAGCCAAACACTCCTAAACATACCTAAACACACCTACACTACCTTTGATTAAGCATGTCTAACTTTTCTTTAATCTAACACTCCCCCTCAAGTTAACTATGATGAATGGTTAAGCTTGGACAGACCACATGAAACCACCTCATTAAAAAACCTCAACGTGTAAAACTCAAGTGGGACAAAAACAACTTTGAGGAAAAAGAGTATGATTCCTATAGTCAAGGAGATTTACCCAACAATGCTTGTTATTCCAAGTCTTGGAAGTATGGACTCACACACTTTTGTAGTTGCGGCTTTAGTGAAAACATCGGTCAATTGATCAGAGCTTCTTGTGTAACAAGGCAATATGATACCTTGTTCAACCGTCTGTCTTACTTTGTGGCAGTCTACTTCAATGTGCTTAGTTCTCTCATGGAACACTGAGTTGGAAGCTATATGAATGGCTGCCTGATTATCACAATGCATGGTAATAGGTCTTGAGTCTTCAATTTGCAAATCCTTAAGAACAGCCTTGATCCAGATTAGTTTATTTGTGAGTTTCTTCATGGCCCTATACTCAGACAATCTTTTGCTTCTTAGTCTTCCAAGTCACAAGGTTTCCTCCTACAAATGTACAATAGCCAGTGGTTGATCTTCTATCCTTTCTATCTCCAGCCCAATCTGCATCACAATATCCAACTATATATGTGCTTTTGTTGCAACTCATCCAAATTCCATGATCATAAGTGCCTTTCAAGTATTTGAGAATCCTTTCCAACATTCTCCAATGATAAACCGTGGGTTCTTGCATCTGCTGGCTCACCTGGTTCACTGCAAAACAAATGTCAGGCCTAGTAAGAGTGAGGTAAATGACTTTATCTACCAGCCTCCTATATAGCTTTGGGTCTTCATAAAGTTCTTCTTCAAGCTCCCCCTTACAAGCGGCTTTGTACTCATCCTCCAAGGGTGTACTAACTGATTTTGCTTCCATCTTTCCTGTTTCTTTCAACAATTCAAGAGTATACTTTCTTTGGGATAAGAACAATCCCTCTATAGATCTACATATTTCTATACCTAAGAAATATTTAATTAGACCAAGATCTTTAATATCAAACTTAGACTTGAGATATGCTTTAGTCTCTTGAATACCTTCCTTGTTACTACCAGTGACAATAATATCATCAACATAAACCAATACCACAATGATACCAGAACAGCTAGGGAATGTAAATAGAATATGATCAACTTTAGATCTTCTAAAATATCTATCCCTTAAAGTCATGCTAAGTTTATGATACCAGGCTCTTGGAGATTGCTTTAATCCATAGATGGTTTCATATAAACCTCTTCTTCTAGTTCTCCTTGAAGGAATGCATTATTTACATCCATCTGCCACAATTTCCATTCAAGGTTAGTAGCAAGAGAAAGCACAATTCTTACCGTGTGAAGCTTCGCTACTGGCGCAAATGTATCTCCAAAGTCTTCACCATATGTTTGAGTAAAGCCTCTTGCTACAAGCCTAGCCTTTATACCTTTCAATCTCACCATTACTCCTGTACTTAATAGTAAACACCCATTTAGAACTTACTGCTTTCTTACCTTTGGGCAAATATGATTCATCCCAAGTATTGTTTCTTATCATAGCCTATTTTTCATCTTGAACAGCATCTCTCCAAACCTTGAATTCCATAGCTTCCTCATATGTGTTAGGAATTTGATTTTTGATCTAATGAGCTTATGAATACCTGATATTCTTTTGGAAATTGAGAAAATGAGCAAGTGGCTTGAATAGGATGCCCTACTGCTTGAGCATTGTAGTAGACCCTAGTGTTAACACAGCTAGTTGGATCTTTCCTTATCCTAGTGCTCCTTCTTAGCACTTGAGGTGACTCAGTAACCGCCACTTCATGATCACCCTCAACTCCTTGCAATTGTTGAGTATCGGCTTGATCAGGAACAGCTGGTACACTCTCCCCCTCATGACCAAGACTAGGATATAAACTCGAAGAAAAGTTTGGCGCATACTCCCCTTCTCGACCAGGGCCGTGTCCGGATGGTATTGATCCATGGTCATTTGCTTCCGAACCAATGTCACTCAGTGTCGGAACATGCCCACCAGATACCGGTTCATGCCGTGAAGTTGCCGATTCATGTTGAGTACTTGGAGCCTGTTCTGACCTTGATGTAGGCTGCCTAGAAATATCAAAACTTTCCAACAACTTTCTAAGATAAGCATTACTATCAGTACTTGAATTAGATAAATCCTTAATTGTATCCCAAATTCTATCAGTGTAGTAAGACTTATCCTCAAAAAAATTCACTTCTCTAGAAACTAAAACCTTTTGTGATTCAGGATCATAGCACATATAACCTTTTTCAGTATATGAGTAGCCTACAAACATTGCTATGGTACTCTTTTCTTCCAACTTATTCCTCTTTTCTCCTGGTACTAAGACAAAGCACAAGCAACCAAAGACTTTTAAATGATCAATATGTGGTTTTGTTTTATTAAGTACCTCAAATGGTGAGATGTCACAGAGAACTTTAGTAGGGAGTCTATTAATCAGATAACAAGCCGTGAGCACTGCATCACTCCAAAACCTCTTGGGCACATGTCTATGGAACATCATGGACCTAGCCACCTCCATAAGGTGACGGTTCTTGCGCTCAGCCACCCCATTCTGCTCAGGTGTGTATGGACAACTAGTTTAATGAAGAATTCCATACTTTAGAAGATAATCTCTTAATGTTCTGCTTGTGTATTCTCCTCCATTATCTGTTCTAAGAACTTTAATCTTTGCATTATTTTGGTTAGTAACATAAGAATGAAAGTTAATAAAAGCTTCTAGAACTCTATCCTTGTGTTGAAATGAAGAAACACTTTGGGATAATCAGAGGCTTCATTACAGCCTAAGCAAGAGATGATCAAATGGCTAGTAGGGTCTTCTAAAAGCTTGGAGGCGCCATCCTTTGGTGACTCACCCTAGCCAGCACAAAAGCTAATGACAGCACATTACTCTCTCCCTAAAATTTTCTAGGTTAATTCTTTAGTATAAAAATGCTCTTAAGCATTCATTGTAAGATATAAGTTTCGAATCTAATAAAATCGTTTTTCTCTTCATATCTTTGCAAACATGAACTTATCTAAACTCTAATCTCTCAAATATCTACCATAATCTTCATAAAACAGCATGCTATCAGACCAATAGCTCATGATTCTCACTTACTTCCGCATATCCTTCATCTCTTCTCAATCGATTCTTGCTAAGATTCAAGCCTATTCCTTGGTGATAAACATGCCTTAGTCTATTTTCTTTGAGATCTAAGATCCTCAGATCCATAGGTGATGAGTTGAAGAAGACTAGGTGTGATTATCCTTGTGTTTATTAACTTATAATCTTAGCTTACCTCTTCTCCAGCTAAAACTCTCTGTCTCGCCATTAACGTACGGTCATCTCTCTGTGTTTTGCTAAATCGTGTGCTCCTCAGCTCCCAGAAGGTTAATCTCAGCTAAAACATCCGGCTTAAGTCATTAAAGACCAAGCGGATTCATAAAGTTGCTGCCTTTCAACCATTTCTTCAAGTCCGTACTCATCGTCTTCGTTTCTTCCAAACCCTCTGCGGTCCGTACCATCATCAGCTAAAGTCTTGTCATTTCACAAAGGATAAGCTACCAGGTGTGAAATAAACAGGGTATAAGGAGCTCAAAAGGTCCAAATCTCATCCTCCTCGGTTAAAACCCTCACGCCGTCCGTACACCTTCTTCATCACTCAAAATAAGAACCAGCTGAAGATAAAAGAAGCTCATTTCCTACTCAAAAGACCAAAGAAAGCTAAAGGAAACTCTTGGTAAAGTTTTCTGCCTTCACTCTCAAATCTTTTCAAAACAACCGTGTGGAGCAAGCTACACCATTTTTGTACGGATTCAAGACACCAAAAACATTCTAAAAGCATGGAAAACTATCGCCAAATCTCTGTGCCTATCATACTCAAGGGATTAAACTATGTCCTCTGGTCCCGGATGATTAAAACTGCTCTTGGAGGAAGAGGACTTGGGGACCACCTCCTTTTCAATGAAGCGCCACCTAGTCTTATCCAAATGAAGATGGGGACGAGCTTGTTGTGATGGATGGAAGTAAATGGCATCAGGAGGACCTATATGTGCTATATGTTCTTCAAAACTCTCTTGATGGACAAATCCTAGAATCATATTCTCAATGTGAAACTTCAATGGAGCTTTGGGAAATTCTTAAGAAGGTGTATGGAAATACATCCAATCTTAGTAGGATCTTTCAAGTCGAACAAGCAATCAATAATCTCAGCCAAGAAGACCCTGACTTCACCTCTCTGTTTGGCAAGTTCAGTTCACTATGGTCAGAACTTGATATGTTAAGACCGGTTTCTTTTGATCCAGAAGTGATCAAAGAAAGGTGTGTGCAAGAAAAAGTTTGTAGCCTCCTAATGATTCCTTCGTCCAGCCTATAAAGATCTTATCAAACACATTTTAAGATCAGAAAGACTCCTTTCTCTAGAAGATGTGTGCTCTCATATCCAAAAGGAATGCGGCTCTCAGGGGTTATTTAGAGGAAAAGGAGAACTTCTTACAGCTCAAAACGGTCTTTACAAACAAGAAGAAGAACCAATCATGGCAAACAAAGGATATTACAAACCAGAAGAAAAGAAGAACTTGGCCTGCGATCACTGCAAAAGGAAGCGTCATACCAAAGAAAAATGTTGGATTCTCCATCATCACTTAAAGCCTACCAAGTGGAAAGACCAACCAAAGGCGTATTTCACTCAGGACATCGGACATTACCACAAGAAAAACTTTTCATATCAGTCCATGAACTCTCGAGCTAGCTCCTCCACAACGGCTTGCATTGGCAGCAGTACTCAACCAACTCATATGGTACCCTATCAACCGGCTCAAGTCCAGCCCGAGTATGTCAAGAGATCCGACCTTGAAGCCCTAATCAAAGCCTTGAAAGACAACTCTGGTAAAGTTGTTGGTAGTTCCTTACATGCATCATTTAATGCATACAATGCTTTATGTACATCTAAACCTGTGATTGTGGACTTAGGTGCTTCTCTCCATATGATTAGTGACTTGAATCTTATTGAAAATATAGAACCGGCTATAGGGAATGTGTTGATTGCAAATGGAACTCATGTTCCAATAGAAGGAATAGGTAATCTCAAACTGTTTAACAAAGAATATAGGGCCTTTTACATGCCATCATTAACCTCCAACCTTCTTTCAGTTAAAAAAGCAACAACATATTTAAATTGTCATGCTATTTTTGGGCCTAATGAGTTTATATTTCAGGATATTGAGACTCAAGGATACTAGGAAGAGGAGGGACCAAGAATGATCTTTATGTGCTGGAAGATCTTACTCCTAGTTCTTTAGTTACTTGTTTTTCCAATTTGAATAATTCTAAGATGAATGGTGATTTATGGCATGCTAGGCTTCGTCATCCTCATCTTAAAGCTTTAGAAATTATGTTTCCTAGGATTTCTTTTAATAATGAATTATGTGAAGCATGTATCCTTGGAAAACATTGTAGATCATCTTTCCTAAGTCTCAAACCGTGTATGAGAACTGCTTTGAACTTGTTCATTCTGATGTGTGGACTGCTCCTTGTGTCTCTAGGGATAATCATAAATATTTTGTTAGCTTCATTGATGAGAAGTCTAAATACACTTGGGTCACTCTAATGCCATCTAAGGGTAGGGTTCTTGAAGCATTTATGAACTTTAATAAATACATTACTAACCAATATAATGCTAGAATCAAGTGTCTTAGATCCGACAATGAAGGAGACTACACTAGCCAAGCATTTAAGCATTACCTTACCAAATACGACATTGAGCATCAAACAACCTGTCCATATACTCCTCAGCAGAATGGAGCGGCTGAGAGAAAGAACAGACACCTAATGGAAGTGACTAGGGCCATGATGTTCCACATGAGAGTTCCAAACGTTTTTGGGGAGATGCATTAGTAGCAGCTTGTTATCTCATTAACAGAATCCCAACCAAAGCTCTTCATGATATTTCTCCCTTTGAGGTACTTACTAAAACCAAGCCTCATCTTGATCATTTAACAGTTTTTGGATGCGTGTGCTTTGTGTTGATTTCAGGTGAACAGAGAAACAAACTAGATGCTACTAGTATCAAAGCTATGTTTCTTGGCTACTCATCCACACAGAAAGGGTACAAGTGCTACAATGCTGCAACAAACAGGGTAATTATGTCAATGGATGTTAAATTATGGAAACTCAAAGCTTCTTTGAAGAAGGGAATTGGGATACCATCAAGGACATTTCGTCCCATCCATCCACTCGTTGCTGATAAATTGAGAAAGACTCTTGAGGATCTTGGCATAACATCTCAGCCGGATACATTCCATCCTCCTAATCCTCTTTATCCTTGGGGGAAACAGCCAGAATACACTACTCATGATCAAGAGCATTCAGAGGCTGGACCAAGCAACATAAGGGAATCTGATTCAGAAGCACAAGAAGGATCTAACTCAGACAAAGGACCAAGTCAGCAAGAAGCCGAATCAGAAGCAAGTTCAGGCACCCAAAACATACCTAACCAGGACGAGGTCACAATATCAGCATCTGTGGAACTACGCAGAAGCACCAGACAAAGATTTTCACCATCAAACTGGAAGAATACTAGAGTATACTTCAACAACAATGCTGAGGCACATCCTGCTCAAGCAGTTTGTAACATGGTGCATATCCCACAAGACCATCTAGCATTCACTGGAAGCTTAGATCAAGAAGTAGTTCCCACGAGTTATGATGAAGCCAAGAAACTAAAAGTCTGGAGAGATGCTGTGGGGGATGAAAGAAGAGCAATGGAGAAGAATCATACATGGGATGAATCAGACTTACGAAAACAAAAGAAGGCAGTAAGTTCAAGATGGATCTTCACCATCAAATACAAAAGCAATCGGGAAATTGAAAGATATAAGGCAAGATTGGTAGCAAGAGGATTCACCTAAACTTATGGATAAAACTATAGGGACACATTTGCTCAAGTGGCCAAGATGCATACAATCAGAGTTTCTCTCTCTCTAGCTGCAAATGTAGACTGGGAGCTGTCGCAAATGGATGTCAAAAACGCTTTCCTTCAAGGAGAACTTGAAGAAGAAGTCTACGTGACTCCCCCACCTGGATTAGAAGACTCAGTTGCACCAGGAAAGGTTCTCAGATTAAGAAAGGCAATCTATGGGTTGAAACAATCTCCTAGGGCCTGGTATCACAAGTTAAATGTCACACTGAGAGACAGAGGCTTTAGGAGATCCGAATCTGATCACACCCTATTCACTTTGCATAGCCAAGAAGGTATAATTGTCATTCTCATCTATATAGATGACATTATCATCTCTGGAAATGACAAGGTGGGAATCTCTTCTACAAAAAATATCTTAAAGCTATGTTTGATATTAAGGACCTTAGGGAACTTAAATATTTTTTGGGTATTGTGTCTGCAGGTTTAAAGATGGATTGTTTATCTCTCAGAGAAAGCATCTTGGAGACTTATTAACTAATGCTAGAATGATGGATGCAAAGGAGGCTAAGTCTCCCTTAGAAGACTGTTACAAAGTCAAGACTGAGGGGGAGCAAGATCGAAAGGCATTTGAGGATCCTAAGCTCTACAGAAATCTAGTGGGTAAGCTCATATATTTGACAATCACAAGACCTGACTTGTGCTTTGCTGTGAATCAAGTGAGTCAACATATGCAAGCTCATGAGAAGACTCATTGGATAATGATCCAATGCATTTTGAGGTACCTGAAAGGAACACACACACAAGGAATATGGATGGGAAGGAATGGAGATGCTGAAGTGGTTGGCTACTGTGATGCCTTCTTGGGCTGGAGACAGGAAAGACAGAAGATCTACTACTGGCTATTACAAATTTATAGGAGGAAACTTAGTCACTTGGAAGACTAAGAAGCAGAAGGTGGTATCCTGTTCAAGTGTTAAGGCTGAGTATAGGACCATGAGAAAGCTAACTACTGAGTGTATATGGTTAAACGAGCTTCTAAAAGACTTCAACATTGAAAGCAACACACCTATGACAATGCATTGTGATAATCAGGCTGCCATTAATATTGCATCCAATTCTGTTTTCCATGAACAGACCAAGCACATTGAAGTTGATTGTCACAAAGTAAAGGAGGCTGTAGAGAAAGGAATCATTCTTCCATGCTACACAAAGAGTTCTGATCAATTGGCAGACATATTCACCAAGGCAGCCAGTTTAAAGGTTTGTGAGTTCATCCATGCAAAGCTTCAACTCACAAATCTCCCATTCTATTGACTTCCCTATAAAGAAGGATTCATACTCTTTTTCCCTTAGAATGTTTTTGTCCCACTGGGTTTTGCATTCTAAGGTTTTTAATGAGGTGAATCCTCTTCATTTCCAAGTTCTAATCACATACTATGATTTGAACTTGAGGAGGAGTGTTGGAATGAAGAAACACTTTGGGAGAATCAGAGGCTTTCATTACCGCCTAAGCAAGAGATCATCAAACGGCTAGTAGGGTCTTCTAGAAGCTTGGAGGGGGAGTGTTGGAATGAAAAAACACTTTGGGAGAATCAGAGGCTTTCATCACCATCCTTTGGTGATTCACCCCTGCCAGCACAAAAGCTAATGACAGCACATTACTCTCTCCCTAAATGTTTCTAGGTTTATCCTTTAGTATAAAAATGCTCTTAAGCATTCATTTGTAAGATATAAGTTTCGAATCTAATACAATCGTTTTTCTCTTCATATTTTTGCAAACAAGAACTTCTCTAAACTCTAATCTATCAAATATCTACCCTAATCTTCATAAAATAACACCTTGAGGGAAGCAAAGTAATCTAAGTATATTTCGGTTTCTCATTTATAAAAGTCACAAAGTATTTTTGTTGTTCTCTAGAAACACAAGGAGCTGTCTAAACATCAGAGTGAATTAGATCAAAGCAGTAATCATATGTGTGAGATGAATTAGGGAAAACAGATCTACAATGTTTACCAAGAATGCAAGCTTCACATTATTTTGATTAAAAGAAATATTGGGAAACACCAATTCAAGAGCTTTAAAATGAGGATGGCCTAATCTAGCATGCCACAATGTTCAATCATGAAGCTCATTATTACTAGACAAACAAGAGACTAAACTAGAAGATAGATCACTAAGAATGTATAGGTCGTCCTTAGTGCTGCCTCTGCCAAGCACCTTCTTTGTTTCAATATCCTGAAAACAACACTCATTAGGACCAAATATTACATTACAATTCAAATCATTTGTAGCTCTCTTTAATTGGGATTAGGACCAAAGATTTTACTATCTTTCTCAAATAGCCTTAGATTACCTATTCCTTTAATTGGGATTTTAGTTCCATTAGCAATAACAACATTCCCTAAGGCAGTTCAAAGTTGTTTATCAAACTTATGTCACTAATCATGTGATGAGATGCTCATGAATCTACTATCAATGGCTTATTAATAGTATGAGCATTTTAAGAAACATGTAGTGATTTACCAACAACTTTACCAGAACTTTCTTGTAGGGCTTTGATTGTGAAAATGAGTAATTTAGATTCATCATTGATAAAGAGAGAGTTTTAAAGATCAAAGAATGTGAGAAAGGATTTATTATCATTATGGAAGAATAATGGTTCAACTTATTTACAAATGAAGAGTACATGTGTTTAGTTTACAATGTTTGTGTCCAAACACCCTTATTAGGCGCCTAATGCTCATGTTTGGCTATAGGATTAGTGACTTCTTCATACTCTCCCTTTGGTTTAGAGTATCTACTCTCTTCTTCTTTCTAACACTTCATACTTCTTCTTTGTCTTAAACCACTTCTTTTCTTCTTAATCTAAACAGTCCCCCTCAAGTTTAAGCATGGGTGAATGGTTGAATTTGCAAAGATGAAGAGACTTCCTCCTTTCTCTTTGTCTTAAAGAACTTCCTCATTAAAAACCTTAGTATGGAAAACCCTTTGGGACAAAACCCATACTAAGGGAAAAAGAGTGAATTCTTCTTAGCTTAGGGATTTGATGACTATCCCTTGTGAATGACGATTTTGAAGCTCCATTTAAGTCTGGTCCATTTCTCCCCCTTTCTTTTGACTCCTTGTCTTTAAGAGGTGATTTTGATCCAACTTTCCTAGATAGTTGCATGTATCAATTCTCACAAGATAAACCAATGCATTATAATATTAGAATGATTTTAACTTCCCTTTTATAAGAGTGGATGGCGGTTTGGATGATATGATCTAGACCAGTCTGGTTCTATAAGGACTCCACATTAAGGTCTTTTGATTCATCATGATCACATGGTTCTCTTCTGTATTCATCATGAGCACATGGTTCTCTTCCCTTATCAGTTTTAGATCTCTTTTGACCAGCTTCATTTTGCTTCAGTTTATACTTTCAATAAGCCTAACTCAAGAGAATAAGATTGTAGAGTTAAGCTAGAGTAGAGTGAGCACACTTATCTCATAATACATTTTCCCTCCATATTTCCACTAATTGATGTAGGGTAAGTCATCATTATGACTGTTTTCATCACTTCCTGATCTAAAACATCATAGCAACTCAAAAATAATGATTAGTATTCCAGAACTTGAGTAATATTAAGTCTGTTATCAAGTATAATATCTAGCCAAATTCTCAACCTAAAATCATAGAGTTAAAGAACTTATCCTAGATAGAACCTTTGATGAGAGAATTTTGTCCTGAGGTGATTCATCACTTTCACCAGCTTACTCCTTCTCCATGAGACTTGGTAGCTTGATTGCCATTGGTTCTATCCTCAGTTTATGACAGATGATTTGGATGACTTTACTTGCAGCCTCGATGAGAGATTCAAACTCAGCACACTTCTTATGCTCACTTGATTTTTGCAGACAGCTTGGAAGCTCTTGAATGCACCAGACTAATCTTTGAATGTCCTTGTTTGCACCAGACCCACTTTTTGTGTTGTCCTTGTATGTGCCAGACACACACTGAATATGATTGTCCTTATTTGCACCTCCAGATCCACCTTGTCTTTGAATCAGGTCTATCATAGAATGGGCTAGCATGGAATGAACAGCCACTAAGCCCAGTCAGGAACGCATTTGGCTCGTTCATGGCACGAACAGCGCTTGACCTCATTCTTAGCACGTCCACAATCCAGCTTGGCATGACTACGATCCAGCCATGGTCCATCGTGGCACATCCACGATCCACACTGATAGAACTTAGTCCTCACGAACCAGCAAAGCATGTTCATGTACCAGCGCCTGCATGTCCACATTCCCGCAACTGGCCAAGTCGAAGTTACTGTCCCGCGGAACGTCCCAGTTGCTCCATGGCATGATCCACGCCAGCTTGTCCAAGCTCGACCATGAACCGCTACACCTTGGTACGACCAGCGCCTTTGGCCCTTGCATGAACCGCTACACCTTGGTACGACCATCGCCTTTGGCCCTTTCATGAACTGCACTTGGAACCTTGTTTATTCCATGCGCCCCCGCTTGGAACACTTGAATGCTCATTCCTTGCCCCCCCCACAAGCTTGACACTAAAAACATGAAAGTCAAGTTTGGAAGAATGAGCATACACAAATTGTATATCTTGAAAATTAAGAGTTTTGAAGTATTGGACAATATGAAGAATAGGAGATTTAAAGATTAAAAAGTATATGATTTTAAGTAGAATATATGAGACTTATGTCAGAATTAAGAGAATGTGAGAATGATGAATAATAATAGAGAATTATGATGAATGTCAAGGTGAATTTTGGATCCATCTAGGTTCTAAATGCAATGCAAAGTCTTCCTAAGTTTTCTTTCATCCTATGAACATTTTTAAATGAGAATGTAATCAATCAAGGAATAAGTAAAAGGTTTAGAGATAGTCTTTGCAAAGACTTTTGATAAGTCTTTGTGAGTTTCCTCCTTTGTGATTGATTATGATCTGAACTTGCAACATGTGTGCTTTGTTGATTTTCTCTTCAAGCACACACCAAAGGTCACCTTACTCCATGGGAGAGTTGATTCATCACATTCCACCAGTCTTTCCTCTCCACTCCTAGTGGTGACTGTTCTTGGTGGCCATTGGTTCTAACTTCTTCTCCATGTGCTGTGCCTTTTTCACTTGCTCTCTTTTGCCTTTGTTAGACAATGAAGCAAAACATCAACTCCCATCTTAAACTGTTGAACATGTTTAGAATAGGCACTTTTAATTTTAAACACTGCCTAAGGACTTTTGGATTCAACATGCCATTTTAAAATTTTTGTTCTAAGCACAAGACAAGATTCTCTTCCCTTAGGATCAATGCAATTCATGAACAAATGATTCAGCTAGCTAAACTAGGTTCAAAATGTTCCATTTAACAATTTCTAAATACATGAACACAATTCAATAGAACTCATGATTTACTAACCACCTAGATACCAGATTTCCTAGAATTCTAACTCACACAACCACCAATGAAATAAACAAATTAGTTGGATAAGAGTTTAGAAATAGCCTGAATGCATAAGACTTTGATACTAGGTCTTTGCATTTGATTTAGGAACTGGTTCTGACTTGAGATACTTCCTGTCATGATGTTCTTTGAAAGCGCCTTTGGTGGTGAGGCAATGCCTCCTCCTTTGGAGCAGCACATAGGTAGAATCATTTGAACCTTCCTTTTTATAAGGTTTATCCTTTCTTTAAACCTTTCTTCTTTTCATTTTATATCTCCTCTTGACCAAAAGGAGGTAATTCATTCCTTTTGCAAACTCCATGAGTCCATGCATGTGAAACCTAAAACAAAACTTAAAAGTCGCCTTCCAAACACTGGTTAGTACATTATCTACTAGACCAAGCACCTTCTCCTCAACATTTAAACCAGAACCACGAGTTTAGACACTTCAAATCAAGTAGCAATAGCCGCTACCCATAGATTAACCTCACGCGCCTACTACTTGCTAAAGGCGAGTGAGTAACAGATCCAAACAACTTCAACCGCCTCCTAACCACTTGCCAACAGCCAAAACAACTCTCTAATTTTCAACCAAAGACGGTTCATGCAAGAATTAATGATTAAACTGTTTAACCAAACTAAAACTAACTTTCCCTCCAAAAAATGAAGAATCCAGATTTTGAACCGCTTTCAAGAAAACCTTTCTTGAAACCTAAATTCTTGGAACCTTCTATTAGAAACTTATATAACTTCTTAACCATCAAGATTTGAAAACAATCAAGAAGATATAAGAAATCTGTTACCAAAACCCCAAAGGGGTCGAAATTGGACACGTTGAGGAGTTTCGTTCCAGAAAGCATATAAACGTGAAAAGGGGCAAAGCGGACCTCCCGATTCGTCAACTAGACTCATTCTACTTGAGTTTAGGCGTTGAAATTGCTCGATTTGATGAGGTTTTGAAGAAATTATGCTTGTTGCAAAGGCGAAGAATCCCGGTGGAGCCGATCGCGACGCCGACGAGAAGAACTTATCAAGAAAGCTTTTAAGATCACCTTAGGATAAGAAAGGACCTCTTGATTCTTCAACATGACTTTTTCTTCTACATGTTAGGTGGTAGTTTGATTGAAATTGACGAAGATCTCAAGCTTTTATGGTCGCTTCAATGGAGACCTTCACGGATGAAGCCAATCGCGGATATCTTGTGCAAAAAAACTCATATCTTTTGACTCCCTTGGTCAAATGATGCAATTCAAATTGGTATGTCTTCAGAACTCGCCGGAGAACAATCCAGAAAAAGATGATCTTCTCGATCAAAGATGGAGGACTTCTTGGCATCCTTGGTTTTGAAGATAGCACCAGAAACCTGATGATTTTGAAGGTTTCATAAAGAATCGAACGAAACCTGCTCTGATACCATGTCAAAATGAGTAATTTAGATTCATCATTGATCAAGAGAGTTTTAGAGACCAAAGAATGAGAGAAAGAATTTATTATCATTATGGAAGAATAATGAATCAACTTATTTACAAATGAAGTGTACATGTGTTTATATAGAGAGTTTACAATGCTTATGTCCAAACACCCTTATTAGGCGCCTAATGCTCATGTTTGCTATAGAATTAGTGACCTTTTCATGCTCTCCCTTTGGTTTACAGTATATACTCTCTTCTTCTTTCTAACACTTCATTCTCTCTTCTTTGTATTAAACCACTTATTTTCTTCTTCATCTTAACATTGATGATAGCATCCAGATCAGACTTAGTAACATAATCATGTCCTGATGAAGGAGAGGTAAGCTGCACTTCCTTTCCTGGTCTCTGGCTGCTTTCAAGTGTCATATTAGCCTGTGGGACGTGTGAAGGAACACTTGCTTGGTTTCCTCTTCCAGATAAGTTGTTCCTGAAGCTAGATGCCCTGTTAGGATCACGCCATCTTGGAATGGAAGCCGGTTTAAGGTGTGGGTGAAGTGTCCAACATTGATCCTTATTATGACCCTTCCTTTTGCAATGAACACACACTAAGGATCGCTTATCATCCCCCTTAAAGAAACTCTTGTTGGCAGTAACCAGCTCTCTTTTATTCCCAAATAAGCTTTGAGAACCTTGTTTTTTTTGAACCTTAGCACAAACATCTTCCAAGCTTGGTAACTTGTCTTCACGCAAGAGATGTTTAATCAGGTTAGCATAGCTTGAGTTCAACGTCATTAAGAGTCCAAAGACTTTGTCTTGTTCTCTTCTCTCATGCAGTGTCATTGGGTAAGTAGTAGCCGGTCTTAACATCTCTAGCTCTGCCCAAAGTGCTCTAAAGGTGCCAAAGTGTTTAGTGAATTCTACCTCCTCCTGTCTTAGTTTATTTAGAGATTTTTTTAACCTCAAAGATCCTCATTAAGTTGGAAGAGTTACCATAGACATTTTGAAGAGTGTCCCATAGATCCTTTGCATTCTCACAATAAGAATAAGCTTCTAGTAGGGACTTCTCAAGAGAATTTTGCAAGATGGAAATAACCATCTAATCTTCTTGGAACCACTTCCCCTCTTCCTCAGAATAAACCGCCTGATCTTCAAGAACTTCCCCTTCTATAGCACTGCTTGGAGTTCTACCAACAAGAATATGCGACCATAAACCTCTACTACACAATGTTTTCTTCATTGATCTGGTTTAAAGGAGATAATTTGCTCCTTTGAGAATAATTGGAGCCATAACCATTTGCTTCTGAAGCTCCATAGCTAATTCTTTGAAGCAAACCACACACTAAGCTGCAAAAACGAACTAAGAACACCCAATTGGAGCAATAAGGAAGGAACCTAAAAGATTGACAAACACCTTCCAAACTATGATTAATCTCGTATCTGCTAAAATAAACTCCTCAAGATGCAAACCAGGACCAAGAGAGTAACCACATAAAACAAGCAACCTTATCCACTATCCACTGACTTAGCTTACGTGTTCACCACTTTCTAAAGACAAGAGAATAGCAACTTCCCAACCTTCAACCGTAAGATGCTTGATCAGATAACTAGCATATAACTAATCACCAACAACTTTTAACCTCCTCCTGAATTAACCTAACAAACTGAACTTTCCTGAAATCCTGTTACAACAACTTAACCAATACTTTATCTTCCAAGAACCTAAAGCAAAATGCTAAGCTACTCCACCCCTAATACTCAAGTCTGACAATCTTGATTTTTGTTTTAAAAGAACTTGAATCTTTAAAAATAGGAGGCGAACTTTTAGTATTTGAAGATTAGAACCTTTCTTGCGAAAGAAGAAAGATGAACCAAGGAAAAATTGTAGAAACTTGGGTTTCTCTTGATCGCGACAAAGATAGATACGATCAGAGAGCTGTAGATTAATCAGATTGAAGATTGGGAACCAGAGGATTGATGATCGGCCCTATCTGTTTAGACTTTCGTGAGGCAGAAGTGTAAGAATATGTGGATTAGTATGTGAAAGAATAAAGAGTTCTTGAGTAAGATGAAGAACACAAGTATGAAAGACTAAGATAGAATTTTGTGATAAGAGAGAGAGATAGAGAGATGGCGGCTGCCTTTAGAGAATAGAGAAGGATGATTGTATTTCCTTGAGTAATTGGTTACATATGTTAGGATATTTATAGTGGCCTTACAATAAATACATTAAAGAGCCTACATATTTACTTCCCATAAACAATTCATTGCCTAAACCTAAGATGGGAACTATTAACTATCTTTCTATAAACAATTCTGGCTACTAACTCTATTTCCATTCTTGTCTTAAGCGACATTAATGTCTTCCAGCCTATTAACTCTCTTTCCATTCTTGTCTTAGGCACCACTAATGTCTTGCAGCCTATTAACTCTCTTTCCATTGCTGACTTAGGCGAGATTAATGTGTGAGTTCTCATAGTCCCCCTCAAGCTCAACCATGGATGAATGGTTAAGCTTGAAACCATAAAGACTCACCTCATTAAAAACCTTAGGATGTAAAACCCTTTGGGACAAAAACATCCTAAGCTAAAAAGAGTATGGATCTTTTGGCTAGGGGATTCCCTGGTTGGGAAGGTTTATGAGTCCACGATTTGGAAAGATGGACTCACATACCTTTAGACTTGCGGATTTGGTGAATATATATGCAAGTTGATCTGAGCTCCTTGTGTACCACGGTAGGACAATTCCTTGCTCCACTACTTGTCTCACTTTGTGGCAGTCTACTTCAATGTGTTTTGTTCTCTCATGAAACATATTGTTGGATGCTATATGTATAGCAGCTTGGTTGTCACAATGCATGGTCATTGGTGTGGTGATTTCTATGTTTAGATCCTAAAGCAGATTCTTGAGCCAGGTAAGTTCTGTGGTGAGCATCCTCATGGCTCGATATTCAGCTTCAGCACTTGAACAAGAGACCACCTTCTGCTTTTTTGTCTTCCAAGTAACTAGGTTGCCTCCAATGAATGTGAAATAGCATGTAGTTGATCTCCTATCATTCATGTCTTCAGCCAAATCAGCATCACAGTAGCCCACGATTTCAGAGCTTCCATTACGCCCCATCCAGATGCCTTGGTCGTGTGTTCCTTTTAGGTATCTTAAGATCCGGTCCACAATGCTCCAGTGATGAACCTTTCGGGCTTGCATATGTTGACTGACCTGATTCACAGCATAACACAAGTCAGGTCTAGTAATAGTTAGATAGATTAGCTTACCAACCATCTTCCTGTAAAGTTTGGTGTCTCCAAACATCTCATCTCCAAGCTCCCCCTCACGTTCTACCTTGTAACCTTCTTCTAGGGGAGTCTTTGCTGGTTTAGCTTCTAATTTACCTGCATTAACTAGAAGATCAAGTGTGTACTTCCTTTGTGATAAGAAGAGGTCTTCATGTGTTTCAGCATACTTCTATCTCTAAGAAGTACTTTAGTTCACCCAAGTCTTTTATATCAAACATAGATTTAAGATAAACTTTAGTTGATTGAATTCCTACCTTGTCATTCCCTGAGATGATTATATCATCTACATATACGAGAATGACTACAATACCTGTTTGGCTTTAGAGTGTGAAGAGTGTATGATCTGCCTCAGATTTCCTAAAGCCCATATCTCTAAGCGTGATACTCAGCTTATGGTACCAAGCTCTTGGTGACTGTTTGAGGCCATAGATAGCCTTTCTCAGCCTTAGAACCTTTCATGGAGTTACCGTATCTTCAAGGCCTGGTGGAGGTGTCATATATACTTCATCTTCTAATTCTCCTTTAAGGAATGCATTCTTGACATCCAACTGCCACAACTCCCATTCAAGGTTAGTAGCTAAAGAGAGAAGAATCCTTACAGTGTGTAGTTTGGCTACTGGTGCAAATGTGTCATTGTAGTCTTCTCTATAGGTCTGGGTGAAGCCTCTTGCAACTAGTCTTGCCTTGTATCTTTCTATCTCTCTATTGCTTTTGTATTTAATGGTAAAGATCCATCTGGAGCTCACTGTCCTCATGTCTTTAGGCAAGTCGGCTTCATCCCAAGTGTGGTTGATGTCCATGGCATTGCATGCAGCCTTGACCACATCTCTCCATACCTTAAGCTCCTTTGCTTCCTCATAGTTTCTTGGGATATGTTCTTGGTTGAGAAATGTTACAAAGGCTTCATGTTCTAAGGGAATATGAGGTAGGGAGCAAACCGCTTTAGTTGGGTGTGCTACTGCTTGGGCATTGTAGTATACTCTGGTGTTCATCCAATTTGAAGTTGGTCGCCTCTCCATTTGACTTCTCCTTAGGACTACTTGGTTGTCTTGTTGGGCCGCCTGTTGTTCTTCTTGTTGTTCAATCTCAGGTTCAGATTCCTCATGTTCTTCTTGAGCATAGACGTGTGAGCTTGCTTCTTGGTTGCTCTGATTAAGTTCAAGCTGGTCGCCTTCAGTGCCTCTGTCATGGTCAAGAGAGCTATCCGCTTGAGTTGTATTAGCTGGAGGAGTAGTTGGCGGTTCTTGGTAAGTTGTGGTTGGTGCATCTGGTAGTGTTATCCTAAGATTCTCCATAAGGTGTCTGAGGTTGGTGGCCCGGTCAGATGTGGATTGGGAGAGGTCTTTGAGTTCATCCCAATTTTTTTCTTCATAGAATCCTTTTGATTCTACAAACTGCACATCCCTAGATACAAGTACCTTCCTAGTCTCTGGATTGTAGCATTTGTATCCCTTTTGAGTAGTTGAATAGCCAATGAACATGGCTTTAATACTCTTGACTTCCAATTTATTTCTTTGTTCTCCTGGAACAAGTACATAACACACACATACCCAAAGACTCGTAAATGTGAGATTGATGGTTAACTTTTGTTAAGTACCTCAAATGGAGTTAATTCCTCCAAGACTTTAGTAGGTAGGCGATTGATGAGATAGCAAGCTGTGACAAGGGCATCTCCCCAAAATTTCTGTGGAACATTGCTTTGGAACATTATGGACCGCATCACCTCCATGAGGTTCCAGTTCTTCCTTTCAGCCACTCCATTCTGTTGTGGTATGTATGGACAACTAGTTTGGTGGATGATTCCATGTTTGTCCAAGTGTTGTTTGAATGCTAGACTTGTGTATTCTCCTCCATTATCTGATCTAAAGATTTTCATCAGAGATGTTTGATTCCTTGAGTACCTTGACCAGTGCATCAAGGTCCGATTTTCTCACAAAATCGTGTTGGAATATTGCAAGTGCTTTCCCTTCTTCCTCAGTGGTTGGCGTGAATGAGCTAGGGCTTGCCTTGGTCCTTGGTTCAAGAGGTGCTTCTTGAGTGAGGTAGGCTCTTGGTTGATTTCCCATTTTTTGCTTTAAGTGTGGATGGAGTATCCAACACTTGTCCTTGGTATGCCCTTCCTTCTTGTAGTGGTTACAGTATGCCCTACTTTCTCCATGGTTTGGGCCTCCCTTATGGTACACAGCAGCTTTGTTGGCTGAGATGAGTTCTCCTTTCCCTCCAAAGAGACCAAGTGAACCTTGTTCCTTCAGAATCTTGTTGCACACTTCTTCAAGACTTGGAAGAGTTTCTGAACTTAGGAGGTGTTTAATGAGATCATTGTAGGAGGAATTTAGAGTCAAGAAAAGTCCAAAGACTTTATCTTGCTCACGCCTCTCATTCAGCACCATGGGATCTACTGTGCTTGGTCTAAGTATCTCAAGTTCAGCCCATAAGGACCTGAATTTTCCAAAGTGTTGAGTGAACTCCATGTCTTCTTGAGTTAACTAATTGATGGCTTTCTTAACTTCAAACACACGGCTGAGATTGGAGGTGTTGCCTTAGACGTTTTGAAGGGTCTCCGACAGCTCTTTGGCTGTCTCACAGTAGGAGTATTCTTCAAGGATGGTTGATTCATGTGAGTTTTGAATCACAGATAGGACTAGTTAGTCTTCTTGAAACCACATGTCTTCATTGGTGATTGTCACTTCTTGACCAGTTGCTTCAACTGCGATATTAGGTGCTTCACTCCTAAGGATGTGGCTCCATAACCCACGGCTACATAACACTGTCTTGGTGGTCCTACCCCATAAAAAGTAATTAACCCCTTTCATAGTTACTGGAACAACAATTCTTGTGCCTTCCATGATGTTTACAAACGATTCTGGTGATGAAAGAGTAGGATGAAGTATATTCAACAAATAAATAATCCTAACCTCTCACAACTCAACACCACAAGGATTTGAGGATTGTTCAATCTCAGAGTGAGGAGATTAGGATGATTTATTTAAAGAGTGGACAGAGATTTTGAGATTATATGAGCCAAGGCCCTGATAGCATGTAAGAATATGCGGATTAGTATGTGAAAGAATAAAGAGTTTTTGAGTAAGATGAAGAACACAAGTATGAAAGACTAAGAGAGAATTTTTGACAAGAGAGAGAGAGAGAGATGGCGGCTGCCTTTAGAGAATATAAAAGGATGATTGTATTTCCTTGAGTAATTGGTTACATATGTTAGGCTATTTATAGTGGCCTTACAATAAATACATTAAAGAGTCTACATATTTATTTCCCATAAACAATTCTTTTCCTAAACCTAAGATGGGAACTACTAACTATATTTCTATAAACAATTCTGGCTACTAACTCTCTTTCCATTCTTGTCTTAGGCACGATTAATGTCTAGCAGCCTATTAATTGTCTTTCCATTTCTGACTTAGGCGACATTAATGTGTGAATTCTCATAAGACGTTCAGTTCATGGAAACCAGAAGTTACTATGAGAATGGGACATGGGAAGCAAACAAAGACATCTCAACTCACTCATCTGATCGCGCTGAAAACTTAAGGAAGATTTTGGAGGGCCTTGGTTTATCATCTCCTCTACCAGGCACCACTACAAATCATCCTCCTCATCCGCTTACTCCTGAGGGGGGGGAAGACCACACATACTCATGATCAAGCGGCTTCAGAGGGTGGTCCAAAAGTGTGTCTTAGGGATGATCATGCGGATTCAGAGGCTAGCTCAAGTAAGAGTCAACCTGATTTAAAAAGCATCCAAAGGAAATCACAAGAAGCCAGTCAGGGAATAACTAATTCAGAGACAGAAAGCAATCCAAATCCAGTAGAGACATTAGTACCAGCACCAGTCAATCTCCGAAAAAGTACTAGACAAAGGTTCCCACCATCAAAACGGAAAAACACCAGGATTTACTTCAACAACAATGCTGAGGCTCATCCATCTCAAGCTTTTTGCAACATGGTTCACATCCCACAAGAGCATCAAGCCTTCATTGGGAGCTTAGATCAAGAGATTGTGCCAAGAAATGAAGCTAAGAACATCAAAGTCTGGAAAGATGTTGTGGGTGATGAGCGAAGAGCAATGGAAAAGAATCATACATGGGATGAATCAGACTTGCCACAAGGGAAGAAGGCTGTGAGCTCCAGATGGATTTTCACCATCAAATACAAAAGAAATGGGGAAATTGAAAGAAATAAGGCAAGACTAGTTGCAAGAGGCTTTATGCAGACATATGGTGATGACTACAGCGATACATTCGCACCAGTGGAAAAGATGCATATAATCAGAGTTGTATTATCCCTTGCAACAAACTTATAATGGGATCTTTGGCAGATGGATGTGAAGAATGTCTTTCTTCAGGGAGAGTTAGAAGAAGAAGTCTACATGACTCCACCTCCTGGATTAGAAGATTCAGTTGCACCAGGAAAAGTTTTAAGATTGAAGAAGACAATCTATGGTCTAAAACAGTCTCCTATATCCTGGTACCACAAGTTGAATATCACTCTGAGAGATAGAGGATTTAGAAGGTCAGAGGCAGATCATACATTGTTCACTCTCCACAGTCAAGAAGGTATAGTTGTCATTCTCATATATGTAGATGATATTATCATCTCTGGGAATGACAAGGTAGGAATCTCCTCAACAAAAGAATACCTTAAGTCCATGTTTGATATTAAAGACCTTGGTGAACTCAAATATGTTTTGGGTATTGAAGTATGCATGTTCAAAGATTGGTTATTCATATCACAAAGGAAATATGTGGTTTATTTGCTAACTAATGCAGGGATGATGGAAGCAAAGGCAGTCAACACTCCCTTAGAGGACGGCTACAAGGCTGAAATAGAGGGGGAGCAACATGAAGAGATCTTTGAAGATCCTGACTTGTGTTTTTCTGTGAACCAGGTAATCCAGCATATGCAAGCTCCTAAGAAGAGTCACTGGGCAATGGTTCACCGCATTCTTAGATACCTGAAGGGAACTTACTCTCAAGGAGTTTGGATGGGAAAGAATCATAATAAAGAGATTGTGGAATACTGTGATGCTGATTGGGCAGGAGATAGGAAAGATAGGAAGTCCACAACCGGCTATTGCACCTTCATAAGTACTAGTGCTGAAGCCGAGTATCGAGCTATGAGAAAGCTTACAACCAAGTGTATTTGGCTAAGGGCATTTGCTTAAACACTTTGGCATTGAGTGCAAAACACCAACTACGGTTCACGATGATAATCAAGCCGCCATTCATATCGCCTCCAACTCAGTCTTCCATGAGAGAACCAAACACATAGAAGTTGATTGTCACAAAGTTAGGGAGGCTGTTGAAAAATGGATCATTCTCCCATGCTACACAAAGAGTTCTGATCAGTTGGCTTATGTATTCACTAAGGTAGCCAGTTTAAAGGTTTGTGAGTTCATCCATGCAAAGCTTGGACTCACTAACCTTCCATTCCAGTAACTCTCCTATCAAGAAGAATTCATACTCTTTTTCCCTTAGAATGTTTTTGTCCCAATGGGTTTTGCATTCTAAGATTTTTAATGAGGTTAATTCTCTTGGTGTCCAAGTTTAAACCATTAAACCATGGTCTTAGACTTGAGGGAGAGTGTTGGAATGAAGAGACTCTTCAAGGGAAGGAAGGTTCACTCTACAAAAAGAAGGAATGCACCTAGACTTCAACGGCTAGTGAATCATTCTAGAAGGTCTGGGGCACGCCACCTTTTGAGTCACCTATGCCAGCACAAAAGGAGGCGTCAGCACATGAGTCTCTCCCTTCCTCTTTTAGATGTTTCTAGGTTTCTTACTAAGTGTATAAAAGGGGTAGCAGCGCTTTCTTTTGTATTCACGAATCTTTACTCAAATATAATCATGTTTCTTACAATCTCTCTAACTCCCTAAAACCCCCTAAACTCTCTAAATCTCTCTAAAGAAAACTCCCTAAATCTTTCTAAAACTAACATTATCCAGGTATATTTTGATTTTTGATCTATAAATATGACAAAATACTTATGATTATCCCTAGACATGCATGGTGAAGTCCAAACATAAGAGTGAATAAGATCAAAATAATTTTCATAAATAGTAGAAGACTTGGGAAACACTGATCTACAATGTTTTCCAAGTATACAAGCTTTACATTCATTATTTTTAAAAAGCATGCTTGGCAACAATAGTTCTAAGACCCTAGAATGGGGATGTCCTAGTCTAGAATGCCAAATAACATTATTAGCCTTATTTAAAATAGAATTAAAAGCAATAGATATAGTTGAGTCTGGTTGTATATCTTCAAGTACATACAAATCATTCTTGGACACTCCTTTTCCAAGTACTTTATTGGTCTTAATATCCTGAAAATAAACATTATTAGGACCGAAGATTGCATAGCAATTAAGATCAGAGGTTGTCTTCTTAACACTTAGTAAGTTGGATGTGAATGTAGGCATATATAAGGCAGTTGATTCTTTATCAAACAACCTAAGGTTCCCAATTCCTCTAATTAGTATCTTATCTCCATTAGCTATTAATACATCTCTTAAAGCCGGTTCTGACTTAGGCGACATTAATGTGTGAGTTCTCATACTAAGCTCTATGGTAAGTTCAGGGCTTTGTGGGCAGAGGTTGAAATGTTAAGACCAAGTACCATTGATCCTATCAATCTTAATGAAAGGAGAGAGCAAGATAAGGTCTTTGGCTTGCTCATGACACTAAACCCAAGCTACACTGATCTCATTAAACATCTTCTTAGAGAAGATAGATTACCTAGTCTTGAAGATGTGTGTGCTAAAATTCAGAAAGAACAAGGATCCCAATGTCTATTTGGAAACAAAGGAGATATTGTTAGTGCCCACAAGGTGTGGCACAAACCAGAGGTCAAGAAGGGATTAGCCTGTGATTATTACAAACGAAAAGGACACACTAAAGATAAGTGTTGGTCAATTCACCCTCATTTGAAGCCAAGCTGGTGGAAAGATCAAAAGGTTCACATCTCTCACATGACTTGAGCATCACGACTCAGCCTTGTAGTCCAAGAATCGCCAAGTCTATGTATGCAAGCCCATCCAAGATTAGTTATGTGTGTAGCACACTCTGGAATTAGTCTAATAAAGCATAGGCCTGCTAAGAAAGAAAGGGAGAGCTTCTAGAAGGAGAGTGTGGCTGCAAGGAGAAATCATGGGTGGATGAAGCCGTTTGTGAGCAGTCACTTTCACTCCTTGGGCTTGCTTCCATGTCACTATCCCATTCAAATTTCTCTGTGTAACTCAGGCCTATATTAGGGACTTCTCCCACATTGTAGCAAATACACTTTTGCAATAAACATTCTTCCTTTATTCTCTTTGTCTCTCTCATTCTTTCAGTATGTCGAATTGACCATGAAACTCTCCACACTTCTCGCAAAACTTAACATGGTATCAGAGCATTTTGATCCATAATCTCTTTTCTACTAATCTTCTATACTCCCTAAATACTCCTTAGAAGAACAGAGATATCATGACAAACAGGATTGGGCCAGCCTGAAAGATCTTGCCAAGCCCTCAGAACAAGCAGCCAGTCTTCGGTTCCTCCTAGATCACTTAGATCACTATAGGCCCTCTCCACCATCAGGACAACAACCGCAGCCTTACCCTCCATCAGACCACACTCCTGCGATCTCTGATCCACCAACTACACATGAAGAGACTCACCCTGACTCTTCCCAAGAAGAAAGCTCTTCGTCTAGACCGAGACAGGCTGCGGTGGTAGATGAAGAAGTCTGTCCTACACAAGTCCTTAGGCGAAGTACTAGACTAAGAAGGGATCCATCCAACTGGGTCAATACCAGAGTATACTACAAAGCTCATGCCGTGGCCTATCCTGTTCTGGCAACATGCTCTTTTGCCCTTGTCCCATCTGACCACCAGGCCTTCCTTGGTAAGATTGAGAAAGACACCATTCCTTCTTCCTATGAAGAAGCTAAGCAACTGAAGGTTTGGCGAGATGTCGTGGCTGATGAAGTAAGGGCCATGGAACGAAACCACACATGGGACGAAGCCCTCCTTCCTAAAGGAAAACGTGCGGTCAGCTCCAAATGGATATTCACCATCAAGTACCAGAGTAATGGAGATATTGAACGCTATAAAGCAAGACTAGTCGCTCGAGGGTTCATCCAAACATATGGCCAGGGATATGGTGACACATTTGCCCCAGTGGCCAAGCTACCAACCGTGAGAGTCGTCCTCTCTCTAGCCATCAATCTCTCATGGGATTTATGGCAAATGGACATCCGGAATGCCTTGCTTCAGGGGGAGCTTGAAGATGAAGTTTATATGACACCACCCCCGGGCCTTGATGACATTGTTGCACCAGGCAAGGTTCTTCGGTTAAGGAAGGTCATCTATGGCCTTAAACAGTCTCCCCAGGCCTGGTACCACAAGCTTAGCTTCACCCATAGGGATCATGGCTTCCGACGTTCAGAGGCTGACCACACATTGTTCACCATTCAAAATGACCAAGTTATAGTTGTTGTCCTCATCTATGTAGATGATCTTATCATCTCAGGAGACAACCAGGTTGGTATTCAAACTACTAAATCCTTTCTCAAATGTACATTTGATATCAAAGATTTGGGGGAACTCAAATATTTTCTTGCGATTGAAGTATGTCGTTGCTTGACAGGCCTCTTTCTTTCACAACAAAAATATGTTATTGACCTTCTCACTGAGACAGGTTATCTGGATGCCAAACCAGCCAAGTCATCATTGGAAGATGGCTACAAGGTCATTCGAGAGGGGGAAAATGCAGATGAACTCTATGAAGATGTTGCACAATACAGACGACTTGTAGGTAAGCTAATATACCTCACTATCACCATACCTGATCTATGCTTTGCTGTGAATCAGGTCAGTCAGCACATGAAGACACCTACAAGGCATGACTGGAACATGGTTGAAAGGATCTTGAGGTATCTTAAAGGAAGCTTAGACCGTGGCATTTGTATGGGCAAGAACCAGGACACAGAGATCGTTTGGTATTGTGATGCAGACTGGACTGGAGATAGAGCTGTTAGGAAGTCCACAACTGGCTATTGTGAAAGAATATGAGATTAAGAGATTTGTAAAATGAGAGAATGAGAGATTAGAGAGAATTAGAGAATTAGAGAAAAGAATGATTTATTAGAAAATAAGAATTATGAATTCTTACTTACAAAATGTGAAGGGAGTAAGGTATTTATACTAATCTAGTCTAGTCTTGTTTGGATACAAGGATAGCCTTATACATAAATGACTACAAGGATAACATAATCTAGAATACAAACAAGCCTTAGACACTCCCTTTGACATAGAAATAAATTGCCATTTAATATGCATTAAAGGCTTCCATACTTCATCATTTCTTCTTCATTCCAACACTCTCCCTCAAGCTTAAGATATGGAGAATACCTAAGCTTGCAAACATGTTGTATTACCTCATTAAAAACCTAGAGAAGGAAAACCCAATTGGGACAAAACCTTTTCTAGGGAAAAAGAGTATAACACTCCGTGTTGGGATCATTGGTGTGGAATGGTCATGAGGCCAAGTCTTAGATAGATAGAGGCACCAATTTTAAGAGATGTGGCCTTGGTGAATACATCAGCTAGTTGGTCATCACTCCTTGTATAGCAAGGTAAGATGATACCTTTCCCAATAGCCTCTCTTACTTTGTGGCAGTCCAGTTCTATATGCTTGGTCCTTTCATGAAACACTGAGTTGGAGGCTATATGTATGGCAGCCTGATTGTCACAGTGAATGGTGATTGGATCCTCACACTTCACGGCTAGGTCTTCCAGGAGTTGCTTCAGCCAGATGAATTCAGTTGTGAGCTTCCTCATTGTTCTATATTCTGATTCTGCACTAGAGCATGAAACCACCTTTCGCTTCTTGGTTTTCGAAGTCACAAGGTTTCCTCCTATGAAAGTACAATAGCCTGTGGTACTTCTCCTATCTTCCCTATCTCCTGCCCAATCTGCATCACAATAACCAACCATATTTGTGTTTTTATTGTTACCCATCCATATACTTTGTTCATGTGTGCCCTTTTGGTATCTTAGAACTCGCTCGGCCATCTCCCAATGTCTCATCTTTGGTCTTTGCATGTGTTGTGATACCTGATTCACAGAAAAACATAAATCTGGTATAGTGATGGTTAAATAAATAAGCTTACCAACCACTTTCCTATAGAGCTTAGGATCATAAAAATCAATTTCATCCTCTAGCTCCCCCTTAGTTGCGCTTTTATAGTCTTCTTCTAAGGGTATTTTGGCTGGCTTAGCTTCCATCATACCTGTGGATGTTAGTAGATCTACAACATACTTCCTTTGAGAAAGAAAGAGACCTTTCTTAAACCTACATAATTCAATTCCTAATAAGTATTTAAGTTCTCCTAAATCCTTTATATCAAAGACACTCTTTAAGTAATCTTTAGTAGAAGCAATACCAACACTATCACTACCAGATACGATTATATCATCTACATAGATAAGAATTACCACAATACCTTCCTTACTCTTCAATGTGAAAAGAGTATGTTCCACTCCAGATCTTTTGAGCCTTTATTCATTAAGGTTACACTTAGTTTGTGGTACCAAACTCTTGGAGATTGTTTAAGGCTATAAATAGCCTTCCTTAGTCTTAGGATATTACCGCTTCCAACCTCATCTTCTAGGCCAGGTGGTGGTGACATGTAAACTTCTTCTTCTAGTTTACCTTGCAAGAAAGCATTCTTGACATCCATTTGCTATAACTCCCACTCAAGATTAGTAGCAACAGTAAGCACAACATTGACAGAATGAAGTTTAGCTACAGGAGCAAATGTATCCCTATAATCCTCACCATATGTCTGAGTAAAACCCCTAGCTACCAACCTAGCTTTATATCTATCAGTTTCACCATTGCTTTTGTATTTAATGGTAAAAATCCATTTAGAACTTACAGCCTTCTTTCCTTTTGGTAATATAGCTGAAGCATATGTACCATTCCTCTCCATAGCTTGTTTCTCAGCTGAGATAGCTTCCCTCCATTCCTTTTTAGACATAGCTACTTCATATGTCTTTGGAATCTGCTCATTATCAAGACTAGAAATAAAAGCAACATGATTAAAAGGTAAGTGTGCAATATTACAAACTCCCTGGTCATGATGAACCACAATATTTCCATTGTAGAAAACTGGTGGATTTCTTTGTCTTGTGCTCCTTCTTAAAACTGCAGGTGGAGCTTCTTGATTAGATTTCTCTTCTTCACTCAAAACTTCAATAAGAGTAGGTCTTGATCTTTTGGAAGCTGAGACTAGAATGGAATGATCTCCTGCTGAGTCTAGTGTATTCTCCTCCATTATCTGTTCTGAAGCATTTAATTCTTGCATTGTATTGGTTAGTAACATATGCTTGAAAGTTTAGAAATGCATCATAAACCCTATCTTTAGAACTAAGTAAAGTAACCCATGTATATTTGGACTTTTCATAAATAATTGTCACAAAATATTTATGGTTTTCTCTAGATGGAAATGGAGATGTCCAAACATCAGAATGCACCAATTCAAAATAATTTTCATATTTATGCATAGATTTTTCAAAAACTGTTTTACAATGTTTCCCAAGAATACAAGCATCACACAACTCTTTAGGCATTTTCAAACCAGGCACAATTAACTCAAGTGCTCTTGGATGAGGATGTCCTAGTCTAGCATGCCACAAATCAGAATCAGAACTAAATGTATTGGCCTGAAAAGCCTATTCCAATTCACTAATATTAGCCATATTATCAAGCACATACAAGTCATCTTTTGTGGTTCCTTGTCCAAAACATCTTCTAGTTTCAATATCCTGAAAATAGAAATCATTAGGACCAAATATTTCATGACAATTCAGATCAGTAGTAGCTCTTTTAACTGAGAGCAAGTTAGAGGTAAAAGAGGGCATATAAAATGCTTTAGATTCTTTATCAAACAACTTCAATTTTCTTATGCCTTTGATTGGTACTTTAATTCCATTAGCAATAAGAACATTACCTAAGGCAGGTTCTACATTCTCTAGCAATTATAAATCACTAATCATGTGATGAGAAGCACCAGAATCAACCACCAAAGATTTAGGAGCATTAGAAGTAAAAAAAGTTTGAAAAGAAGCATGAAAAGTTTTACACATCACATTGCTATCTTTGATTGCTTTGATAAGAGCTTCCAAGTCTGATTTTGTCACAAATTCTGATGCTTGTGACATGGTAGTGGTGGAGGTTGAGAGGGGAAGTGAACCGCTGCTGCCAACCGCCCTTGATGACCCAATGTCGTGAGCTTGGCTTGCGCTGGTCATGGTCGTGGCTTGTTGTGGCCGTGAGGCCCAGGATGGTTTCAGATGAGGATGAAGTACCCAGCAATCCTTCTTTGCATGGCCATTTCTCTTGCAACGGTGACAAAATTTTCTCCTCTTCCTATAATCATTTTGTGGTTTGAAGAAACTCTTGTGAGCAGCAACCAATTCAACTTTGTTGCCAAACAATCCATGTGATCCTTGCTCCTTTTGTATTTGAGCACAAAATTCCTCCAAGCTAGGCAACTTATCAGACCTGAGAATATGCTTAATAAGATCTGAGTAAGTAGAATTAAGTGTTAAAGTAATCCAAACACCTTATCTTGTTATTTCTTTTCAAGGAGTAAAAGTGGTTCAATGGTGGCTGGCCTTAGCATTTCTAGATCAGCCCACAAAGCTCTGAATGTGCCATAGTGTTTTGTGAATTCAGCATCCTCCTGCCTTAAATAATTCAAAGCCTTTTTCACTTCAAAAATTCTCAAAAGGTTAGTGGTGTTTCCATACACCTTAAGCAAAGTGTTCCAAAGATCTTTTGCATTTTCAGAAAAAGAATAAGCTTCTAAAAGATCACTAGCAAGAGAATTTTGTAGTATAGAAAGTACCTACTGATCTTCTTGGTACCATTTGGCTTGAGCTGCATCACTCACTTCAGCCAATTCATTGTCTTCAATGCCATTTGTGGCAATGTGTTTCCAAAGGCCTTTACCACCTAATGTGGTTTTCATGGTCCTAGACCACAAAAGATAATTTGCTCCATGTAGAATGACTGGAGCTCTAAGTGATGTTTGAATCTCCATGCCTTTTAGAATCGAATGCAGACCGTAAGTACTGGTCGGGACAGAAGGCTGGTTGGAACGAGAGTTGGTCGGGTCAGCCTGCCGAGGCTAGATATGGTCGAGTTGATCTGGTCACAGGAGAAGTCCGTAGGAGGCTACTGTACACGGTCTAAGGACGTATAACGATGTCGTGTGCTGGTCGGGACGAGTCTTGTCGGAATAATCCCTTGGCCGGGTCGCAAAGTTCGTTGCGTGAGGTCCAAGGATCAGGTACGTGAGCTTGATTCACAAACAGGACGGGACAGTAACACGAGCAGGAATACAAAGTTACACGGGTCCGGACAAGGTCACAGCTGATCGGAATGAGTACGAGTAGACGCCAAGACAGTATCTCAGCTGGTTGGGACAAGCACAATTGTGAAACCGTGACACGAGAAGATAGTCGTGGCACAATCTTGAACAATTCCAACACCTGCACACGGACACACCAAAGAATACAAAAGAGAGGCAGCTGTGGTGAGAGTGACCAGGCGCGTGAAGTGATTCCAACAAGATACTTGTACTTCAAGCAAGTCCAACAACTTGTAACTAACCTCAACAACCTACAACAACTTTTAAACAACTCCTGCAACAGACAAAATTAACTAACTCCAACCACCTAATACCAGAACAATCTTATCATTTTACTAACACTAATAATCAATCAGAAAAAATCGAATTTTATTTTATCTAGTAGATCCTAAACAATTCAAGATTTCACTTTCTTAACTTCTAAAGATTGACAAAAGAATCAAGAAAATCAATAAATATATCTTAAACATATCAGATTGAAGTTAAATTTCGAGAAAACCTTAACAAGATATTATTAAACTTTCCAGAATCAAATCTTTACAGAAAACTAAGAAATGTTTAGAATTATATCACCAGGATCTTGATATTGGTGAATTTGGACGACTCTGAGGAAACCTTCACGAAAAACTTCCAAACAGAATGGAATTGAGTTCTGATTTCTTTAAAAAGAAACTAGACTTAAAGAGCTTGAGTTTAGGATTTTGAAAATCTCGATTTGAAGAAGAAATAATGTCGTGGTGACCTGGGAAATGCAGGGGTTCGCGACGGACATGGTTGCGAAGCAACTTTGAAAGAAAATTAGTAACTTTTGATTCCCTGGCCCAAATGATGCGAGTTAAACGGTTGTGGATTCTTAACTCGCCGTTGCACAATGTAGAGAAAGCAGATCGACAAAAGGAGTCGTGGTTTCGCCGGAATTCGAATTACAAGATGACGTTCGAAATTGATCCAGAAATTGATGAAGAACAAGATGGATTCTTGTTGAATCAATGAAAGAATGAAGAAATTTACCCAGATTTGATGCAACCTGGCTCTGATACCATGAAAGAATATTAGATTAAGAGATTTGTAGAATGATAGAATGAGAGATTAGAGAGAATTAGAGAATTAGAGAAAAAATGATTTATTAGAAGGGAGTAATGTATTTATACTAATCTAGTCTAGGCTTTTTTGGATACAAGGATAGCCTTATACATAAATGACTACAAGGATAACATAATCTAGAATACAAACAAGCCTTAGACACTCCCTTTGACATAGAAATAAATCGCCATTTAATATGCATTAAAGACTTCCATACTTCATCATTTCTTCTTCATTCCAACATACTGTACCTTCATAAGAGGCAACTTGAAGCAGAATACCGTGCAATGAGAAAATTAACAAACGAATTGACATGGCTGAAGGCACTCCTCAAGGATCTCAACATTGATCAGGACACTCCAATTACCATGCATTGTGACAACCAATCAGCCATTCACATTGCAACCAACTCGGTCTTCCATGAGAGAACAAAACATATAGAGGTGGACTGCCACAAGGTCCGAGAAAAGATTGAAGAAGGAGTGATCCTCCCATGTTATACAAGAAGTGAAGACCAATTGGCTGACATATTCACCAAGGCTGCTAGCCCCAAAGTTTGCTCTCATATCTGTAGCAAACTTTGGCTGATAGACCTTCCACAACCATAAGCCGTCCTTCCCTAATCCATGGTGATGAGGGCATCGAACCAGCTACCGCACCGGTCATTCCACCTGGACCTCTTACGCGGTCCAAGAGGAAAGCTTTAGGAGACAAGCTCAGCCTGTTGTTGGAGTGTGGGACAGGAGATGAACAAGAGGCGACCCAGATGTCCAGCCCCCGGCCAGCCGGCCAGATGACCAACCCGGGTCACGCATCCGTCCAGACGACCCGCCAGCCACACGCCCCCGACCAGCCTGTTCTGGCCATTGCACCCACGACCGGAGCTCTGTTCCAGCTAGACAAGGAACCCTGGAGGTTCCTTCTCGAAGACTCTTCCTCCTCCGGTGTCTTTATCATTACCATTCGGTAGAGACACCAAAAGTCGTTCTAGGAAATTGTACTCTTTTTCCTATATTCGGTTTTGTCCCATTGGGTTTTCCGAAGAAGGTTTTAATGAGGCAACACTCCTAGTTCGCAAGGCGTTGAAGACTTGTTCACAATTTGATGTGAGCTAAGGTGGTGGTGCAACTGCTGATCGAGAAGCTCGAGACCTTCAGTAGCAAAGCGATGGAATGGGGTGGATTGAAAGGACCACACAAGCTGCGGAAGACTTGTGATACACCAGGGTGATTCTTCTTGGCACAAGAAGAAATCGTGGACAACTTCTCAATGAGAGGCAGCCGTCAGTTAGACAAGAGTCTAGGGTTTTGTTTGTTCAAAAATCGTGTTGTATTTCTCATTCTAAGTGATGAGGCTTATATAAGCCTTATGGTTACAACTTAGGGTAAACAACATGATGTTTTCCCAAAACAACAAGTAGTGCAAAATAAAACAGCATGTAGTTCTTTTTGCTGTATAAAATAAAAGGCTTAAGTCCTAATGACTTATCCATAAAATATGGGCTGAAGGCCCTAAACTTATACTTAGTCTACAAAAGAAAGAAATAAGATAGATAAGCCTTATATAGGAGTAAAGGCCGAATTTGACTAAGACTTGTGAAGGTGTCGGATTGTGTGAACAAGTCTTTGTCGTCTTGCGCACTAAGAGTGTTGCCTCATTAAAACCTTCTTCGGAAAACCCAGTGGGACAAAACCGAAGATAGGAAAAAGAGTACAATTTCTTAGTACGTCTTTTGGTGTCTTTACCGAATGGTAATGGTAAAGACACCGGAGGTGGAAGAGTCTTCAAGCAGGAACCTCCAATGCTCCCTAGCTGAAGTGAACGGGTCCGGCTGGTCTTCTGAGCCGTCTGGCGGCTCCTCATCCGTGAGCTCCTGGTCGTCTGTGTGTTCCATGAGCTGGTTGAACTTGTCTCCTAATGCTCGTGCTCTGGCTCGTGTCAAAGGCCCTGGTGGAACTCGTGGTATAGCTTGTGGTACGATGTCCTCATCATTCCCTCCCTCTTCAGGTGCTTTGGTCTCCAAAGCAAAGTCGTCACCTGCATCAAAGAACTCCAAGTCAGCAACATTAAACGTAGTAGAAACATTATACTCACCTGGAAGCTCCAGTTGGTAGGCGTTGTCGTTGATTCGTCGCAGGACTCGGAATGGGCCATCTCCACGTGGTGCTAGCTTGCTCTTGCGCCGTTGGGGAAAACGTTCGGGTCGTAGATGTAACCAAACCCAATCTCCTTCTTTGAAGACCACGTGCCTCCTTCCTTTGTTGGCGTGTTTTGCTGTCTGAGCATTCCGTCGTTCCAGATTTTCCTTGACTTCCTGGTGTAAGCGCTTGACATATTCTGCCTTCTCCTCGCCTTCTAAGCTGACGACCTCACCAAGTGGAATAGGGGCGAATTCGATTGGTGTGGTGGGGTTGAAGCCGTAGACAATCTCAAATGGTGTCCTCTTGGTGCCGGAATGAACTGCTCTGTTGTATGCGAACTCAACATAAGGGAGACACTCGAGCCAATTCTTCAGGTTGCGACCAATCGTCGCACGCAACATCTGGGAAAGGGTTCGGTTGACGACTTCGGTCTGACCGTCCGTCTGTGGATGATACGCCGTGGAGAAGAGTAGACTGGTGCCAAGTTTCTTCCACAGAACCCGCCAGAAGTGACTGAGAAATTTAGTGTCTCTGTCAGACACAATGGTGCGCGGAATGCCATGTAGACGAACGATCTCTCGGAAGAACAGATTCGCTGTCTGAATCGCGTCGTTCGTCTTGTTGCAGGGAATGAAGTGCGCCATTTTGGAGAAGCGGTCGACGACGACGAGGATGGAGTCCTTGTGATGGACTTGAGGTAATCCCAAGACGAAATCCATGGAGATATCCGTCCAAGGAGACGACGGAACTGGAAGTGGCGTGTAGGGTCCTTGAGGATGCATCTTAGACTTCGAACGTTTGCAGATAAGGCATTTTTCGCAATGGGCTTCCACATCTCGGCGTTGACGTGGCCAGTAGAAGTGTTCCTTGAGCATGCTCAAGGTCTTGGCAACGCCAAAGTGCCCCATCAATCCGCCTCCATGAGCTTCTCTGAGTAGAAGTTCGCGCACTGAACCGCCTGGGATACAAAGACGCTTGTCCTTGAAGAGAAACCCGTCAAACAGGTAGAAGCGGGTGTATTTGCCCTGTCCGTGATCTGTGAAGGCCTCCTTGAAGTCGTGGTCTTCAGCATAAAGGTCCTTGAGCATTTCGAATCCCATGACCTTTGATTCCATGACCGAAATCAAGCTGTGCCTCCGGGAAAGTGCATCTGCGACGACATTGTCCGTACCCTTCTTATACTTGATGACATACGGAAATGTCTCGATAAACTCCAGCCACCGAGCGTGTCTCTTCTTTAAGGTCGTCTGCCCTTTGAGGTGTTGGAGTGTCTGATGGTCCGTGTGTATAACGCATTCTCGCGAGAGCAAGTAATGCTGCCATGTCTGTAGTGCTCGGACCAAAGCGTACAATTCCTTATCGTACGTGGGATAGTTGAGAGCTGCGCCGCTTAGCTTCTCACTAAAGTAGGCGATTGGTTTTCCACCCTGTGTCAGGACTGCTCCAATGCCTACACCTGAAGCGTCGCACTCTACCTCGAAAGTCTTGTCGAAGTTCGGTAATGTCAGCACAGGTGCTTGCGTGAGTCGTTCCTTTAGCAGCTGAAACGACTTTTCCTGTTCTGGGCCCCATCTGAAGTCTTGGTTCTTCTTGATAGTCGCTGTCAAGGGGCTGGCGATCGTACTGAAGTCACGTACAAATCGGCGATAGAAGCTCGCCAAGCCATGAAAACTCCGGACTTGGCTGGCGTTGGTTGGCGTGGGCCACTCTTGAATGGCACGGATCTTCTCTTCGTCTACTCGAAGACCTTGTGAGCTGACGACGAACCCAAGGAAGACGACTTGATCCGTACAGAAGGTGCACTTCTTAAGGTTGGCGTAGAGCTGCTCCTTTTGTAGTGTCGTGATCACTGTCTCCAGGTGCTCCAAGTGGTCGGAATAGGAGGCACTGTAGACGAGTATGTCGTCAAAATAGACCACGACGAATTTCCCTATGAATGGCCGAAGGATTTGGTTCATGAGGCGCATGAAAGTGCTGGGTGCGTTGGACAGACCGAAAGGCATAACCAACCACTCGTATAGGCCTTGCTTGGTCTTGAAGGCCGTTTTCCATTCATCGCCTTCTCGCATGCGAACTTGATGGTATCCGCTCTTGAGATCGATCTTCGAGAAAATGGATGCTCCGCTTAATTCATCGAGCATGTCGTCGAGTCGCGGAATGGGATGCCGGTATTTCACGGTGATGTTGTTAATTGCTCGACAGTCGACACACATTCGCCAACTTCCATCCTTCTTTGGCACGAGGAGGACGGGAACGGCGCAGGGGCTAAGGCTTTCTCTTACGTAGCCTTGAGCCATGAGATCCTGAACTTGTCGCTCAAGTTCTTTTGCTTCTTCGGGTGTAACTTTATAGGCGGGCTTGTTTGGCAACTGAGCTCCGGGAATTAGGTCGATGTGATGCTCAATGCCTCTGAGAGGGGGTAGCCCTGGTGGAATCTCGTCTGGAAAGACGTCCGAGTATTTGTCCAGGAGTGCCTGGACATCCGCGGGTAACGGAGTGCTGGGGGCCTCGGATGCGCTCAAGGCCTCTTGATAGAGCATGAGGACGAGCTGGGTGCCTGAGGTGCTTGCAGCCTTCCTCATGTCTGCGACGTTTACGAGGAAGTTCTCCTTTCTAGCATGCTGATCCTTCGCCATCTTGGATTGCATGCCGTGGACTTCTTGAGGTGACATAGGTGCTAGGTTGTACCTACGCTTGTCGTGGACAAAGGAGTAGAAGTTTGTGCGACCGTTGTGGGTGGTCTCTTTATCAAATTGCCAGGGTCGCCCCAAAAGAAGATGTCCAGCTGACATGGGAACGACGTCGCACAATACTTGATCTTGATATCGTCCAATGCTGAAGGAAACTCGGACCTGGTCGGAGATGTACAGCTCCGTCTTGTTGTTGAGCCAACGAAGTCTGTAGGGCTTGGGGTGCTTTGTCACGGGCAAGCCAAGCTTCTCGACCATGTACTTGCTGGCGGCGTTGGTGCAGGAGCCGCCGTCGATGATCAGTGAGCAGACCTTTCCGAGAATAGTACACTTTGAGTGGAAGATGTTCTCACGCTGCTCGATTTCTTCTTGATCCAGGCGTGAGCTGAGAACTCTCCGGATCATTAACATCTCTCCTGAGTCGGCGTATTCGACCTCCCCTTCTGACATGGGGTCCGTCGTGAGAGGATACTCGTCATGCTCGTCTGCGGAGTCGTAGTCTCCGGAAGCGGTCAGGACCATGGTGCGTTGGTTAGGGCATTCACGAGACATATGCCCTCTCCCTTTGCACTTGAAACACGTGATTGCACTGCTCTTCTGGGGTTGACCTGCGTTGGTCGCCGGTGGGGTCGGTCGAGGGGTGGTCGCTGGTGCCTTGGTAGGCACGGCATGGTCGAGGCTCCTTCCTCGTGGTCGCGGGTCGCTGGTAGAGGCAGTGCGGTCAAACGCCTTAGGGCTAGTTCCCCAGGCATTTCTAGGTCGGAGTGGCGCGGAAGATTTGCGCCGGTTGCTCTTTTCGATCTGAACGGCCAAGTGGAAGAGCTCTCCAAGGTCGTGGTAGGGTTGCAGCTCGATCTTACGGGCTATCGACTCGTGTAGCCCGTCAATAAACTGAGCCATAAGACTCTCTTCTGAGTCCTCCATCTCGAGTCTGTTTCGGAGATGTTCGAACTCGTCGAAGTATTCAGGTACCGACTTGCTGCCTTGGGTAAGGCGTCTAAATCGTCGCTGCAGCTCTCGGTGGAAATGAGGTGGTACGTATCGTCGCCTCATTATCTGAGTCAACTCGTACCATGTCGTAGGAACTCCCATTCTCGCTCGTCGGCGGGTGGCTAGCTCGCGATCCCACCATGCCAGTGCATGGTCGGTGAACTGGGCTGTCGCTAAGGTGACCTTGCGTTCCTCATCGTGATGGTAGTAGTCGTGGATCAGCTCCATCCGTCGTTCCCAGTCTAAATACTCCTCGGGGTCTAACTTTCCCGCAAATGGAGGTGGGTTAAGCTTGATGTCGTGAGCGGCTGGGTGCCTATGTGCCGGCGGTGGTGGAGGCTCGTCGTAATAGGGGTCTCTGCCTAGACCACGGTGAGACGCCTCTGGTCGGTCGAAGTGGGGCGGATGGGGTTCTTGCCGGTGGCGTGTGTGGGTGGGACGAACCGGCTCTTCCAGACGATCTATCCGAGTCGTCACAGTGTTCAGCTGAGCCGTGATGGCGTGCAGCATCTGCATGATTGTGGGGTCGGATTGACCAGGCGGGGATTCATCTCTTCCTGTCATATTTCCTTTTCTGAGAAAAGGAAATTTCAAGAAAAGGAAAGTTTCCTTTTCGGGAAACTTGCAGAATTTGGAAACCTTCCTTATTTAGAAAGTGTCCAAAAATAATATTTTTATTTTTATTTTTATATGACAAAGAAAAATAAGACTAAAGTAAAATTTCCTAAAATACAAAAGACAACCTAGATTATGGAAAATATCTAAAATTTTAATGCAAACTATCTAGGTGAATAAAAAGATCTATAAATATCTATCTATTAAGCTCTAAGAAAAATTCCTAAAACTTTCTAGGCAGATTTCCTAAATTATACTAATGCCTAAACCTTTTTAGGAAAATATCTAATAAATCTAGGATACTAAGGGGAAAACTTCCTAAACTATCTAGGAGACCCTAGACTACCTAGAAACCCTAATGCTCACGACCTAAACGGCTGGGACAGGAGGGTGGTCGCGTGGCTTGCTGCTGGTCGTGACTGTACCCTAGGCGGCTAACGACCTAGACTCGCGGAAAGGACGTGAACTACCTATGGTGCGGGGCTAAGGTCGAGACACGGCTGTGCGGCGGTGACTAACGAAGAACAGGACGCGGCACCCTACACGATCTGAAGGACTTGACCTAGAACGCGGCTACAAGACCTAAACCTAAAGACACAAGGCAACCGAGACCTAGATGCACGGCTTGGGTACAGGACGCGGTACACTAGCTACACGGGAAGGCCACAGAACGCACACACGCTAAATCCTAAGCGCTAAGGAAACTAAAGACTAAGGAAACTCACGCTAGGACTTGGCGCAACCAAGAACTAAGCCTAGAACGCTAGGACACGCTAGGACACAAGCGACTAAACGAAAGCGACTCAAGGCTAGACACTAGAGGAAACACTCCCGGGACAGGACAGCTAGCGAAACGGGACAGGCGGCTCGCGGCTTGGGTACAAGACGCGAGTATTGAACTCCTAGACCTAGGACACACAAGCGGCTAACAAGCAAGGGGGCAAGAACCTAGACCTAAGACTTGACAACTAAGAAACCTAACAGGAACAATCAGCACACAACTTCTTAAGGAATTTCAGGTATGGTGAAAGTGTTCTAGGTGAGTTTCTAAGAACCCTAGTTGATTTTAAACAACCTAAACAAGATATAATTTTGTTTTTTTTTTTTTTTTTTTTTTTTTTTTTTTTTTTTTAAAAAAAAAAATTTCTAGCAATAACAACAATGAAACAAACAAGCAATTTTCTTCTTTTTTTTTTTTTTTTTTTTTTTTATAAAATTTGAAACAAAGCAATGGAAAGATAGAACCTGATTTTTTTTTTTTTTTTGTATGGATTGTTTGTAGTAGATGAATTGAATCTTCTCCTTCTTACCGAGAACCTCAAGGGGAAAGAGAAAGGAACAAAATCAAAAGCCACAAACTTCAAAACAAGACAATAACAAATCGCAAATTAAGAGATGAACAAGGATAGAATCAACCTGATGTCTAAAGAGCTTTTAGGCTCTGATACCAGATGATGTGAGCTAAGGTGGTGGTGCAACTGCTGATCGAGAAGCTCGAGACCTTCAGTAGCAAAGCGATGGAATGGGGTGGATTGAAAGGACCACACAAGCTGCGGAAGACTTGTGATACACCAGGGTGATTCTTCTTGGCACAAGAAGAAATCGTGGACAACTTCTCAATGAGAGGCAGCCGTCAGTTAGACAAGAGTCTAGGGTTTTGTTTGTTCAAAAATCGTGTTGTATTTCTCATTCTAAGTGATGAGGCTTATATAAGCCTTATGGTTACAACTTAGGGTAAACAACATGATGTTTTCCCAAAACAACAAGTAGTGCAAAATAAAACAGCATGTAGTTCTTTTTGCTGTATAAAATAAAAGGCTTAAGTCCTAATGACTTATCCATAAAATATGGGCTGAAGGCCCTAAACTTATACTTAGTCTACAAAAGAAAGAAATAAGATAGATAAGCCTTATATAGGAGTAAAGGCCGAATTTGACTAAGACTTGTGAAGGTGTCGGATTGTGTGAACAAGTCTTTGTCGTCTTGCGCACTAAGAGTGTTGCCTCATTAAAACCTTCTTCGGAAAACCCAGTGGGACAAAACCGAAGATAGGAAAAAGAGTACAATTTCTTAGTACGTCTTTTGGTGTCTTTACCGAATGGTAATGGTAAAGACACCGGAGGTGGAAGAGTCTTCAAGCAGGAACCTCCAATGCTCCCTAGCTGAAGTGAACGGGTCCGGCTGGTCTTCTGAGCCGTCTGGCGGCTCCTCATCCGTGAGCTCCTGGTCGTCTGTGTGTTCCATGAGCTGGTTGAACTTGTCTCCTAATGCTCGTGCTCTGGCTCGTGTCAAAGGCCCTGGTGGAACTCGTGGTATAGCTTGTGGTACGATGTCCTCATCACAATTCCATCCCATTCACAAGTCTTCAGGCGAATTCTCAGCCTAAGTGTTATTGGGCTTTTCCTTCTTTAATTTCGATTTATTTGTCTAAGTGTTTAGTTGGGTTAAGTCATGTTGACTAATTATAGCCCCTTATTTATTCTAAGTGACAATAAGTAAACTACATGTTGTTTTAATCTCCTAAAGGTTAAACGCCTTGTAGTTTACCCTAAAATTGTAACAAGGCATTATATAAGCCTTCTTGTTTACACATAATAGAATAACAAGTATTTTGACAAAAACCCTAAGTCTCTTTAGACACAAACTGCCGCCAGCAAGCTCCCATGCAAGCAGCCGTCGACTTCAACCTCCCTAGGTTGAAGTTCTTGGAGTATCACAAGCCCCTTTCACAGCTTGTGTGGTCCCTTCGATCCACCCTTCAACCCCATCATTTTCTGTCTCATTATCCTGAGCTTCTCGGTGAAAAGACAGCCCACCCAAGTTCTTACATCATCTGGTATCAGAGCTTAAAGCTCCTAAATCATCAGGTTGATTCTATCCTTGTTTTTGGCGATTTTTCTATTGTTTTGTTTCAGCAGTTTTTGGCTTTTGATTGTGTTTTCTTTCTCTTTCCCCTGAGGTTCTCGGTAAGAAGGAGAGGAATCAAGTCATATACCACAAACACCCTACAAAAAAAAAAAAAAATCAGGTTCTATCATTCTTGTTCTTATTTGTTTCTTAATTCAAAAAAAAAAAAAAAGATAGAAGAATTTTGTTTGTTTTTATTGCTTGTTTGTGCTAGAAATTTTTTTTTTTATAAAAGAAAAAAAAACAAAATATTGTTTAAGTTGTTTAAAATCAAACTAAGGTTCTTAAAAACGCACCTAGAACACCTTTCACCATACTTGAAAATCCATAAGGATTTGTGTGTTGCTTGTTAGGTCTTCCTTTAGTGTCGAGTTCTAGGTCTAGGTTTCCTAGGTAGCTAGCTTGTGTCCCGCGTCTAGTTGCTAGGTTCTTGTGACCCTGTGTCCTAGCCTTCCCGTCCGTTAGGTCTAGTGTTGGTCCCGTGTCCCTAGCTAGTTAGGTGTCCACCGTGCGTCCGCGTCCTAGGTCCCCTAGTGTTAGTCTCGTCCCGCTTGTGTCACGCGTGTGTGTGTCCCTCGCCCTGCTAGGTCTAGCCTGTTCCGCGTTCTCGTCCTCGACCAGCCTTAGCGTGTGTCCTAGCCTTCTTCCCCTGTCCGCGTGCGTAGCTAGTGTATCTTAGGTCTAGGTTTTTGCTTGTTCGTATCGAGTATCCTGTGTCTAGTGTTGCGTAGTTTAGGACCCGTGAGCCCTTAGCGTCCCGCGTCTGTGCCGAGTTCACATCCGCACCCTAGGTTAGTCATCCGAGTTAGCATCCTAACCGAGTGAGTCCTAGGATAGCACCTTGTCCCGCGCTTAGTTCGCCTAGGTCGCGTGTACCGCGTGTAGTCACGCCTTAGGCAGTCCCGCGTCCAACCCTAGCTACCGTCCCTGTTTAGCTTCCAGCCGCTTCTAGATAGTCTTAGGTCGCTAGGCGTCCGAGCACTAGGTTCGTTTAGGGTTTCGTGAGTGTAGCTCTTAGGCGGCTAGGTCTAGATCCTCACTTTTAGTTTTAGGAAATTTTCCTAGGTTTAGGTAGTATTCTAGATAGTGATTAGGAAATTTTCTAGATCTTTATTAGGATTTTATTTAGTTACCATTTAGGATTAGGAAGTAAGTTGATATTTCTCCTAGACATAGTTAGTTTCCTTTTTCTAGATTAGACATTAATTTTAGGATATTTTCCCCATTTATTAGTTTCCTTTAGGTTTAGGAAATATATCTATAGGATATTTTCCTTTTCTAGGTTATTTCCTTTTTATAGATAGCATATTTTATTTCCTTATTTGAAATATTCTGTGAATAAATATTAAATAAAAATCAAAAATATATTCTCGGGAACTTTCCAATTAAGGAAAGTTTCCAAATTCTGCAAGTTTCCCGAAAAGGAAACTTTCCTTTTCTAGAAATTTCCTTTTCCCGGAAAAGGAAATATGACAGGAAGGGATGAATCAACGTCGGGGCAAGCTGATCCGACCATGGTACAGCTTCTTCAAGCCATGACGGCACAAATGTCAACATTCTCCACTCAGCTTGAGCAGTTGAGGCAAGCCACGCCGCCTCCCCCTGCCGCACCTGCCGCGCCTCCATACCACCACGAACGGCCACCTATGGGTCGACATCCCTACTATGACGACGACCTACCACCACCACCGCCGCCGCGTCTAGCCACCCACTACCCGGAGGTCAAGATGAGCCCACCTTCTTTCTCGGGGAAATTAGACCCCGAAGAGTATCTCGACTGGGAGAGACGCATGGAGCTCATTTTTGAGTACTACAACTATGATGATCCCCGAAAGGTCGTCTTTGCGACAGCGCAATTTACAGACCATGCCTTAGCATGGTGGGATCGCGAAGTCACCACCCGCAGACGAGCTCGTATGGGTTTTGTGACTTCATGGGTCGAGCTGACCCAAATCATGAGGCGACGTTATGTACCGCCCCACTTCCACCGCGAGCTTCAGCGACGTTTCCGACTCCTCACTCAAGGAAGCAAGACGGTGACTGAATACTTTGATGAGTTCGAGCATCTACGTAACCGACTCGATGTAGATGAATCTGAAGAGAGCCTTATGGCCCAATTCATCGATGGCTTGCAAGATTCCATCGCCAGAAAGATTGAACTGCAGCCCTACCACGACCTAGGTGAGCTGTTCCACCTAGCAGTCCAGATCGAGAAGTGCCATAAGCGGAAGCTTGCCGCACCTTCTCGACCCAGAAACACTTGGAACACCGGTTTCAAGCCATTTGAGCGGACAACTCAGCCTATTGACCCATGACTCAAAGGCAAAGCCGTCGCCCCCAGCTCAGTCCCCAGACCGGCGCCTCCAGCTCCTAGACCACCGCATGCCACGACCCCATCCCAGCCTCAGCGGAGCAGCGAGATCGTCTGTTTCAAGTGTAAGGGCAGAGGACACATGTCCCGGGATTGTCCCACTCAAAGGACAATGGTCCTTACTGCGTCAGGAGATTATGAATCCGAGGAGGAGCAAGAAGAGCAAACATTTCCGACACATCATTCCGATGAGGATATTGAATACGCTGATTCCGGAGAGATGCTTATGATCCGACGCGTCCTTAGTTCACGAATTGAGCCTGAAGAAGAAGAACAACGAGAGAACATTTTCCATTCCAAATGCACGATACTTGGGAAAGTGTGTTCGTTGGTCATTGACGGAGGATCCTGCACGAATGCCGCTAGTAAGTACATGGTGGAGAAATTGGGCATGCCCGTGACCAAGCATCCCAAGCCTTATAAACTTCGGTGGCTGAACAACAAGACGGAGCTGTACATCTCAGACCAAGTGAAGGTCTCATTCAGCATCGGCTGATATCAAGATCAGGTCACCTGCGACGTTGTCCCGATGTCAGCTGGACATCTTCTGCTCGGACGACCTTGGCAATTCGACCGTGAGACCACGCACAACGGACGGACCAACTTCTACTCTTTCGTCCACGACAAGCGCCGCTACAACTTAGCCCCGATGTCTGCACACGCCGTCCAAGAAATGCAATCCAAGATGGCCAAGGATCAACATGCCAGAAAGGAGAATTTTCTGATTAATGTAGCAGACATGAGAAAGGCCACATGCACCGCAGGCACCCAAGTCGTGCTCATGCTCTACAGAGAGAGTCTACACACGGCTAGTACGGAGCACCCTCTGCCTGCCGAGATCCGCGCACTTCTTGACAAGTACGCAGACGTCTTCCCAGACGAAATCCCAGCTGGCCTTCCACCTATCCGAGGGATCGAACACCACATTGACTTCATTCCCGGAGCTCAGCTACCTAACCGTCCAGCCTACAGAGTCAACCCCGAGGAGGCTAAAGAATTAGAACGACAAGTTCAAGACCTCATGGCTCAAGGATACGTTCGTGAGAGCCTCAGCCCCTGTGCCGTTCCGGTTCTTCTGGTACCCAAGAAGGACGGAAGTTGGAGGATGTGCGTCGACTGCCGCGCCATCAACAACATAACCATCAAGTACCGGCACCCCATCCCGCGCCTAGACGACATGCTTGACGAGCTCAGCGGAGCCGCCATCTTTTCTAAGATAGACCTGAAGAGTGGATACCATCAAGTAAGGATGCGAGAAGGGGATGAATGGAAGACCGCCTTCAAGACAAAGCAAGGCCTATATGAGTGACTCGTAATGCCATTCGGTTTATCAAATGCGCCCAGTACCTTCATGCGACTTATGAACGAGGTTCTTCGCCCGTTCATCGGAAAATTCGTCGTGGTCTACTTCGACGATATTCTCGTCTACAGCACGACTTACCAAGACCACCTGGAGCACTTGGAAGCCGTGATCACTACCTTACAGAGAGAGAAACTGTACGCCAACCTCAAGAAGTGTACATTCTGCACCGACCAAGTAGTATTCCTTGGTTTCGTCGTCAGTTCCCAGGGACTTCGGGTAGACGACGAGAAGATAAAGGCCATTCAGGATTGGCCCACACCGACGACCGCCAGCCAGGTCCGCAGCTTCCACGGACTTGCCAGCTTCTACCGACGGTTCGTCCGCGACTTCAGCACGATTGCTGGACCTTTGACATCGACGATCAAGAAGAACCAGGATTTTCGTTGGGGTCCCGAACAAGACAAGGCCTTCCAGCTACTCAAGGAACGCCTTACACACGCACCAGTCCTCGTATTACCAGACTTCACGCAGACATTCGAGGTTGAGTGCGATGCCTCGGGCATAGGCATTGGAGCCGTCCTTACCCAAGGCGGACGACCAGTAGCCTACTTCAGCGAGAAGTTAAGTGGAGCTGCCCTTAACTATCCGACCTACGACAAGGAGCTCTATGCCCTTGTCCGTGCCTTAGAGACTTGGCAGCATTATCTGCTTGCCCGAGAGTGCGTCATTCACACCGATCATCAGACGCTCCAGCACCTCCGTGGACAGTCAACGTTGAAGAAACGACATGCCCGTTGGCTGGAATTCATCGAGACCTTTCCGTACGTCATCAAGTACAAGAAAAGAACGGACAACATCGTCGCTGACGCATTGTCTCGCCGTTACAGCCTTATCTCTATCATGGAGTCCAAGGTTCTCGGCTTCGAGATGATCAAGGAACTGTATGCCGAAGATGTCGACTTCGCCCAGGCCCACCTAGAGCACGGCAAAGGGAACTTCAGCCGCTTCTTCCTGCACGACGGATTCCTCTTCAAGGACAAGCGACTCTGCATTCCGAGGGGATCAATCCAAGAGTTGCTTCTCAGAGAAGCACACGGTGGAGGTCTCATGGGACACTTTGGCATTGACAAGACCTTAAGCATGCTTAAGGAGCACTTTTATTGGCCTAATCAGCGCCGAGACGTCGAGACACATTGCGCCCGGTGCCTTATCTGCAAGCGGGCTAAGTCAAAGCTGCATCCGCAGGGCCCCTACATGCCCTTGCCAGTTCCATCTGCGCCTTGGACAGACATATCCATGGATTTCGTCCTAGGCCTACCGAAGTTGCACAATAAGGATTCCATCTTCGTCGTGGTCGACCGGTTCTCTAAGATTGCACATTTCATCGCTTGTAACAAGACCAACGACGCAAGCCAGATCGCCGACCTGTTCTTCAAAGAAATCGTCAGACTTCATGGCATTCCCCGGACAATCGTTTCTGACCGAGATACCAAGTTCCTGAGCCACTTCTGGCGAGCACTTTGGCGAAAATTAGGCACCAACCTCCTGTTCTCTTCCGCGTATCACCCCCAGACAGACGGCCAGACTGAGGTAGTCAACCGGACCTTGTCACAGACATTGCGAGCGACCATCGGTCGAAATTTGAAGAATTGGTTGGAATGTCTTCCGTACATCGAGTTTGCCTACAACCGAGCTGCACATTCAGGCACGAAGAGATCACCTTTTGAAGTTGTCTACGGCTTCAACCCGACCACTCCGATTGAGTTCACACCAATCCCGTTAGACGACGCCATCAGCTTGGAGGGAGAAGCCAAAGCAGACTACATCAAGAAACTTCACGAGGAGACTAAGGCGAACCTTGAGCAACGCAACATCCAGAACGTCAGGAATGCCAACAAGGGCCGCCGGCACATGGTCTTCAAGGAAGGAGATTAGGTTTGGCTACACCTGCGCCCCGAGAGATTTCCCCAGCGACGAAAGAGCAAGCTTGCACCCCGGGGAGATGGCCCATTCCGCGTTCTTCGGAGAATCAACGACAACGCCTACGAGCTCGAACTCCCAGGTGAGTATAATGTTTCAAGTACTTTCAATGTTGCTGACTTAGAGTTGTTTGATGCAGGTGAGGATTTTGCTTTGGAGAACAAAGCACTTCAACAGGGAGGGAATGATGAGGGCATCGAACCAGCTACCACACCGGTCATTCCACCTGGACCTCTTACGCGGTCCAAGAGGAAAGCTTTAGGAGACAAGCTCAGCCTGTTGTTGGAGTGTGGGACAGGAGATGAACAAGAGGCGACCCAGACGTCCAGCCCCCGGCCAGCCGGCCAGATGACCAACCCGGGTCACGCATCCGGCCAGACGACCCGCCAGCCACACGCCCCCGACCAGCCTGTTCTGGCCATTGCACCCACGACCGGAGCTCTGTTCCAGCTAGACAAGGAACCCTGGAGGTTCCTTCTCGAAGACTCTTCCTCCTCCGGTGTCTTTACCATTACCATTCGGTAGAGACACCAAAAGTCGTTCTAGGAAATTGTACTCTTTTCCCTATCTTCGGTTTTGTCCCATTGGGTTTTCCGAAGAAGGTTTTAATGAGGCAACACTCCTAGTTCGCAAGGCGTTGAAGACTTGTTCACAATTCCATCCCATTCACAAGTCTTCAGGCGAATTCTCAGCCTAAGTGTTATTGGGCTTTTCCTTCTTTAATTTCGATTTATTTGTCTAAGTGTTTAGTTGGGTTAAGTCATGTTGACTAATTATAGCCCCTTATTTATTCTAAGTGACAATAAGTAAACTACATGTTGTTTTAATCTCCTAAAGGTTAAACGCCTTGTAGTTTACCCTAAAATTGTAAAAAGGCATTATATAAGCCTTCTTGTTTACACATAATAGAATAACAAGTATTTTGACAAAAACCCTAAGTCTCTTTAGACACAAACTGCCGCCAGCAAGCTCCCTTGCAAGCAGCCGTCGACTTCAACCTCCCTAGGTTGAAGTTCTTGGAGTATCACAAGCCCATTTCACAGCTTGTGTGGTCCCTTCGATCCACCCTTAAACCCCATCGTTTTCTGTTCCATTATCCTGAGCTTCTCGGTGAAAAGACAGCCCACCCAAGTTCTTACATCACATGGACATCACACTCTTTTTCCCAAAGTGGTTTTTCTATGATGAGGTTTTTAATGAGGTGATGCTCTATGGGTTTCCAAGCTTAACCTTTCTAATTCTAAGCTTGAGGGGGAGTATTGAGCAGGGAATGACTTGAGCATCACAGCTCAGCCTTATAGTCCAAGAATTGCCAAATCTATGTATGCAAGCCCATCCAAGATTAGTTATGTATGCAGCCCAATCTGTAATTAGTCTAATAAAGCCTAGGCCTGCTAAGGAATAAAGGGAGAGCTTCTAGAAGGAGAGTGTGGCTACAAGGAGAAGTCACGGTTGGATGAAGCCGTTTGTGAGCAGTCACTTTCACTCATTGGGCTTGCCTCCATGTCACTATCCCATTTGAATTTCTCTGTGTAACTCAGGCCTATATTAGGGACTTCTCCCACATTGTAGCAAATACACTTTTGCAATAAACATACTTCCTTCATTCTTTCAGTCTTTCGAATTCATCATGAAACTCTCCACACTTCTCTCTTACATCCGCAAAACTCAACATCATCCTCATCTTAAAGCTTTAGAAATGATATTTCCTAGGGTAAATTTCAATAATGAGTTATGTGAAGCATGTGTCCTTGGAAAACATTGTAGAACTGTTTTTCCTAAGTCCCAAACTCTATATGATGATTGCTTTGATCTTGTTCATTCAGATGTATGGACTGCTCCATGTGTTTCTAGAGATAATCATAAGTACTTTGTTAGTTTCATAGATGCTAAATCTAAATACACTTGGGTTACCTTACTGTCGTCTACGGGTAGAGTTCTTGAAGCATTTATGAACTACAATAAGTATGTTACTAACCAATATAATGCTAAGATTAAGTGTTTGAGATAAGATAATGGAGGAGAATATACAAGTCCAGCATTTAAACACTATCTCACCAAACACGGCATTGAACACCAGACCAGTTGTCCATAAACACCTCAACAAAATGGGGTTGCTGAGAGGAAGAATAGGCACTTGATGAAAGTAACAAGAGCTATGATGTTCCATATGAAGTGGTGCGGCCCTGGTTGTTTTAAAACCAAATGATCGAATTGAAGGAAGATGAGATGAAAATTTGAGGAGGTTACTAACTCTCCTTGGCAGAGGCTTAAATGGTGAAATGGTTGGAGGCTACTAGCTCTCCAATTAGATGTGAATGGCGATGGTTTTGATTCCACTAGCACAGGTTCACCCTGCTCAGAGCTATGGAATTTCACAGCAGATTACTCTACTCTTAAGTGAATGAAGGATCAATGTTCTTAGGCTACACAGAGAAAGCAAGAAGCAAAAGTGCTTTAAGTTCTTTTATAAAATTCGATGTGTCTGATACAAGGGGGGGGGGGTGAATGCCTTTTTAAAGGAAGAAAACTCTAACAAGAATTATTCCACAAAAGAAATATTCTAAATAACTTATCCTAATAATATAAATCCTATATAATTAATTCCTAAATCTGTGCCAACAAATTTATTAGTCTAATCTATAAATCTGGTTTAATTAAGTGATTATTTACAAACCTTAAGTGGTTTAATTAAACTAGAAGATAGATCACTAAGAATGTAGAGATCGTCCTTAGTGCCGCCTCTTCCAAGCACCTTCTTTGTTTCAATATCCTGAAAACAACACTCATTAGGATCAAAGATCACATTACAATTTATATCATTTGTAGCTCTCTTTACAGAAACCAAATTAGAAGTAAATGATGGCATATAAAATGCTTTACTATCTTTCTCAGACAATCTTAGATTACCTATTCCATTAATTGAGATTTTAGTTCCATTAGCAATAACAACAATCCCTAAGGCATGTTTCAAATTGTTTATCAAACTTATATCACTAATCATGTGATGAGATCTTCCTGAATCTACTATCAATGGCTTATTAATAGTATGAGCATTATAAGAATCATGAAGTGATTTACCGACAACTTTACCAGAACTTCCCTGTAGGGCTTTGATGATAGCATCCAGATCGGACTTGGTAACATAATCATGACCTGATGAAGAAGAGACAAGCTGCACTTCCTTTGCCGGTCTCTGGCCGCTTTCAAGTGTCATATTAGCTTGTGGGACATCTGAAGGAACACTTGCTTGGTTTCTTCTTCCAGATATGTTGTTTCTGAAGCTAGATGCCCTGTTAGGATCACACCATCTTTGAATGGAAGCTGGTTTAAGATGTGGGTGAAGTGTCCAACATTGATCCTTATTATGACCCTTCCTTTTGCAATGAACACACACTAAGGATCACTTATCATCCCCCTTAAATAAGCTCTTGTTGGCAGTAACCAGCTCTCCTTTATTCCCAAATAAGTCTTGAGAACCTTGTTCTTTTTGAACTTTAGCACAAACATCTTCCAAACTTGGTAACTTGTCTTCACGCAAAAGATGTTTAATCAAGTCAGTATAGCTTGAGTTCAATGTCATTAAGAGCCCAAAGACTTTGTCTTGTTCTCTTCTCTCATGCAATGTCATTGGGTCAGTAGTTGCTGGCCTCAACATCTCCAGTTCTGCCCATAGTGCTCTGAAGGTTCCAAAGTGTTTAGTGAATTCTACCTCCTCCTGTCTTAGTTCATTTAGGAATTTCTTAATCTCAAAGATCCTCATTAAGTTTGAGGAGTTACCATAGACATTTTGAAGAATGTCCCATAAATCCTTTGCATTCTCACAGTAAGAATAGGCTTTTAACAGGGACTTCTCAAGAGAATTTTGTAAGATGTAAAGAAGCATCTGATCTTCTGGGAACCACTTCCCCTTTTCCTCAATATGAGCCGCCTGGTCTTCAAGAACCTCCCCTTCTATAGTGGTGCGGCCCTGGTTGTTTTAAAACCAAATGATCGACTTGAAGGAAGATGGGATGAAAATTTGAGGAGGTTGCTAACTCTCCTTGGCAGAGGCTTAAATGGTGAAATGGTTGGAGGCTACTAACTCTCCAATTAGATGTGAATGGCGATGGTTTTGATTCCACTAGCATAGGTTCACCCTGCTCAGAGCTATGAAATTTCACAGCAGATTACTCTACTCTTAAGTGAATGAAGGATCAATGTTCTTAGGCTGAACAGAGAAAGCAAGAAGCAAAAGTGCTTTAAGTTCTTTTATAAAATTCGATGTGTCTGATACAAGGGGGGGGGGGTGAATGCCATTTTGAAGGCAGAAGAATTATTCCACAAAAGGAATATCCTAACTAACTTATCCTAACAATATAAATCCTATATAATTAATTCCTAAATCTATGCCAACAGATTTATTAGTTTAATCTATAAATCTGTTTTAAATTAAGTGATTATTTACGAACCAATAAATTAAACCAATTGGTTGGTTTAATTTTAGACTCTCCTTCTCCTTCCAATTCGATTTTTATTAAGGCATGAAGGGCCTTTCTTTGGGCTTTGCTCCTTGATCTTGTTAATGGGCCAAGCTATAATTCTTTTTCTTCTTGGGTTTGGACTTGGGCCATGCATTCTTCGCCTTTTCTTAAACTTCCATTAGCCCATTGTTCTTTTAATTCTTTTTTGTCTTGCAGGTTCTTGGGCTGTGGATGTTTCTTGATGGGGTGTGGGTCAAGATTGGGTCGTAACTCGTGGTCAGGGTCAAGTCGAGTTCCATGGGTCACGGACGGGCCGCGTTTGGTGTTGTGGAACGCGGACGGGCCATGTCCTGTCCTGGATCCATCTGGTTGAGAACGTGGTCAAAGCCACGATCAACTCCGTGTTTTGCGGCTGATCTTGCGTCGTGTTCCATGCCGCGTGTTGTGCCATGATCTGCGGTCGGGCTTGTTTCAAGGTCACGAGATAGGTCGGGGGCCAGGTCAGTGTTGGATAGCAAGTCATGTCCAGGTCCGGGTCTTGTGCCGTGACATGCGGTTGGGCCGCATATGGTGTCGTGGTTCGTGGGCAGCCCTTGTCCCGCGCCAGGTTGGTCAGGGGTGGTTCTACGTCTGGGACTTGGACTTGGCGGCCTGGTCCAATCTTCTTTCTCTTCTCCACTCTCCTCCTCAGTTAAATCCAAGTCCTCTGATGTCGCAAGGAGGTCTTGCTCGTTCCAGGTCGCACCATCCCCTCCTCCTTTAAAAGGATTTGACCTCAAATCCAATTTATCTGCAACAAAAGGAATTAAGTAGAAACACTAGAAGTAGAACTTATAGAATACTTACCTTGTAGGTCTATTTGGTAAGCATTATTGTTGATTCTTCGTAGGACTGAAAATTGTCCATCTACTCTTGGCATTAATTTCGATTTTCTCTCATTTGGAAATCTATCCTTTCTTAGATGAATCCAAACGAGATCTCCAGGTTCCAGCACTAATTCCTTTTGACCTTTGTTTTTCTTCCTGGTGTAAATTTTAGTCATTTCATCAATATTTTTCTTAACCTGTTCATGCAAAGATTTAACAAACTCGGCTTTCTTTTGGCCATCATGGTTAGTATGTTCTTTTAAAGGTAAAGCAAGTAATTCTAAATGGGACAATGGATTAAAACCGTACACTACTTGAAAAGGGGGTAGTTTTGTAGCTGAGTGTATTGATCTATTGTAGGCAAATTCAACATGGGGTAAACAATCCTCCTAAGTTTTAATGTTCCTTTTCATAATAGCCCTTAAAATGGTAGATAAGGTTCTATTTACTGACTCTGTTTGACCATCAGTTTGTGGATGACAAGTTGTGGAAAATAATAACTTAGTGCCCAACTTTCCCCAAAGGGTTCTCCAGAAATGACTAAAGAATTTAGTATCCAAATTTGACACAATTGTCCTAGGCATTCCATGTAATATAAAAACTTCCCTAAAGAACAAGTCAGCCACCAAGACTGCATCATCTATTTTATGACAAGGTATGAAATAGGCCATTTTTTAGAAAACCTATCAACCACCACAAAGATACTGTCCCTTCCTTTCCTAGTTCGGGGTAACCCTAAAACAAAGTCCATGGAGATATCTACCCAAGGCTGATCAGGTATAGGTAATGGAGTATACCAACCTGTGGACTGTACCTTGGATTTAGCTTGTTTGCACTCAACGCGCTTTGAGCACACCTTACCCACGTCCTTTTTCATGCTGGGCCAGTACAGATGCTCTTGTAATGTAGCCAATGTCGTAGCAACACCAAAGTCTCCCATTAAACCACCTCCATATGCTTCCCTAACATATAATTCTCTTATGGTTCCACATGGTACACAAAGTCAATTATCTCGAAACAAAAATCCCTTGAATTGATAAAATCATCCCTGGGCATGTGTGTCAGTGTCCTTAAATAACTCTCCAAAGTCAGGATCATTAGTATAACAAGTTTTAAGATGCTCAAAACCCAATAATTATTTCTCCATCGAAGATAAAAGATCATACCTCCTTGAGAGAGTATCTGCAACAATTATTTCCTTACCTTGTTTGTAATGGATGACACTGAGAAAAGTTTCAATAAATTTCATCCATCTTGCATGTCTTTTGTTCAGCTTTTGTTGTCCCTTGAGGTGTTTGAGAGATTCATGATATGTGTGAATTACAAACTCTTTAGGCCATAGGTAATGTTGCCACATTTGTAGGACTCTCACTAGAGCATAAAGCTCTTTGTCATAGGTAGGATAATTAAGAGTCGCTCCTCCTAACTTCTCACTAAAATATGCTATGGGTCTCCTTTCCTGCATCAATACAACACCAATTCCAATTCCTGAAGCATCACATTCAATCTCAAAAGTTTTCGAAAAATCTGGTAATACAAGTAAAGGGGCATTAGTCAACTTCCCTTTCAGCAATTTGAATGCTTCTGCCTGTGCTGGGCTCCAAGTGAAACCCACGGTTTTCTTAATGACTTATGTAAGTGGAGCTGCAATGGTACTGAAGTCTTTCACAAATCTTCTATAGAATCCAGCAAGTCAATGGAAACTTCTCACTTCTCCTATGTTTTTAGGCGTGGGCCACTCCCTGATTGCCTTAACTTTCTCATCATCTACCTGGATACGTTGAGAAGTAACAACAAAACCTAAAAAGACTAAGTTATCTGTTCCAAAAGAGCATTTCTTTCTGTCTAAGGTGATCAAGATGATCTGTCATATTCTTACTGTAAATCAAAATATCATCAAAATAGACCACTACAAATCGTCCTATGAATGCCCTTAAAACATGATTCATTAATCTTATAAAAGTACAGGTGCATTAGTAAGTCCAAAAGGCATAACTAACCATTTATACAATCTTTACTTTGTTTTTAAAGCAGTTTTCCATTCATCTCCTTCTTTCATTCTAATCTAACGATAACCACTTTTCAAATCTATCTTAGAAAAGATGCAAGATCCTATAACTCATCAAACATATCGTCCAAACGAGGGATAGGGTGTCTGTACTTAACTGTGATGTTGTTTATGGCTCTGCAATCTACACACATGCGCCAGCTACCATCTTTCTTAGGCACAAGCAAAACATGTACTGCACAAGGACTTAAGCTCTCGCGGATGTGTCCTTTCTCCAAGAGCTCATTGACCTGTCGTTGAAGTTCCTTTGTCTCCACAGGGTTGGTCCTGTAAGCTGGTCTGTTTGGAAGAATGGCGTCTGGTACAAAGTCAATCTGGTGTTCTATACCTCTGAAAGGAGGTAGTCCTACTGGCTGGTCTTCTGGAAACACATCCCTGTACTTTTGCAATAGAAACTCAATTTCTCTCGGTATTTCCGGAGTCACGTTAGTACTACTAGTTAGTAATTCTTTACAAACTAGCAACATCATAAATTGTTGATCATTTAAAGCGTGTTTAACATCACTAGGAGTAGCAAAAAGGCTGTAGTGACTTACCTTAGCAAGTTCCTTGGCGTGAGTATCTTTGTGTAGCGTCCTTGCCTCTTCTCTTCTCTGTTTCATCTGCATTTGGTCGTGGTGCACTTCATGGGGCGTGAGTGGGACTAGAGTTAGTTGTTTGCCTTGGTGGTTGAAGGAATGCCTATTAGTAAAACCGTCATGGATTGCTCTCTTCCCAATAGTATATGACTAGCTTCCATGGGCAATACATCACAAGTGATCTGATCTTGCTATTTTCCAATGCTCAAAGGTATTTCCACTTGTTCTGTAACTTTCATTTCGCCTTCCTCAATAAGCCATTGTAGCTGATATGGTCTAGGATGTTTGTGAGTGATCAAGTTGAGCCGGTCCACAAGTGTTTGGCTGACCACGTTTGTACAGCTCCCTCCATCTACGATCAAGCTACACACCTTTTCCTGAATAAGACATTGAGTGTGGAACAAGTTCTCCCTTTGTTCCTGCACCTTAGGTTGTGCACTTAAGGTTCTCCTAGTAACCAGTAGTTGTCCTTGAACAGGATGAGCTTCACTTTCGGTATCTGATTGGTCATCTTCTGATGTCAACTCTCCATTCTCTAGGAGAATCATAACCCTTTTGTTTGAACATTCATTGGCATAATGTCCAAGTCCTTGACATCTGAAACACTTGATGTTTCTGGTCCTTTTGGGTGGAGGCGTTTGAACAGCAATTCCCTTACCCTTGTCATCACGTGGGGTAGGAAGGGTAGTACTTTCCTTGGTCTTGACTGGTGTTTTGAAGGATGATCCTCCCTGTCTATCATCCCTGTTGTAAGGCGGTTTAGAGGTTGAAACATAGGGGTTCCTTGTATTGCTCCTTCTTTTGTTTTGTTGTTCAATAAGGATGGCTTTGTGGAGCAGTTCATCCATGTCCTCATACTTTTGCAACTCCAATCGATCCTGAATGTCTCTATTAAGACCTCCTTGAAATCGTGCCATACTAGCCTCCATAGTCTCATCTTTTTCAGCCTTAATCATGAGACTCTCCATCTCTTGGTGATAGTCCTCCACACTCCTTGTTCCTATGAGAACTCACACATTAATGCCGCCTAAGTCAGCAATGGAAAGATAGTTAATAGGCTGCAAGACATTAGTGGTGCCTAAGACAAGAATGGAAAGAGAGTTAATAGGCTGGAAGACATTAATGTCGCCTAAGACAAGAATGAAAAGAAAGTTAGTAGCCAGAATTGTTTATAGAAAGATAGTTAATAGTTCTCATCTTAAGTTTAGGCAAGGAATTGTTTATGGAAAGTAAATATGTAGGCTCTTTAATGTATTTATTTTATGGTCACTATAAATAGCCTAACATATGTAACCAATTACTCAAGGAAATACAATCAGCATTTTCTATTCTCTTAAGGCAGCCGTCATCTCTCTCTCTCTCTCTTGTCACAAAATTCTCTCTTAGTCTTTCACACTTGTGTTCTTCATCTTACTAAAAAATTCTATATTCTTTCACATACTAATCCGCATATTCTTACATGGTATCAGAGCCTTGGCTCATATAATCTCAAAATCTCTGTACACTCTTGAAATAAATCCTCCTAATCTCCTCACTCTGAGATTGAACAATCCTCGAATCCTTGTGGTGTTGAGTTGTAAGAGGTTAGGATTATTTATTTCTTTAATACACTTCATCCTACTCTTTCATCACCAAAATCGTTTGTAAACATCATGGAAGGCACAAGAGTTGTTGTTCCATTAACTTTGAAAGGGGTTAATTACCTCATATGAGCTAGGACCACCAAGACAGTGCTATGTAGCCTTGGGTTATGGAGCCACATCCTTAGGAGTGAAGCACCTAATGTTGCAGTTGAAGCAACTGGTCAAGAAGTGACTATTACCAATGAAGACAGGTGGTTTCAAGAAGACCAACTAGTCCTATATGTGATTCAAAACTCACTTGAATCAACCATCCTTGAAGCATACTCCTACTGTGAGACAGCTAAAGAGATGTGGGAGACCCTTCAAAACGTCTATGGCAACACCTCCAATCTCAGCCGTGTGTTTGAAGTTAAGAAAGCCATCAATGAGTTAACTCAAGAATACATGGAGTTCACTCAACACTTTGGAAAATTCAGGTCCTTATGGGCTGAACTTGAGATGCTTAGACCAAGCACAGTAGATCCCATGGTGCTAAATGAGAGGCGTGAGCAAGATAAGATCTTTGGACTTCTCTTGACCCTAAATTCCTCCTACAATGATCTCATCAAACACCTCCTAAGGTCAGACACTCTTACAAGTCTTGAAGAAGTGTGCAACAAGATTCAGAAGGAACAAGGTTCACTTAGTCTCTTTGGAGGGAAAGGAGAACTCATATCAGCCAACAAAGCTATTTTGTACCATAAGGGAGGCCCAAACTGTGGAGAAAGGAGGGCATACTGTGACCACTGCAAGAAGGAAGGGCATACCAAGGACAAGTGTTGGATACTCCATCCACACTTAAAGCCAAAAATGGGAACTCAACCAAGAGCCAACCTCACTCAAGAAGCACCTCTTGAACCAAGGACCAAAGTAAGCCCTAGCTCATTCACGCCAACCACTGAGGGAGAAGGGAAAGCACTTGCAACATTCCAACACAATTTTGTGAGAAAATCAGACCTTGATGCACTGGTCAAGGCACTCAAGGAATCAAACCTCTCTGGTAACTCATTCCAAGCTTTAAATATCTCTAAACCAGTTATTGTAGACTCAGGAGCCTCTCATCATATGATTATTGATAAGAATCTAATGAGTAATATAGAACCAGATTTAGGAGATGTATTAATAGCTAATGGAGATAAGATATCAATTAGAGGAATTGAAAACCTTAAGTTGTTTGATAAAGAATCAATTGCCTTCTATATGCCTACATTCACCTCCAACTTACTAAGTGTTAAGAAGACAACCTCTGATCTTAATTGTTATGCAATCTTTGGTCCTAATGATGTTTATTTTCAGGATATTAAGACCAATAAAGTACTTGGAAAAGAAGTGTCCCAGAATGATTTGTATGTTCTTGAGGACATACAACCAGACTCAACTCTATCTATAGCTTTTAATTCTATTTTAAATAATGCTAATAGTGCTATTTGGCATTCTAGAGTAGGACATCCCCATTCTAGGGCCTTGAGCTATTGTTGCCAAGCATGTCTTTTAAAAATAATGAATGTGAAGCTTGTATACTTAGAAAACATTGTAATTCAGTGTTTCCCAAGTCTTCAACTATTTATGAAAATTGTTTTGATCTTATTCACTTTGATGTTTCGACTTCAAAATGCATGTCTAGGGATAATCATAAGTACTTTGTCACATTTATAGATCAAAAATCAAAATATACATGGATTACACTCTTACCAACAAAAGATAGGATGCTAGAAGCATTTAGTAAGTTTCAAGCATATGTGACTAACCATTACAATGCCAAGATCAAAATCTTTAGATCAGATAATGGAGGAGAATACACAAGTCTAGCATTCAAACAATACTTGGACAAACATGAAATCATCCACCAAACTAGTTGTGCATACACACCATAACAAAATGGAGTCGCTGAAAGGAAGAACCCATGGAGGTGGCACGGTCCATCATGTTCCAAATAAATTTTGGGGAGATGCCCTTGTCACAGCTTGCTATCTCATCAATCGCCTACCTACTAAAGTCTTGGAGGAATTAACTCCATTTGAGGTACTTAACAAAAGTTAACCATCAATCTCACATTTACGAGTCTTTGGGTGTGTGTGTTATGTACTTGTTCCAGGAAAACAAAGAAATAAATTGGAAGCCATGAGTATTAAAGACATGTTCATTGTCTATTCAACTATTTAAAATGGATATAAATGCTACAATCCAGAGACTAGGAAGGTACTTGTATCTAGGGATGTGCAGTTTGTAGAATCAAAAGGATTCTATGAAGAAAAGAACTGGGATGAACTCAAAGACCTATCCCAATCCACATCTGACCGGGCCACCAACCTCAGACACCTTATGGAGAATCTTGGGATAACACTACCAGATGCACCAACCACAACTTACCAAGAACCGCCAACTACTCCTCCACCTAATACAACTCAAGCGGCTAGCTCTCTTGACCATGAGGGAGGCACTGAAGGTGATGAGCTTGAACTTAATCAGTGCAACCAAGATGCAAGCTCACACGTCCATGCTCAAGAAGAACATAAGTAATCCGAACCTGAGGTTGAACAACAAGAAGAACAACAGACGACCCAACAAGACAACCAAGTAGTTCTAAGGAGAAGTTAAAGGGAGAGGCGACCAGGTTCAAATTGGATAAACACCAGAGTATACTACGCCCAAGCAGTAGCTCACCCAACTCAAGCGGTTTTCTCCCTAGCTCATATTCCCTTAGAACATGAAGCCTTTGTAACAGTTCTCAACCAAGAACATATCCCAAGAAACTATGAGGAAGCAAAAGAGGTTAAGGTGTGGAGAGATGCGGTCAAGGCTGAATGCAATGCCATGGACATCAACCACACTTGGGATGAAGCCGACTTGCCTAAAGACAAGAGGACAGTGAGTTCCAGATGGATCTTTACCATTAAATACAAAAGCAATGGAGAGATTGAAAGATACAAGGCAAGACTAGTTGCAAGAGGCTTCACTTAGACCTATGGAGAAGACTACAATGACACCTTTGCACCAGTAGCCAAACTACACACTGTAAGGATTCTTCTCTCTTTAGCTACTAACCTTGATTGGGAATTGTGGCAGATGGATGTCAAGAATGCATTCCTTCAAGGAGAATTAGAAGATGAAGTATATATGACACCTCCACCAGGCCTTAAAGATACGGTAACTCCAGGAAAGGTTCTAAGGCAGAGAAAGGCTATCTATTGTCTCAAACAGTCACCAAGAGCTTGGTACCATAAGCTGAGTATCACGCTTAGAGATAGGGGCTTTAGGAAATCTGAGGCGGATCATACACTATTCACACTCCAAAGCCAAACAGGTATTGTAGTCATTCTCATATATGTAGATGATATAATCATCTCAGGGAATGACAAGGTAGGAATTCAATCAATTGAAGTTTATCATAAATCTATGTTTGATATAAAAGACTTGGATGAACTAAAGTACTTCCTAGGGATAGAAGTATGCCGAACACAAGAAGGCCTCTTCTTATCACAAAGGAAGTACACACTTGATCTTCTAGTTGATGCATGTAAATTAGAAGCTAAACCAGCAAAGACTCCCCTAGAAGACGGTTACAAGGTGGAACGTGAGGGGGAGATTGGAGATGAGATGTTTGGAGACACCAAACTCTATAGGAAGATGGTCAGTCAACATATGCAAGCCCCAAAGGTGCATCACTGGAACATGGTGGACCGGATCTTAAGATACATAAAAGGGACACACGACCAAGGCATCTGGATGGGGCGCAACGGAAGCTCTGAAATTATGGGCTACTGTGATGCTGATTGGGCTGGAGAAAAGAATGATATGAGATCAACTACCGGTTATTGCACATTCATTGGAGGCAACCTAGTTACTTGGAAAACAAAGAAGCAGAAAGTGGTCTTTTGGTCAAGTGCTGAAGCTGAATACCGAGCCATGATGAAGCTCACCACAGAACTTACATGGCTCAAGAATCTGCTCAAGGATCCAAGCATAGAAGTCAACACACCAATCACCATGCATTGTGACAACCAAGATGCTATACATATAGCATCCAACAATGTGTTTCATGAGAGAACCAAACACATTGAAGTAGACTGCCACAAAGTGAGACAAGTAGTGGAGCAAGGAATTGCCTACCGTGCTACACAAAGAGCTCAGATCAACTTACAGATATATTCACCAAATCCGCAAGTCTAAAGGTATGTGAGTCCATCTTTCCAAAACTTGGACTCATAAACCTTCCCAACCAGGGAATCCCCTAGCCAAAAGATCCATACTCTTTTTCCTTTAGGATGTTTTTATCCCAAAGGATTTTACATCCTAAGGTTTTTAATTAGGTGAGTCTTTATGGTTCCAAGCTTAACCATTCATCCATGGTTGAGTTTGATGGGGAGTATGAGAACTCACACATTAATGTCGCCTAAGTGAGCAGTGGAAAGAGAGTTAATAGGCTACAAGACATTAATAGTGTCTAAGACAATAATGGAAAGAGAGTTAATAGGCTGGAAGAAATTAATGTCGCCTAAGACAAGAATGGAAAGAGAGTTAGTAGCCAGAATTGTTTATAGAAAGATAGTTAATAGTTCCCATCTTAGGTTTAGGCAAGGAATTGTTTATGGGAAGTAAATATGTAGGCTCTTTAATGTATTTATTATAAGGCCACTATAAATAGCCTAACATATGTAACCAATTACTCAAGGAAATACAATCATCATTCTCTATTCTCTAAAGGCAGCCGCCATCTCTCTCTCTTTCTCTCTTGTCACGAAATTCTGTCTTAGTCTTTCATACTCTTGTTCTTCATCTTACTCAAAAACTCTCTATTCTTTCACATACTAATCCACATATTTTTACAATTCCTTGGGTTAGTCTCCTTACTTTCTGATGCAGGTCTCTTCCATAGTGGATTGACACTAATTTCTTTCTCATCATAGTTTTCATCTCATACCAAGATGTGATCTGGGGCTCTCCATTGCGTCGTCTAGTAGTTGATGGCATACCCATCGAAATCTGTTGCTGTTATCTTCGCCTTCTTTTCCTCAGAATAGTTTTGGCAGCTGAAAACTATTTCAATCTTCTTTTCCCATTCTAGATAGGCATCTGGATCATTCTTTCCTGAAAAAAGGGAATTCGAAGTTTGAGCCCTCCTAGACTGTTGTCTGGTCTCGGCTCCTGGTGATGTTGTTGATCTCCACTTCCATCCGAGTACTCCTGGATTTCCTCATCATCTAGCCTGGTTCCTTGCCTGACTCTCATCCTTGGGTCCTGAGGTTTGAAGAATGGATAACTCTTGCCAAATAGCTGTTCCAGTTATTCTAAAATAACTTATGGTCCCGGATGATCAAAACTGCTCTAGGGGGCAGAGGACTTGGAGATCACCTTCTCTTTAATGAAGCACCCCCAAGCCTAATCCAAAATGAATATGGAGATGAAATGGTAATCACAGGTGAAATAAAGTGGCACCAAGAAGACTTGTATGTTCTTTCTGTTCTATAAAACTCTCTAGATGGCCTGATTCTATAGTCTTACTCACACTGTGAAACTTCAATGAAACTATGGGAGATCCTAAAGAAGGTTTATGGCAACACCTCCAACCTTAGCAGAATATTTCAAGTCAAACAGGCTATCAACAACCTAAACCAGGAAGATACAGACTTCACAGCTCTGTTTGGAAAGTTTAACTCATTATGGGCAGAGTTGGATATGCTGCGCCCTGTTTCCTTTGATTCTGTAATTATCAAGGAAATGCGTGAACAAGAAAAGTATTCAGTCTTCTCATGATCCTAAGCTCTGCATATAATGATCTGATCAAGCACATTTTAAGGTCATACAAGCTTTCATCACTTGAGGATGTATGCTCTCAAATTCAGCAAGAAGAAGAACCTATCTCTGCAAACAAAGGATATTATAAACCAGATAACAAGAAGACTATGATGTGTGATCATTGCAAAAGGAAAGGTCACACCAAAGATAATTGTTGGATTCTTCATCCTCACTTAAAGCCAAACAAGTGGAAGGAGACCTCAAAAGCACATTACACTCAGGAGACAAGACAATACCGCAAGAAAGACTTGTCATATCAACTATCAAATGGTCCAGTAAATTCCTCTTCCTCTGCCATTGGTAGCAGTGCCCAGGTTGCACCGGCGCTTATGGTTCCTTATCAACCAGCTCAATCAGAATATGTCAAGAAGTCTGACCTTGAAGCACTTATCAAAGCCTTCAAAGACAATTCTAGTAAAATGGTTATTGGTAGATCCCTTCATGCTTCATTCAATGCATTCACTAAGTCTAAACCTCTGATTGTAGATTCAGGTACATCTCACCACATGATCAATGATTTGAATTTGATAAGGAATGTAGAACCAGCCATAGGAAATGTCTTGATAGCAAATGATACTAATGTTCCAATATAAGGTATATGTGACCTTAGATTATTCAACAAAGAAACTAGAGCTTTCTATATGCCCTCATTTACATCTAATCTTTTGTCTGTCAAGAGAGGCTACAACTGATTTAAATTATCATGCTATTTTGGACCTAATGACTTTGTGATTCAGGATATTGAGACTCAGGAAATCCTTGGGCAAGGTGTCTCAAGAAACGATCTATATGTGTTTGAAGACCTGTCTCCTAGTCGTTAATTTATATACTTTGTTTTTCAAATTTGAATAAATCAAAGATGGATAATAATTTGTGGCATGCTAGACTTGGTCATCCTCATCCTCGTTCAAAAATGAGTTATGTGAAGCTTGTATCCTTGGCAAACATTTTGGGTATGTTTTTCTAAGTCCAAAACCGTGTATGAAAACTGCTTTGATCTTGTTCACTCTGATGTATGGACAGCCCCATGTTCTTCTAGAGATAATCAAAAATATTTTGTTAGCTTTATTGATGAGAAGTCAAAATATACATGGGTTACCTTAATGCCATCTAAGGGTAGAGTGCTTGAAGCGTTCATGAATTTTAAGAAGTATGTGACTAACCAATATGATGCAAAGGTTAAGTGTCTTAGATCAGATAATGGAGGGGATTATATTAGCCAAGCTTTTAAGCACTATCTCAACTAGCATGGCATTGAACATCAGACAAGTTGCCCTTATACTCCTCAACAAAATGGAGTTGCTGAAAGGAAGAATAGACACTTAATGGAAGTCACTAGAGCAATGATGTTTCATATGAAGGTCCCTAAACACTTTTTGGGAGATGCCTTAATGGCTGCCTGTTACCTGATCAATCGCTTCCCTACATAAACGTTACTAGACATCTCCCCATTTGAGGTACTTACCAAGCACAAACCTCACCTTGATCATATTACAGTTTTTGGATATGTTTGCTATGTGTTGATCCCAGGAGACCAAAGAAACAAATTAGAAGCTAGGAGTGCGTGTGCTCATCTCCCGTGATGTCAAGTTCATAGAAACTACAAGCTATTTTGAAGATGGTACCTGGGAAACTATCAAGGATATATCCTCTCATCCATCTGACCGTGCAGAAAATTTAAGAAAGATCTTGGAAGCGCTTGGCATATCCTCTTCTGGTCCAGAAATGCAACCTCCTGCATCCACTCAACCTCTTCATCCTCTTCATCCTGAGGGGAGCCAACATTATTATGTTCATGATCAAGATGATTCAGCTACTGGTTCAAGCAATACTCAAAATGAATCAGGTCCTGAAGAACAAGCTGGTCCAAGTTATAATCATGGGGATTCAGGAGACATTCAAGGGGATTCAGAAGCTGGTTCAAGTTCAGGAGACATTCAACACACCTCTACTCAACACTATGCACCACTGGAACTCAAGGAGGAGTACTAGAGAAAGGTTTCCACCGGGAAATTGGAAAAACACTAGGGTCTATTACAACAACAATGCGGTGGCTCAGCCTGCTCAAGCAGTGTGCAACCTTGTTCATATTCCACAAGAACATCTGGCATTCACAGGAAGCTTATATCAAGAATTTGTTCCAAGTGTGAGAATTAAAGAATGAAGAAAGAATGTAGAATGATGGAGGATTTGCAGAGATTGAGAGAGAATTCGACTTGAGAGAGAATGAGAAAGAGATTAGAAAAGTGAAATGTATTTTCATACTTCAAAAAGATTTTGTACAAGGAGTTTATATAGGTGATTACAACAATTGTAGCCAAACACTCCTAACCACGCCTAAGACTAGTGTTTGGCTCTAGGTTTAGTTGCTTCTTTAAACTCTCTCTTTGATTAAGAATGTCTAAACTCCTCTTTAATCTAACACTCCCCCTCAAGCTTAACTATGATGAATGGTTAAGCTTGGACAAGACATAGGGAACCACCTCATTAAAAACCTCAAAGTGTAAAACCCAAATGGGACAAAACCAACCTTGAGGGAAAAAGAGTATGGTACCTATAGTCAAGGGAATTACTCAGCAATGCTTGTCAGTCCAAGTCTTGGTAGAATGGATACACACACTTTCGTAGAAGCGGCTTTTGTAACAACATCTGCTAATTGATCTGAGCTTCTTGTGTAGCAAGGCAATATGATTCCTTGTTCAACAGCCTGTCTAACCTTGTGGCAATCTACCTCAATATGCTTAGTTCTCTTATGGAACACTGAGTTGGAAGCTATATGAATGGCTGTCTGATTGTCACAATGCATGGTGATAGGTCTTAAGTCTTCAATTTGCAAATCCTTAAGAACAGCCTTGATCCAAATTAGTTTATTTGTGAGTTTCTTCATGGACCTATACTCTGCTTCAACACTAGAACATGAGACCACCTTCTGTTTCTTTGTCTTCCATGTAACAAGATTTCCTCCCACAAAGGTACAATAACCTTTTGTTAATCTTCTATGATTACTATCACCAGCCCAATCTGCATCACAATACCCTAATATCTCTGTGTTTTTGTTGCAGCTCATCCAAATTCCATGATCATAAGTGCCTTTCAAGTATCTTAACACTCTCTCTAACATCTCCCAATGCTGAACCGTGGGCGATTGTATATGCTGGCTCACCTGGTTCACTGCAAAACAAATGTCAGGTCTAGTAAGTGTGAGATAGATAAGCTTACCTACCAGTCTCCTATACAACTTTGGATCTTCATAGGGTTGGTCTTCAGTCTCCCCCTTACTAGCCGCCTTATAATTGTATTCAATAGGAGTACTAATAGGTCTGGTATCTTCTTTCCCTGTTTCATTCAACAATTCCAAAAAATACTTTTTTGGGACAAGAATAATCCTTCTTTAGATCTACATATTTCTATTCCTAAAAAATATTTCATCAAACCAAGATCCTTAATATCAAACTTAGACTTGTGATATGCTTTATTTTCTTGAATACCTTCCCTGTTACTACCAGTGATAATAATGTCATCAACATATAATAATACCACAATGATACCTGAACAGCTAGGAAAAGTAAACAGAGTATGATCAACTTCAGACCTTCTAAAGCCTCTATCTCTTAAAGTCATACTAAGTTTATGATATTAGGCTCTTGGAGATTGCTTTAATCCATAGATGGCCTTCCTTAATCTCAGAACATTGCTATCATTCACTAAACCTTCCAAACCAGGAGGCGGTTTCATGTACACCTCTTCCTCTAGTTCTCCTTGAAGAAATGTATTCTTGAAATCCATCTGCCACAACTCCCATTCAAGGTTAGTAGCAAGAAAAATTACAATCCATACAATGTGAAGCTTGGCTACTGGAGCAAATGTATCTCCAAAGTCTTCACCATATGTTTGAGTGAAGCCTCTTGCTACAAGTCTAGCCTTATACCTTTCAATCTCACTATTACTCTTATACTTAATAGTAAACATCCATTTAGAACATACTGCTTTCTTACCTTTGGGAAAGTATGATTCATCCCAGGTCTGGTTTCTTATCATAGCCTCTATTTCATCTTGAACAGCATCTCTCCATTCCTTCAAATCCATAGCTTCCTCATATGTGTTAGGAATTTTATTTTGATCTAATGAGCTTATGAATACCTGATGTTCTTTTGGGAATTGAGCAAATGAGCAAGTAGCCTGGATAGGATGTCCTACTGCTTGAGCATTGTAGTAGACTCTAGTGTTGATCCAGTTGGCTGGATCTTTCCTTATCCTTGTGCTCCTTTGTAGAACTTGAGGAGATTCAACAATCGCTACTTCATGATCAGCCTCAGCTCCTATTTTATGTAACTCTTGGACATAGGCTTTATCAGGAACCACTGGTACACTTACATTCTCCCCCTCATGATCATGAATAGGATCCATGCTCGAAGAACCCGGTACAAACTCCCCCTGTCCATGAACATGCCACATCACACGACCAGGGCCAGGCCTACCAAGAACCGGACCATGCTCACTCACTGCTGGTCCCTTATCACTTGCTAACGATCCATGGTCATGAGATGCCGGGATGTTCGCACTCGTGGTTGGGACATGCTGAGATGGTGTCGGGACATTCTCAAACGACTCCGGGATGTTTCCACTCTGTGATGATCCATGCCAAGGAAGAGGAACCTGTGTTGGCCCGGATGCTATTGTCCTAGAAATATCAAAACTTTCCAACAACTTCCTAAGGTAAGCATTGCTATCAGTACTAGAGTTAGAAAAATCTTTTATGTTCTCCCAAGTTCCATCAGTGTAATAAGGCAGGTTTTCCAAAAATTTCACATCTCTAGAGATCAAAACTTTTTGCAATTCAGGATCATAACACTTGTAACCTTTTTGAGTAGATTAGTAGCCTACAAACACTGCCCTAGTACTCTTTTCATCCAGTTTGTTCCTCTTTCCACCTGGTACTAAGACAAAACACACACAACCAAAGACTTTCAAATGATCAAGATGAGGTTTAGTTTCATTAAGTACCTCAAATGGTGAAATGTCATGGAGAACTTTAGTAGGTATTCTATTAATCAGGTAACAAGCCGTGAGTAGTACTGCATCTCCCCAAAACCTCTTGGGTACATTCCTATGAAACATCATCGACCTAGCCACCTCCATTAGATGGCGGTTCTTGCGCTCAGCCACTCTATTCTGCTCTGGTGTGTATGGACAACTCGTTTGGTAAAGGATTCCGTATTTGAGAAGGTAATCCCTAAATGCTTTGCTTGTGTATTCCCCTCCATTGTCTGTTCTAAAAACTTTCATCTTTGCATTATAATGGTTAGGAGCATAAGAATGAAAATTAATGAAAGTTTCTAAAACTCTATCCTTGGAAGGAAGCAATGTAAGCCAAGTATATTTAGACTTCTCATCTATAAAAGTAACAAAATATTTTTGTTGTTCTATAGATGCACAAAGAGCTGTCCAAACATCAGAGTGTATCAAGTCAAAGCAATGATCATATGTATGTGTTGAGCTAAGAAAGACTGTTTTGCAATGTTTACCAAGAATGCAAGCTTCACACTCATTTTGATTAAAAGAAATTTTTGGAAATATTAGTTCAAGAGCTTTAGAGTGTAGATGGCCTAATCTATCATGCCACAATGTTCCATCAAAAAGCTCATTATTACTAGACAAACAAGAACCTAAACTAGAATGATGAGGACATCGTTCCAACGACTGCACCACGAGTTCCACCAGGACCACTGACACGTTCCAAGGCTCGAGCTATAGGACACAAGTTCAACCAGCTAATGGAGCAGGCAGATGTCCAGGAGACCACGGATGAAGACCCACCAGACGGCTCAGGAGTTCAGCAAGGCCCGTTCGTTTCAGCTAAGGAACATTGGAGGTTCCTACTCGAAGACTCTTCCACCTCCTGTGTCTTTACCATCACCATTCGGTAAAGACACCAAAAGACGTGCTAAGAAATTGTACACTTTTTCCTATCTTCGGTATTGTCCCACTGGGTTTCCCGGAGAAGGTTTTAATGAGGCAACACTATTAGTGCGCATGACGACGAAAACTTGTTCACACAATCTGCCACCCTTTACAAGTCTTAGTCAAATTCGGCCTTATTTCATCAACAAGGCTTATCTATCTCATTTCTTTATTATTTAGACTAAGTATGAGTTTAGGGCCTTAAGCCCGTTGTTTTTCTACAGCAAAAAGAACTACATGCTGTTTTTATTTACACTACTTGTTGTTGGGGTTAAACATCATGTTGTTTACCCTAAGTTGTAACTACAAGGCCTATATAAGCCTCACTACTTGCATGTAATAATATAATTCGATTTTTATAAACAAAATCCCCAGACTCTACTTGTCTTGACGGCTGCCTACTCCATTGGAGAGCTTGCCTTCGTTCTTCTTGTTCCAAGAAAAACAACCTGGTGTATCACAAGTCTTCCGCAGCTTGTGTGGTCCTTTCAATCCACTCCTTCCATCCGACTAGCTTCTGAAGGTCTCGAGATTCTCGATCAACAGTTGCACCACCACCAAGTTTACATCATCTGGTATCAGAACCTAAAAAGCTCTTAAACATCAGGTTGATTCTATCCACTTGTTCTGCGATTTTCTCATTTTCTTGTTTATCAGTTTTTGGCTTTTGATTGTGTTTCTTTCTCTTTCCCCTGAGGTTGTCGGTGAGAAGGAGAAGATTCAAGTCATCTACCACAAAACATCCTACAAAAAATACAAAAAAAAAATCAGGTTCTATCATTCCTTGTTCTTTGTTTTCATTTTAAAAAAAGAATAGAAGAATTTTGTTTGTTTCATTGTTTGTTTGTTGCTAGAAATTTTTTTTTTTTAAAAAAAAGAAAACAAAATATTGTTTAGGTTGCTTAAAAAAAAAAATAATCTAGAACTTTTTAGAAACCCAGCTAGAACACCATTCACATACCTGAAATCCATAAGGAATTGTGTGTTGTTTGTCTTGCTAGGTTTCCTTGATTATCAAGTTCTAGGTCTAGGGCCCCTTGAGTTTGTTTCGCGACTAGGGCTGCTTAGTTAGCTGGTCTCCAGGCCCTTTAGTGTCCCGCGTCTAGTCACCTAGTTTTACTTGTCCCGCGTGTGTCGTTTCCAGTTCGCGCGAGTCTCAGGCTTCGCACTAGGTCGTGTCCTGAACCGCTTCTAGGTGTGTCCGCGTCTAGGGCTCCTTAGGTCTTCCGCAGTCTAGGCTAGTCTCGTCCGTGTTGCCGAGTCTTGTTAGGTAGCGAGAGTCTTTAGGTTTAGCGTTTGGTTGCGTCCAGTCCTACCCGCGTTTCCCCCACCCCTAGTCCTAGTCGTGTCCATCACGTGGATAGGTTCTAGTTTTCGTGTGTCTTAGGGTTTAGTTTTGGTCTAGGTGTATCCTCATGTGTCGCTAGGACTAGGCATCGTGCCTTAGTGTGTCCTGTGTGCGTGTACTCTTACCGCGTCTTTAGGTCCTCCGCGTTCTAGGTTTAGGTCCAAGTCTCGTTCGTTAGGTCGCGTGTTCCAGTTCCGCTAGGTCCTTCCGGTCGCGTTCTTCCGCTAGGTTTAGCTGCTTCACTTAGTCGCTAGGTCGCCTATTGTCTAGGTTAGGTCTGAGACTGGCTCTCCTTGCTTGCACTAAGCGGCTAGGGTTCCTAGGAAGATTAGGATCTTAGTTTTAGTTTTAGGAAGTTTCCCTTAGTGTTCTAGATAGTTTCCCTAAGTTTCTAGGCAAGAAAATTAATTTAGGAAATTGTCTAGATAGTTTTTAGGAAATTTCCTAGATTTTATTAGGCAAATATCTAGTTTCTATTCAGGAATAGGAAAATAAGTAGGTATTATTCTCTTAGATATATAGTTTTCCATGCTAGTTTAGGGAATATATCTTTAGGTTATTTTTCATATTTTTAGGTTTCCTTTTACTAGATTTAGGAAAATTTCCTTTTCTTTGATTCTTTTTTCCTTTTTTGTTAATTGCATTAATTAAATTATTCATAAAATCAAAATATACAAATCTGTGGGAAATTCCATTTAAGAAAAGTTCCCATAACCTGCAAGTTTCCCTTTCAGAAAACTTTCCATTTCTGAAAATTTCCTTTTATCGGAAAAGGAAATATGTCAGGTCAGGACGAGTCCACGTCTGGGCAAGCCAATCAAACAATGATGCAACTTTTGCAAACATTGACTGCCCAGATGTCAAACTTCACGACTCGTCTTGAGCGTTTGGAGCAGCCGGCACCCGCACCTGCCACGCATACACATCAGTACCGGCATGACCCACATCAGCACCGGCATGACCGACCCGAGACGTCCCACCGTGGTATAGGAGGAGACCACTACTATGAAGAGCCACTGCCGCCGCCCAGACAGCCAGCCGTCCACCCTGACGTCAAGCTCAACCCACCCCCTTTTTCGGGAAAGCTAGACCCCGAAGAATACCTAGACTGGGGACGGAGAATGGAATTACTCTTCGACTATTATAACTACGACAAACCACGTAAAGTTGCGTTAGCAACAGCCCAATTTACCGACCACGCACTGGCGTAGTGGGACCGCGAGCTAGCCACTCGCAGGAGAGCAAGAATGGGAGCTCTAACATCCTGGTACGAGCTGACCCAGCTGATGAGGCGATGCTACGTACCACCTCACTTCCACCGAGAACTACAGAGACGATTCAGACGCCTTACTCAAGGCAGCAAATCGGTGTCTGAGTACTTTGACGAATTCGAGCACCTACGGAACAGACTCGAAATGGAAGACTCGGAAGAAAGTCTCAGGGCTCAGTTTATCGACGGTTTACATGAGTCGATAGCACGGAAAATCGAGCTGCAACCTTATCACGACCTTGGTGAGCTTTTCCATCTGGCGGTTCAGATCGAGAAAAGCAACCGCCGCAAGTCCTCAGCACCCATCCGACCAAAGAGCACTTGGGCCACTGGCCCTAAGGAATTTGACCGTGCTGCCCCCGGTGACCCACGGCAGAGGAGTAAGGCCGTGGACAGCAACTTGCCCACCAAGGCACCAACGACTACTTCCAGACCTAGTCCACCCATTTCTAATGCAGGCCAACAACAGAAGAGAAGCGCCATTACATGCTTCAAATGTAAGGGTAGAGGGCACATGTCTCGCGAATGCCCTAACCAAAGGACTATGGTTTTGACTGCTTCCAGAGATTACGACTCAGCAGATGAGCAAGAGGAGGACGCTTCCACGGCGGATCCCATGTCTGAAGGGGAAGTCGAATACGCTGATTCAGGCGAGATGTTAATGATAAGGAGAGTTCTCAGCTAACGACTAGAGCAGGAGGATCCTGTACCAATGCCGCTAGCAAGTAAATGGTAGAGAAAAGTGTGTTCTCTGATCATCGATGGTGGATCCTGCACCAATGCCGCTAGCAAGTACATGGTAGAGAAACTTGGGCTACCAGTAACAAATCACCCAAAACCATACAGGCTTCGTTGGCTTAACAACAAAACAGAGCTATATATCTCCGACCAGGTCCGAGTTTCTTTATGCATAGGACGATATCAGGACCAAGTTTTGTGCGACGTCGTTCCCATGTCAGTCATACATCTCCTATTGGGACGACCCTGGCAGTTCGATAAAGAGACTACTCGTAATGGACGCACAAACTTCTAGTCTTTCGTCCATGATAAACGTAGGTATAACCTAGGACCTATGTCCCCACAAGAAGTGCATGGCATGCAATCCAAGATGGCCAAAGACCAGCATGCAAGGAAAGAAAACTTCCTCGTCAACATAGCAGATATGAGGAAGGCGTCTAGCACTACAGGCACTCAGCCCGTCCTCATGCTCTATCAGGAGGTCTTGAGCGCATCCGAGGCCACCAGCAGCGTCTTGCCTACGGATGTCCAGTCCCTCTTGGACAAATACTCGGATGTCTTCCCAGACAAGATACCACCCGGATCGCCACCTCTCCGAGGTATTGAGCATCACATCGACCTCATCCCAAGAGCCCAGCTGTCGAACAAACCAGCTTACAAGGTTACTCCGGAGGAAGCCAAAGAACTCGAGCGACAGGTTCAGGATCTCATGGCTCAAGGCTACGTCAGAGAAAGCCTTAGTCCCTGTGCAGTTCCCGTCCTTCTTGTGCCGAAGAAGGATGGAAGCTGGCGAATGTGCGTCGACTGTCACGCCATCAACAACATCACTGTCAAGTATCGGCATCCTATCCCGCGACTTGATGACATGTTAGATGAATTGAGTGGAGCCTTTATCTTCTCCAAAATCGATTTAAAGAGTGGATATCATCAAGTCCGAATGCGAGAAGGAGATGAGTGGAAGACAGTTTTCAAGACTAAGAAAGGTCTCTACGAGTGGTTGGTAATGCCCTTCGGCCTGTCCAATGCACCAAGTACCTTCATGCATTTCATGAACAAAGACCTCCGGCCATTCATAGGGAAATTCGTTGTGGTCTACTTTGATGACATACTCGTCTATAGTGCGTCATATTCAGATCACTTGGAGCACTTGGAGACAGTGATCATGACACTTCAGAAGGAACAGCTTGAGGTAAACTTGGTGGTGGTGCAACTGTTGATCGAGAATCTCGAGACCTTCAGAAGCTAGTCGGATGGAAAGGATGGATTAAAAGGACCACACAAGCTGCGGAAGACTTGTGATACACCAGGTTGTTCTTCTTGGAACAAAAAGAACGAAGGCAAGCTCTCCAATGGAGTAGGCAGCCGTCAAGACAAGTAGAGTCTAGGGTTTTTGTTTATAAAAATCGAATTGTATTATTACTTGCAAGTAGTGAGGCTTATATAGGCCTTGTAGTTACAACTTAGGGTAAACAACATGATGTTTAACCCAAACAACAAGTAGTGTAAATAAAAACAGTATGTAGTTTTTTTTGGTGTAGAAAAACAATGGGCTTAAGGCCTAATGACTTAAACATGAAAATATGGGCTTAAGGCCCTAAACTCATACTTAGTCTAAATAATAAAAAAATGAGATAGATAAGCCTTGTTGATGAAATAAGGCAGAATTTGACTAAGACTTGTGAAGGGTGGCGGATTGTGTGAACAAGTCTTCGTCATCATGCGCACTAAGAGTGTTGCCTCATTAAAACCTTCTCCGGAAAACCCAGTGGGACAAAACCGAAGATAGGAAAAAGAGTACAATTTCTTAGCACGTCTTTTAGTGTCTTTACCGAATGGTGATGGTAAAGACAACGGAGGTGGAAGAGTCTTCGAGTAGGAACCTCCAATGTTCCTTAGCTGAAACGGACGGGCCTTGCTGAACTCCTGAGCCATCTGGTGGGTCTTCATCCGTGGTCTCCTGGACATCTGCCTGCTCCATTAGCTGGTTGAACTTGTCTCCTAAAGCTCGAGCCTTGGAACGTGTCAATGGTCCTGGTGGAACTCGGGGTGCAGTCGTTGGTACGATGTCCTCATCATTCCCTCCCTCTTCAGGTGCTTTGGTCTCCAAAGCAAAGTCTTCCCCTGCATCTAACAACTCCAAGTCAGCAACATTAAACGTAGTGGAAACATTATACTCACCTGGAAGTTCCACTTGGTAGGCATTGTCGTTGATTCGCCGCACGACTCGGAATGGGCCATCTCCTCGTGGTGCCAGTTTGCTCTTGCGCCGTTGGGGAAAACGTTTGGGTCGCAGATGTAACCAGACCTGATCTCCTTCTTTAAAAACCATGTGCCTCCTGCCCTTGTTGGCGTGCTTTGCCGTCTGAGAGTTCCTCCGCTCAAGATTCTCCTTGACCTCCTGGTGAAAGCGCTTGACATACTCCGCTTTGGCTTCTCCCTCCAAGCTGACAACCTCTCCGAGTGGAATGGGGGAGAATTCAATTGGGGTAGTGGGGTTGAAGCCGTAGACGATCTCAAATGGTGTCTTCTTAGTTCCGGAATGGACTGCTCTGTTGTAGGCAAACTCGACATAGGGAAGGCATTCGAGCCAGTTCTTCAGGTTACAACAAATTTTTGCTCGCAGCATCTGGGAGAGTGTCCTGTTGACGATCTTAGTCTGACCATCAGTCTGTGGGTGATATGCAGTAGAGAAGAGAAAGTTTGTGCCAAGTTTCTTCCACAGTACTCGCCAGAAATGACTGAGGAACTTATTGTCCCTGTCGGACACAATGGTCCGAGGAATGCCGTGCAAACGGACGATCTCTCGGAAGAATAAATTCGCCGTCTGAATTGCATCGTTCGTCTTGCTGCATGGTATGAAGTGTGCCATTTTATAGAAACGATCTACTACGATGAGGATGGAGTCCTTGTGATGAACTTGTGGCAAGCCAAGCACGAAGTCCATCGAGATATCCGTCCAGGGAGACGACAGAACCGGAAGTGGAATGTATGGGCCTTGGGGGTGCATCTTAGACTTAGATCGTTTGCAGACAAGGCATTTCTAGCAATGGGCTTCCACATCTCGGCGTTGACGCGACCAATAGAAGTGTTCCTTGAGCATACTCAAGGTCTTGGCTGAAAGAATATGAGATTTAGAGTTTTGTAGAATGAGAGAATGAGAGATTTAGAGAGAATTAGAGAATTAGAGAAAAGAATTATTTATTAGAAAATGAGAATTATGAATTCTTAGTTACAAAATGTGAAGGGAGTAAGGTATTTATACTATTCTAGTCTAGGCTTGTTTGGATACAAGGATAGCCTTATACATAAATGGCTTACAAGGATAACATAATTCTATAATACAAACAAGCCTTAGACTCTCCCTTTCACAAACATACAAATCGCCATATAACTAGAATTAATGGCTTTCATAAATTAATCACTTCTTCTTCATTCCAACACTCCCCCTCAAGCTTAAGACATAAGATGTTTAAGCTTGTAACCATGAACTATTACCTCATTAAAAACCTAGAGAAAGAAAACCCAATTGGGACAAAACCTTTTCTAGGGAAAAAGAGTATAATACTCCATGTTGGGATCATGGGTATGGAATGGACATGAGACCAAGTCTTGGGTAGATAGATGTACCAACTTTGAGAGATGCTGCCTTGGTGAATATATCAGCTAGTTGATCCTCACTCCTTATATAGCAAGGTAAAATGATACTTTTCCCAATAGCTTCTCTTACTTTGTGGCAGTCAACTTCTATGTGCTTGGTCCTTTCATGAAACACTGAATTGGAGGCTATGTGAATGGCGGCTTGATTGTCACAATGAATGGTGATAGGCTCTTCATACTTCACGGCTAAGTCTCCCAAAATTTGTTTCAGCCAGATGCATTCAGTAAGGAGCTTCCTCATTGCTCTATACTCTGATTCTGCACTAGAGCATGAAACCACCTTTTGCTTCTTGGTTTTCCAAGTCACAAGGTTTCCACCTATGAAAGTACAATAGCCAGTAGTACTTCTCCTATCTTTCCTATCTCCTGCCCAATCTGCATCACAATCACCAACCACATTTGTGTTTTTATTATTACCCATCCAAATATCTTGTTCATGTGTGCCTTTGAGGTATCTTAAAATTCGCATTGCCATGTCCCAATGCCTCATCTTTGGCCCTTGCATGTGTTGAGATACCTGATTCACAGCAAAACATAAATCTGGTCTTGTGATGGTTAAATAAATAAGCTTACCAACCACTTTCCTATAGAGTTTAGGATCATGAAAATCAATTTCCGTCTCTAACTCCCCCTTAGTTGCGATTTTATAATCTTCTTCTAGGGGTGTTTTGGCTGGTTTAGCTTCCATCATACATGTGGATGTTAGTAGATCTACAACATACTTCCTTTGAGAGAGAAAGAGACCTTCCTTAAACCTACATACTTCAATTCCTAAGAAGTATTTAAGTTCTCCTAAATCCTTTATATCAAAGACACTTTTTAAGTAATCTTTAGTAGATGCAATACCAACATTATCACTACCAGATATGATTATATCATCTACATAGATAAGAATTACTATAATACCTTCCTTACTCTTTAATGTGAAAAGAGTATGTTCCACTTCAGACCTTTTGAAGCCTTTATCCATTAAAGTAACACTTAATTTGTGGTACCATGCTCTTGGAGATTGTTTAAGGCCATAAATAGCCTTTCTTAGCCTTAGGATATTACCACTTCCTACCTCATCTTCTAGGCCAGGTGGAGGTGACATGTAAACTTCTTCTTCTAGTTCACTTTGCAAGAAAGCATTCTTGACATCCATTTGCCACAATTCCCACTCAAGATTAGTAGCAACAGTAAGCACAACATTGACAGAATGAAGCTTAGGTACAGGAGCAAATGTATCTCTATAATCCTCACCATATGTCTGAGTAAAACCCCTAGCTACCAACCTAGCTTTATATCTATCAATTTTACCATTGCTTTTGTATTTAATGGTAAAAATCCATTTAGAACTTACAGCCTTCTTTCCTTTTGGTAAAGTGGCTGAGGCATATGTACCATTCCTCTCCATAGCTTGTTTCTCAGCTGAGATAGCTTTCCTCCATTCTTTTATAGACATAGCTTTCTCATATGTCTTTGGAATCTGCTCATTGTCAAGACTAGAAATAAAAGCAACATGAGTAGAAGGTAAGTGTGCAATATTACAAACTCCCTGGTCATGATGAACTACAACATTTCCATTGTAGAAAACTGGTGGATTTCTTTGTTTTGTGCTCCTCCTTAAAACAGTAGGTGGAGCCTCCTCTTCCTCTTCACTCAAAACTTCAATGAGAGTAGGTCTTGATCTTTTGGAAGCTGAAGCTAGAATGAAATCATCTCCTGCTGAGTCTTGTTGGACATGTGTAGATGGTTCTCCCCCCCCCCCATGTTCAAGAGGAGGAAGCACAGGAGAATCAATAGAGGATGATGGACAAGAAGAGGCAGCTGGACCTGTGAAGCCGGATGGACCCGTGAAGTGGAACGGACCAGGACCGGGAGCGGAACATTCTTGTGGACCGGCCGCGTCTGAGATGCCATGGTCACTTGCTACTGATGCAGGTGGCAAAGGTGATGAGGCTGTATGCTGACCACCTCCTATTTCAATGCTCTCCAAGAGTTTCCTCAAGTATTCAGCTTGGTCTGTTCTTGTTGATGAGATGTCTTTAAATTGTTCCCATGTTACTTCTTCATAAAAACTTAATCTTCTTGGAACTTCACATCTCTAGACACCATGACCCTTCTAGTCTCAGGGTCATAACATTTGTATCCTTTTTGAGTGGAGGAATATCCAATGAACATAGCCTTTACACTTTTTGGTTCAAGCTTGTTCCTTTGTTCCCTAGGAATTAACACAAAACAAACACACCCAAAAACTTTCAAATGATCAATGGTGGGTTTAGTGTTGATTAAGTAGCAGGCTGCTACAAGTGCATACCCCCAAAATCGCTTAGGCACCTTCATGTGGAACATCATAGTTCTCACAACCTCCATTAGGTGCCTGTTCTTTCTTTCAGCAACTCCATTTTGCTGTGGAGTATAAGGGCAGCTTCTCTGGTGCTCAATGCCATGTTTAGCTAGATGTCCCTGAAGTCTAGTACTAGTGTATTCCCCTCCATTATCTGTTCTAAAGCATTTAATTCTTGCATTGTATTGGTTAGTAACATATGCTTGAAAATTTAGAAATGCATCATACACTCTATCTTTAGAACTAAGAAGAGTAACCCATGTATATTTGGACTTTTCATCAATAAATGTCACAAAATATTTATGGTTTTCTCTAGATGGAAATGGGGATGTCCACACATCAGAATGCACCAATTCAAAACAATTGTCATATTTATGCATTGATTTTTCAAAAACTGTTTTACAATGTTTTCCAAGAATACATGAATCACACAACTCTTTAGGCATTTTTAAACCAGGCACTATTAATTCAAGAGCTCTTGGATGAGGATGTCCTAGTCTAGCATGCCACAAATCAGAATCAGTACTAAAAATATTCGCCTGAAAAACTGATTCTAATGCACTACAACTAGCCATATTATCAAGCACATACAAGTCATCTTTTGTAGTTCCTTGTCCAAAGCACCTTCTAGTTTCAATATCCTGAAAATAAAAGTCATTAGGACCAAATATAGCATGAAAATTCAAGTTAGTAGTAGCTCTTTTAACTGAGAGCAAGTTGGAGGTAAATGAAGGCATATAAAATGCCTTAGATTCTTTATCAAACAATTTCAATTTTCCTATGCCTTTGATTGTACTTTAATACCATTTGCAATAAGAACATTCCCTAGGGCAGGTTCTACATTCTCTAGCAAATCTAGATCACTAATCATGTGATGAGAAGCACCAGAATCAACAACCAAAGATTTAGGAGCATTTGATGTATAAGAAGGTTGAATAGAAGCATGAAAAGTTTTACCCATCACATTGCTCTCCTTTATTGCCTTAATGAGAGCTTCCAAGTCTGATTTTGTCACAAAATCTGATGCTTGTGACATGATGTTGGTGGTGCCTGAATGTGAAGAAGGACCACTACTTATAACTGCCTTTGAGGACACCATGCCGTGAGCTTGCCTGGCCGAGGGCATGGCCGGCTGCTGTGGAGGGCGTGAAGCCCATTATGGCTTCAGATGAGGGTGAAGTTCCCAGCAATCCTTCTTTGCATGGCCATCCTTCTTGCAATAATCACAAAATTGCCTCGTTTTCCTAGAAGCATTTGTTGGCTTGAAGAAACTTTTGTGAGCAGCTACTAGTTCAGCTTTGTTGCCAAACAATCCATGTGATCCTTGCTCCTTTTGAATTTAGCACACACTACCTCCAAGCTAGGCAACTTATCAGACCTGAGAATATGCTTAATAAGATCTGAGTAATTAGAATTAAGAGTTCAAAGTAACCCAAACACCTTATCTTGTTCCTTTCTTTCAAGGAGTACAAGTGGTTCAATAGTGGCTGGCCTTAGCATATCTAGCTCAGCCCACAAAGCTCTGAATGAGCCATAGTGCTTTGTGAATTCAGCATCTTCCTTCCTTAATTCATTCAAAGCCTTCTTTACTTCAAAAATTCTCAAATAGATTCTGGTGCATCTCATCACATGATTAAACACTTAGGTTTGCTAGACCATGTTGAACCTGCTTTAGGAAGTGTTGTAATTGCTAATGGAGTTAATGTACCAATTAAAGGAGTAGGGAATCTTAGGTTGTTTGATAAGGAATCTAAAGCCTTTTATATGCCTTCTTTTACATCCAACTTACTCTCTGTTAAAAAGGCTACTACTGATTTGAATTGTAAGGCTATCTTTGGTCCTAATGAGTTTTACTTTCAGGATATTGAAACAAGTCAGAAATTTGGCCAAAGAACTGCAAGGAATGACTTGTATGTGCTAGAAGATTTACCTGTCTTTCCATTACAACCGTGTGCAAATCATGTTGATATGACTCTAAATGCTGAATTGTGGCATGCTAGACTAGGACATCCATATTCTAGAGCTCTTGAATTGATTGTATGATGAGGACATCGACTCTTCAACAATGACAGCTGAACCAGAGGGAGTGCAGATCATCCCTCAAGTACCTAATGGACCCATAACTCGCCAGAGAGCCAGAGCCATCGCACACAAGTTCAACCATCTAGTAGAATTTGTGCTCGAGCAAGGATCAGCTAGTCTTTGTCCACCCTCAGTCATCGACAGCAGCAAGGGAGAAGACCCATTTTCAAGCATCTCGTGCGAGCTTCTCCAGTGTCAGACATCATCTTCTGGTGTCTTTACTATCACTATAGAGTAAAGACACACAAAGACATGCTAGGGAATTGTACTCTTTTTCCTACCTTCGGTTTTGTCCCTATGGGTTTTCTGAAGGGGGTTTTAACGAGGCAACACCTCTACTGTGCAAGACAGGGCCTGTTCTACGATAATAACCTTTTACCAGCCCCTGGAATAATCAGAAGATGAGGACCCTCCAATGAAGACAAGCTACAGCAGTCTTCAACACTTTGTAGTTTTTTGTGGAAGTTTTGAACGCCTTGTTGTTTTTCTTTTAAAACTACTTGTTGTTTTTTAGGCTAGGGTAATTAAAACCTTAGCCTCCCCTGGAATGACAGACAGAATTAATTTGACAGCAAATTTCAGAGCCCTAGTCGATTTTTCCTTAATCTGTAGCAAACAAATTCTTCTGCCTTGATCTGTCATCCAGGCGCGAAGAACCTTGGTGTATCACGAGATCATTCCTCCCTCGTGTGGTCCAAATCGCTTCCCCCTTCGTGTTTAACCAGGAGAGGATCTCCCTTGTTGGCACAAACACTAACCCCTTGGTCTGCATCCTCTTCTGACAACCAGAGCGTGTATCATCTTTTGGTATCAGAACTGAAGATTCTACCTTCTCAGGGAGTGTCTAAACCTATCTCTTTTTAACTTTTTGTCTGCAACTTCCATTCACTCTAAAAAAAAAAAAAAAAAAAAAAAAAAAAAAAAAACTGACAAATTCTTAGTCCTTTGGAATTGAGTCTGAATTATTAGTAGAAACGAGTTTAGAATAGTTAGACACCTTTAAACTAGTAGGATTCTAGAGTCTGTAGACGAAACTAGAGGAAAAAAAAAAACGGCTAGGAATTTCGTATTTCACTTTGGTTTTGGTTTGTCTACAGCTGACAGGAACTTTAAGCGAGAGGAAAACCCGAGCCCAGATCGACCGATCCCTCTTTGGATCGATCGATCTCCCTCTGCAAAGCGGCTGCGGGGAGACTTTAAATTAGTGGAAACCCTAGACGTAAAGGATCAGGAACGATCGATCAACTTTGGATCGACCGATCCACTTTTGCGGACAATTACAAGATCGACCGAGCGGACCTAGATCGACCGATCGTACCTCGGGTCGATCACATATAAGATTGACCGATCCCCAAACAGACCGATCGATCCAACCTTCTACGGACGAATTTCATATCGACCGATCGACATTAAGATCGACCGATCGCCTAGAGAATCGACCACTCCTCAACTGGATCGAATCCTTGTCCAGAACAACAATGTCTGATAGCTCAGAACAAGTAGATGCCACTAATGCCATGATCCAAATGCTAGCAGCCATCAATGGGCAACTCAGCAACATGGCAGCTGGTATGAATCGTTTGGGGCAACTCTTGCAGCCTGGAAGACCAGACATACCTGAAACGGCTAGGCAAGGAGAAACGCGTGGCTTGGGAGAGCAATCAGCTCAAACACCACCTTTTCAAGCACCACCATTCCATGCCCATGCACCACCATTCCATGCACCACCACAACAACCACAGTACCCAGCTCCTGATGTTAAGCTTAATCCACCAACCTTTGTTGGAAGAGTGGACACAGAAGCTTATCTTGATTGGGAGAGAAGGATGGAGCATATTTTTGAATACTATAGATATGCTGATCCACGGAGAGTAGCTCTAGCTACAGCCCAGTTCACTGACCATGCTCTTACTTGGTGGGACAGAGAAGTGACTGAGAGGAGGAGGAACCGATATGGGAATATAGTGATTTGGGAAGAGCTCAAATACATTATGAGAAGGCGCTATGTACCACCACACTTTCACCGAGATATGCAGAAGTGTTTTAGACGTTTGACACAAGGCAACAAGAGTGTGGAGGAGTATTATGAGGAATTTGAGCATCTGAGAAACCGGTTGGAAGTAGAAGACTCTCTGGAGAGTCTAATGGCACAATTTGTGGATGGACAAACATACCATGACTTAGGAGAGTTGCTACATCTTGCCATTTAGATTGAACAACAGAACAAGCACAAGGCAGCAAACAATACTCGGCCTAAGACCATCTGGAACCCCACATTTAAGCCAACAGAGAGGAACACTAGTACACTAGGAGATAGCCGGTTCAAGAGCAAAGTGAGTGAACTCACCAAGTTGACCAAACCCGGCCCTAGTGCACCTCAACATGCCACGCCAACTGCTTCCACTCAACGGAGCCGAGACATTTTGTGCTTCAAGTGCAATGGGAGAGGACATATGGCAAGAGAGTGTCCTAATGAACGAGCCATGATCCTCACACCAGCTGGAGACTACGAGTCTCAAGACGAAGGAGAAGAGGAATCCCATGACTATGGTGAACCAGAGGACATAGAGTACCCAGACTCAGGAGAGCTTTTGATGATGAGAAGAGTTCTTAATGCAATGGTAGGTCCTGAAGAGGTTGCACAAAGAGAAAACATCTTCCATACTCGGTGCACCATTCAGGGAAAGGTATGTTCTCTAATCATTGATGGAGGTTCTTGTACTAATGTAGCTAGTTCTTATATGGTAGACAAACTTGGCCTTGAGAGAACTAAACACTCTCATCCTTATAAGTTGAGGTGGCTCAATGATAAGGCTGAGTTACACATATCCGATCAAGTTAAGGTTCCATTTAGTGTGGGACGATACCATGATCAAGTAATATGTGATGTGGTCCCGATGCAAGCTGGTCATCTCTTATTGGGACGCCCATGGCAGTTTGACAGGGAAACCACACATAATGGACGGACTAATCTCTATTCTTTTGAGCATAAAAAGCGCAGGTACAAACTGGCTCCATTATCACCTCAACAAGTGAGGGATATGCAAACAAAAATGGCTAAGGATGGGAGTAAACGCAAAGAGAACTTCTTAATCAACTCCAGTAACATTCGAAAAGCCATTGGTAAGGGAGATGAACATGTTCTTCTACTGATGTTTAAAGAGCTTTTGAGTGTAGATAAAGCAGATATCAAGCTACCATCAGAGGTGAATACATTGCTAGAAACATATGTTGATGTGTTTCTTGAAGAACTACCACCTGGATTGCCGCCAATAAGGGGCATAGAACACAACATTGACTTTATTCCAGGAGCCCAGCTACCCAATAGGGTTGCCTACAGAGTCAATCCAGAAGAAGCCAAAGAACTTGAACGCCAAATCAGGGAGTTAATGGCTCAAGGATATGTGAGAGAGAGCCTCAGCCCCTGTGCAGTTCCAGTTCTACTTGTGCCAAAGAAAGATGGCAGCTGGAGAATGTGTGTGGACTGTAGGGCAATCAACAATATAACCATCAAGTATAGGCACCCCATTCCCAGACTTGATGACATGCTTGATGAGCTCAGTGGCGCCACCATCTTCTCCAAGATCGACCTGAAAAGTGGATACCACCAAGTCAGAATGCGAGAGGGAGATGAGTGGAAAACTGCCTTCAAGACTAAACATGGGTTGTATGAGTGGCTGGTCATGCCATTCGGCTTATCCAACGCCCCCAGTACATTTATGCGTCTAATGAACCATGTTCTTAGACCATACATCAGTAAGTTTCTGGTTGTATATTTTGATGATATACTAGTTTACAGCTCATCTTATTCTGACCATGTGACGCATCTTGAGACAGTAATACGAACACTTCAGAAAGAGAAGTTGTATGCTAATCTCAAGAAGTGCACATTCTGCACTGACCATGTGAGTTCGCAGGGATTACAGGTTGATGAAGAAAAGATAAAAGCCATTAAGGAGTGGCCTACGCCAACCAGTATTAACTTAGTGCGAAGTTTTCACGGCCTAGCCAGCTTTTATAGGCATTTTGTCAGAGACTTTAGCACTATCGCAGCTCCTCTGACCTCTGTAATCAAAAAGAACCATGAGTTTAAATGGGGAGAGGAACAAGAACGAGCTTTCCAACTCCTCAAGGAGAGATTGACGCATGCACCTGTTTTAGCACTTCCAGACTTCAACAAAACATTCGAGGTGGAGTGTGATGCATCAGGCATTGGAATAGGAGCAGTGCTGACACAAGGAGGGAAACCAGTAGCATACTTCAGTGAGAAGCTCAGTGGTGCCTCATTGAACTATCCCACCAATGACAAGGAGCTTTATGCACTGGTGAGGGCAATGGAAGCTTGGCAACACTACTTACTTGCCAGAGAGTGTGTTATCCACACAGACCATCAGACCCTACAACATCTCAAAGGCCAAATTAAGCTAAAAAGGAGACATGCAAGATGGCTGGAATTCATTGAAACATTTCCCTACGTCATCAAATATAAGAAGGGAAAGGAGAATGTTGTAACTATCAAGGAGATACAGCCTTACTTCGATCATGGAATCCAAAGTGCTAGGATTTGAATTGATCAAGGATCTGTATGCAGAAGATGATGACTTTAAGGAGAGCTACAAGGAGCATGGAAAAGGCGCCTACAGCAACTTCTACCTGTTCGATGGGTTCTTGTTTAAAGGGAAGAGACTTTGCATTCCAAGAGGATCCATCAGAGACTTACTGCTGAGAGAGGCGCATGGAGGGGGATTGATGGGACATTTTGGCGTGGACAAGACATTGAGCATGCTGAAGGAACATTTCTTCTGGCCTCACCAGAGAAGAGATGTGGAAGCTCATTGTGCTTGCTGCTTAGTCTGCAAAAGAGCCAAGTCCAAGTCTCACCCACACGGTTTATATATGCCACTTCCTGTTCCTACTACTCCTTGGACTGACATATCTATGGACTTTGTGCTAGGCTTGCCTAAGATAAACCACAAAGACTCCATCTTTGTTGTAGTAGACAGGTTTTCTAAGATGGCCCATTTCATACCATGTGCTAAGACAAATGATGCTAGTCAAATCGCCAGCTTGTTCTTCAAGGAAGTAATGAGGCTTCATGGAATTCCCAGGAAAATAGTGTCAGACAGAGAAACAAAGTTCTTGAGTCATTTCTGGAGGTCAATGTGGAAGAAACTAGGAACCAAATTGGTGTTCTCGACAACATGCCATCCACAAACTGATGGGCAGACAGAGGTGGTTAATAGAACGTTGTCAATATTGCTGAGGGCAACTATTGGGCAAAACTTGAAGACTTGGCTTGAGTGCATCCCTTTTGTGGAATTTGCCTACAACAGAGCTACTCACTCAGCCTCTAAGATGTCTCCATTTGAGGTTGTCTATGGTTTCAACCCACAATCGCCCCTTGACCTTACTCCACTGCCTCCAGCCGAAATTGTTAGCCTAAAAGGGGAGACAAAAGCCGAGTTCATCAAGAAGCTTCATCAAAAAGCTAAGGAGAACATAGAAAAGAAGACAGAAGCATATGCAAGAGAAGCCAATAAAGGAAGAAAGCAAGTTACTTTCAAGGAAGGAGATTAGGTATGGCTGCATATGAGGACAGAAAGGTTTCCCCAAAAGAGGAAAGATAAACTTGCGCCAAGAGGAGATGGTCCATTCAGAATTTTAAAGAAGATCAACGACAATGCATACCAATTGGAACTTCCAGGTGAGTTTAATGTATCTTCTACTTTTAATGTTGCTGATTTGGAAATTTTTGATGCAGGAGATGATCCAGTTTTGAGGACAAAACCTGCTGAAGAGGGAGGGAATGATGAGGACATCGACTCTTCAACAATGACAGCTGAACCAGAGGGAGTGCAGATCATCCCTCAAGTACCTAATGGACCCATAACTCGCCAGAGAGCCAGAGCCATCGCACACAAGTTCAACCATCTAGTAGAATTTGTGCTCGAGCAAGGATCAGCTAGTCTTTGTCCACCCTCAGTCATCGACAGCAGCAAGGGAGAAGACCCATTTTCAAGCATCTCGTACGAGCTTCTCCAGTGTCAGACATCATCTTCTGGTGTCTTTACTATCACTATAGAGTAAATACACACAAAGACATGCTAGGGAATTGTACTCTTTTTTCTACTTTCGGTTTTGTCCCTATGGGTTTTCTGAAGGGGGTTTTAACGAGGCAACACCTCTAGTGTGCAAGACAGGGCCTGTTCTACGATAATAACCTTTTACCAGCCCCTGGAATAATCAGAAGATGAGGACCCTCCAATGAAGACAAGCTACAGCAGTCTTCAACACTTAGTATAATTTCTGGTTTTTAAGTTTTAAACTGTTTGTAGTTTTTTGTGGAAGTTTTGAACGCCTTGTTGTTTTTCTTTTAAAACTACTTGTTGTTTTTTAGGCTAGGGTAATTAAAACCTTAGCCTTCCCTGGAATGACAGACATAATTAATTTGACAGCAAATTTCAGAGCCCTAGTCGATTATTCCTTAATCTGTAGCAAACGAATTCTTCTGCCTTGATCTGTCATCCAGGCGCGAAGAACCTTGGTGTATCACGAGATCATTCCTCCCTCGTGTGGTCCAAATCGCTTCCCCCTTCGTGTTTAACCAGGAGAGGATCTCCCTTGTTGGCACAAACACTAACCCCTTGGTCTGCATCCTCTTCTGACAACCAGAGCGTGTATCATTGTACCTGGAATAAAATTGCTTAATAACATTTGTGAATCTTGTGTTCTTGGAAAGCATAGTAGAACTGTCTTTGAACAATCAACTCATGCTTATGATAATTGCTTTGATTTAGTACACTCTGATGTTTGGACATCTCCCTTTCCTTGTAGAGAAAATCAGAAGTATTTTGTTACCTTCATTGATGAAAAATCTAAGTATACTTGGGTGACATTGCTTAATTCAAAGGATAGGGTGTTTGATGCATTTCTTAACTTTCAGACATATGTTACTAACCAATATAATGCCAAGATAAAGATTTTTAGGACAGACAATGGAGGGGAATATACTAGTACCAAGTTTCAGCAACACTTAGCCACACATGGCATTGAACATCAAACAAGCTGTCCTTACACTCCACAACAAAATGGAGTAGCTGAGAGGAATAACAGACATTTGATGGAAGTTGTGAGAACAATGATGTTCCACAAGAAGGTTCCTAAAATATTTTGGGGAGATGCATTACTAGCTGCATGTTACTTAATCAATAGAACTCCAACTAAAGTTCTAGATGATTTGAGTCCTTTTGAGGTATTAAACAAAACTAAGCCAACTATTGATCATTTAAGAATTTTTGGATGTGTTTGTTTTGTTTTAGTACCAGGAGAACTTAGGAATAAGCTGGAACCAAAAAGCATCAAGGCTATGTTCCTAGGATACTCTCCTACTCAAAAAGGATACAAATGCTACAATCCAGAGACTAGGAGGGTCCTGGTGTCTAGGGATGTCAAGTTTAATGAGAACAAAGGATTCTATGAAGATGGAACTTGGGAAGATCTTAAAGACATATCTACATCCTATTCTGATCAGGCTGAGAATCTAAGGAAAATTTTAGAGAACCTTGGCATAGTTCAGCCAACCGCTCCAGCACCTGTCCATGTACCTCAGCAACATGATTCAAGCCCGAATACTAGCTGGCATGGTCCGGCTACATCCAACCAGGAGACGATCTCTGGTCATGACCTTGCATCTAGCTCATCCCGTCCTGTCTCAGTTCCCGGGGCTGTCCATGATCCATCTACTGGTGCTAGTTCTTCCGGTTCATCCAACATTCCATCAATGCCCTCTCCACCATCCAGTCCTCCTGAACAGCATCCTCTTGACCATGAGGGGAGAGAAGAGAGTACACATGCTCAAGATGATATTCTAGTTTCAGCATCAAAAAGGCCAAGGGATCAACCCAATCTTGTACAAGCCGCTTTAGAAGAAGAAACAAATCAACCTGTGGCACTCAGAAGAAGTACAAGGCAGAGGTTCCCAGCTGAAAACTGGAAGAATACAAGGGTGTACTACAACCACAATGCAGTAGCACATCATGATCAGGGAGTATGTTCTTTAATTAGTATTCCTACTAATCATGTTGCTTTCACTGTGAGTTTAGATAAAGAACAGATCCCTAAGAGCTATGAGGAGGCTATGGAGATTAAGGAATCGAGAGATGCCATTCAAGATGAAAAACAAGCTATGGAGAAAAATGGAACTTATGCTCCAGCCACCTTACCAAAAGGGAAAAAGGCTGTAAGTTCAAAATGGATATTTACCATTAAGTATAAAAGTAATGGTGAGATAGATAGGTATAAAGCTAGGTTGGTGGCTAGGGGATTCACACAGACTTATGGTGAAGACTATAGGGATACCTTTGCTCCAGTAGCTAAACTTCAATCTGTTAATGTTGTTCTTTCTCTTGCTACTAACCTTGAATGGGATTTGTGGCAAATGGATGTTAAGAATGCTTTCTTACAAGGTGAAATAGAGGAAGAAGTGTACATGACACCACCACCAGGTTTGGAAGATGAAGTTAATGGCGGCAACACCCTCAGACTAAGGAAGGCAATCTATGGTCTTAAGCAATCTCCAAGAGCTTGGTATCATAAGCTGAATGTAACTCTAAGGGATAGAGGTTTCAAAAGGTCAGAAGTTGAACACACCCTGTTTACACTTAAGAGTAAGGAAGGTATTGTGGTTATACTTATCTATGTGGATGATATAATCATATCAGGGAGTGATAAAGCTGGTATTGAATCAACTAAAGCCTATTTGAAAAGTGTTTTTGATATTAAGGATCTAGGAGAATTGAAATATTTCTTAGGAATTGAAATATGTAGATTCAAGGAAGGTCTCTTTTTATCTCAAAGGAAATATATTGTGGATTTACTAACCTCCACAGGTATGTTTGAAGCTAAACCAGCTAAGACACCCCTTGAAGAAGGCTACAAAATAGAACCTGAGGGGGATCTAGGAAATGACAAGTTTCATGATGCAAAATTGTATAGACAAGTGGTTGGTAAGCTTATTTACTTAACCATCACTAGACCTGACCTATGTTTTGCAGTAAATCAGGTATCTCAACATATGCAAGACCCAAGAACAAGGCATTGGGATATGATCATTCGCATTTTGAGATATCTGCAAGGAACTAAGGAACAAGGTATATGGATGGGATGTAATAAGAACACAGAGGTTGTAGGTTATTGTGATGCAGATTGGGCAGGAGACAGAGAAGATAGGAGAAGCACAACTGGCTATTGCACTTTTATAGGAGGTAACCTTGTAACTTGGAAGACTAAGAAGCAAAAGGTTGTATCTTGTTCTAGTGCAGAAGCTGAATACAGGGCCATGAGGAAGCTCACCACTGAATGCATCTGGTTGAAGCAACTCCTCTTTGACATTTTAGGCGAAAGCTTAGAGTCTCCAATCACTGTCCATTGTGATAATCAAGCTGCCATACACATTGCCTCTAACTCTGTGTTTCATGAGAGAACCAAGCATATTGAGGTTGACTGCTATAAGGTAAGAGAAGCTATTGGAAATGGTACAATTCTACCCTGCTACACAAGGAGTGAAGATCAGCTAGCTGATGTGTTTACCAAAGCTGTAACCTTAAAGACAGGCGGTTCCATCTACCCTAGACTTGGTTTGATGTCTCTTCCACATCAATGATCCCAACATGGAATGTTATACTCTTTTTCCCTAGAAAAGGTTTTGTCCCAATTGGGTTTTCCTTCTCTAGGTTTTTAATGAGGTAATACTTCATGGTTGCAAGTTTAGGCATTTTTCATGTCTTAAGCTTGAGGGGGAGTGTTGGAATAAAGAAGTATGATGAATTCATCTGAGTGAAGTATTGGCGTCTTTCACCATGTATATGCCTTAGACTTGTGTAGATTAATGATAAGTATATCTCTGTATCCAAACAAGTCTAGAATAGGATTAGTATAAATAGGTGTCTCTCACTCACTTTGTAAGTATGAAAATCATTTTCTAAAATTCTTAATAAAAGTTCATTCTCTTTTCTCTCAATCTCTCTCAATCTCTCTCAATCTCTAAATCTCAAATACTCTCAATCATCAAATCTTACATGGGTAACATTACTTAATTCAAAGCATAGGGTATTTGATGCTTTTCTTAACTTTCAAACATATATTACTAACCAATATAATGCAAAGATTAAGATCTTTAGAACAGACAATGGAGGGGAGTATACTAGCAACAAATTTTAGCAGCATCTTGCTAAGCATGGAATTCAACATCAGACAAGCTGTCCATATACTCCACAGCAAAATGGAGTTGCTGAAAGGAAAAACAGACATCTAATGGAGGTTGTGAGAACTATTATGTTCCACAAGAAGGTTCCAAAACGCTTTTGGGGGGATGCATTACTGACTGCATGCTACCTAATCAATAGAACACCAACCAAAGTTCTGGATGATTTATCTCCTTTTGAGGTAATGAATAAAACTAAGCCAAATATTGATCACTTGAAGGTGTTTGGGTGTGTGTGTTTTGTTTTGGTTCCAGGGGAACTTAGGAACAAGCTAGAACCCAGGAGCATCAAGGCTATGTTTATAGGTTACTCTCCTACTCAAAAAGGTTATAAATGCTACAATCCAGAAACTAGAAAAGTTTTGGTGTCTAGAGATTTCAAGTTCCAAGAGAATAAAGGATTATATGAGGATGGAACTTGGGAAGAACTCCAAGACATATTTACATCTAATTCTGATCAAGCTGAGAACTTAAGAAGAATCTTAGAGAACCTTGGTATAGTTCAGCCTGCTGCTCCACCTGCTCCACCTGTCCATGTACCGCAGCAAGAGGGTCCAAGTCCAAATAATAGCTGGCATGGTTCAGCTACATCCAACGAGAAGTCGGCTTCTGGTCATGATCATACATCAAGTGCAACTGTTCCTGAACCTGACTTTGCAAATGATTTCCCATCTCCACATGAACCATCGACGGGCGCTAGTACACCCGGTCTATCCAACGTCCAACATCCACCATCTAGTCCTCCTGAACTTCATCCTCTTGATCATGAGGGGGGAGAAGATAGTACACATGTTCAAGATGACATTCTAGTTTCAGCATCAAAAAGGCCACCGGTTCAACCTAATCTTGTACAAGCCGCTTTAGAGGAAGAAACAAATCAACCTGTGGCACTCAGAAGGAGTACAAGGCAGAAGTTCCCACCTGACAACTGGAAGAATACAAGGGTGTACTACAACCACAATGCAATTGCACATCATGATCAGGGAGTATGTTCTCTAGTTACTATCCCTACTAATCATGTTGCTTTCACTGTGAGTTTAGATAAAGAACAGATCCCTAAAAGCTATGAGGAGGCTATGGAGATTAAGGAATGGAGAGATGTCATTCTAGATGAGAAACTAGCTATGGAGAAAAATGGAACCTATGCCCCAGCCACATTACCAAAAGGGAACAAGGCTGTAAGTTCAAAATGGATATTCACCATTAAGTATAAAACCAATGGTGAGATAGATAGGTATAAAGCTAGGTTGGTGGCTAGAGGATTCACACAATCTTATGGTGATGACTATAGGGATACCTTTGCTCCAGTAGCTAAACTTCATTCTGTTAATGTTGTTCTTTCTCTTGCTACTAACCTTGAATGAGATTTATGGCAAATGGATGTTAAGAATGCTTTCTACAAGGTGAACTAGAAGAAGAGGTTTACATGACACCACCACCAGGTTTGGAAGATGAGGTTAATGGCGGCAACACACTCAGACTGAGGAAGGCTATCTATGGCCTTAAACAATCTCCAAGAGCTTGGTATCATAAGTTGAATGTAACTCTAAGGGACAGAGGCTTCAAAAGGTCAGAAGTTGAACACACTCTGTTTACACTTAAGAGTAAGGAAGGTATTGTGATTATACTTATCTATGTTGATGATATAATCATATCAGGAAGTGATAAAGTTGGTATTAAATCAACTAAAGCCTATTTGAAAAGTGTGTTTGATATTAAGGATCTAGGTGAATTGAAATATTTCTTAGGAATTGAAATATGTAGATTCAAGGAAGGTCTCTTTCTTTCTCAAAGGAAATATATTGTGGACTTACTAACCTCTACAGGCATGTTTGAAGCCAAACCAGCTAAGACACCTCTTGAAGAAGGTTACAAAATAGAACCTGAGGGGGAGCTAGGAAATGATAAATTTCATGATGCAAAACTGTATAGAGAGGTGGTTGGTAAGCTTATTTACTTAAGCATCACTAGACCTGACATATGTTTTGCAGTAAATCAGGTATCTCAACATATGCAAGACCCAAGGATAAGACATTGGGATATGATCATTCGCATTTTGAGATATTTGCAAGGAACAAAGGAACAAGGTATATGGATGGGATGTAATAAGAACACAGAGATTGTAGGTTATTGTGATGCAGATTGGGCAGGAGACAAAGAAGATAGAAGAAGCACAACTGGCTATTGCACTTTTATAGGAGGTAACCTTGTAACTTGGAAGACTAAGAAGCAAAAGGTTGTATCTTGTTCTAGTGCAGAAGCTGAATACAGGGCCATGAGGAAGCTCACAACAGAATGCATCTGGTTGAAGCAAATCCTCTTTGATATTTTAGGCGAGTGTCTAGAATCACCAATCAGTGTCCATTGTGATAACCAAGCTGCCATACACATTGCTTCTAACTCTGTGTTTCATGAGAGAACCAAGCATATTGAGGTTGACTGCCATAAGGTAAGGGAAGCTATTGGAAATGGTACAATTCTACCTTGCTACACAAGGAGTGAAGATCAGCTAGCTGATGTGTTTACCAAAGCTGTAACCTTGAAGACAGGCGGCTCCATCTACCCTAGACTTGGTTTGATGTCTCTTCCACATCAATGATCCCAACATGGAGTGTTATACTCTTTTTCCCTAGAAAAGGTTTTGTCCCAATTGGGTTTTCCTTCTCTAGGTTTTTAATGAGGTAATATTTCATGGTTGCAAGCTTAGGCATTTTTCATGTCTTAAACTTGAGGGGGAGTGTTGGAATGAAGAAGAATGATGAATGTATTTGAGTGAAGTGTTGGCGTCATCTCTATGTAGATATCTTAGACTTGTATAGGTTAATGATAAGTATATCTCTGTATCCAAACAAGTCTAGAATAGGATTAGTATAAATAGATGTCTCTCACTCACTTTGTAAGGTGAAGAAAATCATTTTCTCTGAAATCTAATAATAACATTCTCTTTCTCTCTCAATCTCTAATTCTCAATTTCTCTCTAAATCATAAATCTTTCAAAGAGGAAGCACAAAGGATGATCTATACATACTTGGTAATCTCTCTTCTAGTTTAGGTTCTTGTTTGTCTAGTAATAATGAACTTTCTGATGCAACATTGTGGCATGCTAGATTAGGCCATCCACACTTTAAAGCTCTTGAACTAATATTTCCAAATTTCTTTTAATCAAAATGAGTGTGAAGCTTGCATTCTTGGTAAACATTGCAAAACAGTTTTTTCTAGCTCAACACATACATATGATCATTGTTTTGACTTGGTTCACTCTGATGTTTGGACAGCTCATTGTGCATCTAGAGAGCAGCAAAAATATTTTGTTACTTTTATAGATGAGAAATCTAAGTATACTTGGCTTACTTTGCTTCCTTCTAAGGATAAAGTACTAGAAGCTTTTACAAATTTCCATGCTTATGTTACTAATCAATATAATGCAAAGATTAAAGTTTTTAGGACAGACAATGGAGGTGAATACACAAGCAAGGCATTCAGAGATTATCTTCTCAAATATCGAATCCTTCATCAAACTAGCTGTCCATACACACCAGAACAGAATGGTGTGTTGGAATGGGTTAATAAAGAGTCCCGTGCAAAGTTAGGGACTTCTGGAAGGACCGTACAAAGTTGGGGACTTCCGGAAATCAATAATGTTGGATTGAAGTTACAAGAAGAAAGAGGTCCGTGCAAAGTTGGGGACTTCCGGAAGGTCCGTGCAAAGTTGGGGACTTCCGGAAGGTCCGTGCTATTAATCTACACACGACAGCAAGCCCAACTATAAGACTTCTAGAAGAAAGATACATGCGGCTGGGAGAAGTTAATGGTCTGGGATGTCGATTACTCAAGTGAGGAAAGGAAGTTAATGACCTTGGATGTCGACTACTCAAGTAAGGAAAGGAAGTTAATGGCCTGGATGTCGATTACTTAAGGTTGGAAGGGAAGTTAATTACTTCCCTTTGAGAGTTAGGCAACAAATAGTTTATGGAAAGTAAATATGTGAGCCTATTAATGTAATTAATGTATTTATTGTAACTTAGGCTATAAATACTCTAATCTATGTAACTAATCTGTCAAGGAAATATAATCCTCCTTCTCTAATTCTCTCATACCAGCCGCCAACTCTCTCTCTCTCATTTGTCACGAAATCTCTTCCTCTTAGTCTTCCATACTTTTGTTCTTCATCTTATTCAGAAAACTCTCTCTAATCTTTTCTTATATTCCGCATATTCTTACATGGTATCAGAGCCTTGGCTCTTATATTCTCAAAATCTCTGTACACTCTTGAAATAAATCCTCATAATCTCCTCACTCTGAGATTGAACAATCCTCAAATCCTTGTGGTGCTGAGTTGTGAGAGGTTAGGATTATTTATTTCTTGAAAACACTTCATCCTACTCTTTCATCACCTAAATCGTTTGTAATCATCATGGAAGGCACAAGAGTTGTTGTTCCAGTGACTTTGAAAGGGGTTAATTACCTCCTCTGGGCTAGAACCACCAAGACAGTGCTATGTAGCTGTGGGTTATGGAGCCACATCCTTAGGAGTGAAGCACCTAATGCCACGGTTGAAGGAACTGGTCAGGAAGTGGCTATCACCAATGAAGACATGTGGTTTCAAGAAGACCAACTAGTCCTATCTGTGATTCAAAACTCACTTGAATCAACTATCCTTGAAGCATACTCCTACTGTGAGACAGTCAAAGAGCTGTGGGAGACTCTTCAAAATGTCTATGGCAACACCACCAATCTCAGCCGTGTGTTTGAAGTTAAGAAAGCCATCAATAAGTTAACTCAAGAAGACATAGAGTTCACTCAACATTTTGGAAAATTCAGATCCTTATGGGCTGAACTTGAAATGCTTAGACCAAGCACAGTGGATCCCATGGTTCTGAATGAGAGGCGTGAGCAAGATAAAGTCTTTGGACTTCTCTTGACTTTAAATTCCTCCTACAATGATCTCATCAAACACCTCCTAAGGTCAGACACCCTTCCAAGCCTTGAAGGAACAAGGTTCACTTGGTCTCTTTGGAGGCAAAGGAGAACTCATCTCAGCCAACAAAGCAGCTGTGTACCATAAGAGAGGCTTAAATCGTGGAGAAAGGAGGGCATACTGTGACCACTGCAAGAAGGAAGGGCATACCAAGGACAAGTGCTGGATCCTCCATCCACACTTAAAGCCAAAAGTGGGAAACCAACCAAGAGCCAACCTTACTCAAGAAGTAATTCTTGAACCAAGGAACAAGGCAAGCCCAAGCTCATTCACGCCAATCACTGAGGAAGATGGGAAAGCACTTGCAACATTCCAACAAGAGTTTGTGAGGAAATCCGACCTTGATGCACTGGTCAAGGCACTCAAAGAATCAAACCTCTCTGGTAACTCATTCCAAGCTTTAAATACCTCTAAACCACTTATTGTAGACTCAGGAGCCTCTCATCATATGATTAGTGATAAGAATCTAATGAGCAATATAGAACCGACTTTAGGAGATGTATTAATAGCTAATGGAGATAAGATACCAATTAGGGGAATTGGGAACCTTAAATTGTTTGATAAAGAATCAACTGCCTTCTATATGCCTACATTTACCTCTAACTTACTAAGTGTTAAGAAGACAACCTCTGATCTTAATTTATATGCAATCTTTGGTCCTAATGATGTTTATTTTCAGGATTTTAAGACCAATAAAGTTCTTGGAAAAGGAGTGTCCAAGAATGATTTGTATGTACTTGAAGACATACAACCAGACTCAACTCTATCTATTGCTTTTAATTCTATTTTGAATAAGGCTAATAGTGCTATTTGGCATTCTAGACTAGGACATCCCCATTCTAGGGCTCTAGAACTATTGTTGCCAAGCATGTCTTTTAAAAATAATGAATGTGAAGCTTGTATACATGGAAAACATTGTAGATCAGTGTTTCCCAAGTCCTCAACTATTTATGAAAATTGTTTTGATCTTATTCACTCTGATGTTTGGACTCCACCATGCATGTCTAGGGATAATCATAAGTACTTTGTCACATTTATAGATCAAAAATCAAAATATACTTGGATAACTCTCTTACCAACAAAAGATAGGGTCCTAGATGCATTTACTAAGTTTCAAGCATATGTGACTAACCATTACAATGCCAAGATCAAAATCTTTAGATCAGATAATGGAGGAGAATACACAAGTCTAGCATTCAAGCAATACTTGGACAAACATGGAATCATCCACCAAACTAGTTGTCCATACACACCACAACAGAATGGAGTGGCTAAAAGGAAGAACCGGCATCTCATGGAGGTGGCGAGATCCATCATGTTCCAAAGCAATGTTCCAAAGAAATTTTGGGGAGATGCCCTTGTCACAGCTTGCTATCTCATCAATCGCCTACCAACCAAAGTCTTAGAGGACTTAACTCCATTTGAGGTACTCAACAAAAGTAAACCATCTATCTCACACTTACGAGTCTTTGGGTGTGTGTGTTATGTACTTGTTCCAGGAGAACAAAGAAATAAATTGGAAGCCAGGAGTATTAAAGACATGTTCATTGGCTATTCAACTACTCAAAAGGGATACAAATGCTACAATCCAGAGACAAGAAAGGTTCTTGTATCTAGGGATGTGAAGTTTGTAGAATCCAAAGGATTCTATGAAGAAAAGAATTGGGATGAACTCAAAGACCTCTCCCAATCCACATCTGACCGGGCCACCAACCTCAGACACCTTATGGAGAATCTTGGGATAACATTACCAGATGCACCAAAATCAACTCACCAAGAACCGCCAACTACTTCTCCATCTAATACAACTCAAGCGGCTAGTTCTCTTGATCATGAGGGAGGCAATGAAGGTGATGAGCTTGATGAGCTTGAACTTGAACCTACTAACCAAGAAACAAGCTCAAACGTACATGATCACGAAGAACATGAGGAATCCGAAACTGAGGCTGAACAACAAGCAGAAGAACAGGCGGCCCAACCAGACACCCAAGTAGTACTAAGGAGAAGCCAAAGGGAAAGGCGACCAGCTTCAAATTGGATCAACACCAGAGTATACTACAATGCCCAAGTAGTAGCTCACCTAACTCAAGCTGTTTGCTCCCTAGCTCATGTTCCCTTAGAACATCAAGCATTTGCAGCAGTCCTCAACCAAGAACATATACCAAGAAACTATGAGGAAGCAAAGGAGCTTAAAGTGTGGAGAGATGCAGTTAAGGCTGAATGCAATGCCATGGACATCAATCACACTTGGGATGAGGCCGATTTACCTAAAGACAAGAGGAGAGTGAGCTCCAGATGGATCTTTACCATTAAATACAAAAGCAATGGAGAGATAGAAAGATACAAGGCAAGACTAGTTGCAAGAGGTTTCACTCAGACCTATGGAGAAGACTACAATGACACCTTTGCACCAGTAGCCAAATTATACACTGTAAGGGTTCTTTTCTCTTTACCTACTAACCTTGATTGGGAGTTGTGGCAGATGGATGTCAAGAATGCCTTCCTACAAGGAGAACTAGAAGATGAAGTGTATATGACACCTCCACCAGGCCTTGAAGATACGGTGACTCCAAGAAAGGTTCTAAGGCTGAGAAAAGCTATCTATGGCCTCAAACAGTCACCAAGAGCTTGGTACCATAAGCTAAGTATCACACTTAGAGATAGGGGCTTTAGAAAGTCTGAGGCAGATCATACCCTCTTCACACTCCAAAGTCAAACAGGTATTGTAGTCATTCTCATCTATGTAGATGATATAATCATCTCAGGAAATGACAAGGTAGGAATTCAATCCACTAAGGTTTATCTTAAATCTATGTTTGATATAAAAGACTTGGGTGAACTAAAGTACTTCCTAGGGATAGAAGTATGCCGAACACAAGAAGGCCTCTTCTTATCACAAAGGAAGTACACACTTGATCTTCTAGTTGATGCAGGAAGATTATAAGCTAAACCAGCGAAGACTCCCCTAGAAGAAGGGTACAAGGTGGAACGTGAGGGGGAGCTTGGAGATGAGATGTTTGGAGACACCAAACTCTATAGGAAGATGGTTGGTAAGCTAATTTATCTAACCATTACTAGACCTGACTTTTGCTATGCTGTGAATCAGGTCAGTCAACATATGCAAGCCCCAAAGGTGCATCACTGGAACATGATGGACCGGATCTTAAGATACCTGAAAGGGACACACGACCAAGGCAGCTGGATGGGGCGCAACGGAAGCTCTGAAATCGTGGGCTATTGTGATGCTGATTGGGCTGGAGACAGGAATGATAGGAGATCAACTACCGGTTATTGCACATTCATTGGAGGCAACCTAGTTACTTGGAAAACAAAGAAGCAGAAGGTGGTTTCTTGTTCAAGTGCTGAAGCTGAGTACCGAGCCATGAGGAAGCTCACCACAGAACTTACCTGGCTCAAGAATCTGCTCAAGGATCTAAACATAGAAGTCACAACACCAATCACCATGCATTGTGACAACCAAGCTGCCATACATATAGCATCCAACAATGTATTTCATGAGAGAACCAAGCACATTGAAGTAGACTGCCACAAAGTGAGACAAGTAGTGGAGCAAGGAGTTGTCCTACCATGTTACACAAGGAGCTCGGATCAACTTGCAGATATATTCACCAAATCCGCAAGTTTAAAGGTATGTGAGTCCATATTTCCAAAACTTGGGCTCATAAACCTTCCCAACCAGGGAATCCCCTAGCCAAAAGATCCATACTCTTTTTCCCTTAAGATGTTTTTGTCCCAAAGGGTTTTGCATCTTAAGTTTTTTAATGAGGTGAGTCTTTATGGTTCCAAGCTTAACCATTCATCATAGTTGAGCTTGAGGGGGAGTATTAATCTACACACGACAGCAAGCCCAACTATAAGACTTCTAGAAGAAAGATACAGGCGGCTGGGAGAAGTTAATGGTCTGGGATGTCGATTACTCAAGTGAGGAAAGGAAGTTAATGACCTTGGATGTCGACTACTCAAGTAAGGGAAGGAAGTTAATGGCCTGGATGTCGATTACTCAAGGTTGGAAAGGAAGTTAATTACTTCCCCTTTGAGAGTTAGGCAACAAATAGTTTATGGAAAGTAAATATGTGAGCCTAATTAATGTAATTAATGTATTTATTGTAACTTAGGCTATAAATACTCTAACCTATGTAACTAATCTGTCAAGGAAATATAATCCTCCTTCTCTAATTCTCTTATACCAGCCGCCAGCTCTCTCTCTCTCATTTGTCACGAAATCTCTTCCTCTTAGTCTTCCATACTTTTGTTCTTCATCTTATTCAGAAAAGTCTCTCTAATCTTCTCTTATATTCCGCATATTCTTACACGTGCAAAGTCGGGGACTTCTGAAAATCAATAATGTTGGATTGCAGTTACAAAGAGGAAAGAGGCCCGTGCAAAGTTGGGGACTTCCGGAAGGTCCGTGCAAAGTTGGGGACTTCCGGAAGTACCGTGCAGAGTTCGAGAGTTCTGGAAATCACAAAGTGCAAAGTCCGGGAGTTCCAGAAAGAGCTGTTGGGAGGATAAGGTTTCCAGAAAAGCAAAAGGAAAAGCAAAAGCAAAAGTAAAAGCAAAAGCAAAAGGTGGTCAATAAAGCAAAAGGAGAAGGCATCTTCTCTTTTGCATACAGCATCTTTTTAAATCCTTTAGAGGCTCCCATACAATGTATCTAGACTTGTTTTCCTTTCAAAAATTTGTGGCCTTGCTCTATATTAAGCAACCTTCACCATTTGTAACCTTTCAAGCAATTCTAATAAGAAAAAGCTTCTATCTCTCTCTCTCTCTTTCTAGGTTACGAATTTCCCTCTTTTCTTCTTTTGTTCTTCATTTGTTCTTCATAAAATAGCTTAATCTATTTCAAATCTAACATGGTATCAGAGCAGTTGCTCTTATTCTGTTGTATTTCCGCATAAAATTTACTTCTTTGAAATCTGTTTTTCTTGACAAGAACACCATTGTTGAATGGATGGAGGTTTCAAACCCAGGAAATCCATGAAAAAAACTCTTCAAATTCGTGGTTTAGCTTCAAAGTTCATACTTTTTAGTGCTAAATCAAACATTCTAAAGGCAAGAAGTGTTCTTGAGCTATTTTCTTCTTTAAAAACGTTTTTTCTTTATTAAGAACACCAATGGTGTAAGGATGGAGGTCTTAAACCCAGGAAATCCGTGAGTAACACCTCTAAATCATGTGTTTTGGCTTTGAAGTTTATGCTTTACTGTGCCAAACCAAGCGGCCTGAAGGTCCTTTCTCTGATTTTGTGTTCTTGAGCTTATTTTCTGTTGCAAAACTCCATTAATGTACAGATGCTTTCTGGGTTTAAGCTCTGTGTCTGTACATAATCTTTAAAATCTTGTGTTTTGTTTCAAAATTTCTTCCTGTCTTAATTAAACAAGCAGCAAATGTTGTACACACTAAAGGTGTGTCCTTAATCTCAAAATGCTTCTTTAAAACTGCTTGTTCTTGTGTCTGTCTTTTGTTCTAAGAGATTATAAGCTTGGACTGATAGGTTATAGTGCCTTTCCTTTGTGAATATAAGACACTATAATCACAAACTGCTTAGAATTCCTTGGATATCAGACTGCAAGCGTTTTGAAACCTTTGGCATGTCCTCCTTGTTATGAAGTGAGTGATAATTAATCCCATTGTATCTTGTTGTTTTTAAGTCTTGCAGTTCTGGTCAGATTCATGATTATTCCTACAATAGTGAATCATGGCTAAAATGGTTAAGCTAATAAGAAGAGTATGCTCTGTGGTTGTCACTAATGGATCTTCCACATCAGAAATCTTATTAAGCTAGAAATCGCTTGAAAGCCTTGTTAAATCCTATTGTAGTGTTGCAAAGAAGTAATGAAATGAGTGTGAACCCATAAGCCTTTAATGTGCATCCTTATGGATATAAGACACTTAGAGAAGGGTCAAATTAATCACTTATTTCTTACTCAAACAAACTGCTATACTTTGAAATCTTAGACGTGTTCATTCTTATGAACTATGGGACTCATCTGTCCATCAGTCCATGATTGTCTGTATTGCGGTTTGATACATGATTCTTGGCTTGTTTTAAAACCTTGGATTAAGTTTCTTTCCTTATGAAATGAGGAAGACCAAAGTCCATTGAAATTTTTAAGGGAATTCTTGCCTAGCTATGGTATGATAGAGAACCATGCCTAAGGTCTTAAGGTTGGATTAAAAGTATGCTCTGTGGTTGCCACTTAAATGGAACCTCCACATCAGAAATCATCCTAATCTAATAAAAGCCTTGTAAGCATGATGCATCCAATTATACTCATATAAGGTTTTGGAAAGGAGAACCATAGTTGGATGCAATGCATCAGAAACTGTGATGAATCCAATGATCCAAATTTAAACCTTAAAGATAAGAGAGAGAGATATATATAAAGAGGGAAGTGAACCTTGGCTAATTGTGCAAAGCATTTAGGGCCTTGTTGAATCCAAAAGTCCTCTTGAGTCTTAAGGGAAGAGAACCTTGATCTTCTTCACTCTTATGAGTATAAGAAGTCATGATGAATCCAAAAGTCCTTAAGAAAATAAAAGTTAATTTGTTTGATAAACTTTTTAAATCAGTCTCATGGGTTTGCTCTTATGAGTCTAAGCCTTGAAGACATGATAAGACTTGTGTTTGGTTTGTTTTATTTTTGCAGGAATTCTTCCAAACCACCAGTGAAGAGAAGTCCCAATGGAGGAGCTCAATCTGAGAAGGAAGAACCTTCAATCCCAATCATTCAGATTCGCTCTCCTTATGCTGAACCGCAAAGGCTTAGTATCAAAGCCTTTGTCAATGAAAAAGGCTATTTCTAAACCTTTATCTATGTCATGTTGACTTAAATGGTGATTTAGGACAATTGTGAACCTTGGATAAAGAAGACCATGAGAGCCTCAGAGAAAAGATGGCAAATATGAGTTCTTGTAAGAATACATCAAGTCATGGAAGGCTTAAGGGCTATGAGTTGAAGAGGAGGCTACAAGGAATGGTACTCATGGTTTCTGCAAGCCGCCTACATTTGGAGAGCACAAGGAAACCAACTCTGGTCTCTTGATATTGCTATGATGTCAAGGGAAGCACAAAGATGTGGCAAGATGACTATGCAGATGAACATGGAGTAAAAACATCCCAGAGCCTACCCAAGTTTACATTCTGAATGTAGAAAGAAATGCCCATCTATCAGAGCCTACACCAGAGAGTGTATATTCCTGAAGATGGAGAAAGAAAGCAGCCTATCTATCAGAGCCTACACCAGAGAGTGTACATTCCTGAAGATGGAGAAGGAAGAACAGCACACTTATCAGAGCCTGCACCAGAGAGTGTATATTCCTGAAGGTGAAAAGCAAAGCTTACTCAACAAAGAGGTCATTCCTGAAGCCTAGAAGAAACATGACCTAAAGCCCCGGTGACCATCAGCCTTAAATCTGTTCAAATGGAGCTCATTTTTTCTTCAAACTTGTCTCTTGGTCGGAGAGTCAAGCTTGCGGAGGGGAGAGAATGAGCATCCATCCTATACCGAATTCAAATCCAAGAGAAGTGTGTGAAGAAATCGGCCTTATCATGCCACAACCAGACCAGACAGAACATTTGGCGTTGAGATCAAGCGAGATGACTATGTGGTGTTTGCTAGCTCATACAAGCCGGTCAAAGCTTAATACCAGCCGACCGTCCACAATGTCTTGACCATGGACAACACTTCTATAAGAAGTCCAGACCTAGTGGGAAAGAAGTGTTCATCTCTTGGATAATAAGATAAAGATGGCGTATGTGTGGCTTTGAAGAAGATGTCTAAAGGTTCAAAGGAAAAGAAGGGTTCAACACAACCTGAGTTAGAACCAAGGGCCACCATGCTCCGGAAGAAGTAATATGGTGGAAAGTGATGAATCAGCTCAGGATTGTGACTAAAAGAAACTGGAAGATTTGCCACAAGATGTGTTAATCAATCCAGAGTTACTTCAAACAAGAAAGTGGTTGAAGAAGCTACTAAGAAACTGCAAAGGTGTAGCAGAAGCTTGAGATTAGAACCAATGGCCATCAAGCAGTCAGAACCCACAAGTGAAGGGACAAATGTTTGTCAAAACCCATGATGCAAATGGAGGGGCAAACTGTCAGAATTCACAAGTGGAGAGGCATGCAAATGGAAGGTGTTGAATCAGCTCAGAAGCTTGTATGGCTGCGCCAAGATATCAATCTTCCCAAGGAGTTGTCGTGAGTAATCAAGTTCAAATGATGGATTGGAGCTAAGGAAGGTTGCATACAAGTGTGGTATCAACAATCAATCCAAAGACTCCAAAGAAGAGGCAACAAAGGGCGGTTTTATAAGAAGGAATGAAGTGAATAAAGTTCAGAAGTAGCAGACATGCTTGGCTGACACTCTTCATCAACATTCCAAACAGATGCAAAGGAAGATCCTAAACCATCCTATATATATTTTTGAATATGTCTATCTCTTGTGAATTGATGCATGCGTTTGTGTGTGCTGAAACAGGTACAGTTTGGAGCTTATGTGCTAAAGCCGGATTTATTAACCTTCTAAAGGACAAGAGTTCAGAAGAAAGGGGAGATAAGAATCGGTCTATGAAGAAGCTTCTAGCTACTCCAACTTGTGAAGCAAGGAAGAAGTTCACACTTGCTGATTCAAGGAGGCCATGATCCAGAGTCTATGAAGTCCACCAAGATGGTCCTAAGGTTCATAGACTCACTGGCCAATCCCTAGGCTGAGAAGACTTTACTCTTTTTCCCTTAACAAGGTTTTGTCCCATTGGGTTTTTCTTGTTAAGGTTTTTAATGAGGGAGTTCTTCAAGGTTCCAATCTTGACCTCCGGATCTCCTATGGTCAAGCTTGAGGGGGAGTGTTGGAATGGGTTAATAAAGAGTCCCGTGCAAAGTTAGGGACTTCTGGAAGGACCGTGCAAAGTTGGGGACTTCCGGAAATCAATAATGTTGGATTGAAGTTACAAGAAGAAAGAGGTCCGTGCAAAGTTGGGGACTTCCGGAAGGTCCGTGCAAAGTCGGGGACTTCTGAAAATCAATGATGTTGGCTTGCAGTTACGAAGAGGAAAGAGGCCCGTGCAAAGTTGGGGACTTCCGGAAGGTCCGTGCAAAGTTGGGGACTTCCGGAAGTACCGTGCAGAGTTCGAGAGTTCTGGAAATCACAAAGTGCAAAGTCCGAGAGTTCCAGAAAGAGCTGTTGGGAGGATAAGGTTTCCAGAAAAGCAAAAGGAAAAGCAAAAGCAAAAGTAAAAGCAAAAGCAAAAGGTGGTCAATAAAGCAAAAGGAGAAGGCATCTTCTCTTTTGCATACAGCATCTTTTTAAATCCTTTATAGGCTCCCATACAATGTATCTAGACTTGTTTTCCTTTCAAAAATTTGTGGCCTTGCTCTATATAAAGCAGCCTTCACCATTTGTAACCTTTCAAGCAATTCTAATAAGAAAAAGCTTCTATCTCTCTCTTTCTCTTTCTAGGTTACGAATTTCCCTCTTTTCTTCTTTTGTTCTTCATTTGTTCTTCATAAAATAGCTTAATCTATTTCAAATCTAACATGGTATCAGAGCAGTTGCTCTTATTCTGTTGTATTTCCGCATAAAATTTACTTCTTTGAAATCTGTTTTTCTTGACAACAACACCATTGTTGAATGGATGGAGGTTTCAAACCCAGGAAATCCATGAAAAAAACTCTTCAAATTCGTAGTTTAGCTTCAAAGTTCATACTTTTGAGTGCTAAATCAAACATTCTAAAGGCAAGAAGTGTTCTTGAGCTATTTTCTTCTTTAAAAACGTTTTTTCTTCTTTTGTTCTTCATTTGTTCTTCATAAAATAGCTTAATCTATTTCAAATCTAACATGGTGTGGCTGAGCGCAAAAACCGGCACCTAATGGAGGTTGCTCGGTCAATGATGTTCCATAGACATGTACCTAAGAGATTTTGGGGAGATGCAGTACTCACAGCCTGTTATTTGATTAATAGAATACCTACTAAGATCCTTCATGATGTTTCACCATTTGAGGTACTTAATAACACTAAACCTCACCTTGATCATTTGAAATTATTTGGATGTGTTTGTTATGTCTTAGTGCCAGGAGGAATGAGTAACAAGTTGGAAGAGAATGTAAACTTGAAGATTTAAGAAAGATTTAGGGTTGAAGAGTGAGAATTGAGAGAGAATATGGAGAGAATGAATCGTATGTTAAGGAGAAAGAGATTAAAGAATGTAGAATCGAAATTTTATTATCTGAGAGTCAGTGTTACAAGTGTGATTAGAAGAGTATTTATACTAAGCTTCCTAGGTGTGTTTGGATACAGGGTTAATCTAAATACAAGACTATCTAATCATGGATACCAAACACTCTCATAGTCGCCCATAATGATCCTCCTCATAATTCTTTTATAATCTAACACTCCCCCTCAAGCTTAACTATGATGAATGGTTAAGCTTGGATAAACTCTAGGAAATCACCTCATTAAAAACCTCAAAGTGTAAAACCCAATTGGGACAAAAACAACTTTGAGGGAAAAAGAGTATGACTCCTAAAGTTGAGGGGATTACCCAGCAATACTTGTTAGTCCCAATCTTGGAAGGATAGACTCATACACCTTTGTTGTAGCTGCTTTTGTAAAGACATCTGCTAATTGATCTGAACTCCTTGTGTAACACGGTAATATGATCCCTTGTTCAACAGCTTGTCTCACCTTGTGGCAGTCTACTTCTATGTGTTTGGTCCTCTCATGAAATACCGAGTTGGAAGCTATATGAATGGCTGCCTGATTATCACAATGCATTGTGATAGGTCTTGAATCTTCAATTTGCAAATCCTTAAGAACAGCCTTGATCCAGATTAGTTCATTTGTGAGTTTCTTCATGGACCTATACTCAGCTTCTGCACTAGAACATGAGACCACCTTCTGTTTCTTGGTCTTCCAAGTCACAAGATTGAAAGATTTGATGATTGAGAGAATTTGAGAATCAGAGATTGAGAGCGAAAGAGATTAGAGAGAAAAAGAGATTGATGTTATTAAGATTTTTAGAAAAATGAATTTCTTACTTACAAAGTGAGAGAGAACATCTATTTATACTAATCCTATTATAGACTTGTTTGGATACAGAGATACTCTTATCATTAACCTACACAAGTCTAAGATATACTCATAGTGAAGACGTCTACAACACAATCAAATACATTCACCAATCTTCTTCATTCCAACACTCCCCCTCAAGCTTAAGACATGAACAATGCCTAAGCTTGCAACCATGAAGCATTACCTCATTAAAAACCTAGAGAAGGAAAACCCAATTGGGACAAAACCTTTTCTAGGGAAAAAGAGTATAACACTCCATGTTAGGATCATTGGTGTGGAAGAGACATCAAACCAAGTCTAGGGTAGATGGAACCGCCTGTCTTCAAAGTTACAGCTTTGGTAAACACATCAGCTAGCTGATATTCACTCCTTGTGTAGCAAGGTAGAATTGTACCATTTCCAATAGCTTCTCTTACCTTATGGCAGTCAACCTCAATATGCTTGGTTCTCTCATGAAACACAGAGTTAGAGGCAATGTGTATGGCAGCTTGATTATCACAATGGACAGTGATTGGTGATTCTAAGCTCTCGCCTAAAATGTCAAAGAGGAGTTGCTTCAACCAGATGCATTCTGTTGTGAGCTTCCTCATAGCCCTGTATTCAGCTTCTGCACTAGAACAAGATACAACCTTTTGCTTCTTAGTCTTCCAAGTTACAAGATTACCTCCTATGAAGGTACAATAGCCAGTTGTGCTTCTCATATCTTCTCTGTCTCCTGCCCAATCTGCATCACAATAACCTACAACCTCTGTGTTCTTATTACATCCCATCCATATACCTTGTTCCTTAGTTCCTTGCAGATATCTCAAAATGCGAATGATCATATCCCAATGCCTTGTCCTTGGGTCTTGCATATGTTGAGATACCTGATTTACTGCAAAACATAGGTCAGGTCTAGTGATGGTTAAGTAAATAAGCTTACCAACCACTTGTCTATACAATTTTGCATCATGAAACTTGTCATTTCCTAGCTCCCCCTCAGGTTCTATTTTGTAGCCTTCTTCAAGGGGTGTCTTAGCTGTTTTAGCTTCAAACATGCCTGTGGAGGTTAGTAAATCCACAATATATTTCCTTTGAGATAAAAAGAGACCTTCCTTGAATCTACATATTTCAATTCCTAAGAAATATTTCAATTCTCCTAGATCCTTAATATCAAAAACACTTTTCAAATAGGCTTTAGTTGATTCAATACCAACTTTATCACTTCCTGGTATGATTATATCATCCACATAGATAAGTATAACCACAATACCTTCCTTACTCTTAAGTGTAAACAGAGTGTGTTCAACTTCTGACCTTTTGAAACCTCTATCCCTTAGAGTTACATTCAGCTTATGATACCAAGCTCTTGGAGATTGCTTAAGACCATAGATTGACTTTCTTAGTCTGAGAGTGTTGCCGCCATTAACCTCATCTTCCAAACCTGGTGGTGGTGTCATGTACACTTCTTCCTCTAGTTCACCTTGTAAGAAAGCATTCTTAACATCCATTTGGAACAAATCCCATTCAAGGTTAGTAGCAAGAGAAAGAACAACATTAACAGAGTGAAGTTTAGCTACTGGAGCAAAGGTATCCCTATAGTCTTCACCATAAGTTTGTGTGAATCCTCTAGCCACCAACCTAGATTTATACCTATCTATCTCACCATTGCTTTTATACTTAATGGTGAATATCCATTTTGAACTTACAGCCTTTTTCCCTTTTGGTAAGATGGCTGGAGCATAGGTTCCATTCTTCTCCATAGCTTGTTTCTCATCTTGAATGGCATCTCTCCATTCCTTAATCTCCATAGCCTCCTCATAGCTCTTTGGAATCTGTTCTTTATCTAAACTCACAGTGAAAGCAACATGATTAGTAGGAATAGTAACTAGACAACATACTCCCTGATCATGATGTGCTACTGCATTGTGGTTGTAGTACACCCTTGTATTCTTCCAGTTGTCAGCTGGGAACTTCTGCCTTGTACTTCTTCTGAGAGCCACATGTTGATTTGTTTCTTCCTCTAAAGCGGCTTGTACAAGATTAGGTTGATCCCTTGGCCTTTTTCGATGCTGTAACTAGAATATCATCTTGAGCATGTGTACTCTTTTCTCCCCCCTCATGGTCAAGAGGATGTTGTTCAGGAGGACTGAATGGTGTGAAAGATTTGATGATTGAGAGAATTTGAGAATTAGAGATTGAGAGAGAAAGAGATTAGAGAGAAAAGAGAGAATGATCTTATTAGAATTTTTAGAAGAATGAATTTTCATACTTACAAAGTGATTGAGAGACACCTATTTATACTAATCCTATTCTAGACTTGTTTGGATACAGAGATATACTTATCATTAATCTACACAAGTCTAAGGCATATACAAGTGAAAGACGCCAATACACTCCTTAGATGAATTCATCATACTTCATCATTCCAATACTCCCCCTCAAGCTTAAGACATGGAAAATGTCTAAGCTTGCACCATGAAGTATTACCTCATTAAAAACCTAGAGAAGGAAAAACCCAATTGGGACAAAACCTTTTCTAGGGAAAAAGAGTATAACACTCCATGTTGGGATCATAGGTGTGGAAGAGACATCAAACCAAGTCTAGGGTAGATGGAACCGCCTGTCTTTAAGGTTACAGCTTTGGTAAACACATCATCTAGCTGATCTTCACTCCTTGTGTAGCAAGGTAGAATTGTACCATTTCCAATAGCTTCTCTTACCTTATGGCAGTCAACCTCAATATGCTTGGTTCTCTCATGAAACACAGAGTTAGAGGCAATGTGTATGGCAGCTTGATTATCACAATGGACAGTGATTGGTGATTCTAAGCTCTCGCCTAAGATGTCAAAGAGGAGTTGCTTCAACCAGATGCATTCTGTTGTTAGCTTCCTCATAGCCCTGTATTCAGCTTCTGCACTAGAACAAGACACAACCAAGTTACAAGATTACATCCTATGAAGGTGCAATAGCCAGTTGTGCTTCTCCTATCTTCTCTGTCTCCTGCCCAATCTGCATCACAATAACCTACAACCTCTGTGTTCTTATTACATCCCATCCATATACCTTGTTCCTTAGTTCCTTGCAGATATCTCAAAATGCGAATGATCATATCCCAATGCCTTGTCCTTGGGTCTTGCATCTGTTGAGATACCTGATTTACTGCAAAACATAGGTCAGGTCTAGTGATGGTTAAGTAAATAAGCTTACCAACCACTTGTCTATACAATTTTGCATCATGAAACTTGTCATTTCCTAGCTCCCCCTCAGGTTATATTTTGTAGCCTTCTTCAAGGGGTGTCTTAGCTGGTTTAGCTTCAAACATGCCTGTGGAGGTTAGTAAATCCACAATATATTTCCTTTGAGATAAAAAGAGACCTTCCTTGAATCTACATATTTCAATTCCTAAGAAATATTTCAATTCTCCTAGATCCTTAATATCAAAAACACTTTTCAAATAGGCTTTAGTTGATTCAATACCAACTTTATCACTTCCTGATATGATTATATCATCCACATAGATAAGTATAACCACAATACCTTCCTTACTCTTAAGTGTAAACAGAGTGTGTTCAACTTCTGATATTTTGAAACCTCTATCCCTTAGAGTTACATTCAGCTTATGATACCAAGCTCTTGGAGATTGCTTAAGACCATAGATTCCCTTTCTTAGTCTGAGAGTGTTGCCGCCATTAACCTCATCTTCCAAACCTGGAGGTAGTGTCATGTACACTTCTTCCTCTAGTTCACCTTGTAAGAAAGCATTCTTAACATCCATTTGGAACAAATCCCATTCAAGGTTAGTAGCAAGAGAAAGAACAACATTAACAGAGTGAAGTTTAGCTACTGGAGCAAAGGTATCCCTATAGTCTTCACCATAAGTTTGTGTGAATCCTCTAGCCACCAATCTAGCTTTATACCTATCTATCTCACCATTGCTTTTATACTTAATGGTGAATATCCATTTTGAACTTACAGCCTTTTTCCCTTTTGGTAAGATGGCTGGGGCATAGGTTCCATTTTTCTCCATAGCTTGTTTCTCATCTTGAATGGCATCTCTCCATTTCTTAATCTCCATAGCCTCCTCATAGCTCTTAGGGATCTGTTCTTTATCTAAACTCACAGTGAAAGCAACATGATTAGTAGGAATACTAATTAAAGAACATATTCCCTGATCATGATGTGCTACTGCATTGTGGTTGTAGTACACCCTTGTATTCTTCCAGTTTTCAGCTGGGAACCTCTGCCTTGTACTTCGTCTGAGTGCCACAGGTTGATTTGTTTCTTCCTCCAAAGCGGCTTGTACAAGATTGGGTTGATCCCTTGGCCTTTTTGATGCTGAAACTAGAATATCATCTTGAGCATGTGTACTCTCTTCTCCCCCCTCACGGTCAAGAGGATGTTCAGGTGGACTGGATGGTGGAGAAGGCATTGATGAACCGGAAGAACTAGCACCAGTAGATGGATCATGGGCAGCCCCGGGAACTGAGACAGGATGGGATGAGCTAGATGCAAGGTCATGACCAGAAATCGTCTCTTGGTTGGATGTAGCCGGACCATGCCAGCTAGTACTTGGGCTTGAATCATGTTGCTGAGGTACATGGACAGGTGCTGGAGCAGTTGGTTGAACTATGCCAAGGTTCTCTAAAATTTTCCTTAGATTCTCAGCCTGATCAGAATTTGATGTAGAGATGTCTTTAAGTTCTTCCCAAGTTCCATCTTCATAAAATCCTTTGTTCTCATTAAACTTGACATCCCTAGACACCAGCACCCTCCTAGTCTCTGGATTGTAGCATTTGTATCCTTTTTGAGTAGGAGAGTATCCTAGGAACATAGCCTTGATGCTTTTTGGTTCCAGCTTATTCCTAAGTTCTCCTGGTACTAAAACAAAGCAAACACATCCAAAAACTCTTAAATGATCAATAGTTGGCTTAGTTTTGTTTAATACCTCAAAAGGCCTCAAATCATCTAGAACTTTAGTTGGAGTTCTATTGATTAAGTAACATGCAGCTAGTAATGCATCTCCCCAAAATCTTTTAGGAACCTTCTTGTGGAACATCATTGTTCTCACAACTTCCATCAAATGTCTGTTCTTCCTCTCAGCTACTCCATTTTGTTATGGAGTGTAAGGACAGCTTGTTTGATGTTCAATGCCATGTGTGGCTAAGTGTTGCTGAAATTTGGTACTAGTATATTCCCCTCCATTGTCTGTCCTAAAAATCTTTATCTTGGCATTATATTGGTTAGTAACATATGTCTGAAAGTTATGAAATGCATCAAACACCCTATCCTTTGAATTAAGCAATGTCACCCAAGTATATTTAGATTTTTCATCAATGAAGGTAACAAAATACTTCTGATTTTCTCTAGAAGGAAAGGGAGATGTCCAAACATCAGAGTGTACTAAATCAAAGCAATTATCATAAGCATGAGTTGATTGTTCAAAAACAGTTCTACTATGCTTTCCAAGAACACAAGATTCACAAATGTTATTAAGCAATTTTATTCCAGGTACAATCAATTCAAGAGCTCTAGAATGTGGATGTCCTAGTCTAGCATGCCACAATTCAGCATTTAGAGTCATATCAACATGATTTGCACACGGTTGTAATGGAAAGGCAGGTAAATCTTCTAGCACATACAAGTCATTCCTTGTAGTTCCTTGGCCAAATTTCTGACTTGTTTCAATATCCTGAAAGTAAAAATCATTAGGACCAAAGATAGCCTTACAATTCAAATCAGTAGTAGCCTTTTTAACAGAGAGTAAGTTGGATGTAAAAGAAGGCATATAAAAAGCTTTAGATTCCTTATCAAACAACCTAAGATTCCCTACTCCTTTAATTGGTACATTAACTCCATTAGCAATTACAACACTTCCTAAAGCAGGTTCAACATGGTTTAGCAAACCTAAATCTTTAATCATGTGATGAGATGCACCAAAGTCTACAATTAAGGAGTTAGAAGCCATAGATGTGTTTAAAGAAACATGATAAGTTTTACCCAACACATTACCAGACTTGAATGCTTTGAGAAGATTTTCAAGATCAGCTTTGGTGACATATTCAGTTTGGTTGGCCATAGTTGAGGAGGAAGCATTCACCGGCTCCATGGTACAAGCGCTTGAGCAACCTACAACATGAACCATGTTAGAAGAACTAGGACCGGTTGAAGATTTCTTGCTCCTCTCAACAAACCAGCTAGGCTTGAGTTCTGGATGGAGCACCCAGCACTCCTTCTTGCTATGGCCTGTTCTCTTGCAATGATCACACAGCTGCTTCTTTCTCTTGATGTCAGCTGGAGCCGATCTGAAAACACCCTTATGCGCCACCACCATTTCACTTTTGTGCCCAAAGAAATCATGTGACCCCTGTTCCTTTTGTATCTTAGCACAAACATCCTCAAGACTTGGTAGTTTATCTTCCCTGAGAATGTGTTTGATCAAGTCAGTGTAAGAAATGTTCAAAGTCATAAGCAACCCAAACACCTTATCCTGCTCTCTCCTTTCAAGAAGAGTGTGTGGATCAATTGAAGCTGGTCTAAGCATCTCCAGCTCTGCCCACAAAGCTCTGATTGATCCATAGTGTTTGGTGAATTCCACATCTTCCTGTTTAAGCTCATTCAAAGCTTTCTTTACCTCAAATATTCTTAAGAGGTTAGTAGTATTGCCATAAACTGTCTTTAATGTCTCCCAAAGTTCCTTAGCACTAGAGCAATAAGAGTATGCTTCTAAGAGAGAGCTAGCTAGGGAGCATTGAAGAATAGCTAATACCGTTTGATCTTGCTGGAACCATAGGGTTTGTTCAGCATTTCCATCCTGAGTTTCCTCCTCAGTTATTAAGTGAGCCGGTTGCTGGATATGGTTCCACAACCCTTTGCTGCATAATGTGGTCCTCATTGTCCTGGACCAGAGCAAGTAATTTGCTCCATGGAGCATGATAGGAGCCTTCATTTGTGGATGCAGCTCCATTTGATTCGATCTTAAGCCTGCACAATCACAAACAACCCACACACAGCAGCCACACCACACGCACGCGAGAAGACCAACACACAGTCCAAAGATGCTTAACAAGAAACCAGGATCAACCAGAAAACCTTCTGCCTATCCTTTAATACTTGTCCACAACCTAAACTACTTCAATACAAGAGATCCAGATAACAAACAGCTCCAGAAATCAATTAAAAATCGAAACAACCGTTTCCCGCCATATCTAGCTTTCAAAATCAAACTTTATTCACTTGCAAGAAATCGACTAATGAGGATTAATTAAAACTAGAGGATTAAAATCAGATCTCCAGAATCTCTTCACAAGATCCTAAACTAAGATTGGATCATGCAGGATTCGAAAAAGATTGAGAGAAAACTGAAGATCGAAACCAAATACCCAAGGATGTGCGAAGAAGGACCGATTTCAGAAAATCAGTGAGAATGATCACAAATCTTGAGATTGAGCTGAGCGGACCTCCCGATTCATCATCTTGAATCAATTTTAATGAGATTTGGCTTTGGAATCACCGGATTTGATGAAGAATTGAAGAAGAAATCGAAGATCAAAACCCAGGTATTCACGGCGGCGCGATCGCGAACCACCGGTGGAGAATTCTTGATAACTTTTGATCCCGACCACCAAATTTGATGAAATCACCGTGGATCTTCACAGAATTCGCCGGAGAATCACGTTAGTAGAAGAAATTAACCAGAAAAAAAATCGAAATCAAGCCGCAAGAACCAAGGAACTTTCGATGAACCGCGGCGAGGATGGTTTCGGAGTTTCAAACAACAGATCGCAAGTTTGTTTTCGAGTTTCTTATGCCAGATTGATCGAAACCTGGCTCTGATACAATGAAAGATTTGATGATTGAGAGAATTTGAGAATTAGAGATTGAGAGAGAAAGAGATTAGAGAGAAAAGAGAGAATGATCTTATTAGAATTTTTAGAAGAATGAATTTTCATACTTACAAAGTGAGTGAGAGACACCTATTTATACTAATCCTATTCTAGACTTGTTTGGATACAGAGATATACTTATCATTAATCTACACAAGTCTAAGGCATATACAAGTAAAAGACGCCAATACACTCCTTAGATGAATTCATCATACTTCATCATTCCAACATGGTGGAGAGGGCATTGATGGAATGTCGGATGAACTTGAAGTACCAGCACCACTAGAAGAATCATGGACAGCCCCAGGGACCAAGGTAGGACGAGATGAGCTAGAAGCAACTTCACATGGATCATGTGGCGACTGAAGATTATGCACAAAGTCAGGTTCAGGGACGGTTTCACTTGTTGGACGGCCATGACCAGAAGTCGTCCGGTTGGATGCAGCCGGATCATGCCAGCTATGAGTCGGACTTGGACCCTGTTGCTGCGGTACATGGACATGTGCTGGTTTGTTAGGCTGAACTATACCAAGATTTTCTAAAATTTTCCTTAGGTTCTCAGCCTGATCAGAATTTGATGTAGATATGTCCTTAAGTTCTTCCCAAGTTCCATCTTCATAGTATCCTTTATTCTCTTGGAACTTGACATCCCTAGACACCAGAACCCTTCTAGATTCTGGATTGTAGCATTTGTATCCTTTCTGAGTAGGAGAGTATCCTAGAAACATAGCCTTGATGCTTTTTGGTTCCAGCTTATTCCTAAGTTCCCCTGGTACCAAAACACAACAAACACACCCAAAAATTCTTAAATGATCAATAATTGGCTTGGTTTTGTTTAATACCTCAAAAGGACTCAAATCATCTAGAACTTTGGTTGGAGTTCTATTGATTAGATAACATGCAGTGAGTAATGCATCTCCCCAAAATCTTTTGGGAACCTTCTTGTGAAACATCATTGTTCTCACAACCTCCATCAAATGTCTGTTTTTCCTCTCAGCTACTCCATTTTGTTGTGGAGTGTAAGGACAGCTTGTTTGATGTTCAATGCCATGCTTGACTAAGTGTTGCTGAAACTTGGTGCTAGTATACTCCCCTCCATTGTCAGTCCTAAAAATCTTTATATTGGCATTATATTGGTTAGTAACATATGTCTGAAAGTTAAGAAATGCATCAAACACCCTATCCTTTGAATTAAGCAATGTTACCCACGTATACTTAGATTTTTCATCAATAAAAGTAACAAAATACTTTTGATTTTCTCTAGAAGGAAAGGGAGATGTCCAAACATCAGAATGTACTAAATCAAAGCAATTATCATAAGCATGAGATGATTGTTCAAACACTGCTCTACTATGCTTTCCAAGAATACAAGATTCACAAATGTTGTTAAGCAATTTTATTCCAGGTACAATCAATTCAAGGGCTCTAGAATGGGGATGTCCTAGTCTAGCATGCCACAATTCAGCATTTAAGGTCATATCAGCTTTATTTGCACACGGTTGTAATGGGAAGGCAGGTAAATCTTCTAGCACATACAAGTCATTCCTTGTAGTTCCTTGGCCAAACTTCCTACTTGTTTCAATATCCTGAAAGTAAAAATCATTAGGACCAAAGATAGCTTGACAATTCAAATCAGTAGTAGTTCTTTTAACAGAGAGTAAATTGGATGTAAAAGAAGTCATATAAAAAGCCTTGGATTCCTTATCAAACACCCTAAGATTACCTACTCCTTTAATTGGTACATTAACTCCATTTGCAATTACAACACTTCCTAGGGCAGGTTCAACATTGTCTAGCAAACCTAAGTCTTTAATCATATGATGAGATGCACCAGAATCAACAATTAAGGAGTTAGAAGCCATAGATGTGTTTAAGGAAACATGATAAGTTTTACCCAATACATTACCAGACTTGAATGCTTTGAGGAGGTTTTCTAGATCAGCCTTTGTAACATATTCATTTTGGTTAGCCATAGTTGAAGAGGATGCATTCGCCGGCTCCATGGTACACGCACTTGAGCAACCTACAACATGAACCATGTTAGAAGAACTAGGACCGGTTGAAGATTTCTTGCTCCTCTCAACAAACCAGCTAGGCTTGAGTTCTGGATGAAGCACCCAACACTCCTTCTTGCTATGGCCTGTTCTCTTACAATGGTCACATAGCTGCTTCTTCCTCCTGATTTCAGCAGTTGTCGGCTTAAAAACACCTTTATGCGCCACCACCATCTCCACTTTGTGTCCAAAAAGCTCATGAGACCCTTGTTCCTTTTGGTTCTTTGCACAAACATCCTCAAGACTTGGCAGCTTATCTTCCCTGGGAATATGTTTGATCAAGTCAGTGTATGAATTGTTCAAAGTCATTAGCAGCCCAAACACCTTATCTTGCTCTCTCTTTTCAAGAAGAGTGAGAGGATCAATGGAGGCTGGTCTAAGCATCTCCAGCTCTGCCCACAAAGCTCTGAATGATCCATAGTGTTTGGTAAACTCCACATCTTCCTGTTTAAGCTCATTCAAAGCTTTCTTTACCTCAAAAATTCTTAAGAGGTTAGTAGTATTGCCATAAACTGTTTTCAAAGTCTCCCAAAGTTCCTTAGCACTAGAGCAATAAGAGTATGCTTCTAAAAGAGAGCTAGCTAAGGAGCATTGAAGAATAGCTAATACCGTTTGATCTTGCTGGAACCATAGGGTTTGTTCAACATTTCCATCCTGAGTTTCCTCCTCAGTTATCATGTGAGCCGGTTGTTGGATATGATTCCATAACCCTTTGCTGCACAATGTGGTCCTCATTGTCCTGGACCAGAGCAAGTAATTTTCTCCTTGGAGCATGATAGGAGCCTTCACTTGTGGATGCAGCTCTATTTGAATCGATCTTAGGCCTGCACAATCACAAACAACCAGACCACGCCACACACACGCGAGAAGACAAACACAAAGTCCAAAGAACGCTTGACAAGAAACCAGGATCAATCAGATACCTTCTGCCTATCCTTTAAAACTTGTCCACAGACCTAAACTACTTCAATACTAGAGATCCAAATGACAAACAGCTCCAGATATCAATCAAAAATCGAAACAACCGTTTCCCGCCATATTTAGTTTGAATCGATAGTTCCTTATAATGCAAGTAACACAATCCTGAGGATTAAAAACAATAGGATTGCAACCAAATCTCCAGAAATTAGTCACAAGGTCCTAAACTAAGATTGGGTCACTCACGATTCAAGGATGATCAAGAGAAAAATGAAGAACACGATCAAATACCCACGGTGGCGCGAAAAAGGACCGATTTTCGAAAATCGATGAGATTGATCACAAAACTTGAATTTGAGCTGAGCGGACCTCCCGATTCATCATCTTGATTCAATTTTATTGAGTTTTTGCTTTTGAATCACAAGATTTCATGAAGAATTGAAGAAGAACTTGAAGATCAAAACCCAGGAACTCACGGCGATTCGATCGCGAAACCGCCAATGGAAGAATCTTGATAACTTTTGATTTAAGCAACCAAATTTGATGAAATCACCAAGGAAATCCACAGAATTCGCCGGAGAATCGTCCTAGATAAAGAATCTGGAAAGAAATCGTAAGTTCTTTCAGTTGATGATCGATGAACACCGGGACTTCCGCGATGGGCTTCGCTTCGAGGTTGGATGGTGATCGCGAGTTAGAAACAAAGAGTTTTCGAAATTCTTGTGCCAGTTTGATCAAACCTGGCTCTGATACCATGAAAGATTTGATGATTGAGAGAATTTGAGAATCAGAGATTGAGAGAGAAAGAGATTAGAGAGAAAAAGAGATTGATGTTATTAAGATTTTTAGAAAAATTAATTTCTTACTTACAAAGTGAGAGAGAACATCTATTTATACTTATCCTATTCTAGACTTGTTTGGATACAGAGATACTCTTATCATTAACCTACACAAGTCTAAGATATACTCATAGTGAAGACGTCTACAACACACTCAAATACATTCACCAATCTTCTTCATTCCAACAAAGATTTCCTCCCACAAAAGTACAATAACCTGTTATTGATCTTCTATCATTCCTATCACCAGCCCAATCTGCATCACAGTACCCTACTATATCTGTGTTTTTATTGCAACCCATCCAAATTCCATGATCATAAGTGCCTTTCAAGTATCTGAGGATCCTTTCCAACATTCTCCAATGATAAAGCGTGGGTTCTTGCATCTGCTGGCTCACTTGGTTTACTGCAAAACAAATGCCAGGTCTAGTAAGAGTAAGGTAAATGAGTTTACCTACAAGCCTCCTGTATAGCTTTGGATCTTCATAAAGCTCTGCTTCAAGCTCTCCCTGACTCACGGTTTTATACCCATCTTCCAAGGGATTACTAACTGGTTTAGCTTCCATTTTTCCTGTCTCTTTCAACAATTCAAGTGTATACTTTCTTTGTGATAAGAACAAACCCTCTTTGGATCTACATATTTCAATTCCTAAGAAATATTTCATTAGACCAAGATCTTTAATATCAAATTTTGACTAAAGATAAGTCTTGGTTTCTTGAATACCTTCCTTATCACTACCTTTGACAATAATATCATCAACATATACTAACACCACAATGATACCAGAGCAACTAGGCAGGGTGAAGAGTGTATGATCAACCTCAGACCTCCTGAAACCTTTATCCCTCAATGTCATGCTCAATTTGTGATACCAAGCTCTTGGGGATTGTTTCAATCCATAAATTGCTTTTCTTAATCTCAAAACACCATGATCATTTACTAATCCTTCCAAACCGGGAGGAGGTTTCATATACACCTCTTCCTCTAGTTCTCCTTGGAGGAATGCATTCTTCACATCCATCTGCCACAACTCCCATTCAAGGTTAGTAGCAAGAGAAAGTACAATCCTGTGGATTTTAGTAGAATGATGAAGAATTGAGAGAGATTTAGACTAGAGATTGAGAGAATAAGAGAGATTGAGAGAGAATCGATTTGAAGAAGAATGAATTGTATATTATTAAACTCGTGTACAATCCCCTTTATATAGGGGTTTACATGACAAGGTATTAATCACTTCCTAATACATGACTACATACTCATTGTACACTCTAACTCTTCTTAAATTCTAACACTCTCCCTCAAGCTTAACTATGATGAATGGTTAAGCTTGGACAACATATAGGAGATCACCTCATTAAAAACCTCAAGGTGTAAAGCCCAAAATGGGAGAAAAACAACTTTGAGGGAAAAAGAGTATGATTCCTATAGTAAGAGGATTACCTAGAAATTCCAGTTAGTCCAAGTCTTGGTAGAATAGACTCACACACCTTAGTAGAAGCCGCTTTAGTAAATACATATGACAATTGATCTGAGCTTCTTGTATAACAAGGTAAAACAATCCCCTGTTCAACCGCCTGCCTTACCTTGTGGCAATCTACTTCAATATGTTTAGTTATCTCATGGAACACTGAGTTGGAGGCTATGTGAATAGCTGCTTGATTATCACAATGCATAGTGATAGGACATGAATCTTCAATTTGCAAATCCTTAAGAACAGCCTTGATCCAGATTAGTTCATTTGTGAGTTTCTTCATGGCTCTATATTCAGCTTCAGCACTGGAACATGAGACCACCTTCTGTTTCTTGGTCTTCCAAGTTACAAGATTTCCTCCCACAAAAGTACAATAGCCTGTTGTTGATTTCCTATCATTCCTATCTCCAGCCCAATCAGCATCACAATAACCTACTATCTCTGTATTTTTGTTGCAGCCCATCCATATGCCATGATCATAAGTGCCTTTCAAGTATCTTAGCACTCTCTCTAACATCTCCCAGTGCTTAACAGTTGGTGATTGCATATGTTGGCTCACCTGATTTACTGCAAAACAAATATCAGGTCTAGTAAGTGTAAGATAAATGAGCTTACCTACCAATCTCCTATACTGTTTTGGATCTTCATAGAGAAGATCTTGTAAGATTTGATGATTGAGAGTAGTTGAGATTTAGAGATTGAGAGAGATTGAGAGAAAAAGAGAATGAACTTTTATTAAGAATTTTAGAAAATGATTTTCATACTTACAAAGTGAGTGAGAGACACCTATTTATACTAATCCTATTCTAGACTTGTTTGGATACAGAGATATACTTATCATTAATCTACACAAGTCTAAGGCATATACATGGTGAAAGACGCCAATACTTCACTCAGATGAATTCACCATACTTCTTCATTCCAACACTCCCCCTCAAGCTGAAGACATGAAAAATGCCTAAGCTTGCAACCATGAAGTATTACCTCATTAAAAACCTAGAGAAGGAAAACCCAATTGGGACAAAACCTTTTCTAGGGAAAAAGAGTATAACATTCCATGTTGGGATCATTGATGTGGAAGAGACATCAAACCAAGTCTAGGGTAGATGGAACCGCCTGTCTTCAAGGTTACAGCTTTGGTAAACACATCAGCTAGCTGATCTTCACTCCTTGTGTAGCAGGGTAGAATTGTACCATTTCAAATAGCTTCTCTTACCTTATGGCAGTCAACCTCAATATGCTTGGTTCTCTCATGAAACACAGAGTTAGAGGCAATGTGTATGGCAGCTTGATTATCACAATGGACAGTGATTGGAGACTCTAAGCTTTCGCCTAAAATGTCAAAGAGGAGTTGCTTCAACCAGATGCATTCTGTGGTGAGCTTCCTCATGGCCCTGTATTCAGCTTCTGCACTAGAACAAGATACAACCTTTTGCTTCTTAGTCTTCCAAGTTACAAGGTTACCTCTTATAAAAGTGCAATAGCCAGTTGTGCTTCTCCTATCTTCTCTGTCTCCTGTCCAATCTGCATCACAATAACCTACAACCTCTGTGTTCTTATTACATCCCATCCATATACCTTGTTCCTTAGTTCCTTGCAGATATCTCAAAATGCGAATGATCATATCCCAATGCCTTGTTCTTGGGTCTTGCATATGTTGAGATACCTGATTTACTGCAAAACATAGGTCAGGTCTAGTGATGGTTAAGTAAATAAGCTTACCAACCACTTGTCTATACAATTTTGCATCATGAAACTTGTCATTTCCTAGCTCCCCCTTAGGTTCTATTTTGTAGCCTTCTTCAAGGGGTGTCTTAGCTGGTTTAGCTTCAAACATACCTGTGGAGGTTAGTAAATCCACAATATATTTCCTTTGAGATAAAAAGAGACCTTCCTTGAATCTACATATTTCAATTCCTAAAAAATATTTCAATTCTCCTAGATCCTTAATATCAAAAACACTTTTCAAATAGGCTTTAGTTGATTCAATACCAGCTTTATCACTCCCTGATATGATTATATCATCCACATAGATAAGTATAACCACAATACCTTCCTTACTCTTAAGTGTAAACAGGGTGTGTTCAACTTCTGACCTTTTGAAACCTCTATCCCTTAGAGTTACATTCAGCTTATGATACCAAGCTCTTGGAGATTGCTTAAGACCATAGATTGCCTTCCTTAGTCTGAGGGTGTTGCCGCCATTAACTTCATCTTCCAAACCTGGTGGTGGTGTCATGTACACTTTTTCCTCTAATTCACCTTGTAAGAAAGCATTCTTAACATCCATTTGCCACAAATCCCATTCAAGGTTAGTAGCAAGAGAAAGAACAACATTAACAGAGTGAAGTTTAGCTACTGGAGCAAAGGTATCCCTATAGTCTTCACCATAAGTCTGTGTGAATCCCCTAGCCACCAACCTAGCTTTATACCTATCTATCTCACCATTACTTTTATACTTAATGGTAAATATCCATTTTGAACTTACAGCCTTTTTCCCTTTTGGTAAGGTGGCTGGAGCATAAGTTCCATTTTTCTCCATAGCTTGTTTTTCATCTTGAATGGCATCTCTCCATTCCTTAATCTCCATAGCCTCCTCATAGCTCTTACGGATCTGTTCTTTATCTAAACTCACAGTGAAAGCAACATGATTAGTAGGAATACTAAATAAAGAACATACTCCCTGATCATGATGTGCTACTGCATTGTGGTTGTAGTACACCCTTGTATTCTTCCAGTTTTCAGCTGGGAACCTCTGCCTTGTACTTCTTCTGAGTGCCACAGGTTGATTTGTTTCTTCTTCTAAAGCGGCTTGTACAAGATTGGGTTGATCCCTTGGCCTTTTTGATGCTGAAACTAGAATATCATCTTGAGCATGTGTACTCTCTTCTCCCCCCTCATGGTCAAGATGATGCTGTTCAGGAGGACTGGATGGTGGAGAGGGCATTGATGGAATGTTGGATGAACCGGAAGAACTAGCACCAGTAGATTGATCATGGACAGCCCCGGGAACTGAGACAGGACGGGATGAGCTAGATGCAAGGTCATGACCAGAGATCGTCTCCTGGTTGGATGTAGCCGGACCATGCCAGCTAGTATTCGGGCTTGAATCATGTTGCTGAGGTACATGGACAGGTGATGGAGCGGTTGGCTGAACTATGCCAAAGTTCTCTAAAATTTTCCTTAGATTCTCAGCCTGATCAGAATTTGATGTAGATATGTCTTTAAGATCTTCCCAAGTTCCATCTTCATAGAATCCTTTGTTCTCATTAAACTTGACATCCCTAGACACCAGGACCCTCCTAGTCTCTGGATTGTAGCATTTGTATCCTTTTTGAGTAGGAGAGTATCCTAGGAACAAAGCCTTGATGCTTTTTGGTTCCAGCTTATTCCTAAGTTCTCCTGGTACTAAAACAAAACAAACACATCCAAAAATTCTTAAATGATCAATAGTTGGCTTAGTTTTGTTTAATACCTCAAAAGGACTCAACTCATCTAGAACTTTAGTTGGAGTTAAGTATGCAGCTAGTAATGCATCTCCCCAAAATCTTTTAGGAACCTTCTTGTGGAACATCATTGTTCTCACAACTTCCATCAAATGTCTGTTCTTCCTCTCAGCTACTCCATTTTGTTGTGGAGTGTAAGGACAGCTTGTTTGATGTTCAATGCCATGTGTGGCTAAGTGTTGCTGAAACTTGGTACTAGTATATTCCCCTCCATTGTCTGTCCTAAAAATCTTTATCTTGGCATTATATTGGTTAGTAACATATGTCTGAAAGTTAAGAAATGCATCAAACACCCTATTCTTTGAATTAAGCAATGTCACCCAAGTATACTTAGATTTTTCATCAATGAAGGTAACAAAATACTTCTGATTTTCTCTAGAAGGAAAGGGAGATGTCCAAACATCAGAGTGTACTAAATCAAAGCAATTATCATAAGCATGAGTTGATTGTTCAAAGACAGTTCTACTATGCTTTCCAAGAACACAAGATTCACAAATGTTATTAAGCAATTTTATTCCAGGTACAATCAATTCAAGAGCTCTATAATGTGGATGTCCTAGTCTAGCATGCCACAATTCAGCATTTAGAGTCATATCAACATGATTTGCACACAGTTGTAATGGAAAGGCAGGTAAATCTTCTAGCACATACAAGTCATTCCTTGTAGTTCCTTGGCCAAATTTCTGACTTGTTTCAATATCCTGAAAGTAAAACTCATTAGGACCAAAGATAGCCTTACAATTCAAATCAATAGTAGCCTTTTTAACAGAGAGTAAGTTGGATGTAAAAGAAGGCATATAAAAGACTTTAGATTCCTTATCAAACAACCTAAGATTCCCTACTCCTTTAATTGGTACATTAACTCCATTAGCAATTACAACACTTCCTAAAGCAGGTTCAACATGGTCTAGCAAACCTAAGTCTTTAATCATGTGATGAGATGCGCCAGAATCTACAATTAAGGAGTTAGAAGCCATAGATGTGTTTAAAGAAACATGATAAGTTTTACCCAACACATTACCAGACTTGAATGCTTTGAGAAGATTTTCAAGATCAGCTTTGGTGACATATTCAGTTTGGTTGGCCATAGTTGAGGAGGAAGCATTCACCGGCTCCATGGTACATGCGCTTGAGCAACCTACAACATGAACCATGTTAGAAGAACTAGGACCGGTTGAAGATTTCTTGCTCCTCTCAACAAACCAACTAGGCTTGAGTTCTGGATGGAGCACCCAGCACTCCTTCTTGCTATGGCCTGTTCTCTTGCAATGGTCACACAGCTGCTTCTTCCTCTTGATGTCAGCTGGAACCGATCTGAAAACACCCTTATGCGCCACCACCATTTCACTTTTGTGCCCAAAGAGTTCATGTGACCCCTGTTCCTTCTGAATCTTTGCACAAACATCCTCAAGACTTGGTAGCTTATCATCCCTGAGAATGTGTTTTATCAGGTCAGTGTAAGAATTGTTCAAAGCCATAAGCAGCCCAAACACTTTATCCTGCTCTCTCCTTTCAAGAAGAGTGTGTGGATCAATTGAAGCTGGTCTAAGCATCTCCAGCTCTGCCCACAAGGCTCTGAATGATCCATAGTGTTTGGTAAACTCCACATCTTCCTGTTTAAGCTCATTCAAAGCTTTCTTAACCTCAAAAATTCTTAAGAGATTAGTAGTATTGCCATAAACTGTTTTCAAAGTCTCCCACAGTTCCTTAGCATTAGAGCAATAAGAATAAGCTTCCAAAAGAGAACTAGCTAAGGAACTTTGAAGAATGGCAAGTACCATTTGATCTTGCTGAAACCATAGAGCTTGTTCAGCATTTTGATTCTGAACCTCCTCATCTGTCAACAAGTGAGCCGGTTCATGAATGTGGCTCCACAGTCCCTTGCTACAAAGCGTGGTTCGCATTGTCCTGGACCAGAGCAGGTAATTTGCTCCTTGAAGTATAACGGGAGCCTTCATCTGTGAATGTAACTCCATTTGATCTCTCCTGAAGCCTACACACAAAGATTAAGCAACCAAGCCTGCGTGCACCTCACAAACACAAATCGCGTGAACCAGCTGTGTGATCAATACTCAAGCAGGTATACCTACTTCTTATAACCATTCACAACTAGCAATAACAGTCTAAACTACTTCAACAGATGATCCAGAAGTAAAACCAATCTTGAAGACCAAGCAAAACAACAATTCTAAGATTCCCGCCTTTTCCGTTTTCAAAATCGATCTTTCTTCACTTGCAAGAAATCGACTAATGAGGATTAAAACCCAGAGATTACAATCAATTCTCCAGAAGTTCTTCACAAGATACTAAACTAAGGTTGGATCAGGCAGGATTCAAAAATGAACGAGAGAAAACAGAGAAAAGGATTCGAATAACCAGAGGAGTGTGCGAGAAGACCAATTGCAAGAAATCGATTAACAGAACCTCTAATCTTGAAATTGAGCAATGCGGACCTCCCGATTCATCATCTGGACTCAATTAAATTGAGTTTCGGCTTTGGAAACACACGATTTGACGAAGAATTGAAGAAGATATCAAGGATTGAACTCCGGAGTTTCCCGGCGGAGCGATCACGTAACCACCTGTGGCGGGAAAAAATGATAACTTTTGATTTTGATGATCAAACTCGATGAAATAGCCGTGGATCGTCACAGATTTCGCCGGAGAACCGTTTAAAGAAATTAGCAAGAATCGATGAAAACTTGAAGAAAAAGCCGATCAACATTCGAGCTTCCCGACGATGAACAACCGCGAACCACCTTGTGCAAGGTTCGAACGTAACTTTTGATTTACTCAACCAAAATCAAAGATTTCAACGGGGAAATCAACAGGATTCGTCGATGAGATGATCTTGATGAAGAATCTGATCAAAACTCTTCAAGATCTTGCAGATTGGACGCGGTGAATATGGATGAATCGCGATTTTGCAATTACTTGTAATCGAAGAAAATCCGATTACTTGCTGAAGAAGAATGCAAAATTTTAAGTACCAGATTGATCAAACCTGGCTCTGATACCATGTAAGATTTGATGATTGAGAGTATTCGAGATTTAGATATTGAGAGAGATTGAGAGAGATTGAGAGAAAAAGAGAATGAACTTTTATTAAGAATTTTAGAAAATGATTTTCATACTTACAAAGTGAGTGAGAGACACCTATTTATACTAATCCTATTCTAGATTTGTTTGGATACAGAGATATACTTATCATTAATCTACACAAGACTAAGGCATATACATGGTGAAAGACGCCAATACTTCACTCAGATGAATTCACCATACTTCTTCATTCCAACAGATCTCCAGTCTCCTCTTCATTAGCCGCTTTGTAGCTATCTTCAATAGGGGTGCTAATAGGTTTTGCATCCTTCTTTCCTGTTTCATTCAACAATTCCAAAACATACTTTCTTTGGGATAAGAATAAACCCTCTTTAGACCTACATATCTCAATTCCTAAGAAATATTTCATCAAACCAAGATCTTTAATATCAAACTTAGACTTCAGTTATGCCTTAGTCTCTTGAATACCTTCCTTGTCACTACCTGTGATAATAATGTCATCAATATAGACCAATACCACAATTATACCTAAACAACTAGGAAAAGTGAACAGAGTATGATCAACTTCAGATCTTCTAAAACCTCTATCTCTTAAAGTCATACTGAGTTTATGATACCAGGCTCTTGGAGATTGCTTTAATCCATAGATAGCTTTCCTTAATCTCAGGACATTGCTATCAACCACTAAGCCTTCTAAACCCGAAGGCGGTTTCATATATACTTCTTCCTCTAGCTCTCCTTGAAGGAATGCATTCTTCACATCCATCTGCCACAACTCCCATTCAAGATTAGTAGCAAGAGAAAGTACAATCCTTACAGTGTGAAGCTTAGCTACTGGAGCAAATGTATCACCAAAGTCTTCACCATATGTTTGAGTGAAGCCTCTTGCTACAAGTCGGGCCTTATATCTTTCAATCTCACCATTACTATTATATTTAATAGTAAACACTCATTTAGAACTTACTGCTTTCTTACCCTTAGGCAAGTATGATTCATCCCAAATGTGATTTCTTATCATAGCTTCTATTTCATCTTGAACAGCATCTCTCCATTCCTTCAATTCCATAGCCTCCTCATATGTGTTAGGAATCTTATTTTGATCTAAAGAACTTATGAATACCTGATGTTCCTTTGGGAAATGAGCAAACGAACAAGTAGCTTGAATAGGATATCCTACTGCTTGAGCATTGTAGTAGACCCTAGTGTTGATCCAGTTGGCAGGATCTTTCCTTACCCTTGTGCTCCTTCTTAATACTTGAGGAGATTCAACAACCGCTATTTCATCATCAGCTTCAGCTTCAGCTCCTGTACTCTGTAACTCTTGGTCATAGGCTTGATCATGAACTACTGGTATACTTACATTCTCCCCCTCATGATCAGGACTAGGATCCATACGTGAAGAAGAACCCGGATCTAACTCCCCCTGGCCACGACCTTGCCCCATCTCTCGAGCTATACTAGGCCTGCCAAGAATCGGATCATATTCATTCACAGTCGGTCCTATACCTCTTGTTGCCGGTCCATGATTAGAAGAAGGCCCAATATTTGCACTGGTCTCCGGATCATTTTGAAAAGGCACCTGAGGATTTGAAACCTGTGCTGGTCCAGTAGTTATAGTCCTGGAAATATCAAAACTTTCCAACAACTTTCGAAGGTACACATTCCTATCAATATTAGAATTAGACAAATTCTTTATACTTTCCCAAGTTCCATATGTAAAAGGACTGATTTTCCATAAACTTTACATCTCTAGAGATCAAAACCTTTTGCAATTCAGGATCATAACACTTATAACCTTTTTGAGTTGATGAATAGCCCAAAAATACTGCCTTGGTACTCTTCTCATCCAGTTTATTCCTTTTTCCTCCTGGTACTAAAACAAAGCACACACAACCAAACACTTTCAAATGTTCAAGATGAGGTTTAGTTCCATTAAGTACCTCAAATGGTGAGATATCATGAAGAACTTTAGTAGGTATTCTGTTGATCAAATAGCAAGCCGTGAGTACTGCATCTCCCCAAAACTTCTTGGGTACACTCCTATGGAACATCATTGACCTTGCCACTTCCATTAGATGGCGGTTTTTTCTTTCAGCCACCCCATTCTGCTCTGGTGTGTATGGACAGCTTGTTTGATGAAGAATACCATACTTGAGAAGGTAATCTCTAAATGCTTTGCTTGTGTATTCCCCTCCATTATCTGTTCTAAACACTTTAACTTTTGCACTATAATGATTAGTTGCATATGAATGAAAATTAATGAATGCTTCTAAAACTTTATCCTTAGAAGGGAGCAAAGTAATCCAAGTATATTTAGACTTCTCATCTATAAAAGTGACAAAATATTTTTGTTGTTCTCTAGATGCATAAGGAGCAGTCCAAACATCAGAATGTATTAGGTCAAAACAATGATCATACGTATGTGTAGAGTTAGGAAAGACTACTTTGCAATGTTTACCAAGAATGCAAGCTTCACACTCATTTTGATTAAAGGAAATATTTGGAAATATCAGTTCAAGAGCTTTAAAATGTGGATGGCCTAATCTAGCATGCCATAATGTTCCATTAGAAAGCTCATTATTACTAGCCAAACAAGAACCTAAACTAGAAGTAGAAAGATCGTCAAGGATATAAAGATCATCTTTTGTGCCTCCTCTTCCAAGTACTCTTTTTGTTTCAATATCCTGAAAACAACACTCATTAGGACCAAAAATCACATGACAATTCAAATCAGTTGTTGCTCTTTTAACAGACACAAGATTAGATGTAAAAGAGGGCATAAAGAAAGCTTTACTATCCTTATTAAACAATCTCAGATTACCTATGCCTTTAATTGGTATTTTGGTTCCATTAGCAATAACTACATTTCCTAAGGCAGGTTCCAAGTTGTTTATTAAGTCAATATCACTAATCATATGGTGAGAAGCCCCTGAGTCTATTATCAAAGGTTTATTCATATTATGAACAACATAAGAGGCATGAAGAGATTTACCAACAACTTTACCAGATTCATCTTTGAAAACCCTTAGTATAGCTTCTAAGTCTGATTTTCTGACAAACTCTTGATCAAATGTTGAAGTTCCAAGTTGTGTCTCCTTCCCAACTCGCTGGATTGATCTTGCCATACCATCATGAGATGTACTCGCAGTATGAGAGGACACAATTGCTTGATTTACGCTTGCTGAAGTGTTGGTTTTAAGACCTATAGGCTTAGTCTGGTCACGCCACCAAGCAGGTTTAAGATGCGGATGCAATGACCAACACTGGTCCTTGTGATGACCCTTTCGTTTGCAGTGTGAACAGATAGACACACCCTTCTTATCATCCCTTTTGTAAAAACTCTTGGTTGCAGTGACAAGTTCAACTTTATCCCCAAATAATGCGTGAGACCCTTGTTCCTTTTGAACACAAGCACACACCTCCTCTAGACTAGGTAACTTATCCTGTCTCAAAAAGTGCGTTGTGAGGTCTGTATAACTGGAATTCAGTGTCATCAACAACCCAAACACTTTGTCCTGTTCTCTTCTTTCATTAAGAGTTATAGGATCAGTAGTAGGTGGCCTCAACATTTCCAACTCAGCCCATAAAGCTCTAAAAACTCCAAAATGCTTAGTAAATTCAGCCTCCCCCTGTTGAAGTTGATTCAAAGATTTCTTAACTTCAAAGATTCTTAACAGATTTGAGGTGTTACCATAAACATTCTGAAGAGTATCCCACAGCTCCTTGGCATCTTCACAGTATGAGTATGCTGCTAATAGTGATGCCTCAAGTGAATTTTGTAGAATAGCCAACACAAGCTGATCTTCCTGAAACCACTTGCTTCCCACGTCCTGTTCTGAGTGTTGGTCTGCTTCAAGAACCTCCCCTTCAGCAGCAATACTAGGCGGCCCTTTGGTGAGAATATGGGTCCAAAGCCCCCTACTGCACAATGTAGTCTTCATTGTTCGAGACCACAGCAAATAGTTCATACCCTTCAATGTAATCGGAGCCATCAACTGCTTATGAAGTTCCATAGCAACTATTTTGATATATCCCACACACACAGCAATAAGATCACTAGAGAATGATTTGGAATCGAAGACCTTATCAAGGAACTCAAACACGGCTGATCAAAGATATCCAACCAACAGGAGTAAACAGACTAAATCAACTCCTAACCAATAACCAGCAGACTTAACCACCTATTCGATTGCACAATCTTCTCAAATCCAGTTATCTAACCTAACCCTCCAGGAAACCAGATTAAGAACCTGAGAAACAACTTACTCCACTCCTAATCCTCAGGTTATACAATCTTAAAACCAAATTGAAGATCAGATACCAGAAAACAGAGGATCAGTGATGTCTGTTGAAGTTTTCTTGAGGCAAAAGAAACTGAAACCTCGCGATTTGAAGAACAAGATTTAACTCCACGATCAAGATCGATCCTGTGAAGTAGATCAAATGGACTAAGGAACGGCACAAACTGATGTTAATCCAAGTGAAGAATATTAATCTACACACGACAGCAAGCCCAACTATAAGACTTCTAGAAGAAAGATACAGGCGGCTGGGAGAAGTTAATGGTCTGGGATGTCGATTACTCAAGTGAGGAAAGGAAGTTAATGATCTTGGATGTCGACTACTCAAGTAAGGAAAGGAAGTTAATGGCCTGGATGTCGATTACTCAAGGTTGGAAAGGAAGTTAATTACTTCCCCTTTGAGAGTTAGGCAACAAATACTTTATGGAAAGTAAATATGTGAGCCTAATTAATGTAATTAATGTATTTATTGTAACTTAGGCTATAAATACTCTAACCTATGTAACTAATCTGTCAAGGAAATATAATCCTCCTTCTCTAATTCTCTCATACCAGCCGCCAGCTCTCTCTCTCTCATTTTCACGAAATCTCTTCCTCTTAGTCTTCCATACTTTTGTTCTTCATCTTATTCAGAAAACTCTCTCTAATCTTCTCTTATATTCCGCATATTCTTACATGGTATCAGAGCCTTGGCTCTTATATTCTCAAAATCTCTGTATACTCTTGAAATAAATCCTCCTAATCTCCTCACTCTGAGATTGAACAATCCTCAAATCCTTGTGGTGCTGAGTTGTGAGAGGTTATGATTATTTATTTCTTGAAAACACTTCATCCTACTCTTTCATCACCTAAATCGTTTGTAATCATCATGGAAGGCACAAGAGTTGTTGTTCCAGTGACTTTGAAAGGGGTTAATTACCTCCTCTGGGCTAGAACCACCAAGACAGTGCTATGTAGCCGTGGGTTATGCTGCCACATCCTTAGGAGTGAAGCACCTAATGCCACGGTTGAAGGAACTGGTCAGGAAGTGGCTATCACCAATGAAGACAGGTGGTTTCAAGAAGACCAACTAGTCCTATCTATGATTCAAAACTCACTTGAATCAACTATCCTTGAAGCATACTCTTACTGTGAGACAGCCAAAGAGCTGTGGGAGACTCTTCAAAATGTCTATGGCAACACCTCCAATCTCAGCCGTGTGTTTGAAGTTAAGAAAGCCATCAATGAGTTAACTCAAGAAGACATGGAGTTCACTCAACATTTTGGAAAATTCAGATCCTTATGGGCTGAACTTGAAATGCTTAGACCAAGCACAGTGGATCCCATGGTTCTGAATGAGAGGCGTGAGCAAGATAAAGTCTTTGGACTTCTCTTGACTTTAAATTCCTCCTACAATGATCTCATCAAACACCTCCTAAGGTCAGACACCCTTCCAAGCCTTGAAGAAGTGTGCAATAAGATTCAGAAGGAACAAGGTTCACTTGGTCTCTTTGGAGGCAAAGGAGAACTCATCTCAGCCAACAAAGCAGCTGTGTACCATAAGGGAGGCTTAAATCGTGGAGAAAGGAGGGCATACTGTGACCACTGCAAGAAGGAAGGGCATACCAAGGACAAGTGCTGGATCCTCCATCCACACTTAAAGCCAAAAGTGGGAAACCAACCAAGAGCCAACCTCACTCAAGAAGTAACTCTTGAACCAAGGAACAAGGCAAGCCCAAGCTCATTCACGCCAATCACTGAGGGAGATGGGAAAGCACTTGCAACATTCCAACAAGAGTTTGTGAGGAAATCCGACCTTGATGCACTGGTCAAGGCACTCAAAGAATCAAACCTCTCTGGTAACTCATTCCAAGCTTTAAATACCTCTAAACCACTTATTGTAGACTCAGGAGCCTCTCATCATATGATTAGTGATAAGAATCTAATGAGCAATATAAAACCGGCTTTAGGAGATGTATTAATAGCTAATGGAGATAAGATACCAATTAGGGGAATTGGGAACCTTAAAATATTTGATAAAGAATCAACTGCCTTCTATATGCCTATATTTACCTCTAACTTACTAAGTGTTAAGAAGACAACCTCTGATCTTAATTTCTATGCAATATTTGGTCCTAATGATGTTTATTTTCAGGATATTAAGACCAATAAAGTTCTTGGAAAAGGAGTGTCCAAGAATGATTTGTATGTACTTGAAGACATACAACCAGACTCAACTCTATCTATTGCTTTTAATTCTATTTTGAATAAGGCTAATAGTGCTATTTGGCATTCTAGACTAGGACATCCCCATTCTAGGGCTTTAGAACTATTGTTGCCAAGCATGTCTTTTAAAAATAATGAATGTGAAGCTTGTATACTTGGAAAACATTGTAGATCAGTGTTTCCCAAGTCCTCAACTATTTATGAAAATTGTTTTGATCTTATTCACTCTGATGTTTGGACTTCACCATGCATGTCTAGGGATAATCATAAGTACTTTGTCACATTTATAGATCAAAAATCAAAATATACTTGGATAACTCTCTTACCAACAAAAGATAGGGTCCTAGATGCATTTACTAAGTTTCAAGCATATGTGACTAACCATTACAATGCCAAGATCAAAATCTTTAGATCAGATAATGGAGGAGAATACACAAGTCTAGCATTCAAGCAATACTTGGACAAACATGGAATCATCCACCAAACTAGTTGTCCATACATACCACAACAGAATGGAGTGGCTGAAAGGAAGAACCGGCATCTCATGGAGGTGGCGAGATCCATCATGTTCCAAAGCAATGTTCCAAAGAAATTTTGGGGAGATGCCCTTGTCACAGCTTGCTATCTCATCAATCGCCTACCAACCAAAGTCTTAGAGGACTTAACTCCATTTGAGGTACTCAACAAAAGTAAACCATCTATCTCACACTTACGAGTCTTTGGGTGTGTGTGTTATGTACTTGTTCCAGGAGAACAAAGAAATGAATTGGAAGCCAGGAGTATTAAAGCCATGTTCATTGGCTATTCAACTACTCAAAAGGGATACAAATGCTACAATCCAGAGACAAGAAAGGTTCTTGTATCTAGGGATGTGAAGTTTGTAGAATCCAAAGGATTCTATGAAGAAAAGAATTGGGATGAACTCAAAGACCTCTCCCAATCCACATCTGACCGGGCCACCAACCTCAGACACCTTATGGAGAATCTTGGGATAACATTACCAGATGCACCAAAATCAACTCACCAAGAACCGCCACTGTTAGATTAGAGAGAAGTTTAGCTTAGAAGAAGTATTAGATCACTTAAGCAAAGTGTTAAGAGTGTTTTGGTAACAGGTTTTGTAAACATATATAAACCCGTGTACATACATTTTTCGAAGTTAAAAAATTATTCTCTCATTCTTAAAACTCTCTTATTCTCTCTTACCCTCTCTAGCATTCGATCTCAATCTTTCATCATTCTTCAATCATATTCATCATTCTTCAAATCTTACATGGTATCAGAGCAGGTTCCCTGCAAATTTCTTTGTTTTTCTTCGAAATCTCATTCGCACCTTTGAAACCAACGCAGCCGCGGAAGATCGTGATTGTACATTGAGTTTTCCGGCGAATTCTTCATCTTTCTTCCATCATCTTCTCTGAAGGATTCATCTTCGACGGCTTATGATCCTTTCTCTGTTAAGATTACACGATTTGATCGAAGATAATCGGAATCTTGAAGTCGAATTTGTTTCGTTCTGTTCTTGGCGCCAAAATCGGATTTGAATGATCGCGACCTGGAAATCTTCAATCTGGCTAATCGGATCTTTTGGATTGTAGTTCTCACGTGTATCATCATCAGAAAGCACCGATCTGTGTTCCATTTGATCGATTTCACAAGATCAATCACGATCTGTTCACGGAGTTTTTTGAATCTCCCGTTTCGCGCGCATTTCTCCTCTGTTCGAGTTTCTTCGAAATTCTCCGATCAAATCGTCTGGATCTTTGGATTCGTTTAATTCTTGCGGATTATAATCAGAAGAAGCCGATCTTCAATCCGTTGAATCAATGATTGGTTATCTGTGAGTTGATTTCTGGTTCTGTAAATTGCGATTTCTTTCTCTTTACGCAAGTTCTTCCTTCGATCTTGATCGAGGTGGATGGTGGAGTGGTATCTTTAACTGACATTGATGTGGTGATGATGATCGATGGTTGATCCTCAAATCTTGCGAGTTCATTGGGTTTGTGATAATCGATCTTCAAGAAGGATCAACAGATTGATTTGATTCTCAAACTTACGGTGGCTGTTCTTCGATCTGATCATCTCGTGATCCTCTGTTCAGAGAAGAAATAGAACTGAGTCAGAGAGCTGGGTATGTTCTCTATCCTTCCTGTGTAAAATCTTTGAAGGATTGGTATATATCGAAGTTGAAAACGGATTTGGCATTCTGAAGAAATTATAAGTTCTTTCAGTATCAGCATTAGGTGGTACTGGTTTCTGTCGCTTGGTGTGCTATGTTTCTCTTTTTAAATTGCAGACGTGGTGTGGCACTCCGAGATTGCATCTATGGAATTTCACAAACAAGTTATCATGGCACCAATCATACTTAAAGGAGCAAACTATCTCCTTTGGACCAGAACAATGAAGACTACATTGTGTAGTCGGGGTTTGTGGTCTCATGTCACTCAGAGCAATGCGCCTGGCAATGTTCAAGGGGGAGAAACTATTGAAGAAGAAGTGATCACTTCAGAGGATGAAGGGAAATGGTTTAAGGAAGATCAGATGGTTCTTTCAATCCTCCAAAATTCACTTGAGAAGTCCTTGCTTGAAGCCTACTCCTACTGTGAGAATGCCAAGGACTTATGGGATACCCTTCATAATGTATATGGTAATGCATCAAACTTAATGAGGATTTTTGAAGTCAAGAAGTCTCTCAGTGAACTGAGACAGGAGGAAGTAGAATTCACTAAACACTTTGGTACATATAGAGCTCTGTGGGCAGAGCTGGAAATGTTAAGACCAGGTACTACTGATCCAATGACACTGCATGAGAGGAGAGTCTCAATAATATTCATTCTCACTTTTTTCTCTAATCTCTCTAGTCTCTCTCTCTCTCTCTCTCTCTCTCTCTCTCTCTCTCTCTCTCTCTCAATCTTTAAATCTCTGATTCTCTTGATCTCATAATCTTTCATTGACAGCACCACATGTCATGTATAATAGGCTTAAAACTATGTATTTATTGTCGTATTATGCTTATCCTCTACTTCTTGAGCTTCCACCCATTCTATTCATTCGGTCTCCGCAAATATTTAAATATCTTGTGGATTTTGGTTCAAATTCTTATATACGTTGTTATTTCTACTTTTTCACAAATACCAAATTATCCATGGTAAATACTACTCTGGCACATCGTTTGGTAAATTATGAAATAGATAATTAACATTCGAATAATTGATGTTTTCAGGAATGTGTCAGGATGTGAGATAATTTTAGATAGTGTCCAAGTTTGAATGGCCAAATAGCATTCAAATAAGACATGATTAATTGTGTCCTCTTCTGCCCCACATAAACCACATTGGGTATCACAATGAATCCCCCTTGCCCTCAGATTTGGTGCAACGAAACACAACATGTGAGTGTTTGCCATATAAAATGTTGTATCTTAGGGGGATACTTAAGCTTCCATACATATGCTTGAAGTGTTGTAACCGTCGGTCCGTAATAGATTGAATCACTACCCTTATCTGGGTTTAAATTTTATACCATCTATCCCGATTTTACCGTGTATTTCTCATTTTTCGTAAAATGCCAACCATTCTTATCCGGTCTTCCAGATCGACTAATTGCCAGTGACTGTATTATGTTAACATCTGCCGGAATAATAGTTGCTTCCATCAGAGGAACATTCCAGGTGTTCCCTAAATCCATTTGTATTTTATATCAGTTTCAATATACCTTATCCCTAAAACATAAATTAGACTTTCTCATACATCATGTGGTCACTATATTTAACTTCGTTTAAGTAATATATTGGCTGGCTTGAAAACACATATGCTAGGATATAAACTAATGATTTTCCCTTCCGTCATCATGTCCACAAGTTTTGATTTAACTGCTTTCTTAACATGTCTCATAATGCTAATTATTTTATCGCCGTCGAAAAACATATTAAAGTAGCAAACAATAACACATCCCTTTAAGTATATAATGAAAAAGTTCAAGGGTAACATTAAACCACAAATTTGTTTTATAGGAACTCACATTGCGAGAGATAGAAATATCGATCAATCGCTTCCTATATGGTCATTTTAGCACATGTAGTATGACTCACATGTCATAGTTATTATTTTTCTCATGTAGATGCTGATTAAATAAATCAAACATAACTATATGGATCAAAGTACTATTCTTAAGCATACAAAAACATTTATGTCACATACTTATCCAGCTTTATCAAGTTTTTCATGATTTTGGGAGTATAATGATTGGTAATAAAAAATTTATACATCATCTTAACTTATTTTTAAGACGACATTTATAAGAAATTTAAGGCACTCTCCCACTGATGCCAAACTTATAGGAGGTAATCTTGTGACTTGGAAGACCAAGAAGCAGAAGGTTGTATCTTGCTCTAGTCCAGAAGCTGAATACAGGGCTTTTAGAAAGCTTACCACAGAATGTATCTGGCTGAAGCAACTCCTCCTTGACATTCTTGGCGTGAGCTTGGAGTCTCCTATCACTGTTCATTGTGACAATCAAGCAGCTATACACATTGCTTTTAACTCTGTGTTTCATGAAAGAATCAAGCATATTGAGGTAGATTGCCATAAGGTGAGAGAAGCTATTGGAAATGGAACCATCTTACCTTGCTACACAAAGAGTGAAGATCAACTAGCTGATGTGTTCACCAAAGCTACAACACTTCAGACTGGTGACTCTATCTACCCAAAGCTTGGCCTCATGTCCATTCCACAACACTGATCCTGATCATGGAGTGTTATACTCTATTTTCCTAGAAAAAGTTTTGTCCCAATTGGTTTTTGCTTCTTTAGGTTTTTAATGAGGTAATGCTTCATGGTTGCAAGCTTGGGCATTTTCCATAACTTAAGCTTGAGGGAAAGTGTTGGAATGAAGAAAAATGATGAACACAAAGTGAAGAAATGAAAAAATATGGCCTTAGATTATAATGTTATAGGTGTGTAGACTAATAGAGTGTCTTATGCTTGTTTGTGTTTAATAATATGTTATCCTTGTAGCCAAACTTGTATTAGGCTATACTAGTATCCAAACAAGCCTAGACTAGATTAGTATAAATAGTTATCTCTCTCTTCCTTTGTAAGCAAGAAATTCATTTTTCTCATTTTCTCAATAATATTCATTCTCACTTTTTTCTCTAATCTCTCTCTCTCTCTCTCTCTCTCTCTCTTTCTCTCTCTCTCTCTCTCTCTCTCTCTCTCTCTCTCTCTCTCTCTCTCTCTCTCTCTCTCTCAACCTTCAAATCTCTGATTCTCTTAATCTCATAATCTTTCATTGACAGCACCACATGTCATGTATAATAGGCTTAAAACTATGTATTTATTGTCGTATTATGCTTATCCTCTACTTCTTGAGCTTCCACCCATTCTTTTCATTCGGTCTCCGCCAATATTTAAATATCTTGTGGATTTTTGTTCAAATTCTTATATACGTTGTCATTTCTACTTTTTCACAAATACCAAATTATCCATGGGAAATACTCCTCTGGCACATCGTTTGGTAGATTATGAAATATATAATTAACATTCGAATAAATTGATGTTTTCGGGAATGTGTCAGGATGTGAGATAATTTTAGATAGTGTCCAAGTTTGAATGGCCAAATAGCATTCAAATAAGACATGATTAATTGTGTCCTCTTCTGCCCCACATAAACCACATTGGGTATCACAATGAATCCCCCTTGCCCTCAGATTTGGTGCGACGGAAACACAACCTATAAGTGTTTGCCATATAAAATGTTGTATCTTAGGGGGATACTTAAGCTTCCATACAGATGCTTGAAGTGTTGTAACCGTCGGTCCGTAATAGATTGAATCACTACCCTTATCTGGGTATAAATTTTATACCATCTATCTCGATTTTACCGTGTATTTCCCATTTTTCGTAAAATGCCAACTATTCTTATCCGGTCTTCCAGATCGACTAATTGCCAGTGACTGTATTATGTTAACATCTTCCGGAATAATAGTTGCTTCCGGCAGAGGAACATTCCAGGTGTTCCCTAAATCCATTTGTATTTTATATCAGTTTCAATATACCTTATCCCTAAAACATAAATTAGACTTTCTCATACATCATGTGTTCACTATATTTAACTTCGTTTAAGTAATATATTGGCTGGCCAGAAAACACATATGCTAGGATATAAACTAATTATTTTTCCTTCCGTCATCATGTCCACAAGTTTTGAATTAACTGCTTTCTTAACATGTCTCATAATGCTAATTATTTTATCGCCGTCGAAAAACATATTAAAGTAGCAAACAATAACACATCCCTTTAAGTATATAATGAAAAAGTTCAAGGGTAACATTAAACCACAAATTTTTTTTATAGGAACTCACAGTGCGAGAGATAGGAATATCGATCAATCGCTTCCTATATGGTCATTTTAGCACATGTAGCATGACTCACATGTCATAGTTATTATTTTTCTCATGTAGCTGTTGATTAAATAAACCAAACATAACTATATGGATCAAAGTACTATTCTTAAGCATACAAAACACTTATGTCACGTACTTATCCAGCTTTATCAAGTTTTTCATGATTTTGGGAGTATAGTGATCGGTAATAAAAAATTTATACATCATCTTAACTTATTTTTAAGACGACATTTATAAGAAATTTAAGGCACTCTCCCACTGACGCCAAACTTATAGTGTTTCATCATATATTTCCAAACATCTCAAGAATTATATGGCGATTGTTCATGTGAGTGAACCAATCTCTAACTTGATAATCATACATGTGTACTATTAGTAGAAGGAACGACTAAAGTATAACATGCTTTAATTATCATAAAGTATATATATTTTTTTAAAAAAGCATAAATACAATCTCAAATAGCAAAGATTATGAGTACAATTCCTAGACCCTATGCAACCCAAGGCTCGAACATAAGCATTAAAAACGTCTATAGGAATAACTTTAGTGAAAGGATCAGCTATCATCTTATGCGTAGAGATATACTTTACTATCACTTTTTTTTCTTTGCTACAATATCTCTGAAGAAACTATGCTTGATCTCAATGTGTTTGGTCTTTCAATGATAATTTGGATCTTTCATATAAGCAATACAAGATTGGTTGTCACAATGAATCACAACAGGGTGTGAAGGAATTGGCGTAACTTTTAAACTTTGTAGAAAACTCCTTAGCCATACAGGCTCTTGGACCGATGATGAACATGCCATGAACTCAGCTTCCATTGTAAACAACGATATACTAGTCTGTTTCTTGCTGCTCCAAGTAATGGCACCATCACTTAGCAAGAAAGTATATGCTAAGGTTGATCTATGCTCATCAAGGTCGCCAGCCCAATCGGCATCGGAGTAACCATTCAAATGTAAGTTATTTCCTTGATAACACAAAGAGTAATCCAGCGTTCCTTTCAAATATCTTAGAATCTTTTTTACTGCCGCCCAATGTTTCTTTCCAGGATTTGAATGGTAGCGACTTACCAAGCTAACAACATAACAAATATCTGGTCGTGTACACATCATTGCATACATCAAGCTGCCCAAAACACTAGTGTATGGAATCTTTTCTGTCTCTCTTTTCTCATTTGGGATCTTAGGACACATACTAAGGCTTAGGCCTTCACCTTTTGCGATTGGAGTGTCAATAGGATTACACATATGCATATTAAAACTTTCAAAGATTTTACGAATGTTTGACGCTTGCGACAGAGCTAATAATCTCCTTGATCGATCTCGATGTATCCAAACACCATGCACATAATCTGCTTCTCCTATGTCTTTCATCTCAAAATTAGATGATAACCATTTTTTAATGGTTGTAAGGAACTCCATATCATTACTTTCCAAAAAGATATCATTGACATATAAAGATAAAATAACAAAAGATTGTCCAGTAATCTTGACATAGAGACAGTGATCTTCATTAATCATCGTAAAATCATAAGATGTTATTGCTGATGAAAACGAAAATACCACTGTCTGGAAGATTGCTTTAGGCCATATATAAAACGTTTGAACTTGGAAACTTTTTTCTCTTGACCTTTTACTATGAAACCAACTGGTTATTCCATGTAAATTTCTTCTTCTAGTTCACCGTTAAGAAACGCAGTCTGATGTAATTCTAAATCTAATCTCGCAACAATAGATAAAATAAGTCAAATAGAGGCAAACCTCACCACAGGTGAAAAACTTTCCTCATAATCTATTCCTTCTGGTTAAGTGTACCCTTTAGCTACCAGGCGTGCTTTATATCTGTCTATGGATTCATCCGCCTTGTATTTGATCTTAAAAATCCATTTGTTTCTGATTGATTGTCGATCTTGCGGAATATCAACCAAGTCCCAGACATGGTTTATTTTCATAGATTATAGTTCATCTCCAACTGCATAGTTCCATTCTTTAGAGTTTGGACATGAGAGAGCCTCATAAACAGATTTAGGTTCTAAGTCATCATGCAATGCCACCATGAAAGCTTCCCCTTCAATCTCAAAACAATGTCAAGGGATCTTACCACGGTTACTTCTACGCATTTCAAACTCTTTTGATTTCATCAAAGGATAATCATCAACCAATGTATTCCCACCACTAAGTTGAGTCAATTCATTTGAACTTGCATCGACTTCTAATGGTTAAGTAGTAGGATAATTATCCTCTGGGTCAATTAATTCTCTTAGATGAAATTTTTTATCAGTCTCTCCCTTCTTTGGAAAATTGTTTTCCATAAAAGTAACATCTGGTGATTTGATCTATGTTATACTTCCATATGTTTGTTCACCAATTAGCACATATCTTTTTGAGTGCTCAGAATATCTTATAAATATACATTTCTTTCCTCTATGACCTAATTTCCCATGAGGATGATAACTATCGCGAACATATGCTGCTGAACCATGGCCTTAAGTGTGTAAGAACAGGTTTTCTTTCTGTCCATAACTCATAAAGGGTGGAAGTAACACATTTGCAGGGTACAAGATTAAGAACATAGGCAGCGGTAAGCAATGCATCTCCCCAATAAGAGACGGGAAGGTTAGCTTGTGCCATCATTGATCTAACCATCTCAAGGAGCGTTCGATTCCTTATTTCTGATACACCATTTTGTTGTGGTGTATGTGGGGTAGTTAATTGTCTAACAATATATTTTCATTACATACATCTTTAAACTGTTCAGATACTTAGTCAGTTCTTAGGCATTTGATGGTCTTATCCATTTGATTTTCCACCAATATAACTTAACGTCTAAAACAATCTAGTGTTTCTGACTTATGAGAAATCAAGTATATATGCCCGAATCTAGTGTAATCATCTATAAAAGTGATGAAATACAAAGCTCCATGTCGTGCCCTCACATTCATCGGACCACATATGTCTGAATGAATTAATTTCAATGGATATTCGGCTATGGTTGCCTTTCCAAATGGTATTCTTATTGATTTTCCTGCAAGACATGATTCACATGGTTTTAGATCGATTTGGGTTAGTGAGCCCAAGAAGCCTTCTTTTGCCAATCTTTTAATTCGATCAACTCCTATGTGACCAAGTCTTTCATGCCACATATCTATTTTCTTTTTAGTAGAACTTGTGACAAATGAAAAATAATCTTTATTAATACTTGCAGTAGATGTATTACAATTAAGTACTATATAACCTTCATATGTGTATTCATAACCATAAAACACAGATCCTAAGGAAATGTGCAAACTCATGTCACAGAAGTTTAAAATAAAACCTAATTTAAGCAATGCTGAAACAGAGACAAGATCCCGACGAGTTTCAGGAGCATACAAGACGTCATGTAGAATTAGAGTTTTGTCGCCGCGCATATGTAATTGGCAATTACCAATACATATCACTGCAGCTTTGGTGTTGTTTCCTACATATAACCATCTTGTATCTTTAGGCATGCGTCGGTATTCCATAAATGCCTCACGAATTCTAGCTACGTGGTATGTGGCACCTGAGTCGACAATCCACAAATGAATAGATTCAGCAAGCATGACACAACTAGAAACATAAGCATATTTGTGAGTTACATTTAAGGATAATACCTTCTTTGCCTCAGTGAATTCACGAGCAAAGTGACCCAACGTGTTACAGTTGTAGCATTTTATTTTGGTCGTATCCTTTCTCCCTATTTTTTTCCACGTTTGGCTTTTCTCTTTTGCTTTTTAGGATTAGGTTGTTCGGAAGCCTTATTACCAAAATTTCCTCTCTTGCGTTTCATGCTTGTGTTTGAACTCCCATAGTTGGCTTCATTGAAAGGTCTAGCAGCGTCTAAGCGCTCATCCTCTAATTCTAGATGACATGAAATGTCTTCAAAAATCTTAACATTTTCATTGTGCGTCGTCTGAATTTTCATATGATCCCAAGTTTTTGGTAATGAATGGAGAACGGCTTGCACTTGATGTTCGTCAGACATGATCTGACCAGCAGTTATAAGCTCTCTAATGATGTTAGACATGACCCTAAGATGCTGCCTCATTGACTGATTTGGGCGCTTCTTGTAGTCATTAAATTTTTGAATAAGTCTTCTAACTTTTGTTGCCAATGTTGCACCAAACTTTTCCTTAAGGCTTCTCACATTCCTTTTGCAGTTTCGTACTCCTCAAACTCATACATGCTTGCATACAACTCAACAATGTAATGAGAGCGATGCTGTTCTTTCTTTTCCAAGCATTATATGCATCTTGGTCTCTATTGTGTTGAGCTGTAGTATCCTGCTCAGGTTCTTCCATGATATGGAAAAGAGTCTCTTTTATCTCTTGCTCTTCAAGGACATACTGGACTTTTCGATACCAAATATCGTAATTGTCACCTTCAGTTTATCTCCTCTATTGAGTTCAACAATGATGTTCTTACAAGCAGAAGACATCCCTGCTTTTAGGAACTTGAGACATTAGTTCTTTTTGTATATTTCCAAAACACAATACATAATCTTACTATGAACATAAATTAATTCATAATAATCTCGATTCATAACATCTAATTATAATAAATTTATTTGTTTCATGTAAAATTTCAAGTTCTGATCATAATAAAAACTCCCACTATTTCATTGTATAAAAATGAATCCATAAATGAAACATTATTTTATATATGATGACTTTAAATCACTTATCATATAGTATATGTGATATATGATTAACCAAATCAATCATGCAATATATATAAAAAATTAATTTCAATATCTATCCATGAATATCAAAATCAAGAAAAATATGAATTTTCTATATAAATTTATGAGGAAAACAAAAATTCAGCATCATATATATATGTTTGCATCTGTTTACCAGAAACTTTCGACTGTCATAATTCTCTTAGTATAAAGCTAAATTGTGCGATATAGATATATATACATAGATAGAAATATAATTTTATTATCTATGCACAGCCACCAAAATCATCTAATTCTGATACATCGTCATAAAGTTATGGTCGAAACAAAAGAATTGGTATTTGATGCATATATATATTCGAAACTGTTCGTTCAAAATTCTCATATCTGTCTGATAACTTGGCCAAATATTGCGTTATATATACCAATAGAAAGATAATTCTATTATTTAAGCATAAAAAGCATAATCATATAATTCTGATATATAGTCAGAGAGTTATTGATAAAAAAACAGATCAATATTTGATGTGTTTATATTCGCAACTGTTCGTTCAATATTCTCATATCTCTCTGATCACTTGGGCAAATATTATGTTCTATATACCAATAGAAAGATAATTCTATTATTTACGTTAGAAAGCAGAATCATATAATTCTGATATATGGTCAGAGAGTTATGGATAAAACAAATAGATATACCTGAACTGAAACCAAGTGCTCTGATACCAATGTTAGAGTTTTCAACCATGCGGAAGCATTTAAACCGAAAGCGTTATTGATAAAACAAACAGATATACCAGAACTGAAACCAAGTGCTCTGATACCAATGTTAGAGTTTTCAACGATGTGGAAGCATTTAAACCGAAAGCATACCTTACGATGGTATGACTAGGATGTGATTCTAGAAATAGAAGAAGTTGGAGAAGATATCATAAAACGGACATCAACCACTTATCACTGGTCAAATGCCCTTTTCGCGTTGTCCTTACGTTTTGTTCTTGTTTTGTCTTTCTTTTTAGAATTCTTGTGAATTCCACTCTTATCACTTCTGTGTCTAAAGTCTGTCTTATATATTGTGTAGAGAGACACATCTAAAAGACATAACTCTATGAAAAGACACAATTATATGAAAGGACACAACTATTCAATTAATAGCAATAACTTCCATATTTATCGGTTAACTAAACCGACTCGGTTTATCATGAGCGTTAACAGTTTTTTAAACTAATAATTATAACTCTAGTATTATTTGGAAATTACTTTTTTCCAAAATGTTTTAAACAAAATGTATGAGAAATAAAAAAAAATTACATAGCAGCAAAGACAACATTTGTAGAAGTCCATTGTTGAGATTGAATCACAATGTGACCCAATAGTTGTAACCTAACCAGGTGATGAAACCAGTGAATCAGGTGTTTAAACCAGTCAATCAGTTGGTTTATTGACGTAGGAGCCCAACAACGATCCGAGTCTCGAAGCAGAGAGAGGCTAGAGAAGAAGAGAAAAGCCTTTGAGGCTCGAAGCAATCATGCAATTAGGTTTTATAGAGCGTAGCATGGAGTGAAACTCCCGCAATCCATAACTGAAGGATAGAGGAAGCTGATTGGGGGTTTTCTTCTCTGAAGCTTAAAGCTCTATTTCTAGCCGTTCGATTTGGGACAGGATTGAAGCAATAGATTCAAACTACTGAGAATGCAACCGGTTATTCCTTTCACCCCATATCAAGTAAATTCTGATTGATCTTAGTGGTAGACCCACAGAGATGAGACATTGAATGAAGTAACGAGTCCCAATTGGGGCTTGACTAGATGTTGCATCGATTTTAAACAAAGAGCCATGTATCTATGATTCAGTATTCCACCTGAAAACTAAACTTCTTGGTACCAATCTACTTTTTGGTTTTAATATTTTATTGTAGTATAGATTTTTCCAGTAATGTGATCGTCTTTATGTGCATCATTTGACATGTATCCAGATAAATAAATTTGAACCTCAACATGTTTGTCTGATTTTGCAGGTGGGAGTTTCCAATTTCCATTAGCCCAAATTAGTACGAATTGGAATACCAACTTGAAGGGCTGTTTCTCTGCCAAACGAAGATGTTAGTTTCCCAAAAAAGTGACCAATTATTGATTCATAACCTCCAATTCGTTTCATTCCCCACCTCCATCTTGATCCACGGGTAAGCAAATCGATCCAATGATCGACCCAGCCCGGTCAATCAGGGGGTTGATACATCTTCCAAGATTTTCCCATGGATTCTGATCGACTGCTCAATCAACCCATGCTCATGGGTGATCGACCTATTTGAAAGATTTTCTCCAAATTTTCATCAGTTCATCCTCACTACTTATATGGCACCTATAAAAAGATAAGAGAAGCACGAAGGCAAGCTACCATAAAACCCACAAAAAGTATTTTTATCGTTGATTGACCGATAACGACCTGAGAATAAAGGAAATTTCCATATTTCTTCAAATCTTCATCAATTCATCCTACCTGCTTATTGCACTTATATAAAGAGAAGAGAGGCACAAAATTAAAAAAGGCATGATAAAATTTTGTAACCCAGACATTTTGATTAATATATAACCCAACAATCCTATTCCTTGCTCTTCGTTGCTTTGTTAAAGCATGATAGAATTTTGTATTCCAGTCTCCTAATTTTTGCCACGTAATCTAGCTTTTTTGTAGCCAAAACCATTATTCCTTTTTATAAGCTTCTTTTAATTTTTGTGCCACTTCCCTCACCTTTGTTTCACTTCGACTACTATCATTCTGAATCTCTTGTAAGACTTTTTGCAAATCATTTATCTTCACTCTGTCTGACGGTAAATATTGTTTTCTCCATACGGATATTTCATGCCTGCATTCCCGAATCTTGTCCACCAAATTCCCCCTACTACCTGATTGTATTGTCTTCCATCCTCTCGATATAGTCTCTATTAATCCTTTTTTCTCTATCCACATTTTTTCAAACCTAAATTGGTTCCTTTTCTTGGTTATTTTGGCTTCAATTGTAGCCATTATTGGTCTACGATGAGAGCCTACCATACCGAGATACTCAACAAATAAAAAACATAAATATTATACCAATCTTCATTTGTGAGTACCATGTTCATACGACATCGTATAGTTTGTTTATTCCTAATACCTCTCCATGAGACAATATTTCCCATAGACGGAAAATCAATTAAACCACAATTTGCTATCATATTATTGAAAGAAATAAAGGTCGATGCATTTTGCAAGAGACCACCTTCCTTTTCATGATCTCCAGTAATTTCATTAAATCTCCTATTATGAACCATGGTGCGTTTCTTGTCAAACTAAATCTAGTTAATCTTTTCCAGACCTGATCTCGTATGTTTTGTATCGGGTCACCATATACAAAATATAAACAGACCTTCCTTCTATCAATCGTCGCTTCAATATCTATTATTTGATTAATTGTAAATACAATATTAACATTGTATGTATTGTTATAAAATAAAGTTAACTCTCCACTGGCACCTCTAGGTTCTACCGTAAGGATATGAACATATCCAAATTGACGTTTAAATTATTGCACAAAGGAGAAACCTTGTTTTATTTCGGATAAAAACAGGAATTCGGGTTTCTTCTTAAACCAAATCTCCCTCAAATAACTTGTTGTCCACTTGCTACCAAGACTTTGACAACTTAGAATCTGCATATTTAAACTTTAATCCTTTTTCCATCACCGTTACACAAAATATTCAATTGTATAATCTCCGCTTAGCATACACCCAGGTAGTAATCCAATGAGTTTAAACCAGTCAAGTTGATTATTTCACCACATTTTAACCATATATAATTCCATACACGGGATTATATTCAGCCAAAATATGTCTGGTACACCAAGACTGAGAACAACTACAGTAAAACAAGCCAAATGACAACATACAATCTCCCAGACCAATAACCGTTGGAGTACTCATTTATTATGCAACAAGAATCCAAAGTAAAACAAAACTCAATAACCATTATCATGAAACTGTTCCCAATAGTAAAGCACTTATCTCGCCTGTTGTCGACACTGTGGTTTTCCTCTTGTGCATTATTATTCTTAATGCAACAAAACATTTTTACCCAAGGTTCCACATTTCCTCTACGTACGACATACCGATAAACACACCTAATGTTTTGATAGTACAAAAGTAACTTGATTTTCAAGCATTTCCGTGAAATCCTGTAAACATTTTTCCTCATAATATTGATAAATGCTTTACTAAATAACATTTCATCCATATGACAGCAAAACCAATAGAAACCAGTTCTAGAATCCTTGCAGCCTTGTAACTTCTCAATAGCCTCTTGAAGAGACAATCTTGAACCCATGACTTCGATATTGACTGCTTCCCATACGAAACCGTAATTGTTATCCAAATGAGTAAGAAAACTAATGCACCACCACAATACAATTCTATAATACTCTGTAGACATTGTTCTCCACCTAAGTGATATCCATATTGTAAAACATTCCAAATGTATCATAACAGAGTTCTGCAAACTAGATATAATACCAATGCCACTGGAAACCGTAAAATTATGAAAGCAAAATAAGCCACAAGCAACCCTGAGTTTGATGATTTCATATGATTCAAAGCGATATAATGATTTAATGTCGATGATTGAAAACAAACTTGTACGTCTTACCATGTCCTGAATCTGACAACACTCAATCTGTGAATTCTTTAATATGCCAAGAAAACCAAATCCCGTTTCGAAAAAGGAATCCCAAGCAGAACCAATCAACTCTCTATTGTGTCTAACCGATATCCTAGTGAGCAAGAAAAACCAATCTGACTCCCATTCCTTCCACAAAATCTTCTCTATCAACATTAATATTACCTCATTCTTTAACCCAGGTCGAGTCCTCTTCCAAAGATCAAAGCAACTGTTAATAGATCCGAATTTTCTCTTTCCCAAATTGAAAAAAACCTCATGCAACTCCCAATTCAAATTTCCATGTTACAATATAGTTATCCGATACTCAACAACAACAATCTTGTTTAATCTATTTCATCTTTATCATTAAGATATTCTGAAAAATCTTTTGATTTTTCTATTTATTTAATAAGTTGATAAGTCTAAAAGGTTTGCCTGTAACCGACTTGACACTACAGGAAAACAGCAAATTACCGACTACAGAATCCGACTACAATAGTAGTCACTGAAACTTGCGACTGTGTACCTACTCATTGGAGACTATAAAAGGACACCATACTATTAGTAACAATTTAATCGCCAAATAGCGACTAAACCAAGTAGTCGGTGACGCAGTCGTAATATAGCGTCTAACTGCGGACTATATATGTTTCAAAATATATTAGTCGTAAATGAGTCGCTATGTTGCTGACTATTTTACGATCACTTGTATTAGTCACAGAAGTAGCGACTATTAAGCTATTGATAGTGGTAGTTGTAACTTAGTCTTCAAGTAATCATTAATGCTGTGACAAATTGCCGACTATAAGAAGTAGTCACCTAATTACCGACATAAAAGCGACTGATTCGGCGGGTCGTAAAATAGTCGTAAAATTGTCGACAAATTTGGTTAAAATCACGTTTAATCGACCTTAGGTAGGTATACCTGTTTTTGGCGACTAATCGCTGTAGTCATGTAATTGTCGCTAAATTGTCGCCATGTAGTCACCTTGGATGTCTATATATTCAATACATTTGCACAACAAAAATTCATACACAAATATTTTTGAAAACAATACAGAAGTAAATAATTTAGTCACTTACTCGGTACGAACGATAGGTGAAAGGAAAAATTCAAGTCATGAGCAGTAATAATCTTTCATCAGATGAGTCTTGCGATGAGTCATTTGCTCAAATGATTGTCGTTGACGCGTTTCCTACAATTTCCTTCCAACCAAGCCAACCACCGCATTCCTTACTTTTCTTAATACCAGGTCCTTGTCGACCCGTACAACAAGGTTTGTTTAGAAAAAGGGCACATGATGCTATGGTGTTGTGTGGGGAAAGTTCACAAACACGTTCAACACAACACTTCATTAGTGAGACATTGAAATAATATGAGATTAAGAGATTTGTAGAATGAGAGAATGAGAGATTAGAGAGAATTAGAGAATTAGAGAAAAGAATGATTTATTACAGAATGAGAATTATGAATTCATACTTACAAAATGTGAAGGGAGTAAGGTATTTATACTAATCTAGTCTAGGCTTGTTTAGATACAAGGATAGCCTTATACATAAATGACTACAAGGATAACATAATCTAGAATACAAACAAGCCTTAGACACTCCCTTTGACATAAAAATAAATCGCCATTTAATATGCATTAAAGGCTTCCATACTTCATCATTTCTTCTTCATTCCAACACTCCCCCTCAAGCTTAAAATATGGAGAATACGTAAGCTTGCAACCATGAAGTATTACCTCATTAAAAAACCTAGAGAAGGAAAACCCAATTGGGACAAAACCTTTTCTAGGGAAAAAGAGTATAACACTCCATGTTGGGAACATTCCAGGTGTTCGTCTGACTATCAATAAAATCTTAAACCTTAAAAGTATCTAGATAAACAGAGAAATTGTAAGTTGCTGGTCTCGGGCGAGGGGCTGGAATCCAAGAGTCATTCCATACAGAAATACTTTAACATGTTTCAATCATTTTGATTAGTCTTTTTTTAACCAGGGACTGAGCTGTGATAATATTTTTCCAATCATAGGATGGAGAATATGATCTTGAAGAATCCAGAGAATCTGAATTCCGGAAGTAACGAGTTTTGAAAACTTTCGAAAACAATGATTATGGTGTGTCCATTAATCTCCATAGTTGTTTTACTAACATGGCTGTGTTGAAATCCTCAATATTCCTAAACCCGAGGCCACCTTCTTTATTATGACGACATAATTTTTTCCATGCCATCCAATGCATTCCACTTTTGTTTCCACTTGTACTCCACCAAAACTGTGTTATCGCACTTGTTAGTTTCTTAGTTATTTTTTTAGGTAATCTATAACAGGACATTACATAAGTTGGTAAAGCCGTTAAGATTGACTTTATCAAAACTTATTTGCCTCCTCTAGACAAAAACTTCATAGTCCAACCATTCTCTCTGTCTTGTAAACAGTCATTGATGAATCCAAAGACCTGTGTTTTAGGTCCACCAAGACTTTCTGGTATCCCTAAATATGTTCCCATCATTCCCATTGTAGGTATTTCCAAAATTTGTTTTATCTCTTCTTTTGTGTCCTTATTAACCATGTGTCCAAATTGGATTGAATATTTTGCAAAATTGATTTGTTGAACCGAGACCGCCTCATAGATTTTTAGAATTTGAGGAATAGCTTGACATTCTTTCTTTTTTGCTTGACAAAAAAATAAACTGTCATCCGCGAAAAGTAGGTGTGTTATCGATGGGCTTGATCTTGCTATTTTTATACATGTTAAAAAAATTTCCCGTTCTGCTTTCTTTTTATTTGCAATCAATGCGTCCGTACATAGTATAAATAGATAAGGGGACAGAGGATCATCCTGTCTAAGTCCTCTTTCTGGTATGATATAACCATGTGGCTTTCCATTAATCAACACTTTATACTTTACTGATGATATACACCCCATCATCCACGAGATCCATAATGGTGAAATCCCATCTTTTTTAGTAATTGTTTTTGATGAAGGACCATTAAACTCTGTCATAAGTCTTACTCATATCCATCTTTATTGCCGTATACTTATTCTGGCAACTTCGGTTTGTCCGTAGAGCGTGAAACATTTACTGGGCTATTAAAATATTATCTGAAATCAATCAACCTGGAACAAATGTTGATTAAGTTTCAAAAATCAAATTCGGCAAATACCGTTGTAACCTTTGGCATAACACCTTAGCGATAATTTTATATCACACATTGCATAAGCTAATGGGTCTCAGCTTCATCTTTGTACTTGAACGGGTCGTCTTGGGGATTAGACATATATTTGTCCAGTTTGACCGTTTATCAAAACAACATGATACAAGTGTGTTGGGGGGCCTACTATCAGTCGAGAATCTCGACACCTCCAGAAGCGAATGAATGGAAGAGAATGGATCGAGAGGACCACACAAGCTGCGGAAGGCTTGTGATACACCAAGGGTACTTTAACCAAAAGGGAGAAGTCACGGCTAGCTAACCGAAGGGGAGGGGGCGCCGAAATTAGACAGAGTCTTAGGGTTTTCTTTTGTGTAAAATCGTGTTATCTTTCATTAATCGAGTAAAAAGCTTATATAGGCCTTGGTTACAACTTAGGGTAAACAACAAGATGTTTAACCCAAAACAACAAGTAGTGTAAAATAAAACAACATGAAGTCTAAATGGCTGTAAATAAAATGGGCCTAGGCCAAGGTTTAAAACATGAAGACTTGGGCTAAGGCCAATTCGCCTAAAAATCTATGAAATTGGGCTTATGGCCTTAGTTTAATACTTTGTCTAAGTAAAAGAAATTGAACAAGATAGATAAGCCACCATAAGGAGGGGCCCGAAAATCAACTTAGACTCGTGAAGGGTGGTTGGTTCGTGAATGATTATTGGTCGTCATGCGCACTAAGAATGTTTCCTTGTTAAAACATTATTCAGAAAACCCAATGGGAAAAAACCAAAGATAGGAAAAAGAGTACAATTTCTTAGCATGGTTTTTGGTTTCTTCACCAACGGGTAATGGTAAAGACATCAGAGGTAGAATAATATTTGAGCATGTACCTCCATGGTTCCTTGTAAGGCGTGAATGGGCCTTCATGGGCCAGTGCGTCGTCTGGTGGGCCTTTGGGCTCGTAATCCTGGTCGCTTGCTCTTTCTGCCAGCTGCTTGAATTTGTTCCCAAGAGCTCCGGCCTTAGAACGCGTTAATTGTCAGATTGCAGTTCCAGGGCGGTAGCTGGTCCAATGTCCTTATCATTCTCTCCCTCTTTAAGTGCTTTGGTCTCCAAAGCGAACTCCTCACCTGTATCAAACAACTTTAAGTCAGCAACATTGAACGTAGTAGAAATGTTATACTCACCTCGGAGCTCTAGCTGGTAGGCAATTCATTGATTTTTCTAAGGACTCGAAAAGGGTCGTCTCCTAGAGTTGTGAGCTTGCTCTTCCTCTGTTGCGGAAATCGTTCGGGCCATAGATGAAGCCAGACCCAATCGCCTTCTTTGAACACCATATGTTGCCCTTGTTGGCGTGTATGGTGTTACTGACTAGTTCTCTTCTTTAGATTCTCCTTGACCTTCTGGTGAAGGAGCTGAACAAACTCAGCCTTTGCTTCCCCATCTAAGCTAACAACATCGCCTGGTTGTATTGGCGCAAACTCCATCGAGGTAGTCGGATTGAAGCCATAGCCGACCTTGGACGGCGTCATCTTTGTTGCAGAATGGAATGCTCGGTTGTACGCAAACTGCACATATTGTAGACATTCGAGCCAGTTCTTCAGTCTTTGACCGATCGTCGCTCTCAACATCGTGGATAAGGTCATGTTGACCACTTCGGTCTGTCCTGTAGAGAACAACAGATTTTTCCCAAATTTTCTCCATAGTGCTTGCCAAAAATGACTGAGTAACTTGGTATCTCAGTCTGAAACAATCGTCCTCTGAATACCGTGCAATCTGACTATCTCTCGAAAGTATAGTCGGCAGTCTGGCTGGCGTCGTTGGTCTTGCTTCATGCAATGATGTTTGCCATCTTGGAGAACTGGTCGACTACCACAAGGATGGAGTATTTATGGTTGATTTTTGGTAGCCTTACACAAAGTCCATCGAGATGTCCATCCCTAAATTGAAGGAATCGATAGCGGCATATAACGGCATTGTGGATGCGTCTTTGACTTCGCCTATTTACAGACTAGACATTGTGCATAGTGTGCCTCCACATCTCGGTGTTGGTGGGGCAAGTTGAAATGCTCCTTGAGCATGGCCAATGTTTTGTCGACACAAAAGTGCCCCATTATACCTCCTCCATGGGCCTCTCAGCAAAAGCTAGCGGAATTATCCTCGGGCTATCCAGAGCCGTTTGTCGTTGAATAAGAATCCATCAATTATATAAAAACGGTCATAGGTGCCTTTGTCGTGTTCTCTAAAAGCCTCTTCGAAGTCTTCTTCTACCGGATACATATCTTTGACCATCTCAAAACACGTAACCTTAGACTCCATCACGGACAAGTCGTTAGCTACAACATTGTCGTCTCTCTTCTTGTACTTAATGACATAAGAAAACGTCTCAATAAACTCAAGAAAACGTGCATGTCGTTTCTTCGGCGTCGTCTGTCGCTTAAGATGCTGAAGGGTCAGGTGGTCCGTATGGATGACGCACTTCGTAGCAAGTAGGTAATGCTCCCACGTCTTTAAGGTTCAGACAATGCGTAGAACTCTTATTATAAATAGGGTAATCGAAGGCAGCTCCACTTAGTTAATCACTGAAATAGGCGACAGGTTTCCTCCCTGGGTTAGTGCAGAAAGTATACTTCTTGAGGTTGGCGTATAGATGTTCTTTCTGAAGTGTTAAGATCACAGTCTCCAGATGCTCCAGATGAGCTGCGTAAGTCATGTTGTAAACGAGTATGTCATCAAAGTATACTACCATAAACTTTCCGATGAACGGCCATGGTTCATCAGACGCATAAACATGCTTGGGGTGTTAGACAGCCCGAATGGCAACACAACCCACTCATACAGACCCTGTTTGGTCTTAAACGCTGTCTTCCACTCATTGCCTTCTTGTATCCAAACTACATGGTACCCGCTCTTCAAATTGATTTTGGAGAAGAGGACCGCTCCACTAAGCTCATCTAGCATGTTATCCAGTTGAGGAATGGGGTGTCGACACTTGATGATGATGTTGTTGATGGCGCGGCAGTCAATGCATATCCTCCAGCTTCTGTCCTTCTTCGGCACAAGGAAGACTGTAATGGCACATGGGCTAAGGTTATCTTTTACGTATCCCTGCGCCATTAGGTCAAGAACCTGCTTCTCCAATTCTTTAGCTTTCTTGGGATTTACTCGTTAAGCAGGTCGGTTCGGCAATTGGGCTCCCGAAATGAAATCATTGTTGTGCTCAATATCTCTGATTGCCGGTAGGCCAGCTGGGATCTTGTCAGGGAATACGTAAGCGTATTTTTCTAAAAGCGTCTGGAGGCACTTAATAACTATCGGTAGATCATTAAGACTAGTTGTGTTTTCTCGGTATGAACGGCTTTGCAGACGTCTGCGATATTGACCAGGCAATTTTCTTTCCGTGCATGCTGATCTTTTGCCATCTTAGATTGCATTTCATGAACATCCTGCGGTGACATTGGTGCTAAGTTGTATCGCCACTTGTCATGGACAAATGAGTAAAGGTTGGTCCGTCCGTTATGCATGTTCTGTCGGTTGAATTGCCAAGGCCGTCCCAAAAGAAGATGTCCAGCTGACATCGGGACTACGTCACATAACACTTGATCATGATATCGCTCCATACTTAAAGAAACCTTGACTTGGTCAGAGATGAACAGCTCGGTCTTGTTGTTGAGTCATCTTAGGCGATAGGGCCGCGGGTGCTAGGTCACTTGTAACCCAAGTTTCTCAACCATGTACTTGCTGGCAGCATTGGTGCAGGAGCCGTCATCGATAATCAAGGAACATACCTTCCCAATTATAGTGCACTTGGAGTAAAAGATGTTTTTCCGCTGCTCAATCTCTTCCGGTTCTAGTCTGGAGCTTAGACCCCGTCTGATCATCAGAAGATCTCGGAGTCAGCAAACTCTACCTTGTCGTCAGACTGGCTCCTTGCAGGCCTTTCTTTTTCTGGCTTGTCTTCTGACTCGCAATCTCTGGACGCAGTCAATACCATTTTCCTTTGGTTTGGGCATTCTCCGGACATATGTTCTCGACCCTTGCATTTTAAACAAGTAGTTTTGCTACTCCTATGCGCCTGGTTTGTTAAGGTAGGTGTTGTGGCTCTCGTTGCGGCTGAGGTGGCTCTAGGGGTAGGTGTCTTGCCCTTGAACTGCTGATTGTTGTTGGTCACAGTCCGGTCGTGTGGCTTGGAGCCAGTGCTTCAGTTATCCTTTGGTCTGGACCGTGCAAAGGCCTTGCGTTGATTACTCTTCTCGATCTGTACTACAAGATGGAACAGTTTGCTAAGATCATGATACGGTTGGCGCTCGATTCATCCATCTCTAGTCGGTTCCAAAGATGTTCAAATTCATCAAAATACTCTCCCATCGTCTTGTTTCCATGAGTAAGGCAACATAATCTACGCTGAAGCTCGCAATGTAAATATGGAAGAACATATCGTCTCCTCATCAAATGGGTTAGCTCGTACCATAAAGTTAATTGACCGAAATGTCCCCAGTGTCGAGCGGCTACCTCTCGATCCCACCATGCAAGTGCATGATCAGTAAATTGGGTCGTTGCTAGGGCCACCATTCTCGGATCGAAAGTAGTGGTACTAGTAGAATAATAACTCCATCCGTCATTCCCAATCCAAATATTCATCGGGATCCAATTTTCCCGCAAAGGAAGATGGGTTGATCTTAACGTCCGGGATGGCAGGCGCATGACGGAACGTCTGTGGGTCTTCAGCTCATTGATCTCGACCAATTCCCCGATTGGGTGCCTCTGGTATGTCGGGTAGTCTAAGTGGTTGTGCAGGTTGTTTTAGGCGCTCTATGTGTGTAGCCATGGCTGTCAGGAAAAAGAAAATTTCCAAAAATGAAAACTTACAGGAAAAGGAAAATTCTGAAAATGAAAAGTTCCAAAAATGGATACTTCTAGGAAAAGAAAAATTATAGAATTTGAAAGTTTCTGAAATTGAAAACTTATAGGAAAAAAAAATTTGAAATTGGATAGTTCCCAAAAAAAAGAAAAGGAAAAATAAATAAATGGAAACAAAATTCCTAATTTCTAATTATGCATAACCAAATATCTGGAATTAAAATGAAAAATTTCTAAGTTATAATTGGGCCTAAGCAAATATTTAAAATAAAAATAAAAATTCCTAAGACTTAGAAAGATTTATGAAAATCTAACTTAAGGCCAAAAACACTAAAGGAAATTAGATATCTATAACTCTAGACAAATAGGAAAACTAATTATTATGCTAGTCCAAGGAAGGAAACTGCTGAGTGCAGTCGCGGATGGTGACCTAGACACAGACGCAGGAATATCTAGACCATGGACACTAGACCAAGGACGCGAACCACACAACCTAGACGTGGCTCCATAAGGAACAACCTAAGCCTAGACACACAGAGTGACTTTCTAACCAAGGACAACTACTCGCAAATCACGCCTAGACCTAGCAAGCAATCGCGGTTAAGCCGTGACATACGACTCGCACCAACAAGATCAACTAGCTACTCAAACGAGGAACAACAAACACTCAACAATCACACGCGTGGAGCACAAGCAAGCCTGAACCCAAGATTTTTCAAAGGGGAAACAAGTGTTCTAGGTGAGTTTTCTATTGATCCTAAGTTTGTTTTGAAAAAAACTACCTTTTTTGTTTTCGTTTTATAAGGAAGAAATCAAAACAAACACAAGGAACAAACAATCGAATTTCTCTCTTTTTGTATTTTAATTTAGTAATGAAAACAAAGACAACGATTGCTAAAACCTGATTTGTTTTGGTATTTTTTTGGTTTTATGTGACTTGAGTTTGCGCCCCTTCTCCTTGCAGAGAAGAAGAAAGAGAAAACAAATCAAAAGCATAAAATTTAAAGAACAATAAAGAAAAAGAATCAGAAAATAGTAAAAGGGATAGACTCAACCTGATACTTAGGTGCCTTTGAGCTCTGATTCCAGATGAAAAAAGCTTGTTGGCGGGGCTACTTTCAGTCGAGAATCTCGAGACCTCCAGAAGCAAATGAATGGAAGAGAATGGATCGAGAGGACCAAACAAGCTGCGGAAGGCTTGTGGTACACCAAGGGGAATTTAACCAAAAAGGAGATGTCACGGCTAGCTCACCAAGGGGGATGGGGGCGAAATTAGACCGGGTCTTAGGGTTTTAGTTTGTGTAAAATCGTGTTATCTTTCATTAATCAAAGAAAAAGGCTTATATAGGCATTGATTATAACTTAGGGTAAACAACATGATGTTTAATCCAAAACAACAAGTTGTGTAAAATAAAAAACATGAAGTCTAAATGGCTGAAAATAAATTGGGCCTAGGCCAAGGCTTAAAACATGAAAACTTGGGTCAAGACCAATTCGCCTAAAAATCTAAGAAATTAGGCTTAAGACTTTAATTTCATACTTAGTCTAAATAAAATAAATAAAGAACAAGATAGGTAAGCCACCATAAGGAGGGGGCTGAAAACCGATTTAGACTCGTGAAGGTTGGTTGGTTTGTGAATGAATATTGGTCGTCATGCGCACTAAGAATCTTGCCTTGTAAAACTTTCTTTGGAAAACCCAGTGGGATAAAATCAAAGATAGAAAAAAGAGTACAATATCTTAGCACGGTTTTTGGTGTCTTCACCTACGGGTAATGGTAAAAACACTGGAGGTAGAGGAATATTCGAGCAGGAACTATTATTGTTCCTTGTCCGACGTGAATGGGCCTTCATGGGCCGGTGCATCTTCTGGTGGGCCTTCGGGCTCGGACTCCTGGTCGCTTGCTCGTTCTGTCAGCTGGTTGAAGTTTTCCCCAAGAGCTTGGGCCTTAGCACACGCTAATGGTTTGGATGGCACTTATGGGATAGTAGCTGGTTCGATGTCCTCATCACAACATGTCCTTAAGAAATCATTTACTAGATCCAACACATAACCCTTGATTATATGCAATACTTGTTGGTAGAACAAATCAATCATCCCATCTGGATCTGGTGCTTTTTCCAGATGCATCATAAATAAAGCTTTCTTAACTTCCTCTTCTGTTGCCATTACTGTAAGCCTCTCATTTATTTTGTATGTCATTAAGACTGGGACCTCTCCTAACAACTCCTCAAGTTCTATGGGAGATGTTGAGGTAAATAAATCGGAATAATAATTCACTACAACCGCCTCGACCTTAGTATCCCGAGTAACCCAGACATTTTGATTAATATATAACCCAATAATCCTATTCCTTGCTCTTCGTTGCTTTGTTAAAGCATGATAGAATTTTGTATTCCAGTCTCCTAATTTTTGCCACGTAATCTAGCTTTTTTGTAGTCAAAACCATTATTCCTTTTTATAAGCTTCTTTTAATTTTTGTGCCACTTCCCTCACCTTTGTTTCACTTCGACTACTATCATTCTGAATCTCTTGTAAGACTTTTTGCAAATCATTTATCTTCACTCTGTCTGACGGTAAATGTTGCTTTCTCCATACGGATAGTTCATGCCTGCATTCCCGAATCTTGTCCACCAAATTCCCCCTACTACCTGATTGTATTGTGTTCCATCCTCTCGATATAGTCTCTATTAATCATATTTTCTCTATCCACATTTTTTCAAACCTAAATTGGTTCCTTTTCTTGGTTATTTTGGCTTCAATTGTAGCCATTATTGGTCTACGATGAGAGTCTACCATACCGAGATACTCAACAAATAAAAAACATAAATATTATACCAATCTTCATTTGTGAGTACCATGTTCATACGACATCGTATAGTTTGTTTATTCCTAATACCTCTCCATGAGACAATATTTCCCATAGACGGAAAATCAATTAAACCACAATTTGCTATCATATTATTGAAAGAAATAAAGGTCGATGCATTTTGCAAGAGACCACCTTCCTTTTCATGATCTCCAGTAATTTCATTAAATCTCCTATTATGAACCATGGTGCGTTTCTTGTCAAACTAAATCTAGTTAATCTTTTCCAGACCTGATCTCGTATGTTTTGTATCGGGTCACCATATACAAAATATAAACAGACCTTCCTTCTATCAATCGTCGCTTCAATATCTATTATTTGATTAATTGTAAATACAATATTAACATTGTATGTATTGTTATAAAATAAAGTTAACTCTCCACTGGCACCTCTAGGTTCTACCGTAAGGATATGAACATATCCAAATTGACGTTTAAATTATTGCACAAAGGAGAAACCTTGTTTTATTTCGGATAAAAACAGGAATTCGGGTTTCTTCTTAAACCAAATCTCCCTCAAATAACTTGTTGTCCACTTGCTACCAAGACTTTGACAACTTAGAATCTGCATATTTAAACTTTAATCCTTTTTCCATCACCGTTACACAAAATATTCAATTGTATAATCTCCGCTTAGCATACACCCAGGTAGTAATCCAATGAGTTTAAACCAGTCAAGTTGATTATTTCACCACATTTTAACCATATATAATTCCATACACGGGATTATATTCAGCCAAAATATGTCTGGTACACCAAGACTGAGAACAACTACAGTAAAACAAGCCAAATGACAACATACAATCTCCCAGACCAATAACCGTTTATCATTTATTATGCAACAAGAATCCAAAGTAAAACAAAACTCAATAACCATTATCATGAAACTGTTCCCAATAGTAAAGCACTTATCTCGCCTGTTGTCGACACTGTGGTTTTCCTCTTGGTCATTATTATTCTTAATGCAACAAAACATTTTTACCCAAGGTTCCACATTTCCTCTACGTACGACATACCGATAAACACACCTAATGTTTTGATAGTACAAAAGTAACTTGATTTTCAAGCATTTCCGTGAAATCCTGTAAACATTTTTCCTCATAATATTGATAAATGCTTTACTACATAACATTTCATCCATATGACAGCAAAACCAATAGAAACCAGTTCTAGAATCCTTGCAGCCTTGTAACTTCTCAATAGCCTCTTGAAGAGACAATCTTGAACCCATGACTTCGATATTGACTGCTTCCCATACGAAACCGTAATTGTTATCCAAATGAGTAAGAAAACTAATGCACCACCACAATACAATTCTATAATACTCTGTAGACATTGTTCTCCACCTAAGTGATATCCATATTGTAAAACATTCCAAATGTATCATAACAGAGTTCTGCAAACTAGATATAATACCAATGCCACTGGAAACCGTAAAATTATGAAAGAAAAATAAGCCACAAGCAACCCTGAGTTTGATGATTTCATATGATTCAAAGCGATATAATGATTTAAATGATCTAATGTCGATGATTGAAAACAAACTTGTACGTCTTACCATGTCCTGAATCTGACAACACTCAATCTGTGATTTCTTTAATATGCCAAGAAAACCAAATCCCGTTTCGAAAAAGGAATCCCAAGCAGAACCAATCAACTCTCTATTGTGTCTAACCGATATCCTAGTGAGCAAGAAAAACCAATCTGACTCCCATTCCTTCCACAAAATCTTCTCTATCATCATTAATATTACCTCATTCTTTAACCCAGGTCGAGTCCTCTTCCAAAGATCAAAGCAACTGTTAATAGATCCGAATTTTCTCTTTCCCAAATTGAAAGAAACCTCATGCAACTCCCAATCCAAATTTCCATGTTACAATATAGTTATCCGATACTCAACAACAACAATCTTGTTTAATCTATTTCATCTTTATCATTAAGATATTCTGAAAAATCTTTTGATTTTTCTATTTATTTAATAAGTTGATAAGTCTAAGAGGTTTGCCTGTAACCGACTTGACACTACAGGAAAACAGCAAATTACCGACTACAGAATCCGACTACAATAGTAGTCACTGAAACTTGCGACTGTGTACCTACTCATTGGAGACTATAAAAGGACACCATACTATTAGTAACAATTTAGTCGCCAAATAGCGACTAAACCAAGTAGTCGGTGACGCAGTCGTAATATAGCGTCTAACTGCGGACTATATATGTTTCAAAATATATTAGTCGTAAATGAGTCGCTATGTTGCTGACTATTTTACGATCACTTGTATTAGTCACAGAAGTAGCGACTATTAAGCGATTGATAGTGGTAGTTGTAACTTAGTCTTCAAGTAATCATTAATGCTGTGACAAATTGCCGACTATAAGAAGTAGTCACCTAATTACCGACATAAAAGTGACTGATTCGGCGGGTCGTAAAATAGTCATAAAATTGTCGGCAAATTTGGTTAAAATCACGTTTAATCGACCTTAGGTAGGTATACCTGTTTTTGGCGACTAATCGCTGTAGTCATGTAATTGTCGCTAAATTGTCGCCATGTAGTCACCTTGGATGTCTATATATTCAATACATTTGCACAACAAAAATTCATACACAAATATTTTTGAAAACAATACAGAAGTAAATAATTTAGTCACTTACTCGGTACGACCGATAGGTGAAAGGAAAAATTCAAATCATGAGCAGTAATAATCTTTCATCTATGAGTCTTGGGATGAGTCATTTGCTCAAATGATTGTCGTTGACGCGTTTCCTACAATTTCCTTCCAACCAAGCCAACCACCGCATTCCTTAGTTTTCTTAATACCAGGTCCTGGTCGACCCGTACAACAAGGTTTGTTTAGAAAAAGGGCACATGATGTTATGGTGTTGTGTGGGGAAAGTTCACAAACACGTTCAACACAACACTTCATTAGTGAGACATTGAAATAATATGAGATTAAGAGATTTGTAGAATGAGAGAATGAGAGATTAGAGAGAATTAGAGAATTAGAGAAAAGAATGATTTATTACAGAATGAGAATTATGAATTCATACTTACAAAATGTGAAGGGAGTAAGGTATTTATACTAATCTAGTCTAGGCTTGTTTGGATACAAGGATAGCCTTATACATAAATGACTACAAGGATAACATAATCTAGAATACAAACAAGCCTTAGACACTCCCTTTGACATAAAAATAAATCGCCATTTAATATGCACTAAAGGCTTCCATACTTCATCATTTCTTCTTCATTCCAACACTCCCCCTCAAGCTTAAGATATGGAGAATACGTAAGCTTGCAACCATGAAGTATTACCTCATTAAAAAACATAGAGAATGAAAACCCAATTGGGTCAAAAAAATTTCTAGGGAAAAAGAGTATAACACTCCATGTTGGGAACATTCCAGGTGTTCGTCTGACTATCAATAAAATCTTAAACCTTAAAAGTATCTAGATAAACAGAGAAATTGTAAGTTGCTGGTCTCGGGCGAGGGGCTGGAATCCAAGAGTCATTCCATACAGAAATACTTTAACATGTTTCAATCATTTTGATTAGTCTTTTTTTAACCAGGGACTGAGCTGTGATAATATTTTTCCAACCATAGGATGGAGAATATGATCTTGAAGAATCCAGAGGATCTGAATTCCGGAAGTAACGAGTTTTGAAAACTTTCGAAAATAATGATTATGGTGTGTCCATTAATCTCCATAGTTGTTTTACTAACATGGCTGTGTTGAAATCCTCAATATTCCTAACCCGAGGCCACCTTCTTTATTATGACGACACAATTTTTTCCATGCCATCCAATGCATTCCACTTTTGTTTCCACTTGTACTCCACCAAAACTGTGTTATCGCACTTGTTAGTTTCTTAGTTATTTTTTTAGGTAATCTATAATAGGACATTACATAAGTTGGTAAAGCCGTTAAGATTGACTTTATCAAAACTTATTTGCCTCCTCTAGACAAAAACTTCATAGTCCAACCATTCTCTCTGTCTTGTAAACAGTCATTGATGAATCCAAAGACCTGTGTTTTAGGTCCACCAAAACTTTCTGGTATCCCTAAATATGTTCCCATCACTCCCATTGTAGGTAATTCTAAAATTTGTTTTATCTCTTCTTTTGTGTCCTTATTAACCATGTGTCCAAATTGGATTGAATATTTTGCAAAATTGATTTGTTGAACCGAGACCGCCTCATAGATTTTTAGAATTTGAGGAATAGCTTGACATTCTTTCTTTTTTGCTTGACAAAAAAATAAACTGTCATCCGCGAAAAGTAGGTGTGTTATCGATGGGCTTGATCTTGCTATTTTTATACATGTTAAAAAAATTTCCCGTTCTGCTTTCTTTTTATTTGCAATCAATGCGTCCGTACATAGTATAAATAGATAAGGGGACAGAGGATCATCCTGTCTAAGTCCTCTTTCTGGTATGATATAACCATGTGGCTTTCCATTAATCAACACTTTATACTTTACTGATGATATACACCCCATCATCCACGAGATCCATAATGGTGAAATCCCATCTTTTTTAGTAATTGTTTTTGATGAAGGACCATTAAACTCTGTCATAAGTCTTACTCATATCCATCTTTATTGCCGTATACTTATTCTGGCAACTTCGGTTTGTCCGTAGAGCGTGAAACATTTACTGGGCTATTAAAATATTATCTGAAATCAATCAACCTGGAACAAATGTTGATTAAGTTTCAAAAATCAAATTCGACAAATACCGTTGTAACCTTTGGCATAACACCTTAGCGATAATTTTATATCACACATTGCATAAGCTAATGGGTCTCAGCTTCATCTTTGTACTTGAACGGGTCGTCTTGGGGATTAGACATATATTTGTCCAGTTTGACCGTTTATCAAAACAACATGATACAAGTGTGTTGGCGGGCCTACTATCAGTCGAGAATCTCGAGACCTCCAGAAGCGAATGAATGGAAGAGAATGGATCGAGAGGACCACACAAGCTGCGGAAGGCTTGTGATACACCAAGGGTACTTTAACCAAAAGGGAGAAGTCACGGCTAGCTAACCGAAGGGGAGGGGGCGCCGAAATTAGACAGAGTCTTAGGGTTTTCTTTTGTGTAAAATCGTGTTATCTTTCATTAATCGAGTAAAAAGCTTATATAGGCCTTGGTTACAACTTAGGGTAAACAACAAGATGTTTAACCCAAAACAACAAGTAGTGTAAAATAAAACAACATGAAGTCTAAATGGCTGGAAATAAAATGGGCCTAGGCCAAGGTTTAAAACATGAAGACTTGGGCTAAGGCCAATTCGCCTAAAAATCTATAAAATTGGGCTTATGGCCTTAGTTTAATACTTTGTCTAAATAAAAGAAATTGAACAAGATAGATAAGCCACCATAAGGAGGGGCCCGAAAATCAACTTAGACTCGTGAAGGGTGGTTGGTTCGTGAATGATTATTGGTCGTCATGCGCACTAAGAATGTTTCCTTGTTAAAACATTATTCAGAAAACCCAATGGGAAAAAACCAAAGATAGGAAAAAGAGTACAATTTCTTAGCATGGTTTTTGGTTTCTTCACCAACGGGTAATGGTAAAGACATCAGAGGTAGAATAATATTTGAGCATGTACCTCCATGGTTCCTTGTAAGGCGTGAATGGGCCTTCATGGGCCAGTGCGTCGTCTGGTGGGCCTTTGGGCTCGTAATCCTGGTCGCTTGCTCTTTCTGCCAGCTGGTTGAATTTTTTCCCAAGAGCTCCGGCCTTAGAACGCGTTAATTGTCAGATTGCAGTTCCAGGGCGGTAGCTGTTCCAATGTCCTTATCATTCTCTCCCTCTTTAAGTGCTTTGGTCTCCAAAGCGAACTCCTCACCTGTATCAAACAACTTTAAGTCAGCAACATTGAACGTAGTAGAAATGTTATACTCACCTCGGAGCTCTAGCTGGTAGGCAATTCATTGATTTTTCTAAGGACTCGAAAAGGGTCGTCTCCTAGAGTTGTGAGCTTGCTCTTCCTCTGTTGCGGAAATCGTTCGGGCCATAGATGAAGCCAGACCCAATCGCCTTCTTTGAACACCATATGTTGCCCTTGTTGGCGTGTATGGTGTTACTGACTAGTTCTCTTCTTTAGATTCTCCTTGACCTTCTGGTGAAGGAGCTGAACAAACTCAGCCTTTGCTTCCCCATCTAAGCTAACAACATCGCCTGGTTGTATTGGCGCAAACTCCATCGAGGTAGTTGGATTGAAGCCATAGCCGACCTTGAACGGCGTCATCTTTGTTGCAGAATGGAATGCTCGGTTGTACGCAAACTGCACATATTGTAGACATTCGAGCCATTTCTTCAGTCTTTGACCGATCGTCGCTCTCAACATCGTGGATAAGGTCATGTTGACAACTTCGGTCTGTCCTGTAGAGAACAACAGATTTTTCCCAAATTTTCTCCATAGTGCTTGCCAAAAATGACTGAGTAACTTGGTATCTCAGTCTGAAACAATCGTCCTCTGAATACCGTGCAATCTGACTATCTCTCGAAAGAATAGTCGGCAGTCTGGCTGGCGTCGTTGGTCTTGCTTCATGCAATGATGTTTGCCATCTTGGAGAACTGGTCGACTACCACAAGGATGGAGTATTTATGGTTGATTTTTGGTAGCCTTACACAAAGTCCATCGAGATGTCCATCCCTAAATTGAAGGAATCGATAGCGGCATATAACGGCATTGTGGATGCGTCTTTGACTTCGCCTATTTACAGACTAGACATTGTGCATAGTGTGCCTCCACATCTCGATGTTGGTGGGGCAAGTTGAAATGCTCCTTGAGCATGGCCAATGTTTTGTCGACACAAAAGTGCCCCATTATACCTCCTCCATAGGCCTCTCAGCAAAAGCTAGCGGAATTATCCTCGGGCTATCCAGAGCCGTTTGTCGTTGAATAAGAATCCATCAATTATATAAAAACGGTCATAGGTGCCTTTTTCGTGTTCTCTAAAAGCCTCTTCGAAGTCTTCTTCTACCGGATACATATGTTTGACCATCTCAAAACACGTAACCTTAGACTCCATCACGGACAAGTCGTTAGCTACAACATTGTCGTCTCTCTTCTTGTACTTAATGACATAAGAAAACGTCTTAATAAACTCAAGAAAACGTGCATGTCGTTTCTTCGGCGTCGTCTGTCGCTTAAGATGCTGAAGGGTCAGGTGGTCCGTATGGATGACGCACTCCGTAGCAAGTAGGTAATGCTCCCACGTCTTTAAGGTTCAGACAATGCGTAGAACTCTTATTATAAATAGGGTAATCGAAGGCAGCTCCACTTAGTTAATCACTGAAATAGGCGACAGGTTTCCTCCCTGGGTTAGTGCAGAAAGTATACTTCTTGAGGTTGGCGTATAGATGTTCTTTCTGAAGTGTTAAGATCACAGTCTCCAGATGCTCCAGATGAGCTGCGTAAGTCATGTTGTAAACGATTATGTCATCAAAGTATACTACCATAAACTTTCCGATGAACGGCCATGGTTCATCAGACGCATAAACATGCTTGGGTTGTTAGACAGCCCGAATGGCAACACGACCCACTCATACAGACCCTGTTTGGTCTTAAACGCGGTCTTCCACTCATCGCCTTCTCGTATCCAAACTAGATGGTACCCGCTCTTCAAATTGATTTTGGAGAAGAGGACCGCTCCACTAAGCTCATCTAGCATGTTATCCAGTTGAGGAATGGGGTGTCGACACTTGATGATGATGTTGTTGATGGCGCGGCAGTCAATGCATATCCTCCAGCTTCTGTCCTTCTTCGGCACAAGGAAGACTGTAATGGCACATTGGCTAAGGTTATCTTTTACGTATCCCGCGCCATTAGGTCAAGAACCTGCTTTTCCAATTCTTTAGCTTTCTTGGGATTTACTCGTTAAGCAGGTCGGTTCGGCAATTGGGCTCCCAAAATGAAATCATTGTTGTGCTCAATATCTCTGATTGCCGGTAGGCCAGCTGGGATCTTGTCAGGGAATATGTAAGCGTATTTTTCTAAAAGCGTCTGGAGGCACTTAATAACTATCGGTAGATCATTAAGACTAGTTGTGTTTTCTCGGTATGAACGGCTTTGCAGACGTCTGCGATATTGACCAGGCAATTTTCTTTCCGTGCATGCTGATCTTTTGCCATCTTAGATTGCATTTCATGAACATCCTGCGGTGACATTGGTGCTAAGTTGTATCGCCGCTTGTCATGGACAAATGAGTAAAGTTTGGTCCGTCCGTTATGCATGTTCTGTCGGTTGAATTGCCAAGGCCGTCCCAAAAGAAGATGTCCAGCTGACATCGGGACTACGTCACATAACACTTGATCATGATATCGCTCCATACTTAAAGAAATCTTGAATTGGTCAGAGATGAACAGCTCGGTCTTGTTGTTGAGTCATCTTAGGCGATAGGGCCGCGGGTGCTAGGTCACTTGTAACCCAAGTTTCTCAACCATGTACTTGCTGGCAGCATTGGTGCAGGAGCCGTCATCGATAATCAAGGAGCATACCTTCCCAATTATAATGCACTTGGAGTAAAAGATGTTTTTCCGCTGCTCAATCTCTTCCGGTTCTAGTCGGGAGCTTAGACCCCGTCTGATCATCAGAAGATCTCGGAGTCAGCAAACTCTACCTTATCGTCAGACTGGCTCCTTGCAGGCCTTTCTTTTTCTGGCTTGTCTTCTGACTCGCAATCTCTGGACGCAGTCAATACCATTTTCCTTTGGTTTGGGCATTCTCCGGACATATGTTCTCGACCCTTGCATTTTAAACAAGTAGTTTTGCTACTCCTATGCGCCTGGTTTGTTAAGGTAGGTGTTGTGGCTCTCGGTGCGGCTGAGGTGGCTCTAGGGGTAGGTGTCTTGCCCTTGAACTGCTGATTGTTGTTGGTCACAGTCCGGTCGTGTGGCTTGGAGCCAGTGCTCCAGTTATCCTTTGGTCTGGACGGTGCAAAGGCCTTGCGTTGATTAATCTTCTCGATCTGTACTACAAGATGGAACAGTTTGCTAAGATCATGATACGGTTGGCGCTCGATTCATCCATCTCTAGTCGGTTTCAAAGATGTTCAAATTCATCAAAATACTCTCCCATCGTCTTGTTTCCATGAGTAAGGCAACATAATCTACGCTGAAGCTCGCAATGTAAATATGGAAGAACATATCGTCTCCTCATCAAATGGGTTAGCTCGTACCATAAAGTTAATTGACCGAAATGTCCCCAGTGTCGAGCGGCTACCTCTCGATCCCACCATGCAAGTGCATGATCAGTAAATTGGGTCGTTGCTAGGGCCAACATTATCGGATCGTCGTAGTGGTACTAGTAGAATAATAACTCCATCCGTCTTTCCCAATCCAAATATTCATCGGGATCCAATTTTCCCGCAAAGGAAGATGGGTTGATCTTAACGTCCGGGATGGCAGGCGCATGACGGAACGTCTGTGGGTCTTCAGCTCATTGATCTCGACCAATTCCCCGATTGGGTGCCTCTGGTATGTCGGGTAGTCTAAGTGGTTGTGCAGGTTGTTTTTGGCGCTCTATGTGTGTAGCCATGGCTGTCATCTTAGCCATCAGATTTTGCAGCAGCTTCAGCTTGGCTTGATTGTCCGGGCCTGACAATAATCCCTCGTTCCCTGACATAATTTTTCTTTTTCAGGAAAAAGAAAATTTCCAAAAATGAAAACTTACAGGAAAAGGAAAATTCTGAAAATGAAAAGTTCCCAAAAATGGATACTTCTAGGAAAAGAAAAATTATAGAATTTGAAAGTTTCTGAAATTGAAAACTTAGGAAAAAAAAATTTGAAATTGGATAGTTCCCAAAAAAAAGAAAAGGAAAAATAAATAAATGGAAACAAAATTCCTAATTTCTAATTATGCATAACCAAATATCTGGAATTAAAATGAAAAATTTCTAAGTTATAATTGGGCCTAAGCAAATATTTAAAATAAAAAGAAAAATTCCTAAGACTTAGAAAGATTTATGAAAATCTAACTTAAGGCCAAAAACACTAAAGGAAATTAGATATCTATAACTCTAGACAAATAGGAAAACTAATTATTATGCTAGTCCAAGGAAGGAAACTGCTGAGTGCAGTCGCGGATGGTGACCTAGACACAGACGCAGGAATATCTAGACCATGGACACTAGACCAAGGACGCGAACCACACAACCTAGACGTGGCTCCATAAGAAACAACCTAAGCCTAGACACACAGAGTGACTTTCTAACCAAGGACGACTACTCGCAAATCACGCCTAGACCTAGCAAGCAATCGCGGTTAAGCCGTGACATACGACTCGCACCAACAAGATCAACTAGCTACTCAAACGAGGAACAACAAACACTCAACAATCACACGCGTGGAGCACAAGCATGCCTGAACCCAAGATTTCTCAAAGGGGAAACAAGTGTTCTAGGTGAGTTTTCTATTGATCCTAAGTTTGTTTTGAAAAAAACTAGCTTTTTTGTTTTCGTTTTATAAGGAAGAAATCAAAACAAACACAAGGAACAAACAATCAAATTTCTCTCTTTTTTGTATTTTAATTTAGTAATGAAAACAAAGACAAAGATTGCTAAAACCTGATTTGTTTTGGTATTTTTTTGGTTTTATGTGACTTGAGTTTGCGCCCCTTCTCCTTGCAGAGAAGAAGAAAGAGAAAACAAATCAAAAGCATAAAATTTAAAGAACAATAAAGAAAAAGAATCAGAAGATAGTAAAAGGGATAGACTCAACCTGATACTTAGGTGCCTTTGAGCTCTGATTCCAGATGAAAAAAGCTTGTTGGCGGGGCTACTTTCAGTCGAGAATCTCGAGACCTCCAGAAGCAAATGAATGGAAGAGAATGGATCGAGAGAACCAAACAAGCTGCGGAAGGCTTGTGGTACACCAAGGGTAATTTAACCAAAAAGGAGAAGTCACGGCTAGCTCACCAAGGGGGATGGGGGCGAAATTAGACCGAGTCTTAGGGTTTTAGTTTGTGTAAAATCGTGTTATCTTTCATTAATCAAAGAAAAAGGCTTATATAGGCATTGATTATAACTTAGGGTAAACAACATGATGTTTAATCCAAAACAACAAGTTTTGTAAAATAAAAAACATAAAGTCTAAATGGCTGAAAATGTTGGAATGAAGAAGAAATGATGAATTTATGAAAGCCTTCATTTCTAGATAAATGGCGATTTATATGTATGTAAAAGGGAGAGTCTAAGGCTTGTTTGTATTATAGAATTATGTTATCCTTGTAAGCCATTTGTGTATAAGGCTATCCTTGTATCCAAACAAGCCTAGACTAGATTAGTATAAATACTTTACTTCCTTCACATTTTGTAAGTAAGAATTTATAATTCTCATTCTCTAATAAAATCATTCTTTTCTCTTATTCTCTAATTCTCTCTAATCTCTCAATCTCTCATTCTCTTATTCTACAAATCTCTAAATCTCATATTCTTTCATGGTATCAGAGCCAGGTTACATCAAATCTGGGAAATTTTCATCATTCTTTCATTAATTCAACAAGAATCCATCTTGTTCTTCATCTGTTTCTGGATAAATTTCAAACGTCATCTTGTAAATCAAATTGCGATCAATCCACGACTCCAATTGACGATCGGCTTTTTCTGGAGTGTTCATCGGCGAATTCCACATCCATAGACACCAAAATCGCATCATTTGGTTCAGGGAATCAAAAGATACGAATTTTCTTCTAAGAGGTGTTCGTGATCGCGTTCGTTTCGTACCCCTACATTCCCCAGGTCATATCTTCGTAAATTTTCCATCAAATCGTGATTTTCAAAAGCCTAAACTCAAGCCCCGTGAGTCTAGTTTCTGTTTAATGAAAGCAGAACTCGTTTTCATTGAGTTTAAAGGGTTTTCTTGAAGTTTTCTTGAGAGTCGTCCGAATTCATCTGTATCAAGATCCTTGTGATATATCTCTAATTCTTTCTTAGTTTTCTTTAAAATTCTTGAACTGGAAAGTTTAATTAGTATCTTGTGAGGATTGTCACGAAATTTCAAGTCAATCAGAATAGTTTTAGTATTCAAGATTGATTTTCTTGAATTCCTTGTTCAGTTTAGTTAATCTTGGAATTGTATTAATTGAATTTCTTGAGAAATAAATTGATTCTAAACAATTATTTCGAATTTGATTGATTAAATCTGGTTAAGATTGACTGTTAAGTTGTTTTAATCTGTTCATATCTTGTTGTAAGTGTTGGATAAAATCAGTTAGGTTGTTGGTAGTTACTTGAACTGCAAGTTGTTGGTTTCTTGCTTCACACTTAATTCTGTGGATACACTTAGCTCTTTCCCTTGCCTCCCTTCTTGTATAGTAAGCTGTATCTTGCAGATATAGACTTGTGTGATTAGCGTTGTATCAAAACAAGCGAGTGTCCCGACCAAGTCATTAGCAAGTGTGACCACGTCCCGACCAACCAACTTCCAGCTGAACTCTTGACCAAGCAACCTGGTGAACAGAAGCCGTGACCAAGAGACCTAAGCGTGACCAGAAAGAAGCCGTTCACGCCCAACCCAACCCAACTAGCGTGACCAGCATCTTATTCTCGCCTAGCCGGCTCCACTCTGGTATCACGATTTTTTTGTTTCTCTGATTTACTGACCTATATTGCCTTTTAAGTATGGAAATTCAGGCATCCCTTAGAGCTCCAGTCATTCTACATGGAGCAAATTATCTCTTATGGTCTAGGACCATGAAAACCACATTGGGTGGTAAAGGTCTTTGGAATCATATTGCCACAAATGGCATTGAAGACAATGAAGTGGCTGAAGTGAGTGATGCAGCTCAAGCCAAATGGTACCAAGAAGATCAGTTGGTACTTTCTATTTTACAAAATTCTCTTGCTAGTGATCTTTTAGAAGCTTATTCTTTTTGTGAAAATGCAAAAGATCTATGGGACACTTTGCTTAAGGTGTATGGAAACACCACTCACCTTTTGAGAATTTTTGAAGTAAAGAAGGCTTTGTATGAATTAAGGCAGGAGGATGCTGAATTCACAAAGCACTATGGCTCATTCAGAGCTTTGTGGGCTGAGCTAGAAATGCTAAGGCCAGCCACTATTGAACCACTTGTACTCCTTGAAAGAAAGGAACAAGATAAGGTGTTTGGGTTACTTTTAACTCTTAATTCTACTTACTCAGATCTTATTAAGCATATTCTCAGGTCTGATAAGTTGCCTAGCTTGGAGGAAGTGTGTGCTCAAGTTCAAAAGGAGCAAGGATCACATGGATTGTTTGGCAACAAAGTTGAACTAGTAGCTGCTCACAAAAGTTTCTTCAAGCCAACAAATGCTTCTAGGAAGAGGAGGCAATTTTGTGATCATTGCAAGAAGGATGGTCATGCAAAGAAGGATTGTTGGGAACTCCACCCTCATCTGAGGCCATCATGGGCTTCACGCCCTGCACTGCATCCGGCCATGCCCTCGGCCAGGCAAGCTCACGGTGTTGGGTCATCAAGGGCAGTTGGAAGCAGCGGTTCACTTCCTGTCTCAGCCTCCACTAATACCATGCCACAAGCATCAGAATTTGTGACAAGATCAGACTTAGAAGCTCTTATCAAGGCACTAAAGGATAGCAATGTGATGGGTAAAACTTTTTATGCTTCTTTTCAAACTCTTTTTACTTCTAATGCTCCTAAATCTTTGGTTGTTGATTCTGGTGCTTCTCATCACATGATTAGTGATTTAGAATTGCTAGAAAATGTAGAACCTGCCTTAGGGAATGTTCTTATTGCTAATGGAATCAAAGTACCAATTAAAGGTATAGGAAAATTGAAGTTGTTTGATAAAGAATCTAAAGCATTTTATATGCCATCTTTTACATCTAACTTGCTATCTGTTAAAAGAGCTACTACTGATCTCAATTGTCATGTAATTTTTGGTCCTAATGATTTCTATTTTCAGGATATTGAAACTAGGAGATGTTTTGGACAAGGAACCACAAAAGATGATTTGTATGTTCTTGACAACATGAATAATATTAGTACATTGGAATCGGCTCTTCAGGCTAGGTCATTTAGTTCTGATTCTGATTTGTGGCATGCTAGATTAGGACATCCTCATCCAAGAGCACTTGACTTACTTGTTCCTGGTTTACAAATGCCAAAAGAGTTGTGTGATTCTTGTATTCTTGGGAAACATTGTAAAACAGTTTTTGAAAAATCTATGCATACATATGAAAATTGTTTTGAATTGGTGCATTATGATGTTTGGACATCTCCATTTCCATCTAGAGAAAACCATAAATATTTTGTGACATTTATTGATGAAAAGTCTAAATATACATGGGTCACATTACTTAGTTCTAAAGATAGAGTATATGATGCATTTTTAAACTTTCAAGCATATGTTACTAATCAATACAATGCTAGAATTAAATGCTTTAGAACAGATAATGGAGGAGAATACACTAGTACCAGACTTCAAGAACATCTAGCTAAACATGGCATTGAACATCAGACAAGCTGTCCTTACACTCCACAACAAAATGGAGTAGCTGAAAGGAAGAATAGACATTTAATGGAAGTTGTGAGAACAATGATGTTCCACATGAAAGTACCTAAACGATTTTGGGGAGATGCCCTTGTAGCTGCATGCTACTTGATTAATAGGACTCCTACAAAAGTCCTAGATGACCTGTCTCCATTTGAGGTACTAAACAAAACTAGACCTAATATTGATCACTTAAGAGTTTTTGGTTGTGTTTGTTTTGTATTAGTTCCAAGGGAGCAAAGGAACAAGCTGGAACCAAAGAGTACCAAAGCTATGTTCATTGGATATTCATCCACACAAAAAGGGTACAAATGTTATGACCCAGAGACTAGAAGAGTCTTGGTGTGTAGAGATGTCAAGTTCCAAGAAGAAAAAGGTTTTTTTGAAGAGGGAACTTGGGAACAATTTAAAGACATCTCATCAACAAGAACTGATCAAGCTGAATACTTGAGAAAACTCTTGGAAAGTATTGGAATAAGAGGTGGTCAGCACACAGTCTCATCACCTGCCCCAGTTGCAAGTAGCCGTGGACACGTGGTTCAGCCTGGTCCACAAGACCGTTCAAGCCCCGCTTCCGGTCCATCTTGCCCAGCCGCATCAGGCCCTTCCGGTCCATCTAGTCCAGCCGCATCTGATCCTTCCGGTTTGTCTCGGCCATCATCCTTTCCTGGGTCTCCTGGGCTTCCTCCTCTTGAACATGGGGGGGGAGAAACCTCTACTCATGTCCAACAAGACTCAGCAGGAGAGGATTCCATTCTAGCTTCAGCTTCCAAAAGATCTAGACCTACTCTTATTGAAGTTTTGAGTGAAGAAGAGGAGGCTCCACCTACAGTGTTAAGGAGAAGCACAAGACAAAGAAATCCACCAGTTTTCTACAATGGAAATGTTGTAGTTCATCATGACCAGGGAGTTTGTAATTGCACACCTACCTTCTACTCATGTTGCTTTTATTTCTAGTCTTGACAATGAGCAGATTCCAAAGACATATGAAGAAGCTATGTCTATAAAGAAATGGAGGGAAGCTATCTCAGCTGAGAAACAAGCTATGGAGAGGAATGGTACATATGCTTCAGCCACTTTACCAAAAGGAAAGAAGGCTGTAAGTTCTAAATGGATTTTTACCATTAAATACAAAAGCAATGGTGAAATTGATAGATATAAAGCTAGGTTGGTAGCTAGGGGTTTTACTCAGACATATGGTGAGGATTATAGGGATACATTTGCTCCTGTTGCTAAGCTACATTCTGTCAATGTTGTGCTTACTGTTGCTACTAATCTTGAGTTGGAATTGTGGCAAATGGATGTCAAGAATGCTTTCTTACAAGGTGAACTAGAAGAAGAGGTTTACATGTCACCTCCACCTGGCCTAGAAGATGAGGTTGGAAGCGGTAATATACTGAGGTTAAGGAAGGCTATTTATGGTCTTAAACAATCTCCAAGAGCTTGGTACCACAAGCTAAGTGTAACCTTAATGGATAAAGGTTTTAAAAGATCTGAAGTGGAACATACTCTTTTCACATTAAAAGGTAAGGAAGGTTATGTGGTAATCCTTATCTATGTAGATGATATAATCATATCTGGTAATGATAGTGTTGGTATTGCATCTACTAAAGATTACTTAAAGAGTGTCTTTGATATAAAGGATTTAGGAGAACTTAAATACTTCTTAGGAATTGAAGTATGTAGGTTTAAGGAAGGTCTCTTTCTCTCTCAAAGGAAGTATATTGTAGATTTACTAACATCCACAGGTATGATGGAAGCTAAGCCAGCCAAAACACCCTTAGAGGAAGGCTACAAAATCGCAACTAAGGGGGAGCTAGTTGAAGAAATTGATTTTAATGATCCTAAGCTCTATAGGAAAGTGGTTGGTAAGCTTATTTATTTAACCATCACTAGACCAGATTTATGTTTTGCTGTGAATCAGGTATCACAACACATGCAAGGACCAAAGATGAGACATTGGGAGATGGCCATGCGAATTCTAAGATACTTAAAAGGCACACATGAACAAGGTATATGGATGGGTAACAATAAAAACACAAATGTGGTTGGTTATTGTGATGCAGATTGGGCAGGAGATAGGGAAGATAGGAGAAGTACTACTGGATATTGTACTTTCATAGGTGGAAACCTTGTGACTTGGAAAACCAAGAAGCAAAAGGTGGTTTCATGTTCTAGTGCAGAATCAGAGTATAGAGCAATGAGGAAGCTCACTACTGAATTCATCTGGCTGAAACAAATTTTGGGTGACTTAGCCGTGGAGTGTGAGGAACCTATCACCATTCATTGTGATAATCAAGCTGCCATTCACATAGCCTCCAATTCAGTGTTTCATGAGAGGACCAAGCATATAGAAGTGGACTGCCACAAAGTTAGAGAAGCTATTGGGAAAGGTATCATTTTACCTTGCTATACAAGGAGTGAGGACCAACTAGCTGATGTATTTACCAAGGCAACATCTCTTAAAACTGGCGCCTCAATCTATCCAAGACTTGGCCTCATGACCATTCCACACCAATGATCCCAACATGGAGTGTTATACTCTTTTTCCCTAGAAAAGGTTTTGTCCCAATTGGGTTTTCCTTCTCTAGGTTTTTAATGAGGTAATGCTTCATGGTTGCAAGCTTAAACATCTTATGTCTTAAGCTTGAGGGAGAGTGTTGGAATGAAGAAGAAATGATGAATTTATGAAAGCCTTCATTTCTAGATAAATGGCGATTTATATGTATGTAAAAGGGAGAGTCTAAGGCTTGTTTGTATTATAGAATTATGTTATCCTTGTAAGCCATTTGTGTATAAGGCTATCCTTGTATCCAAACAAGCCTAGACTAGATTAGTATAAATACTTTACTTCCTTCACATTTTGTAAGTAAGAATTTATAATTCTCATTCTCTAATAAAATCATTCTTTTCTCTTATTCTCTAATTCTCTCTAATCTCTCAATCTCTCATTCTCTTATTCTACAAATCTCTAAATCTCATATTCTTTCAGAAAATAAATTGGGCCTAGGCCAAGGCTTAAAACATGAAAACTTGGGTCAAGACCAATTCGCCTAAAAATCTAAGAAATTAGGCTTAAGGCTTTAATTTCATACTTAGTCTAAATAAAATAAATAAAGAACAAGATAGATAAGCCACCATAAGGAGGGGGCTGAAAACCGATTTAGACTCGTGAAAGTTGGTTGGTTTGTGAATGAATATTGGTCGTCATGCGCACTAAGAATCTTGCCTTGTAAAACTTTTTTTGGAAAACCCAGTGGGATAAAATCAAAGATAGAAAAAAGAGTACAATATCTTAGCACGGTTTTTGGTGTCTTCACCTACGGGTAATGGTAAAAACACTGGAGGTAGAGGAATATTCGAGCAGGAACTATTATTGTTCCTTGTCCGACGTGAATGGGCCTTCATGGGCCGGTGCATCTTCTGGTGGGCCTTCGGGCTCGGACTCCTGGTCGCTTGCTCGTTCTGTCAGCTGGTTGAAGTTGTTCCCAAGAGCTTGGGCCTTAGCACACGCTAATGGTTTGGATGGCACTTATGGGATAGTAGCTGGTTCGATGTCCTCATCACAACATGTCCTTAAGAAATCATTTACTAGATCCAACACATAACCCTTGATTATATGCAATACTTGTTGGTAGAACAAATCAATCATCCCATCTGGATCTGGTGCTTTTTCCAGATGCATCATAAATAAAGCCTAACAACTCATTAAGACTGGGACCTCTCCTAACAACTCCTCAAGTTCTATGGGAGATGTTGAGGTAAATAAATCGGAATAATAATTCACTACAACCGCCTCGACCTCAGTATCTCGAGTAACCCAGACATTTTGATTAATATATAACCCAACAATCCTATTCCTTGCTCTTCGTTGCTTTGTTAAAGCATGATAGAATTTTGTATTCCAGTCTCCTAATTTTTGCCACGTAATCTAGCTTTTTTGTAGCCAAAACCATTATTCCTTTTTATAAGCTTCTTTTAATTTTTGTGCCACTTCCCTCACCTTTGTTTCACTTCGACTACTATCATTCTGAATCTCTTGTAAGGCTTTTTGCAAATCATTTATCTTCACTCTGTCTGACGGTAAATGTTGCTTTCTCCATACGGATATTTCATGCCTGCATTCCCGAATCTTGTCCACCAAATTCCCCCTACTACCTGATTGTATTGTGTTCCATCCTCTCGATATAGTCTCTATTAATCCTTTTTTCTCTATCCACATTTTTTCAAACCTAAATTGGTTCCTTTTCTTGGTTATTTTGGCTTTAATTGTTGCCATTATTGGTCTACGATCAGAGCCTACCATACCGAGATACTCAACAAATAAAAAACATAAATATTATACCAATCTTCATTTGTGAGTACCATGTTCATACAACATCGTATAGTTTGTTTATTCCTAATAGCTCTCCATGAGACAATATTTCCCACAGACGGAAAATCAATTAAACCACAATTTGCTATCATATTATTGAAAGAAATAAATGTCGATGCATTTTGCAAGAGACCACCTTCCTTTTCATGATCTCCAGTAATTTCATTAAATCTCCTATTATGAACCATGGTGCGTTTCTTGTCAAACTAAATCTAGTTAATCTTTTCCAGACCTGATCTCATATGTTTTGTATCGGGTCACCATATACAAAATATAAACAGACCTTCCTTCTATCAATCATCGCTTCAATATCTATTATTTGATAAATTGTAAATACAATATTAACATTGTATGTATTGTTATAAAATAAAGTTAACTCTCCACTGGCACCTCTAGGTTCTACCGTAAGGATATGAACATATCCAAATTGACGTTTAAATTATTGCACAAAGGAGAAACCTTGTTTTATTTCGGATAAAAACAGGAATTCGGGTTTCTTCTTAAAACAAATCTCCCTCAAATAACTTGTTGTCCACTTGCTACCAAGACTTTGACAACTTAGAATCTGCATATTTAAACTTTAATCCTTTTTCCATCACCGTTACACAAAATATTCAATTGTATAATCTCCGCTTAGCATACACCCAGGTAGTAATCCAATGAGTTTAAACCAGTCAAGTTGATTATTTCACCACATTTTAACCATATATAATTCCATACACGGGATTATATTCAGCCAAAATATGTCTGGTACACCAAGACTGAGAACAACTACAGTAAAACAAGCCAAATGACAACATACAATCTCCCAGACCAATAACCGTTGGAGTACTCATTTATTATGCAACAAGAATCCAAAGTAAAACAAAACTCAATAACCATTATCATGAAACTGTTCCCAATAGTAAAGCACTTATCTCGCCTGTTGTCGACACTGTGGTTTTCCTCTTGTGCATTATTATTCTTAATGCAACAAAACAGTTTTACCCAAGGTTCCACATTTCCTCTACGTACGACATACCGATAAACACACCTAATGTTTGGATAGTACAAAAGTAACTTGATTTTCAAGCATTTCCGTGAAATCCTGTAAACATTTTTCCTCATAATATTGATAAATGCTTTACTACATAATATTTCATCCATATGACAGCAAAACCAATAGAAACCAGTTCTAGAATCCTTGCAGCCTTGTAACTTCTCAATAGCCTCTTGAAGAGACAATCTTGAACCCATGACTTCGATATTGACTGCTTCCCATACGAAACCGTAATTGTTATCCAAATGAGTAAGAAAACTAATGCACCACCACAATACAATTCTATAATACTCTGTAGACATTGTTCTCCACCTAAGTGATATCCATATTGTAAAACATTCCAAATGTATCATAACAGAGTTCTGCAAACTAGATATAATACCAATGCCACTGGAAACCGTAAAATTATGAAAGCAAAATAAGCCACAAGCAACCCTGAGTTTGATGATTTCATATGATTCAAAGCGATATAATGATTTAAATGATCTAATGTCGATGATTGAAAACAAACTTGTACGTCTTACCATGTCCTGAATCTGACAACACTCAATCTGTGATTTCTTTAATATGCCAAGAAAACCAAATCCCGTTCCGAAAAAGGAATCCCAAGCAGAAGCAATCAACTCTCTATTGTGTCTAACCGATATCCTAGTGAGCAAGAAAAACCAATCTGACTCCCATTCCTTCCACAAAATCTTCTCTATCATCATTAATATTACCTCATTCTTTAACCCAGGTCGAGTCCTCTTCCAAAGATCAAAGCAACTGTTAATAGATCCGAATTTTCTCTTTCCCAAATTGAAAAAAACCTCGTGCAACTCCCAATCCAAATTTTCATGTTACAATATAGTTATCCGATACTCAACAACAACAATCTTGTTTAATCTATTTCATCTTTATCATTAGGATATTCTGAAAAATCTTTTGATTTTTCTATTTATTTAATAAGTTGATAAGTCTAAGAGGTTTGCCTGTAACCGACTTGACACTACAGGAAAACAGCACATTACCGACTACAGAATCCGACTACAATAGTAGTCACTGAAACTTGCGACTGTGTACCTACTCATTGGAGACTATAAAAGGACACCATACTATTAGTAACAATTTAGTCGCCAAATAGCGACTAAACCAAGTAGTCGGTGACGCAGTCGTAATATAGCGTCTTACTGCGGACTATATATGTTTCAAAATATATTAGTCGTAAATGAGTCGCTATGTTGCTGACTATTTTACGATCACTTGTATTAGTCACAGAAGTAGCGACTATTAAGCGATTGATAGTGGTAGTTGTAACTTAGTCTTCAAGTAATCATTAATGCTGTGACAAATTGCCGACTATAAGAAGTAGTCACCTAATTACCGACATAAAAGCGACTGATTCGGCGGGTCGTAAAATAGTCGTAAAATTGTCGGCAAATTTGGTTAAAATCACGTTTAATCGACCTTAGGTAGGTATACCTGTTTTTGGCGACTAATCGCTGTAGTCATGTAATTGTCGCTAAATTGTCGCCATGTAGTCACCTTGGATTTCTATATATTCAATACATTTGCACAACAAAAATTCATACACAAATATTTTTGAAAACAATACAGAAGTAAATAATTTAGTCACTTACTCGGTACGAACGATAGGTGAAAGAAAAAATTCAAATCATGAGCAGTAATAATCTTTCATCAGATGAGTCTTGGGATGAGTCATTTGCTCAAATGATTGTCGTTGACGCGTTTCCTACAATTTCCTTCCAACCAAGCCAACCACCGCATTCCTTACTTTTCTTAATACCAGGTCCTGGTCGACCCGTACAACAAGGTTTGTTTAGAAAAAGGGCACATGATGCTATGGTGTTGTGTGGGGAAAGTTCACAAACACGTTCAACACAACACTTCATTAGTGAGACATTGAAATAATATGAGATTAAGAGATTTGTAGAATGAGAGAATGAGAGATTAGAGAGAATTAGAGAATTAGAGAAAAGAATGATTTATTAGAGAATGAGAATTATGAATTCATACTTACAAAATGTGAAGGGAGTAAGGTATTTATACTAATCTAGTCTAGGCTTGTTTGGATACAAGGATAGCCTTATACATAAATGACTACAAGGATAACATAATCTAGAATACAAACAAGCCTTAGACACTCCCTTTGACATAAAAATAAATCGCCATTTAATATGCATTAAAGGCTTCCATACTTCATCATTTCTTCTTCATTCCAACACTCCCCCTCAAGCTTAAGATATGGAGAATACGTAAGCTTGCAACCATGAAGTATTACCTCATTAAAAAACCTAGAGAAGGAAAACCCAATTGGGACAAAACCTTTTCTAGGGAAAAAGAGTATAACACTCCATGTTGGGAACATTCCAGGTGTTCGTCTGACTATCAATAAAATATTAAACCTTAAAAGTATCTAGATAAACAGAGAAATTGTAAGTTGCTGGTCTCGGGCGAGGGGCTGGAATCCAAGAGTCATTCCATACAGAAATACTTTAACATGTTTCAATCATTTTGATTAGTCTTTTTTAACCAGGGACTGAGCTGTGATAATATTTTTCCAACCATAGGATGGAGAATATGATCTTGAAGAATCCAGAGGATCTGAATTCCGGAAGTAACGAGTTTTGAAAACTTTCGAAAACAATGATTATGGTGTGTCCATTAATCTCCATAGTTGTTTTACTAACATGGCTGTGTTGAAATCCTCAATATTCCTAAACCCGAGGCCACCTTCTTTATTATGACGACACAATTTTTTCCATGCCATCCAATGCATTCCACTTTTGTTTCCACTTGTACTCCACCAAAACTGTGTTATTGCACTTGTTAGTTTCTTAGTTATTTTTTTAGGTAATCTATAACAGGACATTACATAAGTTGGTAAAGCCGTTAAGATTGACTTTATCAAAACTTATTTGCCTCCTCTAGACAAAAACTTCATAGTCCAACCATTCTCTCTGTCTTGTAAACAGTAATTGATGAATCCAAAGACCTGTGTTTTAGGTCCACCAAGACTTTCTGGTATCCCTAAATATGTTCCCATCACTCCCATTGTAGGTATTTCCAAAATTTGTTTTATCTCTTCTTTTGTGTCCTTATTAACCATGTGTCCAAATTGGATTGAATATTTTGCAAAATTGATTTGTTGAACCGAGACCGCCTCATAGATTTTTAGAATTTGAGGAATAGCTTGACATTCTTTCTTTTTTGCTTGACAAAAAAATAAACTGTCATCCGCGAAAAGTAGGTGTGTTATCGATGGGCTTGATCTTGCTATTTTTATACATCTTAAAAAAATTTCCCGTTCTGCTTTCTTTTTATTTGCAATCAATGCGTCTGTACATAGTATAAATAGATAAGGGGACAGAGGATCATCCTGTCTAAGTCCTCTTTCTGGTATGATATAACCATGTGGCTTTCCATTAATCAACACTTTATACTTTACTGATGATATACACCCCATCATCCACGAGATCCATAATGGTGAAATCCCATCTTTTTTAGTAATTGTTTTTGATGAAGGACCATTAAACTCTGTCATAAGTCTTACTCATATCCATCTTTATTGCCGTATACTTATTCTGGCAACTTCGATTTGTCCGTAGAGCGTGAAACATTTACTGGGCTATTAAAATATTATCTGAAATCAATCAACCTGGAACAAATGTTGATTAAGTTTCAAAAAAAAAATTCGGCAAATACCGTTGTAACCTTTGGCATAACACCTTAGCGATAATTTTATATCACACATTGCATAAGCTAATGGGTCTCAGCTTCATCTTTGTACTTGAACGGGTCGTCTTGGGGATTAGACATATATTTGTCCAGTTTGACCGTTTATCAAAACAACATGATACAAATGTGTTGGCGGGCCTACTATCAGTCGAGAATCTCGAGACCTCCAGAAGCGAATGAATGGAAGAGAATGGATCGAGAGGACCACACAAGATGCGGAAGGCTTGTGATACACCAAGGGTACTTTAACCAAAAGGGAGAAGTCACGGCTAGCTAACCGAAGGGGAGGGGGCGCCGAAATTAGACAGAGTCTTAGGGTTTTCTTTTGTGTAAAATCGTGTTATCTTTCATTAATCGAATAAAAAGCTTATATAGGCATTGGTTACAACTTAGGGTAAACAACAAGATGTTTAACCCAAAACAACAAGATGTTTAACCCAAAACAACAAGTAGTGTAAAATAAAATAACATGAAGTCTAAATGGCTGGAAATAAAATGGGCCTAGGCAAAGGTTTAAAATATGAAGACTTGGGCTAAGGCCAATTCGCCTAAAAATCTATGAAATTAGGCTTATGGCCTTAGTTTAATACTTTGTCTAAATAAAAGAAATTGAACAAGATAGATAAGCCACCATAAGGAGGGGCCCGAAAATCAACTTAGACTCGTGAAGGGTGGTTGGTTCGTGAATGATTATTGGTCGTCATGCGCACTAAGAATGTTTCCTTGTTAAAACATTATTTAGAAAACCCAATGGGAAAAAACCAAAGATAGGAAAAAGAGTACAATTTCTTAGCATGGTTTTTGGTTTCTTCACCAACGGGTAATGGTAAAGACATCAGAGGTAGAATAATATTTGAGCATGTACCTCCATGGTTCCTTGTAAGGCGTGTGGTGCGGCCCTGGTTGTTTTAAAACCAAAGGATCGACTTGAAGGGGATGAGGGTTGAAGATTTAAGGAGGCTACTAGCTCTCCTTAGGCAGCGGACTGATGATTTTGAATGGAAGGGAGCTACTAGCTTCCCTTGTAGGTAAGTGATTGATGGTGGTGATTAGGTTTTAATTGGAGGTTACTAACTCTCCAATTGATGTGAATGATGAAGGGGTTTGATTCCACTAGCACAGGATCACCCTGCAAAGAGCTATGGAATTTCACAGTAGATTCCTCTACCCTTAAGTGAATGAAAACAATGTTCTTATGCTGAACAGAGAAAGAAAGAAGCAAATTTATAAAATTTGACACTAGATTCCTCTACCCTTAAGTGAATTTATAAAATTCGATGTTTTTGTACAAGGGGAGTGAAGCCTTTATATAGGCTGAAAATCCTATCTATGTCATATCTACAAAATCATATCTTAACTATTTCTCCTAGATTCTAGCTAGCAAGAATATCTTTAATTTTAATTGATTTATAATTTAAATTCAAAAGATATTCTTACTCTATCCTAATCTCCTTTGGTTTAATTTAAGTGATTATAAACCATTAAATTAAATTAAACCAGTCCAATTGGTTGACTCTCTTTGGGCTTCCTTTTCCTTCTTAACCAGGCCCAAATCACTTGCAGAATGGGTTTTCTCTTGGCTTTAACTCTAGAATGAGTTAGTTGGCTTTTAAACACGTCTTGGGCCTCATCTTCTTGAATTTCCACGTCCATGAGCTTCTCCTGGTACAACTCCACGTCTATGGCCTGCTTCTGGTCTAGCTCCATCTTATCAAAATCCTCTTCTTGTCCATGTCGCTTAGCATTCTCATTGGACCTGTCTAGGATCGCACCATCCCCTCCTCCTTTGAAAGGATTTGACCTCAAATCCAATTCATCTTTAAAACAAAAAAACAAGTTAGAATCTTTGGAGGTATGATTAAGGGTGTACTTACCTTGGAATGTTGGAAGCGGTTGCCAAGTAAGAGCAAACAAGTGTTCCTTTGGTCCATAATCAATTTGTTTGTCTAGACCCTGAATCCTCCTTGTTCTTGGAACAAACTCTATAACCTGTCTATCCTGCTTTTTTTTAAACACTAGGAAAACCACATCAAATGTGCGACAGAGATAGACAACTGAATTCCATTGGTTTAAGATCTTAAAAACAAGATTCAGGTTCCTAGAATCACCATCTAAGACAAGATCATAAATCATTCTAGCATTTAAACACTCACTAGAACAAAAATTTTCTTTTGAACACAAACCAAACAAATAGATATCATTGTTAGCAAACAGATTGGATTGTGCTAACTTAGAAACTCTCTTAACATATTCAAATTCAGAACTTTTTTTAGCTCTAAGTAGGTCATGCATGTTCCTAGACCACCATTCTAGCAATGCAAACTCATGATCTAACTTGGACAAACTGTCAAAAACGTTTTCTCTCAAGGTTGAGTCCATATCACAAAGTTTTAAACCCCAAAAATCTTCACAGCACAAAGTTTTACAGCATTTTCTAACTGATTTCATGTTATGCAGCACTTTATTAGAGAAACATTCATCAATCACAAGATCTGCATCAATCCTCACCGATTTATGTCCTAATGTTCTCCTAATCAACTTATGACTCAAAGCAAACTCCGAACTCTCAGTATTAGCAATCAAAGAACATTCTGATCTAGAAAACATTTCATGCCTAGTTGCTTCAAAAGATTGAATCATCTTATCAAAAATAAACCTAGAAACACAAATTTCTTTCACATTCTCTAAACCAGATTGTTTCTCTTCTTCAGGTGTAACAATCACAAACAAACTAGGTAAAGAATTTGTCACCCCAATATCCTTACAGAGTTTGAGATGACTTTCATCAATGAAAGAAGGAGTGAATGACTTGAAATCCCAGCTAGTTGTAGGCACCAGCTTACTGTCCAAAGACAATTCCCTTGGTGATTCCTTCAATAGTTTCTCTTCATGGTCCTGCAAGGAAAGCTTATTGCTACTCGGTTGCACCGGTTTAAGATTAGTAACACTTATACAAGTATCATCCAATACTCTAGCTAATGGAACAGAGAAAATATATTTGTCAAACTCACAGAGATTTTCTTTTACCAACAGTTCACCTTTAGCTAGTGATGTCTCACTCTTAGGAGAATTTGGCAATGGATCAGACATCTCCCTTCTTCCTCTAACTCCATTGGCATCGTTAGCAACTTCCAGCATCTCCCTGCCTATGGCTGGTGGTGCTTTCTTGGGTACCTCTACTCGTATCTCCTCCTCAAAGTTCTGTGAAGAGAAGACAAGGTTACTCGGACTCACCGGTTCACATATGGTTAGTTCTCTACAAATCTCTTTTCCCATAAGAATAGAATCAATTTGAGAAGATGGTAGAAAACACTTAGATGAGATTAAGTCATTTAAGAGCTCATTCCTTTCCTCATTGTTATTGTCAGCACTCTCCACAAACAATCTTCTAGGACTTTGTTTCCTGTAGTTGTACATAAAAGATTCATTAGAGAAATCTTTTAAATTTGAATTTTGTTTCTTACCTCTGCAGATTGGACTAAATTGATTTATTTCTGGCTGTTGGAAGGCCAGTTTTGCATGAGAACACCTATGCTCCTGGCGTGTCAACTTGGCTGATGATGGGCGTGTGGTTAGTCTCTCATGTGATCTTCTTTGGTGTTTGTCCTGCACATAACCAATTTTTTTATAATCTGGAACAAACCTCTTTTTCATTACAAATTTCATCTCAAACCAAGAAGCAATCTGAGGTTCTACATGGTGCCTCCTTGTGGATGCAATCTGATCCCACCAATGGATGGCATGACCACTGAATCCACTTGTTGCAAGTTTGATCTTCTTTGCCTCAGTGTAGTGATAACAACTGAACACCCATTCCATCTCTTCTTCCCATTCCAGATAAGCTTCATGATCAATCTTCCCATGGAATGATGGAATCCCAAGCTTGGATTGACTAAGGTATTCTTTTGTTGTATGGCGACAATGGTGATAAGAGTTAACTCCTGATTGTCTGCCTGCAGAAATTAAAAAGTCATGAAACTCATTAGCATGGTTAGTCCTATTGAAATCTTTTTGCAGCTTCCTAGTGATCTCTGCCATCATAGCTTCACATTGGAACTGATCAAGATGAACAATCTGATCCACTGAATTTTTCCTTGCCATGAAGTTCCTGAATCAAACTCAGCAAACAGATTAGAAAATCCTCTCTCTCTCTCTCTTTTTTTTTTGGTTCTCTCAGTGTTCAATCCTTTTGATATTCCCACAAGTTCAGAATAGAGCAAAGCCCAATCACCTAAGATCTAGAGCTATAACCTACTATGATTAAGATAGAAAGATTGCAAGATTTTTTTCGTCAGCTGATTAACCTTCTTCTAGCAGGGTTACTCTTCTGCTTCTCACTTTTTTTTTTCTTTTTTTTTTAAATTTTCAACTTTTTTTTTTTTTTTTTTTTTTTTTTTTACATATGGATCATTTTCATAGATCCTTTGTAATTCAGAAGAGACTCAGCTGACTTACAAATAGATAGAAAGAAAAGAATTGTTTTATGAAAAGAAATTGAAGATGGAATGATATGGTTTTGAAATCAAGGTGATTTCACAAACCCTAACCTTCAAGAGGCTCTGATACCACTTGGTGCGGCCCTGGTTGTTTTAAAACCAAAGGATCGACTTGAAGGGGATGAGGGTTGAAGATTTAAGGAGGCTACTAGCTCTCCTTAGGCAGCGGACTGATGATTTTTAATGGAAGGGAGCTACTAGCTTCCCTTGTAGGTAAGTGATTGATGGTGGTGATTAGGTTTTAATTGGAGGTTACTAACTCTCCAATTGATGTGAATGATGAAGGGGTTTGATTCCACTAGCACAGGATCACCCTGCAAAGAGCTATGGAATTTCACAGTAGATTCCTCTACCCTTAAGTGAATGAAAACAATGTTCTTATGCTGAACAGAGAAAGCAAGAAGCAAAAGTGCTTTGAAATAGTTTATAAAATTCGATGTTTTTGTACAAGGGGAGTGAAGCCTTTATATAGGCTGAAAATCCTATCTATGTCATATCTACAAAATCATATCTTAACTATTTCTCCTAGATTCTAGCTAGCAAGAATATCTTTAATTTTAATTGATTTATAATTTAAATTCAAAAGATATTCTTACTCTATCCTAATCTCCTTTGGTTTAATTTAAGTGATTATAAACCATTAAATTAAATTAAACCAGTCCAATTGGTTGACTCTCTTTGGGCTTCCTTTTCCTTCTTAACCAGGCCCAAATCACTTGCAGAATGGGTTTTCTCTTGGCTTTAACTCTAGAATGAGTTAGTTGGCTTTTAAACACGTCTTGGGCCTCATCTTCTTGAATTTCCACGTCCATGAGCTTCTCCTGGTACAACTCCACGTCTATGGCCTGCTTCTGGTCTAGCTCCATCTTATCAAAATCCTCTTCTTGTCCATGTCGCTTAGCATTATCATTGGACCTGTCTAGGATCGCACCAGCGTGAATGGGCCTTCATGGGCCAGTGCGTCGTCTGGTGGGCCTTTGGGCTCGTAATCCTGGTCGCTTGCTCTTTCTGCCAGCTGGTTGAATTTGTTCCCAAGAGCTCCGGCCTTAGAACGCGTTAATTGTCAGATTGCAGTTCCAGGGCGGTAGCTGGTCCAATGTCCTTATCATTCTCTCCCTCTTTAAGTGCTTTGGTCTCCAAAGCGAATTCCTCACCTGTATCAAACAACTTTAAGTCAGCAACATTGAACGTAGTAGAAATGTTATACTCACCTCGGAGCTCTAGCTAGTAGGCAATTCATTGATTTTTCTAAGGACTCGAAAAGGGTCCTCTCCTAGAGTTGTGAGCTTGCTCTTCCTCTGTTGCGGAAATCGTTCGGGCCATAGATGAAGCCAGACCCAATCGCCTTCTTTGAACACCATATGTTGCCCTTGTTGGCGTGTATGGTGTTACTGACTAGTTCTCTTCTTTAGATTCTCCTTGACCTTCTGGTGAAGGAGCTTAACAAACTCAGCCTTTGCTTCCCCATCTAAGCTAACAACATCGCCTGGTTATATTGGCGCAAACTCCATCGAGGTAGTCAGATTGAAGCCATAGCCGACCTTGAACGGCGTCATCTTTGTTGCAGAATGGAATGCTCGGTTGTACGCAAACTGCACATATTGTAGACATTCGAGCAAGTTCTTCAGTCTTTGACCGATCGTCGCTCTCAACATCGTGGATAAGGTCATGCTGACCACTTCGGTCTGTCCTGTAGAAAACAACAGATTTTTCCCAAATTTTCTCCATAGTGCTTGCCAAAAATGACTGAGTAACTTGGTATCTCAGTCTGAAACAATCGTCCTCTAATTACCGTGCAATCTGACTATCTCTCGAAAGAATAGTCGGCAGTTTGGCTGGCGTCGTTGGTCTTGCTTCATGCAATGATGTTTGCCATCTTGGAGAACTGGTCGACTACCACAAGGATGGAGTATTTATGGTTGATTTTTGGTAGCCTTACACAAAGTCCATCGAGATGTCCATCCCTAAATTGAAGGAATCGATAGCGGCATATAACGACATTGTGGATGCGTCTTTGACTTCGCCTATTTACAGAATAGACATTGTGCATAGTGTGCCTCCACATCTCGGTGTTGGTGGGGCAAGTTGAAATGTTCCTTGAGCATGGCCAATGTTTTGTCGACACAAAAGTGCCCCATTATACCTCCTCCATAGGCCTCTCAGCAAAAGCTAGCGGAATTATCCTCGGGCTATCCAGAGCCGTTTGTCGTTGAATAAGAATCCATCAATTATATAAAAACGGTCATAGGTGCCTTTGTCGTGTTCTCTAAAAGCCTCTTCGAAGTCTTCTTCTACCGGATACATATCTTTGACCATCTCAAAACACGTAACCTTAGACTCCATCACGGACAAGTCGTTAGCTACAACATTGTCGTCTCTCTTCTTGTACTTAATGACATAAGAAAACGTCTCAATAAACTCAAGAAAACGTGCATGTCGTTTCTTCGGCGTCGTCTGTCGCTTAAGATGCTGAAGGGTCAGGTGGTCCGTATGGATGACGCACTCCGTAGCAAGTAGGTAATGCTCCCACGTCTTTAAGGTTCAGACAATGCGTAGAACTCTTATTATAAATAGGGTAATCAAAGGCAGCTCCACTTAGTTAATCACTGAAATAGGCGACAGGTTTCCTCCCTGGGTTAGTGCAGAAAGTATACTTCTTGAGGTTGGCGTATAGATGTTCTTTCTGAAGTGTTAAGATCACAGTCTCCAGATGCTCCAGATGAGCTGCGTAAGTCATGTTGTAAACGAGTATGTCATCAAAGTATACTACCATAAACTTTCCGATGAACGGCCATGGTTCATCAGACGCATAAACATTCTTGGGGTGTTAGACAGCCCGAATGGCAACACAACCCACTCATACAGACCCTGTTTGGTCTTAAACGCGGTCTTCCACTCATCGCCTTCTCGTATCCAAACTAGATGGTACCCGCTCTTCAAATTGATTTTGGAGAAGAGGACCGCTCCACTAAGCTCATCTAGCATGTTATCCAGTTGAGGAATGGGGTGTCGACACTTGATGATGATGTTGTTGATGGCGCGGCAGTCAATGCATATCCTCCAGCTTCTGTCCTTCTTCGGCACAAGAAAGACTGTAATGGCACATGGGCTAAGGTTATCTTTTACGTATCCCTGCGCCATTAGGTCAAGAACCTGCTTCTCCAATTCTTTAGCTTTCTTGGGATTTACTCGTTAAGCAGGTCGGTTCGGCAATTGGGCTCCCGAAATGAAATCATTGTTGTGCTCAATATCTCTGATTGCCGGTAGGCCAGCTGGGATCTTGTCAGGGAATACGTAAGCGTATTTTTCTAAAAGCGTCTGGAGGCACTTAATAACTATCGGTAGATCATTAAGACTAGTTGTGTTTTCTCGGTATGAACGGCTTTGCAGACGTTTGCGATATTGACCAGGCAATTTTCTTTCCGTGCATGCTGATCTTTTGCCATCTTAGATTGCATTTCATGAACATCCTGCGGTGACATTGGTGCTAAGTTGTATCGCCGCTTGTCATGGACGAATGAGTAAAGGTTGGTCCGTCCGTTATGCATGTTCTGTCGGTTGAATTGCCAAGGCCGTCCCAAAAGAAGATGTCCAGCTGACATCGGGACTACGTCACATAACACTTGATCATGATATCGCTCCATACTTAAAGAAACCTTGACTTGGTCAGAGATGAACAGCTCGGTCTTGTTGTTGAGTCATCTTAGGCAATAGGGCCGCGGGTGCTAGGTCACTTGTAACCCAAGTTTCTCAACCATGTACTTGCTGGCAGCATTGGTGCAGGAGCCGTCATCGATAATCAAGGAACATACCTTCCCAATTATAGTGCACTTGGAGTAAAAGATGTTTTTCCGCTGCTCAATCTCTTCCGGTTCTAGTCGGGAGCTTAGACCCCGTCTGATCATCAGAAGATCTCAGAGTCAGCAAACTCTACCTTGTCGTCAGACTGGCTCCTTGCAGGCCTTTCTTTTTCTGGCTTGTCTTCTGACTCGCAATCTCTGGACGCAGTCAATACCATTTTCCTTTGGTTTGGGCATTCTCCGGACATATGTTCTCGACCCTTGCATTTTAAACAAGTAGTTTTGCTACTCCTATGCGCCTGGTTTGTTAAGGTAGGTGTTGTGGCTCTCGGTGCGGCTGAGGTGGCTCTAGGGGTAGGTGTCTTGCCCTTGAACTGCTGATTGTTGTTGGTCACAGTCCGGTCGTGTGGCTTGGAGCCAGTGCTCCAGTTATCCTTTGGTCTGGACGGTGCAAAGGCCTTGCGTTGATTACTCTTCTCGATCTGTACTACAAGATGGAACAGTTTGCTAAGATCATGATACGGTTGGCGCTCGATTCATCCATCTCTAGTCGGTTCCAAAGATGTTTAAATTCATCAAAATACTCTCCCATCGTCTTGTTTCCATGAGTAAGGCAACATAATCTACGCTGAAGCTCGCAATGTAAATATGGAAGAACATATCGTCTCCTCATCAAATGGGTTAGCTCGTACCATAAAGTTAATTGACCGAAATGTCCCCAGTGTCGAGCGGCTACCTCTCGATCCCACCATGCAAATGCATGATCAGGAAATTGGGTCGTTGCTAGGTCCACCATTCTCGGATCGTCGTAGTGGTACTAGTAGAATAATAACTCCATCCGTCTTTCCCAATCCAAATATTCATCGGGATCCAATTTTCCCGCAAAGGAAGATGGGTTGATCTTAACGTCCGGGATGGCAGGCGCATGACGGAACGTCTGTGGGTCTTCAGCTCATTGATCTCGACCAATTCCCCGATTGGGTGCCTCTGGTATGTCGGGTAGTCTAAGTGGTTGTGCAGGTTGTTTTAGGCGCTCTATGTGTGTAGCCATGGCTGTCATCTTAGCCGTCAGATTTTGCAGCAGCTTCAGCTTGGCTTGATTGTCCGGGCCTGACAATAATCCCTCGTTCCCTGACATAATTTTTCTTTTTCAGGAAAAAAAAAATTTCCAAAAATGAAAACTTACAGGAAAAGGAAAATTCTGAAAATGAAAAGTTCCCAAAAATGAATACTTCTAGGAAATGAAAAATTATAGAATTTGAAAGTTTCTGAAATTGAAAACTTATAGGAAAAAAAAATTTGAAATTGGATAGTTCCCAAAAAAAAGAAAAGGAACAATAAATAAATGGAAACAAAATTCCTAATTTCTAATTATGCATAACCAAATATCTGGAATTAAAATGAAAAATTTCTAAGTTATAATTGGGCCTAAGCAAATATTTAAAATAAAAAGAAAAATTCCTAAGACTTAGAAAGATTTATGAAAATCTAACTTAAGGCCAAAAACACTAAAGGAAATTAGATATCTATAACTCTAGACAAATAGGAAAACTAATTATTATGCTAGTCCAAGGAAAGAAACTGCTGAGTGCAGTCGCGGATGGTGACCTAGACACAGACGCAGGAATATCTAGACCATGGACACTAGACCAAGGACGCGAACCACACAACCTAGACGTGGCTCCATAAGAAACAACCTAAGCCTAGACACACAAAGTGACTTTCTAACCAAGGACGACTACTCGCAAATCACGCCTAGACCTAGCAAGCAATCGCGGTTAAGCCGTGACATACGACTCGCACCAACAAGATCAACTAGCTACTCAAACGAGGAACAACACACACTCAACAATCACACGCGTGGAGCACAAGCAAGCCTGAACCCAAGATTTCTCAAAGGGGAAACAAGTGTTCTAGGTGAGTTTTCTATTGATCCTAAGTTTGTTTTGAAAAAAACTAGCTTTTTTGTTTTCGTTTTATAAGGAAGAAATCAAAACAAACACAAGAAACAAACAATCGAATTTCTCTCTTTTTTGTATTTTAATTTAGTAATGAAAACAAAGACAAAGATTGCTTAAACCTGATTTGTTTTGGTATTTTTTTGGTTTTATGTGACTTGAGTTTGCGCCCCTTCTCCTTGCAGAGAAGAAGAAAGAGAAAACAAATCAAAAGCATAAAATTTAAAGAACAATAAAGAAAAAGAATCAGAAAATAGTAAAAGGGATAGACTCAACCTGATACTTAGGTGCATTTGAGCTCTGATTCCAGATGAAAAAAGCTTGTTGGCGGGGCTACTTTCAGTCGAGAATCTCGAGATCTCCAGAAGCAAATGAATGGAAGAGAATGGATCGAGAGGACCAAACAAGCTGCGGAAGGCTTGTGGTACACCAAGGGGAATTTAACCAAAAAGGAGAAGTCACGGCTAGCTCACCAAGGGGGATGGGGGCGAAATTAGACCGGGTCTTAGGGTTTTAGTTTGTGTAAAATCGTGTTATCTTTCATTAATCAAAGAAAAAGGCTTATATAGGCATTGATTATAACTTAGGGTAAACAACATGATGTTTAATCCAAAACAACAAGTTGTGTAAAATAAAAAACATGAAGTCTAAATTGCTGAAAATATATTGGGCCTAGGCCAAGGCTTAAAACATGAAAACTTGGGTCAAGACCAATTCGCCTAAAAATCTAAGAAATTAGGCTTAAGGCTTTAATTTCATACTTAGTCTAAATAAAATAAATAAAGAACAAGATAGATAAGCCACCATAAGGAGGGGGCTGAAAACCGATTTAGACTCGTGAAGGTTGGTTGGTTTGTGAATGAATATTGGTCGTCATGCGCACTAAGAATCTTGCCTTGTAAAACTTTCTTTGGAAAACCCAGTGGGATAAAATCAAAGATAGAAAAAAGAGTACAATATCTTAGCACGGTTTTTGGTGTCTTCACCTACGGGTAATGGTAAAAACACTGGAGGTAGAGGAATATTCGAGCAGGAACTATTATTGTTCCTTGTCCGACGTGAATGGGCCTTCATGGGCCGGTGCATCTTCTGGTGGGCCTTCGGGCTCGGACTCCTGGTCGCTTGCTCGTTCTGTCAGCTGGTTGAAGTTGTTCCCAAGAGCTTGGGCCTTAGCACACGCTAATGGTTTGGATGGCACTTATGGGATAGTAGCTGGTTCGATGTCCTCATCACAACATGTCCTTAAGAAATCATTTACTAGATCCAACACATAACCCTTGATTATATGCAATACTTGTTGGTAGAACAAATCAATCATCCCATCTGGATCTGGTGCTTTTTCCAGATGCATCATAAATAAAGCTTTCTTAACTTCCTCTTCTGTTGCCATTACTGTAAGCCTCTCATTTATTTGGTATGTCATTAAGACTGGGACCTCTCCTAACAACTCCTCAAGTTCTATGGGAGATGTTGAGGTAAATAAATCGGAATAATAATTCACTACAACCTCCTCGACCTTAGTATCCCGAGTAACCCAGACATTTTTATTAATATATAACCCAACAATCCTATTCCTTGCTCTTCGTTGCTTTGTTAAAGCATGATAGAATTTTGTATTCCAGTCTCCTAATTTTTGCCGTGTAATCTAGCTTTTTTGTAGCCAAAACCATTATTCCTTTTTATAAGCTTCTTTTAATTTTTGTGCCACTTCCCTCACCTTTGTTTCACTTCGACTACTATCATTCTGAATCTCTTGTAAGGCTTTTTGCAAATCATTTATCTTCACTCTGTCTGACGGTAAATGTTGCTTTCTCCATACGGATATTTCATGCCTGCATTCCCGAATCTTGTCCACCAAATTCCCCCTACTACCTGATTGTATTGTGTTCCATCCTCTCGATATAGTCTCTATTAATCCTTTTTTCTCTATCCACATTTTTTCAAACCTAAATTGGTTCCTTTTCTTGGTTATTTTGGCTTCAATTGTAGCCATTATTAATCTACGATCAGAGCCTACCATACCGAGATACTCAACAAATAAAAAACATAAATATTATACCAATCTTCATTTGTGAGTACCATGTTCATGTCGTATAGTTTGTTTATTCCTAATACCTCTGCATGAGACAATATTTCCCATAGACGGAAAATCAATTAAACCACAATTTGCTATCATATTATTGAAAGAAATAAAGGTCGATGCATTTTGCAAGAGACCACCTTCCTTTTCATGATCTCCAGTAATTTCATTAAATCTCCTATTATGAACCATGGTGCGTTTCTTGTCAAACTAAATCTAGTTAATCTTTTCCAGACCTGATCTCGTATGTTTTGTATCGGGTCACCATATATAAAATATAAACAGACCTTCTTTCTATCAATCGTCGCTTCAATATCTATTATTTGATAAATTGTAAATACAATATTAACATTGTATGTATTGTTATAAAATAAAGTTAACTCTCCACTGGCACCTCTAGGTTCTACCGTAAGGATATGAACATATCCAAATTGACGTTTAAATTATTGCACAAAGGAGAAACCTTGTTTTATTTCGGATAAAAACAGGAATTCGGGTTTCTTCTTAAACCAAATCTCCCTCAAATAAGTTGTTGTCCACTTGCTACCAAGACTTTGACAACTTAGAATCTGCATATTTAAACTTTAATCCTTTTTCCATCACCGTTACACAAAATACTCAATTGTATAATCTCCGCTTAGCATACACCCAGGTAGTAATCCAATGAGTTTAAACCAGTCAAGTTGATTATTTCACCACATTTTAACCATATATAATTCCATACACGGGATTATATTCAGCCAAAATATGTCTGGTACACCAAGATTGAGAACAACTACAGTAAAACAAGCCAAATGACAACATACAATCTCCCAGACCAATAACCGTTAGAGTATTCATTTATTATGCAACAAGAATCCAAAGTAAAACAAAACTCAATAACCATTATCATGAATCTGTTCCCAATAGTAAAGCACTTATCTCGCTTGTTGTCGACACTGTGGTTTTCCTCTTGTGCATTATTATTCTTAATGCAACAAAACATTTTTACCCAAGGTTCCACATTTCCTCTACGTACGACATACCGATAAACACACCTAATGTTTTGATAGTACAAAAGTAACTTGATTTTCAATCATTTCCGTGAAATCCTGTAAACATTTTTCCTCATAATATTGATAAATGCTTTACTACATAACATTTCATCCATATGACAGCAAAACCAATAGAAACCAGTTCTAGAATCCTTGCAGCCTTGTAACTTCTCAATAGCCTCTTGAAGAGACAATCTTGAACCCATGACTTCGATATTGACTGCTTCCCATACAAAACCGTAATTGTTATCCAAATGAGTAAGAAAACTAATGCACCACCACAATACAATTCTATAATACTCTGTAGACATTGTTCTCCACCTAAGTGATATCCATATTGTAAAACATTCCAAATGTATCATAACAGAGTTCTGCAAACTAGATATAATACCAATGCCACTGGAAACCGTAAAATTATGAAAGCAAAATAAGCCACAAGCAACCCTGAGTTTGATGATTTCATATGATTCAAAGCGATATAATGATTTAAATGATCTAATGTCGATGATTGAAAACAAACTTGTACGTCTTACCATGTCCTGAATCTGACAACACTCAATCTATGATTTCTTTAATATGCCAAGAAAACCAAATCCCGTTTCGAAAAAGGAATCCCAAGCAGAACCAATCAACTCTCTATTGTGTCTAACCGATATCCTAGTGAGCAAGAAAAAGCAATCTGACTCCCATTCCTTCCACAAAATCTTCTCTATCATCATTAATATTACCTCATTCTTTAACCCAGGTCGAGTCCTCTTCCAAAGATCAAAGCAACTGTTAATTGATCCAAATTTTCTCTTTCCCAAATTGAAAAAAACCTCGTGCAAGATCGAAAATCTCCCAATCCAAATTTCCATGTTACAATATAGTTATCCGATACTCAACAACAACAATCTTGTTTAATCTATTTCATCTTTATCATTAAGATATTATGAAAAATCTTTTGATTTTTCTATTTATTTAATAAGTTGATAAGTCTAAGAGGTTTGCCTGTAACCGACTTGACACTACAGGAAAACAGCAAATTACCGACTACAGAATCCGACTACAATAGTAGTCACTGAAACTTGCGACTGTGTACCTACTCATTGGAGACTATAAAAGGACACCATACTATTAGTAACAATTTAGTCGCCAAATAGCGACTAAACCAAGTAGTCGGTGACGCAGTCGTAATATAGCGTCTAACTGCGGACTATATATGTTTCAAAATATATTAGTCGTAAATGAGTCGCTATGTTGCTGACTATTTTACGATCACTTGTATTAGTCACAGAAGTAGCGACTATTAAGCGATTGATAGTGGTAGTTGTAACTTTGTCTTCAAGTAATCATTAATGCTGTGACAAATTGCCGACTATAAGAAGTAGTCACCTAATTACCGACATAAAAGCGACTGATTCGGCGGGTCGTAAAATAGTCGTAAAATTGTCGGCAAATTTGGTTAAAATCACGTTTAATCGACCTTAGGTAGGTATACCTGTTTTTGGCGACTAATTGCTGTAGTCATGTAATTGTCGCTAAATTGTCGCCATGTAGTCACCTTGGATATCTATATATTCAATACATTTGCACAACAAAAATTCATACACAAATATTTTTAAAAACAATACAGAAGTAAATAATTTAGTCACTTACTCGGTACGAACGATAGGTGAAAGGAAAATTCAAATCATGAGCAGTAATAATCTTTCATCAGATGAGTCTTAGGATGAGTCATTTGCTCAAATGATTGTCGTTGACGCGTTTCCTACAATTTCCTTCCAACCAAGCCAACCACCGCATTCCTTACTTTTCTTAATACCAGGTCCTGGTCGACCCGTACAACAAGGTTTGTTTAGAAAAAGGGCACATGATGCTATGGTGTTGTGTGGGGAAAGTTCACAAACACGTTCAACACAACACTTCATTAGTGAGACATTGAAATAATATGAGATTAAGAGATTTGTAGAATGAGAGAATGAGAGATTAGAGAGAATTAGAGAATTAGAGAAAAGAATGATTTATTAGAGAATGAGAATTATGAATTCATACTTACAAAATGTGAAGGGAGTAAGGTATTTATACTAATCTAGTCTAGGCTTGTTTGGATACAAGGATAGCCTTATACATAAATGACTACAAGGATAACATAATCTAGAATACAAACAAGCCTTAGACACTCCCTTTGACATAAAAATAAATTGCCATTTAATATGCATTAAAGGCTTCCATACTTCACCATTTCTTCTTCATCCAACACTCCCCCTCAAGCTTAAGATATGGATAATATGTAAGCTTGCAACCATGAAGTATTACCTCATTAAAAACCTAGAGAAGGAAAACCCAATTGGGACAAAACCTTTTCTAGGGAAAAAGAGTATAACACTCCATGTTGGGATCATTGGTGTGGAATGGTCATGAGGCCAAGTCTTGGATAGATAGAGGCGCCAATTTTAAGAGATGTGGCCTTGGTGAATACATCAGCTAGTTGGTCCTTACTTCTTGTATAGCAAGGTAAGATGATACATTTCCCAATAGCCTCTCTTACTTTGTGGCAGTCCACTTCTATATGCTTGGTCCTTTCATGAAACACTGAGTTGGAGGCTATATGTATGGCAGCCTGATTGTCACAGTGAATGGTGATTGGATCCTCACACTTCAGGGCTAGGTCTTCCAGGAGTTGATTCAGCCAGATGCATTCAGTTGTGAGCTTCCTCATTGCTATATATTCTGATTCTGCACTAGAGCATGAAACCACCTTTTGCTTCTTGGTTTTCTAAGTCACAAGGTTTCCTCCTATGAAAGTACAATAGCCTATGGTACTTCTCCTATCTTCCCTATCTCCTGCCCAATCTGTATCACAATAACCAACCACATTTGTGTTTTTATTGTTACCCATCCATAAACCTTGTTCATGTGTGCCCTTTAGGTATCTTAGAACTCGCATGGCCATCTCCCAATGTCTCATCTTTGGTCCTTGCATGTGTTGTGATACCTGATTCACAGCAAAACATAAATGTGGTCTTGTGATGGTTAAATAAATAAGCTTACCAACCACTTTCCTATAGAGCTTAGGATCATGAAAATAAATTTCCTCCTCTAGCTCCCCCTTAGTTGCGATTTTATAGTCTTCTTCTAATGGTGTTTTGGCTGGCTTAGCTTCCATCATACCTGTGGATGTTAGTAGATCTACAACATACTTCCTTTGAGAAAGAAAGAGACCTTCCTTAAACCTACATACTTCAATTCCTAAGAAGTATTTAAGCTCTCCTAAATCCTTTATATCAAAGACACTTTTTAAGTAATCTTTAGTAGAAGCAATACCAACACTATCACTACCAGATATGATTATATCATCCACAAAGATAAAAATTACCACAATACCTTCCTTACTCTTTAATGTGAAAAGAGTATGTTCCACTTCAGATCTTTTGAAGCCTTTATCCATTAAGGTTACACTTAGTTTGTGGTACCAAGCTCTTGGAGATTGTTTAAGGCCATAAATAGCCTTCCTTAGCCTTAGGATATTACCGCATCCAACCTTATCTTCTAGGCCAGGTGGTGGTGATATGTAAACTTCTTCTTCTAGTTCACCTTGCAAGAAAGCATTCTTGACATCCATTTGCCATAACTCCCACTCAAGATTAGTAGCAACAGTAAGCACAACATTAACAGAATGAAGTTTAGCTACAGGAGCAAATGTATCCCTATAATCCTCACCATATGTCTGAGTAAAACCCCTAGCTACCAACCTAGCTTTATATCTATCAATTTCACCATTGCTTTTGTATTTAATGGTAAAAATCCATTTAGAACTTACAGCCTTCTTTCCTTTTGGTAAAATAGCTGAAGCATATGTACCATTCCTCTCCATAGCTTGTTTCTCAGCTGAGATAGCTTCCCTCCATTCCTTTTTAGACATAGTTTCTTCATATGTCTTTGGAATCTACTCATTATCAAGACTAGAAATAAAAGCAACATGATTAGAAGGTAAGTGTGCAATATTACAAACTCCCTGGTCATGATAAACCATAATATTTCCATTGTAGAAAACTGGTGGATTTCTTTGTTTTTTGCTCCTTCTTAAAACTGTAGGTGGAGCTTCTTGATTAGATTCCTCTTCTTCACTCAAAACTTCAATAAGAGAAGGTCTTGATCTTTTGGAATCTGAGACTAGAATGGAATGATCTCCTGCTGAGTCTTGTTGGACATGAGTAGAAGCTTCTCCCCCCCCCCCATGTTCAAGAGGAGGAAGGCCAGGAGAATCAAGGGATGAAGAAGGACCGGATGCGCCTGGGCCGGATGGACCAGCTGAGCCGGAAGGGCCGGGGCCGGGACAATCATGTGGATCGGCCGGGACTGAGTTGCGCGGCTATGTGCTACTGGGGCAGGTGGCTGAGGTGATGAGACTGTGTGTTGGCCACCCCCTATGCCAATATTTTCCAAGAGTTTCCTCAAGTATTCAGCTTGATCTGTTCTTGTTGATGAGATGTCTTTACATTTCTCCCAAGTTCCTTCTTCATAAAAACCTTTTTCTTCTTGGAACTTTACATCTCTAGACACCAAGACTCTTCTAGTCTCTGGGTCAAAACATTTGTACCCTTTTTGAGTAGATGAATATCCAATGAACATAGCTTTGGTACTCTTTGGTTCCAGCTTGTTCCTTTGCTCCCTTGGAACTAATACAAAACAAACACAACCAAAAACTCTTAAGTGATCAATAGTAGGTTAGTTTTGTTTAGTACCTCAAATGGATACAGGTCATCTAGGACTTTTGTAGGAGTCCTATTAATCAAGTAGCATGAAGCTACAAAAGCATCCCCCCAAAAACGTTTGGGTACTTTCATGTTGAACATCATTGTTCTCACAACTTCCATTAAATGTCTATTTTTCCTTTCAGCTACTCCATTTTGATGTGGAGTGTAAGGACAGCTTGTCTGGTGCTCAATGCCATGTTTAGCTAGATGTTCCTGAAGTCTGGTACTAGTGTATTCTCCTCCATTATCTGTTCTAAAGCATTTAATTCTTGCATTGTATTGGTTAGTAACATATGCTTGAAAGTTTAGAAATGCATCATAAACCCTATCTTTAGAACTAAGTAAAGTAACCCATGTGTATTTGGACTTTTCATCAATAAATGTCACAAAATATTTATGGTTTTCTCTAGATAGAAATGGAGATGTCCAAACATCAGAATGCACCAATTCAAAACAATTTTCATATTTATGCATAGATTTTTCAAAAACTGTTTTACAATGTTTCCCAAGAATACAAGCATCACACAACTCTGTAGGAATTTTCAAACCAGACACAATTAATTCAAGTGCTCTTGGATGAGGATGTCCTAGTCTAGCATGCCACAAATAAGAATCAGAAATAAATGTATTGGCCTGAAAAGTCTATTCCAATTCACTAATACTAGCCATATTATCAAGCACATACAAGTCATCTTTTATGGTTTCTTGTCCAAAACATCTTATAGTCTCAATATCCTGAAAATAGAAATCATTAGGACCAAATATTGCATGACAATTCAGATCAGTAGTAGCTCTTTTAACTGAGAGCAAGTTAGAGGTAAAAGAGGGCATATAAAATGCTTTAGATTCTTTATCAAACAACTTCAATTTTTCTATCCCTTTGATTGGTACTTTAATTCCATTAGCAATAAGAACATTACCTAAGGCAGGTTCTACATTCTCTAGCAATTCTAAATCACTAATCATGTGATGAGAAGCACCAGAATCAACCACCAAAGATTTAGGAGCGTTAGAAGTAAAAAAAGTTTGAAAAGAAGCATGAAAATTTTTACCCATCACATTGCTATCTTTGATAGTTTTGATAAGAGCTTCCAAGTCTGATTTTGTCACAAATTCTTATGCTTGTTACATGGTAGTAGTGGAGGCTGAGAGGGGAAGTGAACCGCTGCTGCCAACCGCCCTTGATGACCCAATGCCGTGAGCTTGGCTTGCGCTGGTCATGGCCGTGGGTTGTTGTGGCCGTGAGGCCCAGGATGGTTTCAGATGAGGATGAAGTACCCAGAAATCCTTCGTTGCATGGATATTTCTCTTGCAATGGTCACAAAATTATCTCCTCTTCCTAGAATCATTTGGTGGTTTGAAGAAACTCTTGTGAGCAGCAACCAATTCAACTTTGTTGCCAAACAATCCATGTGATCCTTGCTCCTTTTGTATTTGAGCACAAACTTCCTCTAAGCTAGGCAACTTATCAGACCTGAGAATATGCTTAATAAGATCTGAGTAAGTAGAATTAAGTGTTAAAATTAATCCAAACACCTTATCTTGTTCTTTCCTTTCAGAATTCGGAATCATCTTTTTAGCAAAGAATTTATGCCAGATTATTATATTTAGTATAAGCATGACGAAAAAATCAATAATGATTTAGGAACGAGTTTTGTTCAGCCGACATATAAGTGGGGATGTAGAAATGGATAATGCTGTACAAGTGGGTAATGTTGTAGGAGGTAGATATGTAGATATGGTGAATGATGCATTTTGTCAAAACGTGAGTTTTGATGATAATCATCAGCCGGGTTATAGTCATCAGAATATAGATGAACCAATATTTAACCATTCAAAGAAATTATATGACTTGTTAGAAAGTGCTAAAAATCCATTATACGATGGTTGTCGTGAGGGACAGTCGCAATTATCATTAGCTGCTCGAGTCATGCAAAATAAGGCTGACTATAATATGAGCGAAAAGCTAGTTGATGCATTCTGTGAAATTCTGACAGAGTATTTACCAGAAGGTAACCAGAGTAATGGTTCCCATTACGAGACTGAAAAATTAATGCGCAATTTAGGTCTCCCATATCATACAATAGATGTTTGTGTTAACAATTGTATGATCTTCTGGAAAGATGATGAAAAAAGAAGAAAAATATATGTTTTGTGGTGCACAAAGATGGAAGCCTAAGCAAGATCGTCATAGAACCAAAGTACCATATAGTCGTATGTGGTATCCACCAATTGCTGACAGATTAAAGAGGTTGTATCAAAGCAACAAAACGGCGGCGGCAATGAGATAGCATGCCGAGCACAAAGTAAAGGAGGGAGAAATGTGTCATCCTTCAGATGCAGCAGAGTGGAGATATTTTCAAGATAAAAATCCTCAGTTTGTCAAAGAACCCCGTAATGTTTATCTTGGATTGTGTACAGATGGGTTTAATCCATTTGGCATGTCTCGTAATCATTCGTTGTGGCCTGTGCTCTTTACGCCGTACAATTTACCCCCTAGGATGTGCATGAATACTGAATATTTGTTTCTAACAATTTTAAATTCTGGGCCAAATCATCCACGAGCGAGTATTGATATATTTCTCCAACTATTATTGAGGAGCTGAAGATATTGTGGTATACAGGAGTCGATGCGTATGATATGTCATTGCAGCAAAATTTTGTGTTAAAAGCAGTGTTGATGTGGACGATCAATTACTTTCCGGCTTATGGCATGTTATCAGGATGGAAAAGCCATGGTAAATTGTCTTGTCCAATTTGCATGGAAGATACAAAGTCTTTTTATCTACCTAATGGAAGAAAATCGTGCTGGTTTGATTGCCATCGAATATTTCTTCCTAACGGTCATCCCTTTAGGAAAATAAGAAAGACTTCATGAATGGCAAAGACACGAAAGAGTATCCACCTAAGTCTTTTACGTGTTTTGAAGTTTACTGCGAAAAGTTGGATCCTGTTAACCCGCCAAAAGTTAGGGAGATCGGTGGAAATGGTCACGAAAATAAAATGCCTGGGTATGGGAAACAACATAACTGGCACAAAAGGAGCATATTTTGGGAGCTTCCATACTGGACAGACCTCAATCTGCGACATAATATTAATGTGATGCATACAGAGAAGATTGTTTTAGATAACATCATGTAGCCGCTTATGAGTGTGAAAGGTAAATCAAAAGATAACATCATGTCAAGATTGGATTTGCAACAATTTTGTTCGCGACCACACTTAGATATTGATAGTCAAGGTATAGCTCCTTTTTCGGACTACAGATTGACGGAAGATGCCAAAACAAGTTCGTTGGAATGTGTTAAGCATGCGGTTAAATTCTCAGATGGTCATTCAGCAGACTTAGCTAGTTGTGTAGATCTGGATAATAGAAAGTTTTCAGGCATGAAGAGTCATGACTGTCATGTTTTTATGGAGCGGTTACTTCCATTTATTTTTGTAGAACTCCTACCACGAAACGTCCACCTAGCGTTATCAGGTAATCCACAGTTTATACTTTTACGATTATACATATTGGAATATTAACATCTATTTTACTTTGGTATTTTTAAAATCTTATTCAATTTCCCTATATTTATTGTAGGTGTTGGAGCTTTTTTTCGAGACTTATGTTCTTGAACTTTGTATACTAGCCGCGTACAAATCCTGGAGAAAAACATTGTTTTAATTATGTGCAATTTGGAAAAGATATTCTCACCTTCCTTTTTTGATGTGATGGAGCACCTGGCTATACATCTCCCATACGAAGCTGAATTGGGTGGACCGGTTCAATATAGGTGGATGTATCCTTTGAAAGATTTTTCAAAAAGTTGAAGGGAAAAGCTAAAAACAAAAGATATGCAGCAGAATCAATTGCTGAATCGTATATCAATGATGAGATTGCATATTTCTCAGAGCACTACTTCTCTGACAGTATAAAAACGAAATCAAGGTATTTTCTGAAATAAATGAAGGGACAGTTTAGCTATATACAATTTAAATGTTTAATACTCAAAACTAATATTATCAGGTTAGCACGATTCAGAGAAGGTGAAGTCCATGTATATAATGTCCCTAACATACCTTCCATATTTACTCATACCGGTCATCCAAGTGGAGAAATGAATGAAATATGGCTTTCAGAGAGAGACTATGGATGAGTACATGCATATGTTTTACGAAATTGTGAATATTTTCAACCAATTGAAAGGTATACAATCAGAATACTTATTGTTTAATATTTTTTTTAAATTTCAGTAACCTACAATGATTTCTCATTTATACTATACATATTTTTGTTGGCCTTGAATATATAGTATATTCGAGGACTTTATTTCTGCAAAATACCCTGCACTTACTAAAAAAGAATTATCTGCAAAATGAGCTGAAGAATATCATCTGTGAGTAAAAGAATATGTAAGTAACAAATTATAAATTCGAGATTTTTATATATACATAAAACAGTGATACGTATTAATATTTTTTATATAAATGCAGGTCACCTATTGGAATGCCACAAATCCATTTCCTACATGGGTTCAAGAGATAGTTCATGGGCATATATATAAAATCAAAACATGGCCAATATTTTTTACAAGTGGCTACTTGTTCCATACGAAGAATCACGGTGATTTTAGAAAGTCATGTAACTATGGTGTTTGTGTGAAAGGTGAAAATTACTCTGATGCATTTGATGCTGCGGACTTCTACGGGATCTTAACTGATGTCATTGAACATCAGTATGAAGGGATAGTGAATCTAAAAATCACACTTTTTAAGTGTACGTGGTATGATCCAGTTATTGGAAGAGGTAAGCGGATGAGTAATAGTGGCGTTGTAGACGTTTTGTCATCAAGAAAATACAATAAATTCGAAGCATTTATTCTAGGTACGAATGTTCTCGTATATCATCATAAAAATTGTATATATTATGGAAATTTTTATATTTTGTTTACAGCTTCGCAGGCCCATCAAGTTTGTTATATTCCGTATTCATACACAAAGAAACCAAAGCAGCTGTGGCTCAATGTTGTCAAAGTCTCCTAGGGGAAACATTTCTGTGGCATATGCAAACAAAGAATTGACTCTTTTGCAAACAGAAAATGATAATGCTGTGTTGATGACGACAATTGAAGATATCATGGCCAATGATGCGGAAGTGGAATCAAATCCAATAAATCTAGATTTTGATGTTGGGGATGCGGAACCAGAAGATGAATTCCTCTGTAATTTATCTTCTTTGGATGAAGAAGCAGAAAATGAAGGAGAAGAATATAGTTAAATTTGTAACTTATGTTTAAGTATTATTTTTATGTAATTTGGATTATAAAAATTACAACTTTGTAGTCACTAAATAGCGACTAAGTGGGTAATTTTTTTTAATAATTAAAACTTAGTTATATAACAAATGGGGTAATCTTTGATTGGTAGTTTGTTTAATCATACTTTGTCACTAAACGATGACTATTTCGTCACTTTTTAAAAGATTTTTGGAAAACTCGGTATTATTCCATTGACCGATTTATTATTTGCGGTTTACTGGAAATAGTCACTAATTAGAGACTATACTACGACTGGGAGGAAAAAATAATTGATTAAAGCTGATAATCGGGGTTTAAAATTAACAAATTTTGGTTTCATCCATAGTTTAAGAAATTGGTGACTAATTGGTCACTCTTCCAAATATTTAGTTGGTTTAATCTGTATGATCCTTATAATCGGTTTATATATTCTGGTTTAAGCTTCATTGTCACCAAATAGTCACAATTTCACGACTGCTACAAATCAAAGTTAGGTTTAATCTGTTAAACCGGTATAACCGATTTCTGATTTTTGGTTTAATCCTAAGTGTCACTAAAAGACGACTATTTAACGACTACTTGGTATAACAAAAACCCTAAATTTCATCCCCAATTCGTGCGACACTAACACTTACCCTAAATTTCATGTAGTGCCTCTCTCCCACAATCGAGAGAAACTCTTATCGGACGATTCCGATTCTAGTTTCGAACATTTTCTTCATCCAATTCGACAATCGATTCATCCTTATTGTTGAATCTCCAACGTTTTCTTCGCCTCTATCATTTCAGTTCTTCTATCTCTCGTTTTTTTTCCTCTTCTATTCTTCTTCGAACCATTTTTCCGTCTCTATCTTTGTCTTCCACATCTTTTCGTTTCTCCATTCGCACTTCTTCCATTGAGTCAGAATAGCCTAAATTGAAGAAAGGCTGGAAGAGAGTTGCGGTTCCCAGCACTTCGCAGCCTCCGGTTTGCATTTCCTCGGGTAATAGACGAAACTCGCTTCCCGAAGTACAATTTCACGCCGATGGAGGAAGTTCCTGACCCAAACTTGCCTCGGTCACTGGAGTACCAGATTCGTGCCCTATCACGCCGGTCGACGTCAGCAACAATATAAGTGAGTAATTACCCACCACCACAAGTGCTATTCCAAAATTCATTCAGTCAACAACGTCAAGAACCCGTATAGTCTCATGTAGTTTGATGATTTAGATTAGAACCCGTATAGTCTAATTTAGTTTGATTTTTTACTTGTCCACCGATACTCTAGTAATATGGATTGGGCTTGACGGTTTACGTAGAAGACACTACGCTAGTGTTCATAGTTGCTCTGTCACAAAAGATGAAATATTCATGAGCCTTAGAAAGACTAGATAGAGATATATGTATAGAGAATGTTGTTGCTATATAGGTAGCACGAGACAAGAATTATTGCAAAAGCATATCAAACAAATGTTTAAGAGAAGTTGACATCTTGGATGTTCAAAGTTACATCCACTTCACGTTGATTAACTCGGAATTATTGTAACAGTTATTTGGGTGCTAGCTTCAATGGCTATATGATTTAGTTACCAAAATCTTTGAGAAACTATTGTATTCTTGCGTCATTAGTCTGGTATTTATGATTTAGTAACCACAATAAAATTCATGAGATCGATCTGCTTTGCTAAAAACATTTTCGTTATACCTCTTATCTCAATCACAGCCTTCATATATATTTACTAAAGATCCCTAACTTGTCAAACCGATTTGAGTTGGGGATTTGTGTTGTAGGTTTACACGGGATAAAAAATCACAGCTGTTCGGAAGATTACAAAGGTGTTTACAAACAAGTTTGATGGTCCATACTATAGTTGGACTTGTGTTCCACGTGACAGACAAAAAAAGATATTTTCTTGAGTTTGCGGTATAGTTGTCTACTTTTAAGGCTGGTTAATTATCTTAGAAAACACACACCTGGGATCCATTGATTACAGGGACTGTTCAACAACATTTCGAAATTATCTGTCAACGGAGGATGAAAGACATGGTCAGCAATGCAAGAACTAGTAGAGAGAGACCTACGTGGATCAGTGAAAGTATATGTAAAGTAATGGTAGAGTACTGGAACTCCGAATAAGCAAAGGAAAAGAGCCGCATCTATTCTACTGCACGTTTGTCTGACCGTAATGGACTCAGTCCTCATGTCCATCTATCCGGCCCCACTTCATATCGCCAAATCCAACAACAAATGGTTATTGGTTTTAAAGCAAGTTAGTTTTAAATTATTGTAACTTTTACTAATGAAACTATTAAATTTGTTGCAGGAAGAGGAATTAGGCAGACCAGTGAGTCTTGGTGAAGTTTTCATCAAGACTCATACAAAGCCAGATGGTACTTATGTGGATCGGAAGGCAAAGAAGATCATAGAAACATATGAAAAGAACTTACAAGAGAAGTTAAGCCAGGTTGAGGCAGAGAATTCAACTGTTTCGGATGGTGCTTCACGTGTGCAGGAGCTCACCACTGAGGAATTCACAGCCATATTCCTTGAAGTAAAGAGACTTACTTTTCATATTCAGCATTTTAGTTCCTCGTACAATTCATTCTTTTAATATATCGAAGTGTTATTGTTTTATTGCTCTTTTGTCAGTCAACACAGAAAGATTCTAGAGGGAATTTTTATGGACTTGGAAGCCTGAAGGACAATATAGGAGATATTACGGGAAGCTCCAACCACTCAGGACCATCCTCATTGTTTCTGACATTGGAAAGACAGCTCAAGGAAGCTCAAAGGAAAATAGAAGAGCAGGCTGCTTAACATGCACAAATTGTGGCTGAGCAGAAAGAGAAACTCCACCAATTGTCACTGGTGGAGAAGTACTTGCGTCTTACGGATCCAGCATTCCTTGACTTCATGGCGGGGCAGGCAGTTGAACCTACTACAGACTCGAATTCTACCGACCTGCCTGCTACAACACCAACGGCTCCCGCAACATCTCCAATTCCTTAGGTTATGTTTCATGTTCTATTATAACCTAGACTTTGAACTGCTTTGTTTTGTTGAATTTTGAAGACATGATACAAGTTTGCATTTGGTATGTGTACTTGTTTAATAAATATGTTCGAGGTTATGTATTTTTAAAGTAGTTTAAATAACCAAATGATTATTAGGAACTCAATCAATTTGCTATTTAAACCATACCAATAATTATGCAAATCAATAGTACACATTGGTGGGTCATCCGTGTAGTCGTTATTAAGTAGCTAAACAGTCGCAAAACAGTTGTCAAAGGGTCACAAAATAGTCGACCCAAAGTTACGACTATAAGACGACTAGAACAATAATCGTTATTTAATGGCTATGTAGTTGCCTAATATTTAATGACTACAATGTCACTAATAAACGTCTACAGAATTTAATCGTCAATTAGTTGGTTAATAGTCACTTAGTTCAAAGACTACAGTAGGACAACATAACGACTACACAGTTATTAATAAGACAGACCCTTTTTAGTCACTAAACGTATACGACAATGGTCCGACTAAAGGTTAGTCATAAAATCGTCGGTGATTAGCAACGTAAAATTACCGACAACATTACGACTAAAAAAATTTCCCATTTTTTTTTCTTAGTTAGTCACCATTTAGTCGTAAAAATATTACAACTAAAATCCTTCTACTAAACAACATTACATAATAACATAGTTAAATCAGTAACTAATCGTCAAATAGTCGTTAATTTTTACAACTAACTAACGACTACTCTCGGACTACTTGTTTTAGTCGTAAATGACTCGCTAATTGACGACTTAAATTACGACTACCATGCTTAGCGACTAAGGATTTACGACTACACGTGTTAGTCGTAACTCAGTCGTATCAGTAAAATTATCAACAATTTAGCGACTAATATAGCAGTCGCTAAATCTCTGTTTTCTTGTAGTATGACTTCCCTATTAATACAGCTCTTTGGTTCTTGCTATCATCATCAATAAACACAATATTATTTTCTGTCTTTTATGTTCATCGCTTTCCCTACGGTTTAGTAGTTTTAGAAGTGACTTTATAATTTTCATATCATCTCCTAATCTATTCTTCCCCTAATCTTTGAGTTCTTATAATTAAACTCTAGATTGGGATTATCTCACATTTTCCTGTTTCATTGGTATAAGAGCTCTTTCTTTGTGACCTTACCTTACCTTACAAGAAAAAATCTTCTTCAATGGAAACCAGAGCACAATCATTGATTGAGGTGAATAAACAAATGGAAGAAATAAAAACCAAGCATAACGACGATGCAAGAGCATTGCGTTCAGAATTAGCAAATTCAAAAACTGGTTTGGATCAACGTTTCAACGAAATCCAAACTGGAATCGACGAAAAGTTCAATGGAATCACTAATATGTTATCAGATATATTCCCAATAGATCCGCAGATAAGACCCATCCAGCAATCCCAAGACCCAAAGTTACTCTCAACGATACAAAAGACACCACGACCACCTGATGTCTCCAAAAATCAACAATTGGGGCCGCACCCTACCGTGTTTAATCAATCCGGTGGTACTTCCATGATAAACAACTCCAGTTTCCATAACTGCTTGTTCGAAATTGCCTTCCCTGTGTTTGATGGATCACACATGTGTGATTGGATGTAAAAGTGCGAGCAATTTTTTTCTCTAGACAACACACCACATGATGCAAGGGTCCACCTCACAACAATACACATGTCTGGAAAAGCTTTGACCAAGCACCACAACTTCATGAATATTTAATTGCATTGGCGAAGAGATTTAGCGAGTCTTACGACGACCCTTTATTGTAACTAGTCAATCTGAAGTAATCAAGAGATTCAATAGATGAATATCTCGAGAAATTTGAAAACACTCTCACTAGATTATTCCTCCCACATACGCATGCGTTAAGCATTTTTCTGGCGAATCTCAATCCCCAATTGGCGCTGCATACAAGACAATTTCATAACTCTAATGTCACTGAAGCAGCCAGGATAGTCAGACTACATGAATCATACCTTACTCACAACACCAGCACCAAATAAAAAAACCCATTCAATCCAAATCCGTCACGCTATAACACCTACAAAAAAAACAACAATTTTTCTCTTATCCCTGATTACAAACCCACCGAATCTACCAAAACCCTACAATGAAAATCTACATTCATTCCCCGAAACTTACCAGATAAAAAACATCGCAACTACATATATAAGGATATGCAGGAAAGGAAAAAAAAGAGGACTTTGCATGTTTTGCGATGAGAAATTCACACCTGGACTTCACCTAAAGCATAGAAAAGCCTAAATCTATGTTCTAGAATGTGATAACAATGAGCTATCTGATCCACCTGACGATGATGAAAACGGATTACCAAACTCAGTCGTTGACGATGACTCTCGTGAAGCACCCATCCTCTCAATTAATGCACTAAATGGGTTTTCTACGTTGAACTATAAGCGCTTAACAGGTCAAAATGCAAAACAGAAGTTGCATATTATCATCGATCCAGGAAGTACACATAATATTTTGGACCTAGCAAAGGCTAAAGAACTTGGCATCCTTCTACAACAAACAAAACCAATGGCGGTCGCTGCTGCCCAGGGAAACAACATGATCAGTACTTACAAATGTGATGACTTTTTATGGCAGATGCAAGGCTATTCTTTCACGACTCCAATACGCATGTTACCATTAACATGTTGTGATTTTGTCCTTAGAGTCCAATGACTGTCAACTCTTGGATCAATCCCTTCGGATTTTAATCACCTACGCATGGAATTCCACCTAAACAACACCAAACATGTCTTGCACGGTTCAGATAAATCTACAACCAAATTGATCAAAGGTAGTCGTCTCAACAAAATAATGATGCAAGCCCCACAAATTACCATGCTCCAGGTCCGACAACTACACGACTCAAACTTCAAACACTCTCAATCCGAACCACTACTCTCTCACATCACAGCAATAGATAACTCTACAACCAATGATTTATCAGCACTTTTGGCGTCATACGAGGATGTGTTCGCCGAGCCACATACCTTACCTCCCTTTCGAGAAGGCTTCGACCACACCATACCACTCGTTTCATGATCAAGTCCCATCAATCAAAGGCCATATAGATACTCTTCCTTACAAAAAGACGTTATCGACAAGATGATAAAGGAGATGTTATCACAGGAGATCATTCAACATAGCTCCAGCCCATACGCCTCACAGATCTTCCTTGTGAAGAAGAAAGACGTCACTTCGGCGTCTTTGTGTAGATTACCGAGGAATCAACAAACAAACGATCAAATATAAGTATAGCAATCCACACCTTAAAGACCTTTTTGATGAACTTGGCGGTTCCAGATATTTTTCAAAACTAGACCACCGAGCCGGTTTTCATCAATTGCGTATGCATCCTCCAGATGTATAAAAAATGATTTTTAAAACTCATGCAGGCCATTTTGAGTATCTTGTTATGTTTTTCGGCTTGACGAATGTTCCATGCACTTTCCAAGGTTTGATGATCATGTCTTTGAAGACATTGCTCGCAAGTTTGTATTGGTTTTGTTCGATGATATATTGGTTTATAGTGTTTCTTAGGAGGAGCATTTTCATCACCTTAACATTGTTTTCTCCATCCTCCGCCAACAAAAACTTTACCTCAAACCGTCTAAGTGTACTTTTGGTACAACAATTATTGCATATCTCGGGCACTTCATTTCCCACACTGGAGTCAACACCAATCCTTCAAAGATAACAGTGATAAAAAATTGGCCAATACCAAAGACACAAAAGCAATTACGTAGTTTTTTGGGTCTCGCCAATTATTATCGATGATTTATCCGCTCCTACAGCATTATCGCCGAGCCATTATTTCAATTGCTAGAAATAGATAACTTCACTTGAGATTCTAACACCCAGCTTGCATTCAAGAACTTGAAGAGTGTGTTATCTACATCTCCAGGGCTTGCTTTACCAGATCTTGACAAAACCTTTGTCGATGAAACAAACACATCAAACACGGGTATTGGCGCAGTCCTCATGCAAGACAACCACCAAATTTGTTATATCAGTCGTTCCCTTGGTCCTCGACATCAATGCTTATCCGTCTACAAGAAAGAACTAATGGCAGTGGTTCACGCAGTGCAATCATGGCATGCTTACCTCGCTCATCGGCCTTTTGTGATCAAAATGGACCAAAAAAGTTTACAATTTCTAATTAATCAAAAGGTTTATACACCCTTCCAACATATATGGCTCTCTAAACTAATGGGATACACTTTTTGAAAGATTATGAGATTCAGAGATTCAGAGATTTGTAGATTTATAGAGAGAGAGATTAGAGAGATTAGAGAGAAACGTGAAAATAATTATTATTGAGATTTTAGAAAAATAAATTTCTTGCTTAAAATGAAAAGAGAGACAACTATTTATATTAAACTAGTTTATGCTTGTTTGGATACTAAGATAGCCTTATACATGTTTGGCTATAATGATAACATATCATTAATCACAAACAAGCATAAGTTACTCCCTTTGGACACATGACGCCTATGTAGAGTCTAAGGTACACTTTCTTCATTTCTTTACTTTGTCTTCATCATTCTTCTTCATTCCAACACTCCTCCTCAAGCTTAAGTCACGAAGAATGGTTAAGCTTGCAACCATGAAGCATTACCTCATTAAAAACCTAAAGAAGGAAAACCCATTTGGGACAAAACCTTTCTTAGGGAAAAAGAGTATAACACTCCATGATCAGGATCAGTGTTGTGGATTGGACATGAGGCTAAGCCTTGGGTAGATAGAGCCGCCAGTCTTCAGTGTGGTAGCCTTGGTGAACACTTCTGCTAGTTAATCCTCACTCCTTGTGTAGCAAGGTAAGATGATTCCATTTCCAATAGCTTCTCTCCCCTTATCGCAATCCACCTCAATGTGCTTGGTTCTAGCATGGAACACTGAGTTGGAAGCAATATGTATGGCTGCTTGATTTTCACAATGGACAGTGATAGGAGACTTCAAGCTCATGCCAAGAATGTCAAGGAGAAGTTGCTTCAGCCAGATGCATTATGTGGTAAGCTTCCTAATAGCCCTATATTAAGCTTCTGCACTAGAGCAAGATACAACCTTCTGCTTCTTAGTCTTCCAGGTCACAAGATTACCTCATATGAAGGTGCAGTAGCCGGTTGTGCTTCTCATATCTTCTTTTGTCCCCTGTCCAATCTGCATCACAATAACCTACAACTTCTGTGTTTCCATTACAACCCATCCATATACCTTGTTCTTTAGTGCCTTTCAAGTATCTCAATATGTGCATGATCATGTCCCAATGCCTTATCTTTGGGTCTTGCATATGTTAAAAAACCTGATTCACAGCAAAACATAAGTCAGGTCTAGTGATGGTTAAGTATATGAGCTTACCAATCACTTTTCTATACAGCTTTATATCATGAAACTCATCATTTCCTAGCTCCCCCTCAGGTTCTATCTTGTACCCTTCTTCTAAGTGTGTCTTAGCTGGTTTAGCTTCCATCATACCTGTAGAGATTAGTAAGTCCACAATATATTTTCTCTGAGATAAGAATAGACCTTCTTTGAACCTACACACTTCAATTCCTAAGAAGTATTTAAGTTCACCTTGATCCTTAATATCAAAGACACTTTTTAAATAAGTTTTAGTAGAATCAATGCCTACTTTATCACTCTCTGAGATGATTATGTCATCTACATAAATGAGTATAACCAAAATATCTTCCTTACTCTGAAGTGTAAAGAGAGTGTGTTCAACTTCTGACCTATTGAAAACTTTGTCCCTTAAGGTCACATTCAACTTATGATACCAAGCTCTTGGAGAATATTTTAAGCCATTGATAGCCTTTTTTAACTTCTGACCTACTTGATCTTCTAGACCTGGTTGTAGTGTCATGTACATTCTTTTTCTAGCTCACCTTGTAAGAATGCATTCTTAACATCCACTTGCCACAACTCCCAATCAAGGTTAGCAGAAAGAGACAAAACAACATTAACTGAATGTAATTTAGCCACAGGAGCAAAGGTATCTCTATAATCTTCACCATAGGTTTGTGTGAATCCTCTAGCCACCAACCTAGCTTTATACATATCTATCTCACCATTGCTTTTATATTTAATGGTAAAAATTTATTTAGAACTTACAGCCTTTTTCCTTTTTGGAAGAGTGGCTGGTGCATAGGTTTGATTCTTCTCCAAAGATTGTCTTTCAGCTTGAATTGCTTCTCTCCACTCTTTTATCTCCATAGCTTCCTCGTATGTCTTTGGAATCTACTCTTTATCAAGACTAACATTGAATGCAACATGAGAATCAGGTATATGAACTAGATTACACACTCCCTGGTCATGATGAACTACTGCATTTTTGTTGTAGTAGAAGTTGGGTGGGAATATCTGCCTTGTACTTCTTCTAAGAACAACATATGATTCCTTTTTTACTTCTTCTTTTATAGCATCCACAAGATTATGTTGAATATCCCTTGGCCTTTTAGAAGCTGAGACTAATATAATTCCATCTGAATCCTCTTCTTGATCATGTTTAGGCTCCTGGCCCCCCTCATGTCCAAGGGGAGGTATGTGACCTGGTTGAAGAGGAGGCCGTGCAACGTCCCGGGAATGAAGCTGTGACTGTGGCCTGGTTCGAGGCCAGGAGGCTGGGGATGGAACCATGGACGTGCCTGGATCAGACGGAGCCATGGACGGGCCATGATCAGATGGTCCAAGAGCTGGACCAGGCCGGGACATGCTTGGGTCGTGCCTGGAATGGACCTGGATCGTGTCTGGGTCGTGGCTAGGTTGCGCCTGGATTGGACGTGGGCCTCCCGTGGGTGAACACGGCTCTGGCTGGGCTGGTCGTGGTTGGGGTTGTGCCAATACACTCCAAATGTTTTGGAGCTGGTCCTGGCACCTGGTGAGCTGGTCCTGAGCCAGGTGCTGGTGCCTTTCGAGGGATTATACCAATGCTTTCCAAGATCCTTCTTAGATTCTTAGCTTGGTCATGTCTTGTTTTATAGATGTCCTTGAATTCTTCCCAAGTTCCTTCTTCATAGAATCTTTTGGATTCTTGGAATTTAACATCTCTGGATACCAGGACTCTTCTAGTATTTGGATTGTAGCATTTATATCCCTTTTGTATAGGAGAATACCCAATGAACATGGCCTTGGTGCTCTTTGGTTCCAGCTTGTTCCTAAGTTCTCCTGGTACTAAAACAAAACAAAACACACTCAAATACTCTTAAGTGTTCAATATTAGGCATAGTTTTGTTTAATACCTCAAAGGGAGACAAATCATCTAGAACTTTTGTTGGAGTTCTATTGATTAAGTAGCATGCAGTTACTAGAGCATCTCCCCAAAAACCTTTTGGGACCTTTGTGTGAAACATCATTGTTCTCACAATTTCCATCAAATGTCTTTTTTTCCTCTCAGCTACTCCATTTTGTTGTGGAGTGTAAGGACAGCTTGTTTGATGTTCAATACCATGCTTGGCCAAGTGTTGCTGAAACTTGGTGCTAGTATATTCCCCTCCATTATATGTTCTTAAACATTTAATCTTGGCATTGTATTGATTAGTAACAAATGTTTGAAAATTAAGAAATGCATCAAACACCCTATCCTTAGAACTAAGCAATGTAACCCAAATATATTTAGATTTTTCATCAATAAAGGTCACAAAGTATATTTGATTTTCTCTAGAAGGAAAGGGAGATGTCCAAACATCAGAATGCACTAAATCAAAACAATTATCATATGAATGGATTGATTTCTCAAAAATAGTTCTACAATGTTTCCCAAGAATACATGAGTCACACATGTCATTTTTCAATTTAATTCCAGGGTTGATCAATTCTAAAGCTCCCGGATGATGCTGGCCTAATATATCATACCAAAGCTCAGCTGTACCATTAACATTAACACTATTAGCACACGGTTCTTGTAAAAGATGTATAGACAAATCTTCAAGCACATACAAGTCATTCTTTGTTGTTCTTTGTCCAAATTTCCTACTTGTTTTAATATCATGAAAGTAGAAATCATTAGGACCAAATATAGCTTGACAATTAAGATCTGTAGTAGCTCACTTTATAGATAACAAGTTAGATGTGAAAGATGACAAATAAAAGTCTTTAGATTCTTTATCTAACAATTTTAGCTTCCCAAATCCTTTAATTGGCACAATGATTCCATTAGATATTACCACACTACCTAAGACAGGTTCTAAGTTTTCTAGCAAACCTCACTTATCAGGAGATTAGAAGCTCCAGAATAACCAATCAAAGATTTATAGGCTATAGATGTTTGAAAAGAAGCATGAAGTGATTTACCCAACACATTACCAGAGATAAAGGCTTTGAAGAGAGCTTCCAAGTCTAATTTCTTCACAAACTCAGATGAAGAGTCATGGGCCGGATTGTTGGCCAAAGTAGATGCGGTTGTTTGTACCAGGTTGGAGGAGCTAGGGCCGCTTGTAGATGAATATTTGGACCTGTCTATGAACCAACTTGGCTTCAACTCAGGATGAAGTACCCAGCACTCCTTCTTGGTGTGACTGATTCTTTTGCAGTGATCACACACGGTTCTCCTTTTCTTAGATTCAGCTGGCGCCTTGAAAAAACTCTTGTGGGCAACCACCGGTTCTTCCTTGTTTCCAAACAACTGGAGAGACCCTTGCTCCTTATGAATCTTGGCACAGACATCCTCTGAACTAGGAAGCTTGTCCTCCCTAAGAATGTGCTTAATCAAATCAACATAGTTAGTGTTCAAAGTCAAAAGTAACCCAAACACCTTATCTTGTTCTTTCCTTTCATGGAGAGTAATGAGATCAATTGTGGCAGGCTTTAGCATTTCTAGCACTGCCTATAATGCTCTGAAGGATCCATAATGCTTTGTGAACTCAGCATCCTCCTGTCTAAGATCATTCAAAGCTTTCTTGACCTCAAAAAATCTCATGAGGTTAGTAGTATTGCCTTATACATTTTTTAAAGTTTCCCAAAGATCTTTAGCATATTTCAATATGAATATGCTTCTAATAGAGATCCAGCTAGGGAGTTTTGAAGTATAGTAAGTACCATCAGGTCTTCCTGAAACCATTTTTTTTTATCATCTTGATCATCTGAGTCATCCCCTTCAATAGCCATAACAGGCGCCTTTGTAACATGAGTCCACAACCCTTTGTTGCACAAAGTTATCCTCATGGTTCTGGTCCATAGGAGATTATTCGTCCCATCCAGCAGGACTGGAGCCTTTATGTTTTTCTGGTACTCTATTAGGCTTTATCTAAAACCTGCAAGAAAATAAAAACAAGGAGGAACTAGACCAGACCACAGGCGCCTGTCCAAACAGTTAGTAATCAGGGCGCTTCAACAGCCTCCAACAACCTGCAACCGCCTGTAACAACCTCCAACAGCCTAACAGTCCTTAATTAAAAACTTCTAACAATACTAACAGTCTAACAAGCAAAAATTCAGTTAATAGAATTTATAAAAAATATCTAATTTACTTTTGCCTCCAAAAATTAAAAAAAAAAAACAGATTCTTAGTAACAATCAAGAAAACATTTCTTGAAGAATAAAACTCTTTGGAATGAAATGAAACTTCTTGAGACCCTCTACAAGAACCTAAAATAAGTTTTGATCGTCCAAGATTTGCAAAATATTAAGAAAAATTGAATTTTTTAACACATATACCACAAGGGGCACGTTGAAGAAGATTGTCAAGAAAGCTTCTAAACGTAACAAGGGGCAAAGCATACATCATGATTCATCAACTAGACTTGTTTGAATTGAGAATAGACTTTAAAATCACCTGATTTGATGAAGAATTGAAGGAGATATGCTCGTTTCAAACCTGTAATCTCGTGGCAAAGGCGAACGCGACACCACCGGACTTGGACTTGGCCACCAAATTGAATGAAACCACCGGGGAAATCCTCAGCACTCACCGTAGAACAATCCTTGTTGAAGAAAATGGCAAGAAATTTCGAGTTCTTGCCGGAAGGACTCGATCAAACCACGAACCACCGTGACGGGTTCGGTTTCAAAGGTGTGAAGGAGTTTACGTGAAGAATGAAGAAAATTTGTGAATTCTTATGCCAGATTGATGTAACCTGGGTCTGATACCACGAAATATTATGAGATTAAGAGATTCAGTGATTTGTAGATTGAGAGAGAGAGAGAGGTTAGAGAGATTAGAGAAAAAAGTGAGAATGATTATTATTGAGATTTTAGAAAAATGAATTTGTTGCTTACCAAGGAAGACAGAGACAACTATTTATACCAAACTAGTCTAGGCTTGTTTGGATACTAAAATAGCCTAGTACATGCTTGGCTACAAGGATAACATATCATTAATCACAAACAAGCCTAAGTCACTCCCTTTGGACACATGGTGCCTATTTAGAGTCTAAGGCACACTTTCTTCATTTCTTCTCTTTGTCTTCATCATTCTTCTTCATTCCAGCACCTTTGAGATTCAATATAAAAAAGATACAGATAACTACGTTGCTGGTGCTCTTTCTTGGGTTACGGGATCACAACTTTTGCAGATCACTCTATCTCAAGCGCATTACGACTTTTACATACATTCACAAACAATGAATTAAGACACAAAGGCAAGCTAGTTGTTGGAGATAACCCAGCAGTTAAACTACATATCTTCAAATGGCTACATGACTCAGCAATTGGTGGTCTCTCTGGACGAGACGCAACTTACACCGTATCTAATCTTTATTTTATTGGTCAAAAATGAGCCTGGAGATTTAGAACTCTGTCTGTAACTGTGATATTTGCCAACATAACAAGTACGACATATCCGCAAAACCAGGTTTACTACAACCTCTACCCATCCCAATAGGCATTGGGAGTCTATTGGAATGGAATTCATTGAGGGTTTACCACCTTCTCTCGGGAAACACTGCATCTTGGTTGTCATCGATAGACTTAGCAAGAATCCACATTTCTTGGCTCTTTCCCAGCCCTACACCGCCCTTGATGCTGCACAACTCTACATGGACCAGGTATTCAAAATCCACGGGATGCCATGCAATATCATTAGTGACCGTGACCCAACGTTCTTAAGCGATGTGTGGACAAAATTGTTTCGTGTTCATGGTGTCCACCTACAATACTCTTCTTCATATCATACACAAACGGACGGCCAAACGAAAGTTACAAACAGAACATTGTAGACATACCTCGTTATATGACGGCTGATACTCCACACTCTTGGTTTCGATGGCTGCCCTTTGCCAAATGGTGGTATAACACAACATATCACTCCGCTATACGAAGTACTCCTTATGAGATCGTTTTTGGTCAACCACCCTCAACTCACCTTCCATACTTACCCAACAAAAGCACTTCGTAGTGGTGGACGGCAGTCTTCGTAAACGTGAAGAATTGATTACTCTCCTTAAATTTCATCTCCTACGTGCACAAAACACAATGAAACAATATGCTGACTTCAAGCGATCTCACAGGGAATTTCACATCGGGGATTACATGTTTCTTAAGTTACAGCCCTATCGCCAGCATTCCGTGATGAATCGCGCATTACCACACAAGCTTTCTCCCAAGTTCTACGAATCTTTCAAAGTAACAAACAAAGTCGACAACACAGCTTATAAACTCGATCTTCAATCCAGATCGCCAATACACAATGTCTTCCATGTCAGTCAACTGAAACTCTGCCCAAATCCAAACTCTGCTACGACGACTCTACCACAATACTTACGTGACACCAGGCATAACAAAGAACCTGAGTCAATACTGGACCAAAATGACAAAACGACAAAACAAGGTTGCCACAAAAGTGTTGGTCCAGTGGAAGAGAGAACTGCCAGACAAGGCTACATGGGAGTATTACCACGACTTCATCAACAAATATCCTACATTTTATCCTTGAGGACAAGGATACTTACGACGAGGGAGTATTGTTACAGTATCGTTATCTGATACTCAACAACATGAACAACATTATCTAATCTATTTCATCGTTATCATTAAGATATGATGTAAGAACCGTGGGGTGGGCTGTCTTTCACCGAGAAGCTCAGGTTGTTGGACAGAATTCGATGGAAGTGAAGGGGTGGATCGAAGGGACCACACAAGCTGTGAAAGGGGCTTGTGATACTCCAAGAACTTCAACCAAGAGGCTGAAGAACACGGCTGCAACCTGGGTTTGAGGCGGCACGGATTTGAGACACTAGTCCTAGGGTTTTTGTCAAAATGCTGGTTATTTCATTAAAGTGTGGACAAAAGGCTTATATAACGCCTTGTTACAACTTAGGCTAAACTACAAGGCGTTTGGTCTTATAAGAATTAAAACAACATGTAGTTCACTTATTAGAAACTAAATAGAAAATGGGCCCTAATTAGTCAACATGACTTAAACCCATTTAAACACTCAGTCTAAAAAGAATAGAAATAAGATTGAAAAGTCCAATAATACTTAGGTTAGAATTCGCAGGAAGACTTGTGAATGAGATGGAATTGTGAATAAGTCTTCACCGTCTTCCTCCTTGAAAACCATGTGCTTGCGGCCTTTGTTGGCGTTATTGACGTTCTGGATGTTCCGTTGTTCCAGATTTGCCTTGGTCTCTTCATGAAGTCGCTTGATGTAGTCCGCTTTTGCTTCTGCCTCCAAGCTGATGGCATCTCCCAATGGTATGGGTGTGAACTCGATAGGAGTGTAGCCCTATTGTAAGCGAACTCGACATACGGAAGGCAAGTTGCGGCCAATTGTTTGCCTCAAGGTCTGGGAAAAGGTCCGGTTGACAACCTCGGTATGTCCGTCAGTCTGCGGAAGGTATGCGGTGGAGAACGGGAGGTTGGTGCCTAATTTTTGCCACAATGCTCGCCAGAAGTGGCTCAGGAACTTGGTGTCACGGTCGGATATGATCGTTCGGGGAATGCCGTGCAGTCGTACTATCTCCTTGGAGAATCGGTCGACCACTACGAAGATGGAGTCCTTGTGGTTGATCTTCGGTAGGCTTAAGACAAAGTCCATGGAAATGTTTGTCTAGGGCGCAGATGGGACTGGTAACGGCATGTAAGGGCCTTGCGGATGCATCTTGGATTTAGCCCTCTTGCAGATAAGACATCTGGTACAGTGTGGCTCTACATCTCGTCGCTGATGGGGCCAATAAAAATGTTCCTTAAGCATGCTTAAGGTCTTGTCAATGCCGAAGTGACCCATGAGACCTCCACCGTGGGCCTCTCTGATAAGCAGCTCTCGAATCGATCCTCTCGGAATGCAAAGTCATTTATCTTTAAAGAGGAACCGTCGTGAAGAAAGAAGCGGCTGTAGTTGCCCTTGCCGTGCTCTAGGTAAGCCTTAGAGAAATCTGCATCGTCAGCGTACAGCTCTTTGATCATCTCGAAGCCCATAACTTTTGACTTCATGACTGAAATCAGACTGTATCGACGAGATAAGGCATCAGCGACAACGTTGTCCGTTCCTTTCTTATATTTGATGACGTATGGAAAGGTCTAGATGTACTCCAACCAACGAGCATGTCTCTTTTTCAGCGTATACTATCCTCTGAGGTGCTGGTGTGTCTGATGGTCAGTGTGAATGACGCACTCTCGGGCAAGTAGATAATGCTGTCAAGTCTCTAAGGCGCGGACGAGGACATAGAGCTACTTATCGTATGTCGGATAGTTAAGTGCAGCTCCACTTAACTTCTCACTGAATTAGGCGACAGGTCGTCCGCCTTGTGTGAGAACGGCTCCAATGCTGATCCCTAAAGCATTACACTCGACCTCAAATGTCTGAGTGAAATCCGCCAGGAGTAGGACTTGGGTGTGGGTGAGGCGTTACTTCAGAAGCTTGAAAGACTTATCTTGCTCAGGTCCCCAACAAAAATCTTGATTCTCCTTTATCGTCGAGGTCAACGGACCAGCTATCGTGTTGTAATCTCGGATGAACCGTCTGTCAAAGTTGGTGAGTCCATGGAAACTGCGGACCTTGCTGGCAGTCATCGGTGTGGGCCAATCCTGTATGGCCTTAATCTTCTCGTCGTCCACCCGAAGTCCCTGGAAACTTACGATGAAACCAAGAAAAACGACTTGGTCGGTGCATAATGTACATTTCTTGAGATTTGCGTACAACTGCTCTCTCTGCAGGGTGGTAATCACGGCCTCTAGGTGCTCCAGATAGTCTGAGTAGGTCGTGTTGTAGACGAGAACATCGTCGAAGTAGACCACTACAAACTTGCCAATGAACGGATGAAGAACCTCGTTCATAAGGCGCATGAAAGTACTGGGAGCGTTTCACAGGCCAAATGGCATCACTAGCCACACATAAAGACCTTGCTTGGTCTTAAATGCAGTCTTCCATTCGTCTCCTTCGCGCATCCTTACTTGATGATATCCACTTTTCAGGTAAATCTTGGAGAAGACTGCGGCTCCGCTGAGCTCGTTTAGCATGTCGTCCAGTCACAGAATGGGGTGCTGGTACTTGATTGTAATGTTGTTGATGGCGCGACAGTCGACGCACATCCTCCAGTTCCCGTCCTTCTTTAGTACTAGAAGAACCGGGACGACACAGGGACTAAGGCTTTCTCGAACGTAGCCTTGAGCCATGAGGTCCTGGACTTGCCGTTATAACTCTTTAGCCTCCTCGGGGTTTCCTCTGTATGTCGGACGGTTGGGTAATTGAGCTCCGGGAACAAAGAATATGTGGTACTCGATCACTCAAATAGGTGGGAGGCCGGCTGGGATTTCCTCCGGAAACACGTCGGCATACTTTTCTAGCAGGGCGTGGATCTCGGCAGGCAATGATGACTCGGTACTAGTCGTGTGCAGGCTCTCTCTGTAGAGCATTAATACGACTTGAGTGCCCTGGGTGCAAGTGGCTTTCCGCATGTCTGCCACATTTATTAAGAAGTTCTCCTTTCGGGCATGTTGATCTTTCGCCATCATAGATTGCATCTCTTGAACGGCGTATGCAGACATTGGTGCGAGGTTGTATCTACGTTTGTCGTGAACGAAAGAGTAGAAATTTCTTCGTCCGTTATGCGTAGTCTCTCAGTCAAATTTCCAAGGTCGTCCGAGCAGAAGATGTCCAGCTGACATCGAGACGACATCGTAGGTGACCTGGTCCTGGTATCTGCCGATGCTGAAAGAGACCTTAACTTGGTTTGAGATGTACAACTCCGTCTTGTTGTTCAGCCATCGGAGCTTGTATGGTTAAGGATGCTTGGTCACAGACAATCCCATTTTCTCCAACATGTATTTACTGGCGGCGTTGGTGTAGGACCCTCCGTCGATGATCAACGAGCACACTTTCCCAAGTATTGTGCATTTAGAGTGGAAAATGTTCTCTCGTTTCTCTTCTTCTTCTGGCTCGAATCTCGAGCTGAGAACGCGTCGGATCATTAGCATTTCTCCGAAGTCGGCGTACTCAATGTCCTCGTCGGACTGATGATGTGTCGGAAATGCTGGTTCTTCTTGTTCGTCCTCGGATTCGTAGTCTCCGAAAGCAGTGAGTACCATTGTTCGTTGAGTAAGACATTCCCGGGACATGTTTCCTCTGCCTTTACATTTGAAGCATACGATCTCGCTGCTCCGCTGAGGCTGGGTCGGGGTCGTGGTACTGGACGGTTTTGGGGCGGGTGGAGCCGGTCATGGGTCAATGGGCTGAGTCGTCCTCTTGAATGGCTTGGAACCAGTGTTCCACGTGTTCTTGGGTTGATAAGGTGCGACAAGTTTACGCTTATGGCAATTCTCGATCTGGATTGCTAGGTGGAACAACTCGCCTAGGTCGTGATATGTCTGCAATTCTATCTTTCTTGCAATGGACTCGTCAAGTCCTCGATGAACTGGGCCATAAGGCTCTCCTCAGACTCTTCTACATCGAGTCGGTTGCGTAAATGCTCGAATTCACCGAAGTATTCGGACACCGTCTTGCTTTCTTGTGTGAGACGTCGGAAACGTCGCTAAAGCTCGCGGTGGAAGTGGGGCGGGACATAGCGTCGTCTCATGATCTGGGTGAGTTCGACCCATGAGGTCAAAGGACCCATCTGAGCTCTCCTGCGAGCGGTGACTTCTCGATCCCACCACGCCAGTGCGTGCTCAGTGAATTGCGCCGTTGCTATGGCGACTTTGCGGGGATCGTCGTAGTTGTAGTACTAAAAAGGGAGCTCCATTCGTCTCTCTCAGTCTAAGTACTCTTCTGGATCAAGTTTTCCTGAAAAAGGATGTGGGTTCATCTTAACCTCGGGATAGTGTACTGGTGGACGAGGTGGTGGTGGAGGCTCGTCATAGTATTGATGTCGACCCATGGGTGATCGATCGTGGTGATAGGGTGGTGCGGCAGGTGCTGGCGCGGGCTGCTCTAAACGCTCGAGTCGAGTCGTGAAGGTTGACATCTGGGCAGTCAATGTTTGCAACAGCTGCATCATTGTCTGATTGGCTGCCCAGACGTGGACTCGTCATTCCCTGACATATTTCCTTTTCCGAGAAAAACAAAAATTTTGAAAATGAAAAGTTTCCCGGAAAGAAAACTTGCAGAATATGGAAACTTTCCTTAAATTAAAAATTGCCACAGATTTATTTTTATTAGTTTACTTATAAAATAAATTGAAAACTAAATAAACACAAAAAGGAAACAATTAAAGAAAAGGAAAATTTCCTAAATCTAGAAAATGAAATCTAATAATGGAAAATATCCTAAAAATATGGCCTAAAACTAAAAAGGGAAACTTCATAAATAAAAAGATCCTAAATTAATTTCCTAATCTAATAAAATGGAAATTATACTAAATAAGAGAAAATCTACTTATTTCCTATTTCCTAAAAGTAAACTTCCTAAAACTAAAACGGAAAACTAATTTAATGTCTATTAAAATTTGGAAAACTACCTAAGATTATATAGGAAAATTCCTAAACTAATTCCTAACCTAGAAAAATTATAGAAACTATCTAATTTGCTGCCTAAATGCTAGGGGAATATTTCCTAAACTAAGACTAAAAAAATCTAGAGACCAAGTTAACCTAGCCGCCTAATGCACTAGGGTACTCGGACTACAGTTGCGCGGGTTGCTAAGGGGGTGGTAGCGGTGCAGCTGCGCGGGACGCTGCCTATGGATACGGTATGAGGGGAAACTTATGTGTTACTCGGACGCAAGGGCTCTAGGACAGCTGACGCAGTACGCTAACCCTACACGGACGTGACACAAAACTACCTAGCAACTGGACACAACACGACCCAAGGCGGTACGCGACCTAAGGCGGAACGCGAGCAAGGTACACGCGGGGATGGGACAAATCTAACACGGGGGAACCTTCCTTATCCAAGGGACGCTAGGGAACACGGTACTGGTGGAACCTAGCGACGCGGGACGATAGCTAGGGAACGGAAACAAGACGCGACCTAGACCTAAATTAGCACTCGACGCGGACAACTAAGGGGAATCTAGAACTGGGCTGACGTGGGGACAAGCCGCGGCTAGACACGGACACACGGACACAGGCGGTTGCTACACAACACAAGATGGACCTAGTCCTAGCAAAGAAGCAAGCAACATACAAACTCTTTATGGATTTCAAGGATGGTGAAGGTGTTATAGGTGAGTTTCTAAGATCCTTAGTTTATTTTAAACAACCTAAACAATATATATATATATATATTTTGTCTTAAAAAAAATTTCTATCAACAAACAAACAATATAACAAACAAATTTCTTCTATTTTTTTTTTGAATTATGAAAAACAAGAACAAGGACTGATAGAACCTGATTTTTTTGTTTTGTAGGATGTTTGTGGTATGTGACGTGATTCCTCTCCTTACCGAGAACCTCAGGGGAAAGAGAAAGAAACACAATCAAAAGCCAAAAGCTGTTGCACAAAACAATGAAAAATCGCCAAAAAAACAAAAAAACAAAAAAACAAAAAGGATAGAACCAACCTGATGAGCAGGAGCTTTACGCTCTGATACCATATGATGTAAAAACCGTGGGGTGGGCTGTCTTTCACCGAGAAGCTCAGGTTGCTGGACAGAATTCGATGGAAGTGAAGAGGTGGATCGAACGGACCACACAAGCTGTAAAAGGGGCTTGTGATACTCCAAGAACTTCAACCAGGAGGCTGAAGAACACGGCTGTAACCTGGGTAGGAAGCGGCGCGGATTTGAGACACTAGTCTTAGGGTTTTTGTCAAAGTGTAGATAAAAGGCTTATATAATGTCTTGTTACAACTTAGGCTAAACTACAAGGCGTTTAGCCTTACAAGAATTAAAACAACATGTAGTTCACTTATTGGCAACTAAATAGAAAATGGGCCCTAATTAGTCAACATGACTTAAACCCATTTAAACACTTATTCTAAAAAGAATAGAAATAAGATAGAAAAGCCCAATAATACTTGGGCTAGAATTCGCAAGAAGACTTGTGAATGAGATGGAATTGTGAACAAGTTTTCACCGTCTTGCGCACTAAGAGTATTGCCCCATTAAAACCTTCTTCGGAAAACCCAGTGGGATAAAACCGAAGATAGGAAAAAGAGTACAATTTCCTAGCACGACTTTTGGTGTTTCTACCGGATGGTAATAGGTAAAGACACCGGAGGAGGAAGAGTCTTCTAGAAGGAACCTTCATGGCTCCTTGTCTAGCTGGAACGGGCCCTGGCTTGCTGATCCGGACGTTGGCTGTTCAGGTGGTCGGGACGACCGTGGCGAGGCGTGAGCTCCGGGACTGGTCGTGAGGCGACTGGCTTGGGTCAGTCCGGGGCTGGTCATGGGCGGCTCGAAGTCTGGTCCGGTTCCACTCTCTAGAAGCATGCCGAGCTTGTCTCCTAACGCTTTCCTCTTGGACCGTGTGAGTTGTCCAGGTAGAATGACTGGTACAATGGCTGGCTTGATGTCCTCATCAAGATATTCTAATTATCTTTTGATTTTTCTATTTATTAATAAGTCGATAAGTCTAAGAGGTTTGCCTGTAACCTATTTGACTTCCCTATTAATACATCTCTTTGGCTCTTGCTATCATCGTCAATAAATACAATATTATTTTATATCTTCTCTGTTCATCGCTTTCCTTACAGTTTAATAGTTTTAGAGGTTTCTAATCTTCATATAATCTCCTAATCTATTCTTTCCATAATCTTCGGGCTCTTATAATTAAACTCTAAATTTGAATCCCCATTTTTATTCCATACCCATAAATCAAAACCCAATAAATCTTCAGATCCCATCTGATCAAAGAGTCGAAATCGCCTATATTCATCAAGTTCGACACTTCATCGGAATCACCATCGGAGTCGCCCAGATCTTTTTTGGCAATTCCTAAAAAATATATTAAAAAAATTTAAAATTTACGTTTAACAATGTTAATGTATTTAAAGTGACTGTTTAAAATTTATTTATAAAAAAAGGAAGTGATTTTGTCATTGGATTAAATGTCAAATCTTTGCAAGCCTTTCATTAAAATTGAAATACTTTCCAAACAAAAGTTTTATATGGCAAGTTATATCAGATTAATATTGATAGTAAAAAAAAATTATAATCAAAAGAGATAATATATGGAGACGGAAAAAGAAATAATTAATCATGCATCACTTAAATGTCCGTCGTGATGTGTTCCAAGTGAGGAATGCGGCCCAAGACCTCACACAAGGTTGAGACAAACAGTTGTTGAGGAAATAATGAGACGGTGTAAACTATTATGGAAGGAATGGAATGGACTATTGAGTGCGGATGGGTTAAAGGGGGTATGTCTAGAATGGAAAAGGGATTGAATGGCTCTGAACAAAGGGATGGTAAACCTTTGAAGCGCCGGCTTTCCCAAATGGGTATTACACACCAATTGGAACAAGGTTCTTTGGCTCGGCTCAATGATATGACACACAAAGAGAGAAACAAAAGGGAGTTAGATATGACACACTTTTATAAAGAAAATTTGATGAAAGGAAAACTACAATAATGGCCAAGGCCGCGTTTATAAAGAGAAGAAAAGGAGAGAAGAAGATTTAAGAAATTGGTAAAAGGCTTGCTTGCATGAAAAGTGCGGATTCAAATGCATGCATGACCAAGACCAATTTGATTTACAAAGTGGTCAATGCTTCCTAAATGCACACGCCAAAGACAAGAATACATAAATGGGCCGGGCCAATAATTTAACTAATCCTTAATCCAAAATATTGCTATGGGTCTTAAACAAAGATCATTAAAAACTCATCCAGGCCATATCAAAACCTTAGTGAGAAAAACCCATGGGAAAAACCTCACTAAGGGGAAAGAGTACCAAGATGAAATTATTTCCCTTTTATCTAATTCAAATAGCTTGGATAAGGATGAGTAGACCTGATTTTTCCCTTGATGTTGGCATCTGAAGTAGAAGAGTTTCAATCGTTTAAATGTGGTCTTTGGTCCTTGAGTGTGTTAAAGGGCCCACAGGATTGGCCCATGGTCCTTGAGTAGAAGCTTCACCGTCCCATGGTCGGACATAGGTTAGGTCCAGAACATGTCGTGCTCGTGGTCATGTCGTGGCCTGGGTCGGGTCGGTCCTCTGATCGGCCATCCCTGGATCGTCCTGAACCTCCTTTGGGTCATTGTCATTCGTCGGGCCACGGTCGTGCCGAAAACCCGCCATGGTCAAGTCTTCGTCCGGGCCTTTGTTCGTTCCTCCGTCCGCCGCAGTCATGCTTCCGTTCGTGCCTTCGTCCGGTAAGGACATGTCCCCATTCGTGCCTTCGTCTGGTACGGACGTGTCTAAAGTACCGAGTTCCTCTTCTTCACCCTGGGTCGCATCATCCCATATTGAGAAGGATTTGTCCTCAAATCCGCATCATCTGAAACATAAGGAAGTAGATCAGTAATATTAAAACTCGAACTTATTGGGTACTTACCTTGGAGGTCCCATTGTTAGGCATTGTTATTGATGCGTTTAACCACAGTAAATGGGCCATCCACTCCAGGCATCAATTTTGAACGTCGTTTAGCTGGGAACCGGTCTTTTCTCAAGTAGACCGAAACTTTGTTGCCAGGCTCAAAGATCACTTCTTTTCAGTTTTTTGTTAGAAGCCTTAGCATAAAGCCGGGTCTTTGCTTCAATGTTTTTACGAGCATCTTCATGTATCCTCTTGAACACTTTGGCCTTTTGTTTTCCATCCATACTAGATATTACACTCAAAGGTAAAGGCATCAAATCCAGTGTTTAAACAGGATTAAAACCATATACAATTTGAAATGGAGAATACTTAGATGCAATATGCTTAGAATGATTGTAAGCAAATTCAAGATGTGGTAAACTATCCTCCCAAGTCCTAAGATTCTTACCAACAAATGAACGAAACAATGACCCCAAAGTGATATTTACTACCTCAGTTTGTCCATCACTCTCTTGATGACAAGTAGAAGAAAAATATAACTTAGTACATAACTTTGACCAGAGAGTCCTCCAAAACTGACTAAGGAACTTAGTATCACGGTCAGACACAATACTCCTAGGCATCCCATGCAAACGAAAGACTTCTCTAAAGAATAAATTGGCTACATGCAATGCATCATCCGATTTATTACAAGCTATAAAATAAGACATTTTAGAGAATCGATCTACAACCACAAAAATAGAATCCTTGCCATTTCTAGTCCTAGGTAATCCTAAAATAAGTCTATAGACAAATTTAACCAAGGTGAAAGATTATGAGATTGAGAGATTTGTAGAATGAGAGAATGAGAGATTTAGAGAGAATTAGAGAATTAGAGAAAAGAATGATTTTATTAGAAAATGAGAATTATGAATTTCATGCATACAAAATGTGAAGGGAGTAAGGTATTTATACTAATCTAGTCTAGGCTTGTTTGGATACAAGGATAGCCTTATATAAATGGCTTACAAGGATAACATAATTCTATAATACAAACAAGCCTTAGACACTCCCTTTTACACAGATATAAATCGCCATTTAATATGAATTAAAGGCATCCATAATTTCATCACTACTTCTTCATTCCAACACTCCCCCTCAAGCTTAAGACATAAAATTTTTAAGCTTGCAACCATGAAGTATTACCTCATTAAAAACCTAGAGAAGGAAAACCCAATTGGGACAAAACCTTTTCTTAGGGAAAAAGAGTATAACACTCCATGTTGGGATCATGGGTATGGAATGGACATGAGGCCAAGTCTTGGATAGATTGATGTGCTAATTTTCAGAGATGCTGCCTTGGTGAATATGTCAGCTAGCTGATCCTCACTCCTTGTATAGCAAGGTAAGATGATACCTTTCACAATAGCCTCTCTTACTTTGTGACAGTCCACTTCTATATGCTTGGTCCTTTCATGAAACACAGAGTTGGAGGCTATGTGTATGGCAGCCTGATTGTCACAGTGAATGGTGATTGGAGTCTCACACTTCACGGCTAAGTCTTCCAGAATTTGCTTCAGCCAGATACATTCAGTTGTGAGCTTCCTCATTGCTCTATATTCTGATTCTGCACTAGAGCATGAAACCACCTTTTGCTTCTTGGTTTTCCAAGTCACAAGGTTTCCTCCTATGAAAGTACAATAGCCTGTGGTACTTCTCCTATCTTCCCTATCTCCTGCCCAATCTGCATCATAATAACCAACCACATTTGTGTTTTTATTATTACCCATCCAAATACCTTGTTCATGTGTGCCTTTGACATATCTTAGAATCTGCATGGCCATGTCCCAATGTCTCATCTTTGGCCCTTGCATGTGTTGAGATACCTGATTCACAGCAAAACATAAATCTGGTCTTGTGATGGTTAAATAAATAAGCTTACCAACCACTTTCCTATAGAGCTTAGGATCATGAAAATCAATTTCCTTCTCTAACTCCCCCTTAGTTGCGATTTTATAATCTTCTTCTAAGGGTGTTTTGGCTGGCTTAGCTTCCATCATACCTGTAGATGTTAGTAGATCTACAACATATTTTCTTTGAGAAAGAAAGAGACCTTCCTTAAACCTACATACTTCAATTCCTAAGAAGTATTTGAGTTCTCCTAAATCCTTTATGTCAAAGACACTTTTTAAATAATTTTTAGTAGATGCAATACCAACACTATCACTACCAGATATGATTATATCATCTACATAGATAAGAATTACTATGATACCTTCCTTACTCTTTAATGTAAAAAGGGTATGTTCAACCTCAGACCTTTTGAAGCCTTTATCCATTAAAGTAACACTTAATTTGTGGTACCATGCTCTTGGAGATTGCTTAAGGCCATAAATAGCCTTCCTTAGCCTTAGTGTATTACCGCTTCCTACCTCATCCTCTAGGCCAGGTGGAGGTGACATGTAAACCTCTTCTTCTAGTTCACCTTGCAAGAAAGCATTCTTGACATCCATTTGCCACAATTCCCACTCAAGGTTAGTAGCAACAGTAAGCACAACATTGACAGAATGAAGCTTAGCTACAGGAGCAAATGTATCCCTATAATCCTCACCATATGTCTGAGTAAAACCCCTAGCTACCAACCTAGCTTTATATCTATCAATTTCACCATTGCTTTTGTATTTAATAGTAAAAATCCATTTAGAACTTACAGCCTTCTTTCCTTTTGGTAAAGTGGCTGAGGCATATGTACCATTCCTCTCCATAGCTTGTTTCTCAGCTGAGATAGCTTCCCTCCATTCCTTTATGGACATAGCTTCTTCATATGTCTTTGGGATCTGCTCATTGTCAAGACTAGAAATAAAAGCAACATGAGTAGAAGGTAAGTGTGCAATATTACAAACTCCCTGGTCATGATGAACTACAACATTTCCATTGTAGAAGACTGGTGGATTTCTTTGTCTTGTGCTCCTCCTTAAAACAGTAGGTTGAGCCTCCTCTTCCTCTTCACTCAAAACTTCAATGAGAGTAGGTCTTGATCTTTTGGAAGCTGAAGCTAGAATAGAATCATCTCCTGCTGAGTCTTGTTGGACATGAGTAGATGCTTCTCCCCCCCCATGTTCAAGAGGAGGAAGCCCAAGAGAATCAAGAGATGTTGGCCGAGACAGAGACCGAGAGGACGCGGCTGGTCCGGATGCATCCGCCGTGCCGGAAGGGCCGGGACCGGTACAAGCTTGGTGGTCGGCCGGAACTGAGGTGTCACGGCTGTTTGCTACTGGGACAGGTGACTTGGGTGATGAGGTTGTGTGCTGGCCACCTCCTATTCCAATACTCTCCAAGAGTTTCCTCAAGTATTCTGCTTGATCAGTTCTTGTGGATGAGATGTCTTTAAATTGTTCCCAAGTTCCTTCTTCATAAAAGCCTTTTTCTTCTTGGAACTTTACATCTCTAGACACCAAGACTCTTCTAGTCTCTGGGTCATAACATTTGTACCCTTTTTGAGTAGATGAATATCCAATGAATATAGCTTTGGTACTCTTTGGTTCCAGCTTGTTCCTTTGCTCCCTTGGAACTAATACAAAACAAACACAACCAAAAACTCTTAAGTGATCAATAGTAGGTCTAGTTTTGTTTAGTACCTCAAATGGAGACAGGTCATCTAGGACTTTTGTTGGAGTCCTATTAATCACGTAGCATGCAGCTACAAGGGCATCTCCCCAAAAACGTTTGGGTACTTTCATGTGGAACATCATTGTTCTCACAACTTCCATTAAATGTCTATTCTTCCTTTCAGCTACTCCATTTTGTTGTGGAGTGTAAGGACAGCTTGTCTGATGCTCAATGCCATGTTTAGCTAGATGTTCTTGAAGTCTGGTACTAGTGTATTCACCTCCATTATCTGTTCTAAAGCATTTAATTCTTGCATTGTATTGGTTAGTAACATATGCTTGAAAGTTTAGAAAGGCATCATAAACCCTATCTTTAGAACTAAGTAATGTAACCCATGTATATTTGGACTTTTCATCAATAAATGTCACAAAATATTTATGGTTTTCTCTAGATGGAAATGGAGATGTCCAAACATCAGAATGCACCAATTCAAAACAATATTCATATTTATGCATAGATTTTTCAAAAACTGTTTTACAATGTTTCCCAAGAATACAAGCATCACACAACTCTTAGGCATTTTCAAATCAGGTACAATTAACTCAAGTGCTCTTGGATGAGGATGTCCTAGTCTAGCATGCCACAAATCAGAATCAGAACTAAATGTATTGGCCTGAAAAGCCGATTCCAATTCACCAATACTAGCCATATTATCAAGTACATACAAGTCATCTTTTGTTGTTCCTTGTCCAAAACATCTTCTAGTTTCAATATCCTGAAAATAGAAATCATTAGGACCAAATATTGCATGACAATTCAGATCAGTAGTAGCTCTTTTGACTGATAGCAAATTAGAGGTAAAAGAAGGCATATAAAATGCTTTAGATTCTTTATCAAACAATTTCAATTTTCCTATGCCTTTGATTGGTACTTGAATTCTATTAGCAATAAGCACATTTCCTAAGGCAGGTTCTACATTCTCTAGCAATTCTAAATCACTAATCATGTGATGAGAAGCACCAGAATCAACCACCAATGATTTAGGAGCATTAGAAGTAAAACAAGTTTGAAAAGAGGCATGAAAAGTTTTACCCATCACATTGCTCTCTTTTATTGCCTTAATGAGAGCTTCCAAGTCTGATTTTGTCACAAAATCTGATGCTTGTGTCATGATACTGGTGGAGGCTGATTGAGAGGAAGGACCGCTACCTACAACCGCCTTGGATGACACCAGGCCGTGAGGGTGACTGGCCGGGGATATGGCCGGTTGCTGTGGAGGGCGTGATGCCCAGGATGGCTTCAGGTGAGGGTGAAGCACCCAGCAACCCTTCTTTGCATGGCCCTCCTTCTTGCAATGATCACAAAATTGCCTCCTCTTCCTAGGATCACTTGCTGGCCTGAAGAAACTTTTGTGAGCAGCTACTAGTTCAGCTTTGTTGCCAAACAATCCATGTGATCCTTGTTCTTTTTGAATTTGAGCACACAATTCTTCCAAGCTAGGCAACTTATCAGACCTGAGAATATGCTTAATAAGATCTGAGTAAGTAGAATTAAGAGTTAAAAGTAACCCAAACACCTTATCTTGTTCCTTTCTTTCAAGGAGTACAAGTGGTTCAATAGTGGCTGCCCTTAGCATTTCCAACTCAGCCCACAAAGCTCTGAATGAGCCATAGTGCTTTGTGAATTCAGCATCCTCCTGCCTTAATTCATTCAAAGCTTTCTTCACTTCAAAAATTCTCAAAAGGTTAGTGGTATTTCCATACACCTTAAGCAAAGTGTCCCATAGATCTTTTGCATTTTCACAAAAAGAATAAGCTTCTAAAAGATCACTTGCAAGAGAATTTTGTAATATAGAAAGTACCAACTGATCTTCTTGGTACCATTTGGCTTGTGCTGCATCAGTCACTTCAGCCACTTCATTGTCTTCAATGCCATTTGTGGCAATGTGGTTCCATAGACCTTTACCACCTAATGTGGTTTTCATGGTCCTAGACCACAAGAGATAGTTTGCTCCAAGTAGAATCACTGGAGCTCTAAGAGATGTCTGAAATTCCATGCTTGATAGGCAAAATAGGTCAGTATGTTAAGATAAGAAATTGTGGTACTAGACAGAACCTTTGGTCGAGAAGCCGGCTGGTCGGGACAAACAGGACGGCTTGGTCGAGATGCGTATGGCGAAGGCTAGTCACGGGATACTTTGCTTGGCACCAGGTCGCTTGGTCACGATCTTGGCTGCGAGACTTGGTCGGGACACCACTCGAACCTGCCTCAATCTGATCACACAAACCTGTACCTGCAAGTTACTGTATGCTATACCAAGTGTATATCCAAAGAGGTCAAGTGTGGAGCAAGAAAAAGAAATAAAAAAAAACTTGCAGTTTAAGTAACTACTTATAACTACTTGCAACAGACTTGAACTAACACTTGCAACAAGATAAGAACAGATTAAACAGCATACCAACCAACCTTATCCACAGATTAATCACTTAAATTTGATTTTATTAATTTGAATCAGGTTTAGTTATCAAGAAATCAAAATAAAATTTTCAAAGATTAACAAAAACTGAACAAGGAATCCAAGAAAATCAATCTTGACACCTTAAACCTATTGGATTGATCTGAAAATTCGAAGAAACCTTCTCAAGACACTAATTAAACTTTCCAGATTCAAAAAATTAAAGAAAACTGAGAAAAAATTAGAGTTATATCACCAGGATTTGAGACAAGTGTTTTTGAACGTATTTGAAGAAAACTTCAAGAAAGCCCTTGTAACTCAATGGAATCGAGTTCTGCTTTCTTTAAACAGAAACTAGACTCACGGGGCTTGAGTTCAGGCTTTTGAAAATCGCGATTTGAAGAAAATTTGACGTCGAGATGACCTGGGGAAAGTAGAGGTTCGAAACAACACGATCGCGAACACCTCTGGGGAGAAAATTCGTATCTTTTGATTCCCTTGGCCAAATGATGCGATTCAGGTGGCTGTGGATTTGGAATTCGCCGATGCACACTCCAGTGAAAGCAGATCGCCAATTGGAGTCGTGGATTGTTTGCAATTTGATTTACAAGATGACGTTCGAAATTGATCCAGAAACAGATGAAGAACAAGGTGGATTCTTGTTGAATCAATGAAAGAATGATGAAATTTACCCAGATTTGATGCAACCTGGCTCTGATACCATGAAAGATTATGAGATTGAGAGATTTGTAGAATGAAAGAATGAGAGATTTAGAGAGAATTAGAGAATTAGAGAAAAGAATGATTTTATTAGAAAATGAGAATTATGAATTTCATGCATACAAAATGTGAAGGGAGTAAGGTATTTATACTAATCTAGTCTAGGCTTGTTTGGATACAAGGATAGCCTTATATAAATGGCTTACAAGGATAACATAATTCTATAATACAAACAAGCCTTAGACACTCCCTTTTACACAGATATAAATCGCCATTTAATATGAATTAAAGGCATCCATAATTTCATCACTACTTCTTCATTCCAACACAAGGATGCTCAAGAATAGGGAGTGGGTGATACAAACCGTGTGGTTGAGTCGTGGACTTAGCCATTTTGCAAGTGACACAACGGTTGCACAAACGTATCACATCACTTTTCATGTGTGGCCATTGGAAATGCTCACGCATCACGGCCAAGGTTTTGTTCACACCAAAGTGACCCATCAAACCTCCAGCGTGGGCTTCCTTGATAAACAACTCTCTAAGAGAACAATTTGGAACACATAGTCTATTCTCATAGAAAAGGAAATCATCTTGCCTATAATAGTGTCCTGTAGGAGTATTGGTACAAGACTTATAGATTTCTCCATAATCCGGGTCAGTGGCATAAAGTTGTTTAATATGTTCAAATCCCAATAGGTTGACTTCTAAAGTAGAAAGTAAAGCATACCTTCGTGAAAGAGCATCGGCCACAATATTATATTTGCCCTGCTTATACTTTATAACGTATGGAAACGTTTATATAAATTCAACCCATTTAGTTGCTTTGACCTTTTCCTAGTCCACACTTACTCCATATGCACTGACCACAAAACCTAGAAAAACCACCTTATCCGAAAAAAAGATACACTTTTCTAGGTTAGCAAACAGACGTTTCTTCCTAAAAACTTTTAGCACGGCCTTTACATGATTTATATGATCACTCAAGTTCTTGCTATAAACCAATATGTCATCAAAATACACCACTACAAAATATCCTATAAAATCTCTAAGGACATGATTCATTAACCTCATGAAGGTGCTAGGTGCATTTGTAAGACCAAATGGCACTACAAGCCATTCATACAATCCATGCTTTGTCTTAAAGTCTGTTTTCCACTCATCACCTTCCTTCATTCGGATTTGGTAAAATTCACTCCTAAGATATATCTAGGAAAAGATACTAGACTCATACAATTCATCTAACATATCATCAAGATGTGGGATAGGGTGGCGATACCAGACCGTGATGTTATTGATTGCACGAAAATCAATAAACATCTGCCACTTACCGTCCTTTTTATGTACAAGGAGCACAGGTACAACACAGGGGCTTAGACTTTCACGGACATGGCCTTTGCTCATGAGCTCCTCCACTTGCCTCTGAATCTCCTTAGTTTCAATAGGGTTTGTTCTGTATACCGGTCGGTTCAATAAGGTCGCTCCAGGGAAAAATTCAATTTGGTGTTCAATGCCATGCAAGGGCGGAAGACCACTTGGACATTCATCTGAAAATACGTCATGGAACTCCTGCAATAGCTCAGAAAAATTTATTGGAAGCTCCGGCTTAGAGTTATATGAATCAGTATTTGAATCCTTATAAACGATTAAAAGAACTGGTTGCTTATCATCCAAGTCTCTTTTAACTTCTCCAGCCATAATATATAAATTGGTCTTAGTTTTTGAAGTAGTGGTCTTACCATTGACCTTTTTCTGTTGTTTGAGTTGTAGCTGGTCGATTTACACCTCATGTGGATTCATTGGGATTAGAGTTGTTTTATGGCCTTGGTAGGTGAAGTAGTGGTGGTTAGTGTAGCCATTATGAGTAACCTTCCTATCAGACTGCCACGGCCTTCCCAAGAGTGTATGTCCCACCTCCATAGGTAGAACATCACATAGGATTTCGTCTTGGCACTTGCCAATGGACAAAGGTATGGACACCTGATGGGTCACACGCAATTCGCCCGAGTCATTTAACCACTGAAGAGGATAAGGTTTAGAATGCTTCTTCATCACCAATCCTAACTTCTTCACCATCTCCTCACTTGCCACATTGGTACAGCTGCCTCTATCAATTACCAAGCTACAAACCTTTCCCTTTACCAAACAACGGGAGTGGAAGAGGTTCTCACGTTGTTCCTGCTCATACGTTTTGGATTGTACACTGAGGGAGCGCCTAGCAACCAGAAGCTGTCCTTGAACTGGTTTCTCGGCTCCATTATCAGAGAATGGTTCTTGGTTAAGATCCTCTTCTTCCTCCGTTTCCACCTCTTCATTCTCCATAATCACATTTACTTTCCTATTAGTGCACTCTCTGGCATAGTGCCCTAGGCCCTGACATTTGAAACACCTAATGCCCGGTTTCTTGCTGGCCTTTCTAGAGCTTTGCCCTTGTCCAATTTGATGTATAGTAGATTGGTCTCAGCGCGCGCATAACTCAACCTGGACTCCAATGGATGAGACTGTGGAAACGACCGCGGTACAGGGCCCTTGGCACTCGCGAAACCTGCACCAAATGAAGGACATAAGTAAGACATACACTTAATCTGTTGTTATATAAGTAAAGCTTTATGTATCATTTCTTCTAGGTTAATGTAGTGTTTCATTTCAAGGCGATCTTAGATATCACGATTCAGGCCTCCCAAGAACAGTGACATGGTGGCCTTCCTTTCTTCAGTGATGGTTGCTCAGATTAGGAGAGTCTCCATCTCCTGGAAATCCTCCTCCACATTACGGTTTCCTTGTTAAAGCTTCCTTAGAAGCTGGTGTAAATCTCTGTGGAAATGGCTTGGCACAAAACGCCTCCTCATAACATACTTCAGCTCATCCCATGTCTTTATTGGATGTTCACCATTGCGTCTTCTGGATGTCACCATCTGGTCCCACCAACTGAGAGCATATTCAAATATTCGGTTACAGCCACATTAACCTTATTAATTTTTGAATAGTATTGACAATTAGAGACAACCTCGGTCTTTTGCTCTCATTCAAGGTAAGCAGTCGGATCGTTCTTGCCATAAAAAGATGGGATTTTGAGTTTAAGGCTATGAAAATTGTCAAGGTGGGGTGGTGGTGGTCAGCTTTGAACAAAGGGATGGTAAACCTTTGAAGCGCCGGCTTGCTCAAACGGATATTACACACCAATTGGAACAAGGTTCTTTGGCTCGGCTCAATGATATGACACACAGAGAGAGAAACCAAAGGGAGCTAGATATGAGACACTAGCAAGTGATTGAATTTTAACTTTGTTTGAAAAAGAAACTTTTATAAAGAAAATTCAATAAAAGGAAAACTACAACAATGGCCAAGGCCGCGTTTATAAAGAGAAGAAGATTTAAGAAATTGGTCAAAGGCTGGCTTGCATGCAAAATGCGGATTCAAATGCATGCAAGACCAAGACCAATTTGATTTACAAAGTGGTCAATCCTTCTTAAATTCACACGCCAAAGACAAGAATACATAAATGGGCCGGGCCAATAATTTAACTAATTCTTAATCCAAAATATTGCTATGGGCCTTAGACAAAGATCATTAAGAACACATCCAGACCTCATCAAAACCTTAGTGAGAAAAACCCAATGGGAAAAACTTCACTAAGGAAAAGAGTACCAAGATGAAATTATTTCCCTTTTATCTAATTCAAATAGCTTGGATAAGGATGAGTGGACCTGATTTGTTCCTTGATGTTGGCGTCTGAAGTAGAAGAGCTTCAACCGCTTGAATGAGGTATTTGGCCCTTGAGCGCGTTAAAGGACCCACAGGAATGGCCCATGTTCCTTGAGTAGAAGCTTCACCGTCCCATGGTCGGACATAGGTTATGTCCGGAACAGGTCATGGTCGTGGATGTGCTGTGGCCTGGTCGGGTCGGTCCTCTGATCGGACATCCTTGGATTGTCCTGAACCTCCTTCGGGTCGACGTCATTGGTCGGACCACGGTCGTGCCCAACACCCGCCATGGTCAAGTCTTCGTCCGGGCCTTCATTCGTTCCTCCGTCTGCCTCGGTCGTGCTTCCGTTCGTGCCTTCGTCCAGTACGGACATGTCCCCATTCGTTCCTTTGTCCGGAACAGACGTGTCTAAAGTCACTGGTTCTTTTTCTTCACCCTGGGTCGCATCACGTTGGCTATATAAACATGGGTCCTTATACAAATTTCATCAAATTTGGAAATGTTTTCTATGTTATCAGTATTTTCCAACATAAAGTATTATTATAGACACTTCCATATTAGCAATTTCCTTGGATAATATGATATATTTGAAAGATTAGTAATGATATATTATATGGTGATATTGATTGATTTCTTGAAGAGATACTCAAGATTGCGAATTTAGAATCATTATGGGCTTGTGCCCATGGCAGATCTAGTGATTCTTTTTTTTATTCAAAATTGATGATGCTGTTATACATATGGCTCATGGAAAAGAAGGTGATTTATTAACACGACAATGATAATTCAGATGCCTAGATGGAGAGGATGAAGTGATGGGGCTATAAACATTAAGAATAGTTTATCACCATTACATGCTGAACTCGAAGCATTGATTTGAGCTATGAAATGTATGACTGCATGTAAACTCGATGCAGTTTTATCCAGTGAATGCTCGAAATTGGTAAATATGGTGTTTGGACCATTGGACTAGCAGTCTTTTTCAATACATCTAGAAAAGATTCATAAATGTAAGGAGTCGTTAAGCACTTTTTCATCCCATATATATAATGCGGAGAAAAAACAAAGGCAGACAAATTAGCACAGAGAACATGTTATAACCATCATTTGTAGTTCATGTAGACACAAAACTACCATTTGGTTTGCATAATCTATCTAGGTTTATCTTGTTAATTAAAAAAGGATATGAGAAAATATCCTAATTTAAACAAGAAAAATGAATGATAATTACAAATGATAGACATATTTAAATTTTTATATCTGACTAAAAGTTTCTAAAAATAATAATGATATATTGTAAAAATATTAATATAAACATATAATGGGGAAATAAACTGAACGCTAAACCTTAGTCAAAAGACTAGTGAACATAAACCCTAAAATTAAAATTTGAAACCCTAAATTCTACTTTTAAGTCCTAAATATCAAAATCTAAACCATATATTTTAAATCTTTAACTCAAAACATTAAATTATAATTAATAATCAATGAATCTAAATTGATTAGTGTAAAATATGTTATCCATAAAAGATATATTGCATAAAAATCTAAATCTTAAACTCTAATAGTTAACCCAAACATAATGTTGTAACCAATAGCATAAAAATGATAGATTTTCAGAGATTTTGATATACTAATTTATTCATAAAAACATATAATAGGCTGTTAGAAAGAACATAGATGAGCGATTTTTACTTAGATGTTATTGCAAATTGTAAACAAATCGAACTTGTTCAATAATGCTTATTTAGAATTCTAGGTTCAAACGACATATTAGAATCTTAGGTTGCTAGATAAAGTTATTGATGCCATGAAAGTGGATCAATCTTACATTTATGTTTGAGTTCAAGATATGTGCTTAATTATGCTATGAATAATTGTTTGGTTCATGATCTCTAATTCCCTACGAACTTTTCCTTCACCTAGCGCTTGTTTTAATATCCTTACAGCGATTATTTACGTTCAGGTTTATTATTGTAGAAACTCAGTGTAGCATTGGTCATCTAGAACTTTAATCATCCATACTATTGTGAATTGTTATGCACTTGCAGCAGAAAATAAAAGCACAAAAACCAGTGTATCAAATGTGCTGGTCTTATCCGAAAAGCTCTCTCCCAGCATACATCCGCGTGTAGCTCGTTCTGGTGAAACCCTCTTACCACATGTTTTATGCGGATTAGATTTGGTAAAATCAGTTAGAACTGTGCATATATATAATTTTTTAGGCAACAGATTAGAGTTCTAAACTGTTCAAAAATCCAAACCGGAGGTACACAGTCTAAATAAAAGCAACTTATCTGCTTTTGTGTTATTTGCACCTGAGATAAAACAACTTTATATGCTTTTGTGTTGTTTGAATCTTTGAAGCTTCTCCAGATGAATTGAGAAGACAGACCATTCAATTAGTATCGACACCATCTTCACCAGTTATCAACAATTTTTCACAAAAGTCATCTCTGTTTGTTTATACGAAGTCATACAGTACATTGCCCAAATAAATGCTTCAAAATTAGCAAATAATAGTAAAACTATGATGAACAATTCTAGCCCCCATTAATATACTATAAGAAAATATCTCATTTTTCGACGGTTAGATCTATTGGAAATCTGTCGGGTATATGGCAATGCCACTTTGTTAGAATTCCGTAGGAAATTTCTTAAAGAATTTCGACAAAGTGATTTTTCAACGGATTTTCGACGGTTTATTTTTGTCTGTCGAAAAACAAGTTTTTTAAATAAAAAAATAAAATAAAATAGAAAAAAATTTAGTTTATATAAAACTGAATATTTATAATTAAAATAAAATCAAAATTAAATCAAAATTAAAAATTATTTAAAAAAAAAACAAAAATAGTTTATAATGAAAAATAACTAAAATTATTTATAATTAAAATTAGTTAAAACTGTAACATTATAAATTGTTTTTCATATAGAAAAAATGTATTTAATTAAACTTAATTAATTTATAATATTATAAATTATTTCATTGATAAAAACGAAAATTATTTATATTTAAAATTAACTACAATTGTAAAACTGTAAAAAATTATTATAATTAAAATAAAAATTATTTATAATTATAATTAAAAGTTATTAAAAGTTTTTAAAAAATTTGAAAAAATAAAAGAGATAAATAGAGAGAAGAAGGGAGAAGAAAAGGAAGAAGAGGAAGAAGAGCAAAAGAAGAAGGGAGAAGAATGGAGAATAAGAGGAAGAAGAAGAGGAATAAGAAAGAATAAGAAGGGAGAAGGAGGAAAAGGAGGAAGAGAATAATGAGGAAAAGAAGGAGATGATGAAGGGGGAGAAGAGAAAGAGGAGAAGAGAAAGAGGAGAAGAGAAAGGGAGATAGAGAGGAAGAAGAAGAAGAGGAGGTAATTTACATGGTAAGATTTATTTTAATTTTTTAAAAAAAATCTTCGATTGGATTTCTGATAGAAATTAAAAAATTAATTTTTATTTTATAATTTTTCAACGGATTTTTGACGAAAATTAACAAAAAAAATCAAATTTTTTAATTTTTAATTTTTGACGGATATCAGACGGAAATTAAAAAATATATAAATTATTAAAATTTCGATGAAAATCCGTCAAAAATTAAAAAATTAGAAAAAAACACAGAATTTTTTTTATTTAGAGTGGATTTCTGACGAAAATTAAAAAACATTCAAAAAAGTTTTCCTTCAGTAATTTCTGATGGATTTCCGAAGAAAATTAAAAAGAATTCGGATTTCCGACAAATAAAATATTGATAGATATCCAACAGAAATCCGACAAAATTTCCAACGTACTAAAATTTCTTCGGAAAGTCCATCAGAATTTTGTGTGTTTTCTTGTAGTGATACACCTTCCACAGCCAGCTTTCTGTGAACCATGCTTGTCCAGAAAACTTGCTAGCCTCTTTCTCTTAGCCATCTATATCATCTTTCTTGAGCCAGAAAAATCAATTAGTCATCCAAATTTGGATAAATTGCGGACAAACTAATATTAATCTCATGCAAAAGAGCCTTTGATTATGTCTCTCCAATCTCAGGTATCTCATGTGGGTTTGTATTAATATTACTTAAAATTTATTTCTATTTTTCTATAGATACTATATTATCATTGGAAAATTTCAACCTAAATTATATAAAGGAAACTTCCAGAAACAAATAATCCAAATTTGAATAACGTTGATAACATGAGAAAATTATTGGATTGGATGGGATCTGAGAGAGAACTTATGTTTTGTATAACCAGCCAACATTCAAATAAATTTGATTAATTGGTTTCTCATCTACTCTACAACATACACACTAGATATCACAATATATTTTTCGTGATTTCAAAATTTTGATAACCTATACATAATCCAAAATAACTTACGAGGAAAAATATTTGATTTTTGGTGGATATTTTAATTTTGACGAATATGCTTATAAAGATTTGACATTTGGACTCAGAAAAGGATTACTCCCGTATATATATGAACAAGTCTATTGAATACTATACCTTACGTTTTGTTCTTGTTTTGTCTTTCTTTTTACAATTCTTGTGAATTCCATGTTGTAATGAAAAAGAAATGAAGAAATAGTGCCTTAGACTCTAAGAAGGCGCCATGTGTCTAAGCTACCAAGTGGTGTGACTTAGGCTTGTTTGTGATTAAGGATACGTTATCCTTGTAGCCAAACATGTATTAGACTATCCTAGTATCAAAAAAATCCTAGATTAGATTAATAGAATAGCTATCTCTCTCTACCTTTGTAAGCAAGAAATTTATTTTTCTCATTTTCACAATAATATTCATTCTCACTTTTCTCTCTAATCTCTCTCCCTCAATCTCCAAATCTCTGAATCTCTTAATCTCATAATCTCATAATCTTTCATGGTGTCAGAGCTAGGTTACATCAATCTGGCATAAAATTTCAGCAAATCTCTTCCCTTTGTTCACGATTTCTTCGCGTCTCCAAAACAAGAGCAGCCGCGGGATCATCGTGTGTTCTTTGAGTTTTCTGGAAAGAACTCGTGATTACTTACCATATTCTTCATCAAGGGTTGTTCTCCGGAAAATTCTGAGCATTTCCCAGGTGGTTTTATCCAATTTTGTGGTCTTAGTCAAAAGTTACAAACATTCTCCTCCGTTGGTGTCGTTATCGCCTCTGTCGCGGGTCTCACGATTTGCAAAGGCCATATCTCATTCAATTCTTCATCAAATCACGTGATTCCAAAGCCTAATCTCCATTGAACAAGTCTAGTTTATGATTCAGGATGTCCGATCTTCCCGTTTTCAAGTTTTTTGATCGATCTCCCTCGACGTGTCCAAATTCGACCTCTTTGGGGTATTGGTGTTAAAACCTCATTCTTTCTCAATCTTTTCAAATCTTGGACATTAAGAAACTAGATAGGGATCTTGTGGAAGGCTTAAAAGAATTTTTGTTACAATACAAAGGGTTTTAGACTTCAAGAAAAATTTTCTTGAAAATTAGTAAAATTCTGTTTTTTTTAAAAAAAGAAGGGAATCTTGGATTGAAAGTTGGTTTGGTACTTGTAACCAATTTTTTAACTGCTACATAATCTTTTATTGAGAATTTAAGGACTTTTGGAGCAATTTGTTGGTGGTTGGAAAACGGTTGTACCAGCTTACTACGTGTTAGACGCGCCAGTCCGTAACCCAAGTGGAGCGTGTGTTGCTCTACTTGTTGTATCTTCTTTGCAGGCTTTGTATTGAATCTGATGGAGTACCAAATGAATATAAAGGCTCCGGTTATGTTTCAAAGGAAGAAATAACTCCTCTGGATAAGAACCATGAGGACCACCCTGTGCAGCAAAGGCTTATGGAGCCATATTCTTCAACCGGGTCTTCAAGTGATTGATGAAGAGTCTCAGGCTGAAAATGCTGATCAAGCCCTGTGGTTTCAGCAAGATCAAATTTTACTCTCTATACTTCAAAACTCCCTTGCTAGTTCTCTTTTGGAAGCATATTCTTATTTCTCTAATGCTAAGGAACTTTCAGAGACTTTGAAAACAGTATATGGCAATACCACTAACCTCTTAAGAATTTTTGAGGTAAAGTAAGCTTTGAATGAGCTTAAACAAGAAGATGTTGAGTTCACTAATCACTATGGATCATTCAGAGCATTGTGGGCAGAGCTGAGATGCTCAGACCAGCCACAATTGATCCTATTACTCTCCAAGAAAGGAGAGAGCAAGATAAGGTGTTTGGGCTGCTCCTGACTTTAAACACCTCATACACTGACTTAATAAAGCACATTCTAAGAGAAGATAAGCTACCCAGTCTTGAAGACGTTTGTGCAAAGATTCATAAGGAGCAAGGTTCTCATGAACTCTTTGTCAATAAGGTTGAAATGGTGGTTGGTCATAAAGGAGTCTTCAAGTCTACAACAACTGACGCAAGAAAGAAGAAGCAAATGTATGACCACTGCAAGAGAACCGGCCATAGCAAGAAGGAGTGTTGGGCCTTCATCCAGAGTTGAAACCTAGCTCGTTCATTGAGAAGAAAAAACCATCCTCAGCATCCGGTACCAGCTCCTCTCACTTGGTTCATGCAGCCTGATGTCCAAGCATGTGCAATTTTGTGCCGGCATGTATATCACCTTCTCCAATGGCTCCTTCAAATGAATATGTCACAAAAGCTGACCTAGAAGCTCTTCTTAAAGCATTCAAGTCTGGTAATGTGTTGGGTAAAACTTATCATGCTTCTTTACACACCTCTATGGCTTCCAATTCTTTGATTGTTGATTCTGGTTCATCTCATCAGATGATAAAGGATCTACGTTTTCTAGAGAACATAGAACCTGCTTTAGGTAGTGTTGTGATTCCAAATGGAGTAAATGTTCCAATCAAAGGAGTAGGAAAGCTTAAGTTGTTTGATAGAGAATCTAAATCTTCTTATATGGCCTCTGTCATATCCAATTTGCTTTCTGTTAAAGAGCTACTACTGACTTGAATTGTCAAGCTATTTTTGGTCCTAATGACTTCTACTTTCAAGATTTTCAAACAAGTAAGAAGTTTGGCTAAGGAACTAAAAGAAATGAGTTGTATGTTCTGGAAGACTTGCCTCCTCCTTCTCTTACCCAACCGTGTGCACATAGTGTTGATATAAGTATGAATGCTGAGTTTTGGCATGCTAAATTATGACATCCTCATCCTAGAGCATTAGAGTTGATTGTATCAGGAATTAATTGCATAATAACATTTGTGAATCATGTATTCTTGGAAAATATAGTAGAACAATTTTTGAACGATCAACTCATTCTTATGATAACTACTTTGATTTAGAACATTCTGATATTTGGACATCTCCCTTTCCATCTAGAGAAAACCAGAAGTATTTTGTAACCTTCATTGATGAAAAATCTAAGTACACTTCGGTTAAATTGCTTAGTTCCAAAGATAGGATGTTTGATGCATTTCTTAACTTCCAAAAATATGTTTCAGCAACACTTGGCCAAGCATGGCATTAAACATCAAACAAGCTGTCCCTACACTCCACAACAAAATGGAGTAGCTGAGAGGAAGAACAGACATTTGATGGAAGTTGCGAGAACAATGTTGTTCCACAAGAAGGTTCCCAAACGACTTTGGGGAAATGCACTAGTAGTTGCATGCTACTTAATCAATAGAACTCCAACTAAGGTTCTAGATGATTTGTCTCCTTGAGGTATTAAACAAAACTAAGCCTAATATTGAACACTTAAGAGTATTTGTGTGTGTTTGTTTTGTTTTAGTACCAGGTGAACATAGGAACAAGCTGGAACCAAAGAGCACCAAAGCTATGTTCATTGGGTATTCTCATACACAAAAGGATACAAATGTTACAATCCAGAGACCAGAAGAGTCTTGGTATCCAGAGATGTAAAATTCCAGGAGTCCAAAGGATTCTATGAAGAAGGAACTTGGGAAGAATTCAAGGACATCTCAACAACAAGATCTGACCAAGCTGAGAATCTAAGGAGGATCTTAGAAAACATTGGCATAGTTCCTCCTAAGGCGCCAGCACCTGTCTTAGCTCCTCCTCACCAAGCGCCAGCTCCTCCAGCTCTTGCTTTCTCTTGGCACGAACCAGGACCAGCTCAGCATGAACCGCGGTCAACCAGGCACGAATCCGCTTCATCCTGGCACGACCCGACTCCAACCTCTCCTCGGCAAGGTCCAGCTTCAGCTCCCTCCAGTCCACCTGAACTTCATCCTCTTGATCATGTGGGGGGGAGAATCATCTACACATGCTCAGGATGATTCAGAAAGAAAGGACACCATTCTAGTTTCAGACTCCATAAAACCAAGGGAACAACCCAATCTTGTACAAGCTTTAGAAGAAGAAGAACCTACTGTCCTTGAAGAATAACCAGTGGCACTTAGAAGAAGTACAAGGCAGATATTTCCACCTAACTTCTACTACAACAACAATGCTGTAGTTCACCATGATCAGAGAGTATGTAATTTAGTTCATATACATGAGTCTCATGTTGCATTTACACTTAGTCTTGATAAAGAGCAGATTCCAAGAAGCTATGAGGAAGCAATGGAGAAAAAGGAGTGGAGAGAAGCTATTCAAGCTGAAAGACAAGCTATGTAGAAGAATCAAATATATGCGTCACCCACTCTACCAAAAGGAAAAAAGGTTGTAAATTCTAAATGGATTTTCATCATTAAGTATAAAAGTAATGGTGAGATAGATAGGTAAAAAGCTAGGTTGGTGGCAAATGGATGTTATGCATTCTTACAAGGTGAGCTAGAAGAGGAAGTGTACATGACACCACCACCAGGTCTAGAAGATCAAGTAGGTGGCAGCAATACACTGAGGTTAAGAAAGGCTATCTATAGCTTAAACCAATCCCCAAGAGCTTGGTACCATAACTTGAATGTGACCTTAAGGGACATAGGTTTTAAAAGGTCAGAAGTTGAACACAGTCTCTTTACACTTTGAAATAAGGAAGGTATTATGGTTATACTCATTTATGTGGATGATATAATCATATCAGGGAGTGATAAAGTAGGCATTGAATCTACTAAAGCTTATTTAAAGATTATCTTTGATATTAAGGATCTAGGTGAACTTAAATACTTCTTAGGAATTGAAGTGTGTAGGTTCAAGGAATGTCTCTTCTTATCTCAGAGAAAATATATTGGATTTAATAACCTCTACAGGCATGATGGAAGCTAAACCAGCTAAGACACCTTTAGAAGAAGGCTACAAGATAGAACCTGAGGGGGAGCTAAGAAATGACAAGTTCCATGATGCAAAGTTGTATACAAAAGTGGTTGGTAAGCTCATATACTTAACCATCACTAGACCTGACTTATGTTTTTCTGTGAATCAGGTGTCTCAACATATGCAAGACCCAAAGATAAGGCACTGGGACATGATTATGCGCATCTTGAGATACTTGAAAGGCACTAAAGAAAAAGGTATATGGATGGGTTCTAATGGAAACACAGAATTTGTAGGTTATTGTGATGCAGATTGGGCAGGAGACAGAGAAGAAAGGAGAAGGACAACCGGCTACTGCACCTTCTTAGGAGGTAATCTTGTGACTTGGAAGACCAAGAAGCAGAAGGTTGTATCTTGCTCTAGTCCAGAAGCTGAATACAGGGCTATGAGGAAGCTTACCACAGAATGTATCTGGCTGAAGCAACTCCTCCTTGACATTCTTGGCGTGAGCTTGGATTCTCCTATCACTGTTCATTGTGATAATCAAGCAGCTATACACATTACTTTTAACTCTGTGTTTCATGAAAGAATCAAGCATATTGAGATAGATTGCCATAAGGTGAGAGAAGCTATTGGAAATGGAACCATCTTATCTTGCTACACAAGGAGTGAAGATCAACTAGCTGATGTGTTCACCAAAGCTACAACACTTCAGACTGGTGACTCTATCTACCCAAGGCTTGGCCTCATGTCCATCCCACAACACTGATCCTGATCATGGAGTGTTATACTCTTTTTCCCTAGAAAAGGTTTTGTCCCAATTGGGTTTTCCTTCTTTAGGTTTTTAATGAGGTAATGCTTCATGGTTGCAAGCTTTGGCATTTTCCATGACTTAAGCTTGAGGGAGAGTGTTGGAATGAAGAAAAATGATGAACAAAAAGTGAAGAAATGAAAAAATATAGCCTTAGATTATAATGTTATAGGTGTGTAGACTAATGGAGTGTCTTATGCTTGTTTGTGTTTAATAATATGTTATTCTTGTAGCCAAACATGTATTAGGCTATCCTAGTATCCAAACAAGCCTAGACTATATTAGTATAAATAGTTATCTCTCTCTTCCTTTGTAAGCAAGAAATTCATTATTCTCATTATCTCAATAATATTCATTCTCACTTTTTTCTCTAATCTCTCTAGTCTCTCTCTCTCTCTCTCTCTCAATCTTTAAATCTCTGATTCTCTTAATCTCATAATCTTTCATTGACAGCACCACATGTCATGTATAATAGGCTTAAAACTATGTATTTATTGTCGTATTATGCTTATCCTCTACTTCTTGAGCTTCCACCCATTCTATTCATTCGGTCTCCGCAAATATTTAAATATCTTGTGGATTTTGGTTCAAATTCTTATATACGTTGTTATTTCTACTTTTTCACAAATACCAAATTATCCATGGGAAATACTACTCTGGCACATCGTTTGGTAAATTATGAAATAGATAATTAACATTCGAATAATTGATGTTTTCAGGAATGTGTCAGGATGTGAGATAATTTTAGATAGTGTCCAAGTTTGAATGGCCAAATAGCATTCAAATAAGACATGATTAATTGTGTCCTCTTCTGCCCCACATAAACCACATTGGGTATCACAATGAATCCCCCTTGCCCTCAGATTTGGTGCAACGAAACACAAAATGTGAGTGTTTGCCATATAAAATGTTGTATCTTAGGGGGATACTTAAGCTTCCATACATATGCTTGAAGTGTTGTAACCGTCGGTTTGTAATAGATTGAATCACTACCCTTATCTGGGTATAAATTTTATACCATCTATCCCGATTTTACCGTGTATTTCTCATTTTTCGTAAAATGCCAACCATTCTTATCCGGTCTTCCAGATCGACTAATTGCCAGTGACTGTATTATGTTAACATCTTCCGGAATAATAGTTGCTTCCATCAGAGGAACATTCCAGGTGTTCCCTAAATCCATTTGTATTTTATATCAGTTTCAATATACCTTATCCCTAAAACATAAATTAGACTTTCTCATACATCATGTGGTCACTATATTTAACTTCGTTTAAGTAATATATTGGCTGGCTTGAAAACACATATGCTAGGATATAAACTAATGATTTTCCCTTCCGTCATCATGTCCACAAGTTTTGATTTAACTGCTTTCTTAACATGTCTCATAATGCTAATTATTTTATCGCCGTCGAAAAACATATTAAAGTAGCAAACAATAACACATCCCTTTAAGTATATAATGAAAAAGTTCAAGGGTAACATTAAACCACAAATTTGTTTTATAGGAACTCACATTGCGAGAGATAGGAATATCGATCAATCGCTTCCTATATGGTCATTTTAGCACATGTAGTATGACTCACATGTCATAGTTATTATTTTTCTCATGTAGATGTTGATTAAATAAATCAAACATAACTATATGGATCAAAGTACTATTCTTAAGCATACAAAAACACTTATATCACATACTTATCCAGCTTTATTAAGTTTTTCATGATTTTGGGAGTATAATGATTGGTAATAAAAAATTTATACATCATCTTAACTTATTTTTAAGACGACATTTATAAGAAATTTAAGGCACTCTCCCACTGATGCCAAACTTATAGGAGGTAATCTTGCGACTTGGAAGACCAAGAAGCAGAAGGTTGTATCTTGCTCTAGTCCAGAAGCTGAATACAGGGCTATGAAGAAGCTTACCACAGAATGTATCTGGCTGAAGCAACTCCTCCTTGACATTCTTGGCGTGAGCTTGGAGTCTCCTATCACTGTTCATTGTGACAATCAAGCAGCTATACACATTGCTTTTAACTCTGTGTTTCATAAAAGAATCAAGCATATTGAGGTAGATTGCCATAAGGTGAGAGAAGCTATTGGAAATGGAACCATCTTACCTTGCTACACAAAGAGTGAAGATCAACTAGCTGATGTGTTCACCAAAGCTACAACACTTCAGACTGGTGACTCTATCTACCAAATGCTTGGCCTCATGTCCATTCCACAACACTGATCCTGATCATGGAGTGTTATACTCTATTTTCCTAGAAAAATTTTTGTCCCAATTGGTTTTTGCTTCTTTAGGTTTTTAATGAGGTAATGCTTCATGGTTGCAAACTTGGGCATTTTCCATAACTTAAGCTTGAGGGAGAGTGTTGGAATGAAGAAAAATGATGAACACAAAGTGAAGAAATGAAAAAATATGGCCTTAGATTATAATGTTATAGGTGTGTAGACTAATAGAGTGTCTTATGCTTGTTTGTGTTTAATAATATGTTATCCTTGTAGCCAAACTTGTATTAGGCTATACTAGTATCCAAACAAGCCTAGACTAGATTAGTATAAATAGTTATCTCTCTCTTCCTTTGTAAGCAAGAAATTCATTTTTCTCATTTTCTCAATAATATTCATTCTCACTTTTTTCTCTAATCTCTCTCTCTCTCTCTCTCTCTCTCTCTCTCTCTCTCTCTCAATCTTCAAATCTCTGATTCTCTTAATCTCATAATCTTTCATTGACAGCACCACATGTCATGTATAATAGGCTTAAAACTATGTATTTATTGTCGTATTATGCTTATCCTCTACTTCTTGAGCTTCCACCCATTCTTTTCATTCGGTCTCCGCCAATATTTAAATATCTTGTGGATTTTTGTTCAAATTCTTATATACGTTGTCATTTCTACTTTTTCACAAATACCAAATTATCCATGGGAAATACTCCTCTGGCACATCGTTTGGTAGATTATGAAATATATAATTAACATTCGAATAAATTGATGTTTTCGGGAATGTGTCAGGATGTGAGATAATTTTAGATAGTGTCCAAGTTTGAATGGCCAAATAGCATTCAAATAAGACATGATTAATTGTATCCTCTTCTGCCCCACATAAACCACATTGGGTATCACAATGAATCCCCCTTGCCCTCAGATTTGGTGCGACGGAAACACAACCTATAAGTGTTTGCCATATAAAGTGTTGTATCTTAGGGGGATACTTAAGCTTCCATACAGATGCTTGAAGTGTTGTAACCGTCGGTCCGTAATAGATTGAATCACTACCCTTATCTGGGTATAAATTTCATACCATCTATCTCGATTTTACCGTGTATTTCCCATTTTTCGTAAAATGCCAACTATTTTTATCCGGTCTTCCAGATCGACTAATTGCCAGTGACTGTATTATGTTAACATCTTCCGGAATAATAGTTGCTTCCGGCAGAGGAACAGTCCAGGTGTTCCCTAAATCCATTTGTATTTTATATCAGTTTCAATATACCTTATCCTTAAAACATAAATTAGACTTTCTCATACATCATGTGTTCACTATATTTAACTTCGTTTAAGTAATATATTGGCTGGCCAGAAAACACATATGCTAGGATATAAACTAATTATTTTTCCTTCCGTCATCATGTCCACAAGTTTTGAATTAACTGCTTTCTTAACATGTCTCATAATGCTAATTATTTTATCGCCGTCGAAAAACATATTAAAGTAGCAAACAATAACACATCCCTTTAAGTATATAATGAAAAAGTTCAAGGGTAACATTAAACCACAAATTTTTTTTATAGGAACTCACAATGCGAGAGATAGGAATATCGATCAATCGCTTCCTATATGGTCATTTTAGCACATGTAGCATGACTCACATGTCATAGTTATTATTTTTCTCATGTAGCTGTTGATTAAATAAATCAAACATAACTATATGGATCAAAGTACTATTCTTAAGCATACAAAACACTTATGTCACGTACTTATCCAGCTTTATCAAGTTTTTCATGATTTTGGGAGTATAGTGATCGGTAATAAAAAATTTATACATCATCTTAACTTATTTTTAAGACGACATTTATAAGAAATTTAAGGCACTCTCCCACTGACGCCAAACTTATAGTGTTTCATCATATATTTCCAAACATCTCAAGAATTATATGGCGATTGTTCATGTGAGTGAACCAATCTCTAACTTGATAATCATACATGTGTACTATTAGTAGAAGGAACGACTAAAGTATAACATGCTTTAATTATCATAAAGTATATATATTTTTAAAAAAAAGCATAAATACAATCTCAAATAGCAAAGATTATGAGTACAATTCCTAGACCCTATGCAACCCAAGGCTCGAACATAAGCATTAAAAACGTCTATAGGAATAACTTTAGTGAAAGGATCAGCTATCATCTTATGCGTAGAGATATACTTTAGTATCACTTTTTCTTCTTTGCTACAATATCTCTTAAGAAACTATGCTTGATCTCAATGTGTTTGGTCTTTCAATGATAATTTGGATCTTTCATATAAGCAATACAAGATTGGTTGTCACAATGAATCACAACAGGGTGTGAAGGAATTGGCGTAACTTTTAAACTTTGTAGAAAACTCCTTAGCCATACAGGCTCTTGGACCGATGATGAACATGCCATGAACTCAGCTTCCATTGTAAACAACGATATACTAGTCTGTTTCTTGCTGCTCCAAGTAATGGCACCATCACTTAGCAAGAAAGTATATCCTAAGGTTGATCTATGCTCATCAAGGTCGCCAGCCCAATCGGCATCGGAGTAACCATTCAAATGTAAGTTATTTCCTTGATAACACAAAGAGTAATCCAGCGTTCCTTTCAAATATCTTAGAATCTTTTTTACTGCCGCCCAATGTTTCTTTCCAGGATTTGAATGGTAGCGACTTACCAAGCTAACAACATAACAAATATCTGGTCGTGTACACATCATTGCATACATCAAGCTGCCCAAAACACTAGTGTATGGAATATTTTCCGTCTCTCTTTTCTCATTTGGGATCTTAGGACACATACTAAGGCTTAGGCCTTCACCTTTTGCGATTGGAGTGTCAATAGGATTACACATATGCATATTAAAACTTTCAAAGATTTTACGAATGTTTGACGCTTGCGACAGAGCTAATAATCTCCTTGATCGATCTCGATGTATCTAAACACCATGCACATAATCTGCTTCTCCTATGTATTTCATCTCAAAATTAGATGATAACCATTTTTTAATGGTTGTAAGGAACTCCATATCATTACTTTCCAAAAAGATATCATTGACATATAGAGATAAAATAACAAAAGATTGTCCAGTAATCTTGACATAGAGACAGTGATCTTCATTAATCATCGTAAAATCATAAGATGTTATTGCTGATGAAAACGAAAATACCACTGTCTGGAAGATTGCTTTAGGCCATATATAAAACGTTTGAACTTGGAAACTTTTTTCTCTTGACCTTTTACTATGAAACCAACTGGTTGTTCCATGTAAATTTCTTCTTCTAGTTCACCGTTAAGAAACGCAGTCTGATGTAATTCTAAATCTAATCTCGCAACAATAGATAAAATAAGTCAAATAGAGGCAAACCTCACCACAGGTGAAAAACTTTCCTCATAATCTATTCCTTCTTGTTAAGTGTACCCTTTAGCTACCAGGCGTGCTTTATATCTGTCTATGGATTCATCCGCCTTGTATTTGATCTTAAAAATCCATTTGTTTCTGATTGATCGTCGATCTTGCGGAATATCAACCAAGTCCCAGACATGGTTTATTTTCATAGATTATAGTTCTTCTCCAACTGCATAGTTCCATTCTTTAGAGTTTGGACAAGAGAGAGCCTCATAAACAGATTTAGGTTCTAAGTCATCATGCAATGCCACCATGAAAGCTTCCCCTTCAATCTCAAAACGACGTCGAGGGATCTTACCACGGTTACTTCTACGCATTTCAAACTCTTTTGATTTCATCAAAGGATAATCATCAACCAATGTATTCCCACCACTAAGTTGAGTCAATTCATTTGAACTTGCATCGACTTCTAATGGTTAAGTAGTAGGATAATTATCCTCTGGGTCAATTAATTCTCTTAGATGAAATTTTTTATCAGTCTCTCCCTTCTTTGGAAAATTGTTTTCCATAAAAGTAACATCTGGTGATTTGATCTATGTTATACTTCCATATGTTTGTTCACCAATTAGCACATATCTTTTTGAGTGCTCAGAATATCTTATAAATATACATTTCTTTCCTCTATGACCTAATTTCCCATGAGGATGATAACTATCGCGAACATATGCTGCTGAACCATGGCCTTAAGTGTGTAAGAACAGGTTTTCTTTCTGTCCATAACTCATAAAGGGTGGAAGTAACACATTTGCAGGGTACAAGATTAAGAACATAGGCAGCGGTAAGCAATGCATCTCCCCAATAAGAGACGGGAAGGTTAGCTTGTGCCATCATTGATCTAACCATCTCAAGGAGCGTTCGATTCCTTCTTTCTGATACACCATTTTGTTGTGGTGTATGTGGGGTAGTTAATTGTCTAACAATATATTTTCATTACATACATCTTTAAACTGTTCAGATACTCAGTCAGTTCTTAGGCATTTGATGGTCTTATCCATTTGATTTTCCACCAATATAACTTAACGTCTAAAACAATCTAGTGTTTCTTACTTATGAGAAATCAAGTATATATGCCCGAATCTAGTGTAATCATCTATAAAAGTGATGAAATACAAAGCTCCATGTCGTGCCCTCACATTCATCGGACCACATATGTCTGAATGAATTAATTTCAATGGATATTCGGCTATGGTTGCCTTTCCAAATGGTATTCTTATTGATTTTCCTGCAAGACATGATTCACATGGTTTTAGATCGATTTGGGTTAGTGAGCCCAAGAAGCCTTCTTTTGCCAATCTTTTAATTCGATCAACTCCTATGTGACCAAGTCTTTCATGCCACATATCTATTTTCTTTTTAGTAGAACTTGTGACAAATGAAAAATAATATTTATTAATACTTGCAGTAGATGTATTACAATTAAGTACTATATAACCTTCATATGTGTATTCATAACCATAAAACACAGATCCTAAGGAAATGTGCAAACTCATGTCACAGAAGTTTAAAATAAAACCTAATTTAAGCAATGCTGAAACAGAGACAAGATCCCGACGAGTTTCAGGAGCATACAAGACGTCATGTAGAATTAGAGTTTTGTTGCCGCGCATATGTAATTGGCAAGTACCAATACATATCACTGCAGCTTTGGTGTTGTTTCCTACATATAACCATCTTGTATCTTTAGGGATGCGTCGGTATTCCATAAATGCCTCACGACTTCTAGCTACGTGGTATGTGGCACCTGAGTCGACAATCCACAAATGAATAGATTCAGCAAGCATGACACAACTAGAAACATAAGCATATTTGTGAGTTACATTTAAGGATAATACCTTCTTTGCCTCAGTGCATTCACGAGCAAAGTGACCCAACGTGTTACAGTTGTAGCATTTTATTTTGGTCGTATCCTTTCTCCCTATTTTTTTCCACGTTTGGCTTTTCTCTTTTGCTTTTTAGGATTACGTTGTTCGGAAGCCTTATTACCAAAATTTCCTCTCTTGCGTTTCATGCTTGTGTTTGAACTCCCATAGTTGGCTTCATTGAAAGGTCTAGCAGCGTCTAAGCGCTCATCCTCTAATTCTAGATGACATGAAATGTCTTCAAAAATCTTAACATTTTCATTGTGCGTCGTCTTAATTTTCATATGATCCCAAGTTTTTGGTAATGAATGGAGAACGGCTTGCACTTGATGTTCGTCAGACATGATCTGACCAGCAGTTATAAGCTCTCTAATCATGTTAGACATGACCCTAAGATGCTGCCTCATTGACTGATTTGGGCGCTTCTTGTAGTCATTAAATTTTTGAATAAGTCTTCTAACTTTTGTTGCCAATGTTGCACCAAACTTTTCCTTAAGGCTTCTCACATTCCTTTTGCAGTTTCGTACTCCTCAAACTCATACATGCTTGCATACAACTCAACAATGTAATGAGAGCGATGCTGTTCTTTCTTTTCCAAGCATTATATGCATCTTGGTCTCTATTGTGTTGAGCTGTAGTATCCTGCTCAGGTTCTTCCATGATATGGAAAAGAGTCTCTTTTATCTCTTGCTCTTCAAGGACATACTGGACTTTACGATACCAAATATCGTAATTGTTACCTTCAGTTTATCTCCTCAATTGAGTTCAACAATGATGTTCTTACAAGCAGAAGACATCCCTGCTTTTAGGAACTTGAGACATTAGTTCTTTTTGTATATTTCCAAAACACAATACATAATCTTACTATGAACATAAATTAATTCATAATAATCTTGATTCATAACATCTAATTATAATAAATTTATTTGTTTCATGTAAAATTTCAAGTTCTGATCATAATAAAAACTCCCACTATTTCATTGTATAAAAATGAATCCATAAATGAAACATTATTTTATATATGATGACTTTAAATCACTTATCATATAGTATATGTGATATATGATTAACCAAATCAATCATGCAATATATATAAAAAATTAATTTCAATATCTATCCATGAATATCAAAATCAAGAAAAATATGAATTTTCTATATAAATTTATGAGGAAAACAAAAATTCAGCATCATATATATATGTTTGCATCTGTTTACCAGAAACTTTCGACTGTCATAATTCTCTTAGTATAAAGCTAAATTGTGCGATATATATATATAGATAGAAATATAATTTTATTATCTATGCACAGCCACCGAAATCATCTAATTCTGATACATCGTCATAAAGTTATGGTCGAAACAAAAGAATTGGTATTTGATGCATATATATATTCGAAACTGTTCGTTCAAAATTCTCATATCTGTCTGATAACTTGGCCAAATATTGCGTTATATATACCAATAGAAAGATAATTCTATTATTTAAGCATAAAAAGCATAATCATATAATTCTGATATATAGTCAGAGAGTTATTGATAAAAAAAACAGATCAATATTTGATGTGTTTATATTCGCAACTGTTCGTTCAATATTCTCATATCTCTCTGATCACTTGGGCAAATATTATGTTCTATATACCAATAGAAAGATAATTCTATTATTTACGTTAGAAAGCAGAATCATATAATTCTGATATATGGTCAGAGAGTTATGGATAAAACAAACAGATATACCTGAACTGAAACCAAGTTCTTTGATACCAATGTTAGAGTTTTCAACCATGCGGAATCATTTAAACCGAAAGCGTTATTGATAAAACAAACAGATATACCAGAACTGAAACCAAGTGCTCTGATACCAATGTTAGAGTTTTCAACGATGTGGAAGCATTTAAACCGAAAGCATACCTTACGATGGTATGACTAGGATGTGATTCTAGAAATAGAAGAAGTTGGAGAAGATATCATAAAACGGACATCAACCACTTATCACTGGTCAAATGCCCTTTTCGCGTTGCCTTACGTTTTGTTCTTGTTTTGTCTTTCTTTTTAGAATTCTTGTGAATTCCACTTTTATCACTTCTGTGTCTAAAGTCTGTCTTATATATTGTGTAGAGAGACACATCTAAAAGACATAACTCTATGAAAAGACACAATTATATGAAAGGACACAAATATTCAATTAATAGCAATAACTTCCATATTTATCGGTTAACTAAACCAACTCGGTTTATCATGAGCGTTAACAGTTTTTTAAACCAATAATTATAACTCTAGTATTATTTGGAAATTACTTTTTTCCAAAATGTTTTAAACAAAATGTATGAGAAATAAAAAAAAAATACATAGCAGCAAAGACAACATTTGTAGAAGTCCATTGTTGAGATTAAATCACAATGTGACCCAATAGTTGTAACCTAACCAGGTGATGAAACCAGTGAATCAGGTGTTTAAACCAGTCAATCAGTTGGTTTATTGACGTAGGAGCCCAACAACGATCCGAGTCTCGAAGCAGAGAGAGGCTAGAGAAGAAGAGAAAAGCCTTTGAGGCTCGAAGCAATCATGCAATTAGGTTTTATAGAGCGTAGCATGGAGTGAAACTCCCGCAATCCATAACTGAAGGATAGAGGAAGCTGATTGGGGGTTTTCTTCTCTGAAGCTTAAAGCTCTATTTCTAGCCGTTCGATTTGAGACAGGATTGAAGCAATAGATTCAAACTACTGAGAATGCAACCGGTTATTCCTTTCACCCCATATCAAGTAAATTCTGATTGATCTTAGTGGTAGACCCACAGAGATGAGACATTGAATGAAGGAACGAGTCCCAATTGGGGCTTGACTAGATGTTGCATCGATTTTAAACAAAGAGCCATGTATCTATGATTCCGTATTCCACCTGAAAACTAAACTTCTCGGTACCAATCTACTTTTTGGTTTTAATATTTTATTGTAGTATAGATTTTTCCAGTAATGTGATCGTCTTTATGTGCATCATTTGACATGTATCCAGATAAATAAATTTGAACCTCAACATGTTTGTCTGATTTTGCAGGTGGGAGTTTCCAATTTCCATTAGCCCAAATTAGTACGAATTGGAATACCAACTTGAAGGGCTGTTTCTCTGCCAAACGAAGATGTTAGTTTCCCAAAAAAGTGACCAATTATTGATTCATAACCTCCAATTCGTTTCATTCCCCACCTCCATCTTGATCCACGGGTAAGCAAATCGATCCAATGATCGACCCAGCCCGGTCAATCAGGGGGTTGATACATCTTCCAAGATTTTCCCATGGATTCTGATCGACTGCTCAATCAACCCATGCTCATGGGTGATCGACCTATTTGAAAGATTTTCTCCAAATTTTCATCAGTTCATCCTCACTACTTATATGGCACCTATAAAAAGATAAGAGAAGCACGAAGGCAAGCTACCATAAAACCCACAAAAAGTATTTTTATCGTTGATTGACCCGATAACGACCTGAGAATAAAGGAAATTTCCATATTTCTTCAAATCTTCATCAATTCATCCTACCTGCTTATTGCACTTATATAAAGAGAAGAGAGGCACAAAATTAAAAAAGGCAAGCCACCATAAAACCACAAAAAGTATTTTTATGTTTTTTATATCTATTGCTTTTGCTACATTTTTGATTTTGGGAGAAGATTTTCATCCTTTGTTCCTTATAAAAGTGTATTTCTTAACCTTAATCTTTTTTTTTATATTTTATTTCAATAAAAATGTATCCATTGCTTGGTAGATAGATTGTGATTTCTAGAATGGTACAATCTATAAGTAGAAGTTATCCTCCGTTCAATTATGTGTTTAATACATGTTAAATAGATCGTTTATCTCTTATCTAGGATTGTCATATGTATAAACACATGGTTATGGATAAAACAGGCTAATATAATTAGTTAGCTAGTGCTTTCTCTAAACATATTTAGTGAACTATTTGTTTGCATTTTTTGTAATTAAATCTATTTTCTTACGAGAGTAAGATCTAGGTTTAATTACATAAATATATTTTAGGCGACGGGAGTGAAAATTGTTGAATTTAGAGTTCTAAGTATAAAATTATCTCAGTTTTCTATAGTTTTAAAAATCTGAATAGTTTACACCAAAAACCCCAAAATTTTCCTTAATGTCAAATGTTTTGAATATAATTTTATTCATCAATTTTATTTGCTTGCATCAAAATCACCAAACCACATTTAGACTTACCTCTGAATTTAATTTAAATATCATTGTGCATTCATTCTCCATGGATTCTGGCTGAATTTTTGCAGCTATATTTTTGGGGTGAAAACCAACCCCATCAATCTCGGGTATCAGAAAGACAGTTGGATCAGGATTCAGAAAAAGGTTTTGACTGAACCTTAGACTCCTGATTTTATGGCTTTCCCCTCCAAGGGTATAAATACCGTGAGTGACTTCTAGAGTTACATTAACTCTTTGATAGGTTTTGAGACGAAACAGTGGACGCTAGATAAACTCATGGAACATGTTCCCCAAGAAGAAATAACCCTCAGAAATTCTTACGAGCCTCTCAGCCTCCAGAGATAATTATAGTTGAATCCATCATTACAAGAAAACACCCTATTTTCGATGGCCAAATCCATCGGGAATCCGTTGGAAAAAACGGTTTCCGACGGCCAAATCCGTCAGGAATCCGTCGGAGATACAGCGTCGGAAAATTTTAAACCGTCAGAAATCCGCGCTAATTTCCGACATATATACGATACCGTCGAAACTCCGTCGGTAAACACACATCCGTCTGAAATCCGTCAGAATAAAAGACATCGAAAATTCATGAAATATTTTAACGGATTTCCGACTAATTATCGAAAAGGCAAACCGTCGGATATCCTTTGGAAAACCTCCGTCGGAAATAAACCGTGGGAAATCCGTCAGAATACAGCCGTCGGAAGACCGTCGAAAATGATCCGTCGGTAATCCGTCGGGACATATCCGTCGGACAGCCATCGGTAAAATTCTGTCGAAAAACCATCGGTAACATTCTGTCGGAAAACCGTCGGAAATAAATCTGTCGGTGTCCCGTTGGAATATCGTATTTTTTTAATTGAAAAAAATTCGAAAATTTTATTTTATAATAATAAATATAATTATTATTATAAAAAAAATTTCGAATTTTTTTTAAGAATTTTATTTTAAATTTTTAAAATTAAATATCAAACTAAATATTTAAAAAAATAAAATTTTTATTATTAAAAATATTTTACATAAATTTCCTAATAATAAATATAAAAATAAAAATTAAAATAAACAAACTAAAATGGAATGTTGTAAGAACTGAAGAAGGCGTTCATCCTCTCTTCCATCATCCGTAGGCGCTCCATATCTTCTTGTCTTTGTTGCTCCAGCGTTTTAACCCTCTCTGGGAGCTCGCAGTTTTCTTCCTGAAGTTCTGTTCTTCCAAAATCGCTGTATGATGGAAATGATGAGGAAGACGAAGCTGAGCACTCTTTGGGCAATCCGTAGAGACGACCTTTGTTTTTCAGAGTTACCTTTAACAAAATTTAAAGTTAATATTGGGAAAAAATTTAATAAAAAAATTTTAGACTTTAAAATTCACTAACCTCATATGCAAACCCATTCAATTTTTCTAATGGAACTTCTGAAAACAGAGGAGTTCCATCTTCTTGAGTTGGCTGAGTTTGCAGAAACTCATCCCCCAAACTTTTCACTTTTTGAGAGATCTCACGAGCAACTGGATCATCAATCTGACCAGTTTTCCGGTTGGTGTGAGCATCCTCAATCAGACCAAGTAGAGAAGGAGGTTGTCCGTCCATTTGAAACTAAAAAATTAAATAAATTAATAAATTAATTATGGGTCGCCATTCCTTTGCCCTTTCTATCGCTCTTGCGATTACTTGAATTTGTTGAAGAAATGGCGGCCACTTCTGGTCTCATCCAATAGTTGATGAACGCAGTCCATAAGTCCGGATTCTTGGTCATCTCTTTAGGGACTTTATCGCGCTTCCACTAAACTCCCGTCGAACGATGGCAGTGAGTTGCGGATCCCAAGTAAATTTTTGCTGTTGAAAAAAAAAATGAATGAATTTTTGACTTATTTTATAAATATTAATATAACTAGAAAATTTAAAATTTTATATTTAACATATCGCAAATTGCCGAAACAAGATTTCTTGTTCTTCTTTCGGCATGTCCGAGTACAATGGATAGGGGCGTACTAGCATTTCATTAAGCATTTTGTTGATTGCTTTTGTTATGTCGTTGCTAGATTTATGAAACCTATATAACATTTGAAATTATAAGATAACAATATTTTAATTTTAAAAATATTAAATATTTATTTTTACCATGTTGTAGATTCAGGACATTGCGGGTCTAATTTTTTAGTCGGTCACGACCCGGTTGTGACACAAAATCTTCAATGCTCATAACAGTTGGAGCAGAAGCAGCAGTCCTCATCGGAGATGATGGTGGCTGTGTCTCCGAATCAGTCGAAAATTGAGAAAAACTAGAACCACCAATTCCGTATTGGTGGTTCCCATCTCCCGAGTGTAGAAATCCGTCGTAATTTCTTTTTAAAAAAATATTAAATTTATATTACTATAAATAATTTTATTTATAAACGGAACTATATTTAACAATGGAAACAATTATATTCTATGATTCCAATTTTATAATATTCCTAAAATTTTTAACGGATTTACAAATATTACATTCCCTAAATTCTATATTACCATATCTAATACAAAAAAATAAATTAATATAAAAAACTTACATATTTATGGAAAGATAGCGGATGAAGGAGATTGTAGAAAAAATTTCTGATTTCCCAAAAACTATTTCTAAATTTTTTTGTATAGAAAATGTGTGTTTAGAAAAATTTTTGGTTTTGTTTTCGAATGACAAATGAGTTTGACGAGCCTTATATTTATACTGAAAATGCTCGACAGATTTCCGACGGTGTCCCTCGGAAATCCGTCGGAAATATGTCCACAATTCCAACGGATTTCCAATGGACGTCTAAATGGCTTTCGGAATTCCGTCGGTTTGCTGTCCAGTTTTCCGACAGATTTCCGACGGATTCTGATAATCATCGGAAATCCGTCGGAAATATATTTGTTTAGATATTTTCCGGCGGATTTCCGACGGACTAACCACGTTGTCGGAAATCCGTCGGTAACGTGTTCGTGATACTTCCAAAGTGCTGTGTCCCGCAAACTACCAGAAACTGATGGATTTCCGACGGAGTCACCACGCCATCGAAAATCCATCGGAAACGTGTTTGTCATTTACTACATTCCGACGGATTTGCGACGACTTGTTAACTCCGTCAGAAATCCGTCAATTTCCTGATTAAATTAAAAATTCTATTTTATTAAAAAAAAATTATATGATTAATTTTAAACAATATAGGAAGGTAATTTATATCTGATTATTAAACAAGACTTCACACTTAATATTTTACAAATTACAATATTTTAAACTTAATATTTTTACAAATTACAAGACTTGAAATTTAATATTGTACAAATTGTATCTGATTACAAATGTTTTTTAATTGGAATCATCAGATGAACCTTCAGATGGTATGGAATCAGAATCATCTTCAAATTCATAATGAGATTCCTCTGATTCTGAATATACACGTTCGTCACCAATCTGTGTAGATGCAACAATAAGTTCAACATCATCTACATTTTCTTCAATCTCGACAAAATGACTTTGTGGTATTTGTAAAGGATCATGTTCTGCTACTCCATAAATCCTGCTTCTTGGGTGAACTACAGTGACTGTTATCCAAGGATCTGAACGGTATGTAGTCCGGGGATATGTTAAGTAACAAACATGTTATTGATAAATTTTATTTGTTAAATAGAAAATAATAAATGTGCATAATAGTTATATTAAACAACACAATACCTGGTCTGCTTGTGATGATAGAATACATGGATCATATTTTAACAGCCTGCGAGTTGAATGTACCGAAATAACTCCAAATTGGTCAATACGGACACCACGACCAATGAATGGATCATACCAGTCACACATAAATATTGTACATCGCAAGTCTAACATGCCTGCATATCGGACAATCAGTATCTCATTTAAAACACTGTAATACACTAGATCACCTGATTTTGCTGAAACATCATAGTCTGATGTTGGTTTGCTTCTACCATCTTCTTTAATTGAAAAAGCATATCCCCTTGTGCAGAACCTTGGGTAAGAGGTTGCAGTAGTAATAAGACCATTACCAATTTCAACCAACCATGTTGGTATGCTATCACCTTGTTGAATACGTTCGGAAACCTATCCAAATATAAATGATAACAAGTCATTTAATTAAAGATAAGAAAAATGTCTGTTTTAATCTCGTATTTTTAAACTTACATAATATTTCAACCATGACGGAAACTCTTTTTCTTTTATACCCTCAATATCATTGTCGTTAATCCCGGGGTAATAATTACGTACAACTTCCAAGTAGATACTGTACAAATATTATAAATCAGATTATAACGTAAATAGTATTAATTAAATAACTGTAGACAATTTAAGATCAAAATAATTTCATACCTTTCATACTGGACAATGTCTTCACAATTTGTAAGAATATATCTATGCAAATGGGTCGCCTCTTGTGAAGATAATTTACGTTTCTTTCTTTTGCCACTTGCTCGCCCTATTTGAGTAAATAATTGTGGTACATATACAGGATAAATGGCTTTTTCACCTCTATCATCATGTTTTGCAGGCCTTCAACTTTTCGTGCGAACTTCTGAAGGGAAATAATATTCCGCAAACTGTGAAACTTCTTCATTTTAGCTCTGTGCGACAATATATCCCTCCACTTTACTCAGATTTTTAACTTTTTTCTTTAGATGGAACATGTACCGTTCAAAAGGATACATCCATCTGTATTGCACAGGACCGCCTAGTGATGCTTCACGTGGGAGGTGAATAGGGAGATGTTCCATGATATCAAAAAAAGACGGGGGAAAAATTTTCTCCATATTGCACAACATTATTGGGATATTGAGTTGAAGATTTCGAATGCCATCTACTGTGAGAGTTCTTGAGCAAAGATCACGAAAAAATGACCTGATACCTACAAATAAATAATAAACGTTAATTTGGGATTCAAATATAAAATAAAATAATTATTTAAAATTTTAAAATAATTTGCAATCGTGCGGTGGACTTCTTTAGGAAGAAGATAGGTGAATGCAAAAGGAAGAAGACGTTGCATAACAACATGACAATCATGACTCTTCATTCCGGTTAATTTTCCGTCAACGAGATCAACACAGTTACGTAAGTTGGATGCGTATCCGTCAGTAAATTTAACATCCTCTCGAATCCAATTAAAAAATGTGACTTTTTTGATGGAATCCGAGCGAAACGCAGGCATGGGACACCTTCCATTCGTCTTCACATGTAGAGATTTACGAGAACAAATCAATGGCAAGTCTAATCTCGACTTCAAATTGTCTTTCTTCCTCCCTTTGATGTTCAATACCGTGTGCATTATGTTGTCAAAGAAGTTTTTCTCTACATGCATGACATCAAGACAATGCCTCAAAATATGGTTTTCCCAATAAGGCAAATCCCAAAATATACTCTTCTTATGCGAGATATGATATTCACCAACACCATCAACAGGCTTGTGACCATTACCTCCACAAGAACGAGTTCTGCACCAAAATCCCTAAGTTGTTCAAGTATAATACGACCAGTAACCTCAGGTGGTGGACCATCAAATACCTGCTTATTCTTTCTAAAAAGAGTTTTTGACCGACGATAGGGATGAGCAGCTGGTAAAAACCTTCGATGGCAATCAAACCACGTTGTTTTCCTCCCGTGGTGTAACTGAAACGCATCGGTATTGTCTTGGCAATAAGGACATGATAATCTTCCATGTGTTGTCCAGCCAGATAACATACCATAAGCAAGAAAATCACTTATTGTCCACATCAAAACCGCACGCATGTTAAAGTTTTGGCTGGTTGCCACATCAAAAGCTTCAACACCTTGTTCCCATAAAATTTGCAACTCATAGATCAATGGTTGAAAAAAAATATCCAGTGACCTTCTTGGATGATCTGGTCCGGGAACTAGAATGGACAAAAACAAAAATTCCCTACGCATGCACATAGTTGGTGGCAAATTGTAAGGTGTTATAATTACTGGCCACAAGGAATATTGTCGTCCATGCTTTCCAAATGGGTTGAAACCATCAGTACATAAACCAAGGTACACATTGCGATGCTCATAAGCAAAATCAGGATACACCGATTGAAAATGTTTCCACGCTTCTGCATCTGAAGGATGTGTAATCATCTCACCGTCTTGACGATGCTCTGCATGCCATCTCATTGCTTTTGCGGTTCGTTGAGATTGATAGAATAGAATGGAAGCTCTACCACTTGATTCCTGAAACCGCGGATGACGACAAAATCTACACATTTTACGGTTTTCATCTTGTCTCCAATATATCATGCAATTTGCAATGCAGACATCTATCATCTGATAGGGCAAACCTAAACCAGCGACAAGTTTCTGAATCTCATAGTATGATGCTGGTGACAGATTATCTTCCGGTAAGATATCTTTCACAAAATCAGCAAAAGCATCAACACAATCTTCAGATAAATTATAATATGTTTTAATATTCATCATCCTACTAGCTGATGATAAAGGTGAATGACCTTCTTTACATTCGCTATATAGTGATTGGTTAGCTGCGTCTAACATATTAAAAAAATTTTGCGCATCTAAATTAGGTTCCTCAACCCGACACCTATCATCGCCAGACGGGTTAACGTTTTCTCTAAATGCGTCATGCACCATTTGAACCGTACCAACCACTACATCTTCCTCATTTCTATTTTCTTCTATACCATATGGAAAACCTTGTGCACCACTATTACTACCATATTCAGAGTTTCTTTCACATGTAAATACCAAATCTTATAACCCGAGGTAAATCCATTTTGGTATATGATTCCAGACTAACTCAATCTTAACATTTATATTATTCTCGCAAATAAAACATGGACATTTGATCTTACCACTTCTTTTGCCATGTTGATTTCTCCCGACCAGATCCATAAACTCGCATATACCTCGAGCATAATCATCTCTCAAAAGGTTGGACTCCTCATCCATCATTGGTTCCTCCATCCAAGAACGAAAATATCTATTCATTTTTAGAAAACTTATAAGTGTTTGTCAATAAGTAAACTACTTGCTGTTTTAATTCCTTGAGAAGCTAAACATCATGTTGTTTAGCCTAAGTTGTAAAAAGGCATTCTATAAGCCACTTGTCTACACATTAATGAAATAACAAGCATTTTTAGAACAAAAACAAAACCTAAATCTTTGACAAGACCCCTAGTAGGCGCCGCGAAGCATCCTCTTTGCAGTTGTCGTGTTCTTTAACCATTTTGGTTGAAGTTTTTGGAGTATCACAAGCCCCTTTCACAGCTTGTGGTGCGATCCTAGAAAGCCAAGAAGAGGTGATTAAGCAACCTATCTCTGACGAGGAGCAATGTCTGCAACTGGAGAGGGACAAGGACAAGAATAATGTGGATTTGTGCAAGGAGTCGGATCTGGAGCTGGACCAGAAACAGCCCATAGACGTGGAGCTAAACCAGGAGGCCCATAATATGTTTAAAAGCCCACTAACTCATTCTAGATTTAAATCTCATAGAAAAACCATTACGCAAGGATTTGGGTCTGGCTAAGAAGGAAAAGGAAAGCCCTTTATGCCTTAGAGAAAATCGTCATATCAAGGGAAGGAGAGAATGAAATCAAATCAACCAATTGGTTGAATTTGTTTATTGGTTTGTAATTAGCCATTAAATTTAAACCAGTGATTAATTATGATAGATTAGGCCATAAGTATCTTTTTAGTATATTCTTTAGGATTAGGATAGATTAGTTAGCATATTCCTTTTGTGGCATAAATCTTGTTAGGGATTTCTGCCTTTAAAAAGGCATATACCCTTCCCATTGTAATCAACCCATGAATTTTAATCAAAAAAACTTAGAGAACTTTTGTTCTTCCTCTTTGCTTTCTCTGTTCAGCCTAAGAACATTGACTTCTAATCACTAAAGAGTTGAGTAATCTACTGTGATCTTCTGTAGCTCTATAGCAGTGTGATCCTGTGCTATTTGAATCCAAAACCCCTTCGCCTACGCCTGATTGGAGAGCTAGTAACCTCTAATTCTTCATTCCAACAAGCCACCACCAATCCTATTCCACACCACCGCCTGCAAGGAGTGCTAGTAGCCTCCTCTGTCATCAAATCCACCTCCTTCAAGTCGATCATTTGGTTTTAAAAACAACCAGGGACGCATCAAGTGGTATCAGAGCCTCTTGAAGGTTAGGATTTGTGAAATCACCTTGATTTTTAACCACCATCGGTTTATTTTATTTTTTTAAATATAATTTTTTTCTTTCTATCTTTTGTAAGTCATCTGAGCCTCTCCTGAATTACAGAATGATCTAAGAAAGGATCTGCATTAAAAAAAAAAACCAAAAATCAAAAAAAAATGAGTAGAAGAGAAATCCTGCTTGGAGAAGATTAATCAGCTGACGAAAAAAATCTTGTAATCTTTCTATCTTAAAGTCATTGGAGGTTATAGCTCTAGATCTTAGGTGATTGGGTTTTGATCTATTATGAACTTGTTGGAATAGCAAGATGATTGAACACTGAGAGAACCAAAAAAAGAGAGAGGATTTTCTAATCTGTTTGTTTAAGTTTGTTTCAGAGAACTCATGACAAGAAGAAAGTCAGTGGATCAGATTGTCCATCTTGATCAGTTCCAATATGAAGCTATGATGGCTGATATCACTAGGAATCTGCAACAAGATTTCAATAGGACTAACCATGCTAATGAGTTTCATGACTTTTCAATCTCTGCAGGCAGAAAAGCAGGAGGAGTTAATTCTTATCACCATCGTCGCCCTAGAACAGAAGAATACCTTAGTCAATCCAAGCTTGAGATTCCATCATTCCATGGAAAGAATGATCATGAAGCTTATTTGGAATGGGTGTTCAGTTGTTATCACTACACTGAGGCAAAGAAGATCAAACTTGCAACAAGTGGATTCAATGGTCATGTCATCCATTGGTGGGATCAGATTGCATCCACAAGGAGGCACAATGGAGAACCTCATATTGCTTCTTGGTTTGAGATGAAATTTGTTATGAAAAAGAAATTTGCTCCAGATTATAATAAATTTGGTTATGTGCAGGACAGACATCTAAGGAGGTCACATGAGAGACTAAACACACACCCATCATCAGCCAAGTTGACACGCCATAAGCATAGGTGTTCTCAGGAGAAACCGGTCTTCCAACAGCCAGAAACCAATCATTTTAATCCAATCTGCAAAGGTAAGAAAACAAATTAACATTTAAAAGATTTCTCTAATGAATATTTTATGTGCAACTACAGGAAACAGATTTCTAGAAGGTTGTTTCTAGAGAGTGCTGAGAATAACAATGAGGAAATGAAGTGTATTTCAGAAACTTTACCTTCTCATAATGAAGCCATGGTTTCTAGGCAGTTGTTTGAGACTGAAGAGCTCTTAAATGACTCAATCCCAGCTAATTGTTATCTACCATCATCTCAAATTGATTCTATTCTTAAGGGAAAAGAGATTTGTAGAGAACTAACCATCTGTGAACCGGTGAGTCTGAGTAGCTTTGTCTTTTCTTCACAGGACTTTGAGGAGGATATACCAGGAGAGGTACCCAAGAAAGCACCACCAGCCAGAGGCATGGAGATGCTGGAAGTTGCTAAGGACGCCAATGGAGTTAGAGAAAGAAGGGAGATGTCTGATCCATTGCCAAATTCGCCTAAGAGTGAGACATCACTAGATGAAGGTGAACTGATGGTAAAAGAAAATCTCTGTGAGCTTGACAAATATATTTTTTATGTTCCATGAGCTAGAGTAATACATGATACTTGTACAAGTGTTACTAATCTTAAAACGGTGCAACCGGGTAGCAATGAGCTTCCCTTGCAAGACCATGAAGAGAAGCAATTAAAGGAATCACCAAGGGGATTGTCTTTGGACAGTAAATTGGCGCCTACAGCTAGCTGGGAGTTCAAGCCGTTCACTCCTTCTTTCATTGATGAAAGTCGTCTCAAACTGTGTAAGGATATTGGTGTGACAAATTATTTACCTAGTCTGTTTGTGATTGTTACGTCTGAAGAAGAAAAACAATTTGGTTTAGAAAATATGAAAGAACTTTATGTTTCTGGGTTTATTTTTGATAAGATGATTCAATCCTTTGAAGCACCTAGGCATGAAATATTTTTTAGATCAGAATATTCTTTGATTGCTGAAACTGGGAGTTCTGAGTTTGCTTAGAGTCTTAAGTGGAGTAGGAGAACATTAGGGCTCAAATCGATTGAAATTGATTTAGATTTGAAGATTGATGAATGTTTTTCTAATAAAAGGTTGCAGGATTCAAATTTAGTTAGAGAAGACTGTGAAACTTTGTGCTGTGAAGATTTTTGGATTTTAAAACCTTATGATATGAACTCAGCCTTGAGAAAAAATGTTTTTGGGAGTTTGTCCAAGTTAGATCATGAGTTTGCATTGTTAGAATGGTGGCTTAGGAACATGCATGACCTACTTAGAGCTAAGAGAAGTTCTGAAATTTGAATATGTTGAGAGTGTTTCTAAGTTAGCACAATCCAATATGTTTGCTAGCAATGATATCTATTTGTTTGGTTTGTGTTCAAAAGAAAAGTTTTGTTCCAGTGAGTGTTCTAATGCTAGAATAATTTATTGGTTTGTAATTAGGCATTAAAATTAAACCAGGTATTAATTAGGATAGATTAGACCATAAGTATCTTTTTGGTATATTTTTTAGGATTATGATAGATTAGTTAGCATATTCCTTTTGTGGTATAAATCTTGTTAGTGTTTTCTGCCTTTAAAAAAGACATCTACCTCTCCCATTGTAATCAACCCACGAATTTTAATCAAAAAGACTTGGAGAACTTTTGTTCTTCCTCTTTGCTTTCTCTGTTTAGCCTAAGAACATTGACTTCTAATCACTAAAGAGTAGAGTAATCTACTGTGATTTTCCGTAGCTCTATAGCAGGGTGATCATGTGCTATTGGAATCCAAAACCCCTTCACCTACGCCTGATTGGAGAGCTAGTAGCCTCTAATTCTTCATTCCAACAAGCTGTCAGTAATCTTATTCCACACCACCGCCAGCAAGGAGTGCTAGTAGTCTCCTCTGTCATCAAATCCACCTCCTTCAAGTCGATCATTTGGTTTTAAAAAGATGGTGCGATCCTAGAAAGACCAAACGAGGTGATTAAGCAACCTATCTCTGACGAGGAGCAATGTCTGCAACTGGAGAGGGACAAGGAAAAAAATAAAGTGGATTTATGCAAGGAGTCAGATCTGGAGCTGGACCAGAAGCAGCCCATAGACGTGGAGCTGGACCAGGAGAGCTCATGGAAGTGGAGATTCAAGAAGAGGAGGCCCATGACATGTTTAAAAGCCCACTAACTCATTCTAGAGTTAAATCCCATAGAAAACTCATTCTGCAAGTAATTTGGGTCTGACTAAGAAGGAAAATGAAGGGCCTTTTGCCTTAGAGAAAATTGCCATATCAAGGGAAGAAGAAAATGAAATTAAACCAACTAATTGGTTTAATTTGTTTATTGGTTTGTAATTAGCCTTTAAAATTAAATCAGAGATTAATTAGGATATATTAGGCCATAAGTATCTTTTTGGTATATTCTTTAGGATTATGATAGATTATTCAACATATTCCTTTTGTGGCGTAAATCTTGTTTGGATTTTCTGACTTTAAAAGGCATCTACCCCTCCCATTGTAATCAACCCACAAATTTTAATCAAAAAATCTTAGAGAACTTTTGTTCTTCCTCTTTGCTTTCTTTGTTCAGCCTAAGAACATTGACTTCTAATCACTAAAGAGTAGAGTAATCTATTGTGATATTCCATAGCTCTATAGCAGGGTGATCCTGTGCTATTGGAATCCAAAACCCCTTCGCCTACGTCTGATTGAAGAGCTAGTAGCCTCTAATTCTCCATTCCAACAAGCCGCCACCAATCCCATTCCACACCACCTCCAGCAAGGAGTGCTAGTAGCCTCCTCTGTCATCAAATCCACCTCCTTCAAGTCGATCATTTGGTTTTAAAAACAACCAGGGACGCACCAGCTTGTGTGGTCCCTTCGATCCACCCTTCACTTCCATTCTTTCTGTCCAGCAACCTGAGTTTCTTCATGAAAGACAGCCCAGCCCACGGTTCTTGCATCATGGAGCCACAGGTTTATGATAGATATCTGCCATTGGATTCCCTAGTGTGTCATATGGACGGATTGTGGTATATATCGGATTCACTTAGTTATTTTGGCTGGGTAGTGACCATTGGAGATATAATCATCCAGTTAGGTTTGAAGGAATCCACAAGATGCTACTCCTTATATACGTAGTTAGGATCATTTTTTGGGCAATGAGATGTTTGATCATGGTTCCTCTCACCAGATTCAGTTTGTAATGAATTGCAAAGACTTCATCATGTGCTTGAAAATCCGATGGATTAGCTAACTTTGCAGCAGAATTAGAAGATTTTAGATTTCTTAGATGTCTTTTACCTGTTTTAGTATAATGTATATCCCTTGAACTGATAATATATGTGCAGATTGTCTGGCAAAAAACGCGCAAAAACGAGGTTTTTGTTATTTTCATGTAAGTTCATCGGTTCCGATTGGCTTTCCTTAAAAATAATATTTTTCCAAAAACTTAACAATATGGAGTTTATATGTCAAAAAAATATAGAGTTGGAGAGGACTTTAGGCTTAACTTCTAAATGCGGATTTCACGCGGATTTCACGTTATAATTTTTTTAGGACATGAAAGTTTTGGAGATTTAGATATCGTAGAAGCTGGGATTACATAAGAGTCTTGGCCTGTATAGCTTAGACGGACGTTATGATACACCGTCATATTCAGCATGGCTGGAGAACAAGTGTCACAGGAGTTATAGATGAAAATCTATTGGTATTATAGTTTCTTTCCACTAGTGGCTTGACTTGGAGGTCTCTCGAGAGAATGAGACACCCGGACCTCTGAGTCCTCAATTTGCTGATTTTTGGTTGAAAACGTAAATCATCATCCTGCTTCCTAATAGGATTGCGAAGAAAATGGAAGTTTCGATTCGTCATTGATCAAAAGGAGACAAATCCATAAGAAATCATGGTGTCTCTCTGTAAGTGGTTCAATTCTTCCCAAGAGATTAAAATTTAATTTATATAATTAAAATAAACTAAAATATTTATATTATTTAGAGTTTCTCACCGATGGAGGTGTGCTTATTAATGATATGCAGCTAAGAATAGGCGCCACCAAGTTTCGAATGTGGAGAGATGGTCACAGTTCTAAGTTCTGTTTCATCTTTTACAACTGTAAGCGTCTTCGATTACTTCTAAAAAAGCTATTTATAAAAAAAAAAACGCAATAGAGAGATCCAAATATAATAATAAGTCATAGTTCATTTCGCTACTTGTTCAAGGACACCAACTTTCTTCTTCCATGAAACATCTTCTAATCCACTCGTCTGTAATGGTGGCAACGAGAAGACGCTAACTGTGGAGCTACCACTGCGGATTTCCTTTAAAACCCTTAATGCCGACACAGTGCTCTTCATATACAAGCTTTCCATGTACTTAATCTCAGACAGCTCTTTTGGAACTCTGAGAAGATCAGAACCGTCGGTTTCTGTCTTGACCGTTCCAGAAGTTGTTGGCTCCTCTAGATTCCGACTTTTGTTAAACGGGAAGTGACGATCGAGCATAGCCTCGCACTCTTTCACAAATGTGTTGAGCAGGTCGGTCGTGAAGAAAGGTTCTTGAAGAACCTTTTGGATGAATGGTAATCGGATAAGAGCACCGGTTCTTTTGTCATACTTTTTGAGAATCTTTGCTAATCCTGTGAACCAATAGAACCCAATTCTACACATTTAGCGAATAAGAATAAAGGCAACAACCTTGAGTTTATTCTTAAGAGGAAAGCTTTTGGGATGAGTGGCCATTTAAACAAATTAGAGCATATTCCTTCATGTGGGCACATTTTCAATAAACAAATAATACACCGATCGTGAAGAATATCGACCATCTCCATACACGTAATGTGAACTGTAATGCGATTTACTAATTTCTCGCAAAAACACATTAACCAAGTTTCCCTTACTAGGAAATAATAGAACCGAACATCGCTGTTAGGATGAATTCTTACAAATTAGTGATTGACATTGTGAAAGAGTTTTGACATCTAGACGCTATTAACTGTTGACAAGTAAAAACATGTGAGTTTGTTCAATCAATGTCGGCTAGTCTAGTTAAGAGTGTACAGAACCAACGAGAAAGGAAAATGGAGATCACGTGAGGAAGAAAGATTACCTGTATAGTTAAGAGCACTATAATTCATCAAAAGGACCATTTCTCCATGAAAGTCTACAATCTCTTTCTTTATATTAATCATCTCTTCATTAGAATTATTTGCCTTTGCAACTTGGTCCTTTAATTCCTGTGGTTCCCAAAAGTAAGAGTTGTTGGATACACTAAATGCTCCACGCAAAAAATTCTAGCCCTTGGAAACTTAATAGCATACTGAGAGTCAGTGAAATAGACCTAAAGTAGGTGGAGAAATCTCTAACTATGCCCAAACTAATAGATATTCTTGCCACTTAGGACGTGTTTATAGTGGAGCTCTGTAGATGGTGGGATTTGAACCATGGCCTGGACAAGAGCATCGTTCACTACTCAAAATCCGCACCATTAGACCACCACTCCTATAGAGTAGACCAATATCTCTACTCTATAGTTTTACCTTGAACTAGCTTAAAGAAATAGGATAATAATAATTCAGTCAATTTGGAAGCCTATAATATATCATTTTATTGAAAGCTTGGAATCCTACAATTTGAGCCTTGGAAATGGAATTAACAATCAGATATACAATCTAATATTCACATAGGATCACTACTAATAAACTTGATCATCCTAGGCTATAGAGACCGCCTATTTCTGAAATATTTACATTGCGGCGAATGACATAAAACATGAGTTTTGAGATTTCAGGTTAAAGGAAACAGATCATACGAAATAATAGAGCCTATGTTTCTTCATCAAAAACGAGATTGCCACCTTTTGAACCGCTTTAAAGAATTTGATCATTGGGTACCTTCAATCTGATGATGTATTCTTCCTCTTTCTCGACGAAGAAAGAATTGAATTTCTCTAGCTCGTCCTCGAGAAGGCGAATGAAATCAAGCTCCTCTTTCGTCATACCTGCCGTTGGATCTGCGTCGATGGAATTCTGATCTGATCTCGAACGTTTGTTTGGGCGATTCTCGCCGCCCCTAGGCTCCATGAGCTTCAGCTTCTTCTTGAGCTCCTTGTAGGAGAGAAATTTGTCTTGCCATTCAGGCAACGTTTCTTCGATCTGGTTGCTAAGGCTCTTGCCGAATTTCATGGCAGAACGCGAAAAAGAAAAAAAAAGAAAAATCACAAGTGAAAATATCGGTGAGGCCTGCTCATGGCTCATATATTGTTTTTATTGATTGTCGAATATTCGTGGTTTTGTTTATGGAATATCCATTTTTTAGTCTCGCTCCTTCGAGCGTATCTCTTAATTAAAATATCTATTCTTTATCTATTTATTAGTTATATTATATATAAGGAAAGATTAGAATGGCTCTAAAATTCACTATATAATTACTAGATTATCTCTAATTTTATTTAAATTATTGAATAAAATTATATGCCATTATATGTCTATAATACCCTTATACTATGTCGTTATCTTTTTTTCCACCTCAACAAAAAATCAAAATTTACGAAATTGAAACCCAAAATTTGGAAAAACAAACTTGCAGTGATTGACAGATTTGTCAGTTTGAACAGATTAATTATTGATGACAGAATTTATTTTGAATAAAAGACTTCTTAAAAAAATCTGCGGGATGAGGTACCAGTTTTTTTTGGAAGATATACTAAAAGTTTGTGGATTAAAGTCAAGATTTATTTTTGCAATGGCAATTTTATTAAAAGGCTGTTGTGAGGTTGCAACAAAATTATATATTTGGAACAGACTTAATATCATGTGATAGATTACAGACTTATTATTAATGACAGATTTTAATATTTACTTCATAACAAATTTATTTTTAATGACAGTTTTATTATTAATCTTTCATCAAAGTTGATTGAAAATTAATTATTAGACCAGCTGCAACGTTATAACCGTTTTGTTTTCATTTGATAGCAGTTTATAAATTTTATACAACTTTATTTATTTCATAACAGGTTTCTTGTTCACGTGAGGGCGACAGACTAAATCTTTACTACTATAGTATTTTTTCTTACAACAGATGTGATAGATTTTTTTGTTTTCTTTAGACAACAGATTTATGGTATTGTGTTATGACAGATGTACTTTTTTGTTTTCAAAAACAATTGAATTTGCCCTAAAAAGACACGCACATTTCCCAACCGCCTATATAAAATATTTTTCCCTATTTATGGACTACTTATGCAGTGTATATGAACGGAGTCAAATTCTAAAACACTTTTTATAAGTTGAGAATGTGTCAATCATATTTCTCTTATTTTTAAAACACTTTCTATATGGATCTTATTAAATTTTCCACCAATTTTCATCATCTGCTCATTCTTATTTTATTTTATTATTATTTAACTAAAAATCATTCTCTATCTTTTCCCCTTATTAAATAAAAAAAAATTATTTTTGTATGACCCACATAAAAAATCATTTTCTCCTTTCTAAACCACTAATGTGGATACACATTCCTCAACTTTTTTTTTCAATTTTTTTTCTTTTTCTTCTTCTTTCTTCTTATTTTCTTGAGTTTATACATGCATACTTGTGTACACTCGTCTACCAAAGCATTTTTGTCCGTTCTCAAGCTCTGAAAACTCTTTTCCGCCATTAACATGGAACTCCAAGTTAGTTTGATTTGTGGTTTTGGCGTTTGAAGAGGATTTGAGCGGGATTTGAGCTTTGGTTCTTCATTTCAAGTTGTGTGCATCATTTAGATATCCGTTTCAGAGTTTAATAATAGTTTAATGATAAGATTTGAAATGTAGATTGTTTTATTTATTACAGAGAAAGTACAATTGAATGTTACAAAAATACAACTAAAAATACAACTGCATACAATTAATTTGGAGTAGTATAACTTAATATGGATTAGTACAACATATATACAAGCAATGCATGTGAGTCTATTAACGCGGTATTGAGAGAAACAATGAAGTACTCTCTTCAACCGATGATCGATGTCATTGTTTCAAAAGTAGCTGAGTAGTTCAACAAGAATCGACAGAATTCTCTGAACGATGAGAAGTTGGTGCCTTTTATTGAGAAAGAGTTGTATCATTTCTATGCTGAAGCAGAGAAGTTGAAGGTGATATTGTTAAAAAGTTTCTTCCTTGAGTTTAACTTGTGTGAAAAAGATGGTAATATTTATTTGGTTGATTTGAAAATGAAGAAATGCATATGCAAGCGATTTGATCTTGATAAGTATCCATGTGTCTATGTTATAGCAACCATTATGGAAGCAAGGAAGAAGAAATATATCAAAATTGAAATACATGATTTGTGCTCCAAGTATTATTGGATGACGCATTAGGCATTAGCTTATTGCAGGACGAAACTACTGTGCATTACAGGGTATTACCGGGTTTCAGGGATTGAAATAACTATGTATTACTCGTATAACTATGTTCAAAAAATACAATTGTGTATTACTGGTACAACTACGTTGTAGAGTTTAGGGTTTAAGGTTTATGGATTATGGTTTGGGTTTAGGGTTTGGATTTTATGAATTATAATTATGTATTTGAGATATTAAATCGAGTGTTTATCATATTAATTATTTTATCTAATTATTAATATATAAAAAGTGAAAATACCATGTTTTAATCTTACAAACCTTAAACATATATATGTGTTGTTAACTTGTTTGATCATTAGTATGTGAATTGCTAAAATATTTTAATTTCAAAAATCTATTACTATGAAAGATTTATAATCCTAATTTAGTAAGCTAACATAGTTGATACAACTCAGAAAATTGACTACAAATATCGATATAACTGAAAAAATCATAATGTGACATTTATATAACTATGTGTTATTTATATTACTATGTACAACTATAGTGTGAACGCTCCTAGTATGAACAAATGTCAACGCAAAATATTTATTATTTTTTATTGAACAGTAGTGTGAACACACATGAAGGCGCATGTGATTTACACCTGTCGTACTCAGTTGTATTCGTACTACTTAGTTGTATTTAGTTGTATTCTCAAAACTCAGTTGTATTTGTTATTTACATAATTGTATTCAATTGTATTCTCAAAACTCAGTTGTATTTAGGACATGCTTTCATTTTCAGCCACTTAAATGGATTTGGACTGTCTTGATCACTCTCACCACCACCATCACCACCACCACCACCACCACCACCACCAACACCACCACCACTACCATCTTCACCACCACCACCATCACCACCATCCTCACCACCGCCCTCATCATCTTTACCACCCTCATCACACTTACCCTCACCTTCAATATTTTTCTCCAATAAATCAAATCTTCTCTCTAGCGCATCAAACCTCTTGTTGATCTTGACAAATCCTTCTTCCATCATCTTCATAAGTCTTTCATAACCCTCTAGTACATCTTTATTTTCAGCGCCAATTTTCTCTACTTCAATCAAAACTGGGAGTTTCTCCTCTCTTCTCACTATCAATGCTCGATCAGCTTTGTCTAAATCAAATATGTCTTGCTAGAAAATCTGCTTCTTCCCATCGACCAACCACTGGCAATGTTCAAGTGTGAACACCAAAATCCACTTAAAGCCAAAAGTACCTGAAGATATAATCAAAATTCTGTAAACATTCACATAAAATCACATAAAAACAATCTTAGTCAATGTGCTGAAATATTTTAAATATTTTAAAAGCTTGTCCATCTTTAAGTGTGGCAATCTCAGTCAATGTGCTGAAATTTTTACACTTTGATGTTAGCTTGCAGATTTTAGCATACTCAGTAGTTTTGAAGAATAAAGGTCCCGGTGCAAGTGGCTCAGTATCCTGCAATCTATGCAATCCAAACACATTTTCTGTTAGTAGTTGTATCAATTGATATTCGGTTGTACAATAACATATAGTAGTATCTATTGATACTCCGTTGTACACAACAACATAGTTTTATCTAACATATAATTCACATTTCCTACAAATCAACTATTAATCAACTACTAATATATGGCTATTGAGGATGTGACCATTGGAGATGCGGCAATTATTGGAGATTCTGCCATTGTTGGTGATGAAAGATTTGGAAAAGATGTAGGGCTTGAAGAAGATGGAGGAAGAGAAATTCATCTATATTATTTAATATAAGTATAATTTAATTATAATTTTGATAATTTAATTTAATTATAATTTAGATAATTTAATTATTATTTATATATAAATATAATTATAAATAATTATAATTATAAATAATTAATTAATTGAGTTTATTAATACTAATGTGTTTATAATAGTTACAAAAAAAATACATCAACTCAATTAGTTAACTTTCCACTCTTTCAACTCAGGTAACGAGTTCAACTCTCTTATTTGCTAATTTTCAATAATTTTACATTACACATATTAAATATATGATATATACACAAAACATTGATTTGGTCTAGTGGTTTATGTTATTTGTTGTCTTTTGTGGGAACCTGAGTTCAAGTGTAGGTGTGTTCATTTTTAGAAGAAAATATTGGTGGACCCCACCTTTAAAAAAAGAAGAGGAGTTTTGCAAGAGTTGATATGAAGAAAAGAAGAATGGTGGGCCCCACCATAATTTTTTTAAAAATTTATTAGTTTGAGCCGGTTTGAATTTGGATTAAGATGGGTTATCAAATGGATCGCGGTATGAATCCTAAATAATTAACTTTAGTGATTTTTTGGTAATTGTATAAATTTTAACTGTAAAAAAAAGAAAATCATAAAGAAGGGAGAGTATGTGAGAAACAAATTTAACTTTAAGGCAGTCCATTTCTAAAATAACCTAAATGGTGGAGAGAATTTTCAAAACACTCTTGTCTTTGCTTAATTACTCTTATGGTGTGTCCCACCTAAAAACAAAATATTACTACCCCTCCTTCTCTTCTCGAACTCTCCCCAGCTTAAATTAATTTTTTTTAACAAAACATTTGCACACGTGTTCCTAAAGGTGAGGAAGGGAAGGTGATTTTCTTAAAAGATAATCAATGTGGTGGGGCCCACAAAATTTAATCTTTCTCTCTTCTCTTCCTCCTCGATTGCGATCTCACTCCTCTCTCAACCACCTGTTTTTAATTTTCTTCACCAAACTCACACAACAAATGAAATACAACCACCTAATTCAACATCTTCTTTCATTCATAATGATTTTATTTCTAAAATCAAGCTGCAAGTGAAAGATTAGAACACTGAGTAAGTGGCGCTTTAAGCTTGAAGGTGGTTGTTCTTAGTTTCTTTTTTCTGAAGAGGATTTGAGCAACGGGTTCATATCAGGTCTGTGTCAAAGGTAATGTGAGTTATCTACATGTCTGTTTGTGGATTAGTGACATGAATGGTGAAATTCAGCTGAAATTATGTATAATAAAGAAAGTGCAACTATGCACAACTGGATACAACAATGTTTCTGGGTTATTGAATGGTGTAGGTCAATTTTGTGTATAACTAAGAAATTACAACGACAAATAGGAATATTATTATGTTTCTAGGTTATTGAAGGTAATGTTAAAATGTAGCTCGATATTGTGTATATGAAAAAATACAACTAAGTATACAAATACAACTGAGTACAACTATGTTTTAACGCATACAACTGAATACAACCTAATATAATTTGTAACGAATACGACTGAGTATACCCGAGTATAACTAAGATGTATAACGAATATATCTGAATATAACTTAGTATAAATATGATGTTTATGGAAATAAATTGAGTACAACTATTAATGTAATGTTGAATTTTGTTATTTTCAGGGTATAATGAGGGAAATTATATAAGGAAGAGTGTTGATGTTGTATGGATTTCTAGAGATGTTCATCATGATCTTTTGATTAAAAAAGCAAGTGGAGAAGTCACTTATAGGCTTTTGGTTGAAGATATATGCAAAAATATAGGGGTGGACAAAGTTAGTATTGCAATGAAAACTAGTTACATCCCACTTTTAGTGGATCCCAAGAAACCAATCTATATCTCCGACGATGATGGTGTTTTGTGTTATTTGGAGTTGTATGAAGATCATGCAAAAAGTGTGTTGCATGTGGAAGTTGCTAATAATCAGACTTATGATAAACAACCAAGAGATGATGTAGGAAGCCAATTTGTTGCTAGTGGTTCAGACGTGGTTTCTAGTGTGAAAGAAAATTATCGACTTGATTATGGCAACATGAATCAATCTGCAAATGAGCCATCTGAACATAATGCTACTGTTGTACATGATGAAGAAACAGGAGAGATGGATACTTTGTTTATTAATGAAGCTACTGAGGTTGCACCTTCTGTGGAAGGAGATGAGGTTGCAAATATAGAATGGGAAGATGGTATGAATGTGAAAGTAGGGCAAGAATTTGAAAGCAAGGGAGATGTGCAAGATTTAGTAGAACAAGCTGGCCATTTGAACTGTTTTCAGTATACTATTGTGAATATCGATAGAATGCGGTATGTGGTGAAATGTTGTGGAGCAGAAAAAGGTTATAAGTGGTATTTACGGGCTGCGAGGCATAAGGATTCAACTTGGTTCTCAATTAGAAAGTACAACAACATTCATACGTGTTCCCGTGCAACTTCAAGTACAAGTTCAAAGAGAAGATGTGGAACTTCAAGGTTAGTTGCTTCTGTTTTGCATGATGATTTTCCAGGAAGTTTTGATACACCAAATATGAAGAATATCATTGATTTGGTGCAAGGAAGATTAGGCGTGAATGTATCACACACTACTGCGTGGAGAGGGAAAAAAAAATCTTGTGAAGAGGTACGTGGTTCTCCAGAAGATAGCTATAAGATGTTGTTTTCTTATATGTACATGTTGGAGAAGTTGAACCCATGTACTGTTACGTATGTGGAACTGGATGAAGATAAAAAGTTTAAGTACTTATTCTTCGCGTTGGGAGCAAGTATTGAAGGATTTTCAGCCATGAGGAAAATGATTGTTGTTGATGGTACTCACCTTAAGAATATGTTTGGTGGAAAGTTAATAGTTGCGACAGCACAAGATCCTGACTATCTGATCGCTTTTGGTGTTGTTGATGGTGAGAATGATTTAAGTCTTATTTGGTTTTTCAGTAAGTTGAAATCAGTAGTACCAGATAGTGGTAATCTAGTATTCATAACGAATAGACATATGAGTCTCATCACCTCAATAGCTGAGGTGTACCCGCTAGCTTTACATGGGTATTGTACTTATCATTTATCTCAGAATGTGAAGAGAAGTTGCTCCTATGTTAACAAAGAAATATTGTACACTGTGTGAGTTTGAGAAATGGTACAATGATTTTGTGAAAATGTATCATGCGACGGGGGAGTATCATGATAAAAGTTATAAGGAAACTTAGAACTGGGCAAGATGTTATTTTCCGAGAGATAGGTACAACATCTACACAAGCAATGCATATGAGTCTATTAACAATGTATAGAGAGAAGAAAGGAAATACTCTCTTCTGCCGATGATTGATGTCATTGTAACAAAGGTAGCTGGGGTGGTTCAACAAGTACTGGCAAAATTCTACCAAGGATGGGATTTTGATACCTTTCATTGAGAAAACGGTACACCCTTTGTGCGCTGAGGCAGACAAATTGAATGTCACAGTGCTAAACAGTTTCTTCTTTGAATTAGATGTTCGTGGAGAAGATGGTAATGGTCACATGGTTGATCTGAAAATGAAAACTTGCACATGCAAGCACTTCGATCTTGATAAGTACCCGTGTGTCCATGCAATAACTGCCCTTTCAGAAGCAAAAAATAATAGGTACACTGAAATTGAAATACAGGATTTGTCTTCCAAGTATTATTGGATGTCGAACTGAGTTTTGGCTTATTACAAGACGATATATCTTGTTCCTCATATGTCTAAATGGACAGTTCCCGACCATATACGCGAATTGGTTGTCATACCTCCAAATTATGTCACCAAACGAGGACGACCCCAAGTAAGAAGGTTTCCATCAGTTGGAGAACATCGGCGAGGGAAAGGAAGTACTTACAGGAGAGGTTTGTATTCGTGGTTTGACTGTAACAGTAGTAGTAGTGGCATGAGGGAGTGAAACAACTGGGTATTACGCACACAACTATGTAATAAAACATATAACTGAGTGTCACTAGTACAACTACGTTGTATGGTTTTGGGTTTAGGGTTTAGAGTTAGTGTTTAGAGTTTAGGGTCCATTGTTAATGTTGTATGGGCTGTAATCAATTAATGAATATATTAAATTATTAGAAAGAATAGAATATTAAATGTTACATCTTATAATATCTTAAACTTGTATGTGTAATGTTAACAAGTTTGACCATTTGATGCAAATTACACAAATTTTATAATTTCAAAAATGTTTTACTATTAACGTTTACTAAACTTGCATTATTAAACATATGTAGTTGATACAACTAATAACAGAATAAAAAATTACAAATACAACTGAAAAAACATCGAAAGTGACATTTATACAACTATGTGTAATTAGATACTACTCTTGCAATTGAGTACAACTACTCTATAAACTATTCTAGTGTGAACACAAATTATTTAATAATATTTTACTTAAAAGTAGTGTAAACACAAATTATTTAATATTTTTAATAAAAAGTAGTGTGAACACGTCCATGTGAACACACCTTCAAGTGTGAACACGTCCGTGTGAACACACCTAGTGTGAATACATAATTCAACTGAGGCACGTGTGATGCATCATGTGCATGATACGCAGTTGTACTCAATTGCAGTTGTACTCAATTGTACTCAATTGTACTCACTTATACACAATGTTAAATCATTTATACTCAGTTATACTTCGAACCTGTTTTTCAAAATTATTTTTTAACTAGTCGTCTTCAGTTATACGCGATTAGAAGAGTTCAAAACTAAATAATTAAAGTTATTTAACATACTTGATCAAACTTCAAAACAAAAAGTACATAAAGATAACAAAAGACAGTTCAACACACAAAAAAGTACAGAAACATAGTTCAACATACATTTAAACATAAGGACTTTTCACAAACTTAGATGGACATGTTTTCCTTGTCCTAGTTCTCGGCCTAGGAGTTGGAATCGCTCCCCCAGCCTCATCACCCCCAGCGTCATCATCCCTAGCTTCATCCCCCGCAGCCTCACACCTCCAGCTTCATTCCCCGCAGCCTCATCACCTCCAGCAGCATCAGCCTCAGTCTCATCAGCCCTAGTCTCACCAGCCTCATCTGCCCCAGCCCCAGCCCCACCCTCATCAGCCCCAACCTCATCACCCGCAGCCTCATCATCGCCAACCTCACCACCTTCACCCATAATCACATCATCACCATTATCACCAGCCTCATTACCCCCAACCTCATCACCTTCAGCCGCACCCTCATTCCTCTTCTCCATTAGCTCTACTCTTCTCTCCAATACATCTAACCTCTTGTTGATCTTCTCAAACCCGTCATTCATTGTCTTCATCAAATTTTTGAGATCAACTTCATTAATATTGTTAATGGCTTCATCCAATACTGGCAGTTTTCCCTCTCTTCTTGCCGTCAATCCTCAACCAGCTTTGTCTTACTCAACGATGTCCTTCCAGAAATTTTTTTCTTCTCATCGACCAAACACCGATTCCATTTCAGAGATAAGTAGCAATCACCTTCATCATCTAGATAATCTTCGAAGATGTCTGATAGTAGATCAACTTCGAAGACATCAGGTTCCAAGATGATAATGATTCTCAGCGCATCCGTCTACAAAACTAATAATCAGTTTACAAAATGTTTAATAATATAATTGGGCATCACTATGTTTAATAATATAATTCGGTATCATTATGTTTAATAATATAATTGAGTATCACTATGTACCTCTGTTGATCCAAGTGTTTCGTTGATCTCTTCCAACGGAAACCTTTTAAGATAACCACCACTTCTTTGTGTTCGCCATTTCCGCTAGCACATTCGCGGACATCCAGGGTCAGCAATGGGGACATTGTCACGAAATTTCTGTCCCAATTGTGGAATGCACTAAAACGCCAAAAGCTGCAAGTAATTTATTAGTCTAACCAATTAAGAAACTACACAAAAAATAAATATGATTGAGAATTACCTCCAACGGAATGATGAATCCCAGAAAACACCATGTGGATCTAGAAGAACCCTTGAAGTAAACCATCATGTGGAAACTCTCTTCGATACAATCATCAAACGTGTATCTCCCCCACAGAAACTTGCTACATACTTTTAGATCATCCACAATTCGAAGAATAAAAGGATAAATAAATCCATACCTTTTTGATCCTTTGATGACAGTTTCTAAAAACAAAAGCACCGCCATTTTCAGTCACTCCATTTCCGGCCATTTGTTTATCTTCGCCCTCACTTCACTAAACGTTATATCCTTGGTTTTTTTAAAATGGCGCTTCACAAAACTCAAGTCTCCGAGTGTTTCCATATGAGAAGGATAGGCGTGGCATTCTAATACACTAATCAATGCATGCTCTTTCATAGAATACCGGACCGGCACACCATTAACGAAAAACCAACAAATTTTCGTCTTCTCCATGGGGACTGTGCGTTGGAGAAGCATCCACATTTCCATTAGTTTATGGTTTCCGCTCCTCTCTCTATGCCATATATGCTGGAACTGGGGATGATTAGCAAACCAATCCGCTTCTTGTCCATCCTTTAGAGCCGCAATCTCGTTCAGTGTTTTGAAATCTTCACACTTTGATGCTATCTTGCAGACTGTAGCATAGTCCGTGTTTTTGAAGTATAAGTTCCCCGAAGGACATGACACAGTAACCTGCAATCCATACACATTTTTAGTGTCTAGTTGTATACACTGATACTCAGTTGTATGTCTAGTTGTACTATAACATGTATTCGTATCCAATTATACTCAGTTATACATTAACATTTAGTTGTATCTATTAACATTCAGTTGCACAATAAGGTATAGTTGTATCTATTGAAATATAGTTGTACAATTACATACAATCATATCTTTTTATACTCAGTTGAATATTAACGTTATCTAACATGCAATTCAAAATTTCATTGAATCAACTACAAATTAATACTTAGTAATATACTTACCAACATCAACTAATTCCTTCAAATCAAGAACAAAATAATACCAAATATGTTAAGGGTTTACCTCTGACATAGAAACCCGAGAAGACGATGCCGGTGCAGGAACCCGAGAAGACGAGACACCTACTTCAATCGGATTTGGAGGAGGTGGAGGCGGCCAATGTGAAGGTGGAAAAGAGGAATGTGGAGGTGGAGACGGCGAATGTGGAGGTGGAGCCGGTGAATATGGAGGTGGAGCCGGCGAATGTGGAGGTGGAGCTGGTGAACGTGGAGTTGGAGGCGGCGAACGTGGAGTTGGAGCCGGCGAATGTGGAGGTGGAGGCGAAGGTGACGATGGAGGCGAGGGTGAAGGTTCACGCAAATGTGGAGGCTCCCAAATCACCATTCGCAACTCTCGTGGGGGACTCACACCTCGCGGGCCTTCGTCCTCTTTCCCCCTTTTTCGAGTTTCTATTTCGCTGGAGGAGATTTGCGTTTTCTTGGAGGAGCCATTTAAGGTTAGAGATTTTAGGAGGATTTATAGATTACACGAAATTGGAGGATTCAAATATAAGAGTTGGTTAAGAATTGAAGTTTTTAACATAAAATTGGAGTTATGGGCGAAGAAGAAGGAAAAAATGAAGTGAGGGAGGAGGAGAACTCGACGGAGAAGGTGAAGGAGATGGGGAAGAAGTGGAGTTCGACATGAAGAAAGAAGGAGTAAGTGGTGGGTGCCACCATATTATTTTTTTTTAAAAAAAATTAAATCCAAACCCGGTGGATCTAGATACATACCCGATGGATTGTGGTATGGGTAAATTTTGTTGGTAATTTGATATTTTTAACTTATATAAAAAAAAAACTAAAATACAAAAGATGTTAGAGTATTTGAGCAATATTTTTTAAATGGAATAGTATTTAAGCAATAGACTCAATTTAGAGGAGCTTTTTAGAAATTGACTCATATGAAAGCACAATTTCTAAATAGAAATCAAGCTTATCTATTCAATTCTTTACTTAATTTTTCATCTATATTAATCTCGAATGGATAAAGTTGTTCGTGTTTGTGGCAAATGGATTTTCGAAAAAAATAGATGGATTTTCGAAAAAAATAGATGGATTTTCCATGTCATTTAGAAAAGAGGATGCAAAATTATTGCAGCAAACGATGGTACTTGTTACAGAGATTTCATTCGTATGGTTATTGAGGACTTCAAGGCTGAGTGGAGATTTATGATGTGGAATTGAGTCACATGTTTTAGAAGAAGCTGTTGACAAAATTAACCCAGAATACACCTCCTGTAAAAATCAAATATTGTAGACAACTTCAAGGTTTTATGCAACAACTAAAAGTAGAGCCAGTTCGACTCTGTGTTGAATTGAATGAGAAAGCTGGGGACAAAGAGGCGTCTTTATCAAAGCAGGTACCCGAAGTCGTTTTCATTGACCCAGATATGAAAAACATGAAAACAATCACGCCAATGGAATTGACATGGTTAAAACAGAAATGGATAATCACTACGAGATGACAACGATCACTAATTTGATTATTGTGATGATTCTGATTGATCATCATCAGATGATGAAGATTTTTCAGTTTACGGAATGTCTCCAGAAGAAGAAGATCTAAAACCAAAACTACCAATAAAAAAAGGGATTCTACGATGATGACCAAGGAAGCAAAGGGAGTGAACCCACACATACTTAAATATCAATTCACTTAATCTAGCTGTGTGACAATAATACGCCTCAATATAAGCATTGGAAATGAAACTAAAGATGTTATTGGTGATACATCAATTTGATTTTGATGTAGACAAATCAAGGCCCAATCTTTTGGTAGTTAAGTGTTGGTTGAAAGGTTGCACATAGAGAGTTCGAGCTGCACCAGTTGGGGAATCTCTTTAATTTTGTATTCATGTGTATGTTGCGAAACACACATGTTTCGTTACTGAGCATCCTGGTCGTTCCCGGCAAGCAACTTCATATATACTTTGGCTTCTGTATAAGGATTATGTTGGTGGTATTGGGCCAAAGGTTTTGCCACAACATGTTGCGGAGGCTATGAACATGCGATTTGGTATTAAAGACTTAAATTTCTTATGTAAGACATCTCTGGTTTCCAGTATTTTTTACAGTAATGATAACATTAGTTTATTGGTTTTGTAAAATAGATGGAATACTTGAAAGCTAGACATACACTATTAGAAGCACAAAATTTAGTGAGAGGTTCTCCATAAACTGGATATTCTGATTTGCCAAAGTATATATCTGATTAGAAGAGCAAATTTTGGAACACTCACACGGTTATAAGTTTATGATTATAGTGGATTCAGATATCTCTTCCTTTTATTTGGTGCTAGCATGAATGATTTTCTTTTTATGAGAAAAATGGTCATTGTCGATGCTATTTACCGCTCCAGCTTAGGATGGCAATTTCAACTATTTCCAATCACGTTTGCCATCGTTGATACTGAAAATGACTGAATTTTGGGAGTTGTTTTCATGACACTAAACTATGTGATTTCAGATGACGAATGGCTTGCACTAATCTTTGATAGGCATAAATCTATCCAGAATGCCATTGCGAAGGTGTATCTGATGACACAGGGAAATATGCACATACCATCTGTATAAGAACATACTATTACAATTTGGAAGTGGTGATGCGTTTCGTTTGGTTAAAAGAGGCCGCCAACTGTTATAGAATCGCTGAATTCAAGACCACGTTTAATGAAATCAAAGCGTTGAATCCTGCACTTCATAAGTATTTTCAATAAGCGGATATATGAAAATCGGCGCATGTTTATTTCGTCGAAGATATGTACAACATCTACCACTTTAACCATTGCGGAATCAATAAATAAAGTGTTAGCAGATGTCAGGAGTGATGTAAGAACCAATGATGGACTGTCTTTCACCGAGAAGTTCAGGTTGCTGAACAGAAATCGATGGAAGCGAAAGGTGGATCGAAGGGACCCCACAAACTGTGAAAGGGGCTTGTGATACTCCAAGAACTTCAACCAAATGGTTGAAGAACACGGCTGCAGCAAGGGGATGCTTGCTTGGCGGTTCTTTAGGGTTTAGACACTAGTCTTTAGGTTTTGTCAAAAATGCTTGTTATTATTATTACTCATAACTTAGGTTTATATAATGCCTTAAGTCTATAGCTTATAATTATTCAGATGACAACTGGGCAAATAACCCAAAGAGAACAAAAACATAATTAAAATTGGGCTTAAGACCACAATTAACTAAAACATAAAATAACATATAAAAGATAAGTTTAAGGCTTAATTAAATAAGACTTAGAATAAGCATAGGTAGGGCCACGACCATAATGACATTATTGGCTGAGTTAGAGGACTTGTGAAGCATAATAGTTGGTGAACAAGTCCTCGCCTTCATGCACTCTAGAGGTGTTGCCTCGTTAAAAACCTTCTTCGGAAAACCCAGTGGGACAAAACAGAAGATAAGGAAAAATAGTACAATTCTCTACCATGTCTTTAGGAATATGTGATTCCTTATATCTGAAAAGATTGAGCATGAATAAGTGTTGCCTTGAAACCTTCTTGAATGTTGAGAATGCCTCCAAATCATGCACAAGTAGAAATGGTAAGAATGCAGATGGCTTCAAATATGGTAAGTGAAAACAAGAGATAATTCGCATGATTCTCTGGATTCTTGTGCATGTTAATATGATAGATGCCTCTCCTGAATCCTTAGATTCCTCTCCTGGTCGCCAAGTGTAGCTCTGAAGGCTACTAAACCGATCTGGTCTAGCATTTCCCTTAAATGGAACCAAATAGACATGTTGTTGAATTTTAGTGATAATTGGGCCTCCTTTGGATTCTTCTTGGTTTCTTTGGTTTGATGTAACCATGAGGGATCCATTAACATTCTCCAAGTGGTCAGAGGTCTAGATTGTGAGTGAATTGGACTGTGCAGCTCGATCTTTGGCCCAATCGCGGATGGTACTCCGAAACCGGTTTGCCGACTTGTATCCTTTATAACTTCCAATTCAGAATCCGGTTTGAAGTGATTCAAATTGTTAGTGACTCCTTGATGAGTTAAGATTCTGGGACAGGTCATTTCGTGGATTAACTCCTCCTGGTTGGGCCAATATGATCCATGGAAGACACCTATGTCATTGGTGTGCTCAGACTGGTTCTCTCCAAGGGTTTTGGTCAGCTCCTTGGTGACTTCTCTATGCTCTTGGGTTGTTAGTGACTTGATGTCCTCATCATTCTCTCCCTCTTGAAAAAATGTTGACCTCGAAACTGTATAACCTGCACCAAGAGAAAGCAAGTTAGCTTCCATTCTCCTTTGAGAGTCTAGTGTCTTACCTTGGTATTGTGGTGGTTTCGTAGGATGTGGTGCATCAGGTGGCTCTCCTTTGAGGAGATGAGATAGGATGACGCCTCTGTTTTGGCCTGGTGGGATGGTGGTGATGTCGTTCTCTTTGAACCGATAAGTAGTTTGAACATTTTCTCCTTTGGTAGCCTGAATTTCTTGGCGTAGTGTTGCTTGTCGCTTTTGCACAAAACGTTCCAAACGATCGACAAATGGCACCAACTGCGTTAAGAAGATCTGCAGTTGCATCATTACGTTGTTTTGGCTCGATGAATCCTAATCACTTCCTGACATATTTCCTTTTCCGAGAAAAGGAAATTTTTGAAAATGGAAAGTTCTCTAAAAGGAAACTTACAAAAATGGAAACTTTTTTTTTTAATAGAAAATTTCTACATATATATATATATATTTTTTTTTTATTTTTATATTAAAGAAAATAAAAAATAACTATTTGCAAAAAGGAAAAGAAAAGAAAAAGGAAACTATCCTAAAAGAGAAATATTGCCTAAATCTAAAAAGGAAAACTAACTAAATGGAAGATATCCTAAAATTTATTGCCTAACTAATTAAAAAAAAGAAAACTATACTAGACAAAGAGAAAAATATAATTATCCCTATTTCCTAAAAGGAAAGCTATCTTAAACTAAAAGGAAAATCTATTTATTGAATAATTCCTAAAATGAAAACTATCCTAAACTAAAAGGAAAACTAATTAATTATTATTTCCTAAAAGTAAGCTATCATAGACTAAAATGAAAATTTATTTATTGCCTAATTCCTAAAAGGAAAACTATCCTAAACTAAAAGGAAAACTAATTAATTGCTAGTTTATAAAAAAGGAAACTATCCTAAACTAAAAGGAAACTATCCTAAACTAAAAGGAAATCTAATTAATGTCTAATCTCTAAAAGAAAAAAAATTATCCTAATTAATAATAAATTGCCTAAAGATTTTGGAAAACTTCCTCGGAGGTTTTGAAAAACTTCCTAAAGTAAATCCTAGCCTAGAGAAATTTGGCAACTAGTTAATTGTATACCTAAAATGCTGTGGGAAAATTTCCTAAAACCTAGATGCTATGAACATAGACACTAATGCAAATATGCAAATTTCAAAATTATCCTAAACTCTATATGTCAATTTTCCTAAATTCTAAATGCAAAAAGGAAATATTTTAAATGCAACCTAGATAGGACACAAACCTATAACGCACTGCGCATATGACTCGGGTGCAACACGACAAACGACACAAAACCTAGACCTAAGACACGCAGGCAATAAACAAACGAATGCAGACACAAACTTAAACAAAACGCTAATCTGCACTAATTAATTAAGAGACTGTAACTGCAACAATCAAACAACATGCAAACAATAAAGCAACATGAATGGTGATGAAGCATGCAGCGTATGCAAGTAACCAAGGTGATTATAATTAACGTGAAGTGCAGCAAACGTGAATGCAAGACTACGCGTGAAACAAAACAAGGAACCATGCAGCAAGGACGCATGCAACATGAATTTACTAACCACCTAATGACACACGGACACCTATAGAACCTAGCAAACAACTTAAGTCTCGACTCAAGCAACACACGCAACCTAAGACTCTAAAACATGGGTGAAAAGGTTACTCACAGGAAACTACCTAAACACATACGCATGCAAGATGAAACAAATACCTAGCCTCACAAACAAACGTGAAGAAACTAAGAACCTTAAGTAAAACGTGATTGCAAGTAACAACAAGCAAGCAAGTGGGTTAATTTATATATATATATATATATATATATATATATATAAGTGAAGCAAACAAACAATTAAAGCAAAACAATTTTTATGTTTTTTTTGTGATATATAAAATGAAACAAAGTTTATGGATTGATAGAACCTGATTTTTTTTTTGTATTTTGTGGTAGGAGACTTTTTTTTTCCTTCACCTTCTTACCGAGAACCTCAGGGAAAAAGAGAAAGAAACAAAATCAAAAGCAAAAACAATTGCAACCAAAAACAAAAGAAAATCGCCAAATAACAAAGGATAGAAGCTTTAAGCTCTGATACCAGATGATGTAAGCACCGTGGGTGGCTGTCTTTTCACCGAGAAACTCAGGTTGCTGAACAGAAAAGATGGAAGCGAAGGGTGGATCGAATGGACCACACAAGCTGTAAAAAGGGCTTGTGATACTCCAAGAATTTCAACCAAAAGGTTGAAGAACACGGCTGCAGCAAGGGAATGCTTGCTTGGCGGCTCTTTAAGGTTTAAACATTAGTCTTTAGGTTTTGTCAAAAATGCTTGTTATTATTATTACTCCTAACTTAGTCTTATATAATGCCTTAAATCTAGGGATTATAATTATTCAGATTACAACTGAGCCAATAACCTAAAGAGAACAAAAACATAATTAAAATTGGGCTTAAGGCCACAATTAACTAAAACATAAAATAACATATAAAACATGTGTTTAAAACTTAAGTAAATAAGACTTAGAATAAGCATATGTAGGGCCACGACCAGAATGATATTTCTGGCTGAGTTAGAGGACTTGTGAAGCATATTAGTTGTTGAAAAAATCCTCGTCTTCATGCCCACTAGAGGTGTTGCCTCGTTAAAACATTCTTCGGAAAACCCAGTGGGACAAAACCGAAGATAAGGAAAAAAAGTACAATTCTCTAGCATGTCTTTAGGAATATGTGATTCCTTATATCTGGAAAGCTTGGACATGAATAAGTGTTGCCTTGAAACCTTCTCGAATGTTGAGAATGCCTCCAAATCGTGCACAAGTAGAAATGGTAAGAATGCAGATGGCTCCAAATATGGTAAGTGAAAACAAGAGAGAATTCGCCTGATTCTCTGGATTCTTGTGCATGTTAATACGATAGATGGCTCTTGTGAATCCTTAGATTCCTCTCCTGGTCGCCAAGTGTAGCTCTGAAGGCTACTAAACCGATCTGGTCTAGCATTTCCCTTAAATGAAACCAAGTAGATATATTATTGAAATTTAGTGATAAATTGGGCCTCCTTTGGATTCTTCTTGGTTTATTTGGCTTGATGTAACCATGAGAGATCCATTAACATTCTCCAAGTGGTCGGAGGTCTAGATTGTGAGTGAATTGGACTGTGCAGCTCGATCTTTGGCCCAATCGCGGATGGTACTCCGAAACCGGTTTGCCGACTTGTATCCTCTATAACTTCCAATTAAGAATCCGGTTTGATGTGATTCAAATTTTTCGTGACTTCTTGATGAGTTAAGATTCTGGGACAGGTCGTTTCGTGGCTTAAATCCTCCTGGTTGGGCCGATATGATCCAAAGAAGACACTTATGTCTTTGGTGTGCGTAGATTGGTTCTCTCCAAGGGTTTTGGTCAGCTCCTTGGTGACTTCTCTATGCTCCTGGATTGTTAGTGACTTGATGTGCTCATCAAAGAGTTTGCCAATTGTACTACTTTTGGATGAAATACAATTAATGATGACTAGATGATTCTCAGCACGGAGGAGCGATCCACATTTAACAAAAACCACATTAACCCATGCAGTAGAAAAATTGTTGGAGGTAGTAACTTTATCCTTGATCCCATTCATGCTTCTTATTTTTGCTCTTAACGTTGTTTTTCAATGTTGGAGATACGAGTTCCTTACGCTAAGTCACTTAAAGTACAAGCAATAAATGCACATAAAGCATAGGCTATCAATAATTCTTATCTACATGTAGTAAATCTAACAAAAAGATGTTTATGTCGTCGATTTAACTTGGAGAAGATACCTTGTATGCATGTCATTAGGGCCACCAGGTCACGTCAGATGTCACACATATCACTCTACCATTCCTATTACTAAAATAATTACTTATACAATGGATACTTGATATGAACTCCCATGATTGACACTCTTAAGTTGGCGATTGGATAGGAAATGATCAAAGAAGCTACTAGCTTCACACTACCAAGAAGTGGATTGAATGGTCACACAAGAGATGCGGAAGTCCCTTGATAATCCAACCTAAGTAGTTCTAAGATATGACACACTTAGAAGACCAAATGGGGGTGTTGTTTGGATATTACACACCAAACAACAAGATTTTGTTCAAGAAGAACATAACATAATTACCCTCTAGAATATCAAAATCAACAAAACAAAGTTATCTTATTTCTTGAGAGACAAATGATATAAATAAGCAATGTTTGTGGTCAAGCCTTAAAGAAATAACATAAAACAATGTGGTCTTTGACATAAAAAAAAAATAACTCTTAGACTACTTTGAATGACTCTTAAATCCCATTTTAGCATGTTTCTTGGCTTGGAAGTAGTCATGATACAAACTTGACTCTTCATTCCCTCTTTGGCGTGTTTTTGAAGTGTTTTATGGGCTTGATTTGTTTAAATAAAGTGGAGAATGAAATTAGGCTTCTGGTTGATCTTCACGGGCTTGCAACACCATTAGAACCTTGTGCTTCACTTCCTTCTCTTTCAGGCCCAAGTGAATAGTTATTGTGCTAAGTAAATAAATTAGGGAATTGAAGAACTTCTTGGACCGATACCGTGTCATAGCTCCAGCTGGGACTTGCAATGCATGCTTTTCTAAACTCACTCCCGCGGCTACAAACTTTGGTGCAAGCTCAGGTGCAAGCTCCTTCTTGGTTTCAAGCTTGTCCTCAGGTTCATGTTCTTCCATGATCGCATCATACCTTCCCCCTTCAAATAAAAATGTCCTCAAACCCGACTCATCTACAAAGAAAGGAATCAAGTCAAAGAAGTTAAAACTTGAACTCACTTATACATACCTTGCAAGTCGACTTGATAAGCATTGTCATTAAGATTTCTTGTGACTGTAAATAATCCATCAAACCTTAGCATAAGCTTAGACTTTCTTTCAGTAAGAAACTTATGCTTCCTTAAGTAAATAAAAACTTGATCTCCAACCTCAAAGACTTGTCGACGCCGGTTCATGTTGGCATACTTAGTATACTGCTTAGTCTTCTCCTATATGTTATGTCGTGCCTGTTTATGGATCTTCTTGACTAGTTCAACTTTCTTTTCTCCATCCAAACTAGTTCTTTCACTCAAAAGTAGATTAAATCCAAAGGAGATAAAATCCAAATGAGACAAAAAGATTAAAACCGTAAACAACTTGAAATAGTAAGTACTTAGTGGCTCAATGAACATAGTTATTATAAGTAAACTCAACATGTGGTAAAAACTCTCCCCAAGTTTTGAGGCTCATTTTAATGACAGCCCTAAGCATAGTAGAAAATTTTCTATTCACTAGTTATGTTTGTTCATCTGTTTGAGGATGACAAGTAGTTGAAAACAATAACTTAGTTCCTAAGTTAGACCAAAGGGTCTTCTATAAGTAATTTAAGAACTTAGAATCTCTATCATAAACAATGGTTTTATGTAGGGATGTGATTTCGGTTAACCAAAACCAAACTGGGTCGGTTTTCCGGTTTTTGGGTAACCGAATATTTTAAAATATTTATCCGAAATTAATTTTGGTTCGGTTTAAATTTTTGTTATTTCGGTTATTAGTTTCATACCGAATTAAACCGAAAAACCGATTCAGTTTAAGTAAATCCGGTTCAATTTATGTAAACTTATTCAATTTAAATAAACCCAGTTCAATTAAAGTAAACCCAGTTCAATTTTGATTTAAACTGGTTTAATCTAATTAAATAAATAATAATAAATAAATAAATCGGTTAACCGATCGGTTCGGCCAAACCGAACCAAATCAAACCGACCTTATAACCGAATATAAACTGAAAACCGAATATTTTGGTTCGGTCAGGTTTGGTAAAATCCGTTTGGTTAAGAATCGCACCCCTAGTTTTAGGCATTTCATGCAAAAATGAATGATGTCCCTAAAGAACAAGTCACCTATATGCACAACATCATCAGTCTTGGTACATGAGATAAAATATGCCATTTCTGAAAACCTATCTACCATAATAAAGATAAAGTCTTTCCCGGTTTTAGTTCTAGGTAGTTGATATCTCGCCTTGTTCTTAGTGATAGGATTTGTTTTTCATCGTCTTTGCTTTGTATTCTTGCATATTAGGATCATATAGGGCACACTTACATAAGCATTGCATAAATAGGTGATGAGACAGGGAACTGGAGGAAAATGAGGAGAATTCGAGCAAAAATGGAGAAACAGTCGCGTAAAGGAGGAAAGTAAAGCGAAGGACTAAAGTTTGCCACCACCAGTTTGATAATCAAGAGTGGAAGGATTTGAAGAATGTAAGAATTCGAAGTAAGGAAATATCAAGAATGGAAGTAGGGAAGTGTCGTGAGAGATTTGCTTTGAAATTCCTAATCTACCTTCCTTTTTATTACTATAAGTACATTTCCCTAGGCCTAATTTAAAGGAAGGGACAGAGTTTATCTGTTATTAGAGACACTACTTTTATGTTTTAGAGCGAGGGACATGCTTTTAATTTCAAGCCTCTTTTATCGCTTATAAGTTATCTTGTTTAACAGTTTACATTAAATATTTTATGTAGAACTTGTTTTTATTGATCTATCTTTATTTTATTCTCTTTATTAATTGTCTTTTAATCAAAAGAAAACTGTTAAGTAATGAGGATAGCTTCATCTATCAATGTGATGTTTTCCTTCATGAACATTAGCGAGTAGACTTCTTTTCGAATTTAAGGGCAAGAGTTCGGGAAGATGTTCTAGGAAGAAAGAGTGCCCAAAGGTGTTTGGCTCTGTACGCCCATGCTGTGTCTAGTAGTCTTAATGACAAGTTTATGTCTAGGTTGCCTTGTGTTAAAGCTAAAAACCCGCTCTTAATGCTCGTCTTCACCGAAGTATCCAAAGAGCTTTATAGACACTTGGGTGGTTGTATTAGTGGTCTCTGTCACGAGAGTGCATTAATTAACATTTATGCTTCTTAAACCATTGGGAAGAGTCGAGTACCCAAGTGCATTCTCTTCAACCAATTTAATGGGAAGACTCCATGGAGACCATCTGCCTCAGGCTCCAATCAGCATGCCTCCAGCTTTAACCCGGCTTTCACCAAACAGCCTGACCGTGGCAAGACAATAGTCCAAGATGCAAGACCACTATACAAGCCTAGGGAAACTACTCCAGCCGGTGACTATGAATCTCAGGATGAGATGGAGCCCTCTGAGGAAGCTGATCAAGAGGAGGATGAAGTGGCCTACCCTGAAGTGGGTGATCTTCTGGTTTCAAGGAGAGTTCTAAGCACCATTCAAGAGCCGGATGAGACAGCTCAAAGAGAGAACATCTTTCAAACCCGGTGTATAGTAAGTGGTAAGGTATGCCCTCTGATCATTGATGGTGGTTCATGTGCTAATGTATCCAGTGCATATATGGTAGAGAAATTGAACTTGGCAGCCACCAAGCATCCTAGGCCATATAGACTAAGGTGGTTGAATGATAGGACTGAATTGAAGATTAGTGAACAAGTCAAAGTCTCTTTTAGCATAGGAAAGTATGTTGATGAGGTTCTCTGTGATGTAGTTCCTATGCATGCTACTCATATTCTGTTAGGTAGACCTTGGCAATTTGATAGGGAGGTTGTGCATGATGGTAGGACTAATAAGTATACCTTGATGATGAATAAAAAGCGGATTAGCCTAGCCCCATTATTGCCTTCCCAAGTCCATGAAATGCAAATTAAGTTAGCTTAGGAGAAATGCATGACTAAAACCAACTTCTTGATTGCACATAGTGATGTTAGAAGCTCACTCTTTGATCCCACTTGTCAAGTAGTTTGAATTGTCTATAAGGATTTGTTGAACATTGAGCACACTAATGCGGTCTTGCCAAGGGAGATCCAAGTTATTCTTGACAGGTACAAGGATGTCTTTCCAGAGGAGATACCAGCTGGTTTGCCCCCTTTGAGAGGCATTGAACACCAAATTGACTTTATCCCGGGAGCACAACTTCCAAACCGGCCAGCTTACCGAGTTAACCCTGCATAAGCTAAGGAGCTTGAGGCTCAAGTCAGAGACCTCATGGCCAAGGGTTATGTGAGGGAGAGCCTCAGTCCATGCGCTGTGCATGTGCTCATTGTGCCCAAGAAGGATGGCTCCTATAGGATGTGTGTGGACTGCCGAGCCATAAACAACATTACCATCAAATACCGCCATCCAATTCCAAGATTATATGACATGCTGGATGAACTCAGTGGAGCAACCATATTTTCCAAGGTGGATTTGAAGAGTGGATATCACAAAGTAAGGATGAGAGAAAGTGATGAGTGGAAGACAGCCTTCAAGACCAAGCATGGTTTTATACGAGTGGCTGGTCATGCCGTTTGGGCTCTCGAATGCCTCAAGCACCTTCATGCGCCTCATGCATCATATGCTTAGACCCTTCATGGGCAAGTTCTTAGTTGTTTATTTTGATGATATATTGATTTATAGTTCTTGCCTATCTGATCATGTGCTGCACTTGGAACAAGTACTAGAAACCCTTAGGAAAGAGTTTGCTAACTTAGCTAAATGCATCTTTTGCACAAAAGAAATTGTTTTTCTTGGTTTTGTTGTTATCTCACAGGGCCTTAGGGTGGATCTAGAGAAGATAGAAGCTATACTTAGCTGGCCAAGACCAACCTCCATCAGCTAGGTCGGGAGCTTCCATGGACTAGCCAGATTCTACCGGCAGTTCGTGAAGGATTTCAGCACTCTAGCCGCGCCATTAACATATTTGGTCAAGAAGAGCACTGGATTTGAATGGGGAGAAGCTCAAGAAAGGGATTTCTTGGAGCTCAAGTACCAGCTGACTCACGCCCCCATCCTAGCCTTGCCCAACTTTAAGAAGACCTTTGAAGTGGAGTGTGATGCCTCGGGAATGGGCATTGGAGCGGTTCTAACTCAAGGAGGGATGTCAGTAGCCTATTTCAGTGAGAAGCTGACTGGTGCCACATTGAACTACCCAACTTATGACAAGGAATTGTATGCCTTGGTCAAGGCTATGAAAACATGGCAGCACTACTTGCTGGCCCGAGAGTGTGTGATCCACACGGATCATGAGACTTTGCAACACCTCAGAGGTCAGACCGTGCTGAAGAAGAGACATGCAAGGTGGTTGGAGTATATAGAGACATTTCCATATGGGATCAATTATGAGAAGGGAAAGGACAATGTAGTAGCAGATGCTTTGTCAAGGAGGCATGCCTTGATAGCAACCATGGATGCTAAGGTTCTTGGATTTGAATACTTGAAGACTTTGTATCAGGATGATCATGATCTAAAGGCAGCCTATGAGGAGCATGGAACATGAGCCTACACCAAGTTCTTCCTCCATAATGGGTTCCTCTTCAAGGACAAGAGACTATGCATTCCTCAATGCTCAAAAAGAGAGTTACTTGTGGAAGAAGCTCACGATGGTGGCCTTATGGGTCACTTTTGGATTGAGAAGACTCTGAGTGTCCTTAAGGAGCATTTCTACTGGCCTAAGATGAAGAAGATGGTGACAACTCACTGTGATAGATGCATCACTTGCAAAAAGGCCAAGTCTAAACTCCAGCCTCATGGTCTCTACCTACCTCTACCGGTTCCAACATCGCCATGGATGGACATCTCCATGGAATTTGTCTTAGGGCTGCCCAAGATTCAACACATTTTGTAACTAAGAAAAACTATTATTCTCATTCTCTTAATAAAATCATTCTTCTCTCTAAATCTCTCTAATCTCTCATTCTCTCATTCTACAAATCTCTTATTCTCATAATGTTTCATGGTATCAGAGCAAGTTTGCATCAAATCTGGGTAAATTTCATCATTCTTTCATTAATTCAACAAGAATCCATCTTGTTCTTCATCATCTTCTGGATCAATTTCAAACGTCGTATTGTAACTCAAATTTCGGCCAAACCACGACTCCTTTTGATGATCGGCTTTCTATGGATTGTTCATCGGCAAGTTATGAAGCCACACCCTTTTGAATTGCATCATTTTACCAAGGGAATCAAAAGTTACAAATTTTCTTGCAAAGGTCCTTCGCGAGTGCCTTCGCCGCGAACCTCTGTGTTTCCCAGGTCATCCCGACGTTAATTCTCCATCAAATCGTGTTTTTCAAAATCCTAAACTCAAGCCCTACAAGTCTAGTCTCTGTTTAAAGAAAGCAAAACTCAATTCCATTCAGTTTGAAAGATTTTCTTGAAGTTTTCCTCAGAGACGTCTAAAATTGTCTGTATCAAGATCATGGTGATAAAATTCTAATTCCTTCTTAGTTTTCTTTAATTATTTAAATATAGAAAGTTTAATGAGTATCTTGTTAGGGTCTCCACGAAATTTCAAATCAATCCAATAGGTTTAAGACTCCAAGATTGATTTTCTTGATCTCATTGTTAATCTTTGAAAATTTTTAAAATTGATTTCTTGAAATTTAGGATTAATTTTAATTGTTAGAATTCGAATTTTATATAAAATTTGATTGTTAATAATAGATAAGATCTGTTACTAAGTGATTAGGATTAGTTGAATCTTTTTGCAAAAGTTGGTTGAGTTTGTTATAGGTTGTTAAAAAATTGGTTGCAATCTTTTGGAGGTTACTTGAACAAGCTTCAAGGTTATCTTACCACACGGCAACCTTATCCATATTTGGTCACGGCTTGTGGTCTCGTACATGTTTCACGTATTCTTGGTTAAGTGTTCTTGAAGGTTAAGTGCAGCTCACGTGAAGTGTGTTGATCACGCGAAGAAGAATCACGCGTCTCGACAAGGCCACCATCATTCCGACCAAGCGAATTCCCTACCAAGTGAATCCTTGACCAAGCCGTGTCTCGATCCCTAGTCCTAGTTCTCTATTCGTCCCGCGGCCGGCTAGAAAAGGTATCAGGTCTTGGTATCTCACAAATACTGTGTAACTATATCCGCTTGTCTTGTTGGTATCAGGTCATGTTCGTTCCGACCAGCCGGCCCAACGTTCCGACCATCTTGTGATCACTCTTATCCGACTAGCTAAGTGTGACCAGTGCAATCTATCATGGAGATTCAAACTTCTCTTAGAGCTCCAGTTATTCTCCATGGAGAAAATTATCTCTTGTGGTCTAGGACCATGAAAACCACATTAGGTGGTAAAGGTCTTTGGAACCACATTGCTACAAATGGCATTGAAGACAATGAAGTGGCTGAAGTGAGTGAGTCTGTTGCTACTCAAGCCAAATGGTACCAAGAAGATCAGTTGGTACTTTCTATACTACAAAATTCTCTAGCAAGTGATCTTTTAGAAGCTTATTCTTTTTGTGAAAATGCAAAAGACCTTCGGGACACTTTGCTTAAGGTGTATGGAAACACCACTAACCTTTTGAGAATTTTTGAAGTGAAGAAGGATTTGAATAAATTAAGGCAGGAGGATGCTGAATTCACGAAGCACTATGGCTCATTCAGAGCTTTGTGGGCTGAGCTAGAAATGCTAAGGCCAGCCACCATTGACCCACTTGTTCTTCTTGAAAGAAAAGAACAAGATAGGTGTTTGGGTTACTTTTAACACTTAATTCTACTTATTCAGATCTTATTAAGCATATTCTCAGGTCTGATAAGTTGCCTAGCTTGGAGGAAGTTTGTGCTCAAATTCAAAAGGAGCAAGGATCACATGGATTGTTTGGCAACAAAGCTGAACTGGTAGCTTCTCAAAAAAGTTTCTTCAAACCAGCAAATGATTCTAGGAAGAGGAGACAATTTTGTGATCATTGCAAGAGGAATGGCCATGCAAAGAAGGATTGATGGGTACTTCACCCTCACCAGAAGCCCTCTTGGGCCTCACGGCTTCAAAAACCCTCGGCCATGCCCACGGCCAGCCAAGCTCACGGCATTGTGCCATCCAAGGTGGTTGTAAGCAGCGGTCCACTCTCTCATTCAGCTTGCACTAGTATCATGTCACAAGCATCAGATTTTGTGACAAAATCAGACTTGGAAGCTCTTATCAAGGCAATAAAGGATAGCAATGTGATGGGTAAAACTTTTTATGCTTCTTTTCAAAGTTCTTTTACTTCTAATGCTCCTAAATCTTTGGTGGTTGATTCTGGTGCTTCTCATCACATGATTAGTGATTTAGAATTGCTAGAGAATGTAGAACCTGCCCTAGGGAATGTTCTCATTGCTAATGGAATTAAAGTACCAATCAAAGGCATATGAAAATTGAAGTTGTTTGATAAATAATATAAAGCATTTTATATGCCCTCTTTTACCTCTAACTTGCTCTCAGTTAAAAGAGCTACTACTGATTTGAATTGTCATGCTATATTTGGTCCTAATGATTTCTATTTTCAGGATATTGAAACTAGAAGATGTTTTGGACAAGGAACAACAAGAGATGACTTGTATGTTCTTGAAAACATTGCTAGTGTTAGTGATTTGGAATCGGTTTTTCAGACTAAAGCATTTAGTACTGATTCTGATTTGTGGCATGCTAGACTAGGACATTCTCATCCAAGAGCACTTGAATTAATTGTTCCTGGTTTGAAAATGCCAAAAGAGTTGTGTGATTCTTGTATTCTTGGGAAGCATTGTAAAACAGTTTTTGAAAAATCTATGCATAAATATGAAAATTGTTTTGAATTGGTGCATTATGATGTTTGGACATCTCCATTTCCATGTAGAGAAAACCATAAATATTTTGTGACATTTATTGATGAAAAGTCTAAATATACATGGGTTACTTTACTTAGTTCTAAAGATAGGGTTTATGATGCATTTTTAAACTTTCAAGCATATATTACTAATCAATACAATGCAAGAATTAAATGCTTTAGAACAGATAATGGAGGAGAATACACTAGTACCAGACTACAGGAACACCTAGCCAAGCATGGCATTGAGCATCAAACAAGCTGTCCTTACATTCCACAGCAAAATGGAGTAGCTGAAAGGAAGAACAAGCACTTAATGGAAGTTGTGAGAACTACGATGTTCCACATGAAAGTACCCAAACGGTTTTGGGGGGATGCACTTATAGCAGCATGCTACTTGATTAACAGGACTCCTACAAAAGTCCTTGATGACCTGTCTCCATTTGAGGTACTATACAAAACTAGACCCACTACTGATCACTTGAAAGTTTTTTGTTGTGTTTGTTTTGTATTAGTACCAAGGGAGCAAAGGAACAAGCTGGATCCAAAAAGTTTCAAAGCTATGTTCATTGGGTATTCTTATACTCAGAAAGGATACAAATGTTATGACCCAGAGACTAGAAGAGTCTTGGTGTCTAGAGATGTAAAGTTCCAAGAAGAAAAAGGTTTTTATGAAGAAGGAACGTGGGAGCAATTTAAAGACATCTCATCAACAAGATCAGACCAAGCTGAATACTTGAGGAAGCTCTTGGAAAGTATTGGAATAGTAGGTGGTCCTTGTCCTCAGCATACGGCCTCCTCACCTCTGTCACCTGCCCCAGCAGCATGCGACCCTAGAACCGCAGAACCAGCCGGCCCTTCCTGCTCAGCCGGCCCTTCCTGTCCAGCCGGCTCTTCACGGCCTTCCTCCTCCTTTTTTGACTCTCCTGGTCTTCCTCCTCTTGAACATGGGGGGGGGGGAAGCTTCTACTCATGTCCAACAAGACTCAGCAGGAGATGATTCAATTCTAGTCTCAGCTTCCAAAAGATCAAGAGATATACCTACTCTTGTTGAAGTTTTGAGTGAAAAAGAGGAATCTAATCAAGAAGCTCCACCTACAGTTTTAAGAAGGAGCACAAGACAAAGGAATCCACCAGTTTTTTACAATGGAAATGTTGTGGTTCATCATGATCAGGGAGTTTGTAATATTGCTCACTTACCTTCTAATCATGTTGCTTTTATTTCTAGTCTTGATAATGAGCAGATTCCAAAGACATATGAAGAAGCTATGTCCAAAAAGGAATGGAGGGAAGCTATCTTAGCTGAGAAACAAGCCATGGAGAGGAATGGTACTTATGCTTCAGCCACTCTACCAAAAGGGAAAAAGGCTGTAAGTTCTAAATGGATTTTTACCATTAAATACAAAAGCAATGGTGAAATTGATATATATAAAGCTAGGTTGGTGGCTAGGGGTTTTACTCAGACATATGGTGAGGATTATAGGGATACATTTGCACCTGTAGATAAGCTTCATTATGTCAATGTTGTTCTTACTGTTGCTACTAACCTTGAGTGGGAGTTGTGGCAAATGGATGTCAAGAATGCTTTCTTACAAGGTGAACTAGAAGAAGAGGTTTACATGTCACCACCACCTGGCCTAGAAGATGAGGTTGGAAACGGTAATATACTAAGGCTAAGGAAGGCTAATTATGGCCTTAAACAATCTCCAAGAGCTTGGTGCCACAAACTAAGTGTAACCTTAATGGATAAAGGCTTCAAAAGATCTGAAGTGGAACATACTCTTTTCACATTAAAGAGTAAGGAAGGTATTGTGGTAATTCTTATCTATGTAGATTATATAATCATATCTGGTAGTGATAGTGTTGGTATTGCATCTACTAAAGATTACTTAAAGAGTGTCTTTGATATTAAGGATTTAGGAGAACTTAAATACTTCTTGGGAATTGAAGTATGTAGGTTTAAGGAAGGTCTCTTTCTCTCCCAAAGGAAGTATGTTGTAGATTTACTAACCTCCACAGGTATGATGGAAGCTATGCCAGCCAAAACACCCTTAGAAGAAGGCTATAAAATCGCAACTAAGGGGGAGCTAGAGGAGGAAATTGATTTTCATGATCCTAAGCTCTATAGGAAAGTGGTTGGTAAGCTTATTTATTTAACCATCACAAGACCAGATTTATGTTTTGCTGTGAATCAGGTCTCTCAACACATGCAAGGGCCAAAGATGAGGCATTGGGACATGGCCATGCGAATTCTAAGATACCTAAAGGGCACACATGAACAAGGTATTTGGATGGGTAACAATAAAAACACAAATGTGGTTGGTTATTGTGATGCAGATTGGGCAGGAGATAGGGAAGATAGGAGAAGTACCACAGGCTATTGTACTTTCATAGGAGGAAACCTTGTGACTTGGAAAACCAAGAAGCAAAAGGTGGTTTCATGCTCTAGTGCAGAATCAGAATATAGAGCAATGAGGAAGCTTACTACTGAATGCATCTGGCTGAAACAACTCTTGGAAGATTTAGCCGTGAAGTGTGAGGATCCTATCACCATCCACTGTGACAATCAGGCTGCCATACACATAGCCTCCAATTCAGTGTTTCATGAAAGGACCAAGCATATAGAAGTGGACTGTCACAAAGTAAGAGAGGCTAATGGGAAAGGGATTATTTTCGGTGGACCAACTAGCTGATGTATTCACCAAGGCAATATCTCTGAAAATTGGCGCCTCAATCTATCCAAGACTTGGCCTCATGACCATTCCATACCAATGATCCCAACATGGAGTGTTATACTCTTTTTCCCTAGAAAAGGTTTTGTCCCAATTGGGTTTTTCTTCTCTAGGTTTTTAATGAGGTAATACTTCATGGTTGCAAACTTAAGCATTCTCCATGACTTAAGCTTGAGGGGGAGTGTTGGAATGAAGAAAAAATGATGAAATATGAAAGCCTTTAATCCATGTTAAAAAGGCATGTAGTTTATATGTCAAAAGGAGTGTCTAAGGCTTGTTTGTATTTTAGGATTATGTTATCCTTGTAGCCATTTATGTATAAGGCTATCCTTGTATCCAAACAAGCCTAGACTAGATTAGTATAAATACCTTACTCCATTCACATTTTGTAACTAAGAAAAACTATTATTATCATTATCTTAATAAAATCATTCTTCTCTCTAAATCTCTCTAGTCTCTCATTTTTCATTCTACAAATCTTTTATTCTCATAATCTTTCAGTTGCTTTGTCTAGATTGACCTAGTTCCATAGATTGTTGAGAACTGATGGCTATGGTAAAGTAGGAGAGAGTAATGGCCTTGAAATTATATAGGGTGACCACTTGAGGGCTTGCAAATTTTTTTCTTTGCTTAACACACTATGACTGAGTTAGTAATTTAGTAGGGAATCAATTCTTAAGGCCACCCTTGGTTTGCTTGAGGACAAGAAAATCATTAGTCTGGAGGAGTTGATATCTCGCCTTTTTCTTAGTGTTAGGATTTATTTTTGCATTGTTTTTCCTTTGCACTCTTACATATTAGGATCATACATGGCACATTTGCATAAGCATTGCATTAATAGGTGTTGAGACGGAGAACTAGAGGAAAAGGAGGAGAATCCAAGTAAAAAAGGAGAAACGGTTGCATAAAGGAGAAAAGTGAAGTGAGGGACTACAGGTTGCCGCCACCGATTTGCTAACCAAGAGTGGAAGCATTTGAAGAATACAAGAATTCAAAGTAAGGAAAGATCAAGAAAGGAAGTAGGATCGGGTCAGGAGGGAAGGGTCATGAGAGATTTGCTTTGAAAATCCTAATCTACCTTCTTACTACTATAAGTACATTTTCCTAGGCCTGATTTAATAAGGGGCTGAACTTATCTATTTTTAGATAGACTACATTTAAGTTTTAGGGCGAGGGACATGCTTTTAATCCGAAGTCTCTTTTATCGCTTTTAGTCCGAAGCCTCTTTTATCGCTTTAAAGTTATATTGTTTAACAATTTACATTAAATATTTTGTGTGGAACTTGTTTTCATTGATCTTAGCTTTATTTTATTCACTTTATTTATTGTCTTTTAATCCAACGAAAACCGTTAAGTAATGAGGCGAGCTTTATATGTCAATGTGATGTTTTCCTTCATGAACATTAACAAGTAGACTTAGTTAGGTTTACATTTACATTTATTTTCTACTCTTGTGTTAATATTAGATTTAGGTTCTGATTTAGTGATAACAATTTACCAACCCACTGTCTACGATACATGCTAGAATTAAGGTATCTCATGTAGTCTTAGTATTTGAAACCCCCTGATTTGGTTTGTACTTTACAACCTAGAGGTAAATAGAATCCCACCCCAGAGAAAATCAAGTCTATTAGTAGTTCTAACATAAAATCCATAGAAATATCACACAAAGATGAGTTGGAATGGGTAAAGGCGTATACAAACATGTTGGTTGGGCCTTAGCCTTATATTGCTTGCAAGTGATGCAACGTCCGCATACCTTCTCTACATCTTTCTACAAATATGGCAAGAAAAAATGGTCTTGAACCACCTTAACTGTCTTGGCGATGTCAAAATGTCCCATGGCCACCTCCATGTGCTTCCATGACAAGTAAGTTCCTCAAATAACAATTAGGAATGCATAAACGGTTACTATATAACAGTATCCTTCATGCCTATAAAATTTGCCACAAGTGAATTTTAAACAAGAAATATAAGGTTATTTGAAGTCAATATCAGATTCATAGAGTTCTCTAATCTGTTCAAATCCAAGAATTTTAGTATCTAGAGTAGTAATGAGAACATACCTTCTAGACAATGCATCAACAACAATATTTTCTTTTCTTTTCTTTTCTTGTATTTAATGACATGAGGAAAGGTTCCTATGAACTCAATCCATCTGGTGTGCCTCTTGTTGAGCTTTTGTTATCCCTTCAAGTGCTTTAGATTCTGGTGGTCAGTGTGCACTACAAATTCCTTGGGCCAAAGATAGTGTTGCGAAGTTTGCAAAACTCTCACCAAGAGATAAAGCTCCTTGTCATAGGATGAGTAGTTAAGTGTGACACTTCCAAGCTCCTCACTGAAATAAGCAATGGGCCGACTATCCTACATCAACACAGCACCAATATCAACTCATGAGGCATCACATTCTATTTCAAAAGTTTTAATAAATCTGGTAAAAGAAGAATTGGGGCGTGAGTGAGGTTCCCTTTCAAGGTATGGAAGGCGTCTTCTTGGGCTTTTTCTCAGTTGAATCTCACATTCTTCTTGATCACTTTAGAAAGTTAGGCAACTATTATGATGAAGTCTTTGACAAATATCCTATAGAATCCGGCTAGGCCATGGAAGCTTACTTCTCCAACGATATTAGTACTTGGCCATTCCTTAATAGCTTTGATCTTCTCATCATCTACTTTGTTACCTTCAGCTCCTATAACAAAACCCAAAAACACGAGATTATATGTTCCAAAAGTGCAGTTCTTAAAGTTAGCATAGAGTTTTTCCTTTCTACGCACTTATAGGACATAATTAATGTGTGAAACATGCTCATAAGGTTCTTGTTGTAGATTAAGATATCATCAAACTATACATCTATAAATACTCCTATGAAAGCTTTTAGGACATGATTCATCAACCTCAGGAAATTGTTACTTGTGTTTTTTAAACCAAGGGCACAACTAACCATTCATACAATCCCAGCTTTGTTTTGAAAGCTGTTTTCATATCATTCCTTTCTTTCATCCTAATCTGATGAGATCTAGTTTTAAAATCTATCTGAGAGAAGATACTTGATCCATAAAGTTCATCTAACATATTATCAAGCCTAGGGATAAAATGTATGTATTTAACTGTTATGTTGTTGAATGCTCTATAATCAACATACATTCGCCAACTACCATCCTTCTTGGGCACTAGGAGCACCGGTACCGCACAAGGACTCATGCTCTCCCTGATAAGTCCCTTGTCCATGAGCTCACTAATCTTCTTTTGAAGATCTTTAGTTTCAATGGGGTTTGTTCTGTATGCAGGTCGGTTAGGCAGTGAAGGTTAGCAGAAAAGTCATTAGTGTTTCTTTATAAACAAGTAAGATCAAAGATTGTTGATAAAACAAAGCTTTCTTAACTGAACATAATTTAAAATAGAAGTTTGATTGCTTTACTTGCACCGGGGTGCGTCTTTGATGTTTGGATGAGTTCACCATGGTGTTTTCTTGCGTCTTTCTTTGCTTAAGTTGCAACTGATCTTGGTGAACTTCTTAAGGTGATAAGGCCTCTAAGAGGATTTTCTTGTCGTGATGCTAAAAAAAATGTTGGTTGGTGTAGCCATCATGCGTCACCTTCTTATCATATTGATATTGCCTTCCAAGCAAAATGTGTCTGGCTTATATAGGTAGGACATCACAAAGTACTTCATCTTGATACTTCCCAATGTTTATAGGAACCATTACTTGAGCTTTCATTCTTAATTCTTCTTCCTTATTGTGCCATTGAAACGCATAAATCTTGGATGCTTCTGGACTTGCAACCCAAGCTTTTGTACCATAGTCTCACTTGCCACATTGGTGCACCTCCCTCCATCCACGATCAGACTACACACCTTCTCCTGAATAAGACACCGAGTATAAAAAAGGTTTTCTCTCTGCTCAGCTCGTTGACATCTCTTCCGATTACTTTAACTTCATCATCTTCACACACAAGACTGATGAGCTGGGCACTAACTATTGTGGTCAAAATCCACACTTTCGATATCAATGGTTAAAAATCGCTAATTAAGAGAAGTAGGTGGTGTAATACTGGCCAAACTTATGACAACTTTAACAGAAACAACCCAATATCTTTTACTTGAAGGTTGTAACTGGATAATCCTATTTTTATAAGGCTCGTGTAGACCCAACAAAAGGTATATTAAATCCAATGTATGATGCTAATAAACAATCCAATAATAAGATAGGTGGTGGAGCCTTCAAATGTAGATTTGTGTAGAACCAATAGTGAATATGTTAAACTCAACACTCTTTGGTGATATAATGGTCACACAAATAGTGGAATACCTCTTGATAAACCAGGGTTATAACCATAGATATGACACATTAAGAAATCAAATGTTCACATGGAACAAAGAGAATCACTCCCAAAACAAAGAAGCTTTTTTAATCAAAATGGTTTGTCTTATCCCTTGCATGAAATTGTGCTTAAATAGGATACAAAGACATTAAATATGTTGTAAAAATAAGATATATAAAAAATTGAACAAAGACCAAAGACTTAGACTAGAATGTTGCTATTATTGCATTTTTGAATGTCGAAGTTGCCACTTTGCATTTGATCCAATTGATTATGCAATGTCTCTTCTTGATCATATTTTTAGTTTTTCATGATCACATCAGTAGTCAAGGCCATGTTTACGCAAAGACAAAAGAAATCAAACCAAACCATGACGGCTCGGCCCTGCCATGGCCAAGCCATGACAAAAATTCAGCTCATCCAACCCATGGCCGAGGCATGATGACATAATTCAGCTCGGCCAAACCATGGCTGAGCCACATTGAGAATATTCGGCTCGTCTGAGCTGAATGAAACTGTGCCTAGCCAAATTAAAATCATTCATTACATTGGCTTGGCCTAATTCACATGTTTTTCCTAGGAGTAAAGAATTATCACTCAAAAAGGGGGACAAAGAATAAAAGAAGAAATATATATATGAAAATGAAGAAATCTATACAAATGAAAGAAAGAATTATGCAGAACGAAGAAAAATAAAGAAATCTTTAGAAATATATTTACCAAAACGTCAAGTCATCACTATATAACGGGAAGAAATATTTGGAATGAAAAAACAACTTATGGAACCGAGAATTGCAAGATAAATTAATTAGCATTTATTCTAAAATTTTTATACTAAACTTGAACAACTCAAAATCTTGTACTAAAATCTTATCAAAACAGCATTATAAATAAATATCACTTTCATATCCTTTTTTTCTTTGTATTTTCTAACTTAATTTTTTGAAACCCTATTTACTTTCTAATTTTAATTGGGATGAGTTTCTACTCACACAAATAAATAAGCACATTAGACAGCTATAAAATTAAAATAAAAATGAAAAAATAAAAATGAAAAAATAAAAATAGTAGGTTGTCTTCTACTTATAGTTTGTTTAATGTCTTTTAGCTCAACGTTATTTTTGGTTTATATTTGAGGTGGATAAGCTAAGGAGATTAACTCATCGCCTAGGCTGTGTCTTCAAGATATGGCTCTAAAATTGAAGGCTAATAGTGTTTAGATGATTCTAGCTTGTATGACTATTTTTAGTGGTACAGCCAAAAGTGTTTAGACTTACCAAATTCTCTAGAAAATGCATAATGTTATGCAAAAACATAAGAGATAATAGACATGTTTATGTCTACAATACCCAACCATTTCCTTGTTATCTATTTTCATACTTAGATTTTTCTCCAAAAATCTTTGCAGTATTCTTCTTATGTCACTAGATTGATCAACAGCTTTCCTTGGGAATTTATCTAACATGAGATTCCTTTTATAAGTAATTAATTCCTTTGCTTCTGTTAATCATCAGTTTTTAAAAAGGAAAAACAGTCTTCTCCTAAATAAATCTTATAAGGCACATAATTTATGAGTAATTAAACCTACATACCTTTATCTATAAAGTAATTAAATAAAGAAGCACTTACAATCTGTGGCACACGTTACTCATGAAAAACCTCAAAATACTTCTCAATTTTATCTAAACAAAACTCTAACTATACAAGTAAGAATCATGTGGCATAAAAATAGTCATCTCTGCATTCATTACACCAGGTATGGGATTCGAATCCAGCATCCTGCATATTATTAGGGATATTAAAGCCACTAAGATATATTGACAAAAAAAACTCTAATTATGTATTTGCATCGTTAACTTACACCTCATTCACTCTCTACTAAAATCCCTAGTTCAGTAAAATCCCCAATCTAGTAAGATCAATTCAGTGTCGGCATTTACCATTGAAAAATCAACTAGAAACCAAAAAATAATCTCCGTCGTCGACTTTGCCATCGTTGCAGAGCCCAATGACAAATTTAGCCGATGATCATCTCTTTCATCTTGTCTCTTCTTCCCGTAAATTCAGTCCTCTTTATCTCCATTACTGCAAGAGATACAAGGGTTTGACTTGTTCCAACAATTCCTAAAAAGCTCTTTGCGAACGAGAATGAGCCCACAATTTGCTGATGTGTTATTTATTGTCTTCTTTTTATTCACGGGATGGGTTTTCATGGATGATGTTGTTTCAGCGAGTTTACAAAATGGATTATGTTTGCTGTCATGATGAATCACTCCGCGGAGGATGGAAGAAAATAAAAGATGCATTGAAAGTGCTCAACAAAATACTTGATAGAAGCATGTATGTCCATTTACCAATGAACACATGTTCTGTATAAAATAGACAGGGTTAAATATTCGGCATGATATTAAATGTGTCGCCATTTTGTTGTAAATTATGTCCATATGAACAATATAAAATGTAGAAGATTTTTTTTTAAAGTAAATTTAGTCTAGTCACTTTAATATCTCATCAATCACCGTGGGGTGCTGAGCTAAAACTCAAGACGTGTGTCATGAATTTCAGAGGTGACTACCATTATGCCATATGATTCCAACAAATGTAGAAAATTTATAAAGCAAATATGAAATATACAAATTAAATACAAAAACATAAAGGTTAAAATTGTAAATTGTACTGTACTGGTTACATGTTTTCCCTGTCTACATCTCTAAATATAAGCAACCAAATTCAATCCGTGTGTACACTAGTTTTATGCGGGTAGATATTGCTTATATTGATCTTTAATATCATAATTAGAACTGAAATTTGTCTAGAATGACTCATATTTTATCACTTCTTACTAAAATGACTTACTCTTTATCATGTTAAAAAGTTATTAGTTAAAATACATAAAAACCTACATAGTTATTATAATTTACAATTTTGTCATTTAACAAAAAAATCAGCGACCACAATTTTATTTCAACATCATATTCTCTCTTCCACATAAACTCTAATTTAACACCTATTTTATTTTTATACTATATAATGGTTTGTTAAAACAAATTTAATTTTATGAAATATATTTATTTTTTAATTAGAAAAACATAGTACAATATTACACATACAAATCATAAAACATACATAATTAGTTAAATATATAATTAGAAGAGTTTTTGAATATTTTAAAGATAATTATTAGGATTCATGTCTTAAAAGATTAATTTTTCTGTGTATCCAAATTAAATAAAATAAATTTCTATTTATAGAGTTTTTAAAATGATGAATTTAGGTATTAAACTAAAATATAATTTTTTATTTATCAAGAAATAATTGAGTTTAAAGATAAGTGTGGATAAGAAAAACACAAATGTCGATATCCAATAAACAATTTACAAGTGTCAATGAAAGAGAAAAACAAAAAAATAAAAGACATTCACACGTTACGTCAGACAGCCTACAAAGACAGGTTAATGGTTTGTTAAAAAACATTAAATTTTTATGAAACATATTTTATTTTTATTAAAAATACATAGTATAATATTACACATACATACCATATAACATACATAGTTAAATATATAATTAGAAGAGTTTTGAATATTTTAAAGTTAATTATTAGGATTCACGTATTAAAAAGACTGATTTTTGTGTGTGTCCAAATTAAATAAAAAAAATTTCTGTTTGTAGAGTTTAAAAAATGATGAATTTTGGTATTCAAATAAAATATAATTTTTTTATGTTTCAAAAAATAATTGAATTTAAAGATAAAGGGTAAATAAGAAAAACACAAAATCTAGATATCCAATAAACAAGTTATAAATGTCAATGAAAGAGAAAAACAAAGAAAATAAAACACATTCATGCGTCACGTTAGACAGCCCAAAAAATAAATCTGTCTCAACGTCAAAAACAATTATACAAAACAATTATGCGATAACTACAACAAAACTGTGAGAAATAATTCTGCGAAAATAATTCTGCGACAATATAAAAATAATTATGCAAAACAATTATGCGATAACTACAACAAAACTGTGAAAAAAATAATTCTGCGATAACATAAAATAATTATGCAAAACAATTATGCGATAATTACAACAAAACTGCGAGAAATAATTCTGCGACAACATAAAAATAATTCTGCAAAACAATTCTGCGATAACTACAAAAAAATTGTGAGAAAATAATTCTTTGACAACATAAAGATAATTTTGTGACAGCATAAAAATAATTGTGCAAAACAATTCTGCGATAATCTATAACAAAACTGTGAGAAAATAATTCTGCGATAACATAAAATAATTTTGCAAAACAATTATGCGATAACTATAACAAAACTGCGAGAAATAATTATGCGACAACATAAAAATAATTCTGCAAAACATAAAAATAATTTTGCGACAACTTTAGAACAATTCCATGAAAATAATTTTGCGATAACATAAAAATAATTCTGCGAAAAAAATTCTGCAACAACATGAATACGATGCAATATCGTAATAAAGTTTTTTTTACAACATCCAAATAGGATTACGACTGGGTTTTTAAAAAACTGAAAATAGTTTAGTAATTAATATAAAAATAGGTTATCTATGTAAATACAGCTAATATATATATGTCATTATAGTTATTTGCCCTAATTAGAATGGTGTCAAACTGGTAACGATATTGTCTTCATATTACCATGTTCATATACACTTAAAATTCTTATTTAACTTTTACTGATTCTACAGTGATGATTCTGTATTAATTTGTCCACGCTATCTAATCCACAATATTTAGGCTCCAACCTGTAAGTTTTAGTCTCATACAAGGAGGACAATTCTTGAGACACCGTCAATTTGACACCATGATTTTAACAAAAATGGAAGAATAATAGACACATCTAAAGTGTTAGACAAAATGAGTGATAGAAGCATGTATGTTCACTTAGAAGCGAACACATGTTTTATTTAGGATGGACGGTGTTAAATATTTACTACAAGAAAACATGAATTTGACGACGATATTTAGCGACTATTTTGGTACTACATAGTGACTACTTTACGACTATGAATTTTCAGTAGTTAATTTAGTCGCTATTTAGCGCCTATATTATAGTTAGTCATTAGTCTCTAATTTGGTGACTAATATGCAATTAATTATAAGACGGGAGACAACCGTCGGCCATTAGTCACTAAATTAGCGATTAATATGCGACTAATTGTCAGACGGGGACAGTAGTTGGCCATTAGTCGGTAATTTGGTGACTAATATATTTAGTCACTAATTTGGCGACTAATATATTTTGTCGTAAATGTAGTCTTAAATTAGTGACTAATTTACCATTACATACTGGACGGCTAATAGTCAGTTATTAGTCGCTAATATGGCGACTACGTAGCGAATAAATGACGATTATATGGTGACTAATATGCTATTCACTATACCTTGCAAACCGAATAAAATTTTTTATTTTAAACCAACAAGTAAACCAGATCAAGAACCGGTATAATCCCCATTTGCATAAAATCTTCTCAGCCTCCCTAAAGAGCCCTAATCTCTTGGATGAAAAAAAACTTCTTCTTCTCTAATTCTTAGTGCTTCTCTGAAACGAAGACGGATCAATTGGCATAGACGAGGAGATCGCGAGTCTGTCGAACTATAACTTTTCTTCTCTAATTCCTAGCTAGTGCGCCTCTGAAACGTGCCGTTACTAAAGCAACCAGAAACCTTACGGGGCTGGCGCTGTTTTATACTATTTCGGCCGCACGAAATTTCTTCAGCGGAGGAAGATTTAACGGTCAGTATTGCTGATGTATTTTGTTTATACACTCTGTTTATCGCACTTTGAGTTTTCATCATGATTCTGTTAATGAAATCTATGAATTCAAATTTGGATAAAGTGGGCATTTTGGGTATGAAATGTTCCTGTTTGAATCTTAGTTAAACATTCAATATATCTATAATGATTTGAAGTTCTTGATATCTGTTCATTTGAAACTTTTTGTAGGTGCGCAAGGAATGTTTTCTCATTTCAATGGAATAAAGTATGTGCTCTGGTTGGGTTAATTAGCATAATTTAATTCATTCACGTGTGTTTGAGCTTTGTTTTCAGTTGAGTTTTCTTTTTTCTAGTTAATAAGAAACCAAAAAATGGGGTTGCAAAATCCATTTTATTAAGCTGGATTTTAGTGTCGTTGTATTGACTATGATGCTTTACCATTCTTCTCCAGTAATCACAGGGTCATTGGTAATGCTGACTCTGATGTTTCCGTAGTCTCAGTGTAAGCTCAATCTATGCATTTATTCACTTTTCAGTTTTATTTTGTTTCTTTTGGAATTTTGTTTGAGATCAAATTCGTTAATTATTTTAGCCTTTTTCTAAATATAATTAGTTTGTTAACCTAAATATATTTTTCCTGTCCATAATTTAGTATATGTATTTTATCATTATTATTTTTATCTATACATACTCATATATGTGTGTGTTTGCATCTATTAAGAGGTGTCATTGGTTTCAGACAGATTTGGACTTCATACATTATGTTCTTATTTGCAGGTCTATGAAAGACACTGAGAGTTGAGATATAAAATCTGGTTTTGTTACACATGAGCTCCATTTTCATGAGTACACCGTTTTCCTTTTGAGGTAACAATTTCTTCTTCCTCTCCTTCTTCGATGTTCAAAATCCGATAATCAAATTTAGTTTTGTTGATGTTTCTGTGATAATACAGAATAGTTGTTGTAGTTAAAATATATTGTGTACATAAATATTAGTGGACGTGAATAGGTACTGTATGTAGCTTTTTAAACTTAAAACTTTTTTGGCATGTGTATGTATACCACTTATATCATGTACACATTTCCAATGTTTTTGAAGCAGTACCATACAAAGAACACTATGCCTAATGTTAAGAGAGGACGTAAGAGAACAACTGTACGCAACATATCTCAATCTCCTGTTTCTCAGAGCTCTTTGGTGAAAGACCAAGCAGTTTACCGAGTTAGTATAACTTTACACCGGCAAACTATATTCCTCGGCCTTAATCGCACAAAATTATCAGAAGACAGCCTTCAAGACCAAGTAAGGATGAGAGAAGGTGATGAGTGGAAGACAGCCTTCAAGACCAAGCATGGCTTGTATGAGTGGCTGGTCATGCCGTTTGGGCTCTCCAATGCCTCAATCACCTTCATGCGCATCATGCATCATATCCTTAGACCCTTCATGAACAAGTTCTTAGTTGTTTAGTTTGATGATATATTGATTTATAGTTCTTGCCTATCTGATAAGGTGCTGCACTTGGAACAAGTACTAGAAACCCTTAGGAAAAAACATATGTTTGCTAACTTAGTTAAGTGCATCTTTTGCACAAGAGAAGTTGTTTTCCTTGGTTTTTTTGTTAGCTCACAGGGCCTTAGGGTGGATCTAGAGAAGATAGAAGCTATAGTCAGCTGGCCAAGACCAACCTCCATCAGCCAGGTCCGGAGCTTCCATGGACTAGATAGCTTCTACCGGCGGTTCGTGAAGGACTTCAGCACTCTAGCCGCGCCATTAACATCTTTGATCAAGAAGAGCACCAGATTTGAATGGGGAGAAGCTCAAGAAAGGGCATTCTTGGAACTTAAGTACCAGCTGACTCACGCCCCCATCCTAGCCTTATCCAGATTTGAGAAGACCTTTGAAGGGGATTGTGATGCTTTGGGAGTGGGCATTGGAGCGGTCCTGACTCAAGGAGGGAGGCCAGTAGCCTAGTTCAGTGAGAAGCTGACCGGCGCCACATTAAACTACCCAAACTATGATAAGGAATTGTATGCATTGACCAGGGCTATGCAAACATGGCAGCACTACTTGCTGGCTCGGGAGTGTGTGATCCACATGGACCATGAGACTTTGCAACACCTCAGAGGTCAGACCATGCTGAAGAAGAGACATGCAAGATGGTTAAAGTATATAGAGACATTTCCATATGTGATCAAGTATAATAAGGGGAAGGACAATGTAGTAGCAGACGCTTTGTCAAGGAGGCATGCCTTGATAGCAACCATGGATGCTAAGGTTCTTGGATTTGAATACTTGAAGACTTTGTATCCGGATGATCATGATCTAAAGGCAGCCTATGAGGAGCATGGAACAGGAACTTACACTAAGTTTTTCCTCCATAATGGGTTTCTCTTCAAGGACAAGAGACTTTGCATTCCTCAATGCTCAATGAGGGAGTTACTTGTGAAAGAAGCACACAGTGGTGGCCTTATGGGTTACTTTGGGATTGAGAAGATTCTGAGTGTCCTTAAGGAGTATTTTTACTAGCCTTAGATGAAGAAGATGGTGACAACTCACTGTGATAGATGCATCACTTGCTAAAAGGCCAAGTCTAGACTCCAGCCTCATGGCTTTTACCTACCTCTACCGGTTCCAACATTGCCATGGGTGGACATCTCCATGGACTTTGTCTTAGGGTTGCCCAAGATTCAACACAAAGACTCAGTGTTTGTGGTGGTAGACCGGTTCTCCAAGATGGCTCATTTCATCCCCTGCTCTAAGACTAAAGATGCATCACAAACCGAAACCCTATTCTTTAGAGAGGTAGTGCGGCTCCATGGTATTCCAAGGTATATTGTGTCAGACCGGGACCAAGTTCTTGTCCCACTTCTGGAGAACCCTGTGGAAGAAGCTTGGCACCAAGTTATTGTTCTCCACTACTTGCCACCCTCAGACGGATGGGCAAACTGAGGTGGTGAACCGCACGTTAGGAGCTCTCTTGAGATTGACCATTGGAAGCTATTTGACCACTTGGGTAGAGAGCCTTCCTTTTGTAGAATTCGCTTACAACTCAGCCATACACTCCACAACCGACATATCACCCTTTGAAGCTGTCTATGGTCGAATCCAGACACACCTTTGAGTTTGGCACCATTGCCTCTTGCTGAGACCATGGACCTGGAAGGAGACGTTAAAGCCGCGGCAATGAAGAAGATCTTTGAGCAAGTACATGGAAGGATTGAGAAGGGGAATAATCAGATCATGACCAGGATTAACAAGAAGAGGGAGCAGCTTGTGTTCCAACCAGGAGATTGGGTGTGGCTACACCTAAGGCCAGAGCGCTTTCCCAACAAAAGGAAGCACAAGTTAGATTTCCGGGGAGATGGACCATTCCAAGTGGTGGAACGCATCAATTACAATGCCTATAGGCTCAAACTACCAGGTGAGTATAACGTGTCTTCCTCATTCAATGTATCTGACCTATCTCCTTTTGATGTGCAGGACGTTGGGTCTTTGGAGACCAAAGCACTTGAAGAGGGTGGGATGATGGGGTCATCCAAGCCATACCAACCCGGTACTTGGAGGATGAGGTTCAAGCAACACCATATGTCTCCCATCGCATCATGTCCAGGAGCAGAGCTGCCCAAGGAATGCAAGAAGAAGGCCGAGACCAAAACCAAGCTCATGGAGCTGAAGCCAGAACCAGCCTAGCCCAAGCACATGGCCGAGGAGAAGAAAGGGAGAGAAGTCATCAGCCAGCCATTTGACATTGATCAGCTGGATTTTCCTGACCAAAACATCCTTGCACACAGCCTTAGGGATAAGGCCTTGTGTGTCCTCACTATTCTTGAGTGAGAACACTTCTTAAAGACCTTAGATAATTAGAATACTCTTTTCCTTTCTAAGTTTACCACAATGGGTTCTTGGAAAGGTTTTTAATGAGACATGAAAGTCTAAGGCATCAAGCCTAGTGTCCCATTGGTTTTAATGTGGATATATCCATTTAAAATCAATTAGGCTTGATCCTATCTTTAGGCACCTGTTTAGCCTTGTCATATTTTAGTCTTGTCACTTGTTAAAAGACTTATTCTATGTTTTGTTTAAGTTTGTTTTGTTGATCGCGGGTTGTGTGGTCAACTATGTTCTAGGATGTAGCCTATAAAAGGCAGAACACTCCTTCTTTTATGGGAACAAACTTTTAGAACCAATCACCTAAACAGCCGCTTAGGTCTTTCCTTCTTCCTTTGCATTGTGAGTTTGTCTCCAAGAAGGGAAGTGATTCCTTTGAAGATTGAGTGTGTCTCTCTTCAAGGAAGGTTGTATCCAAGTTATTCATAACTTGATGTGTTGACATCGATCCACTAGCCCATCCGCTCCACCTTTTGCCATTTGTCCAAGCCGCTTCCCGGTCGCCCTGACCCCCACGTCCGTACCGCTCGACCTGACCTCCTTATAACGCTCAACCAAGAAAGAACCAGGCGCGCTCATCCCAACTGGCCATCCGACCGAACACCCAAGCGCTTTCCATGGCTTGGCTCATATCATCCGTGGGCCTCTCTTAGAAGCAGCTCTCGAATCGATCCTCTCGGAATGCAAAGTTGCTTGTCCTTAAAGAGGAACCCGTCGAAAAGGAAAAACCGGCTGTAGGTGCCCTTGCCGTGCTCCAGGTAGGCCTAAGTAAAGTCTGCGTCGTCAGCGTACAACTCTTTCATCATTTCAAAACCCAGAACTTTTGACTCCATGACGGAAATTAAACTATATCTGCGGGATAAGGCGTCAACAACAACGTTATTTGTGCCCTTCTTGTACTTGATAACATAAGGGAAGGTCTCGATATACTCCAACCAACGAGCATGTCTCTTCTTCAGCGTGGATTGTCCTCTGAGGTGCTGGAGTGTCTGATGGTCGGTGTGAATGACGCACTCCCGGGTAAGGAGATAGTGCTGCCAAGTCTCTAAGACGCGGACTAAGGCATAGAGCTCCTTGTCGTAGGTCGGATAGTTAAGTGCAGCTCCACTTAACTTCTCACTGAAGTAGGCGACAGGTCTTCCGCCTTGTGTGAGGATGGCTCCGATTTTGATCCCTGAAGCATCACATTCGACCTCGAAAGTCTGAGTGAAGTCCGGCAGGACTAGGACAGGGGCGAGGGTGAGGTGTTCCTTCAGAAGGTTGAAGGACTTGTCCTGCTCGGGTCCCCAACGAAAGTCTTGGTTCTTCTAGATTGTAGAGGTCAACGGACAAGCTATCGTGCTGAAGTGTCGGACGAACCGTCTGTAGAAGCTGGCGAGTCCGTGGAAACTACGGACCTGGCTGGCGGTCATCGGTGTGGGCCACTCCTGTATGGCCTTGATCATCTCGTCATCCACCCGGAGTCCCTGGGAACTCACGACGAATCCAAGAAAAACAAATTGGTCTGTACAGAATGTACATTTCTTAAGATTTGCGTACAAGTGCTCTCTCTGCAAGGTGGTAATCATGACCTCTAGGTGCTCCAGATGGTTTGTGTAAGTCGTGCTGTAGACAAGAATATCGTCGAAGTAGACTACTACGAACTTGCCAATGAACGGGCGAAGGACTTCATTCATAAGACGCATCAATTTACTAGGAGCATTGGACAGGCCGAATGGCATTACTTGCCACACATAAAGACCCTACTTGGTCTTGAACGCAGTCTTCCATTCGTTACCTTCTCGCATCATCACTTGATGATATCCGCTTTTAAGGTCAATTTTTGAGAAGACCGCGGCTCCGCTTAACTCTTCTAGCATGTCGTTCAGGCACGGAATGGGGTGCCGATACTTGATTGTAATGTTGTTGATGGTGTGACAGTCAACGCACAACCTCTATCTCCCGTCTTTTTTTGGTACAAGTAGGACCGGGACGGCACAGGGACTGAGGCTCTCTCGGACGTAACCTTGAGCCATGAGATCCTGGAATTGCCGTTCTAATTCCTTAGCCTCTTCGGGGTTTACTCTGTATGCAGGACGATTAGGCAACTGAGATCCGGGAATAAAGTCGATGTGGTGCTCGATCCCTCGAATAGGCGGGAGGCCGAAGGCAAAGACGTAGAGATAGGAGGCTACCTGAGGAGAGAGGCCATCACCATCCACTGCGAGCTCACGCCCTACACCTCAAGATCTCTCCTCCCACCTTTGCCGGCAAAGTAAAATAGTCGCCAAAATGTACAGTCGCAATTTAGTCGCTAATTATACAGTCGCAAAATAGTCGCCAAAATGTACAGTCGCAAATTAGTCACTAATTTTACAGTCGCAAAATAGTTGTCAACTCATACAATCTCAAAATAGTCTCTAAAGTTTACGACTACATAACGACTATTTCTGTTCATGTAGATTACTTAGTCGTAGTTTAGTCTTAGCGTAGTCGTAAGATTTTACGACTATGATACGATTAAATATTTTTTAAACTACTAATTTACGACTACATTAATTAGTCGTAACATAGTCATAATAAACCATTTAGCAACTAATTAGCGACTGTTTTTGGAGTCGTCAAATTCATGATTTCTTGTAATGGTTCAAAATAGAGTGGACATTGTTTCCATTTTGTTATCAGCTTTGAAAATAGATTATGAATATGTGATATTTTTATATGATTTTCACTGTGTCTACTATACATTGTCCAAGATATTATATCTATGATAAGCAGTTCACAATACTTTGTTTACAAAACTTGTTTATCATGCATTGTTCATTCTAACTAGTCCACAAATTTTACTATTTGATCGTGTGCACGATATGATGTCCATGTTAACTTGTCCACACTAATTTTTCTACGCTGTTTAGTCCATGCTTAACTTATCCATTCTACTTGGTTTACATTTGATACTTCTAAAACTAAATTTCTCAAGATCGATCACAATTCCTAAAAATCTCAAACTTACTCCTCCAATGGCTTCAGATCTTCTTCTTCATTGTCATTATAACCACACTCATTGATGAGCATCTCCTAAGGATGTTGTACTCTAAGTTGGTAGGGATAATCCTTGACTTCTAAAGAGTGGCTAAACTCAAAAATACAAGACGATAGATTGAATGGTCACACAAGAGGTGCAGAAAAACTCTTGATATTCCATGGATCAAATGGTCACACAAGATATGCCACACTTAGATGACCAATAGGCGTTGTTTTTTGGGTATGGCTCACCAATCAACATATTTTAGATTCCTTGGATATAACACACCAAGACAAAAAAAAGCTCACAAGGAGCAAAAGAGATGAGAATCACTCTAATATTTTTTCAAAAATAAAAGATTTCTTATTTTATTTTATGATGGTTATAACTTTTTTATAGAATTTATAGTGCTAAAAACTAAAATAATTATGTGCTTTGAAAATAAGATAAGACTACTAAAAACTAGGAATATAAATATTTTTGGAATAACTCTTGGTCTCCTTTGACTCAATTTTCATCACTCTTTTTGGCCAGAAAATAAAATGATGATTTTTGGCTCTTGTTGTACTTGTAATTGGCTTAAAACATAATGGACTTGGTATATAACATATTCAATGGATTTATGAATGTTTTCCTTTTCGAAAACTTCATTAATTGGCCCAATTAGTCCATTTTAAAGTTGTTGAAGAAGTCATTTTTCCTTTGTTCCAATTGATTGTGCAATATCTCTTCTGGAATTTTTTCTGCTTTCCAGAATCGTATCATTCTCCTCTGAAAAAAAGATTTGTCCTCAAATCTGGCTAACAAAGGAGATGATAGACACAAGAAAAATATTTATTTTTTTATTTTTCTGGAAACAAAATTAAATACTATATATTGAAAGTAGAAGAAGAGAAGATGAAAGGTAGAAGATGAATTGAAAGAAGGTGCAAAAGATGATAAAATGAAAGAAAGATAGAATGAAAAAAACAAATTTAGAATCATACTCTGATACCAAATGATTAGAATTTCCCAAAACTGTTGCACTATAAGTTAGAAATAATAATTCTTGACAGAAGCTTTTGATATTCCATGGATCGAATGGTCGCACAAGGATTGTAGAAGGCTCATGCTATTCCAACTCAAGAATTCTTATGATATAACACACTTAGATGACCGAATAGGGGTTGTTGTTTGTATATGACTCACCAAGCGACAAAATTTAGATGCCTTGGATATAACACACCAAAACAGATCAAAAGCTCACAAGAACAAAAGAGATGAGAATCACTCTTATATTTTTCCAAAAATAAAAGATTTATATTTTTTATTTCTTGATAGTTAAAACTTATTTATAGAATTTCTAGTGCTAAAAACTAAAATAATTAAGAGCTTCGAAAATAACATAAGACTATACTAAAAAGCTAGGCATATAAATATTTGTGGAATAAATCTTGGTCTGCTTTGACTCAATTTTCGTCCCTTTTTTCCAAAAAATAAAGTGATGATTTTGGCTTAAAACATGCTAGACTTGATATATTACATAGACAATATATTTCTGAAAGCTCTCTTTGTCCAAAACTTAATAACTTGTGTCGAAGAAGTCATTTTAGCTTTGATCCAATTGATCGTGCAATGTCTTTTTTTCTGAATTATTTTTACTGCTTTCCAAAATTATCACTCATTATGACCAAACTCGTTATCTCCTCTATACCCACCTTTATACCTATATTTGTGATGAGGACATCGAGCTAGCCACTGCACTGGTCATTCTACCTGTACCTCTTATGCGGTCCAAGAGGAAAGCTTTAGGAGACAAGCTCAGCATACTATTGGAGAGTGGAACCGGAATAGACCCTGAGCTGACCCAGACGACCAGCCCAGCACCAGCCGTCCAGACGGCCATGATGGCTCAAGCATCCGACCAGGCCGGCCCGGTTCTTGCACCAACGACTGAACATCCATTCCAGCTAGACAAGGAACCATGGAGATTCCTTCTAGAAGACTCTTCCACCTCCGGTGTCTTTACCATTACCATTCGGTAGAGACACCAAAAATCGTGCTAGGAAATTGTACTCTTTTTCCTATCTTCGGTTTTGTCCCATTGGATTTTTCGAAGAAGGTTTTAATGAGGCAATACTCTTAGTGCGCAAGGCGATGAAGACTTGTTCACAATTTCATCTCATTCACAAGTCTTCAGGCGAATCCCATGCCCAAGTCTTATTGGGTTTTCTATCATATTTATGTTTCTTTTAGACTAAGTGTTTTAATTGGGTTTAAGTCATGTTGACTAATTAGGGCCCAATATTTATTTTAATTGCCAATAAGTGAACTACATGTTGTTTTAATCTCTAAAAGGTTAAACGCCTTGTAGTTTACCATAAAGTTGTAATAAGGCATTATATAAGCCTTCTTGTTTACACTTAATGAAATAACAAGTATTTTTGACAAAAACCTAAAAACCCTTAGTCTAAAAACAGCCGCTAGCAAGCCTTGCTGCAGCCGTGTGTTCTTCAGCCTTTTGGTTGGAGTTCTTGGAGTATCACAAGCCCCTTTCACAGCTTGTGTGGTCCCTTCGATCCACCCTTTTACTTCCATCGAATTCTATCCATTAACCTGAGATTCTCGGTGAAAAGACAGTCCATCTAAGTTCGTACATCATCTGGTATCAGAGCTTAAAGCTCCTGCTCATCAGGTTGATTTTATCCTTTTATTTTTGGCGATTTCTTCATTGTTTTTGTTCAACAGTTTTTGGTTTTTGATTGTGTTTCTTTCTCTTTCCCCTGAGGTTCTCGGTAAGAAAGAGAGAGATCAAGTCACATACCACAAACACCCTACAAAAAAATACAAAAAAAAAAAAATCAGATTCTATCATTCCTTGTTCTTATTTTTCTTAATTCAAAAAAAAAGAGAAGAATTTGTTTGTTTCATTGTTTAGTTGTTGCTAGAATTTTTTTTTTTAGAAAAAGAAAACAAAATATTGTTTAGATTGTTTAAAAACAATCTAGTACCCTTAGTTGTCGAGTGCTAGGTTAGGGTTTGCGTCACGCACCCTTAGCTCCCAGCCGGTGTGCGTGAGCATCCTTGATTGTGTGTTTCTTGTCAAGTCCTTTTAGCTAGCTAAGTTCTTTTTTGTCACAAGCTAGGCTTCTTTTGCGTGATTCCTATGTCTCGGGTGCGTTTGTGCTCGCGTCCTGTGTCAAGCCGTGAGTAGCCACCATCACTTTTAGTTCCTAGCTTCCCCTTGTCTTAGTGTTTAGGTCTAGGCCCTTGTCGCTAGCTTGCCGTGTACCACTCGCTAGTTTAGCATCCTGCCCCATACCGTGTCTTTCCCTAGCGACCAGCCTTCCCGTACCGCTAGTAGCTTACCCACGTCCCGCGTCCCATTAGGTTTAGATTGTGTGCGTGAGCGTCCTTACCCTAGTGCCGTGTCCTTGTAGCTGGGTTGCGTGAGTCATAGGGTTAGTTCTTTGGTTGTGTCCGCGTTTTAAGTTTGTCCAAGTGTTAGGTCTAGGCTGTTTTGCGTCCCGCGTGTGCGCGTGATCGTCCAGACCAGTTCCGCGTGTGTAGTGTCCCGGTCGAGTTCCTGTCCCGCGTAGCAACTTAGGTCGTGTATCGCTCGCTAGCCCTGCCCGCCCCGAGTGTAGCTAGCGTCCGCATAGCTTAGCCTGCGTGTAGTTAGGTCTTCCGCGAGCATAGCCAGCTCCCCTAGGCGGTTAGGTTAGTTTAGTGTCTAGGTTCTTAGTCTTAGTTTTTAGGAAATTTTCCCTAGTATTTAGATAGCATATTAGTTAGTTTCTATAAGTTTTCTAGACTAGATTATTAGTTTAGGAAGTTTTCTAGATTGTCTTTCCTATATTTTTCTTAGGCATTAAATTAGTTTCCTTTTAGTTTTTAGGAAGTTTACATTTAAGAAAATAAGCATTAAATTAGATTCCCTTTAAATTATAGGATATTTTCCTATTTATTAGTTTCTATTTTTAGTTTTTAGGTAATATTTTTTTCTTAGGATATTTTTCTTTTTTTAATTTTTAGTTTTTAGATAATAGTTTATTTATTGTATATATATATATAAAAAAATATATTCTCTGTGGAAATTTTCCAATTTCTAGAAATTTCCTTTTCTCGGAAAATGAAATATGTCAAGACAGGACGAGTCTACGTCAGGGCAAGCCAACCAAACCATGATACAGCTATCGCAGGATTTGACGGCCTAGATGTCTACCTTCTCGACTCACCTCGAGCGGTTAGGGCAACCCGCACTGGCACCCACTGCAGCACCTGCCGCACCTGCCGCACCTGCCGCACCTCCCTATCATCAGGATCGACCACCCATGGGTTGATATCAGTACTACGACGACGAGCCACCACCACCCCAACTCGTCCAGCAGCTCACTATCCGGTGATCAAGATGAACCCACCTCCTTTTTCGGGTAAACTTGATCCCGAAGAATACTTAGACTGGGAGAGACAAATGTAACTTATCTTCGAGTACTACAACTACGACGACCCCCGAAAAGTCACCTTTGCGACAGCGCAATTCACAGACCATGCACTGGCACGGTGGGATCGAGAAGTCACCACCCGTAGACGAGCTCGTATGGGTTCCGTGACTTCATGGGTCGAGCTGACCCAGATCATGAGGCGACGATACGTTCCGCCCCACTTCCACCGCGAGCTTCAGCGATGTTTCCGACGTCTCACTCAAGGAAGCAAGACGGTGTCCGAATACTTCGATGAATTCGAGCACCTCCGCAACCGACTCGATGTAGACGAGTCTGAGGAAAGCCTTAATGCCCAATTCATTGACGGCTTGCAGGAGTCAATTGTCAGAAAGATTGAGTTGCAGCCTTACCATGACCTAGGCGAGCTGTTCCACCTAGCAGTCCAGATCGAGAAGTGTCATAAGCGGAAGCTTGCCGCACCTTCTCGACCCAAGAACACGTGGAACACTAGTTCCAAGCCTTTCGAGAGGACGACTCAGCCCATCGACCCACGGCTCAAAGGCAAAACCGTCGCCAGCAGCTCAGCCCCCAGACCGGCCCCTTCAGCCTCGACACCACCCAGTACCACGACACCTACCCAGCCACAGCGGAGCAGCGAGATCGTTTTGCTTCAAATGTAAAGGCAGAGGACACATGTCCCGGGAATGTCCCACTCAACGGACAATGACACTCACTGCTTCCGGAGATTATGAATCCGAAGACGAATAAGAGGAGCAAGCATTTCCGACCCACCAGTCCGACGAGGACATCGAATATGCCGATTCCGGAGAAATGCTTATGATCCGACGTGTTCTCAGCTCGAGATTCGAACCAGAAGAAGAAGAAAAACGAGAAAATATTTTCCACTCCAAATGCACCATACTTGGGAAAGTGTGCGACAGAGGGTCCTGTACAAATGCCGCCAGTAAATACATGGTGGAGAAACTGGGATTGCCCGAGACAAAGCATCCCAAACCCTACAAGCTCCGATGGCTGAACAACAAAACGAAGTTGTACATCTCAGACCAAGTTAAGGTCTCCTTCAGCATTGGCAGATACCAGGACCAGGTCACCTGCGACGTCGTCCGATGTCAGCTGGACATCTTCTGCTCAGACGACCTTGGCAATTCGACCGAGAGACTACGCACAACGGACGAACCAACTTCTACTCTTTCGTCCACGACAAGCGTAGATACAACTTAGCCCCAATGTATGCACACGCGTCCAAGAGATGCAATCAAAGATGGCCAGAGATCAGCATGCCAGGAAGGAGAACTTTCTGATAAATGTAGCAGACATGCGGAAAGCCACTTGCACCACTGGCACCCAGGTCGTATTGATCCTCTACAGAGAGAGCTTACACACGGCTGGCACTGGGACTTCACTGCCTGCCGAGATTCAAGCCCTGTTGGACAAGTACGCCGACGTCTTCCCATACGAGCTCCTAGCTGGCCTCTTACCTATCTGATGGATCGAGCACCACATTTACTTTATTCCCGGAGCTCAACTGCCCAACCGTCCAGCCTACAGAGTAAACCCCGAGGACGCTAAAGAATTAGAACGACAAGTTCAGGACCTTATGGCTCAAGGATACGTTCGTGAAAGCATCAACCCTTGTGCCGTTCCGGTTCTTCTGGTACCCAAGAAGGACGAAAGCTGGAGGATGTGCGTCGACTGCCGCGCCATCAACAACATCACTATTAAGTACCGACACCCCATCCCACGCATGGACGACATGTTAGACGAGCTCAGCGGAGTCGCAGTTTTCTCCAAAATCGATCTGAAAAGTGGATACCATCAAGTGAGAATGCGAGAGGGAGATGAATGGAAGACTGCCTTCAAGACCAAGCAATGTCTTTATGAGTGGCTAGTGATGCCATTCGGCCTATCAAACGCGCCCAGTACCTTCATGCGACTTATGAACGAGGTTCTTTGACCGTTCATTGGAAAGTTCGTAGTGGTCTACTTCGACGATATTCTCGTCTACAGCACGACCTACCGAGATCATCTGGAGCACCTGGAGGCCGTGATCACCACCCTGCAGAGAGAGCAGCAGTACGCCAACCTCAAGAAATGTACATTCTGCACCAACCAAGTTGTTTTCTTTGGTTTCATCGTAAGTTCCCAGGGACTTTGGGTAGACGACGAGAAAATAAAGGCCATACAGGATCTGCCGACGGTTCGTCCGAGACTTCAGCACGATAGTTGGTCCGTTTACCTCGACGATCAAGAAGAACCAGGACTTCCGTTGGGGACCCGAGCAAGACAAGGCCTTCCAGCTCCTCAAGGAACACCTTACACACGCCCCAGTCCTCGTGCTACCAGACTTCACGCAGACATTCGAGGTCGAGTGTGATGCTTCAGGCGTTGGCATTGGAGCCATCCTTACACAAGGCAGATGACCAGTCGCCTACTTCAGTGAGAAGTTAAGTGGAGCTGCACTTAACTATCCGACCTACGACAAGGAACTCTATGCCCTTGTCCGTGCCTTACAGACTTGGCAGCATTATCTGCTTGCCCGAGAGTGCGTCATTCACACTGATCATCAGACGCTCCAGCACCTCCGTGGACAGTCCACGCTGAAGAACCGACATGCCCGTTGGTTGGAATTCATCGAGACCTTTCCGTATGTCATCAAGTACAAGAAAGGAACGAACAACGTTGTCGCTGACGCTTTATCTCGTCACTACAGCCTCATATCCGTCATGGAGTCCAAAGTTATGGGCTTCGAGATGATCATGGAGCTATACACCGACGATGTCGACTTTGCCCAGGCTCACCTAGAGCACGGCAAAGGCAACTACAGCCATTTCTTTCTACACGACGGATTCCTCTTCAAAGACAAGAGATTGTGCATTCCGAGAGGATCGATCCGAGAGCTGCTTCTCAGAGAGGCACACAGCGGAGGCCTCATGGGCCACTTCGGCAATGACAAGACCTTAAGCATGCTTAAAGAACACTTCTATTGGCCTCATCAGCGCCGAGATGTTGAGAAACACTGCGCCTGGTGCCTTATCTGTAAAAGGGCTAAGTGCAAGATGCATCCGCAGGGCCCATACATGCCATTGCCAGTTCCATCCGTGCCCTGGACATATATCTCCATGGACTTCGTCTTAGGCCTTCCGAAATTACACCACAAGGACTCCATCTTCGTAGTGGTCGACAGATTTTCCAATATGGCACATTTCATCGCTTTCAACAAGACAAATGACGCAAGCCAGATCGCCGACCTGTTCTTCAAGGAGATAGTACGACTTCACGGTATTCCCCGGACGATCGTATCAGACCGTGACACCAAGTTCTTGAGCCATTTCTGGAGAGCTTTGTGGCGAAAATTGGGCACCAACCTTCTGTTCTCTACAGCATACCATCCACAGACTGACGGACAGACCGAGGTTGTCAACAGAACCTTGTCCCAGACTTTGAGGGCAACAATCTGCCGCAATCTGAAGTATTGGCTGGAATTCCTCCCATACGTCGAGTTTGCCTACAACAGAGCTACGCATTCCGGCACGAAGCGTTCACCTTTTGAAGTTGTCTACGGCTTTAACCCGACAACTCCTATCGAGTTCACACCCATTTCGTTGGGAGTCTCCATCAGTTTGGAGGGAGAAGCCAAGGCATGCTACATAAAGCGGCTTCATGAAGAGACCAAGACAAATCTGGAACAACGGAATATCCAGAACGTCAAGAATGCCAACAAAGGCCGCAGGCACATGGTTTTTAAGGAAGGAGATTGGGTTTGGCTCCATCTGCGTCCATAGAGATTTCCCCAACGACGAAAGAGCAAACTTGCACCCCGGGGAGATGGTCCATTCCGCGTCCTCCGGAGAGTCAACGACAAGACCTACCAGCTCGAACTTCCAGGTGAGTATAACGTCTCTAGTACTTTCAATGTTTCTGACTTAGAGTTGTTTTATGCAGGTGAGGATTTTGCTTTGGAGACCAAAGCACTTCAAGAGGGAGGGAATGATGAGGACATCGAGCCAGCCACTGCACCAGTCATTCCACCTGGACCTCTTACGCGGTCCAAGAGAAAAGCTTTAGGAGACAAGTTCAGCATGCTATTGGAGAGTGGAACCGGAGAAGTCCCTGAGCTGACCCAAACGACCAGCCCACGACCAGCCGTCTAGACGGCCACGATGGCTCACACATCCGACCAGGCCGTCCCGGTTTTTGCAACAACGATCGAACATCTATTCCAGCTAGACAAGGAACCATTGAGGTTCCTTCTAGAAGACTCTTCCACCTCCGGTGTCTTTACCATTACCATTCAGTAGAGACACTAAAAGTCGTGCTAGTATATTGTACTCTTTTTCCTATCTTCAGTTTTGTTCCATTGGGTTTTCCGAAGAAGGTTTTAACGAGGCAATACTCTTAGTGCACAAGGCGATGAAGACTTGTTCACAATTTCATCTCATTCATAAGTCTTCAGGCGAATCCCATGCCCAAGTCTTATTGGGTTTGCTATCTTATTACTGTTTCTTTTAGACTAGGTGTTTTAATTGGGTTTAAGTCATGTTGACTAATTAGGACTCAATATTTATTTTAATTGCCAATAAGTAAATGACTTGTTGTTTGAATCTCTGAAATGTTAAACGCGTTGTAGTTTACCCTAAAGTTGTAATAAGACATTATATAAGCCTTCTTGTTTATATTTAATGAAATAACAAATATTTTTGACAAAAACCTAAAGACCCTTAGTCTAAAAACAGCCGCCTCCTACCCAGGTTGCAGCCGTGTGTTCTTCATTCTTTTGGTTGGAATTCTTGTAGTATCACAAGCCCCTTTCACAGCTTGTGTGGTCCCTTCGATCCACCCTTTAACTTCTATCAAATTCTGTCCATTAACCTGAGATTTTCGGTGAAAAGACAGCCCACCTAAGTTCTTACATCAATTTGTGACCCCTGAGGTGTATTTCAACGTTGAGTCCAAATCCGGAAACTTTTTTCTATATCAGAAATACGTCACTCTCTTTGCAAATCCATGCCTTAACTCACATTGGAAGCCAACTTTGCAAAAACATATCAACACTTGTATCTGTAACAACACAAGATGTAAAATCCACAAACGCCATTGAACTTCGATTGAACAACACCTCCACATCCCACTACAATTCCAGAACCGACCACACACGAATCTCAAATTAAAAAATTGAAATCTTAAACAATGAATGATGAAAAATTGGAATGAGTGAAAAAACATGGTGCAAAAGGTTTAAGACGAGAAAAAGAGATAAAAAAGAGGAGAGAGAAAAACAAGAGAAAAAGAAAACATAGAAGTTGATATAATGGAACAAAAATATTAAAATTTGATAAAGAAAATATTTTTTATATAATTACTTAACCTCAACCACTTATTTCTATATCATTACTAATCAACCAACGGTCTATATTAAATTAAGTGTAAATATATTTACATTTATTTTGCTTTCAATTTGATCTATCATTTTTGTTTATGGTTATAGTTGTATTAAAAACATATATAGAGTTAAAAAATGTCTCATATTTTCAAAATGTCTTTTTGTGTAGTGTTTTAAAGTGTTATTAACTCTAATTTTTTTTGTTAACAATAAAAATAAAAATTGATGATATCTATCCATCCAAGTAAATGTAGTCGAACTGATATGTTCCATTACTGATAAGAATTTTCGGGCACCTCGTGCAATCTTGTCCGCCGTGTTATTTTGTTATCTCAAAATAGTTGTGACTCGTATCTTTCTTAAGAGAACTTTGCAATACCGAAACTTCTATAGATAGGTTCCAAACGCTGGCTACTCCTCCGGTAAGACTACCATCTTCACCACATTATGACAATCTGTTGCAAAGACAATTCTTAACCTTCGATATTCAATCACACTTCACCGTCCTATAAATCTCCATCTCAGCATGTAGAGGAGACAAACTAGGGATGATGTTCTGAACTCCAAATAATTTCCCTTCACCTCCATCTTTCTTACAAACCCAACATTGACCTAAAAATTATTTTGACTCTTTCCATGATCTATCTACATACGCAACAGGTCAGTAGCTGATCGTGTTTCCGTATTTTGTATCTCTGAGTTTTATGTACCATTTTCACCAATTTTTTTTCTTGCCATAATTTCTTTTTTGTTTATGTCTACCTTAAAATATTTCGAAGATATCTATCTTTTGAATAACTTTTCATTTCTGCTTTTCCACAAATGCCATATTTTTCATGGGTTATAATCGTCCTGAGTTATCTTTAGGCAGCTTTGATAGTAAATAATATATATTCAAAAATATCAATTTTGATGGAAAAATTCATGGATTGGAGGAGACATTTGATAAAGCCCGAGTTTGAAGTGCTAGTTGCAGTGCTAGTGGACATTCAAACAAGGCATGATTTATTAACTCTTCATCTATACCACATCTGCCATAAAGTATGTCATAATTTATTCTCCGAGCTCTCAGGTTTTGTATTACAGTGACACATCATGATATCGCTTGCCAAATAAAGTGTTAGATCTTTGGAGGACATATGATCTGCCATACCTAAACTTTTAAGGATATAATTGTTGGACCACATTCAATCACCTCATAATCCTTATATGGGTATAACTGTTGAGTCTTTTAACCTAATTTTACCGTGTATCTTCCATTTTTTATAAAGTGTCATCCAGTAGTATCTGATCTTTCAAACCTACTACTAGCCAGTGATTGTATAATACTCACATCCTCCGGAATAATAATTCATTAAGCAGCAGAATATTCCACGTCTTTGTCTGCTGATCAAAGTGTGTAACCTTGAACAAATGGGGGTATACCCTTAATTTACATATTGCAGGTCTTCGATATTTAATATATAAACTCTAATTTATATATTTTTAGTGAAATTGGCTGGAAAAAGCATTGTTCCTCTCTTTACAACGTTTTTGCACATCTACACATGTGACTGATAGAGGACCGAATCCGCAAGATTGACGAGGTCGTTGTAGTAATGAGGACCGAATCTGCATGGAGCAATGCTAAGAATAAAAAATTCATTTAAATTAAGCTAATAGGTTAAATTTTAAGAATTCTAATAACAATATTAAAAAGTCAATGAAAGTCAAATAATATTCAAACCGACGAAAATAAAGATAAAAGCAAGCTATTGGATATAGGATACTGACTTAGGTTTTCAAATCCTAATCCAGGATGCTAATTAAAATATAAAAATGCTAATATTTAGGTCTATAATCACTTATGTAGGCTAATCCACTTTCGATGTACTAAGTTTATACTAATAAGTAATTAACATCAATTTCCATTGGTAATCACAAGATAAGGATGCGTTAATCTCAAGTACTACTAATCACTAAACACCCTAGATATCAATTTTAATTGGTTATGTATGTAAAGCACCTAAATGATTCAGTTAAGGATTTCATCAACCACCTTCAGTGCAATAAACTTCCTTAGATCTAAATCATGATTTGCATGGTCAAATCTAGCAATAAACACATCAAATATGTAAGGATTCTTCTATATTACGTTCTGTGCATCCTAAATCAACACCTAATCACCCTGGTCTACCTAACCCATCAGCTTAAAAAGGATTACTCACTAATCTTTATATTTTGTGCATATTCAAAAGATTAGAGAGATTAGTAAAATAAGCAAAAGAAACCAAAACAAATTGGCACAAATTAAGAGAAATCTCAAAAAGAGTTTATGTGTACAAAAGAGTAAAAGAGATTAGACAAGATAAGATATCCAATTCAACGCGCATCAACAAAAATATAGATTCATTCAGGATGCACAACGGTTTACGATGGCCACTGCACCAGACCGCAGCATAATCAAAAATATTTCAGCAGCTGCGTCAGGGCTGTTGCATGCGCCTGCTGCCCGCCTTTTCCATTTCTTTGTATTCTTTGGCTTTAAACTGCTCCATCAGCACCAGATCATCAAGGCATCATTCCAACACATAAGCAGGAAAAATGCCATTTAATCACTAAAACATATGCAAAATGAGAAATTAAAACTGATAAAATCACTAGATATCAACTCTTCTAAACATATCTTTTGCTTGTCCACAAGCAAACAACTATGTAAAATAAGAAGAGATATAACTGTGAGAACTCAAATCCGAGAACATCAACAAAAAAATTCAATTCAATAACTTTTTTAGTAGTTATGAGATGTAAAAACAACATCTACTTCAAAAGAGTTGTCAATGCTCATCAATGCATAATTCTTGTTATTCAAAGCCAAACCTTTAAAGCATCTACAAATGAACGAATGCAACTCAACTTTATAACATTCAATTATTTGTTTGGTGAACTCTCTACTTGGAACTTAAACCACAAACTTGTGGATTTGTTGTCAAAGAGGCTCATTTTGTCCTTAAGGTGAGGTTTCCAAGCATTTATAGGTTTATCTCAAGAAAGAAGAACACAAAACTTTATGAAAAAATAAGAAGAAAGAGAACAATTCATTCAATACCCTTTATAGTAGTTATGAGATGCAAAAAGAACTTCTACTTCAAAACAGTTAGCAATGCTCATCACTGCATAATACTTTAAATTTAAAGCCAAACTTTCAAAGCATCTACAAGTAACCAATGCAACTCAAGTCTTTAGCATTTAGTTATGTGTTTGGTAAAATCTGTACTTGGAACTTAAACCACAGACCTATGGGTTTGGTGTCAAAGAGGTTCGTTATGTCTATAAGGTGACCTTTCCAAGCATTATAGGGTTAATTCAAAAATAAGAACATAAAACTAATGCAAAATTAAAAAGGAGAACAATTCATGCATACAAGTATTCACTTCCATGTTCTATCCATTCCTTAGTTTCAATCATATGATGTAATGCACAAACCTTATGATATCCTCATTTCTTGATAACCAATCTTAAGTCTTTTTTGGCTATCAAATGCACACTCTATTTCATAAGTTTTTCACTACTTTGAAAGATTCTTTTCTCTACACTTAGTTCTGTTTTCTTTTTACTTGAGTTTTTTCCTTTCTAAGGTCTCTTTGTTTATAAACTTAGAGTTTTCACCTTTTACTTTTTTACTTCCCAAATTTATTTTTATTTTAGCACTCAAGCATTTGGTTTTTCTATCATTTCTTGATCTCATTTCACTCTTTTCTTTACTATTTTCATTAAACACACAATCACTCAAAACAAGTTCTCACACTCACAAACCCCATATCACTTAAACACAAAACCCAACCCAAGTCCTAACCTAGCTGATAGCCAATCAATGAAATTGGCATATGGAAATTTCGTCCTTCTAATTCTATCTTTCTGAATTTTGCACAATTATGCATTATCAACAAGAAACATCATTCATCAAACAACATTGGGAGAAACAATTGGGCTAAGGCCTTTGGTGTGGTATCAATGAAATGATGCAAATGACCAATCATGCTTATAAAGGATGTATAAAAAAAAGATAAGCAAATTTGAATTTTCAGAGTTACCAATGAGTGCGTAAACATAGTTCCAAGAGGGAGTAATCAATTGTCCAATTTATGTCAGAGTTCATAGAGACCAGCTACAAAATGCACCCAAAATGGGATCTAACCTTCATGTTCAAGCTATCAGATCAAGACATAGTGCATTCATAACTTCATGATCATTCAATTGCGTCAAACAACTCTTACAGAGGGCGTTCATTCAAGCCCTTAAGTTGACAGTCAACATGGTTCATCATTGTTCTGTATGCATATGCAATACAAACCTAAAATGATTGTAGATTCAATCCTAAAAACCAAAAATAATCTTGAAATTACATAAATTTCTTTTTGGATTTTTCATAAATTTTCAAGTTTTGTTTTTTTTTTCCAAAAAAAAATAGCTATTAACATTGCAAAACTCAATCAAAAAGAAAACAAAACATTACAAAATGTCGGATAGTAGATTTCTCTCCCAAAATTATTTCACACAATTCTTGTGTTAGAGTAGACTTGAAGGAAAAAACAAGAGACAAAGGAAAATGCTAAAAATGGATGTGAAAACAATATTTACAGAGATTGGAGTGATACTTAGATAATGGGACTAAATCTGGTGAAGACTGAGAGAGAGAAGTCTAGAAAAGATGCCGAACTCTCTCAAATTTCTCTTTTGACACCCTTGTCCAAGTTTAAATACCTAAGCTTCTAAAAACACACATAAGCAAGAAACATTAAAATAGATAGAAGTATATACAAAGGATACCATGAGATTGTCTCCCAATTGCACTTGTTTACAGTCTCTAATTTGACTTTCCTTTTACTTGCTATCAAGGGATAGGACATGGCCTGTGATAAAATCTTGGCTACCCTTTGGTTTGCTGGCCAAGATCCTTCCAAAATCATCACTTGAAGGTGTTGAAAGGGATAATCGTTATCACAGGATGGCTTGTTTAGCACCAAAATTGGGTGTATGAAATTCAAGTCCTGAGCTATCTTAAAACGTTCCAACTAAGTAAGGCAGTGGAACAATAAGTGATTTTTTGTGTAGAACCAATAAAAAAAATATGAAACTCCTTTTCTGATCTATCTTAAAACACAAATATCACTCTAAGTCAATGAATGGCCACACAAGGTCTATGATCTGAACTTGATAAACCATTTAACCTTGCAAATTATTCATAAGATCAAAAGTTCACAAAGGAACAAGAGAAATTCTCTCAAAGAAGTTTGTACTAAAAAAAGTTGTTTTTATCAAATAAACTAGGGCTGGGCAAATAAACCGAATCAGAAACCCGAACCCAAACCCAAACCAAAGTAACCAGTTCGGTTCGGTTCTGGTTCTTCTCGAAAACCCGATCGGTTCTTGAATTTTGGTAGTTCGGGTTTCGGGTTCGGGTTCGGTTCGGTTGTGGAGCATCTAAAAACCTGATCGGTTCTTAAAATCTAAGTAGTTTGGGTTTTCGGGTTCGGTTCGGGTAACCCGAATTAAACCAAAGTAAATCAAATTTTATATTTATTAGGGTTTTTTTCTTTTTTTCTTCCAGATTTCTTTAGTTAGAATATTTCAGTTTGGGTATTTCAATTAAGAACCGAACCCGAACCAAACCCGATAAGTATATTAGTAAAAAATGGGACTTAAATATAGTATTAGAACCCAACTGAACCCGATATGTACTAAACCGAACCCAAACCAAAATAGATAATTACTCGAATGGGTCCTATACCTCTAAACCCGAAATAGCCGAAACCCGAAATACCCGAACCGAACCCAAACCGAAACCCGAATGCCCAGGCCTAAAATAAACTTACAACAATTATTTAACCTAAACGATTTGTGGAAACTTAAATAATTCTTTAAAATAAGCAAAGACCAAATAAATGACTATGAGACGGACTCAACTGTTCCATTGACTTTGAGAATGGGCCAACACTTTGTACTTCTACTTCATGGTCTTAGTCGTATATTACTTTTAACAAAACCAAAGTGGAAGTAAAAAATTGAGAGTATCCTAGAGTTGTTTACTTCTTTCTCTAATCATTGGTCCTTAAATCAGCTTTCTTGCGTTGGTCGAATCAAGTTCGAGTGCTTGGTTGGTTTCGTGGTCGGGCTCCTGATATAGTTCCTGGTTGGTTGGGTTGAGTGCTTGGTCGGGTTCCTGGTCGACTTCTTGGTTCCCTTCTTGGCTGAATGAGAACAAATCTCGACCATCTCCTTAGTAAGCTCAATCCATACTCAATCTGTCTCGACTTAAGTATTTGTGTTGATGACTTAATGGGAAAAATGGTCTCCAATCTTCATTTTGGCATTGCCTTCATTGAGATCATCTTCATCCTCCATTTGTGGTCGATCCGGTTTGTCATGGTCGAGCACGAAGTCAGCTAAGCCATACATGCTCGTATTAGCCTACATTCAAGATTAATGGTCAAGACTTAGAGGAGCATTTTAAACTTGGCTGGGTCTCCTTCAAACTTAGGATTGAGGAGAGATTTGACACTTGAAAATGGCTTGAATTACCCTTGCATTTCACCTTGTATTCAATTGTTCCATTTTTTAGTCTCAAGAGATGTAAGCTCATGGTGTTGTGAGGTTGAACATGGGTGGGAGGCTGGAGTTCTTTCATTATCTTCTTGTTCTCATGTGTAGCCTTTGTGGCTCTACCCAAGCCATCGTTTTGAGCACTTCCCATGTGCTCATCAAACATGCCTTGTAAAAACTCACCATCTAGAACTGCTTCTTCACATTATTTAACCTTTGGAGACTTTTCTGCCACTATATCCACAACCTTAACCTTTTCATCTCTATTTTCTTTGGTGTTCAGCTCTCTAATGGTTATTGTTCCAAAATATTCAGTAGTTGAAGCTCTGATGGGATAAGAGACCTTTTTGCTATGATATAGTGAAGGATCACTCTCTTGTTGGAGAATAAATGCAAGCTCCAAATTTTGTGAGAAAAGTTCTACCAAGAACCAAAAGGGACTTTCCTATTATCAACTATGTCTAAAAAAGTAAAATATAATTGGTATTATGCATTCTCCAATCTTTATAGGATAGTCCTTGATGAGACCAAGTGAGGATATAGACGAAGCATCCCCAAACATGAGAGAATAAAAGTGAACCTTTATGTCCTTGATCCCTAGACTCTTCACCATCTTTAGAGATATGACATTCACATTTGCACTAGAATCAACAAGAGCATCATCAAGCAGTTATCACCAAGAGAGCAAGGTATGGTGAACTTTGATTGATCCTAAAGCTTTGAAAGTGAATTTGGTATGACTTGGGGCTCATAGCAAGGTATGGTGAACTTCTCTTATTCATAAAGCTTTAGAAGTGAGTTTTTAATGACTTGGGGCTCATTTGGTGATGTAGAGATTCCCATTAGCTCTGCAACCTTCTCCTTGTTGGCTATAGTGTCCTTAATGAGTAACATTTGAAAATGATCATCATGCATATTTCCCATATTAGGCAGCTCAACACCAATCTCACTCATATCTTTCTTGGACTTGGAGATGAATTTCTTTTGAACCTTAGTGAGGAATCTCTTTGAAAATGGCAGCTTGGGTTCATACGGAGGAGGTTCAACTTCAGGCGCTTCTTCATTTTCGAATCTCTTTGAAGCCTTTTCTTTCTCTTTAGTGGGTTTTCAACTTGAAAAACCTTTTCTTTCTCTTTAGTGTGTTTTCCACTTGAACAACAATTTTAACCTCATCACCATCATTAGCGAAGATAACACTGCAAAACTCGTTGAAATTAACTTTTGGTTTCTCTGTTACAGATCCACTTGGGCTCTTAGAGCTAGAATCAACTTGAATAACTTTGGGATCAATGATTTTCACATGGGAGACCAAACTTGAGGTATTCCCATCAAGATCATTGTAAATTTTATCCACCTTTTTGTCGATCTGAAGAATTATATTTTTTGTTGCAGAAAATCCCTTAGCCACACCAGCAATAGGCTTGGTTTTACCTTCCAAGATTTGTCTGAGGAGACCTTGTGTTCGATCTTCTTTAGAGATTTTGACTTAGGAGAACTTCCTTGGCCTTGAAATTGTTGGCTTCCTTGATTTGGGTAGAAACCTTGGTTTTGTTGGCCAGTTTGTTGATAGTTTTTTCCTTGAGGCTTGAAGGGAGGATAGGTTTGGTCTTTTAGATTTTCCATGTTAGTACTCATATAAGAAAGATTGTGATTCCCATATTTGGGTTTGAAGCCCCTTTGATAGCCATGTCCACCAATGAATTTAACCTCTTCTTGACATTCTTGAACAAGCTCAACACCAACTTCTTTTTAACCTTGATTCTGATCATAGTCTCCAACATAGTGTATGGTTCTTTCGTTAATTTGCATGTATTCAATTTCTCACGAAGAACTGTGATCTCTTTTTTTATCATCTTTTTCCCCACTCTCCCTAGAGGTTATCTCATAGTCTTTTCTATAGTTAGAGCCACTTTGGACAAGATTCTCAACAAACCTCATCCCATCTCTTTCAGCTTGTCCCACGAAGTTACCCTTACTTGCAGTGTTTAACATTATCTCAAACTTTGGAAGAACTCCTCTATACAGAGTGCTTAGAAGACTCTCCTTAGTGAAACCATGACGAGGACATTGCGTGGTATATCTCTTGAATATTTTCATGCTTCTCCAAACCTCTCATTCCCTCTTTGAGAAAAGTTGGAGATCTCATTCCTCAATCTGGCTGTTCTTTTAGTGGAGAAGAATTTAGACAAGAAAGCTTTCATATGTTGATCCCAAGTAGTTATAGAACCTTGAGGCAATTTCTTCTTTCATTGGTGAGCTTTATCTCTAAGTGAGAAGGGAATAACCTTAGCGTGAATGCATTTTAAGATATGCCATTGATTTTCACAGTATCACAATACATATCAAACTTCTAGATGGTCCAACAGATCTTCCATAGATAGTCTATGAAACTTGCGTTCTTGCGCCATGTTGATTAGACTTGGCTTGATCTCAAAATTGCTACTCTCCACAAGAGGAGATATAATACCAATTATATTTCCATAAATGTTGGGTTCACCAAATATCCCAATGACCCTTGAAAATCTGGGTAGATGGTGTGGAAGATGGCCTTGAACAGTATTTCCTTGGCCAGCATACTCAGCTTAATCTTGAGGTTGATGTTCCATGTTGTAGCCTAACCTTTTTAAGTGAGCCAATCTATCTTGCTTTCTTCTTTCTCTAACAATTTCCATTTCCAAACTTCTAATATCTTAAACCTCCTTCGCTAAGTTTGTAGGGCCTCGGCTTCTAAGGTCAATTCACGTCACAAGGAAAAAAGAAAACAAGAAGAGATAATTAGATATCAAAGAAATAAAAATGAAAAGTCTTATGCAAATACCAAATCCTAATGGTTAGTATTATTGCTCTCCGAAGACAGCGCAAAAACTTGGTAGAGGTTTTTCTTATATCAAGAATAAAACCTCACTACAGTAATGAATTATTGATCGGGTCCTTGTAGTAATGAGAATTGAATCCACAGGGAGCAATGCGTAACACACTAAGAATCCATACATTCATTTAATCTAAGCTAATAGGTTTGATTTCAAGAATTCCAATGACAATATAAAAAGTAAACAAAAGTCAGCAAAAGTAAACTAAAATCAAGCCGACGAAAATCAAGAAAAAATCAAGCTCTTGGGTAAATGTTATTGAATCAGGTGATAAAATACTAATTCCATCATAAAAATTTTAATCCTTAGGCCTAGAATCACTAATTTAAGCTAATCCACTTTCATTTACTAACCCTATACTAATCGAGTAATTAACATCAATTCTCATTAATAATCACAAAATAAATATGCATTAATGTCAAGTTTTAATAACCACTAAACACCATAGACGTCAATTTTCATTGGGTAAACATGTAAAAAACTTAAATTATTCATTCAAGAATTATATTAAACACCTTCATTGCAATAAAATCCCGAAAATATAGATCATAATTAGCAACATCAAATTTAGCATTACATACATTAAGTATGTAAAGATTCTTCTAGATTAAGTACTAAGAATCCTAAATCAACATCTAATCATTCTAATCTACCTAACTCATAAGTTTAGAAAAGATTATTCAATAATCTCCATGAAAACACAAAAATCTGTAATGATTTTGTGTATAATCAAGATATTAGGGAGTTAAATAAAATAAGCAAAAGAAATCAAACCAAACTTGTATAGATTTAGAGAAATCTCTAGAAAGGAGTTTAGATTCACAAAAGAGAAAAAAATATTAGAAAAGATAAGATATCCCCATAAAATTAGGTCTAAAAAGTATTTATAGACTAGGAAAACTGGATCCAACTGCTTGGTTAACGCGAGTCAAAAAAAGTATGGGTTCATCCAGGACGCACAGTGGTGTTCATCTGGCTACTGCACCAGTACTCTCTGCGCCATTTCCATGATCAAAACACATAAAACTCTAGATTGAAACACCAGCTGCAAAAAAGAGAATTTAAGACAAATAAAATCAAAAGTTATTACTGACATCAAAAAATAAAATGACATAATAACTGTGATATGAAAATATGCAATATATAATGTAGGGTCCATGATGATGCTGGGTTAATTATATCAAATAAAACTCTAGATTGAAACATCAGCTGCAAGTGCACAAAATGATGTCAAATCCACTCCAAATTGCAGAATGCAGAGTTAAGCTAAATCAAAACAAAAAGATTTGTGAGTTTTTGATGCAATAAAGTAAATAAAGTAATGTAAAGACGTCATTTGAGGTTCAAAATTTCCTAGAGATGAGATTACTAGTTGTATAAAGACGTCATTTGATTTCAATCATGCATTAAACACAAATAAAGGTGAACAAATTATGAAAAAATCCTATTCGAATAGATATCAAGATAATGAGGACATCGAGCCAGCTACAACACCAGTCATCCCACCAGGACCACTCACACGGTTCAAGAAGAAGGCGTTAGGAGACAAGTTCAGCATGCTATTGGAGACTGGACCGACCGTTCCGACCCAGCTCGACCACGCCCCGACTGTCCAAAGCCCAGCCGACCCGTTCCAGCTGGACAAGGAGCCATGGAGGTTCCTTCTAGAAAATTCTTCTTTCTCTGGTGTCTTTACCATTATCATCCGGTAAAGACACCAAAAGTCGTGCTAGAAAATTGTACTATTTTTCCCATCTTTGGTTTTGTCCCACTGAGTTTTCCAAAGAAGGTTTTAATAAGGCAATACACTTAGTGCTAAGATGGTGAAGACTTATTCATTTCATCTCATTAACAAGTCCTCATCGATTTCTAGCCTAAGTGTTATTGGGTTTTTCCTATCTTTAATTCTATTTTTCTAGATTAAGTATTTATTTGGGCTTATAAGTCATGTTGACTATTTGGGGCCCAAACTCCATTTTAATAGCCAATAAGTATACTACTTGCTGTTTTAATTCCTTGAGAGGCTAAACATCATGTTTTTTAGCCTAAGTTGTAATAAAGCATTATATAAGCATCTTGTTTACCCATTATTGAAATAACAAGCATTTTTAGAACAAAAACAAAACCTAAGTCTTTTGACAAAACCTAACTGACGCCGCCAAGCTTCCCCCTTTCACAGCTTGTGTGGTCCCTTCGATCCACCCTTCACTTCCATCCTTTCTGTCCAACAACCTGAGCTTCTCGATGAAAGACAGCCCATCCCATGGTTCTTGCATCAACTGGTATCAGAGCTTAAAGATCCTGCTCATCAGGTTGAATTTATCCTTTTTGTTTTTGCTGATTTTTCTTGTTTTTTTGTTGCAATAGTTTTTGGCTTTTGATTGTGTTTCTTTCTCTTTCCCCTGAGGTTCTCGGTAAGAAGGAGAAGGAATCAAGTCACGTACCACAAACACAAAAAAAAGAATACAAAAAATCAGGTTCTCTCAATCCTTTATTTATTTCTTGTTTAAAAAAAATGTAACAAAAAAATTTGCTTGTTTATTTGCTTGTTTGCTGTTAAAACTTTTTTTAAGACAAAAGAAAAAAAAATTGTGTAGGTTGTTTAAAAGCAAACAAAGGTCCTTAGAAACTCACCTATAACACTTTCATCACCAAACTTGGATTCCATAAGGAGCTTGTGTGTTGCTTGCTTGTTTGCTTAGGTTTCGTTGGGTTAGGTTTCTAGTTAGTTATTTGTTGCTTGTGTCCCTTCACTAGACACTAGGTAGTTAAGTTTAGCTAGGTCCTCTCTGTTGTCTAGCCACCGTCCCGCGTTCTTCCCACTAGCCGCAGGCCCAAGGAACCGTCCTAGCCCCTTAGCGTACCGCATAGCTTCCTAGACCGTCCCACGTGTGTTTTCCCCCCTTGTTTTCATAACCGCTAGCTAGTTTTGTCCCCTCGTCCCGCGTTTAAGCTAGGTTTCGTCCCGTCCCGCATCTCTGAGTAGCATAGGTTCTTAGTTTCCTTAGCCCTAGTCCACGCCTAGTGTTAGGACCCTAGCACCCGAGCCATCCCTAGTTGCATTATGCGGCTAGGTTCACTCTTAGTGTCTAGGTTTTAGTTCTTAGCTTTAGGAAATTTTCCTTAGCATTTAGGCAGCAAATTAATTAGTTTCCATAAATTTTCTAGGCTAAAAAATAAATTAGGAAGTTTTCTATAACCACTTAGGTAGTTTTCCTAAATTTTTTTTAGGGCCATTAATAGATTTCCTTTTTAGTTTAAGATAGTTTTCTTTTAGAAATTAGGCAATAATTATATTTTTCTCTTTGTCTAGTTTAGTTTCCTTTTTAGTTAGTTAGACAATAAATTTTAGGATCTTTTCCATTTAGTTAGTTTCTTTTCTAGTTTTAGGAAATAATTTTTTTAGGATATCTTCCATTTATTTAGACTTCTGTTTTTGGAATTAGGTAATAATTATACTTAAGATATTTTCCTTTTTTTTGTTTCCTTTTTCGTAAATAGTTAGTTTCTTAATATTTTGTAAGTAATAAAAATAAAATAAAAATCATATATGTGGAAATTTTTCATTTAAGGAAAGTTTCCATTTTTGCAAGTTTTCTTTTCGGGAAACTTTCCATTTTTCAAAATTTTCTTTTCTAGGAAAAGGAAATATGTCAGGAAGCGACGAGTCGACATCGGGACAGAACAGTCAAGACATATTGCAGCTACTGCAAGCTTTGACGACCCAGATGTCAACCATAGCGACGCGTCTTGAGAGTTCGGATCATCTTACACCTACACCCGGACCCATGCCCCCCTATACCCACACGACCGACCACCGATGGGTTGACCTCAGTACTACGACGAGCCCATGCCACCATCTCGACAGCCAATGCACTACCCTGAAGTAAAGATGAACCCGCCACTCTTTTCGGAAAAGATTGACCCCGATGAGTACTTAGACTGGGAGAGAAGAATGGAGCTCATCTTTGAGTACTATAACTACGACGATCCCCGTAAAGCCGCCCTAGCAATGGCACAGTTCACTGACCACGCACTGGCGTGGTGGGATCGAAAAGCAACAGCTCGCAGGAGAGCTCGGATGGGTGCTTTTACCTCATGGGTTGAACTCACCCAGATTATGAGGAGACGCTACGTTCCACCTCACTTCCACCGCGAGATTCAGCGACGATTCAGACGCCTTACCCAAGGAAGCAAGACGGTGTCCGAATATTTTTATAAATTCGAGCACCTCCGCAACCGACTCGATGTGGACGAGTCCGAGGAGATCGAGCTGCAGCCATACTATGACATAAGAGCACCTGGAGCACCGGCTCCAAGCCATTCGAGCGGACAACCCAGCCCATTGACACGCGTCTCAAAGGAAAAGTCGTGGCCAGCAGTTTGGCTCCCAGGCCTGCCCCAGCTGCCCCAAAGCCGCCTAGTACCACGACCACCATGACCCAGCCTCAGTGGAGTAGCGAGATCGTATACTTCAAGTGTAAAAGAAGAGGATACATGTCCCGAGAATGTCCCACTCAACAGAAAATGGTACTCACGACTTCAGGAGACTACAAATCCGAGGACGAACAAGAGGAGCCAGCATTTCCGACCCATCAGCAATCTGACGAGGAGATTGAGTATGTCGACTCCAAAGAGATGCTCATGATCAGACGAGTCCTCAGCTCGAGATTAGAGTCCAAAGAGGAAGAACAGCGAGAAAACATTTTCCACTCAAAATGAACAATACTTGGGAAAGTGTGCTTGTTGGTTATCGACAGAGGGTCCTGCACCAACGCCACCAGAAAATACATGGTGGAGAAACTAGGATTGCCTGTGACCAAGCATCCTAAGCCCTATAAACTACGATGGCTGAACAACAAGACCGAGTTATACATTTCGGACCAAGTTAAAGTCTCTTTCAGCATCGGCAGATACCAGGACCAGGTCACATGTGATGTTGTCCCGATGTCAGCTGGACATCTTCTTTTCGGACGACCATGGCAATTTGACCGAGAGACTACGCACAACGGACGGACCAACTTCTATTCATTTGTCCATGATAAGCATAGATACAACTTAGCACCAATGTCTGCACACGCCGTTCAAGAAATGCAGTCTAAAATGGTGAAACATCAACATGCCCGCGAGGAGAACTTCTTAATCAATGTGGCAGACATGAGGAAAGCCACCCGTACCAAGGGTACCCAGCTCGTTTTGATGCTCTACAGAGAGAGCCTCCACAAGTCCGGCAATGAGGCCCCTTTACCTGCCGAGGTCCGAGCCTTACTAGATAAATATGCCGACTCGTTTCCGGAAGAAATCCCAACCGACCTCCCACCTATTCGAGGGATTGAGCACCACATCGACTTTGTCCCCGGAGCTCAGCTGCCCAACTGTCCTGCATACAGAGTCAACCCCGAGGAGGCTAAAGAATTAGAACGGCAAGTCCAGGATCTTATGGCTCAAGGTTACGTCCGCGAAAGCCTCAGTCTTTGTGCCATCCCGGTCCTACTTGTACCAAAGAAGGACGGGAGCTGGAGGATGTGCGTTGACTGTCGCGTCATCAAAAACATTACAATCAAGTACCAGAACCCCATTCTGCGCCTGAACTACATGTTAGACGAATTAAGCAGAGCCGCGGGGTTCTCAAAAATTGATCTCAAGAGTAGATATCATCAAGTCAGGATGCGAGAAGGAGACAAATGGAAGACTGCATTCAAGACCAAGCAGGGTCTTTATTAGTGGCTAGTAATGCCATTCGGCCTGTCCAACGCCCCAAGTATATTCATGCGCCTTATGAACCAAGTCCTTCGACTGTTCATTAGCAATTTCATAGTAGTATACTTCAACGACATTCTCGTCTATGGCATGACCTACACAGACCATCTGGAGCACCTAGAGACCGTGATTACCACCTTGCAGAGAGCGGTTGTACGCAAATCTAAAGAAATGTACATTCTGCATAGACCAAGTCGTTTTTCTTGGATTCGTCATGAGTTCTCAGGGACTCCGGGTGGACGACGAGAAGATCAAGGCCATACAGGAGTGGCCCACACCGACGACCGTCAGCCAGGTCTGTAGCTTCCACGGACTCGTCAGCTTCTACCGATGGTTCGTCCGAGACTTCAGCAGGATAGCTAGTCCATTGACCTCGACGATAAAGAAGAACCAAGACTTTCGTTGGGGACCTGATCAGGACAAGTCCTTCACGCTGCTGAATGAACGCCTTACCCACACCCCAATCCTAGTCCTCCTGGACTTCACTCAGACATTCGAGGACGAATGTGATGCTTCAAGGATTGGCATTGGAGTCGTCCTCACCCAAGGCGGAACACTTATCGCCTACTTAAACGAGAAGTTAAGTGGAACCGCACTTAACTATCCGACCTACGACAAGGAGCTCTATGCTCTAGTCCGCTCCTTAGAGACTTGGCAGCACTATCTCCTTGCTCAGGAGTGCGTGATTCACACCGACCATCAGACACTCCAGCACCTCAGAGAATAATCCACGCTGAAGAAAATACATGCCCGTTGGTTGGAGTATATCGAGATCTTTTCCTATGTCATCAAGTACAAGAAGGGAACAGACAACGTTGTGGCTGATGCCCTATCCCACAGATACAGTCTCATTTCCTTGATGGAATCAAAAGTTATGGGTTTTGAGATGATTAAAGAGTTGTATGCTGACGATGCTGACTTCACTCAGGCATACCAGGAGCACGACAAGGGTACTTAAAGCCGGTTCTATCTGTTTGACGGGTTCCTTTTTAAGGACAAGCGACTCTGCATTCCGAGAAGATCAATTCGAGAATTGCTTTTGAGAGAGGCCCACGGAGGAGGTTGATGAGGACATCAAGTCAATAACAACCTAGGAGCATAGAGAAGTCACCAAGGAGCTAACCAAAACCCTTGTAGAGAACCAATCTGAGCAGACCAAAGACATAGGTGTCTTCCTTGGATCATATCGGCCCAATCAGGAGGAGTTAAGCCACGAAACGACCTGTCCCAGAATTTTAACTCATCATGGAGTCACGGAAAATTTGAATCACTTCAAACCGGATTCTGAATTGGAAGTTATAAAGGATACAAGTCGGCAAACCGGTCTCAGAGTACCATCCGTGATTGGGCCAAAGATCGAGTTGCACAGCCCAACTCACTCACAATCTAGACCTCCTAACACTTGGATAATGTTAATGGATCTCTCATGGTTTCATCGAGCCAAATAAACCAAGAAGAATCCAAATGAGGCCCAATTTATCACTAAAATTCAACTACATGTCTACTTGGTTCCATTTAAGAGAAATGATGGACCATATCGGTTTAGTAGCCTTCAGACCTACACTTGGCGACCAGGATAGGCATCTAAGAATTCAGGAGAGCCATCTATCATATTTACATGCACCAGAATCCAGAGGATCAGGCGAATTCTCTCTTGCTTTCACTTACCATATTTGGAGCCATCTGCATTCTTACCATTTCTACTTATGCACGATTTGGAGGCATTCTCAACATTCAAGAAGGTTTCAAGGCAACATTTATTCATGCCCAAGCTTTCCAGATATAAGGAATCACATATTCCTAAAGACATGCTAGAAAATTGTACTCTTTTTCCTTATCTTCGGTTTTGTCCCACTGGATTTTCCGAAGAAGGTTTTAACGAGGCAACACCTCTAGTGTGCATGAAGACGAGGACTTGTTCACCAACTAATATGCTTTACAAGTCCTCTAACTCAGCCAGCAATTCCATTCTGGTCGTGGCCCTTACATATCTTTAGTTTAAGTCTTATTTACTTAAGCCTTAAGCCCATCTTTTATATGATATTTTATGTTTTAGTTAATTATGGTCTTAAGCCCAATTTTAATAATGTTTTCATTCTTTTGGGTTATTGGCCCATTTGTAATCTGAATAGTTATAAACCTTTGACTTAAGGCATTATTTAAGCCAAAGTTAGGAGTAATAATAAGAACAACTCAAATTTTAAAGAAAATAAACCCTAGTCTACTTGTTCTTTGACGGCTGCCACTCCCCTTTGGAGAGCTTGCCTTCATTCTTTTTGTTCAAGAAGAACAACCTGGTGTATCACAAGTCGTCCGCAGCTTGTGTTGTCCTTTTAATCCACCCTTTCCATCCAACTCGCTTCTGAAGGTCTCGAGTTTCTCGATCAACAGTTGCACCACCACTAAGCTTACATCAGAGGTCTAATGGGTAATTTTGGCGTTGACAAGGGAATTAAGTATGCTTAAGGAGCATTTCTACTGGCCCCACTAGCGACGAGATGTGGAGGCACACTGTGCTAAGTGTCTTATCTGCAAATGGGCTAAATCAAAGATGCTTCCACAGGGTCCTTACATGCCATTACTAGTACCATCTGTGCCCTAGACAGATATCTCCATGGACTTCGTACTAGGTCTGCCGAAAATCAATTAAAAGGACTCCATCTTCGTAGTGGTCGACCGATTTTCCAAGATGACACATTTCATCGCTTGCAACAAGACCAATGACACAAGCCATACTGCCGACCTGTTCTTCATGGAGATAGTACGATGCACGACATTCCCAGGACGATTCTGTTTGACCGCGACACCAAGTTCCTCAGCCACTTCTGGCGAGCATTGTGGCGCAAGTTAGGAACCAACCTCTTGTTTTCTACCTCGTACCATCCGCAGACTGACAGACAGACAGAGGTGGTCAACCAGACATTGTCCCAGACACTGAGAGCAAAAATTGGCAGAAACTTCAAGAATTGGTTGGAATGCCTTCAGTATGTCGAGTTCGCTTACAACAGGGCTACACACTTCGGCACGAAGCGTTCTCCATTTAAAGTCATCTACGGTTTCAACCCGATCACGCCTATCGAGTTCACACCCATACCGTTGTGAGACATCATCAGCTTAGAGGGAGAAACAAATGCAAAATACATCAAGCGTCTTCATGCAGATACCAAGGCAAATCTGGAGCAACGGAACATCCAGAACGTCAAGAACCCCAACAAGGGCCGCCGGCACATGGTTTTCAAGGAGGAAGATTGGGTTTGGGTACATTTGCGGCCAGAGAGATTTCCCCAACGACATAAGAGCAAGTTTACACCTCGGGGAGATGGTACATTCCGCGTCCTTCGGAGAATCAATGACAACGCCTACAAGCTCGAACTTCCAGGTGAGTATAACCTGTCTAGTACGTTTAATATTTCTGACTTAGAGTTGTTTGATGCAGGTGAGGAGTATGCTTTGGAGACAAAAGCACTTCAAGAGGGAGGGAATGATGAGGACATCGAGTCAGCCACTGCACCAGTCATCCCACAAGGACCACTCACACAGTCCAAGAGGAAGGCGTTAGGAGACAAGCTCCGCATGCTATTGGAGACTGGACCGACCGTGCCGACCCAGCTCAACCACGGACCACCCATGACCCACGGACCGTCTGACCATTGACCACTGACCGTGCCGACCCAGCTCGACCACGCCCCGACCGTCCAAAGCCCAGCCAACCCATCGAGTCTACCATGATCAGCTGAGGACTGAGTTCACTGTCCTGGTTGTCCCTACCAACCGACCACGGGCTATGCGACCAGACCACATCCGACCACAGACCGACTGACCACGCCCCGGTCGTCCCGGGTACAGCTGACCCATTCCAGATGGACAAGGAGCCACGTAGGTTCCTTCTAAAAGATTCTTCTTCCTCCGTTGTCTTCATCATTACCATCCGGTAAAGACACCAAATGCCGTGTTAGGAAATTGTACTCTTTTTCCTATCTTCGGTTTTGTCTTACTGAGTTTTCCGAAAAAGGTTTTAATGAGGCAATACTCTTAGTGCACAAGACGGTGAAGACTTGTTCACAATTTCATCTCATTCACAAGTCCTCATCGATTTCTAGCCTAAGTGTTATTGGGCTTTTCCCATGTTTAATTCTATTTTTCTAGACTAAGTATTTATTTGGGCTTATAAGTCATGTTGACTATTTGGCGCCCAAAGTCAATTTTAATTGTCAATAAGTAAACTACTTGATGAGGACATTGATCACTCCAAGCTAGATGATGAGCCGACCTTGGAGACTATAATTCCCAGAGTTCCAGAAGGTCCATTAACACGCCTCAAAGCCCGGTCTATTGGTCACAAATTCCAGTTTGTAGACTTCATGATCACCCATGAACCACTCCACGAAATGCCTTCCTCATCAACTCACACGCAAAAGGAGGAAGATCCAGCAAACCGCAGCTTGTTTGCAGCATCACATGAGCCATGGAGGCTCCTCAGTCAAGAGACATCAGCTTCTGGTGTCTTTACCATCTCTCTAAGGTAAAGGCACAAAAGACATGCTAGAGAGTTGTACTCTTTTTCCTATCTTTGGTTTTGTCCCACAGGGTTTTCCAAAGAGGGTTTTAATGAGGCTACACCTCTAGTGTGAAATTCAAGACTTGTTCACCATCATTCATCTTTCACAAGTCTTGGAATAATCAGGAGCTGAAGACCACCACTAAGAAGACCAAAAAACATTCTATGTGTTTTAGGACTTCTTGCCATTTAAGTGTTAGGGTTTTTAGACTACCTATTGTTTTTAATTTGGCTTGAACTTCAAGTTGTTTTAATTTAAAAAACTTCCTGTTGTTTTTTTTTAGGCTTAGGTTATTATAAATACCTAAGCCATCTAATAAAATAAACACAAGTCTTTACCTAATAGAAAAATCGACTCTCTCTCTCTCAGCCGCCAGCAGGTTAGAGAAAACACCCTTCTCTTGTTGAAAACTCATTCAACCTTGAAGGATCACTTGGTGTATCACGAGAATCCAAATACCTCGTGTGGTCCAATTCCTTTCCCCAAAACTGTGCCACAACTTGGAGAGCTTCTCTCTTCTTCTTGCACAACACCTTCTGCATATTACAAGCTTCCTTGTTTGCCAAATTGTGCGCCTAGCCTGTGAGATTCTCCAAGCTTGCATCATCTGGTATCAGAGATGAAGATTCTACATATCAGGGAGTGACTAAACCTATCTTTTATTTCATGTTTAATTCATTTATCAAACTTTTTTTTAAAAAGAACCCTAGCATCTATCATATTCGAATTGATTAAGAACCCTAGTTGGTTGTTAGTCGAACTTTCGCATCTCTAGATTGTATGTTTCACCAATTTGGAGTCAATTCTAACATTTGTGTTGCTAGATTTTTCGAAAAAAAAAAAAATTTAGAAAACCCTAGTTATTATAAATACCTAAGCCATCTAATGGAATAAACACAAGTCTTTACCTAATAGAAAAATCGACTCTCTCTCTCTCAGCCGCCAGCAGGTTAGAGAAAACAACCTTCTCTTGTTGAAAACTCATTCAACTCCCAAACCGTTAGAAATGCATAGATTAAAAATTCTAGCAAATCTTTTTTCACCTAATTTTTGTTTGTGAAATTATTCTTTAATTGCAAAGTGCAACCATGTCTGAAGAATCTGATCATGGAGATGTCAACAATGCTATGCTTCAGATGCTGGCTAACATTAATGCACAATTGACCCAACTCACCTCTAGAATAGACTGTATGGAGCGACCGGCCCCTTATCCAAGACCAGACATACCTGAGTCTTCTCGGAGAGGAGGAGGAGCTGCCTATGGAGATCATGCAGTGCCACCGCCCGTGCAAGAAGGACGACGGATGCGAGAACCGCAAGAAGAGGAGATTCCTGTCCGACCACCACCTCCACCCCCGCCTGATGTTAAGTTGAATCCACTAACATTCGCTGGGAGAGTTGATCCAGAAGCCTATCTTTATTGGGAGAGAAGGATGGAACACATATTCGAGTACTATATATACACCGACCCAAGGAGAGTGGCTTTAGCTACAGCCCAATTTACGGATCATGCCTTGACCTGGTGGGATAGAGAAGTAGCTGAGAGGAGAAGGCATAGATATCCAGGCATTATGGCGTGGGAAGAGCTCAAACATGTTATGAGGGGACGCTACGTTCCACCCCACTTCCACCGAGAGTTGCAGAGGCGATTTAGACGTTTAACTCAAGGAACAAAGAGTGTGGAAGAATACTTTGAGGAGTTTGAGCACCTGAGGAACCGCTTGGAAATTGAAGACTCATTGGAGAGTCTAATGGCTCAGTTTCTGGATGGTTTGCAGGAGAGGATAGCACGGAAAGTTGAGAGGCAGACCTACCATGATCTTGGAGAGTTGCTACACCTTGCAACCCAAGTAGAGCAGCAGAACAAGCGTCAGACAATAGCTACCACTAACCGGCCTAAAGCAACCTGGAGTTCAACTCCCAAACCGTTTGACAAAGGCAATGGAGTACAAGCTTATTCACGGTTCAAGGGAAGAAACATTGACAACACCAATACACCCAGGACCGGCTCCAATCAACCACCATCTACGGCTCAGTCTTCCAAACCCCAAAGGATCAGAGACATTGTGTGCTTCAAGTGCAGTGGAAGGGGGCACATATCGCGAGAGTGCCCAAACCAGAGAGTAATGATCATCACTCCTTCAGGTGACTACGAGTCCCAAGGAGAGGATGAAGAAGAGCTACCCCAGGCTGGAGACAGTGATGGGGAGTATGCAGACGTGGGAGAACTACTCATGATGAGGCGAGTTCTTAACTCTAGAGTAGAACCTGAGGAAGTTGCTCAGTGTGAGAATATCTTCCATTCCAAATGCACAATCCAAGAAAAGGTATGTTCCTTTATAATTGATGGAGGATCATGCACCAATGCAGCTAGTTTATACATGGTTGAGAAACTCGGTCTTGAGAGAACTAAACACCCTAACCCTTACAAGTTAAGGTGGCTCAATGACAAGTCCGAGTTACAAATTTCTGAAAAGGTTAAGATCTCCTTCAGCATAGGCAGGTACAGTGACCAAGTTGTATGTGATGTGGTTCCAATGCAAGCTGGCCATCTCTTATTGGGACGTCCATGACAGTTTGATAGGAAAACCACACACAATGGAAGAACTAATCTCTACTCTTTTGTTTTAGATAAGCGCAGGTACAACCATGTACCTATGACGCCTCAGCAAGTAAGAGAAATGCAAATGAAGATGACTAAGGACCAGAAGACACGCAAGGAGAACTTTCTTGTGAATTCTAGTGATGTTCGTAAATCAATTGGTACTAACCCTTCTAACGTTCTTTTATTGTTGGATAAAGAGCTTTTGAGTGCAGAAGGCGCCGAGATCAAACTTCCCTCAGAGGTAGACGAGTTGCTGGAGACTTATGCTGATGTGTTTCCTGAGGAGTTGCCAGTGGGTTTGCCTCCAATTCGAGGCATAGAGCACAACATAGATTTCATCCCTGGTGCTCAACTCCCAAACCTTCCAGCATTCCGTGTCAAACCGGAAGAAGCCCAGGAACTAGAGAGGCAGGTTAGAGAGTTAATGGCGCAAGGATATGTCCGGGTGAGTTTCAGTCCTAGTGCAGTGCAAGTCTTGCTCGTACCAAAGAAAGACAGGAGTTGGAGAATGTGTGTAGACTGCCGAGCCATAAACAACATAACCATCAAGTATAGGCATCCAATACCCAGGCTAGATGACATGCTTGATGAGTTTAGTGGCGCCACCATCTTCTCTAAAATAGACCTGAAAAGCGGTTACCATCAAGTGGGAATGCGAGAAGGAGATGAGTGGAAAACCGCATTCAAGACTAAGCAGGGGTTGTACGAGTGATTGGTCATGCCATTTGGGTTGTCTAACGCCCCTAGCACCTTTATGCGTCTAATGAACCATGTTCTTAGACCATACATTAGTAAGTTTGTGGTTGCTTACTTCGATGATATCCTTATCTATAGCTCATCTTATTATGAATATGTGACACATCTTGAGTTAGTTATACAAACACTTCAGAAGGAGAAGTTGTATGCTAATCTTAAGATGTGCATATTCTGCACTGCTAAGGTTATTTTTCTAGGTTTTATTGTGAGTGCACTGGGTTTACAGGTTGATGAAGACAAGATCAAAGCCATTAAGGAGTGGCCAACACCGAAGAACATTAGTCAGGTCCGGAGTTTCCATGGTCAGGCTAGCTTCTATCGCCGGTTTGTGAAGGATTTCAGCAGCCTAGCTAGCCCGTTGATGTCTATCATTAAGAAGAATCAGGAATTCAAATGGGGAAGAGACCAAGAGCATGCCTTCAGCCTACTTAAGGAGAAACTCACACACGCACCAGTTCTATCATTGCCAAATTTTAACAAAAAATTGAGGTGGAATGTGATGCATCGGGAGTGGGAATTGGAGCTGTCCTAACACAAGAGGGCAGACACGTGGCTTACTTCAGTGAGAAGTTAAGTGGAGCAGCCCTAAATTATCCAACTTATGATAAAGAGTTGTATGCATTAGTAAGAGCATTGGAGTCATGGCAACATTATCTGCTAGCTCGTGAGTGTGTCATACATACTGATCATCAAACGCTACAACATTTGAAAAGCCAGACTAAGCTGAAAAGAAGACATGCTCGTTGGCTGGAGTACATCGAGACCTTTCCATATGTAATCAAATACAAGAAAGGGAAAGACAATGTTGTAGCTGATGCGTTATCAAGGAGATATGCCTTGATCTCAATCATGGAATCCAAGCTTTTAGGATTTGAGATGATCAAAGGTCTGTATGCTGAAGATGAGGACTTCAAAGATAGCTACAGGGAACACGGAAAGGGAGCCTTTCACAAGTTCTATCTGTTTGATGGCTTTCTGTTCAAGGAAAAGAGGCTTTGTATTGCCCGAGGTCACTCAGAGAGTTGTTGCTAAGAGAAGCCCATGGAGGCGGCCTGATGGGACATTTTAGCGTGGATAAGACACTAAGCATGCTTAAGGAGCACTTCTATTGGCCACATCAGAGGAGGAATGTTGAGGCGCATTGTGCTCGTTGCTTGGTGTGTAGGAAAGCTAAGTCAAGATCACACCCACACGGTCTATACATGCCTCTGCCAATTCCAACAACACCATGGACTGACCTATCTATGGACTTTGTGCTAGGTTTACCTAAGATAAACCACAAAGATTCTATTTTTGTTGTTGTTGTCAGGTTCTCAAAGATGGATCATTTCATACCTTGTTCAAAAACCAATGACGCATCACAAACAGCAGAGTTGTTCTTTAAAGAAGTGGTGAGACTTCATGGGATACCCCGAACGCGGGTACTAGGAGCAAGACTAGGCGCGATGCAACTAAAGAACCCTAGCCCAAGAACTAACAAGGACGCGACTAAGAACACTAGATAAACACACGCAAGGCAAGTAACTAGGCGACAGAAACAAAACCTAGGACCCTAGACAAAATGAGGACACGCTAGGGAGAGAAACTAAAGGCGCGGGACACTCGAATGCACACAAGAACCCTAGACCCTAGACGCGGACACAACAAGAAAACTAACAAACAACACACAACTTTTTATGGTTCAAGTATGTGAAGGTGTTCTAGGTGAGTTTTCTAAGAACCCTAGTTTGATTTTAACAACCTAAACAATATTTTTGTTTTCTTTTCATAAAAAAAAATTTCTAGCAACAACAAGCAATAAAACAAACAAAATTCTTCTTTTTTTTTTTTGAATTATGAAAACAAGAAAAAGGATTGATAGAACCTGATATATATTTTTTTTTTTTGTAGGATGTTTGTGGTATGTGACTTGATTCCTCTCCTTCTTACCGAGAACCTCAGGGGAAAGAGAAAGAAACACATTCAAAAGCCAAAAACTGTTGAAACAAAACAATAAAAAAAAATAAATATCGCCAAAAATAAAAGGATAGAATCAACCTGATGTGCAGGAGCTTTAGGCTCTGATACCAGATGATGTATGAACTTGGGTGGGCTGTCTTTTCACCGAGAAACTCAGGATAATAGGACAGAAATCGATGGGAATTGAAGGGTGGATCGAAGGGACCACACAAGCTGTGAAAGGGGCTTGTGATACTCCAAGAACTTCAACCAAACTTGGCTGAAGGTCACGGCTGCAAGCTAGGGAGCTGGCGACAGTTTTGTATCTAAGAGACTTAGGGTTTTTGTCAAAAATTACTTGTTATTCTATTATGCGTAAACAAGAAGGCTTATATAATGCCTTGTTACAATTTTAGGGTAAACTACAAGGGGATTAACCTTTAGGAGATTAAAACAACATGTAGTTTACTTATTGTCACTTAGAATAAATAATGGGCCATAATTAGTCAACATGACATAAACCCAACTAAATACTTAGACTAATAATTCGAAATTAAAGAGGAAAAGCCCAACAACACTTAGGCTGAGAATTCGCCTGAAGACTTGTGAATGAAATGAAATTGTGAACAAGTCTTCAACGCCTTGCGCACTAGGAGTATTGCCTCATTAAAACCTTCTTCGGAAAACCCAATGGGACAAAACCGAAGATAGGAAAAAGAGTACAATTTCCTAGAACGACTTTTGGTGTCTCTACCGAATGGTAATGGTAAAGACACCGGAGGAGGAAGAGTCTTCGAGAAGGAACCTCCAGGGTTCCTTGTCTAGCTGGAAGGGTGGTCTGGTCGTGGGTGCATGAACCGGGTCGGTCTGGTCGGATGCTGGATCCGGACGGCTTGCCTGGACGGCTGGTCGTGGACTGGTCGTCTGGACGGTCAGCTCAGGGTCTTCTCTGGTTCCACTTTCCAATAGCATGCTGAGCTTGTCTCCTAAGGCTTTCCGCTTGGACCGCGTGAGTAGTCCAGGTGGAATGACAGGTGCAGTAGCTGGCTCGATGTCCTCATCACCTTTCAGGATCATCAAAAAGATCAATGACAACACATATCAATTGGAACTACCAGACGAGTTTAATGTGTCCACTACATTCAATGTTGCTGATCTAGAACTCTTTGATACAGGGGATGAACCAGTTTTGAGGACAAAACGCCTTGAAGGGGGAGGGAATGATGAGGTCATTGATCACTCCAAGCTAGATGATGAGCCGACCTTGGAGACTATCATTCCCAGAGTTCCAGAAGGTCCATTAACACGCCTCAAAGCCCGGTCTATTGGTCACAAATTCAGCCAGTTTGTAGACTTCATGATCACCCAAGAACCACTCCACAAAATGCCTTCCTCAACAACTCACACGCAAAAGAAGGAAGATCCAGCAAACCGCAGCTTGTTTGCAGCATCACATGAGCCATGGAGGCTCCTCAGTCAAGAGACATCAGCTTCTGGTGTCTTTACCATCTCTCTAAGGTAAAGGCACAAAAGACATGCTAGAGAGTTGTACTCTTTTTCCTATCTTTGGTTTTGTCCTACAGGATTTTCCAAAGAGGGTTTTAAGGAGGCAACACCTCTAGTGTGCAATTCAAGACTTGTTCACCATCATTCATCTTTCACAAGTCTTGGAATAATCAGGAGCTGAAGACCACCACTAAGAAGACCCAAAAATATTTTATGTGTTTTAGGACTTCTTGCCATTTAAGTGTTAGGGTTTTTAGACTACCTGTTGTTTTTAATTTGGCTTGAACTTCATGTTGTTTTATTTTAAAAACTTCCTGTTGGTTTTTTTAGGCTTAGGTTATTATAAATACCTAAGCCATCTAATGGAAAACACAAGTCTTTACCTAATAGAAAAATCGACTTTCTCTCTCTCTCATCCGCCAGCAGGTTAGAGAAAACACCCTTCTCTTGTTGAAAACTCATTCAACCTTGAAGGATCTCTTGGTGTATCACGAGAATCCCCATACCTCGTGTGGTCCAATTCCTTTCCCCAAAACTGTGCCACAACTTGGAGAGCTTATCCCTTGTTCTTGCAAAACACCTTCTGCAGATTATAAGTTTCCTTGTTTGCCTAATTGTGCGCCTAGCCTGTGAGATTCTCCAAGCTTGCATAACTACTTTATGTTTTAATTCCTTGAGAGGCTAAACATCATGTTGTTTAGCCTAAGTTGTAATAAAGCATTATATAAGCCTTTTGTCTACACATTAATGTAATAACAAGCATTTTTAGAACAAAAATAAAACCTAAGTCTTTTGACAAGACCTAACTGGCGCTGCCAAGCTTCCCCCTTGCAGCTGTCGTGTTCTTCAACCTTTTTGGTTGAAATTCTTAGAGTATCACAAGCCCCTTTCACAGCTTGTGTGGTCCCTTCGATCCACCCTTCACTTCCATCTTTTCTGTTCAGCAACCTGAACTTCTCGGTGAAAGACAGCCCACCCCACGGTTCTTGCATCAGATAACATGAAATGTGTTCATAGAAAAATTCACAACTTAACAATTAAACTACCTAGACATGGTAAAAAAGGTGCATATATTCATTGAAGAAATTATGGATTTATTAAGAGGACGGGTTAAGAAAGATCAAACCACACTCTCTTTAAATAAATGATAAAAACTGTTTAAATTCTTACAATACATAAGAATAGAAAAAAATTAATAAACATAGATGTATATGGACCGTTATGTGATATTGGGAGTGCTCTCTCTAGTAAGTGTCTAAAATGTATCATCACGATTTTCGGGATTAAAGCCCAATATAGGCTTAAACGTTTTTCCACTTTCTCTTTTTTTTTTTTCAAGGAAAAATGATCGCCAGCTTCACGAAAGAGAAATCATCACATGGACGTACATCTAAACAATATTAATGTATATATGACTACATGAACTACATGACATGTATGAACTAAAGTGAGTTATGTTGCTAACATCGACTAGACTTCAACAATAAGAACAATGTACGAGATGTGGAATTCAAGTAAAATCTGAATAGAAATTATTTAAAAATTTGCTAAGAGGATCAATTTCAATCTGCTTTTCTTTCATCTTGTTTGTTTCATATTCTTGTTCTTTTCCCTGAAGAAGGTCAAAAACAAAATCAAAAACATATCCCAAATCCAAACTCCGCTGCTAATTCGATTAACAAAAATGGTGAAGCTTCACTGTTTCACAAATTGAAATATCTCCCTTTTACTAGTACCCCTTCTTTGTTGTAATCGTCGATGGCTTATACTAGTACCCTTTCCTTGTCGTAATTCATCCCTACCTGTATCAGAACCGCTTCCTCTGGCGTATGCTCAGCTAGCGCTTCCGACGCTGCTTCGCTCTCCGTCGATTTTGCGTCATCAATTAAAATATAGTCAATTTGATTGACTCATGTTGCAATTGGATTCATGTTCTTTTGATTATATTTAGGAATACTATATTTTTTTCCACCCGATAGTTTGACTACTACGAGAATGATCATGGCATTGAGATTCCACATTTTTACTGAGGATCCAATTCTGATTCGATGATTGTGTTTATCAGTATGACAGTGGCTTTCCTCTTGGAAAGATATACGTTCCAAATTTTTGGTTTGTTATTGTTGGACCAATTTTTGACTAAAGTCCAATAGGCTTAGTAAAATAAATTGGTATGAATGAGAAATGAGTATCAGCTCGAACTGTTGGAGACTCGGTCTTCCTCGTTTTAAAAATTGGAAGTTGGGTTCGGGATCACGTAGCCACAATTGCTGATTTCATGGAGATGGGTGGCATGAATATAGTTGAACAAAGCAGAGAACTTCGACAATTAATAAAAGAGCTTCTCATCTTCTATCACCACCCGATTACACACAAAAAAACATTCACCATTAAAAACCAAAGTAATCTCTCTTAGATCAAAGTAAGTTTTTTATTAGAAAGTATCGTAGTTTTTAAGTTCATATAGAATCGATTTCGAGTGCTTGAGAAATCGATTATAGTGGTTGTATCCTAGGATTCTTGAATCACTATTCTCGTGGTACTGCGGACGATTCAAAGAGTTAACAAAAGAGTTTTATAGACTCGTCTCCACTCTTTCCATTAATGTTTATGATTTTTCATTTCAATTGCCTTTATCATAATATTACGTAATTTACGGTCTTACAGTTATCTCTTTTCCTTCCTGAATTATCTTATAGCGGCAGATTTTTTTTAGTTATATGATGACTCAATTACAACATAGGCTTGGTTCAGTTGTTTCATATCATATTGTGAGTGTTCCAGTCGCATCCTAACATCCCAAACACTACCATATTTTGCTCTTGCTACTATATGATAGATTATGTCGGTTTTTCTTACTCGTTGATTGATTTTAAGTAGGAAGTTACTGGAATCCAACGTTCGATGATATTCAGAAAGATGGTTATAATGTTAACAATATAAAACCATTTAGTTCATATATATATATATATATATATATATATATATATATTGATGTGAAACATATAGTTCATATAGTTATAGATACATTAATATTATTTTTCCTTTTTTCAGTTCAATGTAAAATTTAATTCAAACCAAAAAAATTTACAAGTGCATTATATATGTTGACCTTGAACAAGAAAGTGTTCTGAAATTGATATTATATTTGATAACAGCTAAGTCATTGTTGAAAACCAGAGCTGGAGACAACTCTCGTATTGGTGATCACCGAAGGTTTGAATCGATGACAGTCGGTTTTGAACTTGTTTGTTAATGAACTTCACAATTACTGGTGATGTTTTTCTAATCTTTCGGTGACTTCTCGAATTCGCTCTCTCTACACTGGATGAATTGTTGCTTGGAGTACATAACAAGTGAGGAACTGGAAGTCTTGTCAAGCGACGTATCCTATATGAGATGCGAAAGTGTGGACCAGTCAGCTGAGAAATGAATATTTAGCAGGCCTCTCACTAAATTAGTCAATACTTCACTCAAAAACCTGACGAGAAAAATAGATGGTTTATAGTTTCCATGACCTCCTCAAATAGAACAAGAGACTCGAGCTCCTTAATTCCAAGCTACCATTATATCACTTTTGGAGAGCTTGTTTTAACGTGCCAATCAAGCTAGAAACGAGTATTTTGGTGTCGAGTGAGTGAACCAGATGCCCTTATACCAGTTAATAATTGGTGAGGATGTGCGGATGAGATTCTAGGTGTGTTTTACGTTGAAATTAGGCTTCAAAACAGCATGCTTGTGCTTCCAAAAACCCGTATCAACTTCCTCTGGGTTTGTCCTCGTCCCCTGTTCTTCAAGAGCATTTTCCATCCCATTTAAAACATTTCAACGATGTCTTCTTCTTCTTCTCTCCATACCCATTTAATTCTAAGCATTCATTTGTATTGCCAAGTCGATACATCCTCTCGGACCTGTAATATCCATAAGATACCCAAATTTGACTAGCGATCAAACCAGAACAAAGGTGTGTTCTTTATTTCTCACCTATGAAACTGCTCGGATTGATTATGTATTTCAAGATTTCTCTCCACATCCATGAGCCTGATTGAATTTTTTCAAAAAGTGACCAAGTGTTACAAACTGAAAGAAACAAAAATGTTCTCAAAGAAATTGAGAACACAAAATCATAAAACAGAGTACAACACTCTGTGTTGTCTGATCCTTAGAGAGTAATTATTGTCTTCTAAAATGTTTAACACAGTTGAGATAAAGACAATTCGCCAAATTAATTTAAGGCAACACACGACATTGATTTCCTTCAATGGCCTTTGTGATGGACTACCAAATTTTCCAGAAGATTCTCATATCTCTCCCTGCACGATGTGACAACATAGTGGCTGTGATGGAGCAAACAAAGGATTTGACTTCATTGCCGGTAACAAAGTTGAGGAACTCTAAAGGCACATGAGAAATATGTGTCTTCTCGTAATGGAAGCATAAACAAATGAGCGTTTAATGTTTTATGAGAAAGAGAAGTTGTCAAACGTGAAAACAAAGGCAAAAAATTGGTGCAAAGTTTTTTGTAAGAAAGAAAACCACACAGAATCGATTTGTTGGAAAAAACCAAAGAAGGGTGACAACAAAAATTTAAAGAATGATAAAGAATGCTCTAATTGTGACGTAACCAAAAAAGATGCGAAGAAGATTTATGCACAAGACGTCATGGAGACGTTATGGTGATCAAAGGAAGACACCAAACAGATATGGAGGCTGCTCACCTAAGAGAAAAAAGGGAGTAGAAGCCGGTTTGAAAAGCAAACCAAAGAAGCCGTAAAGAAGTTCACGCACAAATTTGGTGATCAAGAGGACACCAAAAAGGGAATGAGAATAAAGCTCACTAGAGAGAAAGGAAGTGGAAGAAGGTTGCAAGAACAGCCGACGAAGAAGTGACTGAAGATCACAGAGAAGAAGTGACAAAGCTCACATGGAAAAAAATTGAAGTGGACAAAGAAAAGATTGGCGGGAAAATTGTGATGAACTAAGAAAGAAGCTTAGTGGAAGACTGAAACTCAATTAAGAGAGAGTGTTGGTTAATAACTGAGTTTTATTAAGCCTTATGATTTTCTGGTTTAAGTTGTTTTATTGGAGAGTCACAAATATGAAGAGACACAACTTATGATGAAGAGACATAACTTATAATGTTGTTTCTGTTTGTTATCTATATAAACCAATTTTGTCTTGATGTAAATATGTTTTATTTCAGTTAATTAAAATTGATTATATCTTTCTTGCTCTTCTAAAAGAGAAGAGATAATTCTTTATCTCTTCCTCTGTTTCTTCCTTCTTTTACTCGATAAAGAAATCAACACTTTAACATGGTATCAGAGCTAGGTGAGACAACAATTCACCAAGTCATTCCAACTTTCAATAGAGAGGCTTATGGTTTTTGGAAGATCAAGATGAAGACTTACTTAAAAACCAGAAAACTATGGACAGTCGTGGAAGGATTTCCAGAAGAACCAATGGCTGGAGATCACAGTCCATAAACTGTTCTATCTAGAATTCGGTGGGAGGAAGCATGTACTAAGGATATGATGACACTTCAAATCCTTTAAACTGCAGTCTCGGACACAATATTTCCGAGAACTGCACCTGCAATAAGTGCAGAAGAAACATGGAATGCCTTAGAAATGGAGTTTCAAGGGAGTTCTCAAGTGAGAATGATCAATCTTCAGACCCTGAGGGAATATGGGAGGGAATATGAGAATCTGAAGATGGAAGATAGTGGAAGCATAAATGATTTCACTACTAAGTTGGTTAATCTGAGTAACCAACTAAAGATTCATGGTGAAGAGAAGACAAATTATTTGCTGGTGCAAAAGATCCTCATCTCCTTACCAGAGAAATTTGACAACATTGTGGCTGTACTTGAACAGACAAGAGATCTCTCAACAATTTCTGTAACAGAGATAGTGGGAACTCTAAAAGCGCATGAGAAGCGTTTGAGTCTCAGAGAATAACATACCAATGAGGGTGCTTTCTATGGAAAGAAATTTGTTTCAAAAAGGGGAAACAACAGAAGCACAAACATCATTAGAAGACCAAAAAATGGTGTGACATGTGTAAGAAAGACAATCACAATGAGGTAGATTGTTGGAAGAAGAAAAACAGAAACTATTCACAAATGAGTGTGAAGAATAAGAGAAAATGCTATGTTTGTGACAAACCTGGTCACATAGCCAAAGATTGAAATTTCAAAAGGAATGATCAAGCATATTTGAGTCTATAATAAACTGAAGAAGATGCAAAAGCAAGTCATATGCTATTCCGTGCCATAGAGGAAGAATAATCTGCAAAAGTAAGTGATGAATCTGGCTTATTGACAGCGGTTGCACTAACCACATGTCAAATGAAGAAAGCTACTTCATCAACTTAGCTCGCAGTAAGAAGACAAATATCAGAGTGGGTAATGGTTAGTTGATCATGTCCGAAGGAAGAGGGGACATTCAAGTGCCCACAAACAGAGGAGTACACACAATTAAAAAGTACTTCTAGTAACAAGTCTAGCAAGAAACTTGCTCAGTGTTTCTCAAATGATATCAAATGGATATCGAGTTACATTTGAAGATGACAAATGTAAAATTCAAGATGCAAAAGGGATGAAGATTCTGGAGATAAAAATGAAGAACAAAAGATTTCCAATCAAGTGAAAACCTGTAAAAGAAGAAACTCATATGGTTGTTGCAGAGAAAGAAGAGAAATCTGATTTGTGGCACAAGAGGCTTGGTCATGTGAGTTATGAAAAGATAGAGATGATGCAGAAGGAGGAATAAGTGGAGGATTTTCCCAAGTTCAGAGTGAATAAAAACATCTGCAAGTCATGTGAATTGGGAAAACAATCAAGGAGGAGTTTTCCAAAGATATCTCAAAGCAAAATCTACAATGCTTTAAACCTTATACATTTTGATGTTTGTGGACCAATGCAAACAAAATCAATGAATGGAAGTAGATATTTTTTGACATTCATTGATGATTACTCAAGAATGATATGGGTGTACTTCATGAAGAATTAGAGTGAAGTATTAACAAAGTTCAGAATCTTCAAGTCATATGTGGAGAATCAATCTATAAATCACATCAAGAGAACAAGATCTGATAGAGGAGGATAATACATCTCAAAGAAATTCAACAAAGTTTGTCAAGAGAAATGGATTAAGCACGAAGTAACAACACCATACTCTTATAAACAAAATGGTGTTGCAGAGAGGAAGAATCGGTCCCTCATGGAAATGGCACGAACTATGCTGAAAGAAAAACAATTGCCAAGTCAGTTTTGGGCAGAAGCAGTGGCAACATCTGTTTATCTGCAAAACAGAGTACCAACAAATGTATTAGAGAAAGGAGTAACTCCATTGGCAGTATGGAGCAGAAGAAAACCAAGTGTGAGACACTTGAGAATATTTGGATGTGTATGCTATGTACATATTCCAGTTGAGAAGAGAAGGAAACTCAATGATAAGGCAAAAGAGGGAATATTCATTTGCTACAGCATGAATCAAAAGGATATAGAGTTTATCTACTTGAAGATAAGAAGGTTCAAGTGTCAAGAAATGTCATATTTGATGAAGACAAAGCTTGGAATTGGGAGAAGAAAAAATCTCAGAAGGTAATGATCTGACCACTTCAGATCAAAACCAGAGAAAACCAAAGAAGTCAAGAAGGAAGTTTTGACTTAAACTCACAAGATGATAAGTGAGTGAAGCGTTTGGTCGATTACATATCTCAAACAGAGGAAGGCAAGAGAAAGGAGAGACATCGGTTGGTCCAAGAGGATTGAGATCAATCAATGATCTAATGCAACAAACAGAAGTTATGCAGAATCTACAGGAGTTACAGAGATGGCACAAATCCAAAAAATGTGTCTAATGATGGCTGAAGAACCACAAGCTTTGTAGGAAGCCTTGTACAACAAAGAATGAGTTAAGGCAATGGAAGAAGAGTTAAGAATAATCAAGAAGAACAACACTTGGGAAGCAGTAAAAAGACCAGATAACAAAAATGTCATAAGTATTAAATGGATATTTCGCTTAAAGACTAATACAAGTGGAGAAACAATCACACAAGGCTAGATTGGTAGCCAGAGGGTTCACACAAGAGTATAGAGTGGATTATTTAGAAACTTTTGCTCCTGTTTCTAGATATGATACAATAAGAACCATTATGGCAATTGCAGCACAAAAAAATGGAAATTATTCCAAATGGATGTAAAGTCTGCATTTCTGAATGAAGATCTTCAAGAAGAGATCTATATAGAACAACCACCTGGCTTTATTGAAAAAGGAGAAGAAGAGAAGGTTCTCAAACTTCACAAAACATTCTACGGGCTCAAACAAGCACCTAGAGCATGGTATGCACTAATTGATGGTTACTTCACATCATATAATCATCACAGGGAGCAACTTGGAGAAGATTAATGAATTTAAGGAGATGAAGAGTGATTTTGAAATGACTGATCTGGGAGAACTCAGTTATTTTCTGGGTATGGAGATTATTCAAAATGAAGATGACATCTTTCTACATCAGGAGAAGTATGCAAAGAAGCTGTTAAGAAAATTTGGGATGGAAGATTGCAAGAGTGTGTCTACACCATTGGATCCTCACATCAAATCAGAAGAAGAAGAATTAAAAGAGGACTATGAAGATGTTACTAAATACAGAAGCATGATTGGAGGAATCCTTTATTTGTGTGCTTCTAGACCTGACATCATGTATGCGAGTTCATATCTTTCTTTCTACATGAGTGCACCACTGAAGAATCATCTTCAAGAAGTCAAACGTGTTCAAAGGTACATCAAAGGTACTTTGGCATATGATATTAAATTCAGTCAAGTGCAAGAACCAGAGTTGGTGGCATTTTCAGACAGTGATTGGGGAGGATCAAAAGAAGATAGGAAGAGCACAAGTGGGTATGCCTTCACGTTTGGTTCAGGAGTATTTTGTTGGAACTCAAACAAACAGAAAATTGTGGCTCAATCAACTGCAGAGGCTGAGTATATTGCAGTTTGTTCTGCTGCAAACCAAGCAATATGGTTGCAGAGACTTGTCGAATAAATAGGGTTTGAATTAAAAGAAAGAGTGAAGATCTTTTGTGACAACAAGTCAGCAATCACAATAGGAAAGAATCAAGTTCAACATCACAAAACGAATCATATTGACATCAAGTATCACTTAGTTAGAGAAGCAGAAAAAGAGAAGAAGATCAAACTTGAGTATTGGCCATGAAAAATTCAAATTGCTGATATTCTCACAAAACCTTTAAATGTTACAAGGTTTGAAGACTTGCATGAAGAAATTGGTGTTAGATCAAGTCTTGATCAAGGAGGAGCGTTGGAGTGTGATCAAACTTCATCTTATCAGTTCCAAAGAATTAGGCTACAAACAGTTTTAGATGAAGGGATGCAAATGAAAAGTTGCATAGATTTCAAACATTGTGTTTCTTCTTTTGTAACTGTTCAATTAGTTATTCAAACATATGTAATGCTTATAAATACTCAACACAATCATTAATAAAAATAACAATTCCATCAAAAAGTGACTAAGTGTTACAAACTACAAAAGAAACAAAAGTGTTCTAAAAAAAATTGAGAACACAAAATAAAAAAAAGAGTACAACACTCTGTGTTGTCTGATCCTTAGAGATTAATTATTGTCTTCTAAAATATTTAACACAGTTGAGATAAAGACAATTCACCAAATTAATTTAAGGCAACACACGACATCGATTTCCTTCAATGTCCTTTGTGTTGGAAATTTTTTTTTTAAATTTTTATTTAGTGGTTATAATATTCGATGCGATTATATTAGCTATTTAATGGATCAATTTATTCCATAAAACTGGAAATAATTAATTATTTAGTTAACTAATTTAGTCCATAAAACTAAAAATAATTAATTTATTTAGTAGACTAATTTAGTCTATGAAACTGAAAATAATTAAGTTATATTTTAACTAAATAAATAAAATATTAATAGTCTAAAATATGGGAGTTTTGGGATTCTCATTTTTTTACTATAAAAGAAGATACATGGTTAATATCCCCAACACACTAAATCAAATACTTTTCTACCTACCCATAAAAAGAGAAAACATAAATGTCACTTAGAGACATAAAGAAGATTTAATTGAGAAAGATATCAAACCTCTCGGTTCTAATCCTTTGATTAGTAATCGCCACCATCATTCTGCAAAATCATGAATTCAGGTATTATCCATATACTAGTGTGTTAATCTTTTTAATCAAATAAAATTTGATTTTGGGAAATACATGAAAATATTATGAAGGTTGTTTTCATGGTATTGATTTGTTTATTTATTTTTCCAATAAGTGGAACTGTTTATTTATTTTTACAACAAGTGGTATCAGAACCAGTATCTTTTATTTGATTATTAAGATTGTTACATATCATGTTTAAAGATATTTTACATGAATTGAATTTTTACGTATCTTGAATTTTATTCAAGATTATCATCGTATTTTGAAATATTTTTTCATTGGAACAATAATTTTTAAAAATATATACTTTTAAAATTATATGTATATATTTGAAAAGAAATCTAAATTTATATATATTTATGTGATATATATAATACTAAGGATTTATATAATATATATATATCTAAACATTCATGTAATGAATATATGATATAATGAATATATATAAATGGTTATGATATATGTATATACTTAAGGAATTATGTGTATATATTAATACATATATATAGTTTTATTTGACATATACATATATTTTGATTTCAAGTGTTAATTATCTATGCAAGATTTATTCTTCCAAAAGGAATATAGGTTTTGGCCAAATAATTATGCACTTAAAATAATAATAATAAAAGAAAAATATGATTATCATATATTCAATTATTTTATATTGTTAAAATTATTTATGTGAACACTTACCATTCCAAAGAATGATAGTGTTTGACCAAATAATTATAAAGAGAAAAATAAAAAATATGATGCTATTTACGGTGAAAAAAATTTATTGATGCGGATACTATTCATCCAAAAGAATGATAGTGTTTGACCAAATAAAATAAATATATGTTTGTTGATTATTATTTATGCAAAACATTTCTTATCCCAAATGAAGATAATGTTTTGGCAAAATAATATATCAATTGTTTAACTGATATTGATTATATGTATTGCATCATTGCTTACATAACAATTATAATGTCTTTACAATTATGTTTTAGTTACTCTGCTTCAAGTGTATCTCTTCATGTTAATAACATTTCCATGTTAAACAAGAAAAATTTCAAAATCTGGAAAGATACCGTGGAGATTGTCCTCAGTTGTATGGATTTGGATCTTGTACTTCGTGTGGAACGTCCCATTTATACTCTGGATAATTTCAATGAGATTAAAATTGAAAAATTGGATCGTTCTAATCAGATATGTTTGATGATAATGAAACATTCCATTCCAGAAGCAATCCGGGGCTCAGTTTTTGAGACAGAAAATGCTAAAAATTTATTTGAGGAAATTGAACATTACTTTGCCTAAAATAAAAAATCGGAGGTGAGCAACTTTTTGGCTAAGCTCGTTTTCCTAAATTATAAAGACAAAGGGAACATGAGGGAATACATCATGGAGATGTCTCATCTCGCATCAAAACTCAAGTCACTAAAGTTAGAGTTGTCTGAGGACTTACTCGTGCACTTGATTTTGATTTTCTTCCATCACACTTTGGGCAATTCAAAGTGAGTTATAACACTCAGAAAGAAAAATGGTCTCTTAATGAGCTTATTTTTCACTGTGTGAAAGAAGAAGAGAGGCAATTGCTAGATAAGGCAGAAAGTGATCACTTAGCTACTTCTCAGTAATGGCACAAGAAAAGAGCTAAGGATGTCAATGACACTTCTTCGCATAAGAAGCAAAAGATGTAGGATAAAATCTTTATACCTACTTGGTACTTCTGCAAGAAGACGTGACACATAAAGAAAGTGTCCCAAATATGTCATATGGCGGGAAAAGAAAGGTATGCTTCTGACTTTGGTTTGTTTAGAATATAATTTAGCCATTGTTCCTATCGACACATGGTGGGTATATTATGGTGCTACTAGTCGCATAAGTATGTCTATGCAAGGTTGCATGTGGATCTGACCACCAAATAAGAAGGAAGAGTTCATCTATGTGGGCAACAAAAATTAAGTTGTGGTGGAGGCTATTGGAACTTTTAGGCTACAATTAAAGATCGGAAAATTTTAGGATTTGGTTGAGACTTTTGTAGTACCGTCTTTTCGACGAAATTTAATTTTCATTTATGCTTTGGACAAAACAGGATTTTCTTGTTCTTTTGGAAATTATAAATTTAATCTCTACCATAATTCCAACTTATTTGGTTCTGGTTCTTTAATTAATAACTTATATATGCTCGATATAGTTAGTTCGCATAATGAAATATTGCAAACTAACTCCCAAGGTAAAAAAATAAAAATTAAGTGAGAACTCAGCCATTTTGTGGCACAAGCGATTATGACATATTTCTAAAAAGAGAATTCAGAGGCTTGTGTCGGATAAAATTTTCGAGCCCTTGGATTTGACAGACTTTGAAGTTTGTATTGAGTGTAAAAAGGATAAAAGAACAAACATTAAGAAAGTAGGTGCCAACAGAGCTACATATGTCTTAGAACTTATGCACACTGATATTTGTGGTCCATTCCCTACGGCATCTTGGAATGGACATTAATATTTTATTATGTTCATAGACGATTACTCTCGATATGGCTACCTATATTTGATATATGAGAAGCCTCAATCCTTGGACGTATTCAAATCTTTTAAAGCTGAATTAGAACTTCAACTTGGAAAAAAACTAAAAGCTGTCAAATCTGACCGTGGTGGTGAATACTATGGTCGGTATGATGGATTAGGAGAACAACGTCCTGGACCTTTCGCCATATTCCTCAAAAAATGTGTAATCGTTTCGTAATACACTATGCCATGAAAACCTAGTATGAATGGAGTTCTTGAACGACATAATCAGACTCTTAAAGCTATGGTAAGAAATATGATAAGACATTCTTCTTTACCAGAGTCACTTTGGGGAGAAGTCTTAAAAACGGCTATTTACATCCTTAATAGAGTGCCAAGCAAAGCAGTTACAAAAACTTCTTATGAGCCTAGCATAAGGTCTTTGCATATTTGGGGTTGTCCAGCTGAGGCTAAAATTTATAAACCTCATGAATTAAATCCGGAATCAAGAACAGTAAGCTGTTTTTTTGGATACTCTTTCGAGGTTATATGTTTTAAAATCCCACATCAAAAACCTTTTTCGAGAAGGGAAATGCGAGATTTCTTGAGGATGTTGAATTTTGGGAGGAAGGAAACATAAAGAATATTGTTTTCAAACAAGAACCTAATAATGATAATGAACAGGTTTCTGTCCCTATCATTGTTAATGAAGAGGTTCCTCAAGATAAGTCGGAACTAAACAATAGTGATGTTCTTCCTTTAAATAATCAAATTCAGCAACCCCAAGAACTGTCATTAAGGAGATCCACAAGGGAGGGAAGAAATGTGATTCCGGATGATTACATCGTATTTCTTCAAGAACATGAAGACAGCATTGGATTGATTGAAGATGATCCAATAAAATTTTCTCAAGCTATGCAAAATTCTAACTCTAAAAAATGGATTGATGCCTCGATGGAAGAGATAAATTTAATGAAAGATATTGACGTTTGAGATATCGTCAAATTGCCTGAAGGTGTGAAACCGATTGGTTGTAAATGGATATTTAAAACTAAACGAGATTCAAAGGGCAATATTGAGAGATATAAAGCTTGTCTAGTTGCTAAAAGCTTTACTCAAAAGGAGGGCATAGGTTATAAAGAGATTTTTTTCTCCAGTATCTTCAAAAGACTCTTTTAGAACCATAATGGAACTTGTGGCTCATTATGACTTGGAGTTACACCAGATGGATGTTAAGACAGCGTTTCTCAATGGTGATTTTGATGAAACGATTTACATGACTCAACCAGAAAACTTTGTGTCATGAGATCCAAAGTCTATGGTTTCTAAATTAAACAAATCCATCTATGGTCTAAAACAAACATCCCGTAAATGGTATTACAAATTTCACCAAGTCATTTGCTCATCTGGTTTTGTAGCTAATATCGTTGGTGATTGTGTATACCAAAAGTTTAGTGGAGGAAATTACATCTTCTTGATATTATATCTCGATGACATTCTACTCGCTAGTAGTAATACAAGACTCCTACAGGAAACAAAATACTTTATAACAAAGAAATTTGAAATAAAAGATATTGGTGATGCCTCTTTTGTATTAGGTATTGAGATACTAAGAGATCACTCTCGAAGTATTCTTCAATTATCACAAAGGAGATACATCGATACAGTTCTGAGTAGATTTGGCATGAAAGATAGTAAACCAAGAGATACACCTGTTTCTAAATGAGACAAATTGAGTCTCAGTCAATGTCCAAAAAAAGATTTTGAAAGAAAATAATTACAAAGTATTTAATTATGTAGAATAAATAAAGAGTATATTATTATTAAACTCAAATAATAGCAATTTCATCTTGCATAAAGATATAACCTCATCAAGATTTAAGTAGGACTAATAAAGACGACATGTATAAGGATATTTGACATGTCGTTTCATCCATGTTGATATATGTCATTGCATATACTTATATGGTGATCATGGTGCTTTGATCATGATATATAAATGATCAAAAACCGCGTTTTTCATTATTTGTAAATGTGATGAACAAGATTGTTAAAAGAACAAGTTCTTATAAATAGTATACGGATACGCGCATAAATTATTATAATATAATTGCTTAAAGATGAATATGATGTCTAAGTGGGAGATTGTTGAATTTTTCTTTTTCAAATTTCAATTTAGTGGTCATCATATTCAATGCAATTATATTAGATATTTAATGGACCAATTTATTCAATGAAAATGAAAAATAATTAATTATTTAGTGGACTAATTTAGTCTGTGAAACTTAAAATAATTTATTTATTTAGTGGACTAATTTAGTGTATGAAACTGAAAATAATTAAGTTACATTTTGACTAAATAAATGGAATATTAATAGTCTAAAATGTGGGAGTTATGGGATTCCCATTTTTTTACTATAAAAGGAGGCATATGGTTAATGTTCCCAACACACTAGATCAAATAGATTTTTACCTACCCATAAAGAGAGAAAACATAAAGATCTCTTAGAGTCATAAAGAAGATTTAGTGGAGAAATTTATCAAACCTCTCGGTTCTAATCCTTTGATTAGTAATCGCCACTATCATTCCGCAAAATCATGGATTCAAGTATTATCCATATATTATTGTGTTAATCTTTAATAATCAAATAAGATTTGATTTTGGGAAATACATGAAAACATTATAAATATTTTTTCATGGTATTGATTTGTTTTATTTATTTTTCCAACAAATAGAATTGTTTATTTATTTTTACAACACTTAGCCCTAATTCTCCTTCACTTTTTGGATGACAAACATCATACCAAGTGACATTTGTTTTCCTTGGTTTAGGATCCGGTGCTGACCTGAAGAACACTGAGCAAAGTTTTTCTATTTCACGCAGGCATTGTCTTGGCAGAGTAAATACAGACAATCAGAAATTTGTAATACTTCTCAGAACTGAACTGATTAGTTGTAATTGATCTGCCATCAACAAGAATCTATTTTTCTATGAACTTATTCTTTTCCTTATGTTTTTCAGAAGAGAATATAGTCATTTGGTCCCATACACTTAGTAAGCAGGGGCAAACGAAGGTAACAAATAACAACTGTCCTCTCTAAAAATGAAATGTTGTCTCCGTCTGTCGTCTTTGTATAATGGTTGATTGTATCTTGCATTCCAGCATAATAGATTTTTTATTTCTCCATTCTGGTCTTTTAGACCTGGGAGTCTTGCAAACTAGATGAATACATCTACGATGCTCTTGATGGATCGAATCTTTCCATCCATACACACCATTATATCATCTATGAAACTCAAATGTGTAAGCCTAATATTTTTACACTTTTGATGGTAGCCCTGTTGAAGAATGATCAAGACTTCATCACTGAAGCTGTTAGAATCAGTTGCAGTTATTTTGTCGAAGAGTTGCAAGAACATATTTAAACCGCAACATAAAGCATTGTATCTCTTTGAATATGACAATTTTAATTATTTACGTTATGTATTGTAAAATTTATAAATACTTAACACAATCAATAATAAAAGCAAGTTCTTTCATTTCACGATCAAGTGTGATCATTATACAAACAAGAACACATTGAATTCAAACTTAAAATCGAGAACAAGTTTGGTGAAAACAGAATAACATCTGTTTGTTGTTCGATCATAAAGCAGAAACAATCTTGTCTTGTGAAATGTCTAACATGGTATCAGAGCTTTGTGAGACAACAATTCAACAAGTCATTCTCATCTTCAATGGAGAAGCATACGGGATTTGGAATATCAAAATGGAAAAGGTCTTAAAAACAAGAAAGTTATGGGAAGTCAGAAAATAGAGTTAATGCAAGTGTCTCAGAAGAAGATTCACAGGAAGTAATCAAATAAAGAGAAGATAACAAGATGAAAGATATGATGGTATTTCAAATCCTTCATACTACAGTCTCAGACACGATATTTCCAAGAATTGTGCTAGCAACAAGTGCAAAGGAAGCTTGGAACACATTGGAGATGGAGTTCAAAGGAAAAGTTTTCAAGTGAGTATGATTAATTTTCAGATCCTGCGAAGGGAATATGAAAATATGAAGATGGAAGAAAGTGGAAGCATATATGATTTCAAGAAAAGGTTAGTAACATGAGCAACCAAATAAAAATTTACGGTGAAGAGAAGACAGATTATCAACTGGTGCAAAAGATTATGATCTCATTACCAGAGAAGTTTGACAGCAGCTTGAACAGACAAGAGATTTCTCAGCCTTGTCTCTAACCGAGATAGTGGGGACTCTAAAGGCCCATGAGAAGCGTTTGAATCTCAGAGAAGAACAAACCAATGAAGGTGCATTTTATGGAGAGAGGCTTGATTCAAAAATAGAAAACAAACAAAAGTACAAATCAAAATGAGGTATATTGTTGGAAGAAAAAAATCAGAAGCAATTCACAAATGAGTGCGAAGAATGAGAGGAAGTGTTATGTATGTGACAATCAAGATCATATAGCCAAATAATGCAGACTCAAAAGAAGTGAGAAAGCACATTTGACTCTCGAAGAGACTGAAGAAGACAGTAATGATAACATGCATATGCTCTTCAGCGCAGTATAAGAAGAAGAATCTTCAAAAGTGTGTGAAGAAACGTGGCTTGTAAACAGTGAGTGCACAAATCACATGCCTAAAGATGAAAGATATTTCAGCACTTTAGATCGCTGTAAAAGGATCACACTAAGAGTGGGAAATGGACAAGAGGTTGTATCAAAATGTTAATGAGACATACAAGTGTGCACAAACAAAGGAGTGCACATTATCAGAGCTGTTTTTCTAGTACCCAAACTAGCAAGATATCTTCTCAGTATCTCACAAATGATATCAAACGGATATAGAGTTGCATTTAAAGACAGGAAATGCAAGATTCAAGATACAAAAAGAAGGAAAATACTTGAGATACAGATGAAGAACAAGAGTTTTCCAATTCAACAGAAGACGTTAAGTGGAGAGGCTAATGTTCTTGTTGAAGAAAAGGAAGAGAAATCTGGTTTGTTGCATATGCAACTTGGTCATGTGAGTCATGACAAGATAAAAGCAATGCAAAAGGAGAAAACAGTGGAAGACTTCCTAAGTTTTGCATGAGTAAGAATGTATGCAAATTATGCGAGATGGAAAAGCAATATAGGAGGAGTTTCTCATAAAAATCTCTGAGAAAAACCTGCAATGTCATGGATCTCATACACTCATATATGTGCAGTCCAATGCAGACAAAATCAATGAATGAAAGTAGATACTTTCTGACATGTATTGATGATTACTCAAGAATGATATGGGTGTACTTCATAAAGAACAAGATGAAGTACCAAAAAGTTAAAAATATTCAATCTGTATATGGAGAACCAATTCGGAAAACATATTAAGAGGCTAATAACTGATGGTGGTGGCAAATTCATTTCAAAAGAATTCACCAAAGTATGTCAAGAGAATGGCATACATGATGAAGTAACAAAACCATACTCTCCACAACATAATGGTGTTTCAGAGAGAAGAAATCGTACGCTCATGGAGATAGCATGATCAATGACTAATGACATGGGATTGCCAAACAGTTTTTGGACAGAAGCAGTTGCAACTTTCGTATATTTGCAGAATATAGTACCATCAAAAGCATTGGAGAAAGGTGTAACTCCACTGGAAGTATGGGGTAGAAGTACACCAAGTGTGCAATACTTGAAGACATTTGGATGTATATGCTATATACACATTCCTGATGCGAATAGAAGAAAACTCGATGATATGACGAAACAGAGGATATTCATTGGCTACATCAATGAATTAAAAGGATACATGGTGTATCTACTCAGTGAAGATAAATTTGAAGTAATGAAAGATGTTATCTTTGATGATGATAAAACCATGGAATTGGGAAAAGAAAGAAGGAAAAAAGGGTAATGATCTCACCATTTATGATCAAAACTGCAGGAAATCAAAGAAACCAAAAAGTGGGTTTTGATTTAAACTTGCTATTAAATTGAGTGAGTAATGTTTTCAACCGGTTAAATATATCAAACAGAGGAGTTCAAAGTGTAGTTGAAGAGGAAAAAATATATGTTGGTCCAAGAGGATTTAAATCAATCTACGATCTAGCGGAACAAACAAATGCAGTTGCAAAAACTGCAGAGACTGCATAAATGACACATATAAAAGAAATGTATCTCATGATGGCTGAAGAACCGCAAGCCTTAGAAGAAATATTAAGTGACCACAAGTGGATAGAAGCCATGAGAGAATGTGTATGGATGATAGAGAAGAATAAGACTTCAGAAGTCATGAAATGGCCAAGTAACAAAAATGTTACAAGCATCAAGTGATCTTCTGGTTGAAAACTAATGCAAGTGGAGAGGCAATCAAGCAAAAGGAAGATTGGTGACCAGAGGATTCACATAAGAAAATGGCGTAGATAATCTTGAGACATTTACTCCAGTTTCAAGATATGATACCATAAGAACCATAATGGCGATTGTTGCACAAAATAAGTGGATATTGTTTCAAATGGATGTGAAAGCAGAAATTCTGAATGGAGATTTGGAAGAGGAGATCTATGTATAAAAACCACCGGGGTTTGCAGGAGAAGGAGAAGCAAAGACTTTTCGACTGCACAAAGTGTTTTATGATCTCAAACAAACGCCTAGAGCATGGTATGTGCATATTGACAGTTACTTTACAAATAATGTATTTGAAAGAAGCATCAAGACCCTACGATATATGTGAAGAAGACTCCAGAAGATATTGTGGTGGTGAGTTGATACGTTGATGACATCATATAACCAGAAACAGCAAGCAGAAGATCGATATGTTTAAGGAGGAGATGAAAAATGAGTTTGGGATTACTGATTTGGGAGAAATCAGTTACTTCCTTGGCATGGAGATCATTCAAAATGAAAAAGGTATATTTCTTTATCAAGAGAGGTAAACAAAGAAACTCTCAAGTAAATTTGGAATGCAGGACTTCAAAAGTGTGTCCACTCCTTTGACTCCTCACGGCAAGAAAGAATACGATCTGCAAGAGATGTATGAAGATGTTACTAAGTACAGAAGCATGATTGGGGCATTATGTATCTTTGCGCTTCTAAACCTGATATCATGTATGCGAGTTCATATCTTGCTACATGAGTTCACCACTAAAGCAACATCTTCAAGAAGTTAAGTGTGTTATTTGATTCATCAAAAAAACATTGGCTTATGGTGTTAAGTTCAAAAAGACAAGGTTATCCGTACAAATACAAGGTTATCTATAGAAAAGTACATTTCTTGAAATTAGCATAAAAATTCTCTTGTAAGGACCTTTAAAACAGCTTTTAGATGCTTAACATGCTCTATCAAACTTCTGTTGTAGACTAAAATATCATCAAAGTATACTACAATAAAATGTCCAATGAATTCTCTAAGAACATAGTTCATTAGGCGCATGAATGTACTAGTTTCATTAGTTAACGTAAATGGCATAACAAACCACCCATATAGACCATGCTTATTTTTAAATGCATACTTCCATTCATCATGCTCTTTCATTCTTATCTGATGACAACAACTTTTAATATCATTCTTAGAGAATAAAATAGAACTATGCATTTCATTAAGCATATCATATAGCTTAGGAATTGCATAGCGATACTTTACCATAATATTTTTGATTCCTCTATAATCAACACACATACGCCATGATCCATCGTTTTTGGGCACACGTGAGACAGGAATGGTACAAGGACTCATGTTTTCTCTCATACTTCCCAATGTCCAAAGGAACCATCACTTGTTATGTCACTCTTAATTTGCCACTATCATTAAGCCATTGAAGTGGATAAGGCTTAGGATGCTTCATCACAGTCAATCCTAATTTAGAAACCATATCCTCACTTGCAACATTTCTGCAGCTCCCACCATTAAATGTAAGTCTGAAAACCTTCCCTTGAACAAGACACCTTGAATGAAACAAATTCTCAGGCTGCTCTTATTGTTTAGCCTTGGGTTGCAAGTTTAAAGATCTTTTGGACACCATCAGTTGTCCCACAACCGGTAGCTCTTCATGTCCTTCAGAGGTTTCGAAATAGGCCATCTCATCTTCTGATTCTATCTCACCATTCTCCATCAAGACCATGACCCTTTTATTAAAACACCATTAGAATAATGTCCCTTTTCATGGTATTTGAAACACTTGATGTCTGGATTCTGGTGGAATTGGCTATGGCTTTGCCTTTGTCTTGGTTGGCATGGAACGGTTTAGTCTCCATTTTTGGTGTTGTGGGTTTGTTGTCTCTTTGATTACTTGATCTAACAAACACTGCTATTCTTTGATAACTTTGAGGGAGTTTATTTCACTCGGTCATACCGGTTCAAGGTTAGCAAGATGGAGGCAAGCCTCTTTGTAAACAAAAATAAGTATAGGCTCAGGAGAATACAAAGTTTCCCTAACCTCAACAGCCTCTATGTAAAAGTTAGTTTGCTTACTTTTCTTTTTTCAGCTTAACTTTTTGTTCCTTTTGTTGTTTTAGGTGCAATTGTTCTTGATAGACTTTTTAATGGTGTCATTGGAATCAAAATGGTTTTCCTGCCCTTAAACACAAAAGAATATCTATTAAAGAAACCATCATGTGTTACCTTTCGATTAGATTGCCATGGATGTCCTAAGAGTAGATGTTCAGCTTCCATGTGTAGAACATCACAGAGAATCTCGTCCTCATACTTCCCAAAGGCCAAAGAAACCAACACTTATTCTGTCACTCTTAATTCGTCACTATCATTTAGCCATTGAAGTGAATAAGGCTTAGGATGCTTCATTCACGTCAATCCTAATTTAGAAACCATATCTTCACTTGCAATATTAGTGCAGCTCCCACCATCAATTATATGGCTGCAAAGTTGTCCATAACAAGGCACTGTGAAGAAACAAATATCACTGTTCTTGTTTCTCAGCCATGGGTTGCAAGTTTAAAGATCTTCTGGATACCATCAGTTGTCCCATGGCCGGTAGCTCTTCATGTCCTTCAAAGGTTTCTGAATCGGCCATCTGACCTTCTGATTTTATCTCATCATTCTCCATCAAGACCATTATCTTTTTATTGGAACACTTATTATCTCATCATTATCCATCAAGACCATGTTGCATCTCAAATTTGTCTTGAATCTCCCTGTTTAGACCACCTGAAAGCTGTGACATAGTGGCCTCTCTATCTTCAGCAACATCGGCCCTGATGAGTAGAGTTTAAAGCTCCTGGTAGTATTCTTCCACAGTCCTATTCCCTTGGGTAAGCATCCCCAACCTTTGATGAAGTTCTCTGTGGTAGTGGTTGGGAACATAAAGTTTAGCCAAGTCTCCACATGATATTCACCATTTCTTCTTCTGGAAGTAACAAGCTGATTCCACCAGCTAAGAGCATAGTCATAGACCTCTTTTGCAGCAACCTTAACCTTATTTGTTTCTGAATAGTATTAGCTGTTGACCAATTCAATCTTTTTCTCCCACTCTAGGTAAGCTTTTGGGTCGTTCTTTCCATGGAAAGATCGAGTTTCAAACCACCAAAGTTGTCTTAAGGGAGTATTCTGCATGGGCGTCTCCTTCTTCTTTGTCTGTTGTGAAATGAGCCACCATTCTGGCCATAGTAATTGGCAGTCGCCTCATCTCTAGAGGAACCATGAGACCCTCTGCTTCTTCCTATGTTATAAATTAGTTATCTTATTGGTACTCCATTCTAAGCCCCTGAAACATGCGGTTGGAACTCTTGACGCAATCTTAAAACTTTTATTTCATCATAAAATCCATCTCATTGATAGCCTCAACCAATAGTTTTATTTTTTCTGTTGTGTCTAGATTCATCCTCTTGCTCAGACATCGTTCCTGAAATACGAAACAAAGGAAAAGCAGCCAATCACAAGTTCCTTGGACAGATAATTACTTATTAAAGATTAAATCAAACAGACTACAATGTCATTCAAGATAAGCATAAACAGGAATAATACCACTTAAAGAGATTACAGAGAATCAAAACCTAACTTGATGAACCTATGAATGTAAAATTGTCTAACAATAGTCGGTTTTAAGATGAGCAACCCAATATCTTAAACAGAAACTAACAAAATGATTTAAACACTATTCAAGTTTTCAATTTAGTTGACAAATGATGATGAAACAACAAAACCGATTAGTGCAGAAAATGAGATGGCACAAAAAAACTTTAATACCCAATGTTATGCTAAATGCCTGGACAGTCAATGAAATCATCACTATGGGTATGCAATTGAAAAGTTAAAATATACTTAATATACACCTTATGATTCCTAACAGAAAGACAGAGAATTACATGACAAACAGTAGTGAGAATGCAATGACTAAAACTAAATGTGACTGAATGCAACAACAATAGATGATGAAATTGTTTGTATTAGAATGTATATCAACACCAATTACAGTTCTAATGCTCTCCTAAAAATCTAAGCAAAGAACAGGCGATGGCAAAGATGATTGTTTTAAAGGAACTGATATAAAACATAAGTGCAATGTAAGCACCTTAAACAAATAACAAAATCGACTCTAAACAAAACCACAACAACACAAACACAAATCAAAAGCAACAGAAAACATCAAGAAAATTTGCAGATCAGAAGATGAAGAATCAAAATCAAAGTGGATAAGGATCATTCAACTTGTGGGTGTGTTTTGATATCACTTGATGAGATTCTCCCTAGAATAAGCACCCACAAAGAGAGTTAAAGGGGATAATCCTTGTCTATTGAAATTAGATCTCATAAAAAAGGCAAAGAAGTGAAGTGGTCACACCAATATTGCGGAAGCCCTTGGATTCATCTTTTGAAGTTTTTAGAATATTACACACTAGATTACTTCAAAGATTTCTATCAGATATTACACACTAATAGAAATTGATTTTTCTTAGGAAAAAAATAATGAACGCACACGCCAGTTCTAAGGGGAAGGAGAAGGAAGTTTTTGACTTGGACATTCCCAAGGCAAACCTTTAAAACACAAGAATAGACCATGTAAGGCCATGCACACAAGTATTCGAATTTGATAAACACTTAGGATAAAACACTTCAATTTAGTGTGGATGAAGGAAGATGAACTTGGGCTTGGGCTTCAGGAAATGGAAATAGATAAGTAGTCCACAAGCCTCATTAAAAATCTAACTCTGGAAAAACCCAATGAGAAAAAACCCAAAGTTAGGGGAAAAGAGTGCAAATGGGCTACTTGTCCATTTTCTGAACTTCTTAGGATTGAATTGAAAGAATATGAGATTAAGAGATTTGAAGAATTAGAGAATGAGAGAATGAGAGATTAAAGAGATTAGAGAGAAAGAATGATTGTATTAAGAAAATGAGAATAATAGTTTTCTAAGTTAGAAATTAGGAGAGAGATAGCTATTTATACTATTCTAGTCTAGGCTTGTTTGAATACAAAGATTGCCTTATACATGATGACTACAAGGATAACATAATACTAAAACACAAACAAGCCTTAGACACTCCCCTTAGATGACTTAGACCACACACCTTTAAGCTAGAATTAAAGGCCTTCTTCCTTCATCATTTCTTCTTCATTCCAACATTCCCCCTCAAGCTTAAGATATGGAGAATGCCTAAGCTTGCAACCATGAAACATTACCTCATTAAAAACCTAAAGAAATAAAACCCAATTGGGACAAAACCTTTTCTAGAGAAAAAGAGTATAACACTCCATGTTGGGATCATTGTTGTGGAATGGTCATAAGGCCAAGCCTTGGATAAATGGAGGTGTCATTCTTCAAAGTTGTTGCCTTGGGGAACTCATCAGCTAGTTGATCCTCACTCCTTGTATATCAAGTCAAGATGATTCATTTTCCAATAGATTCTCTTGCTTGTGGCAATCTACTTCTATATACTTGATCCTTTCATGAAACACAGAGTTGGAGGCAATGTGTATAGCAGTCTGATATCACAATGAATGGTGATAGGATCATCAAAACTCACGGCCAAGTCCTCAAGGAGTTGCTTCAGCCAAATGCATTCAGTTTTAAGCTTCCTCATGGCTTTATATTCTGATTCTGCACTTGAGCATGACACCACTTTTTGCTTCTTGGTTTTTCAAGTCACAAGGTTCCCTCCTATGAAAGTACAAATGCCTGTGGTACTTCTTCTATCCTCCCTATCACCTGCCCAATCTGCATCACAATAACCAACCACATTTGTGTTTCTATTGTAACCCATCCATAAACCTTGTTCATGAGTGCCTTTTAGATATCTCAAAATTCGATTTGCCATCTCCCAATGTCTCATCTTTGGACCTTGCATGTGTTGAGATACCTGATTCACAGCAAAACATAAATATGTTCTAGTGATGGTTAGATAAATAAGCTTACCAACCATCATGAAAATCAATTTCCTCCTCTAGCACCCCCTTAATTCCGATTTTATAGTCTTCTTTTAAGGGTGTTTTGGCTGGTTTAGCTTTCATCATATCTGTAGAAGTTAGTAAATCAACCACATATTTCGTTTGAGATAAGAAGAGACCTTCCTTGAACCTACACACTTCAATTCATAAGAAGTATTTAAGTTCTCATAAATTCTTAATATCACCGACACTTTTCAAATATTTTTTTTGTAGATCCAATACCAACACTATCACTACCAGATATGATTCTATCAACTACATAAATGAGAATTACCACAATACCTTCCTTACTCTTTAGTGTAAAAAGAGTATGTTCAACTTCAGATCTTTTGAAACCTCTATCCATCAAGGTTACACTTAGCTTGTGGTACCAAGTTCTTGGAGATTGTTTAAGGCCATAGATGGCCTTCCTCAGCCTTAGTATGTTGCCGGCCCCTACCTCTTCCTCTAGACCTGGTGGAGGTGACATATATACCTCTTCTTCTAATTCACCTTGTAAGAATGCATTCTTAACATCTATTTGCCACAATTCCCAATCAAGGTTAGTAGCAAGTGAAAGAACAACATTAACAGAGTGAAGCTTAGCTACATGTGCAAACGTATCCCTATAATCTTCACCATAAGTCTAAGTAAATCTTCTGGCCACCAACCTAGCTTTATATCTATCAATTTCACCATTACTTTTGTATTTAATGGTAAAAATCCACTTAGAACTTACAACCCTTTTTCCTTTAGGTAAAGTGGCTGGAGCATAGGTACCATTCATTTCCATGTCTTCTTTCTCAGCTATGATAGCTTCCCTCCATTCTTTCTTAGTCATAGCTTCCTCATATGTCTTTGGAATCTGTTCCTTATAAAGACTTGAAATGAATGTAATATGGTTAGTAGGTAAGTGAGCAATGTTACAAACTCCCTGATCATGATGAACCACAGCATTCCCATTGTAGAAGACTGTTGGATTCCTTTGTCTTGTGGTCCTTCTTAACACTGTAGGTGGAGCTTTTTGGATATGCTCCTCCTCTTCACCTAAAGCTTCAATGAGAGTGGGCACATCTCTTGATTTTTTGGAAGCTGAGACTAGAATTGATTCAACTCCTGCTAAGTCTTGTTGGACGTGAGTAGATGCTTCCCCCCCCCCCACATGTTCAAGAGGAGGAAGGTCAGGAGAGCTGAAGGGAAGACCAGAAGGTGGCCGCGGATTGGATGGACCGGCTAGAGTGGACCGTGACGGTGTTGTGACCGTGCTGTGGCTGAGCGCCGCTTGTGCAGGAGGCTGAGATGAGGTGACCGTATGATGAGGATGAGGGGAGACTATGCCAATGCTCTCCAAGAGTCTCCTCAAGTTCTGATCTTGGTCTGATCTGGATGTGGAGATGTCTTTAAATTGATCCCAAGTACCTTCTTCATAGAAACCTTTTGATTCTTGGAATTTGACATATCTGGATACTAAGACTCCTCTAGTCTCTGGATCATAACATTTGTATCCTTTCTGGGTAGAAAAATATCCAATGAACATAACTTTGATACTCTTTGGTTCCAGCTTGTTCCTTTGCTCCCTTGGAACTAATACAAAACAAACACAACCAAAAACTCTCAAGTGATCAATATTGGGTCTAGTTTTGTTTAGTACATCAAATAGAGACAAGTCATCTAGGACTTTTGTAGGAGTCCTATTAAATCAGTAGTGGCTCTTACAACTGAAAGCAAATTTGATGTAAAAGATGGCATGTGAAATGCTTTAGATTCTTTATCAAACAATTTAAGTTTTCCTATGCCTTTAATTGGTATTTTGATTCTATTAGCAATGACAACATTACCTAAGGCATGTTCTAAATTCTCTAGCAATCCTAGATCACTAATCATATGATGAGAAGCACCAGAATTAACTACCAATGATTTAGAGGTATTACGAGTAAAAGAAGTTTGAAAAGAAGCATGAAAAGTTTTACGCAACACATTGCCATCCTTAATTGCTTTGAGAAGAGCTTTTATATCTGATTTTGTCACAAATTCAGATACTGAAGACATGGAACTGTTTGGGGCTGAGTGGCAATGGGAGCTGGTACACGCTTATGAAGAAGTCGGGAGCTTGTACATGCCATGGCCGGCAGCTTGCAGCTGAGTGTGGTCGGCTGTGTGCTGTTGTCTCTCAAGAGTCCATCTTGGCTTCAGCTCAGGATGGAATACCCAACACTCCTTTGTATGGCCACTCCTTTTGCAATGGTCACAAATTGTTTTCTTCTTCCTAGGTTCATTTGTTGTTGTTGGTTTGATGAAACTCTTGTGTGCAGCCACCAATTCAGACTTGTTGCCAATGAGTCCATGGGATCCTTGATCCTTTTTGATTTGAGCACAAACATCTTTCAAGCTAGGAAGCTTATCATACCTGAGAATATGCTTAATAAGATCTGAGTAAGTTGTGTTAAGAGTTAATAGTAACCCAAACACCTTATCTTGTTATCTCCTTTCTAGGAGAACAATTGGGTCAACTGTGTCTGGCCTTAGCATCTCTAGATCAGCCCACAATGCTCTGAATGAGCCATAGTGCTTTATGAATTCTGGATCCTCCTGCTATAATTCATTAAAAGAATTTTCACCTCAAAAATTATTAAGAGGTTAGTGGTGTTTCCATACACCTTTTGCAAAGTGTCCCAAAGTTCCTTAGCATTCTCACAAAATGAATAAGCCTCTAAGAGATCACTAGCAAGAGAGTTTTAAAGTATAGATAGTACCAACTGATCTTCTTGGTACAATTTATCTTGAGCAGCCACAGCCTTATTAACTTTTGTAACTTCATTTTTTTTCAAGACCATTGGTTGAAATATGATTCTAAAGGAATTTACCACCCAATGTGGTTTTCATGGTCCTAGACCATAAGAGATAGTTTGCTCCATCTAGAATTACAGGAGCTCTGAATGTGGTTTGTATTTCCATGTTTCAGAAGGTGACAAACTCAGCTTGTTTTGACAGGACACGGTTGGCTGAAGCTCACGGTCGGGGGCGGCCTGTAATCGGAAGATCCGTGGGCACCACGGCTTGTGTATTGGAGTGGAGGGCGTGTGCAGCTTCTGCACCAACATTTGCAACAGGAAGAAGACGTGTGTTGATACCAGGCCTGTTCGGACAGTATAAGGAATGGCTGGTCGGGAACACGGACGCAAGATGCTCTTGGACCTGGAAACCAGAACGGACCAGCAGGCGCGTGGTACCACGGGTCGCGTGTAACAAGACCAAGAACAACTACAACCTACTCCAACCAACTCCTGCAATAGAATTCAACAAACTCCAACCAACAAGATCAATTTCTAACAGTCCTTATATTCACAACCAATGATGATCCAGCAGCAAATATCGAATTTTACCAAAGTACTAATCCAAAATCAATTTTCCTTCCATTTTCCAAAAATTCAAGTTTGATGAAAAAATCAAGAAAATCTATCTTGAAGACTTAAACTCTTCTGATTGAACCCAAATTTCGTGGAGACCCTCACAAGATACTTATCTAACTTTCCAGATTCAAATATTTGAAGAAAACTGAGAAAGGACAAGATTTTTTGTTGAAATGAAGAAGAAAAGAAGTAGTTTAAGACAAAGAAGAGAGTATGAAGTGTTAGAAAGAAGAAGTGAGTAAATACTATAAACCAAATGGAGAGAATGAAGGAGCTTCTAAACCTATAACCAAACAAGGGAAATAGGCACCTAATAGAGAGTGTTTGGACACAAGGATTGTAAACTCACTATATAAACACTTGTACTCCTTATTTGTAAGAAAGAAGAAATAATTCTCTTATTATTAATAAAAAACTCTTTTCTCTCATTCTCTTGTCTCTAAAACTCTTTCTCTCTATTTTCTTGATCAATGGTGAATCTAAATCTATCATTTTTTCATGGTATCAGAGCCAGGTTACATCAAATCTGGGTAAAATTCATCATTCATTCATTGAATCAAGAAGAAAACATCTTCTTCACCATCTCCTTTCAGTTCTATTTTGACTGTCAACTTTGATTTCAAATTACGGCCAAACCACGACAGCTTTTGACTATCTTCTTTTTTTGGATTGTTCTTCGGCAAGTTCTGAAATCATGCCAATTAAAATTGTATCATTTTATCAAGGGAATCAAAAGTTACGAATTTTCTTGCAGAGGACCTCCGCGAGTGCCTCCGTCGCGAATCTCCGTGTTTCCAAGGTCATTCTGTCGTCGAATCTTCATCAAATCGTTTTTTAAAAATTCTAAAATCAATCTCTTCGAGACTAGTTTCTGTTTACAGAAAGCAGAACTCAATTCTCTTACGTTTGAAGGATGTTCTTGAAGTTTTTTTGCAAGACGTCAGAAATCGCCTCTCACAAGAATCTGGTGATAAATTTCTTATCATTTCTCAGTTTTCTTCAAATATTTGAATCTCGAAAGTTAGATAATTATCTTGTGAGGGTCTCGACGAAGTTTGGTTTTAATCAGAATGGTATCAGTCTTCAAGATTGATTTTCTTGATTTCTTCATCAAACTTTGAATTTCTGATAAAGGAGGGAATCTTGAAATTTTGGATTGGTTTAATAATAAAATTCGAAAATTGTATTTTTTGATCTTGGTTGTGAAGATAAGGACTGTTAGAAGTTGATCTTGTTGTTGGAGTTGGTTAAAATCTGTTGCAGGAGTTGGTTAAAGGTAGTTAGAGGGAGTTAAGTTGTTGACTTGGTTGACAAGAAACTACTCATTGAGGGAAAGTGTGTAAATTGAATGATCCCTCAGGAGGATAGGTGAACAAAATCGCATTCTTCTTTGACTCTGAGCAATATATGATGCTTTATACGACTATCTACAACATGTGCACCCAGAAACCTCCTCATGATTACTCACAGCAACTTTATGACAAGTATCGTGAAGCATTATGAATACATGCTTCTGGAGCTGGTTAAAAGGTGGTCTAACCATAGCTTCCATAAACTTACGAGAGAGAGAGAGAAAGAGAGATGTCGAAGACGCTGGTGCAGCCGGTAAGGCAGAAGAGGTTGACGAACGTCCAGTGGTTCGACTGATAAAGCAAGGGAACCACTTCGAGATTGCTTGCTACAAGAATAAGGTCCTTTCATGGTGGTCAGGCGTGAAGAAAGACATAGATAAAATGTTGCAGTCACATACTGTTTACTAAATTCTGTTGAAGTTCATTTTGCTGAAGATCCTCATAGCAATTCCAAGAAGCAGGCTCTTGATGTCATCTGTGAGCTGCAGAAGCACTTTCCTATAAAGCAGTCTCCAATGAGACTGTTCCTGTTCAAAACTTCACCGCGCTTCTGGATAAGCTAAAGGAATGGGATGCTTCTGTTGTCTGCAAAGACGAATCTGGAACGCAGATGTCCACTGTCTGCGAGATGGAAACGAGACTATTCCGAGAGTGTGATTTCTTTTTGAGGAATATGCAGGGGAGGATAGAGATATTAGCTGTATCAGTTCTTGCTGAAGGTGACACAAGCATGGATCATTACGATGAGCATGATGATATGGCACTGCACACGAACAAGCCATTGTTACCTGTAGAGGCTGAGACCGATCCCGTCGTTGAACTTAGTATGAAAATGCAGAAGCAAGAGATTGGTACTGGTAACATTAACGACACAAAGCAAGCCGAGAGGAGAAAGCAATCTGGCAAACATGAATGCGATTTGATTAGCAGGCACTCTTATCTACGAATCTATCATCCCAGTAAGAACTGGGAAACGTGTCAACCCTTCACTGCGTGTGCAGACCAGAGAAGTTGGAGCACATAAGCCGTGAGACATTTGTGGTGTTCTTACAGCAAAAATGGAGCCAAACGTTCTCAGTCTCAGATCATACAATGGAACAGCTAAGGTCAGAGTGTCTACAGAGACAACTCCCTGATACGGATGAGTTCAACCGAGGAAGTGGTCATAAGGTCTTCTAAGACATAATGAAAGGGAATGCCTAGATCAAAACCAGTTCTTAAACTCAAATACAAAGACCTAGTATCAAAGTCTTATGCATTCAGGCTATTTCTAAACTTTTATCCAACTATTTTGTTGATTTCATTAATGGTTATGTGAGTTAAGAACTCTAGGAAATCTGGTATCTAGGTGGTTAGTACATCATGAATTTTATTGAATTTTGTTCATGTATTTAGAAATTGGTAGAATGGGACATTTTGAACCTAGTTTAGCTAGATAAATCATTTGTTCATGAATTGCATTGATTCTAGAGGAAGAGAACCTTGTCTTTTACTTAGAACAATAAGTTTAAGAAGGCATGTTGAATCCAAAAGTCCTTAGGCAGTGTTTAAAATTAAGTTTGGTTACTCTTAATCTCTTTCACTCACTGTTTAGAATCTACATATTCTCAAAAGGTTCAAAGGCTTAAGATGGGAGTTGATGTTTTGCTTCATTGTCTAACAAAGACAAAAGAGAGCAAGTGAAAAAGGCACAGCACATGGAGAAGAAGTTAGAACCAATGGCCACCAAGAACAGCTACCACAAGGAGTGGAGAGGAAAGACTGGTGGAATGTGATGAATCAGCTCTCCCATGGAGTAAGGTGTCCTTTGGTATGTGCTTGAAGTGAAAATCAACAGAGCACACATGCTGCAAGTTCAGATTATAATCAATCACAAAGGGGGAATACTCCCAAAGACTTAATATCAAAGTCTTTGCAAAGGCTATCTCTAAACCTTCTACTTATTCCTTGATTGATTAAAATTTCTCACCTAGAAATTTTCATAGGATGAAAGAGAACCTAAGAAGACTATGCATTACATTTAGAACCTAGATGGATCCAAAATTCACCTTGACATTCATCATAATTTTTTATTATTCTTCATAATTCTCTTAAATCTCATCTATCATACTTTAAAATTTTATACTTTTAATCTCCAAATCTCTTATTCTTCTTATTCTTCATATTCTTCAATACTACAAATCTCTTAATCTCATATTCTTAATTCTCAAAACATTTCTTATTCCAAAAGATTCTTACAATCTTCTTCTTTAGGTTTAAAGGATAAAGAAGACCAATTTAAGACATTCATTCTGTGTATGCTCATTCTTCCAAAATTGACTCTTATCCTTAGTGTCAAGCTTGTGGGAGGGAAAGAAAATGAGCATTCAATGGACACAAGCTGCTGGCGCATGTAATGGACACTGGCGCTTGGCATGACGGATACAAGTTGGCGCATTCACTGTTGAGACCTCAGATTCCAAGCTGGCCGTGCTGGTTCCATACGAGGACGAGGAGATTCCAAGCTGGCCGTGCTGGTTCCATACGAGGACGAGGGCCTTTGCAGGCAAAAATGTGTGAAGGCTTGACAGAAGTGTGGCCCCATGACCAAGTGACCTGGTCGGGTGACCAAGTGACCCCAAGGCCGTGAGGTTTGCAAGTGCAGAACAAGCGGTTCCAAGTTATAATAAGTTGGCTCAAGAAGTGTGACGATCTAAGCACAAGAAGTGTGCTCAGTCTGATTCTCTCATGGAGGCTGTGAATAAGGTCATCCAAATCATTTGTCATTAACTGAGGATAAAACCAATGGTCATCAAGCTACTAAGTCTCATGAAGAAGGAGTAAGCTGGTGGAAAGTGATGAATCACCTCAGGACATCAAAATTCTCTCATCAAAAGTTCTATCTAGGATAAGTTCTTTAACTATATGATTTTAGGTTGAGAATTTGGCTAGATATTATACTTGACACCAGACTTGATATTACTCAAGTTCTGAAATACTAATCTTTATTTTTGAGTTGCTATGATGTTTTAGATCAGGAAGTGATGAAAACAGTCATCACTTAGTGGAAGCATGGTGGAAAAGTGTATTAGGAGATAAGTGTGCTCACTCTACTCAAGTTTAACTCTACAATCTTATTCTCTTGAGTTAGGCTTATTGAAAGTAGAAAGTGAAGCAAAATGAAGCTAGCCAAATTGGATCCTAAACATATAAGGGAAGAGAACCATGTGATCATGATGAATCCAGAAGAGAACCATGTGATCATGATGAATCCAAAGACCTTAATGTGAAGTCCCTAGAGAACCAGACTGGTCTAGATCATATCATCCAAACCGCCATCCACTCTTATAAAAGGGAAGTTACAATCATTCTTATATTATACTGCATTGGTTTATCTTGAGAGAATTGATACATGCATTTATTTGTGTATGTGAAACAGGTTTAAATTGAAGACTTTAAGGAAAGCTGGATCAAAATTAACTCTTAAAGACAAGGAGTCAAAAGAAAGGGGGAGAAATGGACCAGACTTATAAGAAGCTTCAAAGCAGCCACTCACATGCAATTTCAACAATGGCCAATCCGTACCTAAGAAGACTTCACTCTTTTTCCCTTAGTATTGGTTTTGTCCCAAAGGGTTTTCCATACTAAGATTGTTAATGAGGAAGTTCTTTAAGGTACCAAGCTTGGTTTCTATGAATATTAAAAATCAAGCTTGAAGGGGACTGAAGAGAAAAAGGAGGAAAATCTCTTCATCTTTGCAAGTTCAACCATTCATCCATGTTTAAACTTGAGGGGGAGTGTTGAAATGAAGAAGAGAAGAAGTAGTTTAAGACAAAGAAGAGAGTATGAAGTGTTAAAAAGAAGAAGTGAGTAAATAATCTAAACCAAATGGAGAGTATGAAGGAGCTTCTAAACCTATAGCCAAACAAGGGCATTAGGCACCTAATAGAGAGTGTTTGGACACAAGGATTGTAAACTCACTATATAAACACTTGTACTCCTCATTTGTAAGCAAGAAGAAACAATTCTCTTATTATTAATAAAAAAATATTTTTTCTCATTCTCTTATCTCTAAAACTCTCTCTCTATTCTCTTGATCAATGTTGAATCAAAATTTATCATTCTTTCAGTTTTATCACCAGATTTTTGTGAGAGGCGATTTCAGACGTTTTGAGAGAAAAACTTCAAGAACTTCCTTCAAGGATAATTGAGTTCTGCTTTCTTTAAACAGAAAATAGACTCGTTGGGCTTGATCTTAGGATTTGAAAAATCATGATAAGGAGAAGATTTTATGACTGACTGCTCAGAGAAACACGGAGGTTCGTGACGGAGGTAATCGCGGAGGTCCGATGCAAGTAAAATCCTATCTTTTTATTCCTATGTTCAAATGATGCAACAAAATTTAAGTGGCTTCAGGACTCGCCGGAGAACAATCCAGAAAAAGCAGATCGAAAAATGCTGTCGTGGTTTGGCCGGAATTCGCGATCAAAGTTAACGGACGAAATAGGAATGAAAACAGATTGTGATAAGATGATTTCTTCTTGATTCAAAGATTTAATGATGAATTTTATCCCAGATTGTTGTAAACTGGTTCTGATACCATGAAAGAATATGAGATTAAGAGATTTGAAGGATTAGAGAATGAGAGATTAGAGAGATTAGAGAGAAAGAATGATTGTATTAAGAAAATGAGAATAATAGTTTTCTAAGTTACAAATGAGGAGAGAGATAGCTATATATACTATTCTAGTCTAGGCTTGTTTGGATACAAGGATTGCTTTATACATGAATGGCTACAAGGATAACATAATACTAAAACATAAACAAGCCTTAGACACTCCCCTTAGATGACTTAGACCACACGCCTTTAAGCTATAATTAAAGGCTTTCTTCTTTCATCATTTCTTCTTCATTCCAACATGAATGAGCACAAGGGGGCTTGGCATTGCTTCTGGATGTTCCGAGTTCTTGATCAAACCTCCAATGGCTTCCTTAAGCTTTCTGGTTTATGGTCTGGTCATGGGACCAACCGACACTCTCCAATCGTCCTTAGCTCCTTTATCCTTAGCTTTAAGCTCTTATTCATGCTCTCCATCATTAGGGTTGTCTAGGATCACATTACTTACTCTGATCATGTGACACATCTTGAGTTATTAATATAGACATTTCAACGGGAGAAGTTGTATGCTAATCTTAAAAAGTACACATTCTGCACTTATAAAGTTGTCTTCTTAGGTTTTGTTGTAAGTTCGCAGGGCCTACAGGTTGATGAAGACAAGATCAAAGCCGTCAAGGAGTGGTCCACCACACCAACGAGCATCAATCAAGTCAGGAGCTTCCATGGCTTGGCAAGTTTCTACCGCTGGTTTGTGAACGATTTCAGTAGCATTGCTAGTCCCCTAACGTCAATAATCAAAAAGAACCAGGAGTTCAAGTGGGGATCTGAACAAGAGCAAGCTTTTAATCTCTTAAAGGAGAAGCTTATGCATGCACCAGTTCTATCTCTGCCATATTTCAACAAGACGTTTGAGTTGGAATGTATTGCATCTGGAGTTGGAGTTAGAGATGTCCTAACACAGGAGATCAGGCCATGGCATACTTCAGTGAGAAGTTAAGTGGAGCAGCTTTGAATTATCATACATATGATAAGGAGCTGTATGTGTTAGTGAAGGCAATGGAGTCGTGACAACACTACTTTATAGCTAGATATTGAGTTATACACACTGACCATCAGACGTTGCAGCATTTGAAAGGGCAGACAAAGCGGAAAATGAGACATACTTGTTGGCTAGAGTTTATTGAGGTATTTCCCTATGTAATCAGTTACAAGAAGGGAAATGATAATATCGTGGCTGATGCGTTATCAAATAGATACACTCTTATATCGATCATGGAGGCTAAAGTTTTGGGGTTTGAAATGATCAAAGATTTATATGATGAAGATGAAGATTTTTAAAGAAAGCTTTAGAGAACATGGGAAGGAGCCTACAACAAATTTTATCTGTTTGATGGCTTTCTGTTCAAAGAGAAGAGGCTATATGTCCCATGAGGATCCTTTAGGGAACTACTTCTAAGAGAAGCCCATGGAGGTGGTCTGATGGGACATTTCAGCATAGATAAGACTTTGAGCATGATGAAGGAGCACTTTTATTGGCCTCGTCAGAGGCGAGATGTTGAAGCACATTATACACGGTGTTTGGTGTGTAGGAAGGAAAAATCCAGATTACACCCTCACAATTTATACATGTCACTGCCTATTCCAACAACCTTGGACTAAACTATCCATGGACTTTGTGCTAGGTTTGCCTTAGATCAACCACAAGGATTTCATTTTTGTTGTTGTTGACAGGTTTCCTAAAATGGCTCATTTCATAGCTTGTACTAAGACCAATTACGCATCATAAACCATAAGCATGTTCTTCAAAGAAATGGTGAGAATTCATGGGATACCCCGGACGATAGTATCAGACCAGGATGCTAAGTTCTTAAGCCATTTATGGAGATCATTATGAAAGAAGCTGGGAACGAAGCTTCTATTTTCTACAACCTTCCATGCTCAAACTGATGGGAAAACATAGGTGGTGAACAAAACCTGATCAACGTTGCTGAGAGCTACCATTGGGAGGAACTTGGAAACGTGGCTTGAATGCATTTAATTCATGGAGTTGTATACAACCGAGCGGTCCATTCAGCCACCAAGATGTCATTCAGCCAGCAATTGGGTCTGGTTGCACATGAGGCCATGAAGATTACCACAAAAGAGGAAGAACAACCTTGCACCATGTAGAGATGGACCATTCATGATACTGAAAAATATCAATGTGAACACCTATCAATTAGTGTTACCAGATTAGTCTAATGTGTCTCCTACCTTCAATACTGCTGACCTAGAACTCTTTGATACAAGAGATTATCCAGTTTTGAGGAAAAAACACTGTGAATGGGGAGAGAATGATGAGGACATAGACCACTCCAAGGCTGTTGATGAACCGGCTCTATAGGATATCACTCCCCAAGTACCAAAAGCACCAATGACATGCTTCAATGCCAGAGCAATTGGCTACAAGGTCAAGCAGTTTGTGGGCTATATCACTGATCCAAAGCCACTCGAAGTGATGAACCTATCACCACCAGACCACAAACATAAGGAAGAAGAGCTAGAAAGAAACTACGGCCTGTTGTCATCATCACATGAACCGTGGAGACTCCTCAGCCATCAGACGTCAGCTTCTAGTGTCTTTACCATCACTCTTAGGTAAACAAGATATGCTAGAGAACTGTACTCTTGTTCCTATCTTCGGTTTTTGTCTCAATGATTTTTTTGAGGGGGGGTTTTAATGAGGTAACCCTCAATTGTGCGATGCAGGACTTGTTCATTATATTCATCATTCACAAGTTCTACACTTTAGAAGCTAAGGAAACCGCAAGAAGGACTCCCTTACTATTTTAGACTTCTTGTTGTTTTTTTAAAAAATTCTTGTTGTTTTTATTTTAGACTACTCGTTGTTTCCAATAAACTACTTGTTGTTTTTAAGACTTATGGTATTATATATGCCTAAGTCCCCCAATGAATAAAGCATAGAAGTTTTAACCTAAAATTAAGACCCTTTTTTCTATTTCTCTCGACGACATTAGCATAGAGGCTTAGTTAGTTTTTTTCTTGCCTTGGAGATTCACCTTCAAGCTTGGAGTCTTGGTGTATCACGAGCTCATCACCCTCGACCTCCACCCAACCGTGCACCAATAGGAAGAGTTTTTCTCTAGTTCTGTGTGTAACACTACTTGGAGAGCAGATCCGCTTTGGCCGCCAGAGCTTACATCAGTAAGGAGGCTTCTTAGGATCTCCACTTGTCTCCATTTTCTTTTTCTTTTTTCATTATTAAAGCTTTTGGAGAAAGCTTCTGAGTATTCTCGAGTTTCTTCAATATGCTATATCTTCTTTGCCATCAAAACCTAATTAAGTTTCATTGACTGTTTCATCAAAACACAATTAACCTAATCAAAATACAATTTTTAGGTTTCATTTGATGAAGTTCTTATACTCAAAACACAATTTTATTTCACTATCATGGCCCCAGTCACTATACCTAAAAAATCAATTGATTCAGTTTTTGTTGGTTATTATAAAATGCAGATATACATTAATCGATTAGGTTAAGATTGTTCACTAAACTTTATATCAGCTTTCTTTGGTTATGATGTATAGCTTCATTCAAATACTAATTCATGTTAGATTCATTACTATTGTGATGCTATATTCCTTAGATCAGATTTCTAATTAGCTACTCTATAATCATGCAATAAGAACAAGTAAAGATGAAGAATTTAAGAATTAAACCCTATTTAAATCATCATAAATATAACATTCTATGGAGTCATTGAAAATCCCACAAACTAACAATGAACGTACTAATACATGGTGAAGAAATTGAAAGAGTTAAAGAAGAATTCATAATTTTAATAAAAGGGAAAGGTTAGAAGATCATAGCAAACTCCTTTATCAAAGGTTGAAGGCATCCTCTTGAATCTCTATAAAGACATGTTAATGGATGTGTCTTGTTTTAATTGAGGTATTGTGTCTCTAATAAACGGTTCAAGAGAACTATTTATAGGTTTTACGGGATCTAAGGTCAAACAAGTTTAGGTTTATGGGCTAAAAAAGGAAAAATGTCTTTATGTGGCTGCCCTCGGCCAATGATAGGCTGTGACCGAGGCTGGGCTCCTCTGAATAGGCTGGAGATTGAATGCTGGATTGGCTGCCTTTGGATTGAGCTTTGTAAAATGCATCATTTTTCTTGAGTAGTCAATCAAAACTCTAACCATAAATAAGAATGGGGAAGCAAGTATGACTTTATTTCTCACTGAACCAGACGATCCCATGAGTTGAATGTCAACAGGGACGTGGTTTCCTCCAACAGAAACACATATATTTCTAATGAATGCAAAAGGGTCCAAACAAGATGCATTTGCAAGCTCTGTGCATATTTTTGGGGACTTAATGTTTTTCTCTAGACCAAGATGTCTTTCTAGATCTATAGATATAAGATTGACGTTTTCTCATTTGTCACATTTGCAATCTTTACAACCATTGACATAGATTTCCACATAAATCTCACAGGATCATCGATTTTCTTTAATGTCTCAGGTTCAACTCCAATTGTTGTGCTTTCTTGATCAACCATAGATCAATTGATGAGACTTGGGATGTCTTCGAGTTAAAAAATCCATCTCTAGTTTATGAAACGCAGATGTTCTCCTTTATCTTTGATAAGACAACATTGCAGAATTTTTTTTGGCTTTTTCTCATTATGTTTCTGAAAAGCTTATACGGTTTAAGCAAGTTGAACAACTAAGTTCTTGACATGAGTAGCAACAGACTCATATGTTTTACGCTGTTTAACATTCAATCCATTTTTCACTAAGCTCTTTAGTGTCTTGTTTTTGAGACTCTATAAATTACCTCCCAATAGTTTTGAATCCGATATTTTTATATAAGGGTCTTTGGGTGATTGTAAGTAGTTATAAGCTTCACTTGACATACTCCTTTAAGGTAGAAAGGTTTCTTAGGCTGGTATCGAGTACCTTTCACGGCATTTTTCAGAGGGTAAAACTAATTTTGATGGTTTTAAAAATTTATGTTTCAATAGATAGATTTTTGTTTGGAAAGGATTTGAATCCTTCGTTGAATCCTTTTTGTCCAAAACTGCCACAATGTAGTCAATTTCTTCTTGATTTGACTCTGTTCCATCTGCAATAAACTCTGTGTTTGGGTCCGCAATAGTTTCAATTGCACCTTCAGTTGAATGAATTCCTCTTTGGTTCTTAAATAGTTGTGAAAATCATGTTCCTTAGCCATGAAATATGAGCTGATTCAGGGGAAGTACTCATGGTCTTCATGCTATTTATGTAGTATGCACTACTATTTGCATCAGTTACTGCAAGTTTTTGAATCAATTGTTTTGCTTATAGGACATATTTTGTCATAAATTTTTCATTGCATGCAAAGTAAAGAGAAATTTTGTATTTGTGATCAATACCATTGTAGAAAATATTGTATAAATTTATTTCAGAGTAACCATGATTTGGGCAGTCTTTTGTTTATTCTTTAAATAGTTTCAAAGCTTCATGGAAAGATGATACAAGCCTGGATCAGGATCATGTTGTGTCTGATCAGAAGAGAATCTTGATTCTGGACAATCACAAGATGGGGAGGCGAATTGGACCACACAGGGGATGGAAACCTTGTGATACACCAGAAATCTCCGAGCCAGATGAAAGATCGAAGCTAGGAGAAGAAAATCTTAATCTAGGCTACACTAAGGATGCTACTCGACGGCTACAAGCTATTAGGAACTTAGGGTTTTGTTCTGAAAGTTCTTATTCTCATTAATGACTTAAAAGAGTTTATATAGTGCTTACAATTAGGTCTGGGCGTTTTTCCTTATGACATAAAAAGGAAATTGTCACCAAAAGCATAAAATATGAAATAAATGTCCAAAAATTAGTCCTAAACATGTTGGACCAACTATGGACTTAATTAAAAGGAAATAAAATCAAAAGAATTAAATAAAAGGTCCATCCAAAGTAGATGACCAACAATTAGATTAGAAGAAGAAGTCTTCTATTCTAAACACACTAAGGGTGTTGCCTCATTAAAACCTCTTTCGGAAAACCCAGTGGGACAAAACCGAAAGTAAAAAAAAGAGTACAATTCCTTAGCATGATTTTAGGTGTCTTTACTCTTGGTGATCGTAAAGACACCGGAGAAAGAAGTCTGAAGTCCTTGAAGCTCCAATGTCCTCATCATTCCCTCTCTCTTCAGAAGGTTTTGTCCTCTAAACTGGATCATTTCCTGCATCAAAAAATTCTAAGTTAGAAACATTGAATGTAGACGATACATTAAACTCACCTGGCAGCTGCAGCTGATATGCATTTTCGTTGATGTTTTTCAGGATTATGAATGGTCCGTCCCCTCCCGGGGCAAGCTTATCTTTTCTTTTCTGGGGGAACAGCTCTGTCCGCATATGCAACCAGATCCAATCTCCTTCCTTGAAGCTCACTGATTTGCGGCCCTTATTGGCTTGTCGAGCATAAGGTTCTGTCCTCTTTCCGATATTCTCCTTAGCCTTTTGATGAAGCTCATTTACGAATTCAGCTTTGGTTTCTCTTTCTAAGTTCACAATCTCGGCTGGAGGCAACATAGTAAGATCCAGTGGTGACTGTGGATTAAATCCGTAGACTCAAATGAAGACATCTTAGTGGTTGAATGAGTACCTCGGTTGTAGGCGAACTCCACAAACGAAATACACTCTAACCAGCTCTTTAGGTTTCGGCCAATAGTAGCTATAAGTAGAGTCGATAACATCCTATTAACCACCTCTATTTGCCCATCTGTCTGCGGATGACATGTCGTCGAGAAAACTAGTTTGGTTCCTAGTTTCTTCCATAAGGATCTCCATAAGGGACTCAGGAACTTCATGTCTCAATCTGACACTATGGTTCTCGGAATATCATGAAGCCGTACCACATCCTTAAAGAATAAGTTGGTGGTTTGGCTTACGTCATTTGTCTTGGCGCAATGTATGAAATGCACCATCTTTGAGAACCTGTTTAAGTGAGGACGGATTCTTGACTTGGCTCGTTTGCAGACCAAATAACGAGCACAATGAGCCCTTACATATCGCCTCTGATGCGACCAATAAAAGTGTTCCTTAAGCGTGCTCAACGTCTTATCCACTCCAAAATGACCCATTAGTCCTCCTCCATGCGCCTCCCTCAGCACTAAATTCTGAATTTGACGTTCTATTTCTTTGGCTTCTTCTGGGTTAATTTGATACGCGGCTCGGTTAGGTAGTTGTGCTCCCGGAATAAAGTCGATGTTGTCATCTATCTCCCTTACTGGCGGCAGTCCTGGTGGTAACTCCTCGGGGAAAACATCTGCAAATGTGATTGCCCTTTACATATCGCAGGAGTTAATCAGAAAGTTTTCCTTGCGTTTAATTCTATCCGTAGTCATTTTTGCTTGTATTTCCCTTACTTGTTGAGGCGTCAATGGAGCTAAGTTGTATATGCGCTTGTCATGCTCAAAAGAATATAAGTTAGTCCGTCCATTGTGTGTAGTTTCCTTATCGAATTGCCACGGACGTCCTAGCAATAGATGACCAGCCTGCATCGGCACTACGTCACATAACACTTGATCATTGTAACGTCCCATGCCGAATGAAACGTTAACTTGATCGGATATGGGTAGTATGGCCTTGTCATTGAGCCATCTCAACTTATAGAGGTACGGATGTTTGGTCCTCTTTAAGCCGAGCTTATCTACCATGTATGCACTGGCTACATTCGCGCACGAACCTCCGTCAATAATCAGCGAGCACACTTTTCCTTGAATTGTGCATCGAGAGTGGAATATGTTCTCTCGCTGAATGAACTCGTCAGGATGAACCATCGTGTTGAGAACTCGTCTCATCATTAAGAGTTCTCTGGTGTCTGGGTATTCAAGATCGTTTTCGCCGGACTTGTCCAGGTCATCCTCTGCTTCATCTTCTGATTCGTACTCTCCAGCTGGAGTGAAAATCATGGCTCTTTGGTTAGGATACTCCCGAGCCATATGTCCTCTTCTATTGCACTTAAAGCATTGGATATCTCGACTTCTTGTAGAAGGCGTAATAGCGACCGGCTGCTGAGATGTGCTAGGGCCCGGTCGTGGATTCTTGGTGAAATCATTCACCTTAGCCTTAAACCGATTGTCTGCTGGCGACTGAGTACTAATCCTCTCTGTTGGCTTGAAAATCGGATTCCAAGTAGTGCCTAGTCGAGAAATAGTCACTGATTTGCGCTTGTTCTGTTGCTCGATCTGAATAACTAAATGAAGCAACTCTCCGAGATCAAGATAAGTATGTCTCTCCACTTTCTGAGAAATCAGTTCTTGCAATCCGTCAACAAATTGCGCCATTAAGCTCTCCAGAGAATCCTCGATCTCCAAACGGTTCCGCAGATGAACTCCTCGTCATATTCCTCCACACTTTTATTTTCTTGAGTCAAACGTCGGAAACGTTTTCGCATGTCTCGGTGAAAGTGTGGTGAAACATATCGTCTTCTCATAATATACTTGAGCTCCTCCCAAGCTATTATGTTTCCGTACCGATTTCTCCTTCTTTCGATACATTCTCGGTCCCACCATGTAAGAGCATGGTCGGTGAACTGAGCCGTTGCTAAGGCGACTCTCCTCAGATCAGCATATCTATAATATTTGAAGATATGCTCCATCCGTCTTTCCCAATCCAGATAAGCTTCGGGATCCACCCTTCCGGCAAAGGTCGGTGTAGAAAGCTTAACATTGGGAGCTTGCGGAGGTGGTGGTGGCGGCGGTGGAGGTTGAAACTCTGGTGGTGGTGGTTGATATGGTGGTGGTGGCGGCGGTGTATGAGCATAAAATGGCGGTGGTAGGGCTTGATGTTCTCCGTATCCGCGAGCTGCTCCTTGACGAGCTGATTTCGGGATGTCGGCTCTCGTCGCCACTGGATCTCGCCTAGTCGGTCTATGCCCGCAGCCATAGCATGGATTTGACCATTTAGATTCGTCAACATGTGCAACATGGCACTGTTGACGTCAGAAGAGTCTGACTTGTCAGACATTCCGTTTCTCTTGAGGAGAACCGGAATAAAAAATAACTTAAGAACTAGTTATGCAATTTTTTTTTTCTAAGGATTAATTATGCAAATAATTTTGACCTAGGGACCTAGTATGCAAATAAGTTTAACTTAAAGACCTATTATGCAAATAAACTTAATCTAAGGATTTAATATGCAAATAAATTTAATTTAAGGGCCTAGTATGCAAATAAACTTAATCTAAGGACTTAATATGCAAATAAATTTAACCTAAAGACTTAGTATGCAAATAAACCTAACCTAGAGACTTTTAATGCAATTTAGCTAAACTAGGAAGCCCTAAAATTTCTATAGATTTTTTAATGCAAATAAACTATATGACAAATTTTTAGTCTAAGTTTAATGCAAATAAAAATTATGTGATAAATTAATGCAAATAAAAAACTATATGGTAAATTTATGTAAATAAAAATTATATGTTAAATTTATGCAAATAAAATAAAAAAAAAAAAAAAAAAAAATATATGATAAAATTATGCCAATAAAAACTATATGATAAAATTACTCTAATTTTTTTTTTAGGTGAACTAAAATTAAAATCCTAGAAACCTAAAATTATGCAAATAAAAACTATATGATAAAATTATATTAAATTTTTTAATTGCATGAAATTTTAAAACCCTAGCAAATTAATAATTTTTTTTTCTTTTTTCTTCACTTCACGCGAGTTCAAATTTTAAATTTTAAATTTTTTTTTCTCTCCCTCAAGTCACGCTAGTTCAAAAAAAAAAAAATTCTTCTCCTCTCTTTTCTCACGTCAACAAACAATTTTTTTTTTTCTAAAAATCAAAAAAAGAACAGATCGTGAATAAACAATGAAAAACAGATCAATGCAAATCGTGATTTAAGGATGCAAACGAATGCAAGTAATGAAAAGGGAGAACCTCACCTCTTCTTACCTTGTGCAGATCGCTTGGATGAAGGCTGATCGTGGATGGTGAGTGATAGATCGCGAATGATAGATACCAAATTATGATTTAAACCCTGTGTCAGGAGCTTCAGCTCTGTTACCATAGATGATACAAGCCTGGATCAGGATCGTGTTGTGTCTGATCAGAAGAGAATCTTGATTCTGGACAATCACAAGATGGGGAGGCGAATTGGACCACACAAGGGATGGAAACCTTGTGATACACCAGAAATCTCCGAGCCAGATGAAAGATCGAAGCTAGGAGAAGAAAATTTTAATCTAGGCTGCACTAAGGATGCTACTCAACGGCTACAAGCTATTAGGGACTTAGGGTTTTGTTCTGAAAGTTCTTATTCTCATTAATGACTTAAAAGAGTTTATATAGTGCTGACAATTAGGTCTGGACGTTTTTCCTTATGACATGAAAAGAAAATTATCACCAAAAGCATAAAATATGAAATAAATGTCCAAAAATTAGTCCTAAACATTTTGGACCAACTATGGACTTAATTAAAAGGAAATAAAATCAAAAGAATTAAATAAAAGGTTCATCCAAAGTAGATGACCAACAATTAGATTAGAAGAAGAAGTCTTCTATTCTAAACACACTAAGGGTGTTGCCTCGTTAAAACCTCTTTCGGAAAACCCAGTGGGACAAAACCGAAAGTAGGAAAAAGAGTACAATTCCTTAGCATGGTTTTAGGTGTTTTTACTCTTGGTGATCGTAAAGACACCGAAGAAAGAAGTCTGAAGTCCTCGAAGCTCCAATGTCCTCATCAAAAGACTCCATTAGAATTGTTTGATTTGTTTAAATCAGAAATATTGCTCCTTATAAAATTCGATCTCTGCTTTGTGTAGAACTAATTTAAGAAAGTTATCTTTTACTCATTCCACGTGGTGATAGACTAAGTGATTCTCAGTGGAAAAACTACGTAATTGGTTTTGATTAACTAAGGTGATAATTTGAGGCTTAATCTCAAATTCGTTCTTTGAAGAAAGTGGTGGTTGATGTAAGCTTGAAATCCACCAAAGCTTAAGACAAAAGGTTATGGCAGTCAATGGAGATATTATGAACCTTAATGGGAGCCGCTTCTTATTTTCCTTGAGTCTTTGTGATGGCTCGAAGAATCCTTGGTGTATCACGAGTCCATCACCCTCGTGTGGTCCAACTTCACTTCCATCTAACCGTGTTTCAACCAGACTAGGGTTCTTTTGTTTCAAAACTGATATGAATTTCATTAAAGGGTGGCTAATTTCATTAAAGGGTGGCTTAGGTTTTTATACTAAATTAAGCCTTAAAACAACAAATAGTTGAAAATAAAACAGCAAGAAGTCTAAATAAAAACAACAAGTAATTCAAGTAAGACAACAAGAAGTTTAAACATTCATTAAAGCCTTCTTGCAGTATCCTCAATATCATAGCTCCACGACTTGTGAATGATGAATTCACATGGTAAAAAAGTCCTGAATTTCACTTTAGAGGTGTTACCTCGTTAAAACCCTCTTCGGAGAACTCAATGGCGTTGGGACAAAACCTAAGGTTGGGAAAGAGTACAATTCTATTGCATGACTTTTTATGTCTTTACTCAATGCTCGTTGGTTGGTGGTGACTTGATGTCCACATCATAATCAACATCTTGAAAAGATTTCGACCTGGAAACTAGATAATCATTAAGTAGGTAAGATAGGATTACTCCTCTACTTTGGTCTGGTTTGACGTTTTATCCTTTGGTAGACTTGCTTGTGGTCACCGTTGGTGTCTTTGCTCCTTGGTCATTAACTTGTCATAGTAACAAGTTCTCTTCATGAAACAGGAATTGGTGTTCTCGTTCCCAATATCCCTCACTTTGGTCTACTTCTTCCATTTATCCCTAGACGTTTTTCCTGCCTTAGACAAAACAAGAAAAATAGATCAGGTGCAAAAGGAAATCGGAAGAAAGGAGATTAGCTAACTGGAAAAAATGAGATTATGGTTTCCTTTAACTATGGTGGATGAATAAAAATTATAGAAAAGTTCAAAATATTTTTACTTTTTTCATTTTATAAAACAAAAAAGGCAACGTAGTTACTAAGCAAATAAGATAAATAGAAAAAGTACAAATAACAAAAAGATAACTTAACTCTTTTGATTTTCTTTTTATAAAATGTAAAAAAGTTAATTCAAGAGAATTTTTTTATGATTTGATGATGTAAATTATTCAAAAATAAAGGAAAATTACTTTTATTTTGATTTTCAAGTTTATAAAATAAGGAAATCAAGAAACAATTTTTTTTGGGTAAAGAATGTATTTCTAGAATTGTAAAATTTCTATAACTTGGCAATGCACACAAATCAGGATGCAAGAACAATTGATAACCTATCAGAATTACTGAGCAAATTGAATGATGATGATGACACGAAGGTTCATATGATATTTATGTAATTTTTTTGAATGACTGAATGAAAAATGATACTAAAAATAAAGAGATAGGTTTAGAGACTCTCTGAGATGTAGAATCTTCATCTCTAATAGTTGATCATGTAAGCTCGGAATCCACCAAAGCTTAAGACACACGGTTATAGCAGTCAAACGAGATACTATGATTTGCAAGTGATGTTTGTGCAGAAACAGGAAAGAAACTCGTCCAGTTGAAACACGATTGGATGGAAGTGAAGTCAGACCACACGAGGGTGATGGAATCGTAATACACCAATGATCCTTCGAGCAGTCACAAAGACTCAAAGAAAATAAGAGGCGGCTCCCAATAAGGACGGCTTAGAAAGAATAACAACTAGGGTTCTTTTGTTTCAAAACTGATCTGAATTTTATTAAGGGGTGGCTTAGACTTTTATAATAACCTATGCCTCAAAAAAACAAGTAGTTCAAAATAAAACATCGAGAAGTCTAAATAAAAACAACAAGTAATTTAAATAAAAACAATAATAAGTTTAAAACATTAATTAAGGCCTTATTGCAGTATCCTCACTTCTAATAACTCCACGACTTGTGAATGATGAATTCGCATGGTAAAAAAATCCTAAACTGCACACTAGATGTGTTGCCTCGTTAAAACCCCTTCGGAAAATCCATTGGGACAAAACCGAAGGTAGGAAATAGAGTACAATTCTCTAGTATGACTTTGTGTGTCTTTACTAAATGCTCCTTGGTTGGTGGTGACCTAATGTCCTGATCCGTGGTCTAATTAGATTTTTTCCAAGAAAAAGCCATCAGAAAAGTAAAAATCACCAATGGTTTGGTGTTGAAAATGCTGAGAAACTTAAGCACGACATTGAGGCTAATAGTAGGGCTTCTTATGGTGTAAGTGTTGTTGTCTTTGATGTTGGTAATTAGGGTTGTTAAAAAAAAATAAACAATATCAGGAAAACAATCTTAAAATACTTTCATGTGTTTCCCAAAATCACATCTAATTTGATTATCAAAGTTTAAATTTTAGTAAATAGACAATACATGAATCCATGACTTTTGCGATATGATGATGGTGATCACTAATCGAGGGATTAGAACCGAGAGGTTTGATATCTTCGTCAACTAAATCTTCTTTGTCTTTAAGATTCCTTTATATTTTCTTTATTTTTGGTTAGGTGAAAAACTACTTCATTTAGTGTATAAGGATTTTAACCATGTGTCTGTTTATATAGTCAAAAATGAGATTATCATAAGTCCCATATTTTAGAGTTTTGATATTATATTTATTCATTCAAAACATAATTTAATTAATTTAATTTTTATGGAATAAATTAGTCCACATAATTTCTAATATAATATTAAATAAAATCACCACTAAATATAAGTTGAATGTTTCCAACAATCTCCCATTTGAGCATCATATAAATCTTTAAGCAATTATATTATAATACTTTATGCGTGCATCCGTATGGTACTTATAATGAACATGTTCTGTAAACAATCTTGTCCATCACAATATACAAATAATGGAACCGACACGATTTTGATCATTTAAATATCATGATCAAAACCACCATAATCACCATATAAGTGTATATAATAATATAGATTAACATGGATGAAATGACATGTGAAATATCCTTATACCTATCTCCTTGTTGGTCCTACTTAAATCTTGATGAGGTCATACATTTATGCACTATGAATGTTGCTATTATCTGAACATTTACATGACTCCCACTAAACCTTAGTATTATAAAAAACAATACCAATACGAGCAACATGCTCCTAAAATACAGTGGGTATCAATCATTTGGTTAATGAGTCCGCTAGCATATACTTTGTCCCCATATGTTCTATAGAAATTTGTTTCTCTTGACCTCTCTCTTTAACAACCAAATACTTAATTTCAATATTTTGATTTAGTCAAACCCTTATTGTTGTTGGAGTAAAATACGACTGAATTGTTGTTATAGTAAATCTTTAATGGTCTGTCTACACCATTTATGACCCGAAGACCCGTTAAATTTTTTTGAAGCCATATACCAGGATTGGTAGTCTCATAACAAGTAATAAACTCTGCAGCCATGATTGAAGGAGCTATAATGGTCTGTTTTACGGATTTCCATGAAAAAGCTCCTCCAGCCAACATAAAAAAATGTAAGCAAAAGTAGAACGATTGCTATCTCGGCATCCAGAAAAATCAGAGCCAAAGTACACGATGACCTCTAATTTATCTGAAATCTGATAGGTGAGCATGTAGTCTTTTGTGTCATTTAAATAACAAATTACACGTTTAGCAGCCTTCCAATGTTGCATGTATAGATTGCTCAAATATCTACCCATCATTCCCACTATGAATGATATACTGAAACAAGTACATACTTATGCATACATTAAACTTCCCACTATTGACTCATAATGGATCTTTTGTTTTTCTTTTCTTCCAAATTATTTTTGGGGCATCCACTGATACTTAATTTATCTCTTTTAGACATAGGTGTATCTCCTGGTTTACTATTTTTCATGTTAAATCTACTCAAGACCGTATCGATATATCCCCTTTGTGATAATTGAAGAATACCTTGAGAGCGATCTCTTAGTATCTCAATATCTAATACAAACGAAGCATCACCAAGATCTTTCATTTCAAATTTCTTTGTTATAAAGTTCTTGGATCCTGTAGAAGTCTCGTATTACTACTAGTGAGTAGAACATCATCGACTTATAATATAAAGAATATGTAATTACCCTATTAAATATTTGGTATACACAACCATCAACGATATTTGGTTCAAAACTATATGAGCAAATGAATTGGTAAAATTTGTAATACCATTGAAAAGATGTTTGTTTTACATCATAGATGAATTTTTTTAATTTGCAAATCATAGACTTTGAATCTGCTGACACAAAGTTTTCTGGTTAAGTCATATAAATCACCATTGAGAAACGATGTCTTGACATCCATCTGGTTTAACTCTAAATCAGAATGAGTCACGAGTGTTATTATGGTTCTAAAAAAATCTTTGAAGATACCAGAGAAAAAGTCTTTTTATAATTTATGCCTTCCTTTTGACTAAAACTTTTCGCAACTATACGAGCTTTATTCCTCTCAACATTGCCCTTTGAATCTTGTTTGGCTTAAAATATCCATTCACAACCAGTCGGTTTTGCACCATTGTGGAATTACATTTCTTCTCTCCCTTGTGGATCTCTTTGATGCAGTTCTTGAGGTTGAATTTCATTATTCAAAGGAAGAACATCATTGTTGTTTTGTTCCAAAGTATCTTCAGCAACCTTTTTATGAACAATGGTAGGAATAGAAACATGATCATTATTATTATTAGGTTCTTGTTCGAAAACGACATTTTTTATGTTTCCTTCCTTCCAAAATTCAATATCCTCAAGAAATCTCGCATTTCTCATCTCGAAAAAGGTTTATGATCTGGGATTTTAAAACTTGTAACCTCGAGAGCGTTCAAAGTAACCAACAAAAAAACAGCTTATTGTTCTTGATTCAAGCTTTAATTCATGAGGTTTATAAGGTTTAGCCTCAGCTGAGCAAATTTAAATGTTCAAATGCCTTATGCTAGGTTTTTTGCCCGTCCTTAGCTCATAGGGCTTTTGGTAACTGTTTTGCTTAGCACTCTATTAAGGATGCAAAATTGTTGTTTTTAAGGGTCTCCCCAAAGTGACTTTGGTAAAGAAGAATGACTTATCATACTTATTATCATATATTTAAGAGCCCGATTACGTCGCTGAGAAACTCCATTCATACTAGGTTTCCTGACGTAGTGTATTGCGGAACGATTCCACATTCTTTGAGGAACATAGTGAAGGATCCAAGACGTTATTCTCCTAATCCATCATACCGACCATAATATTCACCACCATGGTCAGATTTGAGAGCCTTTATTTTCTTTCTGGTCTTTAATTGTAGCCTAAAAGTTCCAATGGCCTCCACTACAACTTTAGTTTCATTGCCCACACAGATAAAGTCTTCATCTTTATTTGGTGTTCGGCTCCACAGGCATCCCTGTATAGACATACTTATGTCAGTAATATCATCAGATTCTACCCACCATGTGTCTACAGAAACAATGGCTAAATTAAATTCAGAACAAACCAAAGTCAGAGGCATATCCTTCTTTCCCCGCCATATGGCATACTTGGGACACTCTTTCTTTATGTGCCCCATCTTCTTGCATAAGTAGCAAGTAGGTACAAAGATCTTATTCTGCATCTTTTGTTTTTTTCTACAAAGAAGATGAGTCATTAACATCCTTAGCTCTTTTCTTGTGTAATTTCTAAGAAGTATCTAATTGAGCACTTTCAGTCTTATCTCACAATTGTCTCTCTTCCTCTTGCATACAGTGAGAAATAATCTCATTAAGAGACCATTTGCATTTATAAGTTTTATAACTCACTTAGAATTGCTCATAGTGTGATGGAAGAAAAATCAAAACCAAGTGCACGAATAAGTTCTCATACAACTAACTTTAGTGACTTGATTTTTGATGCAAGATGTGACATCTCCATGATGTACTACCTTATGTTCCTTTTTCATTTATACTTTTTGGAAAACAGGCTTAGCGAAAAGGTTGCTCACCTATGATTCCTCATTTTTGGAAAAGTATTATTCAATTTTCTGAAGGAATTTTTTAGCATTTTATGTCTCAGAATTTGATCCCTGAAACGCTTTTGGAATGGAACATTTCATTATCAACAAGCAAATCCCATTAGAACAACCCCATTTTCAATTTTTAATCTTATTGAGATTATCCAAAGTAGAAATGGGCGTCCCGCACAAAGTGCAATCCAAATCCATACAACCGAAGATAATTTTTACGGTATCTTTCCAGATTTTTGACTTTGTTTCGCTCAACATAGAAATGTTATTTTATCTTTATAATTATTTGGTCAAACACTATTATCCTTTGGAATGATAAACCTTCACCTAAATAATTTCAACAATATAACATGATCGAAAATATATGATAATCATGTCTTATTATATCATATTAAGTGTATAATTATTGGCTAAAACCTATTTTCTTTTGGAAAGAGTAGATCTTGCATAAATAGTTAACACTGAATCCATAATATATGTATATGTTCATATAAAACCTTAAATATGTATAAATATATACATGTAATTCCTGAAGTATATACATATATCATTAACACTTATATATATTCATTACACTATATATTCATTACATGAATGTTTAGATATATATATATACCATATAAATCCTTAGATATCATATACATCACATAAATATATATATATATATAAGTTCAGATATTATTTTCAAACATATACATACTAATTTCAACGTATATATATCTTAAAATATTACTCCAATGAATAAGTATTTCAAAAATACGATGATAATCTCGAATAAAACCAAGAAACACAAAATTTCAAATCATGTAATTATATCTTTAAATATGATATGTGCAAATCTTAATAATTAAATAAAAGATTATGTTTATGATATCACTTGTTAAAATAAATAACTAATATCATGAAAACAATCTTAAAATACTTTCATGTATTTTCCAAAGTTACGTTTATTTGATTATCAAATATTAAAGTATTAGTACATATATAATACATTAATCTATGACTTTTATGAAATGATGATGGCGATCAATAATCAAAAGATAAGAACTGAGAGGTTTGAGATCTTTATCAATGAAATCTTTTTTATGTATTTAAGAGACCTTTATGTTTTCTTTTTTATATGTAGGTGAAAAACTCTTTGATTTAGTGTATTGGAGATTTTAAATATGTGTTTTTTATAAAGTAAAAAATGAAAATCTCATAAGTCTCACATTTTGGACTTTTGATATTTTATTTATTCATTAAAGACATAATTTAATTAATTTAAAGTTCTATCGAATAAATTAATCCACTAAATAGCTAATATAATTACATTAAATATTTGGAAAGATTTAAGAAAAGCAAATCAGCAGTCAAGTTCTCGTCAGGGTATCATGCATAACAGGTATGAAAATGGATAACTTTATGGAGGATTTTGTTCCTTTTGGGGTTCATGCTAAACGTGGTTGTGCAACTCATCCTCGTAGCATTGCCAAGAGGGTAAAAAATATTCAAACTTTACTTTCAGTTGTGTGGAAGCTTAGTGATAAAGTTTCTATTTTTACTTTCGATACATGGAAGTTTAGTGATAAAATATATATCTTTACTTTCAACTCATGTAAATTGAGTAATAAAAAAAAATTATTTTTATTTTCAAACTATGGAAATTACATGATTACTATATGCTTCAGTGAACAAAAAGTTGTTATGTTCTCATTCTTACATTTCATTTTGTAGATACGACGAACACAAATAAGCGTTAGGATTAGGAGGCTACAAGAGTCTGTTCCTAATATAGGATTGTTGGACCAATATATTAATAAGCATGTTGACTTATTATATATAGTTAAAATGTGAATGAGAATTTGTTTAGAGGGATGTCAAAGATTTTTTGTAGCTTACAAATTTTGATATTAAAAACCAAATAAATTTGTCCATAAAATCTACTTGACTACCTAGTCATTCTTCTCATATAAATACCAAGTTACCTAGAAGGAAAAAATCATCTCTGCATTCTAAAGCAAAGAAAACGCCATTAGACACATTGTAGATATTATTTGAGAAGTTTCTAAATGTTGAAGCTCTCTTGAAATATTGTTTTGGTTGTTGGTGTTAGGTGCTGGTAGTTTAAAAATTCACTAAGTTTAACAGGTTCCTACTTTCTCCCTCTTCTACTTCTCTCTTTCAGAAGTAGATTCTTGTTCTTGAGTATATAGTAGATAATTAGTTCGTAGATTCAAACATAAATAAATCATGTTTGTCTTAATATGTAGTTGTATCATGGGATTCAAAGAATGCATGAAAACCGTCTCATTGCAGGTATTTATTGAGTTAAGGAAAAAGATCATCGTGTCTCCAAATGTTTTTTTTGCTCTTATGGTTTTAAATGCGAAATTCAATTCATGTTCTTATTTAGTTGTCAATATTAAAATGATTGTCATGGAAATGTCATTGTTAATATTGAATCCATTAATAATTTTTGTGAGAATATTTCTTGGTCAAAGAATAAAATTAAATATTGTTAGCTTTTATGTTTTTGCTAATTATTATATTGGTCCTTCTTGAATTTATTATTCATGGTCAAAAATGTTATACTTAAGTATATAATTTAATATTGTTGAATTATGTAAATACTATAATTATATTTTGAAATAAGTTATGTTCACATAAATGTCAATGTTAATGTTTGTATATATATATGTCTATATTAATATATATATATATATATATGTGTGTTTAATAGTTTATTTCAATTTCAACAAATCAATTGTAATGCAAATTGATATTTTTAAAATCCGGTTTTATAAGGTTATACAAGGATAAAGTATTAATAAAGAACTTGATGATGAAGGGGACCAAAATGGGTGTTGTTCTCTGAGATGTTTTGGGTTTGTAGGAAAAATAGGTTGCAGCTACAATTGCATTTGCATTTGTGACTAGTATTTGTGTGATATTTGATAAAATCTATCAAACGCTGACCATGGAAACAAAGGCGAGGAACAAGATCAGGTTTACGAGGAACCAAAAAATATTTTTGGTCAATCATCAAATTAGAATAAAAACACCCCAATTACTTGTCCAAATAGGAAGAAATGAGCTTACAAAGACAATGTTTCAAATTTATCTATAAAAAAAACAAGTGAAACAAATGGTTTAGGATTTGAAAGGCAAAATAAGAAAAAACGGGAATATATCTTAAAGCAGACTAAATATTATAGATAGTCAAGCACAAGTCAGTGGAATGCATCATCTTAATGAACTTCACATATCCCATCTAAAAATATTGATAATCAATCATTTGTTAAAAAGGATTTTCGACATAGCCTTCATAAATGCTTATTATTTGGTATTTTAATCTTAAAAGCATCGTCTTATCGTTCGTCTAATGATGAAGACAAATCTATTTAATAATGAAGTGGGATTGAAATGTTTGTTTCATTTATAGTTTTATTAGGTATGATTTTTTCTTGAAATTCAATTAAAATAGTATTATAGAAGTTTTGATATGTCTACTAGATTTAAGTTTGACCCATAATTTGTTTTATATTTTGGTAACTTGTTAGATAGTCAAAAAATATATCTACAAATAAATTAATGTAGAAATATTTTTTTCCTACAAAATGTTCTGACTAGTCTATTCAATTGAGGTATCATGATTCTTTATTGTTTTAGAATTCATAAATTCTAATTTTACATTTTTCATCTATTACCAAACAAATCTTTTAAAAGGAAAAATTTAATATTTTTAAAATTTTGTATCGAGATATTTTTTATTATCAATTTCATATCTCTTTTTCTTCATTATAAAGATCTATAATTCTTTTAAGAAAATTTTGAGAAATACTAATTTTGTGAACCATTTTTCAAAAGACTTACTAAAAGAATAAAAACTTCAAAATAGCATTAGTATAAACTCACCAATATATTTTCTCCATATTAAAGTTATCTTACAAACATAAATAAATTTCTACATTTTTATAACTATCTTGTAAAATTTGATAAAATATTATAAAAAATCAAACAGTAGTATGGATAGGATTTTTTTCTTCTAATAACTTGGATTGGATATTTCATCTAATTTATAATTCGAAAAATTGAATCATAAACATATATATGCACATTTTTCACAATTTTACTAAACATAAACATTTATTCCTATATATATATAACATAGTGGTAATACATTGGCAGAAGTAGAATACATTATTATTGAGAGCACATTTTAGTAAATATAGAAACAAAATCATTAATTAATAAAATTAGGGGGGGAAATATTAAAAAAAATCAATGGCTGCACAAATAAATTTTCGTTGAGATTTCTCACAACTTAAACAATTTTATTTATAAGAAATTTCTAAAAAGAATAAAATAGTGGATGAACTTGCACACATAGTTAATAGAGTAGATTCTTATTTGGTGATAAATTCAAAGAAATATTTAACAAACTACCAATAAACAATATGCAAATTTACAAAAATGAAAAAAAAATAAAATACTAATTAAGCACAATGTTTCGCTATAATTATTTATGTACAACACTATAAAATAAAAACTATTTAATATTTTATTTTTTGTTTGTGTTTGAATATCATAATAGAATGTTGGAATCATTTGATACAATGGTAGTCACATATGAAATTCATCACAAATGTCTAGGATTTGAATCTAGCACCTTGCGTTGTTAATGAGATATTACAGTTTTTATGATAAGTTGAACAAAAAATTTCATACTAGAAACTGAAATATGAAACCAGTGTTTGGATAAAAGATGATGTCAAGTGACTAAATTATGAATGCATGACCTCAATATTTAGGTATACATGAAAATTTTTGGATTTAAATTTAGTTTTAATTTTTTTGAGAAAATGTATTCCAGATTTTTTTTTAATAGGTGATCGAACCATAATCTATTTATATGATGAATAATGGAAATTACGTACTGGACCTATGTTTGATTTCCCAAAATTTGGGGACATAAAAAATTAGTATTTTCCCCAGAGAGGCACATGAAGCAAGTAAATTTTTATTCCTTTGTCCTTCCCTGTTCTCTTTATTTCCTCAATTTTTGTTTGTAAAATTTATTCTGCAATTTGATAAAACATCTACCAATGAAAAGTTTACTCAAATAAAACCACTTTTGATCTTCCGTGAATGCTTCAATGCAATATTGTTGATATTCAGTTTAAGGTTGGTTTATTTGATATTAATGTTTCTATTTTATGAAATACACATAAGCTAAATTTGATTAGCCAGTAATATAATAAGTTGTTGTTTTAGATGTTTTATTTTATGAAAAAACCTAACTTTTTACTTGGTTTATGTTTGATTTTTAGGTGGAGAATAAAACAAATGAGATTTAGGCACAAGTAACATTACAGTCCGATGCAATTGTGAGTGTCAAAAATCAAATTTTATATAATCCTTTCTAGTCTTTCTTAAATGATTATTTCAATTTGCAATTCTCAAGGAAAATGAAATCCCTATTTCCAGTGGCAATCTAGAAAACGCACTCTTTCGTTAAATTATTAAATTCATCTGATACAAGTAAGCATGGTGGACTATGTGTTCTAAAGAAACATGCCAATGAATGTCATCCTCCGTTGGTATTGTAAACTTCCATACGGACTCGAATTGTAAACTTCCATATAAACTTTTGTATTAAATATTTTTTAGGATATTACTCATCCAACACACACTACAAGAAAAACACTGAATTTCCGATGGACGATTCTGACGGACAAAAATCCGTCGGGAAATTCCTCAAAAGCTGAGGGAAAACCGATGGATAAAATCGACGGTATTCTAAGGGACAAATTATGACGGATTTCCGACGGTTTTACATCGGATTAAGGCGTTGTCGGAAATCCGTCGGAAATTAGCCGTCGGAAATCCCTCGGTAAAAAGTTTTCCGGCAATCCGTCGGAAATCCGTCACTAACTTCCGACGGATTTGTAACGGAATACATAAAATTAGGTTCCATCGGATATCCGTCGAAAATTAACGACGGATTTCCGATGGATTCCGTCGACGGGGATTTTACACATTTAAAAAACAAGTGCGTAACCGCCGAGTAGGTACATTCCGATGGCTTTCCGACGTTTATTCGATCATGCTTTCCGACGGATAAATGACGGATTTCCGACGGACATTTTACTATATATATGATCGCACGCCTTCAGTTCATTTCGTATTTCTACAAACACTTATAAGTTCTCTAAAAATGAGTAGATATTTTCGTTCTTGGATGGACGAACCAATGATGGATGAGGAGTCCAACCTATTGAGAGATGATTATGCTCGAGGTATATGCGAGTTTATGGATCTGGTCGGGAGAAATCAACATGTCAAAAGAAGTGGTAAGATCAAATGTCCATGTTCTATTTTCGAGAATAATATAAGTGTTAAGATTGAGTTAGTCTGGAATCATTTATACCAAAATGGATTTACTGCGGGTTATAAGATTTGGTATTTACATGGTGAAAGAAACTTTGAATATGGTAGTAGTAGTGCACAAGGTTTTCCACATGGTATTGAATAAAATAGAAATGAGGAAGATGTAGTGGTTGGTACGATTCAAATGGTGCATTATGCATTTAGAGAAAACGTTAACCCGTCTGGCGATGAGAGGTGTCGGGTTGAGGAACCTAATTTAGATGCGCAAATTTTTTTTAATATGTTAGACGCAGCTAACCAACCACTATATAGCGGATGTAAAGAAGGTCATTCACCGTTATCATCAGCTAGTAGGATGATGAATATTAAAACAGATTATAATTTATCTGAAGATTGTGTTGATGCTTTTGCTGATTTTGTGAAAGATATCTTACCGGAAGATAATCTTTCACCAGCATCATACTATGAGATTCAGAAACTTCTCGCCGGTTTAGGTTTGCCCTATCAAATGATAGATGTGTGCATTGCAAATTGCGTGATATATTGGCGAGAAGATGAAAACCGCAAAACGTGTAGATTTTGTCGTCATCCGCGGTTTCAGGAGTTTAGTGGTAGAGCTTCCATTCCATTTAAACGTATGTGGTATCTACCTTTACAAGATAGGTTGAAACGACTCTATCAATCTCAACGAACCGCAAAAGCAATGAGATGGCATGCAGAGCATCGTCAGGACGCTGAGATGATTACACATCCTTCAGATGCAGAAGCGTGGAGACATTTTCAATCGGTCTATCCTGATTTTGCTTATGAGCATCGCAATGTGTACCTTGGGTTATGTACTGATGGTTTCAACCCATTTGGAAAGCATGGACGACAATATTCCTCGTGGCCAGTAATTATAACACCTTACAATTTGCCACCAACTATATGCATGCGTAGAGAATTTTTGTTTTTGTCCATTCTAGTTCCCGGACCAGATCATCCAAGAAGGTCACTGGATATTTTTTAGCAACCATTGATCTATGAGTTGCAAATTTTATGGGAACAAGGTGTTGAAGCTTTTGATGTGGCAACCATCCAAAACTTTAACATGCGTGCGGTTTTGATGTGGACAATAAGTGATTTTCCTGCTTATGGTATGTTATCTGGCTGGACAACACATGGAAGATTATCATGTCCTTATTGCCAAGACAGTACCGATGCGTTTCAGTTACACCATGGGAGGAAGATAACGTGGTTTGATTGCCATCGAAGGTTTTTACCAGCTGGTCATCCCTATCGTCGGTCCAAAACACTTTTTATAAAGAACAAGCAGATATTTGATGGTCCACCTCTTGAGGTTACTGGTCGTCTTATACTTGAACAGCTTAGGGATTTTGGTGCTGATAGAACTCGTTCTTGTGGAGGTAATGGTCATGAGCCTGTTGATGGTGTTGGAGAACATCATAACTGGCATAAGAGGAGTATATTTTGGGATTTGCCATATTGGGAAAACCATGTATTGAGGCATTGCCTTGATGTTATGCATGTGGAGAAAAACTTCTTTGACAACATAATGAACACGATATTGAACGTCAAAGGCAAGACAAAAGACAATTTGAAGTCGAGGTTAGACTTGCCATTGATTTGTTCTCGTAAATCTCTACATGTGAAGACGAATGGAAGGTGTCCCATGCCTGCGTTTCGCTTGGATTCCAACCAAAAAGTCGCATTTTTGAAATGGATTCAAGATGATGTTAAATTTACTGATGGATACGCATCCAACTTACGTAACTGTGTTGATCTCGTTGACGGAAAATTAACCGGAATGAAGAGTCATGATTGTCATGTTGTTATGCAACGTCTTCTTCCTTTTGCATTCACCTATCTTCTTCCAAAAGACGTCCACCGCGCGATTGCAGGTAATTATAAAATTTAAAATAATTAATTTGTTTTATTTTTGAATCCTAAATTAACATTTATTGTTTATTTTGTAGGTATTGCTTCATTTTTTCGTGATCTTTGCTCAAGAACTCTCACAGTAGATGACATTCGAAATCTTCAACTCAATATCCCAATAATGTTGTGCAATATGGAAAAAAAATTTCCCCCGTCTTTTTTTGATGTCATGGAACATCTCCCTATTCACCTCCCACGTGAATCATCACTAGGCGGTCCTGTGCAATACAGATGGATGTATCCTTTCGAACGGTACATGTTCCATCTAAAAAAAAGTTAAAAATCTGAGTAAAGTGGAGGGATCTATTGTCGCACAGAGTTTAAATGAAGAAGTTTTACAGTTTGCGGAATATTATTTCCCTTCGGAAGTTCGCACAAAAAGTAGAAGGCCTGGAAGACATGATGATAGAGGTGAAAAAGCTATTTATCCTGTATATGTACCACAGTTATTTACTCAAATTGGGCGAGCAAGTGGCAAAGGAAAGAAACGTAAATTATCTTCACAATAGGCAACCCATTTGCATAGATATATTCTTACAAATTATGAAGACATTGGCGAGTATGAAAGGTATGAAATTATTTTAATATTAAATTGCTTACGGTTATTTAATTCATACTATTTATGTTATAATTTAATTTATAATATTTGTACAGTATCTACGTGGAAGTAGTACGTAATTATTACCCCGTGATTAGCGACAATGACATTGAGGGTATAAAAGAAAAAGAGTTTCCGTCATGGTTGAAATATTACGTAAGTTTATAAGTACGATATTAAAACATACATTTTTATTAATCTTTAATTAAATGACTTGTTGTCATTTTTTGATGCATAGGTTTCCGAACGTATTCAACAAGGTGATACCCTACCAACATGGTTGGTCGAAATTGCTAATGGTCTTATTACTACTGCAACCTCTTACCCAAGGTTCTGCATAAGGGGATATGCTTTTTCAATTAAAAAAGATGGTAGAAGCAAACCAACATCGGACTATGGTGTTTCAGCAAAATCGGGTGATCTAGTGTATTACGGTGTTTTGAATGAGATATTGATTGTCCGATATGCAGGCATGTTAGACTTGCGATGTACAATATTTATGTGTGACTGGTATGATCCATTCATTGGTCGTGTTGTCCGTATTGATCAATTTGGAGTTATTTCGATACATTCAACTCGCAGATTTGTTACTTAACATATCCCCGGACTACCTACCGTTCAGATCCTTGGATAACAGTCACTGCAGTTCACCTAAGAGGCAGGATTTATGGAGTTGCAGAAAATGATCCTTTACAAATACCACAAAGTCATTTTGTCCAGATTGAAGAAAATGTAGATGACGTTAAACTTATTGTTGCATCTACAAAAATTGGTGACGAACGGGTATATCCAGAATCAGAGGAATCTCATTCTCAATTTGAAGATGATTCTGATTCCATACCATCTGAAGGTTCATCTGATGATTCCGATTAAAAAACATTTGTAATATTAAGTTTCAAAGTCTTGTACTTTGTAAAATATTAAGTTTCAAGTCTTGTTTAATAATCATATATAAATTACTTTTCTATAATGTCTAAAATTAATCAGATAATTATTATTTTATTAAATAAAAATTTTATATTTTTTTATGTTTCCGACTGATTTCCGACGGGGTCAACCAGTCATCGGAAATCCGTCGGAAAACCAGACGACATTTATAAGCGTCCGACGGATTTCCGACGACTTGTTGAACCCGTCGGAAATCCGTCGGTTTAGTGTAGTTATCGGGACATCGCACTTTCGTAATTATCGCGAACAAGTAACCGACGGATTTCCGACGGGTTCAACAAGTCGTCGGAAATCCGTCAGAAAATATCTTCCATAAACATGTTTCCGACGGATTTTCGATGACTGGTTGAATCCGTCGGAAATCCGTCGGAAAACTGGACATAAAATCGACGAAATTCCGAACGCCATCTAGATTTTCCACGGAAATCCGTCAGAATTGTAGACAAATTTCGGACGGATTTCCGAGGGTGTCCGTCGGAAATCCGTCGGGTAATTTCAGTATAAATAGAAGGGTCGACGAACTCATTTCTCATCCAAACACAAATGAAACACAAAATCCTTCTCTAAAAAAAAAATTCCGAAATTTTTTTCAGAATTTTTCTGGGAATCTCCTTCATGTGCCTTAGATATTTAAGTTTTTAATATTAATTTAAATTTTTAGTATTAGATATGGTAATATAGAATTTAGGGAATGTAATATTTGTGAACCGTTGATATTTTGGAAATATTATGAAATTGGAATTGTATAATATAATTTTTTCTAATTTTTTAAAATAGTTTTATTATAAATAAATTTATTTATTAATACTATTAATTAAAAAAATTTTGAAAAAAGGAATTACGACGGATTTCTAAACTCGGGAGATGGGAACCACCAATACGGAATTAGTGGTTCTAGTTTTTCTCAATTTCCGACTGACTCGGAGACACAGCCACCATCATCTCCGATGAGGACTGCTGCTTCTGCTCCCAATGTGATAAACATTGAAGATTTTGTGTCACAGCCGGGTCGTGACCGACTTAAAAAATTAGACCCGCAATGTCCCGAAACTTCAACATGGTAAAAATACATATTTAATATTTTTATAAATTTTAAAATTATAATTTTTTAATTTTAAATATTATATATAGGTTTCATAAATCAAGTAACGGCATTTCAAAAGCAATCAACAGAATGCTTAATGAAATGCTAGTATGCCCCTATCCAGCGTACTCGGATATGCCGAAAGAGGAGCAAGAAATCTAGTTTCGGCAATTTGGGGTAACTTAAATATAAAATTTTAAATTTTAATTTTATATTAATATTTATAAAATTAATTAAAGAAATAATTTTTTTTTTTAAAACAGCAAGAATTTTCTTGGGACCCGCAACTCACTGCCATCGTTCGACGAGAGTTTAACACTAAAGCGGCAACGTGTTACTCCCGAAAAATGAACGAATGGAAAGACAAGTGGAAGCGCGATAAAGTCCTTAAACAAATGCTAAAGAATCCGGATTTATGGACTGCGCTCATCAACTATTGGATGAGACCAAAAGTCGCTGCCATTTCCTCAAAGGAATGGCGACCCATAATCTTGAAGCGACTAGTAAAGCTTCCCGAGCTGAACAACTGGTAAGAAAGAAAATTAAATTTAATATTTATCAATTAATTAATTTATTAAATTAATTATTTTTTTAAGTTTCATATGGACGGACAACCCCCTTCTCTAATCCGTTTGATTGAAGATGCTCACACCAACCGGAAAACTGGTCAAATTGATGATCCAGTTGCTCGGGAGATCTCACAAAAAGTGAGAAGTTTGGGGGAGGAGTTTCTGCAAACTCAGCCAACACAAGAAGATGGAACTCATCTGTATACAGAAGTTCCGTTAGATAAATTGAATGAGATTGCTTATGAGGTTAGTCAATTTTAAAATAAATAAAAAATTATTGAATTTATTCACTATAGTAATTTTAAATTTTTTTAAAGGTAACTCCGAAGACCAAAGGTCGTCTCTACGGGTTGCCCAAAGACTGTTCAACTTCATCTTCCTCATCATTTCCATCTTACAGCGATTTCGGAAGAGCGGAAATTCAAGAAAAAAACCGCGAGCTTCGAGAGAGGCTTAAGACGCTCGAGCAACAAAGACAAGGATGAACGTATTTTTCAGTTCTTACAACACTCCTCCTTAGTTTATTTATTTATTTTTTGTATGTTTATTTTATGTAAAATATTTATAATAATAAAAATTTTAGTTTTATTCATATTTAATTTTACAAATTTAAATTAAATTTTTTTTAAAAAAATTCAAAATTATTTAAAAAAATAAGAAATTTTTATTTTATAATTATTATTATAAAATAAAAATTTTGTATTTTTTTTTAATTTTAAAAATGCCATTTCCGACGGATTATTGACGGTTAAAATTCCGACGGTTTTCCAAAAGACTTTTAACCGACGGATTACCGACGGAGTGTTTTTGACGGATTTCCGACCGAATATTTCAGACGGATTTACGACGGAATATTTCCGACGGCTTCCCGATGGAAGATTTCCGAAGGCTATCCGACGGTTCCCCTCCTTGGTAGTTTCTCTGAAATCCGTCTATACATTTCAATAAATTTCCGACGGCCAATTTTCAGACGGATTTCCGATAGAAATGGTTTTTCGACGGGTTTCCGACGGTTTCCTTTATCCGTCGTTAATCCGTCGGAATCGAGCGACGGATTTCCGACGGCTTTTAAATTTCCGACGCTTTGTTTCCGACGGCCTGTTTTGATTACTAACTCGTCGGAAAACCTTGTTTCCGACGGCTTATCGACAGATATGGCCGTCGGAACAAGGTGTTTTCTTGTAGTAACAACTCCAGAAATAGTTACTAAAGATCTTCATGATAATGAATAGAGATTTAAACATATATTTAGAGGTAATGAATATTTTTATATCAAATTTTGTGAGTACTGATTATTCATATTTATTTGCTTGTAAATTATCAAATAGGTATACCAAAGAGGCATCTTTTCACAACAGGTTGGAATGCGTTCATAAAAACAAAAACAAAAAAATAAATATTGGAGACTCTTTTGTATTCGTTATGTTTTATATATTTTGTCATTTTATATCTCTTTTGTTTTTTTCTTATGGATTTTATATTTTAACCTTTTTGGTTTTAGAAGAGAAAATGGAAAGTCAAGAGTTGTTATAAAAAAAGCACCTCGTCAAAGAGGCAACATATCTTTGATAATTTGTTCACAAAGTATGTATCATGACATAATTACTTCTTCATTAAATGCTATTAATACCAAATCCACTTTCGTTGTGTTATATAAGCTAATGTAATTAAAACCACTTTGTTTTCTTATTTGAAATATTATTAGATTAGTTTTTGTTTTTTTACAAATATGCCTATATTTTTGTTTTTGATATAAGGATATCAGGTCAAGCCAAGATATGGTCAGTTTTGAAAAAAATTTAGACATAGTGAACACTTAATTTAATGTAGGTTCAATATTTTTAATAGCCCTCTGAAGAGATGATGGACTTCTATTCAGATTTGTGAGATGCTCTAAACATGTGTAGTTATTTCTAAGACACAAGTTCATCTCGCTTAGAGTCTAAGATGGATCACGGAAGATCACTCTTCTTTTGTGATGGTCAATGTTTATGCTGAACAGAGAAAACAAAAATAGGAACAATCTGTGCTGAAAATCGATTTCTATTAAATTTTAAGGTCCTTTTTACAAGAAAATATGGCTGCCTCTTTTTATAGCATAAAACTAAAAACTCTAAAGATAATCCTAAACTATAAGTTTAGTTAATCCTATTTATAATTAAAATTTGTTTAGTTTAAATTACTTAGTTTATTTCCTAATCCTACTAGTAATTATTCCTAACTTAAATTACAAAGCTTAAAGAGACCAATAGGCTGGTTTTAATCTTAGTCTCTTTTCTTCACCATGGGCCACGTCCAACACAAATTTTAAGAGCCCATAATGGTCGATTCTTCAGCTTCATGGGCTAGTAAGGGCCCTGTTAACCCAACATATTTTTGGGCTCATTCATGAGTAAGCCCAGCTCGTCCTCGGTGTCTTCATGTGTCTTTTGGGGTTTTTTCTTGAATGTGGCTGAGCTGAGATGCACCTTGAAAAACAAATATACACTCAAGAAGTTGTTTGGATGGTCCAACAAGCTAGCTACGGTCGGGCAGAAGGTAATTTCGACAATCTCTTTATTCAGCATGAATCAAGAGAGTATTAACACGACCAGAAGGTTCATCATATCTAGTTGGTGAAAAACAATGGTCGTAGTTGCTTGAGAAGAACATAGGATCACCTTGCTTCACTGAGTCAAGTGAGTATTTGCACGACCAGAAGGTCCATCATATCTAGTTGGTGGAAAACAATGGTCGTGGTTGCTTGAGAAGAAGACAGGATGACCTTGCTTCATCTTTGGCTTCATAAGGGGCTTAACCGAGTTACCATGGACAGGAACAAGACAAGTAAGGTTCTGGTCTCCATAATGATGAACTAGGCCGTGAGTTGCTTTCATGATCTCCTTATGCCTTGCTCCATTAATTTTCCAGCTGGTCATGTGTTATCTTCAAATCCTTGAAGTTGAGGCGGATAACACCACCCCTTCCTCCTTTAAAAGGAATTTTCCTCAAACTCCGAGCCTTATAAGATGATAGATAACCATTCTGGATGATTAGATCTGTCTCCTGAATGGTTACATGCCTCTCCTGGTTGCCAAAGTCAGGTTTGTGAGTGGTTGAATCCGTGAGCTTCCGAAAAGGCATGTCGGGAATCTCCTGATTTAGAAGTTTCATAACTTTTAAACCGTAAGGAATTTTGTAGTGAATCAAATTTGCCGCATGCCTCTGATTGGTTATGTTTAGCTTAAAACTTGTTTAATCCTGGTTTGATTGTTATTCTTCAATAGATAACTGGTAGTCTCTTTCGGGTTAATTTGAAATACGCTGAATTGTAAATTTAATATCTTCTTCACGTGAAAAGATTTTGAACCAATTCTTCTTCTCCGTGCTTTCTTAATGAGTTGAGTTTCTGGAAAAATTGGATGGTTGCTTAAATCCTCCTGGTTCGGTTTATATACTTCATTGATTCGTCGTATATCTCTTTTGGGTCTGTTGATAGTTTGTCGGATAAAATCTTCTATATCTTTTTCATGTCTTTTGATTCTGTGCTCCTCTATGTAGATATAACTCTCGTTGGTGTGACTTGGTACTTCTCTACAAATTCTTTATGCATTCGTGCCTTGAGGTCTATCTTATCTAGCATTGGCTTCTTGTAGATGGTTGAACACTACAAGAAAACAAGATCTTACGCCAAATATTACAACTACTTTGCTATCACATGGTCACTTCTTTACAACTTTAAAGGATTAGTCGTCACTGAGTCGCTATATTGCGATCAATGATAAAAGTTGGACTTGTAGTAAAATAGTCGATAATTTGGTAACTATTCTGTGACAGAATAAAAGTGTCACAAAAAAGTCGTTAACATAGCGACTAATATGCTACACATTCGGGCAAGTTGCTATGTAGTCGGATATTAATGCAAAAAACATGTTTCAATATGTTTTTCATTACCAAATACTTTTCAATTGGTGTATTGCTAAAAAAAATTAAAACGTCACATCAAGCTTTTGTCGATATTAGGATGGGTGGGAAAAAAAAATATAACTAAAGCCAAATTTGAGGGGGGGGGATAACAATTTCTTGAAGTTTCTATTCATATATCATATACAATCAAAACAAAAGTTATGTTTACAGTTGAAGTTTAAATCATATTCATTTGTTGAAGTTGAATATAAATCATATTCATTTCTTGAAGTTTGAAAGCATCAGCTTTATATTGGTTTTTAGCAGTTGCAAAAGTTAATTTACACTTTACACTTAGAAAAATGACTAAGTATTACATCCATAAATCCACTAAGAACAGGCATTACCTTATTAGAATTAATTGGGATAATGACCTTATTTCTCGTGATTCAAAAGATGAAAACAAAATTTGAGTTTATGGATAAATCAATTTTGTTTTTGCTATAAATAACACATCCGATTTTTTTAAGTGTTTTATATTTCTAATATACTGTGTTACGTGTCCATGCACATTAAGAATATATACAAATTATAGATGTAATCCTTAGTACCATTTAGAGGACACAAAAAAATTAACATTATACTAATACTATTTCAATCTATAATGTAAAGTCGTTTTATGTTTCGAAAATCATACAACTTTAAATAAAGCTATTTTGATCCAATAACAAATCAAACACAAGTCTAATCATATCTGACAGCAATTAAGATCTTTGAGAAAATTAATTTTAAAAATTTGTACCGACTACTTAATGACTAAACAGAGACTGAATTCAAAATAGTTTATCTAATTTAAACCTGGAATCAAACAAAAAATTTCCTAAAATTCAACTCAGGAACCGACTTATGTTTTTTGCGAAATTCAACCCAGAAAACTGATTCCAATTTTTTATGGTTAAATCTCCATTAGCGACTACGTGATAACTGAATTCAAAGAATTTGGATAATTTAACCTAAAGCTAAATTTATGACAAATTACACCAGGGAAATGAAATCTATTTTTATTTGGTTAACTCCCTTTCACCAGATAGCTATCAGATCGCAGATAGTTATGGATGAATCTTATCATAATCTCACGGATTTCCTCCGGAGAACCTTTGTTACAGACGCATTTTTCGACATCTTGATATGCGTAGTTCCGATTTGGCTCGCTGTCATGATCGGGCTTTTGATTGGATGGTCATGGCGTCCAAGGTGGACCGGATTGATTTATCTAGGGTTTTGTTCTAAGCTCCGATTTCTCTGGACTGCTCCGCCAGGACTTGGCGCTTGCCGTGTTTAGCTTGCTTTCACCGCCCTCTCTGCTTTTTTAGTCTGTCGTATTTTATATTCAAGGCTCGGTTCAAGTGCCAAGAAATCAGCTAACCCTGCATCGATCGAAGAGATTCGTCCGACTGGTGAAACATAAGAAATTTCACGGTTAGTCTATGAAGAAATGAATATGTTCTTTGCTGAGTTAGATAAACAACAAAAAGATCGAATTTTTTTTTTAAGAAAATAATTACTGTGACGATGCTGCAAAAATTATAGGTTAGTTCAGGAATCTATTAATGTTCTCTTGAGATTTGTTTGTTCATGTTTACACATTTTTTGGTACATATATATTCATAATCGACATGTATTCCAAAAAAATTGATCTTTAATTTGTAAAACTTTTGAATTTTTTATCATTGTGATTGCATTGATTTTTTTCCAGGTTGGTCAAGAGCAATTCTCTCCTACTTCCCCTGGATGGTATCTTCATGAGAGAGTTCGGTGAAAAGGCTTTTGGTATCTTCAAGAGAGAGTTTGGTTGGCGGAGTCTAGTCAGAGGACAAAAGCTTACAGCTTGAAGCTACTACTCAGTTCCGTAATTTGCTTTCTATAGGTAAAATTGCTTTTTAGTCTGTATGAGTTCTTAAGTTTAGATTTGACTAAGCAACTTCTTAAAATGAATCTGTATGAGTTCTTAAGTTTAAGATTGGATTCCGCTAAGCAGCTTGAAGCTACTACTCTGTTTTTTTTTTTGTTTTTTTGGTTCTTGTGAGAATACTATGTTTTTTTTTTGTTAAATGAGAATACTATGTTTGTATTTGAGTCTTGGTTTTTATTAATACTTTTGTTTATGATATAATTTGTTTTGCATTTAAATTCAAATTATTTTGGTTTTGGTAGCTTTATAAATCAGTACCAATACAAATCGAAACCAATACCAATATAGTTTGCTAAAAATAATAGTCGCCAAATAAATAGCAAATAGACGCAAAATAGTCGTTACGTAGTCATAAAATAGACGCAGCATAGTCGCCAAAATTTTATGACTAGGCTACTACTACAACCTCGATCACTTTTGTTCATGTGTTTAGTCGTAAATTAGTCGGCACGTAGTTACAAAATGTTACGACTTTGTTATGACTACACTACAACTACTTCTGTTCAAGAAGATTAATCGGGAATTAATCGTAGGGTAGTCGTAAACATTACGACTAAGTTATGACTATATTTATGATTACATTTATTTGTCATAACATAGTCGTCAATTAGCGACTATATTTAAGACTACATATTTTAGCGACTAAGGCTTTACGACTACAACTATTAGTCGTAATATAGTTGTAATCCACCATTTAGCTACTATTTTGTGACTATTGGTGCAGTCGCAAAATCTATGTTTTCTTATAGTGTAAGTGCTTTCTTTTAGCCACCATTCATAAGCTTTTCCTGCGAATGCTGAGACCGCTTGTGATAAGTTCTTTTCTTTGGGAATGTTGTTGGATTGTAGCCACTTCTCCATATTGTTTTCCCAATGCAAGTATACTTCAAAGTCTTTTTCTAGTTCATGACAAGACTAGAGAACCACATCTTTTGTTGGCTTGCTTCATTGGACATATTGGTTTGGAGTAAGATGATGAATTGATGACTTTCACTTGGTCTAAGATGATCATCAATCTCAGGTTTCTTCTCAAGTTTTAGATCAAGTGCTTTCCGCCATTGCTTATGGCCAAAATTGCTCAATATTTGATTGACGATCTAGGCTGCTAGGTCATCCAATTGTTGTTTACTAAATTTGAAGGTCTGGTTGGGTGCAACTCTTTCCACTGTTGCTCATTGTTTAGTAGTCTCTCCATCGTTTCTTTTGTCTCCAAAAGAATACATGACAGATCTGCTTGGTAGATGATGATTTGCAGTGAAACAGAATGAGATTTCAAACCCTAATAATTAAGTGGCTCTGATAATACTTATTATGGCCCTGGAATTGATGTCTCTCCTAGAATCACTTGAAGGAAGGAAAGGGGGAGGTTCCGAGGATAATAGCCCTTTGAAGTGGTAATCGACTTATTTTCAGAGCTATGGGATGCTCTAAAGATGTGTAGCTACTCCTAAGGCACATGTTCACCCCACTTAGATCATAGGATGGATCATGAAAGATCACTCTTCCCTTGTCATGGTCAATGTTCTTATGCTGAACAGAGAAAGCAAAGATGGGCACAGTCTAAAACTAAAAAACCTAAAGCTAAAAAACCCTAAAGCTAAAAAACCCTAATCCTAAACCAAAATGATTTACTTAATCATAATTATAATTCAAATTGGTTTAATTTAAGCTACTTGGTATATTTCTTAATCCTACTAGTAATTATCTCTAATTTAAATTACAAAGCTTAAATAGATTGAACCACCAGACTGGTTTTAATCTTAGTTTCTTTCCTTCACTTTGGGCCACGTCCAACATCAAATTTAGGAGTCCATGGTGGTCGATCTTTTAGTTTCATGGGCCAGTAAGAGCTCTATTCACCAACAACTTATTGCGCTCATCCATGAGTAAGCCCAGCTCATCCTTGTATGTGGTTGAGCTGAGACGTGCCTTGAATCATTAGAAATAAATATAACCTCATGAAATTGCTTGGGTGGTCGAACTAGCTCGCTATGGTTTGGCAGAAGATAATCTCAACAATCTCTTGAGTCAGCATGAACCAAGTGACTATTGACACGACCCAAAAGTCTATCATAGCTAGTTGGTGGATAAAAATTGTCGTGGTTGCTTGAGAAGAAGAAAGGAACACTTTGCTTCGTTGTTGGATTGGTAAAGGGCTTAACCGAATCACCATGGCCAGGAACAAGACAAGTAAGATTCTTATCTCCGTAATGATGAACTAGGCCGTGAGTTGCCTTCATGATCTCCTTATGATTTGCTTCACTGATTGTTCCAGCTGGTTCATTGTTGATCTTTAAATCTCTGAAGTTGAGGCATATCAAGATCACATAAATTAGTTTTTTTTTGACAAATATGCTTATATTTTGGTTTTTGATATGATGATATCAGGTCAAGCCAAGTTATCGTTAGTTTCAAAAAATTTATAAACATAGTGAACACTGAATTTAGTGTAGGTTCAAGATTTATAATGCGTTTTGAGAATACTAATTTTATTAGAATTAAAGTAAAACTTGAATATATATATCATAGTGAACACTGAATTTAGTGTAGGTTCAAGATTTATAATGCGTTTTGAGAATACTAATTTTATTAGAATTAAAGTAAAACTTGAATATATATATATATATATAATATTTTTTATTTCCAAAATATCTTCACTAAAACAAATTTTGGTTTCACTGCAAAAGATATCTGGGACAATTATTGAAATAAAATATTTTTCCTCATTGGAAAGATTTGGAATGGCAAAGCGTAAACAATAAGATTCTCTAACTCTATTTTTATTACATTTCTTAAAATGTATATTCAAAATAGTAATAATTAACATTCATTAAGTATTTTTTTGTAGGTCTGACAAGGTTTCCCATGGAAAATCAAATATTTATCACTTTCATCAAGCGTTATTCAGTCGACTTTTTTATAAAACTTGGTAAAGTAACATTATTTAATAATTTAAAGGTTATTTATAAAACTCTTTATTATATTTCTCTTTGTAGATTCAAACTTGTTGACTCTTACATTGACCCGACACCAAGGAATTGGACAATCAAGCATGAACATTCTAACGAGTGTTCTTCCACTAAATTATAGCGATGCAGCTGATTATTCGGAGATTCCATCTGGTTGTCTAATAAAAATTTAAGTTCCAATCATGTCCAAACCTTAATACGATGACCAAATGGTTGTGCCAATGAAATAAAAAAAGATGACCACAAATGCAACTACTACGTATAGACTGTTTCTAGTTTATATGACGATTTCCAAAGTAGGATCAACTGACTCATACCAAAAATCAGAAATTTTCATATTTTCTGAAGAAAAAAAGTTCACCAAACTCAAACTTTGATATCACCAAAAAAAAAATTAAAACAAACAATCAATTCTATTAGAAGTCCTACCAAAGTATTAAAAATCATCATCTTTTTATTCCTTTCATGTTACTTAGTTTCACAACAGTTTTTATTTTGCATAAATAGAATATTGGAAAACACTGGTCTAGGTTCAAAAACTATTATTATCATAAGAAAAGTTATATTTTTATATATACTAAGATCCATAATTTAATTATATTTTTAAGAAACTCATAAAAATTTTAAATAAATTTAAATTGTTATCGTGAGTTCACATATTCAGGACATGTTTTACTTAACAGGTTTGTATGCAATGTGTAGATATAAGAAGAGCTTTTGATTTAACTGTTTATAATGGATATAATCAGTTGATCAGCGAACTAGAGAATCTCTACAATTTTAAAGACGAGTTGTCTACATAAAATTGAATGGGAAATAGGTTCTACAGATGATGAATGAGATATAATGTTCATTGGGAATTATCAATGGCCGTGGGTTTCTTTTCTTCTCATCAAAAGTTTTGGGAAAGGTTTACTAAAATGTATTGAATTTAGATACAACCTCTGGTTTTTGGAAGATGATTGATGAGGACATCAAGTCAATACCAACCAAGGAGCATGGAGATTCCACCGAAAGGTTGTCAAAGACACTTAAAACACATGTTAGAGAATTGTACTCTTTTTCTTACTCTCGGTTTTGTCCTAATGGGTTTTCCGAAAGAGGTTTTAACGAGGCAACACCTATAATGTGCATAGTGAATTAAGATTGTTTCCAATCTCTCCTCATTCACAAGCCCACAAGGCCACAAGAGAACTAAACTGGACGTATCAAAGACATATGGGTCTTTCTTGGAGCATATCAACCAAACCAGGAGAAGTTAAGCTACGAATCAACCTGTTCCAGAAACTCAACTCATCAAGGGATCATGGAGAAGAAAAATTGGTTCAAAAGCTTGCCGCATGAGGAAGATATTCAACTTTCAATACATAGGTTTTCCAATGAACCGGATGGAGACCAGTGGTTACTAATGGAAGGATTCCTATTGAACCAAGAGGAATCAAGTTGTAAACCAACTTTTTATAGAAACCTAACCCATTATAGGTGCACAGAAAATTGGAATCATGCCAAAATCAATTATGGTTTAAAAGTTACTCAACTTCTAAACCAGAAGATCTTCGACTTGCCTTATTTGGAAGCTCATGAGTTTAAGAAGCTTCAAACCTATACTTGGCGACCAGGAGAGATATTTAAGCATTCAGGAGACACAAATAACCATCCAGAAGATTCTTCTATCATCTTACTATGCACTAGCATACACAAGATCAGGCGGATATCTTTGTGCTCACACTTTCCTTATATGGCCGTGTTCACACTTGGTGATGTCATAACTTTCGAACGGTTAGATATCTTTACTTCTGATTTTTGGGAAACTTCTATGACAACCAGAATATTCAAGAGAAGCTCACTTATCCCATTAAGCCTTCCAGATACAAGAGAAGCTTCGCTTTTCATATAAATGACCGATTTGCTCAATATTGTCCAAAACAGCTATTGTATTCAATTCTTGGATTTCTTTCTTGTTTTATACCTTCTAGGACGTCCTTGTATCCATGTAAGAGCTCTATATAAAGCTCATTTCATTCATTGTACAAAAAACCCTTCAATCAACTAATTTTATAACAAAAGAGAATTCTTTTCTTCTTCAAAGTGTGTCTTTGAATTTATGTGTCTTTAGTTTCAGTTGAGAAATTTATTTGATTCTTTAGATTATAGAGTTAGGTTTGTTTGTGTGATTCAAGCAAGTCTAGTTCTCCAAGGATTGAGAGAGTCAATCAGCCTACCGATTGAGAGAGTCAATCGCCCCTCTCACCCCCATCTCTACCAACACTCATATTTCGCTCCAGCCTGAGTCCCTGAATCTGTGTGTTTAAGACATGGTGGACTCCGAATCTTACATCATCTGGTATCAGAGCTTAAAGCTCCTATCCATCAGGTTGTATTTATCTAACCTTTATATTTTAATTTCTGTCATGTTTATGTTTCTATAAAATTGAAAACCCATAAAAATCATTTCTATTCATTATTATTTTTTGTTCTTAATTATAAACCAGAAAATCCATAAATATTTGCTTGAATTCATTGTCTTTTATTGTCATTTTAATTGTTTTCTTTAAAACCTAAATCCATAAAAAATAGTTATTCCCTTAAATAAAATAAAAAAGTGTTAAGTTGTTAGAATTTTTACTTCGAATTCAAAAAGAAAAGCTATAAATGGTGCATTCTATAAATTAAAAACCCATAAAAATATTATTTAATTTTGTTTGTGTTTTATTCTTGTTTTTTTTCTTATTCATAAATTGGAAAACCTTAAATATTTTGTTGAATTCATTTGTTGTCTATTTTATTGATTTGCTTCCCTCTTTAAAAAAAAAATATAATTCAGTTTCCTTTGCATTCATAAACGAAAGTTATAATACTCATTTGTCACTTTCATGCATTTAGTTGTTATCTAAAACATTGTTTGCTTTCCGTTGTTTGCATACTAGAACCAACAAAAAAAAAAAGAAATCATATGCATGTTTTTAATTTTGCCATTATTGCATTTTCAATTCTTTAGCTAAAACTGTGTATTTTAAAAAGTTTTGTATATTTAGTTATTCTGAAAAAGGAAAGAAGTTTCTGTCAGATTTTAAAAGGCATATATCAACTTAAAAATACATCTTCCACTTTATTTGTGCAAGCCACGAGAGTTGCACAGTGGACAGAAGATGACTATGAGGAGGATCCAAATGATGAATATCCTGAGCCAAAACCACCAGATCGGTATCAAGATGATACAAGCTCCATGGACTAGACTAGAGAAGAAGCTGAGTATAAGAGGAGGAAGACCAAGCGAGTGAAACTGTAGAAATATATGGCGATGAATCTCAACTTGGAGACTTTGATGGAGAAGACTCACAGCTAGGAGATAAGGCATACATAGAAGAGTCTTATGTTGAAGAAAGACCATGGTGTGAAATACCATACTTTGAGCATGAAGATTATCAACCTCCCAAGAAGGCAGAGAAATCCAACAGCTATGGAGTTGTTCCATACCAAGTACAAGCTTACTCAAAGCCAATCAGTCCAAAGAAGCAAGTCAAGAAAAAAAGTAGATCCCTAGTCTTTTCAGGAACTTGTAAAGACCCTGAAGTGTACTTGCAATGGGAAGAAAATATGGAGGAGTGGTTACAAATCAACAAAATCCCAAAGGAAAAGAAGCTAGCACAAGCTGTCTCAGCATTCACAAAAAAAGCTTATGAATGGTGGCTAAAGGAAATTGATCCAACCATCTACAAGAAGCCAATGCTAGATTGGAAAGACCTCAAGGCACGGATGTATAAAGAATTTGTAGATGTGGCTACAAATTAAGAAGACTCTACAACTGATGGAGAAAAAAACAAGGAAAAAGCCAAGTCTTAAAGTTAAGCCTGTGAGAGCAAAAGAATCTAAAGTTGCATCCCACGCAGCCGCATCTAGTTCTAATGCCTTACCAAAGTCACAAGGCACACCAATCCAAGGTAAGTCTTCTAATCTTGGGAATTCTAAAGAGCCAACATGTTATAAGTGCCACAAGAGAGGACACTTTGCTGCAAATTGTCCATTTAAGAAATTATTGAAAGAAACTTCAATAGAAGAAAAAACAAAGAAATCTAGAGAAAGTGATAGTCTATTTTATTCTGAGCTTTCAGTTCTCAATGTTAGTATAATGCACTTGTCTTTGTCAAAAGTATTTGATACATGCCTAGAAGAGATGGACAAAGAGGAAAAGTTACAAGCTATTGCCATCCCAAATGATCAAAGATCAGAGCCAGATATTATGAAGATCAATGAGGAAATGGACGAAAGAGAAGACAAAGAAGAGAAGGTACACATCCTTGCCATATCTGAGCAAACATAGGATCCAGAGATTGGAGTAGCACCTATATCAGCTATTACACTCAAACACGAGGCTGATCAAAGTACTAGAGAAAAAGAAAGCCTCAAAGAGGAACCGTTAGACCATGCTAACGACACTGAAAGTGTTATACATGTAAGTCTCTCTTTCACCCCATTTGTTTCTCATGATGCCACATCTGTATTGAAGATTTTATTAAACATACAAGACCATGAGAAAAAAATTTGGTTAAAACCACAAGTAGAAGTAAATTTTGCTATAACTAAAGCTAAAGAATTAGTTTTTACAAGTTTATGCTTTTGTAAAGAATCATGGTACACTTTTTTCTTGTCCAAAGTGTTGAGATCAATCCATGTATTAAGGAAGTAAAAAGAAAAGAAGTTACACCAGACCAAAGAAGAGGTGTGATCCTATCTTATCTGCTTAAAGGAGAGCCCCCTGATCCACCACCTGCCACCAAGCCACAACAATACCAAGATTACTTAGTTTAGAGGTCAAAAAATTTTCAAGAGAGAGAGAATGAATGAGAACATCAATTCAAGACCAACCAAGGAGTATCGAGATTCTACCGAAAGGTAGCCTAAGACACTTAAAAGATATGTTAAAGAATTGTATTCTTTCTCCTACTCTCGGTTTTGTCCCAATGGGTTTTCCGAAAGAGGTTTAACGAGGAAAAACCTAAAATGTGCATGGAGAATAAGGCTTGTTCCCAACCTCTCCTCATTCACAAGGCCACAAGGCCACAAGAGAACCAAACTGGACATATCAAAGATATATGTGTCTTTCTTGGAGAATATCAACCAAAACAGGAGGATTTAAGCTACAAATTAACCTGTTACAGAAACTCAACTCATCAAGGCATCATGTAGAAAAAGAATTGGTTCAAAATCTTGCCGCATGAAAAATATATTCAACTTTCAATACATAGGTTTTCCAATAAACCGGAGAGAGACCAGTGGTTACTAATTGAAGGATCCCAATTGAACCAGGAGGAACCAAGTTGTAAGCCAAATTGTTATGGAAACCTAACCCATTATAGGTGCACAGAGAATTAGAATCATGCAAAAATCAATTATGGTTTAGAAGTTATTCAACTTCTAAACTAGAATATCTTTGACTTGCCTTATTTGGAAGCTCATGAGTTTAATAAGCTTCAAACCTATACTTGGCGACCGAGAGAGATATTTAAGCATTCAGGAGATAAATATAACCATCCAGAAGATTCTTCTATCATTTTACCATGCACTAGCATACACAAGATCAGGCGGATCTCTTTGTGCTCACACTTTTCTTATATGGTCGCGTTCACACTTGGTGCTGCCATAACTTTCCAACGGTTAGATATTCTTTACTTCTGCTTTTTGGGCAACTTCTATGACAACCAGAATATTCCATTGAACCTCACTTATCCCCTTAATCCATCCAGATACATGAGAAGCTTCACTTTTTATATTAATGACCGATTTGCTCAATATTGTCCAAAATAACTATTGTATTAAATTCTTTGATTTCTTTCTTGTTTTATACCTTCTAGGACGTCGCTCTATATAAAGCTCATTTCATCTATTTTAAAAATCACCCTTCAATCAACTAAGTTTATAACAAAAGAGAATTCTTTTCTTCTTCAAAATGTGTCTTTGAATTTATGTGTCTTTAATTTCATTTGTGAGATTCATTTGATTCTTTAGATTATAGAGTTAGGTTTTTTGTGGATTCAAGCAATTCTAGTTCTCGAAGGATTGAGAGAGTCAATCAGCCTACCGATTGAGAGAGTTAATCGCCCCTTTCACCCCCATATCTACCAACACTCATCTTCCACTCCAGCTTGAGTCCTTGAATTCGTGTGTTTAAGACAAGGTGGACTCCAAGACATCAATGATGCACACCCTTTTGGGGTGGTGTTTGTGCAAACAAGGGAGAACCTCTCCTGGTTAAACACGTAAGAGAAGCGATTTGGACCACACGAGGGATGAATGGACTCATGATACACCAATGTTCTTCACGCCTGGAAGCTAGATCAAGGCAAAAAAAATTTGAATGCTAAAGCTAGAGAAATCGACTAGGGTTCTATTTTCTGCTGTCAAAAATTGTGTCTCATTTCCAGGGAGAAGCTAAGGTTTTAATTACCCTAGTCGTAAAAATAAACAACAAGTAGTTCTAAAAGAAAAACAAAAGGAAGTTCAGAACTGACACAAAAACAATAAGCAGTTAACACAAAATTATTCTGAGTATAAAAAAACTGCTGGAGCTTGCCTTCATTGGAGAATTCTCATCTTCTGATTATTCTAGGGACTTGAGAAAGTTGATTATCGTAGAACAAGCCATCATTTGCAGGTGTTGCCTTGTTAAAACCCCCCTTCGAAAAACCCATTGGGACAAAACCGAAGGTAGGAAAAAAGTACAATTCTCCAGCATGTTTTTGTGTGTCTGTACTCTATGATGATAGTAAAGACACCAGATGATGATGTCTGACACTGGAGAAGTTCACATGAAATGCTTGAAAATGGATCATCTCCCTTGTTGATGTCGGCGAATGAGGATGGACAAGGCTAGATGATCCTTACTCGAGCACAAATTCGACTAGGTGGTTGAACTTATGCGCAATGCCTCTGGCTCTCTGGCGAGTTATGGGTCCACTTGGTACTTGGGGAATGATCTCCAATCCATCTGGTTAGGCTGACATTGTTGAAGATCCAATTTCCTCATTATTGTCTCCATCTTTAGAAAGTTTTATCCTCAAAACTAGATCATCTCCTGCATCAATAATTTCTAAATCAGAAACATTAAAAGTATAAGATACATTAAACTCATTCGGAAGCTCCAATTGATATGCATTGTCATTGATCTCTTTAGAACTCTGAATAGACCATCTCCTTTTGGTGCAAGCTTGTCTTCCTCTTCAGGGGAAACCTTTCTGTCCTCATATGCAACCTGACCCAATCTCCTTCTTTGAAAGTAACTTGCTTCCTTCTTTTATTGGCCTGTCTTGCATATGCTTCTATTCTCTTTTTATCTTCTCCTTGGCTTTCTGGTGTAGCTTTTTGATGAACTATTAACCAAGTTTATGAGCAATTAAGACTTAACTTTTGTTTTGGATGTAAATAAATCTGTAACTTTTATACAATGAATATATAGATCTTTAACTTTGGATTGGTGGGTACAAAGATTGAGTTGTCAAAATAGACCGCATCTGATACGATATCCCATATTTCATGGAGATCTGGATCGTTTTCCCCTCTTTTACAGATCAAGCAGCGAGCACAATGAGCTTCCACATCTCTTCTCCGATAAGGCCAAAAGAAATGTTCCTTTATCATGTTCAATGTTTTTTCCACGCCAAAATGACCAATTAATCCTCCTCCATGCGCCTCTCTTAGCAGTAAATCTCTGATAGATTCCTTTGGAATGCAAAGTCTCTTCCCATCAAACAAATATAAGTTATTGTAGGTGCCTTTTCCATGCTCCTTGTAGCTCTCCTTAAAATCTTCATCCTCAGTATACAGATCCTTAATCAATTCAAATCCTATCACTTTGGATTCCATGATTAAAATAAGGCTGTATCTCCTTGATAATGCATCAGCTACAACATTCTCCTTTTTCCTCTTGTATTTGATGACGTAAGGAAACGTTTTAATGAAATTCAGCCATATTGCATGCCTCCTTTTCAGCTTATTTTGGCCTTTGAGATGTTGTAGGGTCTGATGGTATGTGTCAATAACACACTCCTTGGCAAGTAAGTTGTGTTGCCAAGCTTTCATTGCACTCACCAGTGCATAAAGCTCCTTATCATAGGTGGGATAATTCAATAAGGCGCCACTGAGCTTCTCACTAAAGTATTGATGTAAGCGTAGTGGTAGAGAAATCTTCAGTCGAGAATCTCAAGACTTCTAGAAGCGATTGAGATGAAAGAAAGTGGATCGAAAGGACCACACAAGCTGCGGAAGGCTTGTGATACACCAAGTTTGTTCTTCTTAGTGAATAAGAACGTGACAAACTCTCCAAAGAGGAGGTGGCTGCCGTCAAAGACTAGGAGTCTAGGGTTTTCTTTAAAATTCGAGTTGTTTTTATTAATGAGAAACGAATAAGGCTTATATAGGCCTTGGTTACAATTTACGGTAAACAACATGATGTTTAACCCAAACAACAATACTTTTAAATAAAAACAACATAAAGTTTAAGTTGTTGAAAAATTAAATGGGCTGAAGCCAAAAGAATTAAAACTAAGAAAATGGGCTTAAAGCCTTAAACTTATACTTAGTCTAAATAAAAAGAAGAAATAAAATAGATAAGCCTTAATGATGAAAAGGCCGACTTTGACTTAGACTTGTGAAGGATTGTTAATTTGTGAACAAGTCTCCGTCTTCGTTCGCACTAAGAATGTTGCCTCGTTAAAACCTTCTTCGAAAAATCCGGTGGGATAAAACCGAAGATAGAAAAAAAAGTACAATTTCTTAGCACGTCTTTTGGTGTCTTTACCGAATGGTAATGGTAAAGACACCGAAGGTAGAAGAATATTCAAGTAGAAACCTCCAATGCTCCTTATTTGACACAAACAGTTATTGATGGGCCTCTGCATCGACTAATGGGCCTGATGGGCCAGCCTCTTTGACTTCTCGAACGTCTGCTCTCCCCATCAGCTGGTTGAACTTGTCTCCTAATGCTCGAGCCTTGGAACGCGTCAAGGGTCTTGGTGGTACTCGTGGTGCAGTAGCTGGTACGATGTCCTCATGATTCCCTCCCTTGGTCTCCACAGTAAACTCATCTCCTGCATCGAACAATTCTAAGTCAGCAATTGAATGTAGTGGAAACATTATACTCACCTGAAAGTTCTAGCTGATATGCGTTGTCGTTGATTTGACGCAGAACTCGGAATGGACCATCTTTCTTCGTTGTGGGAACCTCTCTGGTCGCAGATGAAGCCAGACCCAATCTCCTTCCTTAAACACCACATCTCTTCTGCCCTTGTTGGTGTTCTTGGCTGTCTGAGTGTTCTTCCTTTCCAAATTTTCCTTGACTTCCTGGTGTAGGTGCTTCACATACTCTGCATTTGCTTCGCCCTCCAAACTGACAGCGTATCCTAATGGTATAGGTGCAAACTCAATAGGAGTAGTGGGGTTGAATCCATAGACTATCTCAAATGGTGTCTTCTTCGTTCCTGAATGTGTTGCTCTGTTGTAGGGGAACTCGACATAGGGAAGACACTCTAACCAATTCTTCAAGTTGCGACCAATTGTCGCTCGCAGCATCTGTGATAAGGTCCTGTTGACCACCTCTGTTTGATCATCAGTCTGTGGATGATACACAATAGAGAACAATAGATCGGTGCCTAATTTCTTCCATAGAACTCGCCAAAAGTGAATGAGAAATTTGGTGTCTCTGTCTGACACAATTGTCCGCGGAATGCCGTGTAGTCGAACTATCTCCTTGAAGAACAAATCCGCAGTTTGAGTCGCATCATTTGTCTTGTTGCATGGAATGAAGTGCCCCATCTTAGAAAATCGATCAACCACGACTAGGATGGAGTCCTTGTGATTAATCTGAGGTAAACCGAGCACAAAATCCATTGAAATGTCTGTCCACAGTGTTGATAGAACCGGTAATGGCATGTATGGACCTTAGGGATGCATCTTAGACTTAGCCCTCTTGCAAACTAGACATTTTTCACAATGTGCTTCCACATCTCGACATTGAAGAGGCCAATAGAAATTCTCTTTAAGCATACTCAGTTTTTTATCGACACCAAAGTGTTCCATCAAACCGCCACCATGAGCCTCCCTCAGCAGAAGCGCACGAACTGATCCTCCCGGAATGCAGAATCGCTTATCTTTGAAGAAAAATCCATCAAACAAGTAGAACCGACTGTATTTATCTTGACCATGTTTCTTGAAAGCATCCTTAAAATCGTGATCCTCAACATATAGTTCCTTGAGCATTTCAAATCCCATAACCTTTGACTCCGTGACTGAAATGAGGCTGTATATGCGGGACAATGCGTCAGCTATAACATTATCTGTACCCTTCTTGTACTTAATAACGTAAGGAAACATGTCAATAAACTCCAACAATCGTGCATGTCTCTTCTTCAGTGTCGTCTGACCCTTAAGATGCTGAAGTGTCTGGTGGTTGGTATGTATGACACACTCTTTTGATAGCAGTTAGTGATGCCAAGTCTGTAAAGCTCTGACCAACTCGTAGAGCTTCTTGTCATAGGTAGGATAATTTAAAGTGGCTCCACTTAATTTCTCACTAAAGTAGGCGATTGGTTTTCCTCCCTGAGTCAGAACTGCTCCGATGCCTACTTCTGATGCGTCATACTCGACTTCGAAGGTCTTGTCAAAATCTGGCAATGTAAGAATAGGGACACGTGTGAGACGCTCCTTCAATAGCGGAAACGAATTCTCTTGATCTTGTCCCCATTTGAAATCCTGGTTCTTTTTAATGATCGATGTCAACAGACTGGCGATCGTACTGAAGTCTCTTACAAACCGACGGTAGAAGCTAGCCAATCCATGAAAGCTCCGAACCTGGCTGGCATTAGTCGGTATATGCCAATCCTGAATAGCTTTAATATTTTCGTCGTCTACTCGAAGTCCCTGCGAACTCACGACCAATCCAAGGAAGACGACCTGATCTGTGCAGAACGTACACTTTTTAAGATTTGCATACAATTGCTCCTTCTGAAGTGTCACGATTACTGTCTCCAAGTGCTCTAAATGATCTGAGTAAGTCGTGTTGTAGACAAGGATCTCGTCAAAGTAAACCACTACAAACTTATCAATGAAAGGTCTTAGAACCTGATTCATGAGGCGCATGAAGGTACTTTGTGCGTTGGATAGATCGAATGGCATCACCAACCACTCGTATAGACCCTGCTTAGTCTTGAACGATGTCTTCCACTCATCTATTTCACGCATTCTGACTTGATGATAACCACTCTTCAAATCGATTTTGGAGAATACAGAAGCTCCGTTTAGTTCATCTAACATGTCGTCTAGTCGCGATATTGGGTGTTGATACTTAACAGTTATATTGTTGATGGCTCGGCAATCGACGCACATCCGCCAGCATCCATCCTTTTTCGGCACTAGTAGGACTGGAACTGCACAAGGGCTAAGGCTTTCCCTAACGTAGCCTTGCGCTATAAGATCATGAACCTGTCGTTCTAATTCTTTAGCTTCCGCTGGAGTAACTTTGTAGGCAGCTTTGTTTGGCAATTTTGCTCCAGGAATAAGGTCGATGTGATGCTTTATGCCCCTGATAGGCGACAATCCTGGGGGAATCTCATCTGGGAATACATCAGAATATCTCTCCAACAAAGACTGAACCTCCGCTGGTAGACTGTCCCCAGCGCCAGATGCGATCAACACCTCTCTGTAAAACATAAGGACGATTTGGGTTCCCTTATTACTAACCGCCTTCCTCATATCTGTAATATTAATGAGTAAGTTTTCTTTTCGAGCATGCTGATCCTTTGCCATCTTGGATTGCATCTCGCGCACTTCTTGTGGTGACATAGGCGCTAGATTATACTGACGCTTATAATGGATAAAAGAATAGAAGTTAGTTCGCCCATTATGCGTAGCCTCTTTATCGAATTGCCAAGGTCGTTCAAACAGAAGATGCCCAGCTGACATCGGGACAACGTCACACAAAACTTGATCCTGATATCGCCCTATACTGAATGAGACTCGGACTTGATCGGAGATATACAACTATGTCTTGTTGTTAAGCATCTTAGTCTGTAGGGTTTCAGATGCTTGGTCATAGGTAATCCAAGTTTCACTACCATATACTTGCTCGCAGCATTGGTGCAGGAGCCACCATCTATAATGAGATAACACACTTTTCCAAGGATCGTGCATTTTGAATGGAAGATGTTTTCTTGCTGCTCAATTTCTTCTTGCTCTAATCTCGAGCTAAGAACTCGTCTGATCATTAACATTTCTCTGGAATCAGCGTATTTTACATCTTCGTCAGACTGTTGATTAGTCGTAGGTGCGGCTTCCTCTTGTTCGTCATTTGACTCGTAATCTCCTGAATCAGTTAAAACCATAGTCCTATGATTGGGGCATTCTTGAGACATATGCCCTCTTCCTTTACATTTGAAGCATGTAATTGCACTGCTTCTTTGAGGCTGGTTCGAAGTAGAAGTATATGTACTAGGTTTTGGTGCAGTTGAAGGGGCCTTATGTACCGAGTTATTTTCTACTGCTTTACCCTTGAACTGCGGGTCACTAGTAGAGGCGGTTCTGTCAAATAGCTTGGAGCCAGCACTCCAAGTGTTCTTCGATCTAGACAGTGTAGATGACTTCTTTTTATTGCACTTCTCTATTTGGACTGCTAGATGAAACAACTCGCCAAGATCATGATAAGGCTGAAGTTCGATCTTCCGTGCGATTGATTCATGCAAACCGTCGATAAACTGAGCCATAAGGCTTTCTTCCGAGTCATCCATTTCGAGCCTGTTCCGAAGATGCTCGAATTCGTCGAAGTATTCTGACACCGTTTTGCTGCCTTGGGTAAGGCGTCTGAATCGCCTCTAGAGTTCCTGGTGGAAATGAGGGGGTACGTAGCGTCGTCTCATCAGCTGGGTTAGCTCAAACCATGAAGTTAAAGCTCCCATTCTGGCTCTTCTGCGAGCTGCTATCTCGCGGTCCCACCATGTCAGTGCATGGTCAGTGAACTGCGCCGTTTCCAACGCAACTCTACAGGGGTCGTCATAGTTGTAATACTCAAATAGTAGCTCCATCCGCCTCTCACAGTCTAAATATTATTCCGGGTCTAGCTTTCCCAAAAAGGACGGTGGGTTCAGTTTGACGTCTGGATGAACGACTTGTTGTCTGAAGGACGGTGCGGGCTGCTCTAATCTATCGAGACAAATCGCTATGGTCGACATCTGGGCAGTCAATGATTGCAGCAGCTGCATCATGGCTTGACTGTTCTGTCCAGACGTGGACTCGTCACTCCTTGTCATATTTCATTTTCCGGGAAAAGAAAATTTTCGAAAATTGAAAGTTTCCCAAAAAGAAAACTTGCAGAAGTGGAAACTTTCCTTTTATGGAAAGGTTCCACGGATTTTTTTTTTCTTTTTTTTTTTTTCTTTTTTTTTATTCTGTCAAATGCAAACAATTGGAAAACTATATATGAGCAATTAATTTCAAAAAAAAAAAAATTCCTAGAAACTAAATAATCTAAGAAAGGAAAAAATACATAATCCAAAATTTCAGTTAGTCTAGACACTAATGCCAATATGCAAATTAGGAAATTTCTCCTAAACTCAATGTTAATTTTCCTAAACTCTAGTTACAAATAACCAAAATCTTAGAATAAAAGGAAATTTTCTAGCAGCCTAACCAAAAGAAAAGAAAGACAATTAATGTAAGACCTAAAATGTGCACAACACTAACAAGCAAAGAAAATCGGCCTAATGCTAACAAAGGAACCGCTAGTAAACAAGACACGACTAGTCTTGTAGCAGAAAACTTGCCAAGCATGCAAAGCGTGAGATGCAACAACTAATCTGACGAGACTTGTGCAGCAAGGAACGCAAGTAACATGCAAGCAACACAAGACTGACGTTAGTGATAGCCAACAACATGCAACATGCAACATGCAACATGCAACGTCCTATGATAGCAAATGTAATAATAATTAATCGTATAGTACAGCAGAGGATGTAACAGGCAAAACTAATGCAGACAACGAATGCAACAAAGACGCAAATTAGGCAATGATGCAGGACATGTACAGGAAATTTGTATGAAGATGCAAACAAGCGATTGATCTCAAGTATGCAATTAGATTGAAAGCAAGCAGGTGGGTTAATTTTTTTTTTATAAATGAAACATAACAAACAATTAAAGCAAAACAACTTTTATGATTTTTTTGTGTATTTTGATTAAACGAAATAAATAAAACTTAAAGAATGATAGAACCTGATTTGGAGACTTTTTTTTTTGTTGTGATTGTATTTTGTGACTTGATTCTTCACCTTCACCTTGCAGGGAGAAGAAGAAGATAGACAAATCAGAAGCGAAAAATTTCAATTTGATTTAGTAGCTTTAAGCTCTGATACCAGATGATGTAAGCATAGTGGTGGAGCAATCTTCAGTCGAGTATCTCGAGACTTCTAGAAGCGATTGAGATGAAAGAAAGTGGATCGAGAGGACCACACAAGCTGCGGAAGGCTTGTGATACACCAAGTTTGTTCTTCTTAGTGAAGAAGAACGTTACAAACTCTCCAAAGAGGAGGTGGCTGCCGTCAAAGACTAGGAGTCTAGGGTTTTCTTTAAAACTTGAGTTGTTTTTATTAATGAGAAAGAATAAGGCTTATATAGGCCTTGGTTACAACTTAGGGTAAACAACATGATGTTTTACCCAAACAACAAGACTTTTAAATAAAAACAACATGAAGTTTAAGTTGTTGGAAAATTAAATGGGCTAAAGCCAAAATAATTAAAACTAAGAAAATGGGCTTAAGGCCTTAAACTTATACTTAGTCTAAATAAAAAGAAGAAATAAGACAGATAAGCCTTAATGATGAAAATGCCGACTTTGATTTAGACTTGTGAAGGATTGTTGATTTGTAAACAAATCTCCGTCTTCGTGCGCACTAAGAGTGTTGCCTCGTTAAAACCTTTTTCGGAAAACCCAGTGGGACAAAACCGAAGATATGAAAAAGAGTACAATTTCTTAGCACGTCTTTTGGTGTCTTTACCGAATGGTAATGGTAAAGACACCGAAGGTAGAAGAATCTTCAAGTAGGAACCTCCAATGCTCCTTATCTGACACAAACACTTCTTGATGGGCTTCTGCATCGACTAATGGGCCTGATGGGCCAGCCTCCTTGACTTCTCGAACGTCTGCTCTCCCCATAAGCTGGTTGAACTTGTCTCCTAATGCTCGAGCCTTGGAACGCGTCAAGGGTCATGGTGGTACTCGTGGTGCAGTAGCTGGTACGATGTCCTCATCAAGTATGCTACCGGTTTTCCTCCTTGTATCAGCACTACTCCTACTCAAATTTCAGATGCATCACGCTCTTCTTCAAATGTTTTGTTGAATTCTGGAAGTGCTAAAATAGGTGCATGTGTCAGTCTCACCTTAAGGAGTTGGAAAGCGTGTTCTTGTTCCTCTTCCCACTTAAACTCTTCGTTCTTTTTTATCATAAGTCAGAAGAGCTGCAATTGTGCTGAAATCTCTAACAAAACGCTTATAAAAGCTAGCTAGGCCGTGAAAACTTAGCACTAAGCTGATACTGGTTGGCGTGAGCCATTCCTTAATGGCTTTGATCTTGCCTTCGCCAAACTGTAATCCCAGTGAACTTACAACAAAACTTAAAAAGATAACTTTGTCAGTGTAGAAGGTGCACTTCTTGATATTAGCATACAACTTCTCTTTCTGAAGTGTATGTATTATTACTGTCTCAAGATGTGTTACATGGTCAGAATAAGATGAGCTGTAAATAAGTATATCATCAAAATACACAACCACAAACTTATTGATGTATGGTCTAAGAACATGGTTATTATACACGTAAATGTGTTGGGGACGTTTGACAAGCCGAATGGCATGACCAGCCACTCGTATAGTCTCTGCTTAGTCTTGAAGGCAGTCTTCCACTCATCTCCCTCTCGCATTCTGATTTGATGGTATCCACTTTTCAGGTCAATTTTGGAGAAGATAGTAGCGTCACTGAGCTCATCAAGCATGTCATCTAGTCTGGGAATGGGGTGCCTATACTTAATGTTTATGTTGTTGATTGCCCGACAATCCACACACATCCTCCAGCTGCCATCTTTTTTTGGCACAAGTAGAACCGGAATTGCACAGAGACTGAGGCTCTCTCTCACATATTCTTGATCCATTAACTCCCTTATTTGGCGTTTATGTTCTTTGGCTTCTTCTGGGTTGACTCTGTAGACGACCCTATTAGATAGTTGGGATCCTGGAATAAACTCAATGTTGTGTTCTATGTCTCTTACTGGCGGCAACCCAGATGGTAATTCTTCAGGAAACACATCAGCATAAGTTTTGAGCAATGTATTTACCTCTGATGGTAGCTTGATCTCTGTTTTATATGCACTCAGTAGCTCTTTAAACATCAGTAGAATAACATGTTCATCTCGCTTACCAATGGCCTATAAGATGTCACTGAAGTTGACTAAGAAGTTCTCCTTGCGTTTACTCCCATTCTTGGTCATTTTCACTTGCATGTCCCTCATTTGTTGATGTGATAATAGCGCCAGTTTGTACCTGCGCTTTTCATGCTCTAAAGAATAGAAGTTAGTCTGTCCATTATGTGTGGATGCCTGTCAAACTGCCATGGATGTCCCAATACGAGATGACCAGCTTGCATTGGGACCACATCACATATCACTTGATCATGGTATCCCCCACACTAAATGGAACCTTAAATTGATCTGATAAGTGTCAAGTAGCCTTATCATTGAGCCACCTCAACTTATAAGGATGAGGGTGTTTAGTTTTCTTGAGGCCAAGTTTATCTACCATATAAGAACTACCTACATTAGTACAAGAGCCTCCATCAATGATTAGAGAGCATACCTTTCCCTGAATGGTGCACGGAGAATGGAAGATTTTTTCTCATTATGCAAGCTCTTCGGGACCTACCATTGCGTTAAGAACTCATCTTATCATAAGGAGCTCTCCTGAGTCTGGGGACTTCATGTCCTCTTGCCTAAGTTGTGGGATTCCTCTTCTTCTTCATCTTGAGACTTATATTCTCCTGCTGGTGTGAGGATCATGGCTCGTTGATTAGGACACTATCTCGCCATGTGTCCTCTTCCGTTGTACTTGAAGGACAAGATGTCTCATCTCCGTTGAGGAGGAGGAGCTGGTGTGGCCTGATGAGGTGAACTAGGACCGGGTCTGGGTGTCTTGGTGGAATCACTCACCTTGCTCTTGAACCGGTTATCTCCTGGTATACTAGTGCTCCTCTCTGTTGGCTCTAACGTGGGGTTCCAGATGGTTTTAGGCCAAGTGTTGTTTGCTGCCTTGCGTTTATTCTGTTGTTCAATTTTAATGGCAAGATGTAGTAATTCTCCTAAGTCATGGTATGTCTGTCTCTCAACCTTCCTAGCAATCCGTTCCTGTAAACCATCCACAAATTGTGCCATTAGACTCTCCAGAGAGTCTTATACTTCCAACCGGTTTCTCAAGTGCTCAAACTCCTCATAATACTCCTCCACACTTCTGCTGCCTTGTGTCAAACGTATAAAACGCTTCTGCATGTTCCGGTGAAAGTGTGGTGGTACATAGAGCCTTCTCATAATGTATTTGAGTTCTTCCCAGGTCATTATGTTCCCATACTGGTTCCTCCTTCTCTCTTTCACTTTTCTGTCCCACCAAGTAAGCGCCTGGTCAGTGAATTGGGCTGTACCTAGAGCTACTTTCCTTGGGTCAGCATATCTATAATATTCAAAGATATGCTTCATATTTCTCTCCCAATCAAGATAAGCTTCTGGGTATACTCTTCCAGCAAAGGTTGGTGGATTAAGCTTCACATCAGGAGCTTGGTACGGTGGTGGATGAGGTGGTGCACGGAATGGTGCCGTTTGGGCATGGAATTGTGGTGCATGGAAAGGTGATGTTTGGGCTTAGAATGGTGGTGCTTGAGATGGTTTCTCTCCCAAGCCCCGAGCTTCTCCTTGCCTAGCTATTTCAGGTATATCTGGTCTTCTCGGATGCAAGAGTTGCCCCAAACGATCCATACCAGCCGCCATGTTGCTGAGTTGCCCATTGATGGCTGCTAGGATCTGAATGAAAGATTAAAAGATTAAGAGATTTAGAGATTTGAAGATTGAGAGAGAGAGAGAGAGATTAGAGAGAAAAGTGAGAATGAAAATTATTGAGAATTTTAGAAAAAATGAATTTCTTGCTTACAAAAGAAGAGAGAGATAACTATTTATATTAATATAATCTAGGCTTGTTTGGATACTAAGATAGTCTAGTACATGTTTGGCTACAAGAATAACATATCATTAATCCCAAACAAGCCTAAGTCACTTCTTTTGGTAGCTTAGACACACGGTGCCTTCTCCTTAGAGTCAAAGGCACTCTTTCTTCATTTCTTCTTCATTCCAACACTCTCCCTCAAGCTTAAGTCATGGAGAATGCCTAAGCTTGCAACCATGAAGCATTACCTCATTAAAAACCTAAAGAAGGAAAATCCAATTAGGACAAAACCTTTTCTAGGGAAAAAGAGTATAACACTCCATGATCAGGATCAGTGTTGTGGAAAGGACATGAGGCCAAGCCTTGGGTAGATAGAGCCACCAGTCTTCAGTGTTGTAGCCTTGGTGAATACATCTGCTAGTTGATCTTCACTCCTTGTGTAGCAAGATAAGATAATTCCATTTCCAATAGCTTCTCTCACCTTATAGAAATCCACATCAATATGCTTGGTTCTTTCATGAAACATAAAGTTAGATGCAATGTGTATAACTGCTTGATTATCACAATGGACAGTGATAGAAGACTCCAAGCTCACGCCAAGAATGTCAAAGAGGAGTTGCTTCAGCCAGATGTATTCTGTAGTAAGCTTCCTCATAGCCCTGTATTCAGCTTCTGCACTAGAGCAAGATACAACCTTCTACTTCTTAGTCTTTCAAGTCACAAGATTACATCCTATGAAGGTGCAGTAGTCAGTTCTGATGCTCATATCTTCTCTGTCTCCTGCCCAATCTGCATCACAATAACCTACAACTTCTGTGCTTCCATTACAACCCATCCATATACCTTGTTCTTTAGTGCCTTTCAAAAAATCTCAAGATGTGCATAATCATGTCCCAATGCCTTATCTTTGGGTTTTTCATATGTTGAGACACCTGATTCACAGCCAAACATAAGTCAGGTCTAGTGGTGGTTAAGTATATGAAACTCGTCATTTCCAAGCTCCCCCTCATGTTCTATCTTGTAATCTTCTTCTAGAGGTTTCTTAGTTGGTTTAGCTTCCATCATACCTGTAGAGGTTGGTATTCCACAATATTTTTCTCTGAGATAAAAAGAGACTTTCCTTGAACCTATACACTTCAATTCCTAAGAAGTATTTCAGTTCACCTAGATTTTTAGTATCAAAGACACTCTTTAAATAAGCTATAATAGGATCAATGCCTACTTTATCACTCCCTTATATGATTATGTCATCCATATAAATGAGTATAACCACAATACCTTCCTTACTCTGAAGTGTAAAGATAGTGCGTTCAACTTCTGACATTTTGAAGCCTCTGTCCCTTAAGGTCACATTCAGCTTATGGTACCAAGCTCTTGGAGATTGTTTTAAGCCATAGATAGCCTTTCTTAACCTTAGTGTATTGCTGCCACCTACTTGATCTTCTAGACCTGGTGGTGGTGTCATGTACACTTCCTCTTCTAGCTCACCTTGTAAGAATGTATTCTTAACACTCATTTGCCATAATTCCCAATCAATATTAGCAGCAAGAGTCAGAACAACATTAATTGAGTGTAATTTAGCTACAGGAGCAAAAGTATCCTTATAATCTTGACCATAAGTTTGTGTGAATCCTCTAGCCATCAACCTAGCTTTATACCTATCTATCTCACTATTGCTTTTATATTTAATGGTGAAGATCCATTTAGAAATTACAGCCTTTTTCCCTTTTGGAAAAGTGGATGGCGCATATGTTTGATTCTTCTCCATAGCTTGTCTTTCAGCTTGAATTGCTTCTTTCCACTCCTTTATCTCTATTGTTTTCTCATAAGTATTTTGAATCTGCTCTTTATCAAGACTAACAGTAAATGCAACATGAGAAGCGGGTATATGAACTAGATTACACACTCCCTGATCATGGTAAACTATTGCATTGTTGTTGTAGTCAAAGTTGGGTTGAAATCTCTGTCATGTACTCCTTATAAGAACAACAATTGGTTCTCTTTTTTCTTCTTCTTCTAGAGCATCTACAATATTAGGTTGAATGTCCGTTGGCCTTTTAGAAACTGAGACTATAATTTCTCCTTCTGAATCCTCTTCTTGATCATGTCTAGATTTCTGGCCCCCCTCATGACCAAGAGGGGGTTGTTTGGCCCGGTTGGAGAGAAGGCCTGGTTGTAAAGCTGGTGTCGGGGTTGTTGCTCACGGTTAGCTCTGGTGTCGGCACTTCCCGCGCCTGAGCACGCTTTCTAGGCCGGGACGAGGATGAAGCCATTGATGAAGCATTAAATGGTGCTGGTACTTCCTGCGTCTGAGATGGACCATGGGCTGGAGCGGGCCGAGACGAGGCTGAGGCCGATTCTTGCCGAGAAGACGATGGTGCTGGGTCATGTCTGGGTGAAAGCGGTTTGGGCTGAGCTGGTCCTTGTTCGGGCCATGCCAGTACATGAACTAAAGGAGCTGGTCCTGGAGCTTGATGAGGAGGAGTTGGGCCAGGTGCTGGCACTTTAGAAGGAATTATGCCAATGTTTTCTAAGATCCTCCTTAGGTTCTCAACTTGGTCAGATCTTGTTGTTGAGATGTCTTTGAATTCCTCTCAAGTTCCTTCTTCATAAAACCCTTTGGATTCTTAGAATTTGAGATCTCTGGAGATTAAGACTCTTCTAGTCTCTGGATTGTAGCATTTGTATTCCTTTTGTGTAGGTTAATACCCAATAAACATGACCTTATTGCTCTTTGGTTCCAGCTTGTTCCTAAGTTCTCCTGGTACTAAAAAAAAACAAAAACACCCAAAAGCTCTTAAATGTTTAATATTATGCTTAATACTTCAAAAGGAGACAAATCATCTAGAACTTTAGTTGGAGTTCTATTGATTAAGTAGCATGCAGCTACTAGTAGGGACAACTTGTTTGATGTTCAATGTCATGTTTGGCCAAGTGCTGCTGAAACTTGGTGCTAGTGTATTCCCCTCCATTATATGTTCTAAAGCAGCATTGTATTGGTTAGTAACAAATGTCTGAAAACTAAGAAATGCATTAAACATTTTTCATCAATAAATGTTACAAATTTTTTTTGGTTTTCTCTTGAAGGAAAGGAAGATGTCCAAATATCAAAATGCACCAGATCCAAACAATTATTATATGAATGAGTTGATTTCTCAAAAACAATCTTACAATGTTTCCCAAGAATACATGATTCACACAAATCATTTTGCAATTTAATTCCAGGGTTTATCAACTCTAAAACTCTAGGATGAGGATTACCTAATCTAGCATGCCAAAGTTCAGCTATGATATTGATATCTACACTATTAGCACACTGTTCTTGTAAGGAATGCATGGACAAGTCTTCAAGCACATACAAGTCATTCTTTGCTGTTCCTTGTCCAAATTTCCTACTTTTTCAATATCCTGAAAGTAGAAATCATTAGGACCAAATATAGCTTGACAATTAAGATCAGTAGTAGCTATCTTAATAGAAAACAAGTTAGATGTGAAAGATGACATATAAAAGGCTTTAGATTCTTTATCAAACAATTTAAGCTTTCCAATTCCTTTAATTGACACATTGATTTCATTAGCTATTACCACACTACCTAAGACAGGTTCTAAGTTTTCTAGGAAACCTAAATCACTTATCATGTGATGAGAAGCTCCAAAATCAACAATCAAAGGTTTAGAAGCAATGAATGTTTGAAAAGAAGCATGAAGAGATTTACCCAACAGATTACCAGAGCTAAAGGCTTTGAAGAGAGCTTCCAAGTCTGATTTCTTGACAAACTAAGATGAAGGAGTGATGAGAGGAGTTGAGGTCATATGTCCTTGAGCCGAATTATAAGACATAGGAGAGGCGGTTGTATGCACCAGGTTGGAGGAGCTAGTGGTGCTTGTTGATGAAGATTTGGATCTGTCAATGAACCAGCTTGGCTTCAACTCAGGATGAAGCACCCAGCACTCCTTCTTGGTGTGACCGGTTTTCTTGCAGTGATCACACACGGCTCTCTTCTTCTTGGATTCAGCTGGAGCCGACTTGAAGAAACTTTTGTGGGAAACCACTGGGTCTTCCTTGTTTCCAAACAGATGAAGAGACCCTTGTTCCTTCTGAATCTTTGCACATACATCCTCTAAGATAGGAAGCTTGTCCTCCCTAAGAATGTGCTTAATCAAATCAGTGTAGTTAGTGTTTAAAGTCAAGAGCAACCCAAACACCTTATCTTGTTCTCTCCTTTCATGAAGAGTAATAGGATCAATTGTGGCAGGCCTTAGCATCTCTAGCTCTGTCCACATTCTCTAAAGGATCCATAATGCTTTGTGAACTCAACATCCTCCTGTCTAAGATCATTCAAAGCTTTCTTTATCTCAAAAATCCTCATGAGGTTAGTAGTATTTCCATATACAGTTTTTAAAGTTTTCCAAAGGTCTTTGGCATTTTCACAATATGAATATGCTTCTAAGAGGGATCCAGCAAGGGAGTTTTGGAGTATAGAAAGTACCATCTGGTCTTCCTGAAACCATTTTTTTATCATCTTGATCATCTGAGTCAGCCTCCTCAATGGCTAGAACAGGCGCCTTTGTAACATGACTCCATAAGCTTTGCTGCACAAGGTTGTCCTCATAGTTCTTAACCAGAGGAGGTAGTTCGTCCCTTGAAGCATAACTGGAGAATTTATGTTCGTTTGGTACTCCAGACTCTGTTTTAAAGCCTGCAAGAAGATAAGACTAAGAAAGAAACCAAAGAAGACACACACGCTGGACCAACGCAAGGAGGTGGCGCGTCTAACAACCTTCAACAGTGAGCAACAACTTCCAACAGCCTAACAACCCTTGGTCAAAAAGCTTTAAAAGCCTTCTACTGCTTAACTAGCAATGATCCATTGATTAAATTTTCTAAAACTGCATAAACAAATTAAAAACCAACTTTTCTTCCAAATTAAAAAAAAAATCCAGAGTTTTAACAACTTTCAAGAAAACCTTTCTAAGTCAAAAACTCTTTGGATTGAGATGAAAATTCTTGAGACCCTCGACAAGATCCTCAAATATCTTCTGATCGTTCAATATTTGAAAACATATTGTGAAAACATCGGGTTTTTACCACCAAAACCCAAAGAGGTCAAATCTGGATACATCGAAGTAAATTGATCACAAAAGCTTCTAAGCTTGATAAAGGGAAGAGAGTACCTCCTAATCATCAACTAGACTCATTCTAATTGAGAGTAGGCTTTAGAATTGCTCAATTTGATGAATATTTAAAGACGTTATGCTCTTTACAAACCCAGACACTCGCGGAGGAGACGACTGCGAAGCCACCGGAGGAGAACGTAGATAACTTTTGACTCAGGCCACCAAATTGGATGAAACCACCGGTTAAATGCTCATAATTCGCCGGAGAAAAACCCTTGATGAAGAATATGGAAAGAAACCTCGAGTTATTGTCGTAAAAATGGATGATCACATGATGAACTCGCGGCAGACTTGGTTTTGAGGCTGCGTGAAGATCTTATGCAAGAAAGTAAGATTCTGTGGAATTTTATGCCAGATTAAAGTAACCTGGCTCTGATAACATAAAATATTAAGAGATTAAGAGATTTGGAGATTTGGAGATTGAGAGAGAAAGAGAGAGAGATTACAGAGAAAAGTGAGAATGAATATTATTAGAATTTTAGAAAAAATGAATTTCTTGCTTACAAAAGAAGAAAGAGATAGCTATTTATACTAATCTAATCTAGGCTTATTTGGATACTAAGATCAAGGCAAGAATAATTTGAATGCTAAAGCTAGAGAAATTGACTAGGGTTCTATTTTCTAATGTAAAAAACTGTGTCTCATTTCCAGGGGGAGGCTAAGGTTTTAATTACCCTAGCCATAAAAATAAACAACAAGTAGTTCTAAAAGAAAAACTATAGAAGTTCAGAACTTACACAAAAACAACAAGCAGTTTAGAACTTAAAAAACACAAAATTATTCGTGGTATAGAAAACTGCTGAATTTTGTTTTCATTGGAGAATTCTCATCTTCTGATTATTACAGAGACTTGTAAAGGTTGAATATCCTCTCATTTGCAGGTATTGCCTCGTTAAGACCCCCCATTCGGAAAATCCATTGGGACAAACCGAAGGTAGGAAAAAGAGTACAATTCTCTAGCATGTCTTTTTGTGTCTTTACTCTATGATAACAGTAAAGACACCAGAATATGATGTCTGACACTGGAGAAGCTCACATGAAATGCTTGAAAATAGATCCTCTCCCTTGCTGATGTCGGCAGATGAGGATGGACAAGGGCTGGCTGATCCTTGCTCGAGCACAAATTCTATTAGGTGGTTGAACTTGTGCGCAATGGATCTGACTCTCTGGCGAGTTATGGGTCCACTTGGTACTTGGGGAATGATCTTCACTCCATTTGTTCAGCTGGCATTGTTGAAGAGCTAATGTCCTCATCAGAAGTTCTGCAAAATGGTGAAGAAAATATTTATATGCTTGAAAGAGGAGAAAAATGAAGTTAGAAAATAAAATCTCTCAATATAACTAAACATTAACAACTCTAGTTTAACATATTTTGACGTACAAATAAATGTCAAAATAAACAATGTTATTTGATATCTATATATTTTCTTTCATCTCAAAATAAATGTTTTTATGTTTTGGATTTTATATGTTTTCTTTTTTTTTGTGGAAAATTATGCTGAAAAAGAAAATCAATTTTTTTTTTACAAATTTATAGTAACGGTTTTCTAAATGATAATATAAAAGAGATCCAAGATTGAAAAAGAGATTTTTTTTGGGGCGTTTTAGCATTTGGCGGTTGATGATTTTGTATCATTTGTATCGCATTTGAAGCTTTAAATGCAAAATTGTGTTTTTCCATGTTTTGGGGTGTTTAAATGGTTTTTTCTTTTTCACTAAAAATAATATCAATTAGAATTTATACAAAGAAATTTATTAAAATATTTGAATATAAGAATCATTTATTAAATTGAAGACTACTTTTAACTATCTAATAACACCAAAAAAGCATATATCAATTAGAATTCTTGACTAAGACGGATCACGGGAATAAAAGAATTATGGCATTTGATTAGCTTTATATAACAAGAAATCCAGAAGCAATATAATTTGTAATGTAAAATTCAAATCTTGTCAAAATATTTTTTGTATGAATATTTTTTCTTAAATTATTTAGTCAAATCTTGTCAAAACCATTAAAAATATAAAAAACCAACTATATCAACTCCTCAAGAATTAAATATATATTTGTGTTCAAGCAAAAAGAGAAGATTAAGCCTTGGAAAAGAGGTTTGAAAACATAAGAACTCAAAAAACTTTAAAGACCATAATTACCAATTCAAATGTGCAGACCATATAATACATGAAATCACATTGAAGTTTGCTCACTTTCATCCAGGATTCTCTCATCGCTTTGGCCTGCCATGCAAACTTTAGACCTATAGAAACTATGCATTTAAGTTGACATACTTGGTACATTCATTCGTAGATCTAATGATTTTTCATCAAAAGCATCATCTAAAGTAGACAAGTTTCTGTATTAAAGGGCTATTTTTAGTGGTGAGACTAAAACAGTTTAAAGATTACCAAAATCTCTGTAAATGCTGGATATTATGCAAAACCATAAGAGAGAATGGACCAATTGATGTACACAGTTTTCTAGTAATTTCTTTTTGTAAATAAATTCCCCCGGCTTTACACTTTTATCCACAAACTTTTCAGAAAACTTCTCATCTACTATTGGATTGATTGGATTTTATCTTGGCCTGGAGACTCTAGTTTAGCAACCAATTTGCATTCTTTTGATAGATTTTTTTTTTCTTAGAGATTGTTTATTGCTTTAAATATCTCTTAAAGCACACAACTAATACATTTTGAACTGTAGATCAAAGTGAAAATCGTCTTTGATTATTTTAGATATCCTTCCGCGTTGCTTTTCCATATCATGAATCTTCAGTAACTAAAAAACTGTGTCAGTAACTAAAAAACTGTGTCGTTTCTCTCTCTCGACGTTTTTGCACATGTCTGTATATGAAACAAAAAAAATGATGGCATGAGGTTGGATCCAAATAAAAATGAGTTGGACATTCAAGATCAAAAATTGGTAAAAAAGGATAGAAAATCCGAAATGATTATATCTTATCCAGATATTGATCACTTCACGTAATCCGTATAAAACTTATCACTAGAAAGTTGAATTGTAAACATATAATAGTGGTGTTGGAATTCATACCGATTTATAAAACAATTTTATAAATTAATCTATGATTTATATTGCCAAGATCTCATGTAAATACTGAAATAAATCTTGATCTTAAGGTTTCAAATATACTTGGACATTTGCAGCGGAATTACGAACAAACGAAAGCGAGGTTGTCAAGCACTCCAAGTGTCGTGCCTCTACCGGTATCCACACGCGCACAAATTAGATCGTACGGGATGCTAGTGCCGTCGAGTATGTGACAACGAATTATTCGTTTTCACTTTATATTTTGAACTTGCTGTTTTTTGTTGTTTTTTTTTTTGTTTTTGTGTGTATTTTTCACAAAGCACATCACATGTCTATATATATAGAAAACATGTAAACCCTTGAAGGCTAATGGGCCAAGCCCAAACCAGAATAATTACACTAATTATTCTTCAAATGTATATGTTATCATATAACACATATATATAAGTTATAAATATAATATTATATATATTATATGACTTATAGAATCCAAAATATTATTGATATAATTTGCTTAGGTGTGTGACCCTGTAGGATCATATATTATTAGTAATAGATTCTCAATCTATAGAATATAAGTGATTTCTAGCAAAACATTATAATCACCTAATATTATACGATTGTCGAACCTCGACATTGCGACTTTAACAAAAGTAAGTACAAATGATTTCACGACATTCCCAACAATCTCCCACTTGTACTAGAATCATCTATTCCCATAATCCCTTTGTGTCTTATATCTCGAACTCAGCATAAGGCAAGAAATTGTGTCATCCTTATTAAGCTAGACCATGTTTATCGAACTCTGATTAATAATGACTTAACAAACGACTGACTTTCACCTCGTTTGAGCACGGCCATACGTTTTCAGTATCAAATTTTTGATAGGCCCAGAGATATTTATCTCCCGTTATATAAAAGGGACAAATCCCATCTTGTTCCATCTCTGTTCCTTACAGACTTCATAGAACACCCAATCAATGTCTTTATAATCACCTGTTACGGCTGACGTTTGACAAGGTCAAAGTGAACCAATCCATGCGTAAGAAATCATAACGAACTCAGGTCAAAGGACTATACTCTATAGTCGTAATGAGAACCTCTTATGACACTCATATAACAAGCTTGTAGAGTTCTCATGGCGGGTCAGTCTGATCATGTGTTCTCAAACTCATATCTATGTGATTGACTTGATACAACATATCAATGACTTCATGAAACTTAGTCATCAGTCACCTCACATACTAGTCATTTTAAGTTATTAATATCCCAATTTTTAATAACTTTGATTAGAGACATCAAGTCTTATACTTGATTTATAATTTATTTCATTGATCACTTATAGAGTTTCATGATCAAGTCACGTACTTGATGATCTATAAGAATGATATAAATTATTTTGGGATAATTATTTAACCATCCAATAATTAAATAAATCTGAAATAAATTTCATTAATTTTAAACATAACCAAATGTATGTAAACATGAACATCATATTATAAAAGAAAAACTCCCACTAGAATTAAGATTACATTTTAAGAAATTTAATGCCCATTTGCATCCGTTGAGACTCTGCTAATCTTCACATCTCCTCTATCAATAATCTCACGAATGAGATGATATCTCCTTTGAATGTGTTTGGATTTCTGGTGGGATCTAGGTTCTTTCGCATGTGCGATGGCTCCATTGTTGTCACAATAGAGATCCACTGGGCTGGAACTACTAGGAATCACACCTAGTTCTGTAATAAACTTTCGAATCCAAACAGCTTCTTTTGCTGCTTCAGAAGCGGCGATGTATTCAGCTTCAGTTGTAGAGTCTGCTACAGTGCTTTTCTTGGAACTCTTCCAGCTCACTGCTCCTCCGTTAAGACAAAAGATAAAACCAGATTGTGATCGGAAGTCATCTTTGTCCGTCTGAAAGCTGGCATCGGTGTAACCACTCACAACAAGCTCATCACTTCCTCCATAGACCAAGAACTTATCTTTAGTATTTCTCAAATACTTAAGGATGTTCTTGACTGCTGTCCAGTGACTCTCACCTGGATCAGATTGGTATCTACTTCTCATGCTTAAAGCACATGCGACATCTGGACGAGTACAAAGCATGGCATACATGATAGATCCTATAGCAGAAGCATATGGGATTCTACTCATGCGCTCTCGCTCATCATGTGTTGTGGGACACTGAGTCTTGCTGAGCGTTATGCCGTGAGACATTGGTAGAAAACCTTTCTTGGAATTATGCATTTGGAACCTGTGCAAGACCTTATCTATATAAGTATCTTGAAATAATCCAATAAGCTTGTTTAATCTATCTCTATAGATTCTTATTCCGAGTATATATGCGGCTTCTCCCATATCTTTCATTGAGAAACAACTTCCTAGACAATCCTTTACAGAATTAAGCATCGGAATATCATTCTCCATCAGAAGTATGTCATCCACATATAACACTAATTAACAACTGCGCTCCCACTAGTCTTCTTGTAAACGCATGGTTCTTCTTCGTTTCTAATGAAATCAAACTCTTTGATTGTCTCATTAAAACGTAAATTCCAACTCCGAGATGCTTGATTCAAACCATAAATGGAACGTTGAAGCTTGCATACCTTCCCAGTATTTTCAGGAGATGTGAAACCCTCGGGTTGTGTCATGTACACATCCTCTTCGAGATTTCCATTAAGGAAAGCTGTTTTCACATCCATTTGCCAAATCTCATAATCATAATAAGCGGCAGTTGCTAGGAGAATACGAATGGACTTAAGCATTGCGACTGGGGAATAGGTTTCATCATAGTCTATACCATGATTTTGCTTGTAACCTTTTGCCACCAATCTAGCTTTATATATCTGAACATTACCATCCATGTCTATTTTCTTCTTGAAAACTCATTTACACTCAATGGCTTTAACACCATCAGGTAAATCAACTAAAGTCAATACTTTGTTGATTGACATGGAGTCCATTTCGGATTCTGTGGCTGTTAGCCATTTATCGGAGTCAAGGCCCATCATTGCTTCTTCAAAAGATGTAGGTTCATCACTCTCTGTGATTAATAGTTCATGATGATCCATCACCCAATCCGCAAATCTATCAGGTTCGTGACGTGTCCTTACGGACCTACGCACCTCAGGTTCCATAGGTTCCACAGGTGTAGGATCTACGACTCTTCGTAAATCCAACTGATGTTCTTCCTCATAAGTTGGAACATCCTCCTGTATTTCTCGAACTTCTTCGAGTGATACTTTACTTCCACTGATTTTCTTAGAGAGAAATTCTCTTTCTAGAAAACACCATTACGAGCAACAAACACTTTGTTCTCGGTAGGGTTGTAAAAGTAATAACCTTTGGTTTCTTTGGGATAACCAACAAATTAGCATTTATCAGATTTGGGTCCGAGCTTATCAGTAAACATTCATTTAACATAAGCATCACAGCCCCAAATTTTCAGAAAAGACAAATTCAAAAATTTTCCGATCCACATCTCATATGGTGTCTTTTCGACTGATTTTGATGGACATCTGTTTAGCGTAAACACAGAAGTTTCTAGAGCATATCCCCAAAAGGATAATGGAAGATCTGCATGACTCAACATAGATCGAACCATATCTAATAAAGTTCGATTTCTCCTTTCAGAGATACCATTCAATTGTGGCGTTCCTGGAGGAGTGAGTTGTGAAACAATTTCACACTCTCTCAGATGATCATTAAAAGTTTGACTCAAATATTCACCACCTCGATCAGATCGAAGGGCTTTGATTGTCTTGCCAAGCTGATTTTGTACTTCATTCTGAAATTCTTTAAACTTTTCAAAGGATTCAGACTTATGTTTCATTAGATAAACATAACCATATCTACTGAAATCGTCAGTAAATGTGATGAAATACTGATAGTTTCCTCTAGCATTTATACTCATTGGTCCACATACATCAGTATGTATGAGTTCCAATAAATCTGTAGCTCTTTCACTGTGTCCAGTAAAAGGAGTTTTAGTCATTTTTCCCAATAAACAAGATTCACATTTTAAATGATTCATAATCAAATGAGCTCAAAAGTCCATCTCTATGAAGTTTTTGAATGCGTTTCTCATTTATATGTCCCAAACGACAATGCCAAAGAAAAGTTTGATTTGTTTCTTTTGACTTTAATCTCTTGGTACTAATGTTATAGAAAGACACACTTTGGTCTAGAATATAAATTCCATTCTCTAATGGAGCGCTACCATAAAAGATATCACAACGATCAAATAAACAATATTTGTTTTTAATCGAAAATTGAAATCCTTCCAAATCCAAACAGGAAATAGAGATAATATTTCTGCTTATAGCAGGTACATAGTAGCAATTAGTAAGTTCTAAAACCATGCCTGAAGGCAAAGACAAATGAAATGTTCCTACGGCTAATGCAGCAACTCTTGCTCCATTTCAGGTCCACTTGTCCTTTCTCCAAAGGTCTACTGTTGCTTAGGCCCTGAATATTTGTACAAATATGAGCACCACAACCGGTATCTAATACCCAAGAAGTAGAACCAGAGGTAGTAACATTTACTTCTATAACATAGATACCTGAAGATGAAGTCTCGAAAGTCTTCTTCTTTTTCAGATCTTCCAAGTATTTCTTGCAGTTTCTTTTCCAATGTCCAGTACCATTACAATAATGACACTTATCAACACCAGAAGGACCAGGCTTGAACTTAGGAGCAGGTTCAGACTTGCTCGGATTCGCAATCCTGCTTGCCCTTTCCTTTCCTTTGTTTTTACTTTGTTTCTTAAAATTTTTGCCCTTTTGTACCATAAGAACATGTGGGGCATTTTTCTTGATGTTGGGTTCAGCAGTTTTTAGCATTCCATGCAATTCCGTCAATGTCTTTGTCAAGTTGTTCATGTTGTAGTTCATAACAAACTGATCAAAACTTGACGGCAATGATTGCAGGATGAGGTCAGTTGCCAACTCTTGGCTGATAGGACAATCCAGCTTTGCCAAGTTATCAATATAACCTATCATTTTAATGACATGTGGGCTAACTGGATTATCTTTTGGCATCTTGCACTCAATGAGAGCCTTAACGGTTTGGTATCTCTCAGTTCGTGCTTTCTTTTGAAACATTCCTTTCAGACTAGTGATCATCTCAATAGGTGAATCCACATTCTCATATTGCTTTTGCAAATCTGAGTTCATGGTTGCCAACATTAGACAACACACGTCGACCATATCACTGACATGCTTGTCATAAGCATTCCTCTCTGCATGCTGAGCATTGGTCTTAGGTTTTTCAGGAAGAATGTTTTCAAGGACATAGTCCTTTTTCTCCTGTTTGAGAACAATTCTCAAGTTTCGATACCATTCGAGATCATTCAGCTTTTCTTTCTCAAGGACGGATCGCAATGAAAACGAGCTGTGAGGAGTTGACATTTCTGGATATGAAGAAAAGCTAATATTAATATGATGTTCATGAATATAAGAAATCTTAACATTTAAGAAAACTTGCATTATATTCAAACAATAATATCCTCAAATTGAATATAATGATCCAAGATCCATATTTCATTAGAGTCCGAGTGAGCTTTGGCTCATCGCCCGTACGTCTAATTATTTAGGTAAACAACACTTTGTTAATTATATCAAATATAACTCTTGGTCATTGGAAGACATCTTATGTCAAATCCAACATATACCTTTAAGCCCAAAACCGTTTTGATAGCTTAATCAAGTAAACCAATTTTATTTCACATGATAACCATTACCATCTACCTCACTTATGTAATTGTAGACACCTTTCTTAGCAAGCCCATCATACAATAAAACAAGCCTTGATAGTTGATAAAATTGGGAAGGTATCAAAATACTTGATATTAAATGAGGAATAAATTTAATCCAATTTTAGTTTATATTTAAAATTTATATCTAATATAAATAATTAAATATAAGTAACATATATCATATATATGTATAATTGGATTATAAATAATTTAATTTTAATCTAATTAAAATTATTTATTATACAAATTTTATTTAAAATCAAAATCTAATTAAATTAGAAATTTAATACATATATTAAATATTTAATTTAATTGTAACTTATACCTACATTATTGCAAATCACATGCATATCAAAAAATATTTAAATATTACTTTAATATACATTGATTTTAATTAATTTTATTGCATGTTCATATGCACACATTTTAATGTATATTATAATTTTTGTAACTGTTACAAAAATTACATACATAAATATCTTCATATTTATGTACATTAATTGGTGTAATTTAATTTACTTTAGTAGATTACAATATTTCCATTATATATATATATATTATATACACATTAAATATCAACATTAAATATTATTATAATATATGTTGACTATTAATTAAATTCAATATACATCATATTAATATATATATACGTTATATAAACGTTCATATATGAAAATGATATTTGATGCATGTGTACGTTAATTAATTAACGTTACATACTCGCCTTTCAAATGTGCATAAATATATATATATATTTATTATATACTCATGTGCTATAACTAAAGATATATATATATATATAACTAACGTATACTTTTCATATCTCATTTGCAAGTCATGCATAGGAATTACGTTAATTAATATGCTGACTTTTCAACTTTTCAAATGTGTAAGTTACATATACGTGTGTACATGCATTAATATATATTTATTATATATTCATGCCATAACAAATTATGTATATATAACTTATACGATTTCAAACTTTTCCCAAAAATATATATCAAATATTACTTGATTTTAGGAACTAATCAAAATCTTCCTTTTGATATTTTAATTTAATATGTATATGTTGATCAAATATTCACAAACACATACATAATCAATTAAATTATTATAGCAAGATCAAACACATCAAATTATTTATCTACATCAAATATCGATTAAGCATGATTTGATTTCAGTATTAAACAAGTATGGCTCTGCTACCACTGTTGGAATTCATACCGATTTATAAAACAATTTTATAAATTAATCTATGAATTTATATTGCCAAGATCTCATGTAAATGCTGAAATAAATCTTGATCTTAAGGCTTCAAATATACCTGGATATTTGCAGCGGAATTACGAACAAACGAAAGCGAGGTTGTCAAGCACTCCAAGTGTCGTGCCTCTACCGGTATCCACACGCACACAAATTAGATCGTACGGGATGCTAGTGCCGTCGAGTATGTGACAACGAACTATTCGTTATCACTTTATATTTTGGACTTGCTGTTTTTGTTGTTTTTTTGTTTTTGTGTGTATTTTTCACAAAGCACATCACATGTCTATATATATATATAGAAAACATGTAAACTCTTGAAGGCTAATGGGCCAAGCCCAAACCAGAATAATTACACTAATTATTCTTCATATGTATATGTTATCATATAACACATATATATAAGTTATAAATATAATATTATATATATTATATGACTTATAGAATCCAAAATATTATTGATCTAATTTGCTTAGGTGTGTGACCCTGTAGGATCATATATTATTAGTAATAGATTCTGAATCTATAGATTATAAATGGTTTCTAGCAAAATATTATAATCACCAAATATTATACGATTGTCGAACCTCGACATTGCGACTTTAATAAAAGTATGTACAAATGATTTTAGGACATTCCCAACAAGTCGAACTCATAAAAAAAAAAAATCTTTATTCAAGACTAAATTTTAACTCAATAAACAGTTTTTAACTCTAAAACACTTTTTAGCAAAAGTTTTCTATTTTTTGTTAAATTTTTTAATTTAATCACAAACATAGTAAAATAAAATCCCCCTGACTTATAACTTGCATCGTCTTCACGAAAGCAACCAACAAGGGGAATGAAATCACTTATTTAAAAATAAGAAAAATGGAGTGTTATTACCTTATGTTTCTTACAAATCCGGAATGTGTAGTTTACCCAGCGACTTTACTCTTATCAATGTTCTCGGATCTCTCCCTTTTGTAGACAGACCTTGTTGTACGTCCACAAGAAAGTGTCTACAAACCTGCTCTCTAATGGGTATGACCTTGCAAAAAAATGATAAAAAATTGTTGTTTTGTTCTTGAAGCTGAAATCTCAAAGAACTAGTATAGAGATTTTGAAATCAAATTAATAAAAAGTATTTTGAGTTTTGAGTAAGGAACACGTTAGAAGAAGAGGATAGTTACCTAGATATATCGCATCAGGAATGCTATAGTTAAAGTCAAAAAAGAAGGTATGAAAGAAGTTGCAGCATGATGCAAGAACTTAGGGTGGACTGTTTTTACCGAGAATCTCAGGTTGCTAGACAGAAATCGATGGAAGTGAAGGAGTGGATCGAAGGAACCACACAAGCTGTGAAAGAGGCTTGTGATACTCCAAGAACTTCAACCAATAGGTTGAAGAACAAACGGCTGCAGAAAGGGGATTGTTGGCGGCTGTTTAGGACATTAGACACTAGTCTTTTAGGTTTTGTCAAAATGCTTGTTATTTTATTAAGTATAGACAAAAGGCTTATATAATGCCTTGTTACAACTTTAAGCTAAACTACAAGGCGTTTAACCTTACAAGGATTAAAACAACATGTAGTTCACTTATTGGTAATTAAATAAATATTGGGCCCTAATCAGCCAACATGACTTAAACCCAAATTAAACACTTAGTCTAAAAGAATAGAAATACGATACAAAACCCAATAACACTTAGGCATAGAATTCAAATGAATACTTGTGAATGGAGTGGAATTGTGAACAAGTCTTCACCGCCTTGCGCAGTAAGAGTATTGCCTCATTAAAACCTTCTTCGGAAAACCTAGTGGGATAAAACCGAAGATAGGAAAAAGAGTACAATTCTCTAGCACGACTTTTGGTGTCTCTACCAAATGGTAATGGTAAAAACACCGGAAGAGGAAGGGTCTCCTAGAAGGAACCTCCATGGTTCATTGTCTAGCTGGAACGGGTCAAGGCGTGGAACGGTCGTTGGTGCATGGAACGGACTGGTCTGGTCGGATGCGTGGGCACTGGTCAGCTGGACGGCTGGGTGTAGGCTGGTCATCTGGATCAGCTCAGGGTCTTCTCCGGTTCCACTCTCCAGGAGCATGCTGAGCTTGTCTCCTAAGGCTTTCCTCTTGGACCGCGTAAGAGGTCCAGGTGGAATGACCGGTGCAATGGCTGGCTCGATGTCCTCATCATTCCCTCCCTCTTGAAGTGCTTTGGTCTCCAAAGCAAAATCCTTACCTGCATCAAAAAACTCTAAGTCAGAAACATTGAAAGTACTAGAGATGCTATACTCACCTGGAAGTTCGAGCTGGTAGGCGTTGTCGTTAATTTTCCGAAGGACGCGGAATGGACCATCTCCCCGGGGTCCAAGCTTGCTCTTCTGTCGCTGGGGAAATCTCTCTGGTCGCAGATGTAACAAAACCCAATCTCCCTCCTTGAAAACCATGTGCATGCGGCCTTTGTTGGCATTCTTGACGTTCTGGATGTTCCGTTGTTCCAGATTTGCCTTGGTCTCTTCATGAAGCCGCTTGATGTAGTCTGCCTTGGCTTCTCCCTCCAAGATGACAGCGTCGCCCAACGGTATGGGTATGAACTCGATAGGAGTGGTCGGGTTGAAGCCGTAGACAACTTCAAAAGGAAAACGCTTCGTGCCGGAATGTGTGGCCCTGTTGTAGGCAAACTCGACGTACGAAAGTCATTCCAGCCAATTCTTAAGATTTCGGCCGATTGTTACCCTCAAAGTCTGGGACAAGGTCCTGTTGACTACCTCGGTCTGTCCGTCCGTCTGTGGATGGTATGCTGTGGAGAACAGAAAGTTGGTGCCCAATTTCCGCCACAAAGCTTGCCAGAAGTGGCTCAGGAACTTGGTGTCACGGTCTGATACGATCGTCCGGGGAATGTCGTGAAGTCGTACTATCTCCTTGAATAACAGGTCGGCAATCTGGCTTGCCTCATTGGTCTTGTTGCAAGCGATGAAATGTGCCATCTTAGAAAATCTGTCGACCACTACAAAGATGGAGTCCTTGTGGTGGATTTTCGGCAGACCTAAGACGAAGTCCATGGAGATATCTGTCCAGGGCGCGGATGGAACTGGCAATGGCATGTAAGGACCATGCGAATGCATCTTGGACTTAGCCTTTTTGCAGATCAGGCACCGGGCGCAGTGTGTCTCTACATCTCGTCGCTGATGAGGCCAATAGAAATGTTCCTTAAGCATGTTTAAGGTCTTGTCAATGCCGAAGTGACCCATGAGGCCTCCGCCGTGGGCCTCCCTGAGAAGCAGCTCTCGAATCGATCTTCTCGGGATGCATAGTCATTTGTCTTTAAAGAGGAATCCGTCGTGAAGAAAGAAGCGGCTGTAGTTACCCTTGTCGTGCTCTAGGTAAGCCTGAGCGAAGTCGACATCGTCAGCGTACAGTTCTTTGATCATTTCGAAGCCCATAGCTTTTGACTCAATTACGGAAATGAGACTGTATCGACGAGATAAGGCATCGGCGACAACGTTGTCCGTTCCTTTTTTATACTTGATGACGTATGGAAAAGTCTCGATGTACTCCAACCAACGGGAATGTCGTTTCTTCAGTGTAGATTGTCCGCGGAGGTGCTGGAGTGTCTGATGGTCACTGTGAATGACGCACTCCCGGGCAAGCAGATAATGCTGTCAAGTCTCTAAGACGCGGACGAGGGCATAGAGCTCCTTGTCGTATGTCGGATAGTTAAGTGCAGCTCCACTTAATTTCTCACTGAAGTACGCAACAGGTCGTCCGCCTTGTGTAAGGACAACTCCAATGCCAATCCCTGAAGCATCACACTCGAACTCGAATGTCTACGTGAAATCCAGCAGAACTAGGACTGGGGCGTGTGTGAGGCATTCCTTTAGAAGCTGGAAGGCCTCGTCCTGTTTGGGTCCCCAACGGAAGTCTGGTTCTTCTTGATTGTCGAGGTCAACGGACCAGCTATCATGCTGAAGTCTCGGACGAACCGTCTGTAGAAGCTGGCGAGTCCGTGGAAGCTACGGACCTGACTGGCGGTCGTCGGTGTGAACCGATCCTGTATGGCCTTAATCTTCTCGTCGTCCACCCGAAGTCCCTGGGAACTTACGACGAAACCAAGGAAAACAACTTGGTCGGTGCAGAATGTACATTTCTTGAGGTTTGCGTACAACTGCTCTCCCTGTAGGGTGGTGATCACGGCCTCTAGGTTCTCTAGATGGTCTTGGTAGGTAGTGCTGTAGCTCGAAGTAGACCACTACGAACTTGCCAATGAACGGACGAAGAACTTTGTTCATAAGTCGCCTGAAGGTACTGGACGCGTTTGACATGTCAAATGGCATCACTAGCACTCATAAAGACCTTGCTTGCTCTTGAATGCAGTCTTCCATTCATTTCCCTCTCGCATCCTTACTTGATGGTATCCGTTTTTCAGATCAATTTTGGAGAAGACTGCGGCTCCGCTGAGCTCGTCTAGCATGTCGTCCAGGCACGAGATAGGGTGTCGGTACTTGATTGTAATGTTGTTGATGGCGCGGCAGTCGACGCACGGCACAAGGGCTGAGGCTTTCTCAAACGTAGCCTTGAGCCATGAGATCCTGGACTTGTCGTTCTAACTCTTTAGCCTCCTCGGGGTTTACTCTATAGGCAGGACGGTTGGATAACTTAGCTCCGGGAACAAAGTCGATTTGGTGCTCGATTCCTCGGATATGTTGATGAGCCCCTGGAACGCACCGACCGCAATGTCGACCACGCGGACGACCCGGCAGGACCAGAACCGGACAAAGCAGTCCCGGTTGTACCAGCAGGGCCCATGACACACTCAAGGGCCAAGGCTTTAGGAACCAAGATCAACCGGTTCGTCGAGCATAGACTTGAGGTTCTCCAGCATAATGCCAAGCCCGGACCAGGACCTGACCAAGACCCGGCCCATTGGCCCGTGACCCCTTCTTGGGAGCTGCTTAGTCGCCAAGTTGCCAACTCATGCATCCTTACCATCACCCCGGGGTAAGGATGTCCAAAGACGCACTAAGGAATTGTACTCTTTTTCCTACCTTCGGTTTTGTCCCATTGGGTTTTCCGAGGGAGGTTTTAATGAGGCAATACCCTTAGTGTGCATTTCGGAATTGGACGTCACTCAAGCCCACGACCACGTTGAAGTTTTCTTGTTTAAATTTTTCTAAGTGTAAGACTTGGGCCCGCGTTCAGCCCATAAGGCCCGCGGCCCAAGTCATTAGGTTGTCTTGTTGTTTTAGTTAAAACTTCGTGTTGTTTTATTTTGAACTCCATGCTGTTTTGTGTAAGGAAAAACCCTAGGGCTTAGGCATTATAAAAGCCAAGTCATTCTCATTAATAATACTCAGACTATTACACAAGAAAACAAAAACCCTAGTGTTCTTTACAAACGGTGCCGCCTAGTTCTAGATTGGCCCCAAGACTTAGCCGCCGGCTTAAGTCTTCCTTGGTGTATCACGGGTCTGTCACAACCCGTGTGGTCCAGCTCACTCCCATCCTCTCGCTTGCAACGATCGAGTCTCTCTCAGCCCAAGCGAACCCCGCTTCACGTTCCAGCCCCGTGGTCGAGTCTCTCCCCGGTTCTGGCCCTTGCGTCCGCTTCAGTGAACCTCCACAGGTTCATCCCGCGTTCGTGCCCATATCATCTGGTATCAGAGCTCAAAAGCTCCTGACCCCGGTTGTTTCTATCTCCTTGTTATATTTTTATATTCGTTTTGCTCATTGAAAAACACCTGGCTTTGATTCGTTTGTTGTCTAACCTACAAGTTTTAGAGAAGCCGGATTTAAGTCACAAAACAAAAAAAAAAAAAAAGAAGAAAAGAAAGTGCAAGAAACCACCATAGAACCGCTACACCAAATCCATCCTTAAAACCGGTTTCATCTCCTTTACCCTTTGAGATTGCTTGCTAGGTTGTTAAGATTGCTTGTATTTATTCAAAAAAAAAAAAGAGAAGATATTAGGATTGCATAAAACGGATTTGGCACAAGAGAAACACACCCTTAGAACACCGCTTGCTTGAGAAATCGTGAGCAAGACCTTTTTTTTTTGCCTCACGCGTGTGTTTAGACTAGGTTGCTGTGTGCGTGTACTTGTATTAGCTACCTAGGTTGTTGTCGCTATCCCGTGAGTCCTCATTATCACACGTCCAGGTCTAGCCGCTAGACGCATTAGACATAAACTGAGGCGCTAGCACTTAACGCTAAGTGCTCCGTTCACCCATACATCCGCTCACGCCCAGCCCGTTAGGTTGCTTAGCGTTTCCCTGTTAGCCACCGCGTGAACCCGCGTCTGGTTTAGTTTTTCAGCGGCCGCTTAGCACCTGATGCGGATCAGGACGACCGGGTCGGCCAGGCGAATACGCGGACAAGAGGACAAGCATCCGGACAAGGAGTTGTTCGGGCTATCGACCATGGCCACGACCTTGGCAAGAACCCGGCTGAGGTTCAACAAGACTTGGCGACCGAACGAGAGGACATTGGGCCGGGAGAACTTGGCCTCGACCCTGTGCAAGATTGTGCCTCTGGGCCATTGCAGGACCTTTCTTCCGGACCGCTCCATGATCATGTCCCTGACCAAGACCAAGACCAAGACCATGTTCCACCTCTCGCCCAGAAGACCGGACCAGCTCGTCTTCTGCAACAACCTCAACATGACCGCGTCTACATTCGGCCATGGACCAACTCAACCGGGCCCACCGATCCATGGGTCATTCCAGAAGGCCCTTTGACCCGTGCAAGGACCAAGGCGCTTCAAGACCAGATTGGAGCCTTCATCAGCACATCCAGGCCGTCTGAACACCACATAGGTATGGTCCTTAGGCTTTGTGCAAATTGAGTTATATAGATGGGAAGAGATTGCATTTTTGTGCTCTTTTTCCCTCTTTTGGGTTTTTCCCATTGGGTTTTTCCAAAAGGGGTTTTTGATGAGGCCCAAATGCAATCTCCCATGTCCATTTATATAAAACCTTTTGCTAATGAGTCTTAGGTCCATCTGAATTCGGCCCATGCATGAACTTAGCCTTGTATTCGAATTGTTTTTCAAACTTCTTTGACCATGCTGTAATCCGTGTGCATGCATTGGAATTTGTGCCTTCCATGCAGGCATTGACCGTTGTAACTTAGGCTATTTTATGTCTGGATCAGGCACTTGTACAAACATCGAATTTTATGAAAGTTTCCTTTGAGAACAACTTTGAATTCGATCACTTTCTCTCTGGCTATTCCTGGTGTGTTATATCCTTGAACCGGCCATTGAAACCCTTGTTTTCCTCACTGGTGTGTCATATCCTTTGAGCGGTCAAGCCGGCTTGACAAGATCTCTCCACCTTCTTGTCTTTTACGCCGGATTCATCTTATTTCCCTTGCATCTTTTCATCTTCTCTTCAATCCGCTAACCTCATATCCGCTGCATCCATCTGCCTAGCTTGGTGCCGTGACTGGGTTATGATCCTGCCTTCCCAGGATCATATCAGCACCCTAGACGAAACCTTAGGCAGCCGCGAGCTCTAGGTTAGCAGCCGAGACCTTAGACCTAATCCGTGACATTTAAGAGATCTTAGATCGTTTAGGATAGTTTCCAAAACCAATAGGGCAGTTTTCCTTATTCAGATTAAGGCAGTTTCCATAGCATTAAATCGATTAGGAATATTTCCCAAAACCTTTTAGCAAATTCTGAATTCGAATATGAGGCAATAAGTGAGACTTATTGACACAGGGCAGCCGTGGTGTTGAAGACTACTTCCAGGAGATGGAAACATTACTGATCAGGGCAGGCGTGACTGAGGACCGTGAGGCTACCATGTCCCGGTTCTTGGGCGGCCTTAATAGGGATATACAGGACCGCTTGGAACTCCAACATTATGTGGAGCTAGAAGAGCTCTTACACAAAGCTATCCTAATAGAGCAACAGCTTAAAAGAAGAAGCACTAACCGCTCTCCTTTTGGTGCAGGTTCATATGGTAGCAAACCTAGTTTTGGGCGTGACTTCAAACCCACACGGACCGCGGAACCAAGGACCGTGCCATCTAGACCAGAACCTCAACCAACCCTCAGCAAGTGGAACAAAGGCAAGGCGCATGAGAAGCACACGCGGTCAAGGGATGTCAAGTGCTTCAAGTGTCAAGGCCTAGGACACTATGCCAATGAGTGTGTAAACAAGAAAGTCATGGTGCTTTTGGAGAATGGTGAAGTCTTGACCGATGATGAGGAAGAAGAACCTGAACCCGCTCATGACCATTATGAGGATGAAGTGGAAGAACCCCCGGTCCAAGGCCAGCTGATGGTCACACGGCGTGCACTGAGTGTGCAATCCAAGGCCAAAGACCTGGACCAAAGGGAGAATCTCTTCCATACTCGGTGTCTTGTTAAAGGAAAGGTGTGTAGTCTCATTGTGGACGGAGGCAGCTGCACCAATGTGGCCAGTGAGAGGATGGTCCAGAAGCTTGGCCTAGAGGTTACCAATCATCCGCGGCCATATCCTCTTCAATGGCTCACTGAGACAGAGAAACTCCGCGTGAGCCAGCAGGTCAAGGTACCCTTGGAGATTGGTAGCTACAAGGACGAGGTGTTGTGTGATGTACTACCCATGGAAGCAGGGCACATCCTGCTTGGGAGACCGTGGCAGTCTGACCGTAAGGTCATCCATGATGGTTACACAAACAAGCATCACTTCACCCATCAGAACAGAAAGGTGACACTCATTCCTATGACCCCTCAAGAGGTATATAAAAATCAACTCTACCTTAAGCAGCAAAGGAAGCAGGAGAACACTTCCTTAGAGTCTAAAGTAAAGACTAATTTCTTTATTAAGGCTAGTAGAGTCTCTAAGAATTTAGATAGCCATAGGCCGGTTTTGTTATTATACTTTAAGGAGGCTTGCCTCCATGCTACTAACCCCAGGCCGGATATGCCAAGCAAGTTATTTGATCTTTTGAAGGGCTACCAAGACGTCTTTCCTGAGGAGTGCCCTCCAGGTCTTCCTCCCATCCGAGGCATTGAACACCAGATCGACCTTGTGCCTGGAGCGGCCCTACCAAATCGTCCTGCCTATAGGACCAACCCGGTTGAAACTAAGGAGATTCAGGCTCAAGTAGAAGAACTCCTGAGGAAAGGGCACATCAGGGAGAGCCTAAGCCCATGTGCCGTTCCAGTCTTGTTAGTTCCTAAGAAGGATGGTAAGTACCGTATGTGTGTTGATTGTAGAGAAATCAACAACATCACGGTCAGGTATCGTCACCCTATCCCTAGACTTGATGATATGCTTGATGAGTTGCATGGGTCTAGGTTGTTTTCTAAGATTGACCTTAGGAGTGGTTACCATCAGATTAGGATGAAAGAGGGTGATGAATGGAAAACAGCCTTTAAAACTAAGCAAGGATTGTATGAATGGCTTGTAATGCCATTTAGGCTTACAAATGCTCCTAGTACTTTCATGAGATTGATGAATCACATACTTAGGCAATTCATAAGACATTTCGTGGTTGTTTATTTTGATGATATCCTGATTTACAGTAATAGTCTAAAGGATCATGTTGAACATGTTCAGGCTGTCTTAGAGGTACTTAGGAAAGAGAGATTATTTGCTAACATGGACAAGTGCATCTTTGGCTCGGATACTGTGGTTTTTCTTGGATTTGTGGTCAGTGCAGATGGCGTTAGTGTGGATCAGGAGAAGGTCAAAGCCATTCAAGAATGGCCTACGCCAACAAGCGTGAGTGAAGTAAGAAGCTTCCATGGATTGGCCGGATTCTACAGGCGGTTTGTCAAGGATTTTAGTACCCTTGCCGCCCCATTGACTGAGATCATCAAGAAAGAAGTGGGGTTCAAGTGGGAACAACCTTAGGAACAGGCCATCCAGACACTCAAGGATAAGCTTACTCACGCCCCATTACTTGCTTTACCTGATTTCACTAACACGTTTGAAATAGAATGTGATGCATCAGGCTTAGGTATTGGAGCTGTACTCATGCAAGAGCGTCGACCCATTGCCTATTTTAGTGAAAAGCTGGGTGGTGCCACATTAAACTACCCTACTTATGATAAAGAGCTGTATGCTCTGGTGAGAGCGCTTCAGACTTGGCAGCACTACTTGTGGCCCAAGGAGTTTGTTATCCATACCGACCATGAATCCTTAAAGCACCTCAAAGGGCAACAGAAGCTAAACAAACGCCATGCCAAGTGGGTAGAGTTTATTGAAACTTTTCCCTATGTTATTAAGGACAAGCAGGGAAAATAAAACATTGTGGCAGATGCACTATCCAGGAGGTACACGTTGCTTTCTACTCTTGAAGTTAAGTTATTGGGATTTGAACATATTAAACCCCTGTATGAAACTGACCCGGACTATGGAGACATCTATAAGTCCTGCTACAAGTCTTCTACAGGTTCTTATTACCAGAAGGATGGTTTTCTTTTTCAAGAAAACCGACTTTGTGTACCAAGGTGTTCCCTGCGTGAGCTGTTCATAAGGGAAGCCCATGCTGGTGGGCTTATGGGACATTTTGGTATAGCTAAGACCCTGGCCATTATGCGTGAACATTTTCAGTGGCCCCATATGAAAAAGGACGTGGAACGCTTGTGTAATAGATGTCCTACTTGCAAAATGGCCAAAGCGACCACCCAACCCCACGGTTTGTATCAACCGCTTCCTATCCCTGAACATCCTTGGCTAGACTTATCAATGGATTTTATTTTAGGCTTGCCTAGGACTAGGAATGGGAAGGATTCGATTTTTGTTGTTGTAGACCGGTTTTCTAAAATGTCTCATTTCCTAGCCTGCCATAAGACTGATGATGCATCTCATGTTGCCAATCTATTCTTTAGAGAAATAGTCAGATTGCATGGTATGCCTAGGAGTATTGTATCTGATAGAGACACTCGGTTTCTTAGTCATTTTTGGATAACACTCTGGTCAAAGCTGGGAACTAAGCTATGTTTCTCCACTACTTGTCATCCGGAGAGTGATGGGCAGACTGAGGTAGTAAATAGGACCTTAGGATCCTTGTTGCGTGCCTTTGTGGGGAAAAATCTTAGGACATGGGAAGATAGCTTACCTCACCTTGAGTTTGCTTATAATCATTCTATACACTCAGCGTCTAAGTTCTCACCATTCCAAATTGTTTATGGATTTAACCCTCTGTCACCATTGGATTTAATGCCTCTTCCTTTAAGTGTGAGATCTAGTGTGGATGGTGAGCAGAAGGCCAAAATGGTTCAGAAGATTCATGCAGATGCCCGCAGGAACATTGAGGCCAAGACCAAACAATATGCTAAGAATGCTAACAAGAACCGCAAGAAGGTGGTATTTAAACCAGGAGACCAAGTGTGGATACACTTAAGAAAGGAACGCTTCCCTGTTGAAAGGCGCTCCAAACTCCTCCCTAGGGTTGATGGCCCCTTCACCATCACCAAACGATTGAATGACAACGCCTATGTTTTGGATCTACAAGGTAAGTATGCTATCAGCTCAAGCTTTAATGTTGCTGACCTTATTCCCTTTTGTGCAGATAATCAGGATTTGAGGACAAATCCTTTTTAAGATGGGGGGAATGATGCGGATCAGGACGACCGGGTCGGCCAGGCGAATACGCGGACAAGAGGACAAGCATCCGGACAAGGAGTTGGTCGGGCTATCGACCATGGCCACGACCTTGGCAAGAACCCGGCTGAGGTTCAACAAGACTTGGCGACCGAACGAAACCTTCCCAGGATCATATCAGCACCCTAGACGAAACCTTAGGCAGCCGCGAGCTCTAGGTTAGCAGCCGAGACCTTAGACCTAATCCGTGACATTTAAGAGATCTTAGATCGTTTAGGATAGTTTCCAAAACCAATAGGGCAGTTTTCCTTATTCAGATTAAGGCAGTTTCCATAGCATTAAATCGATTAGGAATATTTCCCAAAACCTTTTAGCAAATTCTGAATTCGAATATGAGGCAATAAGTGAGACTTAGAAAATTTCCAAATTCTGAATTTGATCCGCTGCAGTAATGCAGATGCTGAGCCAGATTACGGCTCAGATGAACACGCTCACCAGTCGTATGGAACGATTGGAGTAACCCGGTCCTCCCCAACGACCGGACATCCCCGAGGCGTCCCATCGCGGCAAGGGAGGTGCCACCACCAATGGACGGACTCACTATTTCGGACCCTACACACGCAACCCACGAGAAGACGACCCACCCGACGATCCACCATACCGCACTCCTTATGACTGCGACCCACGCTACGACGGAGCACAAGACCGACCACCCCCGTACCAAGCCCCCGACGTCAAGCTAAATCCGCCATCTTTTGCCAGAAAAGTCGACCCAGAAGCATACTTAGACTGGGAACGACGTATGGAGCTGATCTTCGACTACTACCGGTACGGAGATCCCAGGCGAGTAGTCCTTGCCACCGCCCAGTTCACGGACCACGCCGTGACCTGGTGGGACCGTGAAGTCGCTGAACGACGAAGGAGTCGTTTCGGACCACTTACCTCATGGGACGAGCTTACGCATCTCATGCGGAAACGCTACGTTCCGCCCCATTTCCACCGAGATCTGCAAAGACGTTTTAGACGACTCACCCAGGACACTAAGACAGTCAGTGAATATTTCGACGAGTTCGAGCACCTGCGGAACCGTCTTGAAATAACTGACTCCCCGGAGAGTCTCATGGCCCAGTTCCTTGACGGGCTCCAGGAAAAGATTGCTCGGAAGGTCGAAAGACAGCCGTACCACGACCTCGGAGAATTATACCACCTAACCAAGTGGAACAAGCAAACAAAAGAAAAGCAGCAGACTATCAACGACCCAAGCCCAACTGGAACAAGCCCTATAACCGGCCCCCTGGTCCGGGTCCTGACCCACGGTGCCGACCCGACCACGAGAACCAACCCGACCCACGACCGGTACAAACCAACCGGCCAAACCCTCCGGAGCTGCACCCCGGAGCTGAGACATCACCTGTTTCAAATGCAACAGACGAGGACATATGGCTCGAGACTGTCCGAACCAGCGAGTAATGATCCTCACCCCGTCGGGAGAATATGAATCTGCCGACGAAGGCGATGAAGAACCTTTAGAAGAGCCGGAGCAAGCGGAGGACGACATTGAGTACCTTGATTCCGGAGAGCTCTTGATGTTCAGACGCGTTCTCAACACCATAGCCGGTCCTGATGAGATCGCCCAACGTGAGAACATTTTCTATACCAAGTGCACTGTCAAGGGCAAAGTATGTTCTCTGATTATCGACGGAGGTTCCTGTACCAACGTCGCTAGTGAATATATGGTTGACAAGCTCAGTCTTGAGAGGACTAAGCACCCGCGGCCCTACGGGCTTAGGTGGCTCAATGATAAGACCGAGATACGCATAACCGATCAGGTGACGGTGCCTTTTAGCGTAGGCCGTTACACCGATCAGGTCTTATGCGACGTGGTCCCGATGCAAGCTGGTCACCTCCTTATTGGATGTCCATGGCAGTTTGACAGGGAAACCACACACAATGGGCGGACTAACCTGTACTCCTTTGTTCACAACAAGCGCACCTCAGCAAGTCCGGGACATACAGCTGAGGACGGATTCCACCAAAGGATCCCGAAAGGAGAATTTCCTCGTGAACTACCGAGTCATCTGCAAGGCAGTAAGTAGGGACGATACTAGCGTCGTCCTTATGATCTTTAAGGAGTCACTTCACACCGACAGCACGGATCTGCCACCCCCGCTTGAAGTCGCCAAGCTTTTGGAGACTTACGCCGGCGTCTTCCCAGCAGAGATCCCACCTGGACTACCGCCACTTAGAGGGATCGAGCACAACATCGACTTCATCCCGGGAGCTTAACTGCCCAACCGACCCGCCTACCGTGTTAACTCGGAGGAAGCTAAGGAGCTCGAACGCAAAGTTCGGGAACTCATGGACCAAGGCTATGTACGAGAAAGCTTCAGTCCCTGTGCTGTACCTGTTCTGCTCGTACCAAAGAAAAATGGTTCGTGGAGGATGTGCATAGATTGCCGGGCCATCAACAACATCACCATCAAGTATCGGCACCCCATTCCACGGCTCGACGATATGGTAGACGAGCTAAGCAGAGCTTCAATCTTTTCGAAGATCGACCTGAAGAGCGGATATCACCAAGTCCGCATGCGAGAAAGAGACGAATGGAAGACGGCATTCAAGACCAAGCAAGGTCTCTATGAGTGGCTCGTAATGCCGTTTGGGCTTTCTAACGCCCCGAGCACGTTCATGCGCCTAATGAACCATGTCCTTAGGCCGTACATCAGTAAGTATGTCGTAGTCTACTTTGACGACATCCTTGTTTACAATGCCTCTTACGCCAACCACGTCACCCATTTAGAGTTGGTTATACGCACACTTCAAGAGGAGAAGTTGTATGCCAATCTGAAGAAGTGTACGTTCCGCACTTACCGGGTAGTCTTCCTAGGCTTTATCGTGAGTTCTCAGGGCTTACAGGTAGAAGAGGAGAAGATTAACGCCATACAAGAATGGCTCACGCCCACGAGTATCAGCCAAGTCCGGAGTTTCCACGGATTGGCAAGCTTCTACCGACGGTTCGTCTGAGACTTCAGCACCATTGCCAGTCCTTTGACCTCCGTGATCAAGAAGGACCGGGCATTCAGCTGGGGACCCGATCAGGAGAAAGCCTTCAACCTGCTCAAAGACCGGCTCACTCACGCCCCGGTCTTAGCCCTGCCAGATTTCCAGAAGACTTTCGAGGTGGAGTGCGACGCGTCTGGCGTTGGGATCAGAGCCGTACTGACCCAAGGCGACAAACCCGTTGCCTACTTCAGCGAGAAGCTGAGCGGAGCCGCCCTCAACTATCCCGCCTACGACAAGGAGCTGTATGCCTTGGTTCGAGCAATGGATACCTGGCAGCACTATCTTCTGGCCCGAGAATGCGTTATCCACACGGACCATCAAACGCTGCAACACTTACGAGGTCAGACAAAACTTAAGAGACAACACGTACGCTGGCTGGAGTTCATTGAGACTTTCCCCTACGTAATGAAGTACAAGAAAGGGAAAAAGAATGTCGTCGCAGATGCCCTGTCCCGGAGACATTCCTTGATTTCGATCATGGAAGCCAAGGTCCTCGGATTCGAACTACTCAAGGAGTTATACGCCCAAGACGACGACCTGAAGGAAGCCTTCACCCACGCCGGAACTGGTACCCATTCACGATTCTATTTGTTTGATGGGTTTCTTTTCAGGGATCGGAGGCTTTGCATCCCAAAGGGATCGACCCGGGAGCTGCTGTTGAGAGAAGCCCATGGAGGAGGCTTGATGGGTCACCTTGGCGCAGCCAAAACCTTGAGTTTACTCAAGGAACACTTTTACTGGCCCCACGTGAGGCAAGATGTCGAGGCCCTTTGCAGTCGCTGCTTGGTCTGCAAACGGGCCAAATCCAGAGTACATCTCCACGGGTTATATCTTCCTCTGCCTATTCCTACTACTCCTTGGACTGATATTTCCATGGAATTTGTGCTAGGCTTGCCTAAGATCAACCACAAAGACTCCATTTTCGTTGTAGTAGACAGGTTTTCAAAGATGGCTCATTTTATCCCATGTGCCAAGACCAACGATGCCACCCAAACCACGGGTTTGTTCTTCCGGGAGATTGTACGACTGCACGGAATTCCCAGGACAATAGTGTCCGACAGAGACACTAAGTTCCTCAGCCACTTTTGGTGGACACTATGGAAGAAGCTCGGCACCAAATTGCTGTTTTCAACAACCTGTCATCCCTAGACGGACGGACAGACCGAAGTGGTGAATAGGACGCTCTCCACCCTACTAAGGGCAACCATCGGGCGAAATTTGAAGTCCTGGCTCAAATGCCTACCACTGGTCGAGTTCGCATACAACCGAGCCGTCCATTCTGCGACCAAGAAGTCACCCTTTGAGATCGTCTACGGTTTCAACCCCCTGTCGCCAATGGAGTTCACGCCCTTGCCACCTGCTGAGATCGTGAGTTTAGAGGGCGACCGTAAGGCCGAGTATGTCAAGTAGCTGCACCAGAAGGTTAAGGAAAATCTGGAGAAGAAGACGAAGAGTTACGCCCGGCAAGCCAACAAGGGGCGTAAGCAAACGACATTGAAGGAAGGCAACTGGGTTTGGCTACACATGCGACCCGAGAGGTTTCCCCAGAAGCGCAAGGACAAGTTGGCACCGAGAGGAGACGGACCATTCCGAGTCCTAAAGAAGATCAACGACAATGCCTATCAACTTGAATTGCCAGGTGAGTTTAACATTTCTCCGACGTTCAATGTTTCTGACTTAGAATCATTTGATGCAGGTGAGGACGTTGTTTTGGAGACCAAACCACTTGAAGAGGGGACGGATGATGAGGCCCTGGAACGCACCGACCGCAATGTCGACCACGCGGACGACCCGGCAGGACCAGAACCGGGCAAAGCAGTCCCGGTTGTACCAGCATGGCCCATGACACGCTCAAGGGCCAAGGCTTTAGGAACCAAGATCAACCGGTTCGTCGAGCATAGACTTGAGGTTTTCCAGCATAATGCCAAGCCCGGACCAGGACCTGACCAAGACGCGGCCCATTGGCCCGTTACCCTTTCTTGGGAGCTGTTTAGTCGCCAAGTTGCCGACTCATGCATCCTTACCATCACCACGGGGTAAGGATGTCCAAAGACGCACTAAGGAATTGTACTCTTTTTCCTACCTTCGGTTTTGTCCTATTGGGTTTTCCGAGAGAGGTTTTAATGAGGCAATACCCTTAGTGTGCATTTCGGAATTGGACGTCACTCAAGCCTACGACCACGTTGAAGTTTTCTTGTTTAAATTTTTCTAAGTGTAAGACTTGGGCCCGCGTTCAGCCCATAAGGCCCGCGGCCCAAGTCATTAGGTTGTCTTGTTGTTTTAGTTAAAACTTCGTGTTGTTTTATTTTGAAATCCATCCTGTTTTTGTGTAAGGGCAAAACCCTAGGGCTTAGGCATTATAAAAGCCAAGTCATTCTCATTAATAATACTCAGACTATTACACAAGAAAACAAAAACCCTAGTGTTCTTTACAAACGGTGCCGCCTAGTTCTAGATTGGCCCCAAGACTTAGCCGCCGGCTTAAGTCTTCTTTGGTGTATCACGGGTCTGTCACAACCCGTGTGGTCCAGCTCACTCCCATCCTCTTGCTTGCAACGATCGAGTCTCTCTCAGCCCAAGCGAACCCCGCTTCACGTTCCAGCCCCGTGGTCGAGTCTCTCCCCGATTCTGGCCCTTGCGTCCGCTTCAGTGAACCTCCACAGGTTCATCCCGCGTTCATGCCCACATCATATGTGGGAGGCCGGCTGGAATTTCGTCTGGAAAAACGTCGGCATACTTGCCCAACAGGGCGCGGATATCAGCAGGCAGTGAAGACTCGGTGTTAGTCGTGTGTAAGCTCTCTCTGTAGAGTATCAATACGACCTGGGTGTCCGAGATGTAAGTGGCATTCCGCATGTCTGCCACATTTATCAGAAAGTTCTCCTTACGGGCGTGTTGATCTTTCGCCATCTTCGATTGCAACTCTTGAACGGCGTGTGCAGACATTGGGGCTAGGTTTTATCTACGCTTGTCGTGGACGAAAGAATAGAAGTTGGTTCGTCCGTTATGCGTAGTCTCTCTCTCAAATTTCCAATGTCGTCCGAGATAAAGATATTCAGCTGAGATCGGGACGACATCGCAGGTGACCTGGTCCTGGTGTCTGCCGATGCTGAATGAGACCTTAACTTGGTCTGAGATGTAAAATTCCGTCTTGTTGTTCAGCCATTGGAGCTTGTAGGGTTTGGGATGCTTGGTCACAGGCAATCCCAGTTTTTCCACCGTGTATTTACTGGCGGCGTTAATGCAGGACCCTCCGTCGATTATCAACGAGCACACTTTTCCAAGTATTGTGTATTTGGAGTGGAAAATGTTTTCTCGCTGCTCTTCTTCTTCTGGCTCAAATCTCGAGCTAAGAATAAGCATTTCACCGGAATTGGCATACTCAATGTCCTCGTCGGACTGGTGGTGCGTTGGAAATGCTTGCTCCTCTTGTTCGTCTATGGATTCATAGTCTCCGGAAGCAGTAAGTACCATTGTCCGTTGAGTGGGACATTCCCGGGACATGTGTCCTCTGCCTTTAAATTTGAAGCAGACGATCTCGCTGCTCCGCTGAGGCTAGGTAGGGGTCGTGGTACTGGGCGGTTTTGGCGTTGAGGGAGCCGGTCTGGGGGCTGAACTGCTGGCCACGGCTTTTCCTTTAAGACGTGGGTCAATGGGCTGAGTTGTCCTCTCGAAAGGCTTGGAACCAGTGTTCCACGTGTTCTTGGGTCGAGAAAGTGCGGCAAGTTTACTCTTATGGCAATTCTCGATCTGGACTGCTATGTGGAACAGTTCGCCTAGGTCGTGGTATGGCTGCGATTCTATTTTTCTTGCAATTGACTCCTGCAAGCCGTCGATGAACTGGGCCATAAGGCTCTCCTCGGACTCGTCTACATCGAGTCGGTTGCGTAGGTGCTCGAATTCATCGAAGTATTCGGTCACCGTCTTGCTTCCTTGTGTGAGACGTCGGAAACATCGCTGAAGCTCGCGGTGGAAGTGGGGCGGAACGTATCGTCGCCTCATGATCTGGGTGAGGTCGACCCATGAGGTCAAGGGACCCATACGAGCTCGTCTACGAGCGGTGACTTCTCGATCCCACCACGCCAGTGCGTGGTCTGTGAATTGTGCTGTTGCAAGAGTGACTTTACGGGGATCATCGTAGTTGTAATACTCGAATCAAAGCTCCATTCGTCTCTCCCAGTCTAAATATTCTTCGGGATCAAGTTTACCCGAAAAGGGAGGTGGGTTCATCTTAACCTCTGGATAGTGGACTAGTGGACGAGGTGGTGGTGGTGGTGGCTCGTCCTAATACTGATATCGACCCATGGGTGGTCGATCCTGATGATAGGGAGGTGCGGCATGTGCTGCGGTTGGTGCTGGCGCGGGCTGCCCTAAGCGCTTGAGGTGAGTCGTGAAAGTTGACATCTGGGCAGTCAATGCTTGCAACAGCTGCATCATTGTTTGACTGGGTTGCCCAGACGTGGACTCGTCATTCCCTGACATATTTCCTTTTCTGAGAAAAGAAAATTTCTAAAAATGGAAAGTTTCCGAAAAGAATATGGAAACTTTCCTTAAATGGAAAATTCCCACATATATTATTTTTATTTTATTAATAAATGAAAACATAAAAAGGAAATAAACCAGAAAAGGAAAAAATATCCTAAATAAATAAATAAAAAAATATTGTCTAAAACTAAAATAGAAACTAATAAATAGGAAAATCCTAAAAATTAATGCCTAAATACTAAAAAGGAAATTTCCTAAAGGGAAAGATCATAAATTAATTGTCTAATCTAAGAAAAATGAAAACTATATTTACTAAGAGAAAAATCTATTTATTTCCTAATCCTAAATGAAATTTTCCTAAAACTAATTAGGAAACTAAAATAGTGCCTAATAAAATCTAGGAAAACTTCCTAAACCAAATCCTAGTCTAGAAAACTTATGGAAACTATCTAATATGCTATCTAAATACTAGGGAAAATTTCCTGAAAACTAAGACTAAGAATCTAGACACTGGAATAAACCTAGCCAAACCTAGGGGAGCAGGCTATGCTCGCGGATGACCTAACTACACGCAGGCTGGGGCGGCTACGCGGAATGCGAGGGACAGGCTCGGCAAGGCGCGGTATGCTGGCTAACCTAGGCTGGACGCGGGACGGTTTTAATGCTAGCGAGGTGGGACGCGAACTAGGACTGGTCTCAGCTGCTAAGCTAAACCTAACGAGGGATAAAGGCCAGGACACAATGCGACCGACGATGATACGCGGGGCAGGCACGACCGGGACGCTAGGGGAACTACACACGCGGAACGGTGTGCTAAGGATGCGGGAAGGGGAACACACACTAGGATGCTACACTCGGACTGGACAAGAAAGACCTAAACCTAGCGAAGAAACAAACAACACAGGACGCACACAAGGACAACCGAACCCTAGGCCGCGGTTTGGACATAGGATGCGGAGGCAACCAATGACTAGACCTAGCTACAAGGACGCGGAACACAAAACCTAGACTAGCACTTGACAACTAAGGGAAACCTAACAAAGAACAAGCAACACACAATTCCTTATGGATTTCAAGTATGGTGAAGGTGTTCTAGGTGAGTTTCTAAAAGGTCCTAGATTGTTTTTTAAACAACCTAAACAATATTTTGTTTTCTTTTTCTTAAAAAATTTTAGCAACAACAAGCAATGAAACAATCAAAACTTTTCTATTTTTTTTGTTGATTTATGAAAACAAGAATAAGGAATGATAGAACCTGATTTTTTTTTTGTAAGATGTTTGTGGTATGTGACTTGATTCCTCTCCTTCTTACCGAGAACCTCAGGGGAAAGATAAAGAAACACAATCAAAGCCAAAAACTGTTGCACAAAAACATAGAAGAAATCGCCAAAAACAAAAGGATAAAATCAACCTGAAGAGTAGGAGCTTTAAGCTCTGATACCAGATGATGCAAGAACTTATGGTGGACTGTCTTTCACCGAGAATCTCAGGTTGCTTGACAGAAATCGATGGAAGTGAAGGGGTGGATCGAAGGGACCACACAAGCTGTGAAAGGGGCTTGTGATACTCCAAGAACTTCAACCAATAGGTTGAAGAACACACGGCTGCAGCAAGGGGGTTGCTGGCGTCTGTTTAGGACTTTAGACACTAGTCTTTTAGGTTTTGTCAAAATGCTTGTTATTTTATAGAGTGTAGACAAAAGGCTTATATAATGCTTTGTTACAACTTTAGGCTAAACTACAAGGCGTTTAACCTTACAAGGATTAAAACAACATGTAGTTCACTTATTGGCAATTAAATAAATATTGGGTCATAATCAGTCAACATGACTTAAACCCAAATTAAACACTTAGTCTAAAAGAATAGAAATAAGATAGAAGACTTGTGAATGGAGTGGAATTGTGAACAAGTCTTCACCGTCTTGTGCAGTAAGAGTATTGCCTCATTAAAACCTTCTTCGGAAAACCCAGTGGGATAAAACCGAAGATAGGAAAAAGAGTACAATTTCCTAGCACGACTTTTGGTGTCTCTACCGAATGGTAATGGTAAAGACACCGGAGGAGGAAGAGTCTCCTAGAAGAAACCTCCATTGTTCCTTGTCTAGCTGGAACGGGTCAAGGCGTGGACCGGTCGTTGGTGCATGGAAAGGACTGGTCTGGTCGGATATGTGGGCACTGGTCAGCTAGACGGCCGGGCGTAGGCTGATCGTCTGGGTCAGCTCAGGGTCTTCTCCGGTTCCACTCTCCAGGAGCATGCTGAGCTTGTCTCCTAAGGCTTTCCTCTTGGACCGCGTAAGAGGTCCAGGTGGAATGACCGGTGCAATGGCTGGCTCGATGTCCTCATCACAGCACCGTTAAACCTCAGTCACGTGAACAGTCATCGCCGAAGAGATGTTAACCGCCAAACATAATTAGTCGAGGTGAATGTTGAAACATCTACTTAGATGTCATCTTTTGTTGTTTTTGTCTTCTAAGTTGTTTTTTCTTCTATTTATTTCTGGATCCACTTAAGTTATATTATCAGCTTTTGATTTTCTACTCATTCACCTGAAACACAGACTGGAAAAGAAGCAAAGTTATAAAAAAAAAAAAATTCGATATTTTTTATATTATTATGTTCTGGTTTTTCCACAGAAAATAAAAGATGTTATAGAAAGGATTTTTGCAACATCACTCAATAATACCGGTTGTATCAGTTTCATATTTTTCACTAATAACAGTTATACCAAGTAGTATATAGTTATACCCAATATTATCCAATTTTATCTATTTGTCATATCTGTGCAAATTGGATAATTTAGGCCTCACACCCTTTTTCTTTTAATCTACCTACGATTTATTTAGGTTCAACCATTGTAATTCATTCATTAATATTGTATACTTCTAATAAACCAATATGCATACCAAAAGACTCACATCCAATTCATTTGCTTAATTTCCAACTTCAGTCAGTTATACCAATTTTACTAGTTATACATTTTTACTCAATATTATCATTTCTACCAGTTATATCTTCTTACTTAATAATACCAGTTATATCCAGTTTTATTACCGCTGTAACTCAAATTGGATTATTTCAAACTGAACACGTTCTAATTTACATACGTTTCACGACGATTTAATAGTTACAATCCATTTATTTGGGCTAGAATGCAAAATATACAAAGAAGAAACCTGAAATTTTTGATAAGTATGCATCAGCTTCAATGACGGAGAGCTTTTGGAGCTTAAAAGGACGTTGGAATCTGCCATGGGGGGAGGTGAGGTTGAATCCGAGTTGAATTGCAAATTGCAAAGGGATGAGATTAAGTGAATTGCATTGTAAGGGGATGTGGATGAATCGAATCACTAATAGCAAGGGGATTGGGGATGTTTGATTCGTCGGGATTGTCGCAGGGAGGAAAGTTGGGACTCATCGCAGGTTTTTTACTTAATTTGATTTATTGAAATAAAAATGCTGAGGGCGTTATTGAACTTTCATATCCATTATATAGGAGAAGGGTATGTAGATTAGTGGAACTTCAAAGATTTTTTTTAATAAATTTTAAGGTTATTTCAGATTTTGATACATTACTATATTGGATTTTCAGGTTTGAATTTTAAAAATGGTTGATATATACGTGATATAATTATGTTAGTTTAATTTAATGAATTCAGTTTTAATGAGATTATTAGGTAATATTATAAAGAGAGGGTAGATGATGTAATCTTCTTAATCCTCCAAAGCTTAAGACACACACTATGGTAGTCAAAGGAGATATTAGGATACACAAGTGGTGTTTGTACAGGAACAAGAAAGAAACTCTTCCTGTATAGGCATGGTTGGATGGAGGTGAAACTGGACCACACGAGGGTGAAGAGGACCACGATTATCTTAAGGAGAAGTTGCCAAATGACCAACGGCTTTGAGAGGAGAGACTACTAAAGTTTTATTTTCTTTAAAACTTGTTTGAATTTCATTAAGGGGTAGCGTAGGTTTATATAATAACCTAATCCTTAAACCAACATGTAGTTCAAAATATAACAACGAGAAATTTAAATAAATCAACAAAAAGTTTAGAATAATTATTAGATGCCTTCTTGCGGTTTTCTTAGCTTCTGAAGATCTATGACTTGTGAATGATGAGTAGCTCTTGAAAAAGTCCTAGATTGCACACTAGAGGTGTTGCATCGTTAAAACCCCATTCGAAAAACCCGTTGGGACAAAACCAAAGGTAGGAAAAAGAGTATAATTCTCTAGCATGACTTTGTTTACCTTCACTCAATGGTAGACAGCTTGTGCATCAATATGTGATTTCTTAAGACGTCTTGATTCACTGAATCCACACTCAAGTTGCAGCTGCAGTAGAGACCTAGCCGTTAGGGAGTTATGACACAAAATGTGAACACTCCCTAATATGGTAAGATTGAAGGTAAGAGGATCCACCTGATCCAGTGGCTGCTGGTGTATGGAAAGGTGATGTATAACTCTCCTGAATGTTCTGATGTTTCTCTCGGTCGCCACAAATAGGTCTAGATGCTACTAAACAGATCTGGTCTATGTTTCCCTTAAATGGAATTAAGTAGACATTTTTTGGAAATTGGGTGATAAATTGGGCCTCTGTTGGTTTTTTCTTTCTTTTTGGGCTTTCTGGAACCATGAGAGATCCATTAACATTCTCCAAGTGTTCCGAGGTCAAGATTTTGAGTGAGTTGGGCTGTGCAGCTCGATCGTGGGCCTAATCGCTGATGGTGTTTTAAAACCGGCTTGCCAACTCCTAAATTCAATATCATCCAAGTGAGAACCATGTTTAATCTGAATCCAATTCTCCATGGTTCCTTGATAAGTTACGTTTCTGGGGAAGGTCAATTTGTAGCTTAAATCCACCTGGTTAGACATATATGCTCCAAGAAAGACACCTATGTCTTTGGAACGCTCATATTGATTCTTTCCAAGGGTATTAGTCAGCTTTTTAGTGTCTTTTCTATACTCCTTGGTTGGTGGGGACTTGATTTCCACATCATACTCTCTCTTTAAAAGGTTTCGACCTCAAAACTATATAATATTTGAGCAGATATGGTGGGATAAAGGTGATGTTGTTCTCTTTGAATGGATAAGTGGTTGAAACTTCATCTCCCTTATTAGCCTTGGTTTTACTCACCACTGGTGGTGTTGTATGCTTTTTCTGAACTTTGCCTAGCAGTAAGTTCCCTTTCTGGTGCAATATCTATGTGCATTGCCCCTTTAGTTCCTAAACCTTGTAGTTGTTGGTCCGGCACTTCAAATTTTGGTGGACTTGCTCTGGCTAATTATCTTCTTGTGGCTTTACCAAGGTAGTTTTTGTCACCTTCTTTGGCTCAAGACAGCAGTTCTTCTTTGGTTTCAGTTGTTGGAGCTGGACTAGTTGCTAGGATTCATCTTCTTAGCTTGAATATGCATGATCATTCGCATAGTATTACTGGCTTACTTCAGCCTCTCCTATAACATATTTATGTAGTAATTTTTTCATCTCTTCCCAAGATGAATTTGATACTTGATACTCAAGCCTGAGGATGGTGTCTAGATCCCAATGCATAAAGGCTTCCTCAGTTAGGGTTTCTGCAGTATAAGATGTCTTCTCTTCTTCTGGAATTTGGTTTGATTGGAACCAATTCTCCAAATTTCTCTCCCAACTTAAGTAAGCCTATGGTCCTTGGTCACACCCTGAAAAAAAAATGTAGTATGGCTCTAGCTTGGTTTTTTCTTGCCATGACTCAATTTGGTAGTTCTCATCTCCATATTCTCCTCTAGAATCATAGGAGTAATCTTGCTGAGGGCTGAACTCATGTGCGGAATGATTATTCCAGGAGCGTTGGTTTTGTGCATCAGGTTATTCGTCACACCATTCTTCATCCCCATAACTGATTTCAGATCATTATTATCTTCCCATGATTCTTCTAGGGCTTCTTCGTGCCATGCTTGGTACTCATGGATTGATTCTCCAGCTCCATTATTTGACTCATGATTTTACACATGGGTCTCCTCTTCATAGCCATGTTCTAGACTGAACTGGGATTACTTTCTCCATACCAAGAATCTTCTCCATGGTGCTCTCCTTCTTCACCTTTAGGTTACTCTTCAAAATCAGGACGTGGGTAGTCGGCATACCACAGTTCTTCTCCATGGTCTTTTTCTTCATATCATTTCTTGTAGCTTGAAGTGTCTTGAGCATGATCTAGTGGTTCAGGCTCTGGTTCCTATATGCCTAGTTCATAATCATAATCTTCTTCAGCCTGAGACCTTGAGTCATCTATGTAGGCATTGTCCTCATCATTAAAACTCTGCTCATAATCAAAATCTTAACCCCAAATGTCTTCTTCAGCCATGGTGCTTTCTCGTCACTTGTAAATATTACAATCAACAAAAACAATAATCAGATCAAACATACCACATAATTGAAAAGAAAATAAACTTCTGCTTTGAATTCCGTTTTTTTCAAAACAAAAAGGAAAGGTAGTTACTAACCAATAAGAAAAATGGAAAAACACATACAACAAAAAGGCAATTAACCTCTTTTGATTATTTTTTTTTGTATTTATATATAAGGAAAATTAACAAAACATATTAATGTTAATATTCTCCCTAGGGCAACAATGAAATTTTCCTAGGGCTATCATAAAACTTGAAACTGATGCAAAAATTAACCTAGATGATTTATCACAGCAAGTTTTGATGAATTAGTATGCAACGGTTTGGTAATCTGTTCTTTTTTTTTTGATGAATGAATGAAAGATGATATAAAGATAAAGAGATAGGTTAAACACTCCTTCAGGTGTAGAATCTACAGCTCTGATACAAGATGATGTAAGCTTTGGAATCCTCCAAAGCTTAAGACACACGCTATGGCATTCAAATGAGATACTAGGATCCACAAGTGGTGTTTTTACAGGAAAAAGAGAGAAACTCTTCCTCTAAATTCACGGTTGGATGGAGGTGAAACTGGACCAAACGAGGGTGATGGACTCGTTATACACCAAGGAACTCTTCAAGCCGGAGCACTAGCCCAAGGTAGGAAGAGAACGACAATTCTCTAAAGGAGAAGTTGTCAAACAGCCGACAGCCTAGAGAGGAAAAACTACTAGGATTTTCTTTTCTTTAAAACTTGTCTTAATTTCATTAAAAGGTGGCTTATATTTATATAATAATTTAAGCCTTAAATCAACATGTAATTCAACATAAACAACGAGAAATCTAAATAAAACAAAAAGAAGTTTAAAATAAAACATCAAGAAGTTTAGAATAGTAATTAGATGCCTTCTTGCGGTTTTAGCTTCTGAAGATCAAAGACTTGTGAATGATGAGTAGCTCTTGAACAAGTTCTAGATTGCACACTAGAAGTGTTGCCTTATTAAAGCCCATTCGGAAAACTCATTGGGACAAAACCAAAGGTAGGAAAAAGTATAATTCTCTAGCATGACTTTGTGTACCTTCACTCAAGGTAGGCTCGAAATTCCTTGTATCTGGACAGCTTGGGCATTAATATGTGATTTTTAGGACGTCTTGATTTACTGAATCCACGCTCAGTTGCAGCTGCATCAAGGACCTAGCCGTTTGGGAGTTATAAAAAAAAATGTGAACACTCTCGGATATGGTAAGATTGAAGGTAAGAGGATCTGCCTGATCCTGTGGCTGCTGGTGTATGGAAAGGTTATGTAAGACTATCTTGAATGTTCTGATTCTTTTCCCGGTTGTCACAAATAGGTATGGATGCTACTAAACCAATATGTTCTTGGGTTTCTCTTAAATGGAACCAAGTAGGCATGTTTTGGCAATTAAGTGATAACTTGAACTTCCGATGGTTTTTTTTGTTTCTTTGACTTTCTGAAACCATGAGAGATCTATTAACATTCTCCAAGTGATCTGAGATCTAGATCGTGAGTGAGTTGGGCTGTGAAGCTCGATCTTTGTCCCAATCATGGATGGTGTTCAAAAACCAGCTTGCCAGCTTGTAAATTCAATAACTTACAAGTGAGAACCCGGTTTAATGTGAATCCAATTCTCAGTTGTAACTTGATGAGGCAAGTTTCTGGCTCAGGTCGATTTATAGCTTAAATCTTATTGGTTGGACCAATATGCTCGAAGAAAGACACATATATTTTTGATATGCTCGGATTGGTTCTCTCTACGTGTCGTAGTCAGCTATTTGGTGTCTTCTCTATGTTCCTTGGTTGGTGCTGACTTAATTTATATATCAAATTATATAAATAGATAATTATAAAATATTATAATAAGAGAGGATAGAGTTGAGAGGATGTTTGAAAAATGGTATTGAAATCATAAAAGGGGTAGTTAGATTATTTTATTGAGAAAAGAGGATTTGATATTAAGTGATGAGGCCATGAACCAAGCACAACCGGGGCCAGAGGAGAAGTCATCATTCCAACTATAAGACATGCCCAAGAACTAGATCTGGAACAAAGAGCTTAAGAGAAGAATTCAACGTCATTGGAGTGCTTGATCATACTTTTAGTGCATGAAAAACTCAAAGGAGAATTGCTTACATAAAAGCTCACTCAAGAGATACCACTCGGTCAATAAGAAGAACTAAATCCCCAAGACTTAGAATCTCAAGATCAACAACTCAAGGAAGCTCAAGAAGGCTAAGTTAGAACTTGCGTACAACTAAAATCCCAAGCCTTGTCCTTCTTTCCAGTTCTTTAAGGGAGCCAAGAAGCCCATTTGTTTGTCATCACTAACTCGTCTCAAGAAAGGATGGACAACCCAATGATCTAAACGATTAGGTCCATTAGTAAGTGTTTGAATTTGAATTAGTAATGAGTTTTTCTTTGTTTTTTTTTTTCAGAATATTCTCATTTTTAGTTTATTTTCTTTTTGGTCTTAAACCACAAGTTGTTAGTTTTACTTTTACACATAAGTCTTGTAATTTTGAATCTTTTCTTTTCTTGCATTGAGTCGACCATTAGGTCAAGCTTAAGAGTATATTAATATGGCTCCTCTGCAGTATTGTACCACATAACTTTTTACCTAATATATTTTGTAAGAAAACCCATAGCCTTTAATTTCTTGTGTGTGATTCCTTAAAGTTATTGGTTTTAGAGTTATCACAAAGCTCATCATAGTTTGTATGGCATCTCTCATTAGATCTAGTTCCCTATCACTCAAACAATACACTTTGATTCTCCAAAAAGAGCCATACAGACCCTTTGTTGGATCCCCATCGCTCCATCAACCATTAACCCCCTCGACCATCGTCTATCTCGACCATCCTATCTATGCTTGACCATCTTCTGATCTTGAGGAGAGATTCATATGGCAAAGCTCTAGATCTCATCCCCACCATTTTAGAACCAGCCCTGGTTCCTACATCATCTGGTATCAGTGCTCAAAACTCCAAAATCAAGGTAACTCTACCCTTTTGTTTTATTGCTTGTTTTATTTCTATTAAAAAACCATAAAAAGAATTACTAGATTTCTTTTGTGTTTATTTTGTGTTACTCTTATTCATAAACAAAAAACCCATAATATTTGCTTGCATTAACTTGTTCCTCATTGTTTTTCGATCTTCCTAAAGTAAAACCACAAAAGTTAACTTTGCCTTATTGCATCTTATTAGTTTCCTTTTCTAGTTCCTGCATAATAAATCGACAAAAACATAAAAGTTCATATTCTTGTTTTCATCCAATCCTTGTTTGACCTAGTGCCTTAGAACCCTAATTTAAGAAAATGTTTATCTAAGTCGACAAGCACCGCCATGTTGAATCTCTTAAGAACCCATACTACACTTGATCTTGTGAGTTTGTGTATTACAGGGAACCACCATTGGAAAAGAAGCTCAAGGACCGCAACTTAACGTGAATCAACTTCTAAAGGCTATGCAGATCATCAGTGAGCGTCTGACTTGACTTGAGCAAAGACCACCACCAAGAGGTCCTATTGCTCATGCTTGCCGAGCCCGAGCTCTAAGGCAACAACAAAGAGATGATGATACCGACAGTGATATACCAAGCTTAAAAGATGATGATCCACTACCAGACCCTAATCGACGGCCGAGGAGAGGTCTAGAAAGAGGAACACCTAGAGATGTGGAGCAAGAGAAGCCTTGACGAGGAGGCAAAGACCTTAAGTTTACGGCTCCAACCTATGTGGGGAGATTTAATTCCAAAGCTTACTTATATTGGGAAAAGAGAATGGAATATATATATATATATATATATGAATACTACAACTATTCTAATACAAGGAAAGTCTCCCTAGCTGCTGCCCAACTCGCCGATAATGCCTTGGCATGCTGGGATCTAAAGTTTAAGAAAGGAGAAGACATAGGCATGAGCAAGTCTACAATTGGGATGATATGAGGTACCAATTATGAAAGAGATATGACCCATTTTTTTACCACCGAGAGCTCCAAAAGCGACTCAGGGAGCTTACCTAAGGAGCTAAGTCAGTTGACAAGTATTTTGTAGAGTTTAAAACTCTCAAGAACCGACTGGAGGTTAAATATTTAGAGGAGACACTCATGGCTTAATTCTTAGATAGACTATATAACCGCATAGCAAGAAAGGTAGAGAGACAAACCTAATGTGACCTCAAATATCTTTTACACCTGAAATCATTTTGGAACTGATTGAAGCTGAGCAATACATCAAGAGGAAGATTTCCTCTAGAACTCATGTGAAATCATTTTGGACCCCTCAGAACCAAAGGAGTATGGACAAAAGAAAGGCTATTGACACAGCCTCAAGGATCAAGAAGTCCCAAAGGAAGAAAAGCCAAGCCAAGTAAGCATCAAAAATAAAGAACCTAAGACATAACCTCTTTCAAATGTTACGGGAAATGACATTATGCAAGGGAATGTCCAAACCAGAGGGCTATGATCCTCAAGGCTGATGGAGAGTATGGAAATCAAGATGAGGATGAAGAAAAAACAAGAGGAGCTTGAAGAAGAAGAAGTAATTGAATACCCTGAGGTGGGAGAGAAACTTGTGACTAGGAGAGCTCTAAGTACCTTGTTTGATTCTGAGACTCCAAAGAGAGAACATCTTTCATACTAGATGCACCATAAACTCTATGATATGTGACCTTATTATAAATGGTGGATCTTGTACTAACGTGGCTAGCAAGTATTTGGTGAAAAAGTTAGGTTTGGAGAGAACTAAGCACCCAAGGCCTTATAAGATTAAGTGGTTGAATGATGAGACAGAGCTGAAGATAGGAGAACAAGTCATGGTCACCTTCAGCATTGGTAAATACTCTAACCAAGTATTGTGCGATGTATTAACCATGCAAGCTGAACATATCCTACTTGGGAGATCTTGGCAATTCAACAAAGAGACCCTCCACAATGGGTGCACCAACTACTACAGCTTTACTCACCACAAGCGTAAGAAACATCATGCTCCCCTAAATCGATAAGAATTCCACAAGATGCAAAAGGAAATGGACCAAGGAGCTAAGGCAAGTAAAACTAACCTCATGATCTTTAGAGAAATATTTTTTCAGGTAAAGAAGAGAAGGAGCTTCCAAATGAGATGCTTGAGCTCATAAAGAAGTTCAAAGATGAGATACCAGTCTGGTTGCTTCCAATCCAAATAATAGAGCACCAGATCCATCTAGTGCCCAAAGCTCCTCTTCCCAACAGGCCAGCCTATATAGTCAATCGTGAGGATTCTAAGGAGTTGGAGAGGCAATTCCAAGAGCATATGTCCAAATAGTACACAAGGGAGAGCCTTTGTTCATTCGCGGTGCAAGTTTTGTTGGTGCCCAAGAAAGATGGATTGTGGAGGATGTGTGTAGATTGTAAAACTATAAACAACATCATCATTAAGTTTATACATTTCATACTAAAATTAGATGACATGCTCGATGAGCTTAATGGAGCCACAATCTTCTCCAAGATAGATCTTAGAAGCGGATATCATCAAGTAAGGATGAAAGAAGCATATAAACAGCTTTCAAGACTAAGAAAAGGTTGTATGAATAGCTAGTCATACAATTTTGACTCACCAATATCCCAAATACATTCATGAGACTAATGAATCATGTATTAATAGCATACATCAGTAAGTTGGTATATTTCGATGCCATTTTGATATATAGCATATGCTTTGATGAACACTTAAATCATTAAATCATCTAGAACTAGTTCTAGACACAATTAAACTATCAAGTTTATATGCCAAATTAAAGAAATGTACTTTTTGCAATTATCAAGTAGACTTTTTGGCTTTGTTTTAAGTGAACATGACTTAAAGGTAGATGAAGAAGATCAAAGTAGTGCAAGAGTGGTTTACGCTAACAACAATTGGTCCTATTAATAGTTTTTATGGATTGGCAAGCTTTGTAGAAGATTTCCAAGGATTTTAGCAACTTATAAGCCCCCTTGACCTTGGTGATCAAGAAAATATGGCATTTTCATGGGGAGAAGCTCAAGAAGACGCATTCAACAAGCTGAAAGGGAACATTACCCATGCGCTTGTATTAGTGCTACCTAAATTTGATAAAACTTTTGAGATTGAATGTAATGTCTCAGGAAAAGTGATCAGAGCTTTATTGACTCAAAGAGGGAGACATGGCATTCTTCAGTGAGAATTTGAATGGAGCTACACTCAACTACCCTACCTATGCCAAAGAGCTATTTAATTTAGTAAGATCACTAAAAACATGGCAACATTATTTGATATCTATAGAGTTTGTTATTCATACAGATCATGAGACTCTCAAGTATCTAAGAGGGCAAACAATTCTAAAAAAAGGCATGCTATATGGCAGGAGTTTGTGATAACATTCACATGTCATTTATGTACAAGTAGGGCAAAAAGAACATAGTAGCGGATGCCACTCTAATCTCAACAATAGAATCTAAATTCATGGGGTTTGAGCACATCAAAGGGATCTATGATGCTGATCCTGTCTTTCAAGACATATACAAAGAGACCACCAAGTCCGTAAAGGGAGGACTCTATCAACAAGATGGGTTTCATTTCGAAGATTGGTGTTTATGCATTCCTCAAGGATCCATGAGAGAGCTATTAATCAAGGAAGCCCACGGAAGAGGCCTTATGTGTCATTTTGGGAGGGAAATACCTTGAGTGTACTTGTGGATCCCTTCTATTGGCCACATTTGAAGAGGGATGTTGAGCAGTTTTGTGCAAAGTGCATAACTTGTCTCAAAGCTAAATCCATGTCCCATATTTATGGTTTACATATGCCTTTGCATATTCCTAACATACCATGGGTATACATTTCTATGGATTATTTTGTAGTTTTCCCAAGATCAACAATAGAGACTCCATCTTTGTAGTGGTGGACCGATTCTCTAAGATGATTCATTTTATTCCATGCAACAAGACCAATGATACACTCAACTGCTGATTTATTCATTAAAGAACTAATGTATCAACATGGAGTCCCAAGGACCATCGTTTCATATAGAGTTACAAAGTTTCTAAGCCACTTTTGGAGAACTTTGTGGAAGAAGCTAGGACCAAGCTTCTCTTCTTAACTTGTCACCCTCAGAGGGATGGCCAAACTGAGGTAGTACACCATACATTTACAACCCTATTGAGAGAAATAGTGGGTAAGAATATAAAAGAATTAGCTTTCTTGCTTGCCATGCATTGATTTTGCCTATAATCATACCAAGAATTCAACTACCAAGCAGTCTCCATTCGAAATTGTTTATGGATTGAATCCCTTAACTCTATTGAATCTCTCACCCTTGTCCCTAAGCTGTTTATTCTAGTGCAAAAGGCAAGACTAAAGCCAATTTTGTGAAGAAACTCCACCAAAAGGTGAAGGAGAATTTCGAGAAATACTAAGAAAACTAAGGAGCAAGCTGATGAAAGGGGCACAAAGATTACTTCTGAGCCTAAAGATTGGGTTTGGTTGCATATGAAGAGTGAAAGGTTTCTCAACCAAAGGAACTTAAAGCTTTTACTAAAAGGAGATGGCCCATTCTGAGTGCTATTGAAGATCAACAACAATACCTACAAGCTTGAACTACCTGGTGAGTTAAACATTTTCCCAACCTTCAATGCTATTGATCTATCTTCTTTCATTACAGATGAATATATTCTGAGGTCAGAATCTTTCCAATGAGGGAATGATGAGACCATCAAACCAAGCATAACTAGGGCCAAAGGAGAAGTCAAGATTCCAACTATGAGATATGCCCCAAGAACTATATCCAAAACTAAGAGCATAAGAGAAGAATTCAACAAGTCATTGGAGAGCTTGATCATACTTCTTGAGCATAAAGAACTCAAAGGAGAATTGCATACAAAGGAGATCACTCAAGAGATCCCACTCGGTCCACAAGAAGAACTAAAGCACCAAGACTTAGAATCTCAAGATCAAGAAATCCAGGAAGCTCAAGAAGGTTAAGTTACAACTTCCGTACAACTCAAAGCCCAAGACTTATCCTTCATGCCAGTTCTTCAAGGGAGCCAAGAAGCCCATTTGTTTTTCATCACCAACTCGTCTCAAGCAAGGATGGACAGCCCAATGATCTAAACAATTAGGTCCACAAGTAAATGTTTGAATTTGATTTAGTAATGAGTTTTTATTTGTTTGTTTTGTGGGATATTCCTATTGTTAGCTTATTTTCTTTTTGGCTCAAACCACAAGTTGTTAGTTTTACTTTTAAACACAAGTTTTATCGTTTTGAGTCTTTCCTTTTCTTGCATTGACTCCATCATTAGGTTAAGCTGAAGAACATATTAATAAAGTTTACGTGTAGAAATGTTGCACACAACTTTTTACCTAATTAATAAACGAGATTTTCTTGCATAGAAAAATCTAGTCTCTAATTTCTCAATCCATTTAGTTCCTTACCACTCAAACTCCACGCTTTGATTCTACAAAGAAAGTCATACGACCTCTTTGTTGGATCCCCATTGCTCAATCGACCATTAACCCCCTTGACCATCGTCTATCTCAACCATCATATCTATCGCTTGACCATCTTGTGATGTGGAGGATAGAGCCGTACGGCCAAGCTCTAGACCTCATTCCCACTTTTGTAGAACTGGTAAGATTTTTTATTTTTTTCTTGCGCACATTGTTACAGAGAAGATGCAGCAGAAACTTGAGGAAAAAGAAGACAGTGATGCAGAGCAGTTAGGAAGTTCTGTAACTTAAGGAGGAAGGCAATGGAGAAAATATCAAAGCTGAGCAAGTATGCACGTGCAGTGGAGAAGACCGAGTTTGGTGGAATAAGTTAGCATCATGTTAGGTTCGAATAAGACTAACGTCTAATAGCGTGATTGTAGGAGTATCGTTTAACGTTCGTTTTTAAGCTTCTCTATTTAAAAAAAGCATTTGTATCAAGTTTCATTTATTCGAGTAATACAGCTTTGATCAAGAAACAGAGTTGCCAAATTTACCATTTGTATTAGAGCATCATCACTAAACAATCAAAGTAAGAGAGAGAGAGAATAACTAAAGTGGGAGACAACAATGGGAGAGGTTTCGTTGCTCCTGCGATTCCATGTTTTGAGGGATTGGGAATGTAGTCCAAATGAAGAAGTATGAGGAGAGTTAATAATTGATAAGGAAGTATAAGAAAGGGAAGACACAGAAACGCAGACAAATGAGACTGAAGAGATAGTGACAAACGAAGAGCAGAGAGAAACAGAGCTTCAACGACTGATACTAAAAGAGTACCACCTCGTTACCTACAAGATTATGTAAGAGGAGATGAGAAGTATAACAAAGAAAAGCTGCAATGGAAGCAGAGCTTGAATCTATTGAGAAGAATGAGACTTGGAGATTAGTGTAGTTGCCAGAAGGCGCGAAAAAGATTGGTGTCAAATGGGTTTTGAAAACCAAAATGAATGAAAAAGGAGAAGTAGACAAATTTAAAGCCAGATTAATGGCTAAGGTGTACTCACAAAGGTATGGAGTGGACTATGAAGAGGTTTTGCGCATGTAGCACGTTGGGATACTATCAGAATGCTTCTAGCTGAAGCAGCAAAACAGAAGTGGGAAATATATCCGCTAGATGTCAAAAACGATTTCCTTCATGGTGTTCTAATTGTATACAATATATAATTTATACTATATATTGTATAAATTATAATTTTTACTATTTTTAATGACATATGTGCTAAAATTAAAAAATCTAGTGTACTATTTAATGTTTAACAATTATTATTCTTCTAGTGTTAAAAAATAAAACTAGAATAAGATATAAAAAGAATATTAATGTAGCAATATTAAACAAAAAGGCATTGAAAATTACACTTGTGTCAATAGAAGTTGTGTGTATTGTGCACTTGCCCCCATATAAAAGTGATAGTATTTAGAATTTAATATAAGATAGATTCGCCATATTTTAGGTGATATATTACAAATATTTGAGATTCATATAAAGAAACTGCAAGGAACTCATACATCTTGTGACACGAACCATACAAATGCCATAAAAATAATCATAAGAAACTTATTAATAAAAGAAATATAGATATGGTTTTATAGATACATCTTCGCTTATATAGATATTATCAGACGGTTTCCAGATCATACATATATGCCTAGTGAGTGATATAGCCTGACAATGATATATATAACATATAGTTTTAGTCTTCTCAGCACTTGTTCTATGGTACTTTCAAGCTCCACCATTTATTATCATACACCCCGAGACTAAACCAGAGAGATAAATTTTATAACTACTGAAAAAGATACAGATGTGTAGAGTACTTATATTATTAAGCTTTAGCTTGCTTGTTGCTCTCCATCATTAGACCGAAGTGAATATGAGGAAAGTGTGCCCACTACAAAATGTGCAACCAATGTAATAAAAAGATTACTTTCTTTTGTTTTATCAAAACGTAAAATGTAAGAGATAGTTGTACGTATATGGAACACTTATTATTATAGGGATAAAGTGCATCTAGTATCCCTTTTATAACACACAATTATTTTAGTATAGGGTTAAGTACGTATATGCCACACGTGTGCATACAAAGTGCCATTATATTAATTAGGCCAACCATTTTAATGAATTTTACACTTTTTATCATCCAATACAATTAAAGAAAAAAGAGGAATATTCGGAAATTGTATATAGTCACTCTTTCAATGATTTCATATAACGTTTTAAAATAACATGAACCTCCAAATTTTAAAAGAAGACAAGTGTTATGTTAATATATTCAATTTATTTTAATTGATAACATAAAAAAAGTTTTTAACATCAAAGTTGTAGTTTAATAATTTTATTGGTTAATATAAGCATTATTATAATTTATTATTGTTATCTTTTAAATTATGTATATACTATAATAAATTTACATAATTAACATAAACATAAAATACAATATATATATACACAAATATTTAAATATAAATATATATATATTAATTATTATTATATACGTCAATATATATATTAAGTTTATACACAAATCATTAAACTATATATATGAGAAATATCCATAAAATACAATACTCTTAAGATTTGTTCCAAATGTACTATCCTTTTCTCCAATACTACCACTAATTTTTATATAAAAATACTTGTTTATCCTAGATGAATTACATACAAAACCATGTTTACGTTTCTTCTTTCCAGTTTAGGGTTTTGATTTCCCTATTAGGAAGGGACTTTTCAATATATTGGATTTGTGGAATTATTGAAAAAAAAAATCACTGATAGTACGTTTGGAATAAAAATTTAAAAGTCTGATAATTTTTAAAATTGCCTTCAATATTTTAATAATTTATAAGAGTTCGCTCAGACCTTCAAAAGCTACACTTACTACATAGCGTATATATCATACATACTACTGAATTTTACTGCTCTGCTATGAGATATACTAATTAGAACCTAAATTTTATTCGTAATACTTATAGTTGTAAGAGAATATGAAGACAACAAAATTAAGTAGTATGTTTCTAAGTCGAATCCACATACTTATCTGCAATTTAAAATATTGAGGCTGGAATAAATTTTTGATTCTCATATATATCTTTTATCCAAAAAGAAACTCATACTTTTAAATGTTTGTTAATATTTAAAAAAAAAATCGAAAACTTACATTCTTGGCGGCGGTGCTGAATGCTTCTCTGTGGCTTATGTCTGGATTATTAGCCTTGATCCTCTGAATTTCCTCTCTTCACAATTTTCAGTTTATACATACAAATCAATGACTCCTATAAAAATTATTATATATATGTATATATAACAGTCTAAGAATATTGTTACTTTATGAATTGATTGTATGCTGAAGGTACTCGCTGCCTCTTCTCCGGAGCTGAACGACAATATAAGAAATAAAACATATATTATTTTGTATGTTTACTTTTTTTTTAATTCGATATAGAAACAAATGTCTCGCTTACGACGGTTTACAACTCTTTGCTCAGTAATGGTACGAGCTGTAAGTCTGGAAGGAATTTTGGTGTGGCCTCTTGAGGAAGATCCATACTCTGGCCTTGCATAGTTTGTTGCCTTTTCCATATTTAATGTTTAATCGTCGATTAATAAATGTATAAAATGCTTATTTAGTTTTAAATAACTTCAATTTTTCAGACCAATGAATCAGTAGGATGGAGTAGCAATCATGTATGTATTGTCTAATTTAGGAAATGAAGAGAGACAAACAAAGTGGACCAACTAAAAAAACGTGTATTAATTGTTAAAAGTAATAAAAGACAAAACCTTTAAGGAAAGGAATCTGATAATATATTTAGAAAAAGAAAAGAAAACAAACCTATGAAACCCTAATATTATGTCAATCAAATCAAGGAGGAAGTAGCCCACATCAGTATATAGATCGAAACATAAGCTAGGGCTCTATGAAAAAGCAATAATGAAAAAAGGCTGCATATATCAGTCACAGCTGGAAAAAGAAAATGATATAAATTCGTCAAAACCAAAAGATTTAGTTAAGTAATAAATTTATTTGTGGCTATGCAGATGTAGACGGCGGTTAGAGGCAGAAACATGCAACAAGAAGTTCAGATCTCTGTCTATATCATTCTTTTTTCAAAAACAAACAAAAGAGCCCTAAATTTAAGAGGGGTTTGTATATTTTTTAAAAAATTACAATAAACCCCAAAAATTTAGGGAATTGTGACGAGAGAGAGAAAGTGACCTGAAAATTAGGGCGTGAAAGGGACTGAAGAGCAGCTACCATGTTTACAGACCACAGATTGGTGCAGTGGCCGCATCGGACGGTCACGATGTCGAACAGACTGCTGCATGGGACACTTACCTTCACATTTTAAGCAAAACAAAACCTCATAAATATTAAATTGATTTATTTATTTTCTTGGATAATTGGTTTTTTCCCAGATCCATAAGATATTGATGGGCAAGTAGCTTAATTATATGATTAGTCTTCAGTAGAAACGGAAGAAAAATTATTGCTTTTCCTACTGATATAGGTCATATATTATCCTATGATCTTTGTGGGTTTGCAAGGCAAAAACAAAACAAAAAGAAAAATTGGAGGAAAATTAATGCAATTTATTTTTATTATAAATCTAAACTAGTGCCATTAGATAGATGATCATCTTCTCTTTTTCATGATGCACAACCTGTTATAGATTAGTAAATAGGGACACACAAAATGCATGACCAAACAAAAATTCACAACTTGAATTATAATTGTTTTTTTTTGAGAAAAGCAATAAAAGAAAGAAGAAGATAAATCTAGGGTGATGGTTGGAAAAAGTCATGTATAGCAGAAGGATGGTGACTTCTCTCTGGCACCCGAAGCTAAACGAAATATTTGCTACTGACACAAAATAAATTAGAAAGATTTTGAAAATGATAAGAGTTTGGAACGTTAGTAAGATAGTGGAACTGATGAAAAAGAGCCGCACTACTCTTTTATCAGAAACCAATATATAGTACAAATTAAATAAAGGTAGATCTATATATGCCTTATTATATCTTTATATACAAAAAGCATATAAATCCATTATAGCAAAGCAATTATACCGCAAGAACTATGTTGCAGAAGTTACAAGGGATGTAACAAAGTTGCTCGGTAGCCGTCGCGGAGTTAGCCATGATCGATCGTAGAAACCAGACCAAACAAGTTGTTTATGTTGAGGAATATATAGAAGATGAAATCAATTATATAGGTGAAAAGCTTCTCTCTCTCTCTCTCTCTCTCTCTCTCTCTACACGAACAGACACTTGCCTTAAAAATGGGTATTGTGTACTTTTACAACTATCTAAGGGATCATACAATTAATATAGTTTAATGAATGTGAAAGATAATAAGCCTAAGGAGAGGATAAGAGTTAAAGGGGCAAAATTATTATATGCAATGCGAAGGATTTGGCAATTTCGATGTAGGGTTGTGTTCTATGTCTTTTAACGAGTAGGGTCCGCTTAATTGACTCATGGGGTTGCGTACCATTAAAATAAATTTTGTAATCAAAATAATGGGATGTACTCACCGATTAATCAGATGTTATGGCAAATAGCAATTTAGTAGTATAGAACTGTCCCCATTTTATTTTACACATTTTGGTATTCTAGTTTCTTCTTTTTTTATTGGTTAATCAAACAAACCGGATTAGCTAGTGCGGTGATCTTGTGTACACATTATTACTTCCTCGGTTTCTAATAGATTTTTTAGAATATTTATTGTTTTGTAAAAATTAAGTATATTTTAATTTATTTTATAATTGTTGTTATTAATTACTCTTTTCTTAATTTACCCGTATCATTTTAGTTATTTAAAGAGAAAGTCTAAGTAAATTAAAACAAAGAATAGTAAATGAGTTTATAATATGCGTAAGAAAACATCAGTGTCTACCCGACTCATACCCACTAGATAATATTTGTATAAATATTTCTCTTATTATTTCCGTAAAGAGGAGCTTTGGATTAGAAAAATGTCCGTCTAATAGGCGAACTGGACTTATAAGAAACCTTTCCACCCATAACAACTTCCACACACTCACAATCATATTTGAAACAAGGAATATAGTTCTTTGTATTATTCGACTGATTTGTCTTCCTCCCCTGATAATTATCCCTTATAATTGACGTTGTCTTTCAGAGAGTTCGAATCCCACTTGGGAACTGATATTCTCATTTACCTTTAACAAACATTATATTGGGTTTTTAATTATCTTGGCCAAAAGCCATAACGTAAACCATCAATCTTTTTTTAAAACCTAATTTCCGTCCACCCAAGTTTATTTATTTTTATTTGAGTGTCTGAAAGTAAATAGGAGAACAAATCATTGTTTTCTCACAGGGACCTTACTAAGTTACAATGACAAAAAGTCATTTTGAAAAAATGGTCCGTGGGGTGAATTCTTCAGTATATATCCACATAAGCTTGACAAAATTTTGTTCCTCAGTGACAAATCATCTACACTATGTTCGTTGGCAGTTCCGTTGCAAACGACGGTCCTCTACGACTAACAACTTCATACGGAGGATCTCAGAAATTGGATCCAAAGATAGACCAAGTACGTGATTAAGTACACATATATATATATATATATATAACTGGTGTACTTTGATTTAATAAATCATTATTGTGAAAGCATATTCCAACATATAAACTTTATCGTTATATAACGAAGTACGTGATTATTGCAAAAGAACAATAATTTGGATCATGTAATGTTACAAACTTATACAACCGAGGCACGGTCTACAAGATGTAGTATGTGGTGAAAGAATATTTGTATTCGCGAGTATATATTGTATGTCGGCCTTCCTTCCAAAAAAGCATACGTATATTATCAATGACATAGAGAGAGATGAGTATGAGAATATTGATGAAAAAAGGGATATGAGAACAATTCCTTACCGACTCTATCCGTGGGATACTTCAATCAAATTTGGGATTGATTTTTTCTTTTTAAAATTTGAATTTAGTTCAAAAGAAAAATCATTTTTTACAAGACATGCTTATTTATATGGAGTTTAGAGAACATTAAAAATAAGACAAGATAAAGCATTTTTTTAAAAAAAGAGTTGTGAGCCAATTCCTTGCTTAAAACCATGCGTGGAGGCTGTATGTGTATTTACAGCCTTCCATATCGAAAGCAAGCGGTTGTGGATTTATTTGTCAATGAATCTGATGAGTTAATTCGGAGAGATTAGGGAATCGCCATGCCTCCTCGCGTTTCACTCCTTCCAAATGTCGTGGATAGTTGTTTCAAACACGTAGCGAATGAGTAGAAGTGTACCCGGTTTCGCTTCATATCTGAAATGATGGAGATCACCGTTTGCCTGTCTGTTGAGAATTGGGTTTTGAATAGGCCATTAATGAGAGACGTTCAGACTTTAGAGGAATATCGACAAAATGGTTTCTGCTCTCATATACCTACCACAAGCAGAGCTGGACCCTGTGTTCCAGTTCATCATACGATCTCCAGTGTTAAGCGATTATGAATCACGAGCCAAGCGCATAATGAATATTTTGGTGTAGCATGATGGAACCTTACCCCTTTGTGCCAACCAACAACTATGAGTTATTGACCAACACTCTATCCAACTTCTTAAGTATCAATCATTTTCTCTTTTATTGTAATTTGGGATTGATTTTTCACGTATCATATATGTGATTTTAATTAATAATTTAGTAGTGGTTAAATTATAAAATGTTTGATTGTTTTAAGACCATATTTATGTTTATAACTATTTTATATATGTATAACTTATGAATATAAACGCATGTCAGAAAAGAAACTATCAGTGGATTAAAATATAATGTATTAGGAAGAATCGTACATCATACTAAAAAGACACATCTAATTAACAATAACAGAAAAAATAATTATTTTCTGTTGAAACAAGTGACTGTGAAGACATGGTAATAATAAATATAATTATTTCATAGAAATGAAAAGAAAAGAAAAGGAGAAGACTAGTGTGGCTACGGAAGGGTGCAAAACCTGGGACCAGCATGAAAGAAAGTGGCCATTGTTTTTATTTGCTTTCATTAGAAATTAAAATTTTCTGATATATTTCAGGTTTAGTTAGGGATGAGCCAAATGGTCATTTTTTAGTTCGTACAGCTGATTAGACATTAGGGTTTGTTAGACCTCGTTTAGTTTGGACAGATGATTTGACATTAGGGTTTTTTAGAGAGAGAGTGCCAAACAATCTGAAAAGTGGGAGACCTTTATACCAGTAACCCAATTCATATTTATATTCAAAATTTGATCTATTTTATCGTTAGAAGTCAATTTAAACTTTGTGATAAGTTTGACTGCAAGCTTTTAAACATCCTATAGATGTTATTGTTGTCTATTACAGCTTTGAGGTATATCATGATAGTGTTTACAACTAATTTTCAAAAGATTTCCTTTTTAACTAACGGTTATTATAAATTAATTATTTATAATATTTTCTTCGTTTTTTAAAAATGAATCTTTATAGTTTTTTTCGTGTGTTTCTTATAGATAGAATTTATGGTTTTTTATACATTACTTACTAATTAATAATAGCAAAGTTAAGATTTCAAGAATTTTATCAAAATAATAGAATTTTTAAATTTTAAAATGTTTACACATTTACAATTGAATATATATATATATATATATATATATTTTAATATGTGTGAAAATTATTTTTAAAAAATTATCTTCTTAAAAACAGAAGTACTAAAGAGTATATATAAGAGAGAGACTGTTGAGAAAAAAATGATTTAATAACCTAAATAGCTTAAGAGACAGAAATCCATTGAATTAACAACCGTATTAATTAAAAAAAGTTTATACAATTCATCCAGTTTCCAAGATTTTTTTTTTTAAGATCCGACGTTCAGGTGTACTAACTAGTTGTGTCTATTTCTTGAGGCTGGTCCTTCTATTAACAAGGAAATACTTGAAATGTTTTTGAACTAGTTATTATGCAAAATCTGAAGAGTGAATGTTTGTTCTGGAGTCAGGCGGAGTTGAATGTCTCATGTGATGTGTTACAAGGAGTTATCATGAAATCGATGTGTCATCACATTTATGACATCTTGCAACCCCACATACTCTTCCCCCACCACCACCGCACTTAAGGGGCGATTACTTTTTATTTTATTTTTCTCATTTGTTTTTATTGAAACTCTAAGCCTAAAAATGTTTTCGGGAAAACACTAAAACATAATTGAAGTTGTGGATCAATTCCGGTGATTCTAATTTTATTTTGTTTCGACAAATGAATTTGATAGCATTATTTTTTTTTAAAAAAAATTAGAAGCTGCTTAAAGATTTTTTTTTTATTGAAACTCTTAGCCTAAAACTATTTTTGAAGGAACACTAAAAAATAATATTAACTCGCGTAATAAAGGAAGCTGCTTGTTATGTGGTTGATTTTAAGAGATCAATTCGTGTGATTCTAACTTTATTTTGTTTCGATAAACGAATTAGATAGCCTTATTTTAAAAAAAAAGATTTACAAAGAATGAGAAAACTCAGGAAAAAAAGGCTTTTATATCTACTATATTGATACGAATGTTGGATTATTATAAATGAGGGATCACACCCATATTTATACAAAAAAACCTCCAAAATAAATGATGGAGATTAATCTAAACCAATAGGTATAACAAATTTACTCAAAATAAGGCAGATTTTCAAGGGACAAGAAATCTTCAAGGATCTAGATCCTTAGGGATCTTGGTTGAGTTCCCATTAATGTTGACTTGTTGAGAAATACTTTCCATACATAATAATTTGGAAAGAATCTTCTAGGTAGTGGGTCAGGCCCATCCGCTTTTGCTACGGCCCTAGGATGGCCTGGACGTTCGGCCTGTAACATTGTCCCCTACCTAATTCTGCGATGCCCTCGTCGCCGTGAACGTCTTTAGCTGCTTCTTAAACTGCCATAAATTTACTCCGGGCTCCAATTGGGCCTCAGATCCGGGTAGTGCTTTCCATTTGATGAGTGTGTTTGTCGATGAACACCACACTTCTGGACTACCTTTGATGCGAGAACTTCTTCCATTTACTTTTCGTAAGACTTGGTTATGATTGGCGGTGTTTGACTGGACTGTCCACGACTTTCATCCTCTATTTCTTCATGAAACAGCTTCAGTATGCCGACATATAATACCGGATGAATCATCAATGATTCTAGTAGGTCAAGTTTGTAGGAGACCTTGCCTATTTTCACTGTGACTTTAAAAAAGCCTTCATATCTCTGAAGGAGCCCATTATGCATATTCCTAAATAATTTGAACTGTTGCAGAAGTACTTTTTGAAAGATTAAGAATTTAAGAGATTTAGAGATTTGGAGATTGAGAGAGAAAAAGATTAGAGAAAAAATAGAGAATGAATATTATTGAGATTTTAGAAAAATAAATTTCATACTTACAAAGGAAGAGAAATATAGCTATTTATACTAATCTAGTCTAATCTTGTTTGGATACTAAGATATCCTAATACATGTTTGTCTACAAGGATAACATATCATTAATCACAAACAAGTCTAAGCCACTCCCTTTGGACACATGGCGCCTACTTAGTCTAAGACACACTTTCTTCATTTCTTCTCTTTGTCTTCATCATTCTTCTTCATTCCAACACTTTCCCTCAAGCGTAAGTCATGGAGAATGGCTAAGCTTGCAACCAGGAAACATTACCTCATTAAAATCCTAAAGAAGGAAAACCCACTTGGGACAAAACCTTTTCTAGGGAAAAAGAGTATAACACTTCATAATCAGGATCAGTGTTGTGGAACGGACATGAGGCCAAGCCTTGAGTAGATAGAGCCGCCAGTCTTCAGTGTAGTAGCCTTGGTGAACACATCTGCTAGTTGATCCTCACTCCTTGTGAAGCAAGGTAAGATGATTTCATTTCCAATAGCTTCTCTCACCTTATGGCAATCCACCTCAATATGCTTGGTGCTTTCATGAAACATAGAGTTAGATGCAATGTGTATAGCTGCTTGATTGTCACAATGGACAGTTATAGGAGACAAGAGAGACAAGAGAGAATAAATATTTACAACCATCTATCTTTGGTGTAGAGTATGCCATCTTGTACTCAAAATTGGAGAGTATTTTTCTCTAACGCCAATTTCACCAAATCTTTGACTGTAGGATCATGGTCAAGCCCTTTTCGGATCCATTCCATGATGGTACCTTCAATTTGGATGATCGCAGCAAGCTCAGCCCTTTTGTGAATCGCCCAGTACGTTTTCTTTCCATGGTTTGTACTCCAAAGAAAAGTTGAATTTGGCTAAGAAATCTTGCCATCTGGCTTATTTTGGTGACAATTTATTTTGAGTGTATAATTAACTAGTTGTCATGTCTGGATTCACGGAGAAAGAAACTCCCAAGAGATATTGTCGCCAAACCCGCAAGCAATGAAAAATCCCTGTAATTTCCTTCTTTTGCACAGTGTAGCACCTTTTGATATCATTCATCTTGTGGCTCTCAAAGGCTATGAAGTGTCCCTACTGCATTAGACCTCCACCAATTGCAAAGTCATAATCATCAGATTGTACCTCAAAAGAAATATTGAAATCAGAAAGACTAAGGACATACACCTAAACGATGGCCACCTTACGCTTTAAATGCTTCTTTACATTGGACTGACCATTCCCAAGTCTTCGTCTTCTTGAGAAGGTCAGTCAATGGTGTTGTCTTCTTAGAATATCCCTCCGTAAACCGCCACTACTAATTTACATGTTCAAGGAATGACCATAACTCTGGTAACTTGGTTGGTGCTTCCCATTTGGTGATTGCGGATTCCTTGGGATTTTCATTTTAAGCTTTCCACACCCAATAACATGCTCTAGGAATTGCACTTGCTCCGTAGTGAACATGCACTTCTCCTGCTTCACATATACCTCGATCTCTTGTAGGAATTTAAACATTGTTTGAAGGTGTCCCACATGTTCCTCCATATATTGGGAGTATATGATGATGTCATTCAGATAGACCCCCGCAAACTGGTCCAAATAGGGCTGTAAATTCTGATTCATTAGTGTGCAGAACATGGATGGAGCATTCCAGAGTCCAAACGACATGAAATCCACTCGAATGACCCATACCGAGTGACACGTCGTTTGGGCTCATCCTCTTCTGCAATCCAAACCTTGTATTACCCCTTTTGTAGGTCCATTTTGGTGTAGAACGTTGCACTATGAGCCTATCAAACAGGTCCACGATCAATGGAATTGGGAAACGATTTTTTATGGTTACCTTATTCAGCACCTGACAGTCCATGCACATCTTCAAGGACCCATCGTGCATCTTTTAGAATAACAACATAGCACTATATGGAGCCTTTTGATGGTCTTATCATTCTCGTTGAAAGTAACTAATTGAGTAGCTTCTTTAGCTTTTGGGAAATCCCTTGCAGAATCTGGCCTTTTACACACATAACAACCATTTCTTAGAACAAAAGATCGTTTCTTGGGTTCATACTCTTTTTGTACCGAGCTCTTTCTTTGGATCCGAGTTTAAGTCGGTCGTGGTTGGTGTCACCTTTTTTAGTTTCCTCTTGACACCACTTTCTTTTTGTAAGGTTCCAATTTATTTTGTTTGTAGAAGTCCGAAAGAGATTCAACTGTTGTAATAGCTTCATTTACCGACTGAGACCCGCGATGTTGCAACTCTTGCTTTGCGCATTAATAAAAGCGTAGTGTCGGGGTGACCTTCAACCCAGAAGCTCGAGGTTTAGGGACACAGTTAGATGGAGAGGGTGGAGTGAAAGGATTACACAAGCTGCGGAAGACTTGTGATACACCAGGGAAATCTCAGCCTTAGGAGGGTGAAGTCTCAGAAAGCTCACCAAGGAGGAGAGAGGCGCCGAAAATTAGACAGAGAGTCTTAAGGTTTTTGTTTAAAATTTGAGTTTTTTTTATTTTTTGCAAGTAATGAGGCTTATATAGGCTTTTGGTTATAACTTAGGGTAAACAGCATGGTGTTTAACCCAAACAGCAAGAAGTCTAAATAAAAACAACATAAAGTTTTGTTGGCTGAAAATAAAAATGGGCCTAGGCCAAGACTTAAACACAAAAGATTGGGCCAAAGTCAACTCGCCAAAAATCTAAGGAATTAGGCTTAAGGCCTTAATTTCACACTTAGTCTAAATAAAAGAAATAAGGTAGATAAGCCACCAAAAGGAAGGGGCCGAATCCAACTTGGGCTCGTGAAAGGTGTGGGGTTCGAGAACGGGCCTCAGTCGTCATGCACACTAAGAGTGTTGCCTTTTTAAAACCTTTTTCGGAAAACCCAATGGGACAAAACCAAAAATAGGAAAAAGAATACAATGTCTTAGCACGGCTTGTGGTGCCTTCACCGGATGGTAATGGTGTAGACACCGGAGCTGAAAGAATCTTAAAGCAGAAACCTCCATGGTCCCTTGTCCGACAAAAATGGATCTTGGCAGGCCGGTCCGTCGGTTGGTGGGCTCTCTGACCCGGATGCCTGGTTGCTTGCTCATTTCGCCAGTTGGTTGAACTTGTGCTCCAAAGCTCGGGCTTTGGCTTGCGTCAATGGTCCAGGTGGTACTTCCGGAGCAGCAGCCATGCCAATGTCCTCATCATGCCTTCACTCTTGAAGAGCTTTGGTTTCCAAAGCGTACTTCTCACCTGCATCAAACAACTCTAAGTCAAAACATTGGAAGTAGTAGAAACATTGAACTCACCGGGAAATTCCAGCTGGTAGGCGTTGTCGTCGATTCGCCAGAGGACTCTGAATGGGCTGTCTTCTTGGGGCGCAATCTTGCTCTTCTGTTTATGGTGAAACCGCTCGGGGCGTAGATGGAGCCAGACACAGTCACCTTCTTTATACACCACGTTCCTGCGACCCTAGTAGGCATGCTTGGTGTAATGTTCCGTGCGTTTCTCCAGGTTTGCTTTGACCATTTGATGCAGTCGCTTGACATATTCTACTTTTGCTTCACCGTCCATGCTAATGACGTCTCCTAGGGGTAGTGGTGTGAACTTCATGGGCGTAAGCGGATTGAAACCGTACACGTCCTCGAACGGGGTCATTTTAGTTTCTGAATGAGCGGAGAGATTGTAAGCAAATTCCACGTAAGATAGACACTAGAGCCAATTCTTCAAGTTGCGTCCGATCGTTGCTCGCAACAACGTAGAAAAGGTCTGGTTGACCACCTAGGTCTGTCCATCGGTCTGAGAGTGATACGCGGTCAAGAACAACAAGTTCGTCCCCAATTTTTTCCATAGTGCTCGCTAGAAGTGACTGAGGAACTTGGTATCTCGGTCTGAAACAATCATCCTCAAAATATCGTGCAATCTGACTATCTCCCTGAAGAATAGATCAGCTGTCTGGCTGGCGTTGTTGATCTTGTTGCAAGGAATGAAGTGTGTCATCTTGTTGAACCAGTCGACCACAACAAGGACAAAGTCTTTGTGGTTGATTTTTGGCAGGCCCAATACAAAGTCCACCGAAATGTCCATCCATGGGGAGGAAGGGATCGATAATGGCATGTGAAGCCCTTGTGGATGCATCTTAGATTTGGCCCGTTTACAGACCAGACATTTGGTGCAGTGGGCCTCCATATCATGGCGTTGATGAGGCCAGTAGAAATGTTCCTTAAGCATGGCTAACGTCTTTTTGACTCCAAAATGTCCCATCAGGCCGCCTCCATGTGCCTCTTTCATCAGTAACTTGCAAATGGATCCTCGGGGAATGCATAGCCATTTCTCCTTGAAGAGAAATCTGTCAAACAGGTAGAACAGACCATATGTGCCCTTCACGTGCTTCTGGTAAGCCTCTTTGAAATATTCGTCGTCCGGGTATAGTTCCTAGACCATCTCAAAATCCATAACCGAAATGAGGCTGTATCTCTGGGACAATGCGTCGGCTACAACATAATCGTCTCTTTTCTTGTACTTAATGATGTAAGGAAACGTCTCGATGAACTCAAGCCAACGCGCATGTCTCTTCTTCAGTGTTGTTTGGCTCTTGAGGTGCTGAAGAGTCTGGTGGTCCGTATGAATGACGCACTCCCTAACAAGCAGGTAATGTTGCCATGTTTCTAAGACACATACCAAAGCATAGAGATCCTTTTTGTACGTGGTGATGAGGACATCGGACCGACTACCGTCCCAAAAGTGCCACCCGGACCATTGACGCGAGCCAAGGCCCGAGCCTTGGAGCACAAGTTTAACGAAATGGTAAGGCGAGCAGGCGAACAAGCACCAGAGCCACCAGTCCACAACCAGTCCCATCAAGGCCTGTCCGAGCCAGCCCATAAACCGGCCCACCAAGGCCCGTACGCACCACATCGAGAACTATGAAGGTTCCTGCTTGAAAATTCTTCCAGCTCGGGTGCCTTCACTATTACCATCAGTGAAGGCACCAAAACCCATGCTAAGACATTGTAATCTTTTTCCTACCTTCGGTTTTGTCCCACTGAGTTTTCTGAAAAAGGTTTCAATGAGACAACACTCTTAGTGCGCATGGCGACCAAGGCCCATTCTCAAGCCCAACATCTTCCACGGGCCCAAGTCGACTTCGATCCTGTCCTTATGGGGCTTACCTATCCTATTTCTTGTTTTTAGACTAAGTGTGGAATTAAGGCCTTAAGCGCTTAGTTTTGGCGATTTGTCCTAGGCCCAAGCATTTGTGTTTAAGCCTTGGCCTACACCAATTTATGTATTTAAAACTTTATGTTGTTTTTATTTAGACTTCTTGCTGTTTTGGGTAAACATCATGTTTTTTACCCTAAGTTGTAATCCAAAGGCCTATATAAGCCTTATTACTTGCAATAAACAAGACAACTTGAATTATAAAACTAAAACACTAAGACTCTTGTATAAAAACTCGGCGCCTCTCTCCTCCTTTGGTGAGCTAGCCGTGAGCTTCCTCCTTTCCAGGTTGAAGCTACCTTGGTGTATCACAAGCCTTGTGCAGCTTGTGTGGTCCTTTTGCTCCATCCTTCCTCCATCAAACCGTGGTCCTAAACCTCGAGCTTCTTGGTTGAATACCATGTCACCACTACGCTTGTATCATCTGGTATCAGAGCTGAAAAGCTCATAAGTACTAGGTTGAATCTATCCTTTTACTATCTCTTATTTTTTCCTTTTCATTGTTTTTGAGTTTTCCTACCTTTGAGTTATTCTTCTTCTTCTTCCCTACAAGGTGAAGAGGCGCAGGACAAGTCACAAAAAAAGGAACACCATAAAGTCGCCACCACAAAGCCAGAATTAAACCAGGTTTTATCTATCCTTGTCATTTAACTTTTTTTTTAATCACAAAAAAGAGAACAAGAATTGTTGTTTGCTTGCTTGTTTATTTGAATTTTTCCTCATAAAAATGAAATCATAAAAAGAGTGAGGATGCTTAAAACAAAATTTAGGATCAATAGAAACTCACCTAGAACACTTGTTTCACTTGAGAAATCGTGGACCTAGGTCACCTAGCCCACACGTGTGTTGTTAGGAATTGGTTGAGTTCTTATTTTTGTTATGCTTGTTAGGATTCGAGTTTCTCATCCTAAGAAGTGTTGAGTTGTACCCTATACTAGTGTGGTCAAGCTGCTTGTTAGGTCTAGGCAATTATTCCTCGTTCCCGTTCCTTATCCCCACATCGCCACTGCGTTAGGACTAGTCTTCCACCGAGTGTAGACGCGTCCTAGGAACCTTTCCCTCACCCCCCGTGAGAACCAGCTCCCCGTACCACGCCACCCACCCGCAGCCCGCATCCAATAGGTCTAGAGCCATCCCGCGAGCATATCGCGACTAGCGCTGCACCAGCCCGAGTCTTGGACAGCGCCTGCCGCGAGGTTCTGCACCAAAAGCCGATTACTTAGGTTTAGGAAAACATCCATTTTCAGTAACTAGGGGTATAAGGCAATTTTCCTTAGAATTCTAGATACTAGGATATTTTCAAATTTTAGTGTCTAGCGATTTAAGAAATTTCCTTTAGTATTTTAGCCATTAAGTTAGATTTTCATAAGTCTTTCTAAGCTTTAGGAAATTTTACTTTTTAGCTTGGCTGTTGTTTAAGCAACCTTAGGGATTAAGAAATTTTCACTTTTAGGCCTATAGGAATCGTTAGCCTTAGGTAAACTTAGAAATTTAGTGCAAATATAGGATTTCCTTTTTCTAGTTGTTTCCTTTTCGATAAGTTTCCATTTTAGGGAACTTTCCTTTTTTTACATTTTTCCTTTTTCGGAAGTTTCCATTTTTGGAAACTTTCCTTCTTCCAAAAATTTCCTTTTCTAGAAAAGAAAAGTTATGTCAGGAAGTGAAGGATCATTGTCAGAAACAGACAACCAAGCCATGATGCAGCTACTGCAGAACTTGACGGTTCAGATGACAGCAATGGCTACACGCATGGAGCGCCTCAAGCAGCCTGCCCGACCACCCAGACAACCCGATGCGCCAGAGGTACCCAACCACGGGCCCGAATGAGAACTACGGGCCAAGGACCCACAACCGTTCTTGCATCCACCTAACCATCCAGACGTCAAGCTTAACACGTCTTCCTTTTCAGGAAAATTGGATCCCAAAGAGTACATCGGATGGGAGAGACGATTGGAGTTGCTCTTCGACTACAACAACTATGATGACCCAAGACGAGTGGCCCTGGAACGTCCCAGTTCACAGACCATGCTCTAGCATGGTGATGGTGGGATCGAAAGGTAGCAGCCTGACGCCGAGGACATTTTGGTCCTTTAACTTCGTGGGACGAATTGACCCACCTAATGAGGAGACGATACATCCTTCCAAATTTCCATCGAGAACTTCAAAGAAGATTCCGACGCCTGACCCAAGGGAGCAAGATGGTGGCAGGAGCCCATTGCCCGTATGGTTGACACAGGAGCCCATTGCCAGTAAGGTTGAGCGTTAGCCATATCAAAACCTGGGCGAGTTGTTCCACCTCGCGTTCCAGATTGAAAAGAGAAACCAACGCAAGACTACGACACCGCCCAGACCAAGGACTACGTGGAGCACCGGCCAAAAACCATATGAATGAGCCACGACCAGCAACGACCCGCGGTTCAAGGGAAAATCCCCTACCAACCTGGCTCCTAAGGTCACTCCCGTTAACCTAAGATCAGCCCCACCCACTTACATGAACCAACCACAATGGAGTAGCGAGATCACCTGTTTTAAATGCAAGGGACGAGGAGACGTGTCCCGAGAATGCCCAAACCAACGAAACATACTCTTCACGGCGTCAGGAGATTATGAATCAAAGGACGAGCTCGAGGAGGCCACGCCCACACCCAACCAATTTGACGACGAGTTCGAGTACGCCGACTTTAGAGACCTATTGATGATCAGATGGGTTCTTAGTTCTAGACTAGAACCAGAAGAGATCGAACAACGGGAAAACATCTTCCACTCTAAGTGCACTATTCTTGGAAAGGTGTGTTCCCTGATCATAGACGGCAGATCATGGACCAATGCTGCTAGCAAGTTCATGGTCAAAAAGTTTGGGCTAGCCATGACCAATCACCCGCTACCCTACCGCCTCAAGTGACTTAACAACAAGACCGAGCTCTTCATCTTCGAACAAGTCAAAGTGTCTTTCAGCATTGGACAATATCAAGATCAAGTGTTATACGACGTAGTCCCGATGTCAGCTGGACATGTTCTCTTGGGACGAACCTGGCAGTTCGACCGGGAGGCAACACATAACAGACGGACCAACTTCTATTCCTTCGTCCATTACAAGCGCCGGTTTAACTTAGCCCCGATGTCACCACAAGAGACTAAAATGGCAAAGGATCAGCATGCTCAAAAGGAGAACTTCCATATCAACATCACAGACGTCCGCAAAGCTGTCCAGAGCGATGAGACGCAAGTAGTCCTAATGCTATACCGAGAGCTACTAAGCGCAGCTGACGCAAGTAGTCCTAATGCTATACCGAGAGCTACTAAGCGCAGCTGACGCAGAGGACATCGTTCCCGAGGAAGTCAAGACGCTGTTAGAGAAGTATGCTGACGTTTTCCCAGACGAGATTCCACCAGGACTGCCGCCAATCAGAGGGATCAAACACAACACTTACTTCATCCCCGGAGCCCAACTGCCAAACCGACCTGCCTACCTTGTGAACTCCGAGGAAGCAAAAGAACTAGAGAAGCAGGTTCAAGACCTAATGGCGCAAGGATACATGAGACAGAGCCTCAGCCCATGCTATGTCTAAAAGAATATGAGATTAAGAGATTTGTAGATTTAGAGAATGAGAGAATGAAAGATTAGAGAAATTATAGAGAAAGAATGATTGTATTGAGATAGCTATTTATACTAATCTAGTCTAGGCATCTTTGGATACAAGGATTGCCTTATACATGAATGGCTACAAGGATAACATAATACTAGAACACAAACAAGCCTTAGACACTCCCCTTAGATGACTTAGATCACACAGCCTTAAGCTAGAGTCAGAGACCTTTTTCCTTCATCATTTCTTCTTCATTCAAACACTCCCCATCAAGCTTAAGAGATGGAGAATGCCTAAGCTTGCAACCATGAAGCATTACCTCATTAAAAACCTAAAGAAGGAAAACCCAATTGGGACAAAAAAATTTATAGGGAAAAAGAGTATAACACTCCATGTTGGGATCATTTTTGTGGAATGGTCATACGGCCAAGCCTTGGATAGATGGAAGCGCCATTCTTCAAAGTAGTTGCCTTAGTGAAAACATCAGCTACTTGATCCTCACTCCTTGTATAGCAAGGCAAAATGATTTCTTTTCCAATAGCTTTTCTTACTTTGTGGCAATCTACCTCTATATGCTTGGTTCTTTCATGAAACACAGAGTTGGAGGCAATGTGTATAGCAGCCTGATTGTCACAATGAATGGTGATAGGATCATCAAAGCTCACGGCCAAGTCCTCAAGAAGTTGCTTCAGCCAAATGCATTCAGTTGTAAGCTTCCTCATAGTTCTATATTCTCATTATGCACTAGAACATGACACCATCTTTTGCTTCTTGGTTTTCCAAGTCACAAGATTCTCTCCTATGAAAGTACAATAGCCTGTGTACTTCTTTTATCCTTCCTATCTCCTGCCCAAGCTGCATCACAATAACCAATCACATTTGTGTTTCTATTGCAACCCATCTATATACCTTGTTCATGAGTGCCTTTTAGATATCTCAAAATTCGATTTGCCATCTCCCAATGTCTCATCTTTGGGCCTTTCATGTGTTGAGATACCTGATTAATAGCAAAACATAAATCTGGTCTAGTGATGCTTAGATAAATAAGCTTACCAACCGCTTTTCTATAAAGCTTAAGATCATGAAAATCAATTTTCTCCTCTAGCTCCCCCTTAGTTCCAATTTTATAGTCTTCTTCTAAGGGTGTTTTTGCTGGTTTAGCTTCCATCATACCTGTAGAGGTTAGTAAATCTACAACATATTTTCTTTGAGATAAGAAGAGACCTTCCTTGAACCTACACACTTCAATTCCTAAGAAGTATTTAAGTTCTCCTAAGTCCTTAATATCAAAGACACTCTTCAAATATTTTTTTGTAGATGCAATACCAACACTATCACTACCAGATATGATTATATCATCTGCATAAATGAGAATTACCACAATACCTTCCTTACTCTTTAGTGTAAAAAGAGTGTGTTCAACTTCAGATCTTTTGAAGCCTCTATCCATCACGGTTACACTCAGCTTGTGGTACCAAGCTCTTGGGGATTGTTTAAGGCCATAGATGATCTTCCTCAGCCTGAGTATGTTGCCGGCCCCTACCTCTTCCTCTAGACCTGGTGGAAATGACATGTATACCTCTTCTTCTAATTCACCTTGTAAAAATGCATTTTTAACATCCATTTGCCATAATTCCCAATCAAGATTAGTAGCAAGTGAAAGAACAACATTAACAGAGTGAAGCTTAGCTACAGGTGCAAAGGTATCCCTATAATCTTCACCATAAGTCTGAGTAAATCCTCTAGCCACCAACCTAGCTTTATATCTATCAATTTCACCATTGCTTTTGTATTTAATGGTAAAAATCCACTTAAAACTTACAACCCTTTTTCCTTTAGGTAAAGTGGCTGGAGTATAGGTACCATTCCTTTCCATGACTTGCTTCTCAGCTAGGATAGCTTCCCTCCATTCCTTCTTAGTCATAGCTTTCTCATATGTCTTTGGAATATGTTCCTTATCAAGACTCAAAGTGAATGCAACATGGTAAGTAGGTAAATAAGTAATGTTACAAACTCCCGGATCATGATGAACCACATCATTCTGATTATAGAAGACTGGTGAATTCCTTTGTATTGTGCTCCTTCTTAACACTGTAGGTGGAGCTTCTTGGATAGGCTTCTCCTCTTCACCTAAAGCTTCAATGAGAGTGGGCACATCTCTTGATCTCTTAGAAGCTGAGACTAGAATTGATTCATCTCCTTCTGAGTCTTTTTAGACATGAATAGATGCTTCTCCCCCCCCCCATGTTCATGAGGAGGAAGGCCAGGAGAGCTGGAGGAAAGACCAGAAGAAACCAGACCGGCTGGAGTGGATGGCCGCGGCCCGGCTGGCCTTGCCGGTGTTGTGGCCGTGCCAGGGCTGGACGCAGCTGGTACAGGAGGCTGAGGTGAGGTGGCCGTGGGCTGAGGATGAGGAGAGACTATGCCAATGCTCTCCAATAGTTTCTTCAAGTTCTCAGTTTGGTCAGATCTTGTTGTGAAGATTTCTTTGAATTGATCCCAAGTTCCTTATACATAGAAACCTTTTGATTCTTGGAATTTGACATCTCTGGATACTATGACTCTTCTCGTCTATGGATCATAGCATTTGTATCCTTTATGGGTATGAGAATACCCAATGAACATAGCTTTAGTACTCTTTTGTTCCAGCATGTCCCTTTGCTCCCTTGGAACTAAATACAAAACAAACACAACCAAAAACTCTTAACTGGTCAATGTTAGGTCTAATTTTATTTAGTACCTCAAATGGAGACAGGTCATCTAGGACTTTTGTAGGAGTCTTATTAATCAAGTAGCATGCAGCTACAAGAGCATCCCCCAAAATCTTTTGGGAACTTTCATGTGGAACATCATTGTTCTCACAAATTCCATCAAATGCCTATTCTTCCTTTCAGCCACACCATTTTGTTATGGAGTGTAAGGACAGCTGGTTTAATGTTCAATGCCATGCTTGGTCTTGAAGCATGGTGCTAGTGTGTTCCCCTCCATTATCTGTTCTAAAGCATTTGATATTTGCATTGCATTGGTTAGTAACATATGCTTGAAAATTTAGAAATGCATCAAATACTCTATCTTTAGAACTAAGCAAAGTGACCCAAGTATATTTGGACTTTTCATTAATAAATGTCACAAAATACTTGTGATTTTCTCTAGATGGAAATGGAGATGTCCAAAAATCAGAATGCACCAACTCAAAACAATAATCATAGGTATGCAAAGATTTCTCAAAAACTGTTTTGCAATGTTTCCCAAGTATACAAGAATCACACATATCCTTTGGCATTTTTAAACCAGGAACAATTAGTTCTAGTGCTCTAGGATAAGGATGTCCTAATCTAGCATGCCAAAGATCAGAATCATCACTAAAGGAGCTAGTACTAGCAACCGGTTCCATTGCATTGGTCATATAATCAAGCACATACAAGTCATTTCTTGTAGTCTCTTGTCCAAATCTCTTACTATTCTCAATATCCAGAAAGTAGAAATCATTAGGACCAAAGATAGCTTGACAATTCAAATCAGTAGTGGCTCTTTTAACTGAAAGAAAATTTGATGTAAAAGATGGCATGTAAAAAACTTTAGATTCTCTATCAAATAACTTAAGCTTTACTATGCCTTTGATTGATACTTTGATTCCCTTAGCAATGAAAAAATTACCTAAGGCAAGTTCTAAGTTCTCTAGAAATCCTAGATCACTAATCATATGATGAGAAGCACCAGAATCAACAACCAATGATTTAGAGGATAGGAGCAAAAAAAGTTTGAAAAGAAGAATGAAGAGTTTTATCCAACACATAACCATCCTTAATTGCTTCAAGAAGAGCTTCTAGATCTGATATTGTCACAAATTCAGATGCTGAAGACATGGATCTGGTTGGGGCCGAGTGACAATGGGAGCTGGTACAAGCCATAGAAGGAACCAGGAGCATGGACTGGCCATGGCCAGCAGCTTAAAACTGAGTGTGGCCGGCTGTGTGCTGTTGTTTCTCAAGGAACCAGCTTGGATTCAGCTCAGGATGGAGTACCCAACACTCCTTCTTTGTATGGCCACTTTTTTGCAATGGTCACATATTGTTCTCTTCTTTCTTGTATCATTTGTTGTTGTTGGATTGAAGAAATTCTTGTTTGCAGCCACCAATTCAGTCTTGTTGCCAAAGAGTCCTTGGGATCCTTGCTCTTTTTGGATTTGAACACAAACATTTTCCAAGGTAGGAAACTTATCAGACCTGAGAATATGATTAATAAGATTTGAGTAAGTTGTGTTAAGAGTTAATAGTAACCCAAACACTTTGTCTTGTTCTTTCCTTTATAGGAGAACAATTGAATCAATTTTGGCTGGCCTTAGCATCTCTAGCTCAGCCCACCGTGCTCTGAATGAGGCAAAGTGCTTTGTGAATTCAGCATCCTCCTGCTTCAATTCATTCAAAGACTTTTTCACCTCAAAAAGTCTTAAGAGGTTAGTGGTGTTTACATACACCTTCTGCAAAGTGTCCCAAAAGTTCTTTAGCATTCTCACAAAATGAATAAGCTTCTAAGATATCACTAGCAAGAGAGTTTTGAAGTATAAAGAGTACCAGTTGATCTTCTTGGTACCATTTAGCTTGAGCAACCACAGCCTCATTAACTTCAGCAATTTTATTTTCATCATGACCATTGGTTGAAATATGATTCCAAAGGACTTTAACACCCAATGTTGTTTTCATTATCCTAGACCATAAGAGATAATTTGCTCCATATAGAATGACAGGAACTTTGATAGTAGTTTGAATCTACATGCTTCAGAAGATGGAATCCACTAGAAAGAAGGCCGGCTTGTTCGGACAGTGTAGGGAACGGCTGGTCGGGAACATCTTGGAATAATATCGGACGCGGGCGCGTGGAAGACTGGTCGGGAATGACTTGGAATGCTCTCCGACGCGGGCACGTGGAAGAATACCAGGCCAAGAACAACTTCAACCAACTCCAACCAACAAGAACAACTTCTAACAGTCACTAGCTTCACAACCAATGATGATCCAGCAACAAAAATCGAATTTTACCAATGTACCAATCCAAAAATCCAGTTTCCCTCCATTTTCCAGATTTTCAAAGTTCGATAAGAAATCAAGAAAATATATCTTAAAGACTTAAACCCTTCTGATTGCAACCAAAATTTGTGGAGACCCTGATAAGATACTTATCTAACTTTCTAGATTCAAATATTTGTAGAAAACGAAGAAAGGATAAGAGTTTTATCACCATATTCTTGTGAAGAGCGATTTTAGACGTCTTGAGGGAAAACTTCAAGAACTTTCTTCAGACTTAGGAGAATTGTGTTCGGATTTCTTTAAACAGCAACTAGAATCTTTGGGCTTGGTAATAGGATTTACAAAATCATGATTTGGTGAATTTTTAACGACAGAACGCCCAGAGAAACACAGATTTTTGCGGCGGAGATTATCGCAGAGGTCCAATGCAAGAAAAAATCGTATCTGTTGATTCCTGTGGTAAAATGATGCAAATCTAATTGGCGTGGCTTCAGAAATTACCGGAGAACAATCAAGAAAAACCAGATCGTCAAAAACTGCCGTGGTTTAGCCGGAATTCGCAATCAAACTTGACGGACAAAATAGGAATGAAAAACGGATTGTGATGAAGATGATCTCTTCTTGATTCAATGATTCAATAATGAATTTTATCCTAGATTGTTGTAACATGGCTCTGATACCATGAAAGAATATGAGATTAAGAGATTTGTAGATTTAGAAAAGGAGAGGATGAGAGATTAGAGAGAAAGAATGATTGTATTGAAAAAATGAGAATAATGTTTTCTAAGTTACAAATAAGGAGAGATAGCTATTTATAATAATCTAATCTAGGCTTGTTTGGATTCAAAGATTGCTTTATACATGAATGAGTACAAGGTTAACATAATACTAGAACACAAACAAGCCTTAGACACTCCCCTTAGATGACTTAGATCACACAGCCTTAAGCTAGAGTTAGAGGCCTTTTTCCTTCATAATTTCTTCTTTATTCCAACACCGTCCCAGTCCTCCTCATGCCCAAGAAAGACGGAAGCTGGAGGATGTATACCAACACCCCATTCTGAGCCTAGACGATATGTTAGATGAGCTTAGTGAAGCGGTCATCTTTTCCAAGATTGACCTTAAGAGCGGATACCATCAAGTTTGGATGCGAGAAGGCGATGAATGGAAGACCGCGTTTAAAATCAAGCAAGGTCTATATAAATGGCTTGTGATGCCTTTCGGGTTGTCTAACGCCCCGAGCACCTTCACGAGACTAATGAACCATGTCGTCAGACCATTCATCGGCAAATTCGTGGTGGTATACTTCAAAGAAATTCTCGTCTACAGCAAGACATACGCAGCTCATCTGGAGCATCTGGAGGCCGTGATCCTGAAACTTCGGAAGGAACAACTCTATGCCAACCTCAAGAAATTTACCTTCTGCACCGACCAAGTCATTTTCCTTGGCTTCGTCGTGAGTTCGTAGGGACTTAGAGTGGACGAGGAGAACAGACAGGCCATCCAGAAGTGGCCCACGTGGCGAAACTTCCATAGATTGGCTAGTTTCTACCGCCGCTTTGTGTGAGACTTCAGCACAATCGCCTACCCCTTGACCTCTACGATCAAGAAGTACCAGGAGTTCAGATGGGTCCGAAGCAAGAGAAGTCATTCAAGCTACTAAAGGAATACCTCACACATGCCCCGATCCTCACATTGTCGGATTTTACTAAGACCTTTGAGGTCGAGTTTGACGCTTCGGGAGTCTGCATAGACGCCGTCTTGACACAAGGATGCAGTCGGTCGCCTATTTCAGCGAGAAGTTAAACGGAGCCGCCCTAAAATACCCTAATTACGATAAAAAGCTCTACGCTTTGGTCCGTGGCAACACTACTTGCTAGCTAAGGAGTGCGTCATTCATATGGATCACCAGATTCTTCAGTACCTCTAGGGCCAGACCGCATTGAAAAAGAGACACGCTTGTTGGCTTGAGTTTATCGTGATGTTTCCTTAAGTAATCAAGTACAAAAGGGAGATGACAAAGTTGTTGCTGATGCGTTGTCCCGGAGATATACCATTATCTCGGTTTGAAGTCCAAGGTCATGGGTTTTGAAATGATCAAGGAACTGTATCCGGACGACGAGGATTTTAAAGAAGCCTTCCAGGAACACGAGAAGGGTGCCTACAAACAGTTCTACCTATTTGACGGATTTCTCTTCAAGGAGAAATGACTCTGCATTCCCCGAGGATCCGTTCCTGAGTTACTTCTACGGGAGGCCCATGGAAGCGGCCTAATGGGACACTTTGGAGTCGACAAGACATTAGCCATGCTTTAGGAACACTTCTACTGGACTCATCAACGCCGAGATTTGGAGGCACACTGTGCCATATGTCTATTTTGTAAACGAGCCTAGACCCAGATGCATCCGCAAGGACTCTACATGCCTCTACCAATCCCTTCTGTCCCCTGGACGGATATCTCAATGTATCTCAATGTATTTTACTACCGAAAATCAACCAAAAAGACTCTGTCCTTGTCGTGTTCGACCTGTTCTCCAAGATGGCACACTTCGTACCATGCAATAAGACAAACGACGCCAGCAAGAAAACTGACCTGTTTTTTTGGGAAATAGTTAGATTTCATGGCATCCCGAGGAAAATTGTCTCAGACTGAGATACCAAATTTCCCAGTCATTTATGGCGAGCACTATGGAGAAAGCTAGGGACGAACTTGTTGTTCTCGACCGTGTACCATCCCCAGACCGATGGGCAGACCTAGGTGATCAACCGGACGTTATCCACTCTGTTACGAGCAACGATCATACACAACCTGAAGATTTGGCTCGAGTGTCTACCTTACGTGGAGTTCTCTTACAACAGTTCTGTCCATTCTGCGACTCAGATGTCTCTGTTCGAGGTCGTGTACGGTTTCAATCCACCCACACATATGGAGTTCACACCACTACCCCCAGGAGACGCCATTAGCATGGATGGCGAAGCCAAGGCAGAGTACGTGAAGAGACTGCATCAGAAGGTTAAAGCCAATCTAGAGAAGCGCACAATACAATATGCCAAGCACGCCAACAAGGGACACATGAACGTGGTATTTGAAGAAGGCGACTGGGTTTGGTTTCATCTACGGCCCGAACGTTTTTCCCCAAAACGGAAGAGCAAGCTTGCACCCCGAGAAGATGACCCGTTCAGAGTCCTCCGACGAATCAACGACAACGCCTACCAGCTGGAACTTCCAGGTGAGTTCAATGTGTCTACTATTTTCAATGTTGCTGATTTAGACTTGTTTGATGCAGGTGATGAGTTTACTTTGGAGACCAAAGCTCTTCAAGAGGGAGGGAATGATGAGGACATCAGATCGACTACCGTCCCAGTAGTGCCACCCTGACCATTGATGCGAGCCAAGGCCCGAGCCTTGGAGCACAAGTTCAGCAAACTGGTGAGGCGAGCAGGCGAACGAGCACCAGAGCCGCTAGTCCACGACCAGGACCATCAAGGCCCGTCTTGTTGGAATGAAGAAGAAATGATGAATTTATGAAAGCCTTCATTTCTAGATAAATGGCGATTTATATGTATGTAAAAGGGAGAGTCTAAGGCTTGTTTGTATTATAGAATTATGTTATCCTTGTAAGCCATTTGTGTATAAGGCTATCCTTGTATCCAAACAAGCCTAGACTAGATTAGTATAAATACTTTACTCCCTTCACATTTTGTAAGTAAGAATTCATAATTCTCATTCTCTAATAAAATCATTCTTTTCTCTTATTCTCTAATTCTCTCTAATCTCTCAATCTCTCATTCTCTCATTCTACAAATCTCTAAATCTCATATTCTTTCATGGTATCAGAGCCAGGTTACATCAAATCTGGGAAATTTTCATCATTCTTTCATTAATTCAACAAGAATCCATCTTGTTCTTCATCTGTTTCTGGATAAATTTCGAACGTCATCTTGTAAATCAAATTGCGATCAATCCACGACTCCAATTGACGATCGGCTTTTTCTGGAGTGTTCATCGGCGAATTCCGCATCCATAGACACCAAATCGCATCATTTGGTTCAGGGAATCAAAAGATACGAATTTTCTTCTAAGAGGTGTTCGTGATCGCGTTCGTTTCGTACCCCTACATTCCCCAGATATAGACTTGTGTGATTAGCGTTGTATCCGAGTGTCCCGACCACAGAGCTATCACGTCTGGTATCAAAACAAGCGAGTGTCCCGACCAAGTCATTAGCAAGTGTGACCACGTCCCGACCAACCAACTTCCAGCTGAACTCTTGACCAAGCAACCTGGTGAACAGAAGCCGTGACCAAGAGACCTGAGCGTGACCAGAAAGATGCCGTTCACGCCCAACCCAACCCAACTAGCGTGACCAGCATCTTATTCTCGCCTAGCCGGCTCCACTCTGGTATCACGATTTTTTTTTTCCTCTGATTTACTGACCTATATTGCCTTTTAAGTATGGAAATTCAGGCATCCCTTAGAGCTCCAGTCATTCTACATGGAGCAAATTATCTCTTATGGTCTAGGACCATGAAAACCACATTGGGTGGTAAAGGTCTTTGGAATCATATTGCCACAAATGGCATTGAAGACAATGAAGTGGCTGAAGTGAGTGATGCAGCTCAAGCCAAATGGTACCAAGAAGATCAGTTGGTACTTTCTATTTTACAAAATTCTCTTGCTAGTGATCTTTTAGAAGCTTATTCTTTTTGTGAAAATGCAAAAGATCTATGGGACACTTTGCTTAAGGTGTATGGAAACACCACTAACCTTTTGAGAATTTTTGAAGTAAAGAAGGCTTTGAATGAATTAAGGCAGGAGGATGCTGAATTCACAAAGCACTATGGCTCATTCAGAGCTTTGTGGGCTGAGCTAGAAATGCTAAGGCCAGCCACTATTGAACCACTTGTACTCCTTGAAAGAAAGGAACAAGATAAGGTGTTTGGGTTACTTTTAACTCTTAATTCTACTTACTCAGATCTTATTAAGCATATTCTCAGGTCTGATAAGTTGCCTAGCTTGGAGGAAGTGTGTGCTCAAGTTCAAAAGGAGCAAGGATCACATGGATTGTTTGGCAACAAAGCTGAACTAGTAGCTGCTCACAAAAGTTTCTTCAAGCCAACAAATGCTTCTAGGAAGAGGAGGCAATTTTGTGATCATTGCAAGAAGGATGGTCATGCAAAGAAGGATTGTTGGGAACTCCACCCTCATCTGAGGCCATCATGGGCTTCACGCCCTGCACTGCATCCGGCCATGCCCTCGGCCAGGCAAGCTCACGGTGTTGGGTCATCAAGGGCAGTTGGAAGCAGCGGTTCACTTCCTGTCTCAGCCTCCACTAATACCATGCCACAAGCATCAGAATTTGTGACAAGATCAGACTTAGAAGCCCTTATCAAGGCACTAAAGGATAGCAATGTGATGGGTAAAACTTTTCATGCTTCTTTTCAAACTCTTTTTACTTCTAATGCTCCTAAATCATTGGTTGTTGATTCTGGTGCTTCTCATCACATGATTAGTGATTTAGAATTGCTAGAAAATGAGAACCTGCCTTAGGGAATGTTCTTATTGCTAATGGAATCAAAGTACCAATTAAAGGCATAGGAAAATTGAAGTTGTTTGATAAAGAATCTAAAGCATTTTATATGCCATCTTTTACATCTAACTTGCTATCTGTTAAAAGAGCTACTACTGATCTCAATTGTCATGCAATTTTTGGTCCTAATGATTTCTATTTTCAGGATATTGAAACTAGGAGATGTTTTGGACAAGGAACCACAAAAGATGATTTGTATGTTCTTGACAACATGAATAATATTAGTACATTGGAATCGGCTCTTCAGGCTAGGTCATTTAGTTCTGATTCTGATTTGTGGCATGCTAGATTAGGACATCCTCATCCAAGAGCACTTGACTTACTTGTTCCTGGTTTACAAATGCCAAAAGAGTTGTGTGATTCTTGTATTCTTGGGAAACATTGTAAAACAGTTTTTGAAAAATCTATGCATACATATGAAAATTGTTTTGAATTGGTGCATTCTGATGTTTGGACATCTCCATTTCCATCTAGAGAAAACCATAAATATTTTGTGACATTTATTGATGAAAAGTCTAAATATACATGGGTCACATTACTTAGTTCTAAAGATAGAGTATATGATGCATTTTTAAACTTTCAAGCATATGTTACTAATCAATACAATGCTAGAATTAAATGCTTTAGAACAGATAATGGAGGAGAATACACTAGTACCAGACTTCAAGAACATCTAGCTAAACATGGCATTGAACATCAGACAAGCTGTCCTTACACTCCACAACAAAATGGAGTAGCTGAAAGGAAGAATAGACATTTAATGGAAGTTGTAAGAACAATGATGTTCCATATGAAAGTACCTAAACGATTTTGGGGAGATGCCCTTGTAGCTGCATGCTACTTGATTAATAGGACTCCTACAAAAGTCCTAGATGACCTGTCTCCATTTGAGGTACTAAACAAAACTAGACCTAATATTGATCACTTAAGAGTTTTTGGTTGTGTTTGTTTTGTATTAGTTCCAAGGGAGCAAAGGAACAAGCTGGAACCAAAGAGTACCAAAGCTATGTTCATTGGATATTATGACCCAGAGACTAGAAGAGTCTTGGTGTCTAGAGATGTCAAGTTCCAAGAAGAAAAAGGTTTTTTTGAAGAGGGAACTTGGGAACAATTTAAAGACATCTCATCAACAAGAACTGATCAAGCTGAATACTTGAGAAAACTCTTGGAAAGTATTGGAATAAGAGGTGGTCAGCACACAGTCTCATCACCTGCCCCAGTTGCAAGTAGCCGTGGACCCGTGGTTCAGCCTGGTCCACAAGACCGTTCAAGCCCCGCTTCCGGTCCATCTTGCCCAGCCGCATCAGGCCCTTCCGGTCCATCTAGTCCAGCCGCATCTGATCCTTCCGGTTTGTCTCGGCCATCATCCTTTCCTGGTTCTCCTGGGCTTCCTCCTCTTGAACATGGGGGGGGGGGGAGAAACCTCTACTCATGTCCAACAAGACTCAGCAGGAGAGGATTCCATTCTAGCTTCAGCTTCCAAAAGATCTAGACCTACTCTCATTGAAGTTTTGAGTGAAGAAGAGGAGGCTCCACCTACTGTGTTAAGGAGAAGCACAAGACAAAGAAATCCACCAGTTTTCTACAATGGAAATGTTGTAGTTCATCATGACCAGGGAGTTTGTAATATTGCACACCTACCTTCTACTCATGTTGCTTTTATTTCTAGTCTTGACAATGAGCAGATTCCAAAGACATATGAAGAAGCTATGTCTATAAAGGAATGGAGGGAAGCTATCTCAGCTGAGAAAGAAGCTATGGAGAGGAATGGTACATATGCTTCAGCCACTTTACCAAAAGGAAAGAAGGCTGTAAGTTCTAAATGGATTTTTACCATTAAATACAAAAGCAATGGTGAAATTGATAGATATAAAGCTAGGTTGGTAGCTAGGGGTTTTACTCAGACATATGGTGAGGATTATAGGGATACATTTGCTCCTGTTGCTAAGCTACATTCTGTCAATGTTGTGCTTACTGTTGCTACTAATCTTGAGTGGGAATTGTGGCAAATGGATGTCAAGAATGCTTTCTTACAAGGTGAACTAGAAGAAGAGGTTTACATGTCACCTCCACCTGGCCTAGAAGATGAGGTTGGAAGCGGTAATATACTGAGGTTAAGGAAGGCTATTTATGGTCTTAAACAATCTCCAAGAGCTTGGTACCACAAGCTAAGTGTAACCTTAATGGATAAAGGTTTTAAAAGATCTGAAGTGGAACATACTCTTTTCACATTAAAAGGTAAGGAAGGTATTGTGGTAATCCTTATCTATGTAGATGATATAATCATATCTGGTAATGATAGTGTTGGTATTGCATCTACTAAAGATTACTTAAAGAGTGTCTTTGATATAAAGGATTTAGGAGAACTTAAATACTTCTTAGGAATTGAAGTATGTAGGTTTAAGGAAGGTCTCTTTCTCTCTCAAAGGAAGTATATTGTAGATTTACTAACATCCACAGGTATGATGGAAGCTAAGCCAGCCAAAACACCCTTAGAGGAAGGCTACAAAATCGCAACTAAGGGGGAGCTAATTGAAGAAATTGATTTTAATGATCCTAAGCTCTATAGGAAAGTGGTTGGTAAGCTTATTTATTTAACCATCACTAGACCAGATTTATGTTTTGCTGTGAATCAGGTATCACAACACATGCAAGGACCAAAGATGAGACATTGGGAGATGGCCATGCGAATTCTAAGATACTTAAAAGGCACACATGAACAAGGTATATGGATGGGTAACAATAAAAACACAAATGTGGTTGGTTATTGTGATGCAGATTGGGCAGGAGATAGGGAAGATAGGAGAAGTACTACTGGATATTGTACTTTCATAGGTGGAAACCTTGTGACTTGGAAAACCAAGAAGCAAAAGGTGGTTTCATGTTCTAGTGCAGAATCAGAGTATAGAGCAATGAGGAAGCTCACTACTGAATGCATCTGGCTGAAACAAATTTTGGGTGACTTAGCCGTGGAGTGTGAGGAACCTATCACCATTCATTGTGATAATCAAGCTGCCATTCACATAGCCTCCAATTCAGTGTTTCATGAGAGGACCAAGCATATAGAAGTGGACTGCCACAAAGTTAGAGAAGCTATTGGGAAAGGTATCATTTTACCTTGCTATACAAGGAGTGAGGACCAACTAGCTGATGTATTTACCAAGGCAACATCTCTTAAAACTGGCGCCTCAATCTATCCAAGACTTGGCCTCATGACCATTCCACACCAATGATCCCAACATGGAGTGTTATACTCTTTTTCCCTAGAAAAGGTTTTGTCCCAATTGAGTTTTCCTTCTCTAGTTTTTTAATGAGGTAATGCTTCATGGTTGCAAGCTTAAACATCTTATGTCTTAAGCTTGAGGGGGAGTGTTGGAATGAAGAAGAAATGATGAATTTATGAAAGCCTTCATTTCTAGATAAATGGCGATTTATATGTATGTAAAAGGGAGAGTCTAAGGCTTGTTTGTATTATAGAATTATGTTATCCTTGTAAGCCATTTGTGTATAAGGCTATCCTTGTATCCAAACAAGCCTAGACTAGATTAGTATAAATACTTTACTCCCTTCACATTTTGTAAGTAAGAATTCATAATTCTCATTCTCTAATAAAATCATTCTTTTCTCTTATTCTCTAATTCTCTCTAATCTCTCAATCTCTCATTCTCTCATTCTACAAATCTCTAAATCTCATATTCTTTCACGTCTGAGCCAGCCCACGAACCGGTCCACCAAGGCCCGTTCGCACCACATCGGGAACCATGGAGGTTCCTGATCGAAGATTCTTCCAGCTCGGGTGTCTTCACCATTACCATCCGATGAAGGCACCAAAAGCCGTGCTAAGACATTGTACTCTTTTTCCTACCTTCGGTTTTTTCCCTCTGGGTTTTCCGAAGAAGGTTTTAATGAGGCAACACTCTTAGTGAGCATGGCGAGCAAGGCCCATTCTCAAACCCAACATTTTCCGCGGGCCCTAGTCGACTTTGGCTTTGTGTTTATGGGGCTTATCTATCCTATTTCTTGTTTTTAGACAAGTGTGGAATTAAGGTCTTAAGCCCAATTCCTTAGTTTTGGCGATTTGTCCTAGGCCTAAGCATTTGTGTTTAAGCCTTGGCCTACGCCCATTTCTCTATTTAAAACTTTATGTTGTTTTAGACTTCTTGCTGTTTTGGGTAAACATCATGTTGTTTACCCTAAGTTGTAAACCAAAGCCTATATAAGCCTTATTACTTTCAATGAATAAGAAAACTTGAATTTTAAAACAAAAACCCTAAGACTCTTGTCTAAAAATGTTGGAATGAAGAAGAAATGATGAAGGAAAAAGGCCTATAATACTTGATTAAAGGCGTGTGTAGTCGAAGTCTAAGGGGAGTATCTAAGGCTTGTTTGTGTTCTAGTATTATGTTACCCTTGTAGCCATTCATGTATTAGGCAATCCTTGTATCCAAACAAGCCTAGACTAGATGATTATAAATAACTATCTCTCTCCTCATTTGTAACTTAGAAACTATTATTCTCATTTTCTTAATACAATCACTCTTCTCTAGTCTCTCATTCTCTCATTCGCTAATTCTACAAATCTATTAATCTTATATTGTTTCATGTATCAGAGCCAGGTTACATCAATCTGGGTAAAATTCATCATGGTATCAAAGTTGGCCGTGGTTTGTCGGAATTCGCGATCAAAGTTGGCGGACGAAACAGGAATGAAAAACAGATTGTGATGAAGATGATTTCTTCTTGATTCAAAGATTTATTGATGAAAAGTCCAAATATACTTATGTCACTTTGCTTAGTTCTAAAAATAGAGTATTTGATGAATTTATAAACTTTCAAGCATATGTTACTAACCAATACAATGCAAGTATAAAATGCTTTAGAACAGATAATGGAGGAGAATACATTAGCACCAGACTTCAACAACACTTGGCCAAGCATGGCATTGAACATCAAACCAGCTGTCTTTACACTCCACAATAAAATGGAGTGGCTGAAAAGAAGAATAGACATTTGATGGAAGTTGTGATAACAATAATGTTCCATATGAAAGGTCCCAAAAGATTTTGGGGGGGATGCTCTTATAGCTGCATGCTACTTGATTAATAGGACCCCTACAAAAGTCCTAGATGACTTGTCTCTATTTGAGGTACTAAACAAAACTAGACCTAACATTGACCAATTAAGAGTTTTTGGTTGTGTTTGTTTTGTATTAGTTCCAAGAGAGCAAAGGAACAAGCTGGAACCAAAGAGTACCAAAGCTATGTTCATTGGGTATTCCTCTACCCAGAAAGGATACAAATGCTATAATCCAGAGACTAGAAGAGTTTTTGTCTCCAGAGATGTCAAATTCCAAGAATTAAAAGGGTTATATGAACAAGGAACTTGGGAGCAATTCAAAGACATATCCACAACAAGATCAGACCAAGCTGAGAACTTGAGGAGACTCTTAGAGAGCATTGGCATAGTCTCTCCTTATCCTCAGCCCACGGTCACCTCATCCCAGACACCTGCACAAGCAGCACCCGACACAAGCTAAGTTACGGCTCCGGCACAGCCGGTTAGGCCGCAGCCTTCCACCCCAGCTGGACCATCCTATCCGCGGCCTGATCTTCCCTTCAGCTCTCCTGGGTTCCTCATCTTGAACATAGGGGGGAGAAGTCAAACAAGACTCAGCAGGAGATGAATCAATTCTAGTCTCAGCTTCAAAAAGATCAAGAGATGTGCCTACCTTTATTGAAGCTTTAGGTGAAGAAGAGGAGCCTATTCAAGATGCTCCACCTATAATGTTAAGAAGGAGCAGAAGACAAAGGAATCCACCAGTCATCTACAATGGAAATGTTGTGGTTCAGGGAGTTTGTAATATTGCTCACTTACCTAGGGGCTGTTCGTTTACCAGTCGCTGCGACTGCGACCAGCGAATGTTCGTTTGTTGGTCACATAACCTGCAACCAGCGACCTGTGACCAGTTGCTGGTCGCAGGTTTTGAAAGATGTTTCAGTCTCTGGTTTTTCCTGTGACCAGCGACTGCGACCAACGATTAATAAATAAAAACCAGCGACTGTCAAACGAACAATACTGCGACTGCGATCTGCGACTACGACCAGCAATTGTCAAACGAACATCATAACAGTCGCAGGTCGCAGTCGCTGGTCGCTGGTCGGAGTCGCAGGTCACAGCAACTAGTAAACGAACAGGGTCCTACTAACCATGTTGCTTTCATTTTAAGTCTTGATAAGGAACATATTCCAAAGACATATGAGGAAGCTATGACTAAGAAAGAATGGAGGGAAGCTATCCTAGCTGAGAAACAAGTCATTGAAAGGAATGGTACATATGCTCCAGCCACCTTACCTAAAGGAAAAAAGGCTGTAAGTTCTAAGTGGATTTTTACCATTAAATACAAAAGCAAAGATGAAATTGGTATATATAAAGATAGGTTGGTGGCTAGAGGTTTTAATCAGACATATGGTGAAGATTATAGGGATACCTTTTCTCCTGTAGCTAAGCTTCATTTTGTTAATGTTGTTCTTTCACTTGCTTCTAACCTTGATTGGGAGTTATGGCAAATGGATGTTAAGAATGCATTCTTACAAAGTGAACTAGAAGAAGAGGTATATATGCCACCTCCACAAGGTCTAGAGGAAGAGGTAGGGTCCGGCAACATACTCAGGCTGAGGAAGGCCATCTATGGCCTTAAACAATCTCCAAAAGCTTGGTACCACAAGCTAAGTGTAACCTTGATGGATAGAGGCTTCAAAAGATCTGAAGTTGAACATACTCTTTTTACACTAAAGAGTAAAGAAGGTATTGTGGTAATTCTTATTTATGTAGATGATATAATTATATCTGGTAGTGATAGTGTTGGTATTGCATATACAAAAGAATACTTGAAGAGTGTATTTGATATTAAGGATCTAGGAGAACTTAAATACTTCTTAGGAATTGAAGTGTGTAGGTTCAAGGAAGGTTTCGTCTCATCTCAAAGAAAAAATATTGCAAATTTACTAACCTCTACAGGTATGATGAAGCTAAACCAGCCATTCATGAATAAGGCAATCCTTATATCCAAACAAGCATAGACTAGATTAGTATAAATAACTATCTCTCTCCTTATTTGTAACTTAAAAACTATTATTCTCATTTTTTTAATAAAATCATTCTTCTCTAATCTCTCATTCTCTTATTCTCTAATTCTAGAAATCTCTTAATCTCATATTCTTTCTAAAAACTCGGTGCCTCTCTCCCCCTTTGGTGAGCTAGCCGTGAGCTTCCTCCTTTCCAGATTGAAGCTACTTTGGTGTATCACAAGCCTTGTGCAGCTTGTGTGGTCCTTTCGCTCCATCCTTCATCCATCAAACCGTGGTCCTAAACCTCAAGCTTCTCTGTTGAATACCACCCCGCCACTACGCTTGTATCATGTGGGGTAGTTCAGGGCAGCTCCGTTTAACTTCTCGCTGAAACAGACGACCGGCTTGCCTCCTTGAGTCAAGACTACGCCGATGCCAACTCTCGAGGCATCACACTCGACCTAGAAGGTCTTAATGAAGTCCGACAATGTAAGAACCAGGGCGTGTGTCACGCGTTCTAAAAGTAGTTTAAATGACTTCTCTTGTTTCAGGCCCCATCTGAACTCCTGGTTCTTCTTTATCGTCGACATCAAGGGGCTGGCGATTGTGCTGAAATCTCGCAAAAAAACGGCGGTAGAAACTAGCCAATCGGTGGAAGCTCCGGACTTGGCTGGCGTTCTCTGGTGTGGGCCACTCCTGAATGCCCCGTATCTTCTCTACGTCCACTCTAAGACCCTGAAAATTTACGACAAAGCCTAGAAAGATGACTTGGTTAGTGCAGAAGGTACACTTCTTGAGTTGGCGTAGAGCTGTTCTTCTGAAGTGTCAAGATCACAGTTTCCAAATGCTCCATATGAGCTGCGTACGTCGGGCTGTAGATGAGGATTTCATTGAAGTAGACCACCACATATTTGTCGATGAACGGCCTGAGGACGTGGTTCATCAGTCGCATGAACGTATTCGTGGCGTTAGGCAGCTTGAATGTCATCACGAGCCATTCATACAGACCCTGCTAGGTCTTTAACGCGGTCATCCATTCATCATTTTCTCGCATCCTAATTTGATGGTATACGCTCTTAAGGTTGATCTTGGAAAAGATGACCAATACACTAAGCTCATCTAACATGTCGTTTAGGCGCGGAGTGGGGTGCCAATACTTAACGGTAATGTTGTTGATGGCGCGGCTGTCAACGCACATCCTCCAACTTTTATCCTTCTTCGGTACAAGGAGGATCAGAACGACACATTGGCTAAGTCTCTCTCTTACGTATCCTGATGTGAACCTGGTGAGGTTCACAATCCAATATTGGCAACATGGTGGTTTTTAAGGCAGCATGAACGCGGATGGAAGAGTTATTGGCGCAGTCGTTTACGCTGGGAATGGCGGAAATGATGAAATGAAATGGATGGAAAGGAAATTCAACACCAAGTTTGTGGAATGACTTGATGAGGTCGGCTTGGAGACAAAGTAAGATATGACACACCAACTTATTCCAAGAGTTTTATAGAAAGGCCTAAGGATGTTACACACAAAAGGGAGATCTTACAAGAATGAATAGCTAGAGACTGCTCACGGTGATCGAAGGTTTCTTAAGAAGCAAAACCACTTTTTATTTAGAAAATCCAATGGAAAAGAAAAGATTACAATGGAGCACTCAGCCGAGTTTAAAAAGAGATGAAAGGCGGTTGTCAAGGCGGTTGTCAAGGGTGGTGGTCAAGAAGTCAGAGCTTTGCATGATGAGCTCAAATCTCCACAGACGCCTTGACCAAATTTACAACAGTTTGAACACAATTTCCATGTAAATACACGCCAAAGACAAGAGATAAAAATGGGCCGGGCCATAAAAGAGAATAAAAATCCAATTCTAATTGAAAGCTATGGACCTTAAGTATTGCATATCTGGAACCTCTTTAAAAGCCTCAGTAAAAAAACTTGGTGGCAAAACCCAATAGGACAAAAACCAACCAAAAGAAAAAGAGTATTTGAAAGAATTTCCTTTACAATACTTAATTCAAATAGTAAGAATTATATTGGTCAAACCTAAAGAAGTTGAGGTTTGATTAAGGCCTTGATTAAAAAAAGACTTGACCACTTGCTAAAAAGTCTTGGAATGTGTCCGAGTCATAGGGCCGACTGGAAGCACCATCGGATCCAAGTTCGGGCCTTGGTCAAGTCTAGGCAGAGCACGATCGAGAGTGGGTTAAGGTGCGGATGAGGCCAGGTTGATGCTTGATCGTATTATGGTCGACATCTTGAAACGCTCGTGGGTTGACGTCCGGGTCATCCCGAGCCTCCTACAGGTCGAGGTCTTCATTCATGTTTCGGTCGTGCCAAACGTCTGTTGCGGTTGCGCCTTTGTTACTGTCGTTCCATGGTCTTGCCCATTATTTGTCACAGTCGTTCTAAATCCTCTTCTTTGTCTTGGGTCGCATCATCCCCTTCCACTTGAAAATGATTTATCCTCAAATCCAAATCATCTGAAATATAAAGAAGAAGGTCAATAATATTAAACTTGAACTAATTGGATACTTACCTTGCAAGTCAAGCTCGTATGCATTGTCATTGATACATTTGGTGATGGTAAAAGGGTCGTCCTTCCGAGGCAACAATTTGGACAGTCTTTCATGTGGAAGTCGTTCTTTTCTTAGATGGATTCAAATTTGATCTCCTGGTTTAAAAACCAATTTCTTTTGGTTTTTATTGGCCTTTTCTGCATATTTCTTGGTTTTGGCTTCAATATTGTCACGTGCCTCTTTATGCAATCTCTTTACTAGTTCAGCCTCAAGGTTAGTTCTTTCACTCAAGGGAAAAGGTAATAAGTCGTGTGGCTTAGTCGTAGTCTTAGCCATTTTACAGGTAGGACATCTGTTACAGATACGCTCCACGTCTCTCCTCATCCGTAGCCAGTAAAAATGATCTTTCAGGATAGCCAAGGTTTTTTATATTCCAAAGTGACCCATAAAGCCACCTGAATGTGCTTCCCTAACAAAAAGCTCACGCAGGGAACATCCGGGAACACATAAACTATTTTCAAAGAAAAGGTATTGCTTAAAGAAGTGTCCTACAGGAGAATGACCAAAAGACTCATAGATTTCTCCATAGTCTGGGTCAGTAGCATACAACTCTTTAATATGATCAAATCCCATTAATTTAATTTTAAGAGTGGACAAGAGAACATACCGGTGGGATAGAGCATCAGCCACAATATTTTCCTTACCCTGTTTATATTTAATAACATAAGGAACTGTTTCTATAAATTCAATCCACTTGGCATGAAGTCTTTTGAGTTTCTGTTGGCCTTTGAGGTGTTTCAAGGACTCATGATTAGTGTGAATGATAAATTCTTTAGGCCATAAGTAATGTTGCCATGTCTGAAGGGCGCGGACAAGAGCATAAAGCTCTTTGTCATACGTTGGATAATTAAGTGTAGCCCCACTGAGGTTTTCACTAAAGTAGGCTACTGGCTTCCGGTTTTGCATGAAACGACTCCAATCCCTAATCCTGAGGCATCACACTCAATCTCGAAGACATTAGCAAAATTAGGCAAAACCAAAAGAGGTGCATTAGTCAGTTTCTCTTTACGAATTTGGAAGGCCTCTTCTTGTTCACGTTCCCACTAAAAGCTAACTTCTTATTTGATTATCTCAGTCAATGGGGCGGCCAAAGTGCTAAAGTTCTTGACAAATCGCCTATAAAATCCTGCCAATCCGTGAAAACTCCTTACTTCACTGACGGTTATAGGTCTAGGCCATTCGCGAATTGCATTAATTCTCCTATCAACTCTTACTCCTTCTGTACTTATAACAAAGCCTAAAACACACAAGGTTATCTATACAAAACGTACACTTTTTCAAGTTAGCATATTGCCTTTCTTTTCTAAGTGTTTTCATTACCAATTTCAAGTGCTGAAAATGATCTTCTAAAGACTTGCTAGAAACCAAGATGTCATCAAATAGACGACAAAAAGTATCCTATGAATTTTCTAAGGACATGGTTCATAAGTCTTATAAACGTACTAGGTGCGTTAGTTAAACCAAAGGGCATAACTAACCATTCATAAAGCCCATGTTTAGTTTTAAAAGTGGTCTTCAACTCACCATCCTCCTTCATGCAGAATTGGTTATAACCACTTTTTAAATCAATCTTTGAAAATACACTAGATCCATGCAACTCATCTAACATGTCATCTTGCCTAGGAATTGGATGACGTTACTTTACCGTGATGTTATTAACCGCACGACAGTCAACACACATGTGCCATGTCCCGTCTTTCTTTGGGACAAGGAGCATTAGAACAACACAAGGGCTCATGCTTTCACAGATGTATTCTTTCCTCATCAGCTCGTCCACTTATCTCTGAAGTTCCTTGGTTTCTACTGGGTTTATGCGATAAGCAGGACGATTTGGTAATATAGCTCCATGGAAGAAATCAATTTGGTGTTCTATCCCACGTATAGGAGGTAGTCCATCAGGATTTTCTTCTGGAAAGACATCCTCATACTCCTGCAAAAGGTCACGCACCTTGCTCGGAAGCTCCAACTCATGGTCAGTAACCGTTAGAGAATTTTCTTTAAAAATAAACATAAGAACATGAGACTTCACAGTCAAGCTACGTCTAACCTCTCCAAGATTAATAAGGAAATTTGATTTTGGCTTAAGTGCTTTAACTTTACTAAACTCCTTCTTTTGTTGTCTAAGGTGTAGATGATCTTGGTAGACTTCTTGTGGTGACATGGGCACCAGGGTTAACTTTCCACCGTTTAAGTTAAAATGGTGCCTGTTAGTGAATCCATCATGGGTAACTCTGCGGTCTGACTGCCAAGGTCTACCCAAGAGGATATGCCCAGCCTCCATTGGTAAAACATCACACTTAACCTCATCATGGTACTTTCCAATTTTAATTGGGACGATCACATGGTGAGTGACACGCAATTCACCAGATTCATTTAGCCACTGTAATAGGTAAGGTTTTGGGTGATTGCTCATCTCAAGACCTAGTTTCTGCACCATAGTCTCACTAGCAACATTAGTACAACTACCACCGTCAATAATTAGAATGACTATGAAACATGAATGAAATAGATTTTCTCTCTGTTCTTGCTCATCTGATTTGGAGTGTACACTAAGGGACCTTCTAGCCACCAAGAGTTGTCCTAGTACCGGTGACTCAATACTTTCATCCAGTTCTGGTTCAAGTTCGGCTCTGGTTCTTACTCTTCATCGGTTACGTACTCGCCATTATCCAATAGAACCATGACCTTTTTATTGATGCATTCATTTGCATAGTGGCCGACTCTTTGACATTAAAAACAACGAATGTCTCGTGTCCTATTTGGTCGGTCAATATTCCCTTTGTACACATGCGGGTTATATAGTTCATGTTTGGACGCGGTTGGTCTTACATTCATTGGCTTAGTTAACTTGTACTAGCGGTTATAGGAAGGTTTGTTATTCGAAGTACCGCACCAAAGCCCAAACGTATGTTAGGCCTTCTTTTGATTTGAAGTTCAATTAAAATAGTTTTATGGAGCATTTCTTCAATGTCCACGTAGTGTTGCAATTCAAGCCTATCTTGAATATCTCAGTTCAATCCCATAAGGAACAGTGACATAGTGGCATCACGATCTTGTGTTGCACAAGCTTTAATCAAAAGATTTTCCATTTCTTGAAACTACTCCTCCACGCTACAGTTGCCTTGGGTCAGCTGTCTAAGTTTCATGTGGAGATCACGATAACAATGACTTGGCACAAATCGCTTGCGTATGATCGTCTTCAAGTCTTCCCAAGTATCAATGGGACGTTCACCATTTTGCCTACTTTAATTCACCATTTGATCTCACCAGCTGAAAGCATAATCGTAGAATTCTGTATAGCCACATTAACTTTGTTAAATTCAGTGTAAAATTGACAATTAAACACCAATTCTATCTTTTGCTCCCATTCTAAGTAAGCTGTCGGTTCATTTTTGACGTGAAAGGGTGGTATCTTTAATTTCAAGTTATTAATCACATCTTGATGATTCTGCGGTGTATGTGGCTCATGTAATCGTCTAGGCTGTCTATAGTCACCATAGTCGGTTGCTTCAATAGTATTGAGCCGCGGCCTCCTCATCAAGAAATTCTTGGCGAATGTTATCCCTTTGGCTCCTCTGGATGAAATTGTGCCACGTCGGTCTGGGGTTTGTTCGAGCTGTTCATGACACGGTTGGAGGTTAGGGAACAGCTCTCTTCGGCGTTCTGGTCGGTGTTCTGGTAAAAGATATTGAATCTCTTCACGTACGCCTTCACGCACACCTTCACGCAAACCGGTTTGAAACGTATTGAACTTGGCCTCCATGATTTGGTTCATACGGGTTGTAAGCGTTTCAATAAGTTGTGTGTGGTGAGACTCCTCTTCTTCTGAATTACCCATTGTTCCTGAAAATGTTGTAAAGATAACCGGCCAGTCAAAGGTTCACAGAAACGGTTAGTACTAGCATTATAGCAAACGACTAATTTAATCCTATTCTTCCAAAAACCAACTTTTAAATAGTTAAAATAATCGCCTTTCTTAAAACACAAAACTTATTGAAAATAACAAAGTGAAATAAAACCAACCCATATTAACTCACAAGAACTTTTGAAAACAAGAACTCAAACAGAAGTTCAATGGACACAATAAATTTTGAAAACCCAGTTCTCAAAAATTTGAATGCAAGAATAAAAATTTCAAGAGTAAGGGATTGAACACAGCCTATTGAACGCTCTGATACCACTTGATGTGAACCTGGTGAGATTCACAACCCAAGATCGGCAACATGGTGGTTTTTAAGGCAGACTGAACGCGGATGAAAAAGTTATTGGCGCGGGCGTTACACTGGGAATGGCGGAAGTGAATAAATGAACAGGATGGAAAGGAAATTTAACACCAAGTTTGTGAAATGACTTGATGAGGTCGGCTTGGAGACAAAGTAGGATATGACACACCAACTCGTCCCAAGGATTTTGTAGAAAGGCCTAAGGATGTTACGCACCAAAGGGAGTTCCTACAAGAATGAATAGCTAGAGACTACTCACAGTGATCGAAGGTTTCTTAAGAAGCAAAGCCATTTTTTAATTAGAAAATTCGATGGAAAATAAAAGATTACAATGGAGCACTCGGCCGAGTTTAAAAAGAGAGGAAAGGCAGTGGTCAAGGGCGGTGGTCAAGAAGTCAGAGCTTTGTATGATGAGCTCAAATCTCCACACACGCCTTGACTAAATTTACAACATTTTGAACACAAATTTCAAGTAAATACACGCCAAAGACAAGAGATAAAAATGGGCCGGGCCATAAAAGAAAATAAAAATCTAATTCTAATTCAAAGCTATGTGCCTTATGTATTACACATCTGAAATCTTTTTCAAAGCCTCAGTAAAAAACCTTGGTGGCAAAACTCAATGGGACAAAAACCAACCGAAGGAAAAAGAGCACCTGAAAGAAATTCCTTCACAATACTTAATTCAAATAGCAAGAATTAAATTGGTCAAACCTATAGAAGTGGAGGTTTGATTAAGGCCTTGATTAAGAAAAAACTTGACCGCTTGCTGAAATGTCTTGGAACGTGTCCGAGTCATAAGACCGACTGGAAGCACCATCGGATCCAAGTTCGGGCCTTGGTCAAGTCCAGACAAAGCGCGGTCGAGAGTGGGTCGAGCGTGGACAAGGTCGGGTTGATGCTTGGTCATATCATGGTCGACATCTTGGAACGCTCGTGGGTCGACGTCCGGGTCGTTCGTGCCCAACGTCCGTTGCGGTCGCACCTTCGTTCGTTACGGTCGTTCCATGGTCGTGCCTATTGTTCGTCACGATCATTCCTAAATCCTCCTCTTCGTCCTGGGTCGCATCATCCCCTCCCACTTGAAAAGAATTTTTTCTCAAATCCAAATCATCTGAAACATAAGGAAGAAGGTCAATAATATTAAAACTTGAACTAATTGGATACTTACCTCGCAAGTCAAGCTCGTATGCATTGTCGTTGATACGCTTGGTGATGGTAAAATGGTTGTCCATCCAAGGCATTGAGGTGTTTGAGGTGTTTCAAGGACTCATGATCGATATGAATGATAAATTTCTTGGGCGATAAGTAATGTTGCCAGATCTGAAGGGCGCGAACAATAGCATAAAGCTCCTGATGCTGCCAAAACCATGGTCTGCTGGTTTGATCATTCTCGGGACATATGTCCTTGCCCCTTGCATTTGAAACAGGTGATCTCGCTACGCCTCTACGTCTGGTTCGTTGGAGTAAGTGCGGCTTGCCTCAGTGCAACTGAAGTCGCCTTAAGAGCCGGATTAAAAACTGATTTTCCTTTTAACCGCTGGTCGTTGCTAGTTGTGGTTCAGTCGTATGGATTGGAGTCGGCTGGTGCTCGACCTTACGGGTTATGGGTTCCTGTATATCATCTAAGAACTGAGCTATGAGACACTCCTCTGATTCCTCTATCTCCAGTCGGTTCCGTAGATGTTCGAATTCATCAAAGAACTTTGCCACTGTCTTGCTCCCTTGGATAAGACGTCTAAATCTTCTTTGAAGCTCTTAATGGAAATGAGGAGGGACATATTGTATCCTCATCAAGTGGGTCAGCTCGTCCCACGAAGTTAAAAGACCAAAACGTCCTCGACATCAGGCTGCTACCTCTCAATCCCAACATGCTAGTGCATGGTCCATGAATTGGGCCGTCGCTAGTGCCACTCATCTTGGATCGTTGTAGTGGTAGTAGTCGAAGAGAAGTTTTATTCATCTCTCCCAGTCGAGGTACTCCTCAGAATTTAATTTTCCCACAAAGGAAGGCAGGTTAAGCTTGACGTCTTGATGGGCGGGTGTGTGTCGGAACGGCTGGGGTTCCTCGTCCGGTCGGTCTCGACCAAATCCTCGTCTGGACGCCTCAGATATATCAGGTCGTCGCTGTGGAGCTGGTTGCTCTAAACGCTCCATGCGGACAAACATGGCAGTCATATGAGCTATCAAGTTCTGTAGCAATTGAAGCATAGCCTGGTTGTCTTGGCCCGATGATGACTCCTCGTTCCCTGTCATAATTTTTCCTTTTCCAAAATGGAAACTTCTGGAAAAGGAAAAATTCAAAAAAAAAGAACTTTCGGAAAAGAAAATTTTGCAGCAAAAAAATGGAAAGTTTCCAAAAATGAGAACTTGAAGGTAAAGGCAAATCTAAAAAAATGGGAAACAAAATTGCTAATTTTCCTAAATGCCAATGATATCTAGGCCTAAAAAGGGAAAATTTCATAAGTTCTAATTATGTCTAATCAACTAACTAAGCTAAAAGAAAATTTTCCTATGGCTTAGAAGGACTTATGGAAATCTAACTTAATGGCCTAGGACACTTAAAGCAACTTCCTAAATCACTGATCACTAGAATGGAAATTCTCCTATTATCTAGAACAAAAAAGGAAAATCAGACTTATGTCACTAGCTATCGATAAGGAAGGCTTCTTAATCCTAGGCAACCGGTTGTAGGAAGCGGAACCTAGCTGCTAGGAGCGGTCCGAAGGCTCAGACTGCTGTCGTGCTAGGCGCGGGATGCAAGTGCGTAAGGCGCTAGACCTATCGGGCGCGGGCTGTGCTGGGTCGGGGTGCGGTACGGAGGGGCTAGTCCAAGTACGGATGGGCTGCGTACTTGGGAAAGACTTGAATTAATCCTAGGACTGCTACACGAACAGGGAACCTAAGAAACTCGCGAACCTAGACTGACTAAAACCCGCTAGCTAGAACGAGAAACTCTAGTCCTAACAAACAAATAGAAGTGCAATAACCTTCCCTAGCCAAACAAAGCAAGAACTCAACCAACTTCCTAACACACGCGTGGGCACTAGGAGAACTAGGTCCACGATTTTGTCAAGTGAAACAAGTGCTCTTGTTGAGTTTTCTATTGATCCTAATCTTGTTTTAACAACTTAATTTTTTTTATAGTTTCGCTTTTATGAAGAAAATCAAACAAGACAAACAAGCAAATATATATTTTTTATTATTATTTTAAGAAATTGAAAGACAAGGATAGATAAAACCTGATTAGTTCTGGTTTTATGGTGGTGGATCCCATTCTAACTAATACAGCTTAGTCAATACGATCATCTATGATCCCATATTTCATCTACAATAGTATCAGATCCATACGATCTCTTGACGTGATAGAATGAATCATTGTTTATGATTGATTGTTTTGAATGTTCTGGAAAATACATTTTCATGATGTCTAATACAAAATCTACAGCTATCGATTCTCATTATGGAATATCTACTTTACCAAAACAAAAAAGTCGTTCATCTTCATCCACCATCAATGCCCTATACGAAATCGAATATGTTCCAGGAGATCAACAAAAGGTGTTCGAGAGCTAATACGGCCTTCTTCAAGCAGAAAGGTTATGGAGTATGTCCAGTCCAGCAAGTTTTCATCATGACAAGTCCCAGCAACGGAAGAAGAACAGTTCATCTCGCTCAACATCCCCAAAAATCTTACAAGATTGTGGCAACAACAAGGATACACTCATCTACACTTCGGAGTAGTACGAATTGGCTTAACCCTACATGCTCGAAAAGGGTTAGCAGTCGTAACACGAATAGCCCTGCTAGATTCAAGGCTCAAGTCATACAAGCAGGCATGCATCGGAACGGTTAAAACAACATTGAATGCAGGAACAGTGTTTATAACACTTCCCAAATTTTAACGTTTCTCTACAAGATCCCAACCTCCTACGAACGCTCAAAGTTCAACTTCAAATCATTGGAGCACCGATGCAAGAAAAGAGTGTAGTCGCAACATTACATCATCAAATCGTCTACCGCATACAAGACCATGCGCTTGACCTTGTACTACCAGCTTCAGACGATGCACTATATTTGAAGTCAACTCCGCCTCACAAGCACCTAATTCTGTTCAAATACCGCGACAAGTCTCTCGCGAAGAACTGCTAAGCCAACTACCTGACTCATGGGTCACAAGCTATGAAAAACTACACCTCGTAGAACAAACAGCAGTCCAGACGTCATAAGTTAGTTTTCAATCCCGAAGCGATGGTACAACAGAGATCAAGTTCGAAAAGCCTCGAACATCATCATTTCAAAGACAAGTGTTTACACAGCTTGCCATTGAAGTCCACGAAAACGAAAGACAAACCCTTCAACCAATCTACTTCAACCAAGATGGATCTTTTGTGTATCCGTTCAAAGATCAAAATGGTCATCAATACTTTGACTTATGCTGGTGCACAACATGTACAGAAAATATGTATGAATCTGACGAAGAGATAAGACAAAGAAGAAGAAAGAAAAAAGATCCATTATACAAAAGGTATCTTGAAGGCGACCCAACCGTTGGACCACTAGGAGAAGGCACCGGAAAATACGAGTTCATCGTTCAATTCTCAAACAAAAAGGAAGAACCAAAACAAATCATGATGATGCAATCAAGAGATGAAGACTTCCCACCTCCAGAAGACTTCACCAAAGATAATATCATTCACAGTCCAAAGATTCTCACGAAGTCAATCAACTCTGCCGGACCAGAACAGCTAAGTCAAGGAGAAAAGGTTCTCAACTGGCAAACAAAAAATGTTCTTGCCCAAAATCGTCTTTTAACAACGATAAGTCTAAAGGTCGATCATCTAACGGAGAATCACAATAGTAGATTCAAAAGTCTGCAAAGATTGATAATAGAGATCAACAATCGGCTCAACAATCTTCATCAAGAGATGATGACAATGGCTCAAAACATGATGGTCAGCACAACACATTTTCGGTCCAAAGAAGCAGAGATGCAGAACCTCAAGATTCAGCTAAAGGATCTTCAAAGAAGTCTAGAAAGCCTGGTACATAGTAAATCAATCTGATCCGTACGCAGCATATTTAAGTGGTATGCTGTCATCATTACCAATGTATCAAGGAACTTACTCCCCTGGATTTCTCTCTGAATATCAAAGTCCCAAGCTGAAATCTTCTTTTCCTGGATTATTATCCTCAGACGAAGCATTCACATCTCGATATGGTGCAACTAAGAAGTCACAAAGATCTTCACGAGAAAGAAGACAAAAGGAGTCAAGTTTTCTTGACAATCCAAACAAGAAGCCAGCTCTAACATCCTCGTCGAGCAATTACTCTCATGAAGACACAAAAGGAAAAGGAAAGGATATTGGGATAATTGAATTTTCCATGTCTAGCCTGCTAGACAATCTGGGAAAAATCTCTTCCAGTACAATGCAAGAACCGGTGGCAAAAGAATCACAAGTCAATTATCACTCGCCAGTTCCTATGATCAAGCATTTCTCCGAGTCAAGCTCAAGCAATTATAGAACCGATTCTGACGACAGATCTTTACCAAGACAGTTTGCTATAGGAGAAAGGTCAAAAGCGAAGGAAGAACCATATATCAATATAATAAATTCAAGCGATGAAGAAATGAGCTACACTCCCCCTAGATGGCAAGAGATACCAACAAAACAGTTCTCATCAAAAGTCTTAATCTTCATATTCGATGACATTCCTTTCGAAAAATGGAATGATCGTCTTGATGAATTCCACGCATGGATGGTATCTGAAGAAATTACTTCGCCAACAGAGCAAGTAATTCAACAGTTCACTGCACGACTATCTGGAGCTTTAAAAGAATGGTGGACTTCACTTGGAGAATATAGACAACAGCAAGTCTATCAAACGACAATATCATTGCTCTTGTGAGAAATTCATCGAGAATTTATCGGTACGCCAACCCATCTCAAAGAGAAGTTGCAAGATGAGTTCTTCACAGCAAAGTGTTGTTCTATGAAGAAAAGAGATTTGGAAAGACACTCTGAAAGGCAAACAAGGAGATATTACGCGCTAAATGGTCTCAACAATCCAAGTTTGAAGCAAGTATATCTCTCTTCCATTGATGACTACCTGATTCAACAAACGAAGCTCTATATTAGAGTTCAAGGTCAAACAATCGAAGAAATATCCATAGGCCAGATTCAGCAGTACGTATTCCGAACGTTAGACAAGCTTTGCAAGCAAAAGAATTCTGGACAGAATTCATGGACAAGTCAAAGCATTTTTCCTAGATATGTGCAAGACCAGATCTTTCAATCAAATGCTCAAAATTAAAGAAATATTGCTCGTGTGACAGAAGAAGCAAATCTCGACGGTTTAAAGGATCATTTCAGAAACACTCCAGTTTCCAAAAAAGAAGATTCTTCAGAAAAAAGCGAAGTTTCAGAAAAACAACAAAGTGTTTTCTCTGCCGAAAAGAAGGACACTTCGCAAAGAATTGTCCAAACAAATCGAAGAAGAAGAAGCAATATCTTACCAGCTCAATCTCCAAAGTAGCACCCGACATCGATATCAACAACTACGATCTCGAATCAGTACTATCCTATGATAGTGATGAAAATGAGGCAATCTGTGGCTATTCTGATTCAGACACTTCCTCAGAGTCTTCATATGAAGAAGAAGAAGAAGAATGCTGTTTCAAAATTACTCAAGTGCCAAAATGCGAAGAGATACAATCGTCTCATTTACCAGTCACGATTTTCGATCCACAACAGATGGAAGATCCAATTCACGCAATTGCCTTCATCGACACGGGAGCACATTCAAAAATTATGAACTCAAAGCTGTTGCCTTCATCAATGTGGATCAAGAATTTTGAGTCGCAAATTCGGATTCGTTAACGGTGAAGCTAATTTCAAAACCAATCATTATCGAAGTATTCCCTGGATGTCGTATTACTACTGAAGTACTTGGATCAGCATCACCAGGAAAAAATTTGGTTTTAGGATGGGATACCTATACATCCTTAAAGAAGAACTACGACATTTCTATTGAACCACGAGGAGTAAGGTGGAAAGCACTCTACAAAGCCTACACAACAATACCTCGACTGTTCACGATTGACAATCTATCAACTATGAGTTTTAACAAGATAAAAGAAGATATCACATTGATCTCGTGTGCGGAGTCTTACACAGATTTCCTCAAGAAATGCAACAAACTTCTTTGGCTGAATTCAGAGTTCTTTGTATCACTACCTTTTAAAGAAAATCTGATATCTACCCCGACTAAAGCGAGACATGGGGGTATGCCACCAGCTTTGCTACAACAAGCCAATGAAGAGTGTGATCAGCTTGCAAATCAAGGAATCGTCTCTACATCTAATTCACCATGGGCATGCAAAGCGTTCTATGTTAACAACAGAGCAGAACAAGCAAGAGGAAAACTTCAACTGGTCATTGATTACAAGCCTCTAAATCAATATCTAGAAGATATCAAGTTTCCACTCCCAAATAAAAAGGCGCTTCTACAACATCTGCAAAAGGGGACGCTATTTTCTAAGTTCAATCTTAAATCAGGATTTTGGCAACTAGGAGTTCAACCGGATGAAAAATACAAGACAACATTAAGCCTGCCAAATCGCCACTTGCAATGGAACGTTCTGCTATTCGGTCTAAAAACTGCACCATCACTGTTTCAACAAGCGATGCTATGAATATTCAAGCCACTGTTGCATACAACCTTGATATACATCGACGACATCCTGCTATTCTCATCAGACAAAGAAGAATATGTCAAGTCCCTGCAACTGTTTCAACAAATAGTAAGGGAATATGACATTATGCTCTCAGCCCAAAAGAATATTATAGCCAATCCCAACATCGAGTTCCTTGGAATGCAAATTAGAAATGGACAATTTGCACCGCAAGCCCATCTAGCCGCAACACTGCTTGATTTCCCAGATGAAAACTTCACAAAGAGACAAGTTCAGCAATTTCTTGGAGTAATCAATTATGTGAGTGACTTTATTCCGCAATTATCGCAGATAACAAGACCACTCCAAAAGATGCTGACAAAGAATCCACCACAGTGGACAACAAGACAAACAGAAGCCGTCAAAAGGCTAAAGCTAGAAGTGCAAAAGCTACCTCCTTTAAAGATTCCCTCAAGTGGAATACGCGTACTTCAGACTGACACTAGCGACAAATATTGGGGAGCAATATTATTCGAATAACTCAATAGGAAACGTCAAATCTGCGGATATAAAAGCAGACGCTTTAAAGATTCCGAGATGTATTATCACTCCACGTTCAAAGAAATCCTAGCGGTCAAGAAAGCCATTGAAAAGTTTGAGTTCCATCTGATTTGACATAAATTTCGTATCGAAATGGACATGTCTTCTTTCCCGAAGATGTTACAATTCAAGCAGAAGATGGTCCCTCATGAACAGTTACTACGCTGGAGCGAATGGTTTTCGAAGTATGACTTCAAATCGTCCTATTTAAAGGGTTCGAAAAACACTCTAGCATATATGCTCTGCAGAAATCCGCCCAAAGAAATTCAACTGATGGCAAGCTCTTCAAATGTAGCAAGAAGCTACTATGATTTTGAAGCAAATATGCCCTTAGATGTGAACGACCTCATCAAGAGAGGAAAACTGCACGAAAGTCTACGAAACAAGATATTTCACTATCAATTCATAGTCTTGTCCAATCACGGTCCATACTGTCACTACATTGCACAAATAAGGATTCATCCAGATCATCCGTTTGCTCACCTCTACATGATTGAAACAACAGGAATGCCGGAAGAAGTTCTCTGTTTTCTCTGGTACCTCTGCTTAGTTTACACCATTGGAATATTTTTTGATATAAAATGGTTATATCAATATGTCAACGCTCAACAAGGAAATGTAGAATGCCTGTCAACATTCCTCACATGGTTCGCACCACTTAGCAATTGGAGCGGTAAATTAAGAAAATCTGCTAAAGTAATTAACGTGCCATTCAAGAAGCTGAAAGGTCAAGGAGGACTCAATCCTTTCTTCAATCCACACACAGTCTACTTTTTCCACCGCCCTGTTCAAGTCAATGCCAAGACCAACAAGATTCATGCACTCCCTACTCTCATCCATCACAAAGACTATCAAAAGGGTATTCACCCTGACTTCAATGTCTATGACAACAAGGTATATGAAGATTTCCAGACTCATACATTTCGCCTCAATAACGCCAAACAAACATTCCCTATTCCATTAAACCCTATATGGGCTCACTATTCGATCGACTACCAAATGAACGTCGACGAAGATGTCCAATTCTACATGACAAAATTGGAACGTGAAGTAAAAAAGCAAAAGCCAACCCCGTCAAGAGCAATAAAGAAGGAACCAACCTAACCTAATTATCAGCCAGAATATTTTCAAGACTCGCAGTTCCCGGATGATTTGATGGATATAGAAGAAATCAGAAGAAGGTTTAACATCGACATCAAAGACAACACCGAAGAACCCAATGAAGACCGCCCTAGAGACTACTATGATTGCTGCGAAGATCACATCACCATGGATCACTAAGAGATAAGCTAAGTACTTATCATGTATAATTATGTGTGTACTTATCTTGTATAATTATGTGTGTAACGCGATAGTATAAACGCATAAAATAAAATAAGGATAATGATGATGTCATCCTGATGTCAGCGATGATGTCATCATATCAATAATTTAGTTTGTTGAGGTAAGCGCTTATGTCAGCGTAATAATCCTCCACCTATAAATATGTGTATACCCCCTTGTGAAATCTCATCTCATAATTTCCATAAAAACCTCTCTCTAAGTTTCTATCTCTATGAGTTTCCATAAGCCTTGGTTTCTTTCTATCTATCAAGAGTCGGTGACTCCTGTACAATTGTTCTTGAGTATGAATCGTCGGTGATCAACACGACGGCCAATACGGTAGAGTGGTGACATAAGATTCCTAATAGTGGGTTGATGATGTATGACCTTGGGTGGGCTGTCTTTTCACTGAGAAACTCAAGATAATGGGACAGAAATCGATGAAAATTGAAGGGTGGATCGAAGGGACCACACAAGCTGTTACAGGCCAGGGCCATCTGGTTCAGGGGACGGTCGGAAGGAGGCGTGGCATGGTCGGGAAAGCGTGGGCGGTACGGATGGGGTTTCGGCGTGAATGAGCTGGTCGCGGCTTGGGACGGGAACGAGAGAGTGGCCGGTACGGTAAGCGACTAGCGGCTAGAGAACAATGGAACGAAGGAGATGAAATGGGTTTTTTTTTAGTTGCGTTTTGAAAGTGGATTGAAGGCAACACACCAAGCTATGTCTGGCTTGGATACAGCCTTTCCAAGAAGAGAGACACACTCAATCTTCAAGGAAGCTTTCCTTCTCTCTTGGAGACACACTCACACAAGCAAGAGATGGAACTGACCTAGGCGGCCATGAGATAGCGTTTAGGGTTCGAAAATTGTCTGCCTTAGAAGGAGTAAATGTCTGCCTTTTATAGGCTACATATGACCTAGTTGACCGTGGTCAACAAAACACTAAAACCCCAAAATAAAGACTAAGTCTTAATGAAAATGCAAAGGCTAAACATGTGCCTAAGATAGAATCAAGCCTAATTGATTTAAATGGACATATCCACATTAAACCAATGGGACACTAGGCGTGATGCCTTAGATTTTCAGGTCTCATTAAAAACCTTTCCAAGAACCCATTATGGTAAACTGATGTAAGAACTTGGGTGGGCTGTCTTTTCACCGAGAAGCTCAGGATAATGGGACAGAAATCGATGGAATTGAAGGGTGGATCGAAGGGACCACACAAGCTGTGAAAGGGGCTTGTGATACTCCAAGAACTTCAACCAGCAAGGTTGAAGTCGACGGCTGCAAGCAGAGGAATTGCTGGCGGCAGTTTGTGTCTAAAAGACTTAGGGTTTTTGTCAAAATACTTGTTATTTCATAAAGTGAAAACAAGAAGGTTTATATAATGCCTTGTTACAATTTTAGGGTAAACTACAAGGCGTTTAACCTTTAGGAGATTAAAACAACATGTAGTTTACTTATTTGTCACTTAGAATAAATAATGGGCCATAATTAGTCAACATGACTTAACCCAACTAAAACACTTAGACAAATAAATCGAATTTTAAGAAGGAGAAGCCCAACAACACTTAGGCTGAGAATTCGCCTGAAGACTTGTGAATGGGATGGAATTGTGAACAAGTCTTCAACGCCTTGCGCACTAGGAGTGTTGCCTCATTAAAACCTTCTTCGGAAAACCCAATGGGACAAAACCGAAGATAGGAAAAAGAGTACAATTTCCTAGAACGACTTTTGGTGTATCTACCGAATAGTAATGGTAAAGACACCGGAGGAGGAAGAATCTTCGAGAAGGAACCTCCATGGTTCCTTGTCTAGCTGGAAGGGTGGTCTGGTCGTGAGTGACTGAAATGGGTCTGACTGGTCGGCTGCTGGCTCCGGACGGCTTGCCTGGGCGGCTGGTTGTGGGCTGGTCGTCTGGGTGGGCAGCTCGGGGTCTTCTCTGGTTCCTCTTTCCAAGAGCATGCTGAGCTTGTCTCCTAAGGCTTTCTGCTTGGACCGCGTAAGTGGTCCAGGTGGGATGACAGGTGCAGTAGCTGGCTCGATGTCCTCATCATAAACTTAGAAAGGAAAAGAGTACCCTAATCACCTAAGGTCTTTAAGAGTGCCCTTACTCATGGATAGTAAGGACACACAAGACCTTATCCCGAAGGCTGTGTGCATGAGTGTCCTGGTCAGGAACACCCAGCTGAACATGATCAGGCGGCTGGCTGGTGTCTTCAATCTCCTCTTCCTCTCCATGAACGGATGCATGAGCTAGGTTGGTTACTGCTTGGTCTCCATGGGGTTGATCATCCTTGCTCCTGTCTTGAGCTCCTTGAGCGGCCCTGCTCCTAGTCATTATGCGGTGAGACACATATGGAGTGGCATGAACCTCATCCTCCAAGTACCGGGTCGGTGTAGCTTGGATGACCCCATCATCCCCACCCTCTTCAAGTGCTTTGGTCTCCAAATAGCCAACATCCTGTGCATCAAAGGGAGATAAATCAGAAACATTAAAGGATGAAGACACATTATACTCACCTGGTAGCTTGAGCCTATAGGCATTGTCATTGATGTGTTCCACCACTTGGAATGGCCCATCTCCTCTGAAGTCCAGCTTGTGCTTGCGCTTGTCGGGAAAGCGTTCTGGCCTTAGATGTAACCACACCCAGTCTCCTGGTTGGAACACCAGCTGCTTCCTCTTCTTGTTGATCCTAGATCGGACTTGGTCATTCTTCCTTTCAATCTTGCCGTGCACTTGTTCAAATATCCTCTTCATGGCTGCGGCTTTAGCTTCTCCTTCAAGATCCATGGTCTCGGTTGGTCGCAAAGGTGCCAGGGTCAAAGGAGTGTCCGGATTACGACCATACACAGCTTCAAAAGGGGACATGCCTCTGGTAGAATGCTTGGCCGAATTGTAGGCAAACTCCACTAAGGGAAGGCTCTCCACCCAAGTTGTTAGATGCCGTCCAATTGTTGACCTCAAGAGTGCTCCTAAGGTGTGGTTGACCACCTCGGTCTGCCCATCTGTTTGAGGATGGCACGTGGTAGAGAACAGAAGCTTGGTACCCAGCTTCTTCCACAAAGTCCTCCAGAAGTGTGACAAGAACTTTGTGTCACGGTCAGACACAATGGTTCTTGGGATGCCATGAAGTCTCACCACCTCTCTAAAAAATAGGGTTGCGGTCATCATTGGTCTTTGAGCAGGGTATGAAGTGAGCCATTTTGGAGAAGCGGTCCACTACCACAAACACCGAATCCTTGTGCTGAATCTTTGGCAATCCTAAAACGAAATCCATGGAGATGTCTACCCATGGTAGAGTAGGAACTGGCAGGGGCATGTATAAGCCGTGGGGGTGGAGTCTTGACTTGGCTCTCTTGCAAGTGATGCACCGGTCACAGTGGGTGGCTACCATCTTCTTCATCTTGGGCCAGTAGAAATGTTCCTTAAGAACACTGAGAGTCTTCTCCACTCCAAAATGGCCCATAAGACCACCTCCATGAGCTTCCTCTACTAACAACTCCCTCATTGAGCCTTGGGGAATGCACAACCGTTTGTCTTTAAAAAGGAACCCATCATGAAGGAAGAAACGCGTGTAGGCTCCTGTTCCATGCCTTTCATAAGCTGCCTTGAGGTCTGGGTCTTCAGGGTACAAAGTTTTCAAGTGTCCGAATCCCATGACCTTAGCATCCATGGTAGAGATCAAAGCATGCCTCCTTGACAAGGCATTCGCCACTACATTCTCTTTTCCCCTCTTGTATTTGATCACATAGGGGAAGGTCTCTATATACTCCAGCCATCTAGCATGCCTTTTCTTCAACACGGTCTGGCCCCTCAGATGCTGCAAGGTCTCATGATCTGTGTGGATCACACACTCCCTAGCCAATAGATAGTGCTGCCATGTTTGCATTGCCCTGACCAATGCATACAACTCTTTGTCATAAGCTGGGTAGTTTAAGGTAGCACTGGTCAGCTTCTCACTAAAATAGGCCACTGGTCTTCCTCCTTGAGTCAGTACCGCCCCTATGCCTACTCCTGAGGCCGGTTGAGATCCTCAGAAGGATCAAACCCAAAATCGGCACAACAAGGGGATGAAGAACTGGATAAACCTTGCACAACGAGCGTGAGCTCAAGTTGCCAAGAGATGTGGAATGATGCGGTCGCACAAAGGCTGCGGAAAGACCTCTGATATACCGGCTTATGCTCGTTTGGATATGACGCACCAAAGAGCACAAAGATTTCTTAGATGGCTCTAGGATATTACACACCAAGAGGAGATCTAAGAGAAGAACAGATATTACACACTGTCCAAAATGATGGAAAATTTCTAAAGAGAAAGAAACTTCTTCATTAAAAATTCGATGATTACAAATGTGGCCAAGGCCATGCTTAAATAGAGAATGAGAATGTCTTGCATGCTCGGCACAAGTTCCAAGAGCATGCAAGAACATGCAGAAAATCGAAAAAGGAGAAAGGCTTGCATGCTTGGTACAAATTCCAAGAACATGCAGACACATGCAAACAACTATTAAATGCATTAATTGAATAACTTCTCAACCACTATCTAGCAATAACTTTTGGTGGCTGAAAAGGAGATGGGCTGGGCCTGGATTTAGAAATGATAATGGGCTGATGAAAGTAGGCCCAAATGCCAATCTCCAATGGCCCGGATGAGTATGCTCACAGATGTTCATGGTCAGCTTCAGGTCGTCCGTGGAGTTGTACGTCTGGTCATTCTGTTTGTCCATTTTCAGCTCCAGATCTTCCACTCTCAGCTTCAGGTTGTCCTGAACCTCCTTAGGCCTGGTGAGGATCACATCATCCCCTCCCACTTGAAGAGGATTTGTCCTCAAATCCGAATGGTCTTGAAGTTGTTGTAAATCTGGTGACTTTTCTTCTGGACAGTCTTCAGGGTATATGTCCCACCGTGGTTGCCAAACATCTTCATCTTCAAGTTTTACTTCTTTGATTTCCAGAAGCTCATGGTCTGTTGCCTTAGGTACAGATGGACATTTGGTTGGATTCTTTGGATGGTTCTTCAAAACGTCCTTAAGCACTTCCTTCATCTCCTTTGAAAAATCAGCAATAAAAGAGTTCTTCAATTGCTCTATTCTGGCTGTGATAGCTTCCTCAATATCTTCTGGCTTGAACATCCTACTTGTTGTGTTGCTCTGATACCACTTGATGAGATCCTCAGAAGGATCAAACCCAAAATCGGCACAACAAGGGGATGAAGAACTGGATAAGCCTTGCACAACGAGCGTGAGCTCAAGTTGCCAAGAGATGTGGAATGATGCGGTCGCACAAAGGCTGCGGAAAGACCTCTGATATACCGGCTTATGCTCGTTTGGATATGACGCACCAAAGAGCACAAAGATTTCTTAGATGGCTCTAGGATATTACACACCAAGAGGAGATCTAAGAGAAGAACATATATTACACACTGTCCAAAATGATGGAAAATTTCTAAAGAGAAAGAAACTTCTTCATTAAAAATTCGATGATTACAAATGTGGCCAAGGCCATGCTTAAATAGAGAATGAGAATGTCTTGCATGCTCGGCACAAGTTCCAAGACCATGCAAGAACATGCAGAAAATCGAAAAAGGAGAAAGGCTTGCATGCTTGGTACAAATTCCAAGAACATGCAGACACATGCAAGCAACTATTAAATGCATTAATTGAATAACTTCTCAACCACTATCTAGCAATAACTTTTGGTGGCTGAAAAGGAGATGGGCTGGGCCTGGATTTAGAAATGATAATGGGCTGATGAAAGTAGGCCCAAATGCCAATCTCCAATGGCCCGGATGAGTATGCTCACAGATGTTCATGGTCAGCTTCAGGTCGTCCGTGGAGTTGTACGTCTGGTCATTCTGTTTGTCCATTTTCAGCTCCAGATCTTCCACTCTCAGCTTCAGGTTGTCCTGAACCTCCTTAGGCCTGGTGAGGATCACATCATCCCCTCCCACTTGAAGAGGATTTGTCCTCAAATCCGAATGGTCTTGAAGTTGTTGTAAATCTGGTGACTTTTCTTCTGGACAGTCTTCAGGGTATATGTCCCACCGTGGTTGCCAAACATCTTCATCTTCAAGTTTTACTTCTTTGATTTCCAGAAGCTCATGGTCTGTTGCCTTAGGTACAGATGGACATTTGGTTGGATTCTTTGGATGGTTCTTCAAAACGTCCTTAAGCACTTCCTTCATCTCCTTTGAAAAATCAGCAATAAAAGAGTTCTTCAATTGCTCTATTCTGGCTGTGATAGCTTCCTCAATATCTTCTGGCTTGAACATCCTACTTGTTGTGTTGCTCTGATACCACTTGATGAGATCCTCAGAAGGATCAAACCCAAAATCGGCACAACAAGGGGATGAAGAACTGGATAAGCCTTGCACAACGAGCGTGAGCTCAAGTTGCCAAGAGATGTGGAATGATGCGGTCGCACAAAGGCTGCGGAAAGACCTCTGATATACCGGCTTATGCTCGTTTGGATATGACGCACCAAAGAGCACAAAGATTTCTTAGATGGCTCTGGGATATTACACACCAAGAGGAGATCTAAGAGAAGAACAGATATTACACACTGTCCAAAATGATCGAAAATTTCTAAAGAGAAAGAAACTTCTTCATTAAAAATTCGATGATTACAAATGTGGCCAAGGCCATGCTTAAATAGAGAATGAGAATGTCTTGCATGCTCGGCACAAGTTCCAAGAGCATGCAAGAACATGCAGAAAATCGAAAAAGGAGAAAGGCTTGCATGCTTGGTACAAATTCCAAGAACATGCAGACACATGCAAACAACTATTAAATGCATTAATTGAATAACTTCTCAACCACTATCTAGCAATAACTTTTGGTGGCTGAAAAGGAGATGGGCTGGGCCTGGATTTAGAAATGATAATGGGCTGATGAAAGTAGGCCCAAATGCCAATCTCCAATGGCCCGGATGAGTATGCTCACAGATGTTCATGGTCAGCTTCAGGTCGCCCGTGGAGTTGTACGTCTGGTCATTCTGTTTGTCCATTTTCAGCTCCAGATCTTCCACTCTCAGCTTCAGGTCGTCCTGAACCTCCTTAGGCCTGGTGAGGATCACATCAGGTAGAGTAGGAACTGGCAGGGGCATGTATAAGCCGTGGGGGTGGAGTCTTGACTTGGCTCTCTTGCAAGTGATGCACCGGTCACAGTGGGTGGCTACCATCTTCTTCATCTTGGGCCAGTAGAAATGTTCCTTAAGAACACTGAGAGTCTTCTCCACTCCAAAATGGCCCATAAGACCACCTCCATGAGCTTCCTCTACTAACAACTCCCTCATTGAGCCTTGGGGAATGCACAACCGTTTGTCTTTAAAAAGGAACCCATAATGAAGGAAGAAACGCGTGTAGGCTCCTGTTCCATGCCTTTCATAAGCTGCCTTGAGGTCTGGGTCTTCAGGGTACAAAGTTTTCAAGTGTCCAAATCCCATGACCTTAGCATCCATGGTAGAGATCAAAGCATGCCTCCTTGACAAGGCATTCGCCACTACATTCTCCTTTCCCCTCTTGTATTTGATCACATAGGGGAAGGTCTCTATATACTCCAGCCATCTAGCATGCCTTTTCTTCAACACGGTCTGGCCCCTCAGATGCTGCAAGGTCTCATGATCTGTGTGGATCACACACTCCCTAGCCAATAGATAGTGCTGCCATGTTTGCATTGCCCTGACCAATGCATACAACTCTTTTTCATAAGCTGGGTAGTTTAAGGTAGCACCGGTCAGCTTCTCACTAAAATAGGCCACTGGTCTTCCTCCTTGAGTCAGTACCGCCCCTATGCCTACTCCTGAGGCATCACACTCCACTTCAAAGGTTTTCTCGAAATTTGGCAGAGCAAGGATGGGCGCATGGGTCAGCTGGTACTTGAGATTCAAGAAGGCTTGTTCTTGCAACTCTCCCCACTCAAAACCTGTGTTCTTCTTGATCAGGGAAGTCAATGGTGCGGCCAAGGTGCTGAAGTCCTTCACAAAGCGCCTATAGAAACTGGCCAACCCATGGAAGCTTCCAACTTGGCTGATTGAAGTCGGTCTGGGCCAGCAAAGTTGGCTTCTATCTTCTCCACATCCACTCTTAATCCCTGTGAGCTAACCACAAAGCCAAGGAAAACAACCTCATCTGTGCAAAAGATGCATTTAGACAAATTGGCAAACATGTGTTCTTTCCTAAGAGTCTCTAAGACTTGTTCTAAATGCAGCACATGATCAGTCAAGCAAGAGCTATATATCAGAATGTCATCAAAATAAACCACTAAGAACTTGCCCATAAAGGGTCTAAGGATATGGTGCATGAGGCGCATGAAGGTGCTCGGGGCATTGGAGAGGCCGAATGGCATGACTAGCCATTCATACAAGCCATGCTTGGTCTTGAAGGCGGTCTTCCACTCATCCCCTTCCCTCATCCTCACTTGGTGATACCCACTCTTCAAATCCACCTTAGAGAAGATGGTTGCTCCACTCAACTCATCCAACATGTCGTCTAGCCTTGGAATTGGGTGGCGGTATTTAATGGTGATGTTGTTGATGACTCTACAATCAACACACATCCTGTAGGAGCCGTCTTTCTTGGGCACAAGGAGCACAGGCACGACACAGGGACTTAGACTCTCCCTCACATATCCTTTGGCCATGAGGTCTCGGACCTGAGCTTCTAGCTCCTTTGCCTCTGCGGGGTTGACTCGGTATGCAGGCCGGTTTGGGAGCTGGGTGCCTGGGATGAAATCAATTTGGTGCTCTATGCCTCTCAAGGGCGGTAGGCCTGCTGGTATCTCCTCAGGAAATACATCCTTGTACCTGTCAAGTAAAGCTCGGATTTCCCTTGGCAAGACCACATTAGTATGTCTAGAATTCATTAAATCCTTGTAAACAACCAAAACAACTTGACAAGTTGGGTCAAAGAGAGAACGCCTAACATCACTAGGTGTAATCAAGAAATTAGTTTTAGACATGCATTATTCTTTAGCTAACTTGACTTGCATTTCATGAACTTGGGCAGGCAACAATGGTGCTAAGTTAATTCGTTTCTTATTCATCATATGTGTATACTTATTAGTCCTACCATTATGCACAACTTCCCTATCAAATTGCCAAGGTCTACCTAACAGGATATGGGTGGCTTGCATAGAAACTACATCACAAAGAACCTCATCAACATACTTGCCTATGCTAAATGAAACCTTGACCTGTTCACTAATCTTCAATTCGGTTATATCATTTAGCCATCTTAACCTATAAGGCCTAGGATGTTTAGTAGCTGCCAAGTTCAGTTTCTCAACCATATAAGTACTGGCTACATTAGCACAAGATCCACCATCAATTATCAGTGAGCATACTTTACCATTGACCATGCAGCGTGTGTGGAAGATGTTCTCCCTTTGGGCTGTCTCATCCGGCTCTTGGATAGTGCTAAGAACCCTTCTTGAGACCAGGAGGTCTCCTACTTCAGGATAGGCTACATCATCCTCCTCTTCATCAGCTTCCTCAGGAGGTTCCATCTCATCTTGAGACTCATAGTCACCAGATGGTGTGATGATCATAGCCCTAGGATTTGGGCAATCCCGTGCATAGTGTTCACGGCCGCGGCATTTGAAACACATGATGTCCCGGGTTTTAGGACCAGTGGGTGCGGGTCTGGCGTCTAGCCTTAGAGCAGGGGTGGTTTCCCTGGGCTTGTATGGAGCTCTCACATCCTGGGCTATGGCTTTGCCCCGGTCGGATTGCCTAGTGAAGGCCGGTTGAGAACTTGAAGCCTGCGGGTGGGAGTTTGGGGCAGAGGATCTCCACGGGTTGTTAACCACTGCTCTGGTCCTGGTCTTCCTCTTGAGTTGGCTCTCTACTTGAGTGGACAGATGCAATAACTCATTGAGGTCATTGTAAGAATACATCTCCACCTTGCTGGCAATCTTCTCTTGTAGACCATCCAAGAATTGTGCCATGAGAGTCTCTTCAGTGTCTTCTAAACCAAGCCAGTTTCTCAGGTGTTCAAACTCTCCAAAGTACTCCTCTACACTCCTCTGGCCTTGGCTGAGCTTCCTAAACTTCTTCTGAAGCTCCCGGTGGTACATAGGTGGGATGTACCTTCCTTTCATCATGAACTTCATGATTTCCCATGATCTGACCGGCTCTTCTCCTCTCCTTCTTCTTTTGGCCGAGTCTTGGTCCCACCAGGACAGGGCATGATCAGTGAGTTGAGCTGCTGCATAGGCCACTTTCTTGGGTTCTTCAAACCCATAGACTTCAAAGATGTGATCCATCCTTCTCTCATAGTCCAGGTATGCCTCCGGATCAACCTTGTCGGCAAAGGTAGGGGGCGTGAGCTTGAGGTGTGGGGAATGAGCTCTAGGTGGGTGGTGATGTCCCCTCTCTTCAGGAAACCTTCTCTCTCTGTGTCTTGGCCTTCTGAAATGGGGTGGGAAAGCCTCCTCCTCAGACAATCCTTCCATGTCTTGCTCCGGCCAAGGGGGTGGTGGAGCTCTCGGTTGAGGAGGTGGAGGTGCTGGCGCAGGCTGTGGGTGAGGCTGGTCCACTCGGCCAAGCCGGTCTCCCAGCTGCTGAAGCTGAGTCTGAAGGCTGGTGAGAATCTCTGCTAGAGCTAGGTCAGTCATTCAGCTCACGGGTACCTTGCAAAGAAAAAGTCAACTAGTCAAAGTACTTAAACTAATTACTTAAGTTTTATCACTAATAACCTAATTAATCTTAAATTTAAATTTAAACTAACTACTAAATCATTCAACCATTCAACAATTCGAATCACATGCATTAACTCAATGAACCGCCAAAAAGACAAGCAATACCGAAATTCAAATACAAACAGTCAAAAGGTTAGACAATGTGACATCATCCGGTGAGGACCACACGGTGACTCACCGACCAGGCTGACCAAAAAGCAACTATGTCTCCACCTAACTCTATCTTCTTCCCTAGGTTCAACAATGGCGATTTTCTAAACAAGGAGGCAAGTTCTATAAACCTACCTAAGCAACATCACAAAATACCAAATTCACAGCTTAACAAGCCCTAAACAAGAAGTACTAAGCACGCAACCTAAAACCCTAACACACGCTTAAGTAAAAATCATAACCCTAGGTGAGAAAGTGGAAAGATGCAACCTTTCTTCAGGAACTTGAGCTCTGATACCAAAATGTTACAGGCGAGGGCCATCTGGTTCAGGGGACGGTCGGAAGGAGGCGTGGCATGGTCGGGAAAGCGTGGGCGGTACGGATGGGGTTTCGGCGTGAATGAGCTGGTCACGGCTTGGGACGGGAACGAGAGAGTGGCCGGTACGGTAAGCGACTAGCGGCTAGAGAACAATGGAACGAAGGAGATGAAATGGGTTTTTTTTAGTTGCGTTTTGAAAGTGGATTGAAGGCAACACACCAAGCTATGTCTGGCTTGGATACAGCCTTTCCAAGAAGAGATACACACTCAATCTTCAAGGAAGCTTTCCTTCTCTCTTGGAGACACACTCACACAAGCAAGAGATGAAACTGACCTAGGCGGCCATGAGATAGAGTTTAGGGTTCGAAAATTGTCTGCCTTAGAAGGAGTAAAAGTCTGCCTTTTATAGGCTACATATGACCTAGTTGACCGTGGTCAACAAAACACTAAAACCCCAAAATAAAGACTAAGTCTTAATGAAAATGCAAAGGCTAAACATGTGCCTAAGATAGAATCAAGCCTAATTGATTTAAATGGACATATCCACATTAAACCAATGGGACACTAGGTTTGATGCCTTAGATTTTCAGGTCTCATTAAAAACCTTTCCAAGAACCCATTATGGTAAACTTAGAAAGGAAAAGAGTACCCTAATCACCTAAGATCTTTAAGAGTGCCCTTACTCATGGATAGTAAGGACACACAAGACCTTATCCCTAAGGCTGTGTGCATGAGTGTCCTGGTCAGGAACACCCAGTTGAACATGATCAGGCGGCTGGCTGGTGTCTTCAATCTCCTCTTCCTCTCCATGACCGGATGCATGAGCTAGGTTGGTTACTTCTTGGTCTCCATGGGGTTGATCATCCTTGCTCCTGTCTTGAGCTCCTTGAGCGGCCCTGCTCCTAGTCATTATGCGGTGAGACACATATGGAGTGGCATGAACCTCATCCTCCAAGTACCGGGTCGGTGTAGCTTGGATGACCCCATCACAAGCTGTGAAAGGGGCTTGTGATACTCCAAGAACTTCAACCAAATTTGGCTGAAGGTCACGGCTGCAAGCTAGGGAGCTGGCGGCAGTTTTGTGTCTAAGAGACTTAGGTTTTTTTGTCAAAAATACTTGTTATTCTATTATGTGTAAACAAGAAGGCTTATATAATGCCTTGTTACAATTTTAGGGTAAACTACAAGGAGTTTAACCTTTAGGAGATTAAAACAACATGTAGTTTACTCATTGTCACTTAGAATAAATAATGGGCCATAATTAGTCAACATGACTTAAACCCAACTAAATACTTAGACTAATAATTCGAAATTAAAGAGGAAAAGCCCAACAACACTTAGGCTGAGAATTCGCCTGAAGACTTGTGAATGAAATGGAATTGTGAACAAGTATTCAACGCCTTGCGCACTAGGAGTATTGCCTCATTAAAACCTTCTTCGGAAAACCCAATTGGAAAAAACCGAATATAGGAAAAAGAGTACAATTTCCTAGAACGACTTTTGGTGTCTCTACCGAATGGTAATGGTAAAGACACCGGAGGAGGAAGAGTCTTCGAGAAGGAACCTCCAGGGTTCCTTGTCTAGCTGGAAGGGTGGTCTGGTCGTGGGTGCATGAACCGGGTCGGTCTGGTCGGCTGCTGGATCCGGACGGCTTGCCTGGACGGCTGGTCGTGGATTGGTCGTCTGGACAGTCAGCTCAGGGTCTTCTCTGGTTCCACTTTCTAATAGCATGCTGAGCTTGTCTCCTAAGGCTTTCCGCTTGGACCGCGTAAGTGGTCAAGGTGGAATGACAGGTGCAATAGCTGGCTCGATGTCCTCATCATTCCCTCCCTCTTGAACTGCTTTGGTCTCCAAAGCAAAATCCTCACCTGCATCAAACAACTCTAAGTCAGCAACATTGAAAGTACTAGAGACGTTATACTCACCTGGAAGTTCGAGCTGGTAGGCATTGTCGTTGATTCTCCGAAGGACGCGGAATTGACCATCTCCCCGGGGGGCAAGCTTGCTCTTCCGTTGCTGGGGAAATCTCTCTGGGCGCAGGTGTAGCCAAACCCAATCTCCTTCCTGGAAGACCATGTGCTGGCGGCCCTTTTTGGCATTCTTGATAATCTGGATGTTCCGTTGTTCAAGGTTTGCCTTGGTCTCCTTGTGAAGTTTCTTAATGTAGTCTGTTTTGGCTTCTCCCTCCAAGCTGATGGCGTCGTCTAACGGAATGGGTGTGAACTCGATCGGAGTGGTCGGGTTGAAGTCGTAGACAACTTCAAAAGGTGATCGCTTCGTGCCTGAATGTGTAGCTCGGTTGTAGGCAAACTCGACGTACGGAAGACATTCCAGCCAATTCTTCAAATTTCGACCGATTGTTGCCCTCAAGGTCTGTGACAAGGTCCGGTTGACAACCTCAGTCTGTCCGTCCGTCTGGGGATGACATGCTGAAGAGAACAGGAGGTTGGTGCCCAATTTTCGCCAAAGTGCTCGCCAGAAGTGGCTCAGGAACTTGGTGTCACGGCCAGAAACGATCGTCAGGGGAATGCCGTGAAGTCTGACGATTTCTTTGAAGAACAGGTCGGCGATCTGGCTTGCGTCGTTAGTCTTGCTGCAAGCCATGAAATGTGCCATCTTAGAGAACCTGTCGACCACGACGAAGATGGAATCCTTGTTGTGCAATTTCGGTAGACCTAGGACGAAATCCATGGATATGTCTGTCCAAAGCGCGGATGTAACTGGCAAGGGCATGTAGGGGCCCTGTGGATGCAGCTTTGACTTAGCCCGCTTGCAGATAAGGCAACGGGCGCAGTGCGTCTCGACGTCTCGGCGCTGATGAGGCCAATAGAAGTGCTCCTTAAGCATGCTTAAGGTCTTATCAATGCCGAAGTGGCCCATGAGGCCTCCACCGTGTGCCTCTCTAAGAAGCAGCTCTCGGATCGATCCTCGCGGAATGCAGAGTCGCTTATCTTTGAAGAGGAATCCGTCGTGCAGGAAGAAGAGGCTGAAGTTGCCTTTGCCGTGCTCTAGGTGAGCCTGGGCGAAGTCGACATCGTCGGCATAGAGCTCCTTGATCATCTCGAAGCCGAGAACCTTGGACTCCATGACGGATATAAGGCTGTATCGACGAGATAAGGCATCAGCGACAATGTTTTCCGTTCCTTTCTTGTACTTGATGACGTACGGAAAGGTCTCGATGAATTCCAACCAACGGGCATGACGTTTCTTCAACGTGGACTGTCCACGGAGGTGCTGGAGCGTCTGATGATCGGTGTGAATGACGCACTCTCGGGCAAGCAGATAATGCTGCCAAGTCTCTAAGACACAGACAAGGGCATAGAGTTCCTTGTCGTAGGTCGGATAGTTAAGTGCAGCTCCACTTAACTTCTCGCTAAAGTAGGCTAGTGGTCGTCCGCCTTGGGTAAGGACGGCTCCAATGCCTATGCCTGAGGCATCGCACTCAACCTCGAATGTCTGCATGAAGTCGGGTAATACGAGGACTGGTGCGTGTGTAAGGCGTTCCTTGAGCAGCTGGAAGGCCTTGTCTTGCTCGGGACCCCAACGAAAATCCTGGTTCTTCTTGATCGTCGAGGTCAAAGGTCCAGCAATCGTGCTGAAGTCGCGGACGAACCGTCGGTAGAAGCTAGCAAGTCCGTGAAAGCTGCGGACCTGGCTGGCGGTCGTCGGTGTGGGCCAATCCTGAATGGCCTTTATCGTCTACCCGAAGTCCCTGGGAACTTACGACGAAACCAAGGAATACTACTTGGTCGGTGCAGAATGTACACTTCTTGAGGTTGGCGTACAGCTGCTCTCTCTGTAAGGTGGTGATCATGGCTTCCAAGTGCTCCAGGTGGTCTCGGTAGGTCGTGCTGTAGACGAGAATATTGTCGAAGTAGACCATGACGAACTTGCCGATGAACAGGCGAAGAACCTCGTTCATAAGTTGCATGAAGGTACTGGGCGCATTTGATAGACCGAACGGCATAACTAGCCACTCATAAAGGCCTTGCTTAGTCTTGAAGGCGGTCTTCCATTCATCTCCTTCGCGCATCCTCACTTGATGGTATCCACTCTTCAGGTCTATCTTAGAGAAGATGGCGGCTCCGCTGAGTTCGTCAAGCATGTCGTCTAGGCGTGGAATGGGGTGCCGGTACTTGATGGTTATGTTGTTGATGGCGCGGCAGTCGACGCACATCCTCCAACTTCCGTCCTTCTTGGGTACCAGAAGAACCGGAACGGCACAGGGGCTGAGACTTTCACGAACGTATCCTTGAGCCATGAGGTCTTGGACTTGTCGTTCTAATTCTTTAGCCTCCTCGGGGTTGACTCTGTAAGCTGTACGGTTAGGTAACTGAGCTCCGGGAACGAAGTCAATGTGGTGCTCAATCCCTCGGATAGGTGGGAGGCCGGCTGGGATTTCGTCTGGGAAGACGTCCGATTACTTGTCGAGGAGTGCGCGGATCTCGGCAGGTAGGGGGTGCTCGGTTCTAGTCATGTGTAGGCTCTCTCTGTAGAGCATTAAGACGACTTGAGTGCCTGCCGTGCATATGGCTTTCCGCATGTCTGCCACATTTATCAGAAAATTCTCCTTTCTGGCATGTTGATCTTTTGCCATCTTTGACTGCATTTCTTGGACGGCGTGTGCAGACATTAGGGCTAGATTGTATCGACGCTTGTCGTGGACGAAGGAGTAGAAGTTGGTTCGTCCGTTGTGCGTAGTCTCGCGGTCGAATTGCCAGGGTCGTCCGAGCATAAGATGTCCTGCGGACATTGGGCGACGTCGCAGGTGACCTGATCTTGATATCTGCTGATGCTGAATGAGACCTTCACTTGGTCTGAGATGTACAACTCCGTCTTGTTGTTCAGCCATCGGAGCTTGTAGGGCTTGGGGTGCTTGGTCACGGGCAAGCCTAGTTTCTCCACCATATACTTACTGGCGGCATTCGTGCAGGATCCTCCGTCAATGATCATTGAGCACACTTTCCCCAGTATGGTGCATTTGGAGTGGAAAATGTTCTCTCGTTGTTCTTCTTCTTCTGGCTCGAATCGTGAGCTAAGAACGCGTCGGATCATAAGCATTTCTCCGGAATCGGCATACTAAATGTCCTCGTCGGACTGATGTGTCGGAAATGCTTGCTCCTCTTGTTCATCTTCGGACTCGTAGTCTCCAGAGGCAGTGAGCACCATTGTCCTTTGAGTGGGACAATCCCGGGACATGTGTCCTCTGCCTTTACATTTGAAGCAGACGATCTCGCTGCTCCGCTGAGGCTGGGATGGGGTCGTGGCACTCGGTGGTCTAGAGGCTGGAGGTGCCGGTCTGGGAGCTGAGCTGGAGGCGACGGCTTTGCCTTTGAGCTGTGGGTCAATAGGCTGAGTCATCCGCTCAAAAGGCTTGGAACCAGTGTTCCAAGTGTTTCTGGGCCGAGAAGGTGCGGAAAGCTTCCGCTTATGGCACTTCTCGATCTAGACTGCTAGGTGGAACAGCTCACCTAGGTCGTGGTAGGGCTGCAGTTCAATCTTCCTAGCGATGGATTCTTGCAAGCCGTCGATGAATTGGGCCATAAGGCTCTCCTCGGATTCATCTACATCGAGTCGGTTACGGAGATGCTCGAACTCGTCAAAGTATTCAGTACCGTCTTGCTTCCTTGAGTAAGGCGTCGGAAACGTCGCTGAAGCTCGCGGTGGAAGTGGGGCGGTACGTAACGTCGCATCATGATCTGGGTCAGCTCGACCCATGAAGTCACGGAACCCATACGAGCTCGTCTACGGGTGGTGACTTCTCGATCCCACCATGCTAGAGCATGGTCTGTGAATTGCGCTGTCGCAAAGATGACCTTCCGGGGATCGTCGTAGTTATAGTATTCGAAGATGAGCTCCATGCGTCTCTCCCAGTCGAGGTACTCTTCGGGGTCTAATTTTCCCGAGAAGGGAGGTGGGTTCATCTTGACCTCCGGATAATGAGCTGCTGGTCAAGGCGGTGGTGGTGGTGGCTCGTCGTCGTAGTAGTGGTATCGACCCAAAGGTGGTCGATCATGGTGATATGAAGGCGCGGCAGGTGCTGCAGGGGGAGGCGGCGCAGGTTGCCTTAACTGCTCGAGTTGGGTGGAGAATGTCGACATTTGAGCCGTCAGGGCTTGCAGAAGCTGTACCATGGTCTGGTTAGCTTGACCTGACGTAGATTCATCCTGCCCTGAAATATTTCCTTTTCCGAGAAAAAAGGAAATTCTAGAAATAGAAAGTTTCCTTTTCGGGAAACTTGCAGAATTGGAAAAGAAAATAATATCCTAAATCTATAAAAAAAAAAGGAAATCTAGAAAAATGGAAAATATCCTAAAATTAGAGCCTAATCTAAAAAGGAAAACTAAATATTTTACCTAATAAATATCTAGAAAACTTCCTAATGCTTAAATGGAAATTTCCTAAAAAGTAAAGGAAACTAAATTAATTCCTAATAAAAATCTAGAAAACTTCCTAATACTATCTAGAAAATTTCCTAAACTAATTTATATCATAGAAAACTTATGGAAACTTACTAGAATACCACCTAAATACTATGGAAACTTCCTAAAAACTAGAACTAAGAATCTAGAAACTGGGATGAACCTAGCAAACCTAGTCGCCTAAGGAGCTACACACGGACACCCTAGGACTAGCCGGCTAAGGGTTGGACTATGGGGTGCGGGACGCAGCTGCCTAACTAGGACGAAGACACACGCGGACGAGGCTAGGACACACACACACACGGAACGAGGACTAACCTAGGACTCTCACTAAGCCTAATCGGTGGGCGGGCGTGGGTATGATAACACACGGCTTGGTACTAGCCTAAGGAACGCGTGACACAAAGCACAACCAAGGACTAAGCTAAGACTCGATCTAGCTAGCTACACGGGAAACCTAAAACGCGGCACGCGGACTGTCTGAACCTAGACTAGACGCGGGTAGGCTACTCACGGCTTGGTGCACTAGCTAACACATGGACGTGTGTGATTAACAACACACGGACACACTATCTAACCTAATCGCCTAAGAACACACGCTTAGGAGCTAAACCTTAACGCGGCTGGTAGACAGGATGGGTAGTGGTGCACGGTTTGGACACGGGCTGGCTCTAGGACGCGACAAGACCAATCTAGCTATCTAACCAGACACGGACGCTAGCGTATGAGGGACTCGACCTATCCTAAGTCGCAGACGCGAGGAAGACCCTAGACTAAGCTGGACGCGGATGCAACACAAAACAAACCTAGGCCTAGGACTTGTCCAATGAAAAAAACTAGCAAAGACAAACAACACACAAGTCCTTATGGACTTTCAGGTATGTGAAGGTGTTCTAGGTGAGTTTTCTAAGAACCCTAGTTTGATTTTAACAACCTAAACAATATTTTTGTTTTCTTTTCTTAAAAAAAATTTCTAGCAACAAACAAGCAACAAAACAAACAAAATTCTTCTTTTTTTTTTGAATTATGAAAACAAGAAAAAAGGATGATAGAACCTGTTTTTTTTTTTTTTGTAGGATGTTTGTGGTATGTGACTTGATTCCTCTCCTTCTTACCGAGAAGCTCAGGGGAAAGAGAAAGAAACACAATCAAAGCCAAAAACTGTTGAACACAAACAATGAAAAATCGACAAAAGCAAAAGGATAGAATCAACCCGATGAGCAGGAGCTTTAGGCTCTGATACCAGATGATGTATGAACTTGGGTGGGCTGTCTTTTCACCGAGAAACACAGGATAATGGGACAGAAATCGATGGGAATTGAAGGGTGGATCGAAGGGACCACACAAGCTGTGAAAGGGGCTTGTGATACTCCAAGAACTTCAACCAAACTTGGCTGAAGGTCACGGCTGCAAGCTAGGGAGCTGGCGGCAGTTTTGTGTCTAAGAGACTTAGGTTTTTTGTCAAAAATACTTGTTATTCTATTATGTGTAAACAAGAAGGCTTATATAATGCCTTGTTACAATTTTAGGGTAAACTACAAGGCGTTTAACCTTTAGGAGATTAAAACAACATGTAGTTTACTTATTGTCACTTATAATAAATAATGGGCCATAATTAGTCAACATGACTTAAACCCAACTAAATACTTAGACTAATAATTCGAAATTAAAGAGGAAAAGCCCAACAACACTTAGGCTGAGAATTCGCCTGAAGACTTGTGAATGAAATGGAATTGTGAACAAGTCTTCAACGCCTTGCGCACTAGGAGTATTGCCTCATTAAAACCTTCTTCGGAAAACCCAATGGGACAAAACCGAAGATAGGAAAAAGAGTACAATTTCCTAGAACGAATTTTGGTGTCTCTACCGAATGGTAATGGTAAAGACACCGGAGGAGGAAGAGTCTTCGAGAAGGAACCTCCAGGGTTCCTTGTCTAGCTGGAAGGGTGGTCTGGTCGTGGGTGCATGAACCGGGTCGGTCTGGTCGGCTGCTGGATCTGGACGGCTTGCCTGGACGGCTGGTCATGGACTGGTCGTCTGGACGGTCAGCTCAGGGTCTTCTCTGGTTCCACTTTCCAATAGCATGTTGAGCTTGTCTCCTAAGGCTTTCCGCTTGGACCGCGTGAGTGGTCCAGGTGGAATGACAGGTGCAGTAGCTGGCTCGATGTCTTCATCAGTTGAGCCATGGCCGAGAGTCGCCTACATAGCTCCCTTTACCTGGAACTTATGATCCCATTCTAACTAATACGTCTTAGTCAATACGATCATCTATGATCCCATATTTCATCTACAATATGTTCTTATTTTTTTGTGACATGTTTAACGCTTCTTCACTTTGCAGAGAAAGAGGAAAAAACAAATCAAAAGCAGAAAGAAATTCAAGAATAATGAAGAAAAAAAAGTTGGAGACAGTAAGGGATAGATTCATCCTATCATTTAGGAGCTTTTCAGTTCTGATACCATATGATACAAGCGTAGTGGCGGTGTGACCTTCAACCGAGAATCTGAGGTTTAGGGACACGGTTAGATGGAGGGGGTGGAGCAAAAAGACCACAAAAGCTGTAGAAAATCTTGTTATACACCAGGGAAACTTCAGCCTTGGGAGGGTAAAGTCACGGCAAGCTCACCTAGAAGGAGAGAGGCGCCGAAAATTAGACAGAGAGTCTTAGGGTTTTTGTTTAAAATTCTAGTTATTTTATTCCTTGAAAATAATAAGGCTTATATAGGCATTTGGTTACCACTTAGGGTAAACAACATGGTGTTTAACCCAAAAAGTAAGAAGTCTTAATAATAACAACATAAAGTTTTGATAGCTGAAAATAAAAACGGGACTAGGCCAAGACTTAAACACAAAGGCTTGGGCCAAGGTCAACTCGCCAAACATCTAAGGAATTGGGCTTAAGGCCTTAATTCCACACTTACTGTAAATAAAATAAATAAGATAAGCCATCATAAGGAAGGGGCTGAATCCAACTTGGACTCGTGAAAGGTGTTGGGTTTGGGAACGGGTTTCGATCGTCATGCACACTAAGAGTGTTGCCTCGTTAAAACCGAATGGGACAAAATTGAAGATAGGAAAAATAGTACAATGTCTTAGTACGGCTTTTGGTGCCTTCACCGGATCGTAATGGTGAAGACGCTGGAGCTGGAAGAATCTTCAAGCAGGAACCTCCATTGTTCCTTGTCTGGCGCAAATGGCCTTGGCGGGCCAGTCTGTCGGCTGGTGGGCTTTCTGACTCGGGCGCCAGGTCGCTTGCTCGTTTTGCCAGCTGGTTGAACATGTGTCCAAAGCTCGGGCCTTGGCTCACGTCAATGGTCCAGGTGGTACTTTCGGGGCAGCAGTTGGGCCAATGTCCTCATCACGCATCCTTGGAGTCCATCAATAAAATAGAACACCAAGTCACGCAGCGTAAAGGTTTTTAACTCTTGACATAGTTTCGAATGTTACCCTTTTGCCGGAATTCTCTTAGCTTCCTCCTTGCCTCATAGCCCATGTTTTCTAGGTAGTACTGACGCTTCAGTTCCTTCATGAACTCTTCCCATGTGTCCACCCAACAAACTCCTTGTTCAATGTGTCCATGACGCCTTCGTCACCATAGCTTGGCCGTATCAATGAGGTTGGATGTGGCCGGCTTGATCTTTGACATCTCGTCTCCCAGACCAAGATTTTTAAAGTACCGCTCTATTTTCCACATAAAATTCTCAACTGTCTAGGCATCCAGAGCCTTATTAAAGCATGAGCGCCTTGGGTAGTCCACTTTATCCTCACCAGCATTGTTAGTATCTTTTTGTTGGTAACCATCTTATTGCATAACACAAGATCTTCTTGCATTGTCTCAATGCTCACCCGCAATGCATGGACCGTTCCCATCATGATCTCTTCAAATTGGTAGAATTTCATCTCAACTTCATCCTTGTCCTCTCTTATTTCTCTGATGTTGGTGAACACCATGCTCTCAAGCTTGGTGATAGAGTATTCAACATTTTCGAGTCTCTCCCCTATTTTAGTTACTGTGACACTCAGGAGAGAATACCTCACGTTTTCTCTCATCAACACCATCGATCCCCATAATAAAGTCTTCTTCATTATGTCCTGCCATCTCTTGATCATTTCTTTTCTTTGGATCGAATTGGCTCCGATACCACATGTCACGGGCTTGATCTTAAGGGATCAATCTTTGTGGTCTTTACCTTGTTTTATCTTGACAAACAGACTATACAGCCTAATTCTCAAAGAAAACTTAAAAAGAATGAGAAACTCAAGAAAAGAAGGAGTGAATTCCAATATCTCTTATATTAATAAGGATGTTGGATAATTACAAATGAAAGATCTCACCCTTATTTATACAAATGACTTCCAAAATAGATGGTGATGATTAATCTAATCAAATGACTATAACAAATATGTTAATAAATAAAACGGATCTTAAGGAGTCAAGAAGATCCTTAGAAATTTTTGGCAGATCTTTAGGGATTTTGGTTGATTTTTTATTAATGTTGACTTGATGAGAAGACTTTCCATACTTAACAATTTGGGAAGAATCTTATAGGTAGTGGATCGGGTCCATCCGCTTTTGGTATGATCCAAGGACGTCATGGACATCCAGTCCATGAAATGCTTCTCTATGTTTTCTGAACCCATCGTTTATCTTTCTTGTCTCCTCCTTCAAGTTTTTTTCTTCTGTTTTATCATCGTTTGATTCTTCGCTTACAAAAGTTTTTGGACAGTGATAAAAATGAGGAATTCAAGTCAATAGAGTACTAAAATAAAAATCAAGAAAAATAAAATTGGGTTAATTTGCTGAATGACCAATTTCTTGATAACACATATAATTTGAAGAAGATGATAAAGATCCCGAGGAAATAAAGAAGATCCAATCAATTGAAGAAACACGGCTTGAAAGATGTGATAAAGCAATGAATATGATCTTTCTCAACGTCAAGATAATGTTATGCGAAAGATCAAAAGGTGTACAATGGCAGCTGAAATGTGGGCTTTGCTTGAACCGCTTTACATGCCAAAGTCTTTATCGAATCAAGTTCATGCACAATTGGAGTTGTATGGATTCAAAATGTGTGATCATCAAACCATTGATGAGAATATCGATGACTTCCTAAAAACAGTCGGGGAATTGAGCCATCTAAGAATAGAGGTATGAGAGGAAGTACAAGCAGTGATGTTACTTAACACTTTACCTCCAAGATACAATCAGCTCAAGGAGACCCTGAAGTAAAGTAGATAAGTGATCAAAATGGATGATATTGCAAGTGCCCCAAGTTTGAAGGAGAAAAAGACAAGAACTGGTCTTGGGACAAGGGCAAGTTCAGAAGGTCACTACATATGAGGCTAATTATCAGATTCCAAATCTGTAGAAAGAAAGAAAATATGTTGGATATGGGGTAAGGAGGGCCACTTCAAGAATCAATGTTATAAATGGTTAGAAAGAAACAAGGGGAAATATGCATCACAAGAGAAAGGTGAATATGCAATGGCAAGGGACGATGCTCAGAATCTCACTGAACTTCTAGCCTGTGAGGTAAATCTATCTAAAGAAACTTCAAATAAATAAGAATGGGTTATGGACTCTGGTTACTTATTTCACATGACTCCCCGACAGAAATATCCTAGAGCTTAAAATGGTGTTGGAGAGCGACTCAACCGAATAATCATGAACAAGGTCCTATGTATGTTGAATGAAAGCGGACTTAGAAAAGGGTTTTGGGCAGAATCAGCATCTACTCAGTGTATCTTATCAATAGCCCTCCATCTTCTACACTAGAATTCGAAATCCTAGAGGAGAAATGGACTATTGTAGTCCCGGACCTGAGAAACATAAAGAGGTTTAGCTGTCTGACTTATGTTCACTCAGATGATGGAAAGCTGAACCCTAGGGAAAAGATAGGAGTGTTTACAAGTAACCTTGAATGAGTGTTCACAAGTTACCCAGAAGGAGTGAAATGATACAAAATATGGCTTTTGGATGAAAACAATTTTATTATCAGCCGAAATGTGTTATTCAAAGAAACTTTTCTCTACTAGAACATAAAAGCAGAGACTAAGGCAGCTATGGAAAATATGAAAGCTTCTGATATTACTAATCAAACCTTGTATTATTATTTTTCAGAAAAAGAAAAGATTGCAGAGGATTTAGCTAGAGGTGGAGCTATTTCAGATGAGATAATGAAATCGAAGCTGATCAGGAAGAAAGAGTTAATGACAATGAACATGCAGAAGATCTCAGGGACTACCAACTAGTCAGAGATCAGGCAGTAAGGAGTAAAAGGGCGCCCATATAAGGTTAGAAGATTATTAAATTTATATCGAAGATAAAGATATTGTAGGTTATGCATATATTATTCTTGAACATGGGGGAAGACCAGAATCACGAAGCTTTAAGGAAGCTATGAAAGATTCTGATCGTGACCTATGGATAAGTGCTTTGGATGAGGAGATGCTCTCATTGAAGAAGAATCGAACATGGGTACTTGTAAACCCGGTAAAGGTGAATGGGTCTTCAAAAGTATATGGTCTGTGAATGGGTCTTCAAAAGTAAAGCTTGTATTAGTGGTGTAGAGGCCCCTAGATTCAAAGCCAGATTAGGAGCTAAGGGTAATTCTCAAAAAAAGGAATAGATTACCAATAAATCTTCTCACCTGTCACCATGCATGTATCTATCATATTATTTTTCTCTGCAGTTGTTTCATGGAGGTAGAGAAAATGGATCTTAAGACTGCATTTTTTCACGGATACTTGGAAGAGACAATCTACATGGAGCAACCAGAGGGCGATATAAATCAGAAACATCCAGAGAATGTGTGTTTGTTAAAAAAAAGTCTCTTTACGGACTCAAGCAATCTCTGAGGCATTGGAATATGCTATTTCACAAATTTATGATGTAAAAAGGGTACTCAAGGAGTGAGTATGATGTTAGTGTCTATAACAAAGAAATGAAGGACAGTGCATATATTTACCTATTTCTCTATGTAGATGATATCCTGATTGTGTATGTTGGTAAGGAACACATAATGAACTTAAGAAACATTTAAGTTCAGAATTTGAAATGAAGGATTTAGAGATAGCGAAGAAGATTTTCAGAATAGAGATTACGAGGGATAGAGAGAAAAGAACTCTTACTATATCTAAAGCTGGTTACCTGCAGAAAGTACTTGGGAATTTAGGCTTAGATGCAGCAAAGGGTGTGCTGACTCTGTTAGGTGCTCATTTCCATCTCAGGTCTGCAAGCAAAAACGAAGTTGCAGAGAAAAACGATAAAATAAAGGACATTCGTTATCAAAGTGCAGTTGAAAGCTTAATGTATGCTATGATCAGTACTAGAAAAGATTTAGTATATGTTGTAGGGATTGTATGCAGGTTCATGAGTAATCTTTTTAAAGATTGTTGGTTAGCTGTTAAGTGGATAATGAGATATATCAAAGAAACCATTAATGTCAAACTTTTTTAAACTAACGAAGGTTATGTAGTTTATGATTCAGATTATGTAGCTGATCTAAATAGGAGAAGATCCATCTCCGGATTAATCTTCACTGCAGGTGGCAACGTCATAATTTGGAGATCAAATCTGCATAAGGTGGTGGTGCTTTCAACAACAGAAGCCGAATACATTTCTCTGATAGAAGCTTCCAAAGAAGCGGTTAAGCTAAAGGGCTTCATGAATGAGATAGGATTCAAGCAAGGGACAGTGAAAATAAACTGTTATTCTCAAAGTGCAATAGCTTTGGGAAAAAATGCAATATTTCACGAAAGATCTAAACATATGGCGATAAAATTTTATTTCATTAGAGATTTGATTCATTTAAGATATGAACAGGTAATAAAGATAGCTACATAATATAATCCAGCGGACATACTAACAATTGTTCTACCGGTGAGAAAGTTTCAAGAAGCTCTGGAGTTTCTAAGAGTAGCAAAAGGATGAAACATCATTGCGTTCAAGTTATAAAAGGTTAAGTAGTTTACTTAGGCAACTATGGCTCAAAGCTGAGAAGTTTCTCAAGAAAAACAAGAACGAAAGTGAAAAGGAGCAAGTCTGCTCGAGAGATCGTGGAAAGAAGATCGATCTAAGATGGATTACAAAAGATTATTTGAATTGTTCGTTAATTTGAGATTTGAAGGAAGTATAACGAGAATTCAAATAATATCTAATGGCTTTTCGTTTTTGTTGTCTGGTTTGGTTCAGTTAGATTTAATATCGGTTTAGTGTTAAATTGAATAGTCTCGGGTTTAAGTTTTAAACGTGGAATTTGTCTGTTGGTTTCATCCGTTCCTTAGTCTATAAAAGAGCGGGATAACAGAGTAGCCTCCGTCATCTTAGTGAGTGAGATCAAGAGAGACAGACGAGTTAAGTAATCGATAATCAAGAGCCCAAGTTACAGCAAGTATAAGGAAAGGTTAGTCTTGGCTAAGCCTCGGTGTAGCAGGTTCACGATTTGTGAAGTGCAGTGAACACCGGATAAACAAATTTATGTTCTTCTTTTCTTATTCAAGAACTTTGATCAGAGGTTAATCGGAGGTTGATCGGAACAAGATCAATCACAAAAACATCATAAAAGGGATGCAAAGTAATTACTATCATTACCTATTTACCTTGATTTATAGCATTTATGCTAACAAGGGAGAAGCAGTCTGAAGAAAATATGAAAAGAAAATGTTTTATTTTTAGTATTTACAGCAATCTTTTAAGGACAATATGGTGTTCCCAGAAGAGATTTTTCTTACCAATGGATGCAGATGCAGTCATGGGATAATCAGAGACCACACGATTGACAGAGAAATCGCCATTGTCCACAAAAGATTGATACTCAGTCACTGGATAAACTGTAGTTATATGCAATATCAACTCATTCGCAAAACTTGACACATAAACTTGTAATCCTGCTTTGTGAGTATCTTGAACTATGGATGTAGGAGGAAGTAAATACTGTTTGTCATCAACTGGAAATATCTAAATTTTGGGAACAAAAATCTCTGAAGCAAACTTTTTGACAAAAGTGTACAAGAATCCCAGCCTAACTCTTTTAAAAACATAATCCACCAAAACCTTCTCTATCCCACACCTTCGCTATGAAACCAATTTCCCCCCCACCGGCTTCCCCACTCCCCTGCACCGGTCGCTACCTTCACGTCTCTTCTTCTCAAGCAAATTGAAGATATTCCCCTTCCTAACTATCCTCCTATTGAGGAAGGTCGTTTGTCATCAGGCGAGTTGGAAGACAGAGAACTATCCCTAGTTACCTTAGAGTGACCCCTCGTTTTCTCTCTCCGTCAATGACTCGATATTTGAGCTTCAGAAGCAATCCAAAAAAAGCAAGAGAAATCAAAGAAGAAGAGTACCAAAGGCAAAGAAAAAGATTCGACCAAACATCACACTCCTCATCTTTTCCTTATCTCTAAGCGTTTTCTTTAATTTATTTTATCATATTTATCATTATCACTTGTTTTTATGAGTATATATCACATTTCTACAGCTAATAGCAACAATATTTTCTTTTGGAATGTCAGAGGTATCTGCAGTTCGTCTCGTCAATGCTTGGTTTGATATTAGATTCGCAACCATACTCCATTAATTGGAGCTGTTCTTGAGACAAGGGTTAGAGACGTCGCGGACGTTCCTAGAATAGTCAATGCAATCACTCCTTCTGGAAAGTCGAAACAAACTATGAATTGTCCCCCTTGATAGAAAATAGGTCATATGGAATCCTCGCTTGCAATGCTCAGTTCTCACCAAGACAGATCACCTTATTGCGGTTGGAGTCCTAGACCCTTCCACGGGATTCTAAGCCAATGCAATTTTTGTTTATGCCAACAATCTTCTCACAGCCCGGAGAGACCTTTGGAAAAGCATCTCCACTATCGCCAACTGCTACCCTATTCACTCTTATCCTTTGTTGGTAACTGGGGATTTCAATCAAATTCTTCTCTCTACTGAGCATTATTCGTCTGCTCCCTCTTCATTTCCTCCTGCAGTAATGTCCGATCTTCAAGCTTGCATGCTTGAGAGCAGGATCTTTGACTTGGCATCGAGAGGCTCTCACAAGAATCTGGTGATAAAATTCTAATCCTTTCTCAGTTTCTTTAAATCTTTGAATCTGAAAAGTTAGATAAGTATCTTATGAGGGTCTCAACGAAATTTGGTTTCAATCTGACAGGTTTAAGTCTTCAAGATTGATTTTCTTGATTTCCTTATTAATCTTTGAAATTTTAACAAATGAGAGAATCTTGAATTTTTAGGATTGGTTTATTAAAATTCAAAATTTGTACTGAATCATTATTGTTAATAAAGATAAGGACTGTTACTAGTTAATCTTGTTGGTTGGATTTGGTTAAATCTAGTTGCAGAAGTTGTTAAAGTTTGGTGAAGTTGTTGAAGTTGGTTACAAGTTGTTGGAATTTGTGTGGCCTGCAAGCATCTTGGTGTGTCTGTCACGCGCCTGACAGCCGTTACACAGCCGTTGCACGCCCCAGCCACACTTTCTCGTGTCCGTGTTCGAGTCCTGTATCTTGTGGACAGAGTTCCATGTACGTGATCTCGCCCGACCACATCTCACGAACACGCGAACACGCCGACCATCTGTCCCTCGTTCTGACCGACTGCTCTAAGTCCTGACCCATTCAACAAGATTCATTTCAGCTGGCACAGGTGGTTATCCCGTGACTGGCATTGCTTGATCGAACGCAACCATCCACGTCCATTCCCGCGTCCAGCTCGTGCCTTAACGTGCCGTGTGACCAGCTTGTCCCGACCGGCCTTCCCCGCATCCCGATAAAACGTCCCGACTAGCATTCAGACCAGCACATTCCAACCAGCTACATCTCCTATCAGCCTCTAAAGCATGGAGATTCAAACTACATTCAGAGCTCCTGTTATTTTACATGGAGCAAACTATCTCTTATGGTCTAGGACTATGAAAACCACATTAGGTGGCAAAGGCCTTTGGAATCACATTTCAACCAATGATCTTGAAGAAAATGAAGTGGCTGAAGTTAGTGAGGTTGTGGACGCTCAAGCCAAATGGTATCAAGAAGACCAGTTGGTACTCTCTATACTTCAAATCTCTCTTGCTAGTGATCTCTTAGAAGCTTATTCTTTTTGTGAGAATGCTAAAGAACTTTGGGACACTTTGCAAAAGGTGTATGGAAACACCACTAACCTTTTAAGAATTTTTGAAGTGAAAAAGGCTTTGAATGAATTGAAGCAGGAGGATGCAGAATTCACAAAGCAATATGACTCATTTAGAGCATTTTGGGCTGATATAGAGATGCTAAGGCCATCCACCATTGACCCAATTGTTCTCCTTGAAAGGAAAGAACAAGATAAGATGTTTGGATTACTATTAACTGTTAATACTACTTACTCAGATCTTATTAAGCATATTCTCAGGTCTGATAAGCTTCCTAGCTTGGAAGATGTTTGTGCTCAAATCCAAAAAGAGAAAGGATCTCATGGACTATTTGGCAACAAGGCTGAATTGGTGGCTGCACACAAGAGCTTTTTCAAATCAGCAACAACAAATGAATCTAGGAAACGGAGACAAACTTGTGACCATTGCAAAATGAGTGACCATACAAAGAAGAAGTGTTGGGTACTCCATCGTGAGCTGAAACCAAGCTGGGCTCCTCGGCCAAAACAGCCCACAGACGGTATCACGCAACTGCAAGCTCACGGCCATTGAGTGTATCAGCCGCCGGTTCCTTCAAAGGCGTGTACCAGCTCCTTTCTTCACTCAGCCCCCAACTAGTTCCATGTCTTCAGCATCTGAATTTGTGACAAAATCATATTTAGAAGCTCTAATCAAAGCAATTAAGGATGGTAATGTGTTGGGTAAAACTTTTCATGCTTATTTTCAAACGTCTTTCACTCCTAATGCCTCTAAATAATTGATTGTTGATTCTGATGCTTCTCACCATATGATTAGTGATCTAGGATTGCTAGAGAATATAGAACCTACCTTAGGTAATATTGTCATTGCTAATAGAATTAAAGTACCAATTAAAGGCATAAGAAAACTTAAGTTGTTTGATAAAGAATCTAAAGCCTTTTAAATGCCTTCTTTTACTTCTAATTTGCTTTCAGTTAAAAGAGCTACTACTAATTTAAATTGTCAAGCTATCTTTGGTCCTAATGATTTCTACTTTCAGGATATTGAAACTAGTAGAATATTTGGACAAGGAACCACAAGAGATGACTTGTATGTTCTTGAAGATATGACTAAACCTAGTGGACTAGAAGCGGTTGTCGATGCTAGTACTTTTAGTAATGATTCTGATCTTTGGCATGCTAGATTATGACATCTTCATCCTAGAGCACTTGAACTGATTTTTCCTGGTTTAAAAATGCCAAAGGATATGTGTGATTCTTGTATACTTGGAAAGCATTGCAAAACTTTTTTGAGAAATCTTTTCATACTTATGATAATTGTTTTGAATTGGTGTATTCTGATGTTTGGACATCTCCATTCCCATATAGAGAAAACCATAAATATTTTGTGACATTTATTGATGAAAAGTCCAAATATACTTGGGCCACTTTGCTTAGTTCTAAAAATAGACTATTTGATGCATTTCTAAATTTTCAAGCATATGTTACTAATTAATACAATGCAAGTATTAAATGTTTTAGAACAGATAATGGAGGAGAATACACTAGCACCAGACTTCAACAACACTTGACCAAGCATGGCATTGAACATCAAACCAGCTGTCCTTACACTCCACAACAAAATGGAGTGGTTGAAAGGAAGAATAGGCATTTGATGGAAGTTGTGAGAACAATGATGTTCCACATGAAAGTTCTCAAAAGATTTTGAGGGGATGCTCTTGTAGCTGCATGTTACTTGATTAATAGGACTCCTACAAAAATCCTAGATGATTTGTCTTCATTTGAGGTACTAAACAAAACTAGACCTAATATTGACCACTTAATAGTGTTTTGTTGTGTTTATTTTGTATTAGTTCCAAAGGAGCATAGGAACAAGCTGGACCCAAAGAGTACCAAAGCTATGTTCATTTGATATTCTTCTACCCATAAAGGATACAAATGTTATGATCCAGAGACTAGAAGAGTCTTGGTATCCAGAGATGTCAAATTCCAAGAATCCAAAGGTTTCTATGAGGAAGGAACTTGGGATCAATTCAAGGACATCTCCATAACAAGATCAGACCAAGCTGAGAACCTTAGGAGACTCCTGGAGACCATTGGTCACTGTCCCTCAGCCCACGGTCACTGTCCCTCAGCCTGTACCAGCCGCATCCAGCCCGAGCACAGCGCCTGCCCCAGTTCAGCCAGCTGGGCTGCGACCATCAACCCCGGCTGGTCCATTCAATCTGTGGCCTTCGTCCTCCAGCTCTCCTGACCTTCCTCCTCTTGAACATGGGGGGGGAGAAGCATCTACTCATGTCCAACAAGACTCGAGAGATTCATCAATTCTAGTCTCAGCTTCTAAAAGATCAAGAAGCTCCACCTACAGTGTTAAGAAGGAGCACAAGACAAAGGAAACCACCAGTGTTTTACAATGGGAATGTTGTGGTTCCTCATGCTCGGGGAATTTTTAATATTGCTCACTTACCTACTAATCATGTTGCTTTTATTTCAAGTCTTGATGAGGAACAAATTCCAAAGACATATGAGGAAGCTATGACCAAGAAGGAATGGAGGGAAACTATCCTAGCTGAGAAACAAGCCATGGAAAAGAATGGTACCTATGCTCCAGCCACCTTACCTAAAGGAAAAAGGGCTGTAAGTTCTAAGTGGATTTTTACCATTAAATACAAAATCAATGGTGAAATTAATAGATATAAAGCTAGGTTGGTGGCTAGTGGTTTTACTCAGACATATGGTGAAGATTATAGGGATACCTTTGCACATGTAGCTAAGTTTCATTTTGTTAATGTTGTTCTTTCACTTGCTACTAACCTTGATTGAGAGTTATGACAAATGGATGTTAAAAATGCATTCTTAAAAGGTGAATTAGAGAAAGAGGTATACATGTCACCTCCACTAGGTCTAGAGGAGGAGGTAGGAGGCGACAACATACTTAGGCTGAGGAAGGCCATCTATGGCCTTAAAAATACTCCAAGAGCTTGGTACCACAAGCTAAGTGTAACCTTAATGGATAAAGGCTTCCAAATATCTGAAGTTGAACATACTCTTTTTACACTAAAGAGTAAGGAAGGTATTGTGGTAATTCTCATTTATGTAGATGATATAAGCATATCTGATAGTGACAGTGTTGGTATTACATCTACAAAAAGAATACTTGAAGAGTGTCTTTGATATTAAGGATCTAGGAAAACTTAAATACTTCTTAGGAATTGAAGTGTGTAGATTCAAGGAAAGTATTTCTTATCTCAAAGGAAATATGTTGTAGATTTACTAACCTCTACAGGTATGATGAAAGCTAAACCAGCCAAAACACTCTTAGAAGAAGATTATATAATCGGAACTAAGGGGAGCTAGAGGAGGAAATTGATTTTAATGATCCTAAGCTCTATATGAAAGTGGTTGGTAAGCTTATTTATCTAACCATCACTAGACCAGCTTTATGTTTTGCTGTAAATCAGGTATCTCAACACATGCAAGGTCCAAAGATGAGACATTGGGAGATGGAAAACCGAATTTTGAGATACCTAAAAGGCACTCATGAACAAGGTATATGGATGGGTTGCAATAGAAATACAAATGTGGTTGATTATTGTGAAGCAGATTGGGCAGGAGATAGGGAGGATATGAGAAATATCACAGGCTATTTTACTTTCATAGGAGGGAACCTTGTGACTTGGAAAACCAAGAAGGTGTTGTCATGCTCTAGTGCAGAATCAGAATATAGAGCCATGAGGAAGTTTACAACTGAACGCATTTGGCTGAGGAAAATTCTTGAGGATCTGGCCGTGAAGTGTGATGAACCTATCACCATCCATTACACCCCCTTCGATTAGTGCTCTCCAGGCCCTTCATTCTTTGAGAAGCACCCAAGCACAGAACTACATACTCTCAAGCATTTCATCGGCCGCCAGCATCTTTGCTATCATCCAGCATATGCCCCAGAATAAAGCTCTGGGACCTGATTTATTTCCGATTGATTTTTATCGTTCTTGTTGGAATGTTATTAGTGAGGATGTCACTAATGCGGATATTGAATTTTTCAGGACCGGTAGACTCCTGAAGGAATTTAACGCTACAGTCATCACTATCATCCTTAAGAAGGAAGGCGTTGACACCTTAAATGACTACTGCCCCATCTCCTGCTGCAACCACTTCTACAAGATTATCACTTCCATTCTTGCGGGCTGTCTATGCTTAATCCTAACATCAATAGTTCAGCGGAATCAAGTGTTGGAATGAAGACGAAATGATGAAAGATGAAAGCCTTGAATTCTTGTATAAAGGCGTGAGTTGTCTAGGTCAAAGGAGAGTGTCTAAGGCTTGTTTATGTTCTAGTGTTATGTTATCCTTGTAGCCATTCATGTATAAGGCAATCCTTGTATCCAAACAAGCCTAGACTAGATTAGTATAAATAACTATCTTCCTTCTCATTTGTAACTTAGAAACTGTTATTCTCATTCTCTTAATAAAATCATTATTCTCTCTAAACCTCTCTAATCTCTCATTCTCTCATTCTACAAATCTCTTAATCTCATAATCTTTCATCAGGTGAGCTTTGTTCGAGGGCGACAACTTTGCAAGAACATTTTATTGGCTACCAAGCTCATCAGCAACTTCAATAAGTCATGACCAGTCACTCGTGGATGTCTAAAGATTGACTTCACTAAGGCTTTTGATAACCTTCATTGGGACTACGTTCTTCAATCTCTCAGAGCATTGGATCTCCCTACTACCTTCATATCTTGGATTTGCGAATACATCACCACTTGTTCCTTCTCCATCAACTTCAACAGGGATCTAACAAGCTTTTTCTGTGGCAAGAAGGGAATTAGTCAAGGTGACCTAATATCCTCTTTTCTTTTTGTTATCGCCATGGATACCTTATCCAAGATCCTCGATAAGGCAGTAGTGGACGGACGCATCCACCTCCACCATAGCTGCACCAACCCAGTTATCTCTCATCTCTCCTTTGCAGATGATCTCCTTATATTCTTTGATGGTTCAAATACTTCTCTTCAGGCTATTCTTTTTGTTTTGGATGATTTTTATAGGATATCGGGTTTAGGGGTTAATCTTCTCAAGTCCATGTTGTTCTTGGACGGGAACTCAGCACCTTGGCTACCATTTATGGATTATCACAGGGCGTTCTTCCTGGTAAATAATATCTAAGGGTCCCGCTTGTTCCACACAAGATGAAAACCTCGGATTTTCAGCCTCTTCTTACGCGCATCCAAGCCCGGTTCACCTCTTGGAACACCCGTCATGTCTCGTTCGCCGGGCGGTTTCAGCTCCTCCAATCTGTCAATATTTCTATCATTAACTTGGGAATCCTTCTTCCTTCTACCAAGATAGTGTCTCCTCCGGATTGAGCAGCTATGGAATGCTTTTCTTTAGCCGGAGAATATCCTCTCAGGGAAAGGGGTGAAGATCAGTTGGAATATTGTCTGCTCCCCTCGTCATTCGGGTGGCTTGGGTCTCTGTTGCTTGGCCCAGTGGAACTCAGTGCTTGGCCTGAAACTCATTTGAATGCTTTTTCAGACTCTGGCTCTCTATGGGTTGCCTGGGTCCAAAATTACCTCATGCCTTGTACCAGATTTCAGGATTTTCGTCAACCTCAGCCTGCCGGGAGTTGGACGTGGAATAAGTTTCTCAAGATCCGCTGTCTAGCGCGTACCTTCATCCATTGCAGACTAGGTTCTGGATCGCTTTGCTCCTTTTGGCACGACAATGGGACTGGACTTGGCCCCCTCTCCCTCTTTTTGGGTCTCTCAGTTATTCCACTCATTGGCATTCACTATAACGCCTCAGTTTAGGAAGCTATCTGTTTAGTACTTTGACGAATCTACTCACGCTCCAGGAACCCAATCATCAACTTCCTATGGGGAGCTCTCCCCGATCCTTCCTCGCTTCTTTGGCCTTCTGATCCGGACGTTTACCAGTGGATTAACCCCGGAGATGATGTCTCTTCCCCGCAGACCGCCTCACGGACCTTCTCCGTCCTTTTTCCTCTGCCCCTGGAGGTCTTTTGGCATAAGGAAATTTGGTTCTCTAGACGTATTCTCAAACATGCCTTCGTCACTTGGCTGGAAGTTCATGATAGGCTAACTAAAAGAAATCGTATTCGGCGCTTCTCTCCTGCATCGACCCCAACATGCCTTTTCTGTAATAACTTTGATGAGACCAGGGATCATATCTTTTCAAATGCTTATACTCTTATTCTCTTGCATGTTGTCCTTCACATGATACATATTCAAAGTACTCTGATTCCGTTTTTGCAGTGGCTTCCCAGGTCCTCGCCAAACAAACATCTTAAGCTCATTGCCCATCTCCTTCTTCAGGCGACAGTTTACTTCCTCTGGCACAAGCGTAACTCAAGAATTCACACCAACTCCTTTTGTCCTATGGTACAGCTTACACAAGACATTCAGATCATTGTTAAAGCCAAGTTTCTCGCACTTCTACCATCCACAAATCACGTGTCACCTACCATGTTGGAGTCATGGTTTGGGCTACAGTTTCATACCCATCTGTTCACGTTTTCATCTTGATCCTCTTGGAAGCACCTTCAATAGTTGAAGCATTGTTCATTGTATATTTAGGAAGCAAATCCCAACTGCATCTTTGGTTAGCTGAACAACACACCATAGTACAGCACTGGTAACACTTGTCTGCTTTGCGAAAATGTAAGCAGTGATACTCGAATCTGGAAACAATCCAGAAAACCCACCACGAGCATGCAATCACAAGGGGAGCATCACCTGGCCAAAAAAATCAAAGAGACAAAAGTGATTATGGTACTTCTATTTTTGGAAACTGCGCTTTAATGCTAAAATCCCCAAACATTTTTTTTTTGTTTGTAAACAAAATCCCCAAACCAACTGTTACTTTCAAAATTAGAGATCCCAAATAATGGGGAAATAAAAGTGGATATACTATCTACTATAGGAGGGTGTTTTCAATTCAAAATAAATTTAGATTATTTTCTTTTCTAAAGACAGGAAATTTTTTATTTTTTTCTGTTTAGTTTAAAATATAATAATGTGAAAGTTTGAGATATGTTAACCATTTTATTTTTTATATAAATATATTATATAGTTTATTAAAAATTTAATAAGTTTTAAGGACAGACAACATTAATTAATTTATTTTTCGTTTTTATGTTTTTTTTATTTTGTAAGAAAAATAAATTTTTACGTGTCAAAATTTGAGATATGTTAAAAAAATTTATTTTGGTGTAGATGATGATACTATATCAGTTGTATTAATTTTATATTTTATGGTTATATAATATGATTATCAATTTAATATATATATCTTTATAATTTTAATATAGTATTATATATTGTCCTATTTTATTGTATACAATAATTTATCTTGTATAAAATTTATTTTACTTTTTAGCAACAAAATTATTTTAAATTATATAAATGTAATTTAATAGTTATCTTAATAATATAGACTAACCTATTAATTTAATATGGTTCACGTGAAATAATTTAACGGGATGACCCACCAAATTCTTTAGTTTTCGCTATTTCCAGAGTTTTTTCTAAATTATTCTAATGTTTGAAACATTTATTATTTTATCAAATAGTTTATATTTAAATTTAAAATAAAAACTATTAAAACAGTAGGACCCAATATTTTAATGAAATTCTTCAATCCTTTTCTAATTTCAGAGGCATATTTTATAAATTACTTATCAAGTAAAAGTTAGTTCTAAATTAAATTGATATATCTTTATAGTTTTTCATATAGTATTATATATTTTATTATTTTATTTTATATTAATACAATTAATATTTATGTAAATAACAATAGGCTAATCCTTCAATATAATATGGTTTGCATAAGATAAAAATGTTTTGTCAAATTTTGACGGGATAACCCGCCAAAAACTTTATTTATAGCTATTTTAGAGAAATATTTATAATTTTTTTTGAATAATATAATTTTAATAAATTTAAATTGTTTAATAAATGTTTAAGTTATAAAAAATTAAACTATTCATATAAAACATGTGTTTCAAGAGATTTTAAACAGTTTCTCAAAAGTTCTCCAATGGAAAACCATCTCAACTATCACATCTTCTTTTATTATTTTCATATTTTTAATAATGAAATACTGATTGAAAATTAAACAACGGGAATACTGTTATAGAGTGTTGTTATTGTATGTGTTTTTATTAATTTATAAATTTATATAAAATTTCCAAATTCTTGTAAATTTTAATTATTTGCAAATCTACCATTTATATTTTAATTATTATTTGTAAATTCAAGAATTTTCCTCTAATTTTTGTTCGTATATTATTAAAAGAAAATTCTTTCAAATTCCATTAAAAAATTGTAAAATGAAATACATAAGAAAATCTATATATTTGAATAACAATAATTTTGATAAAATTAAAATCGTTAATTAAAAAATATAGAATTTTGCATATATTTTTAAGTCCATTAAATCTAACCAATAACCTTTATTTAGTTGATAGATTTTCTTTCTTTTGACCCCTCAACTCATGTTCAAGTTTTTTTATTACATAACATTTTCATTTTTTTGCCTATTCTTCACAGTTCATGGATTATTATTTCCATGGATTATTTGGTATCTTTGGAAAACAAAGAATAATAAAGATACAAGAATATCTACAGAAATCCTCAGGATATTCTTATAATGGCGGAAACAGAAGGTAAAAGATGGAAGGAAGCCCAACAGCTCAATGTTAAACATTTCACAACAGAACCACTCCAAATAGAAATAGGACTACAATTTAGGTGGTGGTGTCAGGTAGATGGATCTTGGAAGGATTCAGAAAAATATTCTGGTCAAGGGTGGGTGTGTACGAAAGGAAGAGTGGAAGAATTGATGCTTGGAGCAAGGAATATTCGAAAGAGTCAGACCCCCTTACACGCGGAGTGTAAGCGCTGATATGGGCAATGGAATGCATGCATGGATTACAACGACTGGAAGTAACCTTTAACACGGACTGCAACGATGTTTTGAAGATGGTGACAACGCCAGAGGAGTGGCCGGCCTTTGCAGTTCACTTGGACGAGTTCCACAGATGAAAGCGTCGCTTCGACGATATCCATATCACATATAGACCGCGGACAGCTAATACAAGAGCAAACAACCTCGCCAGAAGTGTAAGGAAATATCCAGGAGAAATTGTATATGTTAACTCTCTACCTTCATCATGGTTACTAAGACCATTTTAAATTTGTAATTAAGTTGTTGTAAAAAAAAAAACTCATTGAAAAAAATTCAATCTTAAGTTCATATACCTTTCCCACTTATCCATTCTTATTTTTTCTTAATTATTTTTTTTCAAGTTTTTTGTTTATCACGGAACTACCTTATTAAAGATTAAGAAACAATAAAATTTTTTTAGAACAAAGTCTCTAAGTACTTGTTTAGCTAAAAGATCGACATGAGAAGTAAAAGATCGAGGTACAAAGTGAAATGATAGGGAACTGAAACAGGAGGTGAGGACTGTCTTTTCACAGAGAAGCTTAGGTTGCTATACAGGAGAGATAGAAGCGAGAGGTGGATCGAGGGGACCACACAAGATATGGAAGGGGCTTGTGATAATCCAAAAAAGCTTCAACCACAAGGTTGGAAGCTCACGACAACTCTCTTAAAAGAGGTTGGCGCCGATTATTGTAAGACACATGTCTAGGTTTAATTTTCTGAAAAGTTTGTATTATTATTACTCATAACTTAGGCTTATATAATGTCTTGGTTATAACTTAGGGTAAACAACATGATATTTAACCCAAACAACAAGAAGTCTAAATAAAAAAAAACATAAAGTTTAAGTTGCTGCAAATTTAAATGGGCTTAGACCAAGACTAAAACATAAAGACTTGGGCTAAGGCCAGAACAACTAAAATATAACAAATAGGCTTAAAAGCCTCTAAACCATACTTAGTTCATTTTTTAAATGAAAAACGGCGTCTAAGTAGGAGCTTGATAGAACGCCTGAAGACTTGTGGAAGATGGAACAGAGTGAACAAGTCTTCTTCGTCGTGCACACTAAGGATGTTGCCTCGTTAAAACCTTCTTCGGAAAATCCACTGAGACAAAACCGAAGATAGAAAAAATAGTACAATTCCTTAGCATGTCTTTTGGTATCTTTACCGAATGGTAATGGTAAAGACATCGGAAGTAGAAGAAACTTCGAGAAGGAACCTCCAATTTTACTTATACGGCTTAAATGGGCTTTGATGGGCCTCTACGTCGTCTGGTGGGCTTTTGGGCTTGGAAGCTGGATTGATGTCCTCATCATTCCCTCCCTCTTGAAATGCTTTGGTCTCCAAAGGAAACTCCTCACCCAGTCTTTGGTGGGCTGCCTCTGGGATGTCAGGTCGACGCTGATGTTGTGCAGTCTGCATCATGACTTGATTGTTCTGCGGTGATAATGATTCCTCGCTACATGCCATGTTTACAAATGGAAACAAATTTTCTAATTTCTAAATGTGCACAAACAATTATCTGGACTTAAAAGGAAAAATTCATATGTTCTAATTGTGCTAAAAAAATATCTAGAAAAAAAATTCCTAAGACTTAGAAAGATTTATGAAAATCTAACTTAAGACTTATAAGACTAAAGGAAATAAGATATCTATAAATCTAGACAAAAAAAAATTAGTTATTGGCCTAGTCTAAGTAAGAAAAACTATTTAATACATAAATCACTAGAATGGATCTTCAAGTACCTAGAATAAAAAAAGGAAAATTAACTTATTACCCTAACTATTAGAGGGAAATATTCCTGATCCTATACTCGGACTCAACCACACAAACCCTAAGGCGAGGACTCGGCTTAAACCTAGGACTGATACACGACCTCATGAACAGAGAACCTAAGACACTAAGCACAAAATCAATCAAACAATATCCCTAATGAGCTAACAACACACACAAAATCCCTAAACACTAACCTATTGGGATTCAGGAACAAACCTCGCGAACCTAGACTGACTAAAAACCGCTAGCTAGAACGATAAACTCGAGCCCTAACAAGCAAATATAAGCGCAATCAACTACCCTAGTCACATGCGTGAGTTCAAGAGATCTTGACTCACGATTTCTTAGGATGAATAAGTGTTCTAGGTGAGTTTCTTTTAACCCTAATTCGTTTTAAGACAACCTAACCCTTTTCTTATAATTTTTGTTTTTATAAAAGAAATCAAACAAACACAATAGGACAAGCAATCAAATTTCTTTTTTTTTTTACATATATATTTATGAAAAACAAAGACAAGGATTGATAGAACCTGTTTTTTTTTGTAGGAGACTTGATTCCTTCACCTTTTAACTGAGAACCTCAAGGTAAAAGAGAAAGAAAACAAAATCAGAAGCAAAACAAGTTCAACAAATAAAAAATCACCAAATAACAAAGATATAGATTCAACCTGATGTTAAGGACCTTTAAGATCTGATACCAGATGATGCAATAGCCGTTGGTGGGCTGTTTTTTCACTGAGAAGCTCAGGTTGCTAGCCAGGAGAGATGGAAGCGAGAGATGGATCGATGAGACCACACAAGCTGTGGAAAGGGCTTGTGATACTCCAAGAAAACTTCAACCACAAGGTTGGAAGCTCACGTCAACTCTCTTAGAAGAGGGTGGCACCGATTTTTGTAAGACACATGTCTAGGTTTAATTTTCTGAAAAGTCTGTATTATTATTACTCATAAATTAGGCTTATATAATGCTTTGGTTACAACTTAGGGTAAACAACATGATGTTTAACCCAAACAACAAGAAGTCTAAATAAAAATAACATAAAGTTTAAGTTGCTGGAAATTTAAATGGACTTAGACCAAGACTAAAACATAAAGACTTAAGCTAAGGCCAAAATAACTAAAACATAACAAATGGGCTCAAAAACTTCTAAACCATACTTAGTTTATTTTTAATAAAAAATGGCGTCTAAGTAGTGATAGAACGCCTTGAAGACTTGTGGAAGATGGAACAGAGTGAACAAGTCTTCTTCGTCGTGCACACTAAGGATGTTACCTCGTTAAAACCTTCTTCGGAAAACCTAGTGGGACAAAACCGAAGATATGAAAAAGAGTACAATTCCTTAGCATGTCTTTTGTTGTCTTTACCGAATGATAATGGTAAAGATACCGGAGGTGGAAGAATCTTCGAGAAGGAACCTCCAATGTTCCTTATCCGGCTTAAATGGGCCTTGATGGGCCTCTGCGTCGTCTGGTGGGCTTTTGGGCTTGTAAGCTGGATCGATTTCCTCATCTCTTTTCCACTTATCCATTTTTTTTTCTTAATTATTTTTTTTCAAATTTTTTTTTCACGGAACTACTTTTATTAAATATTAAGAAACAATATTTTTTTTTAAGAACAAAGTCTCTAAGTACTTGTTTAGCTAAAATATCGACATGAGAAGTAAAAGAGCGAGGTACAAATTGAAATGATTGGGAACTGAAACAGGAGGTGAGGACATGGATATCAAAAAAAATTCCATGGAGCTCCTGGTGACTCAAGTGAAAATTGATTGAATTAACACACTCTTTGGAGTCAGAGAAAATGCGCAACCAAGAAAAATCCAAATCAATGACCTTCTTTAAGGTTGCTAGAATAACCAACCTTTCCCCAATTACAAGAAAGAAAAATGTTCCTCAATAACAGAGTGAGGTTGGGGCCGTCCTGTATGTGGATCAATGAAGCAAAAGCCCAAGCCCGAAACAAGAAGGGTGGAGTCCCACACCAAGTCCGCAAAAGCAGAATTAGCTTGAACCGAGGACGTGTCGAGAGGGGGTGTAGACACGACAGCCCGGAGCAACCGTCAGCTTAAGAGGTTGAGAGTGCAATTATTCTCGAGTATCTCAAATCACCCTATTTAGAGTATCCACTTTAGAGAGATGTCTATTTGGAAGATAATAAGATTTATAGTCTTCCAAATGCTCCATAGGATCCAAGGAGATAGTGGTCCTAAGTCAATTTCCCAAGGTGGTAGAGCCGTAAGGCGAAGGGACCTCACGTAGGCTTCTTTTCCATGGTACACAAAGGGTGTTTTCCATTGGGTTTATTCCCATACTTGTTTGGCAAAGCGACACCCAAAGAAAGTATGGGAGATTGATTCATCTTGACCAAAATGGGGGCAAGAAAAGTAACCTTGTAGATCGTGGGAAGTTAGAGCCTCTCCCACTGAAAATGTTTCTCCAAAGATACACCACAAAAAAACTCGGATCTTAGGGGCACAATGTAGGCGTCAAATATCATTTATCAAATCTGGCCGTACACCGGTGTCAATGGAGGTTGATGATGTTTCATCATCTTCTATGATGGCATAGTAGCCCGATCTAGTAGAGTATACTCCCTTCTTTGTTCCCGACCATATCCAGCAATCTTCTCCCCTGCATTCGCTAAAGTGAATATAAAGAATATTATATGAGAGTAAAGGAAGCATGAAAGTTACCAGTGCTTCATTCCAAGATATATTTTTGGCATAAATATATCATAGACTAAGAGATCAGGGATGGAAGAGTGGTTGGCTAGCAGAGATATTTTTTTTTCAAATTTATGTCATTTAATTTTCGTAAACTTTTATATATATTATTAAATATTTTATAAATAAGATTTTCTTATATTATTTTGTTTTTTGTGTCAACAAAAATTATTGATTTTATTTTCATTATCTATATTTGCTAAGGGAAACCTTAGTTTAGCAATATTCATAATTATTTTGATTTTTTTTTACAAAAATTTGAAAATTTATGCTAAACTTCATGTAATATATCTTTGTAAGAATAATATATTTTTAAAATATTAAGTAATATTTATTTAGATTTTGACCTCGATAAAAATATTTTGTTAAACTTGTCGGTAAACCGACACCTTACTTTCTCCTAGATCTGTTTGTCTTCATCCTTTTAACTTATCGATCATAGGGGATTTAGAAGACTAGAAAAAATCAACAATATTATAAGCTTTTTCATCAGCACCTACAAAGATTTGTGTTCAAACTCTTTATTCAATAAGTATGTACTGTTAAAGAGAAGCTGGAAGCTTCTTCAGGCTACATTCATACACGCGTTCTGTTTTTTCCCCCTGTTTTCCTGTACATCAGAAGGAAGTGAAGTGGTCAGTCAAATGATGAAGTGGTTGATTTTTGGGGAAAGAGGCCAACTTTTTGTTAAAAAAATATCTGCCGTCAGGAAAATGTTGTATGAACATTCCAGTTCTGCAATGGTACATGTGTATTATTTTCTTTATTGGATTGACAGTGAATTACATCAAGTGGATAAATCGACGACAACTTCTTGATTTACAAACACACCTTTGTATTTATATGAAATTAATAAATGATTTTATTTGTTTGTTCATTGAGATGCTTCATCTAATGAAGCTTATAGTTGATGTTTCTTTAGTGCAAGAAATAAACAACATCCAAACAGAGTATATAAATGAATTTTCAAATTTATTTAGGTGTACCGAATTGGAATATTTGGATGGAGATTGTTCAGTCAAAGACAGAACATCTCAATGCATATTCCTTATGAGCAAACAAACAAAAAAATAAACAAAATAAAATATTTTTTTGTCAGTTTAGTTTAATAGTTTTAATATCCGTCTTAACATCGCGGAATATTTGATTCGAACTCCAGACATCTGTGATGAATTTCAGAGGTGATCACAATATTATGTGGCACAACTGATACTTTCAAATTGTTCTGAAAAAAGCCAAAATTATATTTTCTCACTAAAAATACAAAATCACATTTTTCGATCAAAACTATAAAATTTCATTTACCCATCAAAAATACAAAATCGCTTTTTACCATCACAAACACAAAATCATGTTTTTGAAACCATATTTTTCAACCAAAATTTTAAAACTGCAATTTTCGTTAAACCCATAGAGTCGTATTTTTCTAGCCAAAATTGTAAAATAGTAATTTTTTTTTGCCAAAACCATAAAATCAAAAATTTTGCCTAAACCGCGAAATGTTATTTTTCACCAAAACAGCAAAATTTTATTTTTTGTTAAAAGAATTAAATAATATTTTTTTGTCAATACCAAAAAATTATATTTTTTTGTCAAAACTATGACATCACATTTTCTGTCAAAACCGTGAAATCACTTTTTTTAACTAAAATCTAAAAATTTTATTTTCTGTCAAAACCGCAATAAAAATAAAGAATAGTTTGGTTAAGATTAGAAAATATCTATATTATATTATTTGAGAAGTCAGTTTCATATGTATCTCACTTATGTTAATTCTCATAGATGTCAATTAAATAAATATTTTTAATGAATAATATTATTACGATGTCTAGCCATTATTTATATTTTAGATTCATTTTCTCACTTAATAACTTTTATTATAAAATAATTTTATGAAAAAAACAAAAAGGAAAATGTCTTAAGATCTTTGTAATGCTATTTGAAAAGTCTATTTCTAGGTGTCATATTCACATAAATTTTCACAACACCAAATATATATATATAATTTTAATGAAATAAAAGTTATCTAGCAAATAATTTAAATTTTTAAATATTAATGTTTACAATTAACTGTACACATATATATATATATGCATATAATATATTTTTTAATGTTTCTTATTTTATTTGCAAATAATTAGGATTTTTAATAAATAAATCATTAAGGTATATTCAAAGTTAGCAAATCTAACATTTAGTTTTAATTGAAGTTATTATCAAATAACATAATATATATTAAAAATAAAAAATTTAAAATGTTCTTACTATGAATTTATCTCTAAATAACTAAAAAGAGAGAAAACTATTTAATGACATAATTCAATCATTTGATATTATTTTTTCAGCTTTCTCTGTTTCGCACTTATGTTAATTTTATAAATATTATTTACATATATACCCTTAATGAATTAGAATTATTATGATGAGTTGCCATTATGAATAGTTTTTGAGTCTTTATCTAAAATTTTTATTCTAAATTAATTTTCTAAAAATAAAAAACAATAGTATCTAAATCTTTGTAATTGAATTTAAATATTAACCAATTATTATAAGTTAATGTTTTTTTTATCAAATATTAAGGTATTTTCGTAATCAATAAATCTAACTTTTAGTATTGATCAAAGTTATTTTTCAAATAATTTTAATAAATATTAAAATAAAAAAAACTTAAACATATTTTACTATGAATTTATTTTCAAATAATTAAAAAAGGAAAAATAACATAACTCAATCATTTGAGGCCAAGTTTTTTCAAATTTTATTTTCAATAAAATTAAACTAACATAATATCAAATAAATAATTAAAACAAAATGAGATTGAAAACTAAAATAATGGCTATCACTTTGTCCCAAACCAAACTTTTCAGTTTCCAGTTACAATTATGTTATGAACTTTTAACCAATCGCTGGATTTTTAAAACCAGATTGCTTATGCAAAACCAAACCGATTCATACTGTAGTTTTTCTTAAAAAAATTCAAAACAACATATATGTAACCATACAGTTTTTAAAAATATATTTACAAATATAAGAAGAAAAAAACTAAATAAAATTAATAAAACTAATCCAAGTTTTACCTAATTAGAACCGAAAAGAGTTCTGGTTCAGTTCAGAAAAATTGTGGAAAACCAATATATCCAAAAAGTAAAAAGCACTATCTTAAAGAAAATTACAAAACTATAAACAGATGAAAGAAAATGTTAATCAATTAGAATATTATACTTCTCTACAGAAAGTAATTTAATTAAATTTATTATTTGTTTGATCAATAAAATAAGAATAAGTCTACAATTTCAATATATAGGTAGGCTTAAATCATAAAATAACTGAAATCTAAAACAAAATTGGATAAACAGGAATGATAAACTAAACATTATTAGTAGGAATGATAAAACTCTAACTAAAACAGACTCCTCACCTCATAGTATATACGATTACAATCCATCCATAAGCAGAATTTATATTTTGCAGGAGATGTCAGTAAATGAATATTTATTTCATTCACATTCATTCTTGGTATAGGCAAATGGCTTACCAACCTTTTGCAGAATAAAAAGCTAGGGCTAGCCCTCTCACCTTTGTCTATCTATATGAACCACATTATTGCACATAAAAAAAAGAGCCGACTATGAGTTTTTAACTTCAGTTTTAAATAGTTTATTCTCTTTCAAGATTCTTTTTAGTTTTAATAATTAGATATTGTTTCTTATAAAAATTGTTTTTAGTTAATTACATTCATCATCCTCTACCTTAATCTTATGTTTAACAGATCATCAATCCATATGATTCTGTTACTCGTAATAATTAGTGAGCAGATTCTCAAAATCTTATGGGCAAGATATGAATGATGTTTTAAAGAAAAAACTATGATTGTCTAAGGCTTTGATACTTTTTTCTCATTGTGCCTAGAGATACTTAATTTCAAGCTCATAGCGAACGCTCCAGTTTGATTCATGAGTCCAAACAGTCTGATCCAAATGTTTGTTGAGCTTGAAAACTCTATGTACGGGCTTGGATTAATCTGCTCGGCAAACTTTGATTTCATGTTGCCTTGCTACAAATAGAAAAAAACACAGTTTTAATGCTCATTACTCAACTAGGTCTCATAACGAACGTTCTAAGTTGATACAGTGAGTAATGAAGAGGTTTCTGTCACGAAAGTGGATTAATCTCATTACTCAAGCACAATAAGATCACAAACATGAGTTTAAGCATATTTCCTAAAACATCCAACCAATTACCTGATGTAAGATCGAGAATCACTCCACAATCTTATTCCGAAAGGGGATCAAGAACTGATCAACAAAGCTTACAGAAGATGAAGTGATGGTGTGTTAAAGAGGTAATTGACTCTCTCAATCTATGGAGAATTAAGGATGCTTGAATCACACAAACAATCCTAATTCTATAATCTGAAGAACAAAATGAATCTCTCAAATGAAACTAAAGATAAACAAATTCAAAGACACAGTTTGAAGAAGAAAAGAATTCTCTCTTTGTTATAAACTTAGTTGATTGAAAGATGCTTTGTACATTGACTATCTAGGAGCTTATATAGGCTTAATAACAAATGATATACTGACTAGAAAGGAAGGAGAATACATAAAATTAAGTGCAAATATCCTAGAGTTGACTCCTTGATGAGATATAGCCATCAGGCTTTAATGTGATCTAATTAAGGTAGGCTCGAGGTTCCTTGTATCTGGCCATCTTGTGGAGATATAAATGATGTATTGGAATCTTATAACAAGTGTAGAATGTCTCAAAATCTTGTGTAAATATAAGGGGAAAGAGCTGTAGGAGTTTTATTGTGGATGGCTCCAAATAGACCTGGGCATTCGGGTACCCGTTTGGGTTCGGGTCTGTTATTTCGGGTATCGGTTCTTTCGGTTCTTAAGTTGAAGATTCATTCAAGTACATTTTAGAATTCGGTTCGGGTTCGGTTTGGATCCGGTTCGGATCCGGTTCTTTCAGATATTTATTTAAAAAACCGAATTAGATCCAATACTAGTTTAAATATTTTTGGTCTTAGTATTATAGTACCCTAATCTATCTGAAATACTAAAATTACCTAAATCAAAATAATCTAAAACATATTAATATAGAGAACCACCATCATATGTTACATAACTCTAAAATCCGTAAACAAAAATAATATTATATTCGGTTCCTATAAGTACTAATTCAGGTATCGGTTTGGTTCGGGTATTACCCGATACCCAAAGTATTAGAAGACAAGACCCATTCAGGTATTTTTAAAACTCGGTTCGAGTATGAAAGAATATGAGATTAAGAGATTTGTAGTTAGAGAGAATGAGAGATTAGAGAGAATGAGAGAATTAGAGAAAAGAATGATTTATTAGAAAAAGAGAATTATAAATTCTTGTCTACAAAATGTGAAGGGAGTAAGGTATTTATACTAATCTAGTCTATGCTTGTTTGGATACAAGGATAGCCTTATATATAAATGACTACAAGGATAGCATAATCTAGAATACAAAAAAGTCTTAGACACTCCCTTTGACATAGAAATAAATCGCTATTTAATATGCATTAAAGGCTTACTTTGTGGCAGTCCACTTCTATATGATTGGTCCTTTCATGAAACACTAAGTTGGAGGCTATATGTATGGCAGCCTGATTGTCACAGTGAATGGTGATTGGATCCTCACACTTCACGGCTAGGTCTTCCAAGAGTTGCTTCAGCCAGATGCATTCAGTTGTGAGCTTCCTCATTGCTCTATTTTCTGATTCTGCACTAGAGCATGAAACCACCTTTTGCTTCTTGGTTTTCCAAGTCACAAGGTTTACTCCTATGAAAGTATAATAGCCTGTGGTACTTCTCCTATCTTCCATATCTCCTGCCCAATCTGCATCACAATAACCAACCACATTTGTGTTTTTATTGTTACCCATCCATATATCTTGTTCATGTGTGCTTTTTAGGTATCTTAGAACTCGCATGGCCATCTCCCAATGTCTCATCTTTGGTCCTTGCATGTGTTGTGATACCTGATTCACAGCAAAACATAAATCTGGTCTAGTGATGGTTAAATAAATAAGCTTACCAACCACTTTCCTATAGAGCTTAGGATCATGAAAATCAATTTCCTCCTCTAGCTCCCCCTTAGTTGCGATTTTATAGTCTTCTTCTAAGGGTGTTTTGGCTGGCTTAGCTTCCATCATACCTGTGGATGTTACAACATACTTCCTTTGAGAAAGAAAGAGACCTTCCGTAAACCTACATACTTCAATTCCTAAGAAGTATTTAAGTTCTCTTAAATCCTTTATATCAAAGACACTCTTTAAGTAATCTTTAGTAGAAGCAATACCAACACTATCACTACCAGATATGATTATATCATATACATAGATAAGAATTACCACAATACCTTCCTTACTCTTTAATGTGAAAAGAGTATGTTCCACTTCAGATCTTTTGAAGCCTTTATCCATTAAGATTATACTTAGTTTGTGGCACCAAGCTCTTGGAGATTGTTTAAGGCCATAAATAGCCTTCCTTAGCCTTAGGATATTACCGCTTCCAACCTCATCTTCTAGGCCAGGTGGTGGTGACATGTAAACCTCTTCTTCTAGTTCACCTTGCAAGAAAGCATTCTTGACATCCATTTGCCATAACTCCCACTCAAGATTAGTAGCAACAGTAAGCACAACATTGACATAATGAAGTTTAGCTACAAGAGCAAATGTATCCCTATAATCCTCACCATATGTCTGAGTAAAACCCCTAGCTACCAACCTAGCTTTATATCTATCAATTTCATCATTGCTTTTGTATTTAATGGTAAAAATCCATTTAGAACTTACAGCCTTCTTTCCTTTTGGTAAAATAGCTGAAGCATATGTACCATTCCTCTCCATAGCTTGTTTCTCAGCTGAGATAGCTTCCCTTCATTCCTTTTTAGACATAGCTTCTTCATATGTCTTTGGAATCTGCTCATTATCAAGACTATAAATAAAAGCAACATGATTAGAAGGTAAGTGTACAATATTAAAAACTCCCTGGTCATGATGAACCACAATATTTCCATTGTAGAAAACTGGTGGATTTCTTTGTCTTGTGCTCCTTATTAAAACAGTAGGTGGAGCTTCTTGATTAGATTCCTCTTCTTCACTCAAAACTTCAATAAGAGTAGGTCTTGATATTTTGGAAGCTGAGACTAAAATGGAATGATCTCCTGCTGAGTCTTGTTGGACATGAATAGAAGCTTCTCCCCCCCCATGTTCAAGAGGAGGAAGGCCAGGAGAATCAAGGGATGAGGAAGGACCGGATGCACCTGGGCCGGATGGACCAGCTGAGCCGGAAGGGCCACGGCCGGGACAATCATGTGGAGCGGCCAGGACTGAGTTGCCGCGGCTATGTGCTACTGGGACAGGTGGCTGAGGTGATGAGACTGTGTGCTGGCCACCCCCAATTCCAATACTTTCCAAGAGTTTCCTCAAGTATTCAGCTTGATCTGTTCTTGTTGATGAGATGTCTTCAAATTGCTCCCAAGTTCCTTCTTCATAAAAACCTTTTTCTTCTTGGAACTTTACATCTCTAGACACCAAGACTCTTCTAGTCTCTGTGTCATAACATTTGTATTCTTTCTGAGTAGATGAATATTCAATTAACATAGCTTTGGTACTCTTTGGTTCCAGCTTGTTTCTTTGCTCCCTTGGAACTAATACAAAACAAACACAACCAAAAACTCTTAAGTGATCAATAGTAGGTCTAGTTTTGTTTAGAACCTCAAATGTAGACATGTCATCTAGGACTTTTGTAGGAGTCCTATTAATCAAGTAGCATGCAGCTACAAGGGCATCCCCCCAAAAACGTTTGGGTACTTTCATGTGGAACATCATTGTTCTCACAACTTCCATTAAATGTCTATTTTTCCTTTCCGCTACTCCATTTTGTTGTTTAGTGTAAGGACAGCTTGTCTGGTGCTCAATGCCATGTTTAGCTAGATGTTCCTGAAGTCTTGTAATAGTGTATTCTCTTCCATTATCTGTTCTAAAGCATTTAATTCTTGCATTGTATTGGTTAGTAACATATGCTTGAAAGTTTAGAAATGCATCATAAACCCTATCTTTAGAACTAAGTAAAGTAACCTATGTATATTTGGACTTTTCATCAATAAATGTCACAAAATATTTATGGTTTTCTCTAGATGGAAATGGAGATGTCCAAATATCAGAATGCACCAATTCAAAACAATTTTCATATTTATGCATAGACTTTTCAAAAACTGTTTTACAATGTTTTCCAAGAATACAAGCATCACATAACTCTTTAGGCATTTTCAAATCAGGCACAATTAATTCAAGTGCTCTTGGATGAGGATGTCCTAATCTAGCATGCCACAAATCAGAATCAGAACTAAGTGTATTGGCCTGAAAAGCCGATTCCAATTCACTAATACCAGCCATATTATCAAGTACATACAAGTCATCTTTTGTGGTTCCTTGTCCAAAACATCTTCTAGTTTCAATATCCTGAAAATAGAAATCATTAGGACCAAATATTGCATGATAATTCAGATCAGTAGTAGCTCTTTTAACTGAGAGCAAGTTAGAGGTAAAAGAGGGCATATAAAATGCTTTAGATTCTTTATCAAACAACTTCAATTTTCCTATGCCTTTGATTGGTACTTTAATTCCATTAGCAATAAGAACATTACCTAAGGCAGGTTCTACATTCTCTAGCAATTCTAAATCACTAATCATGTGATGAGAAGCACCAGAATCAACCACCAACGATTTAGGAGCATTAGAAGTAAAAAAGTTTGAAAAGAAGCATGAAAAGTTTTACCCATCACATTGCTATCTTTGATTGCTTTGATAAGAGCTTCCAAGTCTGATTTTGTCACAAATTCTGATGCTTGTGGCATGGTAGTAGTGGAGGCTGAGAGTGGAAGTGAACCGCTGCTGCCAACCGCCCTTGATGACCCAATGTCGTGAGCTTGGCTTGTGCTGGTCATGGCCGTGGGTTGTTGTGGCCGTGAGGTTCAGGATGGTTTCAGATGAGGATGAAGTACCCAGCAGTCCTTCTTTGCATGGCCATTTCTCTTGCAATGGTCACAAAATTGTCTCCTCTTCCTAGAATCATTTGGTGGTTTTAAGAAACTCTTGTGAGCAGCAACCAATTCAACTTTGCTGCCAAACAATCCATGTGATCCTTGCTCTTTTTGTATTTGAGCACAAACTTCCTCCAAGTTTTCAGCTGTCAAAACTATTCTGTGGAAAAGAAGGTGAATATAGCAGCAATAGAATTTGATGGATATGCCATCAACTGGTGGTAGCAGATTGCCACTACTAGAAGACACAATGGTGAACCCCAAATCATTATTTGGTATGAAATGAAAACCATGATGAGTAAGAGATTTGTTCCTATTCACTATGGAAGAGACCTACATCAAAAATTAAGGAGGCTAACCCAAGGAACAAAGAATGTGGAGGACTATCACCAAGATATGGAGAGTTTCATGATCAAAGCTGAAATTGATGAGACTATGGAAGCTAGTATGGCGAGATTTCAAGGAGGAATCAACAGAGATATCCATGACAGATTGGAATTGCAAGAGTATGAGGATATGGATGAATTGTTACACAAAGCCATCCTCATTAAAAAACAAAACAAAAGGAGAAGCAATCCAAGGAACCCATATGTCCTAACCTCAAAGCTGCCCTACAACAAAGACGACAGTGTGGGAGGATCATCTTTTAAAACACCAGTCAAATCCAGGGAGGGCATTTCTGTTGCTCCTCCACGTGATGACAAGGGAAAAGGGATTGCTACCCAAACGACCACACCAACAAGAACCAGGAACATCAAGTGCTTCAGGTACCAAGGATTTAGACATTATGTAAATAAATGTTCCAATAAAAGGGTTATGCTCATTTTAGAAAATAGAGAGATTACATCAGATGATGACCAATCAGACACAAAAAGTGAAGCTTACCCTATCCAAGAATAACTGTTGGTGACTAGGAGAACCTTGAGTGCACAACCTAAGGTGCAGGAGCAAAGGGAGAACCTATTCCATACTCGATGCCTCATTCAGGAGAAGATATGTAGATTGATCATAGACGGAGGAAGATATACCAACGTGGCTAGTCAAACCCTTGTGGACCTGTTCAACCTAGCTACTCACAAGCATCCTAAACCATATCAGCTGCAATGGCTCAATGAGGAAGGAGAAATGAAAGTGACAGCACAAGTGGATACACCCTTAAGCATTGGCAAGTATCAAGACAAGCATTGGCCAGTCATATTCTATTGGGAAGACCGTGGAAATATGACAAGCAAGCCATGCATGACGGATTTACCAATAAACATTGTTTCATCCACAAAGACAAAAAACTCACACTAGTACCACTCACGCCCCAAGAGGTGCACCAAGATCAAATGCAGCTTAAACAAAGGAGGGAAGAAGCCAAGGAATTACACAAGGAGACTCACGCCGAGAATCATGACAAGGAAAGTCAATATAGCCTTTTTGCTACTCCTAGTGATGTCAAGCATGCCCTAAATGATCAACAATTTATGATGTTGCTAGTTTGCAAGGAATTGTTAACTAGTAGTACCAACTTGAATCCAGGAATGTTGAGAAAGATTGAAATTCTTTTGCAAGAATATAAGGATGTTTTTCGAGAAGATCAACCAGTGGGAATACCTCCCTTCAGAGGTATAGAACATCAAATTGACTTTGTACCAGGCACCACTCTTCCAAATAGGCCGGTATACATGACCAATCATGTGGAGACAAAGGAACTTCAAAGCTAAGTCAATGAGCTCTTGGAGAAGGGGCACATCCGTGAGAGCTTAAGTCCTTGTGCAGTACCAGTCTTGCTTGTGCTTAAGAAAGATGGTAGCTGGCGCATGTGTGTAGATTGCAAAGCCATAAACAACATCACAGTTAAGTATATACACCTTATCCCTCGCTTGGATGATATGCTTGATGAGTAATATGGATCTCGCATCTTTTCTAAAATAGATTTAAAAAGTGGATACCACCAGATTAGAATGAAAGAAGGTGATGAATGAAAAACTGCTTTTAAGACTAAATTAGGGTTGTATGAATGGTTAGTTATGCCATTTGGACTTACTAATGCACCTAGCACTTTCACGAGATTAATGAACCATGTCTTAAGAGCATACATAGGACGATTTGTGGTAGTATATACTTTGATGATATTTTGATTTACAGTAAGAACATGACATAACACCTTGATCACCTTAGACATGTTTTGGATGTCTTGAGAAAGGAAAACATGTATGCAAACAAGAAGAAATGCTCTTTTGGAACATATAACCTAGTCTTTTTAGGCTTTGTTATTACTTCTCAAGGTATTCAGGTAGATGAGGAGAAAGTGAAGGCAATCAGGGAGTGGCCCACGCCTAAAAATATTGGAGAGGTGAGAAGTTTCCATGGACTTGCTGGATTCTATCGAAGAATTGTGAAGGACTTCAGTACTATTGCAGCACCACTTACAGAAGTGGTTAAAAAATATGTTGGATTCACTTGGGGACCGGCCCAAGCAGAAGCATTTGAGCTGCTGAAAGGGAAGTTGACCAATGCTCCTTTACTTGTACTACTAGACTTTTCTAAAACTTTCGAAATCAAATGTGATGCATATGGAATTAGAATTAGTGCTGTGTTAATGCAGGAAAGGAGACCTATAGCCTTTTTTATTGAAGTTAGGAGGAGCAACTCCTAATTACCCTACTTATGAAAAAGAGCTTTATGCTCTGGTGAGAGCCCTACAAATGTGGTAACATTATTTATGGCCTAAGGAGTTTGTAATTCATACAGACCATGAATCTCTCAAACATCTCAAGGGACAATAGAATCTGAATAAAAGGCATGCACGATGGATGTAATTCATTGAGACATTTCCCTATGTCATTCATTACAAACAAGGTAAGGAGAACATTGTGGCAGATGCTCTTTCAAGGAGGTATGCTCTCTTATCATCTATGGAAACAAAACTATTAGGTTTTGAGCATCGTAAATCTTGTTACACTAATGATCCTGATTTTGGAGAATTGTACAAGGACACTAGAAATAATGTCCAAGGCTGTTTTTATTAATTCAAAGGATACTTATTTTGTGATAGCCATCTTTGTGTACCATGTGGGACGACCAGAGAGTTGTATGTTAGGGAAGGTCAAGGGGGCGGTTTAATGGGACACTTTGGTGTTTCCAAGACTCTATCCACACTACAAGAGCACTTTTACAGGCCCAGCATGAAGAAAGACATGGAGAAGGTGTGCTCCAAGTGTGTCGATTGCAAGCAAGCAAAGTCCAAGGTACAACTCACAGGTTTGTATACTCCATTGCCTATACCTGATCAACCTTGGGTATATATTTCCATGGACTTTGTATTAGGACTGCCTAGAACTAGGAAAGGAAGAGACAATATCTTTGCAGTAGTTGATAGGTTTTCTAAAATGGTCCATTTTATACCTTTCATAAGACAGATGATGCAGTTTTAGTGGCTGACTTGTTCTTTAGGGAGATTATTAAATTACATGTAATGCCTATAACAATTGTATCAGACAGGGACTTTAAGTTTCTTAGTCACTTTTGGAGGACCCTTTGGGGAAAGTTAGGTACTAAGCTGTTATTCTCCATAACTTGTCACCCTTAAACCGATGGTCAAACAGAATCAGTAAATAGAACCCTATCTACCCTTTTAAGAGCCATAATTAGAAAACACATTAGGACTTAGGAGGATTTTTTTCCCCATGTCGAATTCGCTTGCAATAGATCAGTGCATTCAGCTACAAAACTCACCTCTTTTCAAGTTGTGTACTCGACTTTAAAAGAATAGACTAACCTTGATGGCCAAAAAAAAGCCAAGTTTGTTAAGTCTTTGCATGAACATGTTAAGAAAAATATTGAAGAAATGACTAAGATGTATACAAGAAAGAAGAACAAAGGTCGAAAAGAACTGTTACTGGAACTTGGAGACCTTGTATGTATTCATTTAAGGAAGGACAGATTTCCAAATGAGAGAAAATCAAAGTTGATGCCCAGAGTGGATAGACCCTTTCCAGTCCTTAGAAAAATCAACAACAATGCTTATCAAATAAATCTCCAAGATAAGTATGCTATAAGTTCTACATTTAATGTTTCTGACTTAATTCATTTTGTGGCAGATGAATTGGATTTGAGGTCAAATCCTTTTAAAGGAGAAGGGGATGGTGTGATCTGGACAAGGAAGTCTTTCGTGAGACACCAGAGGACCTGAATTCAACTGAGGAAGATAGTGAAGATGGGAGGGAGGAGTGGACCAGACAGGACTGGACTTAACAGACCGCAAAACTCAAGGAAAGGAACCCGGACTGACCGGCGCAAAACACGGCACGACCGTGGAACCCGGCCTCGAACCAGGCGCAGAACATGGCATGATCGTGGAACCCGTCCTCGGACCCGGTGAAAAACACAGCATGTAACCTGGTCTCGACCCCGACCCTTGCGTGGAACTCGGCCTCGATCCCGTCATCACCATGGAACTCGGCACCAGTCACGACAGCTGCAAGGAACCCGGCCTCGAACCAAGAACCACCATGGAACCCGACACCAATCATGGGAGCATGACCAGCACAGACGGCTTGGAACGAGGAGGCACGACCGGCTCGGTTCACGGTACCAGGGACAGCACGAACCAAGTTCGAGCCAAGAACCTGCAAAACAAGGAAGGACTAGCCCATGAAGAACAAAGGGTCAGTATAAGGCAAGGAGAAGAATTGGAATGTATGACTCAAGCCCAGGCCCAAGAAGACAAAGATTCTTTTCACAATTCAAAATAAATATATATATAGAAAAGTTGTTTGTTTCATTGCTTGTGTTGCTAGAATTTTTTTTAAGAAGAAAAGAAAACAAAATATTGTTTAGGTTGTTTTAAAATAAACTAAGGGTCTTAGAAACTCACCTAGAACACATTCACCATACTTGAAAATCCATAAGGATTTGTGTGTTGTTTGTTTCTTTGCTAGGACTAGGTCCTTCATGTGGTGTTGTGTCCGTGTGTCCTTAGTTGTCGAGTGCTATTCTAGGTCTTATCCCGCGTCCTTGTAGCTAGATTTGAGTCATAGGTTTTCATCATTGGTTGTGTCTGCAACATGTGTCCAAGCGTTAGGTCTAGGTCTTTTACGTCCCGCGTGTGTGCGTGAGCGTCCTTAGCATATTCGTCAGCGTCCGCGTGTTTTGTGTCCCTAGCGTCCTGGTCGCTTCCCTGTCCCGAATAGCATCCTAGGTCGCGTTTTGTTCCGGCTCTTTTCCCTCATTAGGTTTAGCTTAGCAACCAAGCATTAATCCTGTCCCGCGCTTGCCTAGTTAGGTCGTCCCGCGTCTAGTTTGTTACCTCTGCGTCTAGCTTAGTCGTGTGACCATAGCCTGTGCCGCGTCCAGCCTAGGTTAGCCAGTCGTACCGCGACTTGTCCTAGCTTTCCGTGTAGCCGCTTGTCCTTGCCGTCAGCATAGTTCCCCTTTCGCGGCTAGGTTAGTTTAGTGTTTAGGTTCTTAGTCTTAGTTTTTAGGAAATTTTCTCTAGTGTTTAGATAGCATATCATTTAGTTTCCATAAGTTTTCTAGGCTAGGAATTGGTTTAGGAAGTTTTCTAGTTTGTCTTAGAAAGTTTCATAGATTTTCTTAGGCATTATTTAGTTTCCTATTTAGTTTTAGGAAATTTCTATTTAGGATTAGGAAATAAATAGATTTTTCTCCTAGTTAATATAATTTTTCTTTTATTTGATTAGACAATTAATTTAGGATCTTTTCGTTTAGGAAGTTTCCATTTTAGCTTTAGTCCATTTTTTTAAGGATATTTTCCATTCTTAGGTTTCCTTTTCTAGATTTAGGATATTTTTTTTCCTTTTTCTTGTTTGTTTCCTTTTGTGTTTCTCTAGCTTTCATTTATTTTATAAAAATAAAAATAATATCTGTGGGAATTTTCCATTTAAGGAAATTTTCCATATTCTGCAAGTTTCCTTTTCAGGAAACTTTCCATTTTTAGAAATTTCATTTTCTCGGAAAAGGAAATATGTCAGGAAATGACGAGTCCACGTCTGGGCAGACCAGTCAGACAATGACGCAGCTGTTGTAAACATTGACTGCCCAGATGTCAACTTTCACGACTCGTCTCGAGCGCTTAGAGCAGCCCGCGCCAGCACCTGCCGCACCTCCCTATCATCACGATCGACCACCCATGGGTCGACATCAGTATTACGACGAGCCACCAGCACCACCACCTTGTCCACCAGTCCACTATCCAGAGGTTAAGATGAACCCACCTCCCTTTTCGGGAAAACGTGATCCCGAAGAATACTTAGACTGGGAGAGGCGAATGGAGTGTCTCTTCGAGTATTATAACTACGATGATCCACGCAAAGGCACCCTAGCAACGACACAATTCACTGTCCACGCACTGGCGTAGTGGGATCGAGAAGTCAGCGCTCGCAGGAGAGCTCGGATGCGTCCTTTGACTTCATGGTTCGAACTCACCCAGGTCATGAGGAGACGCTATGTTGCGCCTCACTTCCACCGCGAGCTTCAGCGACGTTTCCGACATTTCACACAAGGAAGCAAGACGGTGACCGAATACTTCGATGAATTCGAGCACCTACACAACCGACTCGATGTAGACGAGCACGAGGAGAGCCTTATGGCCCAGTTCATCGACGGCTTGCAAGAGTCAATTGCAAGAAAGATAAAATTGCAGCCATACCACGACCTAGGCAAACTGTTCCACCTAGCAATCCAGATCGAGAAGTGCCATAAGCGTAAACTTGCCGCACCTTCTCGACCCAAGACCACGTGGAACACTAGTTCCAAGCCTTTCGAGAGGATGACTCAGCCCATTGACCCACAACTTAAAGGCAAATCCGTGGCCAGCAGTTCAGCCCCCAGACCGGCTCCCTCAGCACCAAAACCATCCAGTACAACGACCCCTACCCAGCCTCAGCAGAGCAGCAAGATCGTCTGATTCAAATGTAAAGGCAGATTACACATGTCCCGGGAATGTCCCACTCAACGGAAAATGGTACTTATTGCTTCCGGAGACTATGAATCCGAAGACGAACAAGAGGAGCAAGCATTTCCGACGCACCACCAGACCAACGAGGACATTTAGTATGCCGATTCTAGAGAAATGCTTATGATACGACGCGTTCTTAGCTCGTTATTCGAGCCTGAAGAAGAAGAGGAGCGAGAAAAAATTTTCCACTCTAAATGCACAATACTTGGAAAAGTGTTCTCGTTGATAATCGACGGAGGGTCCTGCACTAACGCCGCCAGTAAATACATGGTGGAGAAACTGGGATTGCCTATGACCAAGCATCCCAAACCCTACAAGCTCCGATGGCTGAACAACAAGACGAAATTGTACATCTCAGACCAAGTTACGGACTCCTTCAGCATCGCCAGATACCAGGACCAGGTCACCTGCGATGTCGTCCCGATTTTAGCTGGACATCTTCTGTTCGGACGACCTTGGCAATTTGACCGAGAGACTACGCATAACGGACGGACAAACTTCTATTCTTTTGTCCATGACAAGCATAGATACAACCTAGCCCTAATGTCTGCACACGCCGTTCAAGAGATGCAATCAAAGATGGCGAATGATCAACACGCCCGAAAGGAGAACTTTTTGATAAATGTGGCAGAGATGCAGAAAGCCACTTGCACCCAGGGCACCCAGGTTGTATTGATGCAGTTATTACAAGCTTGCACCCCGGCGACCAGAGAGATTTCCCCAGCGACGGAAGAGCAAGCTTGCACCCCGGCGAGATGGCCCATTATGCATCCATCGGAAAATTAACGACAACGCCTACCAGCTCGAACTTCCAGGTGAGTATAACGTCTCTAGCACTTTTAATGTTTCTGACTTAGCGTTGTTTGATGCAGGTGAGGATCTCGCTTTGGAGACCAAAGCAGTTAGAGAGGGAGGGAATGATGAGGACATCGAGCCAGCCATTGCACCGGTCATTCCATCTGAACCCCTTACGCGGTCCAAGAGGAAAGCCTTAGGAGACACGCTCAGCATGCTCCTGGAGAGTGGAACCGGAGAGGACCCTGAGCTGATCAAGACGACCAGCCTACGCCCAGCCATCCAGCCGTCCAGTGCCCACGCATCCGACCAGACCAGTCCGTCCCATGCGCCAACGCCGGTCCACGCCTTGACCCGTTCCAGCTAGACAAGGAACCATGGAGGTTCCTTCTAGAAGACTCTACCTCCTCCGGCGTCTTTACCATTACCATTCGGTAGAGACACCAAAAGTCGTGCTAGGAAATTGTACTCTTTTTCCTATCTTCGGTTTTACCCCACTGGGTTTTCCGAAAAATGTTTTAATGAGGCAATACTTTTAGTGCGCAAGGTGGTGAAGACTTGTTCACAATTCTACTCCATTCACAAGTCTTCATTCGAATTTTATACCAAAGTATTATTGTGCTTCCTATCTTATTTCTATTCTTTTAGACTAAGTGTTTAATTGGGTTTAAGTCATGTTGACTAAATTAGGCCCATTCTTTATTTAATTGCCAATAAGTGAACTACATGTTTTAATCCTTGTAAGGTTAAATGCCTTGTAGTTTAGCCTAAAGTTGTAAGAAGGCATTATATAAGCCTTTTGTCTACACTTTAATGAAATAACAAGCATTTTGACAAAAACTAAAAGACTCTTGTCTAACCCTAAACAGCCTCCAAGCAAGTCCCTTGCTGCAGCCGTGTGTTCTTCAACCCATTGGTTAAAGTTCTTGGAGTATCACAAGCCCCTTTCACAGCTTGTGTTGTTCCTCCGATCCACCCCTTCAGTTCCATCGATTTCTGTCCAGCAACCTGAGATTCTCGATGAAAGACAGCCCACCCTTTGTTATTAAATCAAGTAAGTATTTTTCCGGCTAAAGCGAACCAGAGTCAGAACGTGGTAATTTTGCTTCCACCTTCTCTCTTTTTATTCATCTCTCCCCTTTCAACCATTTTTACTTTCATCCTATGAGCTTTCTAGACACCTCTTATTTCTATTAACCACTCAAATTTTCACACTTTTTTGTCACAAATTGGGAATTTCTAATCTTTCTACATTTTTCAACTCCCAATTAGCCGCTACAGGTTGAGAATGAGTAGATTGGCAAGACATATAACAAGTTCACAAGAACACTCACTACGGTCATGGTAAACGAAATGAACTGAGGATGAAACTGTTCGACAAGTCGCCACACAAAAAGAGAAGAATACAGCGACAGAGGAACCTCTTTGGCATCACGAAGATGAATCCATGAACGACAGTGCAGAGAAATCTCTGGAATAAGAGAGGAAGAACAGAGAAAAGGGAAAAAAAATCTCATAAACAACGCCTTGATGCTTTGATGATTATGCTTCTACCTTCTCTCTTTTTATTCATCTCTCCCTTTTCAACAAAGCTCATATCCTTTCGTGATTATTATGACGCCTTGATGAAGCTTCTGTTTGCTCCTACGGAGTTTTTTGACCAATACGTGCTCCGCAACATGGAGATTTATGAAAACGTCCATAGAATCTCACAAGAATGGGGCTTGATTTCTTCATTTTCATGGCATGACCAAGATTCCAGGAGCTGACCAGCGAATTCATTGCTTCCCTTCAAATACTTTTCCACCAGTAAAAGCCAAACAACACTGTTACCGGTGGGTACATGCAATTCCTCACCAAAGGAAGACCCTATCACATATCCCTGAGCGAACTAAGCTCCCTCTTAGAGTTTCGACAAGGAACATAAACTTCATCGGATGGGAAAAGGGTCAATTTATATGTCTACCTTTTTCGTTGTGCATTTCACCCAAACAAGTATATCGTGTGTATTCCTATATGTACATCAGACTTTATTATGGGACATGCTTGTTGATAAAATAAAGCGGTCATATTATCCGGTCCTGATACTTTATCCGGATGAATCATAAATAAAGAAGACTTCACATCTTCTTCCTATTATCATTAGCCTTTCATTCATATGGTCGGTAATGAAAATCGGAACCTCGCTCTTTTGGCATAGTTAAAGTGAATAGTTCTGAGAAATAATTAACAGCCACCTCCTCTACCTCTAATTCCTTTATGACCCAATCGTCATGTACATTGCATAATTCAGTAATTCTATTCTGTGATCGTCTCCCTTACTATGCCACATGTTCCTACTTTTTGTTGCCAAAACAACTCCTCATCTTTATAGGTTTTTATTTTTGAAGCCACCTCCTAAACCTCTTGCTTCCTTTTGTTGATGTTTATATGTATCTCCTCTAAAGTTTTTTTAAATCATTAATCTTCTCCTTTCCATAAGATAAATTTTGTTTTCTCTATACTGTTAATTCCCGTCGACAGTGACATATTTTATCGACAAAATTTCTATCGTTATGTCTCGAAGACGAAACCCAACCTTTAGATATCGTGTCCAGTAGCCCTTCTTTTTCAATCCATTGTTTATCAAACCTAAACTGATTTCTTTGCTTTTTTACTTTGTTCTCAATCGTACCCAACAATGATCTATGATCAGAGCCAACCATTCCTAGATATTCCACATATGAGGGGAATATATTATGACAGTCATCATTCGGAAGTGCCCTATCCAATCAACATCGTACGATATATCCACCTCTAATGTCGCGCTATGATAGAGAATTTTTTAGGGAAATAATTTAAACAAAACCACAATTTGCAATCATAGTATTAAATGATACAAATGTCAATGCATGTCGTAATGGGCTAACTTCCTTCTCATGATTTCTGGTTATATCATTGAGATCGCCTATCATAAACCATGGATCGTTCCTACTTAGGCTTGTACGAGTTAGGCGTTCCCAGACCTGATCTCACAACTTCTGTACGGGATCTCCATATACGAAGGATATAAAACCTTATGACCTTAAACCGTTGCTTCAACATCAATGATCCGATTACTAGAAAACACAATTTTCACATCGTATTACGACTTATAAAATAATGCCAAACCCCCGCTTGCCCCTCTCAGTTCCACCGTATGCAACTCATCATATCTGATATGACCTTTAAATTTATGCACAAAAGAAAATACTTTTTTGTTCTCGAAAAAAAACAAAAATTCTGGTTTATTTCGAAACCAAATATCTCTCAAGTAGCTAATCGTCCACTTATTTTATAATATTGACAATTCAAACTCATTATTCTCATTTTTTTTTGCTCTAAGGTAATCTACTAAAATTTTAACAAAAAACAAATGGGCACTCTTTCTCCTATACGGATTTGGGTATTTATCCCTCGATTTACTAGCACAAGACATTTCATATGGTTGCCATATATCGAACCTCATGTAGCCATCCCTACTTATCCAGCATAATACCACATTATCACTTACATCATATGTAACCAACATGACGTTCAAATAAAAAATCAGACCTCCCAACTCAGGCCGAGACATTTCCTCACTGTAAATGAAATATCTGTGTGGGTCTTTTCCATTAGGAAACGTCTTAAACTGTCGAACCCCACCATAAGTCTCAACCATCACTTTAGAATTACAAGCACAGGCACAAGCCAACAAAAGAAACAAATGTCTGACAATATTCAAGTAACCCTTATGTTGAAGCTGTCTAATTTCTTGTATTGTGACATGTGTTATTATGTAACCTTGATACCAAAAAAAAAACCCATTTATAAGTTCCAGAAGAACTCACCAAATAAACCAACAAGTTTTATCCAGTACATGTCAACAAAAAGCCAATAAGAACCAAAACTCTCTCTTTTAAAGATACATTACATCCCACATGTGTCATTTCAGTCTCCATATGAGTGTTAGTTTGAAAGTCTCCACATCATTTCCTAAGCCATCCATCTCTACAATAGTAAAGTCATATTCGAAATGCAGAGAATAAGTTTTATTAAGACCGAATGACGTGATCCTTGGGAGATGGAACACTCAATCCAAGATCACGGTTGAGCGGAAGTTGAATGGTCACGGTTAATGGGATGATAGGCAAATTTGGGACAGATTGTTGAGGAAAATAAAATTTAAAGGGCGGATGATGGGTGAGGTTTCAAAAGGGAATCAAATGGGCTAGCTTCAAGGCCGTGAGTAAACCTTGACCACCCGGCTTCCTTGGCTGGATATGACACACCGGCCAAAGGGAAAGATCTTGAAAACTAGAAATCTAGATATTACATACCAGAAAGGTGTTTACAATGCAAGTGGATGTTACACACCACTTGAAGAGTAATCGAAAATTTTAAGAGTTCTTAAAGAAGAAACTTAGATAAAAATTCGATTAAAAATTTACATATGGCCAATGCCGAATTTAAATAAGCAACAAAGAGAATTCAAAAGAGTGATCAACATGGCTTGCATGCTTGGCAAAAATTCCAAGACTTGCAAGACCAAAGACCAAGCAATTAACAAGGCAGTAAAAAATCATTAAAAGCATACGCCTAAACCAAGAAGAAATGGGCTGGACCAAGATGTGATTAAAATTCTGATCCAAAAATATGTTATAGGTCTTAAATAAATGGAAATACAAGTGCCTATTTAGGCCTCATTAAAAACCTTGGTGAGAAAAACTCATTGGGACAAAAATCGACCAAGGAAAACATCACCAAAATAAGCATTTTTCCCATAAACTTAATTCAAATAACTTTGAATCAAAATTACCGTTCTTGATTGATTTGGTTCTGGCAAAGCTTGATTAATGTAGCCGCCAATAGCTTGTTGAACTACCTTAGTCTTTGATCGTGTCCAAGGATCTTGTTTCTTGGTCACCAGCTGGTCCGGGCTGGTTCGAGGTCTGGAAGGAACCGGGTTGGTGCACTCCAAGTCTTGGGTTGAGTCTTGGTCCAAGACGAGTTCCTGGGACTCACGTCGGTCGAGGCCGGTCGGATACGGATTGGTGGCACGATCGAGGCACGGACCGGGACTGGTCGGGAGTGGGTCGGTAGCACGGTCGTGGTACGAATGTGGGTCATTCTTTGGGTCGTCCTTCAGTACATATGGAACCTCCATAGTCCGTCCGTACGTTCGTTAGTTCGTGCGGTCGTCCTTGTCCGAACCAAGGTTGTTGGTAGCGTCTTGGATCACATCATCCCCTCTCTCTTGAAAAGAATTTGTCCCCAAATCCTGATTATCTGCATAAAAAGGAAGTAAATCAGATACATTAAAACTAGAACTTACTGAATACTTACCTTATAGGTCCAATTTATAGGCATTATCGTTGATGCGTCTCACGACTGTGGATGGTCGATCAACTCTAGGCCTCAACTTGGGATGTCGCTCTGTAGGGAATCTATCTTTGCGCAAATAGATCCAGACTTGATCACCAGGTTGGAACACAACCTTCTTCTGATGCTTTTCAGACATCTTAGCGTACTGCGTTGTCTTAGCCTCAATATTAACTCTAGCCTTTTCATGAATCTGTTTTACCATCTGCGTCTTTTGCTCACCATCAATACTAGCACGCTCACTCAAAGGCAAAGAAATTAGATCCATCAGAGAAATATGATTAAATTCATAAACAATCGGAAATGGTGGATACTTAGATGCAGAATGGACGGCATGATTATATGCAAACACAACATGTGGCAAATGATCCTCCCAAGTCCTAAGGTTCTTACCAACAAAAGATCGCAAAAGGGATCCTAAGGTCCTATTGATCACTACAGTCTGACTGTCACTTTCAGGATGACATGTCATTGAAAAACAAAGCTTAGTTCCTAAATTTGACCAAAATGTTCTCCAAAAATGACTTAAGAACTTAATATCTCTCTCAGATACTATGGACCTAGGTATGCCATGTAAACAGACAATCTCTTAAAAAAAAAGGTTAGCAATGTGCAAAGCATCATCATACTTGTTACATGCAATAAAATGTGCCATTTTTGAAAAGATATCTACCACCATAAAAATACTATCCTTGCCACTACGAGTCCTAGGCAGCCCTAATAAGAAATCCATCGATAAATTTACCCAAGGATACAAAAGAATTGGCGAAGGGGTATACAAACCGTTAGGCTGAGTCGTAGACTTAGCCATTTTACACTTAGCACATTGTTGGCAGATCCTTTCAACATCCCTTTTCATGTGCACCAATGGAAATGCTCTCTCATGATAGCTATTGTATTAGCTATTCCAAAGTTCCCCATGAGTCCACCTGAATGCGCTTCCCTGACAAACAACTCACACAAGGAACAATTTGGAACACATAACCTATTCTCATAAAAGAGAAAGCCTTGTTGTTGGAAGTAATGCCCTACAAAAACCTTAGAACATGACTTATAGATTGCTCTATAGTCAGGGACAGTTTCATACAATTCCTTAATATGGCCAAAACTCATAAGCTTAACTTCTAAAGTAGACAAAAGGGTATACCTGCGGAATAGAGCGTCGGCCACAGTATTTTCCTTTCCTTGTTTGTATTTGATCACATATGCGAATGTTTCTATGAACTCCATCAATTTTGCATGATGCTTGTTTAACTTGTGTAGGCTCTTGAGGTGCTTAAGAGACTCGTGATCAGTGTGGATCACAAACTCTTTTGGCCATAAATAATGTTGCCAAGTTTAATGAGCTCGCACCAATGCATATAACTCCTTGTCATACATAGGGTAATTCAAAGTTGCTCCTCCTAACTTTTGACTAAAATAAGCAATTGATATCCGTTCTTGCATGAGCACTGAGCCAATTCCTATTCCTGAAGCGTCACACTCAATTTCAAAACTGTTAGCAAAATTAGGCAACATTAACAAATGAGCGTGTGTAAGCTTGTCCTTAAGCGTTTGGAAGGCTTGTTCCTGAACAGCTTCCCACTTGTATTCAACTTTTTTTTTGATGATTTTGGTCAGTGGTGCTGCTATGTGAAAGATTATAAGATTAAGAGATTTAAAGATTTGTAGATTGAGAGAGGGAGAGAGAGAGAGATTAGAGAGAAAAGTGAGAATGATTATTATTGACATTTTAGAAAAATGAATTTCTTGCTTACAAAGAAAGAGAGAGTTAACTATTTATACTAAACTAGTCTAGGCTTGGTTGGATACTAAAATTGCCTAATACATGTTTGGCTACAAGGATAACATATCATTAATCACAAACAAGCCTAAGCCACTCCCTATCCTTAGAACAAAACAATTTAACCCAAGTATATTTAGATTTTTCATCAATAAAGGTCATAAAATATTTTTGGTTTTCTCTTGAAGAACAGGGAAATGTCCAAACATCAACATGCACTAAATCAAAAAAATTATTATATGAATGAATTGATTTGTCAAATATAGTCTTACAATGTTTCCCAAGAATGCATGATTCACACAAATCATTTTCTAATTTAATTCTAGGAATTATCAATTCTAAAGCTCTAGGATGAGGATTGCCTAATCTAGCATGCCAAAGCTCAGCTATAACATTGACATATACACTATTAGCACACGGTTCTTGTAAGGGATGTATGGACAAATCTTTAAGCACATACAAGGCATTCTTTGTTGTTTCTTGTCCAAATTTCCTACTTGTTTCAATATCTTAAAAGTAGAAATCATTAGGACCAAATATAGCTTGACAATTAAGATCTGTAGTAGCTCTCTTAATAGTCAACAAGTTAGATGTGAAAGATGGTAAATAAAAGGCTTTAGATTCTTTATCAAACAATTTAAGCTTCTGAAATTCCTTTAATTGCACATTGATTCCATTAGCTATTACCACACTACCTAAGGCAGGTTCTATGTTTTCTAGCAATCCTAAATCACTTATCATGTTATGAGAAGCTCCAGAATCAACAATCAAAGGTTTAGAAGCAATAGATGTTTGAAAAGAAGCATAAAGTGATTCACCCATCACATTACCAGTGCTAAAGGCTTGGAAGAGAGCTTCCAAGTCTGATTTCTTTACAAACTCAGATGAAGATGCATGGACCGGATTGGTGACCAAAGTAGATGCGGTTTTGTGTACCAGGTTAGATGAGCTAGGGCCGCTTGTTATTGAAGCTTTGGACCTGTCAATGAACCAGCTGAAATAATAATAGATTTAGGTTCACCATTGATCAAGAAAATGGAGAGAGAATTTTAGTGACAAAAGAATGAGAGAAAGAATATTTTTATTCATAATGATGAGAGAATAATTTCTCTTAGTAACAAATGTGAAGGGAGATAGTTATTTATACTATTCTAGTGTAGGCTTGTTTGGAAAACCTTCTTCGGAAAACCCAGTGGGATAAAACCGAAGATAGAAAAAAGAGTACAATTTCCTAGCACGACTTTTGGTAGGAACCTCCATGGTTCCTTGTCTAGCTGGAACGGATCAGGGCTTGGACCGGTTGTGGACGCATGGGACGAACTGGTCGGGTCGGACGTGTCGGTGCTGGCCGGCTGGGACGGGTCACCTGGACGCAGGCTGGTCGGCATGGTCAGCTTGGGGTCCTTTCCGATTCTCCTTTCCAGGAGCATGCTGAGCTTGTCTCCTAAAGCTTTCCTCTTGGACCGTGTAAGAGGTCCAGGTGGAATGACCGGTGCAATAGCTGGCTCGATGTCCTCATCATTCCCTACCTCTTAAAGTGCTTTGGTCTCCCTCGGGGTTAACTCTGTAGGCAGGATGGTTGGGTAACTGAGCTCCGGGAACAAAGTCGATGTGTTGTTCGATCCCTCGGATAGGTGGGAGGCCGGCTGGAATTTCGTCCCGAAATACGTCAGCATACTTGTCTAGCAGGGCGCGGATCTCGGCAGGTAATGATGACTCTGTGCTAGTCGTGTGGAGGCTCTCTCTGTAGAGCATTAGTACGACCTGAGTGCCCTTGGTGCAAGTGGTTTTCCGCATGTCTGCCAAATTTATTAAGAAGTTCTCCTTTCGGGCGTGTTCATCTTTCGCAATCTTTGATTGCATCTCTTGAACGGTGTCTGCAGACATTGGTGCGAGGTTGTATCTACGCTTGTCATGGACGAAAAAGTAGAAATTTGTTCGTCTGTTATGCGTAGTCTCTCGGTCAAATTGCCAAGGTCGTCCGAGCAGAAGATGTCCAGCTGACATCAGGACGACATCACAGGTGACCTGGTCCTGGTATCTGCCGATGCTGAAAGAGACCTTAACTTGGTCTGAGATGTACAACTCCGTCTTGTTGTTCAGCCATCGGAGCTTATAGGGTTTGGGATACTTGGTCTCAGGCAATCCCAGTTTCTCCACCATGTATTTACTAGCGGCATTGGTGCAGGATCCTCCGTCGATGATCAACGAGCACACTTTCCCAAGTATTATGAATTTAGAGTAAAAAATGTTCTCTCGCTGCTCTTCTTCTTCTGGCTCGAATCTCGAACTGAGAACGCGTCAGATCATGAGCATTTCTCCAAAATCGGCATACTCAATGTCCTCGTCGGCCTGGTGGTGTCGGAAATGCTGGCTCTTCTTGTTTGTCTTTGGATTCATAGTCTCCGGAAGCAGTGAGTACTATTGTCCGTTGCGTGGGACATTCCCGGGACATGTGTCCTTCGCCTTTACAATTGAAGCAGACGATCTCGCTTCTCCGCTGAGGCTGGGTAGGGGTCGTGGTACTGGACGGTTTTGGGGCTGATGGAGCCGGTCTAGGGGTTGAGCTGTTGGCCACAACTTTACCTTTAAGTCGTGGGTCAATGGGCTGAGTCTTCCTCTCGAATGGCTTAAAACCGGGTTCCACGTGTTCTTGGGTCGTGAAGGTGCGGCAAGTTTACGCTTATGGCACTTCTCGATCTGGACTGCTATGTGGCACAACTCGCCTCAGTCGTGATATGGCTGCAATTCTATCTTTCTTGCAATGGACTCGTGCAAGCCATTGAAGAACTGGGCTATAAGGCTCTCCTCGGACTCGTCTACATCGAGTCGGTTGCGTAGATGCTCGAATTCATCGAAGTATTCGGTCACCGTCTTGCTTCCTTGTGTAAGACGCCGGAAACGTCGCTGAAGCTCGCGGTGGAAGTGGGGCGGGACGTAGCGTCGTCTCATGATCTGGGTGAGTTCGACCCATGAGGTCAAAGGACCCATCCGGGCTCTCCTGCGAGTGGTGACTTCTTGATCCCACCACGCCAGTGCGTGGTCAGTGAATTGCGCCGTTGCTATAGCGACTTTGCGGGGATCGTCGTAGTTGTAGTACTAAAAAAAAGCTTCATTCGTCTCTCCCAGTATAAATACTCTTCTGGTTCAAGTTTTCCTGAAAAGAGAGGTGGGTTCATCTTAACCTCTGTATAGTGTACTCGTGGACGAGGTGGTGGTGGAGGCTCGTCGTAGTAATGATGTCGACCCATGGATGATCGATCGTGGTGATAGGGTGGTGCGGCAGGTGCTGGCGCGGGCTGCTCTAAACGCTCGAGGCGTGTCGTGAAGGTTGACATTTGGGCAGTCAATGTTTGCAACAGCTGCATCATTCACTGACATATTTCCTTTTCCGAGAAAAGGAAATTTTAAAAATGGAAAGTTTCCCGAAAAGGAAACCTGCAAGATTTGGAAACTTTCCTTAAATGGAAAGATTCCACATATTTATTTTTATTTATAAAATAAATTGAAAACTAAATAAAACAAATAGGAAACAATAAAAAAAAAGGAAAATATCCTAAATCTAGAAAGGAAATCTAATAATGGGAAATATCCTAAAAATATTGCTTAAAACTAAAAAGGAAACTATCTAAATCAAAAGATCCTAAATTAATTGTCTAATCTAAGAAAATGAAAACTATATTAACTAAGAGAAAATCTACTTATGTCCTAATTACTAAATGGAAATTTTCTAAAAACTAAAAGGAAACTAAATAATGCCTAAGAAAAATTTAGGAAAACTACCTAAGTCAATCTAGAAAACTTCCTAAACTAATTCCTAGCCTAGAAAAATTATGGAAACTATCTAATTTGCTGCCTAAATGCTAGGGAAAACTTCCTAAAAACTAAGAATCTAGACACTGGAATGAACCTAGCCGCCAAAGAAGGAGACTATGCTCGCGGGAAAAACCTAAGCTACACGCAGGCAGGGTGCAGGGCACGGTGCGGGCTACGCGGCAAGATAGAGGGAAGGCTTGACAAGTCGCGGAACGGGCAGGATATCCTAGGCTGGATGCAGGACGGTTTAGGGCTAGTGAGTGGTACGGTAGAGGCTACGCGAGGGACCTAGGGCTGAAGGACGCTACCTTATGCTAGACTAGCGAGGTTCGTGCTAAGAGACCAGGGACAGGACGCGAAGTGGCTACACGGACGGCAAGAACTAGCGAAGGGACGCGGGACAGGGCAGACCTAAACTAGCGGAATAACACACAGTAATGAACTAGACGCGGACTGACTTTACCTAGGACTCGACGCGGACAAATAAGGGAGCTTAGGAGCTAGACACAACACACGGATACACGGTGGACACCTAGCTAGGTAGCGACAAGGGACCAACTAGAAACCTAGCCTCAAGACCTAAGCAAACAAACAAGCAACACACAAGATCCTTATGGATTCCAAGTTTGGTGATGAAGGTGTTCTAGGTGAGTTTCTAAGAACCCTAGCTTGATTTTAACAACCTAAACAATATATTTTTTTTTGTCTAAAAAAAAATTTCTAGCAACAAACAAGCAATGAAGCAAACAAAATTCTTATATTTTTTTTTTAATTATGAAAAATAAGAACAAGGAATGATATAACCTAATTTTTTTTTTTGTAGAATGTTTGTGGTAGGTGACTTGATTCCTCTCCTTCTTACCGAGAACCTCAGGGGAAAGAGAAAGAAACACAATCAAAAGCCAAAAACTATTGCACAAAACAAAGGGAAAAATCGCCAATAACAAAAGGATAGAATCAACCTGATGAGCAGGAGCTTTAAGCTCTGATACCATATGATATAAGAACCAAGGGTGGGCTGCCTTTCACCGAGAAGCTCAGGTTGCTGGACAGAAATCGATGGGAAGGAAGGGGTGGATCGAAGGTACCACACAAGCTGTGAAAGGGCTTATGATACTCCAAGAACTTCAACCAGGCTCGGTTGAAGTACACGACTGCAGCAAAGGGGAGGCTTGCGGGCAGCTGTTTAGGGTTTAGACACTAGTCTTTTTGGTTTTGACAAAATGCTTGTTATTTCATTAAAGTGTAGACAAAAGGCTTATATAATGCATTGTTACAACTTAGGCTAAACTACAAGGTGTTAACCTTATAAGAATTCGAACAACATGTAGTTCACTTATTGGCAATTAAATAGAGAATGGACCCTAATTAGTCAACATGACTTAAATCCAATTGAAAAACTTAGTCTAAAAGAATAGAAATAAGATAGAAAGCCCAACAATACTTAGGCATAGAATTCGCAGGATGAGTTGTGAATGAAGTGGAATTGTGAACAAGTCTTCACCGCCTTGCGCACTAAGAGTATTGCATCATTAAAACCTTCTTTGGAAAACCCAGTGGGATAAAACCGAAGATAGGAAAAAAGTATAATTTTCTAGCACGACTTTTGGTGTCTCTACCGAATGGTAATAGTAAAGACATCGGAGGAGGAAGAGTCTTCTAAAAGGAACCTCCATGGTTCCTTGTCTAGCTGGAACAGGTCAGGGCTTGGACCGGTCATGGATGCGTGGGACGAGCTGGTCGGGTTGGACGTGTGGGTGCTGGCCGGCTGGGACGGGTCACCTGGATGCAGGCTGGTCGGCATGGTCCGCTCGGGGTCCTCTCCGGTTCTACTTTCCAGGAGCATGCTGAGCTTGTCTCCTAAAGCTTTCCTCTTGGACCGCGTAAGAGGTCCAGGTGGAATGACCGGTGCAATGGTTGGCTCGATGTCCTCATCAGTGATATTGTCACATTCCACATACCACATTCAGTGTGACACACATCCATCCGAATTGTGTCCCGACCAGTGGATCAAATCTTGTCCCGACTAAATCTTGTCCCAACCAGCCCGTTCCGACAAGTCTAGTCAGCCTCTAAATCATGGATATTCAAGCTACATTCAGAGCTCCAGTCATTCTCCATGGAGAAAATTAACTCCTGTGGTCTAGGACCATGAAAACCACATTGGGTGGTAACGGTCTTTGGAATCACATTTTTACAAATGGCCTTGAAGAAAATGAAATGGCTGAAGTTAGTAAGGCTGTGACTGCCAAGCCAAATGGTACCAAGAAGACCAGGTGGTACTTTCTATACTTCAAAATTCTCTTGCTAGTGATCTCATAGGGGCTTATTCTTTTCGTGAAAATGCTATGGAACTTTGGAACACTTTACAAAATGTGTATGGAAACACCACTAACCTTTTTAAGAAATTTTGAAATCACGGCCTCTATGGCTCATTCAGAGCATTGTGGACTAAGCTATAGATGCTAAGGCCAACCACCATTGACCAAATTGTTCTCCTTGAAAGGAAAGAACAAGATAAGGTGTTTGGATTACTAATAACTCTTAATACTACTTACTCATATCTTATTAAGCATATTCTCAGGTCTGATAAGCTTCCTAGCTTGGAATATGTTTGTGCTCAAATCCAAAAGGAGCAAGGATCTTATGGAGTATTTGGCAACAAGGCTGAATTGGTGGCTGCACACAAGAGCTTCTTCAAATCATCTACAACAAATGAATTTAGGAAGAGGAGACAAAACTGTTACTATTGCAAGAGGAGTGGGCATACAAAGAATGATTGTTTGGTACTCCCTCCTGAGCTGAAGTCAAGCAGGGCTTCTCGGCCACAACAATCCACGACCAGCCACTCACAATTGCAAGCTCACGGCCAACCATCTTTTCCTTCAAAAGCGTGTAGCAGCTCAGTTTTTCACTCAACCTCAACTAGTGCCATGTCTCCAGCATCTGAATTTGTAACAAAATCAGATTTAGAAGCTCTTATCAAAGCAATCAAGGATGGTAATGTGGTGGGTAAAACTTTTCATGCTTCTTTTCAAACTTCTTTTTCTCCTAATGTCTCTAAATCATTGGTGGTTTATTCTGGTGCTTCTCTTCATATGATTAGTGATCTAGGATTACTAGAGAATGTTGAACCTGCCTTAGGTAATGTTTTCATTGCTAATGGAATTAAAATACCAATTAAAGGCATAGGAAAACTTAAGTTGTTTGATAAAGAATCTAAATCTTTTACATGCCTTTCTTTATTTCTAATTTGCATTCAGTTAAAAGAGCTACTACTGATTTAAATTGTCAAGCTATCTCTGGTCCTAATAATTTCTACTTTCAGGATATTGAGACTAGTAGAAGATTAGGCAAGGAACCACAAGATATGAGTTGTATGTGCTTTAGAAGCAGCTTTACATACTAGCTCTTTTAGTACTGATTCTGATCTTTGGCATGCTAGATTAGGACATCCTCATCCTAGAGCACTTGAACTATTTTTTCCTGGTTTAAAAATGCCAAAGGATATGTGTGATTCTTGTATACTTGTAAAACATTGCAAAACAGTTTTTGAATAATCTATGCATACTTATGATAATTGTTTTGAGTTGGTGCATTCTGATGTTTGGACATCTCCATTCTCATCTAGAGAAAACCATAAGTATTTTTTGACCTTTATTGATGAAAAATCCAAATATACTTGGGTTACTTTGATTAGTTCTAAAGATAGAGTATTTGATGCATTTTTAAATATTCAAGCATATGTTACATAAGCACCAGACTCCAACAACACCTGTCCAAGCATGCATTGAACATCAAACCAGCTGTCCTTACACCCCACAACAAAATGTAGTGGCTGAAAAGAAGAATAGACATTTGATGGAAGTTGTGAGAACAATGATGTTCCACATGAAAGTTCCCAAAAGATTTTGGGGGGATGCTCTTGTAGCTGCATGCTACTTGATTAATAGGACTCCTACAAAAGTCCTTTATGACTTGTCTCCATTTGAGGTACTAAATAAACTAGATCTAATATTGACCACTTGAGAGTTTTTGGTTGTGTTTGTTTTGTATTAGTTCCAAGGGAGCAAAGGAACAAGTTGGACCCAAAGAGTACCAAAGCTATGTTCATTGGGTATTCTTCTACTCAGAAAGGATACAAATGTTATGATCCAGAGAGTATGAGAGTCTTGGTATCCAGAGATGTTAAGATCCAATAATCCAAAGGTTTCTATGAAGAAGGAACTTGGGATAAATTTAAGGACATCTCATCAACAAGATCAGACCAAGCTGAGAAATTAAGGAGGATATTGGAAAGCATTGGTATAGTATCCCCTCCTGCTCAGCAGCCCCTGGCCACGGCTCCTCATGAACAGCCTGTTCCGGACGTGACCAGTTCCGACCAGGCAGCCGCAGCCACACCAGCTGAACTGCGGCCTTCGACACCAACTGGTCTTCCATTCGTCAGCCACCTAGTATATTCAGTTCTCCTGGCCTTCCTCCTCATGAACATAGGGGGGGAGAGACATCTATTCATGTCCAACAAGACTCAGCAGGAGAAGAATCAATTTTTGTCTCAGCTTCTGAAATATCAAGAGAAGTGCCCACTCCTATGGAAGTTTTAGGTGAAGAGGAGGATCGTATACAAGAAGCTCCACCTACAGTCATAAGAAGGAGCACAAGACAAAGGAAACCACCAGTATTCTACAATGGTAATGCTGTGGTTTATCATGATCTGGGAGTTTGTAATATTGCTCACTTACCTACTAATCATGTTGCTTTCATTTCAAGTCTTGATAAGGAGCAGATTCCAAAGACATATGAGGAAGCTATGACCAAGAAGGAATGGAGGGAAACTATTCTAACTGAGAAACAAGCCATGGAAAGGAATGGTACCTATGCCTCAGCTACTTTACAAAAAGGAAAAAGGGCTGTAAGTTCTAAATGGATTTTTACCATTAAATACAAAAGAAATGGTGAATTGATAGATATAAAGCTAGGTTGGTAGCTAGAGGTTTTACTCAGACATATGGTGAGGATTATAGGGATACCTTTGCACCTGTAGCTAAGCTTCATTCTGTTAATGATGTTTTTTCACTTGCCACTAACCTTGAGTGGGAGTTATGGCAAATGGATTTTAAGAAAGCATTCTTGCAAAGTGAAGAAGAAGAGGTATACATGTCACCTCCATCAGGTCTAGAGGAGGAGGTAGGGAGCGGCAACATTCTCAGACTGAGGAAGGCCATCTATGGCCTTAAACAATCTCCAAGAGCTTCGTACCACAAGTTAAGTGTAACATTGATGGATAGAGGATTTAAAAGATCTGAAATTGAACATACTCTTTTTACACTAAAAAGCAAGGAAGGTATTGTGGTAATTCTTATTTATGTAGATGATATAATCATATCTGGTAGTGATAGTGTTGGTATTGTATCTACTAAAGATTACTTGAAGAGTGTCTTTGATATTAAGGAACTAGGAGAACTTAAATACTTCTTATGAATTGAAGTGTGTAGGTTCAAAGAAGGTCTCTTTTTATCTCAAAGGAAATATGTTGTAGATTTACTAACCTCTACAGGTATGATGGAAGTTAAACCAGCCAAAACACCCTTAGAAGAAGATTATAAAATCGGAACTAAGGGGGAGCTAGAGGAGGAAATTGATTTTCATGATCATAAGCTCTATAGAAAAGTGGTTGGTAAGCTTATTTATCTAACCATCACTAGACCAGATTTATGTTTTGCTGTGAATCAAGTATCTCAACACATGCAATGACCAAAGATGAGACATTGGGAGATGGCAAACCGAATTTTGAGATATCTAAAGGGCACTCATGAACAAGGTATATGGATGGGTTGCAATAAAAACACAAATGTGGTTGGTTATTTGATGCAGATTGGGCAGAAGATAGGGAGGATAGGAGAAGTACCACAGGCTATTGTACTTTCATAGGAGGAAACCTAGTGACTTGGAAAACCAAGAAGCAAAAGGTGGTATCATGCTCTAGTGCAAAATCAGAATATAGAGCAATGAGGAAGCTCACAACTGAATGCATTTGGCTGGGGCAAATTTTGGAGGATCTTGCCGTGAAGTATGAAGAATCTATCACCATCCATTGTGATAATCAGGTTGCTATACACATAGCCTTCAACTTTGTGTTCCATGAAAGGAACAAGCATATAGAAGTAGACTGCCACAAAGTAAGAGAAGCCATTGGGAAGGGAATCATCTTGTCTTGTTATACAAGGAGTGAGGATCAACTAGCTGATGTGTTCACCAAGGCAACAACTCTGAAAAATGGCGCCTCCATCTATCCAAGGCTTCGCCTTATGACCATTCCACACCAATGATCCCAACATGGAGTGTTATACTCTTTTTCCCTAGAAAATATTTGTTCCAAATGGGATTTCCTTCTTTAGGTTTTTAATGAGGTAATGTTTTATGGTTGCAAGCTTAGACATTTCATGTCTTAAGCTTGAGGGGGAGTGTTGGAATGAAGAAGAAATGATGAAATTAGAAAGCCTTTAATGGTTTATATAATAGGAATGAGTTACTTGGTTTAAAGGGGAGTGTCTAATGCTTGTTTGTGTTCTAGTGTTATGTTATCCTTGTAGTCATTCATGTATAAGGAAATCCTTGTATCCAAACAAGCCTAGACTAGATTAATATAAATATCTATCCCCCTTCTCATTTGTAACTTAGAAAAACTATTATTCTCATTTCTTAATAAAATCATTATTCTCTCTAAATCTATCTAATCTCTCATTCTCTCATTCTACAAATCTCTTAATCTTATAATCTTTCACATACACTGCCGACCCGTTCCAGCTAGATAAAGAGCCATGGAGGTTCCTTTTAGAAGACTCTTCCTCCTCCGGTGTCTTTACCACTACCATCCGGTAGAGACACCAAAATTCGTGCTAGGAAATTGTACTCTTTTTCCTATCTTCGGTTTTATCCCACTGGGTTTTCGGAAGAAGGTTTTAATGAGGCAATACTCTTAGTGTGCAAAAGGTGAAGACTTGTTTACAATTCCATCTCATTCACAAGTCTTCATTAGATTTCTAGCCTAAGTATTATTGGGTTTTTCTATCTTATTTCTATTTTCTAGACTAAGTAATTATTTGGGTTTAAGTCATGATGACTATTTGGGGCCCATATTCTATTTTAATTGCCTATAAGTAAACTACATGTTGTTTTAATTCTTGTAAGACTAAACATCTTATAGTTTAGTCTAATTTATAATAAGGCATTATATAAGCCTTTTGTATACACATTAATGAAATAACAAGCATTTTTGGCAAAACCTAAGACTAGTGTCTAAACCAAAAAGGCGTCTTGTGCTTCAGCCAGTTTAGCTGAGGTTCTTGGAGTATCACAAGCCCCTTTCACAGCTTCTGTGGTCCCTTCGATCCACCCCTTCTTCCCATCGAATTCTGTCCAGCAACCTGAGCTTCTCGGTGAAAGACAGCCCACCCCTCGGTTCTTGCATCATTCACGCATTGTCTTGGCACTTTGTCCCTCGTCATTCCTCCCTGGTGGTTATTTTCTGATTTATGTCCCGATTCTCCATTACCCAAAAATGCTTACAACATGATCCTTGTCGGAACTGAAAGAGATGTTATCGAGGAAGCCATTGTCAATTTATTATCCCGGTAGCTACCGCTGCAAAGTGTGACCGAGATCTATATGGTGATACTCGTCTTATCAGTCTTGCCCCTGTATCCGAACTCTCCCAATACACCTTCGCATATTTCTTATGGTGTTCACCATTCTCTCTAAATGAAGAATGTTGGCGATATTGATCCTGGCGGAATCCTCTTTTGTCATTGTCTTTACTCCATGCATCAGTTGGTTTATCACCCACATTACCTTTCATCACTCCGTCTTTCTTCTCAATAAACAAAGCTCCCTTATAATTCCTTGGGCCACAAGTAGTGTTGCCATGTCTTAAGTGCACGCACAAGAGCATAAAGCTCCTTATCATACGTTGGGTAGTTGAGGGTAGCTCCTCCCAACTTCTCACTAAAGTAGGCTATGGGACGCCTTTCCTGCATGAGTACAGCTCCTATGCCAACTCCTGAGGCATCACATTCTATTTCGAAAGTATTAGAAAAATTTGGCAAAGAAAGCAAGGAAGCATGTGTTAACTTATCCTTTAGATTTTGGAATGCCTCCTCTTGTTCAGGTCCCCACTTGAACCCTACTTCCTTTTTGATCACTTCAGTAAGAGGCGCGGCCAGTGTGCTGAAATCCTTGACAAATCTTCTGTAAAAACCTGCAAGGCCGTGAAAACTTCTGACTTCTCCCACAGTCTTAGGCGTTGGCCATTCCTTAATGGCTTTAACCTTATCTTCATCAACCCTGACCCCTTCTGCACTCACAACAAACCCTAAGAACACAACATGGTCAGAGCAAAAGGTGCATTTTTCAAGGTTAGCAAATAGCCGTTCCTTTCTTAGGACATCTAATATTAACTGGACATGCTTAACGTGGTCCTCAAGGCACCTGCTATAGATTAGTATATCATCAAAGTATACCACAACAAACTGTCCTATATACTCCCTAAGAACATGATTCATGAGTCTCATGAATGTGCTAGGAGCATTAGTCAAACCAAATGGCATGACAAGCCATTCATATAGACCATGTTTAGTTTTGAAAGCGGTTTTCCACTCATCACCTTCTTTCATTCTTATTTGGTGATAACCGTTTCTAAGATCAATCTTAGAGAACAATCTAGAACCATACAACTCATCTAACATATCATCAAGCCTGGGAATGGGATGTCTATACCTGACCGTGATGTTGTTGATTGCCCGGCAATCAACACACATCCGGTACTTACCGTCTTTCTTTGGAACCAAGAGGACTGGCACCGCGCATGGACTAAGACTCTCTCTGATATGTCCTTTTTTGAGCAGCTCCTCAACTTGGTTCTGTATCTCCTTGGTTTCAAGAGGGTTAGTTCTGTATGCGGGTCGATTTGGTAAAGCAGCTCCCGGAATAAGATCGATTTGGTGTTCTATTCCACGCACAGGAGGGAGACCAGGTGGACATTCTTCAAGGAACACGTCCTGATACCTTTCAAGCAATTTGGAAATTATGCTCGGCATAGCCGGCCGAGGGTTAGTGGCATGGAGGCAAGCCTCCTGATAATATAGCAAGAGAATTGGTCGCTCAGGATCCAACCCCTTATAGACTTTACTAGCATTTATAAAGAAATTAGTTTTGCCTTTAGTTACCTTTGGATCAGACTCGCTCTTCTTTTGTTGTTTAAGATAGAGCTGATCCCTGTATACTTCTTGGGGTGTCATAGGAATGAGCGTGACCTTCTTGTTTTGGTAGGTAAAATGATGCTTATTAGTATAGCCATCATGCATCACCTTACGGTCTGACTGCCATGGCCTGCCTAGGAGTATGTGACCGGCTTCCATAGGAAGTATGTCACACAAGACTTCATCTCTATAGCTTCCAATTTCCAAGGGAACTTTGACTTGGTGAGTAACACGAAGTTCCCCGGTCTCAGTAAGCCATTGGAGTGGATAAGGTCGCGGATGCTTAAGTGGTTCCAACTCCAGCTTCTGAACCATGCTTTCACTGACCACATTCGTGCAACTTCCCCCGTCAATGATAAGGCTGCAAACCTTCCCTTTTACCAAGCACCGTGAGTGAAAGAGGTTCTCCCGTTGATCAGGCTCCTTTGGTTTTGTTTGCACATTCAAAGATCGCCTGGTGACCATAAGTTGACCTTGCACAGGTGATTCTTCTACCTCATCCCAACATTGGTCATACTCTGGATCTTCTCCCTCAGCTTCATCTTCAGTGTGGATGTCTCCATTGTCCAACACAACCATGATCTTCTTATTAACGCATTCGTTGGCGTAATGGCCAAGACCTTGGCATTTGAAACACTTGACATCTCTAGCGCGGGCGGTGTTGTTCAGGGCCTTGCCATTGGGAGGGTTGCTTGACTCAGCCTTAAATGTTTTGAAACGGTTTTGGAGTAAAAACCGTTTTGGAGTAAAAGGTCCTAACCCAAGCATTGGCCTAGAAGTCGGTCTCCTCTTCAGCTGTTGCTCTATGAGAATGGCTTTATGCAGAAGTTCTTCAAGCTCAACATAGTGTTGCAGCTCCAGCCGGTCTTGGATGTCCCGGTTCAATCCTCCAATGAACCTTGACATAGTAGCTTCCCTATCTTCAGTTACTCCAGCCCTAATGAGAAGGGTTTCCATTTCTTGAAAATAGTCTTCAACTCCACGGCTCCCTTGACTTAGCTGCCTTAGCCTAAGGTGGAGGTCCCGGTGGAAGTGGGATGGGACGAACCTTCTTCTCATGATGTGCTTCAACTCTTGCCAAGTGTTGATAGGTGGTTCCCCATTTCTTCTTCTGGATATGACTGTTTGGTCCCACCAGCTCAAAGCGTAGTCGTAGAACTCGGTGATGGCAACCTTGACTTTACTAGATTCGGAAAAGTATTGGCAGGCAAAGACAAGCTCCATCTTCTGTTCCCACTCAAGGAAGGCAGTAGGGTCGTTTTTCCCGTGAAAGGCAGGAATTTTTAGCTTGAGGTTGGAGATTCCGTCTTGTTGAACATGTTGCCTTGTATAAGGCCTTCCTGGCCTTTGACTAGGGGTGGAATGGTCGCTCTGGTAGAATTGGGCGGCGGCTTCACCTCCCAAGAAGCTCTGGTCAGCCGGGTTTCGGATGGAAGAAATCTCCTCCCTATGTTCAGGCATCATAGGGTGACCAGGTGTCCGGGCGTGAGATGTGGACACACGGGCAGGTTGATCATGCTGGGGCTGATCTTGGAATAGAGCACGTCGCCTGTCAGGTCTTGGTTCAGGAAAGATATGGCGAATATCTTCCCTCAACCCATCTCTTAAACCTGCTTGCATAGACATAAACCGTTCCTCCATCATGTTGTTCATCCGGAGAGTCAACTCATCCAAAAGGCGAGTGTGAGTGGATTCAGCATCTTCAGAATCTCCCATTGCTTGATCCTGAAATATATTAAAGTACCAATTAGCCAGCAATCCGTCCTAGTAATGGGTTAAAACAAAATAGAATTAACAAAAGAGTAAGGATAGAGCACAGCCTGGTGGTTTGCTCTGATACCACTTGGTATGACCCTGACCGAACCAGGATCATATGCCAGGCTCGACCAGCAGGCGTGTACGGGCTTTAGTTGAGGTTCGGGTGCAGAAGGTCGTGGACAAAGATCGAATGGTGCGCGGGTTAGGGTGTTCGGGACAATACGTATGGACGAAGCGAATGTAACTGGATCGTTCGGATGTCTGCGTCGGGATCGAACTATCAATCGTTGGATGTTCAGACTGGAGTGCGTTATGCCACGATCGGTATGTTCGGGAGCCGAGCGATCGGATAGGACTCGCTTGGATTGGTACGTACACTCGCGATTGGAAACCGAGACTGATCGACGCCAGTACGATAGGAGCGACGATGCGGTAGGATGAATGGCGATGGTTTCGGTTTGGCAGTGCCCCGATAGCAAGCGAAGGCACGCTAGACAACGGATAGGATGGAGACGATGCGGAAAGGGGTGGACTGAAAGCGATTTCGACAACGATGGGATTGAGAATACGAATGGTCAGGAACAGGATATGACACACCTATCCCGAGACCAGGAGATGAAGAACACTTAGATATGACACACTAAGGCCTTGAATTTTTGATGATCAAACACTTGAATATTTCACAAAGAAATTTTTATTCAAACATTCGATGATCTGATCAAAATGCAACCATACCCTTTATAGAACAAGGCAGGCGCGGGCACAAGTACAGAGGCACACTGCATGGACTTTACAAGTCAAAGCGATGCACACGGTTTTATTCAAATTTAAATTAGACTTAATTAAGAATACATAATTGCGAATGTTGAAGATGAACTTGAATTGGGCTTGGTCTTGTTGGGTTCAAACACAAGCTAAAGGCCTTAGGCATTCAGACCCTTAAGGCCTAATCTAAGCCTCATCAAAACCTTAGATAGTAAAACCCAATGGGAAAAAAAACTATCTAAGGGAAAAGAGTACTCAGATTAAACCTCTTCCCGAAAACCTAATTCAGTTAGCTTGGGAACCAAGCTACTCGTACCTTGTGATGCAAGGCTGAGCTAAATAGTTGATCACGGCCTGTTGAAGTGCTTTGGTGCGAGCCCGGGTCATAGGTCCTTTAGACATAACCAAAGGTTCGGCTGGTTGGTCCCTAAGCGGCTGCGAAGCATTAATCTGGTCGAAGCCTCCTTGATTCATGGCCGGCTGGTTGATCTCACCCTTGCCCTGAACCTCACGTCGCCGTCCGCATCTCTGGTCCTCCAAATGGACAGTTCCATCGTCTGGTTCCTTATTCAGGGTCACATCAGTTTCACTCCTCAAAACTTTTCCGTCTTGGGGACCCCTATTGAGGTTGCACATATCTGCATCATGGAACATATTGTAACAGATTTTACAGTAACCGAAGAGCTTCTCATGGAAAAAGGTAATCACCATCTCTTCCCTCGTGAAATAACTCCATTTCAGTCTCAAAAACCATGGGTTTAAAACCATCCAGTAGGAATCGAACCCTGCCATTGTCCAAATTCACTCCATCCTACTCCACATGTCCTAGTCCCTGGCCAATGCTGCAGAAGGTAGGGTCAGCCCACAACTATAGAGGGACACCCAAAGCTTGGACCCAGAAAATAACCTTGGATGGATAATTCCGGTCCATCTCCAATTCCAATCTCAGTAGAGATAACTTCCAATAGTCGAAATGAAATGGACCCTCCTATAATACCTCTAGGATGTCTTCATCAGTGTCAAAGTCAATATGGAATCGTCCCATTCCAAAGTCGGCTCCAGCCACCTTATCCTCGCTCTTCCAAATCCTTGGCAACATGAAGAGAAAGGATTTCATGTCTTGAAACCGGTGTGATACAAGCGTAGTGGAGGGGTGTCCTTCAACCAAGAAGCTCGAGGTTTAGGGGCACAGTGAGATGGAATGGGTAGAGCGAAAGGACCACACAAGCTGCTGAAGACTTTTGATACACCAGTAAAGCTTCAGCCTTTGGAGGGTGAAGTCATGGCAAGCTCACCAAAGAGAGAGGCGCCAAAAATTAGACAAGAGTCTTAGGGTTTTTGTTTTCTAATTCAAGTTGTTTTATTCCTTGCAAGTAATGAGACTTATATAGGCCTTTTGTTACAACTTTAGGGTAAAAAACATGATGTTTAACCCAAACAACAATAAGTCTAAATAAAAACAACATGAAGTTTAAATGGCTGGAAATAAAAGGGGGCATATGCCAAGGCTTAAACATAAGTCCAATGTATATTTTCCTAAAATCTAAGGAATTGGGCTTAAGACCTTAATTTCATACTTAGTCTAAATAAAAGAAATATACTAGATAAGTCACCATAAGGAAGGGGCCAAATCCGACTTGGACTCATGAAAGGTGTTGGGTTTAGGAACGGGCCTCAGTTGTCATGTGTACTAAGAGTGTTGCCTCGTTAAAATCTTCTTCGAAAAACCCAGTGGAACTAAACCGAAGGTAGAAAAAAGAATACAATGTCTTAGCACGACTTTTGGTGCCTTCATCGGATGGTAATGGTGAAGACATCAAAGCTGGAAGAATCTTCAAGAAACAACCTCCATGGTTCTTTGTCCGGCGTGAATGGGCCTTGGTGGGCCGGTCCGTTGACTGGTGGGTTTTTTACTCGGGCCCTTGGTCGCTTGCTTGTTTTGAACCTGTACTCCAAAGCTCGGGCCTTGGCTCGCATCAATGGTCCAGGTGGTACTTCTGGGGTGGCAGCCGGTCCGATGTCCTTATCATTCCCTCCTTCTTGAAGAGCTTTGGTCTCCAAAGCAAACTTTTCACCTGCATTAAACAACTCTAAGTCAGCAACATTGAAAGTAGTAGAAACGTTGAACTCACCAGGAAGTTCCAATTGGTAGGCGTTGTCATTGATTCGCCGGAGGACTCTGAACGGGACGTCTCGAGGCGCAAGCTTGCTCTTTCGTTTCTGGAGAAACCACTATGGTGTAGATGAAGCCAGACCCAGTCGCCTTCTTCGAACACAAGGTTCCTGCGACCCTTGTTGGCACTCTTGGTATATTGTTCTATGCGCTTCTCCAGGTTGGCCTTGAATTTCTGATGCAGTTGCTTCACGTACTCTGTCTTGGCTTCACCGTCCATGCTAATGGCGTCTCATGGGGGTAGTGGCGTGAACTCCATGGGCGCGGGCGGGTTGAAACCGTATATGACCTCGAACGGGGTCATCTTAGTCGCTGAATGGGAGGAACGGTTGTAAGAAAATTCCACGTAAGGTAGACACTCGAGCCAATTATTCAAGTTACGTATGATCGCCGCTTGCAACAGAGTAGATAAAGTCTGGTTGGCCACCTCGGTCTGCTCATCGGTCTGGGAGTGGTATGCAGTCGAGAAAAACAAGTTCGTCCCCAATTTCCTCCATAATACTCGCTAGAAGTGACTGAGGAACTTGTTATATCGGTCTGAAACAAGCGTCATCGGGATGCCGTGCAATCTGACTATCTCCCGGAAGAATAGGTCGGTTGTCTTGTTGGCATCATTGATCTTGTTGCATGGAACGAACAATGCCATCTTAGCGAACCGGTCGACCACAACAAGGACAAAGTATTTATGGTTGATTTTCAGGAGTCCCAACACAAAATCCATTAAAATATCCGTCCATGGGGTATAGGGGATAGGTAGGGGCATGTACAGGCCTTGCGGATGCATCTTTGATTGGGCCCGTTTACAGACCGGACATCTGACGCAGTAGGTCTCCATATCCCGACATTGGTGAAGCCAGTAGAAATGTTCCTTAAGCATGGCCAACTTCTTGTTGACACCAAAGTGTCCCCTTAGGCCGCCTCCATGGGTCTCTCGTAGCAGTAACTCGCGAACGGATCCTCGAGGAATGCATAGTTGTTTCTCCTTGAAGAGAAATCCGTCAAACAGGTAGAACTGACTGTAGGTGCCTTTCCTATGTTCCTTGAAAGCCTCCTTAAAATCTTCGTCGTCCGGATACAGATCCTTGGCCATCTCAAAACCCATAACCTTGCACTCCATAACAAAAATGAGGCTGTATTTCCAGGAGAATGTGTTGGCTACAACATTATAGTCTCCCTTTTGTACTTAATGACACAAGGAAACGTCTCAATGAACTCAAGCCAACGCGCGTGTCTTTTCTTCAATGTTGTTTGGCCTTTGAAGTGCTGAAGGGTCTGGTGGTCCGTATGAATGACGCACTCCCTAGCAAGCAAGTAATGTTGCCATATTTCTAAGGCACGGACCAAAGCGTAGAATTCCTTATCGTAAGTGGGGTAGTTCAGGGCGGCTACATTTAACTTCTTGCTAAAGTAGGCAATCGGCTTGCCTCCTTGAGTCAAGACTGCGCCCAAGCTGACTCCCGATGCATCACACTCGACCTCGAAGGTCTTATTAAAATGTAGCAATGTAAAAGTCGGGGCGTGTGTGAGGCGTTTCAGTAGTTGAAATGGCTTCTCTTGTTCCGGGCCCCATCTGAACTCCAGGTTCTTTTTGATCGTGGATGTCAAGGGGCTGGCGGTGATGAAGTCTTGCACGAAACGGCGGTAAAAACTAGCCAGTCCATGGAATTCCCAGACTTGGCTGGCGTTCGCTGGTGTAAGCCACTCCTGAATGGCCCGTATTTTCTCTTCGTCCACTCTAAGTGTCTGTGAACTCACGACAAAACCTAGAAAGACAACTTGGTCGGTGCATAAGGTACACTTCTTGAGATTTGCGTAGAGATTTTTCTTCTGAAGCGGCGTACATCGTGCTGTAGACAAGGATATCATCAAAGTAGACCACCACAAATTTACTGATGAACGGCCTAAGGACGTGGTTCATCAGTCGCATGAAAGTGCTTGGGACGTTAGACAGCCCAAATGGCAACACGAGCCATTCATACAGATATTGCTTGGTTTTGAATGCGGTCTTCCATTCATCTCCTTCTCGCATCCGTACTTGGTGATATCTGCTCTTAAGGTCAATCTTGGAAAAGATGACCGCTCCACTAAGTTCATCCAGCATGTCGTCTATACGTGGAATGGGGTGCCGTACTTAATGATGATGTTGTTAATGGCGCGGCATTCGACGCACATCCTCCATATTTCGTTCTTCTTTTGCACAAAGAGGACTGAAACGGCACATGAGCTAAGGCTTTCTCTTATGTATCCCTGCGCCATTAGGTCCTGCACCTGCCTCTCTAATTATTTGACTTCCTCGGGATTTATTCAGTAAGCAGGTCGGTTTGGCAATTGGGCTCCTGGGTTGAAGTCAATGTTATATTCAATCCCTCTGATCCGCGGTAGACCGACTGGAATCTTGTCCGGGAAAACGTTAGCGTACATCTATAACAGCATCTCGACTTCTTCGGGAATTTTTTCATTTGCGCCAGCTGCACTTAATAACTCTCGGTAGATCATCAGGACTACTTGCGTCTCCTCCTCGGCCTGGACGGCCTTGTGGACGTCTTCGACGTAGATGAGGAAATTCTCTTTTCGTACATGCTGATCCTTTGCCATTTTGGTTTCCATGTCTCGGACTTCTTGCGGCGACATCAAGGCTAAGTTAAACCAGCGTTTTTTATGGACGAATGAATAAAAGTTGGTCCGTCTGTTATGTGTCACCTCCCGGTCGAACTGTCAGGGCCATCCTAACATAAGATGTCCAGCTGACATCGGGACTATATCATATAACACTTGATCTTGATATCGCCCTATGCTGAAAGACACTTTGACTTATTCGGAGATGAAGAACTCAGTCTTGTTGTTGAGCCATCTGAGACGGTAGGGCCGCGGGTGCTTAATCGTTGCTAGCCCAAGCTTCTCGACCATGTACTTGCTAGTAGCGTTGGTACAGTAACCGCCGTCGATGATTAGGGAACACACCTTTCCGAGAATAGTACACTTAGAATGAAATATGTTTTCCTGCTGCTCGATTTCTTCCGGTTCAAGTCTGGAACTAAGAACCCATCGGATCATCAAGAGGTCTCCGGAGTCGGTGTACTCGACCTCGTCTTTGGATTGGTTGGTCGCGGGTGTTACCTCCTCGGGTTCGTCCTCCGATTCATAGTCTCCTGATGCCATCAAAACCATGGTCCGCTGGTTTGGGCATTCTCGGCACATGTGTCCTCGCCCCTTACATTTGAAGCAAGTGATCTCACAACTCCTCTGCAGCTGGTTCGTTGGAGTTGGTGCTGCTGGTCTAAGTGCAACTAGAGGGGCCTTAGGAGCCAGATTGATAACTTATTTTCCCTTGAACCGCTGATTGTTGCGGCCCGGTTGTATGGCTTGGAGCTGGTGCTCTACGTGGTACTTTGATGAGGCCCCGGACCCAGCTAACCACGCCCACGGCCCAAGTGGACCAGAACTCTACCCAGACCGTCCCGATTGCTCCTCGACCCAGCAGCCGACCCAAGCTATCCAGGAACTGACGAAGCCGTCCCACTCGTACCAACCGGACCCATGACCCGATCAAGAGCTAAGGCATTGGGAACCAAGATCAACCACTACGTCAGGCGCTGTCTTGAGGTTCTTCCGCGGATGTCCGAGCCCGGCCCAGGACCCAACCAAGTCCCGGCCCATTCATGGGAGTTACTTAGTCGGCGGAATGCCGACTCATGTGTCCTTACCATCACCCCGGGATAAGGACGCCAAAGACGCACCAAGGAATTATACTCTTTTCCCTACGTTCGGTTTTGTCCCATTGGGTTTTCCGGAGGAGATTTTAACGAGGCAACACCCTTGGTGTGCAATTCGGAATTGGGCTTCACCCATACCCACGAACAAGTCAACGTTTTTTTTTTCTTTTTATGTCTTATTTTGTCTAAGTATGGGACTTGGGCCTGCGACCAGCCCTTATGGCCCGCGACCCAAGTCACTAGAATGTCTTGTAGTTTTATTTAAACTTCTTGTTGTTTTCTTTAATTTAAAACTACATGTTGTTTGTAAGGGTAAAACCCTAAGACTTAGTTATTATATAAGCCAAGTCCTTTCATTAATAAAAATCAGACTTTTACAAGAAGTTAAAAACCCTATGTTCTCTGCGCCGCCTAGCAACCTAGTCGGTTCCAAGACTTCAAGCCGCCGGCTTCAAGTCTCCTTGGTGTATCACAGGCAGCCCATAGCTTGTGTGGTCTAGTTCGCAATTCCCCCCCGTTCCAGACGTCTGGTTGGTCGAGTCTCTCCCAATCCGCGTCCACAGCCTGTGCCTCGGTCGAGTCTCTCCCCTGGTCAGGTCCCACGTTTGTGTCCTAAGAACCTTCACAGCCTGTGCCTCGGTCGAGTCTCTCCACTGGTCAGAGCCCAAAAGCTCCTGACCCCGGTTGTTCTTATCCCCTTGTTATCTTTTGTTCACGTTGTTTAGTTGTTTCAGTCCTTTGCTTTGATTATTTTTGCACTTCCATCCTGCAAGGTGAAGAAGCGCATTCCAAAGCCTGCCTAGAAGTCGAAAAAAAGAGTTCTAAGAACCGCTACCACAAATCAAAAACGCCAAACAGGTTCTATTGTTCTATACTTACTTAGTTTCATTCACAAAAAAAAAAAAAAAAAATTTGCTTGCTAGGTTGTTAGATTGTTTGCATCCATTCAAAAAAAAAATAAAAAGAGATAGAAGGTTGTGTAAAACGGATTTAAGCAGAGAGAAACTAACCTAGAGCACTTCACATTGAGAAATCGCGACGCAAGCCGTCTTGCCTCCACGCGTGTGTAGCTAGTTCCTTGTTTGCTTTCGCGTGTGTCCCTTAGCTAGACCAGAGCCGAGCCTCGTTTGCAGCCGTCCCAGCGTCTAGCGCCATTAGGACAATCCGCGCAAGTACTAGTTAGTTCCCTTACCTGCGTAGCCGGCCTCCAGTGCAACCCGCGAGTCAGCCGTCCCCTTAGTTGTCGTTTAGGTCGAGCCGCTTTGTGACCTTAGACTCGAGCCGCACCTGTAGCGTTTAGGACGATAGGCGTACCTAGTCAGTACCCTATTCAGCCGCATAGTTAGGTTGTTAGCCAAGCGGCCTTCCCATCGTTCGCTAGCAGCCGCCTTTAGCAACCGCTCTACTCCTCACCATTCCCTTGTTCTAAGTTGAATTTAGGAAAGAATTCTCTTAGCATTAAGTGGCCTTAGATCGTATAGGATAGTTGCCAGAAACCTTTAGGCCATTTTCCTTTTCGGTTTAGGAAGTTTCCATAGCATTAAAATCGCCTAGGAATATTTCCAAATCCTCTTTAGGAAAATTCCCATTTGGAAAATTAGGCAATATTCCCCCACCTAGAAAATTTCCAAAATCTACTTTAGGAAGGATTTTAAGACTAGAATATTTCCTTAGAATATTTCCTTTTTCTAGATTAGGAATGTTTCCATTTTAGGAAAGTTCCATTTTTGAACTGTTTCTAGATTAGGAAGGTTTCTATTTTAGAAAAAATTCCATTTTAGAACAGTTTCTAGATTAGGAAGGTTTCCATTTTAGGAAAATTCCATTTTAGGAAAGTTTCTAGATTAGGAAAGTTTCCATTCTAGGCAAATTCCATTTTAGGAAAGTTCTAGATTAAGAAAGTTTCCATTTTAGGCAAGTTCCAATTTAAGAAAGTTTATAATTTAAGAATAATTCTATTTTTGGAAAGTTTTTATAAATATAAATGTCTAGTAGTTCGGAAGTTCCCGAACGTCCCCAAGGGTCAGCTGCAGTAATGCAGATGCTGAGCCAGATTACGGCTCAAATGAACACTCTTACGAGTCGCATGGAACGACTGGAGCAACCTGGTCCTTCCCAACGACCAGACATCCCCGAAGCGTCACACCGCGGCAACGGAGGTGCCACCACGAATGGACGGACCCACTACTACGGTCCATACACCCGTGACCCGTGAGAAGAGGATCCACCCGACGACCTGCCATAACGCACTCCTTATGACCGCGACCCACGCTACAACGGAGCACACGACCGACCGCCCCCTTACCAAGCCCCCGACGTCAAGCTTAACCCGCCGTCCTTCGCCGGCAAGGTCGACCCAGAAGCTTACTTAGACTAGGAACGACGTATGGAGCTGATATTCGACTACTACCGATACGGAGATCCCAGGCGAGTAGCCCTTGCCACCGCCCAGTTCACGGACCACGCCCTGACCTGGTAAGACCGTGAAGTCGCAGAACGACGGAGGAGTCGATTCGGACCCCTACCCTCATGGGACGAGCTCACGCATCTAATGCGGAAGCGTTACATTCCGCCCCATTTCCACCGAGAGCTGCAAAGACGATTTAGACGACTTACCCAGGGCACTAAGTCGGTTAGTGAGTACTTCGACGAATTCAAGCACTTGAGAAACCGTCTTGATATCACTGACTCCCCGGAGAGTCTCATGGCCCAGTTCCTTGACGGGCTTCAAGAAAAGATCGCCCAGAAGGTCGAGAGGCAGCCGTACCATGACCTCAGAGAGTTATACCACCTAGCCAACCAGGTGGAACAAGCGAACAAAAGGAAGGCAGCAGGCTACCAACGGCCCAAGTCCAACTGACCAAACCATACAACCGGCCCCCTGGCCCCGACCCGTGCGCGCCTACCAGACCCCGTGACCCAACCCGATCCACGACCGGACCAAGCCAGCTGGCCAAACCCACTGGAGCTGCACCCCGGAGCCGAGACATCACCTGTTTCAAGTGCAACGGGCGAGGACACATGATGCGAGACTGTCCAAACCAACGGGTAATGATCTTAACCCCATCTGGAGAGTACAAATCCGCAGATGAACGCGACGAAGAACCTCTAGAAGAACCGGAGCAACCAGAGGACGATATCGAGTACCCAGATTCCGGAGAGCTCCTGATGTTCCGGCACGTCCTCAACACTATCGCTGGCCTTGACGAGATCGCCCAGCGTGAGAACATTTTCTATACCAAGTGCACTGTCAAGGACAAGGTATGTTCTCTGATTATCGACGGAGGTTCCTGTACCAACGTCGCTAGTGAATACATGGTAGACAAGCTCGGTCTCGAGAGAACCAAGCACCTGCGGCCCTACGAGCTTAGGTGGCTCAATGACAAGACCGAGATACGCATAACCGATCAGGTGACGGTTCCCTTAAGTGTAGGTCTGATGTGAGCCTGGTCGACAGGTTGCACCAGCCGGTTGATGGAACGGATGAAGACCTGGATGAACAGCCGGATGCTAACACGATCAAGGACTTTGTACACCCGGACAAGTATGTGGAGGTTGGCCCGGAATGTGGCCAAGGAACCAAGCAGGGCGTCGACCAGTGGAACGAGGAGCATGACCCAGCACCGACTCAGGACGATACAAGAAGAATGACTCGGCCATCGACCCAGGAATCGACCCGTGCATCGATCCATGCTTCAGGACGCGCTTCGACCAAGTCATCACACGTCCCAACCAAGGCTTCACCAAGGATCGACCCATCGACCCAACCTTCATCTGAAGCCTCGACCAGCCTTGTCCCGGACCCATGGACCGTTCCACTTGGTCCCATGACCCGCGCCCGGACTAAGGCCCTACAAGACACTATTGGGTTATTTCTTACCCATTCTCTTCTTATTCTGTCTAAGTCCATTTGATTATGTCTTTGGGCTTATGTGATTGGGATTAAGGGTCCATTTGGTTCCCTTTTCCCATGTGAGGTTTTTCCCATTGGGTTTTTCTCACATGGGTTTTTAATGGGGCCTGGTGAACCTTTAAGATGATCAAGCCCATAAGGCCTTAGACTTATAATTGATGGCATGGCCCGGCCCAGTCTTTGTAAGCGTGTGTATGGTCTTCACTTTGACCACATTGTAATCCGCCTAGTCTTAGGTTTGAATGCTTGGTTTTCTGTGCCAAGCATGCATGTGTTTTGACCATGCATTTTCAAATTATTGCTTTGTGTATATCTATCTGGCCGTGGCCATTGTGTAAAGGCAATCGATTTTGAATAAGACTATGTTGAATACAAGTGTTCTTGATCGATTCTTTAACCCTTGCAAATCCCTTTCTAGTGTGTAATATCTAGATTGCTAATTTGCAAAATCCTTGTCTTGATCCGGTGTGTCATATCCTGATCAAGCAAGTTGGTGTCTCAAAGTTTATCATCCCTTTGAGAATCCGCCAGTTCGATCCCTTTCTATCTTGTTCATCTTCTCCCCTTCCACCGTTTCATCTGACCATTCCAATCATGCCTTGTCTATCCAAACCCGTGACCAAAACCTCCATTTTGTTGCATCCAACCTTCCGCTCCTTGCTCACCTGTTGCCGGTCTTGGAGTCGCGTGTTCCTCTTCACCAGGACCACGTCAAGGCCATTACACTGATCAGGTCTTGTGCGATGTGGTCCCGATGCAAGCTGGTCACCTCCTTCTTGGACGTCCATGGCAGTTTGATAGGGAAACCACGCACAATGGGCGGACTAACCTGTACTCTTTTTCCCACAATAAACGTAGGTTCAATTTAGCACCGCTCCCTCCACAGCAAGTCCGAGACATCCAACTAAGGACGGATTCCACCAAAGGACCCCGGAAAGAGAATTTTCTTGTGAATTCCAGGGTCATCCGTAAGGCAGTGAGTAGGGACGATACTAACGTCGTCCTCATGATCTTCAAGGAGTCCTTCCACGCCGACAGCAGCGAGTCACCGCCCCCACCTGAAGTTGCCCAGCTTTTGGAGACTTATGCAGGTGTTTTTCCGGCAGAGGTCCCACCTGGACTGCCGCCGCTTAGAGGAATCGAGCACAACATCGATTTCATTCCGGGAGGTCAACTGCCCAACCGACCGGCCTACCGTGTCAACCCGGAGGAAGCTAAAGAGCTCGAACGCCAAGTTCGAGAACTCATGGACCAGGGCTATGTCCGAGAAAGCCTCAGTCCATGCGTCGTACCCGTCCTACTTGTGCCAAAGAAAGACGGATCATGGAGGATGTGCGTTGATTGTCGAGCCATCAACAATATCACCATCAAGTACCGGCACCCTATACCACGGCTAGACGATATGCTAGATGAGATAAGTGGAGCCTCGATCTTTTCCAAGATCGATCTGAAGAGCGGATATCACCATGCCCGCATGCGAGAAGGAGACGAGTGGAAAACGGCGTTCAAGACCAAGTAAGATCCCTACGAGTGGCTTGTCATGCCATTTGGGCTATCCAACGCCCCGATCACTTTCATGCGGCTAATGAACCATGTTCTTAGGCCGTATATCAGTAAGTTTGTCGTAGTCTATTTTGACGACATCCTTGTTTATAGTGCCTCTTACGCCGACCACGTCACTCATTTAGAGTTGGTTATACGCACACTTCAAGAGGAGAAGTTGTATGCCAATCTGAAGAAGTGCACGTTCTGCACTGACCGGGTAGTCTTCCTAGGTTTTGTCGTGAGTTCTCAGGGCTTACAGGTAGACGAGGAGAATATCAAGGCCATACGAGAATGGCCCACGCCCACGAGTATCAGCCAAGTCCGGAGCTTCAGCACCATCACCAGTCCTTTGACTTCCGTGATCAAGAAGGACCGGGCATTCAGCTGGGGACCCGAGCAGGATAAAGCCTTCAACCTGCTCAAAGACCGGCTCACTCACGCCCCGGTCTTAGCTCTTCCGGACCTCCAGAAGACTTTCGAGGTGGAGTGCAACGTGTCAGGCGTCGGAATTGGAGACGTACTGACCCAAGGCAGCAAACCCGTTGCCTACTCCAGCGAAAAGTTGAGCGGAGCCACCCTCAACTATCCCGCCTACGACAAGGAGCTGTATGCCTTGGTTCGAGCAATGGATACCTGGCAGCACTATCTTCTTGCCCGGGAATGCGTCATCCATACCGATCATCAGACGCTACAGCACTTGAGAGGCCAAACTAAGCTGAAGAGACGACATGCACGCTGGCTGAAATTTATCGAGACGTTTCCCTACGTGATCAAGTACAAGAAGGGAAAGGAAAACGTCGTCGCAGATGCGCTGTCCCGACGACATTCCCTGATTTCGGTCATGGAAGCCAAGGTCCTCGGATTTGAGCTACTCAAGGACTTATACGCAGACGACGACGACTTCAAGGAGGCATTCCAAAACGCAGGCACTGGTACCCACTAACGGTTCTACTTGTTTGACGGATCCCAATAGCCTATCTTACTTTGTGGCAGTCCACTTCTATATGCTTGGTCCTTTCATGAAACACAGAGTTGGAGGCTATGTGTATGGCAGCCTGATTGTCACAGTGAATGGTGATTGGATCCTCACACTTCACGGCTAAGTCTTCCAGGATTTGCTTCAGCCAGATACATTCAGTTGTGAGCTTCCTCATTGCTCTATATTATGATTTTGCACTAGAGCATGAAACCACCTTTTGCTTCTTGGTTTTCCAAGTCACAAGGTTTCCTCCTATGAAAGTACAATAGCCTGTGGTACTTCTCCTATCTTCCCTATCTCCTGCCCAATCTGCATCACAATAACCAACCACATTTGTGTTTTTATTGTTACCCATCCATATACCTTGTTCATGTGTGCCCTTTAGGTATCTTAGAATTTGCATGGCCATCTCCCAATGTCTTATCTTTGGTCCTTGCATGTTTTGTGATACCTGATTCACAGCAAAACATAAATCTGGTTTAGTGATGGTTAAATAAATAAGCTTACCAACCACTTTCCTATAGAGCTTAGGATCATGAAAATCAATTTCCTCCTCTAGCTCCCCCTCAGTTGCGATTTTATAGTCTTCTTCTAAGGGTGTTTTGGCTGGCTTAGCTTCCATCATACCTGTGGATGTTAGTAAATCTACAATATACTTCCTTTGAGAGAGAAAGAGACCTTCCTTAAACTTACATACTTCAATTCCTAAGAAGTATTTAAGTTCTCCTAAATCCTTTATATCAAAGACACTCTTTAAGTAATCTTTAGTAGATGCAATACCAACACTATCACTACCAGATATGATTATATCATCTACATAGATAAGAATTACCACAATACCTTCCTTACTCTTTAATGTGAAAAGAGTATGTTCCACTTCAGATCTTTTGAAGCCTTTATCCATTAAAATTACACTTAACTTGTGGTACCAAGCTCTTGGAGATTGTTTAAGACCATAAATAGCTTTCCTTAACATAAGTATATTACCGCTTCCAACCTCTTCCTCTAGGCCAGGAGGTGGTGACATGTAAACCTCTCTTCTAGCTCACCTTGTAAGAAAGCATTCTTGACATCCATTTGCCACAACTCCCACTCAAGGTTAGTAGCAAGAGTAAGAACAACATTAACAGAATGGAGCTTAGCTACAGATGCAAAGGTATCCCTATAATTCTCACCATATGTCTGAGTAAAACCCCTAGCCACCAACCTAGCTTTATATCTATCAATTTCACCATTACTTTTGTATTTAATGGTAAAAATCCATTTAGAACTTATAGCCCTTTTTCCTTGTGGTAAAATGGCTGAAGCATAAGTGTCATTCCTTTCCATGGCTTGTTTCTCAGCTAAGATAGCTTCCCTCCATTCCTTTTTGGACATAGCTTCTTCATATGTCTTTGGAATCTGCTCATTATCAAGACTAGAAATAAAAGCAACATGATTAGAAGGTAAGTGTGCAATATTACAAACTCCCTGGTCATGATGAACCACAACATTTCCATTGTAGAAAACTGGTGGATTTCTTTGTCTTGTGCTCCTTCTTAAAACTGTAGGTGGAGCTTCTTGATTAGATTCCTCTTCTTCACTCAAAACTTTAATAAGAGTAGGTCTTGATCTTTTGGAAGCTGAGACTAGAATGAAATCATCTCCTGCTGAGTCTTGTTGGACATGAGTAGAAGCTTCTCCCCCCCCCCATGTTCAAGAGGAGGAAGGCCAGGAGAATCAAGGGATGAGGAAGGACTGGATGCACCTGGGCCGGATGGACCAGCTGAGCCGGAAGGGACGGGGCTGGGACAAGCATGTGGATCGGCCGGGGCTGAGTCGCCGCGGCTATGTGCTACTGGGGCAGGTGGCTGAGATGATGAGGCTGTGTGCTGGCTACCCCCTATTCCAATACTTTCCAAGAGTTTCCTCAAGTATTCAGCTTGATCTGTTCTTGTTGATGAGATGTCTTTAAATTGCTCCCAAGTTCCATCTTCATAAAAACCTTTCTCTTCTTGGAATTTTACATCTCTAGACACCAAGACTCTTCTAGTCTCTGGGTCATAACATTTGTACCCTTTCTGAGTAGATGAATATCCAATGAACATAGGTTTGGTACTCTTTGGTTCCAGCTTGTTCCTTTGCTCCCTTGGAACTAATACAAAACAAACACAACCAAAAACTCTTAAGTGATCAATAGTAGGTCTAGTTTTGTTTAGTACCTCAAATGGAGACAGGTCATCTAGGACTTTTGTAGGAGTCCTATTAATCAAGTAGCATGCAGCTACAAGGGCATCCCCCCCAAAAAAGTTTGGGTACTTTCATGTGGAACATCATTGTTCTCACAACTTCCATTAAATGTCTATTCTTCCTTTTAGCTACTCCATTTTTGTTGTGGAGTGTAATGACAGATTGTCTGGTGCTCAATGTCATGTTTAGCTAGATGTTCCTGAAGTCTGGTACTAGTGTATTCTCCTCCATTATCTGTTCTTAAGCATTTAATTCTTGCATTGTATTGGTTAGTAACATATGCTTGAAAGTTTAGAAATGCATCATAAACCCTATCTTTAGAACTAAGTAAAGTAACCCATGTATATTTGGATTTTTCATCAATAAATGTCACAAAATATTTATGGTTTTCTCTAGATGGAAATGGAGATGTCCAAACATCAGAATGCACCAATTCAAAACAATTTTCATATGTATTCATAGATTTTTCAAAAACTGTTTTACAATGTTTCCCAAGAATACAAGCATCACACAACTCTTTAGGCATTTTCAAACCAGACACAATTAATTCAAGTGTTCTTGGATGAGGATGTCCTAGTCTAGCATGCCACAAATCAGAATCAGAACTAAATGTATTGGCCTGAAAAACCGATTCCAATCCACTAATACTAGCCATATTATCAAGTACATACAAGTAATCTTTTGTGGTTCCTTGTCCAAAACACCTTGTCTTGTTCTTTCCTTTCAAGGAGAACAAGTGGTTCAATGGTGGCTGGCCTTAGCATTTCTAGCTCAGCCCACAAGGCTCTGAATGTGCCATGGTGCTTTGTGAATTCAACATCCTCCTGTCTTAAATCAGTCAAAGCCTTTTTCACTTCAAAAATTTTCAAAAAATTAGTGGTGTTTCCATACACCTTAAGCAAAGTGTTCCAAAGATCTTTTGCATTTTCACAAAAAGAATAAGTTTCTAAATGATCACTGGCAAGAGAATTTTGAAGTATAGAAAATACCAACTGGTCTTCTTGGTACCATTTGGCTTGAGCTGCATCACTCACTTCAGCCACTTCATTGTGATCAATACCATTTGTGGCAATGTGGTTCCAAAGACCTTTACCACCTAATGTGGTTTTCATGGTCCTAGACCACAAGAGATAATTTGCTCCATGTAGAATAACTGGAGCTCTAACAGATGTTTGAATATCCATAATAGGATGTATTTGTCACTAGGGTCGCTTAGTTGCTTAGCCACTTGGTCGCTAGGGTCGCTTGGTTGCTTAATCACTTGGTCGGTTAGTCGCTTAGTTGCTTAGTCACTTGGTAGCTTGATAACTTGGTCGAGACACAGTACAGGGACAATCGCAGGCGGCCAAGAGCTTATTGTGAATGAGCGGGAGAAAGGTCACGGCTTGGTCGGAGCAAGTCTGTCTGAACCCGGCTTGGTCGGGACAAATGCGAGAGTACGAGACCAAGATTAGTTTCCCGATCTTATTCCCTGATCACAGACTGATCTTAGTGTCCACGATTTGAATTAACCTGCAAGGTTAGTTGGACAAGATACAGTACAAGGATAGTGTGTGTGCAGAACAGGGAGAAAATATCGTGGTGAGCAAGGAACAACAAACCTAAAAAAAATATCTTGTAACCAAAGCAACAAACCTTATCTACTTATAACCACTTGTAACTACCTTTAACTAATCAAGTAACAAGATAATAACAACCTGTAACCACCTAAAACAGATTAAGACTGTTAATAACAATCAAGAAACCTATTAAATTCAAATTTCAACAATTAAAATCAATCCTAAATTTTCAAGAAATCAATTTAAGACTTTTCAAAAATTAACAAAAGATTCAAGAAAATCAATCTTGGAGTCTTAAACCTATTAGATTGACCTGAAATTTCGTGGAAACCTCAACAAGATACTTCTTAAACTTTCCAGAATACAAACTTTAAAGAAAACTAAGAAAAGTTTAGAATTATATCACCAGGATTTTGGTACAGGTGATTTTGGACGTATCTGAGGAAATATTCAAGAAGATCCTTCAAACTCAATGGAATTGAGTTCTGATTTCTTCAAACAGAAACTAGACTCGACGAGCTTGAGTTTAGGCTTTTGAAAATCACGATTTAAAGAAGAATTGACGTCAAGCTGACCTGGGAAACGCAGGGGTTCGCGGCGGACGTCGTTTCGAAACACCTTTGGGAGAAAATTCGTAACCTTTGATTCCCTTGGCCAAATGATGCGATTCAAACGGTCGTGGATTCAGAACTCGCCGATGCACAACCCAGAGAAAGAAGATTGACAAAAGGAGTCGTCGTTTGGCCGGAATTTGAATTACAAGATGACGTTCGAAATTGATCCAGAAATTGAAGAAGAACAAGATGGATTCTTGTTGAATCAATGAAAGATTGAGGAACTTTTCCCAGATTTGATGCAACCTGGCTCTGATACCATGAAAAAATATGAGATTAGAGATTTGTAGAATGAGAGAATGAGAGATTAGAGAGAATTAGAGAATTAGAGAAAAGAATGATTTATTAGAAAATGAGAATTATGAATTCTTGCTTACAAAATGTGAAGGGAGTAAGGTATTTATACTAATCTAGTCTAGGCTTGTTTGGATACAAGGATAGCCTTATACATAAATGACTACAAGGATAATATAATTCTATAATACAAACAAGCCTTAGACACTCCCTTTTACACAGATATAAATCGCCATTTAATAAGAATTAAAGGCATTCATATTTTCATCACTTCTTCTTCATTCTAACAATATTTCCATGGACTTTGTGCTAGGCTTGCCTAAAATCAACCACAAAGATTCCATTTTCGTCATAGTAGACAGGTTCTCGAAGATGGCTCACTTTATCCCGTGCGCCAAGACTAACGACGCGACACAAACGACGAGCCTGTTCTTCAAAAGAAATTGTGCGCCTACATGGAATCTCCCGGACCATTGTTTCCGATCGGGACACTAAGTTCCTCAGCCACTTCTGGCGGACCCTGTGGAAGAAGCTTGGAACCAAACTGGCGTTCTCAACGAGTTGCCATCCACAGACTGACGGACAAACTGAAGTAGTAAACCGGACGCTGTCCACCCTTCTAAGAGCTACTATTGGATGGAATCTGAAGTCTTGGCTCGAGTGTCTACCGCTGGTCACCCCTTGTCGCCAATGGAGTTCATGTCCCTACCTCTAGCTGAGATCGTCAGTTTAGAGGGAGACAGCAAGACCAAATACGTCAAGAATTTGCACCAGAAGGTTAGGGAGAATCTGGAAAAGAAGACGGAGACCTACGCCTGGCAAGCCAACAAGGGGCGTAAGCAGACTACACTGAAGGAAGGCGACTGGGTCTGACTACACATGCGACCCGAGAGGTTTTCCCAAAAGCGCAAACACAAGCTGGCACCATGAGGAGACGGACCATTTCGAGTCCTGAAGAAGATCAACGACAATGCCTACCAACTCGAACTGCCAGGTGAATTTAACATTTCCCCGACGTTCAATGTATCTGACTTGGAATTATTTGATGCAGGTGAAGATGCTGATTTGGAGACCAAACCACTTGAAGAGGGGAGGGATGATGAGGACCCGGACCCAGCTAACCACGCCCACAGCCCAAGTGGACCAGAACTCGACCCAGACTGTCCCGATTGTTTCCTCGACCCAGCAGCCGACCCAAGCTATCCGGGAACTGACAAAGCCGTCCCACTCGTACCTACCGGACCCATGACCCGATTGAGTGCTAAGGCATTGGGAACCAAGATCAATCACTACGTCAGGCGCTGTCCTGAGGTTCTTCCGCGGATGTCCGAGCCCGGCCCAGGACCCAACCAAGACCCAGCCCATTCATGGGAGTTACTTAGTCGGCGGAATTCTGACTCATGTGTCCTTACCATCACCCCGGGATGATACAAGCCTGGATCAGGATCGTGTTGTGTTTGATCAGAAGAGAATCTCGATTCTGAACAATCACGAGATGGGGAAGCGAATTGGACCACTCGAACTATGGATTGATCGAGATACACCAAGGTCCTGCAAACACGTTAGTGGTTTGAAGGTTCACAAATTCTAAGAATTCTACTCGACGGCTAGCTAGGTTTAGACTCAAGGTTTTGTTCATAAAAGTTCTAATTGTTATTAATTGACCTAAAGAGTTTAAATAGTGCTGTCAATAAGTTTCTGGGCGAATTTCCTCTTGCCTTATACAGAAACTTGGCCCAAAACTCAAAAACAGCAAATACAATGCATAAAAAATGGGCCCTAAACATTTGGACCAACTTTGGACAAAATAAAAAGAAGAAAAATATGAAAAAAAAATAAAAGGCCTATCAAAAAGAAGGCCAAAAATTAGAGAAGAAAAATAAGTTTTCTACTCTAAACACACTAAGGGTGTTGCCTCGTTAAAACCTCTTTCGGAAAACCCAGTGGGACAAAACCGAAAGTAGGAAAAAGAGTACAATTCCTTAGCATGATTTTACGGTGTCTTTACTTAGTGATAGTAAAGACACCAAGTGAAGCTGGTCGTGCATGAAGAAGATCACCGGTGAGAAGTGGTAGTGATCCGAGCTTAGCTGAGCTGGTGGTCCAGTTAGTTGTGTCTGGTCCGTCTTCTTTCCGCTCCAGGAAATGCTTCACGAAATGGTTGAATTTGAAGCTAATTGCCTTTGCTCTTTGACGTGTGATCGGTCCACTTGGCACTTGCAGCGTAAGATCCTCCAAGTCTGGCTCATTTGACGTTGTTGCGGTTCCGATGTCCTCATCATTCCCTCCCTCTTCCGAAGGTTTTGTCCTCAAAACTGGATTATCACCTGCATCAAAAAAAGATAAGTCAGCAACGTTGAATGTAGAAGAAACGTTAAACTCACCTGGAAGCTCCAGCTGGTAGGCGTTGTCGTTGATCTTCCGGATAATCTTGAATGGTCCGTCTCCTCTTGGCGCCAACTTGTTCTTTCTCTTTTGAGAGAATCGCTCGGTCCGCATGTGGAGCCAAACCCAATCTCCTTCCTTGAAGCTTACAGCCTTGCGACTCTTGTTGGCCTGTCTTTGGTAAGCTTTTGTCCTGTTTTCTATGTTGTCTCTAGCCCTCTGGTGCAGTTTCTTGACAAACTCGGCTTTGGTCTTGCCTTCTAAACTAACAATCTCGGTTGGAGGCAATGGTGTTAGGTCTAAAGGCGACTGCAGGTTAAATCCGTAGACAATCTCGAACGGAGATAGTTTTGTGGCCGAGTGGACAGCTCGGTTATAAGTAAATTCAACGAACGGTATGCACTTGAGCCAGCTCTTTAAGTTCCGTCCAATGGTGGCTCGAAGCAGAGTGGATAGCGTTCCGTTAACAACTTCCATTTGACCATCGGTTTGTGGATGGCAAGTCGTCGAGAAGACTAACTTAGTTCCGAGCTTCTTCCAGAGAGATCTCCAAAAATGGCTCCAGAACTTCATGTCTCGATCTGACACTATGGTTCTCGGAATATCATGAAGCCGTACCACTTCCTTAAAGAATAAGTTGGCGGTTTGGCTTATGTCATTTGTCTTGGCGCAAGGTATGAAACGCACCATCTTTGAGAACCTGTTTACATGAGGATAGATTCTTGACTTGGCTCGTTTGCAGACCAAATAACGAGCACAATGAGCCTTAACGTCTCGCCTCTGATGCGGCCAATAAAAATGTTCCTTAAGCGTGCTCAACGTCTTATCCACTCCAAAATGACCCATTAGTCCTCCTCCATGCGCTTTCCTCAGCACTAAATTCTGGATTTGACGTCTTATTTCTTTGGCTTCTTCCGGGTTAATTCGATATGCGGCTCGGTTAGGTCGTTGTGCACCCAAAATAAAGTCGATGTTGTCATCTATCTCCCTCACTGGCGGCAGTCCAGGTGGTAACTCCTCGGAGAAAACATCCGCAAATGTGATTGCCCTTTGGATATCGCAGAAGTTAATCAGAAAGTTCTTCTTGCGTTTAATTCCATCCGTAGTCATTTTCGCTTGTATTTTCCTTTACTTGTTGAGGCGTCAATGGAGCTAAGTTGTACCTGCGCTTGTCATGCTCAAAAGAATACAAGTTAGTCCGTCCATTATGTGTGGTTTCCTTGTCAAACTGCCATGGACGTCCCAATAAGAGATGGCCAGCTTGCATCGGAACCACATCACATATCACTTCATCTTGGTACCGTCCCACACTAAATGGGACATTGACTTGATCGGATATGTGGAGCTCGGCTTTATCATTGAGCCATTTCAACTTATAAGGATGAGGATGTTTAGTTCTCTCCAAGCCGAGCTTTTCTACCATATAAGAACTAGCGACATTAGTACATGAACCACCGTCGATAATAAGAGAACATACCTTACCCTGAATGGTACAACGAGTATGGAAGATGTTTTCTCTTTGTGCAGCCTCTTCAGGACTTACCATTGAGTTAAGAACTCGTCTAATCATCAGGAACTCTCCAGAGTCCGGGTACTCAACGTCCTCTTGGTCTCGATGCTGGTGTGGTTCGTCATCTTCTTCATCTTGCGATTCGTACTCTCCAGCTTGAGTAATAATCATGACTCGTTGGTTAGGACACTCTCTCGCCATGTGTCCTCTTCCGTTGCATTTAAAGCAAAGGATGTCTCGACTCCGTTGTACCGGAGCTGTTGTAGTTGGCGTCGGCTGAGAAGCACTAGGACCGGGTCTAATGGCCTTTGTGAAATCACTCACTTTAGCCTTAAATCGGTTGTCTGCTGGCGACTGAGTACTACTCCCCTCTGTTGGTTTGAAAATCGGATTCCAGGTAGTTTTTGGTCGAGAAATAGTCGCTGACTTGCGCTTGTTCTGGTTCTCGATCTGAATAGCTAAATGAAGTAACTCTCCGAGATCATGATAAGTATGTCTCTCCACTTTCCGAGAAATTCGTTCTTGCAATCCGTCAACAAATTGCGCCATTAAGCTCTCTAGAGAATCCTCGATCTCCAAACGGTTCCGCAGATGCTCGAACTCCTCGTAATATTCCTCCACACTTTTATTTTCTTGAGTCAAACGTCGGAAACGTTTTTGCATATCTCGGTGAAAGTGTGGTGGAACATATCGTCTTCTCATAATATACTTGAGCTCTTCCCAAGCTATTATGTTTCCGTACCGATTTTTCCTTCTTTCGGTACATTCTCGGTCCCACCATGTAAGAGCATGGTCAGTGAACTGAGCCGTTGCTAAGGCGACTCTCCTCGGATCAGCATATCTATAATATTCGAAGATATGCTCCATCCGTCTTTCCCAATCCAGATAAGCTTCGGGATCCACCCTTCCGGCAAAGGTCGGTGTAGAAAGCTTAACATCGGGAGCTTGCGGAGGTGGTGGTGGCGGCGGTGGAGGTTGAAACTCCGGTGGTGGCGGTTGATATGGTGGTGGTGGCGGCGGTGTATGAGCATAAAATGGCGGTGGTGGGGCTTGATGTTCTCCGTATCCGCGAGCTGCTCCTTGACGAGCTGATTCCGGGATCTCGGCTCTCGTCGCCACTAGGAGCTCACCTAGTCGGTCTATGCCCGCAGCCATAGCATGGATTTGACCACTCAGATTTGTCAACATGTGCAACATGGCACTGTTGACATCAGCAGAGTCCGACTTGTCGGACATTCCGTCTTTCTTGAGGAGAACCGGAATAAAAAAGAACTTAAGAACTAGTTATGCAATTTTTTGTTTTTTCTAAGGATTAATTATGCAAATAATTTTGATCTAGAGACCTAGTATGCAAATAAATTTAACCTAAGGACTTAATATGTAAATAAATTTAATTTAAGGACTTAGTATGCAAATAAACTTAATCTAAGGACTTAATATGCAAATAAATTTAATCTAAGGACTTAAGATGCAAATAAACTTAATCTAGGGACTTAATATGAAATTAAACCTAGGACCTAGTATGCAAATAAACTTAATCTAGGGACTTCTTAAACAATTTCTAATTGACCTAATAATTATTATTTTTTTTTTGTTGACAAATTTAATGTAAATAAACTATATGACAAAATTTTAGCCTAAGTTTAATGCAAATAAAAAAAAAACTAAGTAATAAACTAATGCAAATAAAAAAACTATATGCTAAATTTATGCAAATAAAATATAAAATAAAAAAAATCTATATGTTAAAATTATGCAAAAAAAAAAATAAATAAATAAATAAAATAAATAAATAAATAAATTATTTTTTTTTTGTTGAACTAAAACTAAAACCCTAGAAACGTAAAATTATGCAAATAAAAACTATATGATAAAATTATCCTAAAATCTTTAATTGCATGAAATTTTAAAACCCTAAAAATAGCTATTCTAATCTAATCCAAAAAAATAGCTAATATAATCTAAATTTAACAAATTAATAATTTAAATTTAAATTTTTTTTTTTCCTCCCCCTCTATTCTCACACGTAAAAAAAACAATTTTTTTTTTTAATTTTTTTTTTTTTTTTTTTTACGTGAATGCAAAATTCAAATACAAATTTCTTTTTTTTTTTTTGTTTTTTTTTCTCCTCTTTACGCTAAAAACCAATTTCTTTTTTTTTTTTTTTTTTTTGTTTTTTTTTTGTTAATTAGAATAAACAATGAAAAAAAACAAACTAATGCAAATTATGATTTAAGGATGCAAGCGAATGAAAGTAATGAAAAAGGAGAACCTCACCTCTTCTTACCTTGAGCAGATCGCGTGGATGTAGGTTGATCGTGGATGGTGAGTGATGGATCGCGAATGATAGATACCAGATTATGATTTAAACCTAAAACACTTGACAAACAAATGAAAAATAACAAAAAGAAAACAAGGGATAGGGTTTATACACTACCCTGCGTTAGGAGCTTCAGCTCTGATACCAAAGATGATACAAGCCTGGATCAGGATCGTGTTGTGTTTGATCAGAAGAGAATCTCGATTCTGAACAATCACGAGATGGGGAAGCGAATTGGACCACTCGAACTATGGATTGATCGAGATACACCAAGGATGATCCTGCAAACACGTTAGTGGTTTGAAGGTTCACAAATTCTAAGAATTCTACTCGACGGCTAGCTAGGTTTAGACTCAAGGTTTTGTTCATAAAAGTTCTAATTGTTATTAATTGACCTAAAGAGTTTAAATAGTGCTGTCAATAAGTTTCTGGGCGAATTTCCTCTTGCCTTATACAGAAACTTGGCCCAAAACTCAAAAACAGCAAATACAATGCATAAAAAATGGGCCCTAAACATTTGGACCAACTTTGGACAAAATAAAAAGAAGAAAAATATGAAAAATAAAATAAAAGGCCTATAAAAAAGAAGGCCAAAAATTAGAGAAGAAAAATAAGTTTTCTACTCTAAACACACTAAGGGTGTTGCCTCGTTAAAACCTCTTTCGGAAAACCCAGTGGGACAAAACCGAAAGTAGGAAAAAGAGTACAATTTCTTAGCATGATTTTACGGTGTCTTTACTTAGTGATAGTAAAGACACCAAGTGAAGCTGGTCGTGCATGAAGAAGATCACCGGTGAGAAGTGGTAGTGATCCGAGCTTAGCTGAGCTGGTGGTCCAGTTAGTTGTGTCTGGTCCGTCTTCTTTCCGCTCCAGCAAATGCTTCACGAAATGGTTGAATTTGAAGCTAATTGCCTTTGCTCTTTGACGTGTGATCGGTCCACTTGGCACTTGCAGCGTAAGATCCTCCAAGTCTGGCTCATTTGACGTTGTTGCGGTTCCGATGTCCTCATCACGGGATAAGGACGCCAAAGACGCACCAAGGAATTGTACTGTTTTTCCTACCTTCGGTTTTGTCCCATTGGATTTTCCAGATGAGGTTTTAACGAGGCAACACCCTTGGTGTGCAATTCCTAAGGCATCGAAAGACTTATGGAAACCTAACTTTATGGCATAGGACACATAATGCAAAATTCCTAAACTGCTAATCACTAGAATGAAAAATTTCCTAGTATCTAGAACACAAAAGGAAAATCGAACTTATGTCTCTAGCTACCGAAAAGGAAAGATTCCTAATCTTAGACAACTGATTGGGGAAGACAGAACCTAGCTGCTAGACGCGGTCCGAGGGCTTGGACTGGTGCCGTGCTAGGCGCGGGTGCAAGCGCAAGACGCTGAACCTAAGGGTGCGGGTTTTGCGGGGCTGCTAGACACGGTACGGAGAGGCTAGTCCTAACGGAAAGGTTATGGCGCGGGACCAGGAGCCTAGACCTACCAAGCAATTCACGGCTTGACCACACTAAACTAGGACACGACTCAACACTTCCTAGGACGAGAAAATTGAATCCTAACAAGCAAAGCAAGCAAAACAAACACAGGAATTCAACAGCTCCCTAACAACACACGCGTGGGGCTAGGTGACCTAGGTCCACAATTTCTCAAGTGAAACAAGTGTTCTAGGTAGTTAAGATTGACTCTAAATTTCGTTTTAACAACCTAACTCTTTTTATAGTTTTGTTTTGTGAAGAAAAATCAAAAAAGACAAACAAGCAAATAGCAATTTTGTATATATATATATATATATATATATATATATATATATATTTTTTATGGAATTGAAAGACAAGGAAAGATAGAACTTGATTAGCTCTTGCTTTGTGGTGGTGGTTCTATAATGTTTTTTTTTGTTTTTGTGTTACCTGTTCTGCGCCTCTTCATCTTGTAGAGAAGAAGAAGAAAACAACTCAAAAGCAGAAAAATTCAAGAACAATTAAAAGAAAAAAATTAGGGAATGGTAAAAAGGGGATAGATTCAACCTAGTACTTAGGAGCTTTTCAGCTCTGATACCAGATGATACAAGCATAGTGACGGGGTGTCCTTCAACCGAGAAGTTCGAGGTTTATGGGAACGGTGAGATGGAGTGTGTGGAGTGAAAGGACCACTCAAGCTGCGGAAGATTTGTGATACACCAGGGAAGCTTCAGCCTTAGGAGGGTGAAGTCACGACAAGCTCACCAAGGAGAGAGGTGCCAAAAATTAGACAAGAGTCTTAGGGTTTTTGTTTTCAAATTCAAGTTGTTTTATTCCTTGCAAGTAATGAGACTTATATAGGCCTTTTGTTACAACTTTAGGGTAAACAACATGATGTTTAACCTAAACAACAAGAAGTCTAAATAAAAACAACATGAAGTTTAAATGGCTGGAAATAAAAAGTGGGCCTAGGCGAAGGCTTCAACATAAAAGCTTTGCCCAAGGTCTATTTGCCTAAAATCTAAAGAATTAGGTTTAAGACCTTAATTACATACTTAGTCTAAATAAAATAAATATGATAGATAAACTTAAAGATTATAAGATGATGAGATTCAGAGATTTGGATATTGAGAGAGAGATAGATTAGAGAGAAAAGTGAGAATGATTATTATTGAGAAAATGAGAAAAATGAATTTTTTGCATACAAAGGAAGAGAGAGATAGTTATTTATACTAATATATTCTAGGATTGTTTGGATACTATAATAGCCTAATACAAGTTTGGCTACAAGGATAACATATCATTAATCACAAACAAGCCTAAGACATTTCTTTGATTCTTAAGTCTACACGCCTTTAACCTTGAAGTCTAAGGCCATACTTTCTTCATTTCTTCTTTTTCTCTTCATCATTCTTCTTTATTCCAACATAAGCTACCGTAAGGAAGGGGTCGAATTCGATTTGGGCTCGTGAAAGGTGTTGGGTTCGGGAATGGGCCTCAGTTGTCATGCGCACTAAGAGTGTTGCCTCGTTAAAACCTTCTTCGGAAAATCCAGTGAGACAAAACGAAGGTTGGAAAAAAAGTACAATGTCTTAGAACGACTTTTGGTGCCTTCACCGGATGGTAATGGTGAAGACACTGGAGCTAGAATAATCTTCAAGCAGGAACCTCCAAGGTGTTGGAATGAAGAAGAATGATGAAGACAAAAGGAATGAAGATTGTGTGCCTTTGATTATAAGAAGGCACCATTTGTCTAAAGGAGAGTGGCTTAGGCTTGTTTGTGATTAATGTTATGTTATCCTTGTAGCGAAACATATATTAGACTATCTTATTATCCAAATAAAACTATACTATTTTAGTATAAATAGTTAATTCTCTCTTCCTTTGTAAGCAAGAAATTCATTTTTCTAAAATCGCAATAATATTCATTCTTACTTTCTCTCTTTAATGTCTCTCTCTCTCTCTCAATCTCCAAATCTCTAAATCTCTTAAACTCTTAATATTTCATGGTATCAGAGCCAGGCTACATCAATCTGGCATAAGAATTCCGCAAATCTTCTTCATTCTTCACGGAATCTCTTCGCACCTTCGAAACCGGACCAATCGCGGGTGGTTTGAGGTTTGATCGATCTTTCCGGAAAGAAATCGAAGTTTCTTACCATTTTATTAATACAGGATTTTTCTCCGGTGAGTTATTAGGATTTCTCCGGTGGTTTCACTCAATTTGGTGGCCTGAGTCAAAAGTTGTCCACAGCCAAGTCTGGCGGTGTCGCGGATAGCCTAGCCGCAAGATCACAAGTTTGCATCAAGCATATCTCCTTCAATTCTTCATCAAATCAGGTGATTCCAAAGGCTAATATCAACTAAAACGAGTATAGTTGGTGAATCAGGAGGTCTGATTTGCCTATTTATACGTTTTGAAGCTTTCTTGATCAATCTTTCTCAGTGTGTCCAGTTTTGACCTGTTTGTAATATTTGTGTTAAAACCTTAGATTTTTCTTAATTTTTTTCAAATCTTGGACGATCAAAACTTAGTTTAGGATCTTATTGAGAGTTTCAAGAAGTTTCATTTCATTTTAAAGAATTTTAGATTTCAAGAAAGCTTTACTTGATTGATACTAAGAATCTGTTTTTTTAAGTTGTGGAGGAAAAAGTGGATTAGATTTTTTTTTAACAAAAAAATCCTATTAACAGAATCTTTGGTCAAGACTTTTAATATTTTTAGAAGTATTTGGTAAAAGTCTGTTAGGTTGTTGAAGTTTGTTACAGGTGGTTTCAAGTTGTTATTGGAGAGGCGGTTTTAGGTTGTTGACGCGCCTAGGTTTCTAACCTCTTGGACAGGCGCGTGTCTGGTCTAGTCTTGGATTTTTTGTTTTATTTTCTTGCACGACATCAAGGCTAATGGTCTACCAGAAAAAATTCAAGGTTCCAGTCATCCTTACAAAGGGTTATGGACTCACATTACAAAGGCGCCTGTTATAGCCATTGAAGAAGATGACTCCGATGATCTAGAAGATCATAACAAATGGTTTCAGGAAGACCAGATGGTACTTTCTATACTCCAAAATTTTCTTTCTGGATCTCTTTTAGAAGCATATTCATATTGTGAAAATGCTAAAGATCTTTGGCAAACTTTGAAAAACGTATACGGAAATACTACTAACCTCATGAGAATTTTTGAGGTCAAGAAATATTCAAATGATCTTAGACAAGAGGATGCTGAGTTCACATAGCATTATGGATCCTTCATAGCTTTATGGGCAGAGCTAGAGATGCTAAGGCCTGCCACAATTGATCCCATTACTCTCCATGAAAGGAGAGAACAAGATAAGGTGTTTGGGTTACTTTTGACTTTGAAGACTAACTATATTGATTTGATTAAACACATTCTTAGGGACGACAAGCTTTCTAGTTTGGAGGATGTCTGTGCCAATATTCAGAAGGAGCAAGGGTCTCTTCAACTATTTGGAATTAAAGAAGAACTGGTGGTTGCCCACAAGAGCTTCTTCAAGGCGCCATCTGAGTCAAAGAAAAAGAGGACCATGTATATCACTACAAGAAACTGGCCACACAAAGAAGTAATTTTGGGTGCTTCATCCTGAGTTGAAGCCAAATTGGTTCATTGACAGATATAAAGCTTCTTTTACAGGCGGTCCTAGCTCCTCCAACCTAGTACATACAAGCGCATCCACTATGAACACCAATCCGGCCCTTACTTCTTCATCTAAGTTTATGAAGAAATCAGACTTGGAAGCTCTCTTCAAAGCCTTTAGCTGTGGTAATGTGTTGGGTAAATCACTTCATGCTTCTTTTCAAACATTTATAGCTTCTAAAACTTTAATTATTGATTCTAGAGCTTTTCATCATATGATAAGTGATTTAGGGTTTCTAGAAAACTTAGAACCTGCCTTAGGTAGTGTGGTAATTGCTAATGGAATCAATGTGTCAATTAAAGGGATTGGGAAGCTTAAATTGTTTGATAAAGAATCTAAAGCCTTTTATTTGTCATCTTTCACATCTAACTTGTTGTCTATTAAGAGAGCTACCATAGATCTTAATTGCCAAGCTATATTTGGTCATAATGATTTCTACTTTCAGGATATTGAAACAAGTATGAAGTTTGGCCAAGGAACAACAAAGAATGACTTGTATGTGTTTGAAGACTTGTCCATGCATTCTTTACATGAACCGTGTGCTAATAGTGTCAATGTTAATGTTTTAGCTGAACTTTGACTTGATAGATTAGGTCATCCTCATCCTAGAGCTTTGGAATTAATAATACATGAAATTAAAATACAAAATGATCTATGTGTATCATGTATTCTTAGGAAACATTGTAAGACTGTTTTTGAGAAATCAATTCATTCATATGATAATTATTTTGATTTAGTGCATTGTGATGTTTGGACATCTCCATTTCCTTCTAGAGAAAACCAAAAATATTTTGTGACCTTTATTCCTTTATTGATGAAAAATCTAAATATACTTGGATTACATTGCTTAGTTTTAAACATTTGTTACTAATCAATACAATGCCAAGATTAAATGTTTTAGAACAGATAATGGAGGGAAATATACTAGCACAAAGTTTCAGCAACACTTGGCCAAACATGGCATTGAACATCAAACAAGCTGTCCATACACACTACAACAAAATGGAGTAGCTGAGAGAAAAAACAGACATTTGATGGAAGTTATGAGAACAATGATGTTCCACAAGAAGGTTCCCAAGCGGTTTTTGGGAGATGCTCTTGTGGCTGCATGTTACTTAATCAAAAGAACTCCAACAAAAGTTCTAGATGATTTGTCTCCCTTTGAGGTATTAAACAAAACTAAGCCTAATGTTGATCACTTAAAAGTATTTGGGTGTGTTTGTTTTGTTTTAATACCAGGAGAACTTAGGAACAAGTTGGAATCAAAGAGCACCAAAGTCATGTTCATTGTGTATTCTTCTACACAAAAGGGTTACAAATGCTACAATCCAGAGACTAGAAGAGTTCTTGTATTTATAGATGTTAAATTTCAAGAATGAAAAGGATTCTATAAAGAAGGAACTTGGAAAGAATTCAAGGACATCTCAACAACAAGGCATGATCAAGCTGAAAATCTAAGAAGGATCTTAGAAAGCATATGTATAGTCTCTTTACAAGCATCTGGCTCAGGGCCAGCTCACCAAGTAACAGGGCCAGCTCACCAAGTACCAGGGCCAGCTCAAGTGCTAGGGCTAGCTCACCAAACGCCAGGGCCAGTTCATCATTTGCCCGACCCAGTTCACCAATCGCCCGGACAAGGACCGACCGAGCCCGACCCATGCTTGCCAAGGCGTGATCCAGGTTTGACCCCAGTCCGACCCAGGCATGACTCAGGCACGTCCATGGTTCATCCCCGGTACGATCCAAGCATGTCTCGACCAACTCTTGGATCATCCGATCCAGGCATTTTCATGGTCTATCCGGTCTCTTGGTCACGTACCAGGTCACAAGTGCGGCTTCATCTTCGGGACGTGGAGCGGCCTTCACTTCAATCAGGACAAGTGCTTCCCCTTGATCATGAAGGGGGCCAGGAACCTAGACATGATCAAGAGGAGGATTCAGAAGCAGATATCTTAGTCTCAGCTTCAAAAAGCCTAAGGGATATTCAACCTAATCTTGGGGATGCTCTAGAAGAAAAAGGGAAAGGGGAATCATCTGTTGTTCTTAGAAGAAGTACAAGGCAAAGATTTTCACCCAACTTCTATTACAACAACAATGCAATAGTTCATCATGACCAGGGAGTGTGTAATCTAGTTCATGTACTTGATTCTCATGTTGCATTCACTATTAGTCTTGATAAAGAGCAGATTCCAAATACCTATGAGGAAGCTATGGAGATAAAAGCGTGGAGAGAAGCAATTCAAGCTGAAAGACAAGCCATGGAGAAGAATCAAACCTATACACCAGCTACTCTTCCAAAAGAGAAAAAGGTTGTAAGTTCTAAATGGATTCTTACCAATAAATATAAAAGCAATGGTGATATAAATAGGTAAAAAGCTAGGTTGGTGGCTAGAGGATTCACACAAACTAATGGTGAAGATTATAGGGATATCTTTGCTCCTGTGGCTAAATTACATTCAGTTAATGTTGTTTTGTCTCTTGCTGCTAATCTTGATTGGGAGTTGTGGCAAATAGATGTTAAGAATGTATTCTTACAAGGTGAGCTAGAAGAGGAAGTGTACATGACACCACCACCATGTCTAGAAGATCAAGTTGGTGGCGGCAATACACTGAGGTTAAGAAAGGCTATCTATGGCTTAAAACAATCTCCAAGAGCTTGATATCATAAATTGAATGTGACCTTAAGAGACAAAGGCTTCAAAAGGTCAGAAGTTGAACACACTCTCTTTACACTTTAAAGTAAGGAAGCTATTGTGGTTATACTCATTTATGTTGATGACATAATCATATTATGGAGTGATAAAGTAGGAATTGATTCTACTAAAGCATATTTAAATAATATCTTTGATATTAAGGATCTAAGTGAACTTAAATACATCTTATGAATTGAAGTGTGTAGGTTCAAAGAAGGTTTTTTCTTATCTCAAAGAAAATAAAGTGTGGACTTGTTAACCTCTACAGATATGTTGGAAGCTAAACCAGCTAAGACACCACTAGAAGAAGGTTACAAGATAGAACCTGAGGGGGAGCTAGGAGATGGCGTGTTTCATGATACAAAGCTGTATAGAAAAGTGGTTGGTAAACTCATATATTTAACCATTACTAGACCTGACTTGTGTTTTGCTGTGAATTAGGTGTATTAACATATGCAAGGCCCAAAGATAAGGCATTGGGAAATGATTATGCACATATTGGGATATTTGAAAGGCACTAAAGAACAAGATATATGGATGGGTTGTAATGGAAACACAAAAGTTGTAAGTTATTGTGATGCAGATTGGACAAGAGACATAGTAGATAGGAGGTATTATACTCTTTTTCTTTAAAAATGTTTTGTCTCAATTGGGTTTTCTTTCTCCCTGTAACATCACTCAAAAACCAATCAATCTAAGTAACATTCTTTATATTTTAGTCCCCAATCTATGGAAACAAAAATCTCCTGAGTCCATTCCTTCCAAACCATCCAAATCTAGTAAATCCCAGAATTCTTAACATTCCGACCCTTCCACGAGATCTCTATTTGTCTAATACATTTCCATAGCCACCGTGAGTAATCGATCGTAAAACCCATGGCACTTAGAACAAAGATACATACCAGTAAAGGATCCTCTTGCACGATCATTAATTGTTTCGGAGAATCAGACGATTCAAATCACACCCTTTGTCGCCATTCGCCAGCTGTTACTTTTTCTCCCAGTTTAAGGTTTTTATAAATGTTTATAAATGAAAAACTTGATATTTTATAAGCTTTTCAAATGTAGTTTATTGTTCTATGTTTAAGTGTAGATTCACTACCTTATTCCATAAATAATGATCTTCTCAGCCAAATCACAAAACAAACAACAAAACAACAAAATCACACAAAAATCTCTTAACTAATTCCCTTTCATCAAAACTTATCGAAAACTAAGAAATCGATAATCAATTTGGAGCAATCCATTTGAAATAAAATGAGATACGAAAAAAAAAAAGATTGAATAATAGAATAGAGAGATGATGTTGGTAGCGCTGGATGCAAAGAATAAAGAGAAAATTGGTATTTTTTAATAAATATATGTGTTTTAGATTAGATTCACTAAGAGTAGGATTGTCATATATTATATTTAAATTAATGATATTTATTATATATGCTAAAACTAAGGTTTAGCAGTGATAGTTTTGAAAGTGCTCTTTTAATAGTGATATTTGTTCTATATGGTACAATGATAGTCATCTTAAAAATTCATCACACATGTTTAGGGTTCGAACCATGCACCACACGATATTAAAAGAGATATTAAAGTTACTAGACTAATTTGACAAAAATTAGTATTTCTTAAAAAAATTCTTTTTCATTTTCAGTATTTATCTTTTAAACACTATATTCTATACAGTTTCATTATATATTCGTTTAACAATTAATATTTTACAATTCTATGATATTAAAATTATGGTTTTGTAATAAAATATCGTAAAATAAAGTGCAATAATACTATATATATATATTATATATATTATAATCTATAAACATATCCCTTATTAGTTTTTTGGAACACTGAAAAATATCTTACATTTCATATATTTTTAAAACAATAATATAGAACATAAGCTAATAATTAATTATATCATTTAGACAAATAATGAAAAAATACACAAAATAATAAATACATGAAATTTTCAAAAAAAAATAATCATATATTATGAAATTAGAATAGGTAAAATCAAAAAAATTCAAAAACACAACTACTTTATCTTCTTGGAAAATTTTTAAAACTACATCTTTGTATCTATCTCTTTTTAAATACAACTACATGGCTATTATTTTCACGAATACAACTTTTTATTAAGAATAAAAGACATATATATTTTTATTAAGGTTTATAAATTTAGATTTAAAGACCAATTATGAAACGTTTATTTATGATTTTTATAATAAATCAATTTTTTATAATTGATGTACTACAAAACCAATTATGAAACGTTTAATTATCATTTTTATTAGGGTTTATAAATTTTGATATATTAATCATTTCTGAAGATTTATAAGATCAATTATAAAAATTTTATAATTTTAATAAATATAAACTTTGAATCATTTATAAAGGTCTATACATCATTTATAAAGGTGTATAAATCATTTATAAACGTTTATAATTATTTATGAAATTTTTTAAATCATTTATGAAGGTTCGTAAATCATTTATGAAAATTTATAAATAATTTATAAAGGTTTGTAAATCATTTGTGAAGATTTATACATCATTAATAAAGGTTTATAAATCATTTATAAGTTATTTATAAAAAATTATAGATTATTTATAAAGGATAATAAATTATTTATAAGGGTTTATAAATAATTTATAATTTTTTAATTTATAATGTTTATAAATTATTTATAAGTTATATAATTTATAATGATTTATACATCATTTATTAAATTTTTAAAAATCATTTATTAGTGTTTCTAAATCTGGACAATATAAGCTTTAAATCATAGAATATAAAAATCATTTATAAGGATTTATTATACTTTATACGAGTTTATAAATCAATTATATAATGAGTCATTTATAAATTTTTATAAAGATTTATAAATCATTTATAAGGGTTTATAATCATTTATAAAGGTTTATAAAACGATTTATAAACTCTTATAAAGCGATCTATAAACCTTTATAAATTATTTATAAATTGCTTTATAAGAGTTTATAAATTGTTTTATAAGTATTTATAAATCATCTTTTAATAGTTTATAAATCGTTAAACAGGATTTTATAAATCATTTATTAGGGTGTATAAATGAAAATCTTGAGTTTATATTTTTAGAAGTTATATAATGCTATTTTTAAATCTGGGTTTGAATATTTTTTAAAAAATTGTTTATAAGCTTTTATATTAATTTCTAAATCAGATTTTGTAAAGTTGAAACCCGCTAAGTATTTCTAGAAATAACGGGTCAAAGTCAATCCGTTTAGGTTTCTCTGAAGATACTTTTGACTTTGTTGTGTTTTGGGCAAAAGCAATATTTGATCAAAGTTAAATAAGGAAAATTTTTAATGACATTTTGAAAATATTTAGGAGTGGAAATTTTGGAACAGGTGATCTTAAAGTGATATTTATTAAATAATTTAAATCTTCAAAATCTTGAACAACCTAGGAAAACATCCATTTGTATAGTCCATGGGGATTAGGATATATATATTATTACGACAGTGATATTTTGCGGGATGTTTTGTTAAATTTGACCAATTAACATACTTTTATTTTCATAAGTATAAACTAACATCAATTTTTACATAACATAAAATGTTACAATATATAATATTTAATAACTAAAAATAGAGATACATGTATCAATATATATATATATATATATATATATTAAAATTTATAATGATGTCTCTTTTTAAATTATAGAACATTAAAACAGTATCCCTTAAATTTAATTATTATAATATTTTAGTATAGTGTAATATAATTACTAGAATATCATAAACTTATAACTAATTAAATTAGTTTCACTGTGGAACGGTCCTGGTTATGATTCAAACTCTGGATCGCTTGAAGACAGAGTAATTTGGACCTTATAGACTACTAGCTCTCTAGGAGACGGTGGTTTGGCGGAGCTAGTGATGCGATCCTAAAAAGATCATAACAGGAGATTAAGCAACATATGCCGAGGAGCAATATCTGCAACTGGAGATGGACAAAGACAAGAATAATGTTGATTTGTGCATTGAGTCTGATTAGGAGCTGGACCAGAAGCAGCCCATAGACGTGGAGCTAGACCAAGAGAAGCTCATGGACATGGAAATTCAAGAATTGGAGGCCCATGACGTGTTTAAAAGCCCATTAACTCATTCTAGAGTTAAAGCTCATATAAAGTCTATTTTGCAAGTGGTTTGGATCTGGCTAAAAAGAAAAAGGAAGCCCAAAGAGAGTAAACCAGTTGGGCTAGTTTAATTGTTTTAATTTGTAATTAGATGAATTAAATTGAACCAAAACACTTAAATTAGACCAATTATGATTAAGGTTAGTAAGCTAAACCATTCTGGTTTAGTAATTTAGGTTTTTCAACATTTAAATGGCAGTTTCTTCCCTCTTGTACAGCCACCTACGAATTTTGAGTAAAAAAATTAGCTTTCAAGCTTTTGTGTTCTTCCTTTGTGTTTTCTCTGTCAGCCTATGAACATTGACCATCACCTAGTGTAGGTGCTATAATCTGAATTCATTAACTGTAGACAAGCTGATCCTGAGTTTTGGAGATTCAAATCATCATTTTGGTCAGCCATAACCCTAAACAGAAGTCCACCCACGTTTTTTGGAGAGCTAGAAGCCTTCAACCCCATCGCCACCCTCCTTCAAGTGATCCAGAGATTCATCACCTATCTATGGATGCACCAGCTAGGGGGATTGGAAGCTACTAGCTCTCCAATCGCATGTGGTCTTCTTTTATGGTGATTTGGGATTTGATCCAGAAGGGAATTGATTCTCCTTATCACAGGTTCACCCTGTTTAAGATTAAGGATTGTCACTTTTAGATTGCTCTAAACTTAATGAAGATTATGTTCTTATGTTGAACAGGGAAAGTAATGGAAACTCAAGAGACTGTTATGAGAAGCTATTAAGAATTTGATGGATATCATTCATACGCGGCCACTAGGACTTATTTATACACAAAATGTAACCCTTATCTAGTGAAAACATTAGCCTTATTAAACCAGAATTCTCTAATTACTAAATTAAGTGGTTTACTTGGTTCAATTTAAGTACATTTATTTTTGGGCCTAAACTAATAATTACAGAAGCCCAAAATAATTAAACCAATAATCTGGCCCTTGGCTTTCTTGCTCTTTTTGTTGGGCCAGTTGCAAAAGAACTTCTTGTTGGGCTTTAGTCCTGGATCTAGTCATTGGGCCTTGCCACAATTGGTTCACTTGAGTAATCTGACTTTGTTCTCCTTCTTCATAGGCCGATTCGAGTTCCCTTGGTTCCTGGTCGAGTTCCAGTGATGGGCCTGAGCCGGTTTGGTCATAGAGCGTGTTGGTTGTGCCGAAGGACAGGTTTTGGGTTGCGCCGGTCGTGCCGAGGGTCGGGTCCTGGGTTGTACCTGTCATGCCAAGTTTGGGGTTCGGGTCGTGTCGGTCGTGCTGGGATCGAGGAGATGGGTCGTGCCGGTCGTGCCTCGAACGATACCTCGGTCGTGTTGGTCGTACCTAAGTCGAGGGTCGGGTCAGGTTCATCCTCTTCTATGCTTTCTTCATCACCTATGCTTGATTCTTCCTCGGCCAAATCATCCCCGTATAGGCTAAAGCTGGTCTGGATCACTCCATCTCCTCCTCCTTTCAAAGGATTTGACCTCAAATCCAGATCATATGCAACATAAGGTATTAAGTCAATAATATTAAAAGTGGGACTTATAGTATACTTACCTTCAAGATCAATCTGGTAGGCATTTTTGTTGATTCTTTTGAGTACTTTGAATGGTCCGTCTGTCCTAGGCATAAGCTTTGACTTTCGTTCGTTTGCATATCTCTCATTCCTCAAGTGAATCCAAACCAAGTCGCCAGGTTGTAGTATAAGTTCTTTCTTTCCATTGTTTTTATATTTGGTGTCAAGGTTTGTCTGTCCTTCTTTCAATGTTGCGCCTAACCTGTTCATGTAATGACCTAACAAATTCGGCCTTCTTTTTGCCATCAAGGTTAGTCAGTTCTTTGATGGGTAAGGAAAACAAGTCCAAGGGAGATAAAGGATTAAACCCATATACAATCTGAAAAGGTGTAATTTTTTTAGTTGAAAGCACAGCCCTATTATAAGCAAATTCTACATGAGGTAAGCAATATTCCCAAGTTTTAATATTCTTTTAACAATCGCACGCAACACTGTAGAAAGGGTCCGATTCACTGTTTCAGTTTGGCCATCAGTTTGAGGATGACAGGTGGTTGAAAATAACAGCTTGGTTCCTAATTTTCGCCATAGAGTTTTCCAAAAATGACTAAGAAACTTAGAATCTCTATCTGACAAAATTGTTCTAGGCATTCCATGCAATCTAATAACTTCTTTAAAGAAAAGGTCAGCGACCATTGTGGCGTCATCTGTTTTATGACAAGGCATAAAATGGGCAATTTTGGAAAATCTATCAACCACAACAAAGATACTATCTCTGCATTTCCTAGTCTTGGGCAAGCCTAAAACAAAATCAATAGAAATGTCAATCCAATGGTGGTCAGGTATGGGTAATGGCGTATAAAAACCTGTAGCTTGAACTCCTGATTTGGCTTGCTTACACTTCACGCATCTAGATCATACTTTAACCACGTCCTTCTTCATGCCATGCCAATAAAAATGTTTCTGCAAGGTATTTAAAGTCTTGGCACCACCAAAATGTCCCATTAAACTTCTCGATGGGCTTCCCTCACATACATTTCTCTTAAAGTTCCACAAGGTAGGCACAAGCGATTTTTATAAAATAAGAGTAAAACTTACCTGAGGAGTGAGTTTCGGTTACCTTATAGAATTCTCCAAAGTCTGGGTCTTTAGCATAGCATGATCTGAGATTTTGAAAACCCAAAACTTTAGTTTCCATCGTGGACAACTGATAAAGATTTATTTATCTCCACGAGTTTCACTTGAGAGTACTAAGAAGTAACCTCAAGAGTTTACCCGAGTTAGTGACTGCAAGTGCACAGTTATGCCTCTCGTAGTATAAACGGGATCGATCCTCAGGGAAGATTTGTAACTCAATAGATTAAAAGAATTTTATCTAAGCTAAGAGATTTAAAGTTTGATTGTGGTTGAGACAGTGGTAATTTAAACTACTTTAAGACAAAGTAAATAAAATAACGAATGAATTAAACTAAGAATGTATTAATAAAAAAGACAATCCAACCATGAATTAGGTATTATAATGAATAGGGATGAGATCGAGATATGAATTCGAATCGTGAATGTGTAATTTGCATTTCCAGACAATGAGATTATGAACAGATTAATACATTCCCATGTGAAAATCCCTATGCTTAGAACTAGATTTGATCAATTCTCATTGCAAACCCTAAAACTAAACAAGCATTAAGATTCATCTCAATTTTCATCAAATTCTCTAGACAACTACTTTCGCAGGCTAGAATCATAAGATTCACTAATCAGATTATCCTATAAATTCACTATCCCTTTCCCAAGGTGTGAATTCGATAAACCCTAGATTAACTCTCCCAAGATCAACCTAGCATTAGACATATCTAATAGTGATGGATTACACAATCTTAGACCTAAATATCATCTCATGATTTCAATTCCCCTAATCATTTATCCTATCTATGGCTGAATCTAAGAATCTACTCAGACATGACAAAAATTGCAGAGAAAACAATCAAAGGTGAAGAAAACATAATTTAATTGCAGAGATTGAGTAATACAAAAACCTGATTTATTAGACTAAAACGACATAAAAAATTAATGAGTTATTTACGGGATCGATCGATCGGACGAAGGGATCGATCGATCCTTAAATCCGTCGTATACGTTTTAGGCTGGTAGATCGATCGATCATGACGGATATCGATCGATCTAAACTTTCGATCATTCTTCTATCCTTTTGGTCGGTCTTGAAAATTCACGCAATCACGATCACATAATAGATCGATCGATCGTTTAAGGCTGAGATCGATCGATCTCTTCACATAAGGAGGTGTATATGTTCGATCTTCATTTGAATCCATTCATCTTATTGGCACGTTCTGATCATTGTTGCATCGTTGTATCAGCCACCTGTGACTTCATTGACTCCGAAAATGTTCCTAACTTTCTTTTTATCCTCTGAAAAACAAAAAGTGGAAAACATCCTAGAATTCTAATGCATATGAACCTAAATATATCCTAAAATGTGAAATCTAATGGTTGATTCATGAAAGTTATGTACAAAATAATCTATTAAAACTACTAAAATGTGAGTTTATCAACTCCCCCATACTTGTCTTTTTGCTTGTCCTCAAGAAAATGACTAGAATAGGAAAGATAACAAACCTACCGGAACTCAGAGCCAAGTCACATTAGTCAAATATCCTGTTCAACACCAAAGTTAATAATTCTTGAATGCAAAATGTGCAAGTTTACTTAAAAATTTTAGTCATGCCCATCACAAATCATCTCAAATTAAACTCATTTTAAACAATGCATTCAGATCAACCAACTCTTTTAACATTCATTAAATTTGAAACTCGTGAATCATGCTAGACACTTTCAATGAACTCATTTGGCTAATGGTAGGGTCAAGAGATAAAAAATGATCTCTTTTTCCATTGATTTTGAAAGCTAAATGTAGGGATCTCTCAAAGAATGGAATGAACTTTAGAAGAATGCTAAAGGTAAGCTCCAATAGATGCATACAAGACTATATTCTCATCTACCCGAATTATACTCACTGAAAATCTATACCAAAGCAAATATTATTCCCCAGAATGATCCTAATTCTATCCTTAGAAAGGTATTGCTAACTTTTATACTGCCTTTAAGATCAGTCATAAAATTTTCATTTAACTTTTCTTTCTAGGAGAGGGGTTAATTCTAATCTTTCTAGCGGGTTTGGATTCTCTTTTAGCTGGTTCTTTCCTTTTCTTGTTTTTTTTTTACTTCTTTTGCAAGAATCTTTTTTTACTCCAGAAATTTTATCACTATTTCAACTACCATTTACTACACTTTTGTTTCTTTATTTTTCTTGCATCCCTTTCTCTCCTGAAGTTTTTATTCCCATAGCTTTTCCATTTCAAAACCCATTGGTTACTCATTCTTTTATTCCTTTTAAGTATCCACCTAATCCTAGTTGGTCCAAAAAGTGTGAACCAAAACTACAAGAGAAGTTAATCATGTCGGTTCCTACCTAACACGTTATACCAAGTTCATTCCGAAAAAGGCCTAAAACACTCACCAAAAGATAATGTGGTTTGAACATACGTTAGGCTCAAGGTAGGATAGTCTACTCGGATCTCAAAGAGTGGTAAAAAAAGGTAAAAGAAATCCAAGTATGTATAGATAAAATCCATGAGTTCAAATCCGGTTATCTAACCTGATAATTCTAAACCCATATTATATTCCAATAGATCAGAGATGGTATCAAATCAAGCATGCTTCAATTAAGAGTAATCTAAAAGTAAAGATTACAGGCATCGATCAATCTTATGTTTCAACAAGCAATTTATGCATCAGATTACCAATAACTCGTCAATTGAAACTAATAAAATGAGCAATATACTATATTAAGGAAATTTCATCATGGTTCCTTATGCAAATGCAATGCAAAACTAAATGGATGATGAAAAATAAGTCATGAAAATAAAAGTGAATGCAAACATAAATATCCTCCCCCAGACTTATTTTACACTGTCCCGGTGTAAAAATAAAACTAAAGAAAGGTACAAAATAAAGTTAAAATAATGAAAAGTACAAAGGAAAGCAAAAGAAAGGAAAATTACTAAATCAATGGTCTTCGGGGCTCACGCTGCGACTCTGTCCTGGTCTGCGTCTGCGCCTGGGTAGTCGAGCCTCGTAATCTAACTCTGTGTCGTCTGTATCAGCTCCTGTCCTGTGTCCAGCAACATCAGGAATGTCTGCAGCTCCGGACGGCTCGCTTGTCTCCCTGGTCCGGGATCCTCTAAAGCACGAAGGTGGATGTGGGCATCTGGTCCGAGCTATTGCCTCCCACATCCGTCGCATCATCGAGTGGGACCTCCTGTGGGACTCCACCATCCAATCTCTAAATTCAGCCTCTGTAGCACCGAAGGAGTATGGTGGAAGGTCATACTCTCCGGAATAAGGAGGGAGTGCATATGCCTCCTCAGGAGCCTCTTAGGTCTGGGGCGGATAGTAATTGGGGACTCTGTCGTCCTCCTCGTGAGGCTGGGATGCATATGTTCTGGATGATCTGCCCCATCGTCATGAGCTAGTGCCAAGCTGATGCAGTCGCTCAGGTGGAACGGTGAACTCCAAATTCGCCCTAGAGCTCAGGGCTGTGAAATCGCGGAGGGGGAGCTTGCAAAACTGAGTGGCTCATGCGCAATCCTGGAACTGATAGATGTACCCCGACTTAAGTATGCCACTGTTCCGGAAGTATTGCTCGTCGAAGAGGGCGATCTTCTGCTCGCTGGGTGTGGAGCCGAGATCAATTCCGTGATGCATAAATAGGGGAGTCAGGAGGCTCCCAATCCGCTCAACCTTCTTGTTCACCATGTTGAGGCCGCGGGCTTTCTTGGAGACGAGGTTCTCCGCAAAGATAGCACCCAGGTTGGTGCGCAGCGTGGTCGGAGGAGGGCTGGTGTAAATGGCGTGGGCAGATGATGGGAGTCCAAAGTGAAGTAACATAAGCTCGTCCTTCCTCACCGCTCCGGACTCCTCCTTGGCAAACAGGATGTTGCCAAGGATCTTTGCAACCACCCGAACCATGGGGTTCCGGATGTGAGTCAGCTTAGCTGACCTGGACTCATAACCTCCTGGGCCAATCAGATTCCACAGCTCAACGGCGTGCGGGAAATCTGAGGGCCAGCTGCAGAGCTCTTAGGTCTGGTCGAACCCGTAGAGGTCACAGAGTTCCCGAAGGGAAATCTCGTATAGAACCCCGCTGGAGAAATATGAGAGATTCCCCTCGCTGGCAGCAGGGATGGCTCCATCCTGATAGCGGAGCTCAGCAGACGCTAGGAACTGGCACACAAACTCCGGAAAGAGCGGGTAGGTCTGGTACGCAATAGTGTCAAGTCCGAGCCTATGCAGCATGGCTCGGACCTCTTCTCTGATACCCATCCGCTCAAGAGTCCTCTCACAGATGAAGGGGGTGGGCGTCATCTCTATGCGGAATAGCCCGTTGTAGAACGTGCAGTGATGATGCGTCCATGCCTCCCCGTAGCGGTAGTTTTGGTACCGCAAGTCTCTCTGCATCTCCTGCATAGTGGTGTGCGGGATCAGCTCCGTCCTCCAGTCCAGTTCGTCGCCCGGATAGAAAGGTGTGTTATCCGGGCGAGGCCACGGATAAGATGTGGTTGCCGGAGTGTCTGAATCGTGTCGTTGGGCTGAGCTGGATGTGGTAGCCATTCCCCGTCTCTTCCATGTCTGGTCACCTCTAGCCATATCTGCACAATTAGAAGGTAAATCACGTAAATAAACAATGGAATTAATTGAAAACAAATGGGTGATCGATCGGGGTTGAGAAAGATCGAGCGATCCTACTATCGATCGATCGATCGATCCGAAGATGGTACGGTAAAACTCAAAGTAAACCAATCGATCGATCTTAATTGTAATCGGTCGATCCTTATCTGTTACGGGTATTAACTTATTTACCATTTGACCTACGATCGATCGATCCCTACTTTGGATCGATCGATCACGAACACGATTATGTTCCAAATCCCTGATTTTGCTAAATCCTGCTAAATTTCCTAACAAACCTCTATTCAACTTCCATTTCCCTTAAAACACTCTAAATTTCCTGATTTTGGCAAATTTTTCTCATTTGAACCGAATTGAAAAAGTAGAGATTTAGAATTGTACCTTTGCAGATCGAGTAAGATGGTTATAGAATCAGATAGAGCTCAAAAATCCGATCGGATTAGGCCCAAAAACTGCTTAAATCGGTGGGGAATCGAAGAATTTAGGTTGAAAATAAGAATTTTAGGGTTTGAGGGAGATTTTTGGGTTTTTGATCCGTTGTGATCGAATGTTGGGTATAAAAAGATGTTTTTCGGTTTAATTTTAGTGTAATCGAAACCCGATTTACTTACCTGGAACGAGGATCGATCGATCCTTGGTTAGAGCGATCGATCGCAATTGTTTACGGTCTTATATCGATCGAATATCCGATCGATCGATCGTTGTTGAATGGATCGATTCAAGATTTTCACGACAATTTGCGACCGATGGATTGATCAATCAATCTTATGTGGGTTAATCGATCTTGTTGAATGACGGCATTTTCCTCTTTGAATCGATCGATCGATCTGTAGGGAGACCGGTCGATCGTTTTGAAGGTCGCAAAAATATGGATTTTTGGGCGATCGATCGATCGCATGTACAATCGATTGATCGATGTGACTGATAACTGTACATCACGTGAAACAAAAACTAGATTAGTACAACTAAATGCGAAACTACGAAAAAGCATAAATATTTACATAAAAACACATGGGTTGCCTCCCAAGAGCGCTTGTTTAACGTCACTAAGCTTGACGACTTGATTGTTGAGTTTATGCGGTGAGAGGTTCCGAGAAAGACACTTGTAGGTTATCGCTCTTATCTTCGGTTGCTAAGTAAAGTTTGCATCTCTGTCCAGTGACTGTGAACTCTCCCCCAGACTTATTCCAAAGGACTACTGCTCCATAAGATATGACCTCTTTGATCGTGAATGGCCCAGACCATCTTTATTTTAGCTTTCCGGGAAAAAGTTTCAGTCTGGAGTTGAAAAGCAAGACTTGGTCTCCTTCTTTGAATTATCGTCTCAGGATTCTTTTGTCATGGAAAGCTTTGGTATTCTCTTTGTAAATTTTTGAGCTCTGATATACTGCTTGCCTTGTTTCCTCAAGTTCTTCTAAGTCAATCAGGCGTTTTTCCGAAGCTGTCTTGATGTCAAAGTTAAGCAGCTTGGTAGCCCATAATGTCTTATACTCCAATTCTACTGGGAGGTGACAACTCTTTCCATACAGCAGGTTGAAAGGAGTGGTGCCAATGGGAGTCTTGTAGGCAGTCTTATATGCCCATAGAGCATCATCAAGATTAATTGCCCAATCCTTCCTGGATTTTCCGACAGTCTTCTCAAGGATTTCTTTGATCTGCCTGTTGGAAACTTCCACCTGTCCAGATGTCTGAGGGTGATAAGGTGTAGCCACTTTATGCTTGACTCCATGTTTCTTCAGCAAATTTTCAAAAAATTTGTTGATAAAGTGGCTTCCTCCATCACTGATCACAACTCTTGGGACTCCAAATCGAGGAAAAATTATGCTCTTGAATAACTTGATAACCACCTTCGCGTCATTAGTAGGACTGACAACAGCTTCTACCCACTTGGAGACATAATCGAGTCCCACTAAGATGTATTTGTTGTTGTAGGAGGATGAGAATGGCCCCATGAATTCAATCCCCCACACATCAAATATCTCAACTTCAAGAATGGGATTTTGTGGCATCTCATATCTTCTGCTCATGTTGCCTTTTCACTGACATGCATCACATTTAGTGATGTGCTCAAGAGCATCTTTGAACATTGTAGGCCTCCAGAACCCTGCATGTAGTATCTTTTGGACAGTCTTGAAAGTAGCAAAGTGTCCACCGTACTCAGAACCATGAAGTGTGCCAGTAATCCTGTTACTTCCTACTCGGGGATACATCATCGAAATAGATGGTCTGCTTGTAGAGATATGGCTCGTCCCAGTAGTATTGTTGGACATCTCATAAGAATTTCTTCTTGTTGTAGCCTTGGAGTTCTGGAGGTGGGATTCCGCATGACAAGTAGTTCACCAAGTCTGCATACCATGGAAGACTCAGTTCAACCGCATTGGTCTCTAGGAGATTGTTTACCTCGCTGTCAACAATCTGAAACATCTAAATTGTATGAATCTGTTCTTCAGGTAACGAGTCATTGATAGGCAGAATTTCCGGAATTCTCATCCTAGACAAATGATCAGCAACTTCATTTTCTATCCCTTTCTTGTCCTTGATTTCCAAGTCAAATTCTTACAGAAGTAGTATCCATCTCAATAATCTCGGTTTCGCGTCCTTTTTAGCTAGTAGATGCCTCATTGCTGCATGATATGTGTGTACTATTACTTTAGAGCCAACCAGATACGTTCGAAACTTCTCAAACACGTACACAATCGCTAGTAGCTCCTTCTCGGTTGTAGCATACTTTGTCTGCGCGTCATCAAATGTTCTGCTGGCGTAATAGATCACATTCAACTTTTTGTCTTTCTTCTGTCCTAAGACTGCCCCCACAACATAATCGTTTGTATCACACATCACTTCAAAGGGGAGATCCCAGTCTGGTGGCTGCACTATTGGGGCACTTGTTAAAGCCTCTTTCAGCTTTAAGAAAGCTGTCATGCACTCCTCATCGAACATAAACTCTGTATCCTTGCACAGAAGTCTTGTGAGTGGTCTGGCGATGCTAGAGAAATCTTTAATGAACCTTCTGTAGAAACCAGCATGTCCGAAAAAACTCCTAATTTTTTTGACAGATTTCGGAGGTGTGAGTCTTGTCATGACGTCAATTTTGGCTTTATCTACTTCTATCCCAGCTTCCGAAATCTTGTATCCTAGCACAATTCCCTCTTTTACTATGAAATGGCACTTCTCCCAGTTCAGAACTAGGTTCGTCTTCTCGCATCTTTTAAGCACCCAGCATAAATTCGAAAGACACACAACAAAAGAAGAACCATACACAGAGAAATCAACCATGAATACTTCCATTATTTCCTCAATCATTTCAGAGAAAATAGACATTACGCATCTTTAAAAAGTCGCAGGAGCGTTACATAGTCCAAATGACATTCTTCTATAGGCGAAGGTACCATAAGGACAAGTAAATGTCGTCTTTTCCTAATCCTGGGAATGAATGGGTATTTGAAAGAATCCAGAATATCCCTCTAGAAAACAGTAGTATGAATGATTGGCTAATCTTTCTAACATTTGGTCAATGAATGACAATGGAAAATGATCTTTCCTAGTCGATGCGTTCAGTTTTCTATAGTCTATGCACATCCTATGACCAGTGATAGTTCTTGTAGATATCAGTTCATCTTTCTCATTCATAATCACAGTGATACCTCCTTTTTTTGGAACTACTGTCTGAAATGGGATAAATGATCCCTGCACAGGTGAGACCCAATTACTGTCTGAAATGGGATAAATGATCCCTGCACCTAGTAATTTCAAAGTCTCCTTTTTTACTACATCTTGCAAGTTTGGGTTTAGTCTCCTCTGATGTTATATTGATGACTTAGAATCATCTTCTAAATATATTATGTGCATGCATAATGATGGGGAGATTCCTTTGTTGTCTCCTAAAGAGTAACCTAAGGCCTTCCTATACTTTTTCAGCTCATGCAATAGCATAGATGTTTCATCATCAGACAGAGAAGCACTAACAATCACCGGGTGCGTGAGTTTTTTCCAAGAAAAGCGTACCTTAGCCCTGGTGGTAGTGGTTTTAGTTCTAGCTTTGGTGCATTCTCCTCACTCCAATCATCTTTGCTGCTAGTCTTACCATTGCTAGCTTCTGGAATTTCCAATTTTGATTTAATCTCTCCTTTCAGTGGCTTATGAGAGTCTAGGATCCGCTCATACTGCTCCACTTCCTCGTTGATGTTTATTGAATTCGCAGACTCCTTGGTAAGAGCTAATTGAAGAGAGTCTTCAACAGCTAACTCCTCCAGATACTCTTCAACCATATCCTCCAGCATCTCAATGTAAAAGACTTTTTTCTCTATTGTAGGCTTCTTCATGACCTCCAGTATATCAAACATTAATACTGAGGATCCCAAGTTCAGGTCGATAATCTCTTTCTTCACATCAATGATAGCTCCAACTGTGGCTAGGAATGGACGCCCAAGGATGATTGGATCTGTAGGTTCGTCATCCATTTCTAATACCACAAAGTCAGTGGGAATTATGCAGTCTCCTACCTTCATAGGCAAGCCTTCTAGAATACCAATAGGATACCGGATAGACCTGTCTGCCAATACCAGTGAGATTCTAGTATTCTTAAAGTCTGTCAACCATAGTTTCTTTGACACAGTCAGTGGCATAAGACTGACACTTGCTCCTAAGTCGACCAAACATTTCTCGAAGCTTAGAGGTCCAATAGAGCAAGGCAGTGTAAAGCTTCCAGGGTCCTTGAGCTTCCTAGGCAGATTGTTCTGAATTATCGCGCTGCACTCATGGTTGATTTGTACCATAGCTTCCTCCAATGCTTTCTTCTTGGTCACTATGTCTTTAAGAAGCTTGTTGTAGATTGGACAATTTAGAACAAGATCCATGAGAGGCATTGTGACTTGAACAGTTCCCAACAGCTTTTTGAACTTCTCGAACTGCTTGTCTAGGATCTGTTTTTTAAACTTTCCAGGGAATGGAAGTTTTGGCTCATAGGGTGGGAGTACAAAATCGACTGTTTCCTCTGTAGCTTTTCCCTTATCAGCTTTGGCATTCACAGCGATGCCTTTTTCCGCAGGAGATTCTTCTTCAGCTTCTTCACCAACTATTTCCTCTGCTCCTGTCTCAGTAGGTGTGTCATCCAATCCATATTTTTTTCTTGTTGCTCCTCCACTTGGCAATTCCTTTCCACTTCTCAATGTTATGGCATTGCAGTACTCCTTAGGATTGGGTTCAAGATGTCCAGGTAAAACCCCTTTTCCATTGCTTCTTGAGGATGAAGCCACCTGAGCAATCTGATTTTCAGCCCTTTCACATGAGTCGCAAGTCCTTCAAACTTAGAGTTCAGATCATTGTAACAAGCTTTCATCTCAGCTATCTCTTTCTTTGTTCCCCCTTGTCCTTCCAGCAGTTGCTTCAGCATGTTCTTCACTTCAACATCCTGAGGAGGTTGATTCGAATTACCACCCCACTGCTGGAAGTTGCTGAGTTGTGGTCTTGGCACATAGTTGTTGTTTAAAGAAGCTTGGTTGCCAAAGTTTGAGTAACCTTTGGATTGATTATTCATTTGCCCCTAATAGCTTCCTTGGTTGATGTGGTTGTTCCTCTGGAAATTCCCCTGACCTTGTTGGTTGAAAGGTCTAGGTTGGAAGTTTCTTTGTCCTTGCTGGTTAGGTTGCTTGGACTGATAGCTCTGACCTTGATTATGATATCCCTGTCCTTGCTGCTTCAGGATTGGTGGGTATACCTGATCTTGTGGGTTTTCCACATTCTAGCTCCTGTAGGACAGGTTGTTGTTGTAAGGCTTATACTGATAGCCATCCTGATTTCCTACATAACTAACTTCTTCAGGGTTTCCTTCCAAGGTCTCCATTGTAGGGTCTTGATAGTCTGGTTGGTAGGCATCTTGTTGATCCACAAAGTGGACTTGTCTCTGGTTCAAGTGCAGAACCTTGTCCAACCTATCAAGCTTTTCATTGATCTCCTTAAGCTTCTGATCCTCCAGCTTCACACTCCTTGATGACCTGTCATAGTCCTCACTGTAGCATTGGTTGCTTTGGGATAATTTCTCGATCAGCTGCTCTCTTTGGTCAACATCCAGATTAGCGAAACTTCCATAGCTTGCTGTGTCAAGAGCTATTCTGAATTTCTCATGAACTCCTCCATGAAAAATTCCCAGCAATGCATCTTTCTCTACCCCATGATGAGGACATGCTCTAGTGTATCCTTTCAGACGATCCCAAGCTTCATAGAATGACTCATTTGGTCCCTGTCAGAAGGTAGTGATGTCATTCCTGATCTTACCTGTCTTCTGCTTGGGAAAGAATTTATTTGTGAATTCTTTTTTGCACAAAGCCCATGTAGAGACCAATTCCGAAGGCACATTGTGTTCCCATTGAGCAGCTCTATCTCCAAAGAGAATGAGAATAACATCATCGTAATTGCATCCTGAGGAAAGCCATTTATCTTGACTGTCATCAGAGCCTCTCAAAATCATTGAGGTGATGAAGTGGGTTCTCACTAGGTAGACCATAGAACTTTGAGCCTTGCACCATGTTGATCAAACTCGTTTTGAGTTCATAGTTGTTGTTGGCAACAGTTGGTGTTGGAATGCCAAGACTGATGGTCCTTTCCCCAGGCTCATCGAAAGCTCCTATGCACTTGCGAGGAGCCCTTGCGTCCACTTGTGGAATAGGCAATGCGCCTAACCCATGTCCTTGGTGTTATTCTTGTTGGAAATGTTTAGCTTCTCCTCTATGATCCTCCATGTTCGGATTAGGAGATTTTTCCAGTCTTTCTCTTAGAGTTCTCAAACGGTTTCCTCTCTCAAAGTGTTCTATCTCGTGAATCAGTGGTTGCAAGTTTTGTTGTCCTTTACTTCTCGAATTCATGAACCTGCAAAATAGAAAGATTCTCGAGTCTAAGTCAGCGACAAGAGGAATGTAGCAAATATAACAAACTTAGTCTTAGAAAACTTCTTAAATCTATTGGCTAAATTGCTTCCCCGGCAACGGCGCCAAAAACTTGATAGAGATTTATTGATCTCCACGAGTTTCACTTGAGAGTACTAAGAAGTAACCTCAAGAGTTTACCCGAGTTAGTGACTGCAAGTGCACAGTTATACCTCTCGTAGTATAAACGGGATCGATCCTCAGGAAATGTTTGTAACTCAATAGATTAAAGGAATTTTATCTAAACTAAGAGATTTAAAGTTTAATTGTGGTTGAGACTGTAGTAATTTAAACTACTTTAAGACAAAGTAAATAAAATAACGAATGAATTAAACTAAGAATGTATTAATAAAGAAGACAATCCAACCATGGATTAGGCATTAGAATGAATAGGGATGAGATTGAGATATCAATTCGAATCGTGAATGTGTAATTTGCATTTCCAGACAATGAAATTATGAACAGATTAATACATTCCCATATAAAAACCCCTATGCTTAGCTAGATTTGATCAATTCCCATTGCAAACCCTAAAACTAAACAAACATTAAGATTCAACTCAATTTTTATCAAATTCTCTAGACAACTACTTCCGCAGGCTAGAATCATAAGATTCACTAATCAGATTATCCTATGAATTCACTATCTGTTTCCCAAGGTGTGAATTTGATAAACCCTAGATTAACTCTCCCAAGATCAACCTAGCATTAAATAATAGTGATGGATTACACAATCTTAGACCTAAATATCATCTCATGATTTCAATTCCCCTAATCATCTATCTTATCCATGGTTGAATCTAAGAATCTACTCAGACATGATAGAAATTGCAGAGAAAACAATCAAAGGTGAAAAAACATAATTTAATTGCAGAGATTGAGTAATACAAGAATTCTTAAGAAAATAAAATAAAATAATTGTCTTACAAAACACCATAGATTGTTGAAAGAAGACCTAGGGCTCTTGTTCACTTTTTCTCTTTTGGAGGCTGAATAAAACGTGCCCTACGTTTTCCTTAAAACAACCTATTTATTAGACTAAAACGACATAAAAAAATTAATGAGTTATTTACGGGATCGATCGATCGGACGAAGGGATCGATCAATCTTTAAATCCGTCGATCGATCTAAACATGCTCGATCGTTCTTCTCTCCTTCTGGTCGGTCTTGGAAATTCACGCAATCACGATCACATAATAGATTGATCGATCATTTAAGGCTGAGATCGATCGATCTCTTCACATAATGAGGTGTATAGGTTCGATCATCATTTGAGTCCATTCATCTTATTGACACGTTCTGATCATTCTCGCATCGTTGTATCAGCCACCTGTGACTTCATAGACTCCAAAAGTGTTCCTAACTTTCTTTGTATCCTCTAAAAAACAAAAAGTGGGAAACATCCTAGAATTCTAATGCATATGAACCTAAATGTATCCTAAAATGTGAAATCTAATGGTTGATTCATGAAAGTTATGTACAAAATGATCTATTAAAACTACTAAAATGTGAGTTTATAAACAACAGAGTATACCTTCTGGACAGCATATATGCTACTACATTTTATTTACCTTGTTTGTAATGGATCACATAATGAAAGATCTCAATGAAATCAACCCACCTAGCATGCCTCTTTTTAATTTTTGCTGGCCCTTACGATGCTTGAGAGATTGATGATTTCTATGGATTACAAACTCCTTAGGCCATAGGTGGTGTTGCCAAGTTTGAAGGACTCTCACCAAGACATACAGCTCCTTATCATATGTTGGATAGTTTAAGGTAGCTCCCCCAAGTTTCTCACTAAAAACGTTATGGGCTTCCTTTCCTGCATTAAGACTGTGCCAATACCAATTTCAGAGGCATCACATTCTATTTCAAAAGTTTTATCAAATTTTGGTAGTATAAGTAGAGGTGCATTAGTTAACTCCCATTTGAGCTTGTTAAACGCCTCTTGTTGAGCTGTTCCCCAGATGAGTCCTACGTTTTTCTTCACCACCTCGGTTAGGGGCGCTGCAACAGTGCTAAAATCTCTCACAAACCTTTTATAGAAGCCAGCAAGCCCATGAAAGCTTCTAACTTCTCCAATGGTCTTAGGCGTGGGCCACTCTCTGATAGCTTTCACGTTTTCTGCGTCAACCTGTATACCTTGAGAGTTGACAGCAAAACCTAAAAAGATCAAGTTATTTTTTCCAAATGAACACTTCTCTCTATTAGCAAATAAACTTTCCTTCCTCATTACTTCTAAAACTTGCCTAAGATGGTCTAGGTGTTCATCCATGGTTTTACTATATATCAGTATATCATCAAAGTACACTACCAAAAATAGACATATAAAAGCTCTAAGAACATGGTTCATTAAATTCATGAAAGTAATAGGAGCATTTTTTAAGCTAAAATAGTTGGAATGAAGAAGAATGATGAAGAGAAAAGGAAATGAAGATTGTGTGCCTTTGATTATAAGAAGGCGCCATGTGTCCAAAGGGGGGTGCTTTAGGCTTGTTTGTGATTAATGTTATGTTATCCTTGTAGTCAAAAATATATTATGTTATCTTAGTATCCAAAAAAGCCTAGACTAATTTAGTATAAATAGTTAATTTTTTCTTCCTTTGTAGGCAAGAAATTCATTTTTCTAAAACCTCAATAATATTCATTCTTACTTTCTCGCTTTAATCTCTTTTTCTCTCAATCTCCAAATATCTAAATCTCTTAAAATCTCAATTTTTCATGGTATCAGAGCCAGGTTACATCAATCTGGCATAAGAATTCGACAAATCTTCTTCATTCTTCATGTAACCTCTTCACACCTTCGAAACCGGACCCATCGCGGGTAATTCGAGGTTTGATCGATCTTTCCGTCAAGAAATCAAACTTTATTGCCATTTTCTTCATCTAGGATTGTTTTCCGGTGAGTTCAGAGGATTTCTACGGTGGTTTCACTCAATTTGGTGGCCTGAGTCAAAAGTTGTCCACGCCCAAGTCTGGTGGAGTCGCGGTTAGCCTCGCCGCAAGATCACGAGTTTGCACCAAGCATATTTCCTTCAATTTTTCATCAAATCAGATGATTCCAAAGCCTAAACTTAAGTAAAACGAGTCTTGTTGATGAATCAGGAGGTCCGCTTTGCCGTTTTTTACGTTTGCAAGCTTTCTTGATCAATCTTTCTCAGTGTGTCCAGATTGACCTGTTTATAGTATTTGTGTTAAAACCTTATATTTTTTTAAATCTTTTTCAAATCTTGGTCGATCAAAACTTATTTTAGGATCTTATTGAGGGTTTCAAGAAGTTTCATTTCATTTTAAAGATTTTTATATTTCAAGAAAGATTTTCTTGATTGATACTAAGAATCTGTTTTTAAAAAAATAATTTGGAGGCAAAAGTGGATTAGATTTGTTTTTTAAAATCCTATTAACAGAATCTTTGGTCAAGACTTTTAATATTGTTAGAAGTAGTTAGTCAAGGTCTGTTAGGTTGTTGAAGGTTGTTACAGGTGGTTGCAAGTTGTTATTGGACAGGCCGTTTTAGGTTGTTTACGCGCCTAGGTACCTAACCTCTTGGACAGGCGAGTGTCTGGTCAGGTCTTAGTTTTTTTGTTTTATTTTCTTGCAGGACATCAAGGATAAAGGAGTACCAGACAAACATCAAGGCTCCAGTCATCCTTCATGCGACGAATTATCTACTATGGTCTAGAACCATGAGGACAACCTTGTGTAATAAAGGGTTATGGACTCACATTACAAAGGCGCCTGTTATAACCATTGAAGGGGATGACTCAGATGATCAAGAAGATTAAAACAAATGGTTTCAGGAAGACCAGATGGTACTTTTTATACTCCAAAGTTCCCTTGTTGGATCTCTTTTAGAAGCATATTCATATTGTGAAAATGCTAAAGATCTTTGGGAAACTTTGAAAAATGTATATGGCAATACTACTAACCTCATGAGAATTTTTGAGGTTAAAAAATCTTTGAATGATCTTAGACAGGAGGATGCTGAGTTCACAAAGCATTATGGATCCTTCAGAGCTTTATGGGCAGAGCTATATATGCTAAGGCCTGCCACAATTGATCCTATTACTCTCCATGAAAGGAGATAACAATATAAGGTGTTTGTGTTACTTTTGAATTTGAACACTAACTGTGTTGATTTAATTAAGCAAATCCTTACAGAGGAAAAGCTTCCTAGTGTGACCACTACAAGAGAACCGACCACACAAAGAAGGAGGGTTGGGTGCTTCATCCATAATTGAAGCCAAGCTGGTTCATTGACAGGTCCAAAGCCCCTTCTACAAGAGGCCCTAGCTCCTCCCACCTAGTACATACAAGCGCTTCTACATTGACAACCAATCCGGCTTCTTTATCTGAGTTTGTGAAGAAATCAGATTTGGAAGCTCTCTTCAAAGCCTTTAGCTCTGGTAATGTGTTGGGTAAATCACTTCATGCTTCTTTTCAAACATCTATAGCTTCTAAACCTTTAATTATTAATTCTGGAGCTTCTCATCACATGATAAGTGATTTAGGGTTGCTAGAAAACTTATTATCTGCCTTAGGTAGTGTGGTAATTGCTAATGAAATCAATGTGCCAATTAATAGGATTGGGAAGCTTAAATTGTTTGATAAAGAATCTAAAGCCTTTTATTTGTCATCTTTCGTATCTAACTTGTTGTCTATTAAGAGAGCTATCACAGATCTTAATTGTCAAGCTATATTTGGTCTTAATGATTTCTACTTTCAGGATATTGAAACAAGTAGGAAGTTTGGCCAAGGAACAACAAAGAATGACTTGTATCTGCTTGAAGACTTGTCCATGCATTCCTTACATGAACCGTGTGCTAATAGTGTCAATGTTAATGTTTCAGCTGAACTTTGGCATGCTAGATTAGGCCATCCTGATGAGGACATCGTACCACAAGCTATACCACGAGTTCCACCAGGGCCTTTGACACGATCCAGAGCACGAGCATTAGGAGACAAGTTCAACCAGCTCATGGAACACGCAGACGACCAGGAGCTCACGGATGAGGAGCCACCAGACGGCTCAGAAGACCAGCCGGATCCGTTCACTTCAGCTAAGGAGCATTGGAGGTTCCTGCTTGAAGACTCTTCCACCTCCGGTGTCTTTACCATTACCATTCGGTAAAGACACCAAAAGACGTGCTAAGAAATTGTACTCTTTTTCCTATCTTCGGTTTTGTCCCACTGGGTTTTCCGAAGAAGGTTTTAATGAGGCAACATTCTTAGTGCGCAAGACGACGAAGACTTGTTCACACAATCCGACACCTTCACAAGTCTTAGTCAAATTCGGCCTTTTACTCCTATATAAGGCTTATCTATCTCATTTCTTTCTTTTGTAGACTAAGTATAAGTTTAGGGCCTTCAACCCATATTTTATGGTTAAGTCATTAGGACTTAAGCCCTTTTATTTTATACAGCAAAAAGAACTACATGCTGTTTTAGTTTACACTACTTGTTGTTTTGGGGAAACATCATGTTGTTTACCCTAAGTTGTAACCATAAGGCTTATATAAGCCTCATCACTTAGAATGAGAAATAGAACACGATTTTTATGAAACAAAAACCCTAGTCTCTAAACAAGTTGACGGCTACCACTCCCTTTGGAGAGCTTGCCTCACGGATTCTTCTTGCCAAGGAGAATCACCCTGGTGTATCACAAGTCTTCCGCAGCTTGTGTGGTCCTTTCAATCCACCCATTCCATCGCTTTGCTCCTGAAGGTCTCGAGTTTCTCGATCAACAGTTGCACCACCACCTTAGCTCACATCATCTGGTATCAGAGCCTAAAAGCTCTTAGACATCAGGTTGATTATATCCTTGTTCATCTCTTAATTTGCGTTTGTTACTGTCTTGTTTTGAAGTTTTTGGCTTTTGATTTTTGTTGCTTCTCTTTCCCCTTGAGGTTCTCGGTAAGAAGGAGAAGATTCAAGTCATCTACCACAAACAATCCACAAAAAAAAAAAAAAAAAAAAAAATCAGGTTCTATCAATCTTTACTTGTTTTCATAATACAAAAAAAAAAAAAAAAAGAGGAATTTGCTTGTTTGTTTCATTGTTGTTATTTCTAGAATTTTTTTTTAAGAAAGAAAAACAAAATTATATCTTGTTTAGGTTGTTTAAAATCAAACTAGGGTTCTTAGAAACTCACCTAGAACACCTTCACCATACTTGAAAATCCTTAAGGAATTGTGTGTTGAGTGTTGTTTGTTAGGTTCCTTAGTAGCCAAGCCATAGGTCCTGTTGTTTGCTTGCTTGGTCGCGTGAGAGTCCTAGGTCTAGGTTCAGTGTTCGCGTCTTACTCCAGCTGTGAGCCGCCTGCTAGGGTTAGCTAGCCTCGTCCTAGCATGTCCTGTATCAGTCTTTGACAACCGCGATCCGTCCTCTCAAGTGTCTAGGGTTAGGTAGCCTTGTTCCGCCCTAGCGTGTGCCCAGCTATCCCGCGAGTCTATTCAGTGTCTAGGGCCGCTTAGTAGTTTAGGTCTTGTAGCAGCGTTCTAGGTCGAGTCCTTCAGGTCGTGTCCCGCGTCCTGTTCTTCGTCAGGTTAACCGCAGCATAGCCGTGTCTCGTCCTTAGGTAGTTCACGTGCGTAGGTTTAGCTTCTTGCCCGCCTAGCTAGCTGTCCTATCCCGCGAGTGTTCCTTCCAGTAGCCGTGTTGGGTCGTCTCGAGTGTCTAGGTCCCAGCCCCCTTCCGCGAGTCTAGGTCATTAGTCGCCTTAGGTCCAGTCACGTCCAACATAGGCAGCCGTGCATCCCACTCCTGTCCCAGCCGTCTAGGTCGTGTGTACTAGGGTTTTTAGGTAGTCTAGGGCTTTCCTAGATAGTTTAGGAAGTTTTCCCCTCAGTATCCTAGATTTATTAGATATTTCCCTAAAAGGTTTTAGGCAATAGTTTAGTTTAGGAAATCTGTCTAGGAAGTTTTAGGAAATTCTTCCCTAGAAGTTTAATAAGTAGATATTTAAGTTTCCTTTTTAGAATTAGGAAATTTATAGATTCTATTCTCATAGATTTCCTGTATTTAATTCTAGGATATTTTCCATAATCTTGGTTTTTTTTTTCCTTTTAGTTGACTTTCCTTTTATTTCCTTTTCTATTTTAGAAATTATCCCTTAGTTATATTTTCTTGTATTATTTTTTTCTTTAAAAATAAAATAAAAATATTATCCTTGGAAATTTCCATATAAGGAAAGTTTCCAAGTCTGCAAGTTTCCCGAAAAGGAAACTTTCCTTTTCTTGAAATTTCCTTTTCTCGGAAAAGGAAATATGACAGGAAGAGATGAATCCCCGACTGGTCAATCCGACCCCACAGTAATGCAGATGCTGCACGCCATCACTGCCCAGCTAAACACTGTGACGACTCGAATAGATCGTCTGAAGGAGCCGTCTGGCACCACCCACATGCGCCACCGGCAGGGACCCTATCCACCCCACTTCGACCGACCAGAGGCGTCTCACCGTGGACTAGGCAGAGACCCCTATTACGAAGAGCCACCACCGACACACAGGCAGCCAGCCGGTCACCATGACATCAAGCTCAACCCACCCCAATTCTCGGGAAAGTTAGACCCCGAAGAGTACTTAGACTGGGAACGTCGGATGGAGTTGATTCACGACTACTACCACCACGACGAGGAACGTAAGGTCACCTTAGCGACAGCCCAGTTCACCGACCACGCACTGGCGTGGTGGGATCGCGAGCTAGCCACTCGCCGGAGAGCAAGAATGGGAACTCCTACAACGTGGTACGAATTGACTCAGATAATGAGGCGACGATATGTGCCACCTCATTTCCACCGAGAGCTGCAGCGACGATTTCGACGCCTTACCCAAGGCAGCAAGTCGGTTCCTGAATATTTCGACGAGTTCGAACATCTTCGAAACAGACTAGAAATGGAGGATTCGGAGGAGAGTCTCATGGCTCAATTTATCGACGGACTACATGAGTCGATAGCACGTAAGATCGAGCTGCAACCCTACCACGACCTTGGAGAGCTTTTCCACTTGGCCGTTCAGATCGAAAAGAGCAACCGGCGCAAATCTTCCGCACCACTCCGACCCAGGAATGCCTGGGGTACTAGCCCTAAGGCATTTGACCGCACTGCCTCCACCAGTGACTCGCGACCTCGAGGGAGACCCACGGACGGCGCCATACCGACCAAGGCACCCGCGACCACTCCTAGGCCTGCCCCACCGGCCACCAATGCAGGTAAACCCCAGAAGAGCAGTGCCATCACGTGTTTTAAGTGCAAGGGTAGAGGGCATATGTCTCGTGAATGCCCTAACCAACGAACCATGATCTTGACTGCTTCCGGAGACTACGACTCCGCAGACGAGCAAGACGAGTATCCTCTCACGACGGACCCCATGTCTGAAGGGGAAGTCGAATACGCCGACTCAGGAGATATGTTGATGATCCGGAGAGTCCTCAGCTCACGCCTGGATCAAGAAGAAATCGAGCAGCGTGAGAACATCTTTCACTCGAAGTGCACTATTCTCGGAAAGGTCTGCTCACTGATTATTGACGGCGGCTCCTGCACCAACGCCGCCAGTAAGTACATGGTCGAGAAGCTTGGCTTGCCCGTGACAAAGCACCCCAAGCCCTACAGACTTCGTTGGCTCAACAACAAAACGGAGCTGTACATTTCCGACCAGGTCCGAGTTTCCTTCAGCATTGGACGCTACCAGGATCAAGTATTGTGCGACGTCGTTCCCATGTCAGCTGGACATCTTCTATTGGGACGACCATGGCAATTTGACAAAGAGACCACTCACAACGGTCGCACAAACTTCTACTCCTTTGTCCACGACAAGCGTAGGTACAACCTAGCACCAATGTCCCCCCAGGAAGTCCACGGCATGCAATCCAAGATGGCCAAGGATCAGCATGCCAGAAAAGAGAACTTCCTCGTAAACGTCGCAGACATGAGAAAGGCTGCAAGCACCTCCGGCACCCAGCTCGTCCTCATGCTTTATCAAGAGGTCTTGAGCGCATCCGAGGCCCCCAGCGCTCTTTTACCGGCGGATGTCCAGGCACTCCTGGACAAATATTCGGACGTCTTCCCGGACGAGATTCCGCCCGGGCTGCCACCACTCAGAGGCATTGAGCATCATATCGACCTCATTCCCGGAGCTCAGCTGCCAAACAAGCCCGCCTATAAAGTCACACCGGAGGAAGCAAAAGAACTTGAGCGACAAGTTCAGGACCTCATGGCTCAAGGCTACGTCAGAGAAAGCCTTAGCCCCTGCGCCGTTCCCGTCCTCCTTGTACCAAAGAAGGATGGAAGTTGGCGAATGTGCGTCGACTGCCGAGCAATTAACAACATCACCGTGAAATACCGGCATCCGATTCCCCGACTTGACGACATGCTAGACGAACTAAGCGGAGCATCCATCTTCTCGAAGATTGACCTCAAGAGCGGATATCATCAAGTTCGCATGAGAGAAGGCGATGAATGGAAAACGGCTTTAAAGACCAAGCAAGGTCTGTACGAGTGGTTGGTTATGCCTTTCGGTCTGTCCAACGCACCCAGCACTTTCATGCGCCTCATGAACCAAGTCCTTCGGCCATTCATAGGCAAATTTGTCGTAATCTACTTTGACGACATACTCGTCTACAGTGCTTCCTATTCCGACCACTTAGAGCACTTGGAGACAGTGATCACGACACTTCAAAAGGAACAGCTATACGCCAACCTTAAGAAGTGTACCTTCTGCACGGATCAGGTCGTCTTTCTTGGATTCGTCGTCAGCTCACAAGGGCTTCGAGTTGACGAAGAAAAGATCCGTGCTATCCAAGAATGGCCCACGCCAACCAACGCCAGCCAAGTCCGAAGTTTTCATGGCTTGGCGAGTTTCTATCGCCGATTTGTACGTGACTTCAGTACGATCGCCAGCCCCTTGACAGCGACTATCAAGAAGAACCAAGATTTCAGATGGGGCCCAGAACAAGAAAAGTCGTTTAAGCTGTTAAAGGAACGACTCACGCAAGCACCTGTCCTGACATTACCGAATTTCGATAAGACTTTCGAGGTAGAGTGCGACGCTTCAGGTGTAGTCATTGGAGCAGTCCTGACACAGGGTGGAAAACCAATTGCCTACTTTAGTGAGAAGTTAAGCGGCGCAGCTCTCAACTACCCCACGTACGATAAGGAATTGTACGCTTTGGTCCGAGCTCTACAGACATGGCAGCATTACTTGCTCTCGCGAGAATGCGTTATACACACGGACCATCAGACACTCCAACACCTCAAAGGGCAGACGACCCTAAAGAAAAGACACGCCCGGTGGCTGGAGTTTATCGAGACATTTCCGTATGTCATCAAGTACAAGAAGGGTACGGACAATGTCGTCGCAGATGCACTTTCCCGAAGGCATAGCTTGATCTCGGTCATGGAGTCAAAGGTTATGGGATTTGAAATGCTCAAGGACCTTTATGCTGAAGACCACGATTTCAAAGAAGCCTTCAAGGAGCACGGACAGGGCAAATACACACGTTTCTACCTGTTTGACGGTTTCCTTTTCAAGGACAAACGTCTTTGCATCCCAGGCGGTTCAGTTCGCGAACTTCTACTCAGGGAAGCTCATGGAGGCGGATTGATGGGACACTTTGGCGTTGCCAAGACCTTGAGCATGCTCAAGGAACACCTCTACTGGCCTCATCAACGCCGTGATGTGGAAGCCCATTGCGAAAAATGCCTTGTCTGCAAACGGTCTAAGTCTAAGATGCATCCTCAAGGCCCCTACACGCCACTTCCAGTTCCGTCATCTCCTTGGACGGATATCTCCATGGATTTCATCTTGGGTTTACCTCAAGTCCATCACAAGGACTCCATACTCGTCGTCGTAGACCGTTTCTCGAAGATGGCGTTCTTCATACCTTGCAACAAGACGAACGATGCGATTCAGACAGCGAACCAGTTCTTCCGAGAGATCGTTCGTCTACATGGCATTCCCCGCACCATTGTGTCCGACAGGGACACTAAGTTTCTCAGTCACTTCTGGCGGGTTCTTTGGAAGAAACTTGGCACCAGTCTACTCTTTTCGACGGCATATCACCCACAGACGGATGGTCAGACCGAGGTGGTCAACCGAACCTTATCTCAGATGTTGCGCGCGACGATTGGTCGTAACCTGAAGAATTGGCTCGAGTGTCTCCCTTATGTCGAGTTCGCCTACAACAGAGCAGTTCATTCCGGCACCAAAAAGACACCATTTGAGATTGTCTACGGCTTCAACCCCACTACACCGATCGAATTCGCCCCTATTCCACTTGGTGAGATCGTCAGCTTAGAAGGCGAAGAAAAAGCGGAATATGTCAAGCGTTTACACCGGGAAGTCAAAGAAAACCTGGAACGAAGGAATGTCCAGACAGCAAAACACGCCAACAAGGGAAGGAGGCACGTGGTCTTCCACGAGGGAGATTGGGTCTGGTTACATCTACGACCCGAACGTTTTCCCCAACGGCGTAAGAGCAAGCTAGCACCACGTGGAGATGGCCCATTCCGAGTCCTGCGACGCATCAACGACAACGCCTACCAACTGGAGCTTCCAGGTGAGTATAATGTGTCTACTACGTTTAATGTTGCTGACTTGGAGTTATTTGATGCAGGTGACGACTTTGCTTTGGAGACCAAAGCACCTGAAGAGGGAGGGAATGATGAGGACATCGTACCACAAGCTATACCACGAGTTCCACCAGGGCCTTTGACACGATCCAGAGCACGAGCATTAGGAGACAAGTTCAACCAGCTCATGGAACACGCAGACGACCAGGAGCTCACGGATGAGGAGCCACCAGACGGCTCAGAAGACCAGCCGGATCCGTTCACTTCAGCTAAGGAGCATTGGAGGTTCCTGCTTGAAGACTCTTCCACCTCCGGTGTCTTTACCATTACCATTCGGTAAAGACACCAAAAGACGTGCTAAGAAATTGTACTCTTTTTCCTATCTTCGGTTTTGTCCCACTGGGTTTTCCGAAGAAGGTTTTAATGAGGCAACATTCTTAGTGCTCAAGACGACGAAGACTTGTTCACACAATCCGACACCTTCACAAGTCTTAGTCAAATTCGGCCTTTTACTCCTATATAAGGCTTATCTATCTCATTTCTTTCTTTTGTAGACTAAGTATAAGTTTAGGGCCTTCAACCCATATTTTATGGTTAAGTCATTAGGACTTAAGCCCTTTTATTTTATACAGCAAAAAGAACTACATGCTGTTTTAGTTTACACTACTTGTTGTTTTGGGGAAACATCATGTTGTTTACCCTAAGTTGTAACCATAAGGCTTATATAAGCCTCATCACTTAGAATGAGAAATAGAACACGATTTTTATGAAACAAAAACCCTAGTCTCTAAACAAGTTGACGGCTACCACTCCCTTTGGAGAGCTTGCCTCACGGATTCTTCTTGCCAAGGAGAATCACCCTGGTGTATCACAAGTCTTCCGCAGCTTGTGTGGTCCTTTCAATCCACCCATTCCATCGCTTTGCTCCTGAAGGTCTCGAGTTTCTCGATCAACAGTTGCACCACCACCTTAGCTCACATCACATCCTCATCCTAGAGCCTTGGATTTAATAATACCTGAAATTAAAATACAAAATGATCTATGTGAATCATGTATTCTTGGGAAACATTGTAAGACTATTTTTGAGAAATCAATTTATTCATATGATAATTGTTTTGATATAGTGCATTATGATGTTTGGACATCTCTCTTTCCTTATAGAGAAAACTAAAAATATTTTGTGACCTTTATTGATGAAAAATCTAAATATATTTGGGTTATATTGCTTAGTTCTAAGGGTAAGGCGTTTGATGCATTTATTAATTTTCAAATATTTGTTACTAATCAATACAATACCAAGATTAAATATTTTAGAACAGATAATGGAGGGGAATATACTAGCACCAAGTTTCAGCAACACTTGGCCAAACATGGCATTGAACATCAAACAAGCTGTCCCTACACTCCACAACAAAATGGAGTAGCTGAGAGAAAAAACAGCCATTTGATGGAAGTTGTGAGAACCATGATAATCAACAAGAAGGTTCCCAAACGGTTTTGGGGAGATGCTCTTGTGGCTGCATGTTACTTAATCAACAGAACTCCAACAAAATTTCTATGATTTGTCTCCCTTTGAGGTATTGAACAAGCCTAATATTGATCACTTAAGAGTATTTGGATGTGTTTGTTTTGTTTTAGTATCAGAAGAACTTAGGAACAAGCTGGAACCAAAGAGCACCAAGGCCATGTTCATTGGGTATTCTCCTACACAAAAGGCTTACAAATGCTACAATCCAAAGACTAGAAGAGTCCTTGTATCCAGAGATGTTAAATATCGAGAATCAAAAGGATACTATGAAGAAGGAACTTGGGAAGAATTCAAGGACATCTCAACAACAAGGCATGACCAAGCTGAGAATCTAAGAAGGATCTTGGAAAGCATATGTATAGTCTCTCCATAAGCATCTGGCTCAGGGCCAACTCACAAGTACCAGGGCCAGCTCACCAAGTACCAAGGCCAGTTCAAGTGCCAGGGCTAGCTCACCAAGCACCAGGGTCAGTTCATCATTCGCCCGGCCCAGTTCACCAATCACCTGGACAAGGACCGACCGAGCCCGACCCATGCTCGCCAAGCCGTGATCCAGGTTTGACCCCAGTCCGACCCAAGAATGACTCAGGGACGTCCATGGTTCATCCCCAGTATGATCCGAGCATGTCCCGACTAGCTGTTGGACCATCCGATCCAGGCACTTCCATTGTCCATCCGGTCTCTCGGCCACATACCAGGTCACAAGCGCGGCTTTATCTCCGGGACGTGGAGCGGCCTTCACTTCAATCAGGACAAGTGCCTCCTCTTGATCATGGGGGGCAGAAACCTAGACATGATCATGAGGAGGATTAAGAAGCAGATATGTTATTCTCAGCTTCAAAAAGGCCAAGGGATATTCAACCTAATCTTGGGGATGCTCTAGAAGAAGAAGGGAAAGCGGAATGATCTGTTGTTCTTAGAAGAAGTACAAAGCAGAGATTTCCACCCAGCTTCTCCTACAACAACAATGATGTAGTTCATCATGACCAGGGAGTGTGTAATCTAGTTCATATACCTGATTCTCATGTTGCATTCACTGTTAGTCTTGATAAAGAACAGATTCCAAAGACCTATGAGGAAGCTATCGAGATAAAGGTGTGGAGAGAAGCAATTCAAGCTAAAAGACAAGCCATGGAGAAGAATCAAACCTATGCACCAGCTACTCTTCCAAAAAGAAAAAAGGCTGTAAGTTCTAAATGGATTTTTACCATTAAATATAAAAGCAATGGTGACATAGATAGGTATAAAGCTAGGTTGGTGGCTAGAGGATTCACACAAACTTATGGTGAAGATTATAGGGATACCTTTGCTCCTGTGTCTAAATTACATTCAGTTAATGTTGTTTTGTCTCTTGCTGCTAATCTTGATTGGGAGTTGTGGCAAATGGATGTTAAAAATGCATTCTTACAAGGTGAGCTAGAAGAGGAAGTGTACATGACACAACCACTAGGTCTAGAAGATCAAGTTGGTGGCGGCAATACACTGAGGTTAAGAAAGGCTATCTATGGTTTAAAACAATCTTCAAGAGCTTGGTATCATAAATTGAATGTGAGCTTGAGGGATAGATCTTCAAAAGATCAGAAGTTGAACACACTCTCTTTACACTTCAAAGTAAGGAAGGTATTATGGTTGTACTCATTTATGTTGATGATATAATCATACCAGGGAGTGATAAAGTAGGAATTGATTCTACTAAAGCATATTTAAAGAGTGTATTTGATATTAAGGATCCATGTGAATTTAAATACTTCTTAGGAATTGAAGTGTGTAGGTTCAAGGAAGGTCTTTTCTTATCTCAAAAAAAATATATTGTGGACTTGCTAACCTCTACAGATATGATAGAAGCTAAACCAGCTAAGACACCACTAGAAGAAGGTTACAAGATAGAACCTGAGGGGGAGCTAGGAGATGGCGTGTTCCATGATACAAATTTGTATAGAAAAGTGGTTGGTAAGCTCATATATTTAACCATTACTAGACCTGACTTGTGTGTTTGCTGTGAATCAGGTGTCTCAACATATGCAAGACTCAAAGATAAGGCATTGGGAAATAATTATGCGCATATTGAGATATTTGAAAGGCACTAAAGAACAAGTTATATGGATGGGTTATAATGGAAACACTTAAGTGGTAGGTTATTGTGATGCAGATTGGGCAGTAGACAGAGTAGATAAGAGGAATACAACCGGCTACTGCACCTTCATAGGAGGTAATCTTGTTACTTGGAAGACCAAAAAGCAGAAGGTGGTATCTTGCTCTAGTGCAGAAGCTGAATATAGGACCATGAGGAAACTTACAACATAATGCATCTGGCTGAAGCAACTCCTTCTTGACATACTTGGCGTGAGCTTGAAGTCTCCTATCACTGTCCATTGTGACAATCAAGCAGATATACATATTGCATCTAACTCTGTGTTTCATGAAAGAACCAAGTATATTGAGGTGGATTGCCATAAGGTGAGGGAAGCTATTGTAAATGGGATTATATTACCTTGCTACACAAGGAGTGAAGACCAATTAGCAGATGTGTTCACCAAGGCTACTACATTGAAGACATGCGGCTCTATCTACCCACGGCTTGGTCTTATGTCCATTCCTCAACACTGACCCTGATCAAGGAGTATTATACTCTTTTTCCCTAAGAAAGGTTTTGTCCCAATTAGATTTTCTTTCTTTAGGTTTTTAATGAGGTAATATTTCATGGTTGCAAGCTTAGTCATTCTCCATGACTTAAGCTTGAGGGGGAGTGTTGGAATGAAGAAGAATGATGAAGATAAATATGCTTGTTGCTAAAAAAAATTTTAAGAAAAAAATATTGTTTATGTTGTTTAAAAGCAACTAGGGTCTTTAGAAACTCAACTAGAACACCAGTTCCAATATTTGAAGAAATCATGAGCCAAGGTTTCTTGGACTACACGTGTGCGCAGATAGGGATTGCGTGTGTTTCTTGCTTAGGGTTCGCGTCTTAGCTCTTTAGGTTAGCACTTAGTCTTCGCTTCCTTGTCCGAATCGAGTTCTAGGTGGACTTGTGCCTTGTGTGGTCTTGCGTGTGTTAGGTCTAGGCTCCATACTAGGTTAGGCGTCCCGCGCTTAGTCTAACCGCCTTAGTTACCCGTCCCGCGCCCTTGTTTTTTCTAACCGCTAGCTAGATTCCCAAGTCCCCGAGTGTCCAGTACCGTGTAGGTTTAGCATACCGTGTCAGCTGTCTTAACTCCCTAGCGTCCCGCATAGCCACCCGCCAGCCTGTCCCGTACCACACCTTAGCACCCTACTGCGTGAAGCATAGTCCCGTGAGCTTAGTTGCATTAGCTAGGTTACCACCCATAGTGTCTAGGTTCCTAGTTCTTAGCTTTATGAAATTTTCCTTAGCATTTAGGCAGCAAATTTTTAGTTTCCATAGTTTTTCTAGGCTAGAAAATAAGTTATGAAGTTTTTTAGAATCAGTTAGGTAATTTTCCTAATTTGTTTTAGGACATTAATAGTTTTCCTTTTAGTTTAAGGTAGTTTTCCCTTAGGAATTAGGCAATAAATAGATTTTCCTCTTTGTCTAGTTTAGTTTCTTTTTTTTTTTTAATTAGCTAGACAATAAATTTTAGGATTTTTTTCATTAATTAGTTTTCTTTCTAGTTTTAGGCAATAATTTTTTTAGGATATCTTACATTAATTTAGATTTCCTTTTTTAGATTTAGGTCATTATTATTCTTAGGATATTTTCCATTTTTCTTTGTTTTTTTCGCAAAATATTTAGTTCATAATATTTTATAAATCATAAAAAGAAAATAAAATAAAAATCATATCTGTGGAAATTTTTCATTTAAGGAAAGTTTCCATATTTGCAAGTTTCCTTTCCGTGAAAATTTCCATTTCTAAAAATTTCTTTTTTCTGAAAAGGAAATATGTCAAGAAGTGACGAGTCGACATCAGGGCAAAACGGTCAAGTAATATTGCAGCTCTTGCAAGCTTTGACGATCCAGATCTCGACCATAGCGACGCGTCTCGAGCGCCCGGATCATCATACGCCTACACCCGAACCCGCGCCCCCGTACCCACACGACCGACCACCGATGGGTCGACATCAGTACTACGACGAGCCTATGCCACCACCTCGATAGCCAATGCACTACCCCGAAGTGAAAGTGAACCCACCTTGACCCAGCCTCAGCGGAGCAGCAAGATCGTATGCTTTAAGTGTTAAGGAAGAGGACACATGTCCCGCGAATGTCCCACTCAACGGACAAAGGTACTCACTATTTCAGGAGACTACAAATCCGAGGACGAGCAAGAGGAGCCAGCATTTTCGACCCATCAGCAATCCGACGAGGAGATTGAGTATGCCGACTCCAGAGAGATGCCCATGATCAGACGAGTTCTCAGCTCGAGATTCGAGCCCGAAGAGGAAGAACAGCGAGAAAGCCAATTCTATTCAAAATGTACAATACTTGGAAAAGTATGCTCGTTGATTATCGACGGAGGATCCTGCACCAACACCGCCAGCAAATACATGGTGGAAAAACTAGATTGTCTGTGACCAAGCATCCTAAGCCCTATACACTACGATGGCTGAACAACAAGACGGAGTTATATAATTTGGACCAAGTTAAGGTCTCATTCAGCATCGGCAGATACCAGGACCAGGTCACTTGTGATATCGTCCCGATGTCAGCTGGACATCTTCTTCTCGGACGACCATGACAATTTGATCGAGAGACTACGCACAACGAACGGACCAACTTCTACTCGATTGTCCACGATAAGCGTAGATAAAACTTGGAACCAATGTCTGTACACGCCGTTCAAGAAATGCAGTCCAAAATGGCAAAAGATCAACATGCCTGCAAAGAGAACTTTCTGAAAAATCTGGCAGACATGAGGAAAGCCACCCGTACCAAGGGTACCTAGCTCATTTTGATGCTCTACAGAGAGAGTCTCCACACGTCCAGCACCAAGGCACCCTTACCTGCCGAGATCCAAGCCATACTAGATAAATATGCCGACGTGTTTCCGGAAGAAATTCCAGCCAGCCTCCCACCTATCCGAGGGATTGAGCACCACATCGACTTTGTTCTCGAAGCTCAGCTGCCCAATCGTCCTGCATATAGAGTCAACCCCGAGGAGGCTAAAGAATTAGAACGTCAAGTACATGATCTTATGGCTCAAGGATACGTTCGAGAAAGCTTCAGTCCCTGTGTTGTCCTGGTCCTACTAGTACCAAAGAAGGATGGGAGCTGGAGGATGTGCGTCGACTGTCGCGCCATCAACAACATTAAAATCAAGTACCAGCACCCCATTCCGCACCTGGACGACATGCTAGACGAATTAACTGGAGCCGCGGTCTTCTCCAAAATCATGCAGGGTCTTTATGAGTGGCTAGTAATGCCTTTCGGCCTGTCCAACGCCCCAAGTACATTCATGCGCCTTATGAACCAAGTTTTTCGACCGTTCATTGGCAAGTTCGTAGTAGTCTACTTCGACGATATTCCCGTCTATAGTACGACCTACACAGACCATCTGGAGTACCTAGAGGCCGTGATTACCACCTTGCAGAGAGAGCAGTTGTACGCAAATCTCAAGAAATGTACATTCTGCACAAACCAAATTGTTTTTCTTGGATTCGTCGTGAGTTCCCAGGGACTCCGAGTGGACGACGAGAAGATCAAGGCCATACAGAAGTGGCCCACGCCGACAACTGCCAGCCAGATCTGTAGCTTCCACGGACTCACCAGCTTCTACCGAGGGTTTGTCTGAGATATCAGCACGATAGCTGGTCCATTGACCTCGACGATAAAAAGAACCAAGATTTTAGTTGGGGACCCGAGCAGGACAAGTCCTTCGAGCTTGTGAAGAAACGACTCACCAATGCCCCAGTCCTAGTCCTGTCGGACTTCGCTCAGACATTCGAGGTCAAATGTGATGCTTCAGGGATCAGCATCGGAGCTGTCCTCACCCAAGGCGGAAGACCTGTCGCATACTTTGAAAGAATATGAGATGAAGAGATTTTTAGAATTAGAGATTGAGAGATTAGAGAGAAAGAAGAATGACTGTATTAAGAAAATGAGAATAATAGTTTATAAGTTACAAATGAGGAGAGAGATAGATATTTATATTGTTCTAGTCTAGGCTTGTTTGTATACAAGGATTGTCTTATACATGAATGGCTACAAGAATAACATAATACTAAAACACAAACAAGCCTTAGACACTCCCCTTAGATGACTTAGACCACACGCCTTTAATCTAAAATTAAAGGTCTTCTTCTTTCATCATTTTTTCTTCATTCCAACACTCCCCCTCAAGCTTAAGACATGGAGAATGCCTAAGCTTGCAACTATGAATCATTACCTTATTAAAACCTAAAGAAGGAAAACCAAATTGGGACAAAACCTTTTGTAGGAAAAAAGAGTATAACACTCCATGTTGGGATCATTGTTGCGGAATGGTTATAAGGCTAAGCCTTGGATAGATGGAGGCGCCACTCTTCAAAGTTGTTCCTTGGTGAACACATCAGCTAGTTGATCCTCACTCCTTGTATATCAGGACAAGATTATTCCTTTTCCAATAGCTTCTCTTACTTTGTGGCAGTCTACTTCTATATGCTTGGTTCTTTCATGAAACACATAGTTAGAGGCAATGTGTATAGCAGCCTCATTGTCACAATGGATGGTGATAGGTTCATTAAAGCTCATGGCTAAGTCCTCAAGGAGTTGATTCAGCCAAATGCATTCAGTTGTAAGCTTCCTCATGGCTCTATATTCTGATTCTGCACTAGAGCATGACACCACCTTTTGCTTCTTGGTTTTCCATCCTATGAAAGTACAATAGCATGTGGTACTTATTCTATCCTCCCTATCGCCTGTCCAATCTGCATCACAATAACCAACCACATTTGTGTTTCTATTGCAACTCATCCATATACCTTGTTTATGAGTGCTTTTTAGATATATCAAAATTCGATTTGCCATCTCCCAATGTCTCATCTTTGGACCTTGCATGTGTTGAAATACCTGATTCACAGAAAAACATAAATCTTATCTAGTGATGGTTAGATAAATAAGCTTACCAACCACTTTCCTATAGAGCAGAGGATCATGAAAATCAATTTCCTCCTATAGCTCCCCCTTAGTTCCGATTTTATAGTCTTCATCTAAGGGTGTTTTGGCTGGTTTAGCTTCCATCATACTTTTAGAGGTTAGTAAATCTACAACATATTTTCTTTGAGATAAGAAGAGACTTTCCTTAAACCTACACACTTCAATTCCTAAGAAGTATTTAAGTTCTCCTAAATCCTTAATATCAAAGACACTCTTCAAATATTCTTTTGTAGATGCAATACCAACACTATCACTACCAGATATGATTATATCATCTACATAAATGAGAATTACCACAATGAGTATGTTCGACTTGATATCTTTTGAAGCCCCTATCCATCAAGGTCACACTTAGATTGTGGTACCAAGCTCTTGGAGATTGTTTGAGGCCATAGATGGTCTTCTTCAGCCTGAGTATGTTGTCGACCCCTACCTCTTCCTCTGGACTTGGTGGAGGTGACATGTATACATATTCTTTTAATTCACCTTGTAAGAATGCATTCTTAACATCCATTTGCCATAATTCCCAATCAAGGTTAGTAGCAAGTGAAAGAACAATATTAACAGAGTGAAGCTTAGCTACAGGTGCAAAGATATCCCTATAATCTTCACCATAAGTCTGAGTAAATCTTCTAGCCACCAACCTAGCTTTATATCTATCAATTTCACCATTACTTTTGTATTTAATGGTAAAAATCCACTTAGAACTTACAGCCCTTTTTCCTTTAGGTAAAGTGGCTGGAGCATAGGTATCATTCCTTTCCATGGCTTGTTTCTCAGCTAGGATAACTTCCCTCCATTCCTTCTTCGTCATAGCTTCTTCATATGTCTTTGGAATCTGTTCCTTATCAAGACTTAAAATGAATGCAACATGGTTAGTAGGTAAGTGAGCAATGTTACAAACTCCCTGATCATGATGAACCACAGCATTCCCATTGTATAAAACTGGTGGATTCCTTTGTCTTGTTCTCCTTCTTAACACTGTAGGTGGAGCTTCTTGGATAGGCTCCTCTTCTTCACCTAAAACTTCAATAAGAGTGGGCACATCTCGTGATCTTTTGGAAGCTGAGACTAGAATTGATTTATCTCCTGCTGAGTCTTGTTGGACATGAGTAGATGCTTCTTCCCCCCCCCCCATGTGCAAGAGGAGGAAGTCAAGGAGAGCTGAAGGGAAGACCAGGCCGCGGATTGGATGGACCGGCTGGTGTGGATTGCCGAGGACCGGCTGGTGTGGATGGCCGCGGCCTGGCTGGCCGTACCGGAGCTGTGGTCGTGCTGGGGCTGCACGCTACTGGTGCAGGAGGTTGAGATGAGGTAACTGTGGGCTGAGGATGAGGAGAGACTATGCCAATGCTCTCCAAGAGTCTCCTCAAGTTCTCAGCTTGGTCTGATCTTGTTGTGGAGATGTCTTTGAATTGATCACAAGTTCCTTCTTCATAGAACCCTTTTGATTCTTGGAATTTGACATTTCTGTATACTACGACTCTTCTAGTCTCTGGATCATAGCATTTGTATCCTTTCTGGGTAGAAGAATACCCAATGAACATAGCTTTGGTACTCTGTGGTTCCAGCTTGTTCCTTTGCTCTCTTGGAATTAATACAAAACAAACACAACCAAAAACTCTTAAGTGGTCAATGCTAGGTCTTGTTTTGTTAAGTACCTCAAACAGAGACAAGTCATCTAGGACTTTTGTAGGAGTCATATTAATCAAGTAGCATGCAGCTACCAGAGCATCCCCCCAAAAAATCTTTTGGGAACTTTCATGTGGAACATTATTGTTCTCACAACTTCCATCAAATGCCTATTCTTCCTTTCAGCCACTCCATTTTGTTGTGTAGTGTAAGGACAGCTGGTTTGATGTTCAATGCCATGCTTGGCCAAGTGTTGTTGAAGCCTGGTGCTAGTATATTCCCCTCCATTATCTGTTCTAAAGCATTTAATACTTGCATTGTATTAGTTAGTAACATATGCTTGAAAATTTAGCAATGCATCAAATACTCTATCTTTTGAACTAAGCAAAGTGACCCAAGTGTATTTGGATTTTTCATCAATAAATGTCACAAAATACTTGTGGTTTTCTCTAGATGGAAATGGAGATGTCCAAACATCAAAATGCACCAACTCAAAACAATTATCATAAGTATGCAAAGATTTCTCAAAAACAGTTTTGCAATGTTTCTCAATTATACAAGAATCATACATATCCTTTGACATTTTTAAACCAGAAACAATTAGTTCTAGTGCTATAGAATGAGGATGTCCTAATCAAGCATGCCAAAGATCAGAATCATCACTAAAAGAGCTAGTGCTAGCAACCGGTTCCACCCCTTTTGTATTGGTCATATCTTCAAACACATACAAGTCATTCCTTGTAGTTCCATGTCTAAATCTCCTACTAGTCTCAATATCCTGAAAGTATAAATCATTAGGACCAAAGATAGCTTGACAATTTAAACCAGTAGTGGCAATGACAACATTACCTAAGGCAGGTTCTAAATTCTCTAGCAATCCTAGATCACTAATCATATGATGAGAAGCACCAGAATCAACAACCAATGATTTAGAAGCATTAGGAGTAAAACAAGTTTGAAAAGAAGCATGAAAAGTTTTACCCAACACATTACCATCCTTAATTGCTTTGATAAGAGCTTATATATCTGATTTTGTCATAAATTTAGATGCTGAAAACATAGAACTGGTTGGGTCTGAGTGGCAATTGGAGCTGGTACACGCCTTTGAAGAAGCCGGGAGCTTGTACATGCCATGTCTGGCAGCTTGCAGCTGAGTGTGGCCGGCTGTGGGTTGTTGTCTCTCAAGAGCCCAGCTTGGCTTCAGCTCAGGATGGAGTACCCAACACTCTTTCTTTGTATGGCCACTCCTTTTGCAATGATTACAAGTTGGTCTCTTCTTCCTAGGTTCATTTGTTGTTGTTGGCTTGAATAAAATCTTGTGTGCAGCCACCATTCTTTGTTGCCAAATAGTCCATGGGATCCTTGCTCTTTTTGGATTTGAGCACAAACATCTTCCAAGCTAGGAAGCTTATAAGACCTGAGAATATGTTTAATTAGATCTGAGTAAGTTGTGTTAAGAGTTAATAGTAAGTCAAACACATAATCTTGTTCTTTCCTTTCTAGGAGAACAATTGGGTCAATTGTGGCTAGCCTTCGCATCTCTAGCTCAGCCCACAATGCTCTGAATGAGCCATAGTGCTTTGTGATTCTGCATCCTCCTGCTTTAATTCATTCAAAGACTTTTTCACCTCAAAAATTCTTAAGAGATTAGTGGTGTTTCCATACACCTTTTGAAAAGTGTCCCAAAGTTCCTTAGCATTCTCACAAAATGTATAAGCCTCTAAGAGATCACTAGCAAGAGAGTTTTGAAGTATAGAGAGTACAAATTGATCTTCTTGGTACCATTTAGCTTGAGCAGCCACAGCCTCATTGACTTCAGCAACTTCATTTTCTTCAAGACCATTGGTTGAAATATGATTCCAAAGGTCTTTACCACCCAATGTGGTTTTCATGGTCCTAAATCATAAGAGATAGTTTGCTCCATGTAGAATGACATGAGCTCTGAATGTAGTTTGAATCTCCATGCTTTAGAAAAATGGAAACAGAGATTTTCCAGACAGGACACGGTCAGGCTGGAACTCTTGGTCGGGAACGGTTCGTAAGCTGATGGTCCTTGGGTACCACGGCTTGTTGATCGGAAGAACGGATGTGTGCAACTCTTGCACAAGTGAAGGCCCGGTTCGGACAATATAAGGAATGGCTGGTTCTTGTAGGAACAGCTTGGAACGTGGACACGGGACAGTGCAGGCCGCGTGGACACAGGCTTGGAATGGCTGGTTCTCGGGCGCGTGTGGAACAAGGTTTGTACCCGGCCGCGTGGAACACTGCTAAGTCAAGAACCCGTTCAACCAACTCCAGCCAACTCCTGCAACAGAATTTAACTAACTCCAACCAACAAGATCAACTTCTAACAGTCCTTATCTTCACAAACAATGATGATCCAGCAACAAATATCGAATTTTACTAATAAATCAATCCAAAAATTCAAGTTTCCCTCCTTTTTCATAATTTCAAGTTTGATTTAAAAAAACAAAATCAAGAAAATCAATCTTGAAGACTTAAACCCTTCTGATTGAAACCAAACTTCATGGAGACCTCACAAGATTCTTATATAACTTTCCTGATTTAAAGATTTGAAGAAAGTTGAGAAAGAATAAGAGTTTTATTACCAGATTCTTGTGAGAGGCGATTTCTGACGTCTTGAGGAAAACCTTCAAGAAATTCTTTCAAACGTAGGAGAAGTAAGTTCTTCTTTCTTTATACAGCAACTAGACTCATTGGGCTTGATATTAGGATTTGTAAAATCACAATTAGGAGAAGATTTGACGACGGAATGAGCAGAGAAACACGGAGGTTCGCGGTGGAGGCAATCATGGAGGTCCGATGCAAGAAAAATCGTATCTTTTGATTCTGTGGTCCAATGATGCAAATCCAATTGGCGTAGCTTCAGGACTTGCCGAAGAACAATCCTGAAAAATCAGATTGACAAAAGCTTCCTTGGATTATTCGGAATTATTGATCAAATTTGATGGATGAAATATGAACGAAAACAGATTGTGATAAAGATTCATCATCTTGATTCAAAAAGTTAATGATGAATTTTATCCCAGATTGTTGTAATCTGGCTCTGATACCATGAAATTATATGAGATTAAAAGGTTTGTAGAATTAGAGAATGAAAAAATGAGAGATTAGAGAGAAAGAAGAATGATTGATTAAGAAAATGAGAATAATAGTTTCTAAGTTACAAATGAGGAGAGAGATAGCTATTTATACTATTCTAATCTAGGTTTATTTGGATACAATGATCGTCTTATACATGAATGGCTACAAGGATAACATAATACTAAAACACAAATAAGCCTCAGACACTCCCCTTAGAAGACTAAGACCACACGTCTTTCATCTAAAATTAAAGTTCTTCTTCCTTCATCATTTCTTCTTCATTCCAACATACTTCAGCGAGAAGTTAAGTTGAGCCGCACTTAACTATCCGACCTACGACAAGCAGCTCTATGCCTTAGTCCGCGCCTTAGAGACTTTGCAGCACTATCTCCTTGCCCGGGAGTGCGTGATTCACACCGACCATCAGACACTCCAGCACCTCGGAGGATAATCCACGCTGAAGAAGAGACATGCTCATTGGTTGGAGTATATCAAAACCTTCCCCTACGTTATCAAGTACAATAAAAGAATGGAAAATATTGAGGCTGACGCCCTATCCCGCAGATACAGTCTCATTTCCGTGATGGAGTCAAAAGTTATGGGTTTTCGAGATGATCAAAGAGTTGTACGCTGACGACGCAGACTTCACTCAGGCCTACCCGGAGCACGACAAGGGCACATACAGTCGGTTTTATCTGTTTGACGGGTTTTTTTTTATGGACAAGCGACTCTGCATTCCGAGGGGATTGATTCGAGAGTTGCTTTTGAGAGAGTCCCACGGAGAAGGTCTAATGGGTCATTTCGGCATTGACAAGACATTAAGCATGCTCAAGAAGAATTTCTACTGGCCCCACCAGTGACGTGATGTAGAGGCACACTATGCTAAGTGCCTTATATGCAAACGGGCTAAATCTAAGATGCATCCGCAGGGTCCTTACATGCCATTACCATATACGCTCTGGACGGACATCTCCATGGACTTCGTACTAGGCCTGACGAAAATCAACCACAAGGACTCCATCTTCATAGTGGTCGACCGATTTTCCAAGATGGCGCATTTCATCGCTTGCAACAAGACCAATGACGCAAGCCAGACTGCCGACCTGTTCTTCAAGGAGATAGTACGACTGCACGATATTCCCAGGATGATCGTGTCCGACCGTGGCACCAAGATCCTCAGCCACTTCTGGCGAGCATTGTGGCTCAAATTAGGAACCAACCTCTTGTTTTCTACCACATACCATCCGCAGACTGATGAACATACAGAGGTGGTCAACCGGACATTGTCCCAGACACTGAGAGCGATAATCAGCAGAAACTTAAAGAATTGGTTGGAGTGCCTTCCGTATATCGAGTTCGCTTACAACAGGGCTACATACTCCGACACGAAGTGTTATCCATTTGAAGTCGTCTACGGCTTCAACCCGACCACACCTATTGAGTTCACACCCATACCATTGGGAGACGTTATCGGCTTAGAGGGAGAAACAAAGGCGGAATACATCAAGCGTCTTCATGCAGAGACCAAGGCAAATCTGGAGCAACGGAACATCTAGAATGTCAAGAACGCCAACAAGGGCCGCCGGCACATGGTCTTCAAGGAGGGAGATTGGGTTTGGCTACATCTGCGACCAGAGAGATTTCCCCAACGACGGAAGAGCAAGCTTGCACCCCGGGAAGATGGCCCATTCCGCATCCTTCGGAGAAAACAACGACAACGCCTACCAGCTCGAACTTCCAAGTGAGTATAACATGTCTAGTACGTTTAATGTTTTTGACTTAGAGTTGTTTGATGCAGGTGAGGAGTTCGCTTTGGAGACCAAAGCACTTCAAGAGGGAGGAAATGATGAGGACATCGAGTCAGCCACTGCACCAGTCATTCCACCAGGACCTCTCACACGGTCTAAGAGGAAAGCTCTAGGAGACAAGTTCAGCATGCTACTGGAGAGCGGAACCGGACCGAACCTCAAGTCTACCATGATCAGCTTTGGACCGAGTGCACTGTCCCGGTCGTCCTGACCAACCAACCACGGGCTAGGCAACCAGTCCACATCCGACCAAGGACCGACCATGACCCACGGACCGACTGACCACGCCTCGGTCGTCCCAGGTACAGCTGACCCATTCCAGATGGACAAGGAGCCATGGAGGTTCCTTCTAGAAGATTTTTCTTCCTCCGGTGTCTTTACCATTACCATCCGGTATAGACACCAAAAGTTGTACTAGGAAATTGTACTCTTTTTCCTATCTTCGGTTTTGTCCCACTGAGTTTTCCAAAGAAGGTTTTAATGAGGCAATACTCTTAGTGCGTAAGACGGTGAAGACTTGTTCACAATTCGATCTCATTCTCAAGTCCTCATCGATTTCTAGCCTAAGTGTTATTGGGATTTTTCTATCTTTTATTCTATTTTTCTAGACTAAGTATTTATTTGGGCTTATAAGTCATGTTGACTATTTGGGGCACAAAGTTTATTTTAATTACCAATAAGTAAACTACCTGCTGTTTTATTTCCTTGGGAGGCTAAACATCGTGTTGTTTAGCCTAATGTAAAATAAAACATTATATAAGCCTTTTGTCTACACATTAATGGAATAACAAGCATTTTTAGAACAAAAACAAAACATAAGTCTTTGAAAAGACCCCTAGTAGGCGCCTCCAAGTATCATCTTTGCAGCTGCTGTGTTCTTCAACCTGTTGGTTGAAGTTCTTGGAGTATCACAAGCTCCTTGATGAGGACATCGAGCCAGCTACTGCACCTGTCATCCCACCTAGACCACTTACGCGGTCCAAGCGGAAAGCCTTAGGAGACAAGCTCAGCATGCTCTTGGAAAGTGGAACCAGAGAAGACCCCGAACTGCCCACCCAGACGACCAGCCCACGACCAGCCTTCCAGGCAAGCCATCCGTAGCCAGCAGCCGACCAGTCAGACCCAGTTCAGGCACTCACGACCAGACCACCCTTCCAGCTAGACAAGGAACCCTGGAGGTTCCTTCTCGAAGATTCTTCCTCCTCCGGTGTCTTTACCATTACTATTCGGTAGAGACACCAAAAGTCGTTCTAGGAAATTGTACTCTTTTTCCTATCTTCGGTTTTGTCCCATTGGGTTTTCCGAAGAAGGTTTTAATGAGGCAACACTCCTAGTGCGCAAGGCGTTGAAGACTTGTTCACAATTCCATCCCATTCACAAGTCTTCAGGTGAATTCTCAGCCTAAGTGTTGTTGGGCTTTTCCTTCTTAAAATTCGATTTATTTGTCTAAGTGTTTTAGTTGGGTTAAGTCATGTTGACTAATTGTGGCCCATTATTTATTCTAAGTGACAATAAGTAAACTACATGTTGTTTTAATCTCCTAAAGGTTAAACGCCTCGTAGTTTACCCTAAAATTGTAACAAGGCATTATATAAGCCTTCTTGTTTTCACTTTATGAAACAACAAGTATTTTGACAAAAAAAACCTAAGTCTCTTAGACACAAAATAGCCGCCAGCTCTCTTGCTTGCAGCCGCGACCTTCAACCCAGTTTGGTTGAAGTACTTGGAGTATCACAAGCCCCTTTCACAGCTTGTGTGGTCCCTTCGATCCACCCTTCAATCCCCATCGATTTCTGTCCCATTATCCTGAGTTTCTCGGTGAAAAGACAGCCCACCCAAGTTCTTACATCACTCCTTGCACAGCTTGTGTGGTCCCTTCGATCCACCCTTCACTTCCACCATTTTCTGTCCAGCAACCTTAGCTTCTCGGTGAAAGACAGTCCATCACACGGTTCTTGCATCATCCTTACCTGGGACGGTTCTTCTGTGTAAGAAGCTTTTGACGCCTACTTATCCACTCCTTTCCTTTGTTTTAACAACATCTGGTCGCGATGTACTTCCTAAGTGGTCATGGGTATGTACGTGATCTGTCTTCCTCTGTGAGTTAAGGTATGTCTGTTTGTGTATCTATCATGCATTAACCTCTTGTCATATTGCCATGATCTCCCTAGCAGGATATGGCTAGCTTCCATGGGCAGTACATCACACATGATTTCATCTTGGTAACTCCCAATCGTGATTGGTATAGACATTTTCTCACTTACTCTCATTTCTCCTTCATCATTGAGCCATTATAGTTGATAAGGCTTTGGGTGCTTGTAGGTGGCGAGATTGAGCTTGTTGACTAGAATTTGACTAGCCACATTTGTGCAAATTCCTCCATCAATGATAAGGCTACAAACCCTCTCCTGAACCAAGCACCTCGTGTGAAACAAGTTTTTCCTCTGCTCCTGGGCTTTTGGTTGAGTAATTAAGGTTCTTCTAGTGACCAACAAGTCTCCTTGGACAGGATATGTCACACCTTCTTCCTCCTCTTCTGATGATCATCTTCAGAAATCAGTTCTCCATTGTATAGTATAAACATGACCTTCTTGTTGGAACACTCATTAGAATAGTTTCCAAAGCCTTGACATCTAAAACATTTGATGTTTCTGGTCCTGTTTGGTGTAGAAGTTGAGGTTGCAACTCCCTTACCCTTATCCTCACGGATGGAGGGACTAGAGATAACTCCCTCTTGGCCTTTAGAAGGTGGTGGTGTCTTAAAAACGGCTCCTCCAGATTTATCATCTTGGACATATAGTTTGGATGTGGGAGTGTAAGTAGTCCGTGTGTTCCCCCTCCTTTTAATTTACTGCTCAACTAAAATGGCCTTGTGTAGCAGTTCGTCCATGTCCTCATACTCCTGAAGTTCCAAGTCGTCTTGTATATCTCGGTTGAGACCACCTTGGAACCGCGCCATTGTGGCTTCCATGGTTTCTTCAATGTTAGATTTCATGAGGAGGTTCTCCATCTCTTGGTGATAGTCTTCTACACTCCTAGTTCCCTGAGTTAGTCTTCTTAGTTTCTGGTGCAGTTCTCGTCCATAGTGGATAGGTACAAATTTCTTCCTCATCATGGTCTTCATCTCGAACCATGAGGCAACTTGAGGTTCTCCATTGCGCCTTCGAGAGAGAGTGAGTTGTTCACACCAGTTAACAGCATACCCACTGAATTCAGTAGCTGCTAGTTTCACCTTCTTGCCTTCATAGTATTCTTGGCAATTGAATACCAATTCCATCTTCTTTTCCCATTCTAAATAGGCGTCAGGGTCATTCTTCTCAACAAAAGGTGGGATTCAGAGCTTAAGGTTGCCTAGATTGTCTTCTTCCCTTAGAGGTCTGGGTTGGGGCCAGTTGTTCCTCCTTGCTCAGGAACCAGTACAACTACCATCAGAGAAATCCAATGGTGCTTCCTCCTCGCGTCTAGCCCCTCGTATGACTCCTCTACCGGGCCAGCCTCCTAGCACCGTTCCTCTTCCACGTGTAGGCCTTTCTGCAAAATGATTAAAACCTCGGAACCTATCATTAGATTGGATAGCGAGTTCAAAGTCTTGTCTTAAAGTTCTAATTATCTCAGCCATCATGGCTTCAAATTGCAGCTGGTCAAGTCGAATTTGTTGAACTACAGGGGTCGTCTCCCCTTCTTCCTCTTGATGTGCCATTTGTTTTTTTCTTGAAAATTACTTAGAAAACAAGTTAAATAAAAGACTCTCTCTCACACTCAGTTTTCAGCTCTTAAGCTCTCTTGTTGTTCCAACAAGTTCAGTGAAGATCAAAACTCAATCACCTAAGACCTAGAGTAATAACCTAAACTGTGACTTAAGATAGAAAGATTGCAAGATTTTCTTTGTCAGCTGATTAACTTATTTCCAGCAAGAATTTTCCTCTGCTTTCTTTTTTTTTTTTTAATATTTTTTGTCATTTTTTTTGGATTTATTGTAAATCAGGAAAAGGCTCAACTGACTTATAACATACATATATAGAAGAATAAAAATAAAAAAGGAAATTTTATAAAAGAATGATTTCCTCAAACCCTAACCTTCAAGAGACTCTGATACCACTTGGAACGGTTCTGTTTATGATTCAATCTCTGGATCACTTGAAGACAGGATAATCTGAACCTTAGAGGCTTCTAGCTCTCTAGAAGGCGATGGTTTGGCGTCGCTAGGAAGATTGGAGGCTACTAGCTCTCCAATCGTCTGTGGTCTTCTTTTATGGGGATTTGAGATTTGATTCAACATGGAATTGATTCTCCTTATCATAGGTTCATCCTGTTTAAGATTAAGGATTATCACTTTTAGATTACTCTAAACTTAATGAAGATTATGTTCTTATGCTAAACAGGGAAAGAAAATGAAAACTCAAAAAATTGTTATGAGAAGCCATTAGGGCTTATTTATTATAAGCAATGAATTCGCTGGATATCATTCATAGGCGGCCACTAGGGCTTATTTATACACAAAATATAATCCTTATCTGGTAAAAAAACTTAGCCTAATCAAACCAGAATGGTTTAATTCCTCAATTACTAAATTAACTGGTTTACTTGGTTCAATTTAAGTATATTTAATTTTGGGTCTAAACTAATAATTACAGAAGCCCAAAATAATTAAACCAATAATATGGCCCTTGGCCTTCTTGCTCTTCTTGTTGGGCCACTCCTTGGGCCAGTTGCAAAAGAACTTCTTGTTGGGCTTTAGTCCTGGATCTAGTCATTGGGCGTTGCCACAATTGGTTCACTTGAGTAATCTGACTTAGTTCTCCTTCTTCATAGGCCGGTTCGAGTTCCCTTGATTCCTGGTCGAGTTCCAGCGATGGGCCTGAGCAAATTTGATCATAGAGCGTGCCAGCTGTGTCGAAGGATAGGTCCTGGGTTGCACCGGTCGTGCTGAGGGTCGTGTCCCGGGTTGTGCCTGTCATGCATGTCGTGCCGAGTTCGGGGTTCAGATCGTGCTGGTCATAATGGGATCGAGGAGCTGGGTCGTGCCGGTCTCGATCAATACCCCAGGTCGTTGTCGTGCCAAAGTCGAGGGCCAGGAAAGGTTCATCCTCTTCTGTGCTTTCTTCATCACTTATGCTTGATTTTTCCTCGGCCAAATCATCCTCAAACAGGCTAAAGCTGGTCTGGATCACTCCACACTAGACTATAAAAATTTAGACCAAATTATTAAATTATAAAACTCTATGATATAACAATTTTTTGTCTTAATATATATAAAATCATAAAACATTGAAAATTATGGAAAATACAGTTGTCTAAGTTTCAAAATTTTAGATTATTTAGAAAAAACTTTTAAATTCATGTGTATAATCAGAAGCAATAAAATCGTAGATTCACAAAATGATAATTATAATTCATTATAAAAAACAGATTTAGGATTGATATTTTTTCTCTGCATACTTTCTTTTTTTTACTAATTTTTAGATTATTTTAAAAATAAGACAAATAATAGCACTTTATAATATTAAGAGGAGTAAGGTAAATTGAAATTACCCAAAAAAATAAACAATTATCATTAAGTATAAGATTCACTTTAATTATCATATACCCATATTCTAACAATCTAAATTTATTTCCAACAAAATCGGTGTATTTAAATTTTGATTATTTATTCTCAAAAATTTCAAAGAAAAATCCAGAAGAATATTTTTTTAAAATTATATATTATATATGGAAAAGTAGGAACGATAAAGTTTTCAAGAACATAGATAGGGATATTAAGGGAATTATTTACGATAACTGAAATTGAATGAAAGATTTGGCATGAAGCTCAAGCTAAAGAAGAAATCAAGAATATCTTGGTATCAGTTCCTAGATCTGAGCATGTAACACATGATACTTGGTGATGTCAAATAGATTAATCATGGAAAGAGTCCGAAAACTTTTCTGGACAAAGTTGGGTTTGTAATGAGGTTGGAGAAAAGGATATATTGATAGGAGCTCGGAATATTTTTTGTGGTCAGTCTGCTTTACATGCAGAGATGAAATCTCTTCTTTGGGCAATGGATTGTATAATTGCACCTAAGAGATTCAAGGCGGTCCATTGCAATATATTGTTCAGACGTAGTAAAGATGGTGTCGTCACAAGAAAAGTGACCAGCATGTGCAATCTATTTGGAAAAATTCAAGCGATCAACAACTTTCTTCTAGAATATAAGAGTATCACATATTTTCAAACAACAAACATAAAGAAGAACAAACTAGCAAGAGAAGCAAAAACTACAACATCAGCTATAATTTACATTAATTTGTCTCTAACGTCTTGGTTATGCAAAATTTTTTAGTTATTTTTTTTTGGTTTATAGTTGTTAAAAAAACGATTACCACTTAAAACTTGCATAATATTTTAGCATAATGCAAAGTTTAAAAGGACTGGGAACTTCTATAATAAAATTATATAATATGTCCGATTACTGTGATCCTGATATTAAACTAAATCATACTCATATTTTACTACTAATATACAACATATATTAACATCAAATAAATTTATAATTGACTCTTTTATGAAAATCAGATATCGTATGATAACATTTTCTACGCAGGTTAGAATCTAGTTGGATAATAAACTAAAAACTGATGCTAATGCCTGAAACTTCTGTGACAAAATAAAATCCCAACACATACACTTCAAGAAAACTTCATAAATCCAAATTCATCAAACAACGAAAATGATTTTCGTAGTTGAAATGTCAAACTTGGAACAAAATCATGAGAAATATTAAAAGATTAACTCTCATCCATTGCATCGTTTGATTGCGTTGAAACCGAGTCCTCAAGTGCCTCAAGAAATGAGACAACTGTGAACTTATCTGCAATAAGATTTAAAAACTGTTTTTATACAAATAAAACAAAAAGACTGATGCTGCTTATGGAAATTCTATTGTAAGAGTGACTCACATTTACTTGGGTCGATACCGAATTGAGTCAAATCTATTTGTCCTGTGCGAAGTACCTAGAAAGATATTAAAGTTGAGTCAGAATATCAAGCCAAGAACGGGAACAACATTGTCACGGAGGGGCTTACATAGGTAAATGCATCTACTTGTTGACGAAAAGGAGGGCTCTGCAACAACTCCAGTATATCTTCTGCCCTACAGTGACCCTGTTATAAGTCCTTGGATTAGTCCAGTGCATGAACATTGTTATTAGCCTACGCAGCTTATAGTGGACTGTAGCCATGTTGACAGCTCCGCAACAAATGTCGACCTCATAACTCTCAGAGATAACTCTCTGCTTGGACCCCGTAACACTTCTTACAATCCTATCCCTAAACCATTTCATAATACAGTGACTCACTATGCCTGTTACTTGCCCTAAATTAACAACTTGACCCGGTTTCTTTTATCACAATTTCAAAAGACAGATCTTACAATTGCATGTAGTACTCATCTTCATAGAATATAGAAACAGTAAAGCCCAGCACATACCTCAGGTAAATGCGAAGACAATCGTTCTTCTATCGGTAACATCTCAAGCAATGGCATAATCAAATCCGGCTTCAATAAATCCCCTAATACTAGGCCTTCAGAAGATGAAACACAAGAGGACGATTTGGTAAATAATGAATAAAGAGAAAGAAGAATAACAGCTGAAAACAAATAATTGATCACATTGCAAAGTTGGGCACTATCATCACCAAGCCAAACAGAAGTAGCTTAAAACCTACTTAATGCTTTCGCACCACATCATCCTAAAAGTTCAGGACCTGAGCAAACAGAAAAAGATATTGAAAATATTCACCTTCGTCTTCATCTCCAGCAATACCTAAAATAATACCACCGTACCTGAATGAGTATACATGAGGGAAACTATAAAAGCTTCTTGGAAGGAGGAGTACCAAGAGATAGAGAATTGTACCTACAGGACCAGCTGAGAGGTTGTTGAGAATTCTTTGCAGGTCTGCCAGCTTAACTGGTCCAGACGACGATGACACGTCAGTCACCTCTGTCGACAAATTTGATACAACCATGTTTCCGGCTCTATGAAGAATGAATAAATTCAAATAAGCCATTGTGTTTCAAATAAGTATATATAATTTACAAGAAAAATAATTGCGTTCTTTCACATGGTATCGAACTCCAAATCCTTTGAAAATATTCACATGATACAAATAACTGGTAAGCCATTCTTTATATGATCCTGAAATTTAAACTCCGGAGTCTCTCAATCAAAGAGAAGATAATAGCTTTTGACAGCAACAACTATCAACCCCATATCTAGAGAAACTATAATGCGCAAAGTCTGGTCACAAATAGGATGGAACATAAGAAAAACAGAAATAAAATATCTGTTTCATGAAATTGACCACAAAGCAACCAACTAGTTTCTAAAGATAAAATGGTAAGGCAGTTTACATCCTTTGCGAATTGGAAGCAAAATAACAGTCAGAATAGCACTTTGGTATAATCAGTACCTAGATGAAACATCATCTTCTGCCATGTCTTCCACTTCCTCCGGAATAGCAGCTGCATTTCCTTCTTCACCAAGAAACTCTGGTGCACAGAAACTTTATTAGATTGATAAAACTTTTCCTGCTAGGCAACTGACTAAACATTGAGTGCTTTCACTATGAAGGGCATGTGGGCATGTGTTATACACAGAAAGATACGAAATAAACAACATTTACAGGCTCATAAGCGAAATAATGCAAAGTCTTAGAGACTATCAATCAAAGAGGCTACAGTTTGTGCCGTCTGTGACACAACGTCTTTGTGTGCTTATTAAACAAGACACATTTAAAGCCTCACTTCATACTTTTTTTATTCATTAAACAAGAATAACAAGCAAGAAAATGAACATATTATTGCAAATCTAATCTTTCATATTTATGAGAAACTTCTTCACTATTGAGTCGTGAATGGCATTAGATAATTGTTAGTCCGACTTAAGATAGGCTCTCTTGTACAAAAGTTAGCATTTGGGCAGGGTTTGCGGACTAATCAAGATAGGCTCTCTTGTACAAAAGTTACATTTCAAAACAAGATAATTTTTTTCAGTACTTCACTGATTTAAGTTCTTTGATACATTTGGACTCTATTATACGATTATGAGGTTGTTTCACAATGTTAGAATGTAAATAATATTTTCTCTTGATTTCTGCTTAGGCCATTGCTTAGCGATTAAAGTTTTCTTTCATCATAATTTAACATCAAGATGAACAAGTAAAACCCAGACACTAAGTCATCTTGATGATGGAAAAGATTAAAAGAATTAATGAAAAGGAATTGTTGTTCATGCTCTTTGGAAAGACATTAGTAACACGTTGATATATATACATATATATATATATATATATGTGTGTGTGTGTGTACCATGACATTAGTACCAAATCCGTTTGAGTCATGAAACGCCAAGAAATATGATGAGAGTGTGGAAGAAAGAAAGCTAGTTCGGTGATCAAGGAAGTTAGAAGGTTAAACAGCAAGAAAGACATTGGTACCAGTATAGAATCATATCCAAGACTGTTTTGTAACAAGATAAGAATGTTACATGCCTAGTGGTTGATTAAGGTATTGATTGACAGTAGAGCATAGCTCTTCATCACCTTCAGCTCTCGGCTCCTGCAAAAGTAGTTACTAAAAGAGTTCCATAAACAAAAAAGATCAAAGATCAAACAATGCATCAAGATGAAAGTGATTGGGTGAACAAAAATACACCCATATCATGAAAATAAAATAAAAAGTGACCTGCATCCAAAAGAATAACTTGCGGTCATCACCGTTGAACTTCAATACGTACACCCTGTCTGATGATTGATTAACCTAAAAAGACAACAAGTATGCTGCGGTCACACTCCGAAATTAATACATCACATGCTAGTAACTTACATTGAACGGGCATACCTTTTCAAATAGAGCTTCATCAGGGAAAACAATTTGATCCTACAAATGGTATCGTCAAGGAGTAAACATTTGTATTGGAACAACTGGTAGCAATAATAATAAGTGACTGAATTTTTTATATTCAGGCATGGCAAAAAAAGGACTTCCTAGATGGAACAACCTAAGAAAATTGACAGGCTCAAGACACAAATCCACTGGCCTAGCAAAGACTTAAAACTTGGAGAACATTTTATCCAATCCTAAAATTTACAAGACAAGTGCACAGGATACATCTTCTACCGCATTCTGGGTTCGATCAAGCCACTGGAAATGAATCAATCCCTCTTCACCCTAATAGAGAGGATTAGAGGGAAAAAATAAGATTAATTTTGCAGAGAACAAATAACGTGCGTATCCTGACACCGAAAATTAGAATATGAGATGCTTTAATTTCAACAATATTGGCACCGAAAAAGCTTATACGATCCAACGTTCAATGGAAAAAAATCAACAGAAACAAATCATATGCGAATATGACTAAATGAAAAATAATAGTGTCGACATTACTCTAGCAATGCGAACAAGTCCTTTTCGTGCATCAGGGACAACTCTTGTTCCCTGCAAAGACATCTTACCAGCACGAAACTCAAGCATGATTTCCTGCCAAAATTAGTCCAAACGTAAGTAGAAGAACTTACTATAATAACGAAAAAAAGATCACCATGATAGAAACCTTGAAGGGTTTTTTTTACTTTACACACTGTATGGAAAGAAGTCTTGCATTTCCATTCAGATATCAAAATCAAAGTTGATGAACCAAACAGGAACTGTTATTCAACAATCTGAGGAAATTTCTAGTTACCTGCATCACGGGAAGCGTTTCACTTGAACTCATATCACCACCTCTCTTTCTACTGAACACTAGAGCAACAAGGAATAGACCCAAACGGCAAATATTCAGTACACAGAGAAATCACAATAAATCCGCGTCCGGCTGTTAGATAAACGCTAGAGCAAGTTCTACTTCAAGCTTATAAACAATAATCCTATGTATGTATGCTAAAGATAAACGACGCAGTTAGAGTAATCCACTATACTCCTTGTGGGAAAAATCCGTGAAAATTGCAAACGTCGGAGGATAATCAAAGAGAATCATACTCTAACCAAGTTATAAACAAAATAGATTTGAAGCGAGGTGAGTCTAAGATACTGATCGAAGGCGAAGATAACCAAACCCTAGGCACAAATCTGTCGCACAAAATCCGAAGAAAAAGGAAGATTTTACAGCCGTTCAGGCAAATGTATCGAAGATTAGATAATATACCTTAACAGAAGAAAGTTCGCGAAGAATGATGTGCAGAGAAAGAAGAGACTTCTCGTTTTCTTTCAATTTGCTTCGTCTCTTCTTTTTAACCTTTTTCTTTATGTTCCTCGGAACATGTCCCAGTCCCACCCGGATCCATTCTTGTTTTAATTTTTTTTTTTACTTTTTTCTTCATCATCTAGTGTTAATAATAATATTAATGGTAACGTAAAAATGATTATTTAATTTCTCAAATATTTGCTTATTTTCCTAGGATCATGTATATAGATTACTTCCTTAAATTCGTATATAAAATAAGAATTAAAAAATTCCAATCGTTAAACTCTGAACAGAAAACGTTAAAATTAGCTAAAATATAAATCATGATTTTTATTATTAAATTTAAAAATTCCTAAATTTAGGACATCGGATCGACTACCGTTCCCGAAGTGCCATCCGGACCACTGACGCGAGCCGAGGCCCGAGCCTTAGAGCACAAGTTCAACGAACAGGCGAGGCAAGCAAGCGAACAAGCACCAGTCCACGACCAGGCCCATCACGGCCCGCCCGAGACGTCCCACGAACCGGTCCACCAAGGCCCGTTCGCACCACATTGGGATCTATGGAGGTTCATGCTCGAAGATTCTTTCAGCTCGGGTGTCTTCACCATTACCATCTGGTGAAGGCACCAAAAGCCGTGCTAAGACATTGTACTCTTTTTCTTACCTTCGTTTTTGTCCCACTGGGTTTCGGGAGAAGGTTTTAATGAGGCAACATTCTTAGTGAGCATGGCGACCAAGACCCGTTCTCAAGCCCAACATCTTCCACGGGCCCAAGTCGACTTCCACCTTGTCCTTATGGGGCTTACCTATTCTATTTCTTATTTTTAGACTAAGTGTGGAATTAAGGCCTTAGGCCTAATTTCTTAGTTTGGCGATTTGTTCTATGCCCAAGCATTTGTGTTTAAACCTTGATCTACGCCCATTTCTCTATTTAAAACTTTCTGTTGTTTTTATTTAGACTTCTTGTTGTTTTGGGGAAACATCTTGTTGTTTTGGGAAAACATCATGCTTTTTACCCTAAGTTGTAAACCAAATGCCTATATAAGCCTTATTACTTGCAATGAATACGATAACTTGAATTTTGAAACAAAAATCCGAAGACTCTTGAGTTTTGGGGAAACATCTTGTTGTTTTGGGGAAACATCATGCTTTTTACCCTAAGTTGTAAACCAAATGCCTATATAAGCCTTATTACTTGCAATAAATACGATAACTTGAATTTTGAAACAAAAATCCGAAGACTCTTGTCTAAAACTCGGCGCCTCCTCTCCTTCTTGGTGAGCTAGTTGCGGCGTCATCCTTCTAGGCTGAAGATTTTCTGGTGTATCACAAGTCTTCTGCAGCTTGTGTGGTCCCTTCGCTCCATCTCTCCTCCATCAAACCGTGGTCATAAACCTCAAGCTTCTCAGTTGAATACCACCCCACTACTACTCTTGTATCATCTGGTATCATAGCTGAAAAGCTCCTAAGTACTAGTTGAATATATCATTTACTATCTTTGAGTTTTCCTTTTTCATTATTTTTAGTTTTCCTACCTTTGAGTTGTTCTTCTTCTTCTTCTTCTTCCCTGCAAGGTGAAGAGGCGCAGGACAAGTCACAAAAAAAGAAGAAGAAAACACCATAAAACCGCCACCACAAAGCCAGAGTTAAACCAGGTTTTATCTATCCTTGTCAAAAAAAAAGAGTACAATGTCTTAGCATGACATTTGGTGCCTTCACCAGATGATAATGGTGAAGACACCCGAGCTGGAAGAACCTTCAGGCAGGAACCTCCATGATTCCCGATGTGGTGCAAACGGGCCTTGGTAGGCCGGTTCGTGGGGCGGCTTGGGCGGGCCGTGATGGGCCTGGTCGTGGGCTGGTGCTTGTTCGCCTGCTCGCCTCGCCAGTTCATTGAACTTGTGCTCCAAGGCTCGGGCCATGGCTCGCGTCAGTGGTCTGGGTGACACTTCTAGGACGGTAGTCGGTCCGATGTCCTTGTTGTTTGCTTGCTTGTTTATTTGATTTTTTTTCCTCATAAAAAGAAAAAAAAAAGCGAAAGCATAAGAAAAGTAGGGTTGCTTAAAATGAAATTAAGGATCAATAGAAACCCGCCTAGAACACTTGTTCTCCTTGAGAAATCGTTGACCTAGGACACCTAGCCCACGCATGTGGTACTACTGAGTTCCTGTTCTTGTTAAGCTTGATTTGCTTGTTAGGATTCGAGTTTCTCATCCTAGGAAGTGTTGAGTTATGTCCTAGTCTAGTGTGGTTTAGTCACTTGGTAAGTCTAGACCCTTTTGTCTTGTGCCTTAACCCCACCCTACCCCGTTAGGAGCGGTTCCCCACCGAGCCTACCCCCTAACGCCTTACGCGAAGCACGCCTGAGGTACATGCACTTAACCCTGTCCGCGTCTAGGCCTAGTCCTAGTTAGTGCCTGCAGCATAGTTAGGTCAACCGCCGGGTTAAAACACCTAACTATCTAGAATTAGTCAACACGGTAATAGGTAGTTTTTCTTTTTCCTCAATCGGTTATCTAGAATTATGAATCCTTCCGTTTAGGAAGCTAGGTATAAGGCAATTTTCTTTAGAATTTTAGATACTAGGATATTTTCCAATTCTAGAGTATAGCGATTTAAGAAATTTCATCTTAGTGTTTTTAGCCCATAAGTTAGGTTTCCATAAGTTTTATAAGCTTTTGGAAATTTCCCATTTAGCTTAGTTAATTTTTTTTTTTGTCAACCTAGTTAGATTTTTAGACATAATTAAAAACTTAGGGAATTTTTCTTTTTATTACTAGAAAATAGTTGGTATTTAGAAAATTTAGCAAACTAGTGCATTTGTAGATTTTCCTTTTCTTGTAGGGTTTTCCATTAATATTTTTGGAAAATTTTCCTTTTCCGAAAGTTTCTATTTATTGGAACTTTCCTTTTTGTATTTTCTTTCTTTTTCTGAGAGTTTCCATTTTTGGAAATTTTTTTTGAAAACTTTCCTTTTCTAGAAAAGGAAAGTTATGTCGGGAAGTGAAGGATCATCGTCAGGAACAGACAACCAACCCATGATGCAGCTACTACAGAACTTGATGGATCAGATGACAGTCATGGCTATACGCATGGAGTTATTCGAGCAGCCTGCCCGACCACATGGACGACCCAACGCGCCAGAGGTGCCCAACCACGGGCCCGAACAAGAACCACGGACCAAAGACCCACAACTGTTCCGGCACCACCCACCTAACCATCTAGACGTTAAGCTTAACCCGCCTTCCTATGCGGGAAAATTGGACCCCAAAGAGTACCTCGACTGGGAGAGACGAATGGAATTGCTCTTCGACTACTACAACTATGACGACCCGAGACGAGTGACCCTGGAAACAGCCCAGTTCACGGACCATGCTCTAGCATGGTGGGATCGAGAGGTCGCAGCCCGACGCCGAGGACGTTTGGTCCTTTAACTTCGTGGGACAAATTGACCCACCTAATGAGGAGACAATACATCCCTCCACATTTCCACCGAGAACTTCAAAGGAGATTCAGACACCTGACCCAAGGAAGCAAGACGGTGGCAGAATACTTCGATGACTTCGAGCATCTACAAAACCGACTGGAGATGAAAGAATCCGAGAATAGCATCATGGCACAGTTCCTAGACGGCTTACAAGAGCCCATTGCACGTAAGGTCGAGTGTCAGTCCTATCACGACCTAGGCGAGTTATTCCACCTCGCAGGCCAAATTGAAAAAGAGTAACCAACGCAATACCACCACACCACCCAGACCAAGGACTACGTGGAGCACCAGTCAAAAACCATATGACCGAGCCACGACCAGCAACGACCCGCAGTTCAAGGGAAAGTCCCCTACCAACTCGGCCTCTAATGTCCCTCTGGTTGCCGCAAGACCAGCCGCACCTATTTCCACGAACCGACCACAACGGAGCAGCGAGATCACCTGCTTTAAATGCAAGGGGAGATGACACATGTCGCGAAAATGCCCAAACCAGCGAACCATGGTCTTAACGGCGTCTGGAGATTACGAATCAGAGGACGAGCCCGAGGAGCCCACGCCCACAGCTGACCAATTCGACGATGAGGTCGAATACGCCAACTCCAGAGACCTATTAATGAACCGACGAGTTCTTAGTTATAGACTAGAACCAGAGGAGATCGAGCAACGGGAAAACATCTTCCACTCCAAGTGCACTATTCTCGAAAAAGTGTGTTCCTTGATCCTAGACGGCGGATCATGCATTAACGCCGCTAGAAAGTATATGGTCGAACATTTTGGGCTAGCTACGACCAAGCATCCGCGACCCTACTGTCTCAGATGGCTTAACAACACCGAGCTCTTCATCTCCGTGTTGGAATGAAGAAGAAATGATGAAGAAAGAAGGTCTTTAATACTTATATTAAAGGCGTGTGTGTCTAAGTCTAAGGAAAGTGTATAAGGCTTGTTTGTATTCTTAAGTTATCCTTATAGTGATTCATGTATAAGGCAATCCTTGTATCCAAACAAGCCTAGACTAGATTAGTATAAATAATTATCTCTCTCCTCATTTGTAACTAAAAACTATTATTCTCTTTTTCTTAATATAATCATTCTTCTATAATCTCTCATTCTCTCATTCTCTAATTCTATAAATCTCTTAATCTCATATTCTTTCATGGTATCAGAGCCAGGTTACATCAATCTGGGTAAAATTCATCATTAAATCTTTGAATCAAGAAGAAATCAGCTTCATCACAATCTGTTTTTCATTCCTATTTCGTTCTCCAACTTTGATTGTGAGTTACGGCCAAACCACGGCAGATTTTGACGATCTGCTTTTTCTGGAATGTTCTTCAGCGAGTTCTGAAGCCACACAAATTGTATTACATCATTTGACCACGGGAATCAAAAGTTATAAATTTTCTTGCATCGGACCTCCGCGATTGCCTCCGCCGCAAACTTCCGTGTTTCTCTGAGCATTCCGTCGTCAAATCTTCACCAAATCGTGTTTTTCTAAATCCTAAAATCAATCCTTTTGAGTCTAGTTTCTGTTGAAAGAAAGTAGAGCTCAATTCTCTTACGTTTGAAGGAATATCATGAAGTTTTTCCTCAACACGTCATAAATCGCCTCTCACTAGAATCTGGTGATAATTTTTTTATCCTTTCTCCGGTTTCTTCAAATCTTTGATTCTGGAAAGTTATATAAGTATCTTGTGAGGGTCTCCACGAAATTTGGTTTCAATCTGAGGGTTTTAAGTCTTCAAGATTGATTTTCTTGATTTCGTTATCAAACTTTGAATTTCTGAAAAATAAGGGAAATTTAAATTTTTTGGATTGGTTAATTGTAAAATTCGATTTTTGTGGCTGGATCATATTGGTGGTGAAGATAAGGACTGTTAGTAGTTTATCTTGGTTGTTGGAGTTGGTTAATTTATATTGCAGGAGTTGGTTGGAATTAGTTGAACTTGGTTAGGTGGTTAAATGAGTTACATTTGTCGGCTAGTGTACACGCGCGGAATTCTTGGACGGGTCTGGTGCTGCTGCTTGCGGTTCTGTGTCCCGTGCCCTGTGTCTCGTGAAGCAGGAGTTGTTATCTGATTGTTAGCCACGCTTTGTACACGCGCCCTCAGCTCTGTCCTGACCAGCCGTGCCGTGTGCCCATACTTATTGTACACACGCCCGCAGCTCTGTCCCTACCAGTCGTGCCATGTTCCAGTCTTCTCTCCGTCCATGCAGCTTTCAACAGGCCTGGTATAGAACACTCGCACACGTACCCTGCCCAAGCCCACGCGACTACTTTTGTCCTGAACCCGCGGCCTTCGTACACGCACTCCCGACCAGCCGACCCACGTCCCGACAAACCATCCAGCAACCCGACCAGCGCATCCCGACCATTGACAAGGTTCATCCAGATCAGTTGTGAAGCATGGAAGTGCAATCCACATTCAGAGCTCCTGTCATTCTAGATGAAGCAAACCATCTCTTATGGTCTAGGACCATGAAAACCACATTAGGTGGTAAAGGCCTTTGGAATCACATTTCAACCAATTGTCTTGAAGAAAATAAAGTTGCTGAAGTTAGTGAGGCTGTGGCTGCTCAAGCCAAATGGTATCAAGAAGACCAGTTGGTACTCTCTATACTTTAAAACTCTCTTGCTTGTGATCTCTTAGAGGCTTATTATTTTTGTGAGAATGCTAGGGAACTTTGGGACACTTTGCAAAAGGTGTATGGAAACATCACTAACCTCTTAAGAATTCTTGAGGTGAAAAAGGCTTTGAATGAATTGAAACAGGAGGATGCAGAATTCACAAAGCACTATAGCTCATTTAGAGCATTGTGGGCTGAGCTAGAGATGCTAAGGTCAGCCACCATTGACCCAATTGTTCTCCTTGAAAGGAAAGAACAAGATAAGGTGTTTGTGTTACTATTAACTCTTAACACTACTTACTCAGATCTTATTAAGCATATTCTCAGGTCTGATAAGCTTCCTAGCTTGGAAGATGTTAGTGCTCAAATCCAAAAAGAGCAAGGATCCCATGGTCTCTTTGGCAACAAAACTGAATTGGTGGCTGCATACAAGAGTTTCTTCAAACCAACAATAACAAATGAACCAAGCAAGAAGAGACAAACGTGTGATCATTGCAAAAGGAGTGGCCATACAAAGAAGGAGTGTTAGGTACTCCATCCTGAGCTAAAGCCAAGCTGGACTCCTCGACCACAACAGCCCACATCCGGCCATACTCAGCTACAAGCTCCCAACCATGGCGTGTACCAGCCTCCGGCTTATTCAAAGGCGTGTACCAGCTCCTTTCTTCACTCAGCCACAACTAGTTATATGTCTTCAGCATCTGAATTTGTGACAAAATCAGATCTTGAAGCTCTTATCAAAGCAATTAAGGATGGTAATGTGTTGGGTAAAACTTTTCATGCTTCTTTTCAAACTTCTTTTACTCCTAATGTCTCTAAATCATTGGTTGTTGATTCTGGTGCTTCTGATCATATGATTAGTGATCTAGGATTGCCAGAGAATATAGAACCTGCCTTAGGTAATGTTGTTATTGCTAATGGAATTAAGGTACCAATTAAAGGCATAGGAAAATTAAGTTGTTTGATAAAGAATCTAAAGCCTTTTACATGCCTTCTTTTACTTCTAATTTGCTTTCAGTTAAAAAAGCTACTACTGATTTAAATTGTCAAGCTATTTTTGGTCCTAATGATTTCTACTCTCAAGATATTGAGACTAGTAGGAGATTTGGACAAGAAACTACAAGAAATGACTTGTATATGCTTGAAGATATGACTAATGCAAGGGGGTTAGAAGCAGTTGCTAATACTAGTTCTTTTAGTAATGATTCTGATCTTTGACATGCTAGATTAGGACATCCTCATCCTAGAATATTTTAACTGATTGTTCCTGGTTTAAAAATGCCAAAGGATATGTGTGATTCTTGTATACTTGGAAAGCACTGCAAAACTGTTTTGAGAAATCTTTGCATACTTATGATAATTGTTTTGAGTTGGTGCATTCTGATGTTTGGACATCTCCATTCCCATCTAGAGAAAAACTTCAATATTTTTTGACATTTATTGATGAAAAATCCAAATATACTTGGGTCACTTTACTTAGTTCTATAGATAGAGTATTTGATGCATTTTCTAAACTTTCAAGCATATGTTATTAATCAATACAATGCAAGTATAAAATTCTTTAGAACAGATAATGGAGAAGAATACACTAGCACCAGACTTCAACAACACTTGGTCAATCATGGTATTGAACATAAAACCAGCTGTCCTTACACTCCACAACAAAATGGAGTGGCTGAAAGGAAGAATAGGCATTTGATGAAAGTTGTGAGAACAATGATGTTCCACATGAAAGTTCCCAAATTTTTTTGGGGGGATGCTCTTGTAGCTGCATGCTACTTGATTAATAGGACTCCGACAAAAGTCCTAGATGACTTGTCACCATTTGAGATACTAAACAAAAGTAGACCTAACATTGACCACTTAAGAGTTTTTGGTTGTGTTTGTTTTGTATTAGTTGCAAGAGAGCAAATGAACAAGATGGAACCAAAGAGTACCAAAGCTATGTTCATTTGGTATTCCTCTATCCAGAAAGGATACAAATGCTATGATCCAGTGAATAGAAGAGTCTTAGTACCCAAAGATGTCAAATTCCAAGAATCAAAAGGGTTCTATGAAGAAAGAACTTGGGATCAATTCAAAGACATCTCCACAACAAGATCATACCAAGCTGAGAACTTGAGGAGACTCTTGGAGAGCATTGACATAGTCTCTCATCATCCTCAGCCCACAGTCACCTCATCTCAGCCACCTGCACAAGCAACACCCGGCCCCAGCTCAGTCACGGCTCTGGCACAGCCGGTTTGGCCGCTGCATTCAGTTCTCCTGGCCTTCCTCCTCTTGAACATGGGGAGGGGGAGAAACATCTACTCATGTCCAACAAGACTCAGCAGGAGATGAATCAATTCTAGTCTCAGCTTCCAAAAGATCAAGAGATGTGCCTACTCTTATTGAAGCTTTAGGTGAAGAAGAATAGTCTATTCAAGAAGCTCCACCTATAGTGTTACGAAGCAGCACAAGACAAAGGAATCCACCAGTCTTCTACAATGGGAATGTTGTGGTTCATCATGATCAGGGAGTTTGTAATATTGTTCACTTACCTACTAACCATGTTGCTTTCATTTCAAGTCCTGATAAGGAACAGATTCCAAAGACATACGAGAAAGCTATGACTAAGAAAGAATGGAGGGAATCTATCCAAACTGAATACTTAAGGAAGCTCTTAGAAAGCATTGGCAAGGCGGCCCTCTTCCTTCTCAGCACACGGTCACCTCTCCAATGCAACCTGCACAATGACCAAGCGCCCCTAGCTCAGCCGGACCTCCGGTGGAACCACGGCCTTTCACCCCAGCTGGTCCATCATGCTCACGGCAAACCCCTTCTTTCAGCTCTCCTGGTCTTCCTCCTCTTGAACATGGGGGGAGAAACATCTACTCATGTCCAACAAGACTCAGCAGGAGATGAATCAATTCTAGTCTCAGCTTCCAAAAGAAGAGATGTGCCCACTCTTGTTGAAGTCTTAGGTGAAGAAGAGGAACCTAATCAAGAAGCTCCACCTACAGTTTTAAGAAGGAGCACAAGACAAGGAATCCACCAGTGTTCTACAATGGGAATGTTGTGGTTCATCATGATCAGGGAGTTTGTAATATTGCTCACTTACGTTCTAATCATGTTGCTTTTATTTCTAGTCTTGATAATGAGCAGATTCCAAAGACATATGAAGAAGCTATGTCCAAAAAGGAATGATACTTATGCTTCAGCTACTCTACCAAAAAGAAAAAGGGCTGTAAGTTCTAAGTGAATTTTTACCATTAAATACAAAAGCAATGGTAAAATTGATAGGTATAAAGCTAGGTTGGTGGCTAGAGGATTTACTCAGACTTATGGTGAAGATTATAGGGATAACTTTGCACCTGTAGCTAAGCTTCACTCTTTTAATGTTGTTCTTTCACTTGCTACTGACCTTGATTGTGAATTATGGCAAATGGATGTTAAGAATGCATTCTTACAAAGTGAATTAAAAGAAGAGGTATACATGTCACCTCCACCAGGTCTAGAGAAGGAGGTAGGAGCCGGTAACATAATTAGACTAAGGAAGACCATCTATGGCCTTAAACAATATCCAAGAGCTTGGTACCACAAGCTAAGTGTAACCTTGATGGATAGAGGCTTCAAAAGATCTGAAGTTGAACATACACTTTTTACACTAAAGAGTAAGGAAGGTATTGTGGTATAATCATATCTGGTAGTGATAGTGTTGATATTGCATCTACAAAAGAATATTTGAAGAGCGTCTTTGATATTAAAGATTTAGGAGAACTTAAATACTTCTTAAGAATTGAAGTATGTATGGTCAAGGAAGGTCTCTTTTTATCTCAAAAAAATATGTTGTAGATTTACTAACCTCTACAAGTATGATGGAAGCTAAACCAGCCAAAACACCCTTAGAAGAAGATTATAAAATCAGAACTAAAGAAGAGCTAGAGGAGGAAATTGATTTTCATGATCCTAAGCTATATAGGAAAGTGGTTGGTAAGCTTATTTATCTAACCATCACTAGACCAAATTTATGTTTTGCTGTGAATCAGGTATCTCAACGCATGCAAGGTCCAAATATGAGACATTGGGAGATGTCAAACCGAATTTTGAGATATCTAAAAGGCACTCATGCACAAGGTATATAGATGGGTTGCAATAGAAACACAATTGTGGTTGGTTATTGTGATGCAGATTGGGCAGGAGATAAGGAGAGAAGAAGAAGTACCACAAGCTATTGTACCTTCATAGAAGGGAACCTTGTGACTTGGAAAACCAAAAACCAAAAAGTGGTGTCATGCTCTAGTGCATAATCAGAATATAAAGCCATGAGGAAGCTTACAACTGAATGCATTTGGCTGAAGCAACTCCTTGATAATTTAGCTGTGAGTTGTGATGATCCTATCACCATCCATTGTGACAACCAGGCTGCTATACACATTGCCTCTAACTTTGTGTTCCATGAAATGACCAAGCATATAGAAGTAGACTGCCACAAAGTAAGAGAAGCTATTGGTAAAAGAATCATCTTGCCTTGCTATACAAGGAGTGAGGATCAACAAGCTGATGTGTTCACCAAGGCAACAACTTTGAAGAATGGCGTATCCATCTATCCAAGACTTGGCCTTATGACCATTCCACAACAATGATCCGAACATGGAGTGTTATACTCTTTTTCCCTAGAAAAGGTTTTGTCCCAATTGGGTTTTCTTTATTTAGGATTTTAATGAGGTAATGCTTCATGGTTGCAAGCTTAGGCATTCTCCATGTCTGAAGCTTGAGAGGGAGTGTTGGAATGAAGAAGAAATGATGAAGGAAGAAGGTCTTTAATACTTATATTAATAGCGTGTGTGTCTAAGTCTAAGGGTAGTGTCTAAGGCTTGTTTATATTCTAGTATTATGCTATCCTTGTAGCCATTCATGTATAAGGTAATCTTTGTATCCAAACAAGCCTAGACTAGATTAGTATAAATAACTATCTCTCTCCTAATTTGTAACTAAGAAACTATTATTCTCTTTTTCTTAATACAATCATTCTTCTCTAATCTCTCATTCTCTCATTCTCTAATTCTACAAATCTCTTAATCTCATATTCTTTCACTACGAACAAGTCAAAGTGTCTTTCAGTATTGGACGATATCAAGATCAAGTGTTATGCGTAGTTCCGATGTCAACTAGACATCTTCTCTTGGTACGGCCATGGCAGTTCGACCGAGAGGCAACACATAATGGACGGACAACCTTATATTCCTTCATCCATGACAAGCGCTGGTTTAACTTAGCTCCGATGACACCACAAGAGGTCTGAGACATGCAGACTAAAATGGCAAAGGATCAGCATGCTTAGAAGGAGAACTTCCTTAACAACGTCGCAGACGTCCGCAAAGCCGTCCAGACCGATGAGACGCAGGTAGTACTAATACTATACTGAGAGCTACTAAGCGCATCTGGCGTAGAGGACAACGTTTACGAGGGAGTCAAGACGCTGTTAGAGCAGTATGCTAACGTTTTCCCAGACAAGATTCCACCAGGACTGCCGCCTATCAGAGAGATCGAACACCACATTGACTTTATCCCCAGAGCCCAACTGCCAAACCAACCTGCCTGCCGTGTGAACCCCGAGGAAGCCAAAGACGTAAAGAAGCAGGTTCAAGACCTAATGGTGCAAGGATACGTGAGATGTGTGTTGTCTATCGCGTCATCAACAACATCACCATTAAGTACGGACACCCCATTCCACGCCTGGACGACATGTTTGATGAGCTTAGAGGAGCGGTCATCTTTTCCAAGATCGACCTTAAGAGCGGATACCATCAATTTCGGATGCGAGAAGGCAATGAATGGAAGACCGCATTTAAAACCAAGTAAGGCCTGTATGAATGGCTCGTGATGCCTTTCGGGTTCTAACGCCCCAAGCACCTTCATGCGACTGATGAACTACGTCCTCAGACCATTCATCGACAAATTCGTGGTGGTCTACTTCGACGACATTCTCGTCTACATCAAGATGTACACAGCTCATCTGGAGCATCTGGAGACCATGATCCTGATACGTCAGAAGGAACAGCTCTACGCCAACCTCAAGAAGTGTACCTTCTGCACCGACCAATCTATTTTCCTAGGCTTCTTTGTGAGTTTGCAGGGACTTAGAGTGGACAAATAGAAAATACGGGCCATCCAGGAGTAGCCCTTGCAAATACACACCAGCCAGGTCCGGAGCTTCCACGTATTGGCTAGTTTCTACCGCCGCTTTGTGCGAGACTTCAGCACAATCGCCAGCCCCTTAACATCTACGATCAAGAAGAACCATGAGTTCAGATGGGGCCCGGAGAAGGAGAAGTCATTCAAGCTTCTGAAGGAACGCCTCACACACGCTCTGGTCCTCACATTGTCGGACTTTACTAAAACCTTTGAGGTCGAGTGTGACGCTTCGGGAGTCGGCATATGCGCCATCTTAACACAAGGAGGCAGGCCGGTCGCCTATTTCAGTGAGAAATTAAACGGAGCCACCCTGAACTACCCTACCTACGATTAAGAGCTCTACGCTTTGGTCTGTGCCTTGGAAACATGGCAACACTACTTGCTAGCTAGGGAGTGCATCATTCATACGGATCACCAGACCTTTTAACACATCAAGGGCCAGACCGCATTGAAGAAGAGACACGCATGTTGGCTTGAGTTCATCGAGACGTTTCTTTCCGTAATTAAGTACCAAAAGGGAGACGACAATGTTGTTGTGGGCGCGTTGTCCCGGAGACATATCCTTATCTTGGTCATGGAGTCCAAGGTAATGAGTTTTGAAATGATCAAAGAACTCTATCCGGACGAAAAGGATTTCAAGGAATCCTTCCAGGAACACGGGAAAGGCGCCTACTGACAGTTCTACCTGTTTGACGGATTCCTCTTCAAGGAGAAACGGCTCTGTATTCCTCGAGAATCCGTTTGCGAGTTATTTCTATGGGAGGCCCATTGAGGCGGCCTAATGGGACACTTTGGTGTCGACAAGACATTGGTTATGCTTAAGGAACATTTCTACTGGCCTCATCAACGCCGAGATGTGGAGGCCCACTGTGCCAGGTGTCTAGTCTGTAAACGGGCTAAGTCAAAGATTCATCCGCAAGGCCTCTACATGCCACTACCAATCCCTTCTGCCCCCTGGACGGACATCTCAATGGATTTCGTACTAGGACTGCCCAAAATCAACCACAAAGACTCTGTCCTTATCGTGGTCGATCGGTTCTCCAAGATGGCACATTTCGTTCCATGCAATAAAACCAACTACGCCAGCAAGACAACCGACCTATTCTTCTGGGAAGTAGTCACATTGCACGTCATCCCAAGGACGATTGTCTCGGACCGATATACCAAGTTCCTCAGTCATTTCTGGCGAGAACTATGGAGGAAGCTGGGGACAAACTTGTTGTTCTCGACCGCGTACCATCTCCAGACCGATGGGCAGACCGAGGTGGTCAACCAGACTCTATTCATTCTGTTACGAACAACGATCGGACGCAACCTGAAGAATTGGCTCGAGTGTCTACCTTCCGTGGAGTTCGTTTACAGCCGTTTCGTCCATTATGCAACTCAGATGTCTCCGTTCGAGGTCGTGTATAGTTTCAATCCGCCCACGCCCATGGAGTTCGCACCTCTACCCCCAGGAGATGCCATTAGCATGGATGACGAAACCAATGCAGAGTGATGAGGCCCGGACCATACCGACCGCCTTCTCGACCTACCGATTGACCCAAGCGATTCGGAACCTGACAAAGCCGTTCCAGTCATACTGACCGGGCCCATGACTCGATCAAGGACTAAGACATTAGGAACCAAGATCAACTGTTATGTCGAACGCTGTATTGAGGTTCTTCCAAGGAACCACGAGCCAACACATGGACCGGACCAAGGACCGGACCTCAGCACCATAGCCCCACCTTGGGAGCTGCTTAGTCGTCGGACTTCCGACTCATGCGTCCTTACCATCACCCCGGGTAAGGACGCCAAAGACAAACTAAAGAATTTTACACTTTTTCCTACCTTCGGTTTTCTCCCATTGGGTTTTCCGAATGAGGTTTTAACGAGGCAACACCCTTAGCGTGCACTCGGACTCGGGCTTGATCACCTCCAGAAGCCCATGGCCTTAAGCCATTTTGTTGTCTTATTTATTTTTCTAAGTCACAAACTTGGGCCCGCGCCAAACCCATAAAGGCCCGCGGCCCAAGTCATCCATTTACACTAGTTTTTGTTTTATTTTGACAGCTTGTTTTTTTTTCTTAAGAACTACTTGTTATTTTCTTTGTAAGGCAGAAGCCCGAATGACTTAGGCCTATATATAAGTCATGTCCTTTTCATTAGTAAAATCAGACTTTACACATAAATCAAAACCCTTGTCCTTAGTTCTCTGACGGCACCGCCTAGCTCACTAACTTGGTTGTCCGTGACTTCAACCCCCTTAAGGTTCGAAGCCCCTAGGTGTATCACGGGTCCTGCCATAGCCCGCGTGGTCCAATTCGCTCCACGCCTCCCATCCGTTCCTCGGGTTAACTCGGTCGAGCCTCTCCCGTCCCAGTGCCCGTTCCTTGTGTCTTCGACAAGACTCTCTCATTGCCGTCCCACGCCCACGTCCGTGAACCTCCTCTTGGTTCCAATCGCGTCCGTGCCCACATCATCTGGTATCAGAGCCTACAAGCTCCTAGTACCTGATTGTGCCTATCCCTTTGCTTAGTCCATTGTTCTTTTGTTTCTTTCACTTGAATTTATTTACTTTGACTTGTTCTGTTCATGCCCCTGCAAGGTAACCAAGCGGGACTCAAGTTATTCCAAAAAAAAAAGAGAAGTGCAAGGAACCCATTGAACCGCTATAACAAATTCAGACCCAAACTTGGTTCTATCTTTCTTACTCTTGTTTAAATCCGATAAAAGTATATATATATATATATAAAGTTGTTATTAGGTTGTTTAGATTGCTTGACTTCATCGCTAAAACAAAAACAAACTATAAAAAGAAGGAATAGGTTGTCAATAAACGAAATGGGCTGAAGAAACCAACTTAGAACACCTCACATTTGAGAAATCGTGACCAAGGCCTCTTGCACTAACGCGTTTGGTAGCCAGGTTCGTTGTTGCTTTCTCTTGTTAGACCCTATAGCGCGTACCCTGCAGTTAGATTAGGAACCCGAGCCTAGCCTTAGCGTCTAGCACCTTAGGATAACCTGCGCGAGAACTAGGTTAGAACTCGCACCTCACCTTAGTGGAACCAGGCCACGCCTCCAAGCCCTTAGGGCTTTAGAGGAACTCGCGCCTTCGAATAACATCAGAAACCCCTAGCCGCTCTAGGTCATAACCTGCGATAGAAACTCCTCTCCCTGTTAGCGGCTGAAAACCATTTTAGATAAAGGTAGCTAGGATAATTAAATTGCCAGAGATCGCTTGGGAAGGTCCCCTTTCCCGTGCCTCGTATCCTTTTTAGGAAAGGAAGTTTTCCACAGACCAGCCGCCTTTAGACAGTTTAGGAAGGTTTACCTTTTTGGTTTAGGAAGTTGCCATAGCCTTAAAACCGCCTATGAATATTTCCAAAACGCGTTTAGGAAGTTCCTTATTTAGAGAAAATAGACAATAATTTAGACATATAATATTTACAAAACCGAATTAGGAAATCATTTAAGTCTAGAAAATTTCTTTAACTTATTTAGGAAATTCCCTTTTCTAGTTTTAAGCAAGTATCCCAAAATATGATGGTTTCCAATTCCAATTTAGGAAAGTTCTATTTTAGAGAAGTTTCTAGTTTATGAAATTTTCTATTTTAGGAAAGTTTCTATTTTAGGAAAGTATATATTTTAGGAAAATTTATATTTTAGGAAAGTTTTCTATGTAACCATGTCTAGTGTTTCGAACGCATCAGATCGTCCCTAAGATTCAACTGCAGTAATGCGATGTTGAGCCACATCACGACTCAAATGAACATTCTTGCAAACCGTATGGAACGGTTAGAGCAACCCGGTCCTCCCCAACGACCAGACATCCAGGAGGCCTCCCATCGCGGAGACGGAAGAAACAGAGGTACCACCACGAACGGACGGACCCACTACTTTTGTCCGTATGCTCATGATCCGCGAGACGATGACCCACCCGACCTTCCGCCTCGTACCGGTAACGCCTATCGGTACGACCGCGACCCCGGAGCACCAGACCGACCACCTCCCTACCAACCCCCGTACGTGAAACTCAACCCCCCACCCTTTGGCGGAAAGGTCGATATAGAGGCTTACCTGGACTGGGAACACCAGATGGAGCTCCTGTTCGACTACTATCAATACGAGGACCTGAGACGCGTAGCCTTAGCGACAGATCAGTTCAAGGACCATGCCCTGACCTGGTGAGACCGTGAAGTCGCCGAACGACGGAGGAGCCGATTCGGACCATTAACCTCATGGGACGAGCTCACACATCTTATGCGAAAACGTTACGTTCCGTCCCACTTTCACTGAGAGCTGCATAGACGTTTTAGACGACTCACCCAAGGCTCCAAGACGGTCAGCGATTACTTCGACGAGTTCGAACACTTGAGGAAACGTCTAGAGATCACGGACTCCCCAGAGAGTTTTATGGCCCAATTTCTTGATGGGCTCCAAGAAAATATCACCTGGAAGGTCGAGAGACAGTTGTACCACGACCTTGGAGAAATATACCACCTAGCCAACCAGGTGGAACAAGCTAATAAGAGAAAGGCAGCTGGCTAGCAACGGCCCAAGACCAACTTGCCCAAGCCGTACAACCGACCCCTGGCCCTATCCCTGACCCGCGCGCCACGATCTGAACCCGAGACGCGTCCCGACCCGCATCCGGACTATGACAGACGAGCAAACCCACCGGAGCCGCACCCAGGAGTCGAGACATTACCTGTTTCAAATGAAATGAGCGAGAACACATGGCTTGAGATTATCCGAACCAACGGGTGATGATCCTAAACCTGTCCGAAGAAGAGCCTTTAGAGGACCCTGAACAATCAGAAGACGACATCGAGTACCCCAACTCCGGAGAAATCCTGATGTTCCGACGAGTCATCAAAACTATAGCTGGTCCCGACGAGTTCGCACAGCGTGAGAATATTTTCTATACAAAGTGCACCGTGAAGGGCAAGGTATGTTCTCTGATTATCGACGGAGGTTCTTGTACTAACGTCGCTAGAGAATACATGGTTGACAAGCTCAATCTTGAGAGAACCAAGCATCTGCGGCCCTACGGGCTTAGGTGGCTCAATGATAAGGCCGAGATACACATAACCAACAAGCTGGTCACCTCCTTTTAGGACGTCCATGGCAGTTTGATAGGAAAACCACGCACAATGGGTAGACTAACCTGTATTTTTTTGTTCACAACAAGCGCAGGTATAATCTGGCACCGCTTGCCCTGCAGCAAGTCCGAGAGATCCAGCTAAGAACAGATTCCGCCAAAGGACCCCGGAAGGAGAATTTCATCGTGAACTCCACGGTCATTTGTAAGGCAGTAAGTAGGGACGATACTAACGTCGTCCTTATGATCTTTAAGGAGTCCTTCCACGCAGACATCACCAAGCCACCGCCTCCACCCAAAGTCGCCAAGCTCTTGGAAACCTACGCAGGTGTTTTTCCCGCCGAGATACCACCTGGACTGCCGCCACTTGGAGGAATCGAGCACAACATCTATTTCATCCCGGGAGCTCCATTGCCTAACTGTCCCACCTACCACGTCAACCCGGAAGAAGCTAAGGAGCTTGAACGCAAAGTACGAGAGCTCATGGACCAAGGCTATGTCCGAGAAAGCCTCAGTCCCTGTGCCGTTCCCATACTGCTCGTGCCAAAGAAAGACGGATCATGGAGGATGTGCGTTGACTGTCGAGCCATCAACAACATCACCATCAAATACCAGCATCCTATACGACGGCTAGATGACATGCTAGACGAGCTAAGCGGAGCCTCGATCTTCTCAAAGATCGATCTGAAGAGCGGGTATCACAAAGTCCGTATGCAAGAAGGAGACGAGTGGAAAATGACATTCAAGACAAAGCAAGGCCTCTACGAGTGGCTCGTTATGCCGTTCGGTCTCTCCAACGCCCCGAGTACTTTCATGTGGCTAATGAACCATGTTCTTAGACCGTACAACAGTAAGTTTGTGGTTGTTTATTTTGACGACATTTTAGTCTATAGTTTGTCTTACGCCGATCACGTCACCCACTTAGATTTGGTCATACGTACGCTTCAAAGAGAGAAATTGTATGTCAATCTAAAGAAGTGTACGTTCTGCACTGATCGAGTAGTCTTCCTAGGTTTTGTCGTAAGTTCACAGGACCTACAGGTAGACGAAGATAAAATTAAGGCCATCCAAGATTGGCCCACACCAACTAGCATCAACCAAGTCAGGAGCTTCCATGGCTTGGCTAGCTTTTACCGAAGATTCGTCAGGGACTTCAGCACGATCTCCAGCCCACTGACCTCCGTGATCAAGAAGGATCGGACATTCAACTGGGGACCTGAGCAAGAGAAGACCTTTAACCTGCTCAAAGACCGACTCACCTACGCCCCGGTCTTATCTCTACCCGACTTCAGAAGACCTTCCCGTCCTGACTCAAGGAGGGAAGCCTGTAGCCTACTTCAGTAATAAGTTAAGCGGAACCGCACTCAACTACCCTGCCTACGACAAGGAGTTATATGCCCTGGTTCGAGCGATGGACGTCTGGCAGCACTATCTTCTGGCCTGGGAATGCGTCATTCACACCGACCACCAGACGCTGCAGCACTTGAGAGGCCAGACCAAGCTAAAGAAACGATAAGCACGCTGGCTGGAGTTCATTGGGACATTCTCCTACGTGATCAAGTACAAGAAGGGGAAGGAAAACATCGTCGCAGATGCCCTGTCCCGAAGACATTCCCTGATCTCAGTCATGGAAGGCAAAGTCCTCAGGGATCAGAGACTATGCATTCTGAAATGGTCAACCCGGGAGTTTCTGTTAATAGAAGCCCACAGAGGAGGCTTAATGGGACACTTCGGCGTGGCTAAAACCCTCAGCCTACTCAAGGAGCACTTCTACTGGCCCCATCTTCGACGAGCCGTCGAGGCCCACTGTAGCTTTTGCTTGGTCTGCAAACGGGCCAAGTCCAGAGTTTATCCCCACGGGTTATATCTTCCCTTACCCATTTTTACTACTCATTGGACTGATATTTCTATGGACTTTGTGCTAGGCTTGCCTAGGATCAACCACAAAGATTCCATTTTCGTTGTAGTAGACAAGTTCTCGAAGATGACTCATTTTATTCCATGTGCAAAGACTAATGGTGCGACGCAGACTACGAGTCTGTTCTTCCGGGAGATTGTGCGTCTACATGGGCCCAAGGACCATTGTTTCCGACTGAGACACTAAATTTCTCAGTCATTTTTGGCAGACCCTATGGAAAAAGCTCTGAACCAAACTGGTGTTTTCGACGACTTTCCACCCACAAACTGATGGACAAACCGAAGTGGTGAATCGGATGCTGTCCACTCTCCTAAGGGCAACCATCGGACGAAACTTGAAGTCATGACACGAGTGTCTACCGCTGGTCGAGTTCGCCCACAACCAAGCCGTCCATTCCGCGATAAAGAAGTCACCTTTCGAGATCGTCTACGGTTTCAATCCTTTGTCCCCAATGGAGTTCACACCATTGCTACCAGCTGAGATCGTGAGCCTGGAAGGAGAGAACAAGGCCAAATATGTCAAGAAGCTTCACCAGAAGATCAAGGAGAACCTCGAGAAGAAGACGGAGTCATACGCCAAACAGGCAAACAAAAGGCATAAGCAGACTACTTTGAAGGAAGGCGACTGGGTTTGGCTGCACATTCGACCCGAGAGGTTCCCACAAAAGCGCAAGGACAAATTAGCACCAAGAGAAAACGGTCTATTCCGAGTCTTGAAGAAGGTCAACGACAATGCCTACCAACTCGAATTACCAGGTGAGTTTAACATTTCTCCAACATTCAATGTTTCTGACTTAGAGTTGTTTGATGCATGTGAAAATTATGTTTTGGAAACCAAATCACTTGAAGAGGAGAGGGATGATGAGGCCCCGAACCATACTGACCGCCTTCCCGACTTAGCGATCGACCCAAGCGATCTGGAACCGGACAAAGCCGTTCCAGTCGTACCGACCGGGCCCATGAACCGATCAAGGGTTAAGGCGTTAGGAACTAAGATCAAATGTTATGTCGAACGCCGTATTGAGGTTATTCCTAGGAACCACGAGCCCACTCACGGACTGGACCAAGGACCGGACCTCATCACAACAGCCCCACCTTGGGAGCTGCTTAGTCATCGGACTTCCGACTCATGCGTTCTTACCATCACCCCGTGATAAGGACGCCAAAGACGAACTAAGAAATTGTACTCTTTTTCCTACGTTCGATTTTGTCCCATTGGGTTTTCCGAATGAGGTTTTAACAAGGCAACACCCTTAGTGTTCACTCGGAATCGGGCTTGATCACCTCCAGAAGTCCATGGCCTTAAGCCATTTTGTTGTCCTATTTATTTTTCTAAGTCACGAACTTGGGCCCGCGCCAAGCCTATAAAGGCCTGCCGCCCAAGTCATTCATTTACACTACTTGTTGTTTTATTTTGACGTCTTGTTGTTTTTCTTAAGAACTACTGATGCAAGCTTGGAGAATCTCACAGGCTAGGCGCACAATTAGGCAAACAAGGAAGCTTGTAATCTGCAGAAGGTGTTGTGCAAGAACAAGGGAGAAGCCCTCCAAGTTGTGGCACGGTTTTGGGGAAAGAAATTGGACCACACGAGGGATGGGAATTCTCGTGATACACCAAGAGATCCTTCAAAGTTGAATGAGTTTTCAACAAGAGAAGGATGTTTTCTCTAATCTACTGGCGGCTGAGAGAGAGAGAAAGTCGATTTTTTCTATTAGGTAAAGACTTGAGTTTATTCCATTAGATGGCTTAGGTATTTATAATAACCTAAGCCTAAAAAAAACAACAGGAAGTTTTTAAAATAAAACAACATGAAGTTCAAGCCAAATTAAAAACAACATGTAGTCTAAAAACCCTAACACTTAAATGGCAAGAAGTCCACTTAAATGGCAAGAAGTCCTAAAACACATAGAATGTTTTTGGGTCTTCTCAGTGGTGGTCTTCAGCTCCTTATTATTCCAAGACTTGTGAAAGATGAATGATGGTGAACAAGTCTTGAATTGCACACTAGAGGTGTTGCCTCATTAAAACCCTCTTTGGAAAACCCTGTGGGACAAAACCAAAGATAGGAAAAAGAGTACAACTCTCTAGCATGTCTTTTGTGCATTTACCTTAGAGTGATGGTAAAGACACCAGAAGCTGATGTCTCTTGACTGAGGAGCCTCCATGGCTCATGTGATGCTGCAAACAAGGTGCAGTTTGCTGGATCTTCCTCCTTGTGCGTGTGAGTTTATGAGGAAGACGTTTCGTGGAGTGGTTCTTAGGTGATCATGAAGTCTACAAACTGGCTGAATTTGTGACCAATAGACCGAGCTTTGAGGCGTGTTAATGGACCTTCTGGAACTCTGGGAATGATAGTCTCCAAGGTCAGCTCATCATCTAACTTGGATCATCCCATGTATCAAAGAGTGGTCAATGTCCTCATCATTCCCTCCCCGTTCAAGGTGTTTTGTCCTAAAAACTGGATCATCCCATGTATCAAAGAGTTCTAGATCAGCAACATTGAATGTAGTGGACACATTAAACTCGCCTGGTAGTTTCAATTGATATGCGTTGTCATTGATATTTTTGATGATCCTGAAAGGTACATCTCCTCGTGGAGCTAACTTGTTCTTCCTCTTTTGGGGAAAATTTCTTGCCTAAGGTGCAACCAGACCCAGTCTCCTTCCTTGAAGATTACTTGTCTTCTTCTTTTGTTTGCCTGTTTTGTGTAGGCTTCTGTTCTCTTTTCCAAGTTCTCCTTAGTCTTTTGATGAAGCTTTTTGATGTACTCAGCCCTGGTTTCACCTTCCAGACTCACTGCTTCTGCTGGTGGTAATGGCGTGAGGTCAAGCGGAGAAGTTGGGTTGAATCCATAAACAATCTCAAAGGGAGAAAACTTGGAGGCTGAATGAACTGTTCGATTGTATGCAAACTCCACAAATGGAATGCATTCAAGCCAAGTCTTCAAATTCCTTTCTATGGTGACTCTCAACAACGTGGATAGAGCCCTGTTGACGACCTCTGTTTGTCTGTCAGTTTGCGAATGACATGTTGTAGAGAATAGAAGCTTTGTGTCCAGCTTCTTCCACAAGGATTTCCAAAAGTGGCTTAAGAATTTAACATCACGATCTGACACTATTGTCAGGGGTATCCTATGAAATCTCACAACTTCTTTAAAGAACAAGTCTGCTGTTTGTGATGCGTCATTGGTTTTTGGACAAGGTATGAAATGAGCCATTTTTGAGAACCTGTCAACAACAACAAAAATAGATCTTTGTGGTTTATCTTAGGTAAACCTAGCACAAAGTCCATAGAAGTGCTCCTTCAGCATGCTTAGTGTCTTATCCACGCCAAAATGTCCCATCAGGCCACCTCCATGGACTTCTCTTAGCAAAAACTCTCTGAGTGATCCTCGGGGAATACAAAGCCTCTTTTCCTTGAACAGAAAGCCATCAAACATATAGAACTTGTGAAAGGCTCCCTTTTCGTGTTCTCTGTAGCTATCTTTGAAGTCCTCATCTTCATCATATAGATGTTTGATCATCTCAAATCCCAAAACCTTGGATTCCGTGATTGAGATCAAGGCATATCTCTTTGATAACGCATCAGCTACGACATTGTCTTTCCCTTTCTTGTATTTGATTACATAGGGAAAGGTCTCGATGTACTCCAGCCAACGAGCATGTCTTTTTTTCAGCTTAGTCTGCCTTTTTAAATGTTGTAGCGTTTGATGATCAGTGTGTATGACACACTCACGAGCTAGCAGATAATGTTGCCATGACTCCAATGCTCTTACTAACGCATACAACTCTTTATCATAAGTTGGATAATTTAGGACTGCTCCACTTAACTTTTCACTGAAGTAAGCCACGGGTCTGCCCTCTTGTGTTAGGAAAGCTCCAATTCCCACTCCCGATGCTTCACATTCCAACTCAATGTTTTGTTAAAACTTGGCAATGATAGAACTGGTGCGTGTGTGAGTTTCTCCTTAAGTAGGTTGAAGGCGTGCTCTTGGTCTCTTCCCCATTTGAATTCCTGATTCTTCTTAATGATAGACGTCAATGGGCTAGCTAGGCTGCTGAAATCCTTCACAAACCGGCGATAGAAGCTAGCCAGACCATGGAAACTCCGGACCTGACTAATGCTCATCGGTGTGGGCCACTCCTTAATTGCTTTGATCTTGTCTTCATCAACCTGTAAACCCTGTGCACTCACAACAAAACCTAGAAAAACAACCTTATCAGTGCAGAATGTGCACTTCTTAAGATTATCATACAACTTCTCCTTCTGAAGTGTTTGTATAACTAACTCAAGATGTGTCACATGGTCAGAATATGATGAGCTATAGATAAGGATATCATCAAAGTAAACAACCACAAACTTACTAATGTATGGTCTAAGAACATGGTTCATTAGACGCATAAAGGTGCTAGGGGCGTTAGACAAACCAAATGGCATGACAAACCACTCGTACAACCCCTGCTTAGTCTTGAATGCGTTTTTTCACTCATCTCCTTCTCGCATTCTCACTTGATGGTAACCGCTTTTCAGGTCTATTTTAGAGAAGATGGTGGCGCCACTCAACTCATCAAGCATGTCATCTAGCCTGGGTATGGGATGCCTATACTTGATGTTTATGTTGTTGATGGCTCGGCAATCTACACACATTCTCCAACTCCCGTCCTTCTTTGGTACGAGCAAGACTGGCACTGCACAAGGACTAAAACTCTCATGGACATATCCTTGCGCCATTAACTCTCTAACCTGCCTCTTTAGTTCCTGGGCTTCTTCCGGATTGACATGGTATGCTGGACGGTTTGGGAGCTGAGCACCAGGGATAAAATCTATGTTGTGCTCTATGCCTCAAATGGGAGGCAACCCACTGGAAACTCCTCAGGAAACACATCAGCATAAGTCTCCAGCAACTCGTCTACCTCTGAGGGAAGTTTGATCTCGGCGCCTTCTGCACTCAAAAGCTCTTTATACAACAATAAAAAAACGTTAGATGAGTTAGTACCAATTGATTTACGAATATCACTAGAATTCACAAGGAAATTCTCCTTACGTGTCTTCTGGTCCTTAGTCATCTTCATTTGCATTTCTCTTACTTGCTGAGACATCATAGGTGCAAGGTTGTATCTGCGCTTATCTAAAACAAAAGAGTAGAGATTAGTTCTTCCATTGTGTGTGGTTTCCCTATCAAACTGCCATGGACGTCCCAATAAGAGATGGCCAGCTTGCATTGGAACCACATCACATACAACTTGGTCACTGTACTTGCCTATGCTAAAGGAGATCTTAACCTGTTCAGAAATTTGTAACTCGGACTTGTCATTGAGCCACCTCAACTTGTAAGGGTTAGGGTTTTTAGTTCTCTCAAGACCGAGTTTCTCAACCATGTATAAACTAGCTGCATTGGTGCATGATCCTCCATCAATTATAAGGGAACATACTTTTCCTTGGATTGTGCATTTGAAATGGAAGATAGTCTCACGCTGAGCAAGTTCCTCAGGTTCTACTCTAGAGTTAAGAACTCGCCTCATCATGAGTAGTTCTCCCACGTCTGCATACTCCACATCACTGTCTCCAGCCTGGGGTAGTTCTTCTTCATCCTCACCTTGGGACTCATAGTCGCCTGAAGGAGTTATGATCATCACTCTCTGGTTTGGGCACTCCCGCGATATTTGCCCCCTTCCACTGCACTTGGAGCACACAATGTCTCTGCTCCTTTGGGGTTTGGAAGACTGAGCCGTAGCTGGTGGTTGATTGGAGTCGGTCCTGGGTGTATTGGTGTTGACAATGTTTCTTCCCTTGAACCGTGAATCAGATTGTACTCTATTGCCTTTGCCAAACGGTTTGGGAGTTGAATTCCAGGTTGCTTTAGGCCGGTTAATGGTAGCTATTGTCTTACGCTTGTTCAGCTGCTCTACTTGGGTTGCAAGGTGTAGCAACTCTCCAAGATCATGGTAGGTCTGCCTCTCAACTTTCCATGCTAACCTCTCCTGAAAACCATCAAGAAACTGAGCCATTAGACTCTCCAATGAGTCTTCAATTTCCAAGCGGTTCCTCAGGTGCTCAAACTCCTCAAAGTATTCTTCCACACTCTTGCTCCTTGAGTTAAACGTCTAAATCGCCTCTGCAACTCTCGATGGAAGTGGGGTGGAACGTAGCGTCTCCTCATAACATGTTTGAGCTCTTCCCACGCCATAATGCCTGGATATCTATGCCTTCTCCTCTTAGCTACTTCTCTATCCCACCAGGTCAAGACATGATCCGTAAATTGGGCTGTAGCTAAAGCCACTCTCCTTGGGTCGGTGTATCTGTAGTACTCGAAGATGTGTTTCATCCTTCTCTCCCAATCAAGATAGGCTTTTGGATCAACTCTCCCAGCGAATGTTGGAGGATTCAACTTAACATCAGGCGGGGGTGGAGGTGGTGGTCGGACAGGCATCTCCTCTTCTTGCGGTGCTCGCATCCGTGGTCCTTGATGCACGGGCGGTGGCACTGCATGATCTCCGTATGCAGCTCCTCCTCCTATCCGAGAAGACTCAGGTATGTCTGGTCTTGGATAAGGGGCCGGTCACTCCATACGGTCTACTCTAGAGGTGAGTTGGGTCAGTTGTGCATTAATGTTAGCCAACATCTGAAGCATAGCATTGTTGACATCTCCTTGATCAGATTCTTCAGACATGGTTGCACCTTGCAATGAAAGAAAAATTTCACAAACATAAATTAGGTGAGAAAAGATTTGCTAGAATTTGTAATCTATGCAATCTTATTTTTTTTTTTAATCTAATATTCCTAACAACCTAGATCCTAATAATCCTAACAATCTAGATTCTAAAAATCCTAACAACCTAAAAAAAAAAAATCCTAACAACCTAAAAAATATCCTAACAACCTAAGTTCTAAAAATCATAACAACCTAGATCCTAAAAATCCTAACAACCTAGATTCTAAAATCCTAACAACCTAGATCCTAATAATCCTAACAACCTAAAAATCCTAACAACCTAGATTCTAAAATCCTAACAACCTAGATCCTAATAATCCTAACAACCTAAAAATCCTAACAACCTAGATTCTAACAATCTTAACAACCTAGATCCTAATAATCCTAACAATCTAGATTCTAAAAATCCTAACAACCTAAAAAAAAAGTCCTAACAACCTAAAAAATATCCTAACAACCTAGATTCTAAAAATCCTAACAACCTAGATCCTAAAAATCCTAACAACCTAGATTCTAAAAGTTCTAACAACCTAGATCCTAAAAATCCTAACATCCTAGATCCTAACAATCTAGATTCTAAAAATCCTAACAACCTAAAAAAAATCCTAACAACCTAACAAGATTCTTGGTCCAGTTCGATGTTAGGCTAGGGTTTTCTATTTTTTTTTTTTCGAATAATCTAGCAACACAAATGTTAGAATTGACTCCAAATTGGTGAAACACACAATCTAGAAATGCAGAAATTCGACTAACAACCAACTAGGATTCTTAATCAATTCGAATATGATAGATGCTAGGGTTCTTTTTTTTTTTTAAGTTTGATAAATGAATGAAATATGAAATAAAAGATAGGTTTAGACACTCCCTGAGATGAAGAATCTTCAGCTCTGATACCAGATGATGCAAGCTTGGAGAATCTCACAGGCTAGGCGTACAATTAGGCAAAGAATGGAAGCTTGTAATCTGCAGAAGGTGTTGTGCAAGAACAAGGGAGAAGCTCTCCAAGTTGTGGCACGGTTTTGGGGAAAAGAATTGGACCACACGAAGGATGGGAATTCTCGTAATACACCGAGAGATCCTTCAAGGTTGAATGAGTTTTCAACAAGAGAAGGAAGTTTTCTCTAATCTGCTGGCGGCTGAGAGAGAGAGAGAGTCGATTTTTTCTATTAGGTAAAGACTTGTGTTTATTCCATTAGATGGCTTAGGTATTTATAATAAACTAAGCCTAAAAAAACAACAGGAAGTTTTTAAAATAAAACAACATGAAGTTCAAGCCAAATTAAAAACAACATGTAGTCTAAAAACCCTAACACTTAAATGGCAAGAAGTCCACTTAAATGAAAAGAAGTCCTAAAACACATAGAATTTTTTTGGGTCTTCTTAGTGGTGGTCTTCAGCTCCTGATTATTCCAAGACTTATGAAAGGTGAATGATGGTGAATAAGTCTTGAATTGCACACTAGAGGTGTTGCTTCATTAAAACCCTCTTTAGAAAACTCTGTGGGACAAAACCAAAGATAGGAAAAAGAGTACAACTATCTAGCATGTCTTTTGTGCATTTACCTTAGAGTGATGGTGAAGACACCAGAAGCTGATGTCTCTTGACTGAGGAGCCTCCATGGCTCATGTGATGCTGCAAACAAGCTGCAGTTTACTGGATCTTCCTCCTTGTGCATGTGAGTTGATGAGGAAGCCGTTTCGTGGAGTGGTTCTTAGGTGATCATGAAGTTTACAAACTGGCTAAATTTTTGACCAATAGACCGGGCTTTGAGGCGTGTTAATGGACCTTTTGGAACTCTGGGAATGATAGTCTCCAAGGTCGGCTCATCATCTAGCTTGGAGTGGTCAATGTCCTCATCAACTACTTTTTGCTTTCTTTGTAAGGCAGAAGCCCAAATGACTTAGTCCTATATATAAGTCAAGTCATTTTCATTAATAAAATCAGACTTTACACAGAAATCAAAACCCTTGTCCTTAGTTCTCTGACGGCACCGCCTTGCTCACCAGCCTGGTTGTCCGTGACTTCAACCCCCTTAAGGTTCGAAGTCCCTTGGTGTATCGTGGGTCCTGCCATAGCCCGTGTGGTCCAATTTGCTCCACGCCTCTCATTCGTTCCTCGCGCTAGCCCGGTTGAGCCTCTCCCGTCCCAGCGCCCATTCCTCGCGTCTTCGATCGAGACTCTCTTGTTGTCGTCCCACACCCGAGTCCGTGAATCTCCTCTTGGTTCCAATCTCGTCTGTGCCCACATCACAGAGTACGTGAAGAGACTGCAACCAGAAGGTCAAAGCCAATCTGGAGAAGCGCACGAAACAATATGCCAAGCACGCCAACAAGGGACGCAGAAATGTGGTGTTTAAAGAAGGCGACTGGGTCTGGCTTCATCTACGGCCCAAATATTTTCCCCAGAAACGGAAGAGCAAGCTTGCACCCGGAGGAGACGGCCCGTTCAGAGTCCTCCGACGAATCAACGACAATGCCTACCAGTTGGAACTTCCAGGTGAGTTCAATGTGTCTACTACTTTCAATGTTTCTGATTTAGACATGTTTGATGCAGGTGAGGAGTTTGCTTTAGAGACGAAAGCTCTTCAAGAGAGAAGGAATGATGAGGACATCGGACCGACTACCATCCCAGAAGTGCCACCCGGTGAAAGATTATGATATATAAGAGATTTATAGATTTGTAGATTGAGAGAGAGATTATAGAGAAAAGTGAGAATGATTATTATTGAGATTTTAGAAAAATGGATTTTTTTGCTTACAAAGGAGCAGAGAGAAAGCTATTTATACTAATATAGTCTAAGCTTGTTTGGATACTAAAATAGCCTAATACATGTTTGGCTACAAGGATAACATATCATTAATCACAAACAAGCCTAAGTCACTCCCTTTGGACACATGGCCCCTACTTAGAGTATAAGGCACACTTTCTTCCTTTTTTCTCTTTGTCTTCATCATTTTTCTTCATTCCAACACTTCCCCTCAAGCTTAAGTCATGGAGAATGGCTAAGCTTGCAACCATGAAACATTACCTCATTAAAAACCAAAAAAAGGAAAAATCCAATTGGGACAAAACCTTTTCTAGGGAAAAAAGTATAACATTCCATGATCAAGATCAGTGTTGTGGAATGGACATGAGGCCAAGCCTTGGGTAGATATAGCCGCCATTCTTCAGTGTGATAGCCTTGGTGAACACATCTGGTAGTTGATCTTCACTCCTTGTGTAGCAAGGTAAGATGATTTCATTTCCAATAGCTTCTCTCACCTTATGGCAATCCACCTCAATATGCTTGGTTCTTTAATAAAACACAGAGTTAGATGCAATGTGTATAGCTTCTTGATTGTCAAAATGGACAGTGATAGGAGACTTCAAGCTCACGCCAAGAATGCAAGGAGAAGTTGCTTCAGCCAGATGCATTATGTGGTAAGCTTCCTCATAGCCCTGTTTTCAGCTTCTGCACTAGAGCAAGATACAACCTTCTGCTTCTTAGTCTTCTAAGTCACAAGATTACCTCCTATGAAGGTGCAATAGCTGGTTATGATTCTCCTATCTTCTCTGTCTCCTACCCAATATGCATCATAATAACCTACAACTTATGTGTTTCCATTACAACCCATCCATATACCTTTTTATTTAGTACCTTTCAAGTATCTCAATATGCGCATGATCATGTCCCAATGCCTTATCTTTGGGTCTTGCATATGTTGAGACACCTGATTCACAGCAAAATATAAGTCAGGTCTAGTGATGGTTAAGTATATGAGCTTACCAACCACTTTTCTATACAGCTTTGTATCATGGAACTCATCATTTCCTAACTCCCCCTCAGGTTCTATCTTGTAATCTTCTTCTAGGGGTGTCTTAGCTGGTTTAGCTTCCATCATACTTGTAGAGGTTAGTAAGTCCACAATGTATTTTCTCTGAGATAAGAAGAGACCTCCATTGAACCTACACACTTCAATTCTTAAATAGTATTTAAGTTCACCTAGATCCTTAATATTAAATACACTCTTTAAATAAGCTTTAGTAGAATCAATGCATATTTTATCACTCCCTGATATGATTATGTCATCCACATAAATGAGAAAAACCACAATACCTTCCTTACTCTGAAGTGTAAAGAGAGTGTGTTCAACTTCTGATCTTTTGAAGCCTCTGTCACTTAAAGTCACATTCAGTGTATTACCGCCACCTACTTAATCTTCTAGACCTGGTGGTGGTGTCTTGTACACTTCCTCTTCTAACTCACCTTATAAGAATGCATTCTTAACATCCATTTACCATAACTCTCAATCAAGGTTAGCAGCAAGAGATAAAACAACATTAACTGAGTGTAATTTAGCTATAGGAGCAAAGGTATGCCTATAATCTTCACCATAACTTTGTGTGAATCCTCTAGCCACCAATCTAGCTTTATACCTATCTATCTCACCATTGCTTTTATATTTAATTGTGAACATCCATTTAGAACTTACAGTCTTTTTTCCTTTTGGAAGAGTAGCTGGTGCATAGGTTTGATTCTTTTCCATAACTTGTCTTTCAGCTTGAATTGCTTCTCTCCACTCCTTTATCTCCATTGCTTCCTCATAGGTCTTTGGAATATGCTCTTTATCAAGGCTAACAGTAAATGCAACATGAGAATCAGGTATATGAACAACATTACACACTCTCTGTTCATGGTGAACTACTGCATTGTTGTTGTAGTAGAAGTTGGATGGGAATCTCTGCCTTGTACTACTTAAATGCATCAAATACCCTATCTTTGGAACTAAGCAATGTAACCCAAGTATATTTAGATTTTTCATCAATAAATGTTACAAAATATTTGTGGTTTTTTATTGAAGGAAAGGGAGATGACCAAATATCAGAATGCACCAAATGAAAACAATTTTTATATGAATGAGTTGATTTCTCAAAAACAGTCTTACAATGTTTCCCAAGAATGCATAATTCACACAAATCATTTTGCAATTTAATTCCAGGGATTATCAACTCTAAAGCTCTAGGATGAGGATGACCTAATCTAGCATGATATCTACACTATTAGCACATGGTTCTTGTAAGCAATGCATGGACAAGTCTTCAAGCACATACAAGTCATTCTTTGTTGTTCTTTGTCCGAATTTCCTACTTGTTTCAATATCCCGAAAGTAAAAATTATTAGGAACAAATATAACTTGACAATTAAGATTTGTAGTAGCTCTCTTAATAGACAATAAGTTAGATGTGAAAGATGGCATATAAAAGGCTTTAGATTATTTATCAAACAATTTAAGCTTCCCAATTCCTTTAATTGGCACATTGATTCCATTAGCTAGTACCACATTACCTAAAGCAGGTTCTAAGTTTTCTAGCAAACCTAAATCACTTATTGTGTAATGAGAAGCTCCCAAATCAACAATCAAAGGTTTAGAAGCAATGGATGTTTGAAGAGAGTTTCCAAGTCTGATTTCTTCACCAACTCAGATGGAGAAGCTTGGATCAGATTGTTGGCCAATGTAGAGGCGGTTGTTTGCACCAGGTTGGAGGAGCTAGTGGCGCTTGTTGATGAAGTTTTGGACCTGTCAATGAACCAGCTTGGTTTCAACTCATGATGAAGCACCCAACACTCCTTCTTGGTGTGACCGGTTCTCATGCAGTGATCACACACGGTTCTCTTCTTCTTGGATTCAGCTGGGGCCAGCTTGAAGAAGCTCTTGTGGACAACCACCGGTTCTTACTTGTTTCCAAACAGCTGAAGATACCCTTGATCCTTCTAAACCTTAGCACATACATCCTCTAAACTAGGAAGATTATCCTCTCTAATAATGTGCTTAATCAAATCAATATAGTTAGTGTTTAAAGTCAAGAGTAACCCAAACACCTTATCCTATTTTTTCTTTCATGGAGAGTAATGGGACCAATTGTGGCAGGCCTTAGCATCTCTAGCTCTGCCCATAATGCTCTAAAGGATCCATAATGCTTTGTGAACTCAACATCCTCCTGTCTAAGATCATTCAAAGATTTCTTTACCTCAAAAATTCTCATGAGGTTAGTATTCCATTACAGTTTTTTAAGTTTCACAAAGGTCTTTAGCATTTTCACAATATGAATATGCCTCTAAAAGAGATCCAACAAGGGTGATGCAAGAACATGGGGTGGGCTATCTTTCACCGAGAAACTTAGGTTACTGGACAGAAAGAATGGAAGTAAAGTAGGTGGCTGCAATACACTGAGGTTAAGAAAGGCTATCTATCGCTTAAAACAATCCCCAAGAGCTTGGTCCCATAAGCTGAATGTGACCTTAATGGACAGAAGCTTCAAAAGGTCAGAAGTTGAACACACTCTCTTTACACTTCAGAGTAAGGAAGGTCTTGTGGTTATACTCATTTATCTATGACATAATCATATCATGGAGTGACAAAGTAGGCATTGATTCTACTAAAGCTTATTTAAAGAGTGTCTTTGATATTAAGGATCTAGGTGAACTTAAATACTTCTTAGGAATTGAAGGGTGTAGGTTAAAGGAAGGTTTCTTCTTATCTCAGAGAAATATTGTGGAATTACTAACCTCTAAAGGTATGATGGAAGCTAAACCAACTAAGACACCTCTAGAAGAAGGTTACAAGATAGAACCTGAGGGGGAGCTAGGAAATGACGAGTTTCATGATACAAAGCTGTATAGAAAAGTGGTTGGTAAGCTCATATACTTTACCATCACTAGACCTGACTTATGTTTTGATGTGAATCAAGTGTCTCAATATATGCAAGACCCAAAGATAAGGCATTGGGACATGATTATGCGCATCTTGAGATACTTGAAAGGCACTAAAGAACAAGGTATATGGATGGGTTGTAATGGAAGCACAAAATTTGTAGGTTACTGTGATGCAGATTGGGCAGGAGACAGAGAAGATAGAAGAAGCACAACCGGCTACTGCACCTTCATTGGATGTAATCTTTGTGACTTGGAAGACTAAGAAGCAGAAGGTTGTATCTTGCTCTAGTGCAGAAGCTGAATACATGGCTATGAGGAAGCTTACTATAGAATGCATCTGGCTGAAGCAACTCATCCTTAACATTCTTGGCGTGAGCTTGGAGTTTCCTATCACTGTCCATTGTGACAATCAAGCAGCTATACACATTGCATTTAACTCTGTGTTTCATGAAAGAACCAAGCATATTGAGGTGAATTGTCATAAGGTGAGAGAAGCTATTGAAAATGGAATCATCTTACCTTGCTACACAAGGAGTGAAGATCAACTAGTAGATGTATTCACCAAGGCTACAACCCTGAAGACTGGTGGCTTTATCTATCCAAGGCTTGGCCTCATGTCCATTCCACAACACTGATCTTGTTCATAAAATGTTATACTATGTTTCCCTATAAAAGGTTTTGTCCTAATTGGTTTTCCTTCTTTAGGTTTTTTAATGAGGTAATGCTTCATGGTTGCAAACTCAGGCATTCTCCATGACTTAAGCTTGAGGGGGAGTGTTAGAATGAAGAAGAAATGTAGAAAGAGTGCCTTTGACTCTAAGGAGAAGGCGCCATGTGTCTAAGCTACCAAAGGGTGTGACTTAGGCTTGTTTGGGATTAATGATATGATATTCTTGTAGCCAAATATGTATTAAACTATCTTAGTATCCAAACTAGCCTAAATTAGATTAGTATAAATAGTTATCTCTCTCTTCCTTTGTATGCAAGAAATTCATTTTCTAAAATTCTCAATAATATTCATTCTCTCTTTTTTCTCTAATTTCTCTCTTTCAATCTCCAAATCTCTAATATCTTAATCACTTAATCTTTCAAAGTCTTTGTGTTTAAGCCTTGGCCTAGGTCTCTTTCTCTATTTAAACTTTTATGTTGTTTTTATTTAGACTTCTTGTTGTTTTGGGGAAACAGCATGTTGTTTACCCTAAGTTGTAAACCAAAGGCCTATATAAGCCTCATTACTTGCAATGAATAAGATAACTTGAATTTTAAAACAAAAATCCTAAGACTCTTGTTTAAAACTCGGCGCCTCCTCTCCTCCTTGGTGAGCTAGCCGCATCTTCATCCTTCTATGCTGAAGCTTCTCTGGTGTATCACAAGTCTTCCGCAGCTTGTGTGGTCCTTTTGCTCCATTTCTCCTCCATCAAACCATGGTCCTAAACCTCGAGCTTCTCGGTTGAATACCATCCCACCACTACGCTTGTATCATTAAAGGTAATTTTCGCTAAGATAAAGCAAAATCCGACAGTATAAAACTCTATATATTTTTGGTGTTTCGATGGAGTTGAGGAGCTTGTGTCTCTCCTAACTTGTGATATAGATCTCTCAGTTGTTTAAATTTTCTTCTAAAAAAACCCCAAGAATTAATCAACCTTGAAACTACAGCGAACTAGAACCCAACATGCACAATGGCCTTATGCAAGAGAGGAGCTAATAAGGTGGCGGATGCTATAGCTAGGTGAGTAAATAATTCTATGCCTATTATACTACAACAGATATTGTGTTGCTTTGGTGGTTATCTCCAATCGTAAATGGAAATAATATGTACTTTTCAGAACTTAGTTATCATGCTTAATGAGAATGGTGTTATGGTGTTAAAAAAAGAATTACTCACCAAACGTTCTCTTTTGCTTCCAGTGACGTATGTTTTACTGGAAAACCAAGAGATGTTGCATAGTAGATTTTATATATGTTTGCAAATAAGATTCTCCTATTAGACTGATGAATATTAGTTTTCACCCAAAAATATATGATACTACAAAGGGACAACAATTAATATAATATTTAAGGATCAAATCTATATAAAAAAAAAGTACACAAAAAGTTTTATTGATAGTATTAAGTTAGCAGAAAATAGAAGTTTGAGATTTTATTGAGATCAGAATAAAATTAAAGTAATATTAAAACTACGCCTGCGAATTTGATCCAAACCGAAAAGACCAAACCAAAATTAGTTTTTTAGTTAAGGTTAGGTACAGATTATGTACCGATCGGCAACATTATACATTACATTCGATTTTTTATTCGGTTTGGTTCGGCATAGCTGAACCGATTGATTTTTTATTTTTTAAAAAAACTTTTAGTTAACATATACCAAATAAACTAAATTATTACAAAATTAAATTTTAAATCCTAAAATAAAGATCCAAAGTAATCCAACTATCCAGATTTATCCAAAATTATCCAAATTTAACTAAAATTAACCAAATTTAACCAAATATTTTGAAAGTCCAGATTGTTTCGGTAAAAAAATTAAAACCTAAACTATCCGATATTCGAACCGATCTGAAATTCTGTTCAGATATTTTTGGTAAGATTTTTTCTACCCGAGTTATCCGATCTGAAAATCCAAACCAAACTATCCAATAATCCAAATCAAATTATCTCAACGATCCGAATTCGTAGGTCTAATGAAAACAATAGGAAATCAATTAAAACTAAGTGTAGGTGTTAGAGAATCTTTAAAGATTCATGCTTTAGATTGTTCATAAAATTAATAAATAGAGTTAATCACAAATCTTTTCACCCTAGAACTCTAAATACTTCAATTTGATAGTTTTAACTCTCATGGCCTAAATCGCCTTATGAAACTGATCTAAATCATACTCTCATAAACAAATAAATTCAATATCATAGAGATGCAAGCATGGTTGATATGTTCAGTAGTTATAAATTAAAAGATTTCAAAAAACTTATTTATCTCCAGATACAATGATGAATCATTCCTCGAAGAACAAGAAGCATAAATGTAAAAAAGCAATGGAAACCTATGAAAATTTTGGTTATTTTATGTTGGAGGTTTGTCAAGCCCCACTCAAAGATGACTATTTCCATTTTGTGATTTTTTCTATGTATTTAGAGAAATTTGTACAGAATGACTCATATTTTAGCACTTATTATTAGAATTATCTACTCATACATAGTTGATATTAGTTACAAATTTACCATTGTAACAAATAATTTTGCAACATATATAAGTTTTTTTTTAATTTCTCACTATCCTAAAAACAGTTATCAAATATAGAAAACAGAAAAAAATTTCATATTGTTGGTAGTTTCAAATTCAACTTCGTCTTCTCGACATTATGAGTTCGTCTTTGTATTCGTCAAAGTCTTTGTCTTGTCGACAAACTTTTCAACTTCATAACCCTAAAACTAGTTCTCAAATTGTCAACTATTTTCAAATTGTCGACACTTGAAAATTTAATTTTGTCTTCTCGACATGTCGAGTTCGTCAGAGTCTTCATTTTGTCAACACTTCGTCTTCCTCTTCATCTTCATCTTTGTCTTCTTGTCACTCTGTCTTGTCTTGGAAACTTTTTAACTTCGTCCTCTATGTCGTTAAGACTCTCCGTCGAGTTTACTTTTTAATTTCTCCGTCGCGTTCTCCGTCGAGTTTTCGTAAAGGTAAAAAACCTAGATTTATTTGTAGTTACCAAGTTTTTGTATATTATAGTAGTCGCCGAGTTTTTGTAGAAGTCGTTGAGTGTTTTATAGTTGTCGCCAAATATTTTATAGTTTTCGTAGAGCTTTTTTTGTATATTTGTCGAGTTTTTTGTAGTTGTCGCCAATTTTTTATAGTTATCACATATTTTTTGTAGTAGTCACCGAGTTCTTTTATAGTTGTCATCAGGTTTTGTATTCTTGTCACAAATTTTTTTGTAGTTGTCGCTCATATTCGTTTGTGTTTTGAATGTTATTGTTTTGAATGCAAAGTATGACTTCACGTTACCCTTGTAGATGTTACGATGATGGATCTCCGTTTGAAATGAAGAACATTTTCCACTACTCTACACTTGGGAAATTGAAGACCCTCAAAAATTCTATTGGTGCAGATGTATGGAAATGAGTTAAAAACTCATCACTTGGTGTGTTTCTGCAACTCCTGGACATAGAGTTGACCCAAAAGTATGTTTGGTCATCCAATATTGTTCATTATTTCATAACCTAACAATTGAGAATCAATAATGAACACGAGTTTTGGTCTTCGATTGATGGTCAACCTCTGAGATTTTTGCTACACGAGTATAAGGATATTACATGTTTTAAATATGACCCATATCTCATATCCATAAGAATATCCAGCAAACACTTCAGATTGTGAAGCATTGTGGAGAGAGATGAAATTTCCTTAGGGAATGGACCTAAAAGGAAGGAGTTAGCGAAGGTTTTGAATCAATGTCATAAGTGGAGTTTTGAGAAGAGGATGATGGTAGGAAGGTTATGCATCTTGCATGTTGGGATTTATGGCATATATCATGGATCTCGGATACCGAAGGCAAGCGCAAAAAGTTTTTTTGATGCAAATACCTTTGAAAAATTCCCATGGTCTAGAACGAGATTTATTAGTTAAATAAACTCGATCAAATATGTTCGGATTGAAGGAAACAGCTACACAGTATGTGGATTCTCCATGTTCTGCTCATATGAGTTTTTGAGTCTGTCCCTACGATAGTAGAGCTATATGGGATGAGGAGGGGTTTGGTTGATGTTCTATATCTGTTTAACTAGGGCATAATTCGTCAACGTTTTAGATTTACAGATGTCATAGCTGATGAGAAAGCTAAATATCAACAGGTATGAAAGTTAACTTATTGTTTGTGGTCGCAGATTTTTTGTACTTTGTCATCGATTTTTTTAATGCTTTACATGTTATCGACGATATATATATAGGGTGTCGATGATTTAGTCACAGGTTCGGATGAGGCATATGGTTCCTGTTAAAGCAGAAGATAGGTATCCTCAATGGAGCAACAACCAAGAAACCTTGGATCTGAACTTTGACAATTTGCTTTAGGATATCATATCTGACCAGTTTGTGTCAAGGTAGTTAGGCTGGAGGAAAAAAGGTATCAAAGAAATGTCTTCTACGTTAGGAAGACTATACTTCTAAAAAAAGAAGGAGAAAATGCAGAAGTTGGAACTGCAGAAAATTGTAGATGCACAAGAAGTACAAAATGTTAGCACTCTTATTGCTTACTAGTGCTAGTAGCTAATTTAAGTTGAACTCTTGTGCCAACTTGACAATTTTGTAAACATACAGACTAACATAGATGTGATCCAATCATTGGTTAAGCTGGTGGAATGTTTAGCGGAGAAAATAAACAACTTGAAAGACAAAATATCCAGAAACAATGATTAATACATTTGCTAATATGGTAAGGGAAAGATAAGAAATCTCGGACATCGAGTAGACCAAGAAGGCGTGACAAACACGTGGAAGCTAATCTCAGTTCTTCTAAAAAATAGAAGAGAAAGAAGATGAGGGAACCAGTAGTACATTGGCATGGGGTAATATACGAGGATGGGGTGAAAGAACCGCTATTATAATAATAAACTTATTTGACAGTTCCGAAGATCCGATAAGTAATGTTGGAGGATAGTTTTTTTGTTGATGCTCTTGATGAATGTTTAATGGATGTTTTACGTATCTATATGCAGTCATGGATGATAGTAGAGGGTTCCAAAAGGGATCGCAAGCGTCCTAAGGCTCAGCCTGAGGAGCAGGATGATAATGCTGTTTACATAACGATACAACAAATTGAAGAAGACTTACAGATGACATCAAGCTCCGAAGCCAGGTATGACTTAGTGTTGGCCATTGTGGATAAGAAACTAAAGGGCATGTATAAAGGAAGACCAGAGCGAAAGCTAATTTCAAAATTGGCTGATACCCAAAAATCACCATATGTTCCTAACTCGACAGTCAAACGCATCATCTCAGGTGAAATACCTTCCAGACACGACTATGATCCTATGCAACCAGTAGACAAAGGAAAATGGAAACAACTCTAAAAGTGGAGGGAACAACATGAGTATGCAGCACCAAACCCCATCCTTCCTATTGATTAATCAAAAGGTCTTGGATTTGTTGTTTACAATGTGTATTTTTGGACCAGGGATGAATAATTCACATCAACCCAAGTTGCATATTTGTTTAAGGAGATCCTTCTTCCTAAGAAGAAATGGAGTTTTCATAAGGGGAAAAATAGGTGGTTGTTCGATGTGGTAAATAAGGAAAGAGATTTTTGTCGCCGGATTATTTGTAGTTGTCACAGATTTATTTGTAGGTTTCGCCGATTTATTTGTAGTTTTTGCGGATTAATCGGTAGTTGTCACCGATTTATTTGTTACTTATTTTTCAGGGGTTTTGTTGCTCACTCACTCATTTATATATTATCTAAAACACTTGGCTGAAGCATTGAAAATGTTCTGTAGAGGAGACATGTGTCATAGCTCACCATTCCGGGCAAGGGTGGGCTTCATTGATCAATGGTTTATGAGTATCATGCTAAGGGATTCCAAAACTATTGAGACGAAGAACCAAAGTCTTTATCGATAAACAATATTTTGACCTCTACAACGGTTTTTTACCCACTGACTCGGGCACAAGAAAGAGATGGTGGCATGATATTGATAACTTGTACGGAATTGTCAATCTTAAAGGCGATCATTGAATTGCGGTAGACATCAACTTTCCACGCAAAATAATTTTCGTCTACGACTCCATACCACGACACACCCCTGACAAGGTCATTGTCGAAAGCATGGAATTCCTAAGCAAAATTATGACGGCAATGTTAGATTTTTGCGTCCCAAATAGAGACTGTCAACTCTACTACTATTTATCACACAACCACTATTAATAAAAAATATCCTTAACAGTCCACAGTATGCAAATAAATTCTACTCTTTCCAACTCCAAAAAACAAAAACTCTAAAATGGTTTCATCTTCATCGAACAAGATGAAGAATCATGCGACGAGAGAGAAGAAGGTGTTGGAGAAGAAGAGGAAGAGGCGAACGACCACCTCTTCGCCATTCTGCATATGGTCAAAGACCAAATGCAGATGAAGGAAAAGGCGCACTCTATCCGGTTAAGGATGGAGAATAGACGCGTCAAACTCTCTGTCATTTAAAAAATCCACAACGGAGAAGTACGAGATTTGGCGGCGACACACCAGAAATACGCTGACGAAACTAAATGTCTTTCGGCAGCGTATGCCGACATGAAAATCCCTATCATCGACTGGTTTAAGTTAGGGATAAAGTTTATGTAATGTTTCAGATAATATCTCAATAAACTTTGTTTTTCTCCATCACTAACAAATCTCCATGTACAAACCAGAGTAAATCAATACGCTACAACGTACAAATCAATTTGTGACAAAGTAAACAAAAACTATGTGATAAAGTAAATAATTATACAAATATTTCTACGACTACTATTGTTTGAGTTCTCCTATAGTTTATGCTGGTTTATAAGTTTGATGTTTATGTCCAACTTCATTACAGTTACCACATGCATATTGTTTTCTAGGCCATATCTTTTCCATAGTAATTTTTAAAACTGATTTGATTCTTGATTTTCTTAGTCCTACCTGGTTGTTGTTTAAAAAGCGGTGGGGAACATATCTTTCTCGTAACATGTTCTAATACTGGTACACTGAAATCTCTTGGAATGATAGGGGTAGAATATGTATTGTACAAGTAGGAGACATGATAATAAAGATGACAAAGTGAAATAGTGGATATATTCTTTTTCTCAGCAGCTGCGATTGCGTGCGCGCATGGAAACTACTCCAAGTCAAACTTTCGACATGTCCACCTCCCTTTGTCCTTTGTACTCGTAGAGTATCAATATTTTGAACACTCAGAAGTTTTGGTTTTTCCACACGCTTATGTGGAATAACAGAAAATATGACATTAGTCCAAGGCAACAACTACAAAACCTAGGCGACAACTATAAAAGCTGGACGACAACTACAAAACTCGGCAATAACAATAATAACTCGGTGACAACTACAAACAGTCGGCGACAACTACAAAAACTGGGTGATAACTACAAAAAATTGGCAATAACAACAAATACTCGGTAATAACAACAAAAGCTCGGCGACAAATACAAAAACTCAGCGATAACTATACAAAAACTCGGTGAAAACTACAACTATGTACCTGTAAAAATTTGTTAACTCCACGGGTTAGAGTTGTCTGCAATTTCATTGCTGAGGTCCTTCGAGTATCAAACCACCTTGTCATCATTGACCTAACTGCTTCCAGTAGTTGTACTATATGCAGCTTTCTAGCTTGTGGCAGAAAGCGGTTCATGGACTCAGGAATGTTGCTTGTAAGAATAATATACCAATCTTCTAGAAAATGAACACGTATGCAAAGTTGTACATCAGCTAGTTGGAGATATACATGAAGTGCATGATTCAATGCTTCTAGCTTATCAAATATTGTCTGGAAATCAATATTTCTGAAGGCAATAGACGTCTTCTTCACCAAAGTAAATGCTTCCCGATATTTAAAACATACTAATATATTCTTGTAAAAATACTATGTACATATTCTACAACTACATTTTGGGTATACTGTTGCAATAGCTTTCCCAGTAGACCTGTGTTTATCCAAAATAATGGCTAGTTATTCATCATCACGGATCACAACAATGAGTTGTTCGAAGAACCATTTCCATTATTCATCAATTTCAGTGTCATCTACACCTAAAGCAATAAGAAATATATTAAAGTTACGATCATGACCTGTAGCGGTAAAAAGTGTCCCTTGCAAAAAAGTTTCATCAACAACCACCACTTTCCGCAGGAATAGAAACCCATTGATGCTAGCTCCAAACGCTATAAACAAATACTAGAATCTATTACTTTCATCAACTACAAGTCGTGTGTATGTCCCCGGGTTTCTCTTAGTATGTTGGTAGTAACTCATATCCACTCTCTTGTGTTCCCCTTACCAAATCTCGAGCATGTCTTAATGTCCATTATGCCTTCCAATACAAAATCTATACAAAGAACAATAAATCTACGGTAACTACAAAAATTTTGTAGATACTAAAATAAATCTGCATTAACCAATAATAAATCTGCGGCCACGTACCTTAGATTGAAATCATTTATTTAGCGCTTTGGCAATACGTCTGGTCAAACTCCACCGATGAAATCTGTGTATATTAATACAAGTATGTCATGGGTTTCTTGTGGGGATCTTGCTGAACGCTTGGTTACTGAATATGTATGTTGAGGGACACACTTTCGAAAATCAGACGATTTTCAACATACAATGTCATGTCGTCGAATGGAGAAGGATTTTCTGCCGCTACTGAACATGAAATCTAGGATAATCTCCTACTGATATAGCTCGGACCTTCCAAAAACATCCATTCAGCCAATATTTGACAGTCAATAGGAATGGTGTCGATTTATGAACATCAAAATCAATTTTTTCACTACACCTAAAATCTTAATTCTTATCAAAAAATGCTCTTTCGTGTCATAGTCCCACAGCTAAATTCAAATCATTCAAATCAAAATTCACTAATTGTGCAACACTTGCATTGCCATCCCTTACAAACATTGGGGCATTTCTCTTTTTTTGAGGTAATTTGAACTTCTCATCATCATTTGCATGCACCACCCCAATGCCTCAAAATTTTCATCAACATCTTCATGCCCCTTCCCAAATGCTTCAAAATTCTCATCGTCTGAGTCTGTTCCGTCAGAGTCATCACAGTAATCAAATATGTATTCATCATCTTTATCACCATCTTCTTCCAAGTTTTTTTCAGTCTTTCCAAATTCATCTTCCTCCTTTATATCCAATTTTTCATTCAATTCCACACAATTTCGATGACAATTTCCTTGCGATTGTCTCATCAAAATTTGAAATTTCCTAGAATTTGAAATATACACCGGAGGTATATCTTGGAACAATTATGGAGAATTTCCTTAAACAATATTTAACACACTTTGACATTATATTTTCTCTTGTCCAACTCATAATTTTCCAACACCATTCCAATTAAAATCTCATACCTCATACCATCTCCAACTAATACCATTTGTAATCCTCGCTTAACATCGACAACAAAATACCATCGCTTTTTTTGAATTTTCATTCTCCACATACTAAAATATTTTTCTCCATATCAGCTGAACAAGATCAATTGGGTGATTAAAGAAGAAACGAAGGATGCTGAAACGAATGATGACAAGTGCTTCAAAACAAAAAAAATAAGAATTTTATGATCTGACAGTGTCCATGGTGACTAATGGATATCCTATATCGTACATCCCATATTAGCCAAAGAAAAGTTTGCGACAATCTCAAAATAAGTATGTAAAAGAAATTCAGCGATAACAACAATAACTCTGTAAGATAATAAACCTGCGGAAACGTCAAAATAAGTCTGCAAAATTTTTTTGGCAATAACAACTATAATAATAAACCTGTGTCAACGTCATAATAAGTCTGCATATAAATTTGGTGATAACAACAACAACTCTGCGAGATAATAAATCTGTGTCAACGTCAAAATAAGTTTGCAAAAAAAATCGGCGATAACAACAACTCTGCAAAATTATAAAGCTGCGGCAACGTCAAAACAAGTATGCAAAAAAAAAAAAATCAAGGATAACAACAACAACTCTATGAAATAATAAACCTGCAGCAACGTCAAAATAAGTCGGCAATAAAAATTGGCTATAACTAAAACAAATTTTCAGAAAAAAATAAGTCGGCATTAACGTCAAAATAAGTCTGCAAAATTAGATCGGCAATAACTTTAACAAATCTGTGTAAAATAAATCGATTCATGGGTCAATGAATTTGTCAATCCGATTCTATGAAAAATCTTAGAGGAATTGATTGACCGGGTGGTCGACATAGGCATATTTGTCTATTTTTAGTTTTTTTGTTTTGGTCAAAACATTTAGATTTCTTATAAAAGCTCAGAAAACTAAAAAAATATTAGAAACATCAATAATGCACCAAAAATCATTAGTTTCTTTATTTAAAACTTATAAAACTATATTGGTAAAATATGATGTATATCAACTACATTAGATCTAAACCTTGGGGGGGGGGACTTATTGAATTAGGGGTTTTAGAATATTTGGAGAGATTTAGATTTAGTAGAATTTAGATGGAATCTGGAAAATTTTGGTGGGGATTTAGATGAACAATTTTGGTAGGATTTTGAAGATTTTGGTGGAGTTTTAAATGAGTTATTTTGATAGAATTTAGATATAAAAATAAAATTGTAGTAGTGATTTGGTAAGATTTTTTTAAAAAAAAATCAAAAAATAACCTAAAAACAACTAGTTGAATCAAAATTTAATGAAACCACAAAAACATTTCATCAGCTTCATCTAATCTATTTTCCAGTTTTTCTTTCATTATATAAAATTCAACATAAATTATTCATACGAGCATGTTTATTTTTAGCGAATTTATATATAAAAAATATATTTTTAAAGAACTGAATGCTAATATGACTATCTGGCATAAAAGGATATTGTAAGTATTCTATTATTTAAAGTAATTACACGAAAATTACCAAACCAGAAATACCAAAACACCATGACAAATAACAAAGCATTAACACCATGACTAATGATAATAATATCCGAATTTTAGAAAGATAATAATTTATGAAGAGACTGAAAAATTAGTAATTTAATATTTTAATCGCAAATTTAAAAGTATGTAATAAAAAATTTGATATCTACTTAACAAACATAATTTACTAAAAAAGCACTTCAGAAAAAGTGATGCAATGAGGTCCATACACGTCTGATTTAGCTGTAATGTTGGTACTTCCAATTAAACTCACCGTCCAACCCCATCACTACTTAACAACTACGAAATTTCCATCCTATTTTCTTTTCATATTATTATATTCACTTAACTTTAATGAAAGAAAAAAAAAGAGTAGATTGCCAACTTATTCTCATTTTTTCTCCTTTTCGCGTTGCTAACTTATTCATATTCTCGACAGAGACGAAAAGGAACCCCCGGAACCCAAAAAAAAAAACACACCGCCAAAAACATCTCTCTTTTGCAATCATTCAAGTTAAGCAGAAGAATCATATCTCCACCTTCACCAGTACTACCAGTTTGGGTTTCTCTTATAGAACTTTCAGGGCTTTTTACTGCTAAAACCAAAGAGTTTGATCTGAAGAATCTAATGTCGTTGTCGAACCAGATTCTCGCTTTCGCGTCGGTTTGCTCTCTATGACCTGAATCGTTCTCTTTTCGATTTTTCTGATAATTATCAGATGAGAAGCTTTGGGTTGGTTCTTCTTAACTTCTTCTTCTTCTTCTTCAATCCGATTTTGACAGGTACAGTATCTTCAATCCTATTTGATAGATTCTATACCTTGAGGTGCTCATGAGAGTTTCAGATTTTGCATCAGCCGTTGTCTCTATTTTGATGAATTGGTGTTGAGAAATTAAGTGTTGGGCTTAAATATTATCTAGGTTTTAGTCTCGATTTCAACTTAAAGCTGTTGGGTTCTGCTAATTCCGTCGATTGGTCGAACTTGGTTGGATTTTGGATGGTATGATTTGATAGATTGTTACTATTGGGTGATAGGCAGTTTTGTTTATCTTCTGTGTTTGTAGATTCTGCAGACTCTTATTTACAAATTATACTTTTGTCTTCAGAGTTTCAAGCTAAGGGGGCATTTGTTGGAACTTATGGTATAAATTATGGAAGGATTGCTGATAACATCCCGTCGCCAGATAAAGTAGTTCTACTTCTAAAGCAAGCTAAGATTCGGAATGTGCGTATATACGATGCAGACCAGAGTGTCCTTCAAGCTTTCAGTGGGACTGGTTTAAACCTTGTTGTTGGACTCCCAAATGGGTTCTTGAAAGATATGAGCTCAAATGCTGATCATGCAGTCACTTGGGTCAAAGACAATGTTCAGTCTTTCTTACCAAAGACTCGGATCCGTGGTATCGCGATAGGAAATGAAGTTCTGGGAGGCGGTGATTCCGAGCTGTCAGGAGCCTTACTGGGCGCGGCTAAAAATGTATATAATGCGCTAAAGAAAATGAATCTGGAGGAAACTGTGCAGATCACGACGGCTCATTCACAGGCTGTGTTTGCTAATTCATACCCGCCATCGTCTTGTATATTCAAAGAGAATGTTGTTCAGTTCATGAAGCCATTGTTGGAGTTCTTTCATCAGATTGGCTCTCCTTTTTGTTTGAACGCCTACCCTTTTTTGGCCTACACTTATAATCCGACTGAGATCGATATCAACTATGCTCTTTTCAAGCCAACCGAAGGGATATATGACCCGAAAACCGATCTACGTTATGATAACATGCTTGATGCTCAGATTGATGCTGCCTACATGGCGCTGGAAAATGCTGGGTTCAAGAAGATGGAGGTTATTATTACTGAAACCGGGTGGGCTTCTAAAGGCGACTCAGATGAACCAGCAGCAACACCGGAGAACGCAAGAACCTATAACTATAACCTCAAGAAGAGGCTTGCAAAGAAGAAAGGGACACCTCTTAGACCAAAAACGGTGCTCAAAGCATACATCTTTGCATTATTCAATGAAAATTCTAAACCAGGGAAGAGTTCAGAAACACACTTTGGACTTTTTAAGCCTGATGGAACCATATCATATGATATTGGATTCAACAACCTAAAGTCCGATGCTACCAAGTCACTCTTTTCATCGTCAAAGGTATGAATACTCTGATTGGAGAATCTGTATTATAATTGTTGGTTTGGTAATGACCGTATCCATTATGTACGCTCTGTGAATTTAAAACCGACTTTATATTCAGATTGAAGCTAATGCATAAGGACCAGCTTGAGTATCATCCTCTTCTGTATTTTATTGCAGGTAGCTTCTTACTACGTGGCATTAGCCATATCTGTCTCGGTTTTCTTCCTGATGATATAACTGCGGAAATGGTATGAGCTTTGACGATTGGATCCTCGGATTTTGTCATACATTCGTAGCAATATTATATATTATTACTACTAGGACTGAGAGGCCTAACGAAATGTTAGGAGCACAAATGTTTTGGAATTCTCGTACATCGTAGCCAAGAGATATCCAGAATATATATATATATATCATCAGGAACTCTCATATATATAGATCAATCTTATATAAACAAATATATATATATAAATTTGGCTCTCTGCTTAGATTAAAGGGTATTAGAGGATTATGAATATTTTATTTCTGATCAGATTACGATCTACATCGTTATAGAAAAATAAACTCTGCAAGATTACTATTGATTTGATGCTATGCAACCCAAATGCCACAAACATTACAAAAAAAAAATTCATATCATTTGAAACAAATTTCGGGAGGATAAAAATAGGTAGACATTTGGTGTGAAACTAGTAAGAAGAATTAAAAAAAGAAAAAAAAAAAAACAAAGAAAGATCCTTGCGGTTTAGGGGGGAGGATGCAGTTATTGAACATAGATATAGTCTTCAGCCTAAACAGATGTGCATCCTCATTCTCTCTCCCTCAAAACTCAAACATAAAAATTCTACAATGCTTAAAGCTACAAAATTAAAATAATGTGTTCGTCCTTTGATTCTATTCTATACTACTAGTTGCCAGGACCTTAGCTTTATTGCGAGCCCATAAGTCTCTTTTTTTTGGACCACCGACCCGAAGCAACTAATCTGCGGCTGACCTCAGCCCGTCTGGCCTGCTCGCGTTTGCCTCTGGCTCTTCTATCTCTCTTGTCGACTCACACTCTCTGCGGCTCATTTCGATCGTCTCTCTCCCTTCCCCTCCCTCCGCAAATTCTACGGTTACCTTCGACCGGTGGGCTCTTGTTCTTCTGCGGCGTGATCCCTTCTCCTCTAATCTCCTTATCGCGGTGGGTGATCACCTCGGCGTCAATATTGGTTACTTTCGCATCTGTTCAAAAGTATAAAAACATCCTTAGAACAATCTATAGCTCAAATGAGAAGTTTATCCTCATCATCTATTTTCCACCCACGCCCCCTTCAATTGATCTTAGGAGAGAACCATTCCAGAGCCATACTATTTAATATCAGAACCACTTGAAAATTAGGGTTTGAAGTCTCAATCTAGTTTCACATCATTTCATCATTTATCCAGAGATATGCCATGTATATTTTTGGGAACAAAAGAAACCATGGAGAGAAAGCTAAACTACCAATAACAGTGGAGAGTTACATCTAGCAAAACTTGGATGAGCATCTCCAACGGAGAGATCCCATTAAAGTTTCTTAAAAAATAAAAATAAAAATATTTTAATATATTACAATTTAATGATTATTTTTTTTTAATTCAACCAATAATTGGATGACACATGCAGGTAGGAGTTTCTTATCAAGTTCTTAAAACTCTTAGTTTAGATACGATTCTTAATTTTTTCACCTTCTCTCTCTTACTTTTCCATTTTATATTATTAAACTATTTTTAGAAACTTTGGCAAGAAATCTTCGATGGAGGTGACAGCTAAGATCTTCAATCAAATTATGATAAATCATGGTTCTAATCAATGGTGGACATCTCCTGATTAAAAATCATACAAGGAAGCAAAGCTGCTTGATTAAAATCCGTTTGGACGACAGCCTAAGGCTCCAACAGGAGCAAAATAGAATATTCAATTGGTTCATGAGACATCACATAAGGTTTACAAGGAGCATGAGAATAATAATCATTCCCAAATGATTCAACATGGAGAAGATATAGAAGATCCCATCAGACAGACTACCAGCAAACCCAAATGAGATATACGACCAATCAATGAAGCATACAAACTGAACCAGGAAGAGTTAAGCGACAAATCAACTTTTTTCCAGAAACTCAACTCATCAAGGATTCATTGAGAAAATAATTGGGTAGAAAGCATTTCACATGAAGGAGATATTCAATTCTCAAGTCGATAGACTTCTAATGAATTCGAAGGAGACCAGCAATTACCTATTGAAGGATTTCAATCGAACCAGGATGAAACAAGTTGTGAACCAATTTTTTTTTGGAAACCTAATCCCTCATTGGCGCATGGAGAATTTGTTTCATTACAAAATTCATCATAGTTTAAAATTTATTCAACTTCTAAAGCAGAAGATACCCAACTGGCATTATTTGGAAGCTCACAGATTCAACCTCTTGCAAACAAAACTTTGGTGACCAGGAGAGGTACAAAATCATTCAAGAGACATGACTAATCATCCAGGAGGGTCCCCTATCACCTTAGAGGATTCCAATTTGAGGTATAATCCATTTAAAGGAGGAGGGGATGGTGTGATATTGATCAGCCTCAATTTCAAAGATTTAAATATCAACCATAAACCAAGAAACCATTACCATGTCACTCACCCAACTAGCTATTATGGACATTATGGTTGTGTCAAAACTCACTTGGTTCAAGCTGAATCAAGAGATGTTCAAATTTCCCTTCTACCATACCATAGCGAGATAGTTCGACCAGCCGAACAACTTCAAGAGGCTACACGTCTCAGCTTAGCCAGAATGAAAAGCCAAAACCCAAGAAGACCATAAGGACATCTGAGACGAGCTGGGCTTGAGTATGGAAAAGTCCAAGAAGGTGTTGGCTGAAAAGAGCCCACTCCGGTCCATAAAGCTAAAGGAAATACCACCATGGACTATATTGTTTATTTGAGCTTTCTTATATGTACAATCTTATTATAATTAGGCTTGGTAAATTATAAACCAATTATAATTAATATTTGAGATTTATAAATTCATTAGGAATAGGTTAAGGTTTTTAAACCGAGTAACTAAAATTAAACTGATTATAATTAGAACTATGACTAATTAAAATATTCGGTTTTGATTTAGGGTTTTCTAGCTTTAAAGTTTTCATTTTAAGCTATAAAATGAGGCAGCCACGTTTTTTGTAATCACCCAACCTCTTTTTTTTTTGTACATATTGTGCTTTATATGCTAAACTTAAGAACTTTGTCCCGTCACACTAAGATAGAGAGATCTACTGATATATCTCAGACGCTAAACAAAGTCGCCTTCTGTATTCGAGAGTAACAAAATATCCGTAGAGCAATCTATAACTCAAAGGATATGTCCATATTCATCATTTATCTTCCACCTAACTTCAACTGATCATAGGAGAGACAACCATTCCAGAACCATACCATCTGGAAATATGACACATATCCTGAGTTCATGTCCTGTATTTGTTTTGATCCCTTCAATACCCGCCATTTCTGCGTTCTCGGGCTCTAAGGGTTTCTTTGAATGAGTTTCACATCCAAACGGATTGCAGTGATCTACAGAAGCTAGAACCTGACGTAGTTGTTAGTGGTAGTCACTCACCACACTGAAAACACATCCCCTTCGTCACCTTTCCTAGAGAACTTATTGTGTTCGATTTACAGTTGAAGCAGCCTTCTACGTAGTAACTTTACCTCGTGATTACGCCAAGTTTGTCTATGTTTTTCCTGACCCGAGCCAAGAGTTTTTATACTGCCTTCACCTTGATGGCAGGCTCAACATTTGGAAACGGAAAGAGTTAACCATTCTCATCTCTGTTTCTCTTTGTGGTCTTCTCTCATCATAATCTATATTTCTCGCTTTCGCAGAGGGGAACAGGTCCATGTCTTATGTGGAATCGAAGAGTTGATGCCAGCGATTGGTAATTCTGCACCATCACCTTCTCTTTAATCTCCCAACTGGACTCAACCCTCCAAACCTGAGGAAGATCCATTCAGATCCTCTATTGGATGGTTCAAAGATTAATAATTCTTTTGATTTCAATGATGATGCTTCTCTTGGTTCCAAAACACATTTTATATCTATATCTGATGATGGTAAACTATGGAGTTGGGTTTTGACTGTCAAAAGAGATGAAGATTCAGTTCTTCAGACTAATGACAAGCGGCTAAAGAGTTCAAATGAAACATCTTTCCAGGTCTATGATGGAATCAGAAACATCTCTGCTTTTATATGTTTCCTTCTTGTAACAAGGAAACAAATGCCACATCAGTGGACATTTTAACTCCAAAAGCATCAGATTATAGTAAGCGAGTTTCTATATACCTTGAAACTTATGATAAAAGACTACTTTCTAACAGAAGTTTCACTGTTGATGGACTCCAAGGCATCTGTAAGTTTTGCATTCGCACTAGAAAATGGGTGCACTTGGCGTTTTTGAAGTTTACGGGCGAAGGATTCGAGATTTCAGGTTGCGTCTGGGAAAACATTCTTAGAGTTTCTCTTTATCTTTCTCTGACATGCAAATTTCATTTTATTTTTCTTAGACCGAAATGGCCAGAAGCTTCTTTCAATACTTCTGATGGGTTTATTACTGCTATGGGATATCGCTTACCTCATGTTGTATGTATTGTTGCCTCTTGATGTTATCTCTAGTTATGTTTAAACAACTTCTTAGAAAATCATTTAATAGGTCGTAGGTGACAAATTAGGGAACATACGGTGGTGGGATGTAGCATCTGTAATCCCTCCTCGTTTAACACATGCAAAGAAGGAATAAGGAAGATCAATTTCACCTATCTTTGCTGGTGATAGTAGCAGAGGACGGATCACTGTGCAATTTTATGACAACAGATTCTCCATCTACGATCTCGTAAGATTCCGTTTAACTTCCTTACATTGTTAAAATAAATAAGATACTTTTGTTTCCAGATAACTGCTTGTGTTGTGCATAAACAACAATATCATTCTTTTGTAAGCTGTAATCCTTTTACATTTTATTGCAGGATTCGCCGGATCCATTAGCCATTTCCCTTATGCGGCCTCAAATACCTGGCTCCCTTATTTTTGAACTTGATTGGTTGCCCCTGCGAAATAGCCGATTTGACTCGCTTGGTGGAGGTTTTTGTGTAACTAATTTATAACATTTTACAAATATATGAGATCGGAGAAGAATCCTATGTATAATCATTAATTTTCCTTAATTGAATCCATATGTAGAAATGAAAAGATGACAAAACCTCTCATGGAAAAATTTCATCCAGTGCCTTTATGCACTCCTATGCTACTCCCTATACCACATGCTTGGGTAATGTTAATGTTACTGTTAATGTTAATGTATATTTGTTTTCAAGCTGATTATAAGTACCTTACCTTACGTTATATTTGTAGGCATTGCGGATGATTTTGCAATTGAGTGTAAAGCCTTCTTGGTTCAGCACTTCTAGTAAATGTATCGAAAAACGACCACATTCTATTCCGGGAAGAACTTCGTCCTCTAAGCATTTTCGGAGTTTTATGATTGATTTCCCACCAATCAGTGACCCTGTAATGCTGGAAATATTGCTTAAAGTACTAGAACCATATCGTTTAAAAGGGTTGGTAACATCGGTTTTGCTCGTCCACAACATCCTGTATGCTTTTTACATGATGAATGATGTTGTTTCATTTTATTTTTGTATAAATATTCAAAATGCTGATGGCTTAAGGCTGCCTACTAGACGATGAGAAAGTAAAATTATATTGCAGTCTAGTAAATAAGGGTTGTGCTGAAAGATTTGCTTTCACGGCTGCAATATTTGGAAAAACTTCTGAGGCACTTTTCTGGTTACACCTGCTTTTTGCCATGAACTACGTAGTCAACAAAATTACAAACAAGTATCGGACAAAGCATTTTGAAGAGACAACCATACTGAATCAAACTACATTAAAGGGACCATCAGCTTCAGGATTCGAGAAATATGGTTCTCTGGTTAGTCATCATCTAGTGGAATAGATTGTAAATAAACACTGTGAGCTAATTTTTTTTTGGTCGGTGAACAAAATGAAGGTTAGGTCAAACTAATGGCTTTCTAACAAAAAGAATTATGGTTATTCGCTAATGAGCGAACCTCCTGGCACAAGAATCTGGAAGGAGAAGAGGCGATTCAGAACCGAGTACACGAGTTAGTTATCTTCCACTGTATTCCATTTAGAAAAAAAATTTACTGATAGATACCATCAATCTTACTTCAAGAAGAAGAAAAAGAAAGTTCAAGCTAAGGAAGTTGGTGCGGCCCTGGTTATGAATAAACCAGAGGATCGGCTTGAAGGAAGGTGATCTGGTTAAGGAGAAGGCTACTAGCACTTCTCTTGGCAGCGGATTGATTGGGGAATGGATTGGAGGCTACTAGCTCTCCAATTAGGTGTATATGATGATGGATTTGATTCCACTAGCACAGGATCACCCTGCAAAGAGCTATGGAATTTCACAGTAGATTCCTCTACCCTTAAGTGAATGAAAACAATGTTCTTATGCTGAACAGAGAAAGCAAGAAGCAAAAGTGCTTTGAAATATTTTATAAAATTCGATGTGTCTGTTTACAATGGGGAAGTGAAGCCTTTTTATAGGCAAATAATCCTATCTAAATTAATCTACAAAATAATATTCTAACTACTTTATTCCTATCTAAATAATATCCTAACTAACTAATCTAATCCTAAAAGAATATATCAGAATAATATATCTAATCTATTATATCCTAACTAACTTATCTAATCCTAACAAGATTATACCAGAATGATATATCTTATCTAATCTACTCTAACTAACTCTCTGGTTTAATTTTAATGACTAATTATAAACCAAAACACATTAAACCAACATGCTGGTTTATTTTTAATCTTATTTTTCTACTTGGACCACGTCCATACCCATCCATAAGAGCCCATGGTGGTCGATCCTTCAGCTTTATGAGCCAATATGGGCCCTGCTCAACTCTCATCTTGTTGGGCTTATCCTTGAGTAGGCCCAGCTCGTCCTTGGTGTCTTCCTGGGCCTTTTGAGCCTTATCTCTTGTATGTGGATGAGCTAAGACGTTCCTTGGATCATCAAAAACAAGTATAGCCTCTTGAACTTGCTCGGGTGGTCGAACTAGCTCTCTATGGTCCAACAGAAGGAAAATTCGACCATCTCTTGATTCAATATGAACCAATTGAGTTTTGGCACTACCAGAATCTCCATAATATCTAGCTAGTTGAGAAAAATAGTCTTGGTTGCTTGATTCATGGTTGATCTTCAAAAACTTAAAATTAAGGTTGATCGAGATCGCACCATCCCCTCCTCCTTTAAAAGGATTTGTCCTCAAATCCGAGCCCTCTAAGATGATGGATAATGCTCCTGGATGATCAGATATGTCTCCAGAATGATTATATTCCTCTCCTGGTCGCCAAATTTTGGTTTGTAAGTGGTTGAATCTGTGAGCTTGCAAACAGGGCAAACCAAGCATCTCCTGGTTTAGAAGTTGAATAACTTTTAAACCATAAGGAATTTGGACATGAATCCAATTCGACAGGCTCCTATGAAGGGTTAGGTTGCCAAAAAAAGTTGGTTCATAACTTGGTTCATCCTGGTTCTCTTGGGGTCCTTCAATAAGTAAACGATTATGTCCTTCGGATTCAGTGGTCGTTTGCCGACTTGGAAGTTGAATATCTCCTTCATCTGAATAGATTTTGATCCAATTCTTTTTTTCAGTGATTTCTTGATGAGTTGAGCTTCTGTAACAAGTCGATTTGTTGCTTAATTCCTCTGGGTCTGGTTTGTATGATCCGTTGATTGGTTGTATGTCTTGTTTGGGTTTGTTGATAGTCTGCAAGATGGAATCTTTTGTATCTTCTTCATGTTTATTTATTTTGAGCTCCTTAGCTGATGGTGATATAGACGTCACTCTGGTTGGGGTGGATTGGTACTGCTCTACAAATTCTTCATGCATCCGTGCCTTAAGACTTCTCCAATCTAGCACTGAATTCTTGTAGATAGTTGGAGGATTTTCCTTTAACCACCATTCATGAGCTTTTCCTGTGAATGCTGAGACCACTTGTGATAACTCCAGTTCCTTGGGAATTTTGTTGAATTGTAGCCACTTTTCCATATCGCTTTCCCATTGCAAGTATACTTCAGGATCTTTTCTATTTCCTGAAAATAGTAGGGATCGACCTCTGTTGTTGACTTGCTTCTTTGGACTTACTGGTTTTAGATCAGACGCTTCCCACCTTGGCTTGTGGAATTTTTTTTCTCTCATTTGATTGTAGATCAGATATGTTAGATCCTCTAATTGCTTCTCAGTCAGGATCACAGTTTGGGTAGGTGCAACTCTCTCCCTTGTTGCTTGTTATTTTGCCTTCTCTCCATATTTTCTTTTGTTCCCAAAAGAATACATGGTAGATTTGCTGGATATATGATGAATAGATTATGAATCTAGGATAGATTATTCCAACAAGTTCAAAATAGATCAAAGCCCAATCACCTAAGATCTAGAGCTAAACCTACTGAAACTTAAGATAGAAAGATTGCAAGATTTTTTTTTTTTTTGATTTTCGTTTTTTTTTGTTTTTTTTTTGTTTTTTTCTGATTTTTGTTTTTTTTTTTTTTTGAATTTTTTTTTTTTTTTTTTTTTTTTTGCAGTTCTTTTTTTTTTAGATCATTTTGTAATTCAGAAAAGGCTCAGCTGACTTACAAAAGATAGAAAGATAAGAATTTGTTTATGAAACTTAAAAATTGAAAAGAAATTGATGGTGGTTTTGAAATCAAAGTGATTTCACAAACCCTAACCTTCAAGAGGCTCTGATACCACTTGGTGCGGCCCTGGTTATGAATAAACCAGAGGATCGGCTTGAAGGAAGGTGATCTGGTTAAGGAGAAGGCTACTAGCACTTCTCTTGGCAGCGGATTGATTGGGGAATGGATTGGAGGCTACTAGCTCTCCAATTAGGTGTATATGATGATGGATTTGATTCCACTAGCACAGGATCACCCTGCAAAGAGCTATGGAATTTCACAGTAGATTCCTCTACCCTTAAGTGAATGAAAACAATGTTCTTATGCTGAACAGAGAAAGCAAGAAGCAAAAGTGCTTTGAAATATTTTATAAAATTCGATGTGTCTGTTTACAATGGGGAAGTGAAGCCTTTTTATAGGCAAATAATCCTATCTAAATTAATCTACAAAATAATATTCTAACTACTTTATTCCTATCTAAATAATATCCTAACTAACTAATCTAATCCTAAAAGAATATATCAGAATAATATATCTAATCTATTATATCCTAACTAACTTATCTAATCCTAACAAGATTATACCAGAATGATATATCTTATCTAATCTACTCTAACTAACTCTCTGGTTTAATTTTAATGACTAATTATAAACCAAAACACATTAAACCAACATGCTGGTTTATTTTTAATCTTATTTTTCTACTTGGACCATGTCCATACCCATCCATAAGAGCCCATGGTGGTCGATCCTTCAGCTTTATGAGCCAATATGGGCCCTGCTCAACTCTCATCTTGTTGGGCTTATCCTTGAGTAGGCCCAGCTCGTCCTTGGTGTCTTCCTGGGCCTTTTGAGCCTTATCTCTTGTATGTGGATGAGCTAAGACGTTCCTTGGATCATCAAAAACAAGTATAGCCTCTTGAACTTGCTCGGGTGGTCGAACTAGCTCTCTATGGTCCAACAGAAGGAAAATTCGACCATCTCTTGATTCAATATGAACCAATTGAGTTTTGGCACTACCAGAATCTCCATAATATCTAGCTAGTTGAGAAAAATAGTCTTGGTTGCTTGATTCATGGTTGATCTTCAAAAACTTAAAATTAAGGTTGATCGAGATCGCACCAGAAGTGGCGGGAGCTGGAGTCGTGAGCCGAAAGATACACGTTTAATAAGAATAAAGTAAAACCTCTTAATGAGAGAGAGGATTAACATAAAACTTATATTACGTCTTTAGTATAAAAAGGGTAAGGACATGCTGAATATTGTGAGTTGTGAGTCTCAGGCTCTATGAGCCAGAGCACGATTGTGATGAAATAGTTTCCCCCGATTCTTCCCACCATGAGAGATTGATTGTGGGAGGAACTCGCTTCAGCTTTCTTTCTAATCAAACGTGTTATTCAGAATTAAAAGGTTCTTTTACAGATTTACAGATCTATAGATAGCTAAACTCTATCATTAGTGCGGTGAGCAAGGTCCGGATACTTTCGCGATCTTCGGCATTCGTTCGATCTTTGTTCTTTGTGGTGAACGATTAACGATTATTCTCATTTTGCGATTGTGTTCTGGTTACGATCGTTGTGCGTTGTTGAGCTCGTTGTGTTAGGATTCTGTTTTTTTTTGTTTTCAGGTGTGAGGGTCTGCGATCGTTTAGTTCTCTACTTTCCGTTCACTGTGGGTTCGTGATCAGTGTGGGTTCTCTGGGTTTGGGCTCGCGATTGTGTCCATCGTGGTTGGTTTTCTGGGTTTTGGGTATTATACGATTTCTTCGTCGTATTTGGTGGTCCTAGGCTGCGATTGTGCAAGCTGCGTGTTTGTGTGTGTATTGATCGTCTTCATATTCGTGGGTTTCACTGTGTTCAGGTGGATTTTGTTGTGGATTGTGTGGGTTTCACGCTTTCATATCACGTTGGGCTTGTGACTGTTGTTTTGGGCTTGTTGGTGTTTCTTGTTGAAGATAACATCTTGATGAGGACATCGGCTTTTCAACAATGCCAGCTGAACCAGAAGGAGTGAGATAATTGCTCAAGTACCAAGCAGACCTATAACTCGCCAGAGAGCCAGAGCCATTGGGAACAAGTTCAACCACCTGGTAGAATTTGTGCTCGAGCAAGGATCAGCCAGTCCTTGTCCATTCTCAGTCGCCGACACCAGCAAGGGAGAAAACCCATATTCAGGCATTTCAAGTGAGCTTCTCCAGTGTCAGACATCATCTTCTGGTGTCTGTACAATCACCATATAGTAGAGATACACAAAGACATGCTAGAGAATTGTACTCTTTTTCCTACCTTCGGTTTTGTCCCAATGGGTTTTCCGAATGGGGTTTAACGAGACAACACCTCTAGTGTGCAAGTCGGGGCTGTTCTACAAACTCATCTTTTACCAGACCCTGTTAGGGCTGGACAAAATACCTGAACCCGAAGATCCGAACCAAACCCGAACCGAAAAAGTAAAACCGAACCGAACCCGAAATTGACAAAATACCCGAACGGATCCTAAACTTTTATAATCAAAGAACCAAACCGAACTGAACCCGAACCGAAAACTGAATGGGTATCCGTAATATCCGAACTACAATTATTATTTGTAAATATAATAATTATATTTAATTTTATAATAACTCAAATATCCAAATTTACAATTATAAATCTGAAATTACCAGTTATTTGAAGATTTAAATAATCAAAACATTAAACAAATTAAAATATTTAAAGATTTTGAGTTATAAATTAGAGATAGATAAAAAATCCTAAAGAAAAAGTCAAAGAACCGAAGTTAGAACCGAACCCGAATGGTATTTGGATACAAAATGGAACTTAGAGTATATTACCAGAACCAAACTGAACCCGATGAGAACCGAACCAAATCAAAACCGAACTAGAGAAATACCCAAATGGGACCCCGGAAACCCGAAAACCCGAAAAACCCGAAAACCCGAAAAACCCGAACCGAACCCGAACGGGACCCCAAACGCCCACCCCTAGCCCCTGTAATAATCAGAAGATGATGACTCTCCAATGAAGACAAGCTACAGCAGTCTTCAACACTTAGAATAATTTTTGGGTTTTTAAGTTTTAAACTGTTTGTAGTTTTGTGTAAGTTTTGAACGCCTTGTTGTTTTTCTTTTAGAACTACTTGTTGTTTTTCTTTTAGAACTACTTGTTGTTTTTTTAAGGCTATGGTATTTAAAACCTTAGCCTCCCCCTAAAAATGAGAGACACGTTTTTTGGCAGCCAAAATTTAGAACCCTAGTAGATTTCCTTTAGTCTGTATCAATCGAATTCTTCTGCCTTGATCCAACATCCAGGCGTGAAGAACCTTGGTGTATCACGAGTCCATCCATTCCTTGTGTGGTCCAAATCGCTTCCCCTTCGTGTTTAACCAGGAGAGATTCTCCCTTGTTTACACAAACACCATCCCATCGGATCTGGATCCTCTTCTGACAACCATAGCTTGTATTATCTTTGGTATCACAGCTGAAGCTCCTGACGCAGAGTAGTGTATAAACCTATCCCTTTTTTTTCTTTTTGTTATTTTTTATTTGTTTGTCAAGTTTTTCAGATTTAAGTCACAATCGGATCTCTATCATTTGCGATCCATCACTCACCATCCACGATCAGCCTTCCTACACGCGATTTGCACAAGGTAAGGAGAGGTGAGGTTCTCCCTTTTCATTATTTGCATTTGTTTGCATCCTTAAATCACGATTTGCATTTACTCACGATATGTTTATCATTGGGTTTTTATTAATTGAAAAAAAAGTTTAAACTAGCGTGAAGAAGAAAAAAAAATATAAATATATTTTTTTGGACTCTCGTGCGTGTGAGAAGAGATTAAAAAAAAATTAAAAGAATTTTGAAAGTGAGAAGAAAGGTGAGAGAAAGAAAAAAAATAAATTATTAGTATGCTAGATTTAGATTAGACTAGCTATTTTCTAGGATTTTTGAAATTTCATGCAATTAGAAAATTTAGGTTAATTTTATCATATAGATTTTTTTATTTTTAGAATAAATTTTATTTGCTTAAATTTAGCATATAGTTTTATTAGCATTAATTTATCACATAGTTTTTATTTGCATTAAACTTAGGCTAAAATTTTGTCATATAGTTTATTTGCATTAAATCTATCATAAAAAAAAATTATTAGGGTTTCTAAGTTTTAAAATTTGCATACTAGGTCCGTAGATTAAATTTATTTGCATATTAAGTCCCTAGATTAAGTTTATTTGCAAATTAGGTCCTTAGGTTAAATTTATTTGCATATTAAGTCTTTAGATTAAGTTTATTTGCATATTAGGTCCTTAGGTTAAATTTATTTGTATACTAGGTCCCTAGGTCAAAATTATTTGCATAATTAATTCTTAAAAAAAATTGCATAAGTAGTCCTTAAGTTCTTTATTATTCTGGTTCCCCTCGAGAGAGACGGAATGTCTGACAAGTCGGACTTTGCTGACGTCAACAGTGCCATGTTGCACATGTTGATGAATCTGAGTGGTCAAATCCATGCTATGGCTGCGGGCATAGACCAACTAGGCAAACTCCTAGTGGCGACGAGAGCCGAGATCCCAGAATCAGCTCGTCAAGACCCTCGCGGCTATGGAGAACATAAAGACCCACCACCGTCATTTTATGCTCATACACCGCCGCCACCACCACCATATCAACCACCACCACCGGAGTTTCAACCTCCACCGCCGCCACCTCCACCTCCGCAAGCTCCCGATGTTAAGCTTTCTACACCGACCTTTGCCGGAAAGGAGGATCCCGAAGCTTATCTGGATTGGGAAAGGCGGATGGAGCATATCTTCGAATATTATAGATATGCTGATCCGAGGAGAGTCGCCTTAGCTACGGCTCAGTTCACCGACCATGCTCTAACATGGTGGGACCGAGAATGTACCGAAAGAAGGAAAAATTGGTACGAAAACATAATAGCTTGGGAGGAGCTCAAGTATATTATGAGAAGACGATATGTTCCACCACACTTCCACCGAGACATGCAAAAACGTTTCCAACGTTTGACTCAAGGAAATAACAGTGTGGAGGAATATTATAAGGAGTTCGAGCATCTTCGGAACCGTTTGGAGATCGAGGATTCTCTGGAGAGCTTAATGGCGCAATTTTTCGACGGATTTCAAGAGCGGATTTCTTGGAAAGTGGAGAGACATACTTATCATGATCTCGGAGAGTTGCTTCATTTAGCTATTCATATCGAGCAACAGAACAAGCACAAATCAGCGACTATTTCTCGACCAAAAACTACTTGAAATCCGATTTTCAAACCAAAGGAGAGGAGTAGTACTCAGTGGCCAGCAGACAATCGGTTTAAGGCAAAAGTGAGTGATTTCACAAAGGCCCGTAGATCCGGTCATAGTACTTCTCAGCCGACGCCAACTACAACAGCTCTGGTACAACGGAGTAGAGACATCCTTTGCTTTAAATGCAAAGGAAGAGGACACATGGCGAGAGAGTGTCCTAACCAACGTGCCATGATTCTTACTCAAGCTGGAGAGTACGATTCGCAGGATGAAGAAAAGGGCGAACCACACCAGCATCGAGACCAAGAGGACGTTGAGTACCTGGACTCTGGTGAGTTCCTGATGATTAGACGAGTTCTTAACTCGATGGTAAGTCCTGAAGAGGTTGCACAAAGAGAAAACATCTTCCATACTCATTGCACCATTCAGGGTAAGGTATGTTCTATTATTATCGACGGTGGTTCATGTACTAATGTCGCTAGTTCTTATATGGTAGAAAAGCTCGGCCTAGAGAGAACTAAACATCCTCATCCTTATAAGTTGAGATAGCTCAATGATAAAGCCGAGCTCCACATATCCGATCAAGTCAATGTCCCATTTAGTGTGGGATGGTACCGAGATCAAGTGATATGTGATGTGGTTCCGATGCAAGCTGTCCATCTCTTATTGGGACGTCCATGGCAATTTGACAAGGAAACCACATATAATGGATGGACTAACTTGTATTGTTTTGAGCATGACAAGCGCAGATACAACTTAGCTCCATTGATGCCTCAACAAGTAAGGGAAATGCAAGCGAAAATGACTACAGATGGAATTAAACGCAAGGAGAACTTTCTGATTAACTCCTGCGATATCCGAAGGGCAATCACATTTGCGGATGTTTTCCCCTAGGAGTTACCACCTGGACTGCCGCCAGTGAAGGAGATAGATGACAACATCGAATTCATTCCGGGAGCACAACTACCTAACCGAGTCGCGTATCGAATTAACTCGGAAGAAGCCAAAGAAATAGAACGTCAAATCCGGAATTTAGTGCTGAGGGAGGCGCATGGAGGAGGACTAATGGGTCATTTTGGAGTGGAAAAGACGTTGAGTACGCTTAAAGAACACTTCTATTGGCCGCATCAGAGACGAGACGTAAAGGCTCATTGTGCTCGTTATTTGGTCTGCAAACGAGCCAAATAAAGAATCCATCCTCACGTAGACAGGTTCTCATAGATGGCGCATTGCATACCTTGCGCCAAGACAAATGACGCAAGCCAAACCGCCAACTTATTCTTTAAGGAAGTGGTACAGCTTCATGATATTCCGAGAATCATAATGTCAGATCGAGACATGAAGTTTCTGAGTCACTTCTGGAGATCCTTATGGAAGAAACTAGGAACCAAACTAGTTTTCTGGACAACTTGCCATTCGCAGACAGATGGGCAGACAGTGGTGGTTAATAGGACGCTATCGACTCTACTCAGAGCTACTATTGGCTGAAACCTAAAAAGCTGGTTAGAGTGTATACCGTTTGTAGAGTTCGCCTATAACCGAGTTACTCCGTTGCCTCCAGCCGAGATTGTGAACTTAGAAGGAGAAACCAAAGCTGAATTCGTAAAGAAGCTTCATCAAAAGGCTAAGGAGAATATCGAAAAGAGGACAAAAGCTTATGCTCGACAAGCCAATAAGGGCCGCAAATCAGTGAGCTTCAAGGAAGGAGATTGGGTATGGTTGCACATGCGGACAGAGCGGTTCCCCCAGAAAAGGAAAGATAAGCTTGTCCTTAGAAGAGACGGACCATTCAGAATTCTGAAAAAGATCAGCGACAATGCATATCGGTTGGAGCTTCCAGGAGATGATCTAGTTTTGAGGACAAAACCTTCCGAAGAGGGAGGGAATGATGAGGACATCGGCTCTTTAACAATGTCAGCTGAACCAGAAAGAGTGGAGATAATTCCTCAAGTACCAAGAGGACCTATAACTCGTCTGAGAGCCAGAGCCATTGGGAACAAGTTCAATCACCTGGTAGAATTTGTGCTCGAGCAAGGATCAGCCAGCCCTTGTCCATTTTCAGTCGCCGACACCGGCAAGGGAGAAGACCCATTTTCAGGCATTTCAAGTGAGCTTCTCCAGTGTCAGACATCACCTTCTAGTGTTTGTACTATCACCATAGAGTAGAGATACACAAAGACATGATAGAGAATTGTACTCTTTTTCCTACCTTCGGTTTTGTCCCAATGGATTTTCCGAAGGGGGTTTTAACGAGGCAACACCTCTAGTGTGCAAGTCGGGGCCTGTTCTACAAACTCATCTTTTATCAGCCCTTGTAATAATTATAAGATGATGACTCTCCAATGAAGACAAGCTACAGCAGCCTTCAACACTTAGAATAATATTTTGGGTTTTTAAGTTTTAAACTGTTTGTAGTTTTTGTGTAAGTTTTGAATGCCTTGTTGTTTTTCTTTTAGAACTACTTGTTGTTTTTTAAGGCTAGGGTATTTAAAACCTTAGCCTCCGCCTAGAAATGAGAGACACGTTTTTTGGCAGCCAAAATTTAGAACCCTAGTAGATTTCCTTTTGTATGTAGCAATCGAATTCTTCTGCCTTGATCCAACATCCAGGCGTGAATAACCTTGGTGTATCACGAGTCCATCCATCCCTCGTGTGGTCCAAATCGCTTCCTCTTCGTGTTTAACCAGGAGAGATTCTCCCTTGTTTGCACAAACACCATCCCATCGGATCTGGATCCTCTTTTGACAACAGAGATTGTATCGCATCTCCTTCTTCGAATCTGCTTGATGCACCAGCGGGTGAAGTATCTTTATATACAAAAGTTTCTTTCCTAAAAGGGGGATTTCAGCTTTTTTTTGCAGGAGGCAGAGGCTACCAAGCAGCGATTTTCTACTATGGAAGAACAATTTTGTTCTCTCAAGAAGATGCTTGGTCACCAACCGGTGTTTCAATTCCAGAGTTCGACGCGCCTTCCCGTCTGGTGTCCAAATCTTCCTTTGGATTTTTGGATTTTTTTCATTTCAACTTCAGGTTGTGATGCCGTCCTTTGATGGCTGTAACACTCAGGCTTGGTTGGTTGACATTGAGCATTTCTTTACAGTGGGTTGTTTTCAGGTTGAAGAGAAGCTTGATTTGGTGGTTTTGTGTGTGGAAGGAAGAGCTAAGAAATGGTTCGCTTGGGTTCTGCATAGAGGTGGTTTTCGAAGTTGGCATGATTTTAAGCAATAACTCATTGTTTGTTTTGCGAAATCAATTGATGTTGAACAAGACACAGGAGTGATTGCGGAATCAAACTCTGGAGAAGGTGGAGAGGATGCAATCCGCTGGAAGCCGCTTACCGATGGGGGTGATAGATATTCACCAACATTACCACATCTCAACTGTCTTCAAAACGGGGATATTGCAACGAGTGCTATCAAGCAGGTTACTTCAGGGCATTTCGGAGTCACACCAATAATTTTGGTAAATGCAGATCAATTAGAAACCAAAGTTTCACAAGGTACCAAACCTGGGGAAGGTGGTGCAGAAACTAACAGAGTCGTGATGGCGACTATTTTGGACTTCAGGTCACAACCTGCAATGGGAGAAATGGTGAACATGATCGTCGTTCCTGGGCAGCAGATTTTTCTGTATTAGCTATGCTTCCTTGTAAGACTGACGAAGAGAGGGTTATTTCAGATAAGAAAGTTTTTTTGATTCTTAACCAGTTTATCAATGTCTCTGTTCGAAGAGTTTTTAGAGCCATTTGCGACGGGAATGGTACTAATCAACGCACAAGTGGAACTAGTGACTTCCCTGCAGGCTCCATGCTTCTTACGGATCAGGTTGGAGATTTTTCTATTATCGTAAATCGTGATATAGCTAGCCTTGACCAAAGCCTGAAGCTACATCTCAAAATGGAGCATTTGCTCTATCATCCAAGGAACTTAGTGCAAGGAATCTGCTCAAAGGGATAACAGCTGATGAAGAAAGGGCATCTTCAGAAAAACCACTCAGATGGGAGCTCAGTTCTTATTGGGTTCAGCATCTACAAAAAAAAAAAAATGGTAATGGAAAACGTCTGTAGAAAGCCTGCTATGAATGTTGAGACTGAACTTTCAGTCAAAGGTTTGGGAAAACAATTTATAGTTCTGAAGAGCACAAATAAGAAATCAGAAAATACAAGTACCGTGAAGGAAAAGGAAGCAAATATCATTCTACCTGAGTCAGATGGGGAGGCTGATCTAGGGTAGAAAAGCATTGATCACTTTGAGACTGAACTGAAGGAATGGCTTTCTGACGACACTTTTTCTCGCTTGCAAGAAAGTGGACTTGGTCACCATTCAAAGTTAAAAGAAGCACTTATCAAGATGGTATATGGATACTATGATGAAATTTTTTTGCCAAGGCGGATAGCAGATTTTGGGTCCCTTGAGCTCTCTCCAGTTGATGGTCGCACAATAATCAACTTCATGCATATAAAAGACTCCAAATGCGTTCTGTTAGGACAGGTGCTGAAACGTACTTTGGGACTGGTGTTCATTCACTACCTTCCATTGTTATGGATAATTTGGAATCAATGTTGGAACCAGAAGAGATGCTCGCGACTCGCCATAATGCCACTGGTCATTTGGAGCTATTGGTGAAATGGATGGGGAAGCTTTCAATGGAAAATTCGTGGGTGGTTTCTAAGGAGTTTATGGTGCGTTTTCCTTCGTACAAGCTTGGTTTCGTTGAGGGGGGAGTATTGATAGGTTTCATCAAGCAAATTTTTCCAAAGGCCTTGAAAATGCACTTACTGACACTGGACCATGACTCATTACATGGGATACTCCTAGTTATCTCCTACTAGAACAGCTTCACAGTGCTTCTTGGGCTCTAGCTGTTCTAGACATAGAAGACCTTAAGAGTTTTGTAAAGAACCAAGGTACTGCAGAAGCTGACAATTTGGCTCACTGTGACATCACTTTCGAGAGTGAGATGCTCCGTGAATCAACATACGATATTCCTCCCCTTTCGGAGGATAGATTCCTCTGTCGCTTCAGCCATCTCTTTGAAGGCGATTACGCAGCTGGTTATTACAATTCCAAGTGGGAAAATGTTTTATCTGTGGATATTCAACCTTTGATAGAAAATTCTCATGGAGGTCTTCTAAGAAAAGTGTAGAGCGTTTTCAATCTCACAAGCTTGAGGACAAGCTTGGTTTCGTTGGAGGGAGTTTTGATAGATACCATCAAACTTACTACTTACTTCAAGAAAAAGAAGAAGAAAGTTCAAGCTAAGGAAATGGCGGGAGCTGGAGTTGTGAGCGGGAGTGAGAGGATTAGCATAAAACTTATATTATGTCTTTAGTATAAAAAAGGCTGGAACCCAGATTGTAAGGACATGCTGAATATTGTGAGTTGTGAGTCTCAGGCTCTATGAGCCAGAGCACAATCGTGATGAGATCGTCTTCCCCGATCCTTCTCGCCATGAGAGATTGATTGTGGGAGGAACTTGCTTCAGCTTTCTTTATAATTAAAGTGTTATTTAGAATTACAAGGTTCTTTTACAGATTTACAATTCTATAGATAGCTAAACTCTATCATTTACTTAAAATGATTTGAGGCTAACATACCTAATGCTTGGACCAGCAGATTTATATCTGTCGGGAACTTGGATTATGCAGTTAGTTTGTTACTCTCCACTTCTCCTGACAACACTTATTTTTATCCAAATGTCCTACGTGCTGTTGCTTTGTCTTCTAGTGTTTCAAAATCCCTTGTTGAGCTAGCAGTGAAGGTATTAAGATGATATATTTCATCTCTACCTAGTGAATCACATAATCCTAGTTCCTTTATTCTTGACAGTATTTCCTGATGAAGATAGTTGCACCCAACATGGTAAAGTCAGACAGGTAACTTTCTAGAACTCATCTTCTCTGTTCGGTTAGAAGATACCAAGAAGTATGCACCCAAGTTTAAATGTTAACTGGTTTAGATCTCAAGATTGGCTTTATGTGTGCCTCAATGCAGTTACAAAATGCTGGTTTCTGGATGGATTCTGCTACATTGGCAGCAACACGTCTAAATGGATATGACTATGCAAGGCATCGCCTAATTTTCTTTTTATCTTTGTTTGGTAGATTTAACAATCACGATACATGATAATAATCAAAAACTCTCTATATTAAAAATGAAGAGAAAAATAACGTAATAAGACTAAAATTCCAAAAGAGAACTACCTCATCACCCTCTTTGCCTAATTCATATATATATATATATACACATCTATATTTGTGGCGGTCATACTTTGAGAATCAATTAAAATGTTGTTTTACGTAGTGTTGCAGAGGTGGGCAAGGCACGTCGTGCAAACTAAACATAACCTTTCGAGGTATATGTATGCCAATTTTTTTTGATAAAATGCATGCCATATATAGTAGGATACGAATAAGCTTGATCTAGATTTTGAAAGTTCAAGGGGTTGATACTATATTTAGCGGTAGGGGAGTTCGAGGAAGCTTTAGTAGTATTTCGCAAAGCTAAGTGGCCTGAGACAGCGGCTATATTCATTTTGGTCTGCCAAGAAATTCTGGAAGATAGTTGTCGCATCGATGCTGATAATGAAGATGTGATATCTTTTACTAAATACTATCAGTTGTATCAAAGGAAGCTGGTGCATGTATTCACCACCTTGTTTTCTCTAAGATATTATGTATACTATTATATAAGAATCTAAAGAATTTACGTCATTTTTAAATTATAAGTTGGCATATGCCCTCTAATCTAACTATCATCTTACGCCCTCGTCATGGTTTCATCAATCTCAATTCGTCAAGGTTAGCAAAATCTTCAAATGAATCTCCAAGGCTTATCGTTGGAATCAGAGATAGCTCCGGCGATAAGACCCCTGGCTCTCCGAATCCCCGTTGACCTTATCTGAAATTGTTGGTCGGCGTCTAAAGTTTTGAGCTCTTCTCAGTTACCCACGACTTCTCTTGCTACAGATATACCTGTCCGTTGTCTGATTTTTGCGGTCTTTAACAAGTTGTGGGGAAGGAACTGCGCAATAACCATTCGGAAACTTGGGGAATCTAATTACCTATTCCATATACCATACACATCTACTAGAACTTGGGTTCTTCAAAGAGGATTATGGCATGTTGATGATTGTTTGATGTTTGTTGCACTTTGGACACCAGAAACATCTTTGGCTATCTCTGAAATAAAAATCATACCAATTAAAGTAACCTTAAAAAAATACCCAACATCTTTTTTACTATCCCCCAAATAAGCCATATAGCTTCGGGTTTAGGTGCTCCTATAGCAAGACACAAACCTAGATTTGATCCCATTCTCTTGGCTGATGGGAATTTTTGGATGAGGTTGAGTTAAGCAAAGCTTTTTCATCAAGAATAGCTGCTGATGATAAAAAGGGGTTTATTTCTATGGTTGATGTGGAATATGCATGGCTGCCCTCTGAATGTGATAGTTGTGGCAATTTAGGCACAAGGTATACATTGTTTATAAGCTTTTAATGTTTCTAGTGTAGTTGCTAAAACAACTACTACAACAGTCAATGGAAAATGACAACATTAGTGATTTTTTTTTCTTGAACAATTAAATTTATTGATTAACAAAGAAACAAAAGAAAAAAAAGTCTATAATTTTTTTTTTAAAAAGGGCGATGAAGAAGGCGACGAGGAAGGAAGATTAATCTGATGATCGAAATTCGGGCTACGGTGGTGGATTGGGTAACTGAGTTTCAAGGGGTAAGGCGCTCGTGCTTTGGTTGCAATCGGCATCACGAATGGGTTGGGATTTTGAGCCACGTTTTAGATTTGGTATCACGATTGGTGTTGCTTTCGGGCTATGGTTCACCAGGGCTATGGCGACGAAGAGGGAGATCTGATTTACAGATCGATGCACGGGTCAGGACACTGGTCTGGTTATCGGATTTGAAAATTTTATGGTACATGGGTTTCAGTTTTAAATGGTATCACGATTGGATTTGGGCTTCGAGCTATGGCTCAAGGATGACATCACAATTGGTAACGAGATGGCAACCGTGACAAGAGAGGGGAGGATAGATCCTCTGATCGACACTCGAAGTAAAGTGGGGGATTGGCGATCTGATTTTCAAGGGGTTTGAAGATTGGGTTTCAGGTTACATAGGTATCACAACTGGGTTTTAATTTCGGGAAATAGATTAAGATTGGTAATATGTTTGCTTCTCGGGTTATGGCTCAAGCAAATGAAGGGTATGAGATATCAGAAATTTTAGAACCCGCATGATATCATCATAAGACGGGGTCCAAGGGATTTGAGTTTAGAGAGATTAACGGCGATGGATTGGGGGCGGGATCATGATGCTATCTGGAGCAAGATATTATTAGGCATACTTTTTGGGATTGTATACGACTATTTCTTTTAGATGATGGACTAAGCAAATATATTTGTATGGGATCCATGGTTTATGTTTTTATGTGTCGTATGGATTATGGGAATGTTATACGGATTAAAATCTTAGTTCTAGGGGACAGATAGACGTAGACTTAAGGAAATCCTGGTTTAATGAATTTTTGAATACCAATCTGTGCGTATATATAGAGGTCGTGAGATTAATGTGGCACAAGTAGCAGGGGATAGTGTTTTTAAGGCTGGTATGGAGTATGGAATTGTATTTTATGCACTGTGGTTTGTGTTCTTTAGGAGCAGAGAGTATAGCGAGGAAGTGGGGAAGAGAATACTGGACTTGTTAAGGAACATTATCACATTAGAATGGGACTTTGGTGGAGAAGTAACTGGGTGAAAAACAGGGAAAGGGATGGTGTCTATCAATGAGGATCAAAGGGGGCTTGTGTGATGGTATATATGGGCCAAATTTGATAGGGAAACAGAATGGAATGGGAAACATTGTAATATGAGAAAGAGTTGGGGCTTAAAGCTTCATGAGATAACATTTGCTAGTATAATTCAAGATTTCATAGGTGTAATTTATACTAAGTTTGCATTCGGGGATCAGATAGGAGAATTTGTGGGTCATCAATGGAGTATGGGAATGTTAGTAAGGAAAATAATCATAGGAGAAGGTGATATTGTTAACAAATTTAGTATGCGGATAACATGTCATTGGATCATTGTTAAGCGAATGATTATAGGAATTCGTTTAACAAGATAACGAAGAAGAAAGAGTTGTACATTATTATTCTTCGTTCATAAGAAAACAGAGTTGATACATAAAATTCTTTATGAGAAAGAGAAAACGTATTTCCCAGAAAGATTCCCACACTGAATTCTACTACCGACAGAGAGAATATCTCTTTCTGTCGTTCCCACCCTCTGATTCTCCTATGATACCCTTCACGAGAAACAACCCCGTCTTATTTATTAGTCTTCCTCACGTGCTCTGTTCCCTCCACGTCACTCAAGCCACATAGTCCCTCTTTAACCTCCTGGTATATACGAGCAGTGGCTTATCAATACCCCCTTCGCTGAAACGAAACTTGTCCCCAAGCGACGGGTACTGCCGAAGTAAACTAGCGACCTTTTCCAAGTAGATTCATGTGTTGGCAAACCCGACCATTTGACCAACGCCTCCAGATTACCCGCATTGTCGTATCGAGTATTGAGGACAGATGCAGGTTCAATCACCACTGTATCATTAACGGTAAAGGAAGTAGGTAGAGGAGATACCATATGATTCATACCCAAGACTGGCTTAAGTTGAGAAATATGAAAAACGTTATGAATCTTTGAATCCGGAGGAAGCTCCAATCGGTAAGCAACTTCGCCAATCCGTTCAATAACTTGAAATGGTCCAAAGTAGCACGCAGCCAATTTCTGAAACAAACGTTTAGAAACAAAGTGTTGGCGATATGGTCAAAGTTTGAGAAAAATCAAATCACCCATTGCGAAACTCAACTCCCGACGATGCTTATCCGTGTTGGTCTTCATCCGACCTTGTGCTTTAATAAGATGATGCTTGATGATGTGTAACATGTTATCACGTTCTTTTAATGACAACTCCAGCTCATAGTTTGCCGTAGACCCCTGTTCAAACTTTAAGATGGATGGTGGATCGCGGCTATAAACAACTCGAAATGGAGTTGTTCCCAAAGCAGTGTGGTAATTATGTTATACCAGAGTTCCGCCCAAGGAAGAAAACAAGCCCATGACTTTGGATGTTCCGAAGCGTAACAACGAAGAAATGTTTCTAAACACCAATTAAGAACCTCCGTTTGTCCATCAGATTGAGGGTGGAATGCGGTGCTGTATTTCAACTGATTACCTGCAAGTTTAAACAAGCCCCGCCAAAAAGAGCTGAGGAAGATACGATCGCGATCCGAAACAATTGAACTCGGAAACCCATGAAGGCAGACAACCTCTTGAAGGAACACCTGCGCACCTTCAACCGCGCTAAAAGGATGTTTCAACCTTAAAAAGTGAGCAAATTTGCTCAAACGATCTACTACGACTAGGATGACGTTTCTTCCTAGCGAAACCGGGAGTCCTTCGATGAAATCCATCGAGAGTCCTTCCCAAATTTGCGACGGAAGCGGTAAAGGTTGAAGAAGCCCCGCTGGTGACAGTGTTGAATATTTATGCCTCTGACAAATATCACACCCGGCCACATATCGTTGAATATCTGAACTCATCTTTCGCCAATAAAAATGATTGTGAATCCATTTGAGTGTTTTCAAAACACCCGCATGACCACCCAGAACTCCATCATGGAACTCTTGCAAGATGCGAGGAATGTGGGACGATGAACACATAATGATTAACCCGTTGTGGCAAAATAGTTTGCCCTGTATTAACGAGTACCCCTCCTTCATACACTGACCTTCCCGAAATGACTTGGTGATTTTCTGAAGCGACTCATCGGACTCAATTTCACGGAGAATGTCCTGAATATCCACCGAAGACGGTATAGTGACGGAAGAGAGAGCTGGAGACTGCGAGGGATTAGAAGGACGTGTAATACGAGACAAACCGTCAGCTGCTCTGCTTTCAATTCCTGGCTTATAAAGGATCTCAAAATCATATCCCAACAGTTTTGACAGCCAACGTTGATAGTCTAAGGAGACCTCACGTTGTTCCAAGAGAAATTTCAGACTCTTCTGATCCGTATGAACCACAAATTTTCGACCCAGAAGGTAATGGCGCCATTTTTGAATTGCTAACACAAACGCCATTAATTCTCGTTCGTAAATGGGCTTAATCTGATCTTTTTCGGACAACCTGAAACTAAAATAGGCGACTGGTCTGTGCTGCTGCATCAACACCGCTCTTAAACCATAACCAGAAGCGTCCGAATCCACTACAAATGTGTCCTGAAAGTTAGGCAAAATGAGAACCGGTGCAGAAATCATTGTCGTTTTTAACGCATCGAATGCTTGTTGGGCGTGGGTAGACCATTCGAAAGCGTCTTTTTGAGTAGAGATTTTAGGAGACGAGCGAGCACCCCATAACCTTGGACAAAACAGCGATAATAGCTCGTTAATCCCAAGAAGCCTCGTAGTTCTTTAACTGTTGTCGGGACTGGCCATTTACGGACGGAATCTGTCTTGGACGGATCAATAGCAACGCCCTTGTCTGAGATCACGTGGCCTAAATAGTCAACTTGAAATTGGCCAAACACATATTTGTCGCAATTAGCAAAGAGGTGATACTGCTCAAATAAGTGCAACACCGTTTGCAGGTGAAGAACATGATCTGCGATTGTTTTGCTGTAAACTAATATGTCGTATGCATTATGGGAATATTATACGGATTAAAATCTTAGTTCTAGGGGACAGATAAACGTAGACTTAAGGAAATCCTGGTTTAATGAATTTTTGAATACCAATCTGTGCGTATATATAGAGGTCGTGAGATTAATGTGGCACAAGTAGCAGGGGATAGTGTTTTTAAGGCTGGTATGGAGTATGGAATTTTATTTTATGCACTGTGGTTTGTGTTCTTTAGGAGCAGAGAGTATAGCGAGGAAGTGGGGAAGAGAATACTGGACTTGTTAAGGAACATTATCACATTAGAATGGGACTTTGGTGGAGAAGTAACTGGGTGAAAAACAGGGAAAGGGATGGTGTCTATCAATGAGGATCAAAGGGGGCTTGTGTGATGGTATATATGGGCCAAATTTGATAGGGAAACAGAATGGAATGGGAAACATTGTAATATGAGAAAGAGTTGGGGCTTAAAGCTTTATGAGATAACATTTGCTAGTATAATTCAAGATTTCATAGGTGTAATTTATACTAAGTTTGCATTCGGGGATCAGATAGGAGAATTTGTGGGTCATCAATGGGGTATGGGAATGTTAGTAAGGAAAATAATCATAGGAGAAGGTGATATTGTTAACAAATTTAGTATGCGGATAACATGTCATTGGATCATTGTTAAGCGAATGATTATAGGAATTCGTTTAACAAGATAACGAAGAAGAAAGAGTTGTACATTATTATTCTTCGTTCATAAGAAAACAGAGTTGATACATAAAATTCTTTATGAGAAAGAGAAAACGTATTTCCCAGAAAGATTCCCACACTGAATTCTACTACCGACAGAGAGAATATCTCTTTCTGTCGTTCCCACCCTCTGATTCTCCTATGATACCCTTCACGAGAAACAACCCCGTCTTATTTATTAGTCTTCCTCACGTGCTCTGTTCCCTCCACGTCACTCAAGCCACATAGTCCCTCTTTAACCTCCTGGTATATACGCGCAGTGGCTTATCAATACCCCCTTCGCTGAAACGAAACTTGTCCCCAAGCGACGGGTACTGCCGAAGTAAACTAGCGACCTTTTCCAAGTAGATTCATGTGTTGGCAAACCCGACCATTTGACCAACGCCTCCAGATTACCCGCATTGTCGTATTGAGTATTGAGGACAGATGCAGGTTCAATCACCACTGTATCATTAACGGTAAAGGAAGTAGGTAGAGGAGATACCATATGATTCGTACCCAAGACTGGCTTAAGTTGAGAAATATGAAAAACCTTATGAATCTTTGAATCCGGAGGAAGCTCCAATCGGTAAGCAACTTCGCCAATCCGTTCAATAACTTGAAATGGTCCAAAGTAGCACGCAGCCAATTTCTGAAACAAACGTTTAGAAACAAAGTGTTGGCAATATGGTCAAAGTTTGAGAAAAATCAAATCACCCACTGCGAAACTCAACTCCCGACGATGCTTATCCGTGTTGGTCTTCATCCGACCTTGTGCTTTAATAAGATGATGCTTGATGATGTGTAACATGTTATCACGTTCTTTTAATGACAACTCCAGCTCATAGTTTGCCGTAGACCCCTGTTCAAACTTTAAGATGGATGGTGGATCGCGGCTATAAACAACTCGAAATGGAGTTGTTCCCAAAGCAGTGTGGTAATTATGTTATACCAGAGTTCCGCCCAAGGAAGAAAACAAGCCCATGACTTTGGATGTTCCGAAGCGTAACAACGAAGAAATGTTTCTAAACACCAATTAAGAACCTCCGTTTGTCCATCAGATTGAGGGTGGAATGCGGTGCTGTATTTCAACTGATTACCTGCAAGTTTAAACAAGCCCCGCCAAAAAGAGCTGAGGAAGATACGATCGCGATCCGAAACAATTGAACTCGGAAACCCATGAAGGCAGACAAGCTCTTGAAGGAACACCTGCGCACCTTCAACCGCGCTAAAAGGATGTTTCAACCTTAAAAAGTGAGCAAATTTGCTCAAACGATCTACTACGACTAGGATGATGTTGCTTCCTAGCGAAACCGGGAGTCCTTCGATGAAATCCATCGAGAGTCCTTCCCAAATTTGCGACGGAAGCGGTAAAGGTTGAAGAAGCCCCGCTGGTGACAGTGTTGAATATTTATGCCTCTGACAAATATCACACCCGGCCACATATCGTTGAATATCTGAACTCATATTTCGCCAATAAAAATGATTGTGAATCCGTTTGAGTGTTTTCAAAACACCCGCATGACCACCCAGAACTCCATCATGGAACTCTTGCAAGATGCGAGGAATGTGGGACGATGAACACATAATGATTAACCCGTTGTGGCAAAATAGTTTGCCCTGTATTAACGAGTACCCCTCCTTCATACACTGACCTTCCCGAAATGACTTGGTGATTTTCTGAAGCGACTCATCGGACTCAATTTCACGGAGAATGTCCTGAATATCCACCGAAGACGGTATAGTGACGGAAGAGAGAGCTGGAGACTGCGAGGGATTAGAAGGACGTGTAATACGAGACAAACCGTCAGCTGCTCTGCTTTCAATTCCTGGCTTATAAAGGATCTCAAAATCATATCCCAACAGTTTCGATAGCCAACGTTGATAGTCTAAGGAGACCTCACGTTGTTCCAAGAGAAATTTCAGACTCTTCTGATCCGTATGAACCACAAATTTTCGACCCAGAAGGTAATGGCGCCATTTTTGAATTGCTAACACAAACGCCATTAATTCTCGTTCGTAAATGGGCTTAATCTGATCTTTTTCGGACAACCCGAAACTAAAATAGGCGACTGGTCTGTGCTGCTGCATCAACACCGCTCTTAAACCATAACCAGAAGCGTCCGTATCCACTACAAATGTGTCCTGAAAGTTAGGCAAAATGAGAACCGGTGCAGAAATCATTGTCGTTTTTAACGCATCGAATGCTTGTTGGGCGTGGGTAGACCATTCGAAAGCGTCTTTTTGAGTAGAGATTTTAGGAGACGAGCGAGCACCCCATAACCTTGGACAAAACAGCGATAATAGCCCGTTAATCCCAAGAAGCCTCGTAGTTCTTTAACTGTTGTCGGGACTGGCCATTTACGGACGGAATCTGTCTTGGACGGATCAGTAGCAACGCCCTTGTCTGAGATCACGTGGCCTAAATAGTCAACTTGAAATTGGCCAAACACATATTTGTCGCAATTAGCAAAGAGGTGATACTGCTCAAATAAGTGCAACACCGTTTACAGGTGAAGAACATGATCTGCGATTGTTTTGCTGTAAACTAATATGTCGTATGCATTATGGGAATATTATACGGATTAAAATCTTAGTTCTAGGGGACAGATAAACGTAGACTTAAGGAAATCCTGGTTTAATGAATTTTTGAATACCAATCTGTGCGTATATATAGAGGTCGTGAGATTAATGTGGCACAAGTAGCAGGGGATAGTGTTTTTAAGGCTTGTATGGAGTATGGAATTGTATTTTATGCACTGTGGTTTGTGTTCTTTAGGAGCAGAGAGTATAGCGAGGAAGTGGGGAAGAGAATACTGGACTTGTTAAGGAATATTATCACATTAGAATGTGACTTTGGTGGAGAAGTAACTGGGTGAAAAACAGGGAAAGGGATGGTGTCTATCAATGAGGATCAAAGGGGGCTTGTTGAAGCGCCCTAACCCGGGAAAACTACCCCAGGTTAAAGGTTTCCTACCCGCGGTCGAACCAACCGACTGCACTTAGTAAAAATTCCTTAAGTCAAATTTTTACTTAAATTTTTCTTAGCATTTTCAGATTCGATTCAGCGGAACAGTGCATAAACGTGCAATAGATTTCTTATTATAAAAAAAATCGAGGTTCTAGTACAACGATAAGTCTACCAATACATCATCCAAGCTACTAGACCCAATTATTCTACTAAGCCACCATCCCTTCTTTCCAGCCTTCGTCTCGCGTTCTAGCCACTGCTGTTACCTTCCCGAGTATTACCTAACCCTGCATCCATAAGGAGGCATAAGCAACGAATTGCTTAGTGAGGCGGTCATCCCGTCTCACATAGCTATGGTCAAGAAATCGAAAACAAGTAATCCAAACAATAAGTCAATCATGCAAAATCAGGCCGATATACTTTCCTAAACGTGATTCACCAACCACTGTTGGATCATTCACCAGGACGAGTCACACAAGACTCTCTTATTCACGCTCAACACTTAAAACAGGACAGGACAAGTATATTAGATCAGACAGTCAAGCACTTATTGAATCCACACACGCTCACGACCCTAGACCATAGCCACAGTCACGCACTCACCTTAGGATTTCGATGAACCGATGATAACCCACGTTCTGACACCTCTTGACGCAGATCGTCCAAGCTGCACCGACGCGCGTCACACAAACCTAGCGATTTACTCGGAACACATCGACCAAAACACTAAGTCTCTCGATGCTTATAGCCCAGAAAGGAAAAACTCTAAGTTTATCGATGCTTACCCGGATTTCCTTAACCGAATGATCCGCTCTCGATAAAAACTCAGATAACTGGTCGCTTCTCAAACCTTTCTAGAGAAATCACTTAGTTTCCTCGAACTTTCTTTCTTTCAGTGTTCTGATTTTTCGTTTACTCACGCAGGGACTTATGAGGCGACTTGCTCCTTATTTATAAGGGAAGTCGGTTAGGATTTTCCTCAAATCCGCAGTCCCATCTTATCCCTTCGCATATCCATCCGTCAGTTGGGATATCAGCATGATTTTCGGGAAGTGGTTGGGATTTAGCGCGAAAATCTCGGAAGTTGTTACCAACAACTTCGACCAACCCAATCCCCTTATCCGCTGGGAATAATCCCTTATCCTTTGGGGATAATTCCCTATCCTTTGGGGATAATTCCCTATCCTTCGGGAATAATTCCCTATCCGCTGGGAATAATCCATTATCCTTTGGGATAATTCCTTTTTCCTTTGGGAATAATCCATTATCCGGTTGTTAGGATATTGCGAAATTTCCGGGAAGTCTGTTACAAGAATATTTCGAAACTTCCTTCCCAGATATCTTCGCCCATAATCCCCGAAATTTCCTTTTTCCCCGCCCTTGCCAGTTTTGCCCTCGATCGCGGTCATTACAATTCTCCCCCACTTAGGTAGATTCGTCCTCGAATCTAGGACTTAGTCTTTTTAGACTTAGATGTCTCGACAGCTTGTTTGTCGAACCATTTGGGAAACTTGTCCTTCATAATGACTTCAGGTTCCCACGTGATTTCTTCTTCTCCATCACAATCCCAAACGACCTGAATCATTTTGGTTTTCTTCCTGCGATCTGTCTTAACTCTCCTTCCCACGATTCGAACTGGCCTTCCTTCCACAGTCAGATTTTCCTGTAAATCTGCTGGTGGTTCCACTATCACGTTATGTCTATCACTTATGCACTTCCTTAGCATAGAAACGTGGAACACATTGTGGAATGCACTTAAGACTGGTGGTAATTCCAATCTATAAGCTACTGGCCCAATCCGTTCCAGAATCTTATACGGACCCATATATCTCGGACTTAACTTTGCGGTCTGATTTGTTCTTTCCTTTCCCTTATAGGTGACCGTCTTAAGATAGACCATTTCCCCAACTTCGAATTCTAATTCCCTTCGATGTTTGTCTGCATAACTCTTTTGTCGATCCTGAGCTTCCTTAATCTTAATCTGTAAAATCCTGATTTTCTCAGTCGTCCTATCGACTAAGTCTGGTCCATAAATGCTTCGCTCCCCCACTTCGGTCCAACATAGCGGGGTTCGGCAAGGCCGTCCATACAATGCCTCATACGGAGACATTCCAATGCTAGTCTGATAGCTATTGTTGTATGCAAACTCGGCCAATGGTAAGTATTGCTCCCACTTACCGCCCCAGTCTAAGACAGCCGCTCTTAACAGATCCTCAAGTGTCTGGATCGTTCGTTCCGATTGTCCGTCCGTCTGCGGGTGATAAGCCGTGCTCAGGTTGACCTTCGTCCCAAGCCGCTTATGCAATGACTTCCAAACCGCCGACGCAAACTTAGAGTCCCGATCTGATATTATACTCGCAGGAACTCCATGTAATCGGACAATTTCTTTTATGTACAACTCCGCAAGTTTCTCTGAACCATCTTTCCGATTAACTGTGAGGAAGTGAGCGGATTTGGTCAAACGGTCCACAATGACCCAAATCGCATCCTTCTTATCGCACATCGGCAATCCGGTTACAAAGTCCATCGTGATCAAATCCCACTTCCATTCGGGGATGGGTAATCTCTGCATTAACCCAGCCGGAACTTGATGTTCGGCTTTGACCCTTTGGCATGTATGACAACCAGCCACCCATTTGGCTACATCCCGTTTCATTCCAACCCAGTGATAGTATCGCTTTAAGTCTCGATACATTTTAGTCGCTCCTGGGTGAATGGAGAATTTGGACTGATGTGCCTCTTTAAGAATTTCCTCACGCAACTGCTGATCTTTGGGAACACACACCCGACCATTCACCAATATCGTACCATTATTCGATATCTGATACTCAGTGTTCTCGTTCTTTGCTGCCTCTTTAAGTTTCTCGTCGGTATCCTGGGCTAGCCGAACGCGGGTTAACAGATCCGCATGGTCGGCAGCACCTAAGCCCAACGGTTCCACATCATCCGTCAATGCGGTAAGGCGCAAAGTGCTTATCATACCGACCAGACCTTCCATGTCTCTTACAACATCCTTGACCACTTTCTTTCGACTTAGTGCATCTGCAACCGAGTTGGCCTTTCCCGGGTGATAGTCAATGGTCAAGTCATAATCGGCCACAAGTTCCATCCATCTCCTTTGCCGAAGGTTTAGTTCAGACTGAGTGAAGATATACTTCAAACTCTTGTGATCCGTAAATATCTGAACTTTTGCACCGTAAAGATAAGATCTCCAGATCTTTAAAGCAAATACCACAGCCGCCATCTCTAAGTCATGGGTTGGGTAATTCGCTTCGTGTTTCCTTAGTTGTCTTGATGCATAAGCGATGACCTTACCCACTTGCATCAGAACGCACCCAAGTCCCAATCGAGATGCATCTGTGTAGACTACATAAGGTGCATCGGGTTCTGGTAATGCCAAAACTGGAGCACTCGTAAGCATTTCCTTCAGCTTAACGAAACTAGTCTCACAGTCTGCTGACCATACAAACCGAACGTCCTTACCGGTCAGCTTGGTCATTGGCTGAGCCATGCTTGCAAAACCCTTAACAAACTGTCTATAATAGCTAGCCAATCCCAGAAAGCTCCGCACCTCTGAGGCATTCTCGGGTCTCGGCCATTCTGCCACAACCCTGATCTTTTCTGGGTCAACAGACACTCCTTGATCCGAGACTATATGACCCAAGAACCCAATTTCACTTTGCCAAAAGCTACACTTGCTGAGCTTAGCAAACAACTTATGTTCTCGCAACTTATCCAAAACCGTTCTTAAGTGACCTTGATGCTCATCTTGGTTTTTCGAGTAAACCAGAATATCATCTATGAAAATGATCACAAATTCATCCAAGAAATCTCGGAAAACAGTGTTCATCAGCTTCATAAATGCAGCCGGTGCATTGGTCAATCCGAAAGGCATGACTACGAATTCGTAATGTCCATACCTTGTCCGAAAAGCCGTCTTTCGGACGTCTGACTCGGCTATCGGAATTTGATGATATCCCGAAGCCAGATCAATCTTGGAGAAACAAGTCGCCCCTTTGAGTTGGTCCAATAACTCGTCAATCCTTGGGAGCGGATACTTGTTCTTTACCGTAACTCGGTTCAATCCCCGATAGTCGATGCAAAGCCTAAAGCTTCCATCTTTCTTTTTAACGAACAGGACCGGTGCTCCCCAGGGTGAACTGCTCGGACGGATGAACCTTTTCTCCATCAATTCACCTAACTGTTTCTTTAATTCAGCCATTTCAGCTGGTGCCATTCGATAGGGGGCTTTTGATATCGGAGCGGTTCCAGGTTCCAATTCAATAGTGAATGGATCCGACCTTTCCGGTGGTGGTCCAACCAAGGCCTGGAACACATCACCGAAATCTTTAACTACCGGAATATCGTTAAGCCCTATGTCTGGTCCAACTTCTGATGTTGTAATCGTGGCCAAATACGCCTCACATCCTTTCTGGATCAATTGTTCTGCTTGAATCGCTGAAATGATCAAGCTTCCTGAAGTGGGTCGAATTCCCTGGTATTCCAGCGTTGAGTTCCCTCTCTCAAACCGGATTCTCCCTCGATGACAATCCAAATGGGCCTTATGCTTTCCAAGCCAATTCATGCCCAATATCACCTCATAAGTTTTCACTCCGCATATGACTAGGTCAGCTGGCATGTCCACACCGCATACCATTATCGGAACGTCAAGCACTTTTCCGAAGGTTTTCATTGCTTGACCACCCGCCGCTCGGACAAGTCCGAGTTGATCTCCAAGTTCCTTATGGAACCCGCATTTCCCAATCACTTCAGGGCTAACAAAACAATGTGTCGCCCCGGAATCAAACAGAACATGGGTCGGTATTCCGCCCATAAGGATGGTCCCTACAATATCCCCTAAATTGCTAAGGACAAAAGCAGACATCGAATTTACTTAGTAAGTGTTAGGAACTTACCAGTGATCGGACGAGAAGAGCTGCCTTCTATCGCCTCCTCAGAAATCGAGAAGACCCGTGGTGTTCCACCAGTTGTATGGGCCGTTCTCTTAGCTGGTGGTGGTGGCGGCAGTCCCTCATTTGCCCGTTTCCCGGATGACTGCGCCAGCTTCGGACACTGAGACCTGAAGTGTCCCGGCTCACGGCAATGGTAGCATATCTGCTCCCCAAAATTTCGTCCCGACTCTCGCGCCCCAAGGTACCTTTCCGGACAGTCCCCAATCTTATGGCTCAGACTGCCACACCGGAAACACGCACCCGAACTGGTCCTGCACTGACCCGAGTGCGTTTTCCCGCAACTTTGACATGCAGTTTGCACCGTCAATGTCTTGTTGCTCCTAAGACTCTTGTCTGAGTTCCTCCTTTGGCTCGAACCGAGTCTTAGTCTAGCAGAAGGTACCGTGGACGCTTTCCACTCCATGTTTGCCAACTCTGCTTCCTCCTTCAAGCCCATTTCCATAAGAGCCGCTACCTCTACCAGATCAGACATCGAGTCGTATCTCCGCACTTGGCACCGATTGCGGAGATTGACCCGAAGTCCCCACAAGAACCGACTTATCCTTGTCTGTTCATCCTCGAATTCGCGCCCCGCGAACTTCATGAGAGAGTTATACTCAATCTCATATTCGCGCACATTCATATTTCCTTGACGCAACTCAAGGAACGCACGTTGGCATTGGTCAAATACTTCCCTTGGAAAGTACTTGGCGCGGAATTCCTCACGGAACACAGTCCATGAGCAATTTCGGCGCCTTGCCTCGACTGTGGTCCACCAAGTATGCGCGTCACCTTCCAAGTAGTGAACCGCGATGTCCTTCTTATACTGATCCGGACAGCGTATTGATGCAAAGTTCCGCTCGAGTCTCGATTGCCACTCATCGGCCTCGATCGGTTTTGCACCACCCGCGAAGTACTTTGTACCCAGCTTCCGCATATGATCAGCCATCGTAAGGTACGATGCAATCCTCGGCTCTGGCAATACCTCCTCAACCACTGCCTCAGCGACCCGGTCGTTTACCGCGGGTGCTGGTACCACCGGCGCGGGCGCAACAGGCGCGGGTGCAGCAGGAGCAGGTACCGCAGCCGTCAATCTTTCCAGAATCTGCCCCAACATCCCCATCAACTGACCCAATTCGGTCTGGGGTGCATCGGCTCCATTCGCAGGCACATTTGCCGCGACGCCTTCCAGACCGTTGGTGGGGTTCGCACCATTCCCATCGGTGCGTTCCTCAGCCGCACCACCATTCCCAACCTGCGATCGAGTGTTCCTTACCATCTGCATCAATCATACAGTTTATTAAGTTAGCATGAGACTAACTTATTCTCTAAAATATCACTTACCGCGAGACTGGCTGGAAAGGATGGCTTAACCCACTAACCCGTTTATGCTTAACACTGTCCTAGAATCGACCATGCTCTGATACCAAACTGAAGCGCCCTAACCCGGGAAAACTACCCCAGGTTAAAGGTTTCCTACCCGCGGTCGAACCAACCGACTGCACTTAGTAAAAATTCCTTAAGTCAAATTTTTACTTAAATTTTTCTTAGCATTTTCAGATTCGATTCAGCGGAACAGTGCATAAACGTGCAATAGATTTCTTATTATAAAAAAAATCGAGGTTCTAGTACAACGATAAGTCTACCAATACATCATCCAAGCTACTAGACCCAATTATTCTACTAAGCCACCATCCCTTCTTTCCAGCCTTCGTCTCGCGTTCTAGCCACTGCTGTTACCTTCCCGAGTATTACCTAACCCTGCATCCATAAGGAGGCATAAGCAACGAATTGCTTAGTGAGGCGGTCATCCCGTCTCACATAGCTATGGTCAAGAAATCGAAAACAAGTAATCCAAACAATAAGTCAATCATGCAAAATCAGGCCGATATACTTTCCTAAACGTGATTCACCAACCACTGTTGGATCATTCACCAGGACGAGTCACACAAGACTCTCTTATTCACGCTCAACACTTAAAACAGGACAGGACAAGTATATTAGATCAGACAGTCAAGCACTTATTGAATCCACACACGCTCACGACCCTAGACCATAGCCACAGTCACGCACTCACCTTAGGATTTCGATGAACCGATGATAACCCACGTTCTGACACCTCTTGACGCAGATCGTCCAAGCTGCACCGACGCGCGTCACACAAACCTAGCGATTTACTCGGAACACATCGACCAAAACACTAAGTCTCTCGATGCTTATAGCCCAGAAAGGAAAAACTCAAAGTTTATCGATGCTTACCCGGATTTCCTTAACCGAATGATCCGCTCTCGATAAAAACTCAGATAACTGGTCGCTTCTCGAACCTTTCTAGAGAAATCACTTAGTTTCCTCGAACTTTCTTTCTTTCAGTGTTCTGATTTTTCGTTTACTCACGCAGGGACTTATGAGGCGACTTGCTCCTTATTTATAAGGGAAGTCGGTTAGGATTTTCCTCAAATCCGCAGTCCCATCTTATCCCTTCGCATATCCATCCGTCAGTTGGGATATCAGCATGATTTTCGGGAAGTGGTTGGGATTTAGCGCGAAAATCTCGGAAGTTGTTACCAACAACTTCGACCAACCCAATCCCCTTATCCGCTGGGAATAATCCCTTATCCTTTGGGGATAATTCCCTATCCTTTGGGGATAATTCCCTATCCTTCGGGAATAATTCCCTATCCGCTGGGAATAATCCATTATCCTTTGGGATAATTCCTTTTTCCTTTGGGAATAATCCATTATCCGGTTGTTAGGATATTGCGAAATTTCCGGGAAGTCTGTTACAAGAATATTTCGAAACTTCCTTCCCAGATATCTTCGCCCATAATCCCCGAAATTTCCTTTTTCCCCGCCCTTGCCAGTTTTGCCCTCGATCGCGGTCATTATAAAAAAAATCGAGGTTCTAGTACAACGATAAGTCTACCAATACATCATCCAAGCTACTAGACCCAATTATTCTACTAAGCCACCATCCCTTCTTTCCAGCCTTCGTCTCGCGTTCTAGCCACTGCTGTTACCTTCCCGAGTATTACCTAACCCTGCATCCATAAGGAGGCATAAGCAACGAATTGCTTAGTGAGGCGGTCATCCCGTCTCACATAGCTATGGTCAAGAAATCGAAAACAAGTAATCCAAACAATAAGTCAATCATGCAAAATCAGGCCGATATACTTTCCTAAACGTGATTCACCAACCACTGTTGGATCATTCACCAGGACGAGTCACACAAGACTCTCTTATTCACGCTCAACACTTAAAACAGGACAGGACAAGTATATTAGATCAGACAGTCAAGCACTTATTGAATCCACACACGCTCACGACCCTAGACCATAGCCACAGTCACGCACTCACCTTAGGATTTCGATGAACCGATGATAACCCACGTTCTGACACCTCTTGACGCAGATCGTCCAAGCTGCACCGACGCGCGTCACACAAACCTAGCGATTTACTCGGAACACATCGACCAAAACACTAAGTCTCTCGATGCTTATAGCCCAGAAAGGAAAAACTCTAAGTTTATCGATGCTTACCCGGATTTCCTTAACCGAATGATCCGCTCTCGATAAAAACTCAGATAACTGGTCGCTTCTCGAACCTTTCTAGAGAAATCACTTAGTTTCCTCGAACTTTCTTTCTTTCAGTGTTCTGATTTTTCGTTTACTCACGCAGGGACTTATGAGGCGACTTGCTCCTTATTTATAAGGGAAGTCGGTTAGGATTTTCCTCAAATCCGCAGTCCCATCTTATCCCTTCGCATATCCATCCGTCAGTTGGGATATCAGCATGATTTTCGGGAAGTGGTTGGGATTTAGCGCGAAAATCTCGGAAGTTGTTACCAACAACTTCGACCAACCCAATCCCCTTATCCGCTGGGAATAATCCCTTATCCTTTGGGGATAATTCCCTATCCTTTGGGGATAATTCCCTATCCTTCGGGAATAATTCCCTATCCGCTGGGAATAATCCATTATCCTTTGGGATAATTCCTTTTTCCTTTGGGAATAATCCATTATCCGGTTGTTAGGATATTGCGAAATTTCCGGGAAGTCTGTTACAAGAATATTTCGAAACTTCCTTCCCAGATATCTTCGCCCATAATCCCCGAAATTTCCTTTTTCCCCGCCCTTGCCAGTTTTGCCCTCGATCGCGGTCATTACACTTGTGTGATGGTATATATGGGCCAAATTTGATAGGGAAACAGAATGGAATGGGAAACATTGTAATATGAGAAAGAGTTGGGGCTTAAAGCTTCATGAGATAACATTTGCTAGTATAATTCAAGATTTCATAGGTGTAATTTATACTAAGTTTGCATTCGGGGATCAGATAGGAGAATTTGTGGGTCATCAATGGGGTATGGGAATGTTAGTAAGGAAAATAATCATAGGAGAAGGTGATATTGTTAACAAATTTAGTATGCGGATACCATGTCATTGGATCATTGTTAAGCGAATGATTATAGGAATTCGTTTAACAAGATAACGAAGAAGAAAGAGTTGTACATTATTATTCTTCGTTCATAAGAAAACAGAGTTGATACATAAAATTCTTTATGAGAAAGAGAAAACGTATTTCCCAGAAAGATTCCCACACTGAATTCTACTACCGACAGAGAGAATATCTCTTTCTGTCGTTCCCACCCTCTGATTCTCCTATGATACCCTTCACGAGAAACAACCCCGTCTTATTTATTAGTCTTCCTCACGTGCTCTGTTCCCTCCACGTCACTCAAGCCACATAGTCCCTCTTTAACCTCCTGGTATATACGCGCAGTGGCTTATCAATACCCCCTTCGCTGAAACGAAACTTGTCCCCAAGCGACGGGTACTGCCGAAGTAAACTAGCGACCTTTTCCAAGTAGATTCATGTGTTGGCAAACCCGACCATTTGACCAACGCCTCCAGATTACCCGCATTGTCGTATTGAGTATTGAGGACAGATGCAGGTTCAATCACCACTATATCATTAACGGTAAAGGAAGTAGGTAGAGGAGATACCATATGATTCGTACCCAAGACTGGCTTAAGTTGAGAAATATGAAAAACGTTATGAATCTTTGAATCCGGAGGAAGCTCCAATCGGTAAGCAACTTCACCAATCCGTTCAATAACTTGAAATGGTCCAAAGTAGCACGCAGCCAATTTCTGAAACAAACGTTTAGAAACAAAGTGTTGGCGATATGGTCAAAGTTTGAGAAAAATCAAATCACCCACTGCAAAACTCAACTCCCGACGATGCTTATCCGTGTTGGTCTTCATCCGACCTTGTGCTTTAATAAGATGATGCTTGATGATGTGTAACATGTTATCACGTTCTTTTAATGACAACTCCAGCTCATAGTTTGCCGTAGACCCCTGTTCAAACTTTAAGATGGATGGTGGATCGCGGCTATAAACAACTCGAAATGGAGTTGTTCCCAAAGCAGTGTGGTAATTATGTTATACCAGAGTTCCGCCCAAGGAAGAAAACAAGCCCATGACTTTGGATGTTCCGAAGCGTAACAACGAAGAAATGTTTCTAAACACCAATTAAAAACCTCCGTTTGTCCATCAGATTGAGGGTGGAATGTGGTGCTGTATTTCAACTAATTACCTGCAAGTTTAAACAAGCCCCGCCAAAAAGAGCTGAGGAAGATACGATCGCGATCCGAAACAATTGAACTCGGAAATCCATGAAGGCAGACAACCTCTTGAAGGAACACCTGCGCACCTTCAACCGCGCTAAAAGGATGTTTCAACCTTAAAAAGTGAGCAAATTTGCTCAAACGATCTACTACGACTAGGATGACGTTGCTTCCTAGTGAAACCGGGAGTCCTTCGATGAAATCCATCGAGAGTCCTTCCCAAATTTGCGACGGAAGCGGTAAAGGTTGAAGAAGCCCCGCTGGTGACAGTGTTGAATATTTATGCCTCTGACAAATATCACACCCAGCCACATATCGTTGAATATCTGAACTCATCTTTCGCCAATAAAAATGATTGTGAATCCGTTTGAGTGTTTTCAAAACACCCGCATGACCACCCAGAACTCCATCATGGAACTCTTGCAAGATGCGAGGAATGTGGGACGATGAACACAGAATGATTAACCCGTTGTGGCAAAATAGTTTGCCCTGTATTAACGAGTACCCCTCCTTCATACACTGATCTTCCCGAAATGACTTGGTGATTTTCTGAAGCGACTCATCGGACTCAATTTCACGGAGAATGTCCTGAATATCCACCGAAGACAGTATAGTGACGGAAGAGAGAGCTGGAGACAGCGAGGGATTAGAAGGACGTGTAATACGAGACAAACCGTCAGCTGCTCTGCTTTCAATTCCTGGCTTATAAAGGATCTCAAAATCATATCCCAACAGTTTCGATAGCCAACTTTGATAGTCTAAGGAGACCTCACGTTGTTCCAAGAGAAATTTCAGACTCTTCTGATCCGTATGAACCACAATTTTTCGACCCAGAAGGTAATGACGCCATTTTTGAATTGCTAACACAAACGCCATTAATTCTCGTTCGTAAATGGGCTTAATCTGATCTTTTTCGGACAACCCGAAACTAAAATAGGCGACTGGTCTGTGCTGCTGCATCAACACCGCTCCTAAACCATAACCAGAAGCGTCCGAATCCACTACAAATGTGTCCTGAAAGTTAGGCAAAATGAGAACCGGTGCAGAAATCATTGTCGTTTTTAACGCATCGAATGCTTGTTGGGCGTGGGTAGACCATTCGAAAGCGTCTTTTTGAGTAGAGATTTTAGGAGACGAGCGAGCACCCCATAACCTTGGACAAAACAGCGATAATAGCCCGTTAATCCCAAGAAGCCTCGTAGTTCTTTAACTGTTGTCGGGACTGGCCATTTACGGACGGAATCTGTCTTTGACGGATCAGTAGCAACGCCCTTGTCTGAGATCACGTGGCCTAAATAGTCAACTTGAAATTGGCCAAACACATATTTGTCGCAATTAGCAAAGAGGTGATACTGCTCAAATAAGTGCAACACCGTTTGCAGGTGAAGAACATGATCTGCGATTGTTTTGCTGTAAACTAATATGTCGTATGCATTATGGGAATATTATACGGATTAAAATCTTAGTTCTAGGGGACAGATAAACGTAGACTTAAGAAAATCCTGGTTTAATGAATTTTTGAATACCAATCTGTGCGTATATATAGAGGTCGTGAGATTAATGTGGCACAAGTAGCAGGGGATAGTGTTTTTAAGGCTGGTATGGAGTATGGAATTGTATTTTATGCACTGTGGTTTGTGTTCTTTAGGAGCAGAGAGTATAGCGAGGAAGTGGGGAAGAGAATACTGGACTTGTTAAGGAATATTATCACATTAGAATGTGACTTTGGTGGAGAAGTAACTGGGTGAAAAACAGGGAAAGGGATGGTGTCTATCAATGAGGATCAAAGGGGGCTTGTGTGATGGTATATATGGGCCAAATTTGATAGGGAAACAGAATGGAATGGGAAACATTGTAATATGAGAAAGAGTTGGGGCTTAAAGCTTTATGAGATAACATTTGCTAGTATAATTCAAGATTTCATAGGTGTAATTTATACTAAGTTTGCATTCGGGGATCAGATAGGAGAATTTGTGGGTCATCAATGGGGTATGGGAATGTTAGTAAGGAAAATAATCATAGGAGAAGGTGATATTGTTAACAAATTTAGTATGCGGATACCATGTCATTGGATCATTGTTAAGCGAATGATTATAGGAATTCGTTTAACAAGATAACGAAGAAGAAAGAGTTGTACATTATTATTCTTCGTTCATAAGAAAACAGAGTTGATACATAAAATTCTTTATGAGAAAGAGAAAACGTATTTCCCAGAAAGATTCCCACACTGAATTCTACTACCGACAGAGAGAATATCTCTTTCTGTCGTTCCCACCCTCTGATTCTCCTATGATACCCTTCACGAGAAACAACCCCGTCTTATTTATTAGTCTTCCTCACATGCTCTGTTCCCTCCACGTCACTCAAGCCACATAGTCCCTCTTTAACCTCCTGGTATATACGCGCAGTGGCTTATCAATACCCCCTTCGCTGAAACGAAACTTGTCCCCAAGCGACGGGTACTGCCGAAGTAAACTAGCGACCTTTTCCAAGTAGATTCATGTGTTGGCAAACCCGACCATTTGACCAAGATTACCCGCATTGTCGTATTGAGGACAGATGCAGGTTCAATCACCACTGTATCATTAACAGTAAAGGAAGTAGGTAGAGGAGATACCATATGATTCGTACCCAAGACTGGCTTAAGTTGAAAAATATGAAAAACGTTATGAATCTTTGAATGCGGAGGAAGCTCCAATCGGTAAGCAACTTCGCCAATCCGTTCAATAACTTGAAATGGTCCAAAGTAGCACGCAGCCAATTTCTGAAACAAACGTTTAGAAACAGAGTGTTGGCGATATGGTCAAAGTTTGAGAAAAATCAAATCACCCACTGCGAAACTCAACTCCCGACGATGCTTATCTGTGTTGGTCTTCATCCGACCTTGTGCTTTAATAAGATGATGCTTGATGATGTGTAACATGTTATCACGTTCTTTTAATGACAACTCCAGCTCATAGTTTGCCGTAGACCCCTGTTCAAACTTTAAGATGGATGGTGGATCGCGGCTATAAACAACTCGAAATGGAGTTGTTCCCAAAGCAGTGTGGTAATTATTTTATACCAGAGTTCCGCCCAAGGAAGAAAACAAGCCCATGACTTTGGATGTTCCGAAGCGTAACAACGAAGAAATGTTTCTAAACACCAATTAAGAACCTCCGTTTGTCCATCAGAGTGAGGGTGGAATGCGGTGCTGTATTTCAACTGATTACCTGCAAGTTTAAACAAGCCCCGCCAAAAAGAGCTGAGGAAGATACGATCGCGATCCGAAACAATTGAACTCGGAAACCCATGAAGGCAGACAACCTCTTGAAGGAACACCTGCGCACCTTCAACCGCGCTAAAAGGATGTTTCAACCTTAAAAAGTGAGCAAATTTGCTCAAACGATCTACTACGACTAGGATGACGTTGCTTCCTAGCGAAACCGGGAGTCCTTCGATGAAATCCATCGAGAGTCCTTCCCAAATTTGCGACGGAAGCGGTAAAGGTTGAAGAAGCCCCGCTGGTGACAGTGTTGAATATTTATGCCTCTGACAAATATCACACCCGGCCACATATCGTTGAATATCTGAACTCATCTTTCGCCAATAAAAATGATTGTGAATCCGTTTGAGTGTTTTCAAAACACCCGCATGACCACCCAGAACTCCATCATGGAACTCTTGCAAGATGCGAGGAATGTGGGACGATGAACACATAATGATTAACCCGTTGTGGCAAAATAGTTTGCCCTGTATTAACGAGTACCCCTCCTTCATACACTGACCTTCCCGAAATGACTTGGTGATTTTTTGAAGCGACTCATCGGACTCAATTTCACGGAGAATGTCCTGAATATCCACCGAAGACGGTATAGTGACGGAAGAGAGAGCTGGAGACTGCGAGGGATTAGAAGGACGTGTAATACGAGACAAACCGTCAGCTGCTCTGCTTTCAATTCCTGGCTTATAAAGGATCTCAAAATCATATCCCAACAGTTTCGATAGCCAACGTTGATAGTCTAAGGAGACCTCACGTTGTTCCAAGAGAAATTTCAGACTCTTCTGATCCGTATGAACCACAAATTTTCGACCCAGAAGGTAATGGCGCCATTTTTGAATTGCTAACACAAACGCCATTAATTCTCGTTCGTAAATGGGCTTAATCTGATCTTTTTCGGACAACCCGAAACTAAAATAGGCGACTGGTCTGTGCTGCTGCATCAACACAGCTCCTAAACCATAACCAGAAGCGTCCGAATCCACTACAAATGTGTCCTGAAAGTTAGGCAAAATGAGAACCGGTGCAGAAATCATTGTCGTTTTTAACGCATCGAATGCTTGTTGGGCGTGGGTAGACCATTCGAAAGCGTCTTTTTGAGTAGAGATTTTAGGAGACGAGCGAGCACCCCATAACCTTGGACAAAACAGCGATAATAGCCCGTTAATCCCAAGAAGCCTCGTAGTTCTTTAACTGTTGTCGGGACTGGCCATTTACGGACGGAATCTGTCTTGGACGGATCAGTAGCAACGCCCTTGTCTGAGATCACGTGGCCTAAATAGTCAACTTGAAATTGGCCAAACACATATTTGTCGCAATTAGCAAAGAGGTGATACTGCTCAAATAAGTGCAACACCGTTTGCAGGTGAAGAACATGATCTGCGATTGTTTTGCTGTAAACTAATATGTCGTATGCATTATGGGAATATTATACGGATTAAAATCTTAGTTCTAGGGGACAGATAAACGTAGACTTAAGAAAATCCTGGTTTAATGAATTTTTGAATACCAATCTGTGCGTATATATAGAGGTCGTGAGATTAATGTGGCACAAGTAGCAGGGGATAGTGTTTTTAAGGCTGGTATGGAGTATGGAATTGTATTTTATGCACTGTGGTTTGTGTTCTTTAGGAGCAGAGAGTATAGCGAGGAAGTGGGGAAGAGAATACTGGACTTGTTAAGGAACATTATCACATTAGAATGGGACTTTGGTGGAGAAGTAACTGGGTGAAAAACAGGGAAAGGGATGGTGTCTATCAATGAGGATCAAAGGGGGCTTGTGTGATGGTATATATGGGCCAAATTTGATAGGGAAACAGAATGGAATGGGAAACATTGTAATATGAGAAAGAGTTGGGGCTTAAAGGTTCATGAGATAACATTTGCTAGTATAATTCAAGATTTCATAGGTGTAATTTATACTAAGTTTGCATTCGGGGATCAGATAGGAGAATTTGTGGGTCATCAGTGGGGTATGGGAATGTTAGTAAGGAAAATAATCATAGGAGAAGGTGATATTGTTAACAAATTTAGTATGCGGATACCATGTCATTGGATCATTGTTAAGCGAATGATTATAGGAATTCGTTTAACAAGATAACGAAGAAGAAAGAGTTGTACATTATTATTCTTCGTTCATAAGAAAACAGAGTTGATACATAAAATTCTTTATGAGAAAGAGAAAACGTATTTCCCAGAAAGATTCCCACACTGAATTCTACTACCGACAGAGAGAATATCTCTTTCTGTCGTTCCCACCCTCTGATTCTCCTATGATACCCTTCACGAGAAACAACCCCGTCTTATTTATTAGTCTTCCTCACGTGCTCTGTTCCCTCCACGTCACTCAAGTCACATAGTCCCTCTTTAACCTCCTGGTATATACGCGCAGTGGCTTATCAATACCCCCTTCGCTGAAACGAAACTTGTCCCCAAGCGACGGGTACTGCCGAAGTAAACTAGCGACCTTTTCCAAGTAGATTCATGTGTTGGCAAACCCGACCATTTGACCAACGCCTCCAGATTACCCGCATTGTCGTATTGAGTATTGAGGACAGATGCAGGTTCAATCACCAGTGTATCATTAACGGTAAAGGAAGTAGGTAGAGGAGATACCATATGATTCGTACCCAAGACTGGCTTAAGTTGAGAAATATGAAAAACGTTATGAATCTTTGAATCCGGAGGAAGCTCCAATCGGTAAGCAACTTCGCCAATCCGTTCAATAACTTGAAATGGTCCAAAGTAGCACGCAGCCAATTTCTGAAACAAACGTTTAGAAACAGAGTGTTGGCGATATGGTCAAAGTTTGAGAAAAATCAAATCACCCACTGCGAAACTCAACTCCCGACGATGCTTATCCGTGTTGGTCTTCATCCGACCTTGTGCTTTAATAAGATGATGCTTGATGATGTGTAACATTTTATCACGTTCTTTTAATGACAACTCCAGCTCATAGTTTTCCGTAGACCCCTGTTCAAACTTTAAGATGGATGGTGGATCGCGGCTATAAACAACTCGAAATGGAGTTGTTCCCAAAGCAGTGTGGTAATTATGTTATACCAGAGTTCCGCCCAAGGAAGAAAACAAGCCCATGACTTTGGATGTTCCGAAGCGTAACAACGAAGAAATGTTTCTAAACACCAATTAAGAACCTCCGTTTGTCCATCAGATTGAGGGTGGAATGTGGTGCTGTATTTCAACTGATTACCTGCAAGTTTAAACAAGCCCCGCCAAAAAGAGCTGAGGAAGATACGATCGCGATCCGAAACAATTGAACTCGGAAATCCATGAAGGCAGACAACCTCTTGAAGGAACACCTGCGCACCTTCAACCGCGCTAAAAGGATGTTTCAACCTTAAAAAGTGAGCAAATTTGCTCAAACGATCTACTACGACTAGGATGACGTTGCTTCCTAGCGAAACCGGGAGTCCTTCGATGAAATCCATCGAGAGTCCTTCCCAAATTTGCGACGGAAGCGGTAAAGGTTGAAGAAGCCCCGCTGGTGACAGTGTTGAATATTTATGCCTCTGACAAATATCACACCCAGCCACATATCGTTGAATATCTGAACTCATCTTTCGCCAATAAAAATGATTGTGAATCTGTTTGAGTGTTTTCAAAACACCCGCATGACCACCCAGAACTCCATCATGGAACTCTTGCAAGATGCGAGGAATGTGGGACGATGAACACAGAATGATTAACCCGTTGTGGCAAAATAGTTTGCCCTGTATTAACGAGTACCCCTCCTTCATACACTGACCTTCCTGAAATGACTTGGTGATTTTCTGAAGCGACTCATCGGACTCAATTTCACGGAGAATGTCCTGAATATCCACCGAAGACAGTATAGTGACGGAAGAGAGAGCTGGAGACTGCGAGGGATTAGAAGGACGTGTAATACGAGACAAACCGTCAGCTGCTCTGCTTTCAATTCCTGGCTTATAAAGGATCTCAAAATCATATCCCAACAGTTTCGATAGCCAACGTTGATATTCTAAGGAGACCTCACGTTGTTCCAAGAGAAATTTCAGACTCTTCTGATCCGTATGAACCACAAATTTTCGACCCAGAAGGTAATGGCGCCATTTTTGAATTGCTAACACAAACGCCATTAATTCTCGTTCGTAAATGGGCTTAATCTGATCTTTTTCGGACAACCCGAAACTAAAATAGGCGACTGTTCTGTGCTGCTGCATCAACACCGCTCCTAAACCATAACCAGAAGCGTCCGAATCCACTACAAATGTGTCCTGAAAGTTAGGCAAAATGAGAACCGGTGCAGAAATCATTGTCGTTTTTAACGCATCGAATGCTTGTTGGGCGTGGGTAGACCATTCGAAAGCGTCTTTTTGAGTAGAGATTTTAGGAGACGAGCGAGCACCCCATAACCTTGGACAAAACAGCGATAATAGCCCGTTAATCCCAAGAAGCCTCGTAGTTCTTTAACTGTTGTCGGGACTGGCCATTTACGGACAGAATCTGTCTTGGACGGATGAGTAGCAACGCCCTTGTCTGAGATCACGTGGCCTAAATAGTCAACTTGAAATTGGCCAAACACATATTTGTCGCAATTAGCAAAGAGGTGATACTGCTCAAATAAGTGCAACACCGTTTGCAGGTGAAGAACATGATCTGCGATTGTTTTGCTGTAAACTAATATGTCGTCAAAGAAGACCAAAAAAAAATTGTGGAGAAACGGTCTGAAAATTTCATTCATCAACGCCTGAAACGTAGCAGGGGCGTTCATTAGGCCGAAAGGCATGACCATAAATTCAAAATGACGCGCAGGAGTACGGAAAGCTGTCTTGTCGATGTCCCTGTCCAACATGCGGATTTGATGGTATCCAGCTCGTAAATCCAATTTAGAGAACACAGTAGCACCGTAAAGCTCATCGAGAAGTTGATCGATGATCGGAATGGGGAACTTATCTGCGATGGTGACTTTATTGAGGGCCCGGTAATCCACACAAAAACGCCACGAACCGTCTTTCTTCTTAACCAGCAAAACAGGGCTAGAGAAAGGAGAATGACTTAGGCGAATCAACCCTGCGTCTAACATTTTGGAAACTAGTTTCTCCATTTCCTCCGTATAAGCATGTGGATAGCGATATGGGCGAACACTAATAGGTCAAGCGCCTGCGACAAGATTGATGGCATGTTCCCTGTTTCGAAGTGGAGGAAGTTGTGTTGGTTCCTCGAACACGGATAGATGACGTTCCAATAGATGATTTATTGGAATGGGAGTTGTAGGCGGAGACGGAGAGTGATGAAAATGAAACATGTCCACCTCCAACCCCAACCCAGCAGTAGATTCCAAAGAGTGTACCGTTGGAATCACCGTTGCAGATGAATGGAGAGTATGATCACCAAATACGGAAAACGGTGTACCGCGAAATGGACGACAGCTCCTGCGTTTGCCAATCAACAGAACAACGACCCAGCATACAAAGCCATTGGACTCCTAAAATGATATCCACACGACCCAGTTCCAGGACAATAAAGTCTGCCTTATCTTCGAATGAGTGTAAAGCAAACGGGACCTCCTTGCAAACACCGAATCCCTGAACTAATATACCGTTGCCCAGCATAATGTCCATCCGAGCATTGAAAACCGGTGTTAATCATGACTATTACATCAAATGCGGCCCCATAACTTCATCGTTGTTGGTGAAGAGAACCCCATGAAAGACAAGAAGGACAATTCGCGAACTTCCGGCATCGCACCCACCTCCTCTGGCGATGTATCTAGGACGTCATCAATGGAAAGTTCGACGTCCACTCCGTCCAAAACGGTGGTAACTCGTAAGTGAACATGGGTGCATTCGTGTGTTTTAGACCATTTAGCTTTACATATATAGCAAAGACCCAAGCATCTATATTCGGCAGCTTCGGTAGGTGAAAGGCGACGAGAATTACTATCAATCGCAGGACGACTCTGTTTCCAAGACTGTCGAGGTAACGGTGTAACAATCCCTGACTGTCCTTGATTCAGAGAAGGAAGGGAGGTCGGAACCGGATGATAGGCACCTCCCGAACCGGAAGAATGGCTCACAGGTTTAAACGAGGAAGCAGCCGCCACGGAGCGACAAAATGCGCTATCCTCCATTCGCAACACTGCTGCAATATGTTGACGAAGACCCCGTGGTTCTTTTAATTTGATGACCTCGCGCATTTCCGGCTTGAGACCATTAAAAAAGACGTGTTCCAAGTTTTGTTCATCCACTCCTGAGACCAATGAACGTAACTCCTCAAATTCATCAATGTAATTTGTGATAGAACCCGTTTGCCGAATGGCAAATAAGCGTTTACCCATACCATCCTCGAGTCGGCGAGTGAAACGGTTGATCAACCGAGCTTTAAAATGGTTCCAATCACGGAAAGGGTCTTCCACCATCTCAATGTTAAACCAATTAAGGGCCGAACCTTCAAACGTGACAGAGATTAAATCCAGATTGTTAAAATCTGAGTACTGGCCGAGACGGAAAAAACGTTTGGCACGATTGATCCAGATGTTTGGGTGTGAACCCGTGAATGACGGAAGAGCGACTTTCTGAAGCATTCCCGTACGAGTTTCGAGGATAAAACCAGTGTTGTGAAAACACCCCGGAGCAGCAACGTTTGGCGGAGGTGAATGACGAACCTGAGATTCTGCAGACGAGGGGCTAGCGATCGTCTTCCCCTGGGCTTTATCAGAACAGAGGTGAGATTCAAGACGAGATAACGAGTGTGCAATGGATCCGATTTGACGATCTAATGAGTCCATACGAGATGTAAGTTCGGTGTTGGCTTTAGTAAGGACCGCGAAACCCCCATGAATAACATTGACCTGTTGAGCAAACGAATGTGAAGATCTTCGACATCACCAGCTAAATCCGCCATGAAAGAAAAACGTCACGATGAACGAAACAGCTCACCGCACCAATTTGTTAAGCGAATGATTATGGGAATTCGTTTAACAAGATAACGAAGAAGAAAGAGTTGTATATTATTATTCTTCGTTCATAAGAAAACAGAGTTGATACATAAAATTCTTAATGAGAAACAGAAAAAGTAATTTCCCAGAAAGATTCCCACACTGAATTCTACTACCGACAGAGAGAATATCTCTCTCTCTCGTTCCCACCCTCTGATTCTCCTACGATACCCTTCACAAGAAACAACCCGTCTTATTTATTAGCCTTCCTCACGTGCTCTGTTCCCTCCACGTCACTCAAGCCACGTAGTCCCTCTTTAACCTCCTGGTATATACGCGCAGTGGCTTATCAATAATGTGTTAAACCCTGATATGGCATGGAGATCTTTGGTGGTTTACGAGGTTTCTATTGGATCAATCCAAACAAAGGAACCAGTTTATCTGATTTCTATTACTCTGTGGTTGGTGGTGGTTTGATTCTGGTGACATGTTTGAGGAAGCATGTCGGTAAAGTAGGAGATCCTCTGCAATGGACCGAACATCATAAGAGACCTATGAAATGAGGAATCAGGTGGGTTATTGGCATGGTTTGAATGGAGTACAGGTTTTTGTTATCATATTATCGGGACACGTTTCCCTGATCTTTAAGGGAGATCATGGGCTACTTTTACACGTGTGGTCAAGTTTTTCCATAATTATGAGGTTTACGAGGTTGATGATGAAGGCTGTGTTTTCCGGAAAGGAAAACTTTATTTATTTAAAGATATATGGAGCATAAATTTTCTTAAATGTGGAAATAAAAGTTTTAAAATATTGGCGAAGGAAGTAATATCTATATATTTTTTTGATAAAATACAAATGGAAGGAAATTACGGTAATCAGTGTAAGAGATTGGATTTTGTATTGGTTATTAGCTTCATCGGTACACACATCAATATTGTAGATATTTTCTGATAAATTATACATGAAAATTTTAAATTAGAATTGTGAAGGATTAGAAAGTAAATAGACAATCAATTATCTAAAAAATTTGATTTAAAAAATAAATCGGAATTTTTATTTCTTTCTGAGTTTAAGCAAAACTATTCATTTGTACAGAAATTCAAACATCATTTTAGATATGATAATTAACATACGGTCAAACCTAGAGCTGCGAGTGAAGGTCTTACATTGTTTTATAATTAATCACTTATTAACATCATATATTCGAGTAATCAAATCATTGATATTGAGGCAATTATTTTCGAAAAAAGGTTTACCTATTGTTCGTATGCCGTGATCTAGTTCATAAGTTGCGGGATCAATTATGAGAAAGACTAACTAGAACTAGTCTTAATAGAATAGAACCATGGTTTTTAATTTTAGATTTAAATGTGATAACCGATAATCATGAGAATGAGAAAAGTCTGCTAAGACATGCCTCATCTTTAATGTCTTTTAATAATATGATTAAATGTGGTTTTATTGAATTTCCGTTTATTGGGAATTCATTTTCAAGGAAAGGCATCAGGAATGGTCTAATAATAAGATGTCGGTTAGATAGAGCGTTGACAAATGATGATTGGCATAATTCGTTTCCCTCTCATTCGTGGAATATCTAGGGATGGTGGGCTCGGATCACAAGCCAATTGTAGCAACGATTTAGGATAAAGTAGATAAAGAAAACATGCAATTCTTGTTTGATAAAAGATGGATAGGTATGGAAGGACTTATGGGGTCTAGAAAAAAGGGGTAGGACATAACTCAGAGAGAAAATGCAAAACATTTCTTCAATAGAATCAACAACTGTAGACATGAAGCATCACTATGGAGGAAACATCGTTTGCCGTATGGGAGGGAGAAGATTAATGATTTACAAAAAGCACTAGAAGAAATTCAAAATGATACCAGTAGGACTGCTGAAGAGGTTCAAGAGGTAGTTAACAAGCTAAAGGAGGCCTACAAATATGATGAATTATTTTGGCAACAAAAAAGTAGGAATTTATGGCATAATATGAGATAAAAATACAAAATTATGTCATGCTTTGATAAAGCAAAGAAGGGCACATAATAAAATTGTTGGTTTATATAATACACAAGGTGAATGGGTCTCAAAGGATACAAAAGTCGAAATGGTGGCAGTCAATTATTTCTCAGATTTATTCACCTCCACTGCAATAGGGGAGAGTGATGATTTTCTGAATGAAATAACGACTATAATAACTGAGCAGATGAATGAGGGACTCACCGCAAGGGCCACAGAAAAGGAGGTGAGGAGAGATTTATTCACGATGCATCCAAAAAAACACCAGGTCCGGACGGTATGACAGTCTTATTCTATCAGCAAGCTTGGCCATTACTCAAGACGAATATTTTGAATTTACTCGATTTTTTAAACTAGGTTGCTTTGATAAGAGGCTTAATTTGACAAATATATACTTAATTTATAAGACGGCACGACCTAGCAGTATGACATAATTATGGCCAATAAGCCTTTGTAATGTAAGGTACAAGATCATTTCGAGGGTTTTATGTCAAAGTTTAAAACACTATCAACCGGGCTTAATATCAGAGCCACAATCACCGTTTGTGTTGGGAAGATTAATATCAAATAATATTTTGATAGCGCAAACCTGTCATCATGGGTTAACGACAAATAAGAGCTGTCAACATATTTACATGGCGGTTAAAATGGATATGAGTAAGGCATATGATAGACTAGAATCACAATTCATCCAAAAGCTTTTACAAAAGATGGGATTTTCGCCACGTTTGATTTTGTGGATAATGTGGTGTATAACATCAGTAAGACATAATGTTTTGATAAATGGTCAACCGAAAGGTTGTATTACACCGGAGCAAGGCTATATCAAGGAGACCCTTTGTCTCCTTATTTATTTATCTTATGTACGAAAGTAGTAATTGCAAACATTAAAAAAGCAGAATGGAAAAACAGCTAAATTGTTTAAAAATAGCAAGGTAAAGCCCTCCTATATCTCATTTACTTTTTGACGACGATTTATATTTTTTGTCAAGCTAAAAGAGAAAAATGTCAAAAAAAAAATTTCAAATTCTACAAATGTATGAGGAATTTCTGGACAGCAAATAAATTTTTCTAAATCATCAATATAATTTGGTCATAGGGTCACATAGGCGCAAAAGAAGAATTGAAACAAATTTTGGGAACTACCATTGGCAGTATGGGAAAATATATAGGTATTCCCACAAGTTTTAGGGGACAGAAAGCACAAGTTTTCAGAATAGAGTTAAGGGTTGGGCTCTGAAATTCTTGCAAAAGGAGGTAAAAATGTCCTCATTAAATTAGTGTTAACGGTGTTGCCTACTCAAATAATGTCTTGTTACATACTACCGACAACGGTTACGAAACTAATTACAAAGACTATATCTAATTTTTGGTGGAGTTCAGGTGGGAGTGATCGGGGCATGCACTAGATTAAATGTAATAAGATTTGCAGCAATAAGAAAGGAGTTTTAGGATTTAAAAATATAAAAGATTTTAACACAGTGTTGTTACAAAACAGCTGTGGAGATTGATAGATTAACCAGAATTATTGTTCTCAAAAGTGTTTAAGAGTATGTATTTTCGCAATATGGATCCGCTGGATTCCTCACAATCGTCTTATACTTCCTATGGATGGAAGAGCATGATCTCAGCTAGAAATTTGGTTAAAAAGGACTAATCAAAAGGTTTGGAACATGATCAAACATATCAGTATGGAATGACCCCTGGATCCCAGCCTCCCGCCCAAGATCAGCCACTTCAAAATTTCAGTTTACCCCAATCATTTAAAAGTTAATGATCGAATTATAGTCAGACCAATACCTGTAATATGCTTCTTATAAAAGTAACTATCATTCCTGATGATGTTAGCATCATACAATCACTACCAGTTGCCGTTTTAGAAGGCCAGATTCGTTTGGTTGGCATTTCACTAAAAATGAAAAATATACGTTTAAACCGGGTTACATGATAGAAAGTTTATACTCGGATAAAGTTAATAATGGAATAACCTATGACCCCACAGTTACTTTACTTAAGACACTTATACGGAAGATTAGATGTCTGCCAAAAATATAACATTTTATGTGGCATGCACTCTAAGGTTGTGTTCCGGTAGCTAAGAATTTAATATCTCGGGGAATTAATTGTGATTCAAAATATGGATGATGCGGAGAAGAAGAAGAGACAATAAATCATGTACTCTTTGCATGTCCACCAGTGATTCAAACATGAGCGTTGTCAAAGATCCCCTCAACTCCAGGGATTTTCCCAACAAATTGATTTTTTCAAATTTGGGTTATTTACTTTTGTGTTTGCCAAATGATTGTCCAGAAAGATACTTTTCATGGATTATCTGGCACTTATGGAAAAATAGAAATGACAAGATTTTCAAAAAAAAGGATAGAAACCAGCAAGATATTATTACGGTAGCAGAAACATAAAGTAATATATAGCAGAAAGCACAAGTAGTAGAGGAAAATAATTAAAACGCGGCTGCACGCCTTAGGATGGAAACATTACAACATGATATGTGGGAGTGTCAAATAGATAGATCATGGAAAGAGTCTGATAAATTTGCAGGACAAGGGTGGTTCTGCAAAAAGAATATGTTGGATGAGGTATTGATTGGAGCTATAAATACGCTTACTAGTCAATCAGTATTACATGCCGAGATGGAGATTCTTATATGGGAAATGGAGTGCATGATTGCTTCCCAAAGTATGAGAGTTAATTTCGCAACAGATTGCACTGACGTCGATGGTGTCTTCACCAGATATTGGCCAGCGTTCGCAATTCATTTGGAAGAGTTCAGAAGAACCAAACATATTTTAAAGTGACAAGGATATCATACATCCCAAGAGCAACAATTACAAAGGCGGATAAATATAGCTCGAGGGGGGGGGTGACGACTTCTGACTGGTATAGTTTTTATTGATTCGTCTCCAACAAAATGGATAGATAGGCCTTTGTAGGTTTCATAATCATATTGTTAACAAAAAAAGAAACAAAATACACATAAAATTTGGAATTGTACAAAAAAAAAAAGCACATTTTTTAGTTCTTTATAGATGAGGAAGATGTTGAGTACTTGTCCAGCAGGTGATATGATCTTGTTCAAGATCACAACCTTAAAACCGGCACAGCAAGGAAGTAAGAGGGATAAGCCTTGCACAACGAGCGTGAGCTCAAGTTGTCAAGAAATATAGAGCAAAAGGTGACACAAAAGTTGCGAAAAGACCTTCGATTTATCAGACTTGAAGAACCAAGGATATGTTGCACAAAGGTTCAACAAAGGTTTTTTAGACGGGCCCAAGGATATTATGCACCAAGGGAGGATCTAAGAGTCGTTGATATTACACACAACGAGATCGAAAATTTACAAATCAAAAGAAGACTTTTATTAAAAATTCGATGAGAAGTACAAATGGCCAAGGCCAGATATATATAGAGGGGAAAAGAAGATGCTAGAAGGCTTGCATGTTCGGAACAAACTCCAAGAACATGCAAAGCCATGCAAAATGTAAAGTAAAGAAGATAACTCCCAACTGCCAACTAGTTTATTAAATGCAAAAGACAAGAAAGAAAGATATAAAATGGGTCGGGCCAAAAATATTAAGTTTAATCCAACAAAATGCTTATGAGCCTTAAATAAATGTTCATCCAAGATATATATCCAAGCCTCATCAAAACCTTTGTGAGAAAAACCCAATGGGACAAAGTTCTCATTTACTTAATTCAAATAGCTTGGATCAAACTTAGCATACCGGCTTAAGTAGGTGCAGTCACGGCCATCATTGGTCTTGGTTGTATCTTGGTCCAGATGGTCTTCAAATAACCTTCTGGGATGTCCTCAAGTTTTCTGGGTTGTCCTTGTGCAGCTTCAGGTCAGTCTTGGAATTGTCTGTCCGGACGTGCGTCGGGTTGATTGACAGGCAATCCTGATTCTTCATCTGGACGTCCGTTGGGTCGTCCGTGTTATATACGTCTGGGTCGTCCGAGTTGTGCTTGTCCAGGACGTCCGTGGATGGGTTATGGACGTTCGTACATCCGTCTTTGGTCAGGATCATATCAGCAGGTCATCACACTACCATAAAGAACACATTTTCCGATGGAAATAACCATAAGAAATTCATCAGAAAACGTATAATTCGTCGAAAGTCCAATATTTTTTTACGACTGTCGGTTTTTGTCGAAAAACCGTTTGTTCTGTCTTCCGTCGGAAAGCTGTTGGACGTTCTCTGACGGCTTTCTAACAGAAGAAAGAATCGACAGTTTTCCCGCGTCCATCAAAACCAATGTCTTTACGAAAGTCGCCGCAACCGACAAATTCTGACGGAAGACAGAACTGACGGATTTCCTTCGACAACTTAAGCGAAGAATTTCTGATGGGTGAAGAAGCCGATGGATTTCTGACGGTGAATTAATCGATGGATTTTCGATGGGTGAAGGAACCGACGGATTTTCAAAAGAAACCGAAATTTTTTGTTTTTTTCAATTTTTAATTATATAAAAAATAAATTATTTTAAAATTAAATAAATTATATAATCTGATTAAAATTAAAAATAATAAAAATTAAACAGTCTCACAAAAGAATAAAAATGTAATTTTTTAAAAATTTAAATGCAAAATGAAAAATACATTAGGGGGCATTTGATAGGAGCTGAAAAACGCGTTCATCTTCTTTTCCATGACCCAGAGATGATTCAAATCCTCTTCTCGTTATTTTTCCAACGTTTGAAGTCATTCTCGAAGCTCAGGGTTTTCAACTTGAAGTTCATACCTACCAAAATCAACATACATAAGGAATGATGAAGAAGAAGCGAAATACTCTTTCAATAATCCGCAAACACGACCTTTACCCTTCACAGTTATCTTCAATATAAAGTAAAATTATTTATATGGAGCTAAGTAATTATGATACAAAAAGTTATTAAAAATTTTAATCGTTACTAACTTCGTAGGGAAATTCATTCAGTTTTTCCCTTCCGGTCCCTCTTGTGGTTATTCAAATTAGTCGCATATATGGCTTTCGTCTTTGGTCTCATCCAATAGCCAACGAGAGCAGACTATAGGTCAGGAGTTTGGTCATCTCCTTGGGCATTTTATTATGCTTTCACTTGTCTTTCCATGGTAAATAACATGTCGCAGTTTTTGCGTTGAATACCTGTCCAGTGATTTGCCTATCCCAAATGAAATCTTGCTGTTAAAAAACATAGTAGTCAATATAAACTATTAAAATAATGTATAACCTTATAAAATCGGATTTTAGAAATATCAATTTGTTTCATATTTTATTTCTTGAAATTGAATAAACTATCAAACACACATATATATATATATATATATATATATATAATTTAATATCTACACCCATATATATATATACAAACATTAATATTGACATTTATGTGCCATAACTTATTTTAGCAAAATAATTATAGCATTTACATAGTTCAACAATATTAAATTACATACTTAAATATAACATTTTGACCATGAACAATAAATTCAAGAATGACCAACATAATTATTAGCAAGAACATAAAAACTAACAATATTTAATTTTATTCTTTGACCAAGAATTATAGTTTCATATTTCGCATATTAATCTTTATGATCATGGTTATTATATTCAATATTAACAATGCATGATTCCTTGACAAATATTTGAATATTGACAATTTAATAATAAATAAGATTAACATGACTTAATAACAAATATAAACTATAAAACCTTAAACAAAATTTTGTTTTTAGAATCATAAGAACAAAAAAACAATAAAACATTTGGAGGCGGGATAATCTCTTTCCTTAACTCAATAAAATGTCCCGCAATGAGACGATTTTCATGCATTCTTTGAATCACAGGATACAACCAAATATTAAGACAAACATGTTTCATTCGTGTTTGAATCTACGAGCTAATTATCTACTATAAACTCAAGAACAAAGATCTACTTCTGAAAGAGAAAAGTAGAAGAGAGAGAATGAAGGAACCTGGTAAACCTTGTGAATTTCTTATCCAGTAGCACCTAACACCAACAACCAAGAAGATATTTTAAGAGAGCTTCAACACTTAGAAACTTCTCAAAGAATATATAAAATGTGTCTAATGGTGTTTTCTTGCTTTAGAATGAAGGGATGATTTTTTCTTCTAGGTAGCTTGGTATTTATAGAAGAAAAATAGTTTGGTGGTCAAGTAGATTTAAAGGACAAATTTATTTTGGTTTTTAATACCAAAATTTGTAAGTTACAAAAAATCTTTGACCTCCCTCTAAGAAAATTCTCATTCACATTTTAACTATATATTATAAATCCACATGCTTATTAATATATTGTTCCAACAATCCCCCGATGAATAGAATTGACTCTAAAACACTGAGGATGTTTTGAAAAACCTTTTCAGGATAGATTTAAGCTGAAAAAAAGAGTTTTTTGAGTATATGCGAAAAATAATTGTATATGAAAATGTTGTATTTTTCAGCATTGAACCAATTACTGTTATAATCTATCGAGTTTACAAGACCAATTGCTGAACACAATGTCTTGAACCATCCAGATTTCTAGTGTAAACTAAGACAATAGATATAACACAGTTATATTTTCTAGTAGAACTTTCGCTCTCTCGTTTTGTTCATTTTGGCCTTGAACATGTCAGGTATTTCTTGAGTGAATTTGGAAAATACAGCCTTCCCTTATTCTCCTAGAAATGACCTCATTTCACACTCAACAAGTGATTCTCGTATTCTATTTCGAAGTAATCTGTTGTACTTCCTTGAAATAAATATGATGAAATCATTAAAAGCTTACGCTTACCCTCTATTATGCAGACAACACTGGTTATCATGATTAGGAACTGGGTAGAAACATAAGTTTCACAGTGTTTTCTTAGACTTAATTTGACTTAGTTGTCTCTTTGAACCTAGAAAGTATAGGTGGGGTTACCGCCAAATTTCATCGTTAAATCATATGCTTTAAACCCATTCCTATTGATGATTTCAATACTTGATCTCGGATCAGACCTTTCGTAAAATAATCTGCTAAGTTATCAGCTGATTTGATGTAATCTAGCGAAATTATACCACTTGAGATCAATTGTTCAATGGTCTTATGTCGTCTACATATGTGAAGTGACTTGCCATTGTACAAGCTATTGTTAGCACGAGCTATAGTCGATTGTTTGTCGCAGTGTATCTGAATCGATGACACTTGTTTTTTCCACATCAGAATATCTTCCAGAAAATTTTGAAGATGCTCTGCCTCTTCTGCTGCTTTGTCCAATGCAATGAATTCAGATTACATTGTTAACCTAGCCAGCACTGTTTGTTTTGAAGATTTCCAGGATACTGCAGTACCCCCAAGTGTAAACACATAACCACTTATGGACTTCGAGTTTTTGAAATCTGATATCCAATTAGCATCGGTATATCTGGTGCGGCCCTGGTTGTTTTACAACCTAAGGATCAACTTGAAGGATGAAGGGGAGGAGGTTACTAACTCTCCTTTGAAGGCGGCTTGATAGGATTAGATTGAGAAGGCTACTAGCACTTCTCTTGGCAGCGGATTGATGGAAGAGTGAATGGAGGCTACTAGCTCTCCAAGTTGGTGTGGATGAAAAGGATGGATTTGATTCCACTAGCACAGGATCACCCTGCAAAGAGCTATGGAATTTCACAGTAGATTCCTCTACCCTTAAGTGAATGAAAACAATGTTCTTATGCTGAACAGAGAAAGCAAGAAGCAAAAGTGCTTTGAAATATTTTATAAAATTCGATGTGTTTGTTTACAATGGGGAAGTGAAGCCTTTTTATAGGCAGATAATCCTATCTAAATTAATCTACAGAATAATATCCTAACTACTTTATTCCTATCTAAATAATATCCTAACTAACTAATTTAATCCTAAAAGAATATATCAGAATAATATATCTAATCTATTATATCCTAACTAACTTATCTAATCCTAACAAGATTATACCAGAATGATATATCTTATCTAATCTACTCTAACTAACTCTCTGGTTTAATTTTAATGACTAATTATAAACCAAAACACATTAAACCAACAGGCTGGTTTATTTTTAATCTTATTTTTCTACTTGGACCACGTCCATACCCATCCATAAGAGCCCATGGTGGTCGATCCTTCAGCTTTATGGGCCAATATGGGCCCTGCTCAACTCTCATCTTGTTGGGCTTATCCTTGAGTAGGCCCAGCTCGTCCTTGGTATCTTCCTGGGCCTTTTGAGCCTTATCTCTTGTATGTGGATGAGCTAAGACGTTCCTTGGATCATCAAAAACAAGTATAGCCTCTTGAACTTGCTCGGGTGGTCGAACTAGCTCTCTATGGTCCAACAGAAGAAAAATTCGACCATCTCTTGATTCAATATGAACCAATTGAGTTTTGGCACTACCAGAATCTCCATAATATCTAGCTAGTTGAGAAAAATAGTCTTGGTTGTTTGATTCATGGTTGATCTTCAAAAACTTAAAATTAAGGTTGATCGAGATCGCACCATCCCCTCCTCCTTTGAAAGGATTTGTCCTCAAATCCGAGCCCTCTAAGATGATGGATAATGGTCCTGGATGATCAGATATGTCTCCAGAATGATTGTATTCCTCTCCTGGTCGCCAAATTTTGGTTTGTAAGTGGTTGAATCTGTGAGCTTGCAAACAGGGCAAACCAAGCATCTCCTGGTTTAGAAGTTGAATAACTTTTAAACCATAAGGAATTTGGACATGAATCCAATTCGACAGGCTCCTATGAAGGGTTAGGTTGCCAAAAAAAGTTGGTTCATAACTTGGTTCATCCTGGTTCTCTTGGGGTCCTTCAATAAGTAAACGATTATGTCCTTCGGATTCAGTGGTCGTTTGCCGACTTGGAAGTTGAATATCTCCTTCATCTGAATAGATTTTGATCCAATTCTTTTTTTCAGTGATTTCTTGATGAGTTGAGCTTCTGTAACAAGTCGATTTGTTGCTTAATTCCTCTGGGTCTGGTTTGTATGATCCGTTGATTGGTTGTATGTCTTGTTTGGGTTTGTTGATAGTCTGCAAGATGGAATCTTCTGTATCTTCTTCATGTTTATTTATTTTGAGCTCCTTAGCTGATGGTGATATAGACGTCACTCTGGTTGGGGTGGATTGGTACTGCTCTATAAATTCTTCATGCATCCGTGCCTTAAGACCTCTCCAATCTAGCACTGAATTCTTGTAGATAGTTGGAGGGTTTTCCTTTAACCACCATTCATGAGCTTTTCCTGTGAATGCTGAGACCACTTGTGATAACTCCAGTTCCTTGGGAATTTTGTTGAATTGTAGCCACTTTTCCATATCGCTTTCCCATTGCAAGTATACTTCAGGATCTTTTCTATTTCCTGAAAATAGTAGGGATCGACCTCTGTTGTTGACTTGCTTCTTTGGACTTACTCGTTTTAGATCAGGCGCTTCCCACCTTGGCTTGTGGAATTTTTTTTCTCTCATTTGATTGTAGATCAGATCTGTTAGATCCTCTAATTGCTTCTCACTCAGGATCACAGTTTGGGTAGGTGCAACTCTCTCCCTTGTTGCTTGTTGTTTTGCCTTCTCTCCATATTTTCTTTTGTTCCCAAAAGAATACATGGTAGATTTGCTGGATATATGATTAATAGATTATGAATCTAGGATAGATTATTCCAACAAGTTCAAAATAGATCAAAGCCCAATCACCTAAGATCTAGAGCTAAACCTACTGAAACTTAAGATAGAAAGATTGCAAGATTTTTTTTTTTTTTTTTTTTTTTTGATTTTCTTTTTTTTTTTTTTTTTTTTTTGTCTGATTTTCGTTTTTTTTTTTTTTTTTTTGCAGTTTTTTTTTTTAGATCATTTTGTAATTCAGAAAAGGCTCAGCTGATTTACAAAAGATAGAAAGATAAGAATTTTTTTATGAAACTTAAAAATTGAAAAGAAATTGATGGTGGTTTTGAAATCAAAGTGATTTCACAAACCCTAACCTTCAAGAGGCTCTGATACCACTTGGTGCGGCCCTGGTTGTTTTACAACCTAAGGATCAACTTGAAGGATGAAGGGGAGGAGGTTACTAACTCTCCTTTGAAGGCGGCTTGATAGGATTAGATTGAGAAGGCTACTAGCACTTCTCTTGGCAGCGGATTGATGGAAGAGTGAATGGAGGCTACTAGCTCTCCAAGTTGGCGTGGATGAAAAGGATGGATTTGATTCCACTAGCACAGGATCACCCTGCAAAGAGCTATGGAATTTCACAGTAGATTCCTCTACCCTTAAGTGAATGAAAACAATGTTCTTATGCTGAACAGAGAAAGCAAGAAGCAAAAGTGCTTTGAAATATTTTATAAAATTCGATGTGTTTGTTTACAATGGGGAAGTGAAGCCTTTTTATAGGCAGATAATCCTATCTAAATTAATCTACAGAATAATATCCTAACTACTTTATTCCTATCTAAATAATATCCTAACTAACTAATTTAATCCTAAAAGAATATATCAGAATAATATATCTAATCTATTATATCCTAACTAACTTATCTAATCCTAACAAGATTATACCAGAATGATATATCTTATCTAATCTACTCTAACTAACTCTCTGGTTTAATTTTAATGACTAATTATAAACCAAAACACATTAAACCAACAGGCTGGTTTATTTTTAATCTTATTTTTCTACTTGGACCACGTCCATACCCATCCATAAGAGCCCATGGTGGTCGATCCTTCAGCTTTATGGGCCAATATGGGCCCTGCTCAACTCTCATCTTGTTGGGCTTATCCTTGAGTAGGCCCAGCTCGTCCTTGGTATCTTCCTGGGCCTTTTGAGCCTTATCTCTTGTATGTGGATGAGCTAAGACGTTCCTTGGATCATCAAAAACAAGTATAGCCTCTTGAACTTGCTCGGGTGGTCGAACTAGCTCTCTATGGTCCAACAGAAGAAAAATTCGACCATCTCTTGATTCAATATGAACCAATTGAGTTTTGGCACTACCAGAATCTCCATAATATCTAGCTAGTTGAGAAAAATAGTCTTGGTTGTTTGATTCATGGTTGATCTTCAAAAACTTAAAATTAAGGTTGATCGAGATCGCACCAATATCCTTCCAACATGACAGGTTATGAACCGTAATGCAGTTCATAATTTTTAGTAAAGTGTAAGTAATTTAATATTCTCGTTATCGCTTTCCAATGGGTGTGTCCTGGATTGCTCGTGTACCTACTTAGTACATTAACCGAGTGAGCTAAATTTGGTCTAGTACAATTAGTCAAGTACATTAAACTTTTGATTACTCGAGCATACTCATTCTGTGATACTGTTGCACTTGAATTTTTTGTCAGGTGAAGTGTGGTATCCACATGTGTTGTGGAGGTTCTAGTTGAATATTTCTTGAATCTATCAAGTACATTTTCAGCGTAATGCTGCTGGGATAATATATATACCTCCAGGATATCTAGTGATTTTAATTCTGAGAATTACATCAGCTAGTCTCATATCCTTCATTTCAAATTGTCCATGTAACATGGTTTTAGTCTGATTTATAATATCGTTGTCACTACCAATGATAAGCATATCATCTAAGTATAAGCATAAAATAACGTATGCATATTTCGTAGTTTTGAAGTACAGACATTTATCGCATTCATTTATGCGGAACCCATTTGACATCATAACTTTGTAAAATTTCTCATGTCACTGCTTTGGAGCTTGTTTAAGTCTGTACAACGATTTTACAAGTCTACAGACCTTGTCTTCTTGTCCAGGAATAACAAACCCTTCAGGTTATTTCATGTATATGTTGCGTTTTGCAATTCTGTCTGATTCTGGTGAGTAAGGAGCAGTTGTTTGATGAATGATGTCATTTTCTCTACAAAATGCATCGAACTGTCCTTCATATTTTCCACCTCTATCACTTCGAACTATTTTTATAGTTTGTCCAGTTAATATTAAACATAGCTTATATTCCTTGAAATTATCCAAAACCTCATTTTTGCTTTGAAACAAGTAAATATAGCGATATTTGTACTATCATCAATGAAACTGACAAAATACTTTTTACCTCCTCTAGTGGGTAAGTATTTTAAATCGAACAAATCAGTGTGGATTAAACCCAGAGATTCGGTTGTTCTCTCAATTTTTGGAGATGGTCGTTTTGTGAGTTTCGCTTGTACGCATACTTCACATTTATCTTTACTCAATTTGCATTTTGGAATTGGGTTTAAATCCATTAACCGAATTCATGATTTATAGTTCACATGTCCTAATATTTCATACCAAATAGTAGAAAACTCGACCAAACAAACAACCGGATTTTAGAAATATCAATTTGCTTCATATTTTATTTCTTGAAACTGAAATAAATTATCAAACACATATATATATACATATATATATATATATATATATATTTATATCTATATATATATATATGTACAAACATTAATATTGATATATATGTGCCATAACTTATTTTTTAGCAAATTGTTATAGCATTTACATAATTAAACAATCTTAAATTACATATTTAAATATAATATTTTGACCATGAATAATAAATTCAAGAATGACCAACAAAATTATTAGGAAGAACATAAAAGCTAACAATATTTAATTTTATTCTTTGACCAAAAATTATAGTTTCATATTTCGCATATTAATCTTTATGATCATGATTATTATATACAATATTAACAATGCATGATTCCTTGACAAACATTTTAATATTGACAATTTAATAATAAATAAGATTAATATGACCTAATAACAATTATAAACTATAAAAATTTAAATAAAATTTTATTTTTAGAATCATAAGAACAAAAAAACAAAAAAACATGTGGAGGCGAGATGATCCATCTCCCTAACTCAATAAAATGCCCGCAATGAGATGGTTTTCATGCATTCTTTGAATCTCAGGATACAACCAAATATTAAGACAAACATGTTTCATTCATGTTTGAATCTACGAGTTAATTATCTACTATATACTCAAAAACAAAGATCTATTTCTGAAAGAGAGAAGTAGAAGAGAGAGAATGAAGGAACCTGTTAAACCTTGTGAATTCCTTAGCTATTAGCACCTAACACCGACAACCAAGAAGATATTTCAAGAGAGTTTCAACACTTAGAAACTTTTCAAAGAATATCTAAAATGTGTCTAATGTGTTTTCTTGCTTTAGAATGAAGGGATGATTTTTTTTTTCTAGGTAGCTTGGTATTTATAGGAGAAGAATAGTTGGTGTTCAAGTAAATTTAATGGACAAATTTATTTTGGTTTTTAATACCAAAATTTGTAAGTTACAAAATTGTTTGGACCTCCCTCTAAGCAAATTTTCATTCACATTTTAACTATATATTATAAGTTCACATGTTTATTAATATATTGTTTCAACAAATAACACAATACAATTTATAGTCCAATAATTAGACTGACCGCAAATTGCCAAATATCCTGCTCCTTTTTCGGTATGTCGGAGTAAGCTGCATAAGAACCTACCAGCAAGAGAGTTTTTAATTATCTGCTTGTCCTCCTAAGAGACCTTCGCCAAGCCAATGCCATAATTGTGAACAAGAAAGGACAAGCGTAAAACTAGAGATGTTAAATCGGGCTGCCTACATCCAAATGGCCTAGTGTGGACTGGTCCGTTGTGGGTTGCGGTCCAATATGCTATCTCAAAACCTAACCCGTTAGTGTAATGCGGTTTGCAGGTCAGTCCGCCGATCATCTTTGTTATTTATTTTAAGCACTAGTTCGACACTTAAATAGTCCCTTGGTGACAGCAAATTGATTATTCATTCTTTTGCAGCAGTTTTCACTTGGTATATGTTTAACAATTTAAGCTTACCTGAAGAGAAGTGACAGCCAATATAAGAGCTGAATTGATTTTTGTTGGCCAGTTCTTTCGAAAATACAGTAAAAACATCAATAGGGTGTTAGAGGTTATCTTGATGAAAAAGTCTTTAAGAAAAATAGACAGAGAGGAAGAAGCTATATTCCGTACATCAAACTCTTGCAGAAATAAAAGAATACATGTAGATACTCTAATTGGATCACACACTTTTTTGTAACAGTAAATGGATCATATACTCATGAATTTTTTTAAACTCTTGTAGCTTGCTTGAAGCCGTGGCCTATAAAATCCAGGCTGCTATAAAATAACATATACCTTAATTTTTATCATGAAAAAACAAATATAAAACAAGCTGAAGTAAAAAAGTTGTAACAGTAATGTAGAAACAAACTCTCTTGGTCTGTGTCTCTGCAAGTGACCGTTTTTGATATGGATTATCACTACAAGAAAGATGTTTTTCGACCGCAATAACCGTCAGTAATTGCTTCTTCCAATGGCTTTTCGCCGGAGAAAAACCATAAAAACTAGAGTGTCGGAAATGTGAAATCCGTCAATAGTTTCTGACTAACTCCGACGGCTTTATGATGGAAAATAAAACTGATGTTTTTCCGACAGAAACAGTTGGCCATCGAAAATCTGTCGGGAATTATTAACGGATTTTCGACGGTCTTCCACAGAACCGTCAGATTTTCGGCAGAAATAGGGAAATGTTTTATATAAAATTATTAATTATATTTAAAAATAAATCAATTTTAAAATATAATAAATCTTAAAATCTTATTAAAATTAAAATAACACAAATTAACGAGTCTAACAAAAAATAAAAACGCAAATTTTAAAGTTTTAAACGCAAAATAAAAAATATATTAGAGGGCGTTTGATAAGAGTTGAAAAACACATTCATCTTCTCTTCCATGACCCGTACGTGATCGAAAGCATCTTCCCATTGTTGTTCCTGCGTTTGAAGTCATTCTCAAAGCTCACGGTTTTTTTTTCTTGAAGTTCTGACCTACCAAAATCATCGTACATAGAGAATGATGACGAAGAAGAAGTTGAATACTCTTTCGCTAATCCGTAAAGACGACCTTTGTTCTTCGGAGTTACCTTCAATATAAAGTAATACATATATTTCTATGGAGTTAAGTATGGCAAATCCATTTCAGCTTCTCCAAAAGAACTTTGGTGAACAGAGGAGTTTTGTCGTCTGTTTGTTGGGTTTGAAGAAACTCTTCACCGAGGCTCTTCACTTTCTGCAAGATGTAAAGAGCAACCGGATCATCAATTTGACCAGTATGTTTGTTAGTGTGAGCATCTTTAATCAGCCGAATAAGAGAAGGAGGTTCCCCGTCGATCTTGTACTGTTATCAAAGAAAACAAAATAGACCAATTATGTTAACAAATAATTAAATAAAATATTAGTTAATTAGATATGTACAAGTTGTTCAGCCCATGATGCTTTACTCATTGCTCCAAGATTATGAGTTGCTATTCCTTTTCTCTTCTAGTCGCTCTTGTGGTTACTCGGATTAGTTGCATATATGACTTCCGTCTCCGGCCTCATCAAATAAGCAATGAAAGCAGACAATAGGTCAGAAGTTTTGGTCATCTCTTTGGGAACTTTATTATGCTTCCATTTGTCCTTCCACTCGTTCATCTTTCTCGAGTAACATGTCGCAGCTTTACCTTTGAATTCTTGTCTAACGATGCATGTGCTTTGCACATCCCAAGTGAACTCTTGTAATTTAAAAAAAAAACATAGTAGTCAATATAAACTATTAAAATTACACAATACAATTTTTAGTACATTAATTATACTTACCGTAAATTGCCAAAACGAGATATCTTGTTCCTCTTTCGGCATGTCGGAGTAAGCTGTATAAAGACGTATCAGCATGTCATTAAGCATTCTGTTAATTGCTTTTGTGATCCCATTGCTTGATTTTTGAAACCTAATGGACATGCTTATGAACATTACCTCCACAATAAAGAGTTCTTTCAGCACTAAAATCTTGAAACTATTCCAATATAGTATCACCAAAGATCTCCTGAGGTAGCCCATCAAATACTTGTTTATACTTCGTAAAATATGTTCTAGACCTGACGATAAGGATGTTCCGCTGGTAAAAATCTTATGTGGCAATCAAACCAAGACGTCATCCTGCCTTGTTGCAAATGGAACACATTAGTGTTGTCTTGGCAATACGGACACAATAATCTTCCATGTGTTGTCCATCCAAATAAAATACAATAAGCTGGAAAATCAATTATAGTCCACATGAGAACCGCACGCATGTTAATTTTTTTTTCCGATGACACATCAAAAGCTGCAACACCAGATTTCCACAAAATTTGTAACTAATAGATCAATGGTTGGAGGAATATGTTGAGTGCCCTTTTCGGATGATTTGGTCTGGGAACTAGAATAGACAGAAACAAAAACTTTCTACGCATGAACATAGGTGGTGGTAAATTGTAAAGTGTTACAATCACCGGCCACAACGAATATTGTCTTCCATGCTTTCCAAATGGGTTGTAGCCATCGATACATAACCCAAAGTATACATTGTAGCGCTCATAAGAAAACTCTGGATAGATGGATTGAAAATGTTTTCACGCTTCTGCATCTGAAGGATGTGTAATATCTACATTCTATCTCATTTCCTCAGCAGTATGCTGAGATTAATACAGCCTCTTCAAACTTGTCAGTTAACGTTAGATACCATATTCTTTTAAATGAATGAAAAGTCTGCCACTCGTTTCCTGAAACCACGGATGACGACATGATCGACATATTTTGTAATTTTCATCTTCTGTCCAATATATCATGCAATTATCAATGTTAACAGTGAATGACCTTCTCCACACCCGCTATATAGTGGTGGTCCGCTGCATCTAACATATTAAAATACATACGCTCTTCTAAATTAGGTTATTCAACCCTATAACTATCATCGCCTGACAGATGTATATTCTCTCTAAACGCATCATTCACCATCTGAATTTTACCTACAATTACATCTTTTATGTTATATGTTCTTAAATTGTCCACAACATATTGTGCACTAATACTACCATACTCTTAATTCTTTTCCCCATATAAATACCAATTTTTATTACTTGGTTTAAATATATTTTGGTATAAATGATTTCTATTTAACTCAACCTTAACATTAATATTATTTTTGCAAATAGAACATGGACATTTGATATTACCACTTTTTTACAACATGATTCCTTCCGACCAATTCTATGAACTCGCATATACCTCGTGCATAATCATCTTCTAATAGGTTGGACTCCTCATTCATGATAGGCTCATCCATCCAACACCAAAAATTTCTACTCATCTTTGGACAATGTTTTGTTTTTCTTTAAAAAATATTTTTGATTTGTGAGAAAATTTCATGGAGGGTACAAACATATTTATAATGAAAACGTCGGTCGGATTTTCGTCATAAGTCATCTAAAGATCTCACCAACTGGCGGATCATCTAATGGTCTTATCTTAGGGGTAAATCAACTATCGGAAGGTTAGATTCCATTGAAAATCCGTCAGAATATTCTAATAGAAGTCCATTCCGATGAAGATCCATCATAAATCCGTCAGAATATTCCAACAGATTTCCAACGAATCTTCATCGAAATATTGTCAAAATATTCTGATGGATTTTCGAGGGAATCTAACTGAAAAACACCCAGCGGTTTTCGATGGTTATTTCCAACGGACGGCGGGTTTTCTTGTAGTATATGGAGTAGTTACATAATACATAATAACATAATCCCAAAGCAATAAAGCAAGTGACCTTTGATCCAATACTTCTCATCACTAAAGCCACAAAGATATAATACTTGAGCACGGAAATATTCTAGGAAACTGAAGTTTTAAAGCTCGAATGAGTAATAGAGCGAATGTTGTAGGAGAACTGGCAAATGGTTATAAATGCAACATGAATGAACTTAATTTCGTTTTGGTTTAATTGTAATCAGTTTCTATGATATTTTTAGACTTCATTTCATTTCCATAGAACACTGAAACACTAACAACATTGAGAAACTAAATCCCTTGCAGATAGTGATGGTACTGGACTTGGGCTCATTCGCTATAACAAGAAACTCGTGAAGTACGTAATTTTAAATTCTTCATTTCTTTAGAAATTTGCAACTTTGCATTAGCTTTTTTTTTTTCTTTTCATTTTTGCTACATTCCTGCCTCTGTTTCTGGATCCATATCAGTTGAATGAGAAAGAATGAAATAGGAGATATTGAAATCTAATTGAAATCAAGAAAATGGTTTTAAACTTAGAGTACTACAGAATTGGCTCTTTCACCTAAAACAAAAATAAAAACCAAAATGTTAATCTCATCATATTACCTAAAGCTAAAAACATAGAGAATATGTGGTTTAGTATAAAGAGACCATCCTGGTTTTTGGTGTGGTAAAAGTTTTCACCCAATTTATAACTACAAATGCACAAAAACAAAGAAAGTATAGATAGGATATCGAATTCATATGGACCTAAAACGGAATTAGGTGTATTGCAAGTTTGAAAGAGTTAATCAAGGGAAAACAAAACAAATAGATTTGGTTTTGAAATTTTTTTAAGCAGCTATAAGAAAAGAAAATTAGCAGGTGAAGTGATGAAAATTCGATAGGAAGGAAGCACTAAATAAAATGGTAAATCTCATAGATTAGTGAATGCAAGCAATATCAATATCCGGAGAAAATAAGTTTATAAAAACTCAAGTCATGATTTTAAGATTTCTCCACTGTCATGGTTCCAACCTCTATGTCTTAACAACCTACTAGACTCAGTTTTCATTGTTATTACAAGTTGAAGACATTCATTAATCAAGGCAATTGTTCACAACAATCCATAACTCAGATTTCGTTGGCCTATGGCTTATTACTCACTCAAATACTAGTTCAGGGTTTTAAAAATCATCATTTTCGTGGTTCTAAATTACCTTAAGATCTGATGCTAGATAATCAGTTAAATATGCAGCAATAAGAACAAGAAAAGGTGAAAAATCAATATGTGTTCCCTTTCTAACCGATAAAGCTAACAATTCACTAACTAATTGATTACCATCAACCTAGTTATGGAACTACTCAGACATGGATGACTCAATCAAGCAAGATGGATGATAAAAACAATTCATGGTGGAAATCCAATAAAAGAGATGAAGGGAATTAAAAATCTTTCTCTATATTGAAGTAGAAAGCGATGAATCAATCTAGTGTTTCTGTGATGTGATCTATGGTAGCTGTGTATGGTGGTGTGTGCTGTATTATGTTTTTCTAGAGGCTAAAAACAAATATAAATAGGTTTTAGGATCAACTAGTATTTAAGAAGGCCAGAAAAAAGAAATTCATTCGAAATAAGGTAAAACCTTGGCCAAGGTTTTAATTAGGATGAGGGTTGGACTTATTGGTGGAGAAAATATGAGTCTCAGTCAGAAGAAGATCGGGGGTGGTTGGCTGAGGTTGAGCCCACTTCTTCATAATCTTCACTTCCGAGCCAGACAAATATGTTTTCACTAAATCGGGTTTATCTTTCCAACTATAACTTCAAATGACTTGATTATAAGCTAACTCGCATGACTTGATCCTCATCAAATTTCTTCCAAAGAAAGTTCTTGTAAAGCTACATATATAGTCAAAGATCTTGTATATTGGATTTATCCTGTTGACAGAATTTGCACAACTTGTGATTTTTAAGTCTTGGGTTGTAGTTATGACTTGAAATTTTTTACGGGTCACATTATACTCCAATTTGACTCCTTGCATTGTTTTGGCATTTTTACCTTCGTTGACATAAAAAATCCTAAAATACGAGAAAATTGGTACTAAAAGCATAAAATCACATCAAAAACTTAGATTTCGTGCTAAAAACGACAAGAAAAACATATAAAAAACAACTATATAACTCTCCCAAACTTAAAGATCTGGTTGTCCTCAAACAAAACAGAATATTTAGCTTCAGAAAAGAAGTCTGAGTTTTTTAGGTTAAGGATGGGTATGTACAAAGAATGGAATATAATATCTATTATTGGGAGCCATGAACATTCGATGCAGCCAATCTCCAGTACATGCGGAGTTAGAAGCGCTTATTTGAGCAATGGAATGCATGCAAGCACTGCAGAGACGAGAGGTGGTTTTTACAACGGATTGCTACGATGTCGTGAAGATAATGTCTTCACCGGAGAAATGACCAGTCTTTACAGTACATTTGGACGAGTACAACACATCCAAAAGCAATTTCGGAACTATAAAGATCTCATTTAGTCCACGGACGTCGAACACAAGAGCGAACAACTTTGCATGGAGTGTACAAAATCTAGCAGAGGAAATGATGTACATTGATTTGGTGCCTCCAAAATGGTCAGCTAAACTTTTTTAAATTTTATTTTCATTGTTACCAACAAAAAAAAAACATTGTTAAACGTATAGTATGATATTTTCTAATTAATAATCTGGCCGGCGATAAAAAATCTTCTCTAATACCGATGATGGAAAATTTCTACAAATGACAATCCCGCCATCATCATTCTTTTGTTGGTGTGAAATATGTTTTATTTAGATATTGATTAATGGTAAATTTTGAAAGATAAAGTTTAGTTTTTTCTTTTTAACGAATACTGTTTTGGTTTATTTCTTTGTGTGTGCTATTTTGCTGATAAAAACATTTTGATAGAAAATTGGCTAATATGGTATGTACCTCTCACCGTTATCTTCGTTCAGAAATTCGTGGGGCGGGAGAAAACATATTAATTTATATTTTTCTAATTATTTATTTTTATCATTTCTTACATGTCTTTTCTTATTTAATCTTTCAATGGGCAAACATGCTTTACTGTTTCGTTTTATTGTGCTTGCTGCTGAAATATTTTCCCTATTTTAAATGTCAATTGGGAATTGTGTGTCCCTCTCTCTTCTCTATTCCTTCAAGGCAACTACAATTACATTGCGTGCTTCCTTCTGAAACTATAGTTTTTTTTTTTTTCTCCTCTTGGATCAACTATGGCTTATTTAGCTTCAATTTCTTCATCTTTCTCCATCTTCAAAAACCCCCAACTCACCAGATTCCAATTCACTTTTTCCCCACCAAACCCACTTTTCTCTCTCACCAGGGTCCAGAATCTAAGGATGCCCATGAACAAGACGTCGTTATCATCTTCGGTGGTGGTTTCGGCCACGACGGCGGCGGAGAAACAGAAAAAGAGATACCCAGGAGAATCAAAGGGTTTTGTGGAGGAGATGAGGTTTGTGGCGATGAGACTTCACACGAAAGAGCAAGCTAAGGAAGGAGAGAAAGAGACTAAAACTCCTGAGGAACGTCCTGTGGCTAAATGGGAACCGACTGTTGAAGGTTACTTGAAGTTTTTGGTGGACAGTAAGTTGGTTTATGACACGCTTGAAGGGATTATTGACGAAGCTACTTTCCCAAGTTGTGAGTTTTTGTTTGATCTTATCGTTTTATGAATTTGAATTTTTGTTTTTGTTTTTTAAAGGTTAATTTGATGATATGTGTAGATTGTAATCTTTAGAACTGAATTTAGATGGAAAAGTTGAAGTGATTCGGAGAATAGTTTAGGTCTTAGTATTCATCTACCATTCATCGATTTCATATCTTGTTTTGGATTTGTTTAGATCTAATTTTTTTTTGGCATCTTAGTGTGGTTTTTTCTAGTCTTGAATTGAGTTGGTTATAGTAATAGTTTTGTATGAATGCTTTGAGATAATTTCAGGGGTGGATTTGGGGCTGAATGTATGTACAACTTGTGAAATCCACTTAATTGATTTACAATGAAAGTTCATCTATTTTAGTTTTTGTTTTCTTATTAATGTGTCCATGAAAATCTTACATAGAGTAGAGTCTTCAAAGAGTCTCAGAGGGAACACTGTTATGCTAGCTCGGATTTATAAATTGAGTTTCCTTATGTATTGGGAACAGATAACAATTTGTGAAGTATTCTGAGATTTTTGGATTTGATTTACGTTAAAGTTCCACCAATCTTAGTTTCGTTTCTTTTTCTTGGCACGTATGCGTCTTCGCAAACCTTACATAAAATAAGAGCCTTTGAATCATCTCAAAGGGATCAACGGTTATGCTCGCTCGAAATTAGAAACTAAGGAACCACTGTATTAGAAACAGATATCGGTTTGCTTGTGAATGAACTTTAAAGAAAAAGTAGCTCATTTTCTTTTATAACCTTCTCAGAATCCGTTTCTGCATACTGTGTTTTCTGTAGATGCCGAATTCAAGAACACGGGACTAGAAAGGGCAGATAAATTGGCCATTGATTTGAAGTGGTTCAAGGAACAAGGTTACGAGATTCCAGAACCAACTGCTCCTGGTAAAACATATTCTCAGTATTTAAAAGATTTAGCTGAGAAGGATCCTCAAGCATTCATTTGTCACTTCTACAACATCTACTTCGCTCACAGTGCTGGTGGCCGAATGATTGGGAGAAAGGTAACAACTTTCTACAGTATACTTGCTTCGAAAAGATTAGCCGAACTACTTCTCCTAAAGCTTTACAAATTTTGCAGGTAGCGGAGAGAATACTCGACAATAAAGAACTCGAGTTCTACAAATGGGACGGCGAACTTTCCCAATTGTTGCAGAATGTGAGGGAAAGACTGAACAAAGTTGCCGAGGAGTGGACGAGAGAAGAAAAGAATCATTGTTTGGAAGAGACCGAGAAATCGTTCAAGTATTCGGGTGAGATACTTCGTCTCATATTGTCCTGATTTAATTTACAATCTCTCTACATGTCTCAGTACGGCTTGTGGCAACTAAAATCCTGCTCAAGTTTATATTCCTGTATAATATTAGTTCTCTTTTGCTTGTATTAAACTCCAAAGCTATTACTACGTTCAAGGTTAAAAGTTAAAGTCTTGTGCCATTTATGGCTCCAATTCGCTTGGTTAGTAAGTTCAATGATATGTGTACATATGATTTTAGCCAAAGGAATTACTATTCAGTCCTTAATCAAACAGTCAGATTCATTGGCCTACGAAGGTCCGTGTACATCAACAACAACAGATCTTTACTAGTTATAACTGATCATTGATATGCATCACTGAAATGTAATACAAAAATTGAGTAAATATTACAAGGAGAAACAAACAGGAGTGACGAAAAGTAGCAACTTATGGACTAAGTGTCTTTCTCAGCATATACCAATGGCTCATCTTCTTATGTTCCTCACCTCGTATGGAATCTTATTAGCCCTTTTTCGCTAAGTAAATATCTATTACTCCTTAGTGCAATGAGCATCTGTGCCATGCTGGTTACACTTGCTGTATCCAACGCTTTTTAGGAAATCACGTATCTCTTTGGAGCTACTGTTACTTGCCTTGAGCAATCTCTCGTCTTCCTCATAGATTAGATAAGGTGCTTCTGCCGGTTTCCTCGAGAGTAGCTTCTTTGCACCCTTTAAAACATGGTTCTCCCAACCTTGAACATCGATCTTGATAAGAAGGATGCGTTGAGAAGGCGGGATGAGTTCATCAAGAGGTATGGATTTCACTTGGACCGTTATTTCTTTGTTGGACTTGAATGCAAGTCTTGCGCCCACCTCCGACACGGCGCTGTTGTCAAGCCTTCCAACCAACTGTATCAACAACAACGGAATCCACATTTAGACAGACCCAATAAACAATATGGATGGTAGTACGGTTAAACCAAGTATATGGTTACATTGGCAGTTTGATAACTAGACAATTAGTAAGCTCTCAGTTTCACCTATTAAACAGCCTATGCATAATAAGTACATCCTTGTATAGCTCTTTGACAATATATATTTAAAACCAAAATGATCTATTTCCATTTTTCATATTCTTCTTAACCTCTGTATCATAGTTATGTTGTATAAATCTGGCTTTAAAGTTAAAGTTGTAGTCTAAATAGCAGCACTAAGAAGCAAGAGAATCCTGGTTTCTAAACTAGTCTATCTCTAAGCAGAAGGAATACTCTTTTCTCACTAAACTAATCTCATCTTAAACATATAAAACCAAAATGAGCTCTCTCTGGATTGCGACTTTTCTTCTTTTTGTTAAGCTCTGTATCGACATAATTATGTTACTTTGGCTTCAATTAAAGTGAGGCCTAAAAGAATCCTGGATTATGCTGATCTATCTATCTATATACAGAAACAATGCTCTTTTCCCAATAAACTAATCTCAGATTGTAGAAATGTGATATTATCTGCATACCTTATGGAACGTAATGTCCCCATTTCTATCAGAAGCAGCAGCTTCAAACACTGTAACCAAAGAGGCAACTCTATTGAACCAAATCCCATCACAGATCCTCTGTAAATTCTCAAAAACAGGCTCAAAAGCAAGCACTTTAAACCCCATAGCCGCAGCAGCGAAGCTAGCCATACCAACATTAGCTCCCACATCAACAACGAATCCATCTTTACCATTAGCCCTCATCTTCTCCAAAACCTCTTGAATCGTGGCGGAGATGTCTGGTTTTCGAAAGGGCTTTCCTTTAAGCAGCCTCATGATGTTCTTGTGCGGTTTCTCCGGGAGATTTCCGAGATCAGCAAGCGAATAGACAAAAGGGTATTGGAGATTCTCGACGACGTTCGCGATTATGGGTTTTGATTGGGGACATTTGAAGCAGTCGAAAGGAGGGATTGGGAATTTGGTATCGATGGAGAGATTTGGATTGGGGTTTTGGAGAGATGAGAAAGAGAAGAAAAAGAGAGAGGAGAGGAAGAGGATGGAGAGGACAAGAAGAGAGATTAAGGTCTTTGGTCCTAAAAGCTTCTGAGTCTTGTCTCTTTTCCAGGCGTTCGCCATGGAAATGGCCGAAGATGTGTTATTTCGACAGAAAGTTTCGATCTGTACTTACAATGGGAAGCTGAAGAATTAGCTTTCAGATTGCAGATCTGACAAACAATAACGAGAGATCTTGGCTATGAAAGATCTTTGCTAGGAAAGCTGGATTGGTTTCCTCCCGTTGGAAAACACAAGGAGAAGTTCCAAAATTTGCAATTTCAGTCATGACACCAGATTTACAAGATCACTAATCACTATACACACTTGTGTATCTGTCTTTTCTAAGACTATCTTAGATATTAATATCTATCTTACATATTAATATGTAGCATCATTGCTACCTAAACAACAAACTTCCACAAACCTATTTTTTTTTGTATGCTTAGTGTACAAACCTTTTTTTTTTTGTATGCTTAGTGTCTTCACTTGTGTACCTGTAAATGAATTTTACGGTAGAGCTTGTGAAGAAGAGATCAATCAATAAAAAGGCAATAACACATCATAATACAACTTTTGTTATAACCACTATTCTCAGTACCAACCGCTCGTATACAGAAAAATAAAATCATATCTTTTTTTTTAACAGCATGTAAACCTTTCATTGATATAAAATGTTCATAGAACTATATTGGTGTCCCCATTTAAGATTGATACTAACCAGAGGGGGTGATAGATGTTCAATAGTGGCAAAATACAAAAAATGATTGCTCATTTCCCTTGCAATCATATCAGCTGCTCTATTAGCTCCCTTTTTAATTAGTTGAATGCTAAATGAGGGGTTTTTGAGCATAATAGAGCAAATATCAGCCAAGTGACCATCAAAATAAGGTCAATGTTGTGGGCTCTTGATCGCAAGGTAAAGATTTGAGCAATCAATTTGGAAGCAAACATTAGACATTCCCATATTGGCTAAACAATGACAGACCCTGTAATGCCCCGTTCCGTAGGACGACCGTACGGTACAGCCGCGGTCGAGAACGGGCAGTTGTGTTGGGACGTGTGGTCGATCCGAGGGATGTGTGGTCGTTCATTCGCAGAAAATTCATGTTAGAAAATGATGTGGCGATGACGTGGTGATGATGTGGCATGGCGTGATTATGGGATTTCCACTTAGTTATTTTAATTTTTTTTTAATTTTTTTTAAGTAAGTAGAATTTTGGTTTAAGTGGGACAGGTGTAAGGAATTAAGGCTGTTAATTTATTTAGTGGGACAACTGTCTGGTTTTAGTGAATTTAAGTTAATTAGTGGGGCAGGTGTCATGATTTAGTGAAATTAAGAGATTAAGTGGGACAGGTGTCAAGTTAAACCCATGCACTTTCACCTTATAAATACCCACCCTTGTTACCATAATTCTGTTTAGAAATCTGAAGTTTAAAAGCTGTGTACTAAGAGAGTTAGAGAGAGAAATAGGCGCCTAGTGTGAGGCTGTGCAACCGTGAGGAGAGGAGGCCATCCGCGAGTGTCCTCAGGCCTGTCCGAGTGTTTAGGCTGTTCATCCGTGTTCTGTGAGTTGGTCTTTTATTTTCTTTTAAAGCAAGACAGTTGATCCGAGTTCGGTTAGGACGTTGGGATTGTTTGCATGATGCTTTGCTGTGCATTAATAATTTCTATTTTAATGTTGTGTTGTGATTTGGTGGATTGCATGCATGTTGAATTACAATTGAATTTTGCGGTTATGTTTCATGATCAGTCGCATGCATGATAAGTTATGATTGAGTTGGTTAAGTGAATCCATTAGTATGCCCTAAATCTAGTTCGGGTTCTATTTAGTCGGCTGTGCATGTTCTTGTTTGATTGTTGCACAGTCGAATAAATAAACGGACCTGGACCGGATCAAAGGTATTGCGAAATGGTTTCATGGTTATGTGGTTTCATGGTTAAGTGGGTTCATGGTTAAGTGGTTGTATGGTTATTGTGGGAAGTATGGGGAGTTTGTGACTTAGCTATTCCATGTGCATGCGAGGGATGACTTGCCACCATCCTGTGAGCGACTTGCCAGGCTAAAGCCTATCTTCGTAGGTGCCTTGTAGTCTTGGTGACTAAGGACCTGACCGGGGCAGTGAGTACCGTCCATCTTCGTAGGTGCCTTGTAGCCTGTGTGGCTAAGGACCTGACCGGGACGGGAAGGAATAGGCTAAGGTCACGACGCGCATGGGTAGATTAGAAGTCAAGATTGGTTAAGCCGTCTGTTGAGTTATAAGTACATTGGTATTAAACATGATTGATCTTGTTTGAGTTCACTTGCATTATTGCGGGATGGGTTAGATAGTATTTTTCGATCAGCTCACTCAGCATTAGCTGACCGAACTCGTTCTTGCAGATAAAGGCAAGGTTGTGGAAGGAGGGCGGAACAGTCCAGTGTAGATTTGAAGACCCCTTAGTAGAAAGTATGTTTCTTTTGGATTTGTGTAAATTTCATAGGAAGTATAACGCTTTCGCTAAGTATTGTAATCGGGTTTTGTAAGAAATTTTAGAAGAATGTTTAATATATAAAATGGAGGTTTTCCGTATATCTTATTAAAGTCTTAGTTAAATTTTAAGTTCTGAATACCTAAATCCCGGCCGGGCTAACCTCAACAAGGATGTCCGTTCTTGGTCACGGAACCTTGAATGAGATGGAGTTGATTTAATCGGGGTTCGGATCGTGTCTATTCGGGCTTTCGGACTATATTCGGAAGAACGATCGGACAGGATTCGGGCCTATCGTAACACCTTCGGTCTAGTAGGATCGGGGGCGTTACAAGGTGGTATCAGAGCGTGTTTTCGATTTATAGGGACTTAACGGTTTTTCTAAAGAAAAGTTTTATAGGAAGGGGTTTAGGAAACTGACTGTCCGCCTATCCAGAACGAGTTCGTAACAAGTGTACTGTTTTGCAGATGCCACCGAGTAGGGATCTGAGGGGTAACCGTGGTTCGTATCAAGGGTCTGAAGCTGAAGAGTCAGTGGGGCATATACCTGGTGAAGAAGAGTTTGATGCACAGAATGGGCAAGGGCCGGAGGCAGACTCACTTGAACTGAGAGGGAGTGGTGCGGAGTCTAGTAACCGGGAGCGTGGTAATCAACCCCATATGATGGAACAGCTGTGTAATCGATTGATAGAAGGATTGGAGCGATTACAGCAACCTCCATCAAGCACCCCAAGTTACTTGGAAATTGTTACTGCCATGCGGAACCTGGGAACGGAAAAGTACAATGGAGGTACAGATCCATTTAAGGCGGATTCGTGGTTGAGGCGCCTAGAAAGTAACTTTAGCGCCACAAGATGCCCAGAAACATTCAAGAAGGATGTGGCCGTTTACTACCTAGACCAAGACGTGGCCAACTGGTGGGAGACCCGAGAACGACGACTTGAGTATTTCCAAGCGCCAGATGAAGCATGGGTTCAATTTCGCACCGAGTTTTTGAAGAAATACTTTTCCGCGGAGGCATGGGACCGTCTAGAAACCCAATACGCGCAGCTGACTCAGGGCGAGAGAAAAGTTCGTGACTACGAGGCAGAGTTCACTAGGCTTCGACGTTTTGCCAGATACGGGACTCATGATGAAGAGGCTACAATGCGGAAATTTCTCCATGGACTGCGTCCCGATCTATTCTGCAGACTTAGGACCGTAACGTGTCCGGATCTATCAACCCTGATAGAGATGGCTGTCAACATGGAGGAAGCTTTGATGGGAGAACAGAAATATTACGAGAACATCGCTCAGAGGCAAGAAAGACCGAGGCAAGTAGAACAAGGACGAAGAGGGCGCTACGACCGACCTACCACTGGTAATACTATACCAGTCCCGACTTGCTATCGATGCGGACGGAGTGGTCATACTTCGAATACTTGTGGGATTCCAACCATGAGACCACAAAACACTACGTGTTGGAGTTGTGGGGAGATAGGACATTACTCTGCACAGTGTCCTAAAAGACAGAACTTCCGGAGACCACCACCACCAGCAATCCAAGCTGGGCCAAAGCGTTTGGCTATCAGACCACCACCGGCTCAACAACAACAGCAGGCGGGAAGAGTGTACGCGATTGATACGAACCAGGCTGGCCCTTCACGACCCTCTCCCCTGATAGCAGGTACGTTGGGCTAAATTCTGGGTAGTTGATCTATCTAATGTGTGTTTAGGTTTAGGGTTTGGGTGGTTGAGCTCATGCTAATGGCATTCGGGTCGGGCTCGAGTTTTAAGAGATCGATCGTGCATGTTCTTGTTTGATTGTTGCACGGTTGGTCAATTTTAACTTGGGCATAGACCAGGATGACATGGCTGAGTTAAAGATTGGTCGTGCATGTTCTTGTTTGATTGTTGCACGGTCAATCGAACCACCTTTGCCATAAGCCTAAAAATTGCTTAAATTGTTAATGGATTGATGTTGCATGAATGAGTTATGATTGAATAGGAACCCTGCGAGTGGGTGGTAACTTGGCCTTTGTTCTGTTCGACTCAGGCGCTACTCATAGTTTTGTCTCGCCTGAGGTAGTGCGGACCTTTTAGGGAACCTTTACCATAGTAGGAATAGATGTCCCCATTAGGACCCTAGAAACCTAAACCTTGAAAGCTGAGAATAAGATCTTAGATGCCCCCGTTAAGATCGACGAAGTGGAATTCCCAGCAGACCTACTGGTGACAGCATTGGATCGACACGAGGTAATTTTGGGGATGGACTGGTTATCGCGTTACAAGGCTCAGTTAGATTGCGGTAAAGGAAAAATGCATCTCAGAAGGGAAGGAGGTGTGAGTATTCAGTTTCGGGGATTTGAGCCTAGTGCCAAGGCAATGTTCTTGTCGGCCTTGCGAATGGAACAAGAGTTGCAAGAGGGAGAAGCGTATCTCGTAACCTTGATGGTAAGCGACGAGGGATAACCCAGGAACCAGAGTTATCGGACATCCCAGTGGTCAGGGAGTTCGAGGATGTTTTCAAATCGTTAAAAGGTGTGCCGCCACCACGGCCCAACCCGTTTATGATCACGCTGGAACCGGAGCGACTCCCATTGCTAAAGCACCGTACAGGATGGCACCAACAGAGATGGCCGAATTAAAGAAGCAACTGGAAGATTTGATAGAGAAAGGATTTATCAGACCAAGTTCATTGTCATGGGGCGCACCAGTCTTGTTTGTCAAGAAGAAGGACGGGAGTATGAGGTTATGTATTGATTATCGGGGAATCAACAACATAACCATTAAAGACAAGTACCCTCTGCCAAGGATTGATGAATTATTAGACCAACTTCAAGGAGCCAAGGTATTTTCAAAGATCGATCTAGCCTCAGGATACCATCAGATACCTATCTCAGAAGCAGACATTCCGAAAACAGCTTTCCGCACACGGTATGGGCAATATGAATTCGTGGTGATGCCGTTTGGATTAACAAACGCCCCAGCTGCATTCATGCGACTCATGAATGAGGTCTTCCGAGAGTATCTAGATAACTTTGTCATCATTTTCATTGATGACATACTTATCTATTCCAAGAATGCGGAAGAACACGAGCAGCATCTACGACTAGTGTTGGGACGACTGCGGGAACAACGATTGTTTGCCAAGTTCAGCAAGTGTAAGTTCTGGAGGAAAGAAATAGGATTCTTAGGTCATCGCGTATCGAAACATGGAGTATCTGTAGACCCGGAGAAGACCGCGGTGATTAAAGAATGGCCACAACCGACTAATGCCTCGGAAATCAGAAGTTTCTTGGGCTTAGCTGGGTATTACAGGAAATTTGTCAAAAATTTCTCCTCCAAAGCCAAACCTCTAACCAGGCTGACTGGCAAGGGAGTTCAGTTCCAGTGGACCGCAGAAACTGCCAAGGCGTTCGATCAGTTGAAGGAAGCCTTGACGACCGCACCCATATTAGTATTACCTGAACCGAACCAACCATACTCCATCTACACCGATGCATCCCGGATAGGGCTTGGTTGTGTACTAATGCAGAATGGTAAGGTTATAACATATGCATCAAGGCAGCTTAGGAAGCACGAGGAGAATTATCCGACGCATGATTTGGAGTTGGCGGCAGTGGTGTTTGCTCTTAAGATATGGAGGTCATATTTGTATGGAGGAACGGTGCAAGTCTTTACGGATCACCAAAGTTTGAAGTATCTGTTCACGCAGCCGGATCTAAACCTACGACAAAGACGGTGGATGGAATTCATAGCGGATTACGATCTGAAGATTCAGTACCACCCTGGAAAGGCTAATGTAGTGGCCGATGCTTTGAGTAGGCGACAAGCTGATAAGAATGTTTCAAAAGATGTCGAGGCCTTGTCAAGTGCGTTAAAAATGGTTCGCCTTGCAGTATTAGAAGGGGAAACCAGCCAACCCCTTGGAATTCAAGGCGTTAATCAGGCAAGCCTAATCCACAGCATCAGAGAAGCTCAAGAGGAGGACGTGGATTTGAAAAAGATCTTAGAGGAGCTAAAGGCAAGTGATGAGAGGAATGATAAAGGGTACCATTTAGCAGAAGATGGGACTTTACTGATGAATGGGAGGATTGCAGTACCGAAACAAGAAGAGTTAAAGAAGGAAATATTGAGAACTGCACATCAGTCTCTGCTAAGCATACATCCAGGAAGCACTAAGATGTACCGGGACATCAGACGATACTACCACTGGCCAGGAATGAAAAAGGCAGTAGCAAAATGGGTTGCTCAATGCCAAGTATGTCAGCAAGTCAAGGTTGAGCACCAAGTACCGGGAGGACTATTACAGAGTTTACCAATCCCAGAGTGGAAATGGGAGGCAGTAGCGATGGACTTCATCACCGGTTTACCTATCGCCCCAGGCCGGGGTAATGATACCATCTGGGTCATTGTGGATCGTTTAACCAAGTCAGCGCACTTTCTCCCAGTCAGGCTGAATGATCATTTCGAAACGCTAGCTCGGTTATATCTGAAGGAGATTGTGAAGTTACATGGTGTACCCGCAAACATCGTGTCAGATAGAGATCCAAGATTTACGGCACGGTTCTGGAGAGCCTTTCAGGATGCCTTGGGCACAGAATTACACATAAGTACGGCATTCCACCCGGAGACGGATGGACAGACTGAGAGGACCATCCGAACGATCGAGGACATGCTCCGGATGTGCATCCTTGATTGGGCTGGGACATGGGAACAGCATCTTCCGTTGGTTGAGTTCTCATACAACAACAGCTACCATTCAAGCATCGGGATGTCACCATACGAGGCTTTATATGGACGCCCGTGTCGCACGCCTATGTGTTGGGTGGAAGTAGGAGAAAGAAGAATGTTCGGTCAGGAGATTGTAGACGAGACCACGGAGAAGATCCGAACAGTTAAGCAGAACATGAAGAAAGCTCAAGATCGGCAAAAGAAATACGCAGATCAGCATCGAAGGGATTTGACATATTCAGTTGGCGATTGAGTCTACTTGAAGGTAGAAGCACAGAAAGGAAAAGATCGGTTTGGGAAAGTTGGAAAGCTAGCTACACGGTTTATAGGACCATACCGAATCGTTGGGAGAATTGGAGAGGTAGCTTATCGGCTAGATCTACCCACAGACATGGCATTACACCCGGTCTTTCACATTTCAATGCTGCGGAAACATGTCAGAGATCCAACTGAGATAGAGCCGCAAAGAATCGAGGAGCTACGGCCAAACCTCACATATACGGAAGGTCCAATCAGAGTAGGAGAGAGGCGGATCAAGAAGTTGAAGAACCGTGAGATTTCCCAAGTCCAGGTTTTCTGGGGAAAGCAACACCGTATAATTACCACTTGGGAAGATGAAGACCGTTTTCGGGAAAGATATCCTGAGCTATTCACATCTGGTACAGAAGGTTGATGTAAGAATTCGGGGACGAATTCTCATAAGGAGGGGAGAATGTAATGCCCCGTTCCGTAGGACGACCGTACGGTACAGCCGCGGTCGAGAACGGGCAGTTGTGTTGGGACGTGTGGTCGATCCGAGGGATGTGTGGTCGTTCATCCGCAAAAAATTCATGTTAGAAAATGATGTGGCGATGACGTGGTGATGATGTGGCATGGCGTGATTATGGGATTTCCACTTAGTTATTTTAATTTTTTTTTAAGTAAGTAGAATTTTGGTTTAAGTGGGACAGGTGTAAAGAATTAAGGCTGTTAATTTGTTAAGTGGGACAGCTGTCTGGTTTTAGTGAATTTAAGTTAATTAGTGGGGCAGGTGTCATGATTTAGTGAAATTAAGAGATTAAGTGGGACAGGTGTCAAGTTAAACCCATGCACTTTCACCTTATAAATACCCACCCTTGTTACCATAATTCTGTTTAGAAATCTGAAGTTTAAAAGTTGTGTACTAAGAGAGTTAGAGAGAGAAATAGGCGCCTAGTGTGAGGCTGTGCAACCGTGAGGAGAGGAGGCCATCCGCGAGTGTCCTCAGGCCTGTCCGAGTGTTTAGGCTGTTCATCCGTGTTCTGTGAGTTGGTCTTTTATTTTCTTTTAAAGCAAGACAGTTGATCCGAGTTCGGTTAGGACGTTGGGATTGTTTGCATGATGCTTTGTTGTGCATTAATAATTTCTATTTTAATGTTGTGTTGTGATTTGGTGGATTGCATGCATGTTGAATTACAATTGAATTTTGCGGTTATGTTTCATGATCAGTCGCATGCATGATAAGTTATGATTGAGTTGGTTAAGTGAATCCATTAGTATGCCCTAAATCTAGTTCGGGTTCTATTTAGTCGGCTGTGCATGTTCTTGTTTGATTGTTGCACAGTCGAATAAATAAACGGACCTGGACCGGATCAAAGGTATTGCGAAATGGTTTCATGGTTATGTGGTTTCATGGTTAAGTGGGTTCATGGTTAAGTGGTTGTATGGTTATTGTGGTAAGTATGGGGAGGGATGACTTGCCACCATCCTGTGAGCGACTTGCCAGGCTAAAGCCCATCTTCGTAGGTGCCTTGTAGTCTTGGTGACTAAGGACCTGACCGGGGCAGTGAGTACCGTCCATCTTTGAGGTGTCTTGTAGCCTGTGTGGCTAAGGACCTGACCGGGACGGGAAGGAATAGGCTAAGGTCACGGCGCGCATGGGTAGATTAGAAATAAGATTGGTTAAGCCGTCTGTTGAGTTATAAGTACATTGGTCTTAAACATGATTGATCTTGTTTGAGTTCACTTGCATTATTGCGGGATGGGTTAGATAGTATTTTTCGATCAGCTCACTCAGCATTAGCTGACCGAACTCGTTCTTGCAGATAAATGCAAGGTTGTGGAAGGAGGGCGGAACAGTCCAATGTAGATTTGAAGACCCCTTAGTAGAAAGTATGTTTCTTTTGGATTTGTGTAAATTTCATAGGAAGTATAACGCTTTCGCTAAGTATTGTAATCGGGTTTTGTAAGAACTTTTAGAAGAATGTTTAATATATAAAATGGAGGTTTTCCGTATATCTTATTAAAGTCTTAGTTAAATTTTAAGTTCTGAATACCTAAGTCCCGGCCGGGCTAACCTCAACAAGGATGTCCGTTCTTGGTCACGAAACCTTGAATGAGATGGAGTTGATTTAATCGGGGTTCGGATCGTGTCTATTCGGGCTTTCGGACTATATTCGGAAGAATAATCGGACAGGATTCGGGCCTATCGTAACACCTTCGGTCTAGTAGGATCGGGGGCGTTACAGACCCAACCTAAGGCTAATGCTTCAACATGAAGAGGAGATGGAGCTTGAGGATACACCTTGGCTTCCCATAGCCTAATGCATCCATGATCATTTCTAACTATTCATCCAGTCCCAACACCTAAAGCATCATGCTTCCAGGATCCATCAACATTGCAATAGTAAGTATCTGGATTTGGTTTGCGCCAATATGATGCATCAAGGGAAGTATCATGAGTTTTGACTCTAAGCGTGGGCTGCCCCTGTCCTTGGAGGGTGATGAAGCCAGCTGGCTCCTCCATTGCATTGTTCCACTACTTTGCATCCTCTTGGCTCCGCAAACTTACCTCCCCAGGTTGTATCTCTTATCCTTTAAAAAGGAAGACATTTCGAGATTTCCAAAGTCACCACAGTAACCAAGGCCAATAAGTGGTATCCACTCCATGTTAATCTCCCCAAAGACATCTCGCCATATTAGAATAAATCGAGTACGCCGCAGCTGGTGAGAATAAGAACCAAGCAGTGGAGGAGGCCTAGACCGCCCTTGAATAAGGGCAGGCAAAGAAGAGATGGTTTCTGATCTCCTTTGAATGTCCGCAACGTTTACATTCAGTCTGCTTTGTTAAAGTTCTCTTCCCCAGATTCTCACTGGTTGTGATGTTGTTGGAGAGGATGCACCAAAGCAGATGTTTCACCTTTGGTGCTGTCCGGAGCTTCTAGATTTCTTTGTAGAGTTCATCAAGGCTGGGCTTACTTAGCTGCGAACCTTCTGCAGCACTGCTTAATCTCTTGCACCAGACCTTGTAACCCGATCTAACATAGTAACGGCCGTCATTCTGGTGTATCCATGTGTAAAGACTTGATGTTGGGCTTCTGCTTGGTCTCACTCGGGTGATATATGTGCACTCTAGCTCAGATAAGTATTCCTTAAGACGATTAAGGTTCCATTCTTCTGAATGAGGCTCTATGAATATATTGGGTTGAGTCCAACACATGTCTACACCATGTTAAGTATTGGAGGTCTGGGCTGCGAAAGTGAATCCACAATTCATGGGTCCTCTAACACCTGTATTTCTTTTCCGTTCCCAAAATTCTTCTGCATCCATTCTCTTATTAGCCTCTGTGCATGAAACATACTTCTCCATGCATATGAAGGTCTATATCCCAGAGAAGCTGTTAGAATGCTTTTGCTGATGAAATAGCGCCCCTTTAGCACCTTCGCAAAAAGACAATGGGGATGGTTTGTTATTCGCCATAACTGCTTCCCAATCAGAGCTAAGTTAAATCCTTCAATGTCCCAGATACCAAGACCCCCTTCCGCTTTCGAAGAGCAAAGCTTTTGCCAATTAGCCCAGTGAATCCCTATACCCGAGTTTTGATTTCGCCACCAGAATTTCAAGATGGATGAATTTATAGCTCGGCAGGTTCCTTTTCGGTAGCAGAAAACATGACATGGCATAGGTTGGGAGAGCTTGGGCTACTGCCTTTATTAAAGTCTCTTTTCCTGAGAGAGACATATACCGAGACTTCCAAGAGTTCAACTTTTTATCAATTCTCTGTCCAATAAAGTTCAGGGAAAGCTTCTTTGATCTATTGAAGGTTTCAGGAAGTCCTAATTATGATCTTTTGCCTCCTTTGTTCTTGATCCCATTTATGCGCATGATCGTGTCAACCCTGTCTTTCACCACTTTCGGTCCAAAGATGATGCTCGACTTTCAGAATTTAATTCTCTGCCCTGAAACCTCGCTATAATCAGATAGAAGGTTTGTGATGGCTTCATATTGGTCCGGAAGGGCTTTACAGAAAAAAGAGAATCATCGGCGAAAAAGAGGTGGGAAACACTTGGGAATCGACTAGCAATCTGTAATCCTTCTATCTGTCCTGATTGCTTTGCCAGTAGAAGCCTCTTCCCCAACATCTCCGCACATAGAATAAAGAAAAAGGGTGAAAGAGGGTCACCCTGTCTCAAACCTGTAGACGGATTAATGCGTCCGTAAGCTGTTCTTTCAGCAGTATCTCAAAACTTGTGGTTGTTATGCAAGTCATTACCCTGTTGGTCCATTTCCAACTAAAACCAAGACCCCTAAGGGTATCCTCTATGAACTGCCATTACACCTTGTCGAAAGCCTTCATCATGTCCGTCTTAATAGCCATAAAATTCGATGCGATCTCCTTTTTAGTGTTTATCTTGTATTAATAGAACGATACTTTCAGTTTTATCAGTTTTATTAATTTTTTCTCGTTTATATTTTTGGAGAAGATATGCCTTGCTTTCCCAATAATAAATATATGTCCAGAAGATATAAATAAAAAATTTTAGAATAAATATATATCCATAATACAAATAGAAAATTCCAGAAAAACTGAATAATAAATTTTGTCCAGATGGAAAAATGTAGTTATTATCTTTTTAATTCTTATTTAAATTATATATCCATTTATGTTCACAATTTTAAATTTAATAATTAATTATTTTGTTATATTTTGTGATTAATAATTTTTTTTAATAATTTTACGACCAAATGTTATTATACAATCATCATGTCGAATCTGGTAAAGCTTGAAATTGCTGCACTTGAGATATCTAGAAATAATTATATGAGATGGACAGCTGCAACAAAGATACACCTGAAAGAAAAACAACTCCCTGATACCATCGACAAAATGAAAAACCTTAGATGAAAAGAAAGCAAACGTCATGATATTTTTAGTCCATCATGTATATGATGGTTTAAAAGATAAGTACATCACAAAAGAAGATTTGCAATCACTTAAAAGTAGTTTCGATCACCAGAAATAAGTGATCCTACCAAAAACTAAACATGATTGATTAAATCTACGGTTCCAGGATTATAAAAGCGTTAGCGAATATAATTTTGCGTTATTTGGGATTACTTCCAAAATAATGTTATGTGGAGAGAATATAAATTATAATATGATTAAAAAACCTCCAAACATTTCATCCTAGATATGTAATCTTACAACAGCGATACCGGGAAAATGGGTACCATAAGTACTCAGATTTGATGCAAGTTCGGTTGATGCCTGAACAAAACAATGAACTTGTGATGTTGAACCATCAATCTCGTTCCACTGGATCAACTTCATTCCCAGAAGTAGATGTTGCTTCATCTAATCATAATAATAATAGACATGGACCTGATCGAGGTAATTTCCATGATCGTTGACGAGGTGGATATGGACATGGTCGTGGACGAGGTCAAATAAGAAAGTTTTGTCCAAATGATTTTATCTTCGGAAGGGATAATAAAAGAATCAAAGAAAATGAAATTGGTCAAGAAACAGTTTGTTACAAATGTCGCGTAAAAGGCCACTGGGCTTTTACCTATCGTATACCCAAACATTTAGTTGAACTGTATCAAGAGACACAAAAAGTTAAAGAAAAATCTAAAATCAACTTCATATATGGCGAAGATGGATCTTCTTACGATGGTATGGATACCGATACACTTCTCGATGTGTCATATTTCATCGTTAATCCTGAAGCAATCAACGATAAACAAAATGACTGAAGTCTTCTTGAATAAGATAATTAAGAATATGATGTTTTAGTGATGTTTTGTTATGTGTTATATTTTGTTGTAACATAGTTTTTATATATAACTTATATTTTGTTGTAAAATAGTTATAATAATATAAGTATTTTGTTTTATTAACACATATTTTTCTAAAACCAGATTATGTCAAAATTCTAAATGGAGAAAGGAGAAATATGTGTGGCAGATAGTGCTACAACACACACGATAATTAAAGATATAAAATATTTATTCTCTCTTAAAATAAGTGATTCCGACGGAAATGCGAACACTATATCTAGTAATGCAAAAATTATTATTGGGTTCGGAAGAGCTAGTTTTTCAATGCCAAGAGGAGCAAATTCTGAAATAGATAATGTATTATACTCCCCTAAATCTTACAGAAACTTGTTGAGTTTCAGAGATATCCGCAGAGATGGATATCATATATAAACTAAGAATAAAAATAACATTGAATGTCTTTGCATTGCATCAGTTACTCCAGAAAGAAAATAATATTAGAAGAGTTATCAGCTCTATCTTCCGGAATATATTCCACAAAGATAAAGATGACTATAAACCCGACGTTTATAAGTACATTTAAAATTTGACATGAACGATTAGGGCATCATGGTTCAGTCATGACGAGGAAAATTATGGAAAATTCAAATGGCCACCTGTCAAGGGAATTTTTATGTAATACTTGTTCTAAAAAAAACTAATAACTCGGTCATCACCGAAAAAAATTGAGACTGAATCTCCAATATTTCTTAAAAGAATAAATGGGGACATATGTGGACCTATCCATCCACAAAGCGGGCCATTTAAAATTTTCATGGTTTTGCTTGATGCATCCAACAAATTGTCACATTTATGTCTATTGACTACACAAATATGACTTTCACAAAATTCATTGCACAAATAATCAGGTTAAAAACAAAATTTTTTAATTATATAATAAAGAAAGTAAGGCTTGATAACACATGTGAATTCACTTTACAAGCCTTTAATGACTATTTTATAGAATTGATGTTGAACATCCGGTCTCACATGTTCATATACAAAATGGCATGACTGAGTCTTTGATTAAACGTTTACAATTTATTGCTAGATCGTTAATATTGAGAACAAAGATCCCAATTTTTGTATAGGGTCATGCAATCTTGCATGCTACAACACTAATTCAAATAAGGCCAAGTGCATATCATAGATAGTCCCCACTACACTTAGTATTTAGCCAGAAGCCAGATCTATCTCATCTCCGTATTTTGGGTTGTGCGGTCTATGTCCCTATAGCCCCACCACAAAGAACAAAAATGAGACCACAAAAGAGATTGAGAATATATATCGGGTATATATCACCAAACATAATCCGGTATCTTGAACCAAAAACTTGTGATATGCTTACGACATGTTTTGCCAATTGCCATTTTTATGAAAATGAATTCTCATTGTTACGAGGAAGAATTAAGGAAATATCAAAAGATATTACATGGGGTACACCATCTTTATTGTATCATGATCTCTTACGAAACAACGTGAACTGAAAGTTAGAAAATTGTGTATTTGCAGAATATGGCAAATTAGATACCAAATGCATTCATTGATACAAAAGGTGACAAAATCATATATACCCATTGCAAATGTTCCATCAAGAATTAATGTTCCTGAAGAACAAACTGATGGCAACATAGCAAATGAACCTAAAATTAAATTAAAGAGGGGGAGACCAATGGGATCAAAAGAAAAAAAAATCTCCGAAAGAAAAAGAAATTGGGAAAGCTAAATGAAAAAGATTTAGAAAAAAATGGTCCAGATGAACCATATACATAGATAATTCCTGAAGAAAAAAATGACATTGAAATGTTTGAACTTCAATCAATCATACTCACAATGGAAAATTATTGATAAGAATTTAGATAGAAGATGACGAAATTTTCTCATTCTTTGTATCTAAAGAACCTGATCATGAATGTGATGATAACCAAGATTCATATTAGAATGTCAGAAAAGATCTGGTTTGGAGAAATAGAAAACGACAATGGAAACTGAGTTGAACTCCCTCAATAAAAAAAAGTTTTTGACCTATTGTCACAACACCGGAACATGTAAGCCGGTTGGGTACAAATAGGTATTTGTACGAAAGAAAAATGAGAAAAATGAGGTAACAAGATATAAAGCCCGCTTTGTTGCTCAAGAATTTTCTCAAAGATCGCTACTTGATTATGAAGAGACATATTCTCTGGTTATCGATGCAAATACATTTAAATTGTTAATGAAGCTATCAACATCCAAAAATCTAGAAATGTATCTGATGGATGTTGTGACAGCATATTTATATGGATCAGTTTATAGTGACATATATATGAAAATTCCAGAAGGATTAAAAGTGTCTGAAGCATTAAGATCAAAACCTAAAAGAGTATCTGCAGTCAAATTATCACTTTACGGATTAAAAAAATACGGACGCATGTGGTGTAATCGCTTAAGTGAATATTTATTGAGTAAATATATACCAAAAATGCAATATTCCCTTGTGTTTTTATTAAAAAATCCTTATATAGATTTGTAATCATTGCTGTATATGTTGATGACCTAAATTTAATTGGTACTCAAAAAGAGATTGATGAGGCACAAACTCATATGAAAGAAGAGTTTGAAATGAAATATCTTGGACAATTTTTTTTCTTGGACTCCAGATCTAGCATCTTACACATGGAATTTTTGTGCATCAATCAAATTATACAAAAAATCTCTTAAAACGCTTTTCTATGGATAAAACGACTCTTTTAAGTACTCCAATGGTTAATCGATCACTTAACATTGACAAAGATCCAATCGTCCTTGTGATAGTAACAAAGACATATTAGTTCATGAAGTACCTTATATGAATGCTATTGGAGGACTTAAGTATCTTGCTAATTGTACATGACCGGGTATAGCATTTGATGTAAATTTACTTGCAAGATACAGATTGTCTCCTACGCATAGACACTAGAATGAAATAAAACATATATTTTGTTATTTTCAGAGAACAATTGACTTGAGATTGTTTTATTATAGAAACTTTGAGTATGTTTTAGTTAGTTTTGCAGATGCAGGCTATTTATCAGATCCGCATAAAGCCCGATTGCAAATTGTATATGTTTTTACAGTCAAAGGGATTGCAATATCTTGGCATTCCCAAAATCAATCTCTAGTTGCGACCTTTTCAAATCATGCGGAAATCATTGCCCTTCACGAAGCATGTAGAGAATGTGTATGACTCAGTTCAATGACTCAGCACATACAAGAAGCAAGTGTAGCCATCAATAAAGAGCCAACAAAATTATCTGAAGACAATGTTGCATGTATTGCTCAACTTGAAAAAAGTTATATAAAGAGCGACATGATGAAACACATTCTCCCAAGATTTCTCTTGTATACAAGAATTAAAAAAATCAAGAAATTGATATTCAGTATATCCGTTCAATTGACAATGCGGCCGACTTCTTCACAAATGCGCTTTCCACTACAACATTCAGAAAACACGTTCATAACATTGGAATGCATCGTTTATGCGATTTATAAAAATGAAGTCATATCCATCATCTCAGAGGGAGTTTACGCTAATGTACTCTTTTATCTTATCATCATTTTTATTCCATAAAAGTTTTTTGCATGATAAGGTCTTTGACAAGACAGTGCGGATAATCAAGAGGAATATTGAAAATATGATTATTTATGATTGACAACACTAAGGCTGTCTTAAATATTAACATGTAGCATCATTGCTACCTAGACAACAAACTCCACTAACCTATTTTCTTTATGCTTAGTGTCATCACTTGTGCACGTGTAAATTAAATCTACCACTATATATATGTAGAGCTTATGAAGAAGAAATTTTTTTTTTTGTCAACATAGCTTAGTGGCTTTAATATCCTCTTTAATATTGTGGGGTGCTGAGTTCGAACCTCAGACATGTATCATGAATTGCAGAAGGGCCACCACTGTGCCACATAATTCCGACAAAAAAGTTGTTAATTTAGAAGAGATTAATCAATAACAAATCATAATACAACCTTCGTTATGACCATTATTCCTTTTTTATATCTTATATTATGCTATATTAATAACAAATATATATTTCCTTTATTTTTGTACCATTTTTATAACAATATATATATTTTTTTAATTATGGAATACAAATATTTTGATGGTCTATTAAACAAATGGAAATCATTTTGGAGTATAATTTTTATTAACCCATCATGTTGGAACGAGTTTATATACTTAATCCGAGACAGATACGTAGCCAAAAGATTTTGCGAGTCCACTAACCCTGCATTAATAAATATGTTGTCACTATTCCGTAAACCCTGCAAAAACTATAATGGAGAGCCTACTGGTCGCGGAATACTGCCGCTACAAAACCTGGAAATATAGACTCAGTCGTAAAGAAAAAATTCATTCTACCACATTACTTTGCCTATAGTAGGAAAAGGAAAGCCTCAAAAAAGGACAAGAGGAGTCGGAGCATAAGAAATGCATCCCTACTTTAGCCCCACGTGCGTTCTCATTTTAGAACCATGAGAGAAGAGTTACGAACCCATTTTTCTCGTTTTCTGAACTCAATCAAAACATCTCGTTTTCTGAACTCAATCAAAACACTAAAAAACATAACTATGAACAAAGCTAGTAAACTGAACCCACACACATTTCCCCAACCATCACTCTTAATTGATAGATATTTAACTTTGACAAGAGTCTTCACGAAGGCAACCTATCTATCTTTCCACTACAAGAAAACACGAATTTAGCGCTACAAATATATGTAGTCTTCAAATTTTGCGACTAGCTATTACATGACGATTTATATATGATTACAAATATTTGGTCATAAATCAGTCGCTAATTTGTGACCAAAGTTAAATTAGCGACTAATTTACGACTCTATATTAAATGGTATACAATAATAAAAAGTCGTTAGTTGACCACTAATGTGCCACTCATTTGATAATCACAAAATATTAGCTAATTTGGCGACAAATTAACAACAAAATTCAAATTTTTTTCCTAATTAAACCCATAAAATCAAATCCTACATTTTTTGTTTAATCCATATAGTCACTGATTAGAGACTAATTAGCGATTTAATGGTGACTAATTAGCAAATAATTAATAACTAATTAGCGACTATATTAAAACAATCGGGAAACTAAAACATATAACCCTAAAACATAAACTCTAAACTAAGATTCTCGTAAAAAAAAAAATTTTCTAAATAATCTCTTTCAAACCTTAATCATAAACCTTATACATAAGCCCCAAATCTAAACCTCAAATCCTATAACCCTAAATCATATACCCAAACTCTTAATCTTAAAACATAAATTATATTTTCCATATATAATATTTTTTAAACCATAACCCAACTCGAAACCTAAACCCCCAACCGAAACCTCAAACTCTATATCTCAAACACAACTCCAAACCTATACCTCAAATCCTAAATCCAAACTTTAAATCTTAAAATATAAACTTTACATTATCCATTAAAAATTTTATGATAAAAATTACTTAAATCATAAACCATAAAATCATAATATAACCATTAATTATATATACATTAAACCAATATTTTATACCAAATATATTTTACAAGAAATCAAATTAAAAATATATAGTTTTTAAAAAATCAAATGTAATCATTTTATTTATCTTAAAATTTTTATTTAAATCTCGAAAGCAAATAATTTAATTATTATATATAATCAAAAATGAAATTTAACTATTAAATTTTTTAATCAAATCAATTTATAATTTACATTAAATAAAAACTTTTCATTGGTTAATACTAAGAGATTAGGATTGCAATCTTCACTGTTGATAGATTGAATCCAGCGGGTCAAATATGTTCTTTTTTTTTCATCTCTTCTTTGTTTCCTTCTCCTCCTTCTTTAGGTTTTTAATGAGGTAATGATTCATGGTTGCAAGCTTAGCCATTCTCCATGACTTAATATTGAGGGGGAGTGTTGGAATGAAGAAGAATGATGAAGACAATTCAAAGACGAAATGAAGAATGTGTGCCTTTTTGTCTAAGAAGGCGTCATGTGTCCAAAAGGAGTGGCTTAGGCTTGTTTGTGATTAATGATATGTTATCCTTGTAGCCAAACTTATATTAGGCAATCTTAGTATCCAAACAAGCCTAGTCTAGTTTAGTATAATAGTTAATTCTCTCTTCCTTTGTAAGCAAGAAATTTATTTTTCTAAAATCTCAATAATATTCATTCTCTCTAATCTCTTTCTCTCTCAATCTCTAAAACTCGAATTCTCTCAATCTTTCAATATTTTAATAAGACGGTGTTAGAGTATTTCGATGTATTCGAGCACCTACACAACCGACTTGACGTAGACGAGTCAGAAGAAAGTTTAATGGCTCAATTCATCGACGGATTACACGAATTCATCGCCTGAAAGATCGAGCTACAACCTTACCATGATCTTGGCGAATTATTCCACTTAGCAGTCCGGATAGAGAAGTGCAATAAAAGGAAATTAGTCGCACCTTCTAGACCTAAGAGTACCTGGAGCACCGGCTCCAAGCCATTTGAACGGACAGCCTCGACCAGTGACCCACGCCTCAAGGGAAATGTTGTGGTCAGCAACCCGGCCCCCAGGGCTGCCCCATCTGCCCCATAACCAACCACTCCCACGACCACTCCGACTCAGCCCCAGCAAAGCAGCGAGATCATATGCTTCAAGTGAAAAGAAAGGGGACACATGTCCCGAGAATGTCCCACATAGAGGACAATGGTTTTGATCACCTCAGAAGACTACGAGTCCGAGGATGAGCACGAGGAGGCCGCCCCTGCGACCCATCAACAATCCGACGAAGAAATAGAATATGCCGACTCCAGAGAGATGCTCATGATCAGACGAATTCTAAGCTCAAGATTTGAGCCAGAAGAGGTAGAGCAGCGAGAAAAAAATTTTCATTCCAAATGTACCATCCTTGGGAAAGTGTCTTCACTAATTATAGACGGAGAATCCTGCACCAACACCGCGAGAAAATACATGGTTGAAAAGCTATGACTGCATGTGACCAAGCATCCTAAGCCCTATAAACTGTGATGGCTGAAAAAAAGACGGAACTGCATATTTCTGACCAGGTTAAGATCTCATTCAACATTGGCAGATACTAGGACCAGGTGACCTGCGACGTCGTCCCGATGTCAGCTGGACATCTCCTCGTAGGACGACCTTGGCAATTCGACCGATAGACTACGCATAATGGACAGACGAACTTCTACTCATTTGTCCACGACAAGCGTAGATACAACCTGACACCAATGCCTCCACACGCCGTTCAAGAAATGTAATCCAAGATGGCGAAAGACCAACAAACCCGCACAGAAATTTTCTCATCAATGTGGCTGACATGAGGAAAGTCGCTCGTACTGAAGGCACTCAACTCGTCCTAATGCTCCACAAATAGATTTTAAACACTTCCGTCACCCGAAACCACCCTACCAGCCAAGGTCCAAGCCCTTCTAGAGAGTTATGCAGATGTGTTTCCAGACGAGATCCCATCCAGCCTCCCACCCATTCGAGGCATTGAGCACAACATCGACTTCATTCCAGGAGCTCTACTGCCTAAATTGCCCGCATACCGAGTCAACCCCGAGGAGGCTAAAGAATTAGAAAAGAAAGTCCCTGATCTTATGGATCAAGGTTACGTCAGAGAGAGCCTTAGTCCCTGTGCCATCCCGGTCCTACTTATGCCAAAGAAGGACGGGAGCTAGAGGATGTGCGTCGACTGTCGCACAATCAACAAAATCACAATCAAGTATCGGCACCCCATTCCGCGTCTGGATGACATTCTAGACGAATTAAGCGGAGCCGTGGTCTTCTCCAAGATTGACCTAAAAAGTGGATATCATCAAGTCAGGATGCGACAAGGAGATGAATAGAAGACTGCGTTCAAGACCAAGCAGGGTCTTTACGAGTGGCTAGTAATGTCGTTCGGCATGTCCAACGCCCCAAGCACATTCATGCGCCTTATGAACCAAGTCCTTTGACCGTTCATTGGTAAATTTATACTAGTCTACTTAGACGACATTCTAGTTTACAATACGACTTACTATGATCATTTGGAGCACCTAGAGGCCGTCAACATCACCCTCCAAAAAGAGCAGTTATACACAAACCTCAAGAAGTGTACGTTCTGCACAGACTAATTCGTCTTCCTTGGGTTCGTCATAAGTTCACAAGGACTCAGAGTGGAAGACGAGAAGATCATGGCCATCCAGGAGTGGCCAATGCCGACGAATGCAAGCCAAGTTCGTAGCTTCTATGGGCTCGCCTGCTTCTACCGACGGTTTGTCCGAGACTTCAGTACAATCGCCGGTCCGTTAACCTCTACGATCAAGAAAAACCAAGAATTCTGTTGGGGACCCGACCAGGAAAAGTCCTTTAAGCTGTTAAAGGAACATCTCACTCATGTCCCAGTCCTAGTCTTGTCCGACATTAACCAGACCTTTGAGGTCGAATGTGACGCTTCAGGAATCGTCATAGGAGCAGTCCTGACCCCAAGGCGGCAGATCTGTCGCCTATTTCAGCGAGAAGTTAAGTGGAACCGCTTTTAACTATCCTACCTACGACAAGGAGCTCTATGCATTGGTCAGAGCCCTATAGACTTAGCAGCACTACCTACTTGCCAAGGAGTACGTGATTCACACCTATCATACACTTCAGCATCTTAGAGGGCAATCAACACTTAAGAAGAGGCACGCTCGTTGGCTAGAGTATATCGAGACCTTCCCTTATGTCATTATGTATAAAAAGGGAATGGAAAACATCGTGGCTGATGCCTTATCCAGAAGATACAATCTTAACTTTGTCATGGAATCGAAAGTTATGGGATTCGATATGATCAAAGAGCTGTATGCTGAGGACGCCTACTTCACTGAAGCCTACGAGGAGCACGGCAAGGGAGCCTACAACAACTTTTACTTGTTTGACAGATTCCTTTTAAAAGAGAAGCGTCTTTGTATTTCGAGAGGATCGATTCGAGAGCTACTTCTGAGAGAACGGAGGAGGTTTATTGGGATATTTGAGAGTCAACAAGACCTTGAGCATGTTTAAGAAGCATTTCTACTGGCCCGACCAGCGACGAGATGTGGATGCTCATTGTGCTATGTGCCTTATCTGCAAACGGGCTAAGGCACTTAGCACATTTTGGCTACAAGGCTTGTTTGGATACTAAGATTGCCTAATATATGTTTGGCTACAAGGATAACATATTATTAATCACAAACAAGCCTAAGCCACTCCTTTTAGACACATGACGCCTTCTTAAACAGAAAAGCACACATTCTTCATTTCCTCTTTGAATTGTCTTCATCATTCTTCTTCATTCTAACACTCCCCCTCAAGATTAAGTCATGGAGAATGGCTAAGCTTGCAACCATGAAGCATTACCTCATTAAAAACCTAAAGAAGGAAAACCCAATTGGGACAAAACCTCTTTTAGGGAAAAAGAGTATAACACTTCATGACCAGAATCAGTGTTGAGGAATGGACATGAAACCAAGCCGTGGGTAGATGGAGCTGCTAGTCTTCAATGTAGTAGCCTTGGTAAACACATCTGCTAATTGGTATTCACTCCTTGTGTAGCAAGGTAAGATAATCCCATTTGCAATAACTTCCCTCACCTTATGGCAATCCACCTCAATATGCTTGGTTCTTTCATGAAACACATAGGTAGATGCAATGTGTATAGCTGCGTGATTGTCACAATGGACAGTGATAGGAGACTTCAAGCTCACGCCAAGTATGTCAAGAAGGAGTTGCTTCAGCCAGATGCATTCTGTGGTAAGTTTCCTCATGGCCCTGTATTCAGCTTCTGCACTAGAGCAAGATACCACCTTCTGTTTCTTGGTCTTCCAAGTAACAAGATTTCCTCTTACGAAGGTGCAGTAGCCGTTGTACTCCTCTTGTCTTCTCTGTCTCCTGCCCAATCTACATCACAATAACCTACAATTTCTGTGTTTTCCATTACAACCCATCCATATATCTTGTTCTTTAGTGCATTTCAAGTATCTCAATATGCGCATGATCATTTTCCAATGCCTTATCTTTGGTCTTGCATATGTTGAGACACCTGATTCACAGCAAAACACAAATTTGGTCTATAATGGTTAAATATATGAGCTTACCAACCACTTTTCTATACAACTTTGTATCATGAAACATGCCATCTCCTAGCTCCCCCTCAGGTTCTATCTTTTAACCTTCTTATAGTGGTGTTTTAGGTGGTTTAGTTTCCAACATATCTGTAGAGGTTAACAAGTCTACAATATATTTTCTTTGAGATAAGAAAAGACCTTCCTTGAACCTACACACTTCAATTCCTAAGAAGTATTTAAGTTTACATAGATCCTTAATATCAAAGACACTCTTTAAATATGCTTTAGTAGAATCAATTCCTACTTTATCACTCCCTGATATGATTATGTCATCAACATAAATGAGTATAACCACAATACCTTCCTTACTTTGAAGTGTAAACAGAGTGTGTTCAACGTTCGACCTTTTGAATCCTTTGTCCCTTAAGGTCACATTCAATTTATGATACCAAACTCTTGGAGATTGTTTTAAGCCATAAATAACATTTCTTAACCTCAGTGTATTGCCGCCACCAACTTGATATTCTAGACCTGGTGGTGGTGTCATGTACACTTCCTCTTCTAGCTCACCTTGTAAGAATGCATTCTTAATATCCATTTGCCACAACTCCCAATCAAGAATAGCAGCAAGAGACAAAATAACATTAATTGAATGTAATTTAGCCACAAGAGCAAAAGTATCCCTATAATCTTCACCATAAGTTTGTGTGAATCCTCTAGCAACCAACCTAGCTTTATACCTATATATCTCACTATTGCTTTTATGTTTAATGGTAAAAATCCATTTAGAATTTACAGCCTTTTTCCCTTTTGGAAGAGTAGCTGGTGCATAGGTTTGATTCTTCTCTATGGCTTGTCTTTCAGCTTGAATTGCTTCTCTCCACTCCTTTATCTCCATAGCTTCCTCATAGGTCTTTGGAATCTGCTCTTTATCAAGACTAATAGTGAATGCAAAATGAGAATCAGGTACATGAACTAGATTACACACTCACTGATCATGATGAACTACTGCATTGTTGTTGTAGTAGAATTTGAGTGGAAATATCTGCCTTGTATTTCTTCTAATAACAGATAATTCCCCTTTCCCTTCTTCTTTTAGAGCATCCCCAAGATTTTGTTCAATATCCCTTGGCCTTTTTGAAGCTGAGACTAAGATATCTGCTTCTGAATCCTCCTCTTGATCATGTCGAGGTTCCTGGCCCCCTTCATGATCAAGGGGAGGCACCTGTCCTGATTGAAGTGAAGACCGTGCCACGTCCTGGAGATGAAGCTGCGTTTGTGACCTGGTATGTTGCCGAGACACCGGGTTGACCATGGAAGTGCCTGGATCGGATAGTCCAACAGCTGGTTGGGACGTGCTTGGATCGTACCGGGGATGGACCATGGATGTGCCTGAGTCATGCCTGGGTCGTACTGGGGTTGAACCTGGACCACGCCTTGGCGAGAATGGAACGGGCTTGGCCGGTCCTTGTCCGGGCGATTGGTGAACTGGGCCGGGCGAATGTTGAACTGACCCTGGCGCTTGGTGAGCTAGCTCTGGCACTTGAACTGGCCCAGGTACTTGGTGAGCTGGCCCTGGTACTTGGTGAGCTGGCCCTGAGCCAGATGCTTGTGGAGAGACTATATCTATGCTTTTCAAGATCCTTCTTAGATTCTCAGCTTGGTCATGCCTTGTTGTTGAGATGTCCTTGAATTCTTCCCAAGTTTCTTCTTCATAGAATCCTTTTGATTCTTGAAATTTAACATCTCTGGATACAAGAACTCTTCTAGTCTCTGGATTGTAGCATTTGTAACCCTTTTGTGTAGGAGAATATCCAATGAACATGGCTTTGGTGCTCTTTGTTTCTACCTTGTTCCTAAGTTCTCCTGGTATTAAAACAAAAAAAACAAACCCAAATACTCTTAAATGATCAATATTAGGCTTAGTTATGTTTAATACCTCAAAGGGAGACAAATCATCTAGAACTTTTGTTGGAGTTCTATTGATTAAGTAACATGCAGCCACAAGAGAATCTCCCCAAAATTGTTTGGGAACCTTCTTGTGGAACATCATGGTTCTCACAATTTCCATCAAATTGTCTGTTTTTCCTCTCAGCTACTCCATTTTGTTGTGGAGTAGGGACAACTTGTTTGATGTTCAATGCCATGTTTGGCCAAGTGTTGTTGAAACTTGGGGCTAGTATATTTCCCTCCATTATCTGTTCTAAAACATTTAATCTTGGCATTGTATTGATTAATAACAAATCTTTGAACTAAGCAATGTAACCCAAGTATATTTAGATTTTTCATCAATAAAGATCACAAAATATTTTTGGTTTTCTCTAGAAGGAAAGGGAGATGTCCAAACATCAGAATGCACTTAATCAAAATAATTATCATATGAATGAATTGATTTCTCAAAAACAGTCTTACAATTTTTCCCAAGAATACATGATTCACATATATAATTTTGAATTTTAATTTCAGATATTATTAATTCCAAAGCTCTATGATGAGGATGGCCTAATCTAGCATGCCAAAGTTCAGCTGAAACATTAACATTGACACTATTAGCACACGGTTCATGTAAGGAATGCATGGACATGTTTTCAAGCACATACAAGTCATTCTTTGTTATTCCTTGGCCAAACTTCTTACTTGTTTCAATATCCAGAAAGTAGAAATCATTAGGACCAAATATAGCTTGACAATTAAGATATATGGTAGATCTCTTAATAGACAACAAGTTAGATGTGAAAGATGGCAAATAAAAGACTTTAGATTCTTTATCAAACAATTTAAGCTTCTCAATCCCTTTAATTGGCACATTGATTCTATTAGCAATTACCTCACTACCTAAGGCATGTTCTAAGTTTTCTAGCAATCCTAAATCACTTATCATGTGATGAGAAACTCCAGAATCAACAATTAAAGGTTTAGAAGCTATAGATGTTTGAAAAAAGCATGAAGAGATTTACCCAACACATTACCAGAGCTAAAGGCTTTTAAAAGAGCTTCCAAATCTGATTTCTTCACAAAATCAGATGAAGAGGCCGGATTGGTTGTCAATGTAGAAGCGCTTGTATGTAATAAGTGGGAGGAGCTAGGGCCTTTGTAGAAGGGACTTTGGACCTGTCAATGAACCAGCTTGGCTTAAATTCTAGATGAAGCACCCATCACTCCTTCTTTGTGTGGCCGGTTCTGTTACAGTGATCACACACGGTCCTCTTTTTCTTGGACTCAGCTGGCGCCTTGAAGAAGCTCTTATGGGCAACCACCGGTTCATCTTTAATTCCAAATAGTTGGAGAGACTTTTGCTCCTTCTAAATCTTGGCACAAACATCCTCCAAACTAGGAAGCTTGTCCTCCCTAAGAATGTGCTTAATCAAATCAACATAGTTAGTGTTCAAAGTCAAAAGTAAGTCAAACACCTTATCTTGTTCTCTCCTTTCATGGAGAGTAATGGGATCAATTGTGGCAGGCTTTAGCATCTCTAGCTTTGCCCATAAAGCTCTGAAGGATCCGTAATGCTTTGTGAACTCAGCATCCTACTGTCTAAGATCATTCAAAGATTTCTTGACCTTAAAAATTCTCATGAGTTTACTAGTATTGCCATATACATTTTTTAAAGTTTCCCAAAGGTCTTTAGCATTTTCACAATATGAATATGCTTCTAAAAGATATCTAGCTAGGGAATTTGGAGAATAGAAAGTACCATCTGGTCTTCCTGGAACCATTTGTTGTGATTATCTTGATCATCTGAGTCATCTCCTTCAATGGCTATGACAGGTGCCTTTGTAACATGAGACCATGAAGAATCACTGGAGCCTTAATGTTGGTCTGATACTCCATTAGAATTTACCCAACACCTGCAAGAAAATAAAACAAACGACCAGACCAGACCACACCCCTGTCCAAACGGTTAGTGGCCAAGGCACGTTCAACAAGTTCCAACAACTTCCAACTGCCTGTAACAACCTGTAACAATCTAACCGTCCTTGAACAATCAACTACTGACTATATTAACAGCCTAACTAGTAAAGAATCTGTTAATAGAATTTTTAAAAAATTAAAATCCACTTTTGCCACAATTTGTTTTTTTTTAAAAAAAACAGTTTCTTATTAACAATCAAGAAAACCTTTCTTGAATACTAAAAATATTTAGAATGAAATGAAACTTCTTGAACCCTCCAAAATATCCTAAAATAAGTTTTGATTGTTCAAGATTTGAAAAAGAATAAGAAAAAATGAAGGTTTAATCACAAATGCTACAAACAGGTCAAAACTGGACACACTGAGAATGATTGATCAAGAAAGCTTCTAAACGTACAAAGGGGCAAAGAGGACCTCCTGATTCAATAACTAGACTAGTTTTAATTGAGGTTAGGATTTTGAATCACCTGATTTGATGAAGAATCGGCAGATATATGACTGATGCAAACACATGATCTCACGGCGAGGCTAACCGCGACACCATAATTGGCCGTGGACAACTTTTGACTCAGGCCACCAAATTGAGTGAAATCACCGGTGAAATCCTCAGAACTCACCGGAGAACAATCCTAGATGAAGAAACTGGCAATAGATTTCGATTTCTTTCTGGAAAGATCGATCAAACCTTGAACCACCCGCGAAGGGTCTGGTTTCGAGATTGCTTGAAGAATGAAGAAGATTTCCAGGATTCTTATGCCAGATTGATGTAAACTGGCTCTGATACCATGAAAGATTGAAATATTGAGAGAATTCAAGTTTTAGAGATTGAGAGAGAAAGAGATTAGAGAGAATGAATATTATTGAGATTTTAGAAAAATGAATTTTTGCTAACAAAGAAAGACAAAATTAACTATTTATACTAAACTAGACTAGGTTTTTTTAGATACTAAGATTGCCTAATATATGTTTGGCTACAAGGATAACATATCATTAATCACAAACAAGCTTAAGCCATTCCATTTGGACACATGACACCTTCTTAGACACAAAGGCACACATTCTTCATTTCCTTTTTGAATCGTCTTCATCATTCTTCTTCATTCCAACACTTGTTGACTTGGGTCAGGCGTATGAATTATCTCTGTAATTCACGGTGGAAATGAGGTGGGATATAGCGTCTCCTCATGATCTGGGTGAGTTCGACCCATGAGGTCAAGCTGTGAAAGGGGCTTGTGATACTCCAAGAACTTCAACCAATGGGGTTGAAGTCGACGGCTCCAAGCAAAGGAATTGCTGGCGGCTGTTTTGTCTAAAAGACTTAGGGGTTTTTGTTAAAATTGCTTGTTATTTCATAAAGTGAAACAAGAAGGCTTATATAATGCCTTGTTACAATTTTAGGGTAAACTACAAGGCGTTTAACCTTTAGGAGATTAAAACAACATGTAGTTTACTTATTGTCACTTAGAATAAATAAGGGGCCATAATTAGTCAACATGACTTAACCCAACTAAACACTTAGACAAATAAATTGAAATTAAAGAAGGAAAAGCCCAATAACACTTAGGCTGAGAATTCACCTGAAGACTTGTGAATGGGTGGAATTGTGAACAAGTCTTCAACGCCTTGCGAACTAGGAGTGTTGCCTCATTAAAACCTTCTTCGGAAAACCCAATGGGACAAAACCGAAGATAGGGAAAAGAGTACAATTTCCTAGAACGACTTTTGGTGTCTCTACCGAATGGTAATGGTAAAGACACCGGAGGAGGAAGAGTCTTCGAGAAGGAACCTCCAGGGTTCCTTGTCTAGCTGGAACAGAGCTCCGGTCGTGGGTGCAATGGCCAGAACAGGCTGGTCGGGGGCGTGTGGCTGGCGGGTCGTCTGGCCGGATGCGTGACCCGGGCTGGTCATCTGGCCGGCTGGCCGGGGGCTGGACGTCTGGGTCGCCTCTTGTTCATCTCCTGTCCCACACTCCAACAACAGGCTGAGCTTGTCTCCTAAAGCTTTCCTCTTGGACCGCGTAAGAGGTCCAGGTGGAATGACCGGTGCAGTAGCTGGTTTGATGCCCTCATCATTCCCTCCCTCTTGAAGTGCTTTGGTCTCCAAAGCAAAATCCTCACCTGCATCAAACAACTCTAAGTCAGCAACATTGAAAGTACTTGAAACATTATACTCACCTGGGAGTTCGAGCTGGTAGGCGTTGTCGTTGATTCTCCGAAGAACGCGGAATGGGCCATCTCCCCGGGGTGCAAGCTTGCTCTTTCGTCGCTGGGGAAATCTCTCGGGGCGCAGGTGTAGCCAAACCCAATCTCCGTCCTTGAAGACCATGTGCCGGCGGCCCTTGTTGGCATTCCTGACGTTCTGGATGTTGCGTTGCTCAAGGTTCGCCTTAGTCTCCTCGTGAAGTTTCTTGATGTAGTCTGCTTTGGCTTCTCCCTCCAAGCTGATGGCGTCGTCTAACGGGATTGGTGTGAACTCAATCGGAGTGGTCGGGTTGAAGCCGTAGACAACTTCAAAAGGTGATCTCTTCGTGCCTGAATGTGCAGCTCGGTTGTAGGCAAACTCGACGTACGGAAGACATTCCAACCACTTCTTCAAATTTCGACCGATGGTCGCTCGCAATGTCTGTGACAAGGTCCGGTTGACTACCTCAGTCTGGCCGTCTGTCTGGGGGTGATACGCGGAAGAGAACAGGAGGTTGGTGCCCAATTTTTGCCAAAGTGCTCGCCAGAAGTGGCTCAGGAACTTGGTATCTTGGTCAGAAACGATTGTCCGGGGAATGCCATGAAGTCTGACGATTTCTTTGAAGAACAGGTCGGCGATCTGGCTTGCGTCGTTGGTCTTGTTACAAGCGATGAAATGTGCCATCTTAGAGAACCGGTCGACCACGACGAAGATGGAATCCTTATTGTGCAACTTCGGTAGGCCTAGGACGAAATCCATGGATATGTCTGTCCAAGGCGCAGATGGAACTGGCAAGGGCATGTAGGGGCCCTGCGGATGCAGCTTTGACTTAGCCTGCTTGCAGATAAGGCACCGGGCGCAATGTGTCTCGACGTCTCGGTGCTGATGAGGCCAATAAAAGTGCTCCTTAAGCATGTTTAAGGTCTTGTCAATGCCAAAGTGTCCCATGAGACCTCCACCGTGTGCTTCTCTGAGAAGCAGCTCTCGGATTGATCCCCTCGGAATGCAGAGTCGCTTGTCCTTGAAGAGGAATCCGTCGTGCAGGAAGAAGCGGCTGAAGTTCCCTTTGCCGTGCTCTAGGTGGGCCTGGGCGAAGTCGACATCTTCGGCATACAGTTCCTTGATCATCTCGAAGCCGAGAACCTTGGACTCCATGACAGAGATAAGGCTGTAACGACGAGACAATGCGTCAGCGACGATGTTGTCCGTTCTTTTCTTGTACTTGATGACGTACGGAAAGGTCTCGATGAATTCCAGCCAACGGGCATGTCGTTTCTTCAACGTTGACTGTCCATGGAGGTGCTGGAGCGTCTGATGATCGGTGTGAATGACGCACTCTCGGGCAAGCAGATAATGCTGCCAAGTCTCTAAGGCACGGACAAGGGCATAGAGCTCCTTGTCGTAGGTCGGATAGTTAAGGACAGCTCCACTTAACTTCTCGCTGAAGTAGGCTACTGGTCGTCCGCCTTGGGTAAGGACGGCTCCAATGCCTATGCCCGAGGCATCGCACTCAACCTCGAATGTCTGCGTGAAGTCTGGTAATACGAGGACTGGTGCGTGTGTAAGGCGTTCCTTGAGTAGCTGGAAGGCCTTGTCTTGTTCGGGACCCCAACGAAAATCCTGGTTCTTCTTGATCGTCGATGTCAAAGGTCCAGCAATCGTGCTGAAGTCGCGGACGAACCGTCGGTAGAAGCTGGCAAGTCCGTGGAAGCTGCGGACCTGGCTGGCGGTCGTCGGTGTGGGCCAATCCTGAATGGCCTTTATCTTCTCGTCGTCTACCCGAAGTCCCTGGGAACTGACGACGAAACCAAGGAATACTACTTGGTCGGTGCAGAATGTACACTTCTTGAGGTTGGCGTACAGTTGCTCTCTCTGTAAGGTAGTGATCACGGCTTCCAAGTGCTCCAGGTGGTCTTGGTAAGTCGTGCTGTAGACGAGAATATCGTCGAAGTAGACCACGACGAATTTTCCGATGAACGGGCGAAGAACCTCGTTCATAAGTCGCATGAAGGTACTGGGCGCATTTGATAAACCGAATGGCATTACGAGCCACTCATATAGGCCTTGCTTTGTCTTGAAGGCGGTCTTCCATTCATCTCCTTCTCGCATCCTTACTTGATGGTATCCACTCTTCAGGTCTATCTTAGAAAAGATGGCGGCTCCGCTGAGCTCGTCAAGCATGTCGTCTAGGCGCGGGATGGGGTGCCGGTACTTGATGGTTATGTTGTTGATGGCGCGGCAGTCGACGCACATCCTCCAACTTCCGTCCTTCTTGGGTACCAGAAGAACCGGAACGGCACAGGGGCTGAGGCTCTCACGAACGTATCCTTGAGCCATGAGGTCTTGGACTTGTCGTTCTAATTCTTTAGCCTCCTCGGGGTTGACTCTGTAGGCTGGACGGTTAGGTAGCTGAGCTCCGGGAATGAAGTCAATGTGGTGCTCGATCCCTCGGATAGGTGGAAGGCCAGCTGGGATTTCGTCTGGGAAGACGTCTGCGTACTTGTCAAGAAGTGCGCGGATCTCGGCAGGCAGAGGGTGCTCCGTACTGGCCGTGTGTAGACTCTCTCTGTAGAGCATGAGCACGACTTGGGTGCCTGCGGTGCATGTGGCCTTTCTCATGTCTGCTACATTAATCAGAAAATTCTCCTTTCTGGCATGTTGATCCTTGGCCATCTTGGATTGCATTTCTTGGACGGCGTGTGCAGACATCGGGGCTAAGTTGTAGCGGCGCTTGTCGTGGACGAAAGAGTAGAAGTTGGTCCGTCCGTTGTGCGTGGTCTCACGGTCGAATTGCCAAGGTCGTCCGAGCAGAAGATGTCCAGCTGACATCGGGACAACGTCGCAGGTGACCTGATCTTGATATTTGCCGATGCTGAATGAGACCTTCACTTGGTCTGAGATGTACAGCTCCGTCTTGTTGTTCAGCTACCGAAGTTTATAAGGCTTGGGGTGCTTGGTCACGGGCAAGCCCAATTTCTCCACCATGTACTTACTGGCGGCATTCGTGCATGATCCTCCGTCAATGATCAACGAACACACTTTCCCAAGTATCGTGCATTTGGAATGGAAAATGTTCTCTCGTTGTTCTTCTTCTTCAGGCTCAATTCGTGAACTAAGGACGCGTCGGATCATAAGCATCTCTCCGGAATCAGCGTATTCAATATCCTCATCGGAATGATGTGTCGGAAGTGTTGGCTCTTCTTGCTCCTCCTCGGATTCATAATCTCCGGACGCAGTAAGGACCATTGTCCTTTGAGTGGGACAATCCCGGGACATGTGTCCTCTGCCCTTACACTTGAAGCAGACGATATTGCTGCTCCGCTGAGGCTGGGATGTGGTCGTGGCATGCGGTGGTCTAGGAGCTGGAAGCGCCGGTCTGGGCGCTGAGCTAGGGGCGACGGCTTTGCCTTTGAGTCGTGGGTCAATAGGCTGAGTTGTCCGCGCAAATGGCTTGGAACCGGTGTTCCAAGTGTTTCTCGGTCGAGAAGGTGCGGCAAGCTTCCGCTTATGGCACTTCTCGATCTGGACTGCTAGGTGGAACAGCTCACCTAGGTCGTGGTAGGGCTGCAGTTCAATCTTTCTGGCGATGGAATCTTGCAAGCCATCGATGAATTGGGCCATAAGGCTCTCTTCAGATTCATCTACATCGAGTCGGTTACGTAGATGCTCGAACTCGTCAAAGTATTCAGTCACCGTCTTGCTTCCTTGAGTGAGGCGTCGGAAACGTCGCTGAAGCTCGCGGTGGAAGTGGGGCGGTACATAACGTCGCCTCATGATTTGGGTCAGCTCAACCCATGAAGTCACAGAACCCATACGAGCTCGTCTGCGGGTGGTGACTTCGCGATCCCACCATGCTAAGGCATGGTCTGTAAATTGCGCTGTCGCAAAGATGACCTTTCGGGGATCATCATAGTTGTAGTACTCAAAAATGAGCTCCATGCGTCTCTCCCAGTCGAGATACTCTTCGGGGTCTAATTTCCCCGAGAAAGGAGGTGGACTCATCTTGACCTCCGGGTAGTGGGTGGCTGGACGCGGCGGCGGTGGTGGTGGTAGGTCGTCGTCATAGTAGGGATGTCGACCCATATGTGGCCGTTCGTGGTGGTATGGAGGCGCGGCAGGTGCGGCAGGGGTAGGCGGCGTGGCTTGCCTCAACTGCTCAAGCTGAGTGGAGAATGTTGACATTTGTGCCGTCAGGGCTTGAAGAAGCTGTACCATGGTCGGATCAGCTTGCCCTGACGTTGATTCATCCCTTCCTGTCATATTTCCTTTTCCGGGAAAAGGAAATTTCTAGAAAAAGGAAAGTTTCCTTTTTGGGAAACTTGCAGAAATTGGAAACTTTCCTTATTTGGAAAGTTCCCGAGAATATTTTTTTTTTTGTTTTTATATTTATGCACAGAATTATAAAATAAGGAAAGAAAATATGCTATCTATAAAAGGAATAACCTAGAAAAAGGAAAATATCCTGTGGATATATTTCCTAAACCTAAAAAGGAAACTAATAACTAGGGAATATCCTAAAGATTTATGTCTAATCTAGAAAAAAGAAACTAAATAAAATCCTAATAAATAACTAGAAAAATTTCCTAAACACTATCTAGAAAATTTCCTAAACTAATTTAATGCCTAGAAAACTTATGGAAACTATCTAGATACTACCTAAATACTAAGAATCTAGACAACTAAACTAACCTAGCCGCCTAACTACTCGAACCCTAAACGAGCCTAGTGCTCGGACGCCGAACTAGCCTAGAGGTGGCTACGCGGACAGGTGACGGCTAGCGAGTTGGGACGGGTGTGGAACGACTAGGGCGGCCGGCGCGGTACGAGACAGGACCTAACACTCGACTAGGGCTAGACTCGGGACGCTAAGGCTCACGCACGCTAAGACCTAGACCTAAGACACACTAGCTACGCTCGCGGACAGGAGAAGGGCGAGGACGCACGCTAAGACGCGGTATGGCAACAAACGGCTTGGTGCACTAGCGCACACGCGGTAGACCTAGGCTATCTAGAAGCGGGATGCTCACGCATACACGCGGGAGCACACTAAGGGACCTAGACGCGAGTTGATACAACTCGTGGGGCTGCCTAACCTAGACCTAATGCAATGAGACTCAACAAGCGACACAAAGGAGGAGTAGCCTGAACTAGGACGCTAGGGAACCTAGGCTGCTCGCGGTTTGGGTAGGATACTAAAGGGGCCCTAGCAAGCAACACACAAATCCTTATGGATTTTCAAGTATGTGAATGTGTTCTATGTGAGTTTTCTAAGAACCCTAGTTTGATTTTAACAACCTAAACAATATTTTTGTTTTCTTTTCTTAAAAAAAATTTCTAGCAACAAACAAGCAATAAAACAAACAAATTTCTTCTATTTTTTTTTTAAATATGAAAAATAAGAAAAAGATTGATAGAACCTGAGAACCTCAGGGGAACGTTTGTGGTATGTGACTTGATTCCTCTCCTTCTTACCGAGAACCTCAGGGGAAAGAGAAAGATACACAATCAAAAGCCAAAACTGTTGAAACAAAACAATGAAAAATCGCCAAAAATAAAAGGATAGAATCAACCTGATGTGCAGGAGCTTTAAGCTCTGATACCATATGATGTACGAACTTGGATGGGCTGTCTTTTCACCGAGAAACTCAGGATAATGGGACAGAATTCGATGGTAGCGAAGGGGTTGATCGAAGGGACCAAACAAGCTGTGAAAGGGGCTTGTGATACTCCAAGAACTTCAACCAATGGGGTTGAAGTCGACGGCTCCAAGCAAAGGAATTGCTGGCGGCTGTTTTGTCTAAAAGACTTAGGGGTTTTTGTTAAAATTGCTTGTTATTTCATAAAGTGAAACAAGAAGGCTTATATAATGCCTTGTTACAATTTTAGGGTAAACTACAAGGCGTTTAACCTTTAGGAGATTAAAAAAACATGTAGTTTACTTATTGTCACTTAGAATAAATAAGGGGCCATAATTAGTCAACATGACTTAACCCAACTAAACACTTAGACAAATAAATCGAAATTAAAGAAGGAAAAGCCCAATAACACTTAGGCTGAGAATTCGCCTGAAGACTTGTGAATGGGATGGAATTGTGAACAAGTCTTCAACGCCTTGCGAACCAGGAGTGTTGCCTCATTAAAACCTTATTCGGAAAACCCAATGGGACAAAACCGAAGATAGGGAAAAGAGTACATTTTCCTAGAACGACTTTTGGTGTCTCTACCGAATGGTAATGGTAAAGACACCGGAGGAGGAAGAGTCTTCGAGAAGGAACCTCCAGGGTTCCTTGTCTAGCTGGAACAGAGCTCCGGTCGTGGGTGCAATGGCCAGAACAGGCTGGTCGGGGGCGTGTGGCTGGCGGGTCGTCTGGCCGGATGCGTGACCCGGGCTGGTCATCTGGCCGGCTGGCCGGGGGCTGGACGTCTGGGTCGCCTCTTGTTCATCTCCTGTCCCACACTCCAACAACAGGCTGAGCTTGTCTCTTAAAGCTTTCCTCTTGGACCGCGTAAGAGGTCCAGGTGGAATGACCGGTGCAGTAGCTGGTTCGATGCCCTCATCACAGTTCTAAGGCGATTCTACGGGGATCTTTGTAGTTGTAGTACTCGAAGAGTAATTTCATCCTCCTTTCCCAATATAGATACTCCTCGGGATCAACCTTTCCTAAAAAGGAAGGAGGGTTCATCTTTATGTCGGGGTGGCTCATGGGCTGTCTAGACGGTGGCATTGGCTTGTTGTAGTACTGGTGCCGGCTCATTCCCTGGTGGGCTGCCTCTGGTCAGTCAGCTCTGTACGGGGGTGCGGCTGGGGGTGGCGCGGGGGCTGGTGCAGGTGCTGGCTGCTCTAATCGCTTGAGGCGCGTTGCTATGGTAGACATCTGGGCGGTCAAGGACTGAAGAAGCTGCATCATGACTTAATTATTCGGGCTTGAAGACGACTCATCGGTGTCTGACATATTTCTTTTTTTATAGAAAAGGAAATACTCAAAAATTGAAAGTTTTCCGAAAAGTAAACTTGCAGAAATTGAAACTTTCCTTTTATGGAAATATTTCACATATATTACTTTTTATTTTTATTTTTATTAAAAAGGTAAACTTCCTAAATGCAAAAAGAAAAATATTAAGAAAAAAGAAATCTGTCCTAAAAAATGATTATTGCCTAAATGCCAAAGGAAACTATCCTATATGCTAAAAGGAAATCTAATTATGGCCTAATTTCTAAAAGGAATTAAAATCCTAATAATGGGAAAATGCCTAAAAGTTTTTGGAAAACTTCCTATGAGGTTTTGGAAAACTTCCTAAGGTAATTCCTAGCCTTAGGAAAAGGCAACTAATGGTTACTATGCCTAAAACAAAAGAGGAAAACTTTCTAAAAACTAAGGCAAAAAACCTAGACACTAGGACTATGGTTTAGGACAGCATGGTTTGGGAGCAGAGCCAACGCGGGAGTAGGGAAAATGCTAGGCGTGGGACCTAGGGCGTGGTGCGGTAGGACTCATAGCTGGACGGGATCTAAATGTAGGCGCAGAGCGAGGCGCGGGCTGGAAGCACGGTACGTCGCGGTGCGTGAGGTTCTTGGAGTGGAACCTAGAGCTACGCACGGGACAACACGGGGTGGAAGGTACCTAAACCTAAGGTGTAACTTGGCTTAATACTCACACGACGGGACCCTAGACAAAGACAGAACTGTACGGGTAAGGGAGTTAGCACTAGCGCTGTCGTAGACTTAGGGTGCTAAGGGTAAGGCGCGGAACGTGAGGCTGGGGACTAGACCTAGCACGATGGGACTGGGCTCGTCTTGACACAGGACCAAGGCAAGCCAAATCAAACCTCAACCTGTCTAACCCTAACACACACAAACTAACAAGCAAGCAAGAACCTCTAAGGAACTCATGCGTGTAGTCCAAGTAAACTTGGAGCACACGATTTTCAAAGATGAAACTAGTGTTCTAGGTGAGTTTTCTAAATTCCCTAATTTGTTTTAATCAACCTAAACACTTCGCTTGTCTTTTTTTTATCCAAAATAATTAACAAGAAATAAACAACCTAGTGATTTAAACTCTATATATATATATATATAATTATATCTATTTTGTTTGTAAGTGAAAACAAAGATAAAAGATTGTTACAACCTGATTTTTTTTTTTTTTTTGTAGTGGAAGACTTGATTCCTTAACCTTTCAGCTGAGAACCTTAGGGAAAAAGAGAAAGAAATAAAATAAAAAGCAAAAGCAATTCCAAACAAAACAAAACAAAAAAAACTCATCAAACAAACAAGGATATAATCAACCTTATGTGCAGGAGCCTTTAAGCTCTGACACCAGATGATGCAAGAACGTTGGGTGGGCTGCCATTTCATCCAGAAGCTCAGGTTGCTAGACAGAAGAGATGGAAGCGAAAGTTGGATCGATGGGACCACACAAGTTGTGAAAGAGCTTGTGATACTCCAAGAACTTCAATTAGGGAGGTTGAAGAACAAGGGAGGCTCACCAAGAAGGCTTGGAGGCGACACCAATAGGACTTAGGCAAAAGTCTTAGGGTTCTGTTATAATTCTGAATTGCTTGTTATTTCATTAATGAATAGTCCAAAGGCTTATATAATGCCTTGTTACAACTTAGGCTAAACAACATGATGTTTAGCCGCTTAAGAAATAAAAACAACAAGTAGTGTGCTTATTGGTGGAAAAATTTGAAGGACTTTGGACTTATGTAATTAACTCAATTCATAAGCCCAATTACTATACTTAGTCTATAAAACATAATTAAAAGGATAGAAAGCCCAGTTAAAAACTTAGGCAAATCGGTGGTGACTTGCAAAAGATGTGGAGTCGTGAACAAGTCTTCACCGTCTTGCACACTAAGAGTATTGCCTCGTTAAAACATTTCGGAAAACCCAATGGGATAAAACCGAAGATAGGAAAAAGAGTACAATTTCCTAGCACGACTTTTGGTGTCTTTACCGGATGGCAATGGTAAAGACACCGGAGGAAGAAGAGTCTTCGAGCAGGAACCTCCATTGTTCCTTGTCCGGATTGAAGGGGTCGGGGTCGCATGGACCGGGGTCGGTCAGTCTGGGTCCCTGCACAGTCGGTTCGAGTTCCTGATGGGCTCCACTCTCCAATTGCATGCTGAGCTTTTTTCCTAAGGCCTTCCTCTTGGATCGTGTGAGAGGTCCTGGTGGGATGACCGGTGCAGTAGCTGAGACGATGTTCTCATCACATGGCAGACCTCAAACAGATTACTGGAAACTCATGACTCAAGCAGCTATAATAAGCACTGATTGGGCAATTTTATAAAGTTTTGGACATGGAAAACACTCAAAAATCCATCCATGATGTTATATACCAAGTACAACCTATTTAGAAGTTATTACAAGTCCAAAAGAAGGCCAAAATTATTACTTTATTTTCTGGCACAAGAGAGTGATAAATTTGAAGTTCAAGATTCAATGAAGAGCAAAACATATTCAACTCATTTTTAATTCTCTTTTTTTTTTGGTTTTTAGTCTAACTCTATTTTGAGAGGAATTAATTTTTCAATTATAACATAAAATAATCCTATAAATACTATGTGATATCAATAGAATAAATCAAGTCATATTTTAATTTTAGGAAACTTTTTGAGAGGGATCATTTGATTTTTGTGAACATGATTGTTTGGTGACTTATATCCTTACAATCAACACCGCATTATAGAACTTCTGTAATCTCTTGTGAGGCTTTTCACTTACTGAAAATCTAAGGGGTGTCCAAAGTTGGTCTTAAGTGAGTGTTTGAGTTTAATATATTGAAGGTGCTAACTTCACGAGTTTCTAGAAGCCAAGGATTATCTAACCAACCCTTTAAGTGCCATTCTTTGGTTGACCATATCAAATGATGTGATCCTCCCAAGGATTCAAAACCAATTGATCCTTCAATGGATCCTTCAATTGCGAAAAGTTCCAGCGATGGTGTTTTCATTTTTTCAAAAGATTTTGAAAATGTTAAGTAATTAAAGGAGTGCAATGAACTCAACCCTATGTAATCTTGAGCAGAGGTGCGGGCTGTCTTCACCATTATAAATTATGCACATCACAGAACTCGGAACCAAGTCAGTTCATAGTTTTCCTAGTTATTACTGTCAACAGTTGCACAAAGTAGATCCAAGAAAACAATTTCAATAGAGTTTTGAATATATAGACGGAATTCTTCATTTCTAAACCCATGTTCTTCAGTAATAATCATGTGGCATAATGGTAGTCACCTCTGCATTCATTACACAGGTATGGGGTTCAAACCCAGCACCCCGTATATTATTGGGGATATTAAAGACACTAGGCTATGTTGACAAAAAAAAACCCATATTTGACTACCAAACTGGTGACCATGGTTTGCAAACCTGTTTTATTCTTAAAAAACTAGTAGAGCTGCATGAAAATTTGGGACGAGTGGTTACCATGTTTTTGCAGATTTCAAAATAAAAAATTTTTGGATTCGATAGGTGGAGAAGTAGGTTTAAATAAACGAGAGTTGGAAGGAGAATCGATATGAAATTAGTTGTAAATCCGGCGTAATTTAGAAAAAGTGATAATATTCCCTTTTAAAGTGGACACACAGTCGACCGGTTAGTCCTAGAGGTGAAAAAGATTAAAATTTTAATCTGAACCGGTTGATGTAGGTTTACTTACCTGTGGGCGCATGATCGATAACACTACTTGTTTTATCCGTATGTACTTTTCTACTCTGTTTTCTCTCGGTCGCATTTGTGATTCTTCCTCGTTCCACTACAATTTTCACGCTATCTTGACCAAAAATAAAATGGTTGTTAAACAAAATAATATATAAATAATTAGTAGTGTTATAATTATGTACAGAAGAATATCCATGGGAATGCCTTCAAAGCGCGCTTGTTTAATGTCTCAAGCTTGACATGACTCCATCGCTTAGATCGGTTGTGGGCCGTGGAAGGTCACAATTGTTTCCATTCCAATAGTATCCCTTGCCAAATACGGTTTCACCCTTTGACCATTGACAGTGAATTCCTTCCTGTCTTTGCTTAAAGGACTATCACTCCATATGGTCTAACTTCCTTGATCTTCTATGGCCCTGACCATCAAGACTTAAGCTTCACTAAGAAGACCTTGAGGCGAGAGTTGAACAATAGGAATAGATCGTCTGGTTTGAACTCCCTTGGAATGATCCTCCTATCATGAAATGCTTTGGTACTTTCCTTGTATATCTCTGAGTTTTTGTATGCTTTTAGTCTAATTTCATCAAGGTCAGCTAGTTGTATTAGTCACTTCTCCTATGTTGTCTTGAGGTTATAGTTGAAAAGTATGGTTACCCACATCGCTTTATATTCTGTCTCCGCTTGTAAGTGACATACCTTCCCATAGAGAAGTGTAATATGCGTTGTTTTTATATGTGTCTTAAATGTGGTTCTGTAGGTTCATAGAGCATCGTCAAGCTTTGCTATCCAATCTTTCCTTGTTGAGCTAACGATTTTCTCCATAATTTTCTTGATTTCTCCATAATTTGGTGAATCAAATACAACGTATGTCCGAGGGTTGTTTTAATTTCAGTGTGATATATCTAATTAATTGCTAATTTGCTATGAATTTCTTGCTTTCAAACATCATAAAACATTATTCAAAAACCTGATATTCCTTGATCAGCTTTTAATTCGGCCTATTCCTTCAAATTCTTACTCCTAAACATGTAGGCAAAATGTCGGAATCATGTGGCATATTGGTGGCCACCTATGAAATTCATGACACATGTCTGGGATTTGAACTCAGCACCCTGTAATGTTAAAAATGATATTAAAGCCACTAGGCTAAGTTGACAAAAAAAAACATGTAGGCAAAATGACTGATGTATTCAAAGAATCATAGATATATGCAAATAAATTCTAAACAAATAAAGTAACTTAATTCTCTAATATGATAAAAGAAGGTATAATTAAGGGTCAATTTCTCAAACACTCTCAAATGATGAAAGTGTTTCACAAAATCTTCTCTTTTTCTTATTTTCTTTGATTTTTTAAGTCAAAAATAGTAAAATTAAAAATTAACATTCCCTGTTTAATTTATTTACAACTCATACCAAAGATCCAACAGGTAAACTGGATCTGAACCGGGTCAAATAATTTCCCTAATTTTCTTCTTTTTTGCAAAACTGGGACCGGGCCCACCACTTCCTTCTTCTTCTTCACTCCCCCTTTGTCCTTGACAAAACACTTTCCCCCTTTCTCCTTCGCGAAACACTTCCCCCTTCTCTATTTTTCCTTCGCGAAAAACCAGCGACCGGAGACCCACCTCCCTCTTCTTCTTTATCTTCTTCTTTTTCTTCTTCGTCTTCTTTCGCGAAACCCCTCCATGAAAAAATCCTTCACTTTTCTCATCTCAAATATCATCTCAACTCCAATTTCAAAAACTCAAATCTCATCTCAACTATAAATTATGAAACCCTACAAATTGCTCCTCCACGAACTCGCAATGCGGCGGCAAACCTGGAAGACATACGATTCCTGCTCCGGCGAGAGAACTAACTCCAACATCCCTCCACCCCTGCCAGAAGTATGCCTACTGCTAGAATTGAAGCGGGATTGGAGGCCCAATTGGAGGCCTCCAGCTCCAACAATGGCTGCATCCTTATCTTGAGAACCGGGCTCATCATATTCAAGTACTCCATATCCAACCCTGGCCACATCTCCAAACCTAGACACATCTCCAATAGTAATTGCTTCTCCAACAATGGGTGATTCCCAATGACCGCATCCTCAATGGCCACATCCTCTTCTCGGATTTCCTCCTCATCCCATACAGAAGTAAACCTTAAACGATTTGGTATCCTTTTATTGTTGATTGGTATGCCTACTACAAAGAGGAAGAGGACGATTCCTCCTCCGGCGAGATAACTAACTCCAACACCCCTCCACCCCTGCAAGAAGTATGCCTACTGATAGAATTGAAGAGGGATTAGAGGCCCAATTGAAGGCCTCCAGCTCCAACAATGGCTGCATCCTTATCTTGAGAACCGAGCTCCTCATCTCCAAGTACTCCATATCCAACCCTGGCCACATCTCCAAACCTAGACACATCTCCAATAGTAATTGCTTCTCCAACAACGGGGGATTCCCCAACAATGACCGCATCCTCAATGGCCACATCCTCTTCTCGGGTTTCCTCCTTATCCCATACAAAAGTAAACCCTAAACGATTTGGTATCCTTTTATTATTGATTGGTAGTTGACTCAAAGGAAATTTGATTGTTAATTGATTTTGGTAACTCTAAACAACTTAGGTGGCATTAGACCATAAAGTAGTTGATTTGAAATTTGATTGGTAGTGTACTACTAGAAATTTGAATTTTACAACTAAGTTTGTTAGATAAAAATATGTGGTTGTGTATAATTGAATATTAATTAGCTAGTAGTATCAGTACATTATAGTATTAATCGATACAATTATACCTTCTAGTACAACAGAGTATCAATCAATACAACTACGTCTTATAATACAACTAAGTATCAATCAATACAACTATGCCTTCTGAGCATAATTGATACTACTTGTAATGACATATGTGTTTGGATTGCAGGATATTGAGGCACTTCCACCGGGAAATTTATTCTTCAAACACACCGACTATGCTAAAATCTGCAAGTTAAGATCAAAGTGTGAGGATTACAATATAATGGGTATGATAAACGCTCTTAGTGTACACAAATAAAAGGATTGGTTTGGAGACCATCCTTAATTCCAACACATATAACACATCAAGAGAAGAAAAAACCACAAACTGATGGGTATGTGGATGCTCCTCTTACGCACAGTTCTTAGGGAGAAGAGTATGACTTGCTGGTCTGCGGTGAATGGTGTGCCGGTGAGGTATTATCCGAAAGAACATGCCCTCATTAGTGGATTAGGCTACCATAGTTATCCACCCGAGTATGAAAAACTGGGTAGCTTTCAGTTTGTAAAAAGGCATTTTGGGAAAAATGAGAATATTTATGTTGGTGAGGTGAGAGGGAAGCTGAAAAAAATTGGCAGGAGGTGGAGAGCGGCTGAAAATGGTGGTGCCTTTGTTTTTATGCATTGTCATCAAAGGATCAAAAAGGTATGGATACATTGATCCTTTCATTCTCAGAATTGTATATGATATTGAGGCGTGTCACACATTTCCGTGGGAGAGATATATGTTTGATGATTGTACTGTAGAGATTATCCATATGACGGATCATTTCAAGGGATGTGCTAATGCTACATGGTGCTTTTTGGGTTTCATTATTCTGTGTGAGATAAATCGCATTAATGCAGTTTTATTATGTGTAGTTCCTACATCGTTTGACCTAATGTAAGTTACTTGCAGTATTTGGCGTGTGAAGGAATGCCAGATTTGCAAAAGAATTTTTGTGAAGATGTCCCAACCGCTGGCTGTGGATGTCCGAGAATCTGCAATGAAAAATGGAGAAAACAAAAATAGTGGAGGTTATCTGAAAGGCTATCCATTGGAAGATATAAACAAAGCACTTGGAAAAACATAGGTAAGTAGTTGTATTAGTGATACTCAGTCATATCAATATTGTATCAACTGACTATTTGGTGTCAAGACTGATGCGCAAAGAATCATAAGCATCTTGGAACCAACATCTATGAGCTTGATCTTCTGTCACGTATCTTCGAAGATAAAATAGATGACAAAGGAGATTACTACTTATCTATGAACTGGAACTAAGTGTTTTCTTGATAAGAACAAGAAGATATTCTGGCAGGACGTCTTCGAATTAGATAAAACTGGTCGAGCATTAACCATATGAACTAAGGAAAACCATTATGGGAAAATCCTACTGGAGATTAAAGATGTTCCTAACAATAATGAAGATGTTCTTAGCAATTTTTAAAGCGCTGATGAAGATGTTGCAAGACGGGTTTGATAAGATGAACGGGAGGTTTGCTGCTTTAGAGAGAAGGGTTACGTTGATACAAAAGATGATTGATGCATATGAGGATGAAGACAAGGATGTTGAAAAAACTGAAGATGTGGATGAAAAAGTACAAAACCATCCATCTCAAGCTAAGAGAAAGTAAGCATGTCCTTGAAATTTTGCGACGAGTCTATATCTTTCAATTGTGGTTTATGTACTTTTGGATTTATGTGGTTTATGTGGTTTTTGTACGTTTATGTAATTTTGGATATATGTAGTTTTTCTAGGTTTATGTACTTTTGGATTTATGTGGTTTTATATGGTTTTGGATTTATGTCTTTATGTTTTTATATATAGTTGTACGAGTAATATGTACCAGTTATAATCAGTTGTATATTAAAATATATAAATATTAAAACAAATTAATATATTTTAGTATATATTAATATATTAATTTATATAAATACTAAAATATGTTAAATGGTGCATTCACACTACTCTGTAATAAAATAATATCAAATTTTGTTTGTTCACACTTGTCCATACTACATGCATTTACATCGGAGTTGTACTTACCATTCATATCCGAATATACATGGTTATAAAATTATCATTTGAAGGTTTTTTTCTAGTTGTATTAGTATCTTTAGGTATTTTTCTTTGTTGTACCGACTACTATAGATAAATAAATTAAAGTTAGCAAACATTCATAGAAAAATATTTTCAAAATTACAAATTTTCTATAATTCATATCATAATGGTCAAAGTAGTTAAATTACACATGCATGGATAAGATATTTTAAATCACAACAAGATATTTCCAAATTTTTGTGATTAATAATTAGATATAATAATTATTTTAATAACAGTACTTTCAATAACCTATATATATGATTGTAATCCCTAAACCCTAAAACAGTGAACCCTAAGCACATAAACTCTAAACATTTCCAATTATATATAATAATTATTTTAACAACACAGGTTTCAGTAACTTATATATATGAGTTTAAACCACAAACCTTAAACCATAAACCTAGTTGTACCAATAATATTCAGTTGTATTTTTAATACATAGATGTACGAGTAATGTCCAGTTGTATTCTTGATATATAGTTTTACAAGTAATACCCAATTTTATTTTTGATACATAATGTCACTCTCTTATGCCACTACTATTACACTCCCTTTGGCTACTACTACTACTAAACTCAAACCATGAATACAAACATGATGTAAGACTAGAATCACTCCAACTTAAAATAATTCAATGATCAAAAGGTGGAATGAAGTCGAGTTGAGGGTGGAGATAGGGCGATAAAATCTCTCAATCTAGTGGATTGATTGACTCACTCAATCGGTGATGAACCAAGAATTTTTGAATCTCACAAACAATCCTAATCCACAAATCAATAGAAACAGAAGTGCTTCTCACACTTAAGAAACTAAAGACAAGAAAAAAAACTCAAAGAACTTCTTTGAAGAGAGAACAATTTTCTGTATTAACTTAGATTGAAGGGTGCTTTGTATAATTGATGAAATGAACTTTATATAAAGCTCTTACATGGATAGAATGACGTCCTAGAAGGTTTAAAACAAGAAAAAATCAAATAATTAAATACAATAGTTGTTTTGGACAATATTGAACAAACCGATCATTAATATGAAAAGTGAAGCTTCTCTTGTATATGGACGTCTTATGGGGATAGGTGAGCTTCTATGGAATAATCTGGTCGTCATAGAAGTTTACCAAAAAGCAGAAGTAAAAATATCTAACCGTTGGAAAGTTATGGCAGCACCAAGTGTGAAAGCGGCCATATAAGGAAAGTGTGAGAACAAAGAGATCCGTCTTTTCTTATGTATGCTGGTGCATGGTAAGATGATTGAAAAATCTTCTTTATGGTTAGCTGTGTCTCCTGAATTTATAAATATCTCTCCTGGTCGCCAAGTATAGGTTTGAAGCTTCTTAAACTCGTAAGCTTCCAAATAAAGCAAGTTGAAGATCTCCTGGATTAGAAGTTGAATAACTTTTAAACCATAATTGATTTTGGCATGATTTCTACGTTCCGTACACATATAATGGGTTAGGTTTCCATAATAAGTTTTTTTACAACTTGGTTCCTCCTGGTTCAATTGGAATCCTTCAATTAGTTACCACTGGTCTTCATCCGGTTCATTGGAAAACCTCTGTATTGAAAGTTGAATATCTCCTTTATGCTGCAAGATTTTGAACCAATTCTTCTTCTCCATTATCTCTTGATGAGTTAAGTGTCTGGAACAGATTTATTTGTAGCTTAAATCGTCCTGGTTTGGTTGAAATGCTCCAAGAAAGACACATATGTCTTTGATACGTCCAATTTGGTTCTCTTGTGGCCTAGTGGGATTGTGAATGAGGAGAGATTGGGAACAAGCCTTATTTGCCATGCACATTAGAGGTGTTGCCTTGTTAAAAACTCTTTCGGAAAACCAATTGGGACAAAACTGAGAGTAGGAAAAAGAGTACAATTCTCTAATATGTCTTTTAAGTGAGAGTAGGAAAAAGAGTACAATTCTCTAAAAGAGTACAATTCGAAAAAGATTCGGTAAGAATCTAATAACCGAACCGGGTCGGTTTTCCTGTTTTCGGTTAACCAAATGTCTTAAAATATTTATCCAAAATTAACCGAAATTAATTTCGGATCGGTTCGGTTTAAATTTCGGTTATTTTTGGTTATTAGATTCTTACCGAATTGAACCGAAAAACCGGTTAAATTTATGTAAATCCGGTTTAATTTATGTAAACCGGTTCAATTAAAGTAAACCCGGTTCAATTTAAGTAAATCCAGTTCACTTTTGGTTTAAACCGGTTAAATTTAATTAAAAAATAATAATAAATAAATAAATCGGTTAACCGATCGGTTCGGCCAAACCGAACCGAACTGAACGAATAACCGATTGGTTATTAAAAATCTTCCGAATTGAACCGACCTTATAACCAAACATAAACTGAAAACCGAAAATTTTGGTTTGGTCCGGTTTGGTAAAATCGGTTCGGTTAAGAATCTCACCCCTAAAGAAAACAATGGATGAAGCAGCCGCATTGTGAGAGATGCTATGGAGGTAAAATTGAACTAGATAATATGTTTGAATGTTTATGAGGATATAGTCAAATTAGGTAAAACTGGTTGATTTAGTTAAGTATAACAAAATAAAACTTGGTAAAACTATTTGAATATTCTCGTAGAATTAATCGAATTTGGTAAAACTATTTGACTGCTTATGTAGAATTGATAAAACTTGGTAAAAATGGTTAATTAGTTGAGGTAGAACTAAGTAAACTTAGTAAAACTATTTAAATTTTTATGTAGAACTAGGTACAACTGGATATAAATGTTTGTTGTTTCTTGCAGGAATCAGTGGAGGAAATAATAGCAATACCTCTAATTAAAATATACTGTACGCCGAGTGAGTGTAAAAAAAAAAAAAGATTTTGACAAGGTGTTTCCTATTTGAAGCCTTGCATACCCTTTGATCATCTGAAACCTCCGCTGAACAATATAGAGAGAAAGTGGTTCGAAAATCATCCTCAGTTCAGGCACATGTTCCACATCCCAAAGACTCAAACAACAAACTTATGGGTATTTGGATGTGTCTCCTTCGGATGGCGCTTATTGAGAAGAAGGTATCTTGGTTCATAGTTAACGACATTCGCATCTGCTATGGAATAAGGGAACACACCTTGATGTTTGGAGATAAACTGTAGGAACTTCCCGTTATAGTGGAAGTCTGAAATTTTTTAACACGTACTTTGACACAGGAGTAACAGTCCGCTATAAAGACATTAGACCCAAGCTGGAAGAAATGCAGCCGTCTGTAGATAGGCTGAAAATGGCAGTCATTGTTTTCCTATCCAACATCATTATCGGGCAGACCAAGACTGGGAAATATGCTCCGTCGGTGGAGCCATTCTTCCTTAGAGCCGTAGATGATCTAAAACTTTGTAAGACATTTCCTTGGGGGAAATTGTTATTCGATCATATGCTCAGAGAGATCTTGTACACCATGATGCATTTTGGAGAGGTGGTTAAGAAAGTTGTTACATTGCCAATTCCTGGGTTCTACATTCCCATGAAGGTAATTTTTTGTAATTGTTCTTACTTCGTAAATTTAAAGCTAACTCTAACTTTATGTATATTACGTTTCTTGTGTAGCTTTTATTCTTCGAGGCCATTCCAGCATTGGGGATGATGTTCCAAGAATCTTAGCTAGGCGCTGAGACTTATCCGAGGATGTGAAAGTCTCATTTCAAGAAAATTGAAATGAGAGGATTTATTCTTTTAAAGATATATGAAGGACTCGACACAAGTAAAGTTAGTTGTTCGATTTTTAAATAAAAAACTAGGTACAGCTTAGTATAACTATATACAATACAACTAGGTAAAACTTGGTATACCTAGCAATATCTTCAGTACAAGTTGGTATAACTATGTATAACTAACTAAATCTTTATTTTTATTTACATGTTCAAGACATTGAAAGCATCCTCATCCCAATTATTGGTGAAGAAGATATCTTGGATAGGATAACGGAGGCTGATGACGATGTATATAAACATGATGTTGTCCAATCATGGTTGAAGCGTCTGAGAGAAGGATACCACCTGTTGTTTGAACAGATGTATGTCGATGATGTGGCTGCCCGAGTGACAGTGGAATAAGATATGGCTGGACAAGACCGAGACACCAGCCTTAGCAGCACCAGCATCCAGTTCGACACCGCAGTCCATGCAAATGGATGAGATTGTAGCTCTTGTAACCACAATGAAAGCGGTCTTAAAAGGAATGATTCAGCAACTGGGGATCAAACTTTTTAGTTGGGAAGGTCGGCCAAGGAATAAAAGATTTGCGTTTAAATTTTGTGGTTGAAATACTTATGTAATTTGTCACTGAACTTTTTTTTATAATTTGTTGTGTTATTTCAGTAATTCTTGGTTTATTTTTTACTTGTATTACATAAGTATTTACCAAAGTAGACTTTGGTACAACTACAACTAGTTTTACCAAAAGTACAACTCGGTACAACTAAAGCTAGTTTTACCAAAAGTACAACTTGGTACAACTAAATCTAGTTTTACCAAAAAAGTAGAACTCCGTACAACTACAACTAGGTTTTACTAAAACAAAAGTACAACTTGGTACAATTAAGTCTAGTTTTACTAAACAAGTAAAACTTCGTACAACTACGACTAGTTTTACCAAATTAAAAGTAGAACTTTGTACAACTAAAATTAAGAAAAGTTATACTAGTTTTCCATCAGTTTAAAATATATTTAGCATTGTTTTTTTCAGCTCCATACGTGTTTGTTGAATCTGAAGTTCAAAGCTTCGAATCTTACGCTTTTGCTCATCGACCTCCTCTCTTAGTTCAATCACTTTTTGTTCGACACTATCAACCCAATATTTTCTACGATGGAAGCCATCATTCTACAAATAAACATATATGAGTTATATAACATTAACAAATTGATAAAAGACAAAGATCATGATTTTCTAACCTTAAACATATTGCATATAAAGTATCGCCTTCTTGAGTTAGATTCGATTTTAGATGTCCCATCCATAATTCGTCCACCACATGGACAACCTTTCAAAATCCCTTTGTCACTATCAATCATGGCATAAAGCCTGTCAATTAGCTTTTTGTTCTTCTTCGAGTCACTGTATCTAGGGTCCATAGTGGGAAAAAGGGAAAATCGAGTTGAGAATGGGAAGTCGGGAAAATCGATTTGAGGATGTGAAGGGGGAAATTCGATTTTAGGTTGAGAGAGAAGATTAAAGTTAAGGAGAAGTGGGCAAAATTGATTTGGGGGAAATTGTGTTTTTGAGGAAAATTTGATTTAGCATGACCTTTTACATTTTGGGACAAATGCTATACAATAGGCATGATGAGCGCTCGGATACACAATAGCGATGGCACCGATGTGGCTTCGATTTCTGTCACTAATAATATTATTTCAAAGAGTCCGACATTATTATTTTCAGCATCTCGAAAAACCAGTATCAACTTGCAATATTTTCACCACCAAGTTCACCAAAAGCTATGGGATAATGATGACGATTAGGATCTTAAGTTGTGGCAAAGACTAATACACAACCATATCAATTTTCTCATGACTTGAAACCCTTCAAAGCTATCTCTCAAAGCGATGGATGAGTACCTGAATTTGTTGTTTTCATCTACTTTCACATTTTTAATTGTATTGGGATTGACCTTCTCTAACATGTAAAAATATTGATATATCATCGTATAGCTTTCTTCTAGATTACCATGAAAATCACACACTACTTTATTTTTTCCTCTCATTGCTATGGGGTATGATATCTTCACACCCAATTTTTCTGAACAAGATCCATGATACTTGTAAGAGTTGGATTTTCTATTTGTCTTAGATAATCTTCATTCAGAAGAGTTGAATTGTGGTGTCCATTTCCTCTTCTGATTACTTTCACTCTAACTAACCCGAGAATATGTATGCATCTTGTGTAGCTTCTAACCGAAAAAATATTTGTCTTCTCTATTTTTGCAGCTCGTAAATCCTATTTACAGATTTTTGATGAAATTTTAGCACTAATCGGGTTTTATATTACTTTTTTAAAGCATACCCAGAGCAGTTCAAAAATGTGGTTTTATCCACTAATTCTTGTATTATCTTCTTATTGGGAAATTTTTTATGTACAGCCACAGCCAAATCGTCTTCTCATTCCTCTATAAACTGACTAGATTTTACAAAATATGTAAGCTGAAGATATTCAATATACGTATCCAATCCCTCGATATTGTTATCCTCATACTCATCAACATCCTCCTCCATAGCCTCATGTTATTCTTTAGCTTCTTCATTCCCTACGTACATATTAATAGCATACAAACCAAACCATGAAGATTTAAGCGAAAAATCGACTTGTTACAAAATTCAGCTCATCAAGGAGTCACTAAGAAAAAGAATTGGGTCAAAAGTATTCCACATGAAGGATATATTCAACTCTCAAGTCGGCGGACTTCCAATGAATCCGAACGAGACCAGCAGTTACCTATTGAAGGATACCAATCGAACCATGATGAACCAAGTCGTAAACCAAATTATTTTGGAAACCTAATCCCTTATAGGCACACAGATAATTATTTTCATTACAAAATTCATCATGGTTTAAAATTTATTCAACTTCTAAACCAGAAGATACTCGACTGGTCTTATTTGGAAGCTCACCGATTCAACCACTTGCAAACAAAACTTTGGCGACCAAGAGAGGTACAAAATCAATCAAGAGACATGACTAATCATCCAGGAGGGTCCTCTATCACCTCAGAGAGTTCAGATTTGAGGGAAAATCTATATAAAGGAAGAGGGGATGGTGTGATCTTTATCAGCCTCAATTGCAAGGATTTGATTATCAACCATGAACCAAGAAATCAAGACCATTGTTCTCACCCAACTAGATATGATGGACACTCTGGTTGTGCCAAAACTCAATTGGTTAATGCTGAATCAAGAGATGGTAGAATTTCCCTTCTGTCGAACCGTAGTGAGCTAGTTCGACCACCCGAGCAACTTTAAGAGGCTACACTTGTTTCTATGTATCCAATGCACGTCTCAGCTTAGCCACAGCCAAGAGACAAAACCAAAGAGGATCAGAAGGACATTAGAGACGAGATGTGCTTGGTTTTGGATAAGCCCACGAAGGTGTTGGCTGAAATAAAGCCCATTCCGGTCCATAAAAAGCTAAAGCATCAACCACCATGGGCTATATTGTTTATTTGAAATTTATTATAATTAGGTTTGGTAAATTATAAACCAACTAAAATTAGTATTTGGGCTTTCTAAACCCATTAAAATTAGGTTAGGGTTTTTAAACCGAGTAACTTAAATTAAACCGATTGTAATTAGAAATATGATTAACTAAATCATTCTGGTTTAGGATTATGGTTTTCTAGCTTTATGGTTTTCATTTTCAGGCTATAAAAACATGTAGCCACGTTTTTCTAAGGCACCAACTTTGAATTCTAATAGAAATTGATTTTCTTTGAACACATTGTTCTTTTTTGTGTTTTTTTTGTTCAGCCTAAGAACATTGACCCCTTTCACACTAAGATAGAGGAATCTACTGAGATCCACGTCAAATGCTAAACATGACCGCCTCCTGTGTTCAAGAGTAGCAAAACATCCTTCTCAAAGGAGAAGTCCATCTCATCATCAATCATCCATCCACACCCTCTTCAAGTGATCCGAGGAGAAACAACCATTCCTGGGCCGTACCATTTGTAGATAATATGCTCTTATACCAAATGGTACGGTATCACTTGGTTTAGGATTATGATTTTCAATTTTTTTTTTTACTTTCTTAAACACTTCTTCTCTTTTATCTTATGTAAGTCAGCTGATCCTTTTGAAGGTTAATCAAAGACTTGCAAACGTAAATGGCAAGGTTAACCCATAGTTGATTATAATCCTAATTAAATTCCGTATAATTTTCTCTGATACCAAATGGTAAAGCCCTGGAATGGCTCTCTCCTAGGATCACTTGCAGGGGGCGTGGATGGAAAATTGATGATGAAAATGGACTTATCCTTTGAGTTATGGATTGCTCTAAGAATGTTTTATTAATTTCTAACACAAGAGGCGGCCATATTTAGTGTTTGAGATGGATCACAGTAGATTCCTCTATCTTAGTGTGAAAGAGGTCAATGTTCTTAGGCTGAACAGAAAAAACACAAAAAGGCACAATCTGTGCAAAGAAAATCTATTTCTATTAGATTTCAAAGTTGGGTGCCTTACAAAATGTGGCTACATGTTATTACAGCCTAAAACTGAAAACCATAATGCTAAAAAATCATAATCCTAAACCAGGATGACTTAGTTAATATTAATTATAATTACAATCGGTTTAATTTAAGTTACTCGGTTTAAAAACTTTGACATATTCCTTATGGATTTTGAAACCCCAACTACTAATTCCAATTGGTTTATAATTTACCAAGTCTAATTATAATAGAATTACATATAAAAATACCAAATAAACAGTATAGCTCATGGTAGTCAATCATTTAGTTTTATGGGTCGGAATGGGCTCTTTTCAGCCAACACATTCTTGGGCTTATTCATAACCAAGCCCATCACGTACCTAATATCCTTATCATCCTCTTGGGCTTTGGCTATTGGTTTTTTATGAGCTGAGACGTGCATTGGATCCAAAGAAACAAGTGTAGCCTCTTGAAGTTGCTCGGGTGGTCGAACTAGCTCGTGACGGTCCGGCAGAAGGGAAATTCGACCATCTCTTGAATCAGCATGAACAAATTGATTTTTGGCACAACCAAAGTGTCCATCATAGCTGTTGGGTGATAGCAATGATTGTGATCTCTTGGTTCATGATTGATCTTCAAATCCTTGAAATTGAGGCTGATCAAGATCACACCATGTGTTCCACATGCTCAAAGATTTAAACCACAAACTTATGGGCATGTGGATGTGTCTCCTTTGGAAATTGCTCATTGAGAGGAAGAAGGAAGCTTGGTTCGTAGTTAACGGTGTTCCCATCCGTAATGGAATAAAGGAACACGCCTTGATGTCGGGATTAAACTGTCGAAACTACCCCTTATACTAGAAGCAAAAAGGAAGTCTGAAATTTGTGAACATGTACTTCGGCACAGGAGTAACAGTCCACTACAAAGACATTCAACCCAAACTGGAAGAAATGCAGCCGTTTGTATATAGGCTGAAGATGTCAGTCATTTACTTCATATCCATTATCATTATGGGGCAGACCAAGACTGGGAAAGATGCTTCGTCGTAGAGCCATTCTTCCTTAGAGCCGTGCCGTGGATGATATAAAAATCTGTAAGACATTTCCTTGGGGTATATTTTCATTCGATCATATACTGAGAGAGATCTCGCACACCATGGCGCATTTCAGATAGGTGGTTAAGGATGGTGTCACATGGCTGATTCTCGGGTTATGTATTCCCATGGAGGTAATTTTGGATCATTGTACTTATTTCATAATTTTGAAGCTAATTCTAACTTTATGTGTATTGTATGTGTTGTGTAGTTTTTAGCCTTTGAGGCCATTTCGACGTTGGTGATTATGTTCCAAGAACCTTTTTATGGGCCGAGGAGACTTGTCCGAGGATGTGCAAGTCTCATTTCAAGAAAAGTGTAATGAAAAGATTTTCTCTTTCAAGGATATATGAAAGACTCTGCACAAGTAAGTTTAGTTGTTCGATTATTGAATGTAAAACTAGGTACAATTTGGTATAACTAAGTACAATACAACTAGGTACAACGTGGTATATCTAGCAATATCTTCAGTACAATGTGGTATAAATAGGTATAACTATCTAAATCTTTATTTTTAGTTTACATATTCAGGATATTGAAAGCATCCTTATCCCAATTGTTGGTGAAGAAGACCTTCTGCATAGGAGTACGTAAGTTGATGACGACGTTGATAAATATGATGTGGTTGTCAAATCATGGCTGAAGCATCTTAGACAAGGATACTACTTGTTGTTGAACAAATGTGTGAAGAAGATGTGGCTGCCCGAGTGACAGTGGAAGATGATTTGGCTGCCGAGTGATATGGAAGAAGATGTGGCATAACTGGAAACCGAGACACCAGCCTTAGCAGTAGCAGCATCCAGTTCAACACTTCAGTCCATGCAAATGGATGAGGCAGTAGCTCATGTAACCACAATGAAAACGGTCTTAGAAGGAAAGGTGCAACAACTGAAGATCAAACTTAAAAGTTTTGCAGATCAGCTGGAGGACAAAGTATAAGAAGGAAGTAAGAGGGGTGAGAAACGGTCAAGGAATGAATGATTTGTGTTTTAAATCTGTGGTTAAAATATTTGTGTAATTTGTCTTTGAGTTATTTTATAATTTGTGGTTTTTTTTAGCAATTCCTGGTTTATCCTTTACTTGTAATACATAAGTATTTACAAGTAGAACTCGGTACAACAACGACTAGTTTTACCAAAATAAAAGTAGAACTCGGTACAAGTAATACTAGTTTTACCAAAATAAAATTACAACTTGGTAAAACTAAGTCTAGGTTTACCAAAAAAATAGAATTTCGTACAACTACGATTAGTTTTACCAAAATAAAAATAGAACTTCGTACAACTACAATTAAGACAAATTATACTAGTTTTCCTTCAGCTTTGCAATATTTTCAGCATTATTGTTTTTTAGCTTCATATGCATTTTCTCAATCTGAAGTTCAAAGCTTTTAATCTTATGCTAGTGTTTGCTCATCAACCTCCTCTCTTAGTTTAGTCAACTCTTGTTTGACACCATAAACCTAACATTTCCTACGATGGAAGCCATCATTCTGCAAATAAATATCTATGAGTTATATAGCATTAACAAATTGGTATCAAAGATCATGACTATCTAACCTTAAACACATTGCAAGTTAAGTATCGCCTTCCTAAGTTGAATTCGGTTTTAGATGTCTGAACAAAAAATTGTACACCACATGGACAATCTTTTGGAATTTTTTCGTCACTATTAACCATGGCGTAAAACCTGTCAATTAGCTTTTTGTTCTTCTTGTATCACTGTAGCAAGGTTCCATAGTGAGAAATGGGGAAAATCGAGCTGAGAATGGGAACTGGGGAAAATCGAGTTGAGAATGGGAATTGGGGAAAATCGAGTTGAAAATGTGAAAGGGGGAAAATCGATTTTAGGTTGAGAGAGAAGATGAAACTTAAAGAGTAATGGGCAAAATCAATTTGGGGGAATTGTGTTTTTGGGGGAAATTAGATTTTCTTGCACATGGCCGCCAAAAATTTACCACGTGAATGACAAAAATTGGAAAACAATTTACACATAGTTGTACAGAAGATAGTAGTTTTACAAAAACTGCAAAATAATCGTACTTTTGAGGTTTTTCATATTAATTAGTTTTATAGTTGATTAATGTTTTTTTTGTAGTTTACAGTTGATTAAAATTTATTAACATAGAAGTATGAGTGTTTTATGATTTAAAACTTTTTTAAAAAATTATGTAATTATTTTAATATAACTTGCCTATTATTTACAAAGTGATATCAAAATTATAAATAATATGTTGCCTAAATTATTGGATAACTGATGTGATCCTCACCAAGACTAAGAATGATCAGGACGACCTGAAGCTAGGAACGATGATCCGAAACTTGAAGAGGACGAACATGATGATCTGGAACTTTAAATGGACCAACAGGACGACCAAGAGATTGGACAGGTCGATCTGAAGCTTATGATGAATGTCCTGGACAACCCAACAGATGATCAGCCAGATGACCCAATAGACAGACAAGATGGACACACGGACGACCATGCAAAAGACCCAATGGTTGACCCTAAGGAGAACCCATACGGATGCAGCATAGACATCCCAACGGACGTTTGTATAAGTACTCAGGAAGACCACCCGGATGACCCAATGGACGACCAGTCTCGACCCAACGCACGACCAGCCGGACGACCTAACAGACAACCAGCCGGACGATCAAACCGACAACCAGACGGACGCCAGGACAAACGTGGGATGAACGCACAGACGACCCAGAGGACATCCCAATCGAACGGACGGACAACCGTGCATCTGGGCTGCTGGATTTTGAAAATTGGTCAACTGACCCAGTTGTGCTTTTTTCATATCTTTGGGTTTTACCATTGGGTTTACCAAATATTGGTTTTTATTGAGACATTTGAGCCACTTATCCCTAAGCTCTTTGTGAATTCAAGCCCAAGTTCAGCCACCATTTCTTTTAAATTTAAATAAGCATTTATTAGTTGCATGTCTTTGCATGCTCTTGGAAGTTGTTTCGATCATGCAAGCCTTGTAGTATTTCAATTTCTTTCATGTTCTTACATGCTCTTGGAACTTGTGCCAAGTATGCAAGACCTTTTCTTTCTATATTTAAGCTTGGCCTTGGCCATTCTTGTAATCCATCAATTTTAATAAAAGAGATTTCTACTTCTAAATTTTCGATCATTATTGGTATATAATATCCAACTTATCTGAAGCCCCCTTGGTGTATAACATCTAAGGCCAGTTAAAGAGATCCTTGTGTTCTTTTGGTGTGTCATATACAGAAAGACATAAGCCGGTATATCAAAGGTCTTTCTTCAGCCTTTGTGCGTCTCATCGCTCCACATCCCTTGGCAATTTGAGCTCACGCTCGTTGTGCAAGGCTTATCCCGTTCTTCATCACCTTGTTATGCCAAATTTGGGTTTGATTCTTTCTAGGATCACATCAGTTGGTATCAGAGCAACACAACAAGAAGGATGTTCAATACAGAAGATATTAAGGAAATTATCACTTCCAGAATAGAGCAATGGAGGAATTCTTTTATTGCCAATTTTTCAAAGGAGATGAAGGAAGCGCTTAAGGATGTTTAACCAGCCAAAGAGTCCAACCAAACGTCCATCCGTATCTAAGGCAACACACCATGAGCTTCTGGAAATCGAAGAAGTAGAATCTAAAGATGAAAATGCTTGGAAACCACAGTGAGACATTTACCCTGAAGACTGTCCAGAAGAAAATCCACCAGATTTGCAACAATTTCAAGATTATTCGGATTTGAGGAAAAATCCTTTTCAAGTGGGAGTGGATGATGCGATCCTCACCATGACTAAGAATGATCAGGACGACCTGAAGCTGGGAACAGATGATCCGGATCTTGAATAGGACGAACATGATGATCTGGAACTGAAAATGGACCAACAGGACGACCCGGATCTTGGACCGGTCGACCTGAAGCTTATGATGAACGTCCTGGACAACCCAACGGATGACCAGCCAGATGACCATACAAACAGACAGGATGGATACACGGACGATCATGCAAACGACCCAATGATCGACTTTAAAGAGAACCCGAACATACACAGCATGGACAACCCAACAGACGTCTGGATGAGTATTCAGGACGACCAGCCGGATGACCCAACGGATGACCAGTCTTGACCAAACAGACGACCAGTCGGACGACCCAACAGACAACCAGCTGGACGACCCAACAAACGACCCAATGGACGACCCAATGGACGACCAGACGCACAACCAGGACGAACGCGGGACGAACGCACGGATGACCCATAGAACATCACAAACGAACGGACGGACAACCGGACAACCGTGCTTCTGGGCTGCTTGATTTTGAAAATTGGTCAAGGGACCCAATTGTGCTCTTTTTCCTATTTTTGGGGTTTTTCCATTGGGTTTACCAAAGATTGGTTTTTAATGAAGCATTTGGGCCACTTATCCCTAAGGCCTTTGTAAATCCAAGCCCAAGTCCAGCCACCATTTATTTTATATTTAAATAAGAATTTATTAGTTAGTTGCATATCCTTGCATGCTTTTGGAAGTTGTTTCAAGCATGCAAGCCTTGTAGTATTTCAATTTCTTGCATGTTCTTGCATGCTCTTGGAACTTGTGCCAAGCATGAAAGACCTTTTCTTTCTCTATTTACGCTTGGTCTTGGCCATTCTTGTAATCCATCAAATTTTTAATAAAAGAGTTTTTTACTTCTAAAGTTTTGATCATTATTGATGTGTAACATCCAACATATCTTAAGCCCCCTTGGTGTGTAATATCCAAGGCCAGTTTAAGAGATCCTCGTGTTCTTTTGGTGTGTCATATCCAGAAAGACATAAGTCAGTATATCAAAAGTCTTTCTGCAGTTTTTGTGCGACCCATTGCTCCACATCCCTTGGCAATTTGAGATCACGCTGTTGTGCAAGGTTTATCCTGTTCTACATCCCCTTGTTGTGTTGATTTTGAGTTTGATCCTTCACAGGATCGCATCAATAACAAACCAATTTGATAAAAAAAAATCTACCAAGACGTTTATAATGCGAATTTGTATACATATATTCGTTGATTACATGATTTTAAAAATATTAACTTCATCAATTTTACCAATTTTACCAGTTTTATCCAAAAAAAGTCATACAATTAAGCCTAGTTTTACAAAAAAAAGTTTAATTAGGTAAAACTTCTAGTATTACATAACGAAAACAAGTTTTACATAGTTCTATAAAATCAAATCACACTCAAAAATCGTTCAAATGAAATCAAATCACACTCAAATTCGTCAAAAATCTTAAAATAACAACCATATGTGTTCTTGTCTTGCACACTTTTTATTTTTTGTCCTTGGACACTGTTCTCAGCCGATGGAAACCTCTTCACTTTTTTTTTTCCTTTCTTTTTGATGAAATCTGGAGGTATGATCTGCAATTCTTTTATGTAATATAGGACATTTCATTCAGCCATATCAGACAACATAAATAGTCTTATAATACGTCAATGCCCACAACTCCGACCAATAATATATAGTTCTCCACTAATGGCACCAGTTTACGTTCATTCGATCCAGAAGCGGCCTCCTTCCTATGATCATGAAACCATTCAGAATTTTTTAAAATTTTTTTGTCAATCATAAGTAGTAAGGAGTACTTTCGTGCGGTCTTTAAAAACATTGTTCATAGATTCCACACAATTGCTTGTGTCTATGTTGTATCTCTCCCGGAAAACAACACTTTACCCATTTTTCTTTCATTGTTTCTCTTCCATATACTTGGAAACAGAATGAAATCTTGACTTAAAAACACTATATGCACTGTTGAACTCAGCCACAGTGTAAAGCCTACTGCATTCCATGAATTTTCATGCGACTACGTCTTTGTTGACGTTTTTAGCATGACATTTCACACTTTAGGATAAATTTCATATACAATACGCATGATGAGCTCTCTGATACACAATAGCTACTGCACCAACGAGGCTTGGATTTCTGTCACTGATAAATACTATTTCAGAAGAGTCTAACACTATTATTTTTAGCATCTCAAAAAACCAGTACCAATTTGTATTATTTTCCCCATCGAGTACAACCAAACACTATGAGATAATTATGACGATTATGATTTTGAGATGTGGCAAAGACTAGTACACTACCATATACTTTTTGAGAAAAGTTGTATCCATGGTTATCACTTTCCTCATGACTTGAAACTGATGTAAGATTGGAATCACTCCAACTTAAAATCACTCAATGATCAAGAGATTTCAAGCTTAAACTTGCGGAAGGTGGAATGAAGTCGATATGAGGGTGGAGATAGGGCGATTGACTCTCTCAATCTACTGGGTTGATTGACTCACTCAATCAGTGATGAACCAAGAATGTTTGAATCACACAAACAATACTAATCCACGGATCAAAAGAAACAGAAGTGTTTCTCACAATTAAGAATCGAAAGACAAGAACAAACTCAAAGAACTTTTTTGAAGAGAACACAATTTTCTGTATTAACTTATATTGAAGGGTGATTTTACAATGATTATAATGTTCAACTTAAATAGGCTGATTACAGATGTCCTACTAGCTATAAAGGAAAGAGAATACATAAAATTAAGTATAAAGAATCATAGAGTTGGCTCCTTTGGGGAAATATTACCATTTAGGCTTTAATTGTTCTTTGATTAAGGTAGGCTCGAGATTCCTTGTATCTGGACAGCTTGGGGAGATATTAATGAAGTCTAGGAACCTTACAGAAAGTGTAGAATGTCTCAAAATCGTGTGTGAATAGAAGGGAAAAGAGCTGTAGGAGTTTTAATGAGGATGACTCCAAACATGGTAAGTAGGAACAAGAGAGAATCCGCTTGATTCTCTGGATGCTGGTGCATGGTAAAATGATAGAAGAATATTATGGATGGTTATATGTATCTCCTGAATATTTAAATATCTGTCCTGGTCGCCAAGTATAGGTTTGAAGCTTCTTAAACTCGTAAGCTTCCAAATAAGGCAAATCGAAGTTCTCATGGTTTAGAAGTTGAATAAATTTTAAAAAATAATTGATTTTGGAATTATTACAATTTTATGTACACCTATAATGGGTTAGGTTTCCATAATAAATTTTTTTACAACTTGGTTCCTCCTGGTTCAATTGGAATCCTTCAATTAGTAACCACTGGTCTCCATCCGGTTCATTGGAAAACCTCTGTATTGAAAGTTGAATATCTTCTTTATGCGGCAAGCTTTTGAACCAATTCATATTCTTCATGATCTCTTGATGAGTTAAGTTTCTGGAACAGAATGATTCGTAGCTTAATTCCTCCTGATTTTGTTGATATGCTCCAAGAAAGACACATATGTCTTTGATACGTCCAATTTGGTTCTCTTGTGGCCTAGTGGGCTTGTGAATGAGGAGAGATTGGGAACAAGCCTTAATTTCCATGCACATTAGAGGTATTTCCTCGTTAAAACCTCTTTCGGAAAACCCATTGGGACAAAACCGAGAGTAGGAAAGAGAGTATAATTTTCTAACATGTCTTTTAAATGTCTTAGGCAACCTTTCGGTGGAATCTCCATGCTCCTTGGTTGTTCTTGTCTTGATGTCCTCATCATTATTTTTCTCTTGAAAATGTTTTGACCTCAAAACTAAGTAATCTGCACCAAGAGAAAGCAAGTTAGCTTTCATTCTCTTTTGAGAGTTTAGAGTCTTACCTTGGTATTGTTGTGGCTTGGTTGCATGTGGTGCATCAGGGGGCTCTCCTTTAAGCAGATAAGATAGGATCACGCCTCTTATTTGGTCTGGTGTAACTTATTTGCTTTTGACCTCCTTAATACCTGGAATGATCTAACACTTTGGACAAGAAACAAGTGCATCATGGGTTCTTTACAAAAGCATACACTTGTCAAATCTAATATCTTAGCACTAGTTATAGCAAAGATTAATTTTAATTGTGGTTTAAAAAAAAAAATTTCCTCATTCTCTTGTATGTTTAAGAAGCTTTTTAACACAACTGTAGCATCATGAGAAACAAATGAGGTTAAACAGAGACTTACCTGCCTTACACTTGCAATTTTCTTAGCTTGGTCTGGTGGTTTTTCTTTGATACTTTCCTTTCTTTTATTACTTTGATCAGCCTCGGATTGGACTGTAATGGTTGATACTGGTGATATTCCAATCTTTGGTTCCTTTTTGGCTCAGATATGGCAAGGGCGTGTACCTTATATTCCTTGTCTTCTCTTTGGTCCATCTCCACAATGATCTTCATAACATCTGGCTCTGGTCTTTGATCATTTGGGATAGCAATAGCTTGTAACTTTTCTTCTTTATCCATCTCTTCTAGCCCTGTATCAAATCCTTTTGACGCAGACAAGTGCATTATACTAGAATTTAAAATTGAAAGCTCAGAATAGAATGTACTATCACTTTCTCTAAATTTCTCTGTTTTCTCTTCTATTATAGTTTCTTTAAACAATTTCTTAAATGGACAATTTACAGCAAAGTGTCATCTATTATGTCATCTATAACATGTCTGATCTTTATAATTTACAAAGTTAGAAGACTTACCTTGGGCGGATGTGCCTTGTGACTTTGGTAAGGCATTAGAACTAGATTTGGCTGCTTGGGATGCAACTTTAGATTCTTCTTTTCTCATAAGCTTAACTTTATGACTTGGCTTTTCCTTTGTTGTTTCCTCCATCAGTTGTAGATTCTTCTTAATATGTAGCCACGTCTTTTGTTGTTCTGGTGTAAGTATGAATGTAGATGATGTAGACGTCACTCTCGTGGGTGTGCCTTGGTACTTCTCTACAAATTCTTTTTGCATACTTGCCTTGAGGTCTTTCCAGTCTAGCACTGGCTTCTTGTAGTTGGTTGGATCACTTTCTTTTAACCACCATTCATAAGTCTTTTTTGTGAAGGCTGAGACAGCTTGTACTAGCTTCTTCTCCTTTGGGATTTTGTTGATTTGTAACCACTCCTCCATATTTTCTTCCCATTGCAAGTAAACTTCTGGATCTTTACTAGTTCCTGAAAAGACTAGGGACCTACTTCTTTTCTTGATTTGCTTCTTTGGACTGATTGACTTTGAGTAAGCTTGTACTTTGTATGGAACAACTCCATAGATGTTGGAATTCTCTGCCTTCTTGGGAGGTTGATAATCCTCATGCTCAAAGTATGGTATTTCACACCATGGTCTTTCTTCAACATAAGACACTTCTAAGTATGCTTTATCTCCTAGCTGTGATTCTTCTCCATCAAAGTCTTCAAGTTGATATTCATCGCCATATATTTCTCCAGCTTCACTTGCTTGGTCTTCCTCCTCTTCATGATCTTCTCTAGGTTTGAGTCTTCTCTGTCATACTCAGCTTCTTCTCTAGTCCAGTCCATGGAGCTTGTATCATCTTGATACCGATCTGGTGATTCTGGCTCAGGATCTTCATCATTTGGATCTTCCTCATAGTCATCTTTTGTCCACTGATCATCTTCATATTGATCTTCTTCTTCACATTACTCCATTTGTTAATCTGCAACTCTCGTGGCTTGCACAAGTAAAGTAGAAGATGTATTAAATCGAGATCTATCACAAAAGGAAGTTTAGCAGAACAAATCAAATAGAAAAGGAAAATTTCTTGATTTTTAAGTTGATATATGCCTTTTAAAATCTGACAGAAACTTCTTTCCTTTTTCAGAATAACTAAATATACAAAAAAAAAAATAATACACAGTTTTAGCCAAGAAATTCAAAATGCACTAATGACAAAATTAAAACGATCCAAAAGATTTCTTCTTCTTTTTTTTTTATGGTTCTAGTATGCAATCAATTGAAGCAAACAATGATTTAGATAACAACTAAATCAATGCAAGTGACAAATGAGTACTATAATTTTTATTTATGAATGCAAGGAAACTGAATTATATATATATATATTGTTTAAATAGGGAAGCAAATCAATGAAAATAGACAACAAATGAATTCTACCAAATATTTAAGGATTTTCCAATTTAAGAATAAGAACAAAAACAAGAACAAAACACAAACAAAATCAAATAATATTTTTATGGGTTTTTAATTTATAGAATGCACTTTTTATAGCTTTCCTTTTTAAATTCAAAGTAAATAATTCTAACAACTTAACACTTTTTTATTTAAAGGAATAATTTTTATTTTTTTATATTATGGATTTAGGTTTTAAGGAAAAAAAATTAAAATAACAATAAAGACAATGAATTCAAGCAAATATTTATGGATTTTCTAGTTTATAATCAAGAACAAAACAAGAACAATGAATAGAAACGATATTTATGAGTTTTCAATTTTATAGAAACATAAACATGAGAGAAATTAGAAGATAAAAGTTGGATAAACACAACCTAGGAGATAGGAGCTTTTAAGCTCTGATACCAGATGATGTAAGATTGGAATCACTCCAATTTAAAATCACTCAATGATCAAGAGTTTCCAAGCTTAAACTTGCAGAAAGTGGAATGAAGTCGAGATGAGGGTGGAGATAGGGTGATTGACTCTCTCAATCTAGTGGGTTGATTGACTGACTCAATCATTGATGAACCAAGAATGTTTGAATCACAAAAAACAATCCTAATCCACGGATCAACAGAAACAGAAGTGTTTTAATGCACTAGTACACTAGAATCTAAAGACAAGAACAAACTCAAAGAACTTTTTTGAAGAGAACACAATTTTCTGTATTAACTTATATTGAAGGGTGATTTTACAATGATTATAATGTTCAGCTTAAATAGGCTGATTACAGACGTCCTACTAGCTATAAAGGAAAGAGAATACATAAAATTAAGTATAAAGAATCATAGAGTTGGCTCCTTTGGGGAAATATTGTCATTTAGGCTTTAATTGTGCCTTGATCAAGGTAGGCTCGAGATTTCTTGTATCTGGACAGCTTGGGGAGTTATAAATGACGTCTAGGAACCTTATGACTAGTGTATAATGTCTCCAAATCTTGTTTGAATAGAAGGGGAAAGAGCTCTAGGAGTTTTAATGCGGATGACTCCAAACATGGTAAGTAGGAGCAAGAGAGAATCCGTTTGATTCTCTAGATGATGGTGCATGGTAAGATGATAAAAGAATATTATGGATGGTTAGATGTGTCTCATGAATGCTTAAATATTTCTCCTGGTCGCCAAGTATATGTTTGAAGCTTCTTAAACTCGTGAGCTTCCAAATAAGGCAAGTCGAAGATCTCATGGTTTAGAAGTTATATAGATTCTTTATGCGGCAAGATTTTGAACCAATTCTTCTTCTTCATGATCTCTTGATGAGTTAAGTATCTGGAACAGATTGATTCGTAGCTTAAATCCTCCTGGTTTGGTTGATATGCTCTAAGAAAGACACATGTCTTTGATATTGGGAACAAGCCTTATTTGCCATGCACATTATAGGTGTTGCCTCGTTAAAACCTCTTTTTGAAAACCCATTGGGAAAAAACCGAGTGTAGTAAAGAGAGTACAATTCTATAACATGTCTTTTAAGTGTCTTAGGCAACCTTTCGGTGGAATCTCCATGCTCCTTGGTTGATCTTGATTTGATGTCCTCATCAGAAATCCTTCAATGCTAGCTCTCAAAATGATGAATAAGTACTTGATTGTTATTTTTATCCACTTTAACATTTGTAATTGTACCGATATTGACCTTCTCTAACATGTACAAATACTGATACAACATCTTGTAGTTTTCTTCTGTACTACTATGTAAATCACACAATGCTTATTTTTCTCTCTTATTTCAGTGGAGTATGATATCTTCACATCCAATTTTGTGTGAACAAGATCCATGATAATTTAGGAGTTAGAGTTTCTATTTGTCCTTGATAATCTTCATTCAAAAGAGTTGCACTCCTTTCCCCTTCTATTTTTTTTTCACTCTTACTAGAACATGTATGCATCTTCATGTAACTTCTTATCCAAAAAATATCCTTTTTCCCTATTTTTTCAGCTCGTAAATCCCATTTACAATATTGATACTAGTTATTCACAGTTAAACTATAAGCAGGTCTCGGTGTCAAAGATATTATCTGATTATTGGGAGATCATCTAACGTAGATATCAACTAATGGTTCTTTTCTTACTTAAGACTCAGAAAAAGAAGAAGCCAACCCATATCCTTATTCGGGTTATTTGGAGTAATTTAATTTTACTAGTTACAATAGTTTTATTATTTTACTAATTTTATTAGTTTTACTATACTTTTCAGTTATTCTAATATTACCAAGTTTTACTATCGCAAAAAAATCTCAAATTGCAATTCCACCTAATCTACTATCAATTTACTATGATTTTACCATTGCAATATATTTATTTTCAATGCATAATCTTAATCGACACCTAAAACACGGCTAAAGCTTGTTTAATCAAGTTTAGTGCAATCTAATTTGAAATAAAGTGATTCCTGGATTGAGAGCTGACCAGGATTTCAGCTCCACAATCGAGATCTCCACGACGAAACAACCAGCTGTCGAAGGTGAATGAGGAAGTGGAGCTGGGAGGATGAGAAGCTGAGAGAGAGGAGAATCAAAATCAATTCTTTTGAAATTAGAGCTCGAGATCGTGGAATAAGATGCAATTGTAATACGAATGTGAGTCTCGATTTACTGAATGTAACAATTATTTATTTTATTTTTTAATTATTTTCTCTAAATTGCAAAAGATAAAATTGGAATTTCATATTTTATTAAAAAGAAAAGATATGCATATTAAAAAGATACAAAAAAATTGTTTTGTTTGAATAAGAACATGTGGGACGATGGCTCAAACCCGCACCCTGTACGGGCTAATATACACACCACAAATCTTTTGTAAAACCATCTTCGAGATGTGAATTGTTTTCATGTATCATATATATCATGTAGCTGATGATATATATGGTCTTTTTTGAGGAAAAATAGCTCGTCAAACCCTAATTTTAACAATGAGATGGTCCCCGGTTTCTGGGCCATTGATCGAGAATATAGTTATTGAAAGCGGCGATTCCATTTGCTTACGTATTCAGTTACAGAGAAATCATTTCTGGATACACCTTACAATTTCGTAACTGTGAAATTCCTGAGCCCAGTTATACCCACAATAAATTTTTTGATTTGGAAATTTCATACAAGGGATAGTTCAATCACCAGATATGATTCTCTACATTTCTTGAGGAGCCTATAAACACTTTTGCACAGCCATTTCTTTTACAGTAGTCGCCAGTCTCTTGAACACCTTCAGGTTATGTCCTACTTTTCCCTGCGATCAAGAAGTGGGGCCACACCACCTTTTACTTCCATCAATTGACTACGCAAAAATTCTTGTAAATCGACTAGGCTATATACCTCATTCAGTAATGCAAGCCTTTCCGTGGTAGGTGACAATTTGCCACAGAGATCTGTAACGTCTTGTTGTTGATGAGATTTTGAACCATATGATTCCCTTTCTTTTGAACTAACAGATCTGCAGATGTAAAACAAAAGCTTTTAGCATTAAAGCACAAGAGCAATTCGTTGAACATAATATATTTCTATGCATAAACCTAGTCAATATTTGGATTTGCACTTGCAGCCACACAAGATATAGTGGAATTATTCGCTGTTGCAATTTGCGTAATTTATAAGACTGGACGTCGCGGAGCACCATGATTGGGATCCTTCAGAAAACTAAAATATATCTAACTTAACTAAAACTAAGATATCAATGGTTGAAGATAAAGTGGCACACCTATCTTGGAGATGGATCAGGATGATATTTAGCACATGCTCTGCTAGTCGTAGTAACAATGTGATTAACTGGTCCTTGTTGCCCACGATTTTGCACATTTCGACCATAGCTATGTATCTCCTGAGGTGAATAATAAGCAACAAGCATATAATTACAGTAGTCAAGCATCTTTCTACTGGCATCAATTGCCCAAAGTACCTGACTGTCTCTTCACGTGACATTTACTTTCATCAACTCGTGAAGTTTACTAATTGCTTTCACAGGTTAGGTGTGTTTAATATCAGGGTAAATTTACCTATCATCTTGAGACGAGGAAGCATTATTTCTATTTATCAACATGTTTAAGATCTTTAATAGGAAAAAAAATGGAAATTCTATGCGAATGACCTACTTCTTGGGCATTTATTAGCAAGCAGAAGAAAGAAATTCACTAACCTTTTATGTATGTTGTCGGATGGTGTGACATATTCTTGGTAATCACAAATCTTGATTACTGCATCTACGTCTTGTCTTGAGAGCTCGTTAATGTCTCTAATCTGCAAATCATACATACAATTCTGAAATATAGAACATGTAATCGAGTATGAATTAGGATAATATTAACCTTATGCAGGAGTAAGGACTTTTTCTCTGCTGCTCTCTCGAGGGAATCAGTCACATGCGAAAGAAGAGATGCGAGCAGCATCAACGTTGGTTGCCGTAGTTTAGTGGAATTATCAAAAGAATCATCTGAAATCTGTGTTGGTGGGGGGAATAGAGAAGGGACATGAGTATTTACTTATGTTTGATTATAACAACTGAACAATGAAAAATAGACAGAATAAATAGAGGGAAATAGCTACACAGTACCTGTAACCTCAAAGTATTTTTGGTCACCAGAAAATATAAGTAAGAAGTCAAGCTGAATCGCAACTGAGACAATTTGAGTTCTGATCCCTTCTGTCCACCAGATGAAAAAACAAAAGAGAAACCCAAATATTTGAAACCGAGGATTAGATGACTAGATGCCAATAACTTGTGACGTGCTAATCTATGTACCTGAATTACTTGTCCTACTCGCGATGATATGAAAAGCTTGCTCATCATATCAAAAAGCCCTTGAACAAATCCATATTGATCGTTCTCTTCGAAAGGCCAGACCTACAAAACAAGGAACTCAATTTCTATGAAAATGGATCTAACTAGCTAGTGGGATTTCCGGGAACCCTTTTGAAGATGCAATTACATTATAGAAGCAAAAGCCCTTCAATAAGAACCAAATTAAGAAAATCATAGTACGTCAATGAATTACCTTGCTCAATATTCCTACTGCAAGGATAATTTGCTCCATCAATAAATCATCTGCTTGGGTTAAGTCTTCACGAAGAAGTTGGTCAAAAAGCAATTGATGTCCATTAATAAAATCAATGACTTCACGAACAATTTTATTCCTCCCCTATCAAACGCCCAGATAAAAAGAAAATAAGAAAAAGTAATTGTACGCAGTTACCCTGAAAAATCGATGACGACTTGTAGTTCAAAAGAAAAAAGAATAGGTAACAAAATATCTAGATCAATAGGATCAGGTACCTAGATATACTCATAAGAACAATACTAACTGTCCTAACCTTTACAAATGCTTCTGCCAATCAATAATACATTGTTCTGTCTTAGAAACTTACTGCAAATGCCAGCAAGTGATTGTCCTTGAACAACTTAAACTCTCACAGACGAGACCTATTTTTACTTCTACTTGTTAGAGGGGTCATAGATGTATATATTAGGGACTAATTCAACAACTACAATAGACAAAATCAGTAACATCATTAAACTTTCTACAATATGTCAAACAACACGTTAATTTTAGTGGCAGAGAAAAGGCAATACACTGATTTCAATTCAAACAAACTGAACTCGATATCTGTCATTCAGTTATCATTTTCACACAACCACTTAACTAAATCACAAAGTTAGAAGATGAAAGCTGCAAAGTCCGAGTCCGAGATAGGCCCTAAACGATACTGAGGATAGTGTTACATTGGCAACTCACGCTGACTAAACCGGGCCAAACGATATAGAAGAGAGTGTTGCATTAGCAATGCAAAAGATGGTAAAAAAGGTCATCTTAAGAAAAGAGGCTGACCTCAAACAATTCAGAGGTCTCAACTACTGAAGTTAGGGCAGACACCAATCTTAGGACATAAGTGATTATTGTTCGTTGCTTTTGTACATCATATCCTGCATCACTCTGAAGCTTCATATCGACACGCCTCATATTTCCCTGGAATGTACTTTTGGGCTTATAACCAGAGAAATATCGAGGTCACATATAGAAAACCTGATAACTACAGGTAACATTTTACCTTAAAGCTGATAGCCCTACATGAGGCAATATGTTCCAGTGCACCCATGGAGAAGAGAACCTGGCCTCCAGACTTTCCGTACTTGAGGCTAATTCTAAGTAGCAATGCAAATTCTGCCTCTAAGGTACATGCTCGCTGTTGTGACTCCAGCAAATGTGTTCCCTCCTGGGCCCAATGATATAATAAATACCCATGCATGAATGAGAGTCCTAGAAATAAGTCTACCCTCATATAAAACATGTCTCCAAAGTATAAAAACTAGAAGCCTATGAAGATTATATAGTCCTCAATACCTAATCAGTAAATGGGGTATAAAACACACACGAGTTACATAGGAGTCTCTGCTTTTAATGTGGATCAGAAAGTCAAACCAACTGCTAACTGGCCACACTATGCTTGCGATTCCATTTTGACGATACTTTAACCTTAAATTTCCATGTCTGAACTTGTACACACTGAGGGCATTATTGACTCTAATGAAATTTGATCTACTGGTGCTGATATTTAAGTCAAACCCCAAATTATCTAATTACCGCTAGTTACCAGAGTTGAAACAAACAGAAAACTCATATCAATGAGCTTACTATAAATATTCCACAATATTCATCATAAACAGTAACTCACAGATAAAATACCTGGTAGGAGATATTACTAATGCTGCCAAGGCAAGACCGTATGAAACCTCTGCTCTGAAGCTGACTAAGAAAATATCTCTCGTGATCAATACAAACGAGAGCTTCCAGCACGTAAAGTGATATCGTTTTTCCAAACTCACTGCCTTGACATGCATCCTTGATTACCTGGAATTCGTATTCTCAATGTAAAACAGTGCAAAAAAATTATGGCTCATATTAATAAAGAAGTAACAATTACCAGATCCAAGATGCCCTGAGCTTCTTTCTTTATTATAGCAAAGTTGGCGCGAGCAAGGTCAGCCTGCTCCTTGTCAATCTGAAAACACAAAATATCAACACTAAAACATATATGGTCTGAACAAAATAAGTATCGTCTAATCAGCAAACACATACTTTCTGGATATCCAAATCTTCATCATCTTGCTCATTAAGCAACAAGAACTGCACGACAGATGTTGGCACATCCAAAGCAATCATATGCTGGCAGTACTGGATATACCCCAAGAGCAATGCATATTGGCTGATGGAGAAAGCAAAATCAGTTAGAAACAGGGTCAAACTAAAATAAATCATCTGGGCAGAAAATGACTTCATGTTGTATTATAGCTAAGTTCAAATTCAAGTAATGGAGCTTAGAAGCATACCGCCTTCTCAAGGATTCTGACGACTCGTGCCTTAGAATTGCCATAACTAGTTTAAAAAGAACTGAGTGGCAAGCCCCAGTGGATAAATGTTTTACCATCATGACATCTAGACATGTCACTGTGTCAGAATTCAAGGCACCATGAAACAAAAATCTATCATCACGAAGTTTGGCAATGCAGGTAAGGGCGACCTATTAAAACCTAAAGTTAATATATGGACGGAACATTTATACAATAGAATAAACTCAAAAGCTAAAATGCACCTGAGTAAGTGCAAACGCCATTTTTAATGAACAATCTGGAGAAGCAGAGGCACTTAGAGAGGCGTCAAGTATCCTGCCAACGACCAGAGAAGAAAAAGTCATGCAATGTTCAAGAAAGCTTCACACGCAAATAACCTCTGGCACAGAAGGTACTCACCGGTACAAAATTTCAGGTCGATTATCCAGAGAAGATATTCTTCTGCAAGCAGATACCTAAAACAAAACAGATGAAGCAGAACACCAAAGATAAATACTTGATTTCTTAAAAGAGTGGCACAGACTCATGATACTAAAGCTGATCTCAGTACTTTAAGAAAGCAATCAACCTCAACAATCTGACACCAGCCAGCTAACATATGAAGTTGGGCAGCTTGCTCCTCAAGGTTTCGATTATACTTCCATCCCCATTTCAACAGCTGTTGAATTGTCTCTCTAACTTCATTAAGCTCAGCAACATTTGGAAAACTATCCACTAGGGGAAATCCAGAATGTAGTTTCTAAACAAAAATTGAATTAATCAGCACAAACATTTTATTACAGGAGAAACACTAATGTTTGTTCGAGAGAAGATTTGGTGTCAACTATCACAAGAACAAACCTGCCAGAGTTTATTACTGAAGGAAGATAGATCAATCAGGCGATCACCACGTTCAGAAAAATAGTATATACTGCCGCTAACAGAGGTATCACGGTTCTCAAGTATGTCCTTCACCTGTAATTAAATTCCATATTTAGAACAATATACTCAACGCAGACATACCGCCATATTTCTAAAGCCTTACCAGTGTGTCATTTCGGCTTGACACAATTTGAGGAAGCTGCATCGAAGCATCAGGAGATCTAAACTGGAGAATTTCAAGCAACGCCAATACCTGACCTCAATTCAAAAGAAGAAAGGAAAGTAAGAAAGGTGCACTTATAAACTACTTCAAACTAGGCAAGAAACGATGACATGTACAGCTATCAGAAATTAGTGAAAGAAAATGCTGTTGAATGGAAAAAGGCGATCAAATTTATTAACTACTACTGTTCAGGAAAATTAACTGTTGGGTGATGTGCATGCTGCTGACATCATCAAGACTAGGGAGCTAAACGAAAGAAGCAGGGATAAAACTAGGGAGTTGCCAAAGTCGCATAGTTTAAGCATTAAATCATTGGAGTTTCTAAGCTCACCTTATATTTACTGATTGAACTAGTTCCAGCATAATCAAGATAATCCTGAAGAGGATATGTACTGGAAAAAGAAAGTTCATTCCCTGCTTCGGTTACCTCCCGCCCAAAAAGATGAGGAAGTATGCTCTGACACGCCTCTTGTTGAGCTGAACTACTTCCAGAACCAGTATGCAATGCAATAGCTAGGAGCTTTAACAGCCACGCCCTCTGAGAAAGGTAGAGATTGAGAAAATGAGAAATCATATCAATAACAGAAAGGACTCTGTAATAATGAAATAAATAATTGATCATGTCACTGATCAGTTCAAGAAACACCTTCAGATAACGAAAAGTAAGTAACTAACGAAAAAAGTGAGAAAAAGCGTAGCATTGCGTGTACACAACATTTTAACCACAGCTGACAGAGCAGAAACAGAACAACACATGGTAACTTGGCAAAATATTGCGTATAGATGGTTTCATTTGGGACATGGGAGGAAAAGAAGAAAAATTACAGAAGGTATGATTATAGACCTGCTGAGCGAAAATTTTAGACAGGGTGACAGGGGAGAAAAAAACAAAATAGATTAGGGACATTCTACAATAAATAAAAAATTGCATATAGGCAGTCAATATTTTAGGAAAAAAATATAATTTACAAGAATGGTTGATGGCATAGAATAAGACTGGTAAGATAATGTCATGAAATTAAGCAGATACCTGATGAAGGGAGCTAATACGGAGCGCCTGGCTACCACTTCTTTTTGGAAGAGTAGCAACACCGATAGTATCGAGATGCTGCAACATTAACGTATACAAGAAAGTATAAGTAAAAATAACTGTCATTTGTGACTTTGTGAGGCAGCCACCGAGAAAAGAATGGCATTGTTCAAGTATAAGGAGAAGAAAATCTGGTTTACCCGAAGAAAGAACTGATACTTTTTGCTGCTCAAGAGATGCATGGTTGGACCACTAGTTAATGGATCCAAACTCAATTCACACAAAAGCTAGAAAGAGTAAAAGATATAGTAAAAATGACAATAGACCAAATAGAATTGTCTACTTCGAAAAGACCAGATAGTTATCATTCCTCGATTAGCATGTCTCACCTGAAAGCCAAACTCAAAGAGTAAAAAGTTTATATCAGGGTTTGGAAGTTTCTCCAGCATTTCAAGAATGACCTTCAGACAACTGCATATTGCAAAACAGAAATGAATATTATGGTTGAGAGAAATTCATTATCATATCCTGCATACAAATGACAATCACACCTGTAGTGGAACTTAGGCTGCAAAACTGTGGCTTCCACGGGGGCATCCAGGTCAAACTTAAGAAGCAAATGTGTGATATTTGGTGCAGGCCGGTCGATACTATCAACCAGAAGCTACAAATGTAACAGACATATAGTTGAGATGATATAATGTGTACGGATGAATCAATCATGTTGAAGATAATAGATATGACCAAATCATAGTGCACATAAGTGAACCCATCAATTAATGAAATTAACCTGCATAATCAGGATCCCTATATCATCACAACTGTTCTCTACAGCTTCACCCTCTTCAAGTCGTAGCTCAAGGCAGGACGCATAATCCTCAATCAAAGAATTTGCAGCGTTAATTTTAATCAGCATTGGAACGAGTCCAACCAAGCGAGAACTGTTATCAAGAGTATGATTCATTAAAACCAATGTAAATTATATTCAACACACAAGGTTAAACAGCTTATAAATAGCAAAGGGAAACAACCGAAGATCCAAAAGGCAGTGTATCTGAAAGCAGTTCATAATGGTATATGCCTACGCTATCTAAGAAGAGTTACATGTGACAGAACAGACTACAAATGAAAAGAAGTGGCTCTATAAAAATTTGTTACCACCTTAAAATGTTCATCAGTTTGATTGAACATCTTTGAATCTGAGGAAGAGAATCATATCTGACATACTCCAGCAAGGCAACAATTTGATTATGATCTTGTGATAGAATTATATCCAAAGGCTGCAGCAATAACAAAAGTAAACATTAAGTTACCTGATCGTCTAGTGCCTTATAACATAAAACAGGGAAGGGGCATGCCTGATTGTGCTTTAGAAAAATTAAATATTGTTTAAACTTAAGCCGGGTGGGCGTTATTTCCAGGAGTCTTCAATCAATAACCAAATTAACAACATTCCACGCAACCCATAGTGGAGTAAAGATAAACTAACTTGTCTACAGGTTGGGGAAGGAATACTATTTATTGATATTAGTCAAGTAGGTTATGATCACAAAAAAATTGCCTGAAACTCTGTACCCTTCAGCTTTGACTTGAAGTTAGTAACCTTAATTGAATAGTATACTCGAAGATACATACATCATTGTTAATAAGGCAATAAAATACTGATCAAATTTATGAGAAAAAGCGAGACGAACAAATTCTGCAATTTCTAGAGTACATATTCTGGAATGGGATTGGAAATATAGATTGATGATAGCTAAACTTGGTAACAGATTATGCCAACTTCCTACACTGTACCAGAAAGCTCTGACTGCGTTCAGAAGAACCTATGAATACTTTTTGAAAAATAGATATAACTACATTCTCACTTCATGTTAAGGAGTTTGAGAAATTAGATGATATACAAAGTAAAGCTTCGATGCATCATAAGAACAACAAGGTACCTGGTACAGCGGACGCAAGACATCAGAAACAAGCACATCCTTCTCTAAAACGAGCAGTAAGATTTCCAAAGAAAGTTGTACAGCCTTTTCCAAGATCCTTCCGTATGTTTTACTCATTCGCTCGCTCATGATGGAATTGACCCCGACCTGAAGGACACCCATAAGGTTCCTATAAAGTGTTTTCCCACTCATGAAATCCTAACAAAAAAAAAACGTTGAACCAATTATATATTGTATACAACATGTCTACTTGAGGTGAAATTGTGTTTCCACTGTGGAAAATCAAAACAAAAAGCAAGAAAATTTAAATTAGTACTTTAAGTAATTCTATAACTGGTAGCTGCGTTTGTAGTGAAGATATTTCAGCTGACACCAAAAACTGTTGATGTTCAGTAAATCCATCAATATCCTCCTCCTCAATATCATACATGCTAAAGATCCTGAAGTGAAATGCAGAAAATTGTTAATCCAGTCTTCAACAAAGATCGTGCCCTAAATCAAAAGTGGTGGCATTTACAAAAGGTAGGAACACTGTAGGCATATACACATGTAAAACATGTCCTTATTTCGGCTAAAACTCAGAAATCATACTGTAGACTGAGAAAGAAAGAGGAAAGTACTGAAACTAGAAGCAGAAATTTACATGTGAAAATGTTGAAGGCATGCCACAACCAATTGCCACTTCTCACAAGGATCTGAGTATGCCCTCTGAGGAAAGGGAGCGAATACATGATCATAAACAAATCTGAAGATGCCAATAAATCTACAAAAATATAAATTAAAAGGTTAGACCAAAAATTACTATGACTAAGATTCATATATAGATATGACAATCTGAGGCTACTACCTACGACCACGATCGGTCACATCTTTTTCTCCGGCAATCAGAGCGTTAATAAGATTAAGGAACGATATTGTTGAAGGATATTGTTCTCTCCTTGCTTCAATTTCATTTAACTCAAACTGCATATCATAGACCTGCATATAAAAGAATCCTAATTAGGTCTCAAAATAAGCCAGAGATGAATACTCCACCTGGAAAAACAAAAAGCTTCACCAAACAATAGATGCTAAACCAACTTTACCCACTACGAAGATTAGAACAATGGGTTATGTGAGTATTCAGGAAAAGATAAATGGAAATGTAAGTTCCATCACATGAAAGTCTTTCACATTTGGAATATTAAGAAGTTGTGGATGGATAAAACATAATATTTTTTGTGACAAACAGTTACTTTGCATGGCAAAACAAAATGATATCAATCATCTATGCAAGATGACAAACCCTCTTTAATGCATAAGTAAAAAAATTAGAAATCAATGCAGGGTGATAAAATTCTAATCAATTCTTGGAGAAAAATATAATTAATAACTATATTAACTAGCATACTGATATTATTTGCAAGTAGAGTTGAAATATCTATTAATAATATTCCCCATGAAGCCAAGCACTTACCTGAGAAGATTGGTCACTCTTTCCAACCGGTGATCCCACGACAACTGGCAGATCATACTGCTCAAGAAAAGCCCAGATAGAGTGCCTCATTTCTGGAAATACATGAACAAAAGCAGCAATTGTCTTCCTAAGAGCACCCTGCAGAAGAATACATTTACCATGAACGCAAGTTAGATAGATACTGACGCCAGATGCTTTTTACAGATCATTTGTGAGTCAAAGCGTACGGATAAGAATCTCCAGCAAGCCACTGACCTTCAGATATGGAGGGACGTTTTCGTAACCAAGAAGCTTAAAAAATGGTTCGATATCAGGAAACCAATTTTTCCTCTCAGTAGGATTACCATTCTCAACAACCTGCAGAATATGACAAACAAACTTATTGACCAAATTAAACTATCTGCAGTGTAAATATCACTTTCACAGAAGAGGAAGCATTGCAAGGATGTTTAAACAAAATATTCCCCTATCCCTCCCAGATGAGGAAGCATTTGCATGTTTGTTCAAACATCAGTTTCAGAGATGAAAAAGGATCTATTTGAAGAGAGAAAGCATGTATGTAAACAATGAGAACCGCAGTTAAGCCAAGTTCATAGGTTCATGCTAAATTATCTTCGACAAAAAGAATATTAAATGTGGAATGAAAGTTGAGACAGAATATATTTAAACAACGTTATATAACCTTTCGAAGTACATCCAGATATGCAACAAGTGCTTTTGCATCGCCTTCCAGGAACTCCGGCATCATGGTTCCAGCAGTTTGAAGAGACTGCTTGAACTTATCATTGTAAATTCTTATGCAATCAAACAAAGTGGTCCATCCTATACTGCGAAATGATGTACCCTTGAGCAACTCATAAACCTTAGACGCACCTTCTTGAGTGGAAGCCTGAATTGAGTAAAGATGACAGCAAGGAAACTCAGTGAGCAACCAAGTAAATGAGAGCCCACCAATATACCAATCTAAAGACTTCTCATACCAAGGTACACAGCATTTCCAAGAATGCCACAAGAGTTTTGAAATTTGTGTGGTCCTCTCCGGCAAAATTTACAAAAGTCCACAAGACATCATTCCTGTAGAGTAGCTCAGGTTCCTTCTGCAAGAGGTTGTAAATATCAAGACACAAAAGAAGGAATATGGTATGAAAAATGGAATATGAACCGATATGAACCAGTCGGATTCCAAATGCTCACTATTATGCTATGAGAAACAAAATTTGCTTCAAAAAAATAAATCAACAGTATTTATCTTCAAACATTTTCTCGAGAAACAATAACAAAACAAAAAACAGAAATAATTGTTCGACTGGCTAGTGGTTCTTTACCTGATATATGTTGCTTACAAACTCCATAAGGGAAATGAAGGGCAGTGGCCTGTCAGCCTCTTCAGTCTGCATACTGCCATCAGGTGAGTCACTAGTTCGGTAAGAATTAAGAACACTCATAGCCATGTCCTTGGATTCCTTCACCTGGAATATAAGAATGATCAGGCTTGACGCAGGAAATAAACATGCAGATGCGCTATTGTATTTGTCATCTTGGCATAACATTCCACTTATCAGACACTATCAATACATCAGAAAATAGCCATGATCTTAGGTTCAGCCGTTAAAATTAGAAATTTCTATGCCACTCATCACAAAAGGGATCAAGCTGAAATCATCAGAGTTTTTGACTGATTGCATCAAAAAGTTACTTCTTCATTCGCAAAGGATATCAAACCAACTTTTGTCATAATTATTAGACTATGAACCTAGAAATAAAATTACCAAGCTTTACTTGAAAGTTGAAGCGTTCGAACTTTGATCACAACCAGATACTCAATACTACACAAATGCTAGGTAAAAATACTAAACAAACCTTGTCTCTTGCGATTGGTTGAGATAAAAAACAAGAGGTTAACTTGTGTAGATACACATTATATATGTAGATCATGTCCTCCTCATCATTCTGCATGTAGCAACTAACAAAATGTCAATCATTCAAAGACCCACACATGGGAAACACTGGGTTGAATAAGTAGAATCAAAGATAAAAAAAATGTGTCGAGGCTTAACTTTGAGAGCTGACTAATTAAGCAAAATCCTAGAGGAACCCACCGAACACAATGAAATAAGATCATATTCTCAAGTGAAGAAATCATTGATAAATATACAATGTGGTTTATAGCATAAAAAGCAACACAAGGAAATGGGAGTATCACATTTGGGAATGACTAATCAAGCATAGCCTGGATGCATGAACGAATAAAGATGGGCATCCATACAGGCCAACATATAAAACAACTATATGAAACAAACAATATGCACTACAGTTTTCATGGATGAATGTAACACCATAATCACCATTTGGAAGTAATTCTCCACAGTTAATGTTTGTCAAACCATATCAAGTCGAAGGGAATCCAGATAGGCGCCCCGCATTTGACGGACATTAATTGAGCAGACAGAATTCCTGGCAACAATGTTTAAAATTAAAGTACCTGGTAGGCTGCAGTTTGAACAACATTATCCAGCAAAAACTGAAACACATTTTCTGAAAAGATGGACTCCAGACAGGAGCATATGTGCCCCATATTTGTTGTTGAAGCAGCGGAAATTGTATCCATTCCAGATATTCCATCATGTATCAACATTAAATGCACAGCCCATGCAAGCCTTACGCCACCAATGAAGCCATCAGCAGTGAGGTCACTGCCAGAAGCCATGACCTGAAGTGTGTTTTCAAGTGTCAGTAGCGGAAGGTTTTTAGTGACACGGAGAAGACGCGACAGAACAATGTACCAACTCGTCTTACAATATCCTGAAACTCTGTCCTAAACGAAGTATCTTGAGATATCATAGATGACTTATCAGATAGTGCACTGATAGCATCTGATACGAAGGTGATGATGAGAGAAAACAGAAGACTAAATTTAATCTGCACCAAATAAATTCATCATGTTACAGAAAACAAAACATTTTAAATTTAATAAGCAGCGAATGAAGCAAGCTACTATTTCATGGACAGGATTAGCATGAACCTGATAGCTTATGGTGTCATTTCCTTGAGTTAATTGAGCTGCGTTGTCTTTTAAAACATTGTATATGTCTTTCACATCTTTTGGACCTGCTAAGAACAAATTTGTTAGAAGCATGACAATGAAATAGCACATGTCCTCAGAGCAAAAACAAAAGATATAAAATAACAAAAGTGTTTTAATACTATTGGTAAACCATTTAATATCCATAAAAAAATAAAAGCCGAAATGTTCCAGTTCTTTATAAGTGGGATAGAACAATGTAGGATGTATATCAAACACCATAATCACATACGATACTCAACTTCAATCAAGTATGCGAGCACATTCAATGCATATCAAAACAGGCATAGCAATTATATATATGAAAACACAATATTACATAACCACTTATCAATAGTTTTACTTGCTATGGTATACAATAGATATAACGAAAAGCAACATATTTATCAACTAAATTTCTTTAACAATTGGCATCCTTCGCGCAAAAGCTTTTTTAAAAATAGTTAACCTTACCAGGTCTATCAACCAAAATAGAAAGAACAAGGCAATGTCCCAGGAGCAGTCTTTCCCTGTGAACAACAGCTCTTCGTTCAACAAGAGCACCTCTGGAGTCAATAAGGTATCGCTCACATAAGGGCCCACCCAAGCCATAAGGTTCCTCCCGATTGAGTTCCTAACAACAAAGAATTCGCTGTCATTAAAATCATAACATAATGATGGCTAAGAAAAACAAAACAAAAAACTTTAAAGTTGCAAGATCTTATAAAAGCATGTTTTTGCTTCAAATGTTCAGCTATAAAGATAATTGATTTAGGAGACAATCATTAATTGTCCGAGTTTAGAATGAAATCATTTCTTTGATATGAACTCCATAATCTAAGGTACATCAAAATATTTATAAGAGTCTGCTTGAACTCATGTTGATGTTAATGCAAAGAAAGACGTTAACAACAAATGATACACGAATGTAATTGCAACTCTCTTTGAATTTAACGCTAATATAGACACAGCTAAAAACAAATCTCAAAGATGACCGTCACATAGGACCTTATGTTTACACAATGGTTCAATGTGTACTAATTAATCAGAAAAAAATTGTTAAAACTCTAAATCATGAGAAAAAAATGAAAAGTATATTGAAATGGTGAAGCTAAACAGATGTCTCCATGGATACTCAACGAACAAGGCAGATTGCACAGTAGGAAGTTATTTAAGCTACGTATATACTAAGTCTGAGTTGGAAACCTATGAGGATGTATCCCAAAAGAACCTAAGTAGCTATTACCTTTATAAGATTAATCAACCGTTCTCTGAGCCCAGCTTTAATCAGATCTTCTGAAAGGCCCTGAATGTCAGCCATAAGATTAGGTTCAAGCCCCTGGTCCAGAACAACTGCCTGCTCAACCAAGAAAAATGGTAATGTGTGATGATGCAAAGAAGAATACAAGGAAAAAAAGTTAGAAATATAATATGAGTGTCAGCTACCCTCAGGAGTGTGTAGAGCGTTGATGTAAGATCTCTTCTCCCTGTATACCATAGTCCAGTTGCAAGCCGTTGAATCTCAAGCGGGTCCCGTCCCATCAAGCCCCACTAAGCATAGGATAAAATATAAGAAAATATCACAAATAAAGATAACTCCAGAACTTTTAAAAGCTAAGAGGTGAGAGTGAAAGCAAAGTGAAGGGAACTGCACCTCCTGGTTTGCAGATACAAGCAGACGAACAGAATCTATCTCATTCAGGTGAAGCTCATCACTTAGTTTCAAGCTCTACAATAAGTAACAGTAAAAGATACACACGATCCATTAGATATTACTGAAGATAGAGTCATCTATAGCAATAGCAGCAAACCTTTTTCTGAAGCACCAAGGTATCAACCATATACAATCATCACACATAAATTCACATACAAGGATACAAGAAAATAGCAATTATCCTTTTCTGGAGATCAAGAAAACTAAACAAAAGCCAAAAAGTTCTAACTGCAAGCCAACCGGTAGACTTCACAAAATATCAGGAGATAATAAAATCCCTATGAAACGAAAGCACATGTGCCTTACTAATGTTAAATCTGAAGGAGCAAACCAACCGCATCCTAACATGGTGAAGAAACTAACAGCAAAATTCTGCCTTCCTAGAAAACGAGATTATATTCAATGCATCCACAGGTTGAATTATAGCTAAGGAGATAGACTATGCTTTAATCGCTGTCTACTCTTCATATCTAAATTTAAAAATCTTAACCTGTATCAAACCACGAAGAAGGGTGGGATTTTGAGAAATCTGAGAGACAACAAATACTTACAATCGCAACATCTTGGTCATCCAAAGATATTGGTAGCGAATCCGGAAGTCGAATCTCTCGGGACTGGACTTGCGTTCTATCGGACGCCTTCGGAGGCTGAAAGAGATAAAGATTCAAAACTCAAGAATGGTACCCCCGAGAAATAAGAAAAGTTGAAATTGAAAGCTACGGGAAGGATCCAAATCGAGTACCGGGAAAGAGAGAAGGTTCTGAATAGAGGAGAAGGAGTTGCGGATGGCATGAGTGAGTTCGATTCGCTGCGTTGGTGTTGTCCCCGACGTTCCGAGCAGCGAAGACTGTACTATGGCCACTAACTCCTTCGGCGACACCATTACAGGTAGCAGACGAGAAACTAGCAGCGGAAGCTGGGAGTTTCTGCGGAGGATTGAATCGATGAGAAAGATGCACAAAACCCCCGAAGAAAAACCCTAACAAAGATTGCTTTTTCGCAATATCGCGCCTTGAGAGCTTTAAAACCATGGTGAGCTTTTTTGGGCAAAATAACACCCATTCAAAAAAATAATACCAAATTGAATTAAGAATTGAAAATAACCTAATGGGCTTTAATTTTTATATCTGAAAAATCAAATCCGAACCAAATCAAGAATTAAATGGGTATTCGAAATATCTAAATTATAATTATATTTTTAAATATATTAATTATATTTAGGTCTATACTAATTTAAATACACAAATTATAATTATAAATCCAAATTTATTAACTACTTTAAAATTAAAATAATCAAAACATTCAAAATAAATAAATATCTAAAAAATTTAAGTGTCAGGAGTCATTAGCTAAAATGATTAGTTTTTTATCTCCCAAGACATCAGAATCCAGGGTTCGAATCTTGGTCTTCCCGTGGAAGCTAAAAATCTAAAAAATTTAAGTTATATTTATCAAAATTTAACCAACTTTTATTTAAATTTAATTATTTTTTATTCTTAAATATATTATGAGTACCTAGATCCGACCCGAATCTGAGTGAAACCGAACCAAATCAAACCGAAAAAAATATTCAAACGGTTTCTAATCTCTAAACTCGAAAAACTGAAAACTTGAATTACCCGAACCGAAACCGAACTGGTACCCGAACGTTCATGCCTATACCGACCGATGAGCATTGATATCAATAATTATTTTTGAACGAATTGTGGTATCATGATACAATGAAAACTAAATTTTTTTTTAATTCAATTGTGATTATGTTATTTTTTATTTAAATCTGAAAAAAATATAAATTATCTTTTTATATAACTATGTTATAATTTATTTTCTGTTTTCCTAAGTTAGTAAACATATTATATGTAATATTTTTAGTAGAATATGTATTTTATCTTTTTCTTTTTGTTTTACTTTGTTTTGAAAACGTATTATACATTATGGTATATGTTATATAATTGGTTAGAATACATTTATTTCTATTCTATCATTTGATCTATGTCCTAGGTCTAGTTAAATTGCATATTCTACCTTTTATTATATTTTCTATTATTGTTAAATTGCATATTCTACCTAATATTCGATATATGTTATAGGTTTGGTTAAATTACATATTTTAATTTATGTTCTAAGTTTTAGTGTTGTCCAAAATTAATGTTTTATATGTTTGTCTTTGTGTAACTCTAACTAGAATAGTTTTTCTGTTACAAAACTAAAAAAATAATTTTAGTTGTTCTTACATTTTTTCACTTAATCATTTTCTCTTCTCCCTTTGTTTAATTGTGTATTTTGATATTATATTTATAGTTTTTACTCATTTTTCTCTTATAATCATTTTATCTTTTCTCTCTCTTTCATCATTTTTTACTCCCTTTCATACTTTTCTTACTCCCTTTCTCTTCTCCTTCTTTTAGCCTATTTTTTCTATTTTTTTTTGTGTTAATAGATCATATGCACATGTTGTTCACTTAAAACTCGAAACCTTGTTAAATTATAAGAAGATTAACATATTTTCATTAAAACAGAATCTTGCAGATTTGCCTATTTGTGAACCAGGATAGCCTCAGCCTGTCTAAGGACAGTTTGGTCGAAGAAGATTCAAGCATAAAAGGAGAGAGCACGGATGGAGATGAAGTGAACCAGAACCGCGAACCTGGTTTGTCCTGCATGACCCAGAAACTGAGACATTGCTACGTTCGGCACAACCCAGCATCGTACGTCCGGCACGACCCAGCACCTTGATCTAGGCACTACCGGCACGACCCAGCACCACGACCCAAGCACGATCGGCACGCCCTTGTTCTGCGACCCTAACACGTACCAGATCCGTGAGCTCAAAAACTCGGACGCGCGTGACGAACCCGACTAGGAACCTGAAGAACCGGCGCTGGCCCGCGAAGGAGGAGGATCAAGCCCGACCGACCATGTTCAGCCACCGGTTCAATCTGATTGTGGCTTGAATCCAAGAGAAGGAGAGATCAAGTTATGGCAAGACTCAATGACTAGATCCTAGACAAAGGCCCAACAAGAGATTCTTTTGCAATTGGCCTAAGGAGTGGCCTAAGAGGAAGCGCTAAAAGATAAATGGCCAGTCTGTTGGTTTAATTTTTTTGGGCTTCTGTAATTATTAAATTAGGCTCAAAATGAAAGTCACTTAAATTAAATCAAGTAAAGCATAATTAATTATTAATAGGATATTAAACCAATCTAGTTTAATTAGATTATGGTTAAATTAGGAATTAGGTTAGAATAATTAGACCCAAACCATTCTGGTTTAGCTAGGGCTTCTCTTTAAAGTCTTTAAATACTTGTAGCCACCTTCTTGGCAGGGAAACACGATTTTTAATATTAAACTTATAGAAGTTTTACTTGTTCTTCCTCTTTGTTTTCTATGTTAAGCTTAAGAACATTGATTTCTAAATCACTAAAAAGTAGAGTAATATATTGTGATCTTCTATAGCTCTAAAACAGGGTGAACTTGTGCTATTAGAATTGTCAGACAACCCTCTAAAATCCGCCACTACCCTAATAGCAAACCGCCGCCAGCAATGAGTGCTAGTAGCCTCCTATGTCGTCAAATCCACCTCCTTCAAGCCGATCATTTGGTTTTAAAACAACCAGGACCGCACCAAGTGGTATCAGAGCCTCTTGAAGGTTAGGGTTTGTTGAAATCAACTTGTTCCAGACACTTAACTCATCAAGGAGTCAGGAAAAAGAAGAATTGGTTAAAAATATTTCCTCATGAAGAAGTTATTCAACTGTCAAGTCAGCAAACTTCCAATGAACCCGAAGGAGACCAGCGGTTATCTATTGAAGAATTCCAATTAAATAAGAATGAACCAAGTTGTAAACCAACTTATTTTGGAAAGCTAACCCTTCAGAGGTGCGCGGCAAAGTGGTTTCATTATAAAATTCCATGTGGTTTAAAAGTTATTCAACTTCTAAACCAGGAGATGCTCGACTTGCCTTATTTGGAAGCTCACGGATTCAACCACTTCCAAACAAGACTTTGGCGACCAGCAGAGGCTTATTCATATTCAAGAGAAATATATAGTCATCCTGGAGGGTCATCTATCATCCCAGAGGGCTCTGATTTTAGGAAAAATCCTTTTAAAGGAGGTGGGGATGGAGTGATCTCGATCAGTCTCAATTTCAAGGATTTGAAGATCAACCATGAATTAAGCAACAAAGACCATTTTTCTCAACCATTTAGACATGATGAACATTCTGGTCATGCCAAAACTCAATTGTTTCATGCTGAATCAAGAAATGGTCAAATTTCCCTTCTGCTGGACCGTAGTGAGCTAGTTCGACCACCCGAGCAACTTCAAGAGGCTATACTTATTTTTGATGATTTAAGGCACTTCTTACCTCAACCACATACAAGTTATAAGGCCCAAATATCCCAGGAATACACCAAGGACGAGTTGTGCCTACTCAAGGATGAGCCCAACAAGATGAAGGTTGAGCAGGGCCCACATTGGCCCATGAAGTTGAAGGATTTACCACCATGGGCTCTTATAGTGTTGGAATGAAGAAGAAATGATGAATTTAGAATGTTTCTTATGGCTATTAAAAAGCCGTGAATTATTTGTTAGGGAGGAGTGTCTTAGGCTTATTTGTGTTCTAGTATTATGTTATCGTTGTAGTCATTCATGTATAAGGTTATCCTTGTATCCAAACAAGCCTAGACTAGATTAGTATAAATACCATACTCCCTTCATATTTTGTAACTAAGAATTCATATTTTTATTCTCTTAATAAAATCATTCTTTCATTGATTCAAGAAGAATTCATTTTGTTCTTCATCTTCTTCTGGATCGATTTCGAACGTCATCTTGTAACTCAAATTCCGGCCAAACCGCGACTTTTTTTGACGATTTGCTTTCACTGGATTGTTCATAGGTGAGTTCTGAAGACACAACAATTTGAATCGCATTATTTGAACAAGGGAATCATAAGTTAAGAATTTTCTTGCAAAGGACCTTTGCGAGTACCTCCGCAGCGAACCTCGGTGTTTCCCAGGTCATTCCGACGTCGATTTTTCATTAAATCGTGTTTTTCTAAATTCTAAACTCAATCCCTTTGAGTCTAGTTTCTGTTTAAAGAAATCATAACTCAATTCCATTTAGTTTGAAGGATTTTCTTGAAGTTTTCCTCAGAGACGTCTAAAATCGCCCATATCAAGATCCTAGTGATACAATTCTAATTCTTTCTCAGTTTTATTTAATTCTTTGAATCTAGAAAGTTAAATAAGTGTCTTGTGAGGGTCTCCACGAAATTTGAGTTAAATCTAATAGGTTTAAGACTTCAAGATTGATTTTCTTGATTTCCTTGTTAATCTTTGAAAGTTTAAAATTGGAATCTTGAAATTTAGGATTGTTTAATTCATAGAATTCGAATTTTATGTGAAATTGTTTGTTAGTAATAGATAAAATCTGTTATTAGGTGGTTTTAATCTGTTATAATTCTTGTTGCAAGAGTTAGTTAGAATTTGTTGCAGGTTGTTAAATGTGGTTATAAGTTGTTGGAGGTTTCTTAATATATAAGAACCTTCATTTCCTTTCTTGCTTGTCACGCATCATTGCCTTTCTTACACACACGATTTTTCCATGTCTAGCACACACTCTTGTGATCGCAGGTTTTACTTGTGGTTTATACATGCGTGACTGGTGCTCCCATTTGCATAAAATCGTCTTAGTCTCATTTTGCGTGAAGATCAAGTCTTCGTGTCTCGACCAAGCCACCAAATTTCGTTCCGACCAAGCGAGTTCTCGACCAAGCCGTGTCCCGATTCGTCTCGCGATCAGCTGTCTTTTGTGATTGGCATCTCTTACACGATCAGCTGGCCTTGGTATCTCGAAAGCATCTTCATACCCGTGTGACCTGTTCGTCCAGACATACCATATCCGCGTGACTAGTTCGTCCTGACCGGCTGCTTCCAGCGTCTCGACCATCGCGTGAACAGTCTTATCTGACTAGCCATCTGTAACAAGTGCAATCTCTCATGGATCTTCAAGCTACATTCAGAGTTCCCCTCATTCTTCATGGAGCCAATTATCTTTTGTGGTCTAGGACCATGAAAACAAAATTGGGAGGTAAAGGTCTTTGGAATCACATTTCTACAAATGGAAATGAAGAAAATGAGGTGGCTGAAGTAAGTGAGGATGTGACTGCTCAAGCCAAATGGTACCAAGAAGACCAGTTGGTTCTTCTATTCTCCAAAATTCTCTTGCTAATGATCTTTTATAAGTTTATTTCTTTTGTGAAAATGCAAAAGATCTTTGGAACACTTTGCAAAAGGTGTATGGAAACACCACTAACCTTTTAAGAATTTTTGAAGTGAAGAAGGCTTTGAATAAATTAAGGCAGGAGGATGCTGAATTCACAAAGCACTTTGGTTCATTCAGAGCTTTGTGGGCTGAGCTAGAAATGCTAAGGTCAGCCACCATTGACCCACCTGTTCTCCTTGAAAGGAAATAACAAGATAAGGTGTTTGGGTTACTTTTAACACTTAATACTACTTACTCAGATCTTATTAAGCATATTCTCAAGTCTGATAAGCTTCCTAGCTTGGAGGATGTTTGTGCTCAAATCCAAAAGGAGCAAGGATCTCATGGATTATTTGGCAACAAGGCTGAATTGATAACTGCACACAAAAGCTTCTTCAAACCAGTAAATGATTCTAGGAAGAGGAGACAAATATGTGACTATTGCAAGAGGAATGACCATACAAAGAAGGAGTGCTGGGTACTGCATCCTCATCTAAAGCTAACCTGGGCTTCACGGCCTCAGCAACCGACAACCACAACCAATCAAGCTCACGGCCCTATGCCTTCAAAGGCGTGTGGAAGCAGTTCAAATTCTTACTCAGCCTCCACTAGTACCATGTCACAAGCATCTGAATTTGTGACAAAATCAGACTTAGAAGCTCTTATCAAGGCTATAAAGGATAGCAATGTGATGGGTAAAACTTTTCATGCTTCTTTTCAAACTTCTTTTACTCCTAATGCTCATAAATCTTTGGTGGTTGATTCTGGTGCTTCTCATCACATGATTAGTGATCTAGGATTGCTAGAAAATGTAGAACCTGTCCTAGGTAATGTTCTCATTGCTAATAGAATTAAAGTACCAATCAAAGGCATAGGAAAATTGAAGTTGTTTGATAAAGAATCTAAGGCATTTTACATGTCTTCTTTTACTTCTAACTTGCTTTCAGTTAAAAGAGCTACTACTGATTTAAATTGTCATGCTATATTTGGTCCTAATGATTTCTATTTTCAGGATATTGAATCTAATAGAAGATTTGGACAAGGAACCACAAGAGATGACTTGTATGTGCTTGAAAACATGACTAGTACTAGTGAGTTAGAGGCGGCTTTTCAAGCAAGTGCATTTAGTACTGATTCTGATCTTTGGCATGCTAGATTAGGACATCCTCATCCTAGAGCTCTTGAATTAATTGTTCCTGGATTGAAAATGCCAAAGGAGTTGTGTGATTCTTGTATTCTTGGGAAGCATTGTAAAACTGTTTTTGAAAAATCTATGCATACTTATGATAATTGTTTTGAGTTGGTGCATTATGATGTTTGGACATCTCCATTTCCATCTAGAGAAAACCATAAGTATTTTGTGATATTTATTGATGAAAAGTCCAAATATACTTGGGTTACTTTACTTGGTTCTAAAGATAGAGTATTTGATGCATTTTTAAATTTTAAAGCATATGTTACTAATCAATACAATGCAAGTATTAAATGCTTTAGAACAGATAATGGTGGAGAATACACTAGCACCAGACTTCAAGAACATTTAGCCAAGCATGGCATTAAGCATCAAACCAGCTGTCCTTACACTCCACAACAAAATGGGGTAGCTGAAAGGAAGAATAGGCATTTGATGGAAGCTGTGAGAACAATGATGTTCCACATGAAAGTACCCAAACGTTTTTGGGGGGATGCACTTGTAGATGCATGCTACTTGATTAATAGGACTCCTACAAAAGTCCTAGATCACCTGTCTCCATTTGAGGTACTAAACAAAACTAGACCCAATATTGATCACTTGAGAGTTTTTGGTTGTGTTTGTTTTGTATTAGTTCCAAGGGAGCAAAGGAACAAGCTGGACCCAAAGAGTACCAAACCTATGTTCATTGGGTATTCTTCTACTCAGAAAGGATACAAATGTTATGACCCAGAGACTAGAAGAGTCTTGGTGTCTAGAGATGTTAAGTTCCAAGAAGAAAAAAGTTTCTATGAAGAAGGAACTTGGGACCAATTTAAGGACATCTCATCAACAAGGCCAGACCAAGCTGAATATTTGAGGAAGCTCTTGGAAAGCATTGGCATAGTAGGCGGCCCTCCTCCTTCTCAGCACACGGTCACCTCACCTCTGTCACATGCACAAGAAGCAGGCGGCCCTAGCTCAACCGCTTCTGGTGGAACCGCGGCCTGTCACCCCAGCCGGTCCATCCAGCTCCCAGCCTTTCACTCCTTCTTTCAGCTCTCCTTGGCTTCCTCCTTTTGAACATGGGGGGGGGAGAAGCATCTACTCATGTCCAATAAGACTCAGCAGGAGATGAATTAATTCTAGTCTCAGCTTCCAAAAGATCAAGAGATGCCCACTCTTGTTGAAGTCTTAAGTGAAGAAGAAGAATCTAATCAAGAAGCTCCACCTACAGTATTAAGAAGAAGCACAAGACAAAGGAATCCACCAGTGTTCTACAATGGGAATGTTGTGCTCACTTACCTTCTAATCATGTTGCTTTTATTTCTAGTCTTGATAATGAGCAGATTCCAAAGACATATGAAGAAGCTATGTCCAAGAAGGAATGGAGGAAAGCTATTTTAGCTGAGAAACAAGTCATGGAAAGGAATGGTACTTATGCTTCAGCTACTCTACCAAAAGGAAAAATGGCTGTAAGTTCTAAATGGATTTTTACCATTAAATACAAAAGCAATGGTGAAATTGATAGATATAAAGCTAGGTTGGTGGCTAGGGGTTTTACTCAGACATATGGTGAGGATTATAGGGATACCTTTGCACCTGTAGCTAAGCTTCATTCTGTTAATGTTGTTCTTTCACTTGCTACTAACCTTGAGTGGGAGTTGTGGCAAATGGATGTCAAGAATGCTTTCTTACAAGGTGAGCTAGAAGAACAGGTTTACATGTCACCACCACCTGGCCTTGAGGAAGAGGTTGGAAGCGGCAATACACTCAGACTAAGGAAGGCTATTTGTGGCCTTAAACAATCTCCAAGAGCTTGGTACCACAAGCTAAGTGTAACCTTAATGGATAGAGGCTTCAAAAGATCTGAAGTTGAACATACTCTTTTTACATTAAAGAGTAAGGAAGGTATTGTGGTAATTCTTATCTATGTAGATGATATAATCATATCTGGTAGTGATAGTGTTGGTATTGCATCTAATAAAGATTACTTAAAGATTGTCTTTGATATTAAGGATTTATGAAAACTTAAATACTTCTTGAGAATTGAAGTGTGTAGGTTCAAGGAATGTGTCCTTTTATCCCAAAGGAAGTATGTTGTAGATTTACTAACCTCTACAGGTATGATTGAACCTAGACCAGCCAAAACACCCTTTGAAGAAGATTATAAAATCGCAACTAAGGGAGAGCTAGAGGAGGAAATTGATTTTCATGATCCTAAGCTCTATAGGAAAGTGGTTGGTAAGTTTATTTATCTAACCATCACAAGACCAGATTTATGTTTTGCTGTAAATCAGGTATCTCAACACATGCAAAAACCAAAGATGAGACATTGGGAGATGGCCATGTGAATTCTAAGATACCTAAAGGGCACACATGAACAAGGTATATGGATGGGTAACAATAAAAACACAAATGTGGTTGGTTATTGTGATGCAGATTGGGAAGGAGATATGGAAGATAGGAGAAGTATCACAGGCTATTGTACTTTCATAGGAGGAAACCTTGTAACTTAGAAAACCAAGAAGCAAAAGGTGGTATCATGCTCTAGTGCCGAATCAGAATATAGAGCAATGAGGAAGCTTACAACTGAATGCATTTGGCTGAAGCAACTCTTGGAAGATTTAGTCGTGAAGTGTGAGGATCCTATCACCATCCACTGTGACAATCAGGCTGCCATACACATAGCCTCCAACTCAGTGTTCCATGAAAGGACCAAGCATATAGAAGTGGACTGCCACAAAGTAAGAGAGGCTATTGGGAAAGGTATCATCTTGCCTTGCTATACAAGGAGTGAAGACCAACTAGCTGATGTATTCACCAAGGCAACATCTCTGAAAAATGGCGCCTTTATCTATCCAAGACTTGGCCTTATGACCATTCCATACTAATGATCCCAACATGGAGTGTTATACTCTTTTTCCCTAGAAAAGGTTTTATCCCAATTGGGTTTTTCTTCTTTAGGTTTTTAATGAGATAATACTTCATGGTTGCAAGCTTAGACATTCTTCATGTCTTAAGCTTGAGGGGGAGTGTTGGAATGAAGAAGAAATGATGAATTTAGAATGTCCCTTATGGCTATTAAAAAGTCGTGAGTTATGTGTTATGGAGGAGTGTCTTAGGCTTGTTTGTGTTCTAGTGTTATGTTATCCTTGTAGCCATTCATATATAAGACAATCTTTGTATCAAAACAAGCCTAGACTAGATTAGTATAAATATCTCTCTTCCTTCTCATTTGTATCCAACATAGTGTTGGAATGAAGAAGAAATGATGAATTTAGAAAGCCCTTCATGCTTTCTGTATTAGCCGTGAGTTACATTGTTAAAGAGGGAGTGTCTAAGGCTTTTTTTTGTTCTAGTATTATGTTATCCTTGTAGCCATTCATGTATAAGGCTATCCTTGTATCCAAACAAGCCTAGACTAGATTAGTATAAATACCTTACTCCCTTCACATTTTGTGACTAAGAATTCATATTCTCATTCTCTTAATAAAATCATTCTTTTCTCTAATTCTCTCTAATCTCTCATTCTCTCATTCTACAAATCTCTTAATCTCTTAATCTTTCATATAGATGGTTATGGATGTGAGCCAAATAGAAAAGAGGATTTAAATTAAACCAACTTGTTATTTTAATTAAAATTATAGATAATTAATAGTAGGATTAGGAAATAAACCAAGTAACATAATTTAAACCGATTTAATTAGAATTATGATTAACTAAACCGTTCTGGTTTAGGATTAAGGTTTTCTGCTTTAGGGTTTCACTTCTAGGCTACAAATAGAGGCAGCCACGAATTTGTAATGTAAACAACTTGGAAACTTCAACAGAAATAGATTTCTGCACATATTGTACCTTTCTTTGTCTTCTTTGTTCAGCAGATGAACATTGATCCATTTTCACACTAAGGGTAGGGTGATCTATTGTGATGCAAGCGTAATGGTGGTGTTGGTCGAGAAGCTCGAGACCTCCATAATCGGATTGGATGAACATAATGGATCGAGAGGACCACACAAGCTGCGGAATACTTGTGATATACCGAATTTTTATTCTTGGTGAATAACAAGACAAGCTCTCCAATAGAGGAGGTGGCTGCTGTCAATGACAAAGGAGTCTAGGGTTTATTTGCTTAAAAATTGTGTTGTCTTATTCCTTGCAAGTGATGAGGCTTATATAGGCCTTTAGTTACAACTTAGGGTAAACAACATGATGTTCATCCCAAACAACAAGTAGTGTAAATAAAAAAACATGTAGTTCTCTTTGCTGGAAAAATAGAAATGGGCTTAAGGCCAAATAACTTAGACATAATAAAAATGGACTTAAGGCATTAAACTTATACTTAGTCTAAATAACAAAAGAAATGAGATAGATAAGCCTTAATGATGAAAAGGCCGAGTTGACTTAGACTTGTGAAAGATTGCGGATTTGTGAACAAGTCTCCGTCTTCTTGCACACTAAGAGTGTTGCCTCGTTAAAACCCTCTTCGAAAAACCCAGTGGGACAAAACCAAAGATGGGAAAAAGAGTACAATTTCTTAGCATGTCTTTTGGTGTTTTTACCGAGTAGTGATGATAAAGACACCTGAGGTAGAAGAATCTTCGAGTAGGAACCTCCAATGTTCTTTAGCTGACACGAACGGGTCTTGCTGGGCCTCTGGATCAACTAATGGGCCGGATGGACTGGCCTCCTTGACCTCCTGGACGTCATCTCTCTCCATTAGCTGGTTGAACTTGTTTCCCAATGCTCGAGCCTTGAAACGCGTCAAAGGCCCTGGTGGTACTCGTGGTGCAGTAGCTGGTACGATGTCCTCATCATTCCCTCTCTCTTCAAGTGTTTTGGTCTCCAAAGTTAACTTCTCCCCTGCATCAAATAATTCTAAGTCAGCAACATTAAATGTAGTGAAAACGTTATACTCACCTAGAAATTCTAGCTGATAAGCATTGTCGTTGATTCAACGCAGAACGCGGAATGGGCCATCTCCTCGCGGTGTTAGCTTGCTCTTTCTTTATTGGGGAAACCGTTATAGTCTCAGATGAAGTCAAACCCAATCTCCTTCCTTAAAAACCACATGTCCTCTGCCCTTGTTGGCGTGTTTGGCTGTCTGAGAGTTCTTCTGTTCTAGATTCTCCTTGACTTCCTGGTGTATGTGCTTCACATACTCTGCCTTTTCTTCTCCCTCTAAGCTGACAACATCCCCTAGTGGTATAGGTGCGAACTCAATAGGGGTAGTGGGATTGAATCCATAGACTATCTCGAAGGGTGTCTTCTTCGTCCCAGAATGTGTCGCTCTGTTGTAGGCGAACTCGACATAGGAAAGACATGGAGAATGTCTAAGCTTGCAACCATGAAGTATTACCTCATTAAAAACCTAAAGAAGGAAAACCCAATTGGGACAAAACCTTTTCTAGGGGAAAAAAGTATAACACTCCATGTAGAGATCATTGGTGTGGAATGGTCATAAGGTCAAGCCTTGGATAGATGGAGACGTCATTCTTCAGAGTTGTTGCCTTGGTGAACACATCAGCTAGTTGATCTTCACTCCTTGTATAACAAGGCAAGATGATTCCCTTCCCAATGGTTTCCCTTACTTTGTGGCAGTCTACTTCTATATGCATGGTCCTTTCATAGAACACATAGTTGGAGGCTATGTGTATGGCAGCATGATTGTCACAATGGATGGTGATAGCTTCTTCATACTTCACGGCAAGATCCTTCAAGATTTACCTCAGCCAAATGCATTCCGTTGTGAGCTTTCTCATTGCTCTATATTCTGATTCTGCACTAAAGCATGATACCACCTTTTGTTTCTTTGTTTTCCAAAGTCACAAGGTCCCTCCTATTAAGGTACAATAGCCTGTGGTACTCCTCCTATCCTCCCTATCTCCTGCCCAATCTGCATCACCATAACTAACCACATTTGTGTTTCTATTGCAACCCATCCATATACCTTGTTCATGAGGGCCTTTTAGGTATCTTAGAATCCGCTTAGACATCTCCCAATGTCTCATCTTTGGCCCTTGCATATGTTGAGATACCTGATTCACAGCAAAACATAAATCTGGTCTTGTGATGGTTAGATAAATAAGCTTACCCACCACTTTTCTATATAGCTTAGGATCATGAAAATCAAATTCTTCCTCTAGTTCCTCCTTCGTTCCGATTTTATAATCTTTTTCTAATAGTGTTTTGGCTGGTTTAGCTTCCATCATACCTGTAGAAGTTAGTAAATCTACAACATATTTCTTTTGAGATAAAAAGAGACCTTCCTTGAACCTACACACTTCAATTCCTAAGAAGTATTTAAGTTCTCCTAGATCATTAATATCAAAGACACTCTTTAAGTAATCTTTAGTAGATGCAATACCAACACTATCACTACCAGATATGATTATATAATCTACATAAATAAGAATTACCACAATACCTTTCTTGCTTTTTAGTATAAAAATAGTATGTTCAACTTCAGATCTTTTGAAGCCTATATCCATCAATGTTACACTTAGCTTGTGATACCAAGCTCTTGGAGATTGTTTAAGGCCATAAATAGTCTTCCTCAGCCTAAGAATGTTGTCGCTTCCTACCTCCTCCTCTAGGCCTGGTGGAGGTGACATGTATACGTCTTCTTCTAGTTCACCTTGGAATAATGCATTCTTAACATCCATTTGCCATAACTCCCACTCAAGGTTAGTATCAAGTGAAAGAACAACATTAAAATAATGAAGCTTAGCTACTGGTGCAAAGGTATCCCTATAATCCTTACCATATATATGAGTAAAACTTCTAGCCACCAACATAGTTTTATATCTATCAATTTCACCATTGCTCTTGTATTTGATAGTAAAAATCCATTTAGAACTTATAGTCCTTTTTCCTTTTGGTAAAATAGCTGAAACATAGGTGCCATTCCTTTCCATGGCTTGTTTCTCAGCTAGAATAGCTTCCCTCCATTCCTTCTTGGTCATAGCTTCCTCATATGTCTTTGGAATCTGCTCCTTATCAAGACTAGAAATAAAAGCAACATGATTAGTAGGTAAGTGAACAATATTACAAACTCTCTGATCATGATGAACCACAACATTCCCATTGTAGAATACTGGTGGTTTCCTTTGTCTTGTGTTCCTTCTTACGACTGTAGGTGGAGCTTCTTGAATAGGATCCTCCTCTTCACCTAAAACTTTCATAGGAGTGGGCACTTCTTTTGATCTTTTGGAAGCTGAGACCAAAATTGATTCTTCTCCTGCTGAGTCTTGTTGAACAAGAGTAGATGTCTCTCTCCCCCCCCCCCCCGATGTTCAAGAGGAGGAAGGCCAGGAGAGCTGAAGAGACTAGGTGGCTGACGGATGGAAGGGCCAGTTGGGGTCAAGGGCCGCAGATCAGCTGGTCTAGCCGTGGCTGGCTGGCTGGGTCCAGTCATGGCCGGAACAGGCTGAGTAGGAGGGGCCGTGGCTGGGAACTGCTGAGCAGGAGGTGATACTATACCAATGCTTTCCAAGAGCCTCCTTAAGTTCTCAGCTTGGTCTGATCTTGTTGTAGAGATGTTCTTAAATTGTTCCCAAGTTCCTTTTTCATAGAAACCTTTGGACTCTAGGAACTTAACATCTCTGGATACCAAGATTCTTCTAGTCTCTGGATCATAACATTTGTATCTTTTCTGAGTAGAAGAATACCCAATCAACATAGCTTTGGTACTCTTTGGGTCCAGCTTGTTCCTTTGCTCCTTTGGAACTAATACAAAACAAACACAACCAAAAACTCTTAAGTGGTCAATATTGAGTCTAGTTTTGTTTAGTACCTCAAATGGAGACAAGTCATCTAGGACTTTTGTAGGAATCCTATTAATTAAGTAGCATGCATCTACAAGAGCATCCCCCCAAAATCTTTTGGGAACTTTCATGTGGAACATCATTCTTCTCACAACTTCCATCAAATGCCTATTCTTCCTTTCAGCAACTCCATTTTGTTGTGGAGTGTAAGGACAACTAGTTTGATGTTCAATGCCATCCATGGCCAGATGTTCTCGGAGTCTAGTGCTAGTGTATTCTCCTCCATTATCTGTTCTAAAGCATTCAATACTTGCATTGTATTGATTAGTAATATATGCTTGAAAATTTAAAAATGCATCAAATACTCTATCTGTAGAACTAAGCAAGGTAACCCATGTATATTTAGATTTTTCATCAATAAATGTTACAAAATTCTTATGATTTTATCTAGATGGAAATGGGGATGTCCAAACATCAGAATGCACCAACTCAAAACAATTATCATAAGTATGCAAAGATTTTTCAAAAACTTTTTTACAATGCTTTCCAAGTATACAAGAATCACACATATCTTTTAGCATTTTTAAACCAGGAACAATCAATTCAAGTGCTCTAGGATGAGGATGTCCTAATCTAGCATGTCAAAGATCAGAATCATCACTAAATGAAACAGCATTAAAAGCCGCATCTAACTCACTAACACTAGTCATGTCCTCAAGCACATACAAGTCATCTCTTGTGGTTCCTTGTCAAAATTTTCTACTAGTCTCAATATCCTGAAAGTAGAAATCATTATGATCAAATATAGCTTGACAATTTAAATCAGTAGTGGCTCTTTTAACTGAAAGCAAATTAGAAGTAAATGAATGCATGTAAAAAGCTTTAGATTCTTTATCAAACAACCTAAGTTTTCATATGCTTTTAATTGGAACTTTAATTCCATTAGCAATAAGAACATTACCTAAGGCAGGTTCTACATTCTCTAGCAATCCTAGATCACTAATCATATGATGAGAAGCACCAGAGTCAACCACCAATTATTTAGAGGCTTTAGGAGTAAAGGATGTTTGAAAAGAAGCATGAAAAGTTTTACCTAACACATTACAATCCTTTATGGCTTTGATAAGAGCTTCTAATTCTGATTTAGTCACAAATTCATATGCTGGAGACAAGGCACTAGTTGTGGCTGAGTGAAGAACTGAGCTGCTACATGCTTTTGAGGGAACCATCACAAGGCCGTGAGCTTGTGCTTGCGTGGATGTGGGATGCTGTGGCCGAGAAGGAGCTTGTGCTTGCGTGGCCGTGGGTTGTTGTGGCCAAGAAGTCAAGCTTGGATTCAGCTGAGGATGGAGTACCCAACACTCCTTCTTTTTATGGCCATTCCTCTTGCAATGGTCACATGTTTGTCTCCTCTTCCTAGATTCATTTGTTGGTGCTGATTTGAATAAGCTTTTGTGTGCAGCCACCAATTCAGCCTTGTTGCCAAATAATCCATGAGATCCTTGCTCCTTTTGGATTTGAGCACAAACATCTTCCAATCTAGGAAGCTTACAGACCTGAGAATATGCTTAATTAGATCTGAGTAAGTAGCATTAAGAGTTAATAGTAACCCAAACACCTTATCTTGTTCTTTCCTTTCAAGGAGAACAATTGGATCAATGGTGGCTGGCCTTAGCATTTCTAACTCAGCCCACAATGCTCTGAATGAGCCATAATGCTTTGTGAATTCTGCATCCTCCTGCCTTAATTCATTCAAAGTCTTCTTCACTTCAAAAATACTTAAAAAGTTTAGTGGTGTTTTCATACACCTTTTGCAAAGTGTCCCAAAGATCCTTTGCATTTTCACAAAAGGAATAAGCCTCTAAAAGATCACTAGCAAGAGAATTTTGAAGTACAGAGAGTACCAACTGGCCTTCTTGATACCATTTGGCTTGGGCAGCCACAAGCTCACTAACTTCAGCCACTTCATTTTCTTCAAGTCCATTTGTAGAAATGTGATTCCAAAGGCCTTTACCACCCAATGTTGTTTTCATGGTCCTAGACCACAAGAGGTAATTTGCTCCATGGAGAATGACTGGAGCTCTGAATGTAGTTTGAATTTCCATGATTAGAAGGTGGTTTGCACTTGCAATAGGTACGGCTGGACGGGTCAGGATGAGGACGAGAAGGTGGTTCCGTGGCCTGCGGCTGGAAACGAACGATGGTCTTGTGTTCCGTGGCCTGCCAATGCGTGTTACCAAGACCACGGGACTAAGAACTAAGAACGTGAAGCCGTGGCCGATGGTTGGTCAGCACATGCGGAAGAAACTGGTCGGGACAAGGACGTGTACTGATCACGCGATTGAAGGATCGGGACACACGGACAAGTAACAAGGACAAGCTGGTCGGGACACACACAAAAGATTATCTAAGGCTTGTGATCGGTACATCAGGGAACTGGACTCGAACAAGGAGGCGTGAAATGGCTGAGTAACTAGCCAAGCAGGCGTGTGTCAAAGAAGACCCAAAGAGCATGCAGCCCAAGTAACTACCACAGCTTATAACCAACTTCATCCACCTGCAACAAACTTTAACCAACTCTTGCAACAAGATTTAACTAACTACAACCACCTAATAACAGTTCTTATCTTTTACTAATAGTAAGAATTAATTTAAATTCGATTTATATGATTTAATACCAATCCTAAAATTTCAGGATTCCACCTTTAAAACTTTCAAAGATTAACAAAGAAATCAAGAAAATCAATCTTGAAGTCTTAAACATATTAGATTGAACCCAAATTTCGTGGAGACCCTCACAAGATACTTATTTAACTTTCCAGATTTAAAGATTCAAAGAAAATTAAGAAAAGTTTAAAATTTTATCACCAGATTCTTGTTAGGGGCGATTTTGGACATATCTCAGGGAAACTAAAAGATATTCCTTAAAACTAAATGGGAAACACAGAGGTTTGCGGCGGAGGCACTCGCGGAGGTCCGATGCAGGAAAATTCGTAAATTTTGATTCCCTGGGTCAAATGATGCAATTTCAATTGGCGTGGCTTTAGGACTCGCCGATGTACAATCCAGAGAAAGCATATCGTCAAAAAGAGTCATGGTTTGCCAAAATTTGAGTTTCAATATGACATTCGAAATAGAACTAGAAGAAGATTGAGAAAAAGATGTTTTCTTCTTGAATCAATGAATGAATGATGAATTTTACCCAGATTTGATGCAACCTGGCTCTAATACCATGAAATATTATGAGATTAAGAGATTTGTAGAATGAGAGAATTAGAGATTAGAGAGATTTAGAGAGAAGAAATCAAGAAAATCAATCTTGAAGTCTTAAACCTATTAGATTGAACCCAAATTTCGTGGAGACCCTCACAAGATACTTATTTAACTTTCCAGATTTAAAGATTCAAAGAAAATTAAGAAAAGTTTAGAATTTTATCACCAGATTCTTGTTAGGGGTGATTTTGGACATATCTGAGGGAAACTAAAAGATATTCCTTAAAACTAAATGGGAAACACAGAGGTTTGCGGCGGAGGCACTCGCGGAGGTCCGATGCAGGAAAATTCGTAAATTTTGATTCCCTGGGTCAAATGATGCAATTTCAATTGGCGTGGCTTTAGGACTCGCCGATGTACAATCCAGAGAAAGCATATCGTCAAAAAGAGTCATGGTTTGCCAAAATTTGAGTTTCAATATGACATTCGAAATAGAACTAGAAGAAGACTGAGAAAAAGATGTTTTCTTCTTGAATCAATGAATGAATGATGAATTTTACCCAGATTTGATGCAACCTGGCTCTAATACCATGAAATATTATGAGATTAAGAGATTTGTAGAATGAGAGAATTAGAGATTAGAGAGATTTAGAGAGAAGAATGATTTTATTAAGAGAATGAGAATAATAGTTTCTAAGTTACAAATGAGAAAGGTGAGGGATATTTATACTAATCTAGTCTAGGCTTGTTTGGATACAAGGATTGCCTTATACATGAATGGTTACAAGGATAGGATAACACTAGAACACAAATAAGTCTTAGACACTCCCCTTTGACTAAGTAACTGATGCCATTTATATAAAGCTTCAAGAGCTCTTTAATTTCATCATTTCTTCTTCATTCCAACAGAAATAATTCGCCAAGATTGTGATAAGGCTGTAGTTCGATATTTCGTGCGATCGATTTATGAAAACCGTCGGTAAACTGAGCCATAAGGCTTTCTTCCGATTCATCTATCTTGAGCCTGTTTCGAAGATGCTCGAAGTCATCGAAGTATTCTGACACCGTTTTGCTGCCTTGGGTAAGGCGTCTGAATCGTATCTGGAGTTCTCGGTGAAAATGAGAGGGTACGTAGTGTCGCCTCATTAATTGGGTTAGCTCGACCCATGAAGTTAAAGCTCACATTCTTTCTCCTATGCGAGCAGCTATCTCGCGATCCCACCGTACCAGTGCATAGTCAATGAACTGCGCCGTGATGAGGCGGATGAATAACCTGTTGTCTGACTGGCGGCGTGGGTTCATCGTAATACTGCTCTCTCCCCATTCCGCGGTGGGATGCCTCTGGTCTATCATTTCGGTATTGAGGTACAGGTGCGACAGGTGCTGGTGCGGGCGCGGGTTGCTCTAATCGCTCGAGACGCGTCGCTATGGTCGACATCTGGGCAGTCATTGATTGCAGCAGCTGCATCATGGCTTGACTGTTCTGTCCAGACGTGGACTCGTCACTTCCTGACATTTCTTTTTCCGAGAAAAGGAAATTTTTGAAAATGGAAAGTTTCCCGAAAAGGAATCTTGCAGAAGAAGAAACTTTCCTTTTATGGAAAGGTTCCATGGATATTATTTTTATTTTATATTTTTCTTCTAATAAAATAAAACAAAAATAAAAAACTGCCTAATTGCAAAAAAGAAAAGAAAATTTAAACAAAAGGAAACTATCCTAAAGGAAAAATATTGCCTAAAAGCAAAAAGGAAACTAATAACTAAGGAATATGTCTTAAAATTTATTGCCTAGATATAAAAGAGAAATTTTACTAAACTTAATGAGAACTAATTAATTGCCTAATAAAAATTTTAGGAAACTTCCTAAACTAATTCCCGGCCTAAGAAAAAAATCGAAACTAGTTATTTTTATGCCTAAAATGCTATGGGAACTTTCCTGAACTTAGCTGCTAAGTACCTAGACACAAAAAATGTTTTGGCAAACCTATCCCTAAACCTATCTCTCGGCGGTGCAGGACTTGGCGGACGACGTGCGGACTAGGGCTTGGGACAGGGACACACGCAGGACGGTTCAAACTCGCGCAGGAGGGGACGGGTACGGTACGGGCATGTCACGCCAGAGACCTAGGGCAAGGTTCTTGGGCGGGACTGGAATAGGAACACGCGGGGGCTCGGTTAGACTAGGACAAGGCACGGTAAGAGCAAATGCTAAGTGCGGTACCTCCTAGGGCTTGGGGTTGGAACCTAACGCGGCTTGGTCCAAGGGTGCTATGCCTGGGAAATTGGTGGACTGCTAGGTGCTAGGGAACTTCAGGAATTCCTAGGGTGAAGCTAGAGCTATGCGCGGTTTGACACACAAGAACCTAGACTACTCAGCAGGCGCGGTTGAAGCACTAGAAGGACTAGGACCAAGACTTGCAATCAACACTCACAAACAACTAAACATGCACCTTGTAATACTCACGATTTCAATGATGAACAAGTGTTCTAGGTGAGTTTTCTAAAAGTCCTAATTGGTTTTAAAAAATCCTAGACACCCTTTTTTGACAAGATTAAACAATCAGCAAGAAATTTAGATACTTCGACTCTTTTTTAAAAAAAAAATATGAAAGCAATGTTTTGGATTGATAGAATCTGATTTTTTTTTGTATATCTGTGGTAGGAGACTTGGTTCCTTGACCTTCTTATCGAGAACCTCAGGGAAAAAAAGAAAGAAACAAAATCAAGAGCAAAAATAAATGCAATAAAAGAAGAAAAGAATTCACCAAATACAAGGATAGAATCAACCTGATGAGTATGAGCTTTTAGGCTATGATACCAGATGATGCAAGCGTAGTGGTGGTGCAACTATTGGTCGAGAAGCTCGAGACCTCCAGAAGCGGATTGGACGAACTGAATGGATCGAGACGACCACACAAGCTGCGGAAGACTTGTGATACACCGAGTTGTTCTTCTTGGTGAAGAAGAACGAGACAAGCTCTCCAATGGAGGAGGTGGATGCCGACAATGACAAATGAGTCTAGGGTTTATTTGCTTAAAAAATTTTGTTGTCTTTCTTATTCCTTGCAAGTGATGAAGCTTATATAGGCCTTTAGTTACAACTTATGGTAAAAAATATGATGTTTAACCCAAACAACAAGTAGTGTAAATAAAAATAATATGTTGTTCTCTTTGCTGGAAAAATAGAAATGGGCTTAAGGCCAAATAACTTAGACATAATAAAAATAGGCTTAAGGCCTTAAACTTATACTTAGTCTAAATAAGAAATAAATGAGATAGATAAGCCTTAATGATGAAAAGGCCAAGTTGACTTCAAAGATTGCAGATTTGTGAACAAGTCTCCGTCTTCTTGCGCACTAAAAATGTTGCCTCGTTAAAACCCTCTTCGGAAAACTCAGTGGGACAAAACCGAAGATGGGAAAAAGTGTACAATTTCTTAGCACGTCTTTTGGTGTCTTTAACGAATAGTGATGGTAAAGACACCGGAAGTAGAAGAATCTTCGAGTAGGAACCTCCAATGTTCCTTAGCTGACACGAACGGGTCTTGCTGGGCCTCTCGATCAACTAATGGGCCAGATGGGCCGGCCTCCTTGACCTCCTGGACGTCAGCTCTCTCCATTAGCTGGTTGAACTTGTCTCTCAATGCTCGAGCCTTGGAACGCGTCAAAGGCCATAGTGGTACTCGTGGTACAGTAGCTGGTACGATGTCCTCATCAATATGTGTTACTATATATCTAATGAGTTTCTGATACTTTATATATATATATAAATAGAAAAATCATATGCTTTTGCGACCAGTTTTTTATTTATGAAAATATGTTTTAAGCTGCAGAGCGAAACAACCACATATGCATAACCATCGTCCCAAAGAAGTTTCTTGTAACAGAATTGACATAAAATAAAAACAACGTGATCTAACAAAAGATGATTACTTGTGGAATAAAGAACTGGAAAATGTACAACATAGCATAGCCCCCAGCATCTCTCTATGAGTGTTCCTTCATTTCTGGAACAATGACAAAAAACAAAAGTTTACACCACTTACCGAATTCAAGTCCAAATTCTAAAAATCATGAAAGACCAACCGGTCGTCTTCATGACACCATTAATTAGCTGTTTTCATCTATAGATCTTGTCCAAAGTCAGGTATGAGTTTCATGCGCCATTCATTGAGTTATTAGTGTGAACTCCGTTGTTATCTATCTCCCCGTTCACTTAATCCCTTGGTCTCTAAACAGAACCGGAAAAAATCCATAAAAAGAGCATTAAAGATCAAAAGATGTGATTGATTAAGATTGCGAAAGAGAAAGGAAAGAAGCTCAGATGCTTACCCAGTCAGCAAGAACAACACCGTTACCGTTCCCGATTGCCTCTTGTGCAAATCGTTTGGTCTTGTTCTTGAAGCAAGTTCTTCAAGACCAAGCCGTCTTTAGGGTATCACGAGCTTCACTCCATAACTTGTGTGGTCCAATTCACTCCATCCTGCACCGCCAAGGATCGAGTTTCTTTCCCTCACGGTGCTCCCATTCCCATTCTGTTTGGTCTTAGCTGAGATCGAGTCTCTCTCTCGTCCAGACCGTTCACCCATAGGCAACTTCAAGGTCTACCCACAGCCGTGCGTGTGTCATCTTGTATCACAACCAGGTTCTATCGCTTCTTTAACCTTTGTGATGTGTTCCTAGAGAGGAACACGGCCCAAGATCTCATACAAGGTTGAGACAAACGGCTAGAAAAAAGAAGTTTATGAAGGCGGAAGACAAGACAGGAGGAATGGAATAGGATGATGAGTGCGGATGGATGAAAGGGGGTAGAATTATGATAAAAATGGATTGAATGGTTATGATCAAAGGGATGGTAATCCTTTGATGCACCATCTTACCCAAAAGGATATTACACACCAATTGGAGCAAGGATCTTTGGATCGGCTCAATGATATTACACACAAAGAGGGAATCCAAATGAGCTAGATATAATGCACTAGCCAATTCACTGAATTTAACTTGGTTTGGAAAGAAACTTATATTAAGAAAATTCGATGAACAGGAAAACTACAACAATGGCCAAACCTGTGTTTATAAAGAGAAGAGAAGGAGAGATGAAGAGTTAAGACAATGGTCAAAGGCTGGCTTGCATGCCAAGTGCGGATTCAAATGCATGCAAGACCAAGACCATTTCGATTTACAAAGTGGTCAATCCCTCTTTAATACACATGCCAAGAGACAAAACACATAAATGGGCCAGGCCAAAATCAACTAATTTTTAATCCAAAAATATTGCTATGGGCCTTAGACAATGATCATTAAGAATGCAATGAAATTTCTTGAAACCCTCCAAAAGATCCTAAACTAGGTTTTGATCGTCCAAGATTTACAACGAGTCTAGTTGATGAATCAGAAGGTCCGCTTTGCCCCTTTTTACGTTTAGAAGCTTTCTTGATCAATCTTTCTCAACGTGTCCTGTTTTGACCTGTTTATGGTATATGTGTTAAAACCTTCAATTTTTCTCAATCTTTTGCACATCTTGGACGATCAAAACCTAGTTTAGGATCTTTTGGAGGGTATCAAGAAGTTTCATTGCATTCTAAAGAGTTTTAGACTTCAAGAAAGATTTTCTTGATTGATACTAAGAATCTGTTTTTTATTTTTTTGAGGTAAAAGTGGATTAGATTTGTTTTAGCAATTTTATTAACAGAACCTTTACTAGTCTAAGCTTTTAATATTGTTAGAAGTTGTTGGTCAAGGGCTGTTAGGCTGTTGAATGTTATTATAGGTGGTTTGATGGGGACATTGATCCAGCCACTGCACTAGTCATCCCACCAAGACCACTCTCACGGTCCAAGAGGAAGGCTTTAGGAGACAAGCTCAGCATGCTATTTGAGACTGGACTTGACTGTGCCGACCCAGCTGGATCCGAGGTTACCGCACATTCCGTCCGTCTATTCCGACCCACCAGACCAAGCCACGACCGTCTCAAGACCAACCAACCCGTTCCAACCGGACAAGGAACTATGGAGGTTCCTTCTAGAAGATTCTTCTTCCTCCGGTGTCTTTACCATTACCATCTGGTAGAGACACCTAAAGTTGTGCTAGGAAATTGTAATCTTTTTTCTGTCTTCGGTTTTGTCTCACTGGGTTTTCCGAATAAGGTTTTAATGAGGCAATATTCTTAGTGCTCAAGATGGTGAAGACTTGTTCACAATCCGTTTCATTCACAAGTCCTCATCGATCTCTGGCCTAAGTATTATTGGGCTTTTCTATCTTTAATTTTATTTCTAGACTAATTATTTTAATTGGGTTTATAAGTCATGTTGACTATTTGGGGTCCAAAGTTATTTTAATTACCATTAAGCAAACTACTTGTTGTTTTACTTCCTTGAGAGGCTAAATATCATGTTGTTTAGTTTAAGTTGTAATAAGGCATTATATAAGCCTCTTGTCTACTCATTAATAAGACAACAAAAATTTTAAACAAAAACCTAAGAATATTGTCTAAGTCCTGCGCCGCCTCCAAGCCTGGTAGCAGCCGTGTTCTTCAGCCTAATTAAAGTTATTGGAGTATCACAAGCCCCCTTCACAGCTTTTGTGGTCCCTTCGATCCACCTTTCACTTCCATTCTTTCTGTCCAGCAACCTGAGCTTCTCGGTGAAAGACAGCCCACCCCACGGTTCTTGCATCATCTGGTATCAGAGCTTAAAGCTCATGAACATCAGGTTGAATTTATCCTTTTTTTGCGATTTATTCTTGTTTTTGTTACAATATTTTTTGGCTTTTGATTGCGTTTCTTTCTCTTTCCCTTGAGGTTCTCGGTAAGAAGAAGGAGGAATCAAGTCACATACCACAAACACACAAAAATAACAAATAAATCAGGTTCTATCAATCATTTATTTGTTTCTTGTTTAAAAAAAAAGAGGTAGAAGAAATTTGGTTGTTTATTTGCTTGTTTGTTGTTCAAATTTATTTTAAGACAAAACAAAAATTATTTCCCCACCTCATAGTTCGCGTACCGACCCATCCATAGTTCGCGTACTGCCCCCTAGTTCCTAGAGTTCCTTAGCTAGAGTTTCCTTTTTGGTCCGTGTAGCAATAGTTCCTTTACGTTTCTAGGTCCCCGAGGAAGCTAAATAATTAGAACGACAAGTCCAGGTCTTATGCCTCAAGGTTACGTCCGAGAGAGCCTCAGTCCCTGTGTCGTCCTGGTCCTACTTGTACCAAAGAAAGACGGGAGCTGGAGGATGTGTGTCGACTGTCGCGCCATTAACATCATTACGACCAAGTACCGGCACCTTATTCCGCGCCTGGACGACATGTTAGATGAATTAAGCGGAGCCGCGGTCTTCTCCAAAATTGATCTTAAAAGCATATATCATCAAGTCAGGATGCAAGAAGGAGACAAATGGAAGACTGCGTTCAAGACCAAGCAGGGTCTTTATGAGTGGTTAGTAATGCCATTCGGCCTATCCAATGCCCCAAGTACATTCATGCGCCTTATGAACCAAGTCCTTTGACCGTTCATTGGCAAGTTCGTAGTAGTTTACTTCGACGATATTCTCGTCTATAGCACGACCTACTCAAACCGTCAGGAGCATATAGAGGCCGTCATTTCCACCCTTCAGAGAGAGTAGTTGTACGCAAATCTCAAGAAATGTACATTATGCACAGACCAAATCGTCTTTCTTGGATTCGTCGTGAGTTCTCATGGACTCTGGGTAGACGACGAGAAGATCAAGGCCATACAGGAGTGGCCCACACCAACGACCGCCAGCCAGGTCCGTAGCTTCCAGAGACTCGCCAGCTTTTACTGACGGTTCGTCCGAGACTTCAGCACGATAGTTGGTCCATTGACCTAGACGATAAAGAAGAACCAAGATTTTTGTTGGGGACCCGATCAGGACAAATCCTTCAACCTGCTGAAGAAACGCCTCACCCACGTCCCAGTCCTAGTCCTGCCAGACTTCAGTCTGACCTTTGAGGTGGAATGTGATTCTTCAGGGATCAGCATCGGAGCAGTCCTCACCCAAGCCGGAAGACCTGTCGCCTACTTCAGCGAGAAGTTAACTGGAGCCGTACTTTACTATCCGACCTACGACAAGGAGCTCTATACCTTAGTCCGCGCCTTAGATACTTGGCAGCACTATCTCCTTGCCCGGGAGTGTGTGATTCACACCGACCATCAGACAGTCCAGCACCTCAGAGGACAATCCACGCTGAAGAAGAGATATGCCCATTGGTTGGAGTATATCGAGACTTTTCCGTATGTCATCAAGTACAAGAAAGGAACGGACAACATTGTGGCTGACGCTCTATCCCGTTGATACAGCCTCATTTCCGTGATGGAGTCAAAAGTTATGGGTTTCGAGATGATTAAAGAGTTGTATGCTGATGACGTCGACTTCACTCAGGCCTACCAGGAGCACGACAAGGGTACCTACAGCGGGTTCTATTTGTTTGACGGATTCCATTTTAAGGACAAGCGTCTCCATTCCGAGAGCTGCTTTTGAGAGAGGCCCACAAAGGAGGTCTAATGGGTCATTTCGGCATTGACAAGACATTAAACATGCTTAAGGAGCATTTCCACTGGCCCCACCAGCGACGAGATGTAGAGGCACACTGCGCTAAGTGCCTTATCTAGAAACTGGCTAAATCCAAGATGCATCCGCAGGGTCCTGACATGCCATTACCAGTCCCATCTGTGCCCTGGACAGACATCTCCATTGACTTCGTACTAGGCCTGCCGAAAATCAACTACAAGGACTCCATCTTCATAGTGGTCGACCGATTTTTCCAAGATAGCGCATTTCATTGCTTACAACAAGACCAAAGATGCAAGCCAGACTGCCAACCTGTTCTTCAAGGAGATTGTACGACTGCACGACATTCCCAGGACGATTGTGTCCGACCGCGACACCAAGTTCCTCAGCCACTTCTGGCGAGCATTGTGGCGCAAATTAGGGACCAACCTCTTCTTTTCTACCGCGTACCATCCACAGACTGACAGATAGACAGAGGTGGTCAACCGGGCATTGTTCCAGACACTGAAAGCGACAATTGGCAGAAACTTGAAGAATTGGTTGGAGTGCCTTCCGTATGTCGAGTTCGCTTACAACAGCGGTACACACTCCGACACGAAGCGTTCTCCATTTAAAATCGTCTACGGCTTCAACCCGACCACGCCAATCGAGTTCACACCCATACCACTGGGAGACACCATCAGCTTAGAGGGAGAAGCAAATGTGGAATACATCAAGCGTCTACATGAAGAGACCAAGGCAAATCTGGAGTAACGGAACATCCAGAACGTCAAGAATGCCAACAAGGGCCGCCGACACATGGTTTTCAAGGAGGGAGATTGGGTTTGGCTACATCTGCGATCAGAAAGATTTCCCAAATGACAAAAGAGCAAGCTTGCACCCTTCGGAGAATCAACGACAATGCCTACTAGCTCAAACTTTCAGGTGAGTATAACGTGTCTAGTACGTTTAATGTTTATGACTTAGAGTTTCTTGATGCAGGTGAGGAGTTTTCTTTGGAGACCAAAGCACTTCAAGAGGGAGGGAATGATGAGGATATCGAGCCAGCCATTGCACCAGTCATCCCACCAGGACCACTCACACGGTCTAAGAGGAAGACTTTAGGAGACAAGCTCAGCATGCTATTGGAGACTGGACCGACCATGCCGACCAAGCTGGATTTGAGGTTGTCGCCCATGCCATCTGGACCGTCCGACCACGGACCACCCGACCAAGCCATGACCGTCCCAAGACCAGTCGACCCGTTCCAACCGGACAAGGAACCATGGATGTTCTTTCTAGAAGATTCTTCTTCCTCCAGTGTCTTTACCATTACCATCCAGTAGAGACACCAAAAGTCGTGCTAGGAAATTGTACTCTTTTTCCTATCTTCTTTTTTATCCCACTGGGTTTTCCGAAGAAGGTTTTAATTAGGCAATACTCTTAGTGTGCAAGATGGTGACACAATTCCGTTTCATTCACAAGTCCTCATCGATCTCTGGCCTAAGTATTATTGGACTTGTCAAATTTAATTATATTTCTAGATTAAGCATTTTAATTGGGTTTATAAGTCATGTTGACTATTTGGAGCCAATGTTATTTTAATTGCCATTAAGCAAACTACTTGCTGTTTTAAGGTTAAACATCATGTTGTTTACCCTAAGTTGTAATAAGGCATTATATAAGCCTTTTGTCTACTCATTAATAAGACAACAAGCATCTTAAACAAAAACCTAAGACTATTGTCTAAGTCCTGCGCCGCCTCCAAGCCTGGTAGTTGCCGTGTTCTTCAGCCTCTTTGGTTTAAGTTCTTGGAGTATCACAAGCCCCCTTCACAGCTTGGGTGGTCCCTTTGATCCACCCTTCACGTCCATTCTTTCTGTCCAGCAACCTGAGCTTCTCGGTGAAAGACAGCCCACCCCACGGTTCGTGCATCACGGTTGCAAGTTGTTGGTGGCGGTTAACGCGCCTAGGTACCTAACCGTTTGGACAGGCGCGTGTGTGGTCTGGTCTAGTCTTTGTTTTTATTTTCTTGCTGGTTTCAGATAAAGTCAAATGGAGTTCCAGAAAAATATAAAGGCCTCAGTCATGCTTCACGGGACGAATTATCTTCTATGGTCTAGAACCATGAGGACAACTTTGTGTAGCAAAGGGTTATGGACTCACATTACAAAGGCGCATATTATAACCATTGAAGGGGATGACTCAGATGATCAAGATGATCACAACAAATAGTTTCAGGAAGACCAAATGGTACTTTCTATACTTCAAAATTCCCTTGCTGGATATCTTTTAGAAGCATATTCATATTGTGAGAATGCTAAAAATCTTTGGGAAACTTTGAAAAATGTATATGGCAATACTACTAACCTCATGATAATTTTTGAGGTCAAGAAAGCTTTGAATGATCTTAGACAGAAGGATGCTGACTTCAAAAAGCATTATGGATCTTTCAGAGCATTATGGGCAGAGCTAAAGATGCTAAGGCCTGCTACAATTGATCTCATTACTCTCCATAAAATGAGAGAATAAGTTAATGTGTTTGGGTTACTTTGACTTTGAACACTAACTATGTTGATTTGATTAAGCATATTCTTAGGAAGGATAAGCTTCCTAGTTTGGAGGATGTCTGTGCCAAGATTCAGAAGGAGCAAGGGTCTCTCCAGCTGTTTGGAAATAAAGAAGAACCGGTGGTTGCCCACAAGAGCTTCTTCAAGGCGCCAGCTGAGTCTAAGAAGAAGAGAACCGTGTGTGACCATTGCAAGAGAACCGGCCACACAAAGAAGGAGTGCTGGGTGCTTCATCCAGAGTTGAAGCAAGGCTGGTTCATTGATAGGTTCAAAGCCTCTTCTACAAGCGGCCATAGCTCCTCCCACCTAGTACATACAAGCGCTTCTACATTGACAGCCAATCCGGCCTCTTCATCTGAGTTTGTGAAGAAATCAGATTTTGAAGCTCTTTTCAAATCCTTTAGCTCTGGTAATGTGTTGGGTAAATCACTTCATGCTCCTTTTCAAAAATCTATAGCTTCTAAACCTTTGATTGTTGATTCTGGAGCTTTATATCACATCATAAGTGATTTAGGTATGCTAGAAAACTTAGAACCTGCCTTAGGTAGTGTGGTAATAGCTAATGGAATCAATGTTCCAATTAAAGGAATTGGGAAGCTTAAATTATTTGACAAAGAATCTAAAGCCTTTTATTTACCATCTTTCACATCTAATTTGTTGTCTATTAAGAGAGCTACTACTGATCTTAATTGTCAAGCTATATTTGGTCCTAATGAGTTATATTTTCAAGATATTGAAACAAGTATAAAATTTGGACAAGGTACAACAAAGAATGACTTGTATGTGCTTGAAGATTGATATATGCATTCCTTACAAGAACCGTGTGCTAATAGTGTTAATGGTAATGTTTCAGCTGAGCTTTGGCATGCTAGATTATGTTATCCTCATCCTAGAGTTTTAGAATAAATCATCCCTGGATTAAATTGCAAAATGAATTGTGTGAATCATGTATTCTTGAGAAACATTGTAAGACTGTTTTTGAAAAATCAATTCATACCTATGATAATTGTTTTGATTTAGTGCATTCTGATGTTTGGACATCTCCCTTTCTTTCTAGAGAAAACCAAAAATATTTTGTGACCTTTTTTTATTAAAAAATTTAAATATAGTTGGATTACATTGCTTAGTTCTAAGGATAGGGTGTTTGATGCATTTTATAATTTTCAAACTTTTGTTACTAATCAATACAATGCCAAGATTAAATGCTTTAGAATAGATAATGGAGGGGAATATTCTAGCACCAAGTTTCAGCGACACTCCACAACAAAATGGAATAGCTGAGAGGAAAAACAAACATTTGATGGAAGTTGTGAGAACAATGATGTTTCACACAAAGGTCCCCAAACAGTTTTAGGAGATGCTCTAGTAGTTGCATGCTAGTTAGTCAATAGAACTCCAACAAAATTTCTAGATGATTTGTCTCTCTTTGAGGTATTAAAAAAAAACTAAGCCTAATATTGAACACTTATTTGGGTGTGTTTTTTTTTTTTAGTATCAGGAGAACTTAGGAACAAGCTGGAACAAAAAAACACTAAGGCCATGTTCATTGGATATTCTCCTACACAACAAGGATACAAATGCTACAATCCTGAAACTAGAAGAGTTCTATTATCCAGAGATGTTATATTCCAATAATCCAAAAAAATTTATAAAGAGGGAACTTGGGAAGAATTCAAGGAAATATCAACAACAAGACCAAGCTGAAAATATAAGAAGGATCTTGGAAAGCATTGGTATAGTCTCTCCAAAGGCCCCAGCACCTGGCCCAGGACCAGCTCACCAGGCGCCAGGATCATCTCACCAGACGCCAGGACAAGTTCCAGAACAATCAGGTTTTGTATTGGCACGGCCCGATCCAGGACCATCCCAGCCCAGGCCGTGTTCACCGAGGCGCGGTTCAAGTCCGAGCACGTCCACGATCCAAGCGCAGTATATAAACAATCCAAGCACGTCCCAGCCTGCTCCAGCTCTAGGACCATCTGATCCAGGCACGTCCATGGTCTCATCCCCGGTCTCTCGGCCATGAACCAGGTCACAGGCGCGGCTTCACCTCCGGGACGTGGCGCGGCTTCAATCAGAATAAGTGCCTCCCTTTTATCATGAGGGGGGCCAGGAACCTAGACATGATCAAGAAGAGGATTCAGAAGCAGATATCTTAATCTCAGCTTGAAAAGGTCAAGGGATATTCAACCTAATATGTGGGATGATCTAGAAGAGGAAGAGAAAGGAGAATCTTCTGTTATACTTAGAAGAATTACAAGGCAAAGATTTCCACCCAACTTCTACTACAACAACAATGCGGTAGTTCATCATGACCAGAGAGTGTGTAATCTAGTTCATATACCTGATTCTCATGTTGCATTTATTGTTAGTCTTGATAAAGAGCAGATTCCGAAGACCTATGAGGAAGCTATGGAGATAAAGGAGTGGAGAGAAGCAATTCAAGCTGAAAGACAAGCCATGGAGAAGAATCAAACCTATGTGCCAGCCACTCTTCCAAAAGAGAAAAAAGCTGTAAGTTTTAAATGGATTTTTACCATAAAATATAAAAGCAATGTTGAGATAGATAGGTGTAAAACTAAGTTGGTGGCTAGAGAATTCACATAAACCTATGGTGAAGATTATAGGGATACCTTTGCTCCTGTGGCTAAATTACATTCAGTTAATGTTATTTTGTCTCTTGCTGCTAACCTTGATTGAGAGTTGTGGCAAATGGATGTTAAGAATGCATTCTTACAAAGTGAGCTAGAAGAGGAAGTGTGCATGACACCACCACCAGGTCTAGAGGATCAAGTAGGTGGTAACACACTAAGACTAAGGAAGGCTATCTATGGCTTAAAACAATCTCCAAGAGCTTGGTACCATAAGCTGAATGTGACCTTAAGGGACAGAGGCTTCAAAAGGTCAGAAGTTGAACACACTCTCTTTACACTTCAAAGTAAGGAATGTATTGTGGTTATACTCATTTATGTTGATGACATAATCATATCAGGGAGTGATAAAGTAGGAATTGATTCTACTAAAGCATATTTAAAGAGTGTCTTTTATACTAAGGATCTAGGTGAACTTAAATATTTCTTAGGAATTGAAGTGTGTAGATTCAAGGAATGTCTTGTCTTATCTCACAGGAAATATATTGTGGACTTGCTAACCTCTACAGATATGATGGAAGCTAAACCAGCTAAGACTCCACTAGAAGAAGGTTACAAGATAGAACCTAAGGGGGAGCTAGGAGATGGCGAGTTCCATGATACAAAGTTGTATAGAAAAGTGGTTGGTAAACTTATATATTTAACCATCACTAGACCTGACTTGTGTTTTGCTGTGAATCAGGTATCTCAACATATGCAAGACCCAAACATAATTCATTGGGAAATGATTATGCACATACTAAGATACTTGAAAGGCACTAAAGAACAAGGTATATGGATGGGTTGTAATGGAAACACAGAAGTTGTAGGTTATTGTGATGCAGATTGGACAGGAGACAGAGAAGATAGGAGAAGCACAACCGGCTACTGCACCTTCATAGGAGGTAATTTTGTTACTTGGAAGACTAAGAAGAAGAAGGTTGTATCTTGCTATAGTGCAGAAGCTGAATATAGGGCCATGATGCATCTGGCTGAAGCAACTCCTCCTTGACATACTTGGCGTGAGGTTAGATTCTCCTATCACTGTCCATTGTGACAATCAAACAGCTATACACATTGCATCTAACTCTTTGTTTTATGAAAGAACCAAATATATTGAGTTGGATTGCTATAAGGTGATGGAAGCTATTGGAAATGGGATTATCTTACCTTGTTACACAAGGAGTGAAGATCAATTAGCAGATGTGTTCACCAAGGCTACTACACTAAAGATTGGCGGCTCTATCTACCCACGGCTTGGTCTCATGTTCATTCAACACTGATCCTGATCATAATGTGTTATACTCTTTTTCCCTAGAAAATTTTTTGTCCTAATTGGGTTTTCATTCTTTAGGTTTTTAATGAAGTAAGGCTTCATGGTTGCAAGCTTAGGCATTCTCCATGACTTAAGCTTGATGGGAGAGTGTTGGAATGAAGAAGAATGATGAAGACAAAGTGAATAAATGAAGCAAGAGTGCCTTGATCACTTAGTAGGCGTCATGTATCCAAATGAGAGTGACTTAGTCTTGTTAGGATTAATGATATAATTATCCTTATAGCAAAATATGTATTAAGCTATCTTAGTATCCAAACAAGCCTAGATTAGATTAGTATAAATACATATCTCTCACTTCCTTTGTAAGTAACAAATTCATTTTTCTAAAATTTCAATAATAATCATTATTACTTTTCTCTCTAATCTCTCTAACCTCTCTTTCTTTCAATCTACAAATCTCTGGATCTCTTAATCTCATAATCTTTCAGTTGGCTTGTGGAAGCTACCTGAGCAATTTGGCTGTCCAAATTCTTCAAGTGGGAATAGATGTCAAAAAACTTAGCATGTCCAAATTCTTCAAGTGGGAATAGATGTCAAAAAATTTGGCTGTCCAAATTCTTCAATTCTCTAGCTTTTCTGTCAGTTCAGCTTGAGCTCTAGCTTGCCCTTCCATTATCTGCTTCATCATGTTTTTTATATCATCTTGCTCATTAGCTTGAGCTTGAGAGTATGTGTTATGTCTGTTCTGCCCTTGGAGTCGAAATTTTTGTCTCCCTGGTACCCATTTGCTGGAAATGATCCTTGGGTTTCTTTCTGAGATCTCATGGTGCTGAGAAGAACCACCATAAGGCATGGGCTGGAATTGATGTCCTGGAGGGACTCTTGGTGGATAGTGCTGATCCTGAGGGTTTTCCACATTGTTTCTTCTGTAGGAAAGATTGTTGTTTCTATATTTTTAGTTAAAGGGACGGTTTTGATAACCTCCTTGGTAGTTGTTCTTGTTTTCCAAGTAGTTAATTTTTTCTTGTACTCCTTGGTTACCATCACATCCCTCTTCCTGATAACCATGTTGTTCCACATCAGCTTCTCCAACATAGTTGATGGCTTTTTGGTTCACCAGGAATACCTTGCTCAATTTGTCAATCTTGTCATTGAGCTCCTTGTACCTCTGGTTCTTCAAGTCCTGATCCCTCATACTCCTGTCATAGTCTCCTCCATAACATGCTTCACTTTTTGCCAGATTTTCATTAAATTGTTCTCCTTATTCTGCTATCAGATTGGCGAAGCATTCATAGCTGGCTGTATCCAAAGCTCTCATGTACTGCTCAACTGCTCTCCTTGGTCTTGTTTGCTCTCTCAATCTAACCTAGTTCAAGAATGCAATTAAGTGTACTATCTTTCTGACTCCTTCGTTGCATTCACCTGCAGAGGTGACAAGTGGTAAATAAATTTTAATGTTCAATAAAAAATAAAAAATAAAACTCTACTCTCAAATAAAATCAAAATCCTAATGGCTAGTTGCTTAGATTCCCCGGCAATGGTGCCAATTTGATGCAGATGGTTTTGCGTCAAGTAAATCAACAAAAACCTACAATGTCTATTGCAAATAATTGAGATTAGAATCCACAGGGAATCTAGAATAACACACTAAGATTATTATCTATTTATATTAAGAATAGAAAAACGTTTTATGTTAACAGTAGATATAGGATTAAGAGTTGTCTAATTCTAATAGAAATATAAATACTAATAGATAAAAATAAGATTAGCAAAGATGTGATAACACTATATATATCATTGTTGAGTTGTAAAAATGACATAAAAAGAACAAAATAGAACATTAAGAGCTTTGAGCATCTTATTTTGAGAAAGTTTTTTAACATTAATTTAAAGAGTTGTTTTTATTTAAAAGCTAATTATTTTCTAATTCCTTTACACTGGATTCCTTTGAAGATGTGAAGTAGACGACGCCATGAAAGAACTATAAAGGAAAATAACATAGGGCATTATGGAAGCGGAGGGAGAGAAAAGTATTTTTTTCTCATCAGACGGTCAACCCAGTGGACGGAAAAGGTAACAAATCGTGGGAGCAATTGAACTATGGAAAGAGCAACAATATTCTTTTAATGTATTATGTATATCTCTCATCACATTTATCTATTCAATCACCAACAATATTATGACAAGAACGAGAGAATACCTTACTCCAAAAATTAAGACTGCATACGTGAGTTTAATCAAAACGATTTTATTCTTTTCACTCTGATGGTTATCGAAAAACAGAAAAATGAATAACATAACTAGTGAAGACACAATATCTGAAACCACTAGGAACTTAGACACAAGTCACACAACCCAATTACTTGATACACAAGAAGAGGATGAGGAAGCGACTTTGTTGCATGATAATATGGTACACAAGAAACTTGACTGAAAACAAAACTAGCAGTCTTCAACTGAAAAACCCTTGCCCTTTTCCATCTCCTCGCAGTCTTTACGCTTTGTAGGCTTGAACCATAAGGCACATATGACATAGACAACAAAGTTAATTCCACTCAAAATGACTAAAAGCCAGTAAAAGCGATCGAGCCGGCCATGATTTATGTTGTCAGCCAACCATCCTCCATCTATAGAAGTTGCAGTGACCTTTTTGACAACTGAAACCAAGAAACTGCTGACAAAGAAGCCTAGTGACAAAGTGGTCAAGAAAAGTCCAGTGCTCATTGTTTTCATTCCCTTGGGTGATTGGGTTATGAAGAAATCAAGTTGGCCTGTGTATATAAAGGCTTCCCCAGCTCCTACTAGAAAGAATTGTGGAACAAGTAAGAATACACTTATGGGCAATGTTTTATGTGTACTAGATTTCGCAACGGAAAGACGCTTTTGCTCAACTATGGCTGCAGCTGCCATTCCAGCGATTGATAAGACCAATCCAATAGCTATTTTCTGTAGGCTAGAGAATCCTGAAAGATCAATATATAGTTGAGAGATAAGTCATAATTTTATATACTCTTTAAATAAATAGGCCAATTTAGACCAAAATAAACAAAATAATCCACATGTTTTAAAAATGATAAAATAGTCTTGAACTAAATCTTAACATTGTAAAACTAAACATTTGAATCCTAAAACCTAAACCCTAATAAATAAATTGAAAAAATTAGACATTTTTTAAATTAAATTTTTTTTTTCAGGAGTTTTCTTAGTTGTTCCGATATATATATATGAATGTTATATGCATCTTATGTCACCTGATTTTCCTTTCCATTTCTTCCAAAGAAGCATGATGACACGGTCGTAGACAGCCAGTGTAATGAGAATAGCCGCGACGAAAAACACGGTGAGAGAACCTGCTGGGATCTGGAAGTTTCCAATGTTACGTCTCATGGTTGAAGCTTGCTCAACTGAGAATGTAATCATTTGGGCATATGTTGTCCAGAAAATTATAGTGGTTGCCCAAATAGGCAAAAGCCTAATCATCATTTTCACTTCCTCAACTTTGGTCACTGAGCTTAGCTTCCAAGGGTTCGGAATTGCGATGCCATCTAAGGTTTGTTCGAAATCTCCTTCCATAACTATGGCCGCCTTGTCCAACATGCTGCACACAAGAGATTTTATAAAAAGAAATTAGCTTAATTTAGAAATTGCCGTTGCTTCGAAGTCTCCACGGACCAGGGACTAGAGCAGGTTAATTAGTCATCTCTGTAAGAGCGACACTCGAACCTGAGACCTTGTGGCGCACTCTCTATGGAAGGTCCTTTAGTACACCATTACTAAGGCTGGGTAAAATTAATTTAATTTACTTCATTTTGTTTGTCAAAATTGAATTGATAAACTTACCGAAACTGATCAGTATGTTCAATTCTCAGTCCCTCCGGATTATCTTCATAAAGATAGACAATGCTTTGAGGCAGTTCCGTTTTCCTCTTCCTAATCGCAGCTGCAATGATTTGAAAAATTTGCACAACAGGACTTCCTTGGCTCTTCTTATAACGGTATCTCTTAGTTCCAGACAAGAAAACCGCAATAGCTATAGCCATAGACACGGTGCAGATTCCATAAGCCCAAGATCTTCCCACTTCATCTTGTATGTAAACCAAAACAGTCACAGCCATCAATGTGCCCATGCTAATGAAGAAGAAGAACCTGCGCGTGCCAAGTCCAATTTTATTTTTAACAAAATTAACAACAGTATAAAAATGTTACTATGCCATCGAAGCTAAAAAAGACTTAACCTAACCTGTTGAAGAAGTAAGCCATCTGAGCTTTTTCTTTAGGATCCTTGTCATCAAATTGGTCAGACCCAAATCCGGAGATACTAGACTTAAGTCCACCGGTCCCAAGAGCTATAAGATAAAGTGCAATATAGAGAAATGTCATTTGGAAGGCGGTGGCGGGCGTGCAGGCTTCGCCGTGGTGGCATGTAGGCGGACGCAGGTTTGGCAGCTTCGTTGCTACCGCTAGTGCACCGGTTCCCTGGATGAAGTGTATACCCGATTTCAAAACAGTTTCAAACTATTATCTGGTCCTTTCCATATTTAAGGTCAAACATATGTTTGATTTTCTATTGATTTTCTTTTTTCAATTAGGATTTCAGTCGAAGACCATCTCAAACTAGTTATTGGCTATATGTAAAATTTTATATTGGAGGTATGTTTAATTAACTTTTTTTTAAAAAAAACAAATGGCTTTAAATGAAAAAGAAAATTTGCAGTCTGAAAAAGAAAAATTTGCTTTTGAATCGGAGTTTTTCGTCATCTGTTCGACTTGCTAAAAGATACGAGCCTCGATTGATATACATACTCCAAATTTTCTTTTCAAAAATGAAAATAATAAGAAATACAAAAGGACGTCCTTTTGAGATTAGGGATCCAGTTATTGGCCATAATTATGATTTTGAAAAAAAATTAAAAAATTAAATATAAACACACATATAGACTATATATATTAGGGGTGAGAATTTTACCCGTATAATATCCAAATTAATACCTAACCAATTATGTTTTAGTCTCTTATTGGATGCAAAACTCTTGTATCCGAAATATCCGATACCGATAAGATCTGAAATCCATCAAGTAATCCGATAATCCAAATATATATATACAGATTTCAGTGTATCTTTACGTAATTTTGGTTGTTTACATTTAGTTGAACTAGTTCAATTTTTTTTTTATTTCAGGTACAATATTTCTTTTCGGTTTCAATTTTGACTTATCGGATATAACCGATCCGATACCAAACTGATAATCCGATACCAAACCCTATCTAAGACATTATCAGATATTTTACTGAAAATCGAACCTATCCGATACCAAAAATACCAAACCGATAATGTTTTTGTCCCTTATTGGATACAAAACTTTTATATCCAAAATATTTGATGCAGATAAGGACCGATCTGAATCCGAACCGATAATCCGAATTCCTACCCCTAATATATATACACATAATATTAAAGAAAGTTTTTTTCAAGAATCTTACCAAAGCTTGAATGCTTGAAAAAATAGCGATGGTTTTGAAACGGCCGAGGAAAGAGTCAGCGAGAAAGCCGCCGAGCAAACAGAGGAGGAAAGAAGTGCCCATAAAATCAGTGACAATGTTGGCTGAATTTGAGCTTGGAAGATGCATTGTCTCCATCAGATATGTTACCAAATTTACTGCTATTCCCATTGTTGATAGCCTCTCCACAACTTCTATCCCTGCAATATATATTTTTTTTTTAATATTCTGTCAACTATTGTATGTTTTAAGATCACTTGGCAGTCCATTTCATATATAAAAGTATATTGAGAAGAATAATCTTCTAACAATGCTGTGTTTTTTTGTTTTTTAATAAGTTCTGAATCCAAATGTATATAAGTAGTGAATAACTCACGAATTGATATACCTAAATATCGGCAAGGCATCTGTAATTTTAATTCGTATATAAGAACTTAGAAAATGTTTGATTCTCGAAACAAGTTTGATTCTCAAAAGCTAGATCAATACAAAAACTGTAGTGACACTCTCAATACATAGATCTTTCACACTCCAACTATGACTTTATTAGTCTAGTACTCGGGAAAATGGCCAAAATCAACCTGGACTGTTTTGAGTAAGCTTTTTTATACCTAAATTTTGACATCATGCATTTTTCAACCTTAATCATTCTATTTTTTAAATTTCAAACCTGAACTATATGATATTTAGCTGATTCATACATACATGTTAACGACGTTATACGTCCGTTTAATCTTGCTGACTACCCGCCTACGTGTCCAAAACGACGTCGTTTTGGACGTATGAAAAATATTATTCAAAATAGTTCAGGTAGATTTTGGCCATATATTTATGATTTATATTTAAAATTTTGATATTTAATTATTAGATTAGGATATTAGACAGATATAAATATTTCTTTTTGAAATTAAAATTAATAACTTATATAACTATAATTTAAATATTTAAAATTAATACTAAAATATACGTTAAGTAATCGAAAATAATATTTTATAACTTGTATTAAAATAATCAGAGAAACCTATAAAAATAATTAAAATTTTTAAAATAAATTTAAAATTCCTGAAAAATAAAATCTTTAGATAAATAAAAATATTTTCAAAACAAATCTTAAAATAAATATAATATATAAATAAATAAATTAGTATATTATACTCTATGGAAAAATCAAAATAACATTAAAAATAATATTTAGTAAGAATATCTAATAATATTTAATAAAATTATTTAGATATTCTTATTAAATATTCTTTTTAATGTAAATATGTTTTTAATTGTGAAATATAGATAGTTTGATTTTAATAGAGTATTTTATACTAATTATTTATTTATAAATTATATTTAGGTTAAGATTTTTTTTATAACCTATTTTATTTATCTGGAAATTTTAGTTTTCAGAAATTTTAAATTCATTTTCAACTTTTTAATTATTTTTATAGGGTTCTCTGATTATTTTAATACGAGTTATAAAATATTATTTTTGATTATTTAACGTGTATTTTAATATTAATTTTAAATATTTAAATTGTAATTATATAAGTTATTAATTTTAATTTCAAAAAAAAAAATTATATCTGTCTAATATCCTAATCTAATAATTAAATATTAAATTTTTAAATATAAATCATAAATATATGACCAAAATCTACCTGGACTATTTTGAATAATAATTTTCATACGTCTAAAACGACGTCGTTTTGGACATGTAGGCGAGTAGTCAGCAAGACTAAACGGACGTATAACGTCGTTAACAGGTATGTATGAATCAGCTAAATATCATATAGTTTAGGTTTGAAATTTAAAAAATAGAATGATTAAAGTTGAAAAATGCAAGATGTCAAAATTTAGGTATAAAAAAGCGTACTCAAAATAGTCTAGGTTGATTTTGGCCGTTTTATAATTGTGGTTTTAAGTTTAACATACACATTACAAAAATATTAAATTTTTTATTTTTTAAACAAAACATAATTAATTATATTTATAAATACAATTTATCCAGTAATAAAACAAATTGAAAAATACAAATAATTATAAATATTAAAAACTAATAAATTTTATATTGAAAATTGAAAATGACACTTAAAAAACAAAAAAAAAAATAAAATATAAAACAACAATTAAACAAAAACGAAAAGAATGACATATATCAAAGATTGTTTTGTTATCAAATTCATGAATATGTCATGGCTGTAAAAGATCAATTTGATTTGTCGTTCCAAAAAGTAAGGAACCAATTGAAAAGTAAGGAACAAAACAAGAGGGTATAGAGGTCGATGTTTTTATGAATCCTAAATAAACACGTGAATACATATATCTTATTTTCGTTTTCTCTCTCTAATATTGATATTTCTTTTTGAGTATAATTAAAATTCTGGAAAATATAAACTATTATTGGTATATACGAATGGATAACTAAGATGGGGAGCCATGTGGCGTGTCTGTTTTCCCTTTATCTTTCCTACTCTAGTGTGATTGATAACAACGACATATCATATTTTATATACAAATAGACTTATTTCTATCATATCATGTGTGAGTGTGACAGATTTGAGATTGAAACTCTTTTGTTCCAGACCAAGTATTTACATATTGTGGAAATTAAAACTTGAACGCATGAACTACCACCCTCGTGATTAAATTTAATTAACTACGTATACACATCTACCACCCTTTGCCATTAGGTGCACGACATATGTTTTTTCTTAATTTTACCAAATATTAAATAATAGAAAATTATAATAGTTATGCATGTAGCATGTGGTAATAAATGAAAAAAAAACGAGTAAAAAATGTGTAATAATGATGGACTTAAGTAAAGAAAAAGAAGAAGAAGAAAATGTGTAAAAGTATGCAGTCAAAAAAAGAAGAGTTCGTTTCTGGCTAAGACATAGATAAGTAAATTTTACACAGATAGTCTTGTCGATAGTGGCATAAGGATATGTAATATTTGGACAAATAGTATATTCGCAAATGCATTTATGTATGTAAAGTAGAGACGAAGACAACGGAGACTACGAACTAGGTCCGAACTTCTTGATAAACCAAAAAGGATGTGAAGAGGAAGAAAACGAACCAAGAATGAAAGTTGCTGTGATCCAACCACCGGTTTTAGATCTGTCCGCGGGTCGGCCGCTGTAGTCTACGGCATCAGCCACCATCCAACTCCCTTTGCTCTCCTGAAATCCACCACATTAATCCTCAGTTCCCCAATCTTATAACCAATAATTTACAAGTGAGAAGAAAAAGATTCTCCAAACCATATTTCTTCTATTACTTCGAGTAATGCCTGGATGTGTATAGTATTAATTTTCTACTAAGTGTCTGCTCTTTGTAAGCCACAGAAGCAAAGAATGATGCAGAGGAGACTGCCTTTTTATAGCCACAAAATAATTGAAAGAGAGGGGTTGAGAGCTCGCACCGACTTTCCACTATATGTGATGTGAGACATATCACGAAAATGTGAAGCCTTAGAGATAGGTTCATCACACTTTTTCCAACTTTATATCATTGCTTTTATTTATATTTTGGAAATTTAGTTTGGCTGGTCTTTTTTTGTACCTTTTTTCTATTTTTCATTTTGGTAAATTTTTCGTTCTATGATTGTAACATATTTCTTTGACCCAAATACATACACGGAACTACGGATCATGAAAACAACACTTGCATTTATTCCAATAAAATATTTTGGCAATATATCAAAGATTCCACGAGGTTCGTTACTATTTCCAACTCTTTACTTGCCACTAAATATTGATTGTTTTTTAAAAAAATATGAAATTTGTGGTTCAAAAATTTTATATCATGAGTTTAAGCTGATATGAATGAAAACCTTAGAAGCAAAATTAGCAAGCAGAAAGAAAAAAAAAACAGAATTTATTCACTTCCTCCTTCTAGCTTTTTGGAGAAGACCTTGAAGTGGAGCAGACTAATAATAACATACTGAGGAAATTCTGCTCTTAATTGTCTAACCAATATATCGAACAAGTGGTACGTGAGTGGCTTGCCTTGTCATGAATTCCGTTACACTTCAACAGCTATCGTTCATTGATATAGGTGTATATTAGGTTAGTTTAATCTTATATTTTATGTGTTTTAACATCATTTTTTTTTCACATAGCATCATTCTAGGGTAGTTTATCTCATTTATGCATTTTAGTGTTTAAGATCATGCATTTGCATATTTGGAGTGTTTTGAGTCATTTTCAAGAGTTTTGGAGTCTCCCGAATGAAGATCATGCAATGGACTCGAGTAGAGGTGAAAATGAAGTATAAAGCAAGTGCTAAGGAGCGGCGAAGTTTACCAAGATCGATCGGTCCATTTTAAGACTGATCGATTGCATCTGCTCAAATTTGCGGGAATATCCAAGATCGACCAAGACCATCCAAGATCGACCGATTCATTGTACGATCGATCGTTCTCGATCGATCCGGTTTGATGATCTGGCTGAAAATTTTGTAACTAAACCAATTTAGTTTATTTAGTCGGGTTAGTTTAGTTTTAAACTATAAATACCCAACCCTAGGTCATTTTTTTAGCAAGTTTTAGATTAGAGAGAGAGACTGCAGCCACCAGGTGATTGAGCAGACATAGAATTTGAGTTTTGGATTTCTGGAAAACCTCTTTAAGACAATCGACGAATCATTTGGCTAATTTCTTAATCCTTTATATTTTTATTCATGTTTAATCTTTCTATGAATTTGTTTTTTTTCTTTATGAGGATGAGTGAATAAATCCCTTTAAATGGTTTAGGGATTGGTAGATTAGGGATGGAATGATGATTGATTGATGTTTAGGTTGTTAGATCCTTCTTGATGACTGAGTTAAATGCTAGGTTTGGCTTGAGAGAATCAAATCTAGAAATTGAGAAATTTATTACCCGAGAGGTGTTTAATAAAATTCTTGAACAAGTCATTTAAGAGCTTTTTATCCCTAGCCATTGAGAGATGATGTTAGGCTGATAAGTGAACCAATTGAACCTAAATTTAATGCATGCAGATGATTAATCTTCCAAATGAGAGTTTAGTTAGATTTATTGTTTAGCATAATAATCAATGACATGAGAGTGTATTGATTAAACATTGTTCATAGTCCTAGGAAAACCTTAATGAAAACTTTGCATGATCAATCAATCTATTGTTATTCCCTAATCAATGTCTTTCCTGAAACCATTCGTTTAGTTAAATTGTGAGTCAGTTTCTTTTATTTCGCTAGCTAGATTACATTCGCTTTCGTTTAAGTTACAATCAAAACCACAATCATTTACTATTACTTTATATCAAATCGAAATCATACAATCTTAATATGTTAATTCTAGGTTCTCTGTGGATTCGAACCTCAATTACTTGCAATAGACATTCTAGATTTTTGTTGATTTATTTGACGCAAAACCTCTGCATCAAATTGGCGCCGTTGCAGGGGAATCTTAGCAACTAGCCATTAGGATTTTGATTTTATTTGAGAATAGAGATTTCTTTCTTTTACTTATTACTGAACTTTTGAGTTTATCTACCATTTGTCACCTCTGCAGGTGAATGCAACAAAGGAGTCAGAGAGGTTGTATACTTAATTGTATCCCTGATCTAGGTTCGACCGAGAGAGCAAACAAGAAAGCAGCCAAAGAAAGACGACCTAAAGAATAGGAAGATCAATCAAGAGAGTGTGTTATGGAAAACCAAGGGAACAATCATCCACCTGCAATTGAGAATGAACAGCCTCAAATGGAAGGTGTACAAGTAATTGAGATTCAACCCAAGGTTCAAGGCATGAGAAGACCAGTAGCTAGGCCAATATGAGCTTTTGATGAACCTAACTTTAGAAAGGTCAGGCATGGTATCCCAACTCCAACCATAGCCGCCAACAACTTCGAGGTGAAATCAAGCCTGATCGCTATGGCACTGAATCAAAAGTACAATGGACTCCCTCTAGAGGACCCTCTGGATCACTTGGATCAATTTGAAAGGTTTTGCAGAACTGTGAAGATGAATGGAGTCCCAGAAAATGCCATCAGAATGATCATGTTTCCTTTCTCACTTGGAAACAAAGCTTCTCAATGGGAGAAGATTGTGCCATCAGAATTGGTTTCAACTTAGAAAAATATGAAGAAAGAGTTCATCACGAAGTTCTATCCTAAGCAGAAGACTGGTAAACTTCGCAATGACATTACTGGCTTCAAGCAAGGAGTCCATGAGAACCTCTACGAAGCATGGGAAAGACTCAAGGACTACACTAGGAAATGCCCTCATCATGGAGTATCCCAAGAAAATCTCCTAGGAATCTTCTACAGAGAAGCAGTTGAGCAGTACAAAAGAGCTCTGGACACAGCCAACTATGGATGTTTTGCTAATCTAACAGCAGAACAATGAGAGCTACTGATAGAGAATCTGGCACGGAGTAAAGCATGTTATGGAGGAGACTTTGACAGGAGTATGAGAGATCAAGACTTGGAGAACCAGAGATACAAGGAACTCAATGAAAGGATTGACAGATTGAGCAAAGTATTCCTAGTGAACCAAAAAGCCATCAACAATGTTGGAGAGGCTGATGTAGAACATAAATATCAAAAAGGAGGATGTGATGGTAATCAAGGAGAACCAGAAGAAGTTAACTATTTGGTAAACCAGAATAACTACCAAGGAGGTTATCAAAACTGCCCCTTCAATCAGAACTACAGAAACAACAACCTAAATTAAATGAGCAACAATATGGAGAACCCTCAGGACCAGCACTATCCACCAAAGGTCCTCCAAGGGCATCAATTCCAGCCCAGACCCTATGGTGGTCCTTCTCAGCAAAACAATGCACCTTGGAGATCTCAGAGAGAAACCCAAGGATCATCTCCAGCAATTGGGTTTCAGGGGGACAATAAATTTTGACCCCAAGGGCATAATATACATAACACATATTCTGAAGTTCAACCTAATGAACAAGATGATATGAAAAGCATGATGAAGAAGATCATGGAAGGACAGGCTAGAGCGCAAGCTGAATTGACAGAAAAGCTAGAGAAATTTGAGCGCAAGATTGCATCAAATCATGCAGAGTCACAAGCTAAGTTTGAGGACATCTACTTTCATTTGAAGATTTTGGATAATCAAATTGCTAAAGTGGCATCTGCAGCCGAACAACCATTGGGTACCTTTGATGGAAAATCTAACTCTGACCAGAAGGAATTCGTCAATGTCATAGAAGTGCAGAATATTAAAGAGTTATTTTCTACTGACCTCATTAGGGATGATTCAAGTATAAATAACGAGTTGATGATAAGCATTGAAGAGGACAGTGAGGAAGGAAGTGCTGAAATGGATAAAATAACCAAGAATGCTACTGATGATGAGTCATCAACAGCAACATCAATTAGAATCTCTCTCACCCCAAAATTTGGTTTCCCTGGAAGATTGAAGAATGAACTGTCAGACAGGCACAAAATACTTTTGGAACAACTGCTGTCAAAAATCACTTTTACTCTGCCTCTGATTGAGCTATTTCTGAAGAATCCTAAGTTTCCTGAGCCTCTGAAGGAAGCTCTCGGAGAGAAAGAAAAAGAACTAAGGAAGCTGAGATGGTTACCCAAGGGAATAAAACCATAATACAGACGAAAGTTATCATGGATAAGGAAGAGGATCCAGGTAGATTCACATTATCATTCACTTTAGGACCTCTCTCATTCCCTAGCTGACTCTATGACTTGGGGAGTGATCATCAATCTTATGCCCTTGTCCAGTGCAAAGAGGTTGGGCTTTACACAATTCAAAGAATGTAGAATATCTCTTGTGCTTGTTGATCGGTCAATAAGGTATCCAGTGGGGTTACTTGAAGACTTACCAGTGATGATAAGAGGTTTTATAGTAGCCACAAATTTTGTAGTATTGGAAATGGAGGTAGAGCCTAAAGACTCTCTCATTTTTGGTCGTTCGTTTTTGGCTACTGCAGAGCTCTTATTGATGTCAATGAAAAGAAGATACACCTACGACTAGAAAATGAAATGTTGGAGTTTAACATAGACAAGGAGGTGAAGCAACCGATAATAGGAACTCAGGTTTTCTACATAGAAGAACTTGGAGCATTGGTTGGTGAACCGCTTGAGGAGATGTTGGATGGAGATCCTCTACAAAAAGTCTCGACGGTCAAACCTACAGACACCCAAGCATCATGAGCAGGCGCTGCAGCTTTCAAAAAAAGAGCTAGAGCTTATCATGAGGAAGGAAAAAGGACACAAAGGTTGAGTAAGGTAATCAGAAGGCTGAAGGAAAACAAAGATGACTTCATGGTGGATGACCGGAAACTCAAACCAGACATGGTTAAAGGTTTTATTAAGAAAGAAATGATGATGCGACCACACAGCTCCGATCCCACCCCCGCATAACAAGTGATTGCACCACGTCAAGCTTAGTGATGTTAAACAAGCGCACTTGGGAAACAATCTCATGAATATCCTTTGTACATAATTTTGTATTTCTTTCTAGTTTTACATTGTTTTATGAATGTTCATTTTCAGGTCAGAAAATAAGGTTTTGTCTAGTGCGCAGATTAAGCAAGCAATGATGCTATGCCAGCTATGATCGATCGATCCATTATACGATCGATCGATCCTGTCAAACAAAAAGGGTGTGTGAAGAATCAAGATCGATCAGTCCAATTCAGACCGATCAATCTGTAACAACGAGAGAAACCGACCATAACCGGGATTGATCGGTCCGTACAAAGATCGATCAATCAACAAGAGGAAAGAATGACTCGTCAATGACCGAGATTGACCCAACCATGAAAGATCGATCGATCTCAAACAAGCAACATTGCCGTAAGTTTTTGGGACCAATCGGTCCAAACAGGGATCGATCGATCCTCAACCCAGGTAAGTAAAAGGTCCATTTTTCACTTAATTTAAACCGAAAAACATGATTTTAAAACCCAAAACACGATTTTAAAGATCAAACAACCAAAATTTTGGTTTCTTCTCCTCCCCCTTGCTATTTCGGGAGAAAAACCAAAGAAAATTTCAAACCTTCATAACTCCCTCGATTCTTTACGGAATTGAATGATTTTTGGGCCTATCCGAAACGATTTTGCGAACTTTATCCATTTATATCAACCATGTTTTTGATGTACAAAGCTATGCTTTGAAAGAGTATGAGATTAAGAGATTTTTAGAATTAGAGAATGAGAGAATGAGAGATTAGAGAAGAATGATTGTATTAAGAAAATGAGAATAATAGTTTCTAAGTTACAAATGAGGAAAAAAATAGTTATTTAAACTAATCTAGTCTATACTTGTTTGGATACAAGGATTGCCTTATACATGAATGGCTACAAAGATAACATAATACTAGAACACAAACAAGCCTTAGACACTCCCCTTAGACTTAGACTACACACGCCTTTAATACAAGTGTTAAAGGCCTTCTTCCTTCATCATTTCTTCTTCATTCCAACACTCCCCCTTAAGCTTAAGACATGGAAAATGCCTAAGCTTGCAACCATGAAGCATTACCTCATTAAAACCCTAAAAAAGGAAAACCCATTTGCGACAAAAAAAATTATAGGGAAAAAGAGTATACCACTCCATGTTGGGATCATTGTTGTGGAATGGTCACATAAGGCCAAGCCTTGGATAGATGGAGGCGCTATTCTTTAAATTTGTTGCCTTGGTGAACATATCAGCTAGTTGATCTTCACTCCTTGTATATCAAGGCAAGATGATTACTTTCCCAATAGCTTTTCTTACTTTGTGGCAGTCTACTTCTATATGCTTGGTTCTTTCATGAAACACAGAGTTGGAGGCAATGTGTATAGCAGCCTGCTTATCACAATGGATGGTGATAGGTTCATCACACCTCACGGCTGAATCCTCAATAATTTGCTTCAGCCAAATGCATTCAGTTGTAAGCTTCCTCATGGCTCTATATTATGATTCTGCACTAGAGCATGACACCACCTTTGCTTCTTGGTTTTCCACATCAGAAGGTTCCCTCCTGTGAAAGTACAATAGCATGTGGTACTTCTTCTATCCTCCCTATCTCCTGCCCAATATGCATCACAATAACCAACCACATTTGTGTTTCTATTGCAACCCATCCATATACCTTGTTCATGAGTGCCTTTTAGATATCTCAAGATTCGGTTTGCCATCTCCCAATGTCTCATCTTTGGACATTGCATGTGTTGAGATACCTGATTCACAATAAAACATAAATCTGGTCTAATGATGGTTAGATAAATAAGCTTACCAACCATTTTTCTATAGAGCTTAGGATCATGAAAATCAATTTCCTCTTCTAGCTTCCCCTTAGTTCTGATTTTATAATTTTCTTCTAAGGGTGTTTTGGCTGGTTTAGCTTCTATCATACATGTAGAGGTTAGTAAATCTACAACATATTTTCTTTGAGATAAGAAAATACCTTCCTTGAACCTACACACTTCAATTCCTAAGAAGTATTTTTAAGTCTCCTAGATCCTTAATATCAAAGACACTTTTCAAGTATTCTTTTGTAGATGCAAAACCAACACTATCACTACCAGATATGATTATATCATCTACATAAATGAGAATTACCACAATACCTTCCTTACTCTTTAATGTAAAAAGAGTATGCTCAACTTCAGATCTTTTGAAGCTTATATCCATCAAGGTTACACTTAGCTTGTGGTACCAAGCTCTTGGAGATTGTATAAGGCCATAGATGGTCTTCCTCAACCTGAGTATGTTGCCGGCCCCTACCTCTTCTTCTAGACCTGGTGGAGCTGACATGTATATCTCTTCTTATAATTCACCTTGTAAGAATGCATTCTTAACATTCATTTGTCATAACTCCCAATCAAGGTTAGTAGCAACTGAAAGAACAACATTAACAGAATGAAGATTAGCTACAGGTGCAAAGGTATCCCTATAGTCTTCACCATATGTCTGAGTAAAACCTCTAGCCACCTACCTAGCTTTATATCTATCAATTTCACCATTGCTTTTCTATTTAATGGTAAAAATACACTTAGAACTTACAGCCTTTTTTCCTTTAGGTAAGGTGGCTGGAGCATATGTATCATTCCTTTAGATGACTTGTTTCCCAACTAGGATAACTTCCCTCCATTCTTTCTTAGTCATAGCTTCCTCATATGTCTTTGGAATATGTTCCTTATTAAGACTTGAAATGAAAGAAACATGGTTAGTAGGTAAGTGAGCAATATTACAAACTCTCTGATCATGATGAACCACAACATTTCCATTGTAGAACACTGGTGGATTCCTTTGTCTCGTGCTCCTTCTTAAGACTGTAGGTGGAGCTTCTTGGATAGGATCCTCCTCTTCACCTAAAACTTCAATAAGAGTGGGCACATCTCTTGATCTTTTGGAAGCTGAGACTAGAATTTATTCATTTCCTGCTGAGTCTTGTTGGACATGAGTAGATGCTTCTCCCCTCATGTTCAAGAGGGGGAAGGCCAGGAGAGCTGAAAGAAAGGTCATGCCGTGGCCTGAATGGACCGGCTGGGGTGGATGGCCGCGGCCCAGCAGGCTGTGCTGGTGTCGTGGCTGTGATAGGGCTTGGCGTCGCTTGTACAGGTGGCTGAGACGAGGTGACCGAGGGATGATGATGAGGAGAGACTATGCCAATGCTCTCCAAGAGTCTTCTCAAGTTCTCAGCTTGGTCTGATCTTGTTGTGGAGATGTCTTTGAATTGATCCTAAGTTCCTTCTTCATAGAACCCTTTTGATTCTTGGAATTTGACATCTCTGGATACTAAGACTCTTCTAGTCTCTGGATCATAGCATTTGTATCCTTTCTGGGTAGAGGAATACTCAATGAACATAGCTTTGGTACTCTTTGGGTCCAGCTTGTTCCTTTGCTCTTTTGGAACTAATATAAAACAAACACAACCAAAAACTCTTAAGTGGTCAATGTTAGGTCTAGTTTTGTTTAGTACCTCAAATGGAGACAAGTCATCTAGGACTTTTGTAGGAGTCCAATTAATCAAGTAGCATGCAACTACAAGAGAATCCCCCCCCCAAAATCTTTTGGAAACTTTCATGTGGAACATCATTGTTCTCACAACTTCCAACTAATGCATATTCTTCCTTTCAGCCACTCCATTTTGTTGTGGAGTGTAAGGACAACTGGTTTGATGTTCAATCCCATGCTTGGCCAAGTGCTTTTGAAGTATGGTGCTAGTGTATTCTCCTCCATTATCTATTCTAAACCATTTAATACTTGCATTGTATTGGTTAGTAACATATACTTGAAAATTTAAAAATGCATCAAATACTCTATCTTTAGAACTAAGCAAAGTGACGCAAGTATATTTGGATTTTTCATCAATAAATGTCACAAAATACTTGTGGTTTTCTCTAGATAGGAATGGAGATGTCCAAATATCATAATGCACCAACTCAAAACAATTATCATAAGTATGCAAAGATTTTTGAAAAACTGTTTTGCAATGTTTTCCAAGTATACAAGAATCACACATATCCTTTGGCATTTTTAAACCAGGAAAAATCAAATCTAGTGCTCTAGGATGAAGATGTCCTAATCTAGCATGCCAAATATCAGAATCATCACTAAAAGAACTACTACTAGCAGCCGGTTCTAACCCTCTTGCATTGGTCATATCTTCAAGCACATACAAGTCATTTCCTGTAGTTCCTTGTCCAAATCTCCTACTAGTCTCAATATCCTGAAAGTAGAAATCATTAGGACCAAAGATAGCTTGACAATTAAAATCAGTAGTAGCTCTTTTAACTGAAAGCAAATTAGAAGTAAAAGATGACATGTAAAAGACTTTAAATTCTTTATCAAACAATTTAAACTTTCATATGCCTTTAATTGGTACTTTAATTCCATTAGCAATGACCACATTACCTAAGTTAGGTTCTATGTTCTCTAGTAATCCTAGATCATTAATCATATGATGAGAAGTACCAGAATCAACAACCAATGATTTAGTGGCATTAGATGTAAAAAAGTTTAAAAAAAAGCATGAAAAGTTTTACCCAACACATTACCATCCTTAATTGCTTTGAGAAGAGCTTCTAGATCTGATTGTCACAAATTCAGATGCTGAAGACATGACACTAGTTGAAGCATGAAAAGTTGTACACACCAAGGCCGCCTTCTTGCAGCTGAGTGTGGCCGGCTGTGGGCTGTTGTCTCTCAAGGGCCCAACTTGGCTTCAGCTCAGGGTGAAGTACCCAACACTCCTTCTTTGTATGGCCACTCCTTTTGCAATGGTCACAATTTGGTCTCTTCTTCCTATTTTTATTTTGTTGTAGTTGGTTTGAAGAAACTCTTGTGTGCAGCCACCAATTCAGCCTTGTTGCTAAATAGTCCATGGGATCCTTGCTCCTTTTGGATTTGAGCACAAACATCTTCCAAACTAGGAAGTTTATCAGACCTGAGAATATGCTTAATAAGATCTGAGTAAGTTGTGTTAAGAGTTAATAGTAACCCAAACACCTTATCTTGTTCTTTCCTTTCTAGAAGAATAATAGGGTCAATTGTTGCTGGCATTAACATCTCTGGCTCAGCCCACAATGCTCTGAATGAGCCATAGTGCTTTGTGAATTCTGCATCTTCCTGCTTCAATTCATTCAAAGCCTTTTTCACCTCAAAAATACTTGAGAGGTTAGTGGTGTTTCCATACACCTTTTGCAAAGTGTCCCAAAGTTCCTTAGCATTCTCACAAAAAGAATAAGCCTCTAAGAGATCACTAGCAAGAGAGTTTTGAAGTATAGAGAGTACCAACTGGTCTTCTTGATACCATTTTGCTTGAGCAGTCACAACCTCACTAACTTCAGCAACTTCATTTTCTTCAAGACCATTGGTTGAAATGTGATTCCAAATGCCTTTACCACCTAATGTTGTTTTCATGGTCCTAGACTATAAAAGATAGTTTGCTCCATGTAGAATAACAGGAGCTCTGAATGTAGCTTGAATTTTTATGCTTTAGAGGCTGACAGGAGCAGGCTTGAACTAGCTGGTCGGGATGAGCTCTGGATGGGTTGGTTGGGACACTGGACTGTTGGTCTGGACGTGGGACAGTTGGTCGGGATGAGCTGGTCGGGCACGTTCGCGTACACGGGATATGAGGGATGCGTTTGGAAAAGGTTGATATACTCGTGGTCTTAAGCAGGAACACTGGACACGGTCACACCAGCTGGGACACAGTCACGCCAAGGATAAGGATGTGTGATACCACGGGCCGCTTGAAGAACTTGCAGGCGCATGATTAACCAACTTCAACAACCAACTTCAACAACCTTGTAACCGACTTCAACAACTCATGCAACAAGATTCAACCAACTCCAACCAACAAGATCAACTACTAACAGTTCTTATCTTCACCACCAATAAATATACAGTACAAATTTATAAATTTACCAATATACCAATCCAAGAAAATCAAGTTTTCCTCATTTTAAAAAAAAAAAAAATCAAAGTTTGATAAAGGAATCAAGAAAATCAATCTTGAAGACTTAAACGCTTCTGATTAAAACTAAACTTTGTGGAGACCCTCACAAGATACTTATCTAACTTTCCAGATTCAAAGATTTGAAGAAAACTGAGAAAGGATAAGAATTTTATCATCAGATTCTTGTGTGAGGCGATTTCTGACGTCTTGAGGAAAAACTTCACGAACTTACTTCAAACGTGAGAGAATTGAGTTATGCTTTCTTTAAACAGAAACTAGACTTGAAGAGCTTGATTTTAGGATATGAAAAAACACGATTTAGTGAAGATTTGATGACGGAGTGCTCAGATAAACACGGAGGTTTGCGGCGGAGGCAATCGCGGAGGTCCGATGCAAGAAAAATCGTAACTTTTGACTCCCGTGGTTAAATGATGCAAATCTATTTGGCGTGGCTTCAGAACTTGACGAAAACATTCTGAAAAAACAGATTGTCAAAAGCTTCCGTGGTTTGGCCAGAATTTGTGATCAAAGTTGACGGACGAAATATGAATGAAAAACAGATTGTGATGAAGATGATTTCTTCTTGATTCAAAGATTTAATGATGAATTTTACCCAGATTGATGTAACCTGGCTCTGATACTATGAAAAATATGAGATTAAGAGATTTGTAGAATTTGAAAATGAGAGATTAGAGAAGAATGATTGTATTAAGAAAATAAGAATAAAAGTTTTTAATTTACAAATAAGGAGAGAGATAGATATTTATACAAATCTAGTCTAGACTTGTTTGGATACAAGGATTGCCTTATACATGAATGGATACAAGGATAACATAATACTAGAACACAAACAAGCCTTAGACACTCATCTTAGACTTAGACTACACACGCCTTTAATCAAGTGTTAAAGACCTTCTTCCTTCATCATTTCTTCTTCATTCCAATACTATTTGTCATAATTCCCAATCAAGATTAGTAGCAAGTAAAAGAAAAACATTAACAAAATGAAGCTTAGCAACAGGTGCAAAGGTATCCCTATTATCTTCACCATAAGTCTTAGTAAATCCTCTAGCCACCAACCTAGCTTTATATCTATCAATTTCACCATTGCTTTTGTATTTAATGGTAAAAATCCACTTAGAACTTACAACCCTTTTTCCTTTAGGTAAAGTGGCAGGAGCATAGGTTCCATTCGTTTCCATGGCTTTTTTCTCAGCTAGGATAGCTTCCCTCCATTCCTTTTTGGTCATACCTTCCTCATATGTCTTTGGAATATGTTCTTTATCAAGACTTGAAATGAATGCAACATGGTTAGTAGGTAAGTGAGCAATGTTACAAACTCCCTGATCATGATGATCCACAACATTACCATTGTACAAGACTCGTGGATTCCTTTGTCTTGTGCTCCTTCTTAATATTGTAGGTGGAGCTTCTTGAATAGGCTCCTCTTCTTCACCTAAAACTTCAATAAGAGTGGACACATCTCTTGATCTTTTGGAAGCTGAGACTATAATTGGTTCATCTCCTGCTGAGTCTTGTTGGACATGAGTAGATGCTTCTCCCCCCTCCCATGTTCAAGAGGAGGAAGGCCAGGAGAGCTGAAGGGAAGACGCAGATTGGAAGGACCGGCTGGGGTGTATGGCCATGGCCCAGCCGGCTGTGCCGGTGCCGTGGTTGTGTTGGGGATGGGCCCCGGTTGTGCAGGTGGCTGAGATAAGATTATTGTGGGCTGAGGATGAGGATAGACTATGCCAATGCTCTACAAGAGTATTCTCAAGTTCTCAGCTTGGTCTGATCTTGTTATGGAGATGTCTTTGAATTGATCCCAAGTTCCTTCTTCATAGAACCCTTTTGATTCTTGGAATTTGACATCTCTGGATACTAAGACTCTTCTAGTCTCTGGATCATAGCATTTGTATCCTTTCTGGGTAGAGGAATACCCAATGAACATAGCTTTGGTACTCTTTGGTTCCAGCTTGTTCTTTTTTTCTTTTGGAATTAATACAAAACAAACACAACCAAAAACTCTTAAGTGGTCAATGTTAGGTCTAATTTTGTTTAGTACCTCAAATGGAGACAAGTCAACTAGGAATTTTGTAGGAGTCCTATTAATCAAGTAGAATGCAACTAAAAGAGCATCCCCCCAAAACCTTTTGGGAACTTTCATGTGGAACAACATTGTTCTCACAACTTCCATCAAATGCCTATTCTTCCTTTCAACCACTTCATTTTGTTGTGGAGTGTAAGGACAGCTGGTTTGATGTTCAATGCCATGTTTGGCCAAGTGTTGTTGAAGTCTGGTGCTAGTGTATTCTTCTCCATTATCTGTTCTAAAGCATTTAATACTTGCATTATATTGGTTAGTAACATATGCTTAAAAATTTAGAAATGCATCAAATACTCCATCTTTAGAACTAAGCAAAGTGACTTAAGTATATTTGGACTTTTCATCAATAAATGTCACAAAATACTTATGGTTTTCTATAGATGGGAATAGAGATGTCCAAACATCAGAATGCACCAACTCAAAACAATTATCATAAGTATGCAAAGATTTCTCAAAAACTGTTTTGCAATGTTTTCCAAGTATACAAGAATCACACATATCCTTTGACATTTTTAAACCAGTAACAATTAGTTCTAGTGCTCTAGGATGTCCTAATCTAGCATGCCAAAGATCAGAATCATCACTAAAAGAACTAATATTAGCAACCGGTTCTAACCCCCTTGCATTGGTCATATCTTCAAGCATATACAAGTCATTTCTTGTAGTTCCTTGTAAAAATCTCCTACTTGTCTCAATATCCTGAAAGTAGAAATCATTAGGACCAAAGATAGCTTGACAATTTAAATCAGTAGTATCTCTTTTAACTGAAATCAAATTAGAAGTAAAGATATCATGTAAAAAGCTTTAGATTCTTTATCAAACAACTTAAGCTTTCATATGCCTTTAATTGGTACTTTAATTCCATTAGCAATGAAACCATTACCTAAGGCATGTTCTATATTCTATAGCAATCCTAGATCACTAATCATATGATGAAAAACACCAGAATAAAAAACCAATGAATCATTAGGAGTAAAAGTAGTTTGAAAAGAAGCATGAAAAGTTTTACCCAACACATTACCATCTTTAATTGCTTTGAGAAGAGCTTCTAGATCTGATTTTGTCACAAATTCAGATGTTGAAGACATGAAACTATGTTGCTGAGTTACAATGGGAGCTGGTACACGCATTTGAAGAAGCCGGGAGCCGGTACTCGCCATGGCCGGCAACTTGCAGCTGAGTGTGGCCGGCTGTGTGATGTTGTCTCTCAAGAGCCCAGCTTGGCTTTAGCTCATGATGGAGTACCCAACACTCCTTCTTTGTATGACCACTCCTTTTGCAATGATCACAAGTTGGTATCTTCTGACTAGGTTCATTTGTTGTTGTTGGTTTGAAGAAACTCTTGTGTGCAGCCACCAATTCAGCATTGTTGCCAAAGAGACCATGGGATCCTTGCTCCTTTTGGATTTTAGCACAAACATCTTCCAAGATAGGAAGCTTATCAGACATGAAAATATGCTTAATAAGATCTTAGTAAGTAGTGTTAAGAGTTAATAGTAACCCAAACACCTTATCTTGTTCTTTCCTTTCAAGGAGAACAATTGGGTCAATGGTGGCTGGCCTTAGCATCTCTAGCTCAGCCCACAATGCTCTAAATGAGTCATAGTGCTTTGTGAATTCTGCATCCTCCTGTTTCAATTCATTCAAAGACTTTTTCACCTAAAAAATTCTTAAGATGTTAGTGGTGTTTCCATACACCTTTTGCAAAGTGTTCCAAAGTTCCTTAGCATTCTCACAAAATGAATAAGCCTCTAAGAGATCACTAGCAAGAGAGTTTTGAAGTATAGAGAGTATCAACTGGTCTTCTTGGTACCATTTGGCTTGAGCAGCCACAGCCTCACTAACTATAGCAACTTCATTTTCTTCAAGACCATTGGTTGAAATATGATTCCAAAGACCTTTACCACCCAATGTGGTTTTCATGATCCTAGACCATAAGAAATAGTTTTCTCCATGTAGAATGACATGCGCTCTAAATGTGGTTTGTATTTCCATACTCTTCAAATGGGCTGGATGTAGCTTGTCGGAACAAAGCTGGTCAGGATGAGCTGGTCGGGATGCGGGACAGCTGGTCGGGACGAGGGACAGCTGGTCGGGAGAGTGTGTACGAAGGCTGCGGGTTCAGGGCGAAAGTGGTCGCGTGGGCTTGGGTAGGGTAAGTGTGCGAGTGTTCGATACAAGGCCTGTTCGGACACGGACGGGAACACATAATGGCTGGTCGAGACAAAGATGTGGTCGTGTACAATGCGTATGGGAACACGGCACGGCTGGTCGGGACAAAGCTGCGGGCGTGTGTACAATGCGTGGCCAACAATCAGATAACACCCCTGCAGCATGTGACACAGGGCACGAGACACTGGACCGCAAGCAGCAGCACCATACTCGTCCAAGGATCAGCGCGTGTACCAAGACACCCAAGGAGCAGGCAAGTGTAACTTACTTAACCACCTAACCACCTTCAATTAACTCCAACCAACTCCAACCAACAAGATCAACTTATAACAGTCCTTCTCTTCACAAACAATGACGATCCAGCAACAATTATTGAATTTTACTAATATACCAATCCAAAAATCAAGTTTCCCTCATTTTTCAGAATTTCAAAGTTTGATAAAGAAATCAAGAAAATCAATCTTGAAGACTTAAACCCTTCTGATTGAAACAAAACTTCGTGGAGACGCTCAAAAGACACTTATCTAACTTTCCAGATTCAAAGATTTGAAGAAAACTAAGAAAGGATAAGATTTTTATCACCAGATTCTTGTGAGAGACGATTTCTGACGTCTTGAGCTTCCTTCAGACGTAGAAGAACTGAGTTCTGCTTTCTTTAAAAAGAAACAAGACTCGATGGGCTTGATATTAGGATTTGAAAAATCATGATTTGGTAAAGATTTAACGACGGAATGATCAGAGAAACATGGAGGTTCGCAACGTGAGCAGTCGCGGAGGTCCGTCGGAATGATGCAAATCCAATTGGCGTGGCTTCAGAACGCGTCGACGAACAATCCAGAAAACGCAGATTGTCAAAATCTGTCGTGGTTTGACCGGAATTCGCGATCAAAGTTGACGGACGAAATAGGAATGAAAACAGATTGTGATGAAGATGATTTCTTCTTGATTCAAAGATTTTAACGATGAATTTTACCCAGATTGTTGTAACCTGGCTCTAATACCATGAAATAATATGAGATTAAGATATTTTTAGAATTACAGAATGAGAGAATGAGAGATTAGAGAAGAATGATTGTACTAAGAAAATGAGGATAATAGTTTCTAAGTTACAAATAAGGAGAGAGATAGTTATTTATACTAATCTAGTCTAGATTTGTTTGGATACAAGGATTTCCTTATTTATGAATGGCTACTAGAACACAAACAAGCCTTAGACACTCTCCATAGACTTAGACTACACACGCCTTTAATACAAGTGTTAAAGGCCTTTTTCCTTTGTCATTTCTTCTTCATTCCAACATGCTTCTCTTTTCCCTCTTTTCCATTTTTGTTCTTATGATGAAAAACTTTAAAAATCATGATTTGTAGGTTGTTTTAGAAGGAATGGATGGTTAATAGAGCTTTGTTAGGTTGATTGGAGAATAACCCACATTTGTTTGCTACGTTTTAGCTAGAATTTGGAAAATTTGGGTTTAGGGTTCATCGGGCACACCGCGATCGATCGATCTTGTTTCAGATCGAATGATCGGTCCAATTAGGATCGGTCGTTCGGTTTTTAATCGATCGGTTAGAATTCTTATGGACATGCAAATAGACTTAAGATCGATCAGTTGGTTTACGGAACGATCGATCGTCAAATTGCTTTAGGCCGTAAGGTTTTCAGATGGATCGATCCCTTCCTGGATCGATCTATCGGGATGAAGTTTGCTTGGGGTTTCAAACATAATATGATTTCGTTTTGATTTTTCTAATTTTGAATACATGACTAGAGGAGGGCAGACACATAGGAGACAAGGCAAGGCCAAAACATCCTCTTTTCGTCAGGCGGCTACAGACGAGCCGAAAACCACCTCCTACCCATGGCCGCCATCGGACAACACACCATTCTATCCGAATGACGAGCAAGACTGGAGTACAGAGCTGATCATGCGCACTACAATGAAGGAGATTCATGGGGACCTGAGATACCAAAATTATAAGCATGGAGACCCGTGGACGCATCACCATTGTACATTCTACAATGGCTTGCTGAGGATCGAGATGGTACCCACACGCTTCGTATGCGAATGCACCCTCGAGCGGATGGGCATCAGGGAGGAGGTCTGCACTGTGCTACATCGGTTAGGACTGGATACGATCACATATCAGGCGTACCATCTATACCCAGAGCTAGTTTACCAGTTCCTCGCCTCCGTTGAGCTCCGATACCATGATGGAACGATGCCTGAAGAGAGCGAGGGGACCCTTTCCTACTTATCTAGCGGGGTCCTCTACGAAATTTTTCTTTGGGAGCTCTGCGATCTTTATGGGTTCGACAGGACTGCAGAGAGCTGCAGCTGGCCATCCGATTTCCCTCAGACCGTGGAGTTATTGAGCCCGATCAGTTTTGGACCGTATGAGTCGAGAGCGGCTAAGCTGACCCACATTCGGAACCCCGTGGTTTGTGTGGTCGCTAAGATTATTGACAACATCTTGTTTGCAAAGGAGGAGTCCGGGGCTATTAGGAAGGACGAGCTAATGCTATTGCATTTCGGGCTCCCATGTTTTGTCAGAGGCATCTACACCTGCCAAACTCCCTCAGAGCTGTGCACCAACTTGGGTGAAATATTTGCGGAGAACCTGGTCTCCAAGAAGACTCGCGGCCTCAACACGGTGAAAAAGAAGGTCGAGCGGATAGGGAGTTTACTGACTCCACTCTTCATGCATCACGAGATCGATCTTGGCTCCACACCCAGCGAGACCAAGATCGCACTTTTTCACGAGCAGTATTTCCGGAACAGCGACATCCTCAAGCCAGGGTTCATCTACCAGTTCCAGGACCGCGAGGGAGTCACTCAGCTCTGCAACCTCCCACTCCGCAATTTCAGAGCCCTCACCTCTATGGCCAACTTGGAGTTCACTGTCCCGTCAGAGCTCTTACATGACCCCAGCATTGGGTTTAGACGACGGGGCAGCTCGTCTAAAGCCTCCATTTCTCAGCATTACCAGGAGGACGATAGGGTCCCGAGTCACGAGTCTCGGCAGTCCTAGCAGCCGCAACAGCAGATGCAGGAGACCGACATATGAGAGTATGCTCTCCCTCCTTATATCGTCTTGTACGATCTTGACCCGCTGTCTATAGATGTCACAGCAGACGATTACCGGGCTTGGGTGGTGGCAGCTCACTCGAAGAACAACACCATGCTGCAGAAGATATGGGGAGCACTGGCTAGGATCAGATGTCCGCCGCCACCTTCTTATTTCCGGTGCTCACAGAGCAGAGAGACGGGCGAATCTACCGAGGCCACCGACGATGTTCCTGATGTTACTGGACACAGGACACACGATGCTGCCGATGACACCGAGTCATATCCCGATATCAGACTACCCCGACGCAGACGTCGACCCGGACAGAGCCGCAGCGTCAGCCCTGAGGACCATTGATATCATATTTTTTCTTTCTTTTCTTTTCTTTTCTTTTATTGTATATACTTTGGTTGTATCTTCCTTTAGTTTATTTTAACACGGGACGGTGTAAAGTAAGTCTGGGGGAGGATACCTATTTGCATTTTGGATTTATGGACTTATTGTGTTTTAGTTAGTCATCTAGGATTGCATTGCATTTGCATAAGGAACTATGATGAAAATGCCTTTATTAAGTCTATTGCTCTTATCATTATATTCAATACTCGAGTTATTAGCTATATGATACATAAACTGCTAGTCGAACTATAAGATTGATCCATATCTGGAATCCTTGATATTAGATTGACTTTGATTGAAGCATGTTTTGATTTGATATCATCTCTTATCTATTTGAACTTAATTTGGACTTAGAATTATCATACTTTGCGTAGGATGTGAACTCATGGATATTACATATATATATTTGGATCTCTTATAACATTTTTACCACCCTTTGTGATCCAAATAGCTTTTTCCCTACCCTTAGCCTACCTTTTTATTCAGACCATGTCACCATTTTGTGAGAGTTTTAAGCCTTATTTTTGGAATGAACTTGGTAGAACATGTTAGGTAGGAGCCGACAGGATTAGCTTCTCATGTAGTTTTGGTTCACTCTTTTTGAGCCAATTAGGACTAGGTGAAAGCTTGATGGGAATAGAAAATGGGTATTAGTGAGTTTAGAAGTTAACTATATAAAAAAGAGGAAAGAGAAAAGGGGAGAAAACACTTTATGAGAGAAAGGGAAACGAGGAAAAGAGGACTCGAAGTCTAGTAAAGGGAATCAAAAGTGTAAAAAAAAGAGTGAAAGGTTCTTGTAAAAAAAAAGAGTGAAAAGTTTTTATATATATATAAAAAGTTAGACAAGAACCAGCTATAAGAAAATCCAAAACCGCTAGATCAATTAATAATTTTAACCTCTGTCCTAGAAGTAAATGTGCTAGAAAATGGATTGTGAGAGCTTTAAATTGTCTTAATGGTATAACAGACAGCAATGCCTTGTAAAGGGAAGCACTAAGATCATTCAGAGAAATTTTGAGCTTGGGTATAGTTTTAAGAGGATAGTATATTTTGGGTAGATGAAAATCTAGTTTTGTATGCACCTATTGGAACTTACCTTTAGAATTCTTCTAAAGTTCATTCTAATTTTTGAGAGATTCCTACACTGAGCATCAAAATCCATGGAAGAAGATATCATTTTTTATCTCTTGACCTTTCTGTTGGAATGAAGAAGTAGTGATGAAATTATGGATGCCTTTAATTCATATTAAATGGCGATTTATATCTATGTAAAAGGGAGTGTCTAAGGCTTGTTTGTATTATAGAATTATGTTATCCTTGTAAGCCATTTATATAAGGCTATCCTTGTATCCAAACAAGCCTAGACTAGATTAGTATAAATACCTTACTCCCTTCACATTTTGTATGTATGAAATTCATAATTCTCATTTTCTAATAAAATCATTCTTTTCTCTAATTCTCTAATTCTCTCTAAATCTCTCATTCTCTCATTCTACAAATCTCTCAATCTCATAATATTTCATGGTATCAGAGCCAGGTTGCATCAAATCTGGGTAAATTTCATCATTCTTTCATTGATTCAACAAGAATCCACCTTGTTCTTCATCTGTTTCTGGATCAATTTCGAACGTCATCTTGTAAATCAAATTGCGATCAATCCACGACTCCAATTGACGATCTGCTTTCACTGGAGTGTGCATCGGCGAATTCCGAATCCACAGCCACCTGAATCGCATCATTTGGCCTAGGGAATCAAAAGATACGAATTTTCTTCCCAGAGGTGTTCGCGATCGTGTTGTTTCGAACCTCTACTTTCCCCAGGTCATCTCGACGTCAAATTTTCTTCAAATCGCGATTTTCAAAAGCCTAAAGTCAAGCCCCGTGAGTCTAGTTTCTGTTTAAAGAAAGCAGAACTCGATTCCATTGAGTTACAAAGGCTTTCTTGAAGTTTTCTTCAAATACGTTCAAAAACACTTGTCTCAAATCCTGGTGATATAACTCTAATTCTTTCTCAGTTTTCTTTAATTTTTTGAATCTGGAAAGTTTAATTAGTGTCTTGAGAAGGTTTCTTCGAATTTTCAGATCAATCCAATAGGTTTAAGGTGTCAAGATTGATTTTCTTGGATTCCTTGTTCAGTTTTTGTTAATCTTTGAAAATTTTATTTTGATTTTTTGATAACTAAACCTGATTCAAATTAATAAAATCAAATTTAGGTGATTAATCTGTGGATAAGGTTGGTTGGTATGCTGTTTAATCTGTTCTTATCTTGTTGCAAGTGTTAGTTCAAGTCTGTTGCAAGTAGTTATAAGTAGTTACTTGAACTGCAAGTTTTTTTTATTTCTTTTTCTTGCTCCACACTTGACCTCTTTGGATATACACTTGGTATAGCATACAGTAACTTGCAGGTACAGGTTTGTGTGATCAGATTGAGGCAGGTTCGAGTGGTGTCCCGACCAAGTCTCGCAGCCAAGATCGTGACCAAGCGACCTGGTGCCAAGCAAAGTATCCCGTGACTAGCCTTCGCCATACGCATCTCGACCAAGCCGTCTTGTTTGTCCCGACCAGCCGGCTTCTCGACCAAAGGTTCTGTCTAGTACCACAATTTCTTATCTTAACATACTGACCTATTTTGCCTATCAAGCATGGAATTTCAGACATCTCTTAGAGCTCCAGTGATTCTACTTGGAGCAAACTATCTCTTGTGGTCTAGGACCATGAAAACCACACTAGGTGGTAAAGGTCTATGGAACCACATTACCACAAATGGCATTGAAGACAATGAAGTGGCTGAACTGACTGATGCAGCACAAGCCAAATGGTACCAAGAAGATCAGTTGGTACTTTCTATATTACAAAATTCTCTTGCAAGTGATCTTTTAGAAGCTTATTCTTTTTGTGAAAATGCAAAAGATCTATGGGACACTTTGCTTAAGGTGTATGGAAATACCACTAACCTTTTGAGAATTTTTGAAGTGAAGAAAGCTTTGAATGAATTAAGGCAGGAGGATGCTGAATTCACAAAGCACTATGGCTCATTCAGAGCTTTGTGGGATGAGTTGGAAATGCTAAGGCCAGCCACTATTGAACCACTTGTACTCCTTGAAAGAAAGGAACAAGATAAGGTGTTTGGGTTACTTTTAACTCTTAATTCTACTTACTCAGATCTTATTAAGCATATTCTCAGGTCTGATAAGTTGCCTAGCTTGGAAGAAGTGTGTGCTCAAATTCAAAAGGAACAAGGATCACATGGATTGTTTGGCAACAAAGCTGAACTAGTAGCTGCTCACAAAAGTTTCTTCAGGCCAGAAAGTGATCCTAGGAAGAGGAGGCAATTTTGTGATCATTGCAAGAAGGAGGGCCATGCAAAGAAGGGTTGCTGGGTGCTTCACCCTCACCTGAAGCCATCCTGGGCATCACGCCCTCCACAGCAACCGGCCAGTCACCCTCACGGTCTGGTGTCATCCAAGGCGGTTGTAGGTAGCGGTCCTTCATCTCATTCAGCCTCCACCAGTATCATGACACAAGCATCAGATTTTGTGAAAAAATCAGACTTGGAAGCTCTCATTAAGGCAATAAAAGAGAGCAATGTGATGGGTAAAACTTTTCATGCCTCTTTTCAAACTTGTTTTACTTCTAATGCTCCTAAATCTTTGGTGGTTGATTCTGGTGCTTCTCATCACATGATTAGTGATTTAGAATTGCTAGAGAATGTAGAACCTGCCTTAGTAAATGTGCTTATTGCTAATGGAATTCAAGTACCAATCAAAGGCATAGGAAAATTGAAATTGTTTGATAAAGAATCTAAAGCATTTTATATGCCTTCTTTTACCTCTAATTTGCTATCAGTCAAAAGAGCTACTACTGATCTGAATTGTCATGCAATATTTGGTCCTAATGATTTCTATTTTCAGGATATTGAAACTAGAAGATGTTTTGGACAAGGAACAACAAAAGATGACTTGTATGTACTTGATAATATGGCTAGTATTGGTGAATTGGAATCGGCTTTTCAGGCCAATACATTTATTTCTGATTCTGATTTGTGGCATGCTAGACTAGGACATCCTCATCCAAGAGCACTTGAGTTAATTGTACCTGATTTGAAAATGCATAAAGAGTTGTGTGATGCTTGTATTCTTGGGAAACATTGTAGAACAGTTTTTGAAAAATCTATGCATAAATATGAATATTGTTTTGAATTGGTGCATTCTGATGTTTGGACATCTCCATTTCTATCTAGAGAAAACCATAAATATTTTCTGACATTTATTGATGAAAAGTCCAAATATACATGGGTTACATTACTTAGTTCTAAAGATAGGGTTTATGATGTCTTTCTAAACTTTCAAGCATATGTTACTAACCAATACAATGCAAGAATTAAATGCTTTAGAACAGATAATGGAGGTGAATACACTAGTACCAGACTTCAAGAACATCTAGCTAAACATGGCATTGAGCATCAGACAAGCTGTCCTTACACTCCACAACAAAATGGAGTAGCTGAAAGGAAGAATAGACATTTAATAGAAGTTGTGAGAACAATGATGTTCCACATGAAAGTACCCAAACATTTTTGGGGAGATGCCCTTGTAGCTGCATGCTACTTGATTAATAGGACTCCAACAAAAGTCCTAGATGACCTGTCTCCATTTGAGGTACTAAACAAAACTAGACCTATTATTGATCACTTAAGAGTTTTTGGTTGTGTTTGTTTTGTATTAGTTCCAAGGGAGCAAAGGAACAAGCTGGAACCAAAGAGTACCAAAGCTATGTTCATTGGATATTCATCTACTCAAAAAGGGTACAAATGTTATGACCCAGAGACTAGAAGAGTCTTGGTGTCTAGAGATGTAAAGTTCCAAGAAGAAAAAGGCTTTTATGAAGAAGGAACTTGGGAACAATTTAAAGACATCTCATCCACAAGAACTGATCAAGCAGAATACTTGAGGAAACTCTTGGAGAGTATTGGAATAGGAGGTGGCCAGCACACAACCTCATCACCCAAGTCACCTGTCCCAGTAGCAAACAGCTGTGACACCTCAGTTCCGGCCGACCACCAAGCTTGTACCGGTCCCGGCCCTTCCGGCTCGGTGGATGCATCCGGACCAGCCGCGTCCTCTCGGTCTCTGTCTCGGCCAACATCTCTTGATTCTCCTGGGCTTCCTCCTCTTGAACATGGGGGGGGAGAAGCATCTACTCATGTCCAACAAGACTCAGCAGGAGATGATTCTATTCTAGCTTCAGCTTCCAAAAGATCAAGACCTACTCTCATTGAAGTTTTGAGTGAAGAGGAAGAGGAGGCTCAACCTACTGTTTTAAGGAGGAGCACAAGACAAAGAAATCCACCAGTCTTCTACAATGGAAATGTTGTAGTTCATCATGACCAGGGAGTTTGTAATATTGCACACTTACCTTCTACTTATGTTGCTTTTATTTCTAGTCTTGACAATGAGCAGATCCCAAAGACATATGAAGAAGCTATGTCCATAAAGGAATGGAGGGAAGCTATCTCAGCTGAGAAACAAGCTATGGAGAGGAATGTATACCTCAGCCACTTTACCAAAAGGAAAGAAGGCTGTAAGTTCTAAATGGATTTTTACTATTAAATACAAAAGCAATGGTGAAATTGATAGATATAAAGCTAGGTTGGTAGCTAGGGGTTTTACTCAGACATATGGTGAGGATTATAGGGATACATTTGCTCCTGTAGCTAAGCTTCATTCTGTCAATGTTGTGCTTACTGTTGCTACTAACCTTGAGTGGGAATTGTGGCAAATGGATGTCAAGAATGCTTTCTTGCAAGGTGAACTAGAAGAAGAGGTTTACATGTCACCTCCACCTGGCCTAGAGGATGAGGTAGGAAGCGGTAATACACTAAGGCTAAGGAAGGCTATTTATGGCCTTAAGCAATCTCCAAGAGCATGGTACCACAAATTAAGTGTTACTTTAATGGATAAAGGCTTCAAAAGGTCTGAGGTTGAACATACCCTTTTTACATTAAAGAGTAAGGAAGGTATCATAGTAATTCTTATCTATGTAGATGATATAATCATATCTGGTAGTGATAGTGTTGGTATTGCATCTACTAAAAATTACTTAAAAAGTGTCTTTGACATAAAGGATTTAGGAGAACTCAAATACTTCTTAGGAATTGAAGTATGTAGGTTTAAGGAAGGTCTCTTTCTTTCTCAAAGAAAATATGTTGTAGATCTACTAACATCTACAGGTATGATGGAAGCTAAGCCAGCCAAAACACCCTTAGAAGAAGATTATAAAATCGCAACTAAGGGGGAGTTAGAGAAGGAAATTGATTTTCATGATCCTAAGCTCTATAGGAAAGTGGTTGGTAAGCTTATTTATTTAACCATCACAAGACCAGATTTATGTTTTGCTGTGAATCAAGTATCTCAACACATGCAAGGGCCAAAGATGAGACATTGGGACATGGCCATGCGGATTCTAAGATATCTCAAAGGCACACATGAACAAGGTATTTGGATGGGTAATAATAAAAACACAAATGTGGTTGGTTATTGTGATGCAGATTGGGCAGGAGATAGGGAAGATAGGAGAAGTACCACAGGCTATTGTACTTTCATAGGAGGAAACCTTGTGACTTGGAAAACCAAGAAGCAAAAGGTGGTTTCATGCTCTAGTGCAGAATCAGAATATAGAGCAATGAGGAAGCTCACAACTGAATGTATCTGGCTGAAGCAAATTCTGGAAGACTTAGCCGTGAAGTGTGAGACTCCAATCACCATTCACTGTGACAATCAGGCTGCCATACACATAGCCTCCAACTCTGTGTTTCATGAAAGGACCAAGCATATAGAAGTGGACTGTCACAAAGTAAGAGAGGCTATTGTGAAAGGTATCATCTTACCTTGCTATACAAGGAGTGAGGATCAGCTAGCTGACATATTCACCAAGGCAGCATCTCTGAAAATTGGCACATCAATCTATCCAAGACTTGGCCTCATGTCCATTCCATACCCATGATCCCAACATGGAGTGTTATACTCTTTTTCCCTAAGAAAAGGTTTTGTCCCAATTGGGTTTTCCTTCTCTAGATTTTTAATGAGGTAATACTTCATGGTTGCAAGCTTAAGAATTTTATGTCTTAAGCTTGAGGGGGAGTGTTGAAATGAAGAAGTAGTGATGAAATTATGGATGCCTTTAATTCATATTAAATGGCGATTTATATATGTGTAAAAGGGAGTGTCTAAGGCTTGTTTGTATTATAGAATTATGTTATCCTTGTAAGCCATTTATATAAGGCTATCCTTGTATCCAAACAAGCCTAGACTAGATTAGTATAAATACCTTACTCCCTTCACATTTTGTATGTATGAAATTCATAATTCTCATTTTCTAATAAAATCATTCTTTTCTCTAATTCTCTAATTCTCTCTAAATCTCTCATTCTCTCATTCTACAAATCTCTCAATCTCATAATCTTTCACTTTCCTTTAGCCAAACGATTTTGTTGAATACGTTTAGTATGATTCACGATCTAATGATCAATGAATGTCAAAAGAGATGGTTGATATGAACACTTGTGTAGATTAAGGTTTGATATGAGTTAAGTTGCCATGGGTATGGCTAAAAATTTTAAGTAAACTTGCTTACCTTGTGTTATAGAACTTCTAACTTGGATACTGATCTTAAAATTTGACCAATATGAGTTGGCTTTGAGTTCCAGAATAAATCAACTTTCTCACTATGCTAGTTGTTTGCTTGAGGGCAAGCAAAAGGCAAGTCTGGGGGAGTTGATATAGGTGCATATTAGGCTAGTTTAATCTCATATTTCATATGTTTTAACATCATTTTTTCTTTCACATAGCATCATTCTAGGGTAGTTTATCTCATTTGTGCATTTTAGTGTTTAGGATCATGCATTTGCATATTTGGAGTGTTTTGAGTATTTTTCGGGAGTTTTGGAGTCTCCCGAATGAAGATCATGCAATGGACTCTAGTAGAGGTGAAAATCAAGCATGAAGCAAGTGCTAAGGAGCTAAGGAGCGGCAAAGTTTACCAAGATCAGTCGGTCCATTCTAAGACCTATCAATCGCATCTGCTCAAATTTGCGGGAATATCCAAAATCGACCAAGACCCTCCAAGATCGACCGATTCATTGTACGATCGATCGTTCCATCTTTAAATCGATCGATCCGGTTTGATGATCTGGCCAAAAATTTGTAATTAAACCAGTTTAATTTATTTAGTCGGGTTGTTTTAGTTTTAAACTATAAATACCCAACCCTAGGTCATTTTTTAGCAAGTTTTAGAGTAGAGAGAGAGACTGCAGCCACCAGGTGATTGAGGAGACCGAGAGTTTGTGTTTTGGATTTCTGGAGAACCTCTTTAAGACAATCAACAAATCATTTGGCTAATTTCTTAATCCCTTATTTTTTATTCATGTTTAGTCTTTCTATGAATTCGTTTTGTTTCTTTATGATGATGAATGAGTAAATCCCTTTGAATGGTTTAGGCATTGGTAGATTAGGGATGAAATGATGATTGATTGATGTTTAAGTTGTTAGATCCTTCTTGATGACTGAGTTAAATGCTAGGTTTGGCTTGAGAGAATCAACTCTAGAACTTAGAAAATTCATTACCCGAGAGGTGTTTAATAAAATTCCTGAACCAAGTCATTTAAGAGCTTTTCATCCCTAGACATTGAGAAATGATGTTAGGGTGATAAGTGAACCAAGTGAACCTAAATTTAATGCATGCAGATGATTAATCTTCCAAATGAGAGTTTAGTTAGATTTATTGTTTAGCATAGTAATCAATAACATGAGAGTGTATTGATTAAACATTGTTCATAGTTCTAGGAAAACTTTAATGAAAACCTTGCATGATCAATCAATCTATTGTTATTCCCTAATCAATGTCTTTTCTGAAACCATTCGTTTAGTTAAATTGTGAGTCAAGTTTCTTTTATTTCTCTAGCTAGATTACATTCGCTTTCGTTTAAGTTACAATCAAAACCACAACCATTTACTATTACTTTAGATCGAATCGAAATCATACAATTAATGTGCTAATTCTAGGTTCTCTGTGGATTTGAACCTCGATTACTTACAATAGAAATTGTAGGTTTTTGTTGATTTATTTGACGCAAAACCTCTGCATCATTCATGACCATAGATCCCACCCTTATCTGATAATTGGTATGCTGTTCTAGGAGATTCTAAAAACTTGTTTATTAATCCTGTAAATCATCATATGATTTCTATCTGTTATTTGTTCTCAAACACATAGTACTAAAATAATTTGAAAGTCAACTGTTCTTAAATTGTTTCATCAGAAGCTTACTTAATTTAACAATTTGTAGATAAAGTAACAGAAACAATAAATGTATTTTAGTGATATAAATAGCCAAATAAACATTTTTTTAAATGGTGTTTAGAAAGATTCAGATTTTTTTTAATCAATGATGAATTTTTAACAAAGAGAAAGTGGAATAAACAATGATTAGAGCTATAAATATACTACAAAGCTTTTCACTCCTGCATGTTCAAATTAGTTTTTAGGTTAATGATGGATTTGTAGCTAAGAGGGAGTGGAAGAAACAATGTTGGGAGTTAGAAATGTACGACGAAGCTTTTCACCCCTGGATGATGAGTTGAAAGCCTTAATTTGGACCATGAAATGCATGGATGAGATATAACAATTAGAAGTGATTTTTACAACCAGTTGTTCCAATTTGATAAAAATGGTGTATACACCTACAAAATAGTTTGATTTCTCATCACATCAAAAAGAATTTCAGAGTTGCAGTGACTTATTTAAGATCTTTGTTATCAAATTTATTATGTGCAAAGAACACAAAGACATAAATTGACATGCAGTGTTAGAATTTTTCATTCAATAATGGTTTATGGTAATTTTATACCACAAATTTGGTTAACTGAATAATTTTATCTTTGTTGGCTAAAAAAATGTAATCAAATCAATTTTTAAACCTTTCTACATTCACTATAAAAAAATAGGGTATTAAAAATTTGGTCATTTCATTCCTGCCATACATAATAAATGGTGGCTTCAGTAGCGGAGGTAGTAAGAAATTAGGAGGGTTAATTGACACCCATGAATTTTAAAAAGTATAGTCTGCTTGTTATTAAACACTTTAGATTGACAGCCACCACATAGAAAAAGTTGACTCCTATCAAATTTTAATTAAAATATAGTGTAATAGATATATTAAAGTTTCAAATGTTAGTCCAACAAAAATAATCACAAATAGATATAAAACAAATATAAGCAAATAAAATGAACTAAACCTAATTATCTCTATGTGTTAGTTTAACTTTTCATCATTTTTCTCTTTTTTTTTTAAATTTCAACTGATCATTGCTTATTTGATTTTATTAAGAAACATGTAAAATTTAAATTAAAAAAAAAACAGAGTGAAAATGTTACATGAATGTGCGACGGCGATGGCTACGAGGTGAGCAGAAGAATCGATGTTCGGCGGTCAATCTGAGGGGGTGGTGAGTCGAGAGGAAGGGGGATTACACGGTTCACGGTATTCAGTCGACGACGTATTTCGTCGGTGGTGTTTTCATGATTGGATTTTAGATTTAGTGGTGAGAATAAGGGTTAATTTGAGATGGATCTGAGGAATTATGGGATGGATCTGAGTTTCTCTTTCTGGATACAAAGGGGAATGTTTGGAATTAGGGCACATATGTTTAATCGATTTGGTGGGATATCAGTTCCGCAGATTGGAAGCTAAGAAAATTAAGGGATGAGTATGGGAAGCTAGGTCGAAGGCAGTTCAAAAAAGAGGGTCCAAATGAGATAATTGAATATCTAAAACATATGGGCAAAGGATTGGGTGATTATCAAGAGATACAATTAGATTTTCTGAAAACGTATGAATATCTTGAGGCCTGGATGGTGGTTTTTGGAAATGGGATAATAAGGAACGATATATATTATGAGAAGTATCATTCTCTGATGAGTTGGTCTAGATGATTAAAGTTTTGTTTGCGGTTACATCTGGTTTTAGTTCAGGTATTAAGAAAGACCTAATGTCATGAAAGATGTCCATGTAGATCTCAGTTTTTATTTATTGGTGCTTATTCTGCTTTAACTCCGGTGAGTTCGGAAAAAGATTATGATTATAAAACTCTTTATACATGGATGCCAATGGAGGAAGTATTCTCATGTCATGTATTGTGAGATATGTACGCTGCTAATAGTTTACAAAAATTTCCTTTTGATATGGTACAAGGAACTGGAATAACGATAGATCAGATGTTCTCGTATATGAGGAAAGTTAGGAAATCTGAAATAGAAATATACATATTAGTTCATATGGGATTTTTGGAAAACAATAGGAGATTTATACATGATTGTGTTATTTTTGAGGTGATGACGGTTTGGCATATAAGATATAATATTTGGGATCTTGTATTTTTGAGAAAGTTTTGGTACTATGGAACAGAGGTTTTATTAAGGAATGCAAGTTCTATTATGCTATGGAAATTTTGGTTTTATGGAATAAAATATGGTTGGAAGATATATTATAGATTTGAGTTATGAATACTGGACACAAAGACTGATTTTGGTTGGGACTCATCACGAACACCTTGGCTTTTGGTTGTAGCATGGTACTTTCAAGGAGGGGATAGATGTGTTATACATAGTGTGATAAAGATGATAGGATGGTGGGGTGAGAAATTTCTTTGTTGAACAGGAAAAATAAATATAAGGTTAAGTCCTATTACTAGTAGGAATGAAATTAGGAGAGTCTGTGAGGATTGGATTCTTTATAAAGAGATCAGATACAATATTCTTCGGTGGTTTTCGCGAAGAACTTGGAAAATACAAACAAGAAAATGGAAAACGTCTCACATTGGAAATCGGTGGCATTTGGAGGGAACTATGGTTTCACAAATGATTTGTTCTGACACGTTTTACAAGATTTTTAGACTTTTGTTGTTACGAGCCTTAGTCATTTGGTCGTGTAAAGTCGCCGGAGAGGTTCTGGAACGGTGAAGAACAGGCGGTTCGGTCGTACGGACGAGGGTCAGGTCGCGGCTAACGAACGCGGAACGAGACAGCGGATGAGTTCACGACCGGTAGGTCGAACAAGGGGTGTCCAGTGGGTGAGGACGCGAACTGCAGGACGACCTTGTGACCGTGGGGTCTGATGACGGACGACCTGGGGCGGAAACTCGAACGGCTGGGCGAACGGCGGGGCGGTACGGACGGCTGGACAAACGACGGAGCGGTACGAACGGCTGGTTAAGGCTAGCGATTAAAATGGTGAAGCGGCTAGGAATGAAGAAAGGATTTGGACTCGCTTTTAAAAGGGGTTTGATGGCAACACACCAAGCTATGTCTGGCTTGGATACAGCCTTTCCAAGAAGAGAGACACACTCAATCTTCAAGGAACTCTCACTCTCACTTGGAGACACACTCAACAATGAGAAAGGAGAAAGACCAAAGCGGCCGACTTGTGTTTAGGGTTCATAAATGTCTGATTCGAAATGAGAGTGAGTTTGCCTTTTTATAGGCTACATGCTTAAGTCATAAACCTAGTTGACCGTGGTCAACAAAACATTCAAAACCCCAAAATAAAGACTAAGTCTTAAAAAAAAAATACAAAGGCTAACATGTGCCTAAGGATAGAAATCAAGCCTAATTGATTTAAGGGACATATCCACAATAAATCAATGGGACACTAGGCTTGATGCCTTAGATTTTCAGGTCTCATTAAAAACCTTTCCAAGAACCCATTATGGTAAACTTAGAAAGGAAAAGAGTACCCTAATCACCTAAGGTCTTTAGAAGTGCCCTTACTCATGGATAGTAGGGACACACAAGACCTTATCCCTAAGGCTGTGTGCATGAGTGTCTTGGTGAGAAACACTCAGCTGAACATGATCAGGAGGCCGGTTCCTGCCTTCAACCTCCTCTTCCTCTCCAAGGCCGGATGCATGAGCTAGAGCGGCTTCCACTTGGCTTCCTTGGGCATGATCTCCTGTGCTCTGGTCTTGGACTCCCTGAGCGGCTCTGCTCCTGGTCATAATGCGGTGGGACACATAAGGGGTGGTCTGGCCTTCATCCTCCAAGTATCTGGTCGGTGTAGCTTGGATGACCACATCATCCCCACCCTCTTCAAGTGCTTTGGTCTCCAAAGAACCAACATCCTGTGCATCAAAAGGAGATAGATCAGAAACATTAAATGAGGAGGACACATTGTACTCACCTGGCAGCTTGAGTCTGTAGGCATTATCGTTGATGCGTTCCACCACTTGGAATGGGCCGTCTCCTCTGAAGTCTAGCTTATGCTTGCGCTTGTTGGGGAAGCGCTCTGGCTTTAGGTGTAGCCCACCCAATCTCCTGGTTGGAACACCAGCTGCTTCCTCTTCTTGTTGATCCTAGATTGGACCTGATCATTCCTCTTCTCAATGTTGCCATGCACTTGTTCAAAAATCTTCTTCATGGCCGCGGCTTTGGCCTCTCCCTCAAGGTCCATGGTCTCGGTTGGTGGCAAGGGTGTCAAGGTCAGGGGAGTGTCTGGGTTGCGGCCATACACAGCTTCAAAGGGTGACATGCCTGTAGTTGAATGCTTAGCTGAATTATAGGCAAATTCCACCAAGGGCAAGCTCTCCACCCAAGTAGTCAAATGTCTTCCCACGGTTGATCTCAGCAATGCTCCGAGGGTGCGGTTGACCACCTCAGTCTGTCCATCGGTTTGAGGATGGCATGTGGTAGAGAACAACAGCTTGGTACCCAGCTTCTTCCATAGGGTCCTCCAGAAGTGTGACAGGAACTTTGTGTCACGGTCAGACACAATAGTTCTTGGAATGCCATGGAGTCTCACCACCTCCCTAAAGAACAATGTGGCGGTTTGAGAAGCATCATTGGTCTTTGAACAGGGAATGAAATGGGCCATCTTGGAGAAGCGGTCCACGACTACAAACATTGAGTCCTTGTGCTGAATCTTGGGCAATCCCAAAACAAAGTCCATGGAGATGTCTACCCATGGAAGAGTAGGGGCAGGCAGGGGCATGAACAGGCCGTGAGGATGGAGTCTTGACTTGGCTCTCCTGCAAGTGATGCACCTATCACAGTGAGTGGCTACCATCTTCTTCATCTTTGGCCAGTAGAAGTGTTCTTTAAGAACACTAAGAGTCTTCTCCACTCCAAAATGTCCCATAAGACCACCTCCATGAGCCTCCTCCACTAGCAACTCCCTCATTGATCCTTGGGGAATGCACAGACGCCTCTCTTTAAACAGAAACCCATCATGAATGAAGAAACGTGTGTAGGCTCCTGTCCCATGTCCTTCATACGCGGCCTTGAGGTCTGGGTCTTCAGGGTACAAAGTCTTCAAGTGTCCAAATCCCATAACCTTAGCATCCATGGTAGAAATCAAGGTGTGTCTCCTTGACAAAACATCCGCCACTACATTCTCCTTTCCCTTCTTGTATTTGATCACATAAGGGAAGGTCTCTATAAACTCCAACCATCTAGCATGCCTCTTCTTCAACACGGTCTGGCCCCTCAGGTGCTGCAAGGTCTCATGATCAGTGTGGATTACACACTCCCTAGCCAAGAGATAGTGCTGCCATGTTTGCATGGCCCGGACCAATGCATACAACTCCTTGTCATAGGCTGGATAATTCAGGGTGGCTCCGGTTAGTTTCTCACTGAAATAGGCCACTGGCCTTCCTCCTTGGGTCAGCACGGCCCCTATGCCTACTCCGGAGGCGTCACACTCCACTTCAAATGTTTTCTCAAAATTAGGCAGAGCAAGGATGGGCGCATGGGTCAGCTGGTACTTAAGGTTCAAGAAGGCTTGCTCTTTCAACTCTCCCCATTCAAAACCGGTATTCTTCTTGATCAAGGAGGTCAGGGGTGCAGCCAAGGTACTGAAGTCCTTCACAAAGCGTCTATAGAAGCTGGCCAGCCCATGGAAGCTTCTGACTTGGCTGATTGAAGTCGGTCTAGGCCAGCTGAGGATGGCCTCTATTTTCTCCACATCTACTCTCAGTCCCTGTGAGCTAACCACAAAGCCAAGGAAAACAACCTCATCTGTGCAAAATATGCATTTAGACAAATTAGCAAACATGTGTTCTTTCCTAAGAGTTTCTAAGACCTGTTCTAAGTGCAGCACATGATCAGTCAAGCAAGAGCTATATATCAGAATATCATCAAAATAAACTACCAAGAACTTGCCCATAAAGGGTCTAAGGATATGGTGCATGAGGCGCATAAAAGTGCTTGGAGCATTGGAGAGGCCGAATGGCATGACTAGCCACTCATACAAGCCATGATTGGTCTTGAAAGCGGTCTTCCACTCATCCCCTTCCCTCATCCTCACTTGATGATACCCACTCTTCAAATCCACCTTAGAGAAGATGGTTGCTCCACTCAGCTCATCCAACATGTCATCAAGCCTCGGGATTGGATGGCGGTATTTGATGGTGATGTTGTTGATGGCTCTACAATCAACACACATCCTGTAGGAACCGTCCTTCTTGGGCACTAGGAGCACATGCACGGCACAAGGGCTTAGACTCTCCCTTACATACCCCTTAGCCATCAGATCCCTGACCTGAGCTTCAAGCTCCTTTGCCTCCGCGGGATTGACTCGGTATGCAGGCCGGTTTGGGAGTTGGGCACCAGGGATGAAGTCTATCTGATGCTCTATGCCTCTCAGGGGCGGCAGGCCTGCTGGTATCTCCTCAGGAAATACATCCTTGTACCTGTCAAGCAAAGCTCGGATTTCCCTTGGCAAGATCACATTAGTAGGTCTAGAACTCATTAAATCTTTATAAACAACCAAGACAACTTGACAAGTTGGATCAAAGAGAGAACGCCTAACATCACTAGGTGCAATCAAGAAATTGGTTTTAGACATGCATTTCTCCTTAGCTAGCTTAACTTGCATTTCATGAACTTGGGCAGGCAACAATGGTGCTAAGCTAATCCGTTTCTTATTAAGCATAAGGGTGTATTTATTAGTTCTACCATCATGCACAACTTCCCTATCAAATTGCCAAGGTCTGCCTAACAAGATATGGGTGGCTTGCATAGGTACTACATCACAAAGAACCTCATCAACATACTTGCCTATGCTAAATGAAACTTTAACCTGATCACTAATTCTCAATTCGGTTTTATCATTCAGCCATCTCAATCTATAAGGTCTAGGATGTTTAGTAGCTACCAAGTTCAACTTCTCAACCATATAAGTACTAGCTACATTAGCACAAGATCCACCATCAATTATCAGAGAACATACTTTACCATTGACCATGCAGCGTGTGTGAAAGATGTTCTCCCTTTGGGCTGTCTCATCCGGTTCTTGGATGGTGCTAAGGACCCTTCTTGAGACCAGGAGATCTCCCACTTCAGGGTAAGCCACATCCTCCTCCTCTTCATCAGCTTCCTCAGGAGGTTCCATCTCATCTTGAGACTCATATTCACCAGATGGTGTCATGATCATGGCTCTAGGATTTGGACAATCCCGAGCGTAGTGTCCACGGCCGCGGCATTTGAAGCACATGATGTCCCTGGTTTTGGGACCAGTGGGGGCGGGTCTGTTGTCTGGCCGTGGGGCAGGGGTGGTCTCCCTGGGTCTGTATGGAGCTCTCACGTCTTGAGCTATGGCTTTGCCACGGTCGGATTGCCTAGGGAAGGCAGGCTGGGAGCTTGAAGCCTGCGGATTGGTGTTTGGGGCTGAGGCTCTCCATGGGATGTGGACCACGGCTCTGGTTCTAGTCTTCCTCTTAAGCTGGCTCTCAACTTGGGTAGACAGGTGCAACAGCTCATTGAGGTCATTGTAGGAGTACATCTCCACCTTGCTGGCTATCTTCTCTTGAAGACCATCTAGGAATTGTGTCATGAGAGTCTCTTCAGCATCTTTCAGGCCAAGCCGGTTTCTCAAGTGTTCAAACCCTCCAAAATACTCCTCTACACTCCTCTGGCCTTGGCTGAGCTTCATGAACTTCTTATGTAGCTCTCTGTGGTACATAGGTGGTATGTACCTTCCCTTCATCATGAACTTCATGATCTCCCATGATCTGACCGTTTCTTCTCCTCTTCTCCTTCTCTTGGCAGAGTCTTGATCCCACCAGGACAGGGCATGGTCAGTAAGTTGGGCTGCTGCATAGGCCACCTTCTTGGGTTCTTCAAACCCATAGACCTCAAAGATATGATCCATTCTTCTCTCCCAGTCCAAGTAGGCTTCTGGATCAACCTTGCCGGCAAAAGTGGGTGGCGTGAGCTTGAGGTGTGGGGAGTGGGCTCTAGGTGGGTGGTGATGTCCCCTCTCCTCATGAAACCTCCTTTCTCTGTGCCTTGGTCTTCTGAGATGGGGTGGGAAGTCCTCTTCTTCAGACAATCCTTCCATGTCTTGCTCAGGCCATAACGGTGGTGGCGCTCTTGGTTGAGGAGGTGGAGGCGCCGGTGCTGGCTGTGGGGGAGGATGCTCCACTCGACCCAGACGGTCTCCTAGCTGCTGGAGCTGAGTTTGAAGGTTGGTTAGGATCTCAGCTAGAGCTGGATCAGCCATCTAGCTCACGGGGTGCCTGCAAGAATAAAGTCAACAAGTCAAAGCACTTATACTAATTAATCTAGATTAATCACTAATGACTTAATTTAAACTTTAAATTTAAATTTTACTAATTACTAATCCATTAACCCATTCAACATTTCAAATGACATGCATTAAGATAAACAACCGCCAAAACACTAAGCAAGAATGCATTCAAATTCAAATTTGGTCAAAGGGGTGGACAAGGTGACATCAGCCGGTGAGGACCACACGGTGAGTCACCGACCAGGTCTGCCAAAAAGCAACCTTGTCTCACCAAACTCCTTCTTCCTCCCTAGGTTCAGCAATGGCGAATTTGGAAAACAGGGAATGAACAACAAGCAGTCTAGCTAATCAACTAACACAGATTACCAAATTCAAAAACTAACCAACCCTAAATAAGCCGTGCTAAGCAAGCTACTAGAAATCCTAACAAACGCCTAGAACATATTTGAAACCCTAAGTGAAAGAGTTGGAAAGAAACAACCTTTCTCAGGAAACTTGGGCTCTGATACCAAAATGTTACGAGCCTTAGTCATCTGGTCGTGTAAGGTCGCCGGAGAGGTTCTGGAACGGTGAAGAACAGGCGGTTCGGTCGTACGGACGAGGGTCAGGTCGCGGCTAACGAACGCGGAACGAGACAGCGGATGAGTTCACGACCGGTAGGTCGAACAAGGGGTGTCCAGTGGGTGAGGACGCGAACTGCAGGATGACCTTGTGACCGTGGGGTCTGATGACGGACGACCTGGGGCGGAAACTCGAACGGCTGGGCGAACGGCGGGGCGGTACGGACGGCTGGACGAACGACGGAGCGGTACGAACGGCTGGTCAAGGCTAGCGATTAAAATGGTGAAGCGGCTAGGAATGAAGAAAGGATTTGGACTCGCTTTTAAAAGGGGTTTGATGGCAACACACCAAGCTATGTCTGGCTTGGATACAGCCTTTCCAAGAAGAGAGACACACTCAATCTTCAAGGAACTCTCACTCTCACTTGGAGACACACTCAACAATGAGAAAGGAGAAAGACCAAAGCGGCCGACTTGTGTTTAGGGTTCATAAATGTCTGATTCGAAATGAGAGTGAGTTTGCCTTTTTATAGGCTACATGCTTAAGTCATAAACCTAGTTGACCGTGGTCAACAAAACATTCAAAACCCCAAAATAAAGACTAAGTCTTAAAAAAAAAATACAAAGGCTAACATGTGCCTAAGGATAGAAATCAAGCCTAATTGATTTAAGGGACATATCCACAATAAATCAATGGGACACTAGGCTTGATGCCTTAGATTTTCAGGTCTCATTAAAAACCTTTCCAAGAACCCATTATGGTAAACTTAGAAAGGAAAAGAATACCCTAATCACCTAAGGTCTTTAGAAGTGCCTTTACTCATGGATAGTAAGGACACACAAGACCTTATCCCTAAGGCTGTGTGCATGAGTGTCTTGGTGAGAAACACTCAGCTGAACATGATCAGGAGGCCGGTTCCTGCCTTCAACCTCCTCTTCCTCTCCAAGGCCGGATGCATGAGCTAGAGCGGCTTCCACTTGGCTTCCTTGGGCATGATCTCCTGTGCTCTGGTCTTGGACTCCCTGAGCGGCTCTGCTCCTGGTCATAATGCGGTGGGACACATAAGGGGTGGTCTGGCCTTCATCCTCCAAGTATCTGGTCGGTGTAGCTTGGATAACCCCATCATTTGTTTTTATAGGGGACTGAAGGCAAAACAGCTCGCTTGGATAAGAAAACGGTTTTTCAGAGATGGTGGCTTAACAGAGAGTTGTTTACGCAGGACTCTACAAAAAGGCGGTGGTGTTACAAGTCTATACAAAGAAAAAAATCTTGAGGTGAAAATTTTTTTGGTTATTGTTGGTAATCGATGGTATAAGGATCATGCAAATACGCATAGAGAAACAAGAAATAGACAGGAATTCGACAGATGGTATTTCATTAGTTTTATATTATGGGATAAGTATCTTGAAGGAGATATGGAGTGTATACTCTTTGATTCAAATTATATAGGGTTATCAGATGAAAGATTAAGTATCGACAAATTTTGCCGATCGCTGGTGGGATATTATTTAATAAGGTATTTTGGTGAAAATAAATCAAAAAGGTCGGTAGATGACTGTATGTATTAGATATCTTTTATTGTAATATCGACAACAACTGCTATGGGTTAGATTACGTTTTTGGTTAAAAAATTGAACAAAATATAGAATGGATTACATAAGGAAAAATTGGACCTTTATAGTCAGAGTTTGGGTTACGTAGATAATACTTATGGATATAAGATATAGTTTGCCAAGAGATGTGATAGGTTAGCTCTGGAGATAACAAAATATAAAGGTTATACCGAGGAAATAATACATGAATCTCTGTATCAGAGATTAATTAACATCATATGGACTTTTTTATACCAGTGGAAAATATGTAATATTAAAGACAACTCCATATATAAAAGGTCTATATGATTTATATATAAATAATGGTGAGAAGAGGGGTCAACATATTAATATAATTTTCGGTTTAGTCAACAAAGATTTTAAATGCATTATGGGTATGGTTGCATTATCTGAATACTCTATTGTGGAAGTTTTCAACATAAGAATGTTCATTTTTTTATGCAGATTCTGAGTTAGACTTGTCAAAGTTGGGGTAGTAAATGAATTATTAGTTATTTAAGAGAGATTTGATTCAAAAGGAAACCATAGTTTGTGTTTCTCTCAGAAATAAAACAAATGAGTCCTTTTGGGCCACAATTTCAACATAATTTTGGGTATGATCATTTACATATTGTTGAACTTAGAAGAACCAGTGGAGGATTGATACTTTTTTATAATAATACATACAATGTTAATATTGTATTCTCGAGCAATCGAATAGTTGATATTGAAGCAACGATAGAAGGAAATAATGTATGTTTATTATTTGTATATGGTGATCCAATACATAACTTAAGGGATCAGGTTTGGGAAAGACTTACTCGTTTTAGTTTAACAAGGAATGTTCTATGGTTTATAATTGGAGATTTGAATGAGATAACCGGTAATCATGAGAAAGAAGGTGGACATCTATGGCATGCATCAACATTTACGTCTTTCAACAATATGATCGTCAATTGTGGATTAATTGATTTTCCGTCTATCATAATTACAATGTCATGGAAGGGTATTTGGAATAGACAAACCATATGGTGTCGCCTGGATAGTGCATTAGCCAATGATGATTGACATCATTCTTATCCTTTCTCATTTGTGGAGTAGCTCGGTATGGTGGATTCGGACCATCAACCGATAGTGGCTACAATTGAGAATAGGATTGGAAAGAAAATGAATCAATTTAGATTTGATAAAAGGTGGATAGGGAAGGAAGGATTAATCAACAGTGAATGGATGTGACTCATTAAAGGAAGGAAACCAGGAAAATTTGGTGGATAAAATTCGAAATTTCAGACATGCAATATCAATATGGAGAAAAGGAAATCTGCCGTTTGACAAAGACAAAATTATTGATCTACAAAATGCTTTAGAGGAAGTGCAGAATGATAATAGTAGAACTGAAACTGAGGTTAGAGATGTGGTACATAAATTAAAAAAAGCATACAGAGATGATGAATTATTTTGGCAACAAAAAAGCAGGAATATGTGGTATAAATTTGGAGATTGTATACAAAATTTTATCATGCATTAATGAAATAAAGAAGAGCAAAGAATACAATTGTGGGGCTATATAATAACCAAGAAGAATGGATTACTAGGGATACAGAAATGGAGACGGTGACAATCAGTTATTTTGTAGAACTGTTTAAGTCAACACGCCTAGAAGAGATGGAATAATTTTTAGAGGAGGTTTTAGAGGAGGTCCCGGTTCTAATTACAGATCAGATAAATGCGAGATTTACAGTAATGGCGACGGAAGAAGAGGTTATGAAGGCCCTTTTTATGATGCACATAGAAAAGACATTGGGGTCAGATGGTATGATCGCTTTGTTTTATCAACAAGCATGGTCTATAATAAATGTGATATTCTTAATTTTGTCAATAACTTTTTGAGAATGAGTTATTTGGATCAATGGATAAAATTGGACAAATATTTGCTTAATTCTGAAAATGGCGCGTCCTAATAGGATGACAGAAGTAAGGCCCATAAAATTATGTAATGTGGGATATAAGATAATATCAAATGTTTTATGTCAATGATTACAATTGTATTTACCAGGGTTAATTTCAGAAACTCAGTCGGCATTCGTTTTGGGACGACTGATATCAGATAATATTTTGATTGTCGAGGAAATGTTTCATGGGTTACGGACAAACCGAAGCTGTCAAAATAAGTATATGACAATAAAGACGAATATGAGCAAGGCTTACAATAGAGTTGAATAGTCATTGATTCAAAACTCCTACAGCAGATGAGTTTTTCAGATTTATGGATGACATGGATGATGAAATGTATAACATCAGTAAAATATAAAATACTGATTAATGGTCAACCACGGGGATGCATAGTTCCCGAAAGGGGACTACGACAGAGAGATTCATTATCCCCTTATCTCTTTATATTATGTACGGAAACACTAATTAGAAATATTAAGAAAATAGAAGGAAGAAAACAATTAACGGGTATGAAAATAGCAAGGACAAGTCCATCAATATCTCATCTCCTATTTGCGGATGATAGCATATTTTTCTATTAGGTGAAAAAGGAAGAATGTTAAACTATACTTCAAACTTTAAAAACATATGAGACATTATCGGGTCAGCAAATCAAATTTGAGAAGTCATCACTACAATTTGGACACACAGTGAATGAGGCTGTAAAAGAGGAAATAAAATAGATTTTAGGCATATTTATGATGGGCGGTATGGGGACATATCTAGAGATACCAAAAATTTTAGGAGGGCCAAAGACACATGTGTTTGAGTTTATTAAGGATCGTCTAGAAGAAAGAGTTAATGGATGGACTCTGAAATTTCTATCCAAATGAGAGAAAGAGGTTTTTATAAAGTCAGTGTTAACAACATTACCAACTTATGTGATGTCTTGTTATAGGCTTTCCAAAACAGTAACCAGGAAACTTACAAGTGTGATAACACAATTTTGGTGGAGCTCGAGTGCAAATAACCGTGGTATGCGTTGGTTAGCGTGGAATAAGTTATGTCTACACAAAAAGAAAAGGGTATTGGTTTTAGGAATTTGGAGGTGTTTAATACTGCTATGTTAGAAAAAAAATTATGAAGATTAATGGATTCACCAGATTCATTATTTGTAAAAGTATTCAAAAGTAGGTATTTCAGGAACTCAGATCCTTTGGAAGCTTCAAGACCATACTCTCCATCGTATGGATGGAAAAGTGTTATCTCAGCTTGATCTCTGGTTCAAGAATATCTAATCAAAAGAGTTGGCTCAGGTTCAAGTATCTCTGTTTGGAATGATACTTGGATTCCAGCCCCTCACCCGAGATCAGCAACATGCAAATTCTCTAATTATCCAACTAGTTTCACAGTAGGAGACTTAGTTGATACTCACACAAATTCTTGGAACATGCCTCTGCTGGAAGCAATTATCATTCTAGAGGATGTTAACATAATACAATCATTGGCCATAAGTCGATTAAGACGCCTGGATACGAACGGATGGCATTTTACAAAAAATGGGAAATATTCAGTAAAATCGGGTTATATAGTTGAATCACTATACCCAGATAATGATATTGGTGAGATTACTTATGGACCAACAACTACGGTATTTCATGCATTCGTATGGACACTACGGTGTCCACCAAAAATGCAACACTCTATATGGCAGATTATTACATGGTGTGTTTCGTTAGCAAAGATCTTAAGATGAAAGGGAATCAAATGTGATACCCGATGTGGTTTTTCTGGGGTAGAAGAAGAAACAATAAATTATATCATCTTTGAATGTCCCCTGGCCATGCAAACAGTGGCCTTATCAAAGATTCTCTCACAACCAGATATCTTTCCTACTTCATCGGTATTTACGAATTTAGATTATATATTTAATAAATTACCTAAGAATGTGATAAAGAGGTTTTTCCCATGGATAATTTGGTATATTTGGAAAAGTAGAAATGATAAAGGTTTATAAGAACATTGACAGAAATCCTCAGAATATTCTTATATTGGCAGAAATAGAAAGGATTGTGTGGGAAGAAGCCCAAAAAAAATGGATGAAAAACATTTGAAAATATTACCTCCTCGTTCGGAATCTATACAACATGGTATGTGGTTGTGTCAAGTGGATGGATCTTGGAAAAATACAGACAAATTCTCAGGACAAGGTTGGGTGTGCACAAAAGAAGGATTAGATGATACAAGGATTGGAGCAAGAAACATTTGAAAGAGTCAGTTGTCATTGCAGGCGGAGTTAGAAGCACTTATTTGGGCAATGGAATGCATACAAGACTTACAACAATTAGAAGTTGTTTTAACCACCGACTGCAACGACGTCATGAAGATGGTGTCTTCACCAGAGGAGAAGCTAGCTTTTGCAGTTAATCTGGACGAATTCAGTAGACGAAAGAGCAATTTTGGCGTCATCCGGATTTCATACAGCCCAAGAGAAACAAATATGAGAGAAAACAACCTCGCACGGAACGCACAAGAGCTTCCAATAAAAATGATATATGTTAATTATGTTTCACTAGTATATTTATTACGAGATTTTTAGATTAGAAGTGCATATGTTGTTAAAAAAAACAAGTAAAATTATATATAAATATATTAGTTTGCTGTATTGGTTTGAATTTTTATGCAGTAATAGTAACAATAATCGTTAAAATATAATCATATACTCCCTTCGTTTTTTATTAATAGTCATTTAAGAAAAATTTTTGTAGATTAAGGAATCTAGTTATTTGACTCTTCTAACCTAATCATAATAATTAATTTACAATTTTAATTTTTTATAATCCATTATCTTCTATAAATAGTGTTATATTAAATAATACTATTTTTTTGGAACTTTAACCATAATTGTATTGAAAAGTGAAAACGACACATAATTAGAAACAAAAGAAAAGATGTAAAACGACACATAATTAGAAACAAAAGAAAAGATGTAAAACGATACTTAATTTAGGTTATCCACATCAGCATAACAAATTATTAATTTATAATAAAAATATCATTCGTCAGAATCATGTGTCTGGGACTCGAACCCAACATTCCGCAGAATTAGAGATATTAAAAGCCACTAGGCTAAATTGACAAAAAAAATATTATTTTATACATGCCAATTTATATCATTCATCTTTTTATTTAAATAAATTAAACTTAAATAAAAATGCAAACATACTAAGTAAATAAATTTAAAAATCATGTATAATTAAAGAAAACAAAACTATTATTAGATTGGAAGTACTTAAATATTTTAATGCAAAATATAATATCTTTAGTTACAGTTTCAATCAAAAATTTATTTAAATGATTTATTCTAATAAATATTAGAATGTTTTAATAATTTGAAAAATTTAAAAAGTTTATAATCAATATAATGATAATTTAATTCACTGGTCGAAAAAATAGATAAATTAATTCACTTATAGAATTCATCCTAAATTTCAAATTAAAATTTATTTTCTTCCCTTTTTTAGTTTCTACTGTTCATTGCTTATTTTATTTCATTAAGAAACATGTAAAATTATATATACATCTTAGTTTGCTGTATTGTTTTGAATTTTTATGCAGTAATAGTAAAAGTAATCGTTAAAATATAATCATATATATAACTAACCACTTTTCTCTCCATTTAGGTTATCCACATCAGCAAAACAATTATTAATTTATATTTAAAAATCATTTTATACATGCCAATTGATATCATTCTTATTTTATTTAATATTTGTTAAATTTAAATAAAAAATGATAACAAACTAAGTAAATAAATATAAAAATCATGGAGAATTAAAGAAAACGAAAGTATTATTAGATTGTAAGTGTTGAAATATTTTAATGCAAAATGTAATATCTTTAGTTACAGTTTCAATCAAAAATTTATTTATATGATTTATTCTACTAAAATATTAGAATTTTTTAATAATTTGAAGAATGTAAAAAGGTTTATAATCAATATAATGATAATTTAATTAACTGGTCGACAAAAATAGATAAATTAATTCACTTATAGAATTCATCCTAAATTTCAAATTTAAAATATTAATTATATTTAAGTATCATTTTATGCATGATGATTTATATGATTGATAGTTTTATTTAAAATTAATTGAAAAAATTACAAAGAAACTAAGTAAATAAATATAAAACATGGTTAATTGAAAAAAAAAACTAAATACAATTTTGTGGGGATAAGAAACAATTTCAAAAGATAGAAGTAAATATAATAAATAATAATGAATGTAATGTGACAAGAAATATGTAGTTTATAAGTTTTAAAATAATTATCTGAAATGTAATAATTTAATAAAAATAAGTATAAAATATTATAAATTTTACTGGTAAGAAAAATATTTTCATCAAAAATTTACATAAAGATAAGTCATTTAATAATAATGAAATATATTTTTAAAACAAAGTTAAAATGACATATATATCAATTGATTTATATTACAATACATTTTCAATATTAAGGATTTGCATCAATCTATTGAAAAATGTTAATAATAAATATATTATGCTATTTACATCATTTGGAGTTAAAGAAATACTATAAATTTATGGTAAATATAAATAAAATAAACAGAAAAATAAAAATTAATAAAAATATATATAAGAAATATTAAACAAATTTATAATAAAAGATTAAATAATTTTAAATAGCTAGAGCTAAGTAAAAAATCTGAGGTTTAAATAATTTCTATATAATCATACCATTTTCTACAATTTTGTTCTAAGAAATGAAAAATTAGATAAGTTTTTTACTTGTAAATATAATAATTAATATTTTAACTGTGATACAAAAATCTCATTAGAATCATATTGAAGTCTTATATTATGTGTGTTATATAAAACAATATAAATTTCAAAAGTAAAAAAGTAAAAACAGAATAAATAATCACAATGAACAAATGCTATCATAACAAAACACATATATAAAAAGTGATATATGTTATTTTATATCATACCCCAAAAGAAAGGTTATCTTATACAATGCTCAAAAAGAAAGACATTCTAGAAATTTTGTCTTTAAATCAAATAATACTCGTCTGATATATTCGAATAAATTGAAAACTTTAAACATGATAAATTTTTGAGAAGAAAAATTTGGAGAAGAATTTCAAAGTTTATAGATTATATACTATGTACTTTTAAAAGAGATACTCTTAACACACACAAGAACAAAATATATATATTTGAGATATCTTTGTTATAGATGTTGAGTTAGTTATATATTTATATAACAACCATATACTATTTATGTATCATCAATAAAAAAAATGAAAACAACTGTGACATAAAAAGATTGATAAGCAATTTTAATAGCGCAAAAAGTATAATTATAGTCTTAAAATATGATATTAAATGTAATATTTTTACCTACTTTTTATATATTTATAAATCCATAGTAACTTTTAATTCTTTTATAAAAATATTAATTAAAACCAAATTTACTATGAAACAAACCAAGTGTTAAAACTGAACCTTGGAACACTTTGAGAATACCAGACGACTTGCTTCCATGAAACAAAAGGTTTGTGTCGAACGGAGTTGAGCGTGGGTGGCTGAAGTAGAAATAAGGCCATAAGCTGTTCTGGTCATGACGCCAGAAGGATATATTCTGACCGTGTGAAGAGTCTAGTAAAGGAAGTGCTTTGAACTGATCACAAAGTGGTTCAGTTGAGAAACACAAATTTAATGGACTTTTTTCATGATGAACCAACCATTTTATCCGAAACCTTACACAAAAGAGGAATAACAAAGTTTGGATGTCCCGACTCCTGACAGTCTTGTAATGTAAATCAACATATCTAATGCATTCAATTATCATACCATAATGACGTAAAGATCCTATCAATAAACTAGAACTAATGAATCATATGGTTATTATCCGTAATATGAGAAGTTTCAGTCATATCCATGAACTTCGATAGTGTAGAGCTTAAAAAAAAATCTATGAAAAATTGCACATTATATCTTAAATTTTGGTTAAATTTAAGAAATAGTAGAAAAATAATAGATAATAAAGCTACTTTAAGTAGATAAAAAATATAAGTTTACGTTAACGATATTGTAGAAAAGAGAAATGCTTGAGATGGACAGATAATCGAGGGAAAGTTTTCAGATTTTGCATGGTAAATTAGTAATCACCATATTACTCAAACCTTTCATACAAAATATCTTTTATAAATGAAATATACACTTTTCCGAAAAGAGTAATCATACTTCAAATCGTGATATTTATAATATCTTTTATATATTATTTACAAAGTTAATTATTTTTGCAAAAAATGTTTACTTACTGCAATCATGTTGAGTCGCAAATCTTTTTTCCCAAAATTGTTCTATATATATATATATGTTATTGTGATATGTGTCATTAGAAAATATTCGTTTATTTATGTTACAGGCTTACTTAACATGTTAAATAATGGCCCGCACCAACTACAAATCAAAATAAAATGATTAAATGTATTGATAAACTAATATAAAAATATATAATTTCTAATAAACATTATATAAATGTGAGATAATGTAATACTTATAGAAGTGTATATTAAAAGTAATGATATGAACAAAAAAGGAGTTCAAGTATTATTGTTAATGGCGATTAGTGTGAGGCTGAGATGAAATGAAAGAAAAGAAGAGGATAAAATGAATTATATACGTTAATTTTGTTAATTTATAAGATAAAAGTTTATATACAATTGGTTATCTGGTCAGGAACAAACCGGTTCGATATTATTCACAGCTAAACCACTAGAAATCGAATTATATATTTTTTTTTCAAGATGGAGCAATAATGTGAATGATGTCCATCTTGCTCAGTAGTATCGTGAATCGTGTAGGAAAGAGTGGTTAAGTAAATATATCGGACAACTGATTACATGTTCTGACATGAAGAGTTTTGATCAAACTCATCTTTACATTCTCACGAACATTGTGACAGTCCAACTCGACATGTTTTGTGCGCTCGGAAGACCGGATTGTTGGCTATATTTATAGCTGCCATGTTATCACATTATAAGGTTGAAGCCTCTGCAGTGTCCACCTAGAGAGCATGCAGTAAGTATCGTAGCCACATCATTTCATAGACAACAAAGGACATTGGACGGTACTCAGCCTATGCAGATGACATTGAATCCACATCTTGTTACTTTGATTTCCAGAAGACAAGAGAGGAGCCAACTAACATACATAAACCAGAAACAAATTTGTGTGAATAAGGACAAGAAGTCCAGTCCGAATCTTGAAAGCCTTTAAGTGTCAAGCCAGAAGAAGCAAAGTCAAATAGCCCCTGACCCACTATTCCTTTCAAATAGTGGAGCACTTTGTAGATGGCAGCAAATGAGAATCACGAGGAGCTGAAGTATATTGGCACAACTTATGAACTACATAAGTTATATATGGCCGATTGAAAGTTTTGTTAAGTAATTTACCAACCAGCTTGCAATGAACTCCGGATTGTCTAGTAACACACCATCTTGAGATGATTTTAGATTCGGTTCTATAGCAATTCGGTTTTAGTAATCATGTAAAACTGTATGACACCTAAGTTAATAATTCCATATTTTATTTGAAAATCGTAAGGATTTATAAATCATTTATAAGAGGTTATAAATCTATTTATTTCGATCTCAAATAATCCATATCATATTATCCCAAACTCCAAAGAAGAAACCTCATATTTAGCCGTTGTCACAATTTTGAATGGAGTGTAAACCAGTTCTCCAGTGACAGGGTGGTGAAATTCAAACCCAAATTCACTAAATTATCATATTCCCAACTTTGAATCAATGATTTACGGAAAATCAGTCTATTGCCTACCATGACAAAATTGAAGGTGGTTAAGACAGAATATTACCTAATTCGAGCTGGACGGAGATGGCAAACCTCGATGTAAATGCCCAATTTGGACGAAGCTGGACAGTGATGGTGAGGTTTGATGGAGACATCGAGATTCGATTGTCATGCGATGTAGTCTTTTGTTTAACCGTTTTTTTTTGTTTTATTAAAGTTGAAAAGTTATTTTTTTTTTTAAAAAAAAAAAATTTATTGTCAACAACATGAACTAAAAGAACTACAGTGATTCAGATAACCAAATCTGTGGTATAATGTCTACATAAACAAAATACGCGTTTGAATGTAAACATTCCATACCAGTTTATCAGCGTATATTATAATGGTGTGAGTTTAAAAATTCCTTTACCTTCTGGTATAAGTGTATAACATAGGGAATACATAGTGTACGCATTTAAGTATATGATAAGGGTTACATTAAAAATTTGTATATATATATATATATCTTTTTAATAATGGTCCAATTCAAAATTTTATATATACAATACACATTTATATTTTGTTTTACGACATTAAACCTTAGTGTTTTCAAGAAAATGATAAAGCTATCTCGTTTTTAAGACTTATCAATGATGAAAATAGCATGTGAACGCACTTTAGGTGTTCATCTTCTAGAGTTTTGAGGAATAACCTCATTTGGGTGCTCCTGAATCTCCTGATGCGGTATTCGTGAGTCAGGTTGAGCATCATGTCAAATTTGCATTCAACTGAGGGACTCTAAAGCGTTTCAGAAGAGGCGTGAGAAATAAGGATTTCTTTCCCGAAAAACTTTCTAATGTCTAAGTTAGGCTCGTTATACTGTGAGTGGTTATTTGAAAAGTATGTGGAGTTTCAGGTAAGGGGCTTCATCCGGGGATCGAAACTCCTATTTCCTGAGAAGTGTTTGTGTTAGGCTACGAGCACAAAAAAAGTAAGATTGGAGCTTTTCCTTAATTATGTTTAGACTAGAACTCCTTATTGGTGGGTATGTCTCTCGTTAAGCATCCCCTCTTTTAGATGATCTTCACTTCTAATTATACAGGATGTTGGTTGGCAAACAATCTTTAATCCAGAATTTTTCTTTTGTCCTCTCTGGTTTTATGGCGGCTGCATTCAAGTGGCTTGTAGGTTCTCTTCATCGTGGTTCAGCGGGATCTCTTGAAAACAATACCGGAAAGCATATTCTGTTGAAATGAACAAGAAAAGAAGTAGATATTTTAAGACAAAGAGAGAGTATGAAGTGTTAGAAAGAAGAAGAGAATAAATACTCTGTAGCCAAAAACCTTAAGTAGACGCCAAGGAGGAGTCTTTGGACACAAGGATTGTAAACTCTCTATATAAACACTTGTACTTCTCATTTGTAAGCAAAAAGAATAATTCTTTCATTATCAATAAAAAATCATTTCTCTCATTCTCTTTTCCCTAAAACTCTCTCTATTCTCCAATATTGAATCTAAATCTCTCATTAAAACAAGGTATCAGAGCAAGAATCATCCTAAAATCCGCAGAACTTCATGTTTTTCTTCAACATTTGCACATAAGCCTCCAAGAGAGACCCGCCGAGAAGATCAAAGTGGTTCTTCATCAATTCCGGCGAGATCATGAGGTTTTATTCCATATTCAATAAAAAGGATCATCAGGCAAGAGATTCTTATCATCCCTGCACCGGTTTCATCTCATTTGGTGATCAGAATCAAAAGTTATCTTCAAAGGAGTCGTGATCGGCGTCATGTGGGTTCTCCGCCATTGCAACGAGCATAACTCGGTCAAACTTCATCAAATCGAGATATTCCAAAGCCTAAACTCAATAAGAATGAGTCTAGATGATGTTTTAGGAGGTTTGAACTCACCCTAATAAAGTATCGAAGCTTTATTGATCAATTTCCCTCGACGTATCCATATTCGACCCCTTTGGGGTATTGGTGATAAAAATATTATCCCTTCTCAATATTTTTCGAATATTGGACGTTAAGAAGTTATATAAGGGTCTTTTGGAGGATTTCAAGAAGTTTGGTTGCAATCCAAAGAGTTTTAGGCTTCAAGATTCATTGTCTTGTGAACTAGTCAGATTTTGAAAATATAGAATTATAGTATAAGGAGGTTAGACTTTTTTCTCAGTTGTTAATCAGTTTAAAAAAAGATGAATAAATTCAGTCAAAATATAAATCCTAAACCCTAAACTCAGAGATTAAAAGATCATTTCAATCAAGGCATTAAGATCAATTTTAGATGATGATAATCAAAATATGAATCCGTATCTATGTTGCATTCTATGATTCATAAATTTTCTTGAAATCCTAAATCTAACTATAGAACTACTCAAACATAGAGAAATAAAGCACAACAAGACATGATGAAGAAATCATGACTAAATAAAACCAATATTAAAGGAGTTAATAAATCTTCTCTCTCAGTTTTTTTAGAAGAAAAAGTAGATAACTAATATATTGCAGATCTTTGACGACTGGATGATTTTTTTGGGATCCGTAGATCAAAATTAGGTAAGTTGGAAATCTTTTTATTTTTACTTGTCATGTTGGGTGCGACTGCTGAAAAACAGAGTGAATGCTCTAAAATGGAGCAAATTCTTGATGTGGTGTGAGTTTTAATCCAATCATACTTAGCTGCAAACGCACAACAAACAGGCAAGTATAGCGTAAGGTTATTGATCATCAGGGAATTATATGGTAGCACTGTAAATCGTGGAGATTTTATCAAGGTAAAACTATTACAGAAAGGTATCTTTGGTGAGTAATCAAAAATAAAAAAATTTAAAAAAGCAGTAGAGAAAATAATTTTTAAAAGCAATTAAATGATTAGGTTTTCAGGACAATCATAGGAAACATGTAACAAACTCAATATGTTATGTCTATGGTCTTATGATCTAGAAATCTGAACACAATTTTACATATTTGTCACTGTCATGGCTCCATACACTATACCTAATACATCAATAGACTTAGCTTTCGTTGGTTCTTGAAAGATGTAGTTATGCATTAATCGATCAGGTTGTGATATAATACACTAGATTCTACAACTCATCTTTTGTTGGTTATGGTAGCCTAGCCTATCCAAAATACTAGTTCAGGGTTCTAAATTCTACACTTTCCTGGGTCTAAATCCCATATATCAGATATCTAGTTAATTACTTTAGACTCACGCAATTAGAACAAGTAAAGCCATATATCATATTTCTAGACCATTGAACTACAAAACCGAATTATTTTGTTATATAATTATTAGTTTCCTTCAACATAATAAGTGGATCTACTCAGAAATTATGTAGAGAACAAGTAAATATCTGAATGGATATCATTTAAAAAAACGCTGGAATGAAAAGAGTTAATGGAAAACAATTCTTTTATATTTTGAAGTATAAAGCGAGATCTCCACCTTGGAAGCTCTTCCACTACAAAGCAAATAAAACTCCTAACCGAAGTAACTTGTATGGATATTTCTTGGGTTCTTAAGCTTGTAAAGTGGTAAAGAACAAGAGGTTAAAAAAAAATATTCAAATTATCTAAATCTTCTATGGTTAGGAAAATGGTAAAAAGAATTTTTTTTATTGGTTTAGGACTCTATTTTCACTTGAAAACGTATCTTGATGTTTCTAGACTTTATTAGAGTGTAATTTTAGGTCTTAGATGAAGTATGAATGAATCCTAAGTGATATGGACCGAATCCATAACTTATCTCTCAATGGACATCTCTTTAAAACCTGACAGATATATCTTCACTAAATTGGATATTAACTCTCTAATCTTAGCTCCAAATGACTGGATTCCACCAGTATGTAAACACTAACTCACAGAGATTTGTTTCCACCAAATCTCGTCCAAAGAAAGTTCATGGAAAGGCACTATCTGAATCCGGACTTCTGGTTCATCGGATCTATCCCAAGACGGAAACTTCTTTTTATGAGATTTTAAAATTTTGGCTAGTTGTTTTGTCTTAAAATCACGTTTGGAACATGATTTAGTCATCTTTTACTTCTTTTTGAAGTGTAGTATCGAATATGGTGTAAGGAATATTTCCCTTCCTTAATATGTGATCTTATTGTTATCCATTTTCTATTGGAATATTGTTATTACTTACTATATTTGGTGACCAATTAAATTGGAAATAAATGAGTAATTCCTAATCAATTCCTGTTTTGATGGACGGTTGAGATTAATTCTAAGACAAAAATAAAGAGAAATTAGGTCATATATATATATGTATTTTTTTTTGTCAACATTATATAGTGACTTTAATATCCCCAATAACGTGCAGGGTGCTGAGTTTGAATCCCAGACCTATGTAATAAATGCAGAGGTGGCTACAATTTACCTATAAATATATGCCTTTAGTTCATCATAAATGCATCCTTAAAACATAACACATATAGTTTATAGGCACTGAGAGAGAAACCTAAACTCCTATTAAATCTAGTTCATCCAGAATCATCAAATAGTTTAAACCTTCTTTTCATGAGAAAAGTTTGCAATGTACTCTAGGAGATTATATTCTAATGGAATAACACACTCCATACCATAAACAAGTGCGAAAGGTGTTTCTCTAGTGGCTATTCTCAGTGAGACCTCAGGATTCTTTCAAGCTCATCTTTCCATCGACCCTTTTTGTCAAGGCGTTTCTTTATTCCATCAAGAATTTTTCTGTTAAGCTGCTTCTGCTTGCCTGTTTCCATGCGAATAATACGGTGTGGATTTTCTTAGTCGAATTTTTCACTTCTCACAAAATGCTTCAAATAAGGTAAAAATAAACTGCGATCTGTTATCAATGACTATCTCGTAAGGGATTCTATGCCGGCATATGATTGTTTTCCTTGGGAATCTTTTATCCTGGTGTATGGATTGAGATCGTCCTCGACCCATTTAGAAAAATAGTCTATAAGGACAAGTAAAAATCTTTTATGCTTGCATATGTGCAACAGACAACCAATGTCCATGGACCATTGCATAAATGGCTAACACGCTGAGATGGATGAAAGCAGCCTGGCCAGTTGGTGGATCGTCGGTGCATGTCTCTGGTATTTTTCACATCTGTCTGAAAACTTCTCACAATCTTTCATCATACTTGGCTAGTAGTAACCGTATGATTACGTCATGAGCCACTATGGACTTTTTCCATGATACATATGGCTTGTTTTCTTTCTACGCATTTCATTATTGGACTTTGAGTTTCCTAGCTGCCCATTTGTTGGCAGGGACTTCCCCATCCAAAATTTTCAGGTGGATTGCTTTCAACCACTTTTTATTTATCCATTTCCTGGTTGTGAATCTTCCTTGACTACTGTTACACCATCTACATCGATGAGATTTTTATCTCCATGCCCTTTTTTGAGAGTGTAGTTAGATTGATGGTTTCAGGGGTCCTGATGCTTGGATGCTCAATGAATCATATCAGGATAATTTGTTTCATCCGAAGATCAAAAGTTGATCCTACTGCGGCCAATTTGTCTGCTTGTGCGTTTTATCCCAGCAGTATCCGAGGTAGCTCAAGTTCCTTGAATTGATTAGCTAACTCTTGGAAATTTTTTATATAGGCCTCATTATTTTGTCTCTTGTTTTGTATTCTCTGCTGAATTGGTTTGCCACTAACTGAGAATCATAAAAGGCGTGGACTTTTAGTATCTTCAGCCCTTGCGCTAGCTTTAAGCAAATATTCTTTGTACTCTGCTTCGTTGTTGTATGCGTGGAAAACCAGTCAAAATGACTGTTCCAAAACTTCTCCAATTGGGAAGGTAAGACGGATTCTGACTCTGGATCTTTGCTTTATAGATTACCTTTCGATATGAAGCGTCCATTTGGATTTTGAGCTTGATTCTTCTATTCCCTTTGCTGAAAGTTTAATCAAGAAATCTGCGAGCACTTGTATTTTTAACACATTTTTAACCCTTGCTATCATTTGTTTTCCGAGTCTATATAGAGTCATTTCAGTATTTATAGACTCATTTCAAGTTAAAAGAAAGTTTTGGATGAAGACTAACACATTTTTAACCCTTGCTATCATTTGTTTCGAGTCTTTATAGAGTCATTTCAGTATTTATCGACTCATTTCAGGTAAGAGAAAGTTTTGGATGAAGACTGCAGTCTTTAAGACTTTTGGAGCAAAAATGCCCATAAATTGCGTGAAGCACTCTCAGCGGAGTGGAGCGATCACTCCAGCTTTACCTACTTTAACCCAAGGAAGACCAATATGAATCCAGCTGAATTTCTAACCTAATTATCATTCTTTTTACTAACTTTTAAAGAGAAATAAATTTAGAATAGCAATCTACAACAGTTTTTAGAGAGCTTGCATCATGTAAGATTTGGGAAGAACAAAAAATCTACAACACATTGAGATGAATTATGAACTCCTTTGTTATGAACCCCCTGTGTTTTACTTCTCTATGTCTGAGTAGTCTCCTAGTTAGGTTTACAGTTTTCAAAAAGATCCACGAATCAATGAACTAACACACAAATAGGGCATTATCAATTGATAGTCTTCGTCTAAAGTTACCCATAAGGCCTATAATAAATTGATCACTTAGTCTCTGAGTTTAGGTTAAACATATTCATCAAAATTGTATTATTAAAAGAACTTAAATGAGCAATTTATCCTTAGCCAATAACAGATTATGCTAAGAAAAGCCGTGAACATATCAAATCCAATTGATAATGCTTGCTTACAATGTTAGGTTCAAACGACAGTTTAGTATGCTAAATTGATAACCAAAGTTGTTTATGCCACGATAGTGGATTGGTATTACTTTTATGTTTGAGTTCTAGACTTGTTCCAAATTGTGCCCTTAATTGTTTTTTCATTTATGATCTCTAGATTCCCTGCAAATTATCATTGACTTGACATTTGTTTAATTTGCTCTACACCATTAATTACAATTTTTTTTTTGCTACCGTGACAACAATCAAATCCTTGTTTCATCTTAGCTTAGTTTTGATCTACATAAACTCTGTGTAACATTGGTCCTTTTGAATTTGAATAGTTTATACTATTGTGAATTTCTGTGCACTTACAATAGAATTTATAAGAGATAAAATAAGTGTATCATGTTTTTGGCGTCGTTACGACGGGAACCAAATCATTACCTTAGATTATCGGATTAAGATTAGTCTAAGTATTAATTTGCTTTCTTTTATTCTTTTGATGTGTTTCAGATTTATGAGAACAATGAGAAGGCTCTGAAAATCTTGTAACTCCCAATAGCCAAGAGTTTGTAAGATAGGAAATACCTAGCTGAGAAAGAGAAGTCGAATCCAGCCACTATGGTAATAAACGACTGACAAGCTGATGATGAGTTGACTGCTGCATTTAGAAGGCTTCAACAACAAGTAAAACAGTTACAGCAGAACAGACAACAACATTAGCCTGAATTGGAGATGTGAATAAGCCACATGATTTTACTAGAACAGATCAGGTATTATGCCACCAGCTATTCGGAGACAAGATTTTGAGATCAAACCGTAGATGATCATACTGGTGAAGCAGCATCTATTCGATGAGCTTCCTACAAAGATTCCGATGGACCATATCAGTAATTTTGAAAAGATTTGTAACACCACCAGTTGAAATGGAGTGCCACACGATTTCCTCAAGTATAAGTTGTTTTCATTTTATCTGGCAGATAAGGCCTCGCGTTGACTTAAGTCATTACCTCCTGGATCTTTGAAAACATGGACCGAGTGTAGATCTGAATTTTTGGATCACTTCTACACAAAGTCCAAGACTGCATCTATATGGAACAAGAAATCCTCTTTCCAACAATTTTCCGGTGAATTTTTTGTTAAGTTTGAGAGAGATTTAAGGAGTACCTCAGAGAGTGTCATCATCATGGATTTATTGATGAACAAATTATGGGTATCTTCTACGATGGTGTACACTGGGACTATCAAAATGCTCTTAATGATGCAAGCAATTGAGATTTTATGAATTAGACAAAAGAAGGTGCTTATGAGCTGATTGAAATTTTGGCTGAGTCTCCTGAATATGATAGAGCCAAGAAGGCTAGCAGTGTGGAGGCAAAAAATAAAAGATTGATGAGCTGTCAGCGAAAGTTAATACATTGTTGAAGACAACTTGAAAATCTTAAAGGAAACAGTTGAATAAATCCTTGTGGATGATCCTTTGGAAGTATTTTTTGACTGTAGCTAGAGGAAAGTATGGTTTTTAATGATGATGTTGAGAGGTTCACAAAGATGCTCGGTTTGAGCAAAATTGTAGAGAAGATAGTAGTGTACATGAGCATAGTAGGGGAATAAAAACCGATTGCAGGGAACTATGACGGAGCGACCGCTCTGGATTCTTCTATTAAGGGATCATGGAGCGAGCTAAAAGCTCCAAATCTTGAACTAAAGACAATTCCCTAAAGGGTAATGTACATATTTCTTGGATCTAATTTGATGTACTCAGAAAAACGATCCAAATGCCCATGATATATGGGATATCATATCAGATGTATCTCATTTTTTTAACCTCTGTCTCGGTATCCACAATATATATTTAAGGATCTAATTGCACCTAAACTGATTCATTTCGTTTTAATTCCACCTTATCTTAAATTTGCTTGGTTTTGTTGCTGAACCGATCACATACCAAATAAAACCGGTTTTGAATCAAAATCAAAACCAATTGTGTAAACCAAATACCATTTTTGATTTTTCTTTTTATCTTTTCACTATTCATCATCTCCTTCTTTTGGTTTTTTTCATTTTTCTCTAGATCTGTTTTTGTGTTCACCTTATCCTATTTTAGCTGTATCATTTTCTTACTCTCTCATATTCCTCTTTCAAAATGATCGATGCGCAGATGCCCGATACCCTTAAACCTCCTATTCGTCCCCAATTTCATCTCCCACCAAACCCAAACATCCTTCGCTCTGCCTCTGCCTCCGCCTTGCTCATCTGCTATTGCACGCTTCCACTTGAGCTTGAGATTGGACCCGCCGCTCTTCTTAGGAGGTGGCAGCTCACATGGTGAAGTTTGCTGCCAGTAATTTGTGGGACAACTCCTGATGAGGACATCGACTCTTCAACAATGCCAGCTGAACCAGAGGGAGTGGAGATCATTCCTCAAGTACCAAGCGGACCTATAACTCGCCAGAGAGCCAGAGCCATTGGGAACAAGTTCAACCACCTAGTAGAATTTGTGCTCGAGCAAGGATCATCCAGCCCTTGTCCATTCTCAGTTGCCGACACCAGCAAGGGAGAAGACCCATTTTCTAGCATTTCAAGTGAGCTTCTCCAGTGTCAGACATCATCTTCAGGTCTCTGTACTATCACCATAGAGTAGAGATACACAAAGACATGCTAGGGAATTGTACTCTTTTTCCTACCTTTTGTTTTGTCCGAATAGGTTTTTCGAAGGGGGTTTTAATGAGGCAACACCTCTAGTGTGAAAGTCGGGGTCTGTTCTACGATACTCATCTTTTACCAGCCCCTGTAATAATCAGAAGATAATGACTCTCTAATGAAGACAAACTACAGCAGTCTTAAACACTTATAATAATTTTTGGGTTTTTATGTTTTATACTGTTTGTAGTTTTTGTGTAAGTTTGAACGCCTTGTTGGTTTTCTTTTACAACTACTTGTTGTTTTTTTTAAGTCTAGGGTAATTAAAACCTTAGCCTCCCCCTGGAAATGACAGACACATTTTTGGACAGCCAAAATTTAGAACCTTAATAGATTTCCTTTAGTCTGTAGCAATCGAATTATTCTGCCTTGATCCAACATCTAGGCGTGAAGAACCTTGGTGTATCACGAGTCCATCAATCCCTCGTATGATCCAAATCGCTTTCCCTTCGTGTTTAACCAGGAGAGATTCTCCCTTGTTTGCACAAACACCATCCCATCGGATCTGGATCCTCTTCTGACAACCAGAGCTTGTATCATCTTTGATATCTGAGCTGAAGCTCCTGACACAAAGGTAGTGTATAAATCCTATCCCTTGATTTTTTTCTTGTTATTTTTAATTTGTTTGTCAAGTGTGTCAGGTTTAAGTCACAATCTAGTCTCTATGATTTGCGATCCATCACTCACCATCAACGATCAGCCTTCATCCACGCGATCTGCACAAGGTAAGAAGAGGTGATGTTCTTCCTTTTCATTACTTGCATTCGCTTGCATCCTTAAATCACGATTTACATTCGTTTATTTTTCATTATTTATTCACTATTTGTTATTCTTTAGATTTTTATTAAAAAAATTTTTGAACGAGCGTGAGAGGAGGAAAAAAAATTTGAATTTGAAAGATCGTGAAGAAAGGAAAAAAATTTGAATTTGTAAGATCGTGAAGGAAGAAATTTTTTTGTTTTTTTTGAATTTGAACAATCGTGAAGGAAGAAGAAAAAAAACAAAAAAATTTGAACATGAGGTTAGAGAGGGAGAAATAGAAAACTTAGGATTAAATTTTTCATATAGTTTAATTGCATTAAAATCTGTCAGTTAAAAAAAATTAGGGTTTCTAAGTTTTAAAATTTGCATTAGAAGTCTCTAGATCAATTAGAAATTGTTTAAGAAGTCCCTATGTTAAGTTTATTTGCATACTAGGTCTTTAGGTTAAATTTATTTGCATATTAAGTTTCTAGATTAAGTTTATTTGCATACTAGGTCTCTAGCTCAAACTTATTTGCATACTTAGTCCTTAGGTCAAAATTAATTACATATTATGTCCCTAGGTCAAAATTATTTGCATAATTAATCCTTAGAAAAAATAAATTTCATAAGTAGTCCTTAGGTTCTTTTAAATTGCATAAAAGTTCTTAAACTATATATTTTTATATTAATAGTCTTTATTGAACTAGGAATTACAAACCAAGTTCCACTCAGTTTAGTAATTTAGTTAGTACCCAAAAAACAAAGAACAATAAGGTTTGAGTCCTCTCGAATCATAAGTTTTTTTCTTTATTCCGGATCTCTTTCAGAGAAACAAAATGTCCGACAAGTCGGACCCCGCTGATGTCAACAGTGCCATTTTATACATGTTGGTGAATCTGAGTGGTCAAATCAATGCTATGGTCACGGGCATAGACTGACTAGGAGAGCTCTTAACGGCAACAAGAGCCGAGATCCCAGAATCTGCTCGTCAAAGAGCAGATCAAGGTTTCGAGCAACCGCCACTTGATCATTGTAACGTTCCACGCTGAATGTAACGTTAACTTGATCAGATATGGGTAGTATGGCCTTGTCATTGAGCCATCTCAACTTATAGGGGTGCGGATGTTTGGTCCTCTTTAGGCCGAGCTTATCTACCATGTAGGCAATGGCTACGTTCGCGCACGAACCTCCGTCTATTATCAGCGAGCAAACTTTTCCTTGAATTGTGCATTGAGAGTGGAATATGTTCTCTCTCTGGATGACCTCGTCGGGATGAACCATCGTGTTAAGAACTCGTCTCATCATCAAGAGTTCTCCAGTGTCCGGGTCATCCTCTGCTTCATCATCTGAGTCATATTCTCCAGCTGGAGTGAGGATCATGGCTTTTTGGTTAGGACACTCCCGAGTCATATGTCCCCTTCCATTGCACTTAAAGCATTGAATGTCTCGACTTCTTGTAGAAGGTGTAGTAGTGACCGGCTGCGGAGCAGTGCTAGGGCCCGATCATGGAGTCTTGGTGAAATCACTCACCTTAGCCTTAAACCGGTTATCCGTAGTCAGTTGGCTGCTCCGCCCAGTTGGTCTGGACACGGGTTTCCAACTAGTCTTAGGCCGAGCAACGCTCGAGGCCTTGCGCTTGTTCTGTTGCTCGATTTGAATAGCGAGGTGAAGTAACTCGCTTAAATCGTGGTACGTCTGCCTCTCGACTTTTCGAGCAATCTTTTCATGTAACCGTCCATGAATTGCACCATAAGACTCTCTAAGGAATCCTCTACTCCTAGACGGTTCCCTAAATGTTCGAATTCCTCATAGTATTCTTTGACACTCTTACTTCTTTGAATTAAAACGTATTTTTAAATCTCGGTGAAAGTGCAGTGGAACGTAACATCGGCTCATGACGTACTTTAGTTCTTCCCACGATACTATCTTTCTGTACCGGTTCTCTCGGTACATTCTCGATCCCACCATGTCAGAGCATAGTCGGTAAACTGAGTTGTAGCTAGAGCTACTTTCATCGGATCGGCATATCGATAGTAGTTAAAGATATGCTCCATCCGCCGCTCCCAATCTAAATAAACCTTGGGGTCCACTCTACCAGCGAATGTGGGAGGGTAAAAGTTTACTTCCGGTGTTTGATGTGGGCGTGGTTGAGCCTGGAAATATCATATATTATAAAATTGTTATAAAATTGTTAGTGTAAAAAGACGAAACTAACAACCAATATTAAGAAAATGGCAAGAAGTACTATGAATACCATTTGTGTAAAAATTATCAGTGTAAACAACGAAACTAACAATCAATATTAAGAAAATGACAATAAGTATATTACGAACTACATCTTTTATCAGTTGCCTTTCTCCAAACATTTTGTGTTATATCTGATTTCCTTAAATTTTTGGTCTCACACCATCTGTCTTTTAGGTCTAAAAACATTAGAGTACCGATCTGGATTTCACCATCAAGACCAGGATCTCATATAGCCAAAAAGTTTAAACGGATCAAATTGCGGATCCCAAATATTTCATAGTCTATAATAAATAATTCGCAACTATACAGTTCAGTCTAACAATCTGAGTCTTGACATTAATTAATCTTTCATTATTTATAATGTTACTCTTTTTGCAGCTCTGTAGTCAAATTCTTGGATCGCTTTGGCTACCAATTTACTATGTTTTTTTTGTTGTCTTTTGACTAAAAATCTATATACTGGAAATAAAAGGAAAGATATATTCTTTTTTATTTTTATTTTTATCTTTGACTAAGAAAACAATTTTCTTCTAAGGTATGGTTGTGTTATTATATATATAATCAGACTAAGTAAAGAAAAACTCATAAAACAAAGTTAAGGAAATTTTGAAATAAAGTTTTTGGAGGTATTTAAAAGTTGCTCTTATCATTTAAAAATTGCTCTTATCATGAAAACTTTAATCACATTTGTTTTCACTATCCTCTTCATCTTATCTTCTGTTCATTGTTATACTACAAGTGCTAATACTCCAAGTAATGGTTTATTTTTATACCACATTTTTTTAATTAGTGGTTAATTTTGTCCTTTTTGATTAATACTCATATTGGTTAATTGATTTATATATGTATAAATAGGTTATGAAATAAAGGAGGAGAGAATATGTTTCAGCATCTCAGAACCGTGTGAGTATAGAGGGCGAAGAGGGTGCATGGAGTTTTGTGAGGAATGGGGTTTTTATGGAGGACAGTGTACTCAAGACAAATGTTGTTGTATTCGGAATATTAATCTTTAAAAAAGAACATCAATGTTTTTCAATTATATATACAGAAAATGTTGAATCAATTTTAGTAAAAAAAGAGGATCTTGAATCAAATACAAAAACTTTACCAGATCAAAATTAGTTTGATTAAATTTAAGTAATACATTTTTCAAACGAAAAAGATCTAAAATTAAATCAAAATATAAGTTTGAATATGAAAATATAAAATAAACAAGATAAAAGTCGAAAATTGATTATAAATAGATACTTGGATCTTTTGGTCCACCATCAATTATGTAGAATGTGATATATATATGTGTTCACAATAATTTTTGTGATGATGAATATAGGTAGTGTTGGAACAATATATTAATAAGCATGTGGACTTATAATATATAGTTAAATGTGAATGAGAATTTGCTTAGGGGAGGTCAAAGATTTTTTGTAACTTACAAATTTTGGTATTAAAAACCAAATAAATTTGGCCATTAAATCTACTTGACCACCAAGCTATTCTTTTCCTATAAATAGCAAGCTACATAGAAAGGAAAAATCATCCATTCATTCTAAAAAAAAGCAAAGAAAAACACCATTAGACACATTGTAGATATTCTTTGAGAAGTTTCTAAGTGTTGAAGCTCTCTTGAAATATCTTCTTGGTTGTTGGTGTTAGGTGCTAGTAGCTAAAGAATTCACAAGGTTTAACAGGTTCCTTCATTCTCCTTCTTCTACTTTTATCTTTCAAAAGTAGATTCTTGTTCTTGAGTATATAGTAGATAATTAGCTCGTAGATTCAAACATGAATGAAGCATGTTTGTCTTAATATTTGGTTGTATCCTGGGATTCAAAGAATGCATATAAACCGTCTCATTGCGGGCATTTTATTGAGTTAAGGAAAGGGATCATCCCGCCTCCAAATGGTTTTTTGCTCTTATGATTCTAAAAATAAAATTCTTGTTCATGTTCTAATTAAATTGTTAATATCAAAATGATTGTCTTGAAATCATGTTTTGATAATATTACACTAATAATCATGTTCATTAGATTAATTCTTAGTCAAAGAATAATATTAAATAGTGTTTAATAGGTAAATAAATCACACAAATCTGTGTTAATTAAAAACAGAGGTTTATTATTTAATATTCTCAAGAGAAAGCATATGCTATCCTCCTTGAGTTACGTCTCTAATTTCAACATGGTCAATAAGATATAAATCTTCTCATGCCATATAATGAATTGAGCTCCATCAATTTTGTCAATCATTAGTCATATGCTTATAGCATTAGGCACTCACATGACACATTGATATACATCATAATTTGGCACAATCATATGTGGCAGACCACTATCAAACTGAATTTGATGTGTCGACTCACTAGACTCGTAACCAATAACACCTCCATAATAATTAAATTTTAATTTCTCGAATTATTAAATTCAGAAAGTAACAATTTAATGTAATACAAAGGCAGAATGAAGCTATTTAAATTATTCTGATAATTTGCATAATCATCCAATTAATTTTCAGAATATTATTAAATCTCTGAAATATTAAATTCCAGCACATAAGTCAAAACATGACTTTTGCTAAGTTTTAAACATATTTTTTATATGCTTAGAATAAAACAGAAATCATATTAATGAATGCAACAATAAATCGTCAAAAAATAAATTAATTACTTCTGAAATTTTGTTGAAAAATTCAACAAGTATCAGACCAAGTAAAAAATATTTTCTAGATTAACAATGTACAATAACAAAATAATATCAACAATTACTTTTGAATTACTGTTGAATTGAGCATATCATATTAATATGATTAAATCTTATAAAATCAAAAAAAAGATCATTACCATGATTTTCTTATTTCTGTTTTTATAACAAAAACACTAACATAAATTTATTAACGTATATGTTACTATATGCGCTTTAAATCACGATCACTAATCATTTTTTTAGCGATTTAACCGTTTGTTTTAAAAAATTAAAACCAAATCACAAACTCGTTTTTATTAAGAGTTTGTTTTATTAATAATTAATAACGCTATACCACAATTTAATTGGTTCTTAAAAAACATTTTTACAATTAATTGTAAAAATTAATTGGTTTAAATAACGTTTTACCAACATTGATTGGTATTAAATAACGTCTTACCAAGATTTATTAGTTTTTAATGACGTTTTACCAATAATATTTCAATATTTTATGTATTGAAATAAATAACGTTTGACCAATAAATTAAATGGTATTAGACCACTAATATTTGGTTTTGAAAAAACGTTTGCCAAAAAAAAAAAATTAATTGGTCTTTAATTGGTTTTTTTTTTTAAAAAAAAAAAAAAAAAATATTGTTCGGTTAACAGCATCGATCTTACGAGATCGATCGATCGGCTGGCGATCAATCGGTCGCTTGACCCGCGGTACCGGTTTCTGTGTTCAATTTGTTTGATTTTTCTCAATCAACCGATAAGAATCGATCGATCTGAGACCCGGATCGATTGATCTGGTCACGAAATCTTGAAACCGATTTTTTTTTTTTTCCAACAATCAAAAATAAAACTTTGATTTTTGCAAATTCGATTTTTCACACAACAAATCCGTTTAAAAAGCGAATTTTATTGAGTTAAGATTGTAGAACTGTTTAAAACCGGATTTGAGAAATATCAATTTGCAATACAATTTATTTCTTAAAACTGAAATAAATTATTAAACTCACATATAAATATATATTTTGATGTATATATATATATATATATGTGTATAAACATTAATATTGACATTTATGTAATCATAATTATTTCAGCAAATTAATTATAGCATTTACATAATTCAACAATATTAAATTATATAATTAAATAGCAAGACCATATTAAACACTATTTAATATTATTCTTTGACTAAGAATTAATCTAATGAACATGATTATTAGTGTAATATTATCAAAACATGATTTCAAGACAATCATTTTGATATTAACAATTTAATTAGAACATGAACAAGAATTTTATTTTTAGAATCATAAGAGCAAAAAACCATTTGGAGGCGGGATGATCCCTTTCCTTAACTCAATAAAATGCCCGCAATGAGACGGTTTATATGCATTCTTTGAATCCCAGGATACAACCAAATATTAAGACAAACATGCTTCATTCATGTTTGAATCTACGAGCTAATTATCTACTATATACTCAAGAACAAGAATCTACTTTTGAAAGATAAAAGTAGAAGAAGGAGAATGAAGGAACCTGTTAAACCTTGTGAATTCTTTAGCTACTAGCACCTAACACCAACAACCAAGAAGATATTTCAATAGAGCTTCAACACTTAGAAACTTCTCAAAGAATATCTACAATGTGTCTAATGGTGTTTTTCTTTGCTTTTTTTTAGAATGAATGGATGATTTTTCCTTTCTATGTAGCTTGCTATTTATAGGAAAAGAATAGCTTGGTGGTCAAGTAGATATAATGGCCAAATTTATTTGGTTTTTAATACCAAAATTTGTAAGTTACAAAAAATCTTTGACCTCCCCTAAGCAAATTCTCATTCACATTTAACTATATATTATAAGTCCACATGCTTATTAATATATTGTTCCAACAATCCCCCACATGAATAGAATTGACTCTAAAACACTGAGGATGTTTTTGAAAACCTTTTTAGGATAGATTTAAGGCTGAAAGAAGACTTTCTTGAGTATATGCGAAAAATAACTGTATATGAAAAGGTTGCATTTTTCAGCGTTGAACCAATCACTGTTATAGTCTATCGAGTTTACAAGCCCAGTTGGTGAACACGATGTCTTGAACCATCCGGATTTCTAGTGTAAACTGAAACAATAGATATAACACAGTTATATTTTCTAGTAGAACTTTCGCTCTCTCGTTGTGTTCATTTTGGCCTTGAACATGCCTGGTATTTCTTGAGTGAACTTGGAGAATACAGCCTTCCCTTATTCTCCTAGAAACGGCCCCATTTCACACTCAACAGGTGATTCTCGTATTCTATTTCGAAGTATTCTGCTTTACTTCCTTGAAATAAATATGATGAAATCATTAAAAGCTTACGCTTACCCTCAATTTTGCAGACAACACTGTTTATCATTATTAGGAACTGAGTAGAAACATAAGTTTCACAGTGTTTTCTTAGACTTAATTTGACTTAGTTGTCCCTTTGAACCTAGAAAGTATAGGTGGGGTTACCGCCAAATTTCATCGTTTAATCATAGGCTTTAAACCCATTCCTATTGATGATTTCAATACTTGATCTCGGATCAGACCTTTCGTAAAAGGATCTGCTAAGTTATCAGCTGATTTGATGTAATTTAGCGAAATTACACCACTTGAGATCAATTGTCTAATGGTCTTATGTCGTCTACGTATATGACGCGACTTGCCATTGTACATGCTATTGTTAGCACGAGCTATAGCCGATTGATTATCACAGTGTATCCGAATTGATGACACTGGTTTTTCCCACATGGGAATATCTTCCAAAAAAAAAATTTCGAAGATGCTCTGCTTCTTCTGCGGCTTTGTCCAAAGCAATGAATTTAGATTCTATTGTTGACCTAGCCAGCATTGTTTGTTTTGAAGATTTCCAGGATACTGCAGCACCCCCAAGTGTAAACACATAACCACTTGTGGACTTCGAGTTTTTGGAATCTGATATCCAATTAGCATCGGTATATCCTTCCAACACGGCAGGTTCTGAACCGTAATGCAGTCCATAATTTTTGGTAAAGCGTAAGTAATTTAATACTCTCGTTATCGCTTTCCAATGGATGTGCCCTGGATTGCTCGTGTACCTACTTAGTACATTTACCGAGTGAGCTAAATCTGGTCTAGTACAATTAGTCAAGTACATTAGACTTCCGATTACTCGAGCATACTCATTCTGTGATACCGGTGCACCTGAATTTTTCGTCAGGTGAAGTGTGGTATCCACAGGTGTTGTGGAGGTTTCAGTTATATAGTTCTTGAATCTATCAAGTACTTTCTCAGCGTAATGGTGCTGAGATAATATATATCCTCCAGGATGTCTAGTGATTTTAATTCCAAGAATTGCATCAGCTAGTCCCATATCCTTCATTTCAAACTGTCCATGTAACATGGTTTTAGTCTGATTTATAATATCGTTGTCACTTCCAATGATAAGCATATCATCTACGTATAAGCATAACATAACGTATACATATTTCGTAGTTTTGAAGTACAAACATTTATCGCATTCATTTATGCGAAACCCATTTGACATCATTACTTTGTCAAATTTCTCATGCCACTGCTTTGGAGCTTGTTTAAGTCCATACAGCGATTTTAAAAGTCTACAGACCTTGTCTTCTTGTCCAGGAATAACAAACCCTTCAGGTTGTTTCATGTATATTTCTTCTTCAAGATCTCCATTAAGAAAAGCAGTTTTTACATCCATCTGGTGAATTTCCAGATTTCTTAATGCTGCGATGCATATGATAGTTCTTATAGAAGTTATTCTCGTCACAGGAAAATATGTGTCAAAGAAGTCTAAACCTTCTTTCTGACGAAATCCTTGGACCACAAGTCTGGCTTTATACTTGTCAATAGTCCCATCGGTTTTTAGTTTGGTCTTAAAGATCCATTTACAACTGAGAGCTTTGAACCCTTCTGGTAAATCCGTTATGTAAAACGTATGGTTTTGCATAATTGAATCGAATTCACTGTTGACTGCTTCCTTCAAATAAGGAGCATCAGGTGTAGACATTGCTTCCGAAAAGGTATTTGGTTCATTTTCTGTGAGTAAAATCATTAGAAAATCATCACCAAAATTTTTCTCCTTTCGAGCTCTTTTGCTACGTCTGAGTTCAATTTCAGCGTTTTCTCCATTGTCTAGACCAATGGCAGAGTTGCTTGTTTCACCTACATCTCTTTCTTCCCTAGTCCGTTTAGGGTGTATTTTATCCTTACACGGAAAAATATTTTCAAAGAATGATGCATTTCCCGATTCTATAATTGTATTTACATGGATATCTGGGATATCTGATTTGTGAACCAGAAATCGATAAGCACTACTATGGTGCGCATATCCGATAAAAATACAATCAACTGTTTTCGGTCCAATTGTGACCTTTTTCGAGACATGTACTGCCACTTTTGCTAGGCACCCCCACACTTTCATCTATTTGTATGAAAGGACTATACCTTTTCACAGTTAATATGGCATTTTTCCCGTCACTTTGTGTGGGATTTTATTTAGAATATAATTTGAAGTCATTAAAGCTTCCCCCCACATGTTCTGGGTTACGCCAGATTCTTGCATCATTGCATTCATCATTTCTTTCAGAGTTCGGTTTTTGCGTTATGCAATTCCATTTGATTCTGGTGAGTAAGGAGCAGTTGTTTGATGAATGATGTCATCTACAAAATGCATCAAACTGTCCTTTATATTCTTACATCTATCACTTCAAACTATTTTTATAGTTTTGTCTAGTTGATTTTCAACTTCCAGCTTATATTCCTTGAATTTATCCAAAGCCTCATTTTTGCTTTGTAACAAGTAAATATAACAATATTTTGTACTATCATTAATGAAAGTCACAAAATAATTTTTACCTCCTCTAATAGGTAAATAAATCACACAAATCTGTGTTAATTAAAAACAGAGGTTTATTATTTAATATTCTCAAGAGAAAGCATATGCTATCCTCCTTGAGTTACGTCTCTAATTTCAACATGGTCAATAAGATATAAATCTTCTCATGCCATATAATGAATTGAGCTCCATCAATTTTGTCAATCATTAGTCATATGCTTATAGCATTAGGCACTCACATGACACATTGATATACATCATAATTTGGCACAATCATATGTGGCAGACCACTATCAAACTGAATTTGATGTGTCGACTCACTAGACTCGTAACCAATAACACCTCCATAATAATTAAATTTTAATTTCTCGAATTATTAAATTCAGAAAGTAACAATTTAATGTAATACAAAGGCAGAATGAAGCTATTTAAATTATTCAGATAATTTGCATAATCATCCAATTAATTTTCAGAATATTATTAAATCTCTGAAATATTAAATTCCAGCACATAAGTCAAAACATGACTTTTGCTAAGTTTTAAACATATTTTTTATATGCTTAGAATGAAACAGAAATCATATTAATGAATGCAACAATAAATCGTCAAAAAATAAATTAATTACTTCTGAAATTTTGTTGAAAAATTCAACAAGTATCAGACCAAGTAAAAAATATTTTCTAGATTAACAATGTACAATAACAAAATAATATCAACAATTACTCTTGAATTACTGTTGAATTGAGCATATCATATTAATATGATTAAATCTTATAAAATCAAAAAAAAGATCATTACCATGATTTTCTTATTTCTGTTTTTATAACAAAAACACTAACATAAATTTATTAACGTATATGTTACTATATGCGCTTTAAATCACGATCACTAATCATTTTTTTAGCGATTTAACCGTTTGTTTTAAAAAATTAAAACCAAATCACAAACTCGTTTTTATTAAGAGTTTGTTTTATTAATAATTAATAACGCTATACCACAATTTAATTGGTTCTTAAAAAACATTTTTACAATTAATTGTAAAAATTAATTGGTTTAAATAACGTTTTACCAACATTGATTGGTATTACATAACGTCTTACCAAGATTTATTAGTTTTTAATGACGTTTTACCAATAATATTTCAATATTTTATGTATTGAAATAAATAACGTTTGACCAATAAATTAAATGGTATTAGACCACTAATATTTGGTTTTGAAAAAACGTTTGCCAAAAAAAAAATTAATTGGTCTTTAATTGGTTTTTTTTTTTAAAAAAAAAAAAAAAAAAAATATTGTTCGGTTAACAGCATCGATCTTACGAGATCGATCGATCGGCTGGCGATCAATCGGTCGCTTGACCCGCGGTACCGGTTTCGGTGTTCAATTTGTTTGATTTTTCTCAATCAACCGATAAGAAGCGATCGATCTGAGACCCGGATCGATTGATCTGGTCACGAAATCTTGAAACCGATTTTTTTTTTTTCCAACAATCAAAAATAAAACTTTGATTTTTGCAAATTCGATTTTTCACACAACAAATCCGTTTAAAAAGCGAATTTTATTGAGTTAAGATTGTAGAACCTTGTAAAACCGAATTTGAGAAATATCAATTTGCAATACAATTTATTTCTTAAAACTGAAATAAATTATTAAACTCACATATAAATATATATTTTGATGTATATATATATATATGTGTATAAACATTAATATTGACATTTATGTAATCATAATTATTTCAGCAAATTAATTATAGCATTTACATAATTCAACAATATTAAATTATATAATTAAATAGCAAGACCATATTAAACACTATTTAATATTATTCTTTGACTAAGAATTAATCTAATGAACATGATTATTAGTGTAATATTATCAAAACATGATTTCAAGACAATCATTTTGATATTAACAATTTAATTAGAACATGAACAAGAATTTTATTTTTAGAATCATAAGAGCAAAAAACCATTTGGAGGCGGGATGATCCCTTTCCTTAACTCAATAAAATGCCCGCAATGAGACGGTTTATATGCATTCTTTGAATCCCAGGATACAACCAAATATTAAGACAAACATGCTTCATTCATGTTTGAATCTACGAGCTAATTATCTACTATATACTCAAGAACAAGAATCTACTTTTGAAAGATAAAAGTAGAAGAAGGAGAATGAAGGAACCTGTTAAACCTTGTGAATTCTTTAGCTACTAGCACCTAACACCAACAACCAAGAAGATATTTCAAGAGAGCTTCAACACTTAGAAACTTCTCAAAGAATATCTACAATGTGTCTAATGGTGTTTTTCTTTGCTTTTTTTTAGAATGAATGGATGATTTTTCCTTTCTATGTAGCTTGCTATTTATAGGAAAAGAATAGCTTGGTGGTCAAGTAGATTTAATGGCCAAATTTATTTGGTTTTTAATACCAAAATTTGTAAGTTACAAAAAATCTTTGACCTCCCCTAAGCAAATTCTCATTCACATTTAACTATATATTATAAGTCCACATGCTTATTAATATATTGTTCCAACAGGTAGTTGTAAGATAAGTTTGATTTATCCACTACGCATCCTGGATCTTGATTACAAAAATATAGGGTCTAAAATCCGCTATTCTTTTCATTATATTCCATAGCCTCTCCGATTTCATAGATTTATAAACATGCATTGATTAATAAAAAAAATTTGGAATCCTTCGAAGTGTAACAAAAGGAACATAAAAAATCTGAAGAGAATCATAATAACATTGTATGTTTTATCTTTCAAACATAAAATTTCATTTTTTATATATTTGATAGCTAGTCCCAAATATCAATGATACTTGTTCAAACCTCTATTTTATGCAGTGTCGGTCTAATAATTTTTGATGCCTTCATATTTTTATAATATTATAAATAAAATAAAAATTGTTATAAAAAAATAGTTATTTCAAAAAATTTAGTTTCATAAAAAATCTATTACAAAAAATGTAGTACTAGAATATAGTCTTTCTTGCATTTTTTGCTGCAAAATCATTCATCAAACTCATATAATCGAGATTTTTAACCATATTTGTCTAGATCGATAGAAAAACCAACATATTCGATCTCTCTTGTGACATGTCACAAATAATTCTTTAAAAGTTCAGTTTTGAAAAACTTCTTTTTGCGGTAGCAACTGAAAAAAAATATCATGAATCACAAATAATCAGAAAACTAACACATATTACAAAAATTTTGATTCTTCTTAAAATTTTGTTTGTTTAATCAAATAGCACAGAACAATAAATTTTAATCTCTTAAAAGAAAGCTTAAGAAATCGAGAGAAAGAGACAAATCGATGAATCAGGATATTGACAGAAAATAATATGCATTTGTCGAGATAAAACAACTATAGAAGAAAAAGAAATTTTTTATATTTTTTATATATATCGTACAAGTAATAAGACAAAAGAGAGAAAAAGAAATAAAAAATATGAAAAAGTAAAAAAGTGAAGAATAGTGACAAAAAATAAAAATAAAAAATGAAAGAGTCAGAGTTGCCAATTTGGACCTAATTCACTAAAAATAGTTTGATTTTTTGATACCCCTAAATATAATTTTTTTTGTGATGTTCTAATCCCAAGTTTGGATTACTTGGACTCTGAACGGACCCTGATTTTATGAGATCTTATTTATATATATATATATATCTCCAAAACAGTAGATCTGATGATATTGAGCGATTATAAATAATCATTACATAGTCGGTCAGGATCTGGATCCACAGTTGCATCGACAGCTAAACTGATAGTAAACTTGTTTATGTTGCTTGTGAAATGGATATTGAAAACCTTGTTCAACAAGAACAATAACATAATCATCTATTTATTACTTTCATCAAAAATTTAATATCTAAGTTTATATTAACAGTAAATTGATATAAACTACAGTATTACCAAAATGAAAATTTTCTAAGATTTTCGTGTTTTTGGTGTCTGCAGGAAAAATAATCTAAGCATGAAGACAGTGGAAGAAGAAAAAGCCCAAATTCGATCTCTATATATATATATATTGTTACTGTTGCTTCGTCTACGTGTAGGGATCTCATATAGACCTTAAACATTTTACTTACCATAACTATAGTCTATAATGTCGTCTTTAATAACTTTCCGCTATTTTGCTATTCGGTCTAACCGTTTAAATCTTGACATTAATATTTAGTTATATATCATGATACCTTTCCTTGCTAGTCAAATTCTTGGATCACTTAATTTTACCAAATTGGTTCCACACCAATGTTCAAACATACAAATTAATTAATTCTATATGTTTGTATTTTGGCTAAAATTTATATATTGGAAATAAAAGGAATGATTATTATTTTTTATCTTTGACTAAAAAAATACCTTTTAATGTATGTTTATGTTATTATATATATAATTAGACTAATTGAACAGAAATTTATAAAACAACATCTTAATAAAATTCAAAATATTATTAAAATGGTTTCTACTACAAAAACTTTAATCTCATTTATTTTTACCATCCTTTTCATCACATCTTCTGTTTATTGTCATACAATAATTGCTAATGCTCCAGGTAATTGTTATACCATATTTCAAATTATAGATAAAATTAGAGATGAACATGCATCATATAAAATTTTGGATTGGTATGAATATTTTATCCACCTCTAAATGTAACTTTTCATTTTTGATTAATATAGATATTGCTCTAATGATTTTTATTTATATAGCTGCTGGAATAAAGCAGGAGACAGTATGCTTCGCCATCTCAGGGCCGTGTGAATATAGAGGACAAAAAGGTTGCCTTGATTTTTGTATTCGATGGGGTTATTATATAGGGGAGTGTAGACCCAACAAATGTTGTTGTGCAACTTAAGTATGTGTCCATGATGAAATCATACAACCGGATGTTGAAATCTGTTTGAAAAATAACATAAATAGTTTTCATGCGTTTTAAATTCGAGTAATTTTTTTTTTTTGAAATGAAGAAAATTTAAATTTAAACTGAAATACAAGTAAATATGAAAATATAAGTAAAATAAGAAATCAGTCCAACACGCTTTTCATGTGCTTTAGTAAAGATGTTCTATTCGAATACTATGGACGAAAATCAATGAAAAAATTAAGGATGTAAACTAATAGTTACTACACATTTTCCAATATACATGCTTAAGCTTTGTACATAAAGAGTTATAAGAGCACAAAGGGAAAATCCAAATTAGTACCATGGTTGGTATTTTCTCCAGATTTTCTGTCGTAAGCTCTCCTCTCTATTAGGTTCTCTTATTACAGGAGAGGTTTCATGTGGCTGTTTTGGTTCACAGAAAATATGAGTATTAATCAAAAAGGATAAAATTAACCAATATGAGTTTCCTCGGCCTAGCGAGCTTCTACAGACGCTTTGTCCACGACTTCAGAAAAATTGCCGCTCCACTTACGTCGGTGATAAAAAAGAACTGAGAGTTTTCTTGGGGGAGGAACAAGACCGAGCCTTTCAGCTCCTGATAAACCCACATTTTAGCAGTTCTATTAGATCATTTTGTACATAATTTACATGAATCAATTATTAGATTTCACATTTTAGGGTGCATTTAAGTTCATATGCATTAAAACTGTAGGATGTCTTCCACCTTCTGATTTTTCAGGAGATATCATGCAAGAAAGGAATATTTCGGAGTCTTGAAGTCACGGGCAATCGATTCAACAATTTGAAGACGGTCAGGATGCATCAAAAGAATGATCAAGTTCAAAGACGTTCAAACCCATTCTCCATATATGCACAAAGATCGATCGATCTCCTCCTAAAATGATCGATCGATCGTTCACATGACTATAATTTGCGAGGATTTCCAAGATCGATCAAGAAGTCTGAAAAACGATCGAGCAAGTTTAGATCGATCGATAACCGTCACGATTGATCGATCTATCAGTTCAAATTTTCTACGACGGATCTAGCGATCGATCGATCCCTTCGTCCGATCGATCGATCCCGTAAGTATCTCAATTTTTTTTATTTTTCGTTTTAGCTAAATAAATTAGGTTTTTGCAAACCTATAAATAGGTTTTTAGGAGAAAAACACAGACACGTTTTTTTCCCAGCCTCCAGAGAGAAAAAGTGATAGAAAACCCTAATATTTCATTCAGAGATCTATGGTGTTTAGTAAGACAATTTCAGTTTTAATTTCTTAAGAATTCTTGTACTAATCAGTTTCTGAGTAGATCTTTAAATTCAGCTATGGATAGGAATGGATGATTAGAGGAATTGAGATCATGAGATGATGATTAAGTCTAGGATTGTGTAATCCACCACTATTAGATGAGTTTAATGCTAAGTTGATTTCGGAAGAGTTAATTTAAGGTTTATCGAATTCATACCTTGGAAGAGGAATAGTGAATCCATAGGATAATCTAATTAGTGAATCTTATGATTTTAGCCTACGGAAGTGGTTGTCTAGGTCGTTTGATAGTCAATGAGATAGTCGCCAAATGCATATTAGTTTTAAGGTTTGCAATGGGAATTGATCAAACTTAGTTCTAAGCATAGGGGTTTTTACATGGGAATGTATTAATCTATTCATAGTCTCATGGTTTATGATTGAAATTTGCACAATCAAGATTTGAATTCATGTCTTGATCTCACCCCTGTTCATTCTAGAACCTAATCTATGGTTGAATTGTTTTCTTAATTGAAATATTTCTAGTTTATTATTCATTTAATTACTGAATTTACTTTGTTACAATTTAGTTACGATTTCTATTAATTCATTCTCACCAAACTTTTAAATCGCTTAGTTTAGAATCGAATTCATACAATCTATTGTGTTATAAACCTTCCCTGAGAATCGATCCCGCTTATACTACAAGAAGCATACTGTGCATTTGCAGTTATAAAATTGGGTAAACTCTTGAGATATTCTAAGTATTCTCAAGTGAAACTCGTGGAGATAAATAAATCTCTATCAGCTCCTCAAGGACCGTCTAACTCACGCTTCTGTGTTAACCCTCGCGGACTTCAACAAAACATTTGAAGTAGAATGTGACGCATCTGGTGTCGGGATAAGAGCCATGCTGACACAAGGTGGTAAACCAGTTGCGTACTTCAGTGAGAAACTCAGCGGTGCGCCGTTGAACTATCCGACTTATGACAAGGAGTTGTACACATTGGTTTTAGCCATGGAGAAGTGGCAGCATTACTTGCTCGCCCGAGAGTGTGTCATTCACACCGACCACCAAACCCTTCAGCATCTCAAGGGTCAAACAAAGCTGAAGCGCCGTTACGCACGGTGACTAGAATTCATCGAGATGTTCCCTTACGTCATCAAGTATAAGAAGGGAAAGGAAAATGTCGTCGCAGATGCCTTATCTCGGAGATACAAACTTATCTCAATCATGAAATCCAAAGTGTTGGGACTCGAATTGATCAAAGGTCTGTATGAGACTGACGATGAATTCAAAGAAATATTTCGAGAACACGGAAAGGGAGCCTACAGCAAGTACTATCTCTTTGACGGATTCCTTTTCAAGAAAAAGAGATTTGTGCATCCCGAGAGGATCCATTCGGGATTTGTTGTTAAGGGAGGCTCACGGAGGAGGACTTATGGGTCACTTCGGGGTAGACAAGATGCTCGACATGCTAAAGGAGCATTTTTTTTGGCCGCACCAGAGGCGAGATGATGAGGCCCATTGTGCACGTTGTCTAATTTGTAAACGGGCCAAGTCAAAAGCCCATCCCCACCGCCTGTATATGCCACTTTCGATTCTCACTACACCCTGGACCGACATTTCCATGGACTTTGTGTTAGGCTTACCAAAGCAAGACCACAAGGATTCCATCTTAGTCGTAGTTGACCAATTCTCGAAGATGGTGCACTTCATTCTAAGCGCCAAAACAAATGATGCGAGTCAAACAGCAAACTTGTTTTTCAAGGAAGTGGTACAACTTCATGGTATCCCGAGGACTATCGTTTCTTATCAAGACATGAAGTTCTTGAGCCATTTCTGGAGATCTCTTTGGAAGAAGCTCGGAACTAAGTTAGTCTTCTCGACGACTTGCCATCCGCAAAACGATGGTCAAACGGAAGTTGTTAACCGAACGCTATCCACTCTGATTTGAGCCACCATTGGACCGAATTTAAAGAGCTGGCTCGAGTGCATACCATTCATAGAATTTGCTTATAACTGAGCTATCCCCTCGGCTACAAAGCTATCTCCGTTTGAAATTGTCTATGGATTTAACCCGCAATCTTCTCTAGACCTAACACCTTTACCTCCAGCTGAAATAGTTAGCATAGAAGGAGAGACAAAAGCAGAGTTCATCAAAAAGCTACACCATAAACCAAAGGAGAACATAGAGAATAGAACAAAAGCATATGCAAGACAAGCCAATAAAGGAAGGAAGCAAGTTACATTCAAAGAAAGAGATTGGATTTGGCTGCATATGAGGACAGAAAGGTTTCCCCAGAAGAGGAAAGACAAGCTTGCTCCAAGAGGAGATGGTCCATTCCGAGTTTTAAAGAAGATCAATGACAATGCATACCAATTGGAGCTTCCAGGTGAGTTTAATGTATCTTATAATTTTAATGTTTCTGATTTGGAAATTTTTGATGCAGGAGATGATCAAGTTTTGAGGACAAAACCTTCTGAAGGGGTAGTGAATGATGAGGACATCGACTCTTAAATAATGCCAGCTGAACCAGAGGGAGTGGAGATCATTCCTCAAGTACCAAGCGGACCTATAACTCGCCAGAGAGCCAGAGCCATTAGAAACAAGTTCAACCACCTAGTAGAATTTGTGCTCGAGCAAGGATCAACCAGCCCTTGTCCATTCTCAGTCGCCGACACCAGCAAGGGAGAAGACCCATTTTCTAGCATTTCAAGTGAGATTCTCCAGTGTCAGACATCATCTTCTGGTGTCTGTACTATCACCATAGAGTAGAAATACACAAAGACATGCTAGGGTCAGACATCATCTTCTGGTGTCTGTACTTTTTTCATAGCTTCGGTTTTTTCCCAGTGGGTTTTCCGAAGGGGGTTTTAACGAGACAACACCTCTAGTGTGCAAGTCGGGGTCTGTTCTACGATACTCATATTTTACCAGCCCCTGTAATAATCAGAAGATGATGACTCTCCAATGAAGACAAGCTACAGCAGTCTTCAACACTTGGAATAATTTTTGGGTTTTTATGTTTTAAACTGTTTGTAGTTTTTGTGTAAGTTTTGAACGCTTTGTTGTTTTTTTTAGAACTACTTGTTGTTTTTTAAGGCTAGGGTAATTAAAACCTTAGCCTCCCCTTGGAAATCACATACACATTTTTTGACTGCCAAAATTTAAAACCCTAGTAGATTTCCTTTAGTTTGTAGCAATCAAATTCTTCTGCCTTGATCCAACATCCAGGCGTGAAAAACCTTGGTGTATCATGAGTCCATCTATCCCTCGTGTGATCCAAATCGCTTCCCCTTCGTGTTTAACTAGGAGAGATTCTCCCTTGTTTCACAAATACCATCCCATCGGATCTGGATCCTCTTTTGACAACCAGAGCTTGTATAGAAACTACAGAAAAATAGGCCTCATTTACGCCCTTTTTGTATCTCTCTTACAAATTAATTATGTTTGCATTTATTCGTTCCTGTCACATTAATTTGTGTTATATAACAAAACCTTTTTTGCACTGTAAGTTCACATGTCCTTCGATCTCTCTCCAATTCATCGGATTGAGAATTTTAAATTTCTAATTGCAATCTTGAAACTACAATTGGTTACGAGTCTTGTGTTCTGGGAATCCATCTGATGTTGTTAGGATATATATTATTATTTTTGTACTGATTGCCGAGAAATCGATAAGAAATTATATTGATTTTCTTATGGGTAATTTCTTTAAGAAACACTAATTAAGGTTTAATTTTAGGTTTAGGTTAACCATCTTCGTAATCTGGGTTACATAATCCATAAACTGTGTCATTAAACATGTTTGTGGACAATTAAGTCTAAAACTTTGTTTTCGGGGGTAAATATATATGTAATTTTCAAAGAATGTACATTTAGATCTTTAAATATGTACTTGTTGATATCGAGACAAAAGTTAAAAAATGGACCACCTCTGATATGATGTCTCATATTTCGTGGATATCTAGATCGTTTTCCCGATATACTCAATGATAATAAACTTTGATTTGAACAGTGTAGATATTGCCTTGATTTTTTGTGTGAACATAGTGTTGGAATGAAGAAGAAATGATGAATTTAGAAAGCCCTTCATGCTTTCTATATTAGCCGTGAGTTACATTATTAAAGAGGGAGTGTCTAAGGCTTGTTTGTGTTCTAGTGTTATGTTATCCTTGTAGCCATTCATGTATAAGACAGTTCTTGTATCCAAACAAGCCTAGACTAGATTAGTATAAATATCTCTCTTCCTTCTCATTTGTAACTAAAAAACTATTATTCTCATTCTCTTAATAAATCATTCTTCTCTTATCTCTCTAATATCTCATTCTCTCATTCTACATATCTCATAATCTCATAATCTTTCACATAGAAAGTATGAAAAACTCTAGGTTGTTCTATAGATGACATCACTGGTATTTATCTTGATTATTACATGCATAGAATACATCTAAAAGATGAATCAATGGCTTCTGTAGAATATCATAGAAGGTTAAACATGAATCTAAAAGATGTTGTTAAGAAATAGATAATGAAACTTCTAGAGGTTGGTGTTATCTATGCTATATCTAATAGTACTTGGGTGAGTCATGTACACGTGGTCCCAAATAATGGTGTTATAACTATGATCAGGAATGATAAAATGAGTTGATTCCAACTAGAACTGTCACAGAACATAGAATGTATATAAGTTACCATAAATTAAATGCTTCAACTCGTATATCACATTCCACAGCTTTTTATTGATCAGATGCTAACCACCCTTACTATTATTTTCTAGATGGTTACTCTGGATTCTTTCAGATTCCTATCCATCCGGACGACCAGGAGAAGATGACATTCAACCTTATGGCAGTTTTGCTTATCGCAGAATGCCTTTTGGCTTGTGCAATGCACTAACAACCTTTCAGCTCTGCATGATATTGATTTTCATTACAACTTGAGGCGCTGACCATTAACCACGAACTAATGGCCTACAGTTTCCAGAAACACTACAGCTCCATATGGTCGAACTTGATGGTGAGAGGTCCTGACCATCTTGATAATATTTCGTGGATATCTAGATCGTTTTCCCGATATACTCAATGATAATAAACTTTGATTTGAGTAGTGTAGATATTGCCTTGATTTTTTGTGTGAACATAGTGTTGGAATGAAGAAGAAATCATGAATTTAGAAAGCCCTTCATGCTTTCTGTATTAGCCGTGAGTTACATTGTTAAAAAGGGAGTGTCTAAGGCTTGTTTTTGTTCTAGTGTTATGTTATCCTTGTAGCCATTCATGTATAAGGCAATCCTTGTATCCAAACAAGCCTAGACTAGATTAGTATAAATATCTCTCTTCTTTCTCATTTTTAACTAAGAAACTATTATTCTCATTCTCTTAATAAATTATTCTTCTCTCTAAAGCTCTCTAATCTCTCATTCTAAAAATCTCTTAATCTCATAATCTTTCATGGTATCAGAGCCAGGTTGCATTAAATCTGGGTAAAATTCATCTTTCATTCATTGAATCAAGAAGAAATCATCTTCTTCTCAATCTTCTTCTTGTTCTATTTTGACCGTCATCTTGTAACTACAATTCCGGACAAACCACGATTTTTTTTTTTGACGATCTGCTTTCTCTGGATTGTACATCGGAGAGTTCTAAAGCCACACCAATTTTATTTGCATCATTTGACATAGGGAATCAAACGTTACGAATTTTCTTGCAACGGACCTCCGCGAGTGCCTCTGCCAAGAACCTCTGTGTTTCCCAGGTAATTCTGACATCGATTCTTTACCAAATCGCGTTTTTAAAAATCCTAAACTCAGGCCCTTCGAGTCTAGTTTGAAGGATTTTCTTGAAGTTTTCCTCAGAGACGTCTAAAATTGCCCATAACAAGATCCTGGTGATAAATTTCTAATTATTTCTTAATTTTCTTTAATTTTTTTGAATCTAGAAAGTTAAATTAGTATCTTGTGAGTGTCTCCACGAATTTTTACTTCAATCTGATAGGTTTAAAAATTCAAGATTGATTTTCTTGATTTTCTTGTTAATTTCTTGAAATTCTTTAAATAAAGGAATCTTGAAAATTTACGATTACATCTTTAATAAAATCAAAATTTAGGCTTGATTAATCTTTTTGAATTGAATAAGGACTGTTAGAAATAGATTTTGTTGGTTGGAGTTTGTTAATCTGGTGCAGGTGTTAGTTGAAGTTGTTATAAATTGTTAGAAGGTTACCTTGAAGAACTAGGAATCCACGCGGCCACAAGGAGGTTTGTTACTGGTGAAAGACACACGTCTGTCCAAGTGGCCTAGGCGTGCCTGTGTTTTGGTCTGGTGGATCGTGCCTGTGCCTTGAAGCCTCTCGGAGCCCTTGGCGTGAAAGGCAGGATCGAGTCTGTGACCTGGCGTGATCTTGTGGTCTTTGGTTTGTAAAGCTTCCACCAGCGTCCCGACCAAACAGCCTGCATTCCGCCATCGAGTACCGTCCAGACCGGCTGTTACTCAACAGTTTCCAGTTGCAAAATTGACTGACCGGCGTGCCATGTTTCCTTGGAATGTGGGCTGAGCTAGAAATGCTAATGCTAGCCTCCATTGACCCAATTGTTCTTCTTAAAAGGAAAGAACAAGATAAGGTGTTTGGGTTACTATTAACACTTAATACTTCTTATTCAGATCTTATTAAGCATATTCTCAGTTCTGATAAGCTTCCTAGCTTGGAAGATGTTTGTGCTCAAATCCAAAAGGTGCAAGGATCTCATAGATTATTTGGCAACAAGGTTGAATTGGTAACTGCACACAAAATCTTCTTCAAACCAGCAAATGAATCTAGGAAGAGGAAAAAAATATTTGACCATTGCAAGAGGAATGGCCATACAAAGAAGGAGTGCTGGGTTCTCCATCCTCAGCTGAAGCTAACATGGGCCTCTCGGCCACAACAACCCACTGCTAGCCTCACTCAAGCTCACGGTCTTGTGACCGCATCCTAAAAGGCGTGTGGTAGCAGCTCAGTTCTCCACTCTGCCTCTACTAGTGCCATGTCTCAAGCATCTGAATTTGTGACAAAATAAGACTTATAAGCTCTTATCAAGGTCATAAAGGATAGCAATGTGATGGGTAAAAAGTTTCATGCTTCTTTTCAAACTTCTTTTACTCCTAATGCCCATAAATCATTGGTGGTTGATTCTGGTGCTTCTCATCACATGATTAGTGATCAAGGATTGCTAGAAATTGTAGAACCTGCCCTAGGTAATGTTCTCATTGCTAATGTAATTAAAGTACCAATTAAAGGCATAGGAAAACTGAAGTTGTTTGATAAAGAATCTAAAGCCTTTTATATGTCTTCCTTTACTTCTAATTTGCTTTCAGTTAAAAAGCTACTACTGATTTAAATTGTCAAGCTATACTTGGTCCTAATGATTTATATTTTCAGGATATTGAAACTAGTAGAATATTTGGACAAGGAACCACAAGAGATGACTTGTATGTGCTTGAAAACATGACTAGTGTTAGTGAGTTAGAGGCGGCTTTTCAAGCTAGTTCATTTAGTACTGATGCTGATCTTTGGCATGCTAGATTAGGACATACTCATCCTAGAGCACTTGAATTGATTGTTCTTGGTTTGAAAATGCCAAATGATTTGTGTGATTCTTGTATACTTGGAAAGCATTGTAAAATATTTTTTGAAAAATCTATGCATACTTATGATAATTGTTTTGAGTTGGTGCATTCTGATGTTTGGACATCTCCATTCCCATCTAGAGAAAACCATAAGTATTTTGTGACATTTATTGATGAAAAGTCTAAATATACTTGGGTTACTTTACTTAGCTCTAAAGATAGAGTATTTGATGCATTTTTAAATTTTCAAGAATATGTTACTAATCAATACAATGCAAGTATTAAATGCTTTAGAACAGATAATGGAGGAGAATACACTAGAACCAGACTTCAAGAATATTTAGCCAAGCATGGCATTGAACATCAAACCAGCTGTCCTTACACTCCACAACAAAATAGAGTGGCTGAAAGGAAGAATAGTCATTTGATGGAAGTTGTGAGAACAATGATGTTCCACATGAAAGTTCCCAAGAGATTTTGGGGGGATGCTCTTGTAGCTGCACGCTACTTTATTAATAGGACTCCTACAAAAGTCCTACATGACTTGTCTCCATTTGAGGTACTAAACAAAACTAGACCCAATATTGATCACTTGAGAGTTTTTGGTTGTGTTTGTTTTGTATTAGTTCCAAGGGAGCAAAAGAACAAGCTGGACCCAAAGAGTACCAAAGCTATGTTCATTGGGTATTCTTCTACTCAGAAAGAATACAAATGTTATGACCCATAGACTAGAAGAGTCTTGGTATCTAGAGATGTTAAGTTCCAAGAAGAAAAAACTTTCTATGAAGAAGGAACTTGGGATCAATTTAAGGATATCTCATCAACAAGATCAGACCAAGCTAAGTATTTGAGGAGGTTATTGGAAAGCATTGATATTGTATTCCCTCAGGCTCAGCACAGTCCTCAGCCACGGCTCCTCATACACCACCTGGTCCAGCCGGGACCACACCAACTGATCCGCAGCCATCTACATCATCCATCCATTCTCACCAACCGCAGCCTGGTGTCTTCAGTTCTCCTGGCCTTCCTCCTCTTGAACAAGACTCAGCAGGAGAAGAATCAATTTTGGTCTCAGCTTCCAAAAGATCAAGAGAAGTGCCTACTCCTATTGAAGTTTTAGGTGAGGAGGAGGATCCTATTCAAGAGGCTCCACCTACTTTCCTAAGAAGGAGCACAAGACAAAGGAAACCACAAGTGTTCTACAATGGGAATGTTGTTACTCATCATGATCAGGGAGTTTGTAATATTGCTCACTTACCTAATAATCATGTTGCCTTCATTTATAGTCTTGATAAGGAGCAGATTCCAAAGACATATGAAGAAGCTATGACCAAGAAGGAATGGAGGGAAGCTATTCTAGCTGAGAAGCAAGCCATGGAAAGGAATGGTACTTATGCCTCAGCGCTTCTACCAAAAGGAAAAAGGGCTGTAAGTTCTTAATGGATTTTTATCATTAAATACAAAAGCAATGATGAAATTGATAGATATAAAGCTAGGTTGGTGGCTAGTGGTTTTACTCAGACATATGGTGAGGATTATAGGGATACCTTTGCACCTGTAGCTAAGCTTCATTCTGTTAATGTAGTTCTTTCACTTGCTACTAACCTTGAGTGGGAGTTATGGCAAATGGATGTTAAGAATGCTTTCTTGCAAGGTAAGCTAGAAGAAGAGGGATACATGTCACCACCACCAGGTCTAGAGGAGGAGGTTGGAAGCGGCAATACTCTCAGGCTGAGGAAGACTATCTATGTCCTTAAATAATCTCCAAGAGCTTGGTACCACAAGCTAAGTGTAACATCAATGGATATAGGCTTCAAAAGATCTGAAGTTGAACATACTATTTTTATACTAAAAAGCAAGAAAGGTATTGTGGTAATTCTTATTTATGTAGATGATATAATCATATCTGGTAGTGATGGTGTTGGTATTGCATCTACTAAAGATTACTTAAAGAGTGTCTTTGATATTAAGGATCTAGGAGAACTTAAATACTTCTTAGGAATTGAAGTGTATAGGTTCAAGGAAGGTCTCTTTTTATCTCAAAGGAAGTATGTCGTAGATTTACTAACTTCTACAGGTATGATGGAAGCTAAACCAGCCAAAACACACTTAGAAGAAGATTATAAAATTACAACTAAGGGGGAGCTAGAGGAGGAAATTGATTTTCATGATCCTAAGCTCTATAGGAAAGTGGTTGGTAAGCTTATTTATCTAACCATCACAAGACCAGATTTATGTTTTGCTGTGAATCAGGTATCTCAACACATGCAAGGTCCAAAGATGAGACATTGGGAGATGGCTATGCGGATTTTGAGATATCTAAAGGGGACACATGAACAAGGTATATGGATGAGTTGCAATAAAAACACAAATGTGGTTGGTTATTGTGATGCAGATTGGGCAGGAGATAGGGAGGATAGGAGAAGTACCACTGGCTATTGTACTTTCATAGGAGGGAACATTGTGACTTGGAAAACCAAGAAGCAAAAGGTGGTATTATGCTCTAGTGCAGAATCAGAATATAGAGCAATGAGGAAGCTTACAACTTAATGCGTTTGGCTAAAGCAACTTTTGGAAGACTTGGCCGTGAAGTATGAAGACCCTATCACCATCCACTGTGACAATCAGGCTGCCATACACATAGCATCTAACTCAGTACGACTCAGCCCAACGGTTTGTATCATCCTTTACTCATCCCGGAACATCCTTGGGTTGATTTGTCCATGGATTTTATTTTAGGTATGCCTAGGACACGAAATGGAAAAGATAGTATTTTTGTTGTTGTTGATAGGTTTTCCAAGATGTCCCATTTCATAGCATGTAGGAAAAAAATGATGCATTACATGTGGCTAACCTGTTCTTTAAGGAAATAGTTAGGTTGCTTGGTATGCCTAAGACTATTGTGTCTGATAGGGACACCAAGTTTTTAAGTCATTTTTGGCGCACTTTATGGTCTGAGTTAGGCACCAAGTTGTGTTTCTCAACCACATGCCATCCTGAGAGTGACGGCCAAACTGAGGTTGTCAATAGAACTTTAGGATCCCTATTGCGTGCATTTGTAGGAAAGAACCTGAGGACTTGGGAAGATCATTTGCCTCATGTAGAATTTGCATACAATCAGTCGGTATATTCAGCATCTAAGCATTCACCATTTTAGATTGTTTATGACTTTAATCCTATATCACCTTTGGATCTAATGCATTTACCCTTGAGTGAGTGTGCTAGCCTTGATGGAGAACATAAGGCTCGTTTGGTTAAACAGATTCATGAAAAGGCCCGAGCCAATATTGAGGCCAAAACCCGGAAATATGGCCAATCCGTTGACAGGCACCGGAGGAAGCTTACTTTTAAACCAGGAGAACAGGTTTGGATCTACCTACGCAAGGACCGGTTCCCTGAAGAACGTCGTTCCAAGCTTATGCCAAGGGTGGATGGACCATTCACGGTGGTCAAGCATATCAACGACAATGCCTACCAGCTTTACTTGCAAGGTAAGTATGCCGTGAGTACAAGTTTTAATATTTCTGACTTGATTCCTTTTTATGCAGATGGACCGGATTTGAGGACAAATCCTCTTCAAGTGGGAGGGGATGATGTGAGTCTGGACGCTAGACCGGACCAACTGGTCGATGGAACAAACGATGGCCAGGACGAGAAGCCGGATGTAAACAAGAATGAGGGCCGTACGTACCCGGACGAGTGCATGGAGGTTGGTCCAGGACGTGGCCAAGGACGCGAGCAAGGACAAACGGACGACCAACTGGTGACCCAAGCTTCGACCAGAACCTCGGCCAAGACTTCGACCGGCGCCTCGACCAGAGCCTCGACCCGCGCTTCGACCAGGTCTACAGGCCGCATCGACCCATCGACCCGTCACTCGACCAACACTTCGACCAGCCCTGTACCGGCGTCATGGACCATTCCACCTGGTCCCATGACCCGATCCTGGACCAAGGCTCTCCAAGATTCTATTGGGTTATTCCTGACCCATTCTTTTTTTCATCTTTTCTAAGTCCATTTTAATTTGTCTTTGGGCTTATGTGATTGGGATTAAGGGTCTACTTGGTTCCCTTTTCCCATGTGAGGTTTTTCCCTTTGGGTTTTTTTCACATGGATTTTTAATGGGGCCTGGTGCATCTTTAAGAGGATCAAGCCCATAAAGCCTTTGACATATTTTTGTAGCATTTCTTCACGGCCCGGCCCATCTTCTTGTAATCTGCATGGTCTTTGTCTTGAATGCTTTGTTTTCTGTGTCAATCATGCAAGTTACTTTGACCATGCAATTCGAATTCTTTTTGGGTATATATCTCTTAGGCTGTGGACATTGTAAAGGATCAATCGATTTTGAATAATAAATTTTCTTTCTAGAAAATGTTCTTGATCGATTCATCTCATTCTTGCAAACCCCTTTCTAGTGTGTAATATCTAGATTGCTAGTTTGTAAAATCCTTGTTAGGATCTGGTGTGTCATATCCTGATCAAACAAGTTTGGTGATTCAAAGTTTTCCACCCCTTTGGAATCTCACCATTCGATCCATTCTTTCACAATCTCATCAACCGTTCCAATCTGAATCCATCTCGCCATTCGTTTCATTCCATATCACATTTGCCATTCTCTCATTCCTACTGATCTTCCATCTTTCATCACGCCAAAAACCTCCATCGTTCCATTTCAAGTCTTCCGCCCCTGGCTCACCCTGTTGCCGATCTTGGATCCGTGCGTCCTCCCTTACCAGGACCACGTCATCGGTTGGGCGCTCCATCGTCTTGTGGGTCGCGATCGTAGGGTGCTCGGTATGCTGGGGCTTCGTGGGTTGGATGATCGAGTGGCTCGTCGTCTCGCAGGTCACGGGTGTAGGTGTATGGCCTTACTAATGGGCCCGTCCGTTCGTGTTGGTGCCTGAACTCCTTCCTTCTCCACGGTGGGACGCTTTGGGTAGGTCGGATCGTCAGGGCAGACTAGGTTGCTCTAACCGCTCTATGCGGTTGGCACGGGTGTTCATCTGAGACGTAATCTGACTCAACATCTGCATTACTGCACCTGAGTCTTGGGGCCGTTATGAGGCTTCTGAGCCGCTAGACATTGGTTCTCTCAAGAAAGAAAGAGCAAAACCAGGAAATTCCTAAGTTAGAAAAAGGAAACTATCCTTATTCTAGAAAGAGATGCTTTTCTAATTCGGAAACTTTCCTAAACTAGAAATTAAAACTTTCCTAATTTGGAAATGGAAACTTTTCTAAATTAGAAATGGAAATTTTTCTAAACTAGATAGAAAACTTTACTAATCTAGAAATGGTAACTTTCCTAAGCTAAAAATAGAAACTTTCCTAAACTAGAAATGAGAATTTTTCCTAAACTAATTAAGGAAACTTTCCTACACTAGAAATGGGAAACTATCCTAAATTAATTAAGGAAATTCTCTTAACCTTAAATTCTTCCCTATTCGAATTTGGAAACTTCCTAAAACGAATTTGGAAACGATCCTAAATCGCCTTTTGGAACTTTCCTAGACCGCTAATTTCCTAAATGGAAAAGGGAAACTTCATAATTGGATTCGGAGTTTATCCTAATTTGGCTAGGGCCTGTTTAATGTAGCAGGTAATCTTGCCTAATTTTCTAGAAAGGAAAAGGCAACACTAATTGCAGCTGCTAAACCATTGGCGCCGCTTAGCGTAAGGGTTCTAACCGAATTTTGACAAGGCCCAGGCGGGGCAGAACAGACAACTAGAGGATGCAAGAATCACGTGCTTGCCAGCTATGGGTTAGCCTAGGTGTGTGTAAGAACTAAACCAAAAGCTCACGCAAATGCTAGACAACTACACATGCAAAACAAATGAGGGTACAAGCAAAGCAGACTATCCAAACTAAACGATTGTGAGATGAATGAACAAACGGTGAAGTACAACAACTCTAGCAACCTAGAGTGGATGCGGATGCAACAACAAGCAAGGGGTTGATTAAATGAGCTGTGTTTTACTAGCGAGACCCTAAGTTCGTTTCAAACAGCTTTTTGGTATATTTTTTTTAATTTAAGAGGAAACAAGGAAACAATGATTCAACAAAAAAAAATAACGATGGTTCTCTTTTTTTTTTTTGACTAAACTAGTTAAATAGAGGAGTTAGGACCTGATAATAGGAGCGTTAAGCTCTGATACTAGATGACACACGCACAGGGGCACGCGGATGTCTTGGAGGTTTCCGGATAGTATGGGCGCCGGCTTGAGAGAAAGACTCGAACTTGAGCTGAAGCGGAGGATGAACGTTGGCGCCTTCAAAGGAGAGAGGCTCGATCTCTTGAGGACACTATGGTGGGGCGAACTGGACCACACGAGAGGAGAGAGGCTCGTGATACACCAGGAGGAGTCTTGGACTTGAAGAGTTTGCTTCATGATGTGAGATAGTGTGGTGGATGTGATCTTTGACAGAGAGTCTCGATGCCTTGGATCACTTGAAGAGATGGAGGTGGATTGAACATGACCCCAAAGGCTGCGGAAGGCCTTTGATACACCAGAGGGTTGTTCTTCTTGGAGGAGAAGATCAGAAGCTCTACGAACCTAAGGTGAGAATGTGGGGGCCGTTTTGGTCTAGAAAAGACTTAGGTTTTTTTTATCAAAAGAGTTATCCATCTTATTGATCGATCAATATGCTTATAAATATGTCTAGGTGTCTAATACAACTTAAAACAATTGGGCTTGGCGAAATCATATGGCCCTAATCGAAACTTACATAGCAAAATAAAGACTTAGGCTTAAACTTCAACATAATAGGTCGGACCCAAGCCTTTTAATACTTAGTCTATAAAAAATACGAATTAAAAAAAGATAGAGAAGCCTTATAATGTGAATGCCGAATTTGGATGGCCTTGTGAAATGTAGAAGATCTTGTACAAGTCCCATCTCCATGCGCACTAAGAGTATTACCTCATTAAAACCTTCTTTGGAAAACCCAATGGAATAAAACCGAAGATAGAAAAAAAGTACAATTTCAAAGCACGTGTTTTGGTGTCTTCACCGGATGGTAATGGTGAAGACAGGTGAGGAAGAGGTGTCTTCTATAAGGAGCCTCCACTGCTCCTTATTTGGCGTGAAGGGTGAAGAGGTTGAACCGGGATCAATCGATCGTGAATCTTGTGCAGCTTCCTTTGCTTGACTTTCCACCAGCATGGTTAACATGGTTCCGAGTGCTTTCTTCTTCGAACATGTCAGAGGTCCTGGTGGTATGATCGGGGCAACAGCCAGGACGATGTCATCATCATTCCTTCCCTCTTCAAGAGCATTGGTGTCTGAAGCTTCTTCTTCAATACCTGCATCAAATAACTCCAAGTCATAAACATTGAAAGTATTAGATACATTATACTCACCTGAAAGTTCGAGCTGGTAGGCGTTGTCATTGATCTTCTGGAGAACTTTGAAGGGTCCATCTCATTTTGGCGCCAGCTTGTTTTTCCTCTTCTGGGGAAATCTCTCTGGTATGAAATGAAGCCAGACCCAGTCGCCTTCATTGAAAACCACGTGTTTCCTCCCTTTGTTGGCATGCTTCTCGGTCTGACTTGTGTTATTCTCCAGATTTTCTCTCGCCTTCTGGTGTACGCGCTTGACGAACTCTGCATTGGCTTCGCCCTCCAAGCTTACAACTTCACCAGGTGGAATCGATAAGAAGGTCATTTGCGTGTTTGGGCTGAAGCCATATACTATCTCAAACGGCGTCATGGGAGTGGCTGAATGCTTAGCTCGGTTATATGCGAACTCCACATACGGTAGATAATCCAGCCAGTTCTTCAAGTTGCGACCAATCGTTGCTCTCAGCAGGGTGGACAAGGTCCGGTTGACCACCTCAGCTTGGCCATCGGTCTGAGGATGGTACGCGGTTGAGAACAGAAGCTTCGTTCCCATCTTCCTCCATAAGACACACCTGAGGAATTTGGTGTCTCGGTCAGAAACAATGGTCCTCGGAATTCCATGCAGACGAACAATCTCCTTGAATAACAAGTCTGCGGTCTGACTGGGGTCGTTGGACTTGTTGCACAGAATGAAGTGCGCCATTTTAGAGAACCGGTCGACCACCACGAAAATGGAATCTTTGTTTTTGAGTTTTGTAAGTCCCAACACAAAGTCTATGGAAATATCGATCCAGGGTGCGGTCGAAATCGACAATGGCATGTACAAACCATGTGGATGACGGTTTGATTTGGCTTTCTTGCAGATCAAACATCTAGCACAATGAGCTTCCACATCTCGACATTGATGCGGCCAGTAGAAATGCTCCTTGAGCATGCTTAACATCTTGTTAACACCGAAGTGTTCCATGAGACCACCTCCGTGGGCCTCTCTCGGCAAAAAATTTCGAATAGATCCTCGGGGAAAGCAGAGCCTATTTTCCTTAAAAAGGAATCCGTCAAATACGTAGAACCGATGATACGACCCTTTACCATGTTCCTTAAATGCTTCCTTGAAATCTTCATCTTCAAGATACAGATCCTTGACTATTTAAAATCCCATAACCTTGGATTCCATAACCGAGATCAGACAGTGGCGCCTTGACAGTGCATCAGCAACAACATTAATTGTGCCTTTCTTGTACTTGATGACGTAAGGGAATGTCTCGATAAACTCCAGCATGTATCTTGTTCAATTTTTTTGTCCCTTGAGATGTTGCAAAGTCTGGTGATCCGTGTGAATAACGCACTCCCTAGCAAGTAGGTAATGCTGTCATGTCTCCATAGCACGGATCAAAGAGTAGAGCTCCTTATCCTATGTAGGATAGTTAAGAGCTGCTCCACTCAACTTCTCACTGAAGTAGGCTACATGTTTTCCTCATTGTGTAAAGACTGTGCCTATTCCCACTCCTGAAGCATCACACTCCACCTCAAATGTCTTAGAGAAATCTGGTAGTTTCAGAACTGGTGAGCGTGTGAGGCTGTCTTTTAGTAACTTGAAAGATTTTTCTTGTTCTGGACCCCACTTAAACTCCTGATTTTTCTTTATTGTGGTATGAGGGCTAGCAATTGTGCTGAAATCTTTCACAAACAAGCTTGCCAATCCGTGAAAATTGCGAACTTAACTTGCATTAGTCGGAACTGGCCAATCCTGAATGGCCCTAATCTTTTCTTTTTCCATCTGAAGTCGCTGCGAACTCACAACGAATCCTAAGAAAACCACTTGGTCAGTGCAGAAAGTACACTTCTGTAGGTGATGTAAGAATCTGGGTAGGCTGTCTTTTCACCGAGAAGCTCAGGATAATGGGACAGAATTTGATGGTAGTGAAGGGGTGGATCGAAGGGACCACACAAGCTGTGAAAGGGGCTTGTGATACTCCAAGAACTTCAACCAGACTTGGTTGAAGAACACGGCTGCAAGCAACGGTATTGCTGGCGGCTACTTTAGACACTAGTCTTTTAGGTTTTGTCAAAATTGCTTGTTATTTCATTAAGTGTAAACAAGAAGGCTTATATAATGCCTTGTTACAACTTTTGGGTAAACTACAAGGCGTTTAACCTTTCAGGGATTAAAACATCATTTAGTTCACTTATTGGCAATTAAAATAAATACTGGGCCCTAATAAGTCAACATGACCTAAACCCAATTAAAACACTTAGACTAAAAGAAATCAAAAACAAGAGAGAAAGCCCAACAACACTTAGGCTCAGAATTCGCCTGAAGACTTGTGAATGATATGGAATTGTGAACAAGTCTTCAACGCCTTGCACACTAAGAGTATTGCCTCATTAAAACATTCTTCGGAAAACCCAGTGGGACAAAACAAAAGATAGGAAAAAGAGTACAATTTCCTAGAACGACTTTTGGTGTCTCTACCGAATGGTAATGGTAAAGAGACCAGAGGAGGAAGAGTCTTCTAGAAGGAACCTCCATGGTTCCTTGTCTTGCTGGAATAGAGGTCCGGTCGTGGGTGCAAGGACCAGACCGGTCTGGTCGGGTGCGTGAGCCGGTCTGCTTGTCTGGACGGCTGGTCGTGGACTGGTCGTCTGGGTCAGCTCAGGGTCTTCTCCGGTTCCACTACCCAATAACATACTAAGCTTGTCTCCTAAGGCTTTCCGCTTGGACCGCGTAAGGGGTCCAGGTGGAATGACAGGTGCAGTGGCTGGCTCGATGTCCTCATCATTCCCTCCCTCTTGAAGTGCTTTGGTCTCCAAAGAAAAATCCTCACCTGCATTAAACAACTCTAAATCAGCAACATTGAAAGTACTAGAGACGTTATACTCACCTGGAAGTTTGAGCTGGTAGGCCTTGTCGTTGATTCTCCGAAGGACGCGGAATGGACCATCTCCCCGGGGTGCAAGCTTGCTCTTCTGTCGCTGGGAAAATCTCTCTGGGCGCAGGTGTAGCCAAACCCAATCTCCCTCCTTGAAGACCATGTGCCGGCAGCCCTTGTTGGCATTCTTGACGTTCTGGAGATTCCGTTGTTCCAGGTTTGCTTTGGTCTCCTCATGAAGCCTCTTGATGTAGTCTGCTTTGGCTTCTCCCTCCAAACTGATGGCGTCATCCAACGGGATGGGTGTGAACTTGATTGGAGTTGTCGGGTTGAAGCCGTAGACAACTTCAAAAGGTGAACGCTTCGTGCTGGAATGCGTAGCTCTATTGTAGGCAAACTCGACGTACGGAAGGCATTCCAGCCAATTCTTCAGATTGCGACCGATCGTTGCCCTCAAAGTCTGGGACAATGTCCGGTTGACAACCTCAGTCTGTCCGTCCATCTGTGGATGATATGTAGGGATGTCAATGTACCCCGTGGCCCGCGGGTTAAGTCCATATAAACTAATCATGGGGCGGGCTTGGACAAGTAAATTTATTACCATGAAATAGCGGGTCTCGCGGGTCTTACCCATATGGGTTACGGGTAAATGATTCAAAACCCGGCATGGGTTTGCGGTTTCGCGGGTCGTCCGATTTCTGAGTCACTCATCAATTCACTGGCCATTTTGAAGTGAACGCGATGAAGACGAGGTCTTTCTTTGTTTGTATTTCTGAAAGTTATGTTATTTTAGCCAATTTTGAATATGAATTGATGTGTATTATGCGTTTTGTTAGATTGGAAGCAGGCTCAATTCCACTAGGAATTATGCAGCAAAAGACATAAGGTTCGGTATTAAGGGTCGGACTTTGATGCTTAGAGGTGTTGAGGAGCTCTCTCTCACCATTCTCTTCAAAACTAGGGATTAGTGTTACTGGTTTGAGTAAATTTTCTCGTGTGAAAATTCTGCAGGAGCTGTTGGATTCATGACATCAAATCTTTTTGTAATGAGAATCTATAGAAACATTAAGTGCCACTAGACGAAGTATCTAAAAAGAGGAACATCATCCAGTTGAGAAGTAAGATTCCTATGGGAGTTATATCTTATATAAACACAGTAGAGATGGAGGAAGTTGGTCAGGAACATTACCATAGCTTGGCTCCAATGTACTACAGGGGTGCAGCTGCTGCGATTATTGTCTTTGACATTACGAATCAAGTACGAATTCTCAATCCTTGTGATCTAGTCAAAAATGCGCTAACTTTTTGACTTTGGTGTGCTTAACTTATTTTTCTTTTGTCACAGGCGTCATTTAGGAGGACAAAGAAATGGGTTCAAGAATTGCAGACAAAAGGTAAGGAATCTGCATGTGGTTTAGATTTATATATCCCTAGTTTTTGATATGTAGTTCTAATGTAGTTGGTGAGGCTTAGTTGCTACATTAGAGATATGATTATTTATTCTTGTTTTGTTGTTGTCGTGTGAATAAGTGACCTTAATATGGTGATGGCTCTTGCTGGAAACAAAGCTGATTTATTAGATGCAAGGAAAGTGTTTGCAGAGGTAAACCAAATCTTCCTCTCTTGTTAAGTTGTTATGTCTGATTAGATGGAATTCTAAATATATGAAAAATGCCAACACACGCTTTGGAATGAGATTCGAGTGATGTTACTTATGGAATCAGCTTTTGCATTACTGAAATTATCTTGTTAAGTGGCTCTTGATAGTCGTATTATTCGTCATTTACAGGAGGCAGAGACGTATGCTCAAAAGAACAACATTTTCTTCATGGAAACCTCAGTATAGACTACAACAAATGTTAACCCGCGGGCCAACCCGTATAGATAATGGATGAGGCAGGACGGGCTTGGACAAATCTTTTCTATCCGTAACCCGCAGTGGGTTAGCCCGCACGATCTGAAAGATAAATGGAACCGCTGCGGGATGATCCGCCTGGACGCGGGCTAACCCGTTTGACATCTCTAATGATATGCTGTGGAGAACAGTAGGTTGGTGCCCAATTTTCGCCAAAGAGCTCGCCAGAAGTGACTCAGGAACTTGGTATCACGGTCAGAAACGATTGTCCGGGGAATGCCTTGAAGTCTGAAGAACAGGTCGGCGATCTGGCTTGCGTCGTTGGTCTTGTTGCAAGCTATGAAATTTGCCATCTTGGAAAATCTGTCAACCACGACGAAGATGGAGTTTTTGTTGTGTAATTTCGGCAGGCCTAAGACGAAATCCATGGAAATGTCTGTCCAAGGCGCGGATGGGACGGGTTATGGCATGTAAGGGCCCTGTGGATGCCTCTTGGACTTAGCCCTTTTGCAGATAAGGCACCGGGCGCAGTGCGTCTCGACATCCCGGCGCTGATGAGGCCAATAGAAGTGCTCCTTAAGCATGCTTAGGGTCTTGTCAATTCCGAAGTGGCCCATGAGGCCTCCGCCGTGTGCCTCCCTGAGAAGCAGCTCTCGGATCGATCCTCTCGGAATGCATAATCGCTTGTCTCTGAAGAGGAATCCGTCGTGCAGAAAGAAACGGCTGTAGTTTCCTTTGTCGTGCTCGAGGTGAGCCTGGGCGAAGTCGACATCGTCGGCGTACAGCTCCTTGATCATCTCGAAACCCAGAACTTTGGACTCCATGACTGATATGAGGCTGTATCGATGAGATAAAGCATCAGCGACAACATTGTCCGTTCCTTTCTTGTATTTGATGACGTACGGAAAGGTCTCGATGAACTCCAACCAACGGGCATGGCGTTTCTTCAGCGTGGACTGTCCACGGAGGTGTTGGAGCGTCTGATGATCGGTATGAATGACGCACTCTCGGGCAAGCAGATAATGCTGCCAAGTCTCTAAGGCACGGACAAGGGCATAGAGTTCCTTATCGTAGGTCGGATAGTTAAGTGCAGCTCTACTTAACTTCTCACTGAAGTAGGCGACTGGTCGTCCTCCTTGGGTAAGGATGGCTCCAATGCCTAAACCTGAAGAAGCATCACACTCGACCTCGAATGTCTTCGTGAAGTCTGGTAGCACGATGACTGGTGCGTGTGTAAGGCGTTCCTTGAGGAGCTTGAAAGCCTTGTCTTGCTTGGGTCCCCAACGGAAGTCTTGGTTGTTCTTGATCGTCGAGGTCAACAGACCAGCTATCGTGTTGAAGGCTCGGACGAAACATCGGTAGAAGTTCACAAGTCCGTGGAAGCTGCGGACCTGACTGGCGGTCGTCGGTGTGGGCCAATCCTGTATGGCCTTTATCTTCTCGTCGTCCACCCGAAATACCTGGGAACTTACGACGAAACCAAGGAAAACAATTTGGTCGGTGCAGAATGTACATTTCTTGAGGTTGGCATACAGCTGCTCTCTCTGCAGGGTGGTGATCACAGCCTCCAGGTGCTCCAGGTGGTCTCAGTAGGTCATGCTGTAGACGAGAATATCGTCGAAGTAGACCACTACGAACTTGCCAATGAACGGGTGAAGAACCTCGTTCATAAGTCGCATGAAGGTACTGGGTGCGTTTGACAGGCCGAATGGCATCACTAGCAACTCATAAAGACCTTGCTTGGTCTTGAAGGCAGTCTTCCATTCATCTCCCTCTCGCATCTTCACTTGATGGTATCCACTTTTCATGTCGATTTTGGAGAAAACTGCGGCTCCGCTGAGCTCGTCTAGCATGTCATCCAGGCGTGGGGTGGGGTGCCGGTACTTGATAGTAATGTTGTTGATGGAGCGGCAGTCGACACACATCCTCCAGTTTCTGTCCTTCTTGGGTACCAGAAGAACCGGAACGGCATAAGGACTGAGGCTCTCATGAACGTACCCTTGAGCCATGAGGTCCTGGACTTGTCGTTCTAATTCTTTAGCCTCCTCGGGGTTTACTCTGTACTCCGAGAACAAAATCGATGTGGTGCTCGATCCCTCGGATAGGTGGGAGGCTGGCTGGGATCTCATCTGGAAAGACGTCCGCATACTTGTCCAATAGGGCGCGGATCTCGGCAGGCAGTGAAGGCTCAGTGCCAGCCGTGTGCAAGCTCTCTCTGTAGAGCATCAATACGACCTGGGTGCCTTCGGTGCAAGTGGCTTTCCGCATGTCTGCCACATTTATCAGAAAATTCTCCTTTCTGGCATGCTGATCTTTTGCCATCTTCGATTGCATTTCTTGGACAGTGTGTCCAGACATTGGGGCTAAGTGGTATCTACGCTTGTCGTGGACGAAAGAGTAGAAATTGGTTCGTCCGTTGTGCGTAGTCTCTCGGTCGAATTGCCAAGGTCGTCCGAGCAGAAGATGTCCATTTGACATCGGGATGACGTCGCAGGTGACCTGGTCCTGGTATCTGCCAATGCTGAAGGAGACCTTAACTTGGTCTGAGATGTACAACTCCGTCTTGTTGTTCAGCCATCGGAGCTTGTAGGGTTTGGGATGCTTTGTCACGGGCAATCACAGTTTTTCCACCATGTATTTACTGGCGGCATTTGTACAGGACTCTCCGTCGATTATCAAAGAGCACACTTTCCCCAAGTATAGTGCATTTGGAGTGGAAAATGTTTTCTCGTTGTTCTTCTTCTTCTGGCTCGAATCTCGAGCTAAGAACGCGTCGGATCATACTAGATCTTACACTCAAAGGTAAAGGCATCAAATCCAGTGGTGAAGCAGGATTAAAACAATATACAATTTAAAATGGAGAATACTTAGATGTAGTATGCTTAGCATGATTGTAAGCAAACTCAAGATGTGGTAAACTATCCTCCCAAGTTCTAATATTTTTACCAACAAAAGCACGCAACAGAGACCCCAAAGTCTTATTTACTACCTCAGTTTCTCCATCACTCTCTGGATGACAAGTAGTAGAAAAGTATAACTTAGTACCTAACTTAGAACAGATAGTCCTCCAAAATTGGCTAAGGAATTTAGTATCAAGGTCAGACACAATGCTCCTAGGCAATCCATGTAAACAAACAACTTCTCTAAAGAACAAATTAGATATATGCATCATCCGTTTTATTACAAGCTATAAAGTGAGACATCTTATAGAATCGGTCTACAACCACAAAGATAGAATCCTTGCCGTTTCTAGTCCTTGGCACTCCTAAAATAAAGTCCATAGACAAATCTAACCAAGGATGCTCAAGAATAGGGAGTGGGTGATACAAACCGTGTTGCTGAGTTGTGGACTTAGCCATTTTGCAAGTAACACAACGGGTGCCCAAACGTATCTGATGAGGATATCAAGTCACTAACAACCCAGGAGCATAGAGAAGTCACCAAAGAGCTGACCAAAACCCTTGGAGAGAACCAATCTGAGCAGACCAAAGACATATGTGTCTTCCTTGGATCATATCAGCCCAACCAGGAGGAGTTAAGCCACAAAACGAACTTTACCAGAATCTTGACTCATCAAGGAGACACGGACAATTTGAATAACTTCAAACCGAATTCTGAATTTGAAGTTATGGAGGATACAATTCAGGAAACCGGTTTTAGAGTACCATCCACGATTGGGCCAAAGATCGAGCTGCACAGCCCAACTCAATCACAATCTAGACCTCCGAACACATGGAGAATGTTAATGGATCCCTCATGGTTTCATCAAGATAAAGAAACCAAAAAGAATCCAAAGGAGGCCCAATTATCACTAAAATTCAACAACATGTCTATTTGGTTCTATGTAAGGGAAATGCTGGACCAGATCGGTTTAGTAGCCTTCAGACCTACACTTGGCAACCAGGGGAGGCATCTAAGAATTCAGGAGAGCCGACTATCATATTTACATGCACCAAAATCCAGAGAATCAGGCGAATTCTCTCTTGTTTTCACTTACCATATTTGGAGCCATCTACATTCTTACCATATTTACTTGTGCACGATTTGGAGGCATTCTCAACATTCAAGAAGGTTTCAAGGCAACACTTATTCATGCCTAATCTTTCCAGATATAAGGAATCACATATTCCTAAAGACATGCTAGAGAATTGTATTTTTTTTCCTTATCATCGGTTTTGTCCCACTGGGTTTTCCGAATAAGGTTTTAACGACAACACCTCTAGTGTGCATGAAGACGAGGACTTGTTCACCAACTACCATGCTTCACATGTCCTCTAACTCAGCCAGCAAGGCCATTATGGTCGTGGCCCTTACCTATCTTTAGTTTAAGTCTTATTTACTTAAACCTTAAGCCCATCTTTTATATGATATTTTATGTTTTAGTTAATTGTGGCTTTAAGCCCAATTTTAATTATGTTTTCATTCTTTTGGGTTATTGGACCATTTGTAATCTGAATAATTTTAAGCCCTAGACTTAAGGTATTATATAAGCATAAGTTAGGAGTAATAATAATAACAAGCATTTTGACAAAAAACCTAAAGACTAGTGTCTAAAGTTCTAAGTAGCTGCCAGCAAGCTTCCCTTTGCTGCAGCCACCGACTTCAACCTCCATTGGTTGAAGTTCTTGGAGAATCACAAGCCCCTTCCACAGCGTGTGTGGTCCCTTCGATCCACCCCTTCGTTTCCATCGATTTCTTTCCAGCAATCTGAGCTTCTCGATGAAAGACAGCCCACCCTAAGTTCTTATATCATCTGGTATCAGAGCTTAATGCTCCTGCTCATCAGGTTGATTATATCCTTTTGTTTTTGGCGATTTTTCATTGTTTTGTGCAACAGTTTTTGGCTTTTGATTGTGTTTCTTTCTCTTTCCCCTGAGGTTCTCGGTAAGAAGGAGAAGAATCAAGTCACATACCACAAACATTCTACAAAAAAAAAAATCAGGTTCTATCATTCCTAGTTCTTTTTTTTCATAATTAAAAAAAAATAGAAAAAAAAGTTGTTTGTTTCATTGCTTGTTGTTGCTAGAATTTTTTTTTTTGAAGAAAAAGAAAACAAAATATTGTTTAGGTTATTTAAAATAAACTAAGGTCCTTAGAAATTTACCTAGAACACAATTCACCATACTTGAAATCCATAAGGATTTGTGTGTTGTTTGTTTCTTTGCTAGGACTAGGTCCTTCTTGTGGTGTTGTGTCTGTGTGTCTTGTGTAGGTTTTCCTTAGCTGTCAAGTGCTAGTTTAGGTCGTGTCCCGCGTCCTTGTAGCTAGCTAGGTGACCACTGTCGAGTCCTTAGTTGTTCGCGTAGAGTCCAAGTCCTAGGTTTGGTCAGTCGGCGTCCTTAGCACACCCATCCCGCGTGTTAGAGACCCGTGTGTAAGGTAGGTCTCGTGTCTTACGTTTGCCATCGTCCGTGTGTGTTGTGTCCACCCTAGCGTCCCGTCGTATCCCTATCCCGAGTAGCATCCTAGGTTGCGATTTATCCTGGCCCTTTTCCCTCATTAGGTTTAGCTTAGCAGCCCGAGACCAGCCCAAGTTCGCGTCCCACCTCGCTAGCACTAAACCGTCCCGCGTCCAGCCTAGGTTAGCTAGCCCCGTACTGCGACTTGTCCCTAGCTTGCCGCGTAGCCACACCGTGACTGTACCCAGCCTGCGCGTAGCTTAGGTCTTCCGTGAGCATAGCCTGCTCCCCTTGGCGGCTAGGTTCATTCCAGTGTCTAGATTCTTAGCTCTTAGTTTTTAGGAAGTTTTCCCTAGCATTTAGATAACATATTAGATAGTTTCCATAAGTTTTCTAGGCTAGGAATTAGTTTAGGAAGTTTTCTAGATTAACTTAGGTAGTTATGCCAAATTTTTCTTAGTCATTATTTAGTTTCCTTTTGTTTTAGAAAGTTTATATTTAGGAATTAGGCATTAAATAGCTTTCCTTTTAGTTTTTAGGAAATTTCCATTTAGGAATTAGGAAGTAAGTAGATTTTTTTTTAGATTAGGAAATTAGTTTAGGAAATTTTCTAGATTAACTTAGGTACTTTTCCCAAAAATTTTTTAAGCCCATATTTATTTTTAGGATATTTTCCATTATTAGATTTTCTTTTCTAGATTTAGGATATTTTATTTTTCTTGAGTGTTTCCTTTTCGTGTTTAGTAGTTTCTTTTATTTCATAATATATATATATATATATATATATAATCTGTGGGAATTTTCTATTTAAGGAAAGTTTCCAAAATCTGCAAGTTTCCTTTCCGGGAAACTTTCCAATTTTAGAAATTTTATTTTCTCGAAAAAAGAAATATGTCAGGGAATGATGAGTCCACGTTTGGACAGAACAGTCAAGCTATGATGCAAATGTTGCAATCATTGACTGCCCAGATGTCAACCTTCACGACTCGCCTCGAGCGTTTAGAGCTGCCCGCGCCAGCACCTGCCGCACCACCATACATATTTTCAGGAACTAGCAAAGACCCTGAAGTATACTGGCAATGGGAGACCAACATGGAGCAATGGCTGAGATCCCACACCATTCTGAAAGAAGAGAAGTTATCTTATGCCGTGAAAGCGCTCACTGGAGACGCTTACATGGTGGTTAAGGGAAAGTACTCCAGGCTTTTACAACCAGCCAGTATTAGATTGGGAAGAACTCAAAGGAAGGATGTATTGGGAGTTTGCGAAGAAGTATCAAAGTCGCAGAAAGCTCCAGGCACAGTTGTATAAAGATTTTGTAGCAATGTACCAAGCAATGGCAGAGCAAAAGCCATTATATAAGCCTAAGTTAGGAGTAATAATAATAACAAGCATTTTGACAAAAAAACCTAAAGACTAGTGTCTAAAGTTCTAAGTAGCCGCCAGCAAGCTTCCCCTTGCTGCAGCCGCCGACTTCAACCTCCATTGGTTGAAGTTTTTGGAGTATCACAAGCCCCTTCCACAGCTTGTGTGGTCCCTTCGATCCACCCCTTCGCTTCCATCGATTTTTGTCCAGAAACCTGAGCTTCTCGGTGAAAGATAGCCCACCCTAAGTTCTTACATCAGTATCACTCCTTTTTCATGTGTGGCCAATGGAAAGCCTCACGCATCATGGCCAAAGTTTTGATGACACCAAAGTGACCCATTAATCATTCAGCGTGGGCTATTTTAATAAACATTTCTATAAGAGAATATCTCGGAACACATAGTCTGTTCTCATAAAAAAGGAAATCATCTTGCCTATAGTAGCGTCTTGTAGGAGTATTGGCACAAGACTTATAGATTTCTCCATAGTCCGGGTCAGTGACAAATAGGTTGTTTAGTATGTTCAAAACCCAGTAGCTTAACTTCCAAAGTATAAAGCAAAGCGTACCTTCGTGAAAGAGCATCGGCCACAATGTTGTCTTTGCCTTGCTTACATTTTATAATGTATGGATATGTTTATATAAATTCAACCCATTTGATATGCCGTTTATTAAGCTTGTGTTGCCCTCTCAGATGCTTCAATGACTCATGGTCCGTATGAATAACAAATTTCTTGTGCCAGAGGTAATGCTGCAGGTTTGGAGAGCACACACCAACACATAAAGTTCTTTATCATAGGTTGGATAATTGAGCGTCGCTCCTCCAAGTTTCCCACTAAAGTAGGCAATAGGCCGTTTCTCCTGCATTAGAACAGTTCCTATACCTATGACTAAAGCATCACATTCTATTTCAAAAGTTTTAGAGAAATTTGGTAAGCTTAAGAGAGGACCATGAGTAAGCTTATCCTTAAGTTTCTGGAAAGCCTCCTCCTGAGCCGTTGCCCACTTAAACCCAACTTCTTTCTCAATTACTTCTGTGAGGTGCGCGGCTATGCTACTAAAATCTTTGACAAAGCGCCTATAGAATCCGGCTAACCCATGGAACCTTCTGACTTCCCCAACAGTTTTAGGTGTAGGCCAGTCTTGAATTGCTTTGACATTATCTTGGTCCACACTTACTCCATCTTCACTGACCACAAAATCTATAAAAACCAAATTATCCGAACAAAAGGTACACTTTTCTAGATTAGCAAATAAACGCTCCTTCCTAAGAACTTCTAGCACGGCCTTTACATGCCAAGTATGATCCATCAATTCCTTGTTATAGACTAAGATGTCATCAAAATACACCACAAAAAAATGCTCTGTGAATTCCCTAAGGACATGATTCATTAATCTCATGCAGGTACTAGGTGCATTTGTAAGACCAAATGGCATTATAAGCCACTCATACAATCCATGCTTTGTTTTAAAGGCGGTTTTCCACTTATCACCTTCCTTCATTCTGATTTGGTGATATCCACTCCTAAGATATATCTTAGAAAAGATACTAGACCCATGCAGCTCATCTAACATATCATCAAGACGAGGGTAGGGTGGCGATACCTGACCGTGATGTTATTGATTGTGATGTTATTGATTGCACGACAATCAATACACATCTGCCACTTATCATCCTTTTTGGGTACAAGGAGGACAGGTACAACACATGGACTTAGACTTTCACGGACATGCCCCTTGCTCATTAGCTCCTCTACTTGCCGCTGAATCTCTTTAGTCTCATTAGGGTTGGTTCTATATGCTGGCCGGTTAGGCAATTTTGCTCCTGGAAAAAAGTCCATTTGGTGTTCTATTCCACGAAGGGGTGGAAGACCACTTGGATATTCATCTGAAAATACGTACTGGAATTCCTGCAATAACTCAGAAAAAATTGCTCCGAAGCTCCGGCTTAGAGTTAGATGAATCAGCATATGAATCCTTTTAAACCATAAAAAACTGGTTGCTTATCATCCAAGATTCTTTGACTTCTCCAGCTTTAATATAAAAATTGGTCTTAGTTTTTGGAGTAATCATTTTAGCATTGACCTTTTATGTTGTTTGAGTTGTAGCTGGTCGAGATACACCTCATGTGGACTCATTGGATTTAGAGTTGTCTTATGGTCTTGGTAGGTGAAGTAGTGGCAGTTAGTGTAGCCATCGTGGGTAACCTTCCTATCAGACTGCCACGGCCTTCCCAAGAGTATATGTCCCGCCTCCATAGGTAGAACATCACATAGGATTTTGTCTAGGTACTTACCAATGGACAAAGGGACGGTCACCTGATGGGTCACACAAAATTCGCTTGAATCATTTAACCACTGAAGAGGATAAGGTTTAGGGTACTTCTCCATCACAAATCCTAACTTCTTAACCATTTCCTCACTTGCCACATTGGTACAGCTGCCCCCATCAATGATCAAACTACAAAATTTTCCTTTTACTAAAAAACATGTGTGAAATAGATTCTCGCGTTGCTCCTACTCATCTGTTTCAGATTGGACACTGAGGGTTCGTCTAGCAACCAAAAGATGTCCTTGAACTGGCTTCTCGGCTCCATCATCAGAGAGTGGTTCTTGGTATAGATCCTCTTCTTCCTCTGTTTCCACCTCTCCATTCTCCATAAGCACAAGTTCAATCTTTCCTCCCATTCAAGGTAAACAGTCGGATCATTCTAGCCATAGAAAGATGGGATATTGAGTTTAAGGTTATGCAAATTATCAAGATGGGGTGGTGGTTGTCTGGGTTGATTAGCATGTCTGGGCCGCCTGTGTTGACTACGGTTGGAACCTCCACTTTGATAGAAAGGTTATGCGGCCTCGTCACTCAACAAGTTTGGTTGCTCCCGACTTCCCCTAGATGATACATGCCCATGGGGTTCAGGAGTATTCTCGCGTGATTTTCTGGCCAACTCAGGAAAAAGGGCAAGTTGACGGTTAGGTCTCGGCTCATGCTGAGGTGATAGCGGTGGTATAGGTTAGAGAAGCTATAATTCTTCATGCAGCCCTTCACGCAGGTCAGTCCTCATGGCATTAAATTTGGCATTCATCATTTCATTCATGCGTTCTGTGAGTGTTTTAATGAGTCGTGTGTGGTTGGATGAGGCTTCATCAGACTCAGCCATGGTACTTGAAAGGTACCACACACAAAATCGCAAGTAAAAGGTTCCAAAAATAAAATAAATGTAAACATTGGAACAAGATGGGAAAAACAAGACCAATGAATTGATTTCAGAACCGGTTTTGAAATTTTAAACAATGGTCTAGCGAATTCTAAGAGCCACCTATTTAACAGAATAAAAATGGTCAGAACTCTAAATCTAAACAAACAGTCCACCCTTCCAAGAAAATTAATTAAAGGAAATAAAACGAAAAGTAAAAGGGAGAGATGACTTAGCCTGGTGTGGTGCTCTGATACCATTTGATGTGTTCCTAGGGAGGGACACGACCCAAGACCACACACTAGGGTGAGACAAAATGGTGAGTGATAGAGGTTTTTAAACGATAGAAGCTCAGCCACATGGAATGGAACGGAATAGTGAACGCGGATGGATAAAAAGGACAGGAATTAAGCAAGAGTAGATTGAGTGGCTCTTAACAAAGGGGTGAAAGCCTTTGATGTGCCGGTTTGTACCGAGAGGATATGACACACCGATTGGAACAAGGATCTTTGGATCGGCTCAATGATATGACACACAAAGAGGAAATCCAAAATAGACTAGATATGACACACTAGCCAAATGACCGAATTTAACTTAGTTTGCACAAAACTTTTAATAAGAAAATTCGATGGAAAAGAATGGTGCAACAATGGCCACAACCGTGTTTATAAATAGAAGAGAAGGAGAGATGAAGAGTTAAGACAATGGTCAAAGGCTGGCTTGCATGCAAAGTGCGGATTCAAATGCATTCAAGACCAAGACCATTTCGAGTTACAAAGTGGTTAATTCTTCAATAATGACACACGCCAAAGAGAAAAAACAAACAAATAGGCTTGGCCAAAATCAACTAATCCAAAATCCAAATAATTGTTATGGGCCTTAGATAAAGATCATTAAAAATCCATTTAAGCCTCATCAAAACCTTAGTGAGAAAAACCCAATAGAAAAAAATCTAACTAAGGAAAAAGAGTACCAAAATGAAATTATTTCCCTTTTATCTAATTCAAATAGCTTGGATAAGGATTAATAGACTTGATTTAATCCTTGATGTTGGCGTCTGAAGTAGAAGAGATTTAACCACTTGAATGAGGTCTTTAGTCCTTGAGCGCGTCAAAGGACCCACAGGAATGGCCCATGGACCTTGAGCAGAAGTTGCACCGTCCCATGGCCAGACATAGGTAAGGTATTGAACGGGTCGTGGTCGTGCCGTGGGATAGGCAGGGTGGGACCTCTGATCGATCATCCTTGGGTCGTCCTGAACCTCCTTCGGGTCGATGACATTGGTCAGGCCACGGTCGTGTCTTCGTTCGTGCCTTTGTTCATGAGTCCATCCGTCACGGTCGTACTCTCATCCGGCAGGGTCATACTCTCATCCGGCAGGGTCATACTCTCGTTCGTGTCCTCGTCCGGCACGTCATCCGACACAGTCGTTCCTAGTTCCTCTTCTTCAACCTGGATCGCATCACTCTCGCTCCACCTTGAAAAATTAAGTACAAATCCCAGATTATACAAGCCCAAGTGTTCATTATATACTTCCACGGAAAGATTTACATCGAATACAAACATGACTGCTGCATTGTTATTAACAATTTGGCATTGATTGGTTGAACATTTAGAAAATCATTATATTTTTTTTATTTTCCAATCAATTTTTGTTATTCAAACATTTATAAAAGATTTAACAAAAAATAATTATAAAAGCATTTAGAAGATGCAGATGTTCTTTAAAGTTCTTTCAATTAATTATATATAATTAAATTATTATGTTTGATCACATGCTAAATCTATATTTATATTAAAATGTATTTTAAAATTAAGGTTTACCAATAAAGTTTTTAGAAAATAATATTTCAAGTTTAAAATGTGATTTAATAAATATAATTAAATATAAAAATAGTTTAACCAAAAATGATTTATTAAAAACTATATCTATTATAAATATAAATATAATATATATGACTAAATAAATTAAATATTTTTATATAAATTTTTTAGTGTTTTGCCAATTAATTCAGAAGTATAAATTAACCAAAGCATACATCTTGCAGCATATTGCTTATGGTGCGTACTGTTACTGCTCTTTTATCAGCTATAACAACAGAACTTTTAACACGTTAAAAAAATCGTGTTATTGTGATTGTTGTTCTTCTTCACTTATCAAAATTCTCAAATACAGGTTTATAAATATAATTTTTATGTACTCCTATAAAAGAACAAGTTGAAAAGTCATATATAAAATTCTTATTAATTGTAAGTTTATACGGTTTTATAAGGTATCTTCTAAAACTATATTAAACCAAACTATTAGAGTATTTTTGGAAGTTGAATCTAAGCGTGTGGATGACATATAATATACTTTATGTAAATTTTTTGAGGAATTTTAAATTATTCATAATGGTTAATAAATTATTTATATGAGTTTATAATTTATTATAAGAGCTATAAGTCATTTTTAATTGTATAATAATATTATATTTTATTAAATGTGTGTTTTTTATTAAAAAATCGTCTTTGAAAGAAGAATTTTGAGTGATCCATGTAACTTGGCAAACACAAAAATTATGCATTATAATATAACCTGGATAAATAAAATAAATCATTGTTCTTTAAGAGTGGTAGGGTTCGGTCAAATTACGATAAGGACGCCCACAACCACAACACCCATATCATCTGATGAGAGATTTTAGGGTTGTTATATAGTGGAGAACATCTGAAAAAGAGAAGTCAAACCTGTATAATTAGATACACGCATTTATTCAATATATAATGCAGCATGGGAAAAAATTACTGGAAAAAAGAAGGATATGGAATAATCATACACACTCTCGATTATTCTTCCATCCTTCATCTTTCATCTTTCATCTTTCATCTCATCTCCTTTTCAAGCCAAGTTTCTCATGTCCATTTTATTTATTTAAATAACTTTAATAAAATAAAGATTCTTTTTATTGATATTTTACAGGTTCTGTGATTTATATCCCCCTTTACAAATCCGAGGGGTTTAGTTGGTCTTGCTTTCTATCATCATATTTGCTTGATCATCTTGTGGTTCTGCTACTATCTATAGAAAGGTCTAGTATGATTCAACAAAACAGATCCAGTGTATTAAATATAGAACAACTAAAAATTACTTACACGAACAAACCATGCAACAAAATTATTAAATATATATTATACAAAAAACTATTTTCTATATCTAACGAGAAAAAATAATTCTCATTTGTATATTTTAATAATTTATACTATGAGTTATAACAGTTTAAGTTTACTAATTGATTAGTTTTTGTCGATAACATGTATTAGGGAAGATATGAATTCAAATACTGATACAACAATAATAATTTATACAAATCACTACACAAATATAACATCTTGAGCTATGGCCCATTATAATATAATTGATAATATTTTTTCTTCTCTTGTGTGAATTTTTCTTACTCTATTTTTTGTGAAAATTACAAATCTCTGCTTTGCCTTACTTTAGTTTTAATCTTTATAAAAACTTAATATAACGTTGGTCATCTGGAATTCGAATCATTTATATTATTGTGAATTGCTGTACACTTAAAATATAATTTAAATGTACTAAAACCAGTATATCAAGTTATTGGTGCCATTGCGACGAGATCAAATTATTATCTTTGATTCTTGGATTGAAATTTAGTCTAAGAACAAATTTTTTTTTTCTCCATTCTTTTATTATGCATGTTTCAAGTTTATGAAAACAATGAGTCAAAACTCTGAAAATCTCAGTAACTCTCTAGCAGAAAAAAGCAAATCCAGCCACTATGGTCTAAAATGACTGAAAAGCCAATGATGAATTGACTGCTGCAATTCGATGTTCAACAAAAATTAGAGAAGTTATCGTAGTACCGACAACAACATCACTGTACCATTGGAGATGTGGATAAGCCACATGCTTTTTACCAGAAAATATCAGCTATTATGCCACCAACTTTTCAGAGGCAACATTCTGTGAGCAGCATCTATTCCTTGGGCTTCCTGCAGATATTCCAATGGATCATATCTGGAATTTTGAAAAGATTTGTAGCACAACCAGTTCAAATGGAGTGCCACACGACTTCCTCCAGTGCAAGCTATATCTGATTTTTTTGAGAGACAAGACCTCAAGATTTGCACTCTTGGATCATTTCTACAATAAGTCCAAAAATGGATCTTTGAGGAACAAGATTTCTTTGTTTCACCAGCATTTTGGTGAAGCTTTTTGTGAACTTTGTGAGAGATTCAACAAATATTACAAAGAGTGTCCTCATCATGGATTCATTGATATGCAGATTCTGGGACATTTTCTATGATATTGTCGATTGGGATTATCGAAATGCCTTGAATGCTGCAAGCAATAGAGATTTCATGACCAAGACTAAAGAAGGTGCTTAAGAGCTGATTGAAAACTTGGATGCAAGTCACAGCAACAAATCTTTTGAGTATGATAGATCCAAGAAAGTCAGCAGTGTTAAAAGTTAAAAGATTGATGAGCTGACAGCCAAAGTCAAATTATTGCTGAAGAGAAATCAGAAGACAATCCATTTTGTTGATGAGACTGGAGATGCACCTATGTGTCAAGAAATTGTTGAAGAGAAGGATGTGTTAATGGGCAAGGATTTATTGGCTTCAATAAAACTATAAGAAGCACCAATGTCAAAAGTCCCGAAGATCAAGTGAATCCACGACAAGGAGGAAATCAAAACCTGCAATCTCATAAATTGGGATTTCTGAAAAAAACTATTCCCAAAACTCTCCATAGAAATTTTTATCCCCAATCAATGTCAAAACCGATTCCAATGAGCAAACCAGCAGAAATCGCAGTTCATCCATATGCAACCTTTTACAAGTTCTGTAAACAACTCTCAAGAAGAACTTCAGAAGTTCATGCAACATCTGCTTCTCAATAAGTAAAACTCAGCTAATGAGATAAATCTTAAATTGGATAACATGTATAATGATCTAAATAGAAAGTATGAAGCTGTGTCTATTCAAGAAAGAGTATGGATGTTCAGATTGCTTAAACTGTTGAAGCAATCAAAAGACAACAAGGTACTCTTTCATGAATACACACAATTTCATTCTTTCTATTTAGATCATTATACATGTTATCTTACTAACCCTAATCATAATTGGTCTAATTTAAGTGTTTTGGTTCAATTTAAGTCATTTAATTACAAATTAAAACAATTAAACCAGCCTAATTGGTTTACTCTATTTGGGCTTCCTTTTCCTTCTTAGCCAGAACCAAATCACTTGCAGAATGGGCTTTATATTGGCTTTAACTCTAGAATGAGTTTGTGGGCTTTTAAACACGTCCTGGCCCTCCTGTTCTTGAATCTCCACTTCCATGAGCTTCCCTAGTCCAGCTCCACGTCTATGGGCTGCTTCTGGTCCAGCTCCAGATCAGACTCATTGCACAAATCCACATTATTCTTGTCCTTGTCAATATCCAGTTGCAGACATTGCTCCTCGTCAGAGATATGTTGCTTAATCTCCTCTTTTGGTCTTTCTAGGATCGCACCATTCCCTCATCCTTTGAAAGGATTTTACCTCAAATCCAATTCATCTGCAAAACAAGAAAACAAGTTAAAATCTTTGGAGGTATGATTAAGGGCGTACTTACCTTGGAATGTTGGAAGCGGCTGCCTTGTGTGATCCCGTATCCAATCTCCAAACTAGTAAGATTGTTGTGGATGTCCTGTACTTGCTCTGTTTTGGCATCACTCCTTGCTCAAGTGTTCCTTTGGTCCATAATCAACTTGTTTCCAGACCCTGAATTCTCCTTGTTCTTGGAACAATTTCCATAACCTGTCTATCCTACTTCTTTTCAAACACTAGAAAAACCACATCAAATGTGCAACAAAAATAGACAACTGAATCCCATGAGTTTAAGATCTTAAAAACAAGACTCAGGTTCTTATAATCACCATCTAAGATAAGATCATAGATCATTCTAGCATTAGAACACTCACTGGAACAAAACTTTTCTTTTGAACACAAACCAAACAAATAGATATCATTGCTAGCAAACATATTGGATTGTGCTAACTTAGAAAGTCTCTCAACATATTCAAATTCAGAACTTCTCTTAGCTCTATGTAGATCACGCATGTTCCTAGACCACCATTCTAGCAATGCAAATTCGTGTTCTAAGTTGAGAAAACTTCCAAAAAAGTTTTTACTCAATGCATGATTCATATCACAAGATTTTAAAACCCAAAAATTTTCACAGCACAAAGGTTCACAGCATTTTCTAAGTGATTTTAAGTTATACAGCACTTTATTAGAGAAACATTCATCACAAGATCTGCATCAATCACCACATCAACTTATGACTTAAAGCAAACTCAGAACTCCCAGTTTCAGCAATCAAAGAAAATTCTGTTATAGAAAACATTTCATGGCTAGGTGCTTCAAAGGATTGAATCATCTTATCAAAAATAAACCCAGAAACATAAAGTTCTTTCACATTCTCTAAACCAAATTATTTCTCTTCTTCAAGTGTAATACTCACAAACAAACTAGGTAAAAAATTTGTCACACCAATATCCTTACAGAGTTTGAAGCGACTTTAATCAATGAAAGAATGAGGGAAAGACTTGAACTCCCAGCTAGCTTTAGGCGCCAAGTTGCTGTCCAATGACAATCGCTTAGGTATCTTCTCTAGTAGCTTATCTTCATGATCATGCAAAGAAAACTCTCTGATACTCGGTTGCACCGGTTTGAGATTAGTAAAACCTAGACAAGTCTCATCTAATACACCAACTGATGAAACGTAGAAAGTATCATCGTTAAACTCACACTCAGTTACTGATTTCTTACCTTCAAACTATTTTGGCAATGGACCATACATCTCTCTTCTTCCTCTAACTCCATTGGCGTCCTTAGCAACTTCCAGCATCTCTATGTCTCTGGCTGATGGTACTTTCTTGGGTAAATCTCCTGGTATCTCCTCCTTAAAATCTTGTGAAGAGAAGACAAGGCTACTCGGACTCAACGGTTCACAGAGGGTTAGTTCTCTACAAATCTCTTTTCCCTTGAGCAAAGAATCAATTTGAGAAGATAGTAAAAAATAATTACTTGTGATTGAGTCATTTAAGAACTATTCAGTCACAAACAACCTCTTGGAAACCGTGGCTTCATTAGGAGAAGATGAAGTTTCAAAAACTTCTTTCTTTTCTTCATTGGTGCTCACAACACTCTCGAAAAACAACATTATAGGAATCTGCTTATTGTAATTGCACATAAAAGATTCATTAGAAAAATTTTTTAAATTAGAATTTTCTTTCTTACTTTTGCATATATGACTAGATTGATTGATTTCTGGTTGTTAGAGGGCCGGTTTCTCCTTGGAACACAGATGTTCTTGGCGTGTCCACTGGATGGGTGATGGGTCTGGGCTTGGTCTCCTCCCTTGGCTGCTCCTCACGGCCTTAGACCTCTCTGATCTACTCTCAATAGTACACTCTTCTGAACTCCTTAGGTGTCTGTCCTGCACATAACTAAATTTATTATAATCTGGATCAAACCTCTCATAACAAAATTCATCTCAAATCAAGAAGTAATATGAGGTTCTCCATTGTGCCTCCTTGTGGATGCATCTGATCCCACCAATGGATGACATGACCACTGAATCCACTTGTTGAAAATTTGATCTTCTTTGCCTCAGTATAGTGATAACAATTGAATACCCATTCCATATTTTCTTCACATTCCAGATAAGCTTCAGGATCAATCTTCTCATGAATGATGGAATCCCAAGCTTGGATTGACAAATGTACTCTTGTGCTCTACGGCGACGATGGTGATAAGAGATAACTCCTCCTGCTTTTCTGCCTACAGATATTGAAAAGTCATGAAACTCATTAGCAAAGTTAGTCCTATTAAAATCTTGTTGCAGCTTCCTAGTGATCTCAGCCATCATAACTTCATATTGGAACTGATCAAGATGGACAATCTGATCCACCAAATTTTTCTTTGCCATTAATTCCCTGAAACAAATTTTAACAAAAAGATTAGAAAATCCTCTCTCTCTCTCTCTCTCTCTCTTTTTGGTTCTCTCAGTGTTCAATCCTCTTGGTATTCCCACAAGTTCAGAATAGATCAAATCCCAATCACCTAAGATCTAGAGCAAACCTACTGAAACTTAAGATAGATAGATTGCAAGATTTTTTTCTTCAGCTGATTAACCAACTCCTAGCAGGATTTCTCTTCTGCTTCTTCTTTTCTTTTGAATGATTATTTTCTTTATTTTCTTTGTAATTCAGAAGTGGCTCAACTGACTTACATAAGATAGAAAGAGAAGAAAGTGTTTAAGATGAAAGACAAAATAAAACCCTAAAATCGTGAATGATAGAAGTGAAATTGAGTTGATATCAACAAACCATAACCTTCAAGTGGCTTTGATACCACTTGGTGTGTCTCTGGATATGTGATGAATCTCTGGATCACTTGAAGGAGGGTGGCGATGGGATTGGAGGCTACTAGCTCTCCAAAAACGTGGGTAGACTTCTCCTAAGGGTTATGGCTGACCAAAAGGATGATTTGAATCTCCTAAACTCATGATCAGCCTGTCTACAATTAAGGGATTCAGATTATAGAACCTACACCATGTGATGGTCAATGTTCATAGGCTGAACAGAGAGAGCACAAAGGAAGAACACAAAAGCTTGAAAACTTATCTCTCTTCTAAAATTCGTTGGTTTCTGTACAAGGGGGAAGAAACTGCCTTTTAAAGGTTGAAAACCCTAAATTACTAAACCAGAATGGTTTAGCTTACTAACCTTAATCATAATTAGTCTAATTTAAGTGTTTTAATTTAATTTTAAGTCATCTAATTACAAATTAAAATAATTAAAACAGTCCAATTGGTTTACTCTCTTTGGGGTTCCTTTTCCTTCTTAGCCAGGCCCAAATCACTTGCATAATGGGCTTTCTATGGGCTTTATCTCTAGAATGAGTTAGTGGACTTTTAAAAACTTCATGGGACTCCTGTTCTTGAATCTCCACGTCCATGAGCTTCTCCTGGTCCAGCTCCACGTCTATGGGCTGCTTCTGGTCCAGCTCTAGATCAGACTCATCGTACAAATCCATATTATTCTTGTCCTTGTCCATCTCTAGTTGCAGACATTGCTTCTCGTCAGAGATAGGCTGCTTAATCTCCTCTTCTGGTCTTTCTAGGATCGCACCAATAATGTTATCAATCTTAAGAGTGGTTATTGTGAATAATGAGGACATCGAGTCAGCCACTACACCCGTCATCCCACCAGGACCTCTCACACGGTCCAAGAGAAAAGCTCTAGGAGACAAGATCAGCAAGTTAGAGATTGGAATCGGACAGGACCTCGAACCGTCCAGACTGACCAGGACAAGCCTCAGATCGACCGTGCCTACCAGGACCAGTGATGTGACCCTGACCAGGAAGGACAACCTTGGTTTGACCACGGACGACCGCGTGGTCGAACACACGATCAGTCCGCGTATGGAGGTTCAGGAAGTTCGGAAGAACAGCCCACAGATCGGATCAAACGTACGTACGGACGAGCGACCAGACGGACTCTCAGATGAACACCCGGATGATCACCCGAACCGACCCTTGGACGAACACTCGGACGGACCCACGGACGCACACCCGAACGGACCCACGGACGCACAACCGGACGACCATCCGGACAATCACCCGGACGACCAGCCGAACGTGTATCAGGACGAGCAGCCGGACGAACAGACGAATGACCACGGACGGCCCAGACCGACCAGACGGTCGTCCCATCGACCGACCTCGACCACGTCCCATTGACCATCCTTTACCACATCCCATCGACCAGCCCCGACCTCGACCATAACGTTGGCCCGTCCTCAACCCGGCCTCGACCAAGACTCGACCTCGACCAGACTTTCACCCGACCATGGACCGACTTGACCAAGATTATCGACCACTGGATCATTCTGGCCGGACCGTTGACTCGCGCCAGAACCAAGGAGCTTAAGCAAGCGGTTGAAGCTCTTTTCCTCAGGGCTTCTCCACCTTCTTCTTGCTCAGGTTTGCTTGTCCTTATCCAAGCCATTTGAATTAGATAAAAGGGAAGAGTTTTCATTTTGGTACTCTTTTCCCTTGGTGAGGTATTTCCCATTAGGTTTTTCTCACCAAGGTTTTGATGAGGCTTGAATGAAACTCTACGGATCTTTGTCTAAGGCCCATGGCAAACTTTTTGATTATGGATTAGTAAATTTGGGCCAGCCCATTTCATCTTATTATTGTATAATTCAAATATGGTCAAGATGTATTAATTACTTGTTTTCCGTGTGGTCAAGGCGAAGAAAACATGCTTCACATGTATGGATTTGACCTTCTTGACCACCACCCTTGTTTCTTCCTATTTCAATTCGGCCATTGTCACTTTGTACTTCTTTCTCATCGAATTTTCTTGAATAAAATTATCATTTTGATATCTTGAAAGTTTGATCATTCTCCTTCCTCGCAAATCTTCCTATTGTGTGTAATATCTATAGGCCATTCTGCGAAATCCTTGGATTTGTTAAGTGTGTCATATCTTATCAAGTTCAAGCCGGAATAATGAAAGCTAGTTCACCCCCTTGGTTGGATTCCATTCGATCCATCAATTCCCTTATTCGCTTGGTCATTTCCAACTGACGTGGTCCTGGTGAAGAGGAACACGCGACTCCAAGACTGGCAACAGGTGAGCAAGGTGCAGAAGGTTGGATGCAATGATATTGAGGTTTTGGTCACGGGTTTGGATAGTCAAGGCGTGGTTGGATTGGTCAGAAGAAGCAGATGGAGCGGAGAAGATGAACAAAAGAGAAAGGGATCGAACTGGCGGATTCTCAAAGGGATGATAAACTTTGAGACACCAACTTGTCTGACCAGGATATGACACACCAGATCAAGGCAAGGGTTTTGCAAATTAGCAATCTAGATATTACACACTAGAAAGGGATTTGCAAGGGGGAAAGAATCGATCAAGAACACTTGTATTCAACAAAGTTTTATTCAAAATCGATTGAGTTCACACAATGGCCACGGCCAGATTGATATACACACAGTAAGAATTCGAAAATGCATGGTCAAACTCTCGCATGCAAGGCACAGAAGTCCAAGCAATTAAGAGGCAAAGACCATTCGGATTACAAGGCAGTCAAACCGTGTAATCATACACTAATGGAGGAGAAATGGGCCGGGCCAGAAAGAAATGCCACAAAACATGTCTAAGGCCTTATGGGCTTGATCATTTTAAAGGTTCATCTGGCCCCATTAAAAACCCATGTGAGAAAAACCCAATGGGAAAAACCTCACATGGGAAAAGGGAACCAAATGGACCCTTAATCCCAATCACATAAGCCCAAAGACATAATCAAATGGACTTAGACAAAATAAGAAGAGAGTGGGTAAGAAATAACCCAATAGTGTCTTGTAGGGCCTTAGTCCGGGCGCGGGTCATGGGACCAAGTGGAACGGTCCATGGGTCCGGGACAAGGCTGGTCGAGGCTTCAGATGAAGGCTGGGTCGATGGCCGAGTCGTTCTTCTTGTATCGTCCTGAGTCGGTGCTGGGTCATGCTCCTCGTTCCACTGGTCGATGCCTTGCTTGGTTCCTTGGCCACGTCCCGGGCCAACCTCCACATACTTGTCCGGGTGTACAAAGTCCTCGATCGTGTTAGCATCCGGCTGGTCATCCAGGTCTTCGTCCGTTCCATCAACCGGCTGGTTCATCTTATCGACCGGATGGTGCAACCTGTCGACCATGCTCACATCATCCCCTCCCACTTGAAGAGGATTTGACCTCAAATCCGGTCCATCTGCACAATAAGGAATTAAGTCAGTAATGTTGAAACTGGAACTCACGGCATACTTACCTCGCAAGTCAAGCTGTTAGGCGTTGTCATTTATGCGCTTGACCACGGTGAATGGTCCGTCCACCCTAGGCATCAGCTTGGATCGGCGTTCTTCAGGGAACCTGTCCTTGCGTAGGTAGATTCAGACTTGGTCTCCAGGCTTGAAGGTAAGTTTCCTCCTGTGCTTATCAACCGCTTGGCCATACTTCTTGGTTTTGGCTTCAATATTGGCTCGTGCTTGTTCATGAATCTGTTTAACTAAACAAGCCTCCTGTTCTCCATCAAGACTAGCACACTCACTTAAAGGCAGAGGCATTAGATCCAAAGGTGAGATAGGACTAAAGCCGTAAACAATTTGAAAGGGAGAATGCTTAGATGCTGAATGAACCGAGTGATTGTATGCAAATTCAACATGTGGTAGATGATCTTCCCAAGTCCTAAGGTTCTTTCCAACAAATGCACGCAAGAGTGAGCCTAAAGTCCTATTAACAACTTCAGTTTGGCCGTCATTCTCAGGGTGGCATGTAGTAGAAAAACACAATTTGGTACCTAACTTAGACCATAAGGTGCGCCAAAAATGACTCAAAAATTTGGTGTCTCTATCAGACACAATAGTCTTAGGCATGCAATGCAACCTTACTACTTCCTTAAAGAACACGTTTGCTACATGAGATGCATCATCTGTCTTTCTACATGCAATGAAATGGGACATTTTGGAAAACCTATCTACAACCACAAAAATACTATCCTTGCCATTACGAGTTCTAGGCAATCCTAAGATGAAATCCATAGACAGATCAAGCCAAGAGTGTTCTGGAATGGGTAAAGGATGATACAAACCATTGGGCTGAGTCGTGGACTTAGCCTGTTTACATTTAACACATCGGCTGCACACTCTCTCCACGTCCTTCCTCATGTGTGGCCAGTAAAAATGCTCACGCATTACGGCTAGGGTCTTGGACACGCCAAAGTGTCCCATGAGTCCACCAGCATGGGCCTCACGGACAAAAAATTATCTCATGGAGCATGATGGCACACACAGTCGGTTTTTAAAGAGCAAATATCCATCTTGTACATGAAAGCGACCTGTAGGATTCTTAAGGCAAGACTTATAGAGTTCTCCATAGTCTGGGTCAGTCATGTACAGTTCTTTCATATGCTCAATTCCCATAATCTTAACTTCTAAAGTAGATAAGAGTGCTTACCTTCGGGACAAGGCATCAGCTACCACATTTTCTTTACCTTGCTTGTATTTGATTACGTAAGGAAAGGTTTCTATGAACTCCATCCACTTGGCATGACGTTTGTTGAGCTTATGCTGACTCCTTAGGTGCTTGAGTGACTCATGGTCCGTGTGTATCACACACTCCTTGGGCCACAAGAAATGTTGCCAAGTTTGTAAGGAACAGACAAGAGCATACAACTCTTTATCATATGTGGGGTAGTTTAGGGTAGCTCCTCCAAGTTTCTCACTGAAGTAGGCTATGGGCTTGCGGTCCTGCATAAGAAAAGCTCCTATCCCAACACCTGAGGCATCACATTCAATCTCAAAGGTGTTAGAAAAGTTAGGTAATGCCAACAAAGGGGCGTTAGTGAGTTTGTCCTTAAGCAGCTGAAATGCCTCCTCCTGCTCCTTCTCCCATTTGAATCCCACGTCTTTCTTGATCACCTCAGTCAAGGGCGCTGCCAAGGTGCTGAAGTCTTTAACAAAACGCCTGTAAAACCCTGCTAAACCATGGAAGCTGCGGACTTCCCCCACGGTCTTTGGGCTAGGCCAATCTTGTACAGCACAGACCTTTTCCTTATCCACTTGCACACCTGCAGCACTTACTACAAAACCTAGGAAAACAATGTTATCTGTTCCAAAAGTGCACTTCTTTATATTAGCATACAGCCTCTCTTTCCTAAGCACTTCTAAAACAAATCTAAGATGTTGCACATGTTCCTCCAAGGTTTTGCTATATACTAAGATATCATCAAAGTATACAACCACAAAATGGCCTATTAATTCCCTAAGCACATGATTCATGAGTCTCATAAAAGTACTAGGAGCATTGGTTAAACCAAAGGGCATGACTAACCGTTCATATAGACCATGCTTAGTTTTAAAAGCAATTTTCCACTCATCACCTTCTTTCATCTTAATCTGGTGATAACCACTTCTAAGATCTATCTTAGAGAATAACCTTGATCCATGGAGTTCATCAAGCATGTCATCTAACCTAGGAATAGGTTGTCTATACTTTACCGTTATATTATTGATTGCCCTACAATCAACACACATGCGCCAAGTCCCATCCTTTTTAGGGACAAGAAGGACTGGCACAGCACATGGACTCATGCTTTCACGGATGTGTCCCTTGGCCATGAGCTCATCAACCTGCCTTTGCAATTCTTGGGTTTCCACGGGGTTGGTTCTATAAGCAGGCCGGTTGGATAAGGAAGCTCCAGGGACCAGATCGATCTGATACTCTATTCCACGAATGGGTGGTAACCCATCTGCACTCCTCTGGAAACAGGTCCAGGAATCCCTGCAAAAGTTCACTTAGGATGCTCGGGAGAACCGGCTCTGGGTTAGTAGTCACAAGGGCATGCTCTTTATAGATGAGCATAAGAACCGAAGCCTTAAGACTAAGACTTCTTTTAACATCACTAGCCTTTATATAGAAGTTGGTTTTAGCCCTTGGTTCCTTAGTCTTGCTAGCCTCTTTCTTTTGTTTCTTAAGATGCATTTGGTATAGATATACCTCATGGGGTGTCATGGGGACTAAGGTGGTCTTACGGCCTCTAAAGGTGAAGTGGTGGCGGTTGGTGTAGCCATCATGGGTCACCTTCCTATCTGACTGCCATGGTCTGCCCAAGAGGATATGGCTTGCTTCCATTGGCAGAATGTCACACAAGACCTCATCTTTGTATTTGCCTATTTCAATCGGCACCTTGACCTGATGGGTCACCTTCAACTCGCCTGAATCATTCAACCATTGGAGAGGGTATGGCTTTTGATGGGGCAGCTCCTCAAGACCTAATTTCCTGACCATAGACTCACTAGCAACGTTAGTACAACTACCACCATCAATAATTAAGCTGCATACCTTTCCTTGGATCAGACAGCGTGAGTGAAAAAGGTTTTCCCTTTGGTCCGGTTCATCGGTCTTGATTTGGACATTCAGGGAACTTCTTGCCACAAGGAGTTGTCCTGATAATGGTAGTTCCTCTTCCCCATCGGTTAATGGGTCAGAGCCTTCTTCTTCCTCAGTTTGGACTTCTCCATTTTCCATGATGATCATGGCGCCTTTGTTGGTACATTCGCTGGCATAGTGCCCTAGTCCCTGGCACTTGGAGCACCAAATGTCTCGAGTTCTGGTGGGGCGCTCCTCCGCTTTGCCCTTGTCTGGCCTTGGTGAGAAGATATTTGAAGCTGATTTGGACCCGGACGGTTTGGTTTCAAAGGTGCGGTTTGGTTTGAACTCCTTATTGAAAGTTATCTTGGACCCCACGACACCTGCACCAAAAGACCGAGTGTTAGTTCTTCTCTTAAGTTGTTGCTCAATCAGCAATGCCTTGTGTAACATTTCTTCCAACTCCACATGATGCTGCGTCTCCAGCCGGTCTTGGATCTCCTGGTTGAGTCCACTCATGAAGCGGGACATGGTTGCTTCACGATCTTCAGTCACACCGGCTCGGATCAGGAGCATCTCCATTTTCTTGAAGTAGTCATCTACACTCTTGTTGCCTTGCTGTAGATGCCTGAGTCTTTGGTGTAGATATCTATGGAAATGGTTGGGAACAAACCGCCTTCTCATGATGAGCTTAAGTTCTTCCCATGTTTCAATGGGATACTCTCCATTTCTTCTCCTTGAAGTAACCACCTGATCCCACCAGCTTAGGGCATAGTCATAGAATTCTGTAACAGCCAAATTAACCTTGTTAACCTCACTATAGAATTGGCAATTAAAACAAGTTTTATCTTAGTTTCCCAATCAAGGTAAGTGATGGGGTCATTGTGGCCGTGGAAGGGAGGGATTTTTAATTTAAGGTTGTTGAAATGGTCCGGCTGAGGGGGCAGATTTGGGATCCTCTGATGGCGCCTAGGCCGGTTGTGTCCACTGTGGTCTGATCCTCCAGAGTTATAGAATCTGGCCGCCCCTTCATCTCCTACAAACGTCCTGCGTCCCAAACTTCCTGCATCCGAGACATGCTCCTCTGGTTCAGGAGTTCAGGAGTGAGTCCTCTGACACGCCTTGGAGGAATGGGGTTCCTTGGTCGCGGCTGCCTCCCATTTGGAACTACCCTATTGATTTCCTCACGAATGCCTTCACGGATTCCAAGTTGGATTGTTTGGAGACGATCTTCTATGGTCCGGTTGAGCCTGGTTGCAAGATTTTCAAACAGGCGATTAAACCGGTTTGCTTCAGACTCCTCTTCCTCATTCCCTGCCATTTAAACACTTAAAACAAGTCAAGTGTTCAAGAGGAAATCAGAAAATACACGGATTTATCACGGCTTAATAGAAGATGATTGGTCACTTTAGGAAGATCAATGGTTTAAACAAAACGAATACAAAAAAATACAAGAAAGGGTGAAGTGCTCAGCCTGATTTCTGCTCTGATACCACTTGACGTGGTCCTGGTGAAGAGGAACACGCGACTCCAAGACCGGCAATAGGTGATCAAGGTGTGGAAGGTTGGATACAATGATATGGAGGTTTTGGTCACGGGTTTGGATAGTCAAGGCGTGGTTGGATTGGTCAGAAGAAGCAGATGGAGGGGAGAAGATGAACAAGAGAGAAAGGGATCGAACTGGCGGATTCTCAAAGGGATGATAAACTTTGAGACACCAACTTGTCTGACCAGGATATGACACACCGGATCAAGGCAAGGGTTTTGCAAATTAGCAATCTAGATATTACACACTAGAAAGGGATTTGCAAGGAGGAAAGAATCGATCAAGAACACTTGTATTCAACAAAGTTTTATTCAAAATCGATTGAGTTCACACAATGGCCACGGCCAGATTGATATACACACAGTAAGAATTCGAAAATGCATGGTCAAACTCTCGCATGCAAGGCATAAAAGTCCAAGCAATTAAGAGGCAAAGACCATTCGGATTACAAGGCAGTCAAACCGTGTAATCATACGCTAATGGAGGAGAAATGGGCCGGGCCAGAAAGAAATGCCACAAAACATGTCTAAGGCCTTATGGGCTTGATCATTTTAAAGGTTCATCAGGCCCCATTAAAAACCTATGTGAGAAAAACCCAATGGGAAAAACCTTACATGGGAAAAGGGAACCAAATGGACCCTTAATCCCAATCACATAAGCCCAAAGACATAATCAAATGGACTTAGACAAAATAAGAAGAGAGTGGGTAAGAAATAACCCAATAGTGTCTTGTAGGGCCTTAGTCCGGGCGCGGGTCATGGGACCAAGTGGAACGGTCCATGGGTCCGGGACAAGGCTGGTCGAGGCTTCAGATGAAGGCTGGGTCGATGGCCGAGTCGTTCTTCTTGTATCGTCCTGAGTCGGTGCTGGGTCATGCTCTTCGTTCCACTGGTCGACGCCTAGCTTGGTTCCTTGGCCACGTCCCGGGACAACCTCCACATACTTGTCCGGGTGTACAAAGTCCTTGATCGTGTTAGCATCTGGCTGGTCATCCAGGTATTCGTCCGTTCCATCAACCGGCTGGTTCATCTTATCGACCGGATGGTGCAACCTGTCGACCATGCTCACATCACCAACCATCTGCCATGCCCCTTTCTTTCCATCATGCGCGTGATCACCTTCCAACCCTTCATCTATCCCCAGTCAACTTGTTGCGATCTTGGGTTGAGCATCCTTCTCGTGGAAGGATCTCATCAAGTGGTATCAGAGCACCAACAGGCTGTACTCTTAACCTTTTTTTTCACTTTTGTTTTCTTAAATCATCCGATAGTGATCTGATCATTTGCTATTCCTTTGGATCCATAATTTTTATTAAGTAAAATTACTTGTCTGGTTTTGGAACCTTTTGATCTGGCCATTTTCTTGTGAACTATTGCAGGAGAAGTGTCACACTCAGATGGGGAATCACGCCACACCCGTCTCCTAGATGAGCTCACATTGCGTATGAACCATATGATGGAGGAACGGTTCATTTCCATGCAAGTCGGATTGAGAGACGGCCTACGTGAGGACATAAGGCATATCTTTCAAGAACCAAGACCAGATCGAAGGTGTGCCTTATTCCAAGATTAGCCATGATCAGAACATCATGTCAGGGCATCAACACAGCATGATAGAACCCCTGAGCAACACACTAGGACTCCTGGACCACGGGATGAGGTTTCTTTCATAAGAAACCCGGCTGATCAAATCTTCCTTGGGGATGAAGCCACGGCCCATTTCTAACAAAGTCCTAGAGGGCCTAGACGCATGCGTGAATCAAGACTACCACCTCATCAAGATAGCATCAACAAAAAATGATCCCACTGCGTTCCTTGAATGGGAACAAAAGATGGAATTAGTTTTTAATTACCAATACTTTTCTGAATTTAATAAAGTTAATGTAGCAGTAACTGAATTTTATGAGTATGCTCTCAGTTGGTGGGACCAAACAGTGATATCAAGAAGGCGCAATGGAGAGCCTCCAATTGAGACATGGCCAGAACTTAAGCATGTTATGCGTAGGCATTTTGTGCCATCCCATTTCCACTGTGATCTCCACTTGAGGTTGAGACAACTGAACCAGGGTATCTGTGGAGTGGAGGATTACTTTCAAGAAATGGAGACCTTCTGATCCGTGCTGGGGTTACTGAGCATCGTGAGGCCACCATGTCACGTTTCTTGGGTGGTCTCAACCGGGACATTCAAGACCGACTGGAACTTCAACACTATGTGGAGCTTGAAGAGCTTCTCCATTAAGCTATTTTGATTGAACAACAATTGAAGCGTAAACCTATTAACCGACCTACCTTTGGTGCAGGGACATATGGAGCAAAAACACCTTACCACCGAGACTTTAAACCCACACGGCCAGTGGACTTTAAGCCGTCTACCTCTAAACCTGAGACCAACCCTTTTGCCAGCAAGGTAGACAAGAGCAAGGCCGTTGAGAGACCAGCTAGGTCTCGAGATCTAAGGTGCTTCAAATCTCAAGGCATAGGGCATTATGCCATTGAGTGCGTAAACAAGAAAGTCATGGTCTTTATGGAGAAAGGGGACGTCCAAACGAAGGATGAGGCAGAGGACATAGAGTTAATCTATGACCAATACTTGGACAATGTGGAAGAGCCTCCGGTCCAAGGCCAGTTGGTTGTTACGAGGCGTGCTATAAGTGTCCAGTCCAAGGTTAAGGGACCCGACCAAAGAGAAAACCTGTTTCATTCATGTTGCTCTGTCAAAGGGAAAGTCTGCAGCCTAATCATTGACGGAGTCAGCTGCACAAAGATGGCTAGTAAACTATGGTCAAGAAGCTAGGACTAGAAGCCTTGAAACATCCGTAACCCTACCGTCTACAATGGCTTACCGAGGCTGGAGAACTACATGTGACTAATCAAGTCAAGGTTCCTTTGGAAATAGGAAGCTATAAGGATGAGGTCATGTGTGATGTCCTTCCTATAGAAACCAGACACATCTTGCTTGGTAGGCCATGGCACTCTGACCGAAGGGTCATTCATGATGGCTATACCAACAAGCATTACTTCATCCATCAGAACCGAAAGGTTACCCTTGTCTCTATGACTACACAAGAGGTTTATAAAGATCAAAAGAAACATGTAGGTGGCTTTCCGAAATTTAAAAGTAAAACCAAATTTTTCATTAAAGCTAGTGGGGTTAGTAAAAGCTAGATGAACACCGGCTTATATTCCTACTATATTATAAGGAGGTTTGCCTCCATGCTACTAACCCACAGTCGGTTCTGCCGAGCAAGATGTCTAAGCTTTTGCAGGAGTTTAAGGAGGTGTTCCATGAAGAATTTCCTCCAGGACTGCCTCCCATTTGAGGCATTGAACATCAAATTGATCTTGTTCCTAGAGCGGCTCTACCAAACCGACCTGCCTACCGAATTAATCCAGTGGAAACCAAAGAAATTCAGAACCAAGTTGAAGAACTCATGCGCAAGGGCCATATCTGTGAGATTCTAAGCCCATGTGCGGTTCCCGTGCTCTAGGTTCCCAAGAAGGATGGTAAGTACCGGATGTGTGTTGATTGCCGAGCAATCAACAACATCACAGTCAGGTATCGTCACCCTATCCCTAGACTTGATGACATGATGGATAAACTTCATGGTTCTAGGCTGTTCTCTAAGATAGATCTTAGAAGTGGGTATCATCAGATTAGGATGAAAGAGGATGATGAGTGGAAAACGTTGTTGAAAACAAAACAAGGACTTTATGAAGGGCTTGTAATGCCATTTGGGCTTACAAATGCACCCACACACAATGAACCACTTCAAAGGGGAGGTGAAGGAGAATGTCTTGTGGCCGATTACCGGATTTGTTATTCTGTTGGAGGTACATTTACATTTCCATTATTATTTATTGTAACTGTAATTCTTCAAAGTTTTTTTATGTGTATTATGTGTTTTGGTGTAGTTGCTAGCATTTGAGGCCATCCCGGAGTTGGTCGGAGTTTCGAGAACAAATTGTAGGCGCAGAGGAGTCTTGTCCAAGGATGTGCAAGACAAAGTTTAAGAAAGGTGCGATGAAAGGATTTTCTCTGTCTAGTATTTATGAAGCTCATGGAAATACTAAGGTACAACTACGTGAACTATATCCAATTTTTAATTGTAAAACTAGTAAAACTATATAATTGTGTACGTAGAATTGTTTAATGTTTTAAGTAGAACTAGTAAAATTGTTTAATAGACTAAGTAGAACTTGTACCACTGTTTAGGTAGAACTAGTAAAACTGGTTAAGTAGAACTAGTAAAACTGGTTAAGTAGAACTAGTATAACTGATATATCTAAGGTAGAATTGTTTAAATGTGTACATAGAGCTAAGTAAAAAATTTTTGTGGTTTACATGCACAGCGCATTGAGAGCCTGCTTGTCCCGGCCTTCGGTGAAGAAAATCTCCTTCCTGAGATGACGAAGCTTGAAGATAACGACAACAAACATGATGTTGTAGTCAACAGTTGGATGAAGAGTCTTCGCGGTGGACATGAAATATGTTTTGAAAATATGTACCAAGAGGATTTGGCTGCACGTCTGGAGAGCAAAGAAGAGGTGAAAGAAAGGGAGAAGGAAGCGATCCGTCGGTGACTACCAACTAATCAAGAGCCACCACAGTCGTCAGTAGAAGACAGAATGCTGGAACTGGAGCATACAGTTGATTTAGTGCTTCATCGTATTGAGGAGCAGGTGGATATGCTGGCAGCTCGGGTTGACCAGCTTGAAGGTAGGCCGAGTGATGCAAAGAAGAAGGGGAAGAAACGCGCCAGGGAGCAGTGAGGCAGCATGGTAGTTGGACTTGTTTTAATTACGGTTTAAGTACTTTGGTTTCTGTTATTTTTTATTGTTTTGGTGTTTGAACTCTTTTATAAAATTTGATTCATTTAAAAGTAAAACTACAAAACAACAAGTAGAACTAAAGTCTTACTAAGTAACAATAGAACATAACAACAAGTAGAAATTTACTAATATAACCAGTTTTACTAGTTCTCCCATAGTTTTTCATTTAAGGTTTTTATCTCCTTAAAAACTTGCTCAAGCTGACGTTCCAAGGTCTGAATCTTTGAATTTTGGTTGTCAACCTCCTTGTTCATCTTACCAATCTCTTCTTGGTAACCGTCAAACTAATTCTTCTTACGATGCATTTTATCATCCTAACAAAAATAATATTACGTAACAAAAATACAGTTTTACATAGTTTTACATAACACAAAATCTCAAATGCCCCCAAATACAACCATTAGAGTCCTTGTCTTGGACACCTTTTAATTTTTGGTCCTTGGACATCGTTCCCCAGCTGATGGAAAACTCTTAACTTTCTTTTTACCCTTCTTTTTGATGATATCCGGAGGTATGATTTGCAATTCTTGGATGTAATCTGAGACTTCCCACTCTCTCATATCCGGTACTACATAAATTGTCTTGTAATATGTCAATGCCAACAGCTCCGACCAATAGTATTTCGAGCACAAGTCATGTAATTGGATATCACAATCTCCACCTTCGTGCCTTTTGTTATCAATGAAAGCGCCTCATACATGCACACATGGATACTTTTGAATATCGAACACCCTGAAACTGCATCTTTTTGAGATTAAGTTCACCAAATATGGCTTTCCATCACTATCGATTATATTGTACTCCAAATCGTAACTGTTTAGCTCGGTAGTAATCAATTTCTCAGCAGTAGAACATATGTCGTGCATATAGTTCTCCACTAACGGCACAAGTTTTCGTTCTATTGATCCAGAAGCGGCATCTTTCCTATGGTCATTAAACCATTTAGAAATTTTTTTAATGATCTTGTCAACTATAGGGAGTAAGGAGTACTTCCGTGTGGTTTTAAAAACACTGTTCAAAGACTCCACACAAATTCTTGTGTCTATGTTGTATTTGTCTCCTGCAAAACAACATCTTGCCATTTTTTTTTTCACTGTGGTCTCCACCAGATACTTGACCGCAGAAGGAAATCTAGTCTTAAAAGCGCTATAAGTACAGTTGAACTCAGAAACTGTGTAAAGCCTATTTCACTCCATGTATCTCCATGAGACTACGTCTTTGTTTCTGTTTGTAGCATGACTTTTCACATTTTATGACAAATGCCATATACAATACGCATGATGAGCGTTCGGATACATAGTAGATATGGCACCGATAAGGCTTGAATTTATGTCGGTTATAAAAACTATTTCACACGAGTCCGGTACTATCGTTTTCAACATATAAAAAAACAGTACAAACTAGCATTATTTTTGCCATCGAGAACACGAAACGCTATGGGATAATGATGACGATTTGAATCTTGAGCTGTGGCAAACACAAGTACACCACCATATCCTTTTTTGAGGAAAGTTGCATCAACATTTATCACTTTCCTCATGACTTAAAACCCTTCAATGCTAGCTCCCAAAGCGATGAATAACTATTTAAATTTTTTGTGCTCATCAACTTTCACACTTGTAATTGTACCAGGATTGACCTTCTCCAACATGTACAGATAACTATACAACATCTTGTAGCTTTCTTCTGGACTACCACACAATTCACTGACAGCTTTGTTTTCCCTCGAAAAGCAGTAGCGTAAGATATCTTCACACCCAATTTTGTCTTAACAAGATCCATAATAATTTTAGGAGCTGGAGTTCCATTTTCCCTGGATGATCGTCACTCAAAAGCGTTGCAACTAATCTGGGTGTGCCTTTTCTCTTCTGGTTGTTATCACTGTGACTAGCTCGAGAGCATGTATGCATCTTGGTATACCTTCTAATCGAAAAAAATCTTTGTCTTTCCTATTCTTGTAGCTCGTAAACCCCATTTACAATTTTCTTGATGACATTTTAGCACTAATCTGCTCTTATCTGACTTCTTTATAACATACCAAAAAAAATTTATAAATGTAGCTCTATCCACCAATTTTTGGACTGCCTTTTTATTTGGAAATTCTTGATGAATATCCACACCCGCACCGGCTTCCCATTCCTCTAAAAAGTAACTTGATTCTATAATAGGTGTAAGCTGAAGATATTCATCATGTATATCCGACCTATCAATACTGTCATCCACATATTCATCCGCCTCATCCCCCACTGCCTCATCCTCCATTGCCTCATCCTCTTTGGCTTCATCCTCCATGGCCTCATCTTGTTGTTTGCCTACATGCAAAGTTATGGCGTTAACCTCATAGTTCGTACCAAAAGAACTTCTTTTTCTCACTCTCGAAAGTTGCTATAATTACTCTGAACTCCACCATTAGACTAACGTTTTTAATCACTAGTGTTATCTACCCTGAATAGGGTCTATAATGAGAAGTTAACACAATCTTTGAATGAATGTAAAGAGTTTATTGTCATAAAACTAGAGTTTTGTGAGTTTGAGATCATAAATATGGAGATAGGACTTCCGACAATATTGGAGGTGTTTTGGTAAAAAAGTGATGTTACTCATGTTTTAAAGTATGTGGTCTGTAGGTTGTATTTGAAATCATGGTCTTAAGATTTTGAGAGTTTCTGTGTTTTCAAACCCTCTTGTGCCTAGGTTTGAAATTTTTTTAAAGTCAAACAAAGCTCTAAGTCTTGGGAAATTAATATGTTGTGTTTTTAACTATTCCAGGAATTGTCTTTTAGTCTTTTCTGAGTTTTTATTGAATTTTTTTAGTTCGATTTCGCAACTAGCTGGCTCAACAATCTAATTTCATATGTTGAGCTGAACTAATTTGTTTCTTAATTCTCGCTTGCTATACAACCAAACACCACTTAAGACGAGTTAAGCTGTCCCAGAGAAAAAGGGAAAGAATGTTCATTTCCGAATCTTACAAACAAGAAACAAAGATATGTGTCACTTACACACTGGCCTGAATCCTACAAATACTCTATCATATGCTAGCTACCACATCCTTGGTCTAAAATAGATCTACTCACACATAGTCATGAAGCTCCAAGAATCGGGATTGTATTATTGAAATTTGATGAGTGTGAGGGAAATAAAAAGACTAAAGTAAAATTAAGATAGAACTTTAGAAATGAAAATGAGTTTAAAACTAAAATCAACTATACATTAAAGAAAAGAGTTTTAAGTTACAAACTTTCTCAGAAATCTAAATGTTTTTCCTAATGATATAAAAATATGTCTCTGTTTGGAGCTAGGCCTTCTCCTTTTGTAGGTTAGTTACAGAGTATGTAGTCCTAGTTGTTCGTTTTCTCTTATAGCCTCCTCTTTCTTGGCTAGATCAAGAGTTGTGGTCCAACGAGTGGTCCCGGCTAATGAAGACATAATGGAGAAAGAGATGGCTGCTGGTAAGGACAAGAGATGGCGCCTTATCCTTTGATTAACCAAGTTATGCAACTTAATAAGTTATGCACCTTAATAACTCTAGTGATCCCTTGTCTTGCACGGTGCTAAATTTGTGCATTTTAGTTTAGACCCCAACTTTGTACATTTTAACCAAAGTCATGTAATGATGAGATATGCAAACGAAGATGCCATAGTGCATGATCCTAGAATCTAAATGCTATGAATAAACTCAAAATGTGGTGAAAACATGTATGAAAATGTATATACAACAATGTAAAAAATCAAAAAGCATCAATTCCCCTGGACTTGTCGCTCGTCTTCAAGCAATCAACAATCCCAAAAAGCATCAAGAAATGTGTGTGAAGGCGGGGACTCATAAACCAAAAAAAAACAAACAAAGCCACAATTGATCATCATCAAGCAATAGTCCAAACCTACTCTTTTGTACTTCTCACTCATAGCATGTTGAATGTTCTGCTATTTAGCCTAACTCTTGATTTTAAAATGTAATAATTTGTACTAACCCTTTGCATTTATTCGAATTTCAGTGTATTCTAACATATGGGTAAGGAATCACAAATCATTTGTCTAGGAGGTAAAAGGCTAGAAGTAAGTGTTTCAAGGCGGTTCAAAGATAAATGGGTACTCACTCTAAAGAAAATAAAATGCAAGAAATGTAGTAAAATCAAGGGAGAAAGGGACAATTGATGCATGCAAAGAGTTACCTTCTCTATTTGTATCCATTACCATCATGACTTCCTTTTTCTACCCATGTAACAAGCTTCTTTTGAAACCAAAATCATCCCCGTTGCCCTTTTTGGCATAATTTTAATGAAATCTATTATTAAACTGCTATGACCTTTAAAATTCTACACATTAAGGATTCTTTTTCTTTAAAGTTTCTAGTTCTTCCTTTTTGTCTCCTTGATCCACCTATTTAGACCTTTTGGCTTTTTTTTTTGTTTTTTTTTACGGACCTTCTTTTCACTAGATACGAGCACTCTATCGGAGGATTTAATAGAGTTTCTTAAAAAATTAATAATAAAAAAGGAAAATTATGACAGAAAAAAAAATTAGAAACGGATTCTTAAATAGGAAGAAATAGTTAAGACATTCACTTTACACATATCGTTTTATTAATGGTTTAGTTTTTTAATAAATATTTTGATTTAATTAAATAGTTAAATTTCATTAAAATATTAATTTTATTTGTGATAGAAAACCTCTCACGATATTCATTCGGTAGAGCATTCTTTCTTATAATTAATTTTTAGACCTTGATCCCCCTTTTTCTTAGTGACATAACCATGACTACCGAATGAATACCCTTCCCAAAACCGTAATCAACACCACATTTCCCACCTAAGTGTTGCTAGCCTTAAAACGAGGTTAACTCTAAAAAAGGTTCCTCTTTGTCATTCCAATATTCACAAGTTTTTACATATGTATGCACAAAAAGCGACCTCACTCAATCAAAGACAATATGGGTTTAAATGAAACGGTTTGAGTTTTAAGGGTTGGAACTATCCTACGAATAAGGATAGCTACTTGGGTTCAACGAAAGAGTGGTATAAAGAATAATTTGATCCAAGTATTTATGTAATACCATGGTTCATGCATTTCTAGCCCATAAGTGAGACAATTAGATTCAGTTGATCTCAGATTACTAAGACTAGCATCAAATTTCCATCATGACATAGACAAGTAAGGGGAGATATCCAAATATGAGTTTTGCATATTTCGGTTTGGCTAAAGCTACATATCTCTTCAAAATGGTGGCTAAGCTTGAATCTTTGAAAGGAGTATCAAATCATTGTCTCTTATGAAAATGCAACCTATATGAACGAAGACTCAATACTAAAATGCAAATGCAATAAGCTAATCAATATGATTTTTTTTTTAAAAAAATTCAAATTTTCAAAAAATTTGGCTTTTATATGGAAATAACTATCAACCAAGGAATGGATAAAACTAAATTAAAAGATGAAGCAAAAAAAAAAAAACTAAAAATGGGATTAGCAAGTAGTCCCCTCCTCCGGAATTAAACTCCAATCCGCGAGAGAGAGAAGAGAGAGCTAACAAGAAATAAAACATGCAATGAAAGAAATAAACAAAAGTGATATTTACAATGGTTGGTGGACTGGTACCTTGTTTAATCTGTCGATTGGTCGTTGGAACTTTGGCCATGGCTCCTCTTCCTTTTTGGTGTAATACCCAGGTTTGTAGTAAAATAGGTGGACAAAACTTAAAATAATTGATTTGGCTACCTAGATTACAAAGTGTACTTATCTTTTCGGTTACACTTCCAAGAAGAATTCCAGAGTTAAGCGTACTTGATCTGGAAAAATCAAAAGATGAGTGACTTATCGAAAAGATGGTGGAAGCTGGTCAATCCCTTTACCATGTGAGTGAGGACAAAACACGGGGAATGTTCATAAAGTGATTGCACGGATATTAAACCAAATCTTTCGAATTTTTCCAATAACACACTGGACATCGAATGAGGATGGGCCCACAAGTCTGAGAGAAGGCATGGGGGCCCACAGACGTTGGCTAGTCAGGACGTTACAATCAGAGCTTTTCTGTGCCTTTTATTTTGGTCCACCTTCGGCTGCGTCCGTTGGTACTGCTGAAGGGTGATCTGTTCCTTATAAGGGAAGTGCTTAAAGCTCATCTTGGGATCCTCTTCTTCATCACTGTAGGTGATGTAAAGAATGAATGGTTCTATTTTCTTGAAAAAAAATTCTATTTTGGTGATGAAATTCCCTTACTTCTTTATTATCTTTTCTTGGAGCTTGAATTTGTCATCAATGTAGCCGTCTTGATCATATGTTGATTCCCATATAGAGAGGCTCTCATGGAATAATTCAAAACCAAATGGTTCTCGGCTGTCTAAAGTTGTCGGCAACGTTGCTGGCTCATTCTCCATGCGCATGGGGTCTGTGACTCTAGGCGGGTTGAAGCACATCCTCTTGTGTAGATGGAATCTAAGATTGACATGTGTGATTTGGTTGGTTAGCTTTCCTTTTTCTTTCTTTCTCCACCATGATGTATACTAGTCTACCATGAAAGTCATTTCCGTGAAGAGTCCTTGTGGCTACAAGATGTAATGACTCAATAAAGACTCAAAAACATCTTGAAAGCAATTGTTAGAATCTGTCAAAAACGCAGCACATCACTTTGCTCTAAAGATATGGTTGTTTACTTATATGAAAATAATGTGCAAGTATTCACAGGCCATAATAGTTTGAAGTACATCCTCACTCAAACGGACCAGAATTTAAGGCAACACATATGTATAAAATCATTGGCAAAGTATGACCAGAATATTTGATATAATCATGGAAAGGTCAATCAAGTGGTTGATGCCTTGAGCAGGCAGAGGACAGATGTTTTAGAAGCAAAGGAGGTACATGAGCTTGTGGTGATTTTAGCAAGCATGTGTTTGTCTGTCACATTCGTGGAAGAGGACACAACAGGGATCTGTGGACTAAATGGACCTACTGTGGAGGATCGGGGAAGCCCAACATTAGGGTAGTGTCTTGTAGAAGTTGATCAACAGAAAAATGGTTGGTTAACACACTAAAACGAATGGCATTTTCATAAATTGGGTATGTGTATCACACATCAAGGAGCTGAAAGACATATTCTTACGACAAGCCCTTCAGTTGCAGTTTTATATACATCTGAGCAGTACAAAGATGTATTGGAATTTATAGAGATACTACCACTGGAATGGGATGAAGAATGATGTTTCCACGTGGTTGTCTCAGTGTCATACATGTTAGCTGGTAAAAGCAAAGTAGAGAGTTCCTAGCGGATTACAGCCAATAACAAAATAGAGATGCAATATAGTAATAATGGATTTTGTTATTGGGCTATCAAAGACTACATGAAAGAAAGATGCAGTTTTAGTGATTGTGGACCGACTCACCAAATCTTTTTATTTCTTAAAGATTTAAAACACAGAATAGAGCTGATAGTATTGTTCGTTAATATTTATATTCAATTTTAAGATGGCATGGAGTCGGTAACTATTTTGTCAGACCAATGGACAGTCAGAACAGACATTCAGAGACAGGAAGATATGTTGAAGGCATGTGTGCTGGATTGGGTAAGAAAATGGAGAAAATATCTACCATTAGTTGATTTTATCTACAACAATAGTTACCACTCAAGAATAGGAATGTCCCTGTATGAGGCTTTGTATAGGAGACATTGGTTGACCCCCTTGTGTTAAGCCAAATTTGAGAATAAACAAGATCAAGAGTCGGAAATAATCAAGAAAACGACAGAATAAGTGGAATTTCTCCAAAAAAAAGCTGAAAGAAGAATATTAATGTCATAAGAGCTATGCTGATAAGCTTCACAAAGACTTGGAATTTGCAGTGGTGATGTTGTGTATATGAAGATAAGGACATTTCTGGGAAGTTACGCAAAACCATAAGATGAAGAAGTTAAAACCAAGATACATTGGACCATTTTTTATCATAGAAAGGAATGGTGTACTGTCATATGGGATGGAGTTACCGCATGAGTTGTTGGACCAGAGTTGATCCTACCTAATCCGCCAAAAGATATTGGTGCGATCTTAGACATGTCCAATAAGGATGCTAAGCGACATGGACATGAAGAGGATCTTGATCAGATTGAGCTGGACCAGAACAAAGAAAATGTAGGCTTAAGAGGCTTGAAAAGCTTGGAACAGCTTATCAATGCCGTGTGGGCAAGTAAGAAGGAGCTGGAGAAGCAATCCATGGACGTGGAGTTGGACCAGATCCAAAGAGGAGCAAATCAGGCGGCCCAAGAAACATAAGACTCAAGCCGAGCGGCCCAAACCCAAGAAGTCATGGATGTGTGGTTTGACCCAATAACCAAATACAGAGCTGAGATCCAAAGAAAGCAAGTCTTAGTTTAACCAGGGAATAGTTAGGATAGATCACCTATGCCTGATTGGAGAGCTAGTAGCCTCTAATTCTTCATCCTTACCAGCCGCCAATTCAATCTAAGTGCTAGTAGCCTTAGCTTACATCATTCAATCGATTTTCTAGAGAGTTAGTAACCTCTAGAGACTCATCATCCTACCCTCAATAAATCCTATCGAATCCGACACATCCAGGGACGCACCTAATATGGATTGTAATCTGTCAGTAGTTAGCACACCAGTTGAGGTTGTATACCGCCGAGAAACGAAAGTTTAAGTGAAAAACAGTTATTTGGTCTTGGTACGTTGGAAAAGGGATGAGATTCAATATGATGTTTGGGAGCCAAAGCCACAATTGAGGGCCTGAGCTGTAACATCCCAGCCCAAGGCCCGTGCAAAATTGAGGTCCAATCACTTAACCTTAGGGCATCTTCTCTTCTAAGAGTTTATAAATGGAGAAGCAAAGCCCCTTCTATCCTCAAACTCAATTCCCAGTGAAGCTCTGCCAAATTTCGGACTCGTCGCCGCCGCTACAGTCTCCACCGTTGTCAGAAGCACCGCAACTCGCCAGAGTTGTTGAGGTGGATTTTTCCAGATTCAGTTATTCGACCGTAACTTCTTTATACGGTCTCAGACCGTAACTTTTTCCAGACACACCGGAATAGCCGGATTTGCACACCGGACGCGCCGCCGAAAGGTTTGCCGGAAAATTCAAACGTCTCCGATATGTGTAAGTTTCCGGTATGTGATAGTTGATGCTGTTCTAATTTTGAATCTGCCTTCAGTTTCTCATGAATCATTGTGGTTTTAAAGTTATGTTTGTCTGAAGTTATGAGGGTATTTTAGTAATTTTGTCTAGGAGTCTTTCTGATCTGGAATATGGTCCTGAATGGCTACTGATATCGTTTTTGAGCAGTCTGATATCAGTAGGCCTCACTTTTTTCGAACTTACATTTACGGTAGGTTTCCATTTAAGTAAGTTTTCCCTTTTAGGCAGTTTACAGAAAAAGAAAGTTTGTTCTTTTGTTGCTAAGGTGAGGAATTCGTCTAGTGTTTCCATTAGCTCATTCTTATAGCTGTAATCTCTGGTTTGAGTCTTTGTTAAACGTATATGTAATGTAACATGTCTAATTAATAATAGATGCGTTATTGTTTGTTATTGTATAAACTATATATATTATGTAAAGAAATATATATATGCATCACATAGAGTTCATAGGATTAAAGGATTAAAAATTTTGTGTGATGATTTATTATTTGAGCATGCTAAGTTGTATTGATGTGTTGTGTTAGATGCGAGCGTTAGGAGCTTGTGATAGGTTGGTTCGAGAATGGTGTTGTGGCATTTAGACCCAGACTTTTGAATCATGTGGGATTGAGATATGGTGTGATGATGGTCTGTCATGTATAGCGTGCCCTGAATGAAGATTTGTCTAGCCGTTTGTCATGTATGACGTGCCTTGCATGAGAACATGCATGTTACTTGTGTTTGTGAAGGGAAAGAGTTTTTTTCATGTATGTCGTGTCCTACATAAAGATTCGTCTAACCGTTTGTCATGTATGGCGTGCCCTGCATGAGGACATGTCCCCTGGTTTGTGTGTGTGACACTGAGTGGTCATATGTTTGAGTATTCTAGACACTATGATTGTTTGCATGTTTTAGCCTTGGACTTGCTTTAGATTATTGTAATAAGTTGTTCTTGTGTATTTATGAGTCCTTAGACTCATTTTTCACTGGGTAAACCAATTATTCATCCCCTCTTCAATCTTTCAGATGAGCCTGTTGTCGTACCCGAGTAGCATTGAAGTCGATGAAGTTGTTCTACCTTTGAATAATATTTTCTGGATTTATTTATTATTTATTTAAGACGGATTTTGATTTGTTATTTGATATTAAATTATTTTGGGGTTATTATTTTATAAAACTTTTTGGATTATTTTAGAAATATTATTTTTAATATTATTTTGGAAATTTGGATCGTTTCAACTTGGTATCAGAGCCCAGGTTTGCCAAACCAGTGCTGACCCAAATAGGCAGTCCTGACAAAATGTTTTTAAGATGTTTTTGAAAATGTATATTTTTTTAATAAAAAAGGTAGGGAACAGCTCATCGACTTGCTTGCCTTGTTATTCTTTTTCGAATATTGTTTTTATTGCCTGAACTGTATAAAAATCGTGTATGCCTACACTTTATTTGATAGTGGTGCTACTCATAGCTTTGTTAATCCCTAATTTTCAAAGCAGTGGTCTTTCTCCGGGACGTTCACACCTAAGGCAAAAAGAGTTCAGACGGCTGGTACACACGTTATGGAGACCTCCGGAGTTTACATCGACGTTCCGGTGGTAATTAATGAAGTTAAGTTGCCTGAAGAGTTGGTCGAGATGAAGCTAAACCATTATGAAGTTATTCTCGGGATGGATTGGTTATCTAAGCATATGGTGTCCTTAGATTGTCATCGCATTAGAGTGCTACTTCCGGGATAGGGTGGGAGGTTCGTCTTTGAAGGTGTTCGAGCTTGCATCGGTATTCCACTTATATCGATGATTCATGCAGAGGACTTATTTGCTAAGGGTAATGAAGCTTATCTGGCGACTATCTCTATAGTGGGAGAGGGATCGGAGTTGAAGCTCAGCATGATTCCAGTAGAGTCATATTATGCAGATGTTTTCGAGCCTTTGGAAGGACCGTCACCGCCTAGAAGTGAGTCGTTCATAATTGAGTTATAGCCTGGTACCACTCATATATCGAGAGCGCCTTATTGTTTAGCTCCCCCGGAAATTGAGGAGTTGAGGAAGCAGATGGAGGATCTAACAGATAAGGGGTTTATTCGGCCCAGTAGCTCGCCTTGGGGAGCACCAGTTTTGTTCGTCAAGAAAAATGATGGCAGTTTGAGGCTGTGCATTGATTATTGGGGTTTCAACAATGTGATTATCAAAAATAAATATCCTATTCCTCGAGTTGACGAGTTGCTAGATCAGTTGTACGGGGCTAATTGGTTTTCCAAGATCGACTTGGCTTCAGGTTACCATCAGATACTTGTTGCAGATGAGGATATTTTTTAAAAAACAGTTTTTTGTACTCGTTACGGGCATTACGAGTTTGTAGTCATGCCATTTGGATTGACGAATGCACCTGCAACATTTATAAAGTTGATGAATGATGTTTTCAGGCTGTACTTGGATAAGTGTGTCATAGTGTTCATCGATGACATTTTGATATACTCCAAGAATGAAGAATAGCATGTTTGACATCTTCGGTTAATATTAGATAAGTTGCGTGAGCATCGTTTATTTGCAAAGCTGAGCTAGTGCAGTTTCTGGAAGAAAGAGATTGGATTCCTGGGTCATGTTGTTTCTGCGGCAGATTGATGCACAGGTTTTGCGTCAAATAAATCAACAAAAACCTACACTGTCTATTGTAATTAATTGAGGTTTGAATCCACAGAGAACCTAGAATTAGCAGACTAAGATTGTATGATTTCAATTCAATCTAAAGTAATAGTAAATGGTTGTTATTTTGATTGTAACTTAAATGAAATCTAATGTAATCTAGCTAGCGAAATAAAAGAATCTTGACTCTCAATTTAACTAAACGAATGGTTTCAGGAAATGGATTAATTAAGGAATATGGAACGATCGATCGTACAATGAATTGGTCGATCTTGGAAGATATTGGTCGATCTTGTATATTCCCGCAAATTCGAGCAAATGCGATCGATCGGTCTTAGAATGGACCAATCGATCTTGGTAAACTTCGCTGCTCCTTAGCTCCTTAGCACTTGCTTCATGCTTCAATTTTACTTCTACTCGAGTCCATTGCATGATCTTCATTCGGGAGACTCCAAAACTCTTGAAAAAGACTCAAAACATTCCAAATATGCAAATTTATGATCCTAAACGCTAAAATTTACAAATGAGATAAACTACCCTAGAATGATGCTATGTGAATGAAAAATGATGTTTAAACATATGAAATATGAGATTAAATTAGCCTAATATGCAACTGTATCAACTCCCCCAGACTTGCCTTTTGCTTGCCTCAAGCAAACAACTAGTATAGTGAGAAAGATGATTTATTCTGGAACTCAAAACCAAGTCATATTGGTCAGATTTTAATATCAGTATCCATGTTAGGAGTTCTATAACACAAGGTAAGCAAGTTTACTCAAAATTTTTAGCCATATCCATCGAAACTTAACTTAGATCAAACCTCAATTTACACAAGTATTCATATTAACCATCTCTTTTAACATTCATTAATTTCTAGATCGTGAATCATATTAGGCATATTCATCAAACTCATTTGGCTAAGGGAAAGGTCAAGAGATAAAAATAATTTCTTATCCCATGGGTTTTGATGTTAAGTGTAGGGATCTTTCAAAAATTAGAATGAACTTTAGAATAATGCTAAAGCAAAGTTCCAATAGGTGTATACAAGACTAGATTCTCATCTATCCAAAATATACTACCCTCTTAAAACTATACCTAAGCTCAAAATTTTCCTGAATAATCTTAGTACTTCCCTTTACAAGGCATTGCTGTCTGTTATACTATTAAGATCAATCTAAATCTCCCACAATCCATTCTTCTAGCATATTTACTTATAGGAGAGGGGTTAAAATCTTAATCGATCTACCGGGTTTGGATTTTCTTATAGCTGGTTCTTGTCTAACTTCCTTCTTTTTTTTTTTACATATATATCTCTCTCTCTTTTTTTATTTACAAGAATTTTTCACTTTTTTTTGCTTTTTTAAACACTTTTGATTCCCTTTACTAGATTTCGAGTCCTCTTTTCTTTGTTTCGCTTTCTCTCCTAAAGTATCTTGTCCCTTTTTTCTTCCTTTTTAGTTAATTTCTAAACTCACTAATACCCATTTTCTATTCCCAACAAGCTTTCACCTAGTCCTAATTAGCTCAAAAACAGTGAACCAAAACTACATGAGAATCTAATCTTGTCGGCTCCTACCTAACACGATATACCTAGTTCATTCCGAAAATAAGGCCTAAAACTCTCACAAACTGATGACATGGTCTGAATAAAAAGATAGGCTAAGGGTAGGGAAATAGCTATTTGGATCACAAAGAATGGTAAAAATGATATAAGAGATCCAAATATGTATATGTAGTATCCATGAGTTTACATCCTACGCAAAGTATGATAATTCTAAGTTCAAATAGATAAGAGATGATATCAAATAAAAACATGCTTCAATCAAAGTTAATATAATATCAAGGATTCCATATATGGATTAATGTTATTGTTTGACTAGCACTTTATGTATCATAAAGTTAGTAACTCGAGTATTGAATCTAATGATAAGAGCAATAGACTTAATAAAGGCATTTTCATCATAGCTCCATATGCAAATGCAATGCAATCCTAGATGCGTAACTAAGATACAATAAGTCCAGAAATCCAAAATGCAAATAATTATCCTCCCCCCGGCTTACTTAACACCGTCGCGGTGTTAAAATAAACTAAAGGAAAATACAATCAAATTATATACCATGAGAGAAAAGCAATAAAAAAAAAGAATAAAAAAGAAAACACGCTATCAGTGGTCCTCAGGGCACGCTGCGGCTTTGTCCGGGTTGACGTTTACGTCGGGGTAATCTGACATCGGGGTCTGACTCGGTATCATCAGCGTCATCGTGTGTTCTGTGTCCAGCAACATCAGGAACATCGTCGGATGCTTCGGTAGACTCGTCTGTCTCTCTAGTCTGGGAGCCCCGGAAGCAAGAAGGTGGTGGCGGGCATCTGATCCTAGCCAGTGCTCCCCATATACTACGCAGCATGGTGTTGTTCTTCAAGTGAGCTGCCACCACCCAAACCTGGTAATTGTCAGCTGTAGCATCTATAGCCAGCGGGTCAAGATCGTACAAGCCGGTATAAAGGGGGAGAGCATACTCCCATCCGTCAGTCTCCTACGACTGTTGGGGCTGGTGAGGCTCGTGAATCAGGACTCTATCGTCCTCCCGGTGATGCTGAGAAGTGGAGGCTCTAGACGAGCTTCACCGTCGTTTTGACCCAGTGTTGGGGTCATGTAAGTGCTCCGACGGGACAATGAACTCCAAGTTGGCTCTAGAGGTGATAGCTGTGAAATCGCGGAGTAGGAGCTTGCAGAGCTGAGTGACTCCTTCGCCATACTGGAACTGGTAGATGAACCCCGTCTTGAGGATGCCACTCTTCCGGAAATACTGCTCGTCAAAAAGTGCGATCTTGGTCTCGCTGGTTGTGGAGCCAAGATCGATCCCGTGATGCATGAAGAGGGAAGTCAGTAAACTCTCAATCCGCTCGAACTTCTTGTTCACTGTGTTGAGGCCGTGACTCTTACCAGGTTCTTCGCAAATATTGCACAAATGTTGGTGTGCAGCTCTGTGGGAGGTGGGCTGGTGTAAATGCCCCTAACAAAAGATGGAAGCCCGAAATGCAATATCATCAGCTCGTCCTTCCTAATAGCTACGGACTCATCCTTCGCAAATAGGATGTTGCCAATGGTCTTAGGGACCACACGAACCACGGGGTTCCAAATGTGGGTCAGCTTAGCCGCTCTTGACTTATACGGTCCAAAACCAATCCGGCTCCATAGCTCCATTGCCTGAGGGAAGTCGGATGGCCAGCTGCAACTCTCTGCAGTCCTGTCGAACCCATAAAGATCGCAGAGCTCCCGGAGAGAAATCTCGTAGAGAACCCCGCTAGAGAAGTAGAAAAGGGTCCTCTCGCTGGTAGCAGGAATGGCTCCATCTTGGTATCAGAGCTTGACGGAGGCGAGGAAGTGGCGAAATAGCTCCGAGTAAAGAGAGTACCCCTGATATGATAACATGACCAGTCCTAACGGCTGTAGCATAGTGCGGACCTCCTCCCTGATGCTCATCCGCTCGAGAGTGCGCTCGCACACGAAGCGTGTAAGTACTATCTCGACCTAGCAAGCCATTGTAGAATGTACAATGGTGATGCGTCCAATGTCACCATGCCTGTAGTTTTGGTATCTCATGTCCTGCTGAATCTCCCACATTGTAGTGCGCAGGATCAGCTCTGTCCTCCAGTCTTGCACGTCGTCTAGATATAATGGTGGGTTTTCCGGTCGCGGCCATGGGTATAATTGTTGACGATAATTATTGTCATGCCCTTGCCTCGTCTCCTATGTGTCTGTGCCCTCTACTCATATATGCAAAAACTGCAAACCAAAATTCTATTAAAAGGATGTCAAAACTTGTACGAAACCAATAATTATCGTCAACAAGATCAACCAATCCAGGTTAGGATCGATCGATCCCAAAACTTTACTGCCTAAAGCATACTCACGATCGATCGTTTCGTAACCCGACCGATCAATCTTAAATCTATAAGGATTTCCATACGAATTCCGAACGATCAATTCATTCAAAACCAACTGACCGATCCACAACAGGACCGAACGATCGATCCAGAAACAGGATCGATCGATCGCGGTGTGCTCGACAAACCCTAAATCCAAATCTTCTAATATCTAGTTAAAACTTAGAAAAAAATATGGGTTATGCTCCAATAAACCTAGCAAAGCTCTATTAAACATCAATTTCTTCTAAAACAACCTAAAAATCATGATTTTTAAGGTTTTTCATCATAAGAACCAAAAATGGAAAAAATGGAAAAGAGAAGCATAATTTTGTAGATCAAAAAACGGAATCAATAGAAATGGAAAGAGCTCGCGAAATCGTTCGGGATAGGCCCAAAAATCGTTCAATTCTGTGAAGAATCTAGGAAGTTAAGAAGGTTTTATTATTATTTTTTTGTTTTTCACTGAAAAATCGCGAGAGGGGAAGAGAAGAAACCAAAATTTTGGTTGTTTGATATATAAAATCGTGTATTGTGTTTTAAAATCTTATTTTCGGTTTAAATTAAGTGAAAAATAGACTGGTTTACTTACATGGGTTGAGGATCGATCGGTCCCAGAAACTTACAGCAATATTGCTTGTTTGAGATCGATCAATTTTTCATGGTTGGATCGATCTCGGTCGTTGACGGATCATTCTCTCCTCTTGTTGATCGATGGATCTTTGTACGGACTGACAGATCCTGGTTATGGTCGAATTCTCTCGTTGTTGTCGATCGATTGGTCTGAATTGATCGATCTTGATTTTTCACTCACCCTTTTCGCTTGACAGGATCGATCGATCGCGGTAATGGACAGATCGATCGTATCTGGTATAACATCGTTGCTTGCTTAATCTGCGCACTAGACAAGATCTTATTTCCTGACCTGAAAATGAAAATTCATAAAACCAAATAAAACTAGAAAGAAATGTGAAATTATGTACAAAGGATATTCATGGGATTGCCTCCCAAGTGCGCTTGTTTAATGTCACTAAGCTTGACGTGGTTCACTCGCTTGTTATGCGGGGGTGGGATCGGAGCTGTATGGTCGCATCATCACATCCTCCCCAGTAAGATCTTTAACCATGTTTGGTTTGAATTTGCGGTCGTCAACCATGAAGTCATCCTTGTTTCCTTAAGCCTTCTGATTTCCTTACTCAACCTTTGTGTCCCTCTTCCTTCCTCCTGATAAGCTCCAACTCTTTTGTGGATTGCTCCAGCGCCTACTCGTGATGCTTGGGTCTCTGTAGGTTTGACCGTCGAGACTTTTTGTAGAGGATCTCCAGCCAACATCTCCTCAAGCAGTTCACCAACCAATGCTGCAAGTTTTTCTATGTAGAAAACCTGATTTCCTATTATCGGTTGCTTCACCTCCTCGTCTATGTTAAACTTCAACATTTCAGTTCCTAGTCGTAGGTGTATCTCCCCTTCTTTGACATCAGTAAGAGCTCTAGCAGTAGCCAAAAACAGACGACGAAAAATGAAATGGTCTTTAGGCTCTTCCTCCATCTCCAATTCTACGAAATTTGTGGCTAGTGTAAAACCTCCTATCATCACTGGTAAGTCTTCAAGTAATTCCACTGGATACCTAACTGACCGATAGTCAAGCACAAGAGATATTCTACACTCTTTGAATTATGTAAAGCCCAACCTCTTCGCAGTAGACAGGGGCATAAGATTGATGTTCGCTCCTAAGTCACAGAAACACCTAGGAAATGAGAGAGGTCCTAAAGTGCATGGTAATGTGAATCTACCTGGATCATCATCCTTATCCATGATAAATTTTGTCTGGATTATTGTTGTATTCCTTTGGGTAACCATCTCAGCTTCCTTAAGTTCTTTTTCTTTCTCTTTGAGAGCTTTTTTCAGAGGCTCGGGAAACTTAGGATTCTTCAAAAATAGCTCAATCAGGGGCAGAGTGAAAGTGAATTTTGACAGCAGTTGTTCCAAAAGTATTTTCTGCCTGTCTGATAATTCATTCTTCAATCTTCCAGGGAAACCAAAGTTTGGGGTGAGAGCAATTTCAATTGATGTTGTTGTTGATGACTCATCATCAGTAGCATTCTTTGTTATTTCATCCATTTCAGCATTTCCTTCCTCACTGTCCTCTTCAATGCTTATTATCAACTCGCCACTTATACTTGAATCATCCCTACTGAGGTCAGTAGAATATAGCTCTTGTATATTCTGCACTTTTATCACGTTGACGTATTCCTTCTGGTCAGAGTTAGATTTTCCAGCAAAGATACCCAATGCTTGTCCAGCAAAGATATCCAAAATCTTCAAATTGGAGTAGATGTCCTCAAACTTAGCTTGTGAATCTGCATGATTTGATGCAATCTTACGCTCAAATTTCTCTAGCTTTTCTGTCAATTCAACTTGAGCTCTAGCATGCCCTTCCATGATCTTCTTCATCATGCTTTCATATCATCTTGTTCATTAGCTTGAACTTGAGAGTATGTGTTCTGTCTGTTCTTCCCTTGGAGTCGAAATTTATTGTCTCCTTGATATCTAATTGCTGGAGATGATCCTTGATTTTCTCTCTGATATCTCCAGGGTGCATTGTTTTGCTGAGAAGGGCCACCATAGAGTCTTGGCTGGAATTGATTCCTGGGGAGGACTCTTGGTGGATAGTGCTGATCCTGAGAGTTCTCCACATTGTTGTTCTTATAAGAGAGGTTGTTGTTTCTGTTGTTATTGTTGAAGGGGCGGTTCTGATAACCTTCTTGATAGTTGTTATGGTTTCCCAAGTAGTTAATTTCTTCTTGTTCTCCTTGATTACCATCAAATCCTCATTCTTGATATCCATGTTGTTCTACATCAGCCTCTCCAACATAGTTGATGGCTTTTTGGTTCACCAGGAATACTTTGTTCAGTCTGTCAATCTTGTCATTGAGTTCTTTGTATCTCTGGTTCTCCAAGTCTTGATCTATTATACTCCTGTCATAGTCTCCTCCATAACATGCTTCACTCTGTGCCAGATTTTCAATCATTAGTTCTCTTTGTTCTGCTATCAGATTAACAAAAACATCCATAGCTGGCTGTATCCAAAAATCTTCTGTACTGCTCAACTGCTCATTTGTAGAAGATTCCTAAAAGATTTTCTTGGGATACTCCAAGATGAGAGCATTTCCTAGTGTAGTCCTTGAATCTCTTCCATGCTTCATAGAGGTTCTCATGGACTCCTTGCTTGAAGTCAATAATGTCATTACAAAGTTTAGCAGTCTTCTGTTTATGATAAAACTTTGTGATGAACTCCTTCTTCACATTTTTCCCAAGTTGAAACCAATTCTGACAGCACATTCTTCTCCCATTGAGAAGATTTGTTTCCAAGTGAGAAAGGAAACATGATCATTTTGATGTCATCATCTGGGACTCGATTCATCTTCACAGTTCTGCACAACCATTCAAATTGATCCAAGTGATCCAGAGGGTCCTCTAGAGAGAGCCCATTATACTTCTGATTCTGTGCCATAGAAATCAGGCTTGATTTCACCTCGAAGTTGTTGGCGGCTATGGTTGGAGTTGGGATGCCATGCCTGACTTCTCTCAAGTTGGGTTCATCAAAAGCTTCTATTGGCCTAGCTATTGGTCTTCTCATGCCTTGAACCTGGGGTTGAATCCTAATTCCTTGTACACCCCCATTTGAGGCTGTTCATTCCTAATTTTAGGTGGGTGATTGTTTCCTTGGTTTTTCATGACACATTGTCTTGATTGATCCTCCTGTTCCTTAATTCGTCTTTCTTTGGCTGCTTTCTTGTTTACTCTCTCAATTGAACCAAGATCAGGGATGCAATCAAGTGTACTACCTTTTTGACTCCTTCGTTGCATTCACCTGCAGAGGTGACAAATAGTAGGCAAATTCTAAAGTTCAGTAAAAAAAAAACTTTAGTCCCAAATAAAATCAAAATCCTAATGGATAGTTGCTTAGATTCCCCGACAACGGCGCCAATTTGATGCAGAGGTTTTGCGTCAAATAAATCAACAAAAACCTACAATGTCTATTGTAAGTAACTGAGGTTCGAATCCACAGAGAACTTAGAATTAGCACACTAAGTTGATATACTCCAAGAATGAAAAATAGCATGTTTGACATCTTCGGTTAATATTAGATAAGTTGCGTGAGCATCGTTTGTTTGCAAAGCTGAGCTAGTGCAGTTTCTGGAAGAAAGAGATTGGATTCATGGGTCATGTTGTTTCTGCGGCAGATTGATGCACAGGTTTTGCGTCAAATAAATCAACAAAAACCTACAATGTCTATTGTAAGTAATTGAGGTTCGAATCCACAGAGAATTTAGAATTAGCACACTAAGATTGTATGATTTTGATTCAATCTAAAGTAATAGTAAATGGTTGTGGTTTTGATTGTAACTTAAACGAAAGCTAATGTAATCTAGCTAGCAAAATAAAAGAATTTTGACTCTCAATTTAACTAAACGAATGGTTTCAGGAAAGGCATTGATTAGGTAATAACAATAGATTGATTTATCATGCAGAGTTTTCATTAAGGTTTTCCTAGAACTATGAACAATGTTTAATCAATACACTCTCATGTCATTGATTACTATGCTAAATAATCATTCTAATTAAACTCTCATTTGGAAGATTAATCATCTGCATGCATTAATTTCTTGTTCAATTGGTTCACTAATCACCCTAACATCATCTCTCAATGGCTTGGAATGAAAAGCTCTTCTCAATGGCTAGGAATGAAAAGCTCTTAAATGACTTAGTTCAGGAATTTCATCAACACCTCTCGGGTAACAAATTTCCTAGGTTCTAGATTTCATTCTCTCAAGCCAAACCTAGCATTAAATTCAGTCATCAAAAAAGATCTAATAACCTAAACATCAATCAATCATCATTTCATTCCTGATCTACCAATCCCTGAACCATTCAAAGGGATTTATTCAATCTTCATCATAGAGAAACAAAACGAATTCATAGAAAGATTAAACATGAATAAAAAGATATGAGATTAAGATATTAGACATATGATTCGTCGATTATCTTAAAGAGGTTCTATAGAAATCTAAAAACTCAAACTCTAGGTCTCCTCAATCACCTGGTGGCTGCAGTCTCTCTCTCTAACCTAAAACTTGCGAAAAATGACCTAGGGTTGGGTATTTATAGTTTAAAACTAAACCAAACCGACTAAATAAACTAAACTGATTTAATTACAATTTTTTTGGCCAGATCATCAAACGGGATCGATCGATCCAAATATGGAACAATCGATCGTACAATGAATCGGTCGATTTTGGAGGGTGTTGGTCGATCTTGGATATTCCCGCAAATTTGAGCAGATGCGATCGATCGGTCTTAGAATGGACCGATCAATCTTGGTAAACTTTGATGCTCCTTAGCTCTTTAGCACTTGCTTCGTGCTTCATTTTCACCTCTACTCGAGTCCATTGCAGGATCTTCATTCTGGAGACTCCAAAACTCCTGAAAAAGACTCAATAAACTCCAAATATGCAAATGTAAATGAGATAAACTACCCTAGAATGATGCTATGTGAATGAAAAAATGATGTTAAAACATATGAAATATGAGATTAAACTAGCCTAATATGCAACTATATCACAGACATAGCAATTGATCCTTAGAAAATAGTAGCAATTTCGGAGTGGCCTACACCGGTTAGTCCTACTTAGGTTAGCAGTTTCCTTGGTTTGGCTGGATACTACAAAAAGTTTGTGGAAAGTTTTGCTAGTATAACCAAGCCTATGACCACGTTAACAAGAAAGGGGGTAAAGTTCGAGTGGTCAGAAGAGTGTGAGAAGAGATTTCAGAAGTTGAAGGATTGTTTGACTAAGATTCATGTATTGGTTCTACCGCGAATGGGTGTTCCATATGATGTTTATACAGATGCTTCTAGGATGAGGCTTGGTTGTGTGTCGATGCAAGAGGGCCTTGTAATAGCATATGCTTCCAGGCAGCTGCGAAGTCATGAGATTAACTATCCGATGCATGATCTTCAGTTAGCTGCATTGGTCTTTTCGCTAAAGATATGGAGAGCTTATATATATGGAGAGAAAGTCCAGGTCTTGACAGATCATAAGAGTTTGAAGTACACCTTCTCGCAGAGCGACTTGAATTTAAGGTAGAGGCATTGGATTGAGTTATTGGCAGATTATGACTTGGACATCACTTATCACCCATAAAAAGTTAATCAGGTGGCAGATGCTCTAAGTCGTCGAAAGGCAGATGTTTTAGGCACTAGGGAAGTGAAAGAGTTGGCTGATACATTGGCAAGAATGAGGTTGTGTGTGACATCGGTTGAGGATAACCAGACCGGATTGGTGATGTGGGAGCGAGCTGATCTTCTTAACAGGATTCGAGATGCTCAATCAGGTGATTTGGGACTTAAGAAGATGATCGAGAAAGTAGTACTTGGGTATCGCACTGCATCTGATGGTAATATCTTGTACAAGAACCGGGTTTGTGTTCCTCTAGTTGAGACGTTGATGAGAGAGATCCTAAGTCAGGCTCATCAGTCTCGTTTTTCTATATATTCAGGCAGCAACAAGATGTATGTTGATTTTAAGCGTTATTACCATTGGGAAGGCATGAAGCGGGAGATTACGACTTAGGTATCTCAGTGTCAGAATTGACAGCTGGTTAAAGCTGAGCGTTAAGTCCTGAGTGGGTTACTTTAGGATTTACCATTACCAGAATGGAAGTGGGATATGGTAACTATGGATTTTGTGACCGGACTTCCAAAGACAACAAGCAAGAATGATGCTATTTGGATAGAAATGGATATACTCACCAAGTCATCACACTTTATAGCTATCAAGAAGACGGTTAAGACCGAGGTTTCAGTTCAAATTTATCTCGATGAGATTTTTAGACTACATGGTGTTCCAGTGAGTATTGCATCGGATCTTGATCCAAAGTTCACTTCGATTTTCTGGCAGGTTTTCAGAAAACTTTGGGTACTAAGCTGCATCTCAGTACAGCGAACCATCGTTAGACAGATGGACAATCAAAGCTAACCATTAGAATTCTTGAGGATTTGCTTCTGGCTTGTGTTCGTGATTGGGGTGACAGTTGGGAAAATTTCTCTCTAGCAGAGTTTTCCTATAATAACAGTTATCATGCAAGTATTAAGATGACACCTTATGATGCCTTGTACGGTAGACTTTGCCGAACACCGCTTTGTTGGACTAAAGTTGGAGAACGACGGGATTTAGATCCAGATCTGATTCGAGAGACAGAGAAACAAGTTGTGGAAAGTTTAAGTCCTTTGGGAAAGAGATGGTATTAGTGTAGAGACTTGGAAACCTGAGCAGTTTATGAGGGAGGATTATCAGAAGTTGTTTGTTGAGTGTGCTGAAGAGGGAGAAGACTTGGGCTTAAATTCGGAGACAAATTTTCATGTAATGGGGGAGAATTGTAACATCCCAGCCCAAGGTCCCTGCGAAATTGATGAAAGAATATGAGATTAAGAGATTTGTAGATTTACAGAATGAGAGAATCAGAGATTAAAGAGAAATAATGATTGTATTAAGAGAATGAGAATAATGTTTTTCTAAGTTACAAATGAAGAGAGAGATAGCTATTTATACTAGTCTAGTCTAGGCTTGTTTGGTTACAAGGATTGCCTTATACATGAATGACTACAAGGATAACATAATACTAGAACACAAACAAGCCTTAGACACTCCCCTTAGATGACTTAGATCACACAGCCTTAAGCTAGAGTTAGAGGCCTTATTCCTTCATCATTTCTTCTTCATTCCAACACTCCTCCTCAAGCTTAAGACATGGAGAATGCATAAGCTTGAAAGGATGAAGCATTACTTCATTAAAAACCTAAAGAATGAAAACCCAATTAGGACAAACCCTTTTCTAGGGAGAAAGAGTATAACACTCCATGTTGAGATCATTGTTGTGAAATGGTTATAAGGCCAAGCCTTGGATAAATGGAGGAGCCATTCTTCAAAGTTGTTGCCTTGGTGAACACATCAACTAGTTGATCCTCACTATTTGTATAGCAATGCAAGATGATTCCTTTTCCAATAGCTTATCTTACTTTGTGGCAATCTACTTCTATATTCTTGGTCCTTTCATGAAACACATAGTTAGAGGCAATGTTTATAGCAGTATGATTGTCACAATGAATGGTGATAAGATCATCAAAGCTCACGGCCAAGTCCTCAAGAAGTTGCTTCAGCCAAATGCATTCAGTTATAAGCTTCCTCATGGCTCTGTATTCTGATTCTGCACTAGAGCATGACACCACCTTTTGCTTCTTGGTTTTCCAAGTCATAAGGTTCCCTCCTATGAAAGTACACTATCCTGTGGTACTTCTTCTATCCTCTATATCTACTGCTCAATCTGCATCACAATAACCAATTACATTTGTGTTTCTATTGCAACCCATCCATATACCTTGTTCATGAGTGCCTTTTAGATATCTCAAAATTCGATTTGCCATTTCCCAATGTCTCACCTTTGGGCCTTGCATGTGTTGAGATACCTGATTCACAACAAAACATAAATCTGGTCTAGTGATGGTTAGATAAATAAGCTTACCAACCACTTTCCTATATAGCTTAGGATCATGAAAATCAATTTCTTCCTCTAGCTTCCCCTTAGTTCAAATTTTATAGTCTTCTTGTAAGGGTGTTTTGGCTGGTTTAGCTTCCATCATACCTGTAGAGGTTAGTAAATCCACAACATATTTTCTTTGAGATAAGAAGAGACCTTCCTTGATTAACCTACACACTTCAATTCCTAAGAAGTATTTAAGTTCTCCTAAGTTATTAATATCAAAGACACTCTTCAAATATTCTTATGTAGATGCAATACCAACACTATCACTACCAGATATGATTATATCAGCTACATAAATGAGAATTACCACAATACATTTCTTACTCTTTAGTGTAAAATGGGTGTGTTAAACTTCAGATCTTTTGAAGCCTTTATCCATCAATGTTACACTCAGCTTGTGGTACCAAGCTCTTGGGGATTGTTTAAGACCATAGATGGCTTTCCTCAGCCTGAGTATGCTTCCGGCCCCTACCTCTTCCTCTAGATCTGGTGGAGGTGACATATATACCTCTTCTTCTAATTCACCTTGTAAAAAATGCATTCTTAACACCCATTTGCCATAATTCCCAATCAAGGTTAGTAGCAAGTGAAAGAAAAACATTAACAGAGTGAAGTTTAGCTATATGTGCAAAAGTATCCTTATAATCTTCACCATAAGTCTGAGTAAATCCTCTAGCCACCAATCTAGCTTTATATATATAAATTTCACCATTGCTTTTGTATTTAATGGTAAAAATTCACTTAGAATTTCAACACTCCTTTAGGTAGAGTGGCTGGAGCATAGGTATCATTCTTTTCCATGGCTTGCTTCTCAGTTAGGATAGCTTCCCTTTATTCCTTCTTAGTCATAGCTTCCTCATATGTCCTTCTTACTCAAAGTGAATGCAACATGGTTAGTAGGTAAGTAAGCAATGTTACAAACTCCTTGATCATGATGAACCACAACATTCTGATTGTAGAAGACTGGTGGATTCTTTTGTCTTGTGCTCCTTCTTAACATTGTAGGTGGATCTTCTTGGATATGCTCCTCCTCTTCACCTAAAGCTTCAATGAGAGTGGGCACACCTCTTGATCTCTTGGAAGCTGAGACTAGAATTGATTTACTTCCTTCTGAGTCTTATTGGACATGAGTAGATGCTTCTCCCTCCCCATGTTCAAGAGGAGGAAGACCACGAGAGCTGGAGGGAAGACCAGAAGAAACCGGACTGGCTGGAGTGGATGGCCTCTGCCCGGCTAGCCGTGCCGGTGTTGTGGCCATGTCGGGACTGGACGCAGCTGGTGCAGGAGGATGAGGTTGGGTGAGGTAGACGTGGGCTGAGGATGAGGAGAGACTATGCTAATGCTCTCCAAGAGTCTCCTCAAGTTCTCAGCTTGGTCAGATCTTGTTGTGGAGATGTCTTTGAATTGATCCCAAGTTCTTTCTTCATAGAATCCTTTTGATTCTTGGAATTTGATAACTCTGGATACTAAGACTCTTCTAGTCTCTGGATCATAGCATTTGTATCCTTTCTGAGTAGGAGGATACCCAATGAACATAGCTTTAATACTCTTTGGTTCCAGCTTGTTTCTTTGCTCCCTTGGAACTAATAGAAAACAAACACAACCAAAAACTCTTAAGTGGTCAATGTTAGGTCTAATTTTGTTTAGTACTTCAAATGGAGACAAGTCATCTAAGACTTTTGCAGGAGTCCTATTAATCAAGTAGCATGCAGCTACAAGAGCATCCTCCCAAAATATTTTGGGAACTTTCATGTGGAATATCATTGTTCTCACAACTTCCATCAAATGCATATTCTTCCTTTCAGCCACTCCATTTTGTTGTGGAGTGTAAGAACAGCTGGTTTGATGTTCAATATCATGCTTAGCCAAGTGTTTTTGAAGTCTGGTGCTAGTGTATTCCCCTCCATTATCTGTTCTAAATCATTTGATACTTGCATTGTATTGGTTAGTAACATATGCTTGAAAATTTAGAAATGCATCAAATACTCTATCTTTATAACTAAGCAAAGTGACCCAAGTATATTTGGACTTTTCATCAATAAATGTCACAAAACACCTGTGGTTTTCTCTAGATGAAAATGGAGATGTCCAACCGTCAAAATGCACCAACTCAAAACACTTATCATAGGTATGCAAAGATTTCTCAAAAATTGTTTTGCAATGTTTCCCAAATATACTAAAATCACACATATCCTTTGACATTTTCAAACCAGGAACAATTAGTTCTAGTGCTCTAGGAAGAGGATGTCATAATCTAGAATACCAAAGATCAGAATCATCACTAAAAGAGTTAGTACTAGAAACTGGTTCCACCCCTATTGCATTAGACATATCTTCAAGCACATACAAGTCATTCCTTGTAGTCTCTTGTCCAAATATCATACTAGTCTCAATATCCTGAAAGTAGAAATTATTAGTACAAAAGATAGCTTGACAATTCAAATCAGTATTGACTCTTTTAACGGAAAGCAAATTTGATGTAAAAGATGGCATGTAAAAAGCTTTAGATTCTCTATCAAACAACTTAAGCTTTTTTATGCCTTTGATTGGTACTTTGATTCCATTAGCAATGATTAGTGATCTAGGATTCTCTAAAAATCCTAGATTACTAATCATATGATGAGAAGCACCAGAATCAACAACCAATGATTTAGAGGCATTAGGAGCAAAAGAAATTTGAAAAGAAGCATGAAGAGTTTTATCCAACATATTACCATCCTTAATTTTTTTGAGAAGAGCTTATAGATCTGATTTTGTCACAAATTCAGATGCTGAAGACATAGATCTGGTTGGGGCCAAGTGACAATGGGAGCTGTTACAAACCATAGAAGGGGCCGGGAGCTTAATACCAGCCGGGAGCATGTACTGGCCATGGCCGACAGCTTGAAGCTGAGTGTGGCCGGATGTGTGCTGTTTTTTCTCAAGGAACCAGCTTGGCTTCAGCTCAGGATGGGGTACCCAACACTCCTTCTTTGTATGGCCAATCCTTTTGGAATGGTCACATATTGGTCTCTTCTTCCTTGTATCATTTGTTGTTGTTAGTTTGAAGAAACTCTTGTGTGCAGCCATCAATTCAGCCTTGTTGCCAAAGAGTCCATGGGATCCTTGCTCCTTTTGGATTTGAGCACAAACATTTTCCAAGCTATAAAGCTTATCAGACCTGAGAATATGCTTAATAAGATCTGAGTAAGTTGTGTTAAGAGTTAATAGTAACTCAAACACCTTGTCTTGTTCTTTATTTTCTATGATAACAATTTGATCAATTGTGGCTGGCCTTAACAACTTTAGCTCAGCCCATAATGCTCTGAATGATCCATAGTGCTTTGTGAATTCTGCATCCTCCTGCTTCAATTCATTCAAAGACTTTTTTACCTCAAAGATTCTAAAGAGGTTAGTGGTTTTTCCATACACCTTTTGTAAAATGTCTCAAAATTCCTTAGCATTCTCACAAAATGAATAAGCTTCTGAGATCACTAGCAAGAGAGTTTGGAAGTATAAAGAGTATCAACCGATCTTCTTGGTAACATTTAGCTTGAGCAGCCACAGCCTCATTAACTTCAGCAACTTCATCTTCATCATGACCATTGGTTGAAATATGATTCCAAAGGCCTTTACCACCCAATGTGGTTTTCATGGTCCTAGACCATAAGAGATAATTTGCTCCATGTAGAATGACAGGAGCTATAATAGTAGTTTGAATCTCCTTGCTTTAGAAGATGGAAACTCAGCCGGATGGTCGGCTTGATCGGACAGAGACACTGCTGGTCAGGAACGGTTAAAGCCCACGGTCGGGCAGTGAATGCACTCGGGCGCGGGCGCGTGGAAGATGAAGGCCAACAACTTTGGCAACTCATACAGCAGAATTCAAAATTATTCTGATTTATTTAAAAAGCAACTTGACTCGTTGGGCTTGATTTTAGGATTTGTAAAATCACGGTTTGGTGAATATTTGACGATGGAACCCTCAGAGAAACACGGAGGTTCACGGAGGAGGCAATCGCGGAGGTCTGATGCAAGAAAAATCGTATCTTTTAATTTCTGTGGTCAAATGATGCAAATTCAATTGGCGTGGGTTCAAGACTCACCGGAGAACAATCCACAAAAATCAGATTGTCAAAATCTGCAGTGGTTTGGCTGGAATTTGCGATCAACCTTTACGGACGAAATCGAAATGAAAAACGGATTCGGGATGAAGATGATCTCGACTTGATTCAATGATTCAGTGAGAATTTTATCCCAGATTACGGTAACCTGGATCTCATACCATGAAATAATATGATATTAAGAGATTTGTAGATTTAGTGAATGAGAGAATGAGAGGTTAAAGAGAAAGAATGATTGTATTAAGAGAATGAGAATAATGTTTTTTCTACGTTACAAATTAAGAGAGAGATATCTATTTATACTAATCTAGTCTAGGCTTGTTTGGATACAAGGATTGTCTTATACATGAATGGCTACAAGGATAACATAATACTCGAACACAAAAAAGCATTAGACACTCCCCTTAGATGACTTAGATCACACGGCCATAAGCTAGAGTTAGAGGCCTTCTTCCTTCATCATTTCTTCTTCATTTCAACAATTTAGGCCCAATCACTTAACCTTAGGGCATCTGCTCTTCTCAGAGTCTATAAAAGGAGAGGCAAGGCCCTTTCTGCCTCACACAGTCAATTCCCATCGAAGCTCTGCCAAATTTTGGATTCGTCGCCGCCTCTACCGTCTCCACCGTCGTCGGAAGCACCACAACTCGCCAGAGTCATTGAGGTAAGTTTTTCCAGATTCAGTTATTCGATCATAACTTCTTCATACGGTCTCATAATTTAGCGATCTATATGTCAAACTGTATATCTCTCCGAGACGAAGCTAGACACACTGGAATCACCAGATTTCAACGCAGGACGCGCTGTCAATTGCCGCCAGAAGGTTTGCCTAAAAATTCAAATGTCTCCGATCTGTGTAATTTTCCAGTACGTGATAGTTCATGCTGTTCTAATTCCAAATCTGCCTTCAGTTTCTCGTGAATTGTTGTGGTTTCAAAGTTATGGCTATCTGAAGTTGTTAGGGTATTTTAGTAATTTTGTCTAGGAGTCGTTCTGATCTGGAATATGGTCCCGAGTGGTTACTGATATTGTTGTTGAGTAGTCTGATATCAGTAGTCCTCACTTTGTATTGAACTTTCATTTATGATAGGTTTCTGTTTAAGAAAATTTTCCCTTTTGGGCAGTTTACAGAAAAGGAAAGTTTGTTCTTCTGTTGCTAAGGTGAGGAATTCGTCTAGTATTTCCATTAGCTCATTTTTATAGCTGTAATCTATGGCTTGAGTCTTTAATTAAAACATGTATGGGGTGTTGAGTCAAATTTGGGAGCAGATTTCCAGTTAATGGAGAAGAATTGTAATATCATAGATCCTGTCCCATTAAAGAAATAACAAGCTCACTTGCCTGAAACCCAACAACACTGTGTCCCATTATAGAAATAAGAAGCTCATCCTGACTTGACACTGTGTCACCACCAAGCTGTCGCCATCGTCACCTCAACATTTTGCCACCGAGACTTCGTGTGAGAGCCATTTTACCCCTAAACTGACCCACTAGCTTCTCAAAATCAGTTGCATGCTATATGATCCAATCATCGCGTCCGTGAGGTACACCACCATCGCCATTCTCCTTTTTTATTGTGGCTGTGAGCCACCTTGTGTCGTATATCGGATTCTTAATCCCTCTTTTCTCTCTTTTTAGTTGTTTTTCAAGTGGAGATCTTTAGTTATGTGTCTGCTTTGTCATTTCTTCTACATCAAATCAGTTTCTTCATAATAGGAAAAGGTGATAAACAGTCTATTGAATTTCTTTTGATTATCGGTCCTTGTTAATCTTTGCTTAGATACCAGGGATAGATCTAATTGTTAATTTGTGTTGAGGTAAAAAATGCACATAGATATTTAGGTCGTTTAAACGGAAAATTGTTGTTTGTTGCTTCAAGGATGTTTGAGGATATTAGTATTGTGAATGGAGGTCGGCCATGTGTAGAGATCCTAATGAGTATATGATTTAAGTGATTTTTACATCTTATGGTTTTCTACACTAACATAAGGCTTTTTGTTGTGATTTTATGTCTATAAAGATAATTTTCTTGTATTTTGGTTATATCATGATGTTTTACGTAAAAGTATCAAATAGCTGCAAAAATTAAGAAAATAGGATGATCTATGCATGATTTCAAGATAAAACAACTAACAAATATTTCAAATGATCAAACAGTACAATTTACAAAAAAGGACAATCCGATATACCATAAGTCTAACCTCTAAAGATCCTTTGAAGGAACTTTATTTCGATAAATTTTGGTAAAGAGTATGAAATTTGAGTTAGATTTCATATGAAACTGGAATTAATTTATTTGAGTATGTCGTTGGCAATATACACTCAATTTAGTGAATAAATGTCTGTCGAGCAATAAAAGAAGTTATGGAGTGATAAGTTATGGATTCGACGAACAACAACTGGGTTTGTCTTTGCCTCATCACTAGAACAATGAATACACTTAATCGTGCCCCATAAATGTCAAGTCCCGTCATATAACAGCCCAAGTCCAAATCCCAACTACAAGAAATTTTCATTTTTGTCTTTTTCTTGTATGAGACAAGTAGTTTTAAATATTTGTTTTAGACTTTTGTTACAAATATTTGGGATAATCGTACATCAAAATTCTTCCCAAAATTCTTCCTTATTGTTTTGGATATAAAGAGATTTCATGGAGGATATCTCATTTTTAATGACACATAGAGAAATATTTTCCCCTTATTTCTTTATTTATGTATTTTATATTCATAATTTCTATGTTTTCTGCATCATGTCTGAGTATATCACTTTGTTCGGGTGAAATGATATCAATGGTTGCATACATTTTTATGTCGAGTATGATTGTTTAATGGTTTGTGATATGATCTTCATCTTTGCTTGTTCCTCTAGCATGATTTATTTACTGTGCATTTAAAAATCTGATGTAAGGAATTTATAACTATGAAAGTGCTGAAACTAATAAATTTAATTAGTATTTGGTGAGATAAACATCATAAACAAGGAAAGCTGAGTTGCAAATTTTAGTGAACCCTATTAAAATATTATCAATTAATGCATATCTACATCTTACAATTACTGACAAAAGGCTGAGTCTATCGATTTGTTTGGTATATAGGTTGGAGCAAAGATAGTGAAAATATTATAAATCGTGTTCAATGTTCTAGATCAAAAGCCATATGTACATCATATCGAGTTTCTTGTATATTTCATGTAATCCTGAAAATCTAACGCTTTTTCTTCATTGATTTTAAACTGTTTTTTACTGCTTTCAATTGCTCATTACTTTTATTGCATTCAACAATACAAATTTTTTGTTATAATTATAGTTTGGTAGAAATCTTTACAAGATGCAATATGACCATATAATTTCAAAAGGATCGATAACCTCATATTATACTAACTTGTGTTGTGCGTTTGAAGCTAGTTCCTATTTGATGAAAAGTACACCCCATCAGTATGATAGAGTCCTAGGAAGGGAGTTGTTTGTTTGGGTAAACAGTGTATCATGGTCGTGGGGGTGTGATGGATCCTATGTCAGTTTGGCGGGCCCGATATGGGAGAAAGTGACTGGGCACGTAAGACCACAGGGTGTGTGTGCAGTTGGCACTACGAGATACCAATGGAGAGACTAGAAATTTAGGGAATCTTGTTTGATATATGAATCCATCATTTGGGGTGATGTTTGCATGGTGAAATTAGTTTAGGATTTGTGTTTCATTGTATTGTGTTGTTTGAGAAGTTTTTGTGTGTTTTTAGGGCCTATATGTTTGAGGAATTGCAGGAATAGAAGTTTTGGTGTTGTCAGCACCACTCCTATCAAAAGGAAGAAAAGAGGTCCAAATCAAATATAGAGAAAAGGGCCTATTTCTACTTTTCATGTTGGGGTTTTTTTAAACAAACATATATCTAATGCATATTCATATATCGATACTCTAAATATTTAAATAAAATATCCAAACTTGGTTATTACCAAAACCAAATTGACTCAAATGAATGTTAGTCAACATTAAAATGTATTGTCAAGATGATCGAAGTGACATCTAACTCTTTGACGTGGTATGAAACGACATCGTTTTGGTTTTATTTTTTTTATTCGAAAGGTACATAACAAGAATCAAACCTGAGACCAGTGCATTTTTACCAATTGAGCTGATATAACTTATTATTAATACTATAATTACAAATATACTTATTCGCTTTAGATCTCATAATTAAATTACTGAAATATCCGTAAAATTGGTTCGCACCCAGGGGCGAACCCTTCACCCTTAAAACCAAAGAGCAGCATTTAACTAATTGAGCTATTGTGTTTTTTTAAAAAAAACAATTCAAACACATTATTATTTATAAGTACTAGAAATACCTGAAAACCCCGAAAGCTTGGAAATCCCAAAAATCTGATTATCCCAAAAATTCAGAAATCCTAAAAACTCGTAAATTCTATAAATTTGAAAATCCCAAAAAACCGAAAACAAGAAAAAAAAAATCAAGTTTTCGGGATTTACGAGTTTTTTGGATTTTCGAGTTTTTTGGATTTTCGAGTTTTTTGGATTTTTGGATTTTGGGGTATCCAGATTTTTGATATTTTGGGTTTACAGGATTTCTGAGATTTTTAGATATTTGAGTTTTTAGGATTTTCAAGTTTTCGGGTTTTTAAGATTTTTGGGGTTTTTGGGTACTTCTACTTATAACACTAATGTGTTTGAATTTTTAACAAAAAAAACACACCACCTCAATTGTGTAAATGCTGCTTTTTGGGTTTTAAGAATGACGGGTTCGACCATGGGTGCGAATCCATTTTACGGATTTTTCAATAATTAAGTTACAAGATCCGAAGTATATAAGTATATATGTATTTCTAGTATTAGCAATATGTTACATCAGTTAAATTGGTAAAAGTCTCTTTTTATCAAGTTTGGTATGTATGTTTGTTAATAAAAATTAAAACCAGGATGACGTTGTTTCAGGCGACGTCGACAATATCGATGCCACGTTGGTCATCTAGTCAGTATGTTTTAATGTTGACTAACGTTCGTTTTAGTCAATTTGTTGTGAGACAGTAAAGTTAAAGTTCTGATACTTTATATTAGTATTTTAAATGTCTCTATATGAATATGCACTGGATATATGTTTGTACTAAAAAACGCACTACAGAAAAAGTACATATAGAAATAGGTCATTTCCCCATCAAATATGTGGCTATACCAGTATCGACATATGTGATGTCATGTTTTCTGCCACCACAAGACATCATTAAAAGATTACAGTATGATTTCAAACTTCTGGTGAAGTTCAAAACAAATAGCAAATGTATTCATTGGATTGCTTGGGATAAGATGTCTCCCCAAGATATGGGGGGTTAGGTTTTCTAGATCTGTAAGATTTTAATGTGGCCCTACTTGCTAAGCAACTATGGAGACTATTACAATTCCTCTCATCCCTGGTTTCTCGTGTACTTAAGAGACGATATTATAATCATTCATGCCCTTTGGAAGACTGGAACTTTTTACTCGCCATCGCTGGCATAGTATTATGGCATCTAAGCCACTGTTTAAGTTGGAAGTTTCGGAAAACTATAGGGAACAGGCCTCAACAGTAAGGTATGGTGTCAATCGTGGGTTTCAGATATGACAGCCCTGTTTGAACCAATCAGTGGCTTGCGTTACAAGCAATCGTTTACAATAGTATAGTATTGATACAAATCGAAATAAAACAATAGAAAAACGAGATTACTGTTTTAGACGACAATTGAAGCCTGCTATGCAGTGTCCTTAGACAGAAATTCGCCCTCACTTCTCCAAGTCCTTGACGTCCGCCTAGAGGATACAACGATTAACAGTTCTTCACTGCCGGATTTGATATAAATGTTATCAGAATGATATTTGGAGATTTAGATGTTTTTGATGGTTTTTGTGTGTTTAAACAATGCCATGTATGTCCCTTTATATAGAAAACCAAAAGGTATTTCGAATGGACTCAAATGAATGGCCACAAATGAAAGGACACAAGTGAAAAGACACAAGCGAATAGACACATATTTTCAGACACCAACAATACCCCATATTTTCTATTCAAACTCTAATAATACCCCACATTTGAATAGAAAATAAGATTTTTTATTCTGAAACGTTGATAAAGTATGCATTGAATCGGTGTCTTTTGGACTTGAACCGTTCTTAGTGTTTACTTATCGGATTCACTTTGTGAGATAGTGAACGATGTTCTTGAACTACTCACATTTTATAGTAAACCAAGACAATAAGCAACACACATACCATATCTTTCATATTTTAATCCTTACGGTTGTGTTCATTTTGGTCCTGAACATGTCCTTCATTCATGAGATGTTTAAAAAAACTAGCCATATCGTTTCTTATAGATGCGACCCCACATAAGTCTCATATAGGTAATGCTAATTAAAGATAGTCCGTATCTATCCCACTTTTGAGGATATCAGCATTATTAAGAACATATTTGTTCATCCCTTAATCGTCAACGGATACACACTTTTGTTCAGCATAGAAATGGGTAGGAATGTGTGTTTATCATCTTGAGTTTTCCTTAACTAGTTTGCCTATTGAACCATGACCATGGGATCTCCAATGTTGTCAGGTTAGGTTTCCATCAAGTGATAACTCATTGTATTGGCATTAAACCCATTCCCCTCGCTGTGAATAGTACTTGCTCTCTATTAAGGCCTTTAGTCAAAGGATCTGCAATATTATCCTTTGATTTCACATAATCAATAGAAATAATTCCATTTTTTAGCAAGTCACGTATTGTATTGTGGCGTCTCCGTATATGCCTTGATTTTCCATTGTATATTTGGTTCTTAGCTCTTGTAAGAGCTGCCATACTATCACAATGTATGCACACGGCTGTTGCCGGTGTAGGCCATAACGGTATTCCTTCTAGGAAGTTTTTGAGCCATTCTGCTTCTTCTGTGGCTTTATCTAATGCTACAAATTCAGCTTCCATAGTCGATCGTGTGTTTACGGTTTGTTTGGATGATTTCCAAGAAACAGCTGCTCCTCCGAGGGTAAACACATATCCACTCGTGGACTTACTATCTGAATTGTTTGAAATCCAGTTAGCATCACAAAAACCTTCCAACACTGGAGGATATTTTGTATAATGTAAACCGTAACTCATCGTATGTTTTAGATATCTCAATACTCTAACAAGAGCAACCCAGTGATCTTTTCCTGGGTTGTGAGAATACCTACTTAAACGACTTATTGTATATGCTAAGTCTGGTCTAGTACAATTCATAATGTACATCAAACTTCCGATAACCTGAGTATATTCCAATTGAGACACACTTTCACCTTGATTCTTCTTAAGGTGACTAGATGAATCAAATGGAGTTACTACCGGCTTGTCATTGAAATGACCAAACTTTTTCAGAACTTTCTCAATATAATGAGACTGCGTCAAGATGTAGCCTTCCGAACTTCTTTGAATTCGGACTCCCAGTATTACATCCGCTAGTCCCAAATCCTTCATATCGAAACAAGAATTGAGCATCTTCTTGGTTCGATTTATGACATCTTTATTTGTTCCCAAAATCAACATGTCATCAACATATAAACATACAATTACATATGCATCTTTGTATCCTTTTACATAGACACATTTATCGCATTCATTGATTCTAAATTCGTTTGATAACATCGTCATATCAAACTTTTCATGCCATTGTTTTGGAGCCTGCTTTAGTCCGTAAAGAGATTTGATCAGTTTACAAACCTTTCTTTCTTGACCCTTAACGACAAATCCTTCGGGTTGCTCCATATAGATCTCTTCATCTAACTCACCATTTAAAAATGCATTTTTCACATCCATTTGGTGAATTTCCAAATTGTGAATCGCTGCTATCGCAATTAACGTCCGTATAGACGTAATTCTTGTTACCGGTGAATAAGTGTCGAAGTAATCCATGCCTTCTTTTTGTCGATATCCTTTGGCTACTAGTCGAGCTTTGTATCTCTCTATAGTGCCATCTGGTCTCATTTTTCTCGTAAAGATCCATTTGTGACCTATGGTTTCATGACCTTGAGGCAAATCTACCAATTTCCATGTATTGTTTTCCAATATGGATTCCATTTCATTTTGAATAGCCTCTTTCCAATAAGGTGCTTCCGAAGATTCTATCGCAGCCTTATAGGTCTGAGGTTCTTCTTGTATCACAAAGGTCATAAAATCAGGTCCAAAGTCTTTGGCAATTCTTCCTCTTTTACTTTTCCTTGGTTCAACAATTTCTTGTTGAATGTTTGAGGAGTTCCCGTTATCCGAAGATAAATCTCCATAAGTTCTTTTCGTAGAAGATGTGTTCCTTAAAAGGAAAAATGTTCTCAAAGAACTCTGTTTCTACAGATTCCATTATGGAGTTTTTAGTTATATCTTCAACATCGGATTTATACACCAAAAATCTATAGGCAGCGCTATTTTTGGCAGGGCCAATATATACGCAATCTATCGTTTTTGGTCCAAGCTTAGTTCTCTTTGGTAAGGGAACTTGAACTTTGGCAAGACAACCCCACACTTTTAGAGTTTTATAAGTGGGCAATCTTTCTTTCCAGATTTCGTAAGGAGACTGATTGCTACTTTTGAGGAATTCTATTCAAAACGTCATTAGCAGTAAGTAACGCTTCACCCCACAAATTGTTTGGTGCTCCCGAACTAATCAGCATTGAATTTATCATATTCTTTAAGGTTCTATTTTTTCGTTCGGCAACTCCATTTTGTTGTGGAGTATATGGTGCAGTAGTTTGATGTACTACACCATGAAAGGAACAGAATTCTGAGAATTCTTTGGAGATATATTCTCCACCCCTATCAGACCTCAGAATTTTAATTCTCTTCTCAAGTTGATTTTCAACTTCTGCCTTGTATGTTTTAAACATACTCAAGGCTTCATCCTTGCTACGTATTAGATATACATAACAATACTTACTGCAATCATCAATAAACGTTATGTAATAGTTTTTCCCTCCTCTACTAGGAGTTGCTTGAAAATCACATAGATCCGAATGAATTAAACCAAGAACTTCATTGGATTTTTCTACAGATTTATGTGGGTGACTTGTGTATTTTGATTCTACACATACCCCACATTTCGTTTTATTATCCATTGAACACTTAGGTATAAGGTTCAAGTTAGTCATTCTTTGTAAAGAACGAAAATTTACATGGCCTAGTCTATAATGCCACAAAGAGGAAGACTCAAGCATATAAGCAGAACTTGTGTTCTTATTATTATCATAAGGCATTACAACATTGAGTTTAAAGAGTCCCTCACATAGGTAACCCTTTCCGACAAACATCCCCCCTTAGAGATTACAAATTTGTCTGACTCAAACACGAGTTTAAATCCCTTGTTACTAAGAACAGGACCAGACACCAGATTTTTACGGATGGAAGGAACATGGTAAACATTAGATAACACTAGTTTCTTTCCAGAAGTTAACTTCAGAACCACGTTTCCTTTGCCTTCAATCTTTGCAGTTGCTCCATTTCCCATGTACAGAGTCTCACCATCCTCAATAGGTTGATATGTGTAGAACATCTCCTTAACCGAGCACACATGCATGGTAGCGCCTGTGTCTACCCACCAATCTGTTGCATAGGTGACCAGATTCACCTCTACCACTGCAACAAATTGTTTTTCAGTGAGGTTGGCTTGGTTAATGTTCTTCACATTGCCTCCTTGATCACTTTTCTTGTGATAGCAATCCTTTGCCTTATGGCCTGGTTTTCCACATACCCAGCAGTTTGCGGTGGCCATTATCCGAGGCTTTTTGGATACTTGTTTCTGTGCAGCATTACCACTTCCTTTTCTTTTCTTGAAATTCGCTTTAGATTCAACCACATTGGCAGTTGCATCCACAGCCATGTCAGCCTTCTCATTGATCCGAGAATCCTCCTCCACACGAAATTTCAGAACCAACTGCTCAAAAGTCATGTCATCGGTAAGATGTTTCAGATGGGTCTTAAAGTCTTTCCACGTTGGTGGTAACTTTTCAATGCAAGCACCAACAATAAAGGTTTCAGGGAGACCCATTCCTTCTTCATCTAGTTCGTGGATGATGTATTGGAGATCCTCCACTTGTTTCACCACAGATTTGTTGTCTGTCATCTTGAAATTCAGAAACTTCCCAACAACAAATTTCTTTGAACATGCAACTTCTGTCATGTATTTATTGTCCAGTGACAACCAAATTTCTTTTGCGGTTTTGAACTTCGCATAGATGTCATAAAGAGAGTCATCTAGCGTATTCAGAATGTAGTTCTTGCACAGGAACTCACCATCAGCCCAAAGTTTTAAGGTTTTTTCATTTGCAGTCTGTTCCTCTAAAGTAGGAGCATCTCCTCCTTCAGGCTGTGGAGGTTCAGAATTCAACACATGGGAAACTCGAAGTGCTCTTAGATAGAAGGACATCTTCTGTTGCCAACGTTTGAAGTCTTTGTTGAATTTCTCAGGCTTCTCAACATGGTTGCTTTTCACATTAGCCATTGATTGATCCATCACAGAAAATTTCTGTCTAAGATTGTTTGAACCAATCAGTGGCTTGCGTTACAAGCAATCGTTTACAATAATATAGTATTGATACAAATCGAAATAAAACAATAGAAAAACGAGATTACTGTTTTAGACGACAATCGAGGCCTGCTATGCAGTGTCCTTAGACAGAAATTCGCCCTCACTTCTCCAAGTCATTGGCGTCCGCCTAGAGGATACAACGATTAACAGTTCTTCACTGCCGAATTTGATATGAATGTTATCAGAATGATATTTGGAGATTTAGATGTTTTTGATGGTTTTTGTGTGTTTAAACAATGCCATGTATGTCCCTTTATATAGAAAACCAAAAGATATTTCGAATGGACTCAAATGAATGGCCACAAACGAAAGGACACAAATGAAAAGACACAAGCGAATAGACACATATTTTCAGACACCAACAAGCCCGGCCACCAAGAGCCTCAGACCGCATCACCCTATTGACATCCTCAACTCCTTCATTTTTTTCTTTCACCTGATAAAAACGTGTGGGACCTTCATTTTTTTTACGGAAGTATTTCCAACCAAGGATATACCATTAATCCTCGGGCTGAGACCTAGAAGCATTTGGTCCTTGAATGGACACACATGGCACCATAAAAATTGGATAGATACTTGGTTAAATCTGGATATAATTTACTATAAACGACTAAAATTACATCGAGAGCGAATTCATGATCTTGAACCAAGTATCACAGGTCTACAGAGCCATGTGTGGAGAAGCAAGGCTCCCGGAAAACTAAAGCATCTCATGTGGCAGACACTATCAGGATGTTTGGCGACGGCTGAACACTACACATATAGGCATTTGGGCCCCGATAAGAGCTATCCTATATGTGGTGGCCTAGAAGAATCTATAAATCATCTACGTTTTGAACATCCCCCTTCCCAACAGTTTTGGGCTTTGTTGGACTATATGTCCCTTCCGCGTTCCTTCCCAAGTATATTTATATACCAAAAGATGGATTTCCTGTTTTAGAGATACAAAAAGTAGTACCTACAAAACCACTAATTAAAACCTTCCTTAAAATCATTTTATACATTTGGAAGGTAAAAAATGATAAAATTTTCAATGGGTAAAATATCTACCCGGTTGACACCCTCTGATTAGCTTCTGAAAAAGCAAAAAGCTGGAGGAAAACAAACTTAAAAAAGGAAGATGAAGAACATGAAGAACCTCCAGACTAAGTTGATGTTTCAATTCCCCCCTTAGAACCCGAAATTCTGACTTGCCAAATTGATGTATCATGGATCAATAATGGTTTGGTTAGTGGCTTAGGGTGAAGTCATAGGGACCTAATGTGAGTGGAAGTGTTTGGAAAAGGATGCTGCATAAGATTTCCGGCACTAAAGCTGAGATGGAAAGTTGCTTTGGACAATGAAGGGCCTAAATGAGAAGCAGATTCTCTCGATTCGAATCTAGACTAACTATTCAGTTTTAGTGGATATGATCAAAAACCTGGTGGAGTGGCCGACCTTCTCCTTAGAGCTAGCTTGTTTTTGACAGTTGCATGGTGTTTTGAGATATTTAGCATTTATCATATTCCTAATATTCGTATGTTCGTCTAAACTCTTTTGCAAGAGATGTAAGAGTACGAAAGAAATTATTTACCTATCTAAGTTACACAGAGTCAGATATAATTTTTCTTCGAAACAATCTTTCTAACGACTAAAACTTGATTTAGTAAGATATGTAATCTATAAAAAAGTATGTTTTATATTATTTTAATGTAGTATATTGATTTAATATACTGAAGTGGTAGATTACGATGATAAAATATTATATTTTTAAATATCAAAATTTTGTCAGAATTGTTTTATATAAACATAATATGAAACTGGGACAAACTTATCATCTTATGCAGAACATTAAAAAGATTATCTATTTAAATAAAAATAATATCAAATTGTTAAGAATTTTGCAATATTAGATTTGTGCTTTCTATGTAATTCTTATAAAGGAAAATAGATTAACGGTTTTAAAATGAGTAATTAAACTAACTTTTTGATATTTATTTTATTAATACTACTTGGATTTTAATTTATTGCAAGTTTACTTTATAAGTATGTAGATCCCAAAATTCAACACTGAAAATTCTAGACGTAAACTCACAAGGAGGGCCATCAAGAAAACAATATGCGTTCCACTTCAGTCTGAGTGATTTTAACTCCCAATTTTTTTTCCTGATCTGTAGTTTTGTAAATCGATTTTATCTATCTGGATTGTTTCTGTGTCATCGATTATTACTGTTTTGTATCTCTTATATGGATTGTTTTGTGTCATGGATAAAGTTTGCATAACTTTATAAAAAAGTATTCATTAGTCTGCCTTAAAAAAAAATGGAGACAAATTTACACGTGAACCCACATCTCCTTTTGCAGTATCACAGTCTACATAATTATGCATATCCAACTAAGTACACTAAATATTCGTTTCTTCTCCATTATTACACTCATTTTTCTTCCATAATCGAGTGAAAGTGCCTTACAGCTTTCTTTTATGTTGCATGTGTTTGGTATGTCACTTAGTTTCTCTTCATGATCTGTTACGCTTTATTGGATCATATTTTATCTGCTTACTGTTTCACTTATATTTATTAAATAATGCTGTTCCGTTAGGGTACTTTTTCGTCTGATAGAATAGCTTGATATCTGTTATATATATATATATTAGCTAAAATACATGTCAAGATTTAAAAAGAAATAAATAAATGACAAGATTTAGCTAAATGGCAGGAGCAAAAAAATAAAAATAAAAAAGTCCAATAAGACATAATAAAGTATTTTAACAATTACAATCGATATGTGGAACGCTGTTTCTGAATTAATAAATTCTATATTTGTTTGGATACTAAAGGATATCTACTAATATGGTACCAGAGATTCTTTATATATTCCACGAATTTAAATATGGGTACGATTAATCGATTCACTAATAATAAATAATATAATAAAACAGGTTCGATTCACTGCCCTTCTACAAAAATTTTATATCTTAATATATAAAAGACAATATCATTATTTCTTGGGTCTCACTGATTTTGACTTTCACTATATATATATGTCAATCCAAGACATTTGTGCCAAGGCTGTCCCACTTTCTATTCCGCTGTGATTAGTAGGTGGCACGTTTTCATATATCTGCATCACAAATCTGGTCGGCAATTATGTGCATGTGAATTTCATAAATCTGAAGGATATAATTTTTATTTCTTTTATTGATTAAGTTGTATCGAGTATAGATCGACTTGGTAACTCAGTTACTTCTAATTATGATCAAGTTTAAACTATTTCTAACCAATTATATAAAGTGATAGTCATGTAACATAAACACTTCACGTTTGAGTATTTCTTCAATAACATTTTACGGGTTTTCTTATGTTCTTCATCTTCATGAAACCTAACAACAGAAGATATATATAACTTGGAATACACCAAACCAAATGTTTTTCTTACTCACTAGAATCAGATAAGTTAATAAGATTACTCTTACTCTAGTCGTACACTTAAACAACTTCGATTGTCCTCAAATGATTCTTACTTTTTACCCGTTCTCTACTCTAAATATCACCTAAAGTGAGTGAAGAAAATAACTGAAGATGCATCCAGTCAAAACCCTGTGCCAATATTTTCTCATTCTTCCTTACATGCAGTTATTTACGAGAACAAATATTAGGCAAGTCCAGTCTATACTTCACATTATTTTTTTGTTTTGCATTTCACATTTAACATGTTATGCATGCTGTTGTCGAAAAATTTCTTCTCAATGTATATGACATCTAGTTTGTGATGAAACATATAGTTCTCCCAATATAGGAAATCCTAAAATATACTTTTTTATGCCAATTATGGTACTCGTTATAACCTTGTAAAGGATAATGCTCATTTCCACCACACTCGATGGTCTTGTCAGTACCAAAAGCTCTCAACTGATCCAGCATATACTTGCCATCTAACTCAGGAGATGTAACATCAAAAAAGTTAATGTTCTTCTTAATAACGTTGTACTTCCACGATATGGATGATCTGACCGAAGAAAACGACAATGATAAACAAACCAAGAGGTTTTTCGATCGTGTTTAGTTGGAAGACATCAGTGTTATGTTGACAATGTAGACACACTAAATTTACATGTGTCGATCATCCAAATAACATACCATATGATGAGACGTCACTTATGGTCCACATAAGTACATCACAAATTGTAAAATTTTATTGCAAAAAGACATCAAACGCTTTTACACCATGTTCCCATAACATTTGCAACTCACAAATCAACCGCTGCAAGGAGACATTTAGTGATCTCTGATGATACTCTGGACCAGGGACGAGAAAACTTATAAATAAAATTTCCCATTTCATACATAATGAACACGGCAAGTTGTAAGGTGTCACAATAGCGGATCACAACGAGTACTGCCTACCATACTTTCCGAAAGGATTAGATCCATATGTGCATGATCCATGCAGACATCTATCATTTAATACATCAAACAAAGCCCAACTACTAGTTTCTGAACCTTGTAATATGACGCCGGTGAAATGTTATCTTCTCGGAAAATGTATTTCACAAATGCAGCTATCACATACACACAATCCTTATCCAAATTGAAATTCGTCTTTATAGTAATCAACCTAGTTACGAATGATAAAGCTGATATTTTGTCTCCACATCCGGTGTACAACGGATGCTTAGTTGCATCTAACATGTCAAAAAAACTTTGAGTTTCTAAATTAGGTTCCTTTATTCTACTTTCACCATCACCAAATGATCTTAAATTTTCATGAAATGCTTCATTCGCCATCTGAACAATACTAGGTAAATTCTCTTCTTCTTTTGCTATTGGTTCTTCTAATCTACCAGACGTACTATAACTACCATAATACTGCACCACAGATACTGTTCCTCTGTGCATATACCAAATCTTATATCGATTCATAAACCCAAACCTATAAACATGACTCCATATTTCATTTACGAGGACTAATCTATGATTCTGGAAGTTAGGATAAGGACAATATGTACAAGCATAGTGGCGGGGTGTTCTTTAACTGAGAAACTCGAGGTTTAGGGACACGGCAAGATGAAGTGAGGGTGGAGCGAAAGGACCACACAAGCTGCGGAAGACTTGTGATACACCAAGGCAGCTTCAACCTAAAAGGAGAAAGCTCACGACAAGCTCACCAAGAGGGGAGAGAAGCACCAACTTTTTAGACAATAGTCGTAGGGCTTTGTTTAAAATTCAAGTTGTATTATTCATTGCAATTAATAAGGCTTATATAGGACTTTAGTTTATAACCTAGGGTAAACAACATGATGTTTCCCAAAAACAACAAGAACTCTAAATAAAAACAACATGAATTTTTAAAATGGAAAAATGGGCCTAGGCCAAGACTTAAACACAAAAGTCTTGGGCCTAGTGCAATTCGCCAATAAGTAGGAATGGGCTTAAGGTCTTAATTCCACACTTAGTCTAAGAACAAGGAACAAGATAGGTAAGCCCCGTAAGGATAGGGACGAAGTCAACTTGGGCCCGTGGAGGATGCACTTTAGGCATATAGAACAGCTTTTAAGACACCAAATAGGATGACACACTTCATGCTCCTTTACCGGAAATCATGCCATCTGCCGGTTAAACTAGAGTACAAGGCTATGTGGACAACAAAGTTGCTGAAATTTGATCTAATAACTGCCCCAAAATGAGGCTGATACAGTTGAATGACCTTGACGAGATCCGATTAGAAGCATACGAGAGTTTGAAAATATACAGGGAAAGGACCATAGCTTTCCATGACAAACAATTTTCCACGAGAATTCAAATCAGAAGATCTGTTCCAACTCTTTAACTCACGCATGAAGCTCTTCCTTGGTAAGCTGAAAACCCGATGGTATGGACCTTTTAAAATCAAAGAAGTGAAATCCTATGGAGCAATCTTGCTCTAGAACAAAGATGGTAGAGATTTTGCTGTGAATGGTTAAAGACTGAAACTATATCTGGCACAAGACGTCATTGGAGAAGAAACAGAGGTATCTCTCCACGATCGACCCAACTCCTAAAACAAGAGAAGCAATGTTGAGCTTGAAACTTTTAAAAAGAGTTCTTCGGAGACATTCCGGTGTTATCCTTCTTTATATATGTACTAGAAACATTTTATTTGGTTTTACTTTGTTTTGTTTCATTCTTGGTTTACAATGGGACATATATGAGTTGAGCAAAAGGTGGCGGGAACATATCTTCTGAAAAAGGAAAGGAGAAAAGAAAGGAAAACCTATATAATAGGTTTCCAACCTGATGCCCAGCCCAGCGAACAATCTTCGAGGTAACCAGCCACAAACAGAAGGCTCTGCAATTTCCAACGTGCAGCAGTCCATATCTCTGTCCTCTACTGAGTCCACTGACTCGGAGTCCTTCCAGGTACCACAAATCACATTGTACATACTTGCATTTTTTCTCTTTGTTGTTTTTGGTTCTTTCCACTCTTTTAATCACACCGAGACGGTGTAAACTAAGTCTGGAAGAGGGACCTAGTCGCTAATATTGTGTTTCTTGATTTGTTTCATTTGAGAAATGCATCGTTAACATCCATTTTGTAGAAAAATAAAAATTGCATCTAGTTTGTCAATATCATTCTTTTGCATATAAGTTTAGAATAACTAAGCTAACTTTGTGAAACTTCAACTACGATTAAGTGTATTATCCTCTAATCGGTTATTAATCCCTCTTGAGGAAATTTAAAAAATGGAAACACCATAGCTGAAAAGTCTCGCTTTCAAAAAGATAATATGGTTTTGGAACTTGCATCGTCACTTTTGAAGTAAATCCATGAATATTGAATTTGATTGAATCATTTTTTATCTTGCTTAAGGGTCTGATGCATAACTCGTGGTTTTAAATTTCTCCGTTCATTTTTCTCATCCTTTTATCACTTTCTTTTAACCGAATGAATTTACTCCTTGAATCTCAAACTAATCTTTTGAAACCCTAATAATTTCTTTGAGTGAGGTGTTTTTCTGAAATGTGATTCATGTGTAAAATGGTTGAAGATAAGGAACGATAAGAGACTCATTTCTATTGATTAGCTAGCAACGGTATTAGCTAGCGAGTTAGGAAATTTTTTTTGGCAAATAGTTAAGGTGAGTGTTTTTAAGAGTAAGAGAGAAAAATCTCAGGAAATGGGTTTACAACCTATTCTGAGGGAATAAAAAAGAAAAAAGAAAATCTTAATGTGGTGAATTCTAGGCTAAGTAACAAAGAAATAAGTGTTGTTTGGGAGAATCTCCTTTTGTCGATTTTAAGTATCATACTTACCCTATTCGAAGCATTTGAGAGTTTTGAGTAAATAAAATGGTCGTTTTAGGATTTGTAACTTAGTGGGATAGAGAACAGAGATGAACCCCTTGTATGCATGAATTGGTTTTTGCTTGATTTATTATACATAATGTCAAACATACTATTTTGAGTGATAGTTACTTAAGAAATTTTAAGCATCTCTTCAAAAGTGTCAATATGATCAAGTGTATGCTCAGTGTACAACCCATGGAACTGGTTTTTTCACTAAGGTGATGATCTGTGGCTTGATCTCAAAATATTTCCTTGGAGGCAGTGGTGGTCTAATTGGATATCTGTCCAAAGAAAAGGCATATGAAGAGTCAAAATCACCAATGGTTTTGGGTCGAAGATGCTGAGCAATCTCGGCACAATCTTGAGGCTGAAAGTACGGTATCTTAGGGTGCGGGAAAAGGGTCGACTTCTACTTCTATTTTCTCGTCGTGAGTTTTCTCACCCAAACAAGTACACCGTGAATATTCTTATATTGACACTCAAAAAATTTGAATAAAGTATATGAACTTCAACTTAAGTGTATGAAACCAAGTTGTCCAAACGAACGATAGCCCATGTTAAAAAACGTTGACTAAATGTCCTACGTGGTTCTGCGCAATTTTGTGTTTGTATTTTAGAAGCTTATGTTTTTTTTTTTTTAGGGAAGATTATAATTCAAGTGTTCTTTTTGCAGATTTTTAGTACATTAAAAAACCGAGAACCAGAATCAAATAGGTATATATATGTATTTCTAATATTAACAAAAAGTTACAGCACTTCTGTCAGTAAAGGCTCCTTCTATTCGAGTTCAAGGTCGCGGGTTTGAATCCGGGATGTTAGGATTTTTTTTTTAAAAAGGAAAAACGATGTCGTTCTACCTTCGTATATGCCACATCGAATAAATCATATACACATAGGTCATATAGCCAGCGTTTTTTAACGTAGTTTAACGTCCGTTTTGTTCATTTTGGTTTCAGACACTTAAGTTGAAATTCATATACTTTATTAAGATTTTTTTTAGTGTACATATAGAAATACGCACGGTGTACTTGTTTGGGTGAGAAAACACATGACGAGAAAAGTAAACGTAGAAATAGACCCTTTTCCCCTCAGGGTGCTAATGGTGTTGTGGTCTTTACAAGTTAGCAAAGTTTGTTGGGAGAAGAGGCTGATTCTGACTATCCACCCGAATTAGGTTTTCACGGTTTCTGTTAAGATTTTCTCCATCTCCTTGAAGTTGATTGATGCTGTCTTGGCTCCTTTTAACAATTTTCATTATGTTGTTGATGCTTGAGAGCAGCATGGGCGTAAGGCTCAGCTCGTGCAGGAGCTGCTGCAGCTTGTTCTTTATTGGTTCTGTTGACTGGTTCAAACATCCTTTGTTGTTTTTGTCTCCTAAGTTTCTTCACTTGTATGTATATCTCTGGATCCAATTCAGATAGATTATAAGTTTGTGATCTTTTAGTCATGTATCTGAAACAAAAAGAAAGAAAGAAACAAAGTCAGAAATTTTTATTATTATTATTTTAGTTTTTTCAAAAATTAAAAGAAAATTGAAAGCAAAAAGGTGTTATAGGCTGGATTAGATCTGGAAATTCGCAGGCTATTCCAAATTTTCCAGAAACAACGCCATAAAACTTGGTGTGGTCAAAGTTTTCACTCAACCAGACTTGACTGCAAGCACACATTAAACATATAATTATAGTGTAGAGTTATCAAATTGTATGGCAACGCTGCAAATCGTGGTGATTTCCTCAAGCTATAACTGTCACAAAAATTTGTCGTTTGGTGAGTATCAAAAGCAAAGAGAGTAAAGAAATTCGGTTTTGTAAGCAATTTGAGAAATCATTAAGTGTTCAAGACAATTGCAGAAAACATAAAACAAATTGGATATGATAAGTCTATGGTCTTATGATCTAGAACTCATAACATAATTTTATATCTTTTACACTGTCGTAATTCGAGACACTATACCTAAACAATCAATAGACTCAGTTTTTGTTGGTTATTGGAAGATGTACATATACATTAATGGATCTTGTTTTAATAGTTTACTAAAACATTGTAACTTAACTTTCAATAGTTATGACATTTTAGCCTTTTCAATTACTAGTTTATGGTTCAAAATTCAGCATTGTCATGGGTCTAAATTCAGCATTGTCGTGGGTCTAAATTTAGCATTGTCGTGGGTCTAAATCTCTTAGATCAGATATCTAGTAAATTACTTTAGACTAATGCAATAAGATAAAGTAAAGCCAAATATCTTATTCCTAAACCATTAAACTATCATGCCAATTTATTTTGATATGGAACCATCGATTTTCTTCAACTTAACATATGAGTCTACTCATAAATGATGTAGAGAACACAACAAATCTGAATGAAAATCATCATTAAACGCTTGAATGAAAAAAGTAAAAAGGAAAATAATTCTTATCTGTTTTGAAATATAAATTGAGATCTTCTCCTTAGAAACTCTTAACATCCAATGCAATAATACTCTCAAAAGGCCGTGACTTGTAAGGCTAATTTTAGTTAATTTTGTGATCTAAAATTGGTGTAAAATTGTGTGTAAATCAAGAGCCTAAAAGCAAGTATTTGAAACTATACAAGTCTTCTAGGGTTTTGGAAAAGGGCAAGAATAAAATTTTCTTTTTGTTGGCTTCAGACTCCTTCACTTGAAAATGTGTTTTGATGCTTATTGGCTTCATCAGAACAAACTTTTCGATCTTAGATGAGGCATGGATGAATTCCAAGTGATCTAGGCTGAATCCATAACTTATTTCTCTATGAGCTTCTCTTTGGAGTCTGAAAGACATGTCTTCAACCAAAGCCCCATATGAATTTATTAGACCAACATATAAAATCTAACTCACAAGACTTTATCTCTACCAAAATTCATCCAAAGAAGGTTGCTGGAAGGACTCCGTCTAAGGTTGGACTTCTGGTATTATTGATAGTTCATGAGACTTTCTCTTCATGAGATTTTGAAGTTTTGGCTCTCATCCTGGTTGTTTTAAGTGTTGAGGCATTTCAATTTATATTTTTTTTCGACGATGATATATGTTTAATAATTCATACTAATTGGTAGGTTTAGTATTTTTTTCGAGTTCTTGATGAGCAGTGTGCCAAGAGGCATTAATCGGGTTAATGAGTCTTACTTCAGGTTATAGAACTTTCAAGGTTCTGACTTACAGCTCATCTCGATAGTAAACTTAATGATTATTGTTTAGGATAGACATGTCATATATTTAGGATAAAGATATACTTGATCAGAATTTTTATAGCGAGCTTTTATCCGTTGAGGATGTGATAGAACCCTAACCCATATAAAATTTAGTGGTTAAGTCCGTATAGCACGTAATAGCGTGTTTGTTATGGCCAGAAACAAACAAGATGTTTTAGATTCCACAAGGGATGTAATGTTGTAATTTGTGCAATCAAATTATGAAAATTGTTAAAAGTGGAAGTGTGCGAAAGATCGTGTAAGTCGAGTTTGTGTATAAGTCAAGATTGCAAAAGATTGCGTTTTGAGATAAAGGACTTTATAAATCCAAATTTTTCTATAATTCAAGTATTGTGAAAGATCACGTTTCTAGATTAGAAACTATATAAGTTCAAATTTCGTATATATCGAGTTTTGCGAGAGATCGCGTTTGGAGACAAGGGACTATATAAGTCTTAATTTCCGCATACGTTTAGTTTTATGAAATATTGCATTTCACAGTAAGGAAAACCGTACAAGTCCAAATTTTCGTATAAGTCAAGTTTTTCAAAAGTCGTGTTTTGAGATAACAGAATGTATAAGTCAAAGTTTGGTATGAGTCGAGTTTTACGAAAGATTATGTATTGGTTTGGAAAGTATGCGGGCAGCTTTGCCCGAACTTTTATGTAGCTTGGCCATTGTTTCTTCGAAGCTATTTGGTCATCGTCTAGATGTTTTGGCTTTGGAAAATTCTGCGATAAATCAAAGCTGCCCAAAAATTTGCATACTGCCTTGGCCAATGTTGCTTGTAGCTCGGTTTACTTCGGCCTCAGCTTGATTTTGTTTCGGCAAGGCTCCTTTCAACCCGATATTGGCTTAGCCGAGCCAAATTTGTGGATGTCGCTTGGCGAGCTGAATTTGTTATGGCATGGCCGAGCTGAATTTGTTGGATGCAGTTTAGCCGAGCCGAATTTCTTTGATGCTGCTTGGCCATACTTTTTTTATAACAACAAAATGATTAAAATACTAAAAAGCTCTTAATAACTATGGTGGAAGAAAAGAATTGACATACATCATTTATGATGGATGCTCTCGTACACTTCGTGCTAGATTATCTGCTTTTGTATTTGTTGCTCTTTGTCTGTATAAGATCCATATGTCTTCGAAGGTGCTCTTTCGTCTATTGAATTCGTCTAGATGAACTGCATAGGCCGACCACTCCTCCGCTGAATACACCGTCCTCACGACATCTCTGCAATCAGTAATGAATACAACTTTTGATTTTTGTAAGTCTTGCATGCATTCCATTGCCCAAATGAGTGCTTCTACCTTTGCGTGCAATGAGGACTGACTTCTTCGAATGTTTGTAGCTCCAATCATTAAATCGTCAACTCCTTCTATTCTACATACCCAACATTGACCTGAGAATGACTATACCTTAGCCAAACCATTTTAGTTTGGCATTGGACATTTGTTTGCAAAAAAAAAAAAAACAGTGTATCTGTATAAATATCCACTTATGCTTTTCATTTTAAGAGAAGGATAGCTGAGTCCTTTGTAAATAGTTATTAAAAATTAGAAAAAAAATTTTAAAATATTTAGAGACATATTTTTATATTTTAAAACATGCATTAACTTTTTAGTAAACCATAATAACATATTTATAAATATTTTTATTTGGTGTCTTTACCGGATGGTAATGGTAAAGACACCGGAGGAAGAAGAGTTTTCGAGAAGGAACTTTCATTGTTTCTTGTCCGGCTTGAAGGGGTCGGGGTCACATAGACCTGGGTCGGTCGGTCTGGGTTCCGGCGCGGTCGGTCCGAGTTCCTGATAGTCTCCACTCTCCAATAGCATGTTGAGCTTGTCTCCTAAGGCTTTCCTCTTGGATCATGTGAGAGGTCCTGGTGGGATGACCGGTGCAGTAGCTGGGACGATGTCCTCATCATTCCCTCCCTCTTGAAGTGCTTTGGTCTCCAAAGCGAACTCATCACCTGCATCAAACAACTCTCAGTCAGAAACATTAAACGTACTAGACCCATTTTATTCACCTAGAAGTTCAAGCTGGTAAGCGTTGTCATTGATTCTTCGTAGGACTCGGAATGGGCCATTTCCCCGGGGTGCAAGCTTGCTCTTTCGTCACTGGGGAAACCTCTCTGGTCGCAGGTGCAGCCAAACCCAGTCTCCCTCTTTGAACACTATGTGTCAGCGGCCTTTGTTGGCATTATTTGTGTTCTGGATGTTTCGTTGCGCCAAATTTGCCTTGGTTTCTTCATGTAGACGCTTGATATACTTGGCCTGTACTTTTCCCTCTAAACTGATGGTGTATCCCAAAGAAATGGGCATGAACTCAATACGCGTGGTAGGGTTGAAGCCGTAGACTACTTCAAATGGACACCGCTTCGTTCCAGAGTGTGTGGCCCTGTTGTAGGCAAATTCGACATATGGAAGACATTTCAACCAGTTCTTCAGATTCCTTCCAATCATTGTTCTCAGCATCTGTGATAAGGTCCTGATGACCATCTTTGTCTGTCCGTCTGTCTGTGCATGATACACAGTTGAAAAACAAGAGGTTGGTCCCTAACTTACGCCACAATGCTCGCCAAAAGTGAATGAGAAACTTGGTGTCTCTGTCTGATACAATCGTCCTGGGAATGCCGTGCAGTCTTACTATTTCCTTGAAGAATAGGGCGGCAGTCTGGCTGGCGTCATTTGTCTTGTTACATGCGATGAAGTGCGCCATCTTGGAAAAATGGTCAACCACGACCAAGAAGGAGCCTTATGATTGATTTAGGAAGTCCTTGCACGAAATCCATAGAGATGTCTGTCTAGGGTGCAGAAAGAACTGGTAACATCATGTAATGACCTTATGAATGCATCTTGGATTTAGCATGTTTGCAGATATGATGAGGGCATCGAACCAGCTACCGCACCGGTCATTCCACCTGGACCTCTTACGCGGTCCAAGAGGAAAGCTTTAGGAGACAAGCTCAGCCTGTTGTTGGAGTGTGGGACAGGAGATGAACAAGAGGCGACCCAGACGTCCAGCCCCCGGCCAGCCGGCCAGATGACCAACCCGGGTCACGCATCCGGCCAGACGACCCGCCAGCCACACGCCCCCGACCAGCCTGTTCTGGCCATTGCACCCACGACCGGAGCTCTGTTCCAGCTAGACAAGGAACCCTGGAGGTTCCTTCTCGAAGACTCTTCCTCCTCCGGTGTCTTTACCATTACCATTCGGTAGAGACACCAAAAGTCGTTCTAGGAAATTGTACTCTTTTCCCTATCTTCGGTTTTGTCCCATTGGGTTTTCCGAAGAAGGTTTTAATGAGGCAACACTCCTAGTTCGCAAGGCGTTGAAGACTTGTTCACAATTCCATCCCATTCACAAGTCTTCAGGCGAATTCTCAGCCTAAGTGTTATTGGGCTTTTCCTTCTTTAATTTCGATTTATTTGTCTAAGTGTTTAGTTGGGTTAAGTCATGTTGACTAATTATGGCCCCTTATTTATTCTAAGTGACAATAAGTAAACTACATGTTGTTTTAATCTCCTAAAGGTTAAACGCCTTGTAGTTTACCCTAAAATTGTAACAAGGCATTATATAAGCCTTCTTGTTTACACATAATAGAATAACAAGTATTTTGACAAAAACCCTAAGTCTCTTTAGACACAAACTGCCGCCAACAAGCTCCCTTGCAAGCAGCCGTCTACTTCAACCTCTATAGGTTGAAGTTCTTGGAGTATCACAAGCCCCTTTCACAGCTTGTGTGGTCCCTTCGATCCACCCTTCAACCCCATCGTTTTCTGTCACATTATCCTGAGCTTCTCGGTGAAAAGACAGTCCACCCAAGTTCTTACATCATCTGGTATCAGAGCTTAAAGCTCCTAAATCATCAGGTTGATTCTATCCTTGTTTTTGGCGATTTTTCTATTGTTTTGTTTCAGCAGTTTTTGGCTTTTGATTGTGTTTTCTTTCTCTTTCCCCTGAGGTTCTCGGTAAGAAGGAGAGGAATCAAGTCATATACCACAAACACCCTACAAAAAAAAAAAAAAAAAAAAATCAGGTTCTATCATTCTTGTTCTTATTTGTTTCTTAATTCAAAAAAAAAAAAAGATAGAAGAATTTTGTTTGTTTTTATTGCTTGTTTGTGCTAGAAATTTTTTTTTTTATAAAAGACAAAAAAAAAAACAAAATATTGTTTAAGTTGTTTAAAATCAAACTAAGGTTCTTAGAAACTCACCTAGAACACCTTTCACCATACTTGAAAATCCATAAGGATTTGTGTGTTGCTTGTTAGGTCTTCCTTTAGTGTCGAGTTCTAGGTCTAGGTTTCCTAGGTAACTAGCTTGTGTCCCGCGTCTAGTTGCTAGGTTCTTGTGACCCTGTGTCCTAGCCTTCCCGTCCGTTAGGTCTAGTGTTGGTCCCGTGTCCCTAGCTAGTTAGGTGTCCACCGTGCGTCCGCGTCCTAGGTCCCCGAGTGTTAGTCTCGTCCCGCTTGTGTCACGCGTGTGTGTGTCCCTCGCCCTGCTAGGTCTAGCCTGTTCCGCGTTCTCGTCCTCGACCAGCCTTAGCGTGTGTCCTAGCCTTCTTCCCCTGTCCGAGTGCGTAGCTAGTGTATCTTAGGTCTAGGTTTTTGCTTGTTCGTATCGAGTATCCTGTGTCTAGTGTTGCGTAGTTTAGGACCCGTGAGCCCTTAGCGTCCCGCGTCTGTGCCGAGTTCACATCCGCACCCTAGGTTAGTCATCCGAGTTAGCATCCTAACCGAGTGAGTCCTAGGATAGCACCTTGTCCCGCGCTTAGTTCGCCTAGGTCGCGTGTACCGCGTGTAGTCACGCCTTAGGCAGTCCCGCGTCCAACCCTAGCTACCGTCCCTGTCTAGCTTCCAGCCGCTTCTAGATAGTCTTAGGTCGCTAGGCGTCCGAGCACTAGGTTCGTTTAGGTTTCGTGAGTGTAGCTCTTAGGCGGCTAGGTCTAGATCCTCACTTTTAGTTTTAGGAAATTTTCCTAGGTTTAGGTAGTATTCTAGATAGTGATTAGGAAATTTTCTAGATCTTTATTAGGATTTTATTTAGTTACCATTTAGGATTAGGAAGTAAGTTGATATTTCTCCTAGACATAGTTAGTTTCCTTTTTCTAGATTAGACATTAATTTTAGGATATTTTCCCCATTTATTAGTTTCCTTTAGGTTTAGGAAATATATCTATAGGATATTTTCCTTTTCTAGGTTATTTCCTTTTTATAGATAGCATATTTTATTTCCTTATTTGAAATATTCTGTGAATAAATATTAAATAAAAATCAAAAATATATTCTCGGGAACTTTCCAATTAAGGAAAGTTTCCAAATTCTGCAAGTTTCCCGAAAAGGAAACTTTCCTTATCTAGAAATTTCCTTTTTCCCGGAAAAGGAAATATGGCAGGTTCGGATGAATCAACGTCGGGGCAAGCTGACCTGACCATGGTACAGCTTCTTCAAGCCCTGACGGCTCAAATGTCAACATTCTCCACTCAACTCGAGCAGTTGAGACAAGCCACGCCGCCTCCCCCTGCAGCACCTGCCGCGCCTCCATACCACCACGAACGGCCACCTATGGGTCGACATCCCTACTATGACGACGACCTACCACCACCACCGCCGCCGCGTCCAGCCACCCACTACCCGGAGGTCAAGATGAGCCCACTTCCTTTCTCGGGGAAATTAGACCCCGAAGAGTATCTCGACTGGGAGAGACGCATGGAGCTCATTTTTGAGTACTACAACTATGATGATCCCCGAAAGGTCATCTTTGCGACAGCGCAATTTACAGACCATGCCTTAGCATGGTGGGATTGCGAAGTCACCACCCGCAGACGAGCTCGTATGGGTTCTGTGACTTCATGGGTCGAGCTGACCCAAATCATGAGGCGACGTTATGTACCGCCCCACTTCCACCGCGAGCTTCAGCGAAGTTTCCGACGCCTCACTCAAGGAAGCAAGACGGTGACCGAATACTTTGACGAGTTCGAGCATCTACGTAACCGACTCGATGTTGATGAATCTGAAGAGAGCCTTATGGCCCAATTCATCGATGGCTTGCAAGATTCCATCGCCAGAAAGATTGAACTGCAGCCCTACCACGACCTAGGTGAGCTGTTCCACCTAGCAGTCCAGATCGAGAAGTGCCATAAGCGGAAGCTTGCCGCACCTTCTCGACCCAGAAACACTTGGAACACCGGTTCCAAGCCATTTGAGCGGACAACTCAGCCTATTGACCCACGACTCAAAGGCAAAGCCGTCGCCCCCAGCTCAGCCCCCAGACCGGCGCCTCCAGCTCCTAGACCACCGCATGCCACGACCCCATCTCAGCCTCAGCGGAGCAGCGAGATCGTCTGCTTCAAGTGTAAGGGCAGAGGACACATGTCCCGGGATTGTCCCACTTAAAGGACAATGGTCCTTACTGCGTCCGGAGATTATGAATCCGAGGAGGAGCAAGAAGAGCCAACACTTCCGACACATCATTCCGATGAGGATATTGAATACGCTGATTCCGGAGAGATGCTTATGATGCGACGCGTCCTTAGTTCACGAATTGAGCCTGAAGAAGAAGAACAACGAGAGAACATTTTCCATTCTAAATGCACGATACTTGGGAAAGTGTGTTCGTTGATCATTGACGGAGGATCCTGCACGAATGCCGCCAGTAAGTACATGGTGGAGAAATTGGGCTTGCCCGTGACCAAGCACCCCAAGCCTTATAAACTTCGGTGGCTGAACAACAAGACGGAGCTGTACATCTCAGACCAAGTGAAGGTCTCATTCAGCATCGGCAGATATCAAGATCAGGTCACCTGCGACGTTGTCCCGATGTCAGCTGGACATCTTCTGCTCGGATGACCTTGGCAATTCGACCGTGAGACCACGCACAACGGACGGACCAACTTCTACTCTTTCGTCCACGACAAGCGCCGCTACAACTTAGCCCCGATGTCTGCACACGCCGTCCAAGAAATGCAATCCAAGATGGCCAAGGATCAACATGCCAGAAAGGAGAATTTTCTGATTAATGTAGCAGACATGAGAAAGGCCACATGCACCGCAGGCACCCAAGTCGTGCTCATGCTCTACAGAGAGAGTCTACACACGGCCAGTATGGAGCACCCTCTGCCTGCCGAGATCCGCGCACTTCTTGACAAGTACGCATACGTCTTCCCAGACGAAATCCCAGCTGGCCTTCCACCTATCCGAGGGATCGAGCACCACATTGACTTCATTCCCGGAGCTCAGCTACCTAACCGTCCAGCCTACAGAGTCAACCCCGAGGAGGCTAAAGAATTAGAACGACAAGTCCAAGACCTCATGGCTCAAGGATACGTTCGTGAGAGCCTCAGCCCCTGTGCCGTTCCGGTTCTTTTGGTACCCAAGAAGGACGGAAGTTGGAGGATGTGCGTCGACTGCCGCGCCATCAACAACATAACCATCAAGTACCGGCACCCCATCCCGCGCCTAGACGACATGCTTGACGAGCTCAGCGGAGCCGCCATCTTTTCTAAGATAGACCTGAAGAGTGGATACCATCAAGTAAGGATGCGAGAAGGGGATGAATGGAAGACCGCCTTCAAGACAAAGCAAGGCCTATATGAGTGGCTCGTAATGCCATTCGGTTTATCAAATGCGCCCAGTACCTTCATGCGACTTATGAACGAGGTTCTTCGCCCATTCATCGGAAAATTCGTCGTGGTCTACTTCGACGATATTCTCGTCTACAGCACGACTTACCAAGACCACCTGGAGCACTTGGAAGCCGTGATCACTACCTTACAGAGAGAGCAACTGTACGCCAACCTCAAGAAGTGTACATTCTGCACCGACCAAGTAGTATTCCTTGGTTTCGTCGTCAGTTCCCAGGGACTTCGGGTAGACGACGAGAAGATAAAGGCCATTCAGGATTGGCCCACACCGACGACCGCCAGCCAGGTCCGCAGCTTCCACGGACTTGCCAGCTTCTACCGACGGTTCGTCCGCGACTTCAGCACGATTGCTGGACCTTTGACATCGACGATCAAGAAGAACCAGGATTTTCGTTGGGGTCCCGAACAAGACAAGGCCTTCCAGCTACTCAAGGAACGCCTTACACACGCACCAGTCCTCGTATTACCAGACTTCACGCAGACGTTCGAGGTTGAGTGCGATGCCTCGGGCATAGGCATTGGAGCCGTCCTTACCCAAGGCGGACGACCAGTAGCCTACTTCAGCGAGAAGTTAAGTGGAGCTGCCCTTAACTATCCGACCTACGACAAGGAGCTCTATGCCCTTGTCCGTGCCTTAGAGACTTGGCAGCATTATCTGCTTGCCCGAGAGTGCGTCATTCACACCGATCATCAGACGCTCCAGCACCTCCGTGGACAGTCAACGTTGAAGAAACGACATGCCCGTTGGCTGGAATTCATCGAGACCTTTCTGTACGTCATCAAGTACAAGAAAGGAAGGGACAACATCGTCGCTGACGCATTGTCTCGTCGTTACAGCCTTATCTCTGTCATGGAGTCCAAGGTTCTCGGCTTCGAGATGATCAAGGAACTGTATGCCGAAGATGTCGACTTCGCCCAGGCCCACCTAGAGCACGGCAAAGGGAACTTCAGCCGCTTCTTCCTGCACGACGGATTCCTCTTCAAGGACAAGCGACTCTGCATTCCGAGGGGATCAATCCGAGAGCTGCTTCTCAGAGAAGCACACGGTGGAGGTCTCATGGGACACTTTGGCATTGACAAGACCTTAAGCATGCTTAAGGAGCACTTTTATTGGCCTCATCAGCGCCGAGACGTCGAGACACAATGCGCCCGGTGCCTTATCTGCAAGCGGGCTAAGTCAAAGCTGCATCCGCAGGGCCCCTACATGCCCTTGCCAGTTCCATCTGCGCCTTGGACAGACATATCCATGGATTTCGTCCTAGGCCTACCGAAGTTGCACAATAAGGATTCCATCTTCGTCGTGGTCGACCGGTTCTCTAAGATGGCACATTTCATCGCTTGTAACAAGACCAACGACGCAAGCCAGATCGCCGACCTGTTCTTCAAAGAAATCGTCAGACTTCATGGCATTCCCCGGACAATCGTTTCTGACCGAGATACCAAGTTCCTGAGCCATTTCTGGCGAGCACTTTGGCGAAAATTGGGCACCAACCTCCTGTTCTCTTCCGCGTATCACCCCCAGACAGACGGCCAGACTGAGGTAGTCAACCGGACCTTGTCACAGACATTGCGAGCGACCATCGGTCGAAATTTGAAGAATTGGTTGGAATGTCTTCCGTACGTCGAGTTTGCCTACAACCGAGCTGCACATTCAGGCACGAAGATATCACCTTTTGAAGTTGTCTACGGCTTCAACCCGACCACTCCGATTGAGTTCACACCAATCCCGTTAGACGACGCCATCAGCTTGGAGGGAGAAGCCAAAGCAGACTACATCAAGAAACTTCACGAGGAGACTAAGGCGAACCTTGAGCAACGCAACATCCAGAACGTCAGGAATGCCAACAAGGGCCGCCGGCACATGGTCTTCAAGGAAGGAGATTGGGTTTGGCTACACCTGCGCCCCGAGAGATTTCCCCAGCGACGAAAGAGCAAGCTTGCACCCCGGGGAGATGGCCCATTCCGCGTTCTTCGGAGAATCAACGACAACGCCTACCAGCTCGAACTCCCAGGTGAGTATAATGTTTCAAGTACTTTCAATGTTGCTGACTTAGAGTTGTTTGATGCAGGTGAGGATTTTGCTTTGGAGACCAAAGCACTTCAACAGGGAGGGAATGATGAGGGCATCGAACCAGCTACCGCACCGGTCATTCCACCTGGACATCTTACGCGGTCCAAGAGGAAAGCTTTAGGAGACAAGCTCAGCCTGTTGTTGGAGTGTGGGACAGGAGATGAACAAGAGGCGACCCAGACGTCCAGCCCCCGGCCAGCCGGCCAGATGACCAACCCGGGTCACGCATCCGGCCAGACGACCCGCCAGCCACACGCCCCCGACCAGCCTGTTCTGGCCATTGCACCCACGACCGGAGCTCTGTTCCAGCTAGACAAGGAACCCTGGAGGTTCCTTCTCGAAGACTCTTCCTCCTCCGGTGTCTTTACCATTACCATTCGGTAGAGACACCAAAAGTCGTTCTAGGAAATTGTACTCTTTTCCCTATCTTCGGTTTTGTCACATTGGGTTTTCCGAGGAAGGTTTTAATGAGGCAACACTCCTAGTTCGCAAGGCGTTGAAGACTTGTTCTCAATTCCATCCCATTCACAAGTCTTCAGGCGAATTCTCAGCCTAAGTGTTATTGGGCTTTTCCTTCTTTAATTTCGAATTATTTGTCAAAGTGTTTAGTTGGGTTAAGTCATGTTGACTAATTATGGCCCCTTATTTATTCTAAGTGACAATAAGTAAACTACATGTTGTTTTAATCTCCTAAAGGTTAAACGCCTTGTAGTTTACCCTAAAATTGTAACAAGGCATTATATAAGCCTTCTTGTTTACACATAATAGAATAACAAGTATTTTGACAAAAACCCTAAGTCTCTTTAGACACAAACTGCCGCCAGCAAGCTCCCTTGCAAGCAGCCGTCGACTTCAACCTCCCTAGGTTGAAGTTCTTGGAGTATCACAAGCCCCTTTCACAGCTTGTGTGGTCCCTTCGATCCACCCTTCAACCCCATCGTTTTCTGTCCCATTATCTTGAGCTTCTCGGTGAAAAGACAGCCCACCCAAGTTCTTACATCAAGATATGACACTTAGCACAATGAGCCTCCACATATCTTTGTTGGTGGGTCTAGTGGAAAAGCTCCTTAAGCATGCTCAAGGTCTTGTCGACTCCGAAATGTCCCATTAAGTCTCCTCCGTGGGCCTCTCTCAGAAGTAGCTCTCGAATCGATCCTCTCAAACGCAGAGACACTTGTCTTTGAAAAGAAATCTGTCAAACAAATAGAAGTTGCTGTAGGATCCCTTGTCGTGCTCCTCATAGGCCTCAATGAAGTCGGCGTCCTTAGCATACAACTCTTTGATCATCTCAAATCCCATAACGTTCGATTCCATGACGGAGATGAGACTGTATCTTCTGGATAAGACATCAGCCACGACGTTGTCCGTTCCCTTTTTATACTTAATGACATAGGGTAAGGTCTCGATGTACTCTAGCCAACGAGCGTGCCTCTTCTTAAGTGTTGATTGCTCTCTAAGATGCAGAAATGTCTGATGGTCTGTGTGAATCAGGCACTCCTTGGCAAGTAGGTATTGCTGTCAAGTCTCTAGGTCTCGGACCAATGCATAGTGCTCCTTGTCGTAGGTAGGATAGTTAAGAGCGGCTCCAGTTATCATCTCGCTGATATAGGCAACAGTTCTTCTTCCTTGGGTCAGGACTGCTCCTAAGCTGATTCCTGAAGCGTCACATTACCTTCAAGGTCTGGTCGGGCAGGACTAGAACTGGGGCATGGGTGAGGCATTCCCTTAACAGCTTAAAGGACTTGTCCTGGTCGGGTCACCAACAAAATTCTTGGTTCTTCTTGATTGTAGAGATTAACGGACCGGCGATCTTATTGATGTCTCGGACGAACCGTCAGTAGAAGCTGGCGAATCTATGGAAGCTACGGACTTGGATTGCATTTGTTAGCACTGGCCACTCCTGGATGGCCTTTATCTTCTCATCGTCCATTCTGAGTCCCTGTGAACTCATGACGAACACAAGGAAGACGACTTGGACTGTGCAGAACGTACACTTCTTGAGGTTTACGTATAACTTATGCTTTTAGAGGGTGATGATGATGGCCTCTAGGTGCTTCAAATGATCCGAGTAAATCATACTGTAGACTAGAATGTCGTCGAAGTAGACTACAAAGTTACCAATGAACGGTCGAAGGACTTGGTTCATAAGGCGCATGAAAGTGCTCAGGCGTTGGACAGGCCTAATAACATTACTAGCCACTCGTAAAGACCTTGTTTGGTCTTGAACGCAGTCTTCCATTCATCTCCTTCTCGCATCCTCACTTGATGGTATCCACTTTTTAGGTCAATCTTGGATAAGACCGCGGTTCTGCTTAATTTGTATAGCATGTCATCTAGACGCCAAATGGGGTGCCGATACTTGATTGTTATGTTGATGATGGCACGACAGTCGCCACATCCTCCACCTATCGTCCTTTTTCGGCACAAGTAAGACAGGGGCGACACAAGGACTAAGGCTCTCTCTGACGTAACCTTCAGCCATAAGATCCTGGACTTGCCTTTCTAATTCTTTAGCCTCCTCGGGGTTGACTCGGTATGCCAGCCGGTTGGATAGTTGAGCTCCTGGAATGAAGTTGAAGTGGTGCTCAATGCCTCGAATGGGTGGGAGGTCGGCTGGGATCTCGTCAGGAAACACGTCTGCATAAATCTCTAGGAGGGCTTGGAAATTTTCTGGTAGGGGTGTCTTGGTACTGGACGTGTGTTAAAATATCTCTGTAGAGCATTAGGACGAGTTGAGTGCTCTCAGTACCGGCGGCTTTCCTAATGTCAGACACGTTAATTAGGAAGTTCTCTTTGCGGGAATGTTGGTCTTTCGCCATCTTGGATTGCATTTCTTGAACGGCGTGTGGATACATTGGTGCTAAGTTGTATTTACACTTGTTGTGAAAAAATGAGTAGAAGTTCATCCATCCGTTATGAGTAGTCTCTCGGTCAAATTGCCAAGACCTTCCTAAGTGGAGATGTCCAGCTGACATGGGGACGACATCGCAGGTGACCTGGTCCTGGTATCTGCCAATGCTGAATGAGACCTTACCATGGCCAGAAATATACAGCTGCGTCTTGTTGTTAAACCATCGCAGTTTATAGGGCTTAGGATGCTTAGTCACAGGCATCCCTAGCTTTTGCACCATGTATTTGCTAGCGGCCTTGGTGAAGGACCCTCCGTCTATAATTAGCGAAAACATTTTCCTAACGATGGTACATTTGGAATAGCAAATGATTTCACGCTGCTCTACCTCTTCCGGCTCAAATCTCAAGTTGAAAACTCGTCTGATCATGAGCATCTCTCAGGAGTCGGCATATTCTATTTCTTTGTCAGATTGTTGATGGATAGCAGGGGTGGCCTCCTCGTTCGCATCCTCGGACTCGTAGTCTCCTGAGGCGGTTAATACCATTGTCCTCTGGGTGGGACATTCTCGGGACATGTATCCCCTTCCTTTGCACTTGAAGCATACAATCTCGCTGCTTCGCTGGAGCTGAGTCGGAGTGGTCGTGGGGGTGGTTGGTTTGGGGGTAGCTGGGGTTGCCCTGGGGGCCGGGTTGCTGACCACTGGTCGAGGCTGTCCATCCAAATAGCTTGGAGCCAGTGTTCAAGGTACTCTTAGGTCTAGAAGGTTTGACTAATTTCCTTTTATTGCACGTCTCTATCTGGACTGCTAAGTGGAATAATTAGCCAAGATCATGGTAAGTCTGTAGCTCGATCTTCTGGGCGATGGATTCGTGTAATCAGGCGTCTGAAACGTCTCTGTAATTCACGGTGGAAATGAGGAGGGACATAGCGTCTCCTCATGATCTGGGTGAGTTCGACCCATGAGGTCAAAGCACCCATCCTAGCTCTCCTGCGAGCAGATACTTCTCGATCCCACCACGCCAGTGCGTGATCAGTGAACTGAGCCGTTGCTAAGGCGATACTACGGGGATCTTCGTAGTTATATTACTCGTAGAGTAATTCCATCCTCCTTTCCCAATTTAGATACTCATTTCGTAGTATTGGTGCCGGCCCATTCCCTGGTGGGCCGCCTCTGGTCTGCCAGCTCAGTACGAGGGTGCGGCTGGGGGTGGCGTGGGAGCTGGTTCAGGTGATGGCTGTTCGAATCGCTCGATGCGCATTGTTATGGTAGTCATCTGGGCGGTCAAGGACTGCAGAAGCTTCATCATGACTTGATTGTTCTGGCCCAATGACATTTCATCGCTACCTGACATATTTCCTTTTTATAGAAAGGGAAATATTTGAAAATGGAAAGTTCCCCGAAAAGGGTACTTACAGAAATGGAAACTTTCCTTTTATGGAAATATTTTGCAGATATTAATTTTTATTTATTTTTATTTTATTAAAAAGGTAAACTTCCTAAATGCAAAATAGGAAAATATTAAGAAAAATGAAATCCATTCTAAAAAGATTATTGCCTAAATGCCAAATGCAAACTATCCTAAATGCTAAAAGGAAATCTAATTATGGCCTAGTTTCTAAAATAAAATAACCTACTAATGGAAAAATGCCTAGACGGTTTTAGAAAACTTCCTAACAAGGTTTGGAAAACATTTTAAAAAGTAATTCATAGCCTAAGGAAAATGCAACTAATGGTTACTATGCCTAAAACAAAAGAGGAAAACTACCTAAAAAACTAATGCAAGAACCTAGACACTAGAATGGGATGCAAACCTAGCCGAATAACCCTAAAGAACACTAGGTGGCGCGTTTAGCTACACCAGGTTACGAGACGAGGAACGGACTAGCACGGGACGACCTAGTACCTAGACGCATGACAGGGCGCGTGTGAGAGGCATGGTTCGACGCGGGTTAGAGCTAGCAGACTCTAGTTGCAGCGAACCTAAACGCGGTAGGGGAACCTATCAACTCACGGAACTAAACAGGGGAAGAACACGGGAAATGCACAATGAGGTATGGCTGGAGCTAAGCTCGATATGCCTGGAACCTAGCCTAGTGGACTTGAGGGAATCTATGCATGGAACCTCGGCTTGAAACAGGACTTAGGTAACCGACTCAAACCCAAACCAAGAATCCTAGTCTAGCTAATCCTAACACGCGCGGATGGGCCTAGCTTGACACAGGGCACACACAACAAACAAGCAAAAAGAACCTAGGGGACACTCGCGTGTGGTCGAAGCAACTTGGGCACATGATTTCTCAAGGATGAAACTAGTGTTCTAGGTGGGTTTTCTAAATCCCTAATTTGTTTTAAAACAACATAAACACTTTTTTTTGTCAAGATTAAACAAGCAACAGGCAACCGAGAACCACATCAGACAAGGACAAGGATTGATAGAACCTGTTTTTTTTGTAATAGGAGACTTGATTCCTTCACCTTTCAACCGAGAACCTCAAGACAAAAGAGAAAGAAACAAAATAAAAACAAAACAATTGCAACCCAACAAGGAAAAATTGTCAAACTAGACAAGGATAGAATCAACCCGATGTTTTAGGAGCTTTAAGCTCTGATACCAGATGATGTATGAACGTTGGGTGGGCTGTCTTTTCACCTAGAAACTCAGGTTGCTAGACAGAAAAGATGGAAGCGAGAGGTGGATCGATGGGACCACACAAGTTGTGAAAGGGCTTGTGATACTCCAATAACTTCAACCAGGGAGGTTGAAGAACACGACAGGCTCACCAAGAAGGCTTGGAGGCGGCGCCAATAGGACTTAGACAAAAGTCTTAGGATTTTGTTTTAATTCAGAATTGCTTGTTATTTCATTAATGAATGGTCCAAAGGCTTATATAATGCCTTGTTACAACTTAGACTAAACAACATGATGTTTAGCCCCTTAAGAAATAAAAATAACAAGTAGTGTGCTTATTAGTGGCAAAATTTAAAGGACTTTGAGCTTAAGTAATAACACAATTCATAAGCCCAATTACTACACTGAGCCTATAAAACATAATTAAAGGATAGAAATCTCAGTTAAACACGTAGGAAAATCGGTTGTGACTTGTGAATGGTGTGGAGTTGTGAACAAGTATTCACCATCTTGTGCTTTAAGAGTATTGCCTCGTTAAAACCTTCTTCAAAAAACCCAATGGAATGAAACCAAAGTTACGAAAAAGAGTACAATTTCCTAGCATGACTTTTGGTGTCTTTACCGGATGGTAATGTAAAGACACCGGAGGAAGAAGAGTCTTCGAGAAGGAACCTCCATCGTTCCTTGTCCCGCTTGAAGGGGTCGGGGTCGTATGAACCGGGGTCGGTCGGTATGGGTTCCGGCGTGGTCGGTCCGAGTTCCTGACGGGCTCCACTCTCCAATAGCATGCTGAGCTTGTCTCCTAAGGCTTTCCTCTTGGATTGTGTGAGAGGTCCTGGTGGGATGACCGGTGCAGTAGCTGGGACGATGTCCTCATCAATTGGGTCCTTTTTATTACAATGCTCGGAGTTTTCATATGCTCCACCTTTTCTCTTTCTTTTTTTCTTTATATGAGAGATTCTTATGTGGTTTTCCCATAGCCTTTTAATACCAGGATCTTTTTCTTTCTTCTTCTAACCCATGGGTTTTGTTTATATTTTCTTCTGTTGCGGGTTACTAACCCGTTTTCATACTCTCTATTTTCACTTACCTACCTATCCTAGCTGGTATTTTTCCCAAAATTTCCATCCCAATGATCCTAACTATCTTATGAACATGAGACTTCTTGTCATTCCTTATCTTTGATCATTTTGCACATACACCACATTTCACAAAAATGTCTCACTTAAAGAAAAGTGTTTTGGTTTGAAAAGAATGGTTGAGGATTTGGGTGGTATAGTTATTTAGTTGCCAAAAAAGTGGTTAGAAGGTGGATTAAAAAACCAAATAAAAAATTTTAATCACGAGAAATGCATATCAAATCCCTAGGCAAGATAACTAATGATTCACAAATTAGGTTCAAGTTCATAGAAATGCTCCAAAAGTGACTAAGGAGATCAAAAGCTAATAGCCTTTTAAAAAGTGAGAATTTGCAAAGATGATGTTTTTGTTATTTCAACGTTTTCAAATGTGAAGAACACTAAAAATAGAGCAAAGTGTAATACTAATGTGTATGAGTTTAACAACATAGATGATGTATTTTTGTTTTTTAGCTATATTTATGAGTTTATTCTATAACTAGGACTCTAATCTATGACTCGATCAATCAAAAATAAAATAAAGTTAGTAACACGTGATTCGTCTCCTAAACTTATTCACACAATCCTGATGTGAATATAGAAGTGACAAGGATAAAATACAACTGAAGATAAAAATTTAATGCTTGAATATACAAAGGTGTTTGTGCTTACCTAGAAAGAACAAGCGTTTGTTGGTTCGTCCCCTGATGGTGGTGTTCGGCGTTTGGCTGGTCTGGTCCTTGGGGATCGTCTGCGTGGTCCAGCTACAGTTTTGTAGCTCATCTTCTTCCCCAGGTCCTGAATATCGCTTTTTAGATCCCGAACTGTGCGGGTGATCTTGGCAATGTTTCGTTGTTGATACTTGCAGAATGACTGGAGCTGGTTGATGTGCTCATGAGCTGCACAAAAGGGCCTGCTGGCGATTTGGTCAGAATATGGCGTAAAGTTGAAACATGCAGTATCTTCCAGCTGTTCTGATACCGTTGATGTTTCGATTTGCCCTGAAACAGTTCTGACTGCACTGACTCTACGTTGGTATGGTTTGATCGTCTGTGAGACTTCTCTGTAGCATGATGATCTAGGAGGGAAAAAGGACGTTGTCCCTTTGGAGAATGACGTTAGAGGCTTCTGGGGAAGTTGAATCTTATCTCTTTGGATTCCTTAAATGTAGAAGCGGTAGACGAGGTCTCCTTTCTTCTTTCTTCCAAGAACCGCAGGTTGTTCAGGGTGGCTTCATCCAACGATTGGTGGAAGGTGGGCTACTCCATAATTGTAACTTGCGCTTGCAGGAGGATGGAAGTGATGACTCTTCCTATTCTCAGCTACATCGGTCTGCCCTAGCATTGTAGCAACGTTCCTTCCCTCATTTTCATGAATATGTGTATTAGCACTACTTTCGTACTCAGATTATCACCGTGTCCTTCCACTGGCAAGTGGTCCAGTCATACCCTCATATAGAGTTGAATACCCTTCGTTAGCCATATTGTCTCCTCTTCCGTAATCGTGTTTTCATTTGTCTGTGAGAAAACCATGGAGATTAAGGGTTTGTGGACATATAGGATGGCGGGGTGCCTTTCCATGAAGATATGCACACGCCTGGATGATATTTTTCTTTAGAGATGCATCGCCACACATCTCTTATGTTTCTGAGTTTGAGACCTTCAAATCAAAAGGTCCATTCCTTCCAGGAGCACAAATATTCTGCTGAGCTCGCTTATCGTCAGCCGATAGGTTCTTCATTGAGCGAGGAACTCTATTTGTCCATCAGCAACTCGGTCATATGGCGTATATAACAGGAAGTAGATTTGTACAGAAGCGAGGAATTCACACGTGAGTACTCGGAATCTTGGCTGCATCTGGAATGACAAGTTCTCGAGTCCCATGCTAATGAAGATATTATACACATCATCATGGATACCCATGGCACGCAGCACCGCCTCATCAGTGAATGTCGTTGAGACAAATTAAAGGTGCATCAGGGCGCCAGAGTAGTCTTCGAAGGAGGTGTGATGGATGCGTTCGGTTTCACCTCTGTTTTCTTCATCAGTGTTCTCTTCTTTATCTTCTTAGCTCTCTGCCTCTTGTTCTTGTTCCTTGTTGCTGTTTTCCATTCCATGTATTGATATCCTGGTTCTGATGCTGGAGATTCTTCCTCCCCTTCGCACTCTTCTCATTTCCATGGCATCTGTTTTAGGAACTTGTTGTGCGACTTGGTTTCCCCATATCTTAACTTGGAAGTACAAAATACTTAGATATTCGTTAGTTCCGGGTTACGAGAAAAAGATTCTACTCTTCTATCTTGATATGAAAGAAATTTCAACATGCAAGATAAGCCTAGAAAAATTGACTGCCTGCTCTACGTATAAATACACAGTTCTGGGTTGGTAACCCGTTACCTCAAATATTTTTCATATCCGATGATTGATTTTCCCCTTTTTAGAATTCGCCTCTTCTTGTTCTTACAAAAGAGAAAAAAACTGATATACATGGAAATGCCTCCAAGCGCGCTTGTTTAGTGTTTCAAGCTCAACATTGCCAATTTCTTTTAAAGGTTGATTAGGTTCTGAACAAGAGTGGTTGCTTCTTCTTCAGCGTCTCTGCTGGTGCTCATCCCTCGGTCAGGTTATCTCCTTCTAATTTTCTTCTTTCGGAAGATTGCTTTAGAAGGTCTAACTTTTTTTGTCCATATAGGTTGAACCAAAAATCTTCTGCTTTTTCACGAGTGCCTTCTTTTTGTCGCCTGGGTCAAGTTCTTGTTCCAACATTCCATGCTTTTCTGGTCTGCTCAGACTGTCCCCTGGGTTGTCCTTGACTCCAATATCCCCCAGTTTATGCTACAGTTTCAAAAACTTACATTCTCTTTGTACCCTGCTTGTTCATTCAACAGTTCTTCATTGCATTTTTTCTCGACACTCAATGGTCCGCACACTCTTTGCTTCGCAGTCGGGATTGCGTGAAAAAGTTTTTTCGCCTATTGTTGGCTTCTTCCTGACCATGTCGATGTCAAATTTGAGGGTTTTCCTGCCTATTTGTAATCCGATCTTCCTTTTCTTCACGCCAAAAAGTGCTCTTGCGGTGGCTAAGATTGGCGTCCCTAGATGATAGGGTCGTTTGGTTCTTCGTCCATCTTCAGTACTACAAAATCTTTAGTGATTGCAAAGTTGCCTACCACGATAGGTTGATGTTCTAATATTCCGACGGGTTCTCTCGTTGAGCGGTCAGCGAGGACAAGAGAGACCTTGCTTTCCTTGAAACTTTGGAAGCCTAGCTTTTTGGCTATGGATACCGGTATCAGCTGACGTTTCCTCCTAGGTCAGAAAGACATCTGGAGAAAGTAAGTTGCCCTATTGTGCAAGGTAGTATGAAGCTTCCTGGATTGTCTACCTTTTCCTTGATAGGTTGCGCCTGAACCATTTCACTATATTTTGTGTTAGAGCAGCTGAGCTCCTTAGCTCTTTTTCCTTTTCCCTAATAGCGTCCTTCAAGTACTTCGTCCATTTGGATAATATCCAAAATGCTTGAATCATCGAAGTGTAATCTTTGGCTTGGATAGTTGCTTATCAATCAAGGATTTGTACTTGGCTAATAGTTCCTTCTTGAATCATCCTGGAAAGAGTAGTTTTGGCATGTAAGGTGATGTAGCAAATGGTGAGTTGACGTTTACTTTGACCTGATCAGCCTTTGGATGTTTTTCATCCTTCTTGTCAGCTTCTGGATTTGTCACCTCCCCCACACCTGGTCCTGAAACATCTCATTTTAGGGTTGAAGTGTGAATCACTTTCCCGTTTCTCAGTGATATAATGTGAACATACTCTTTGGGGGTTTGCATCTGGTTTCCAGAGAAGTGTTCCTATTGGTCGTTCAGATGTAGATGCTTCTGATGATTGGATTTGAGTGGAAATGTTCTCAATAATGGAATTCAGATCTCCATACATCGATTACACTCTTGTTTTGCCCTTCTATTACTTGTTTGAGAATCTTTGTGATTTCATCTTCACGGGTGGCAGGTGGTGTTGTTGGTAGTTGGAGTTGTATGGCTTGGAATAGTAGTTGCTTTGTTGTGGGTAGCTCAACTAGTAAGCTGTTGGATTCATTCCTCCAGGCTGGTAATCCGATGCGGCAGGGTGTCTTGGCTGGAACGTGTAGTTGTTTGCCTGCTGGGTGGCTTGCTTCTGTGGTGGGTAAAACTGATCTTGTGAGTTTTCTACATTTGTGCTTCTGTAGGAAAAGTTTGGATTTCAAAAGTTAGAGTTGTAATCCTTGTTGAATCCTTTTCCGCCAATATAGTTGTAGAGTAATCTCGAATATATTATGGCTCGCTCACAAAGTTGATTTGGTGTCTTGTTGCTTTGAGTACCCGATCTACCTTGTCTTTAAGCGCTTGAATTTCCCTTTTTGTTTTGGATTCACGCTCATGGTTATCACATGGACTACAAGCATATACTTCTTTGTAGTTCCTATCACATGTGGCTAGGTTTTTAAACAGATGTAGTCCACTCTTGATGTCTTTGTATTACGCCTTGGTATAGAGTGCTTAGTAGGGATTCTTTGGAGAAAAAATGATATAGGCATTGTGATGTGTATCCTTTGAACCCTTCCCATGCCTCACTAGAACTCACTGTTAAGCGTTTTGTGAATTCGGAGATATCATTGTTCAGCCTTGTTATGCGTGTAGTGGAGAAGAACTTGGTTAAAAACATCTTATTGCAGTCGCTTCATGTTGTGATTGTGTTAGGAGGTAAGTTCTTCTGCCATATGTATGCTTTGTCTCCTAAGTAAAATTGGAATATTCGCAGTTTGAATGTGTATTCTAAGATTTCGTTGATCTTCACAGTTGAACAGAGCATGTCGAATTGTTTCAGATGGTCGAGAGGATCTTCCATTGGTAAACCATGAAACTTGTTGCTCTGAACCATGTTGATAAGACTCGCTTTGATTCAACGTTGTTGTTGTTGATCGGCGGTAGTTTAATCTCAGTTATAATCCATGCATTATTGGTTCGTCATAATCTCTTATTACTCGTGCTGGTTAAGGATTTTGAGTTGGATTTGCGTTGTTATTACCATTGTTGATTGGGTGTGGAGCTTGCTCTATGTTGGTATTTGGAGTTTTTTTTCTGTGTTTGAAACATGTTGCTAATGTTTGTAGTGTTTCTCTTGTGCCCGACGTAATCTTGTGCTAGAACATCCCATGCAATGGGGTTCTGCAACTTGTGGGTGTAGGTTTGTAGATCCCCTACTTCGTGTTTGCATACACAAAAAATTAGAGGTTAAAAGTTTCACAACCGAAGTAAGTTATTGGCAATACTTAATCTCAAATAAAAACCAAATCTTAATGTTAAAAGAAATGTCCCGATTTGGCAACGGTGCCAATTGATGTACATTCTTTTGGCATGTGAAATATCAATCGCTAGTTGTAATATTTAGGATGTCAATCCAAATCAGGAGGTCTTTTAATCACTCATAATACAGGTTTCTACATATTTTAGGTTAATAAAGATGTTATGGGTTGGTAACCAGGTATCACTAAACTAAAGACTAAAACTAAAACAGTAAAGTAAGCAGCTAATAAAACTAAGAAAGTAAAAAGCGGTTGGTTTTTTACAAGTTTAAAAGAGCTCTCAGGGTCGAGTAATTGGTTGGATGTTTCTAAAGGAAGACTACATGAACTCATGTTCGTAGGTTTCTTAAACCAACCAATGATAACAAAAAAATCCCTGCAATGACTACATAATATCTACTAAGTGCTTTGGGTTTTGGGTACTAGAAAGCCAACGAGAATTAAGATCTAATTTTTTTTTTAGTAACAAGGTAACCTAAAATTAATATGGTCGTGGACCAGATTTGACCGTGTAGAGAGTGTTTAAGTACTCAACCATCCCACCAAGGATTGTTTGAGCCTTATGATCCAGACCCATGCGTTAGCATTCTAAGTCTGTCATTAAGCAACTCAAAAAACGATGGGGTCAGAGGAGGAAAGAAACCGTAAACCATCTTTGTTTTTTCCCTTTCAATACATCCTTCTTACTCGACCCAAAAGGGTATGGAAGTCTACTCGATAATCATTGATGGTAATGAAATCATATTGGTTGCTGAAACATTAACTATAAGAATGGAATAGAGAATGAAAATTAAACTAAGTGCAAGTAAAAGTAAAGACGAAAAATAAAGAAGTACGGAAGGAGGATCGCGGCTTCATCGGATTTGGTAAGTTGTTGTTCATATAACGGGTTGCTAACCCGTTGTGTATATATTGCGGTAGTCTTCTTCCTTTTTCCTTTAATCCTCAGTTTACTTTCTTCTTCTTCTTCCTTTCCTCTTACGATTCCCTTCTTTTCTTGTTGTAATTTTCTTCCTTCTATCTTTCTCCTCTTCTCTAGGTTGCCTTTCTCTGATGATTCACCCTTTTATACAGAACCTTTCTTCAGTTCACGATTTCACACACAAATTCACCTTTTTGCTCCGATTTAGCTTCAATTCTGATTTTGACGCCCGAACACCTATTTATGCAATATGTGTTCAAAATACAATGTTACTAATCAATACAATGCAAGTATTAAATGCTTTAGAACAGATAATGGAGGAGAATACACTAGCATTAGACTTCATGAACATTTAGCCAAGCATGGCATTGAGCATCAAACCAGTTGTCCTTACACTCCACAACAAAATGGAGTAGCTGAAAGGAATAATAGGCATTTGATGGAAGTTGGGAGAACAATGATGTTCCACATGAAAGCACCCAAACGATTTTGGGGGGATGCACTTGTAGCTGCATGCTACTTGATTAATAGGACTCCTACAAAATTCCTAGATGACCTGTCTCCATTTGAGGTACTAAACAAAACTAGACCCAATATTGATCATTTGAGAGTTTTTGGTTGTGTTTGTTTTGTATTAGTTCCAAGGGAGCAAAGGAACAAGTTGGACCCAAAGAGTATCAAAGCTATGTTCATTGGATATTCTTCTATTCAGAAAGGATACAAATCTTATGACCCAGAGACTAGAAGAGTCTTGGTATTTAGAGATGTTAAGTTCTAAAAGGAAAAAGGTTTCTATGAAGAAGGAACTTGGGATCAATTTAAGAACATCTCATCAACAAGATCAGATCAAGCTGAATACTTGAGGAGACTTTTGCAAAGCATTGGGATACAATCACCTAAGGCTCAGCAGTCTCAAGCCACGGCTCCACAAGTCCCCGGTCCTAGCCATTCTGTCGTGACCAGACCATCTGATCCACGGCCATCTACACCATCTACTTCCGGCAATTCCCACCAAACGCCGCCAGATGCCTTCAATTCTCCTGGCCTTCCTCCTCTTGAACATGGGGGGGGGGGGGAGAAACATCTACTCATATCCAACAAGACTCAGCAGGAGATGAGTCTCTTTTGGTATCTGCTTCCAAAAGATCAAGGGAAGTACCTACTCCTATTGAAGTTTTAGGTGAAGAGGAGGATCTTATTCAAGAAGCTCCACCTACTATCCTAAGAAGGAGTACATGACAAAGGAAACCACCAGTGTTCTACAATGGGAATGTTGTCATTCATCATGATCAGGGAGTTTGTAATATTGCTCACTTACCTACTAATCATGTTGCTTTTATTTATAGTCTTGATAATGAGCAGATTCCAAAGACATATAAAGAAGCTATGGCCAAGAAGGAATGGAGGGAAGCTATTCTAGCTGAGAAACAAGCCATGGAAAAGAATGGTACTTATGCTTCAGCTACTCTAACAATAGGAAAAAGGGCTGTAAATTCTAAATGTATTTTTACCATTAAATACAAAAGCAATGGTGAAATTGATAGATATAAAGCTAGGTTGGTGGCTAGGAGTTTTATTCAGACATATGGTGAGGATTATAGGGATACCTTTGCACCTGTAGCTAAGCTTCATTTTGTTAATGTTGTTCTTTCACTTTCCACTAACATTGAGTGGGAGTTATGGCAAATGGATGTCAAGAATGCTTTCTTACAAGGTGAGCTAGAAGAAGAGGTATACATGTCACCACCACCAGGTCTAGAGAAGGAGGCTGGAAGCGGCAATACTCTCAGACTAAGGAACACTATCTATGGCCTTAAACAATCTCCAAGAGCTTTTTTACCACAAGCTAAGTGTAACCTTAATGGATAGAGGCTTCAAAAGATCTGAAGTTGAACATACTCTTTTTACACTAAAGAGCAAGAAAGGTATTATGGTAATTCTTATCTATGTAGATGATATAATCATATCTGGTAGTGATAGTGTTGGTATTGCATCTACTAAAGATTACTTAAAGAGTGTATTTGATATTAAGGATTTAGGAGAACTTAAATACTTCTTGGGAATTGAAGTATGTAGGTTCAAGGAAGGTCTCTTTTTATCTTAAAGGAAGTATGTTGTAGATTTACTAACCTCTACAGGTATGATGGAAGCTAAACCAGCCAAAACACCCTTAGAAAAAGATTATAAAATCGCAACTAAGGGGGAGCTAGAGGAGGAAATTGATTTTCATGATTCTAAGCTCTATAGGAAAGTGGTTGGTAAGCTTATTTATCTAACAATCACAAGACCAGATTTATGTTTTGCTGTGAATCAGGTATCTCAACACATGCAAGGACTAAAGATGAGACATTGGGAGATGGCCATGCGGATTTTAAGATACCTAAAAGGCACACATGAACAAGGTATATGGATGGGTAGCAATAAAAACACAAATGTGGTTGGTTATTGTGATGCAGATTGGGCAGGAGATAGGGAGGATATGAGAAGTACCACAGGCTATTGTACTTTCATAGGAGGGAACCTTGTGACTTGGAAAACCAAGAAAAAAAAGGTGGTATCATGCTCTAGTGCAGAATCAGAATATAGAGCAATGAAGAAGCTTACAACTGAATGCATTTGGCTGAAGCAACTTTTGGAAGACCTGGCCATGAAGTTTGAAGATCCTATCACCATCCATTGTGACAATCAGGCTGCCATACACATAGCCTCCAACTCTGTGTTTCATGAAAGGACCAAGCATATAGAAGTAGACTGCCACAAAGTAAGAGAAACTATTGGGAAAGGTATCATCTTGCCTTGTTATACAAGGAGTGAGGACCAATTAGCTGATGTATTCACCAAGGCAACATCTCTGAAAAATGGCGCCTCCATCTATCCAATGCTTGGCCTTATGACCATTCCACACCAATGATCCCAACATAGAGTGTTATACTCTTTTTCCCTAGAAAAGGTTTTGTCCCAATTGGGTTTTCCTTCTTTAGGTTTTTACTGAGGTAATACTTCATGTTTGCAAGCTTAGACATTCATTATGTCTTAAGCTTGAGGGGGAGTGTTGGAATGAAGAACAAATGATGAATTTAGAGAGCTCTTTAAGTTTTCTATACTTGGCGTGAGTTATATTATCAAAGGGGAGTGTCTAAGGCTTGTTTGTGTTTTAATATAATGTTATCCTTGTAGCCATTCATGTATAAGACTATATTTGTATCCAAACAAGCGTAGACTAAATTAGTATAGATATCTCTCTCCTTTCTCATTTGTAACTAAGAAATAATAATTCTCATTCTCTTAATAAAATTATTTTGTTCTCTAAATCTCTCTAATCTCTCATTTTCTCATTCTACAAATCTTTTAATCTCATAATCTTTCACCCTCAGCCGCGCCCCCATACCGAACTAACAGACCAGAGGCGGCCCAACAGGGAATGGGCCGGCACCAGTACTACGACTAGCCAATGCCACCGCCTAGACAGCCCTTGAGCCACCCAGACGTAAACATGAACCCGTCTTCCTTTTCAGGAAAGGTTGATCCCGAGGAGTATCTAAATTGGAAAGGAGGATGGAATTACTCTTCAAATACTATAACTTCGAAGATCCCCGTAGAGTCGCATTAGCAACTGCTCAGTTCACTGATCACGCACTGGCGTGGTAGAATCGAGAAGTAACTGCTCGCAGGAGAGCTAGGATGGGTACTTTGACCTCATGGGTCGAACTCACCCAGATCATGAGGAGACGTTATGTCCCACCTCATTTACACCGTGAATTACAGATATGATTCAGACGCCTGACCCAAGGAAGTAAGACGGTGTCAGAGTGTTTCGATGAATTCGAGCACCTACGCAACCGACTTAACGTAGACGAGTCAAAAGAAAGTCTAATGGCCCAATTCATCGACGGATTACACGAATCCATCGCCCGGAAGATCGAGCTACAGCCTTATCATGATCTTGGCGAGTTGTTCCACTTAGCAGTCCATATAGAGAAGTTCAATAAAAGAAAATTAACTGCACCTTCTAGACCTAAGAGTACCTGAAGCACCGGCTCCAAGCTGTTTGAACGGACGGCCCCGACCAGCGACCCACTCCTCAAGGGAAAGGCCGTGGTCAGCAGCCCGTCTCCCAGGGCCGCCCCAGCTGCCAATAACAACCGTCCCACGACCACTCCAACTCAGTCCCAGCGGAGCAGCGAGATCATATGTTTCAAGTGCAAAGGAAGGAGACATATGTCCCGAGAATTTCCCACTCAAAGGAAAATGGTACTGACCGCCTCAGGAGACTACGAGTCTGAGGATGAGCACGAGGAGGCCGCCCCTGCGACCCATCAACAATCTGACAAAGAGATAAAGTATGCTGACTCTAGAGAAATGCTAATGATCAGAGGAGTTCTCAGCTCGATATTTGAGCCGGAAGAAGTAGAACAGCGAGAAAACATTTTCCACTCCAAATATACAGTCCTTGGGAAAGTGTGCTCGTTTATTATAGACGGAGGGTCCTGCACCAACGCCGCAAGCAAGTACATGGTGGACAAGCTAGTATTGCCTGTGGCCAAGCAACCTAAGCCTTATAAATTGCGATGGCTGAACAAAAGACAGAGCTATACATTTCGGATCAAGTTAAGGTCTCATTCAGCATCGACAGATACCAGGACCAGGTCACCTGCGATGTCGTCCCAATGTCAGTTGGACATCTCCTCAAAGGACGACCGTGGCAATTCGACCGAGAGACTACACATAACGGACGGACGAACTTCCACTCATTTGTCCACGACAAGAGTATATACAACTGGGCACCAATGTTTCCAAACGCCGTTCAAGAGATGCAATCCAAGATGGCGAAAGATCAACATGCCCGCAAAGTCGCCTGTACATGTGGAAAGTCGCCTGTACTGAGGGCACTCAACTCGTTCTAATGCTCTACCGAGATATCTTAAACACTCCCGGCACCGAGACCACCCTATCGGCCTCCCACCCATTTAAGGTATCGAGCACCACATCGACTTTATTCCAGGAGCTCAACTACCTAACCGGCCTGCATACCGAGTCAACCCCGAAGAGGCTAAAGAATTAGAGAGGGAAGTCCAGGATCTTATGGCTCAAGGTTACGTCAGAGAGAGCCTTAGTCCCTGTGCCGTCCTGGTCTTACTTTTGTCGAAGAAGGACAGGAGGTAAAGGATGTGTGTCGACTGTCGCGCCATCAACAACATCATTATCAAGTACTGACACCCCATCTCGCGCCTGGATGACATGTTAGATAAATTAAGCGGAACCGCGCTCTTCTCTCAGATTGACCTAAAAAGCGGATACCATCAAGTCCGGATGCGAGAAGGAAATGAAAGGAAGACTGCGTTCAAGACCAAAAAGGGACTTTATGAGTGGCTAGTAATGTCGTTCGTCCTGTCCAACACCCCAAGCACATTCTTGCGCCTTATGAACCAAGTCTTTCGACCGTTCATTGGAAAATATATCGTAGTCTACTTCGACGACATTCTAGTCTACAGTACGATCTACTCGAACCATTTGGAGCACTTAGAGGCCATCATCATCACCCTCCCAAAAGAGCAGTTATACGCAAACCTGGTACGTTCTGCATATACCAAGTCATCTTCCTTGGATTCGTCGTGGGTTCACAGGGACTCAGAGTGCACGACGAGAAGATCAAGGGCATCCAGGAGTGGCCAACACCAACGAATGCCAGCCAAGTCCGTAACTTCCATCGACTCGCCAGATTTTACCGACGGTTCGTCCGAGATTTCAGTACGATCGTCGGACCGTTAACCTCTACGATCAAGAAAACCAAGAATTCCGTTGGGGACCCGAGCAGGACATGTCCTTTAAAGATGTTAAATGAACGCCTCATCCACGTCCCAAACCTAGTCTTGCCCGACTTTAACCAGACTTTCGAGGCCGAATGTGATGCTTCAAGGATCGTCATAGGAGCAGTCCTGACCCAAGGCGGCCGACATGTCGCCTATTTCAGCGAGAAGTTAAGTGAAGCCGCTCTTAACTACCCTTCCTACGACAAGGAGCTCTATGCATTGGTCCGAGCTTTCGAGGCTTGGCAGCACTATCTACTTGCCAAGGAGTGCGTAATTCACATTGACCATCAGATACTCTAGCATCTTAGAAGGCAATCAACACTTAAGAAGAGGCACGCTCGTTGGCTAGAGTATATCGAGACCCTACCCTACATCATTAAGTACAAAAAGAGAATAGACAACGTTGTGGCTGATGCATTATCCAGAAGATACAATCTCATCTCTGTAATAGAATCGAAAGTTATGGGATTCAAGATGATTAAAGAGCTGTACGCAAAGGACACCCACTTCACTGAGGACTACCGGGAGCACGACAAGGGAGCATACAGCAACTTCTACTTGTTTGACGAATTCCTTTTCAATGATAAGCGTATCTGCATTCCGAGAGGATCGATTCGAGAGCTACTTATGAGAGAGGCCCACGGAGGAGGTTTAATGGGACATATCAGAGTCAACAAGACATTGAACATGCTTAAGGAATATTTCTACTAGCCCCACCAGCGACAAGATGTGGAGGCTCATTGTGCTAAGTGTCTTATCTGCAAACGGGCTAAATCCAAGATGCATCCGCAAGGTCCTTGCATGACGTTACCAGTTTCTTATGCACCCTATACAGACATCTCTATTGATTTCGTACTAGGACTGCCAAAAATCAACCGCAAGGACTCCATCTTCGTCGTGGTTGACCGTTTTTCCAAGATGGCATACTTTATCGCATGTAACAAAACAAATGACGCAAGCCAGACTGCCGACCCATTCTTCAAAGAGATAGTACGACTGCACGGTATTCCTAGGACGATTGTATCAGACAAATAAATAAACTTCCTCAGTCACTTTTGGCGAGCATTTTCGCGCAAGTTAGGGATCAACCTCTTGTTTTCTACTGCGTATCATCCACAGACAGATGGACACACAGAGGTGGTCAACAGGACCTTATCACAGATGTTGAGGGTAACTATTGGAAGGAATATGAAGAACTGGTTGGAATGTCTTCCATATGTTGAATTTGCATACAACAGGGACATACACTCTGGAACGAAGCGGTCTCCATTTGAAGTAGTCTATGACTTCAACCCTACCACACCTATTGAGTTCACACCCATTCCTTTAGGCGATGTCATCAGTTTAGAGGGAGAAGCAAAGGTCGAATACATCAAGCGACTACAAGAACAAACCAAGACAAATATGGAGCAACGAAACAGCCAGAACACAAAGAATGCTAACAAGGGCCGCCGACACATGGTGTTCAAAGAGGGAGACTGGGATTGGCTACACCTGCGACCAGAGAGGTTCCCTCAGCGTTGGAAGAGAAAGCTTGCACCCCGGGGAGACGGCCCATTCCGAGTACTACGAAGAATCAATGACAACGCCTATCAGCTTTAACTTCCAGGTGAGTATAAGGTGTCTAGTACGTTTAATATTTTTGACTTAGAGTTGTTTGATGCAGATAAGGATTTCGATTTGGACTCTAATGCTCTTCAAGAGGGATGGAATGATCAGACATCGTCCCAGCTACTGCACCAGTCATCCCACCATGATCTCTCACAAGTTCCAAGAGGAAAGCCTTAGGATATAAGCTTATAATGCTACTGGAGAGTGAAGCCCGACAGGAACTCGCACCGACCGCGCCGGAACCCCGACCGACCAACCCTGGTCTATGCGACCCCGACCCCTTCAAGCCGGACAAGGAACAATGGAGGTTCCTTTTTAAAGATTCTTCTTCCTTCGGTGTCTTTACTTTACCATCCGGTAGAGACACCAAAAGACGTGCCAGGAAATTGTACTCTTTTTCCTATCTTTGATTTTATCCCACTGAGTTTTCCGAAGAAGATTTTAACGAGGAAATACTCTTAGTTAGCAAGACGGTGAAGACTTGTTCACAACTCCACACCATTCACAAGTCACCACAAGACCTAGCCCGCGTCTCTATGTTTCTTCCCTAGCACCGCACTACACTGCAACCTGCGTAAGGTTCCTTAGGCAAGAGTCGAGTCCTTTAGTTCGGCATTAGGCGGCTAGGTCCATTCTTTGTCTCTAGGTTCATAGTATACAATTTTAGGAAATTCCCCGATAGCATTTAGGCATAAAATTAATTAGTTGCTAAATTTCTTTAGGCTATAAACCACTTTAGGATAGTTTTACTTTCTAAAATTAGGCATTAAATTGATTTCATTTTAATTTAGGATAGTTTTCTTTTAGGAATTAAGCATTAAATAAATTTCCTTTTATTTTAGGATAGTTTTCTTTTAGAAATTAGGCAATTAATTAGATTTTCTTTTAGCTTAGTATAGTTTCCGTTTTAGTATTTAGGCATTAATTTTAGGATATATCCCTATTTGTTAGTTTCATTTTTAGCCTTAGGCAATATTTTTTTTTTTTTAGGATAGTTTTCTTTCTTTAAATTTTCCTTTTTTTGCATTTAGTTAGTTTCTTTTAATAAAAATAAAATATATAAAATAATATCTGTGGAACCTTTCCATAAAAGGAAAGTTTCCAAAGTTCCTTTTTCAGGAAACTTTCCATTTTTCGAAAATTTCATTTTCTCGAAAAATGAAATATGTCAGGGAGTGATGAGTCAACATTACGACAGAACAGTCAAGCCATGATGCAGCTTCTGCAATCATTGACTGCCCTGATGTCGACAATAGCGACGCGCCTCGAGCGATTAGAGCAGTCTGCACCTGCAACAGGGCCCACACCACCCCAGCACCACTGTACCAACCTGCCAGACCAGAGGAGGCCCACCAGGGAATAGGCCGACCCCAGTACTACAACGAGCCCATGCCACCATCTCCACAGTCCATGCACCATCCCAAAGTAAAGATGAACCCGCCTTCCTTTTGAGGAATGGTTGATCCCGAGGAGTACTTATATTGGGAGAAGAGGATGAAATTACTCCTCGAGTACTATAAATACGACGATCCCCGTAGAGTCGCCTTAGCAATGACTCAGTTCACCGATCACGTACTGGCGTGATGGGATCGAGAAGTAACTGCTCGCAAGAGAGCTAGGATGGGTAATTTGACCTCATGGGTCGAACTCACCCAAATTATGAGGAGACGCTATGTCCCACCTCATTTCCACCATGAACTTCAGAGACGATTCAGACGCCTTACCCAAGGCAACAAGACGGTGTCAGAGTATTTCGATGAATTCTAGCACCTACGCAACCGACTTGACGTAGACGAGTCCGAAGAAATTCCAAAGGCTCAATTCATAGATGAACTACTCGAATTTATTGCCCGGAAGATCGAACTATTCCACTTAGCAGTCCAGATAGAAAAGTGCAACAAACAGAAATTAATAGCACCTTCTAGATCTAAGAGCATATGGAGCACCGGCTCCAAGCCGTTTGAATGGACGACCCAGCCCAGTGACCAACGCCTCAAGGGAAAAGCCGTGGTCAGCAGCTCGGCTCCCAGGGCCGCCCCAGCTGCCCCAAAGGCGACTACCTCCACGACAAATCCGACCTAGCCCCAGCAAAGCATCGAGATCATGTGCTTCAAGTGAAAAGGAAGAAGACACATGTTCCGAGAATGTCTCACTCAACGGACAATGGTACTGAATGCCTCTGACGGAGAAATAGAGTACGTCAAATCCAGAGAGATGCTTATGATCAGACGAGTTCTCAGCTCGATATATGAGCCGGAAGAAGTAGAACAGCGAGAAAACATTTTCCACTCCAAATTTACAACCCTTGGGAAATTGTACTCGTTAATTATAGACGGAGGGTCCTGCACCAACGTTGCGAGCAAGTATATGGTGGACAAGCTAGGATTACCTGTAACCAAGCATCCTAAGCCCTATAAATTGCGAAGGATGAACAAGAAGACGAAGCTATACATTTCAGATCAAGTTAAGGTCTCATTCAGCATCGACAGATACCAAGACCATGTCACCTGCAACGCCGTCTCGATGTCAGCTGGTTATCTCCTCATAGGACGACCGTGGCAATTCGACCGAGAGACTACGTATAACGGATGGACCAACTTCTGCTCATTTGTCCACGAAAAGCGTAGTTACAACTTTACACCAATGTCTCCACAGGCCGTTCAAGAAATGCAGTCCAAGATGGCAAAGGACCAACATGCCCGCAAAGAAAAATTTCTAATCAATGTGGCAGACTGATGTGGGCACGGGCGCAATAGGAATTTGAGGAGGTTCGCTGGTGAGGATGCGGGACCAACTCCAGGGAGAGACTCGACCGTGGAGGTGGCTGTGGACGCGGGTTGGAAAAGACTCGACCAATCAAACGTCCTCAACAGGGGGAATTGCAAACTGGACCACACAAGCTATGGACTGCCTGTGATACACCAAGGAGACTTGAAGCCGGCGGCTTGAAGTCTTGGAACCGACTATGTTGCTAGGCGGCGCAAAGAACAAAGTGTAATACGGTTTTTAATTTCTTGTAAAGTCTGATTTTATTGATGAAAAGGACTTGGCTTTTTACAAGAAAACATCATGTAGTTTAAAGAAAACAACAAGAATTTTGAAATTAAACACTAAGACTTTTAAACTTGGGCCGCGGGCCATAAGGGCTTGGCGCAGGCCCAAGTTCTATACTTAGACAAATTAAAGACATAAAAAGATAGGTTAGGCCGTGGGCTCCTTGCTTGGGTGAAACCCAAATCCGAATCCACACCAAGGGTGTTGCCTCGTTAAAACCTCATCCGGAAAACCCAATGGGACAAAACCGAAGGTAGGGAAAAGAGTACAATTCCTTGGTGCGTCTTTGGCGTTCTTATCCATGGGTGATGGTAAGGACACATGAGTCGGCATTCCGCGGACTAAGTAATTTCCATGAATGGGCCGGGTCTTGGTTGGATCCTGGGTCGGGCTCGGACATCCGCAGAAGAACCTCAAGACAGCGCCTGACGTAGTGGTTGATCTTGGTACGAGGGGGACGGCTTTGTCAGTTCCCGGATAGCTTGGGTCGGCCGCTGGGTCGAGGAAGCAATCGGGATGGTCTGGGCCGAGGTCCTGTCCACTTGGGCGGTGGGCGTGGATAGCTGGGTCCGGGGCTTCATCATCCCTCCCCTCTTCAAGTGGTTTGGTCTCCAAATCAGCATCCTCACCTGCATCAAATAATTCCAAGCCAGATACATTGAACGTCGGGGAAATGTTAAACTCACCTGGCAGTTCGAGTTGGTAGGCATTGTCGTTGATCTTCTTCAAGACTCGGAATGGTCCGTCTCCTCTTGGTGCCAGCTTGTCCTTGAGTTTCTGGGGGGAACCTCTCGGGTCTCATGTGTAGCCAGACCCAGTCGCCTTCCTTCAATTTTGTCTGTTTACGCCCCTTGTTGGCTTGCCGAGCGTAAGTCTCCGACTTCTTTTCCAGATATTCCTTGATCTTCTAGTGCAGCTTCTTGACATATTCGGCCTTGTTATCTCCCTCTAAACTCACGATCTCAGCAGGTGGCAAGGGCGTGAACTCCATTGGTGACAGTGGGTTGAAACCGTAGACGATCTTAAACGGTGACTTCTTGAGCCAGGACTTCAAATCCGGTTCACTACTTCTGTCTGCCCGTCCGTTTGTGGATGACAGGTAGTCGAAAACACCAATTTCGTGCCGAGCTTCTTCCACAGGATCCGCCAAAAATGGCTGAGGAACTTAGTATCTCGGTCGGAAACTATTGTCCTGGGGATCCCATGCAAACGGACAATCTCCCGGAAGAACAGGCTTGCGGTTTGGGTGGCGTCGTTGGTCTTGGCACACGGGATAAAATGAGCCATCTTCGAAAACCTGTCTACTACGACAAAAATGGAGTCTTTGTTGTTGATCTTAGGCAAGCCTAGCACAAAGTCCACGGAAATATCAGTCCAAGGAGTAGTAGGAATAGGTAGAGGAAGATATAACCCGTGGGGATGAACTCTGGACTTGGCCCGTTTGCAGACCAAGCAGCAGCTGCAATGTGTCTTGACGTCTCGTCGAAGATGGGGCCAATAGAAGTGCTCCTTAAGTAGGCTTTAGGTTTTGGCCACGCCAAAATGTCCCATTAAGCCTCCTCCGTGGGCTTCTCTCAACAGCAATTCCCGGGTCAATCCTTTCGGAATGCATAATCTTCGGTCCCTGAAAAGGAATCCGTCAAACAAATAGAACCGTGAGTGGGTTCCAGTGCCTAAGTTTTGGAATGCTTCCTTGAAGTCGTCGTCGTCTGTGTATAAGTCCTTGAGTAGCTCAAATCCGAGGACCTTAGCTTCCATAACCGAAATCAGGGAGTGTCTTCGGGACAGCGCATCGGCGACGATGTTTTCCTTCCCCTTCTTGTACTTGATTACGTAGGGAAATGTCTCGATAAATTCCAGCCACCGTGCATGTCGTCTCTTCAGCTTAGTCTGGCCTCTAATGTGCTGTAGCGTCTGATGATCGGTATGGATGACGCATTCCCGGGCAAGAAGATAGTGTTGCCAAGTGTCCATGGCTCAAACCAAGGCATACAGTTCCTTGTCGTATGCGGGATAGTTCAGGGCAGCTCCGCTCAACTTCTCGGTAAAGTAGGCCACAGGTTTGCCGCCTTGGGTCAGGACGGCTCCAATTCCGACGCCTGACGCGTCGCACTCCACCTCGAAAGTCTTATAGAAGTCCGGAAGGCTAAGACCGGGGCATGAGTGAGCCGGTCTTTGAGCAGGGTGAAGGCCTTATCCTGCTCGGTCCCCAGCTGAATGCCCGGTCCTTCTTGATCACGGAAGTCAAAGGACTGACGATGGTGCTGAAGTCCCGGACGAACCTCTGGTAGAAGCTTGCCAAGCTGTGGAAGCTCCGTACTTGGCTGATACTCATGGGAGTGGGCCATTCTCGTATGGCCTTGATCTTATCCTCGTCTACCTGTAAGACCTGAGAACTCACGACAAAACCTAGGAAGACTACCCGGTCAGTGCAGAACGTACACTTCTTCAGATTGGCATACAATTTCTCCTCTTAAAGTGTGCGTATAACCAACTCCAAATGAGTGACGTGGTCGGCATAAGAGGAGCTATAGACCAATATGTCATCGAAATAGACAACCACGAACTTACTGATGTACGGTCTAAGAACGTGGTTCATTAGACGCATGAAAGTGCTCGGGGCGTTGGAAAGCCAAAACGGCATGACAAGCCACTCGTAGAGACCTTGCTTGGTCTTAAATGCCGTTTTCCACTCGTCTCCTTCTCGCATGCGGACTTGGTGATATCCGCTCTTCAGATTGATCTTGGAAAAGATCGAGGCTCCGTTTAGCTCATCTAGCATATCGTCTAGCCGTGGTATAGGGTGCCGGTTCTTGATGGTGATGTTGTTGATTGCTTGGCAGTAAACACACATTCTCCAATATCCGTCTTTATTTGGCACGAGCAGGACGGGTACGACACATGGACTGAGGCTTTCTCGGACATAGCCTTGGTCCATGAGTTCTCGAACTTGGCGTTCGAGTTCCTTAGCTTCCTCCAGGTTGACACGGTAGGCGGGTCGGTTAGGCAATTGAGCTCCCGGAAAGACGCCGGCGTAAGTATCCAAAAGTTTGGCGACTTCAGGTGGGGGCGGTGGATCTGTGCTGTCGCCATGGAAAGACTCCTTAAAAATCATAAGGACGACGTTGGTATCGTCCCTACTTACGGCTTTGCGGATGGCCCTGGAGTTCACCAGAAAATTTTCCTTCCGGGGTCCTTTGGTGGAATCCGTCCGCAACTGTATGTCCCGGACTTGCTGTGGTGCGAGCGGTGCTAAGTTAAAACATGCGCTTGTTGTGAACAAAGGAATACAGGTTAGTCCGCCCATTGTGTGTGGTCTCCCTGTCAAACTGCCATAGACATCCAAGGAGGAGGTGACCAGCTTGCATCGGGACCACGTCGCACAAGACCTGATCGGTGTAACGGCCTACGCTAAAGGGCACCGTCACCTGATCGGTTATGTATATCTCGGTCTTTTCATTGAGCCACCTAAGCCCGTAGGGCCGCGGGTGCTTAGTCCTCTCAAGACCGAGCTTGTCAACCATATATTCACTAGCGACGTTGGTACAAGAACCTCCGTCGATAATCAGAGAACATACCTTGCCCTTAACAGTGCACTTGGTATAGGAAATGTTCTCACGCTGGGAAATCTCGTCAGGGCCAGCTATGGTGTTGAGGACTCGTCGGAACATCAAGAGCTCTCCGGAATCGGGATACTCGATGTCGTCCTCTGCCTGCTCTGGTTCTTCTAAAGTTTCCTTGTCGCCTTCGTCTGTGGATTCGTACTCTCCAGACGGTGTGAGGATCATTACCCGCTGGTTCGGGAAATCTCGAGCCATGTGTCCTCGCCCGTTTCACTTGAAGCAGGTGATGTCTCGGCTTCGGGATGCAGCTCCGGTGGGTTTGGTCACTTGGCTTGATCCGGGTGCGGGTCGAGCCGCGTCTTGTGGTCGAGTCATGGTGCGCGGGTCGGAGGTAGGGCCAGGGGGCCGGTTGTATGGCTTGGGCCAGTTGGGTTTAGATAGTTGGTAGCCTGCGGCCTTCCTCTTGTTGGCTTGTTCCACCTGGTTGGCGAGGTGGTATAATTCTCCGAGGTCGTGGTATGGCTGTCTCTCGACCTTCCGAGCGATCTTTTCTTGGAGCCCATCAAAGAACTGGGCCATGAGACTCTCTGGGGAGTCAGTTATCTCAAGACGGTTCCGCAGGTGCTCGAACTCGTCGAAATATTCACTGACCGTCTTAGTGCCCTGGGTGAGTCATCTGAAACGTCTCTGCAGCTCTCGGTGGAAATGAGGTGGAACGTAGCGCTTCCGCATTAGATGCGTGAGCTCGTCCCATGAGGTAAGGGATCCGAATCGACTCTTCCGTCGTTCAGCAACTTCACAGTCCCACCATGTCAGGGCGTGGTTCGTGAACTGGGCGGTGGCAAGAGCTACTCGCCGGGGATCTCCGTACCGGTAGTAGTCGAAGATCAGCTCCATACGTCGTTCCCAGTCTAGATAAGCTTCTGGGTCGACCTTGCCGGCAAAGGATGGCGAGTTAAGCTTGACATCAGGGGCTTGGTAAGGGGGTGGCCGGTCGTGCGCTCCATCGTAACGTGGGTCGCAGTCATATGGGGTGCGGTAAGGCGGGTTGTCGGGTGGTTATTCTTCTCGGGGATCACGGGTGTATGGGCCATAATATTAGGTCCGTCCATTCGTGGTGGCTCCTCCATTGCCGCGGTGGGACGCCTCGGGGACGTCCGGTCGTTGGGGATGACCGGGTTGCTCCAGTCGTTCCATGCGACTTGTGAACGTGTTCATCGGAGCCGTAATCTGGCTCAGCATTTGCATTACTGCACCTGATCCTTGGGGACGTTCGGGAACGTCCGAACTACTAGACATATTTATAGAAACTTTTCAAAAATATAATTCTTCCTAAAATAGAAACTTTCTTAAATTGGAACTTCCCTAAAATGAAAACTTTCATAATCTAGAAATTTTCCTAAAATGGAACTTTCCTAAAATGGAAACTTTCTTAATCTAGAAAGGGGATATCCTAAAGGAAATATTCTAGACTTAAATTCTTTCCTAAAACGGTTTGGAAAATTTCTAAGTCTAAATATTGTCTAATATTCGAATTATTGAATTTCCTAAACCAAATTGGGAATATTCCTAGACAATTTATGGCTAGGGAAAACTTCCTAAAGGGTTCTAGTAATATTCCTAATTCGAAAATGGCAAATTCCCACTTAGGCAGATTCGGCGATCAGCAAGTAAGGAAACTAGGCTCACGGCTGCTAAACCTAGACAGGACTAGGAAGAGCAGCTGACTCGCAGATGCACTAGGGATTACGCGGGGTTGCCTATGGCGCTAAACGGTCGTTCGAAGGCTAAGGACCAGGCACGGCTGCTCAAGAGGCTGCTAAGAGGTCCAGTTCAGGTCGCGCGGTCGCTACTAGTGGTCGCTAGACACTACAGGGCGAGGCGGCTGCTCGGAAACCACGAGGTGTCCTAATGACCTAAGGCTGCCAGCGAGATAGTCTCGTGGCTAAGGGTTGCTCACGCCTAGTAATAGCCTTAAGGTGCTAAGGGTACAAGCGACTAGGGGTGGGCTTACCGGGAGACTAAGGAACCTACGGTGACCTTGTCTAGACTCTAAGCGGCTACGACACACAACAGCCTAACCCTAACACACGCGTGATACTAGGGACTTAGCTCACAATTTCTCAAGATGGAGGTGTTCTAGGTTGGTTATTTGGTCCTAATTCGTTTAGCACAACCTAAAATGCTTCCCTTTTTTTTTTTAATGAATTTCAAGCAATCCTAGCAAACAATCTAAACAACCGAACAAGCAAGGAATTTTTTTTTTTTTTTGAAGTTTTAGATGAAATAAAGAGTACAGGGAAATAAAACCGGTTTAGAGTCTGAAGTTGTGGTCGCGGTTTTAGGGTTTCCTTGCACACTCTTCCTCCTTTTTTTTTTTGTTTATGCTGGCGGCGCCTTCTTGTCTAGCAGGGAAGAAGAACAAACGGTTTAAACAAGTAATGAGGCAATCAACAAACGGGAATAAAAGACACGGGTGATAAGGGATAGATACAACCGGGGTCAGGAGCAACTTTGGCTCTGATACCAGATGATGTGGGCACGGGCGCAAGAGGAACCTGTGGAGGTTCTCTGGTGCGGACGCGAGACCACTCCAGGGAGAGACTCGACCGTGGAGGTGGCTGTGGACGCGGATTGGGAGAGATTAGACCAATCAAACGTCCTGAACAGGGGGAATTGCGAACTGGACCACACAAGCTATGGACTGCCTATGATACACCAAGGAGACTTGAAACCGGCGGCTTGAAGTCTTGGAACCGACTAGGTTGCTAGGCGGCCCAAGGAACAAAGTGTAATAGGGTTTTTAATTTCTTGTAAAGTCTGATTTTATTAATGAAAAGGACTTGGCTTTTTATAATGCCTAAGTCATTAAGGTTTTACCCTTACAAGAAAACAACATGTAGTTTAAAAAAAACAACAAGAATTTCGAAATTAAACAACAAGACTTTTTAACTTGGGCCGCGGGCCATAAGGGCTTGACGCAGGCCCAAGTTCTATATTTAGAAAAATTAAAGACATAAAAAGATAGGTTAGGCCGTGCGCTCCTTGCTTGGGTGAAGCCCAAATCTGAATGCACACCAAAAGTGTAGCCTCGTTAAAACCTCCTCCGAAAAAACCCAATGGGACAAAACCGAAGGTAGGGAAAAGAGTACAATTCCTTGGTGCGTCTTTGGCGTCCTTATCCCGGGGTGATGGTAAGGACACATGAGTCGGCATTCCGCCGACTAAGTAATTCCCATGAATGGGCTGGGTCTTGGTTGGGTCCTGGGCCGGGCTCGGACATCCGCGGAAGAACCGTAAGACAGCGCCTGACGTAATGGTTGATCTTGGTTCCCAATGCCTTAGCTCTCAATCGGGTCATGGGTCCGGTTGGTACGAGGGGGACGGCTTCGTCAGTTCCCGGATAGCTTGGGTCGACCGCTGGGTGGAGGAAGCAATCGGGACGGTCTGGGCCGAGTTCCGGTCCACTTGGGATGTGGGCGTGGATAGCTGGGTCCAGGGCCTCATCTTCCTCATCACAGACATGAGGAAAGCCGTCCGTACCGAGGGCACCCAACTCGTCTTGATGCTCTACAGAGAGAGCCTACACATGTATAGCACCAAAACCACCTTACCTACCGAGGTTCAAACCTTGTTAGAGAGATATGCCAACGTGTTCCAAGACGAGATCCCAGCCAGCCTTCCAACCATTCGAGGCATTAAGCACCACATCGATTTCATTCCCGGAGCTCAACTACCTAACCAACCCGCATACTGAGTTAACCCCGAGGAGGCTAAGGAACTAGAACGGTAAGTCCAGGATCTTATGGCTCAAGGTTACGTCTAACAGAGCCTTAGTCTCTGTGCCGTCCCGGTCCTACTTTTGCCGAAGAAGGACAGGAGCTGGAGTATGTGCATCAACTGTCGTGTCATCAACAACATCACGATCAAGTACCGGCACCCTATTCCGCGCTTGGACGACATGCTAGATGAATTAAGAGGAGATGCGGTCTTCTCTAAGATTGACCTAAAAAGCGGATACCATCAAGTCAGGATGAGAGAAGAAGATGAATGGAAGAATACGTTCAAGACCAAGCAGGAACTTTATGAGTGGGTAATAATGTCGTTCGGCCTGTCCAACGCCCCAAGCACATTCATGCGCCTTATGAACCAAGTTTTTTTGACCACATTGGCATATTTGTAGTAGTCTACTTCGACGACATTCTAGTATAAAATAAGACATACTCGGACCATTAGGATCACTTAGAGGCCGTCATCATCACCCTCCAAAAAGAGCAGTTATACGCAAACCCCAAGAAGTGTACGTTCTGCACAGACCAAGTCGTCTTCCTTGGATTCGTTGTGAGTTCACAGGGACTCAGAGTGCACGACGAGAAGATCAAGGCCATCCAGGAGTGGCCAACACCGACAAATGCCAGCCAAGTCTGTAGCTACCACGGACTCGCCAGATTTTACCGACGGTTCGTCCGAGATTTTAGTACGATCGCCGGACTGTTAACCTCTACGATCAAGAAGAACCAAGAATTCCGTTGGGGACCCGACCAGGACATGTCTTTTAAGGTGTTAAAGGAATGCCTGTCCCACGCCCAGACCTAATCTTGCCCGACTTTAACTAGAACTTCGAGGTCGAATGTGACTCTTCTGGGATCAGCATAGGAGCAGTCCTGACCCAAGGCAGAAGACATATCCCCTATTTCAACGAGAAGTTAAGTGGAACTGCTCTTAACTACCCTACCTACGACAAGGAGCTCTATGCATTAGTCCAAGCCTTAGAGACTTGGCAGCACTATCTACTTGCCAAGGAGTGTGTGATTCACCCCGACCATCAGACACTTCAGCATCTTAGAGGGCAATCAATGTTGGAATGAAGAAGAAATGATGAAAGATGAAAGCCTTTAATTCATGTATAAAGGCGTGAAGTGTGAATGTCAAAGGGGAGAGTCTAAGGCTTGTTTGTGTTCTAGTGTTATGTTATCCTTGTAGCCATTCATGTATAAGGCAATCCTTGTATCCAAACAAGCCTAGACTAGAATAGTATAAATAACTATCTCCCTTCACATTTGTTACTAAGAGAAATAATTCTCTCATTATGAATAAAATATCATTTCTCTCATTCTCTTGCCTCTAAAATTCTCTCTAAATTCTTTTGATCAATGGTGAATCTAATCTATCATTATTTCATGATATCAGAGCCAAGTTTCATCAAATCTGGGTAAAAATTGTCATTTATTCATTGATTCAAGAATAAATCTTCTTGTTCTTTATCTTTTTCTTAGTTGAAATCGAACGTCATCTTGTAATGCAATTTCCGGCCAAACAACGACACCTTTTGATGATCTGCTTTCTCTGGATTGTACATCGGTAAGTTCTGAAGCTACTCCCGTTTTAATTATATCATTTGATCCAGGGAATCAAAAGTTACGAGTTTTCTTGCAAAGGTCCTTCGCGAGTGCCTCCGTCGCGAATCTCCGTGTTTCCCAGGGCACCCCGATGTCGATTCTTTATCAAATCGTGTTTTTCTAAATCCTAAACTCAAGCCCTTCGAGTCTAGTTTCTCTTTAAAGAAAGAAGAACTATATTCCATTTAGTTTGAAGAATGTTCTTGAAGTTTTCCTCAGAGACGTCCAAAAACACTGTATCAAGATCCTGGTGATATAATTCTAATTCTTTCTCAGTTTTCTTTAATTCTTTGAATCTGGAAAGTTAAATAAATTTCTTGTGAGGGTCTCCACGAAATTTCAGTTTAATATGATAGGTTTAAGTCTTCAAGATTGATTTTCTTGATGTCCTTATTAATCTGTGAAATTTTGAAAATAAGGGAATCTTGAATTTTTTAGGATTGGTGTATTGAAATTCAAATTTTGTGCTTTAAATCTAGCTGAATTGGATAAGGATTGTTAGAAATATATTTTGTTGGTTGGAGTTGGTTAAAATCTGTTGAAGGAGTTTTGTTGAAGTTAGTTGAAGGAGTTAGGTTGTTGACTTGGTAGGAAAGAAACTACCATGTGCTCTGGATGAAGAAATTCCAGCTAGCAAACATCAAGAAAATTCTTGTGGTGGCTTTTCTCTGGATCCTAACGAGTTAAAGAGAAGAGCAAGAAACATGATAATACATATGATGAGACTTGTGTTTAAGCTAAATAGAAGATGAATAAACAGATCAATGTTATCTTCGAAATCTTCTTGGTTTCAAAAGCCGACGGATTTCAGTTAAGTCATTAAGTTCACCAGAAGATTGATGTTGAAGAGTTCATTTTTAAACGTTGTGTGTCTCTGTGGTCATACCTTCTGTTGGAGATGCAGCCTTGAGTCTCACAGACCAGTGACCTGCAACAACGTCTCTGATTGGTTGTCTACAAATAAATCGGTAAGCCTTTCCTGGATTCAAACCAACACGAAGCCTTTCCCTTATTGCAATCTTCCTGTGAAGCTGGATGGTCGCCAGTTCGTGACTTGTGCCTGCAGTGTTTGTGGTCAGAGTAAACCCACATAATCGAATCAAGATTCTATAGAGCCTGTGTTCTGCGGCTCGACTTTTAAAAGAGTAAAAGCGGAGATTTGATTGGGACCCTGCTCCTACAGAAACTGTTCTCTTCAAATCTCATGATTACATTCACCACGTGGTGTATGGATCTTCTCAATATAAAAAAAAAAAAAATATATATATATATATATATATATATATATATCTATCTGCATTTGACTATTTCTTTCAGCGACCGGTCTTCCTCTTCCTCTGCTGCAACTAAAAGTAAAGTGAAGTTCTCAGTGACGTGTTATTTTGCAACACAGTTTGACACTATGAGAAAGACGTGATGTCTGAGCGAAGTGGACTTTGTGAGATCCTTGAGACGGCTTCTTCAAATTACACAAACATGGCCGCCTCTTCAAATTGCAGATCTCATAACGTTTCAGATCGTTCTGTGGTTCCTGTGGCTATACCTCGTTCATCAAGCAAGAAGAAGCGCCATAGGCACAGTCTCGCTCTTGACTTTGGTCTAAGACAGTTCAGCTACAGAAAACTATATGCAGCTACAAAAAGGGTTTTACTCGAGTAGAGTCATTGGAAGAGGAGTGTTTGAGAATGTTTACAGAGCCATATTTGTTTCGACCGGAACAAACTCTGCTGTGAAAAGATCGAGGCATAACTCGGTAGAAGGTAAAACCGAGTTTCTTGTTGAGCTGTCCATCATTGCTTGCTTGCGGCACAAGAATTTTGTTCAGCTACAGGGTTGGTGTAACGAGAAGGGAGAATTGCTTCTCGTCTATGAGGTTATGCCTAATGGCATATGTGGTAGCAAGGGAACGTTTCAGTTATATTTTAGTGGAATATTCTCTGGCCCATGCTCTACATCATTGGATCACGCAGTGCTCATCGTAGGATATGGGTCACAGAATGGTGATCAACACCAGAAGTCTTTACCTTAAGAAAATGGGCAATTTCACAGAGATCAAAGGCCCAGAAAAGACCGGGCAGGATGAACCACAAAATGATACATTTGTTTATGATAAACGTGTTTATGAGAAATGAATTCGAAACAGAGAAGTTTTAGCACTTGCGCAGGTGTTTATGATACACATGTGTTCCTCTCTGTGTCCTCAACAAAGAAGCTCCAATTCCTCCCATCCAATACTAATGCAAGCATCAAATGGACTCTCTTGGAAGCTCCAACAACTCAAGCCAGACCACCAAAGGCATTTTGAAAGCAACATAATAAAAGGGAGTGCCTAGATCAGAACCAGTTCCTAAACTCAAATGCAAAGACGTAGTATCAAAATCTTATGCATTCAGGCTATTTCTAAACTCTTATCCAACTACTTTATTGATTTCGTTGATAGTTGTGTGAGTTAGATCTCTAGGAATTATGGTTTCTATGTGGATAGTAAGTCATGAATATTATTGAATTTTGTTCATGTATTTATAAATTGGTAGAATGAGACATTTTGAACCTAGTTTTGCTAGATGAATCATTTGTTCATGAATTGCATTGATCCAAGGGGAAGAGAACCTTGTCTTTTACTTAGGAAAAAAAGTTTAAGAAGGCATGTTGAATCCAAAAGTCCTTAGGCAGTGTTTAAAATTAAGTTTGGTTACTCTTAATCAATCTCTTTCACTCACTATCTTTTGTTTAGAATCTGCCTATTCTCAACAGGTTCAAAGACTTAAGATGGGAGTTGATGTTTTGTTTCATTGTCTAACAAAGACAAAAGAGAGCAAGTGAAAAAGGCACAACACATGGAGAAGAAGCTAGAAACAATGGCCACTAAGAACAGCCACCACAAGGAGTGGAGAGGAAAGACTGGTGGAATGTGATGAATCAGCTCTCCCATGGAGTAAGATGACCTTTGGTGTATGCTTGTAGAGAAAATCAACAAAGCACACATGCTACAAGTTCAGATCATAATCAATCACAAAGGAGGAAACTCACAAAGACTTATCAAAGTCTTTGCAAAGGCTATCTCTAAACTTTCTACTTATTCCTTGATTGATTAAAATTTCTCATCTAGAAATGTTCATAGGATGAAAGAGAACCTAGGAAGACTATGCATTGCATTCAGAACCTAGATGGATCCAAAATTCACCATGACATTCATCATAATTCTCTATAATTCTTCATATTCTTCAATACTTCAAATCTCTTAAATTCTCAAATAATTTCCCAGATACTTACTATGTTCTTCTTTATGTTTAAAGGATAAAGAAGACCACTTTGAGATATTCATTATGTGTATGTTCATTCTTCCAAACTTGACTCTTATTCTTAGTGTCAAGCTTGTGGGGGAGGGAAAGAAAATGAGCATCTAATCTAGAACAAGCTGGCTGTGACAAGGAGGCACATGATGCTGATCAGAGGCACATGATTCTGATCAGGCCTCAGTTCGAATTGGTACATGGCCGTGATGTTCTAATGTTTTCATGCGGTTCATGCAGTTCATGATGGACAAGGTTTCATACTGATCATGGTTATTCCAAGCTGTTTTGCCTTGGAAAGTAAGCACAAGAAGTGTGCTCATTCTGATTTTCTAATGGACGTTGTGAATAAGGTCATCCAATTCTTCTGTCATCAAATGAGGATAGAACCAATGGCCATCAAGCTACCAAATCTCATGGAGAAGGAGTAAGCTGGTGGAAAGTGATGAATCACCTCATGACAAAATTCTCTGATCAAAGGTTCTATCTAGGATAAGTTCTTTAATTCTATGATTTTAGGTTGAGAATTTGGCTAGATACTATACTTGATACCAGACTTGATCTTATTTAAGTTCTGGAATATTAATCTTTATTTTTGAGTTGCTATGATGTTTTAGATCAGAAAGTGATGGAAAACAATCATAAGCATGACTTACCCTACATCATTTAGTGGAAGCATGGTGGAAAAGTGTATTAGGAGATAAGTGTGCTCACTCTACTCAAGCCTAGTTCTATAATCTTATTCTCTTGAGTTAGGCTTATTGAAAGTGGAATGTGAAGCCAAAATGAAGCTAGCCAAAGTGGATCCAAAACATATAAGGGAAGAGAACCATGTGATCATGATGAATCCATAAGAGAACCATGTGATCATGATGAATCCAAAGACCTTAATATGGAGTCTTTTGAGAACCAGACTGGTCTAGATCATATCATCCAAGTCGCCATCCACATTTATAAAAAGGGAAGTTAAAAATCATTCCTATATTATAATGCATTGGTTTATCTTGTGAGAATTGATACATGCATATGTGTATGTGAAACAGGTTAAACTTGAAAGCTTTGAGAAAGCTGGATCAAAATCACTTCTTAAAGACAAGGAGTCAAAAGAAAGGGGGAGAAATGGACCAGACTTATAAGAAGCTTCAAAACAGTCCATTCCACACCAATGATCCCAACATGGAGTGTTATACTCTTTTTCCCTAGAAAAGGTTTTGTCCCAATTGGGTTTTCCTTCTCTAGGTTTCTAATGAGGTAATGCTTCATGGTTGCAAGCTTAGGCATTTTCCATGTCTTAAGCTTGAGGGGGAGTGTTGGAATGAAGAAGAAATTATGAAAGATGAAAGCCTTTAATTCATGTATAAAGGCGTGAAGTGTGAATGTCAAAGGGGAGTGTGTAAGGCTTGTTTGTGTTCTAGTGTTATGTTATCCTTGTAGCCATTCATGTATAAGGCAATCCTTGTATCCAAACAAGCCTAGAATAGAATAGTATAAATAACTATCTCCCTTCACATTTGTTACTAAGAGAAATAATTCTCTCATTATGAATAAAATATCCTTTCTCTCATTCTCTTGCCTCTAAAACTCTCTCTCAATTCTTTTGATCAATGGTGAATCTAATCTATCATTCTTTCAATCAACACTTAAGAAGGGGCACGCTCGTTGGCTAGAATATGTCAAGACCTTACCCTACGTCATTAAATACAAAAGGGGAACGGATAACATTGTGGCTGACGCCTTATCCAGAAGATACAGTCTCATCTCCGTTATGGAATCGAAAGTTTTGGGATTTGAGATGATCAAAGAGCTGTATGTTTAGGACACCGACTTCATTGAGGCATACCAGGAGTACTGCAAGGGAGCCTACAGAAACTTCTACTTGTTTGATGGATTCCATTTCTTAGTGCCCTGGGTGAATCGATTCGAGAGCTACTTTTGAGAAAGGCCCACAGAGGAGATTTGATGGGACATTTTGGAGTCGACAAGACATTGAGCATGCTTAAGGAGCATTTCTAATGGCCCCACCAGCGACGAGATGTGGAGGCTCATTGTGTTAAGTGCCTTATCAGTAAATGGGCTAAATCTAAGATGTATCCGTAAGGTCCTTACATGTTGTTATCAGTTCCTTCTGCATCCTGGACAGACATCTCTATGGATTTCGTACTAGGACTGCCAAAAATAAACCACAAGGACTCCATCTTCGTCGTGGTTGACCTTTTTTCCAAGATGGCGTACTTCATCGCATGTAACAAGACAAATGACGCAAGCCAAACTGTCGACCCATTCTTCAAGGAGATAGTACGAATGCACTGTATTCCAGGACGATTGTATCGGACAGAGACACAAAGTTCCTCAGTCACCTTTGGCGAGCATTATGACGCAAGTTAGGGACCAACCTCTTGTTTTCTACTACGTATCATCCACGGATAGATGGACAGACAGAGGTGGTCAACAGGACCTTATCACAGATGTTGAGGGCAATGATTGGAAGGAATCTGAAGAACTGGTTGGAATGTCTTCCATATGTCAAAGTTGAGTACAACAGGGCCACACACTCTGGAACGAAGCGGTCTCCATTTGAAGTAGTCCACGGCTTCAACCCTACCACGCCTATTGAGTTCACACCCATTATTTTAGGAGACGTCATCAGTTTAGAGGGAGAAGCAAAGGCCGAAAACATCTAGCGTCTACAAGAAGAAACCAATACAAATTTAGAGCAACGAAACATCCAGAACAAAAATAATGCCAACAAGGGCCGCTGACACATGGTGTTCAAAGAGGGAGACTGGGTTTGACTACACCTGCGACCAGAGAGGTTCCCTCAGCGTCGGAAGAGAAAGCTTGCACCCCGGGGAGACTGCCCATTTCGAGTACTACGAAGAATCAATGACAACGCCTACCAGCTTGAACTTTCAGGTGAGTATAAGGTGTCTAGTACGTTTAATGTTTCTGACTTAGAGTTGTTTGATGCAGGAGAGGATTTCGCTTTGGAGACCAAAGCTCTTCTAGAGGGAGAGAATAATGAGGACATCGTCCTTGCTACTGCACCGGTCATCCCACCAGGACCTCTCACACGTTCCAAGAGGATAGTCTTAGGATACAAGCTCAGCATGCTACTGGAGAGTGAAACTCGACAGGAACTCGGACCAACTGCGCCGGAACCCCGACCGACCGACCCTGGTCTGTGCGACCCCGACCCCTTCAAGCCGGACAAGGAACAATGGAGGTTCCTTCTCAAAGATTCTTCTTCCTCCTGTCTCTTTACCAATACCATCCGGTAGAGACACCAAAAGTCATGTTAGGAAATTGTACACTTTTTCCTATCTTCGGTTTTATCTCATTGGGTTTCCCAAAGAAGCTTTTAACGAGGCAATACTCTTAGTGAGCAAGACGGTAAAGACTTGTTCACAACTCCACACCATTCACAAGTCACCACCGATTTTTGCCTAAGTATTTAACTGGGCTTTTCTATCTTTATTTATATTTTAGACTAAGTATGTTATTTGAGCTTATGAGTCATGCTGGCAACTTAGGCCCAAGGTCCTTTAAATTTTGCCAATAAACATTATGTTGTTTGGCCTAAGTTGTAACAATGCAATATATAAGCCTTTTGACCATTCATTAATGAAATAACAAGCAATTTAGAATTAAAAAAAAACCCTTAGACTTTTTGTCTAACTCCATTGGCGCCGCCCCCAAGCTTTCTTGTTGAGCTTGCCGAGTTCTTCAACCAACCTGGTTGAAGTTCTTGGAGTATCATAAACCCTTTCACAGCTTGTGTGGTACCATCGATCCACCCCTTTCTTCCATCTCTTTTGTCTAGCAACCTGAGCTTCTCGGTAAAAAGAGAGCCCACCAACGGTCATTACATCAATGACGGATGAGCGGGTTCGTACTCTTGACCTCATGGGACAAACTCACGCACCTCATGCGAAAAATGGTACGTTCAACCTCACTTCCACTGGGAATTGCACAGGCGTTTTAGAATGGTCACCCAAGGCACCAAGGTGGTCAGCGAGTACTTCGATGACTTCAAGCACCTAAGAAACTGTCTCGAGATCACGGACTCCCCAGAGAGTCTTATGGCCCAGTTTCTCGACGGACTCCAAGAAAGGATCACATGAAAAATCGAGAGACAATCGTACCATGACCTCAGAGAAATATACTACCTAGCTAACCAGGTGCAGCAGTCCAACAAGAGGAAGACTTCCAGCTATTCTCGGCCCAAACATAATTGGGCCAAGCCTTACGACAAAGGCTCGGGCCCGAGCGCCGACTCCCGCCCCAAGGGGAAGCCCAGGACCCGACCCGGCGCAGCACCGTCCCTTCCGGCCCACAAGCAAACAAGACCCACAGAACAAGCCAATAGAGCCGCGACCTTACTTGTTTCAAATTCAACGGACGCGGACACATGGTTCGTGACTGTCCGAACCAACGAGTCATAATCCTGAGTTCATTCGGTGAATACGAGTATGCAGACGAAGAGGAAGCCGGACGACCAGACACCCAGACCGACCAGCTCGAGGACGAGATCTGACGTGATCCTCACAAGGGTTGATCACTCATCCAAGACCGAGCAACAGATGAGACGGCGGAAGACTTGAAAATGGCGGATGGAGGTTGTGACACGGATGATGCAATGGCTGGAACAGATGAAGAAGTGAATGGGACGGATGGTTCCAAAATGGTGAAGAATTATGGATCACCAAACTTGCCTTCAATCAGGATATAACACACCGAATGAAGAACAAAGGTTTCACAATCTAGCAAACTAGATATGACACACTAGTAAGGAAATTGTGAGAGATTAAAACTCAAACAAGAATAACTTTCAAAAGGAAATTTTCTTATAAAATTGGATTGAAGGTTTTACAATGGCCACAGCCAAATACAAATAGACACGCCTAAAAAATTCAAACTTGCATGGTCAATTGTCTTGCATGATTGGCACAGACAACCAATTCATTAAGAACAAAGACCAAATAATACAAAGGTGGTCAAGACAATAAACACACGCCAAAAAATAAGTGGGCCGGGCCAAACTTAGAAATGCCAACAAACTCAAATTAAAAGCCTTATGGGCTTGTTCTTTTTAAGAATACACCAGGCCCCATTAAAAATCCATGCGAAGGAAACCCAATGGGGAAAACCTCACATGGGAAAAAGGAACCAAGTGGACACTTAATCCCAAACTCATAAACCCAATGGAGTCTTGTAGGGCCTTGGTCCGCGAACTGGTCATGGGACCAGGTGCAATGGTCCATGGTCCTGGGACAAGGTTGGTCGAGGCGCGTGTCAAGATCCTGGTCGAGACGCGGGTCGTCAGGTCGAGGCTTGTCGAGGTGCGGGTCAAGGTTCTTGTCGAAGCGCGGGTCGAGGTTCTGGTCGAAGCGTGGGTCAAGGTTCGGGTCGAGACGTGGGTCGATGCTTGGGTCAAGGTCCTGGTTGATGCACTAGGATCTTGGTCGAGGTCAGTATCGAGGCCGTCCTCGTGGCCACGGTCGAGGCCACGTTCGGACCCATGGTCGAGGCCATCATCCATGTGATCGTCCGGTTGTTCGGGGCCATTGTCCAAGCCATTTTACATGCGATCGTCCGGTTGAGTGTCCAAGCTCACATCATCCCCTCCCTCTTGTAAAAGATTTGTCTTCAAATCCTAATTATCTGCACATTAAGGAATCAAGTCATTAATATTAAAACTTGAGCTTATTGAATACTTACCTTGCAAATCCAATTGGTAGGCATTATCATTGATGCGCTTAGTGACCGTAAACGGTCCATCCACCCGGGGCATCAGCTTGGATCAGCGCTCTTAAGGGAACCGGTCTTTGCGTAAGTAGATCCAAACTTGGTCACCTGGTTAAAATGTAACCTTCTTCTGGTGCTTGTTCACGGCTTGATTGTACTGCCTTGTCGTGGCGTCAATGTTGGCCCGGGCTGTCTCATGGAGTTGTTTCACCAATCAAGCTTTATGTTCTCCATCAAGACTAGCACATTCACTCAAAGGTAAATGCATTAGGTCTAAAGTAGAAATAGGACTAAAACCGTAAACAATCTGGAATGGTGAGTACTTAGATGCAGAATGAACCGAGTGGTTATATGCAAACTCAACATGGGGTAAATGATCTTCCCAAGTCCTAAGTTTCTTTCCCATAAATGCACACAACAATGCTCATAAAGTCCTATTAACATCTTTAGTTTGATCATCACTTTTAGGATGACAAATTGTTGAAAAACACAACTTAGTGCCTAACTTAGACCATATGGTATGCCAAAAATGACTTAAGAACTTTGTATCCCTATCAGAAACAATAGTCTTATGCATGTCATGCAATCTAACTACCTCTTTAAAAAAAAAAGATTAGCTACATGCAATGCATCATCAGTTTTTCTACAAGCAAAGAAATGTGACATTTTTGAAAAGCGGTCTACCACAACAAATATACTATCCTTGCCATTATGAGTTCTAGGCAATCGTAATATGAAGTCCATAGACATATTTACCCATGGATGCTCAGGAATTGGTAAGGGATGATACAAATTGTTAGGTTGAGTCGTAGACTTAGCCATCTTACACTTAGCACATCGGCTGCAAATCCGTTCCACGTCTTTCCTCATGTGAGGCCAGTGGAAGTGTTCACGCATCACAGCCTGAGTTTTGGACACGCCAAAGTGTGAGCCACAAGTAATGTTGCCAAGTTTGCAAGGAACGGGTAAGTGCATATAGCTCCTTATCATACGTTGGGTAGTTTAAGGTGGCACCTCCAAGTTTCTCACTGAAATAGGCTATGGGTTTGCGGTCTTGCATGAGGACAGCTCATATTTCTACACCTGAAGCATCACACTCAATTTCAAATGTGTTAGAAAAATTAGGTAATGCTAAGAGTGGTGCGTGAGTGAGTTTATCCTTAAGCGTTTGGAACGCTTACTCTTGTTCCTTCTCCCACTTGAAGCCCACATCTTTTTTTATCACTTCAGTCAGAGGTGCGGTCAAGGTGCTGAAGTCCTTGACAAAGCACCTATAGAACCCGACCAGGCCATGAAAGCTATGAACCTCTCCCACGGTCTTTGGGCTAAGCCAGTCACGGATTGCTCGGACCTTCTCCTCATCGACCCTTACACCTGTAACACTTACTACAAAACCTAGGAAAACAACGTTATCCGTACAAAAGGTGCATTTCTGTTGGAATGAAGAAGAAATGATGAACTATGGAAGCCTTTAATTCATGTTAAAAGGCGATTTATTTCTATGTCAAAGGGAGTGTCTAAGGCTTGTTTGTATTATAGGATTATGTTATTCTTGTAGCCACTTATGTATAAGGCTATCCTTGTATCCAAACAATTTTCATATTTATGCATAGATTTTTTAAAAACTGTTTTACAATGTTTCCCAAGAATACAAGCTTCACACAACTCTTTAGGCATTTTTAAATCAGGCACAATTAATTCAAGAGCTCTTGGATGAGGATGTCCTAGTCTAGGCTTGTTTGGATACAAGGATAGCCTGATACATAAGTGGCTACAAGAATAACATAATCCTATAATACAAACAAGCCTTAGACACTCCCTTTGACATAGAAATAAATTGCCTTTTAACATGAATTAAAGGCTTCCATAGTTCATCATTGCTTCTACATTCCAACACTCCCCCTCAAGCTTAAGACATAAAAAATGCTTAAACTTGCAACCATGAAGTATTACCTCATTAAAAACCTAGAGAAGGAAAACCCAATTGGGACAAAACCTTTTCTAGGGGAAAAGAGTATAACACTCCATGTTGGGATCATTGGTGTGGAATGGTCATGAGACCAAATCTTGGATAGATAGATGCGCCAATTTTCATAGATTTTGTCTTGGTGAATACATCATCTAGTTGGTCCTCACTCGTTGTATAGCAAGGTAAGATGATACCTTTCCCAATAGCCTCTTTTACTTTGTGGCAGTCCACTTCTATATGCTTGGTCCTTTCATGAAACACTGAGTTGGAGGCTATGTGTATGGCAGCCTGATTATCAAAGTGAATGGTGATTGGATCCTCACACTTCACGGCTAAGTCTTCCAAGAGTTGCTTCAGCCAGATGCATTCAGTTGTGAGCTTCCTCATTGCTCTATATTCTGATTCTGCACTAAAACATGAAACCACTTTTTGCTTCTTGGTTTTCCAAGTCACAAGGTTTCCTCATATGAAAGTACAATAGCCTGTGGTACTTCTCCTATCTTCCCTATCTCCTGCCCAATCTGCATCACAATAACCAACCACATTTGTGTTTTTATTGTTACCCATCCATATACCTTGTTCATGTGTGCCCTTTAGGTATCTTAAAATTTGCATGGCCATCTCCCAATGTCTCATCTTTGGTCCTTGCATGTTTTGTGATACCTGATTCAGAGCAAAACATAAATCTGGTCTTGTGAAGGTTAAATAAATAAGCTTACCAACCACTTTCCTATAGAGCTTAGGATCATGAAAATCAATTTCCTCCTCTAGCTCCCCTTTAGTTGCAATTTTATAGTCTTCTTCTAAGGGTGTTTTTGATGGCTTAGCTTCCATCATACCTGTGGATGTTAGTAAATCTACAACATACTTCCTTTGGGAGAGAAAGAGACCTTCCTTAAACCTACATACTTCAATTCCCAAGAAGTATTTAAGTTCTCCTAAATCCTTAATATCAAAGACACTCTTTAAGTAATCTTTAGTAGATGCAATACCAATACTATCACAACCAGATATGATTATATCATCTACATAGATAAGAATTACCACAATACCTTCCTTACTCTCTAATGTAAAGAGAGTATGTTCCACTTCAGATCTTTTGACTTAGTTTGTGGTACCAAGCTCTTGGAGATTGTTTAAGGCCATAAATAGTCTTCCTTAGCCTTAGGATATTACCGCTTCCAACCTCATCTTCTAGGCCAGGTGGTGGTGACATGTAAACCTCTTCCTCTAGTTCATCTTGCAAAAAAGCATTCTTTACATCCATTTGCCACAACTCCCACTCAAGGTTAGTAGCAACAATAAGAACAACATTGACAAAATGAAGCTTAGCTACAGGTGCAAATGTATCCCTATAATCCTCACCATATGTCTGAGTAAACCCCCTAGCCACCAACCTAGCTTTATATCTATCAATTTCACCATTGTTTTTGTATTTAATGGTAAAAATCCATTTAGAACTTACAGCCCTTTTTCCTTTTGGTAGAGTGGCTGGAGCATATGTACCATTCCTCTCCATGGCTTGTTTCTCAGCTAAGATAGCTTCCCTCCATTCCTTTTTGGACATAGCTTCTTCATAAGTCTTTGGAATCTGCTCATTATCAAGACTAGAAATAAAAGCAACATGATTAGAAGGTAAGTGAGCAATATTACAAACTCCCTGATCATGATGAACCACAACATTTCCATTGTAGAAAACAGGTGGATTCTTTTGTCTTGTGCTGCTTCTTAAGACTGTAGGTGGAGCTTCTTGATTAGATTCTTCTTCTTCACTCAAAACTTCAACAAGAGTAGGTATATCTCTTGATCTTTTGGAAGCTGAGACTAAAATGTATCATCTCCTGCTGAGTCTTGTAGGACATGAGTAGAAGCTTATCCCCCCCCCATGTTCAAGAGGAGGAAGACCAGGAGAGCCAGCTGTGAAAGGCCGTGAAGGGTTGCCTGAGCCGGAAGGGCCTCCTGTTCATGAAGAGCCGGTAGTGCATGAAGGGCTTGTTGGTGTGTATGTGGTTCTAGGACCGCCTGCTTGTGGGTTGGTTGACATAGGTGAGGAAGCCGTGAGCTGAGGAGAAGAACCACCTACTATTCCAATACTTTCCAAGAGCTTCTTCAAGTATTCAGCTTGGTCTGATCTTGTTGATTAGATGTCCTTAAATTGGTCCCAAGTTCCTTCTTTATAGAAACTTTTTTCTTCTTGGAACTTTACATCTCTAGACACCAAGAATCTTCTAGTCTCTGGGTCATAACATTTGTATTCTTTCTGAGTAGAAGAATACCCAACGAACATAGCTTTGATACTCTTTGGATCTAGCTTGTTCCTTTGCTCCCTTGGTACTAATACAAAACAAACACTACCAAAAACTTTCAAGTGATCAATAGTGGGTCTAGTTTTGTTAAGTACCTCAAATGGAGACAGGTCATAAAGGACTTTTGTAGGAGTCATGTTAATCAAGTAGCATGCTGCTACAAGTGCATCCCCCCAAAACCGTTTGAGTACCTTAATGTGGAACATCATAGTTCTCACAACTTCCATTAAGTGCATGTTCTTCCTTTCAGCTACTCCATTTTGCTGTAGAGTGTAAGGACAGCTTGTATGGTGCTCAATGCCATGCTTGGCAAGATGTTCCTGAAGTCTGGTACTAGTGTATTCTCCTCCATTATCTGTTCTAAAGCATTTAATTCTTGCATTGTATTGATTAGTAACATATGCTTGAAAGTTTAGAAATGCATCATAAACCCTATCTTTAGAACTAAGTAAAGTAACCCATGTATATTTGGACTTTTCATCAATAAATGTCACAAAATATTTATGGTTTTCTCTAGATGGAAATGGAGATGTCCAAACATCAGAATGCATTAATTCAAAACAATTTTCATATTTATGCATAGATTTTTCAACAACTGTTTTACAATGTTTCCCAAGAATACAAGCTTCACACAACTCTTTAGGCATTTTTAAATCAGGCACAATTAATTCAAGAGCTCTTGGATGAGGATGTCCTAGTCTAGCATGCCATAAATCATAATCAGTACTAAATGTATTAGCCTGAAAAGCCGATTCCAATTCAGTAACACTAGACATATTTTCAAGTACATACAAGTCATCTCTTGTGGTTCCTTGTCCAAAACATCTTCTAGTTTCAATATCCTGAAAATAGAAATCATTAGGACCAAATATAGCATGACAATTCAAGTCTGTAGTAGCTCTTTTAACTGATAGCAAATTAGAGGTAAAAGAGGGCATATAAAATGCTTTAGATTCTTTATCAAACAACTTCAATTTTCCTATGCCTTTGATTGGTACTTTAATTCCATTAGCAATAAGAACATTCCCTAGGGCAGGTTCTACATTCTTTAGCAATTCTAAATCACTAATCATGTGATGGGAAGCACCATAGTCTACCACCAAAGATTTAGGAGCATATGAAGTCTAAGAAGTTTGAAAAGAAGCATGAAAAGTTTTAGCCATCATATTGCTATCCTTTATTGCTTTGATAAGAGCTTCCAAGTCTGATTTTGTCACAAAATTTGATGCTTGTGACATGATAGAGTGGACCACTGCTTACAACCGCCTTGGATGGCATCATGCCGTGAGCTTGGCTGGTCGTGGGCATGGCCGAGTGTTGTTGAGGCCGTGAGGCCCAAGAGGGCTTCTGGTGAGGATGAAGAACCCAACAATCCTTCTTTACATGGCCATTCCTCTTGTAATGATCACAAAATTGTCTCCTCTTCCTAAAATCATTTGCTGGTTTGAAAAAACTCAAGTATTCGCTTGGTCGAGGCACGGTACAGGGACGATCGCAGGCACACCAAGAGTTCAGGACATGCAAACACAGCACGACCAGGATGCGAGGATGCGTCTTGTTTGAATCCGGCTTGTCTGAACCCGGCTTGGTCGGGACAATCTTTACCCTACCCTGATTCAATCACGATTCTGCACAAGTACAAGCCACAACTTGCAACCACAAATGATTATGTGCAAGACAGGAAATGATTCTAGGGAAATAAAATCGTGTATGTGCAAATAGCTTGATAAAATGCGTGACCAGCAAGAAAAAAATTAAAATTTCTTGTAAATCAAGAAATTTTTAACAACCTATAACTACCTATAACAACCTGCAACCAATTCAAACAACTCAAATAACAAGAATTATAACAGATTAAAACCAACCAGGATTCGACTTTATCAAGAATTAACAACCAAATTCAAATTTTGTCAATTAAAATCAATCCTAAAATTTCAAGAAATCAATTTTAAAACTTCCTAAAGATTAACAAGGAATTCAAGAAAATCAATCTTGGAATCTTAAATCTATTGGATTGAACTAAAAATTCGTAGAAACCCTCACAAGACACTTATTAAACTTTCCAGATTCAAAGAATTAAAGAAAACTGAGAAAAAATTAGATTTATATCACCAGGATCTTGATACAGCTGATTTCGGACGTCTCTGAGGAAACCTTCAAGAAAATCCATCAAACTCAATGGAATTGAGTTCTGATTTCTTTAAACAGAAACTAGACTCGAATGGCTTGAGTTTAGGATTTTGAAAATCACAAATTGATGTAGAATTAACGTCGGGGTGACCTGGGAAATGCAGGGGTTTGCGGCGGACGTTGTTGCGAAACACCTTTGAAAGAAAAATCATAACATTTGTATAAAAGGTGCATTTCTTCATGTTAGCATATAAACTTTCATTTCTAAGAACTTTTAGAACCAACCTCAAATAGTGAACATGCTCATCAAGGTTCTTACTATATACTAGGATATCATCAAAGTAAACAACTACAAAATGCCCTATAAACTCTCTAAGCACATGATTCATCAATCTCATAAAGGTAATAGGTGCATTGGTTAGTCCAAAAGACATTACTAACCATTTATATAGGTCATTTTTAGTCTTAAAAGCGGTTTTACACTCATCACCCTCCTTCATCCGGATTTGGTGATAACCACTCTTAAGGTCAATCTTAGAGAAGAAGCTAAATTCATACAATTCATCTAACATATCATCTTGCCTATGAATAAGATGATGATACTTTACCGTGATGTTGTTGATTGCCCTGCAATCAACACACATGCGCCAAGTCCCATCCTTTTCAGGGACAAGGAGAACAAGCACGGCACATGGGCTCATGCTTTCACGGATGTGCCCCTTGGCCATGGGTTTATCAACTTGTCTTTGGAGCTCCTTGGTCTCCATGGGATTAGTGCGGTAAGCATGCCGATTTGGTAAAGTGGTTCTGGGAACTAGATCAATCTGGTGCTCCATCCCACGTATAGGTGGTAGGCCATTGGGACATTCATCCGGGAACACATCTTAAAATGCCTGCAAAATATCACTCAATCTGCTCGGAAGGACCGGCTCAGGGTTAGTAGAATCAAACACATGTTCCTTATACACAAACATAAGGTTTAAGCTACGTTTTACTTCACTAGATTTAAGATAAAAATTAGTTTTGGCTTTAGAGACCGTAGGTTTACCGGTTTCCTTCTTTGATTCTTAAGGTGCAATTGATCAAGATATACATCATAAGGAGTCATAGGTATGAGAGTTGTCTTACGGCCCTTGAAGGTAATGTGGTGGCAGTTGGTGAAGCCATCATGGGACAACTTTCTGTCTGATTGTCATGACCTCCCTAAGAGTATATGTCCTGCTTCCATGGGCAAGACATCACAGAAAACCTCATCTTTGTACTTGCCGATCTCTAAAGACACCTTAACTTAATGGGTCACTCTCAATTCACCTGAGTCATTGAGCCATTGCAGTGGGTACGACTTTGGATGGGGAATCTCCTCTAGTCCTAACTTCATGACCATAGACTCACTAGCCACGTTAGTACAACTACGACCATCTATAATCAAGCTACATACATTGCCTTTGATTAAGCAACAAGAATGAAAAAGGTTCTCCATTTGCTCGGGCTCATCAGCTTTAGTTTGAACACGTAAGGACCGTCTGGCCACAAGTAGCTGGCCAGAGACTGGCGGTTCTTCTTCACCACCGGTCGGTGAGTCATAAATCTCCTCTTCCTCAGAATGGATCTCCCCATTCTCCATGAGTATGATGGTCTGTTTGCTGGTACACTCATTCGCATAGTGGCCTAAGCCTTGAAATTTGAAACATCAAATGTCCCGGGTCCTTGCTGGTTGATCCTCGGCCTTGCTCCTTTCTGGTCTATGATGGAAGCCATTGGACATGGTCCTAGACGAGGATGGTTTGGCATCATTGGCGCGGGTCGGCTTGAACTCCTTGTTGAAGGTTAGCTTGTGACCCACGGTACCTGATCCAAAAGAACGAGTATTAGATCTTCTTTTAATTTGTTGCTCAATAAGAAAAGCTTTATGCAACATCTCTTCTATCTCCTGGTTAAGGCCACTAATGAAGTGGGACATAGTGGCTTCACGGTCCTCCGTGACGCCAGATCTGATCAAGAGCATCTCCATTTCCTTGAAGTAATCGTCCACACTCTTGTTGCCTTGTTGAAGATGTCATAGCCTCTGGTGCAAGTCCCTGTGAAAATGGTTAGGCACAAATCTCCTACGCATGATAAATTTCAATTCATTACGCCTCTTAGAAATCACGACTTGATCCCACCAACTCATTGTGTAATCATAGAACTCTGTCACAGCAACATTAACCTTGTTAGTTTCACTATAATACTGACAATTAAAAACAAGTTCTATCTTTGTTTCCCAATCAAGATAGAGAGTAGAATCGTTATGGCCATGAAAGGGCGGAATTTTGAGTTCAAGGGTGTTGTACTGATCCGACTGAGGGGGTAGATTGGGTTAAGGTGGCGCCTTGGCCAACCGTGAGCACTATGGTCTGATCCGCGTGACTGATAGAACTGAGCGGCTCCTTCATCACCAACATATGTCCTTCGTCCCAGGCTTCCTCCATCAGAATCGTTGCCTTGTGGTTCCGGGGTGAAACCACGGACGCGTCTAGGTGGATGTGGTAAAGGATGTCTTTCGTGTGGAGGTCTCCCATCTGGCATGACCCGATGTATTTCTTCACGGATACCATCACGGATGCCAAGTTGGATGGTTTGGAATCGCTCATCTATGGTCCGGTTAAGTTTGGATGCAAGATCTTCAAACATCTTGGTGAATCGGGCAGTCTCAGACTCTTCTTCTTCACTCCCTGCCATGTAAACACTCAAGGCTAGTCAAATGTTCACAAAACAAGAATAAACTAGGAAAACGAACACGGCTGTCACAGAAGTCGAATGGATACAAGATAAAATCGGATGTTTAACAACAAATGAACAAAGGAAAAGAGAGAGGGTAAAGAACTCAGCATGTTGATGCTCTGATACCACTTGACGTGATCTTCACAAGAGGTGATCACTCATCCAAGACCGAGCAACAGGATGAGACGGCGGAAGACTTGAAAATGGCGGATGGAGGTTGTGACGCGGATGATGCAATGGCTAGAACGGATGAAGAAGTGAATGGGACAGATGGTGAGAATTCCAAAATGGTGAAGAATTTTGGATCACCAAACTTGTCTTCAATCCGGATATGACACACCGAATGAAGAACAAGGGTTTCACAATCTAGCAAACAAGATATGACACACTAGTAAGGGGATTGTGATAGATTAAGAATCGAACAAGAATAACTTTCAAAAGGAAATTTTCTTATAAAATTCGATTGAAGGTTTTACAATGGCCACGGCCAAATACAAATAGACACACCTAAAGAATTCAAACTTGCATGGTCAATTGTCTTGCATGATTGGCACAGACAACCAAGTCATTAAGAACAAAGACCAAACAATACCAAGGTGGTCAAGACAATAAAACACACGCCAAACAATAGGTGGGCCGAGCCAAACTTAGAAATGCCAACAAACTCAAATTAAAAGCCTTATGGGCTTGTTCATTTTAAGAATGCACCAGGCCCCATTAAAAACTCATGTAAAGAAAACCCAATGGGGATAACCTCACATGGGGAAAAGGAACCAAATGGACCCTTAATCCGTAACTCATAAACCCAATAATTAATTTAAATTGGACTTAGATCGGTTGAGAAGAGAAATGGACTAGAAATAACCCAATGGAGTCTTGTAGGGCCTTGGTCTGGGAACGGATCATGGGACCAGGTGGAATGGTCCATGGTTCCGGGACAAGGTTGGTCGAGGCGCAGGTCCAGGTACTGGTCGAGACGCGGGTCGTCGGGTCAAGGCTTGTGAGGCGCGGGTCGAGGTGTCTGTCTTTAGGTCGAGGCTGGTCGAGGCGCAGGTCGAGGTTCTGGTCGAATTGTGGGTCGAGGCTCGGGTCGAGATGCGGGTCGATGCTTGGGTCGAGGTTCTGGTCAAGGTGCTAGGATCTTGGTCAAGGTGCTAGGATCTTGGTCAAGGTCAGTATCACCGTCCTCGTAGCCACGGTCGAGGCCACGTTCGGACTCACGGTCGAGGCCATCCTCCATGTGATTGTTCGGTTGAGCGTCCAGGCTCACATCAAGATTGAATACACAGACTCTGGAGAACTTCTAATGTTCTGACGCGTACTAAATTCTATAGTCGGACCGGAGGAAACCGCAGAACAGGAGACAACTTCTACATCAAGTGCACATTAAAGGGCAAGGTATGTTCCCTGATCATAGACAAAGGTTTTTGTACCAACAACGCTAGTCAATACGTGGTTGACAAGCTCGGTCTCGAGAGAGCCAAGCACCCACGCCCATACGGGTTACGATGGCTCAATGACAAGACTGATTTACATATATCCGAACAGGTGATGGTCCCTTTCAGCATACGCCGTTACTCTGACCAGGTTCTGTGCAACATGGTCCCCATGCAAGCCGGCGACCTATTACTAGGACGCCCATGACAGTTTGACAGGAAAACCACATATAATGGGCGAACTAACTTGTACTCGTTTGTTCATGATAAGAGCATGTATAATTTAACATCCCTAGCCCCTCAACAAGTACGAGAGCTGTGAGCAAAGGTGATCCTAACGTAGTCCTTATGGTTTTTAAGGATTTTTTTTAGTGTAGGGAGCACAGAGCCGTCGCCACCCCCGGATGTCGCCAGGCCCTTGGACACCAATGCTGATGTCTTTCCTCTATAGCTGCCAACAAGACTACCTCCTATCCGCGGAATTGAGCACCATATTGACTTCATCCCAGGAGCCCAACTACCCAACCTACCCGTATACGGAGTTAACTCGAACGCCAAGTCCGCACCCTCATTGATCCAGAAAGACGGATCATGGAGGATTTGCGTTGCTTGCCGAGCCATCAAGAACATCACGATCAAATATCGCCATCGCATACCCGGCTAGATGACATGCTGTACGAGCTAAGCGAAGCCTTGATCTTCTTAAAGATCGACCATAAGAGTGGATATCACAAAGTCTGTATGCGAGAAGGAGACGAGTGGAAAACGATATTCAAGACTAAGCAGGGCCTATACGAGTGGCTCGTTACGCAGTTCAGTCTCTCAAACACCCCGAGCACCTTCATGCAGTTAATAACCAATGTTTTTAGGCGGTATATCACTAAGTTTGTGGTTGTTTATTTCAACGATATTTTGGTGAATAGTTCGTCTTATGCCGATCACGTCACCCATTTATAGTTGGTAACACACACGCTTCAAGAGGAGAATTTATATGTCAATCTAAAGAAGTGTACGTTTTGCACTGATCAGATTGTTTTCCTAGGATTTCTCGTTAGTGCGCAGGGATTACAGGTAGACGACGAAAAGATCAAAGCCATCCGAGAATAGCCCACACCGACCAGCACAAGCCAACTCCGGAGCTATCAAGGCCTAGCTAGTTTCTATTGGAGATTTGTCAAGGACTTCAGCACCATCGCCAGTCCACTAACATTCGTGATCAAGGACCGAGAATTCAAGGGGGAAGCGGAACCGGAGGACACCTTTTAATAAGGACATCATCCCAGCTACTGCACTGGTCATCCCACCAGGACCTCTCACACGGTCCAAGAGAAAAGCTTTAGGAGACAAGATCAGCATGCTATTGGAGAGCGGAGCTGGACAAGGACCGACCGAGCCGATCGTGCAAGAGCCGACCGTGCCAGAGCCAATCGTACCAGGACCAGAAGAGCCGACCGTACCAGGACCAGCAGAGCCGACCGTGCTAGGACCAACAAAATCGACCGTGCCATGACCAGGTCCATGCAACCCCGAACCGTTCAAGCCGGACAAGGAACAATGGAGGTTCCTTCTCGAAGATTCTTCTTCCTCCGGTTTCTTTACCATTACCATTCGGTAGAGACACAAAAAGTCGTGCTAGGAAATTGTACTCTTTTTGTTATCTTGATTTTGCCCCATTGGGTTTTCCGAAAAAGATTTTAATGAGGCAATTCTCTTGGTGCGCAAGTTGGTGAAGACTTGTTCACAACTCCACACCCTTTAAAAGTCATCACCGACTTTTGGCCTAAGTGTTTTACTGGGTTTTCCAATCTTTAATTATATTTCTAGAATAAGTATGTTATTTGGGCTTATGAGTCATGTTGGCTACTTAGGCCCAAAGTCCTTTTTAAGTTTCCCATTAAGTAAACTTTGTGTTGTTTTTATCCCTTAAGAGGCTAAAAATGATGTCGTTTAGCCTAAATTGTAACAAGACATTATATAAGCCTTTGGACAATTCATTAATAAATATAACAACCAATTTAGAACAAAACAAAAACCTAAGACTTCTTGTCTAACAACCCAGGCACCGCCACCAAGCTTCTTGGAGAGCAGCAGTGTTCTTTAACCAATCCTTGGTTGAAGTTCTTGGAGTATCACAAGCTTGTGTGGTCCCATCGATCCACCCTTCGCTTATATCTCTTCTGTCCAGCAACCTGAGCTTCTCGGTGAAAAGACATCCACCACACGGTTCTTACATCATCTGGTATCAGAGCTTAAAGCTCCTAAAACATCAGGTTGAATCTATCCTTGTTTGTTTAACATTTTTTTTTGTTGCAACTGTTTTTGGCTTTTGATTTTGCTTCTTTCTCCTTTTCCTTGAGGTTCTCGGTAAGAAGGTGAAGGAAACAAGTCTCCTACCAAAATACACAAAAAAAAATCAGGTTCTATCAATCCTTGTCTTTGTTTTCATATACTGTTTAGAAAAAGAGAAAAAATTTGCTTGCTTGTTTGCTGTTTAAAAAGTGTTAGGATTGTTAAAGACAAACTAGGGGTATAGAAACTTACCTAGAACACGAGCTTCATCTTGAGAAATCGTGTGCCAATAACTTAGACTACACGCGAGTGTTGCTTGCTAGGTTTATTCCAGTTTACTTGAGTGTTCGCGTAGCTAGGTTCCCACCGAGCTAGGTCCTTAGTCCCCTGTCCTTGCGTGTGTTGCGTGAAGCCTAGGTCCCGTGTTTAGGTTTAGCTCCCGCGTCCAGCACCTGCTCTTAGTAGTTAGGCTTCCCTAGGTCTAGCCCATGCCAAGGGTAGTTACCGTGTTCCCTCCTATCCCGTGTAGCGTAGGCTCTAGGTTTCCATACCGAGCATAGTTCGCTTCCTAGGTCTACCCCGCGCTACGTAGTCCAGTCCCACCTGCGTAGCCCGCGCCTGTCCGTTTTTCCCCTAGCACCGCACCACCCTGCAACCTGCATAAGGTTCCTTAGGCAAGAGTTGAGTCCTTTAGTTCTGCATTAGGCGGCTAGGTCCATTCTTAGTGTCTAGGTTCATAATACCCAGTTTTAGGAATGGACTACGCATAACGGACGGACCAAATTCTACTCATTTGTCCACGACAAGCATAGATACAACTTGGCACCAATGTTTCCACACGCCGTTCAAGAAATACAGTCTAAGATGGCGTAGGATCAACATGACCCCAAAGAAAATTTTCTAATCAATATGGCAGACATGAGGAAAGGTGCCTGTACTGAGGGCACCCAACTCGTCTTGATGCTCTACAGAGAGAGCCTACATACATCTAGCACCGAGACCACCTGACCTACCGAGGTCCGAGCCCTATTAGAGGGATATGCCGACGTGTTACCAGATGAGATCCCAGCCAGCCTTCCACCCATTCGAGGTATTGAGCACCACATCGATTTCATTACCGGAGCTTAACTACCTAACAGAACCGCATACCAAGTCAATCCCGAGGAGGTCATAGAACTAGAACGGCAAGTCCAGGATCTTATGGCTCAAGGTTACATAAGAGAGAGCCTTAGTCCCTGTGTCATCCCGGTAATACTTGTACCGAAGAAGGACGGGATTTGGAGGATATGTGTCGACTGTCGTACCATAAACAACATCACGGTTAAGTACTGGCACCCCATTCGCGCTTGGAAAACATGCTAGACAAACTAAGTGGAGCCGCGATCTTCTCTAAAATTGACCATAAAAGCGAATACCATCAAGTCAGGATGCGAGAAGGAGACAAATGGAAGACTGCGTTGAAGACCAAACAGGGTCTCTATGAGTGGCTAGTAATGTCGTTTGGTCTATCCAACGCCCCAAGCATATTAATGTGACTTATGAACCAAGTCCTTTGATTGTTCATTGACAAGTTCGTAGTAGTGTACTTAGACGGCATTCTAGTCTATAGTACGACATACTCAGATCATTTGGAGCACTTAGAGGCCGTTATCACCACCCTCCAGAGAGAGCAGTTGTACGCAAACCTCAAGAAATGTACATTCTACACAGACCAAGTCGTCTTTTTTGGATTCGTCATGGGTTCACAGGAACTCTGAGTGGACAACAAGAAGATCAAGGGCATCCAGAAGTGGCCAACAACGACGAACGCTTGCAAGGTCCGTAGCTTCCTTGGACTCGCCAGTTTCTACCGATGGTTCGTCCGAGACTTCAGCACGATCGTCAGTCCGATAACATCTATGATAAAGAAGAACCAAGAATTTTGTTGGTGTCCCGATCAGAACAAATCATTCAAGCTGCACCCACGCCCCAGTCTTAGTCCTGCCCGACTTCAACCAGACCTTCAAGGTTGAATGTGACGCTTTTGGATCGGCATAGGAGCAGTCCTGACCCAAGGCAGGAGACATGTCGCCTACTTCAGCGAGAAGTTAAGTGGAGCCGCTCTTAACTATCCGGCCTACGACAAGGAGCTCTATGCATTGGTCCGAGTCTTAGAGACTTGGCAGCATTATCTACTAACTAGGAAGTGCGTGATTCACACCGACCATCAGACAATCCAACATCTTAGAGGTCAATCAACACTTAAGAAGAAGCATGCTCGTTGGCTAGAGTATATTGACACATTTCCCTATGTCATCAAGTATAAAAAGGGAATGGATAACGAGTGTGGCTGACGCCTTCTCCAGAAGATACAGTCTAATCTCCGTGATGGAATCAAAATTTATGGATTCGAGATGATCAAATAGTTGTATGATGACAACGCCGACTTCACTTCGGCCTACCAGGAGCACGGCAAGGGAACCTACAACAATTTCTACTTGTTTGACTGATTCTTTTCTAATAAGAAGCGTCTCTGCATTCCAAGAGGAACAATTCGAGAGCTACTTTTCAGAGAGGCCCACAGATGAGGTTTAATGGGTCATTTCGGAGTCGACAAGACGTTGAGTATGCTTAAGGGGCATTTCTACTGGCACTACTAGCGACGAGATGTAGAGGCACATTGTGCTAATTGCCTTATCTGCAAACGGGCTAAATCCAAGATTTATCTGCAAGGTCCTTACATGCTTTTACCAGTTCCTTCGGCACCCTAGACAGACATCTCCATGGATTTTGTGTTGGGACTGCCGAAAATCAACCACAAGGACTCCATCTTCTTAGTGGTTGACCGTTTTTCCAAGATGGCGCATTTCATCGCTTGTAACAAGACCAATGATGCAAGCCAAACTGCCGACTTTTTCTTCAAGGAGATAGTACGACTGCATGGCATTCACAATATGATTGTGTCAGACAGAGACACCAAGTTCCTCAGTCCCTTTTGGCAAGCATTGTGGCGCAAGCTAAGAACCAACTTCTTGTTTTCGACCGCGTATCACCCACAGATCGACGGACAGAAAGAGGAGGTCAACATGACCTTATCACAGACGCTGAGAGCAACAATTGGAAGGAATCTAAAGAACTGGTTGGAATGCCTTCCATATGTCGATTTTGCCTACAACAGGACTACACACTCCGGAACAAAGCGGTCTCCATTTGAAGTTGTCTACGGCTTCAACCCTACCACGCCAATTGAGTTTACACCCATTCCTTTGGGAGACGCCATCAGTCTAGAAGGAGAAGCAAAAGCCGACTATATCAAACGACTACATAAAGAGACCAAGGTAAATCTGGAGCAACAAAACATCCAGAACACAAAGAAGGCCAACAAAGGCCGATGGCACATGGTGTTCAAGGAGAGAGATTGGATTTGGTTACATCTGCGACCAGAGAGGTTTCCCCAGTGATGAAAAAGCATGCTTGCACCTCGAGGAGATGGTCCATTCTGCGTCCTATGGAGAATCAATGACAACGCCTACCAACTCAACGCCTACCAACTCGAACTTCCAGGTGAGTATAACGTGTCTAGTACGTTTAATGTTTCTGACTTAGAGTTGTTTGATACAGGTGAGGAGCTCGCTTTGGAGACCAAAGCACTTCAAGAGGGAGAGAATGATGAGGATATCATCCCAGCTATTGCACCAGTCATCCCACCAGGACCTCTCACACGGTCCATGAGGAAGGCTTCAGGAGACAAGATCAGAATGCTATTGGAAAGTGGAGCCGGACAGGGATCGACCGAGCCAACCGAGCCGAACATGCCAGAGCCGACCGTGTCAGGACCGGGTCCATTCAACCCCGAACCGTTTAAGCCGGACAAGGAACAATGGAGGTTCCTTCTCGAAGATTCTTCTTCTTCCAGTTTGTTTACCATTACCATTCGGTAGAGACACCAAAAGTCATGCTAGGAAATTATACTCTTTTTCCTATCTTCGATTTTGTCCCACTGGGTTTTTTGAAGAAGGTTTTAATGAGACAACACTCTTGGTGTGCAAGATGGTCAAGACTCGTTCACAACTCCACACCCTTCACAAGTCATCAACGACTTTTGGCCTAAGTGCTTTACTGGGCTTTTCTGTCTTTAATTATATTTCTAGACTATGTATGTTATTTGGGCTTATGAGTCATGTTGGCTAATTAGGCCCAAAGTCCTTTTTAAATTTTGCGATTAAGTAAACTTGTTGTTTTTATCCCTTCAGAGGCTAAACATGATGTTCTTTAGCCTAAGTTGTAACAAGACATTATATAAGTCTTTGGACAATTCATTAATAAAAATAACAAGCAATTTATAACAAAACAAAAACCTAAGACCTCTTGTCTAACAACCTAGGCACCGCCACCAAGCTTCTTGGAGAGCTGCCGTGTTCTTCAACCAATCCTTGGTTTAAGTTCATGTAGTATCACAAGCCTTTTCACAGTTTTTGTGGTCCCATTGATCCACCCTTCGCTTCCATCTCTTCTGTCCAGCAACTTGAGCTTCTCGGTGAAAGGACAGCCACCACACGGTTCTTACATCACCTTCAGGCTACTCAAGGAACGTCTTACACAAGCCCGGGTCCTGTCTTTGCCGGATTTCCAGAAGACCTTTGAGGTAGAGTGCGACACATCTGGAGTCGGCATTGGAGCGGTTCTAACCCAGAGAAGTAAACCTGTAGCTTACTTCAGCGAGAAGCTAAGCGGAGCGGCCCTTACCTATACCGCCTACGACAAAGAGCTCTATGCCCTTGTCCGAGCAATTGACGTTGGGCAGCACTACCTGCTGGCACGAGAGTGCGTGATCCACACTGACCATCAGACGCTGCAACATCTGAAAGGCCATACCAAGCTAAAGAAGAGCCACACTCGATGGCTCGAGTTTATATAGACCTTTCTTTACGTGATCAAGTACAAGAAAGAAAAAGAGAACATGGTCACAGACGCCTTATCTTGTCGTCATGCCCTTATTTCAACCATGGAAGCTAAGGTCCTCAGATTCAAGCTCATTAAGGACTTGTATGCAGACGACAAAGACTTCAAGGAGATCTTCTGAAACCCGGGAACCAGCGACTACTCCAGGTTTTATTTATTTGAAGGTTCTCTTTTCCGAGACAGGCGGCTATGCATTCCGAGGGGATCAATTCGAGAGCTCTTATTAAGAGAAGCCCACGGAGGAGGCCTAATGGGGCAATTTGGTGCAGACAAGATACTAAGCATACACAAGGGACATTTCTATTGGCCTCATCTCAGGCGTGACGTCGAGGTCCATTGCAACCGATGCTTGGTCTGCAAATGGGCCAATTCTAAGGCCCATCCACACGGGTTATATCTCCCTTTACCTATCCTTAATACTCTGTGGAGTGATATATCTATTGACTTTGTGCTAGGCTTCCTTAAGATCAACCACAAGGACTCCATTTTTGTTGTAGTAGACAGCTTCTCGAAGATGGCCCATTTTATTCCCTGTGCTAAGATCAATGACGTGACCCAGACCGCCAGCCTATTCTTCCAGGAGATCATAAGGCTTCACGGGATCTCGACACCAAGTTCCTTAGTCATTTTTGGCGGACCCTGTGGAAGAAACTTGAATCTAAGCTGGTGTTTTCAATGACCTGCCATCCAAAAACCAATGGACAGACAGAGGCAGTAAACCGCACGTTATCCACCTTCCTGTGCGCCACCATCGGTCGTAACCTGAAGACCTGGCTCGAGTGCATCCCACTGGTCAAATTTGCATACAACCGAGCCGTCCATTCCGCGACCAAGAAATCCCCATTGTTTGAATGAAGAAGAAAGGAAGAAAGATGGAAGCCTTTAACTCTATATATAAAGGCGTGAATGAATATGTCAAAGGGGAGTGTCTAAGGCTTGTTTGTGTTCTAGTATTATGTTATCCTTGTAGCCATTCAATTATAAGATTATCCTTGTATCCAAACAAGCCTAGACTAGATTAGTATAAATACCTTACTCCCTTCACATATTGTAACTAAGAATTCATAATTCTCATTCTCTTAATAAAATCATTCTTTTCTCTAATTCTCTCTAATCTCTCATTCTACAAATCTCTTAATCTCATAATCTTTCATGGTATCAGAGCCATGTTGCATCAAATCTGGGTAAATTTCATAATTCTTTCATTGATTCAACAAGAATCCATCTTGTTCTTCATCATCTTCTAGATCAATTTTGAACGTCATCTTGTAACTCAAATTCCGGCCAAACCATGACTCTTTTTGAGGATCTGCTTTCTCTTGGTTGTTCATCAGCGAGTTCTGAAGCCAAGCCCATTTGAATTGCATCATTTGACCCAGAGAATCAAAAGTTACGAATTTTCTTGCAAAGGTCCTTCGCGAACCTCTATGTTTCCCAGGTCACCCCGACGTTGATTCTTCATCAAATCGTGTTTAGTCTAGTTTCTGTTTTAATTCCATTCAGTTTCGAGGATTTTCTTGAAGGTTTTCTCAGAGACGTCCAAAATCACCTATATCAAGATAGTGGTGATATAATTCTAATTCTTTCTCATTTTTCTTTAATTCTTTGAATCTGGAAAGTTTAATGAGTGTTTTGTAAGGGTCTCCACCAAATTTCAGTTCAATCCAATAGGTTTAAGACTCCAAGATTGATTTTATTGATTTCTTTGTTAATCTTTGAAAAGTTTTAAAATTGATTTCTTGAAATTTAGGATTTATTTTAATTGTTAGAATTCGAATTTTATATGAAATTTGATTGTTAATAATAGATAATATCTGTTATTAAGTGGTTAGGATTAGTTGAATCTTGTTGCAAAAGTTGGTTGAGTTTGTTACAGGTTGTTAAAGATTAGTTGCAACCTTTGGAGGTTACTTGAACTGCAAGCTTCAAGTTTATCTTATCAAGCTTCAAGTATACGACAGTCCTTATACATTTACCTGGTCACAACTGTGGTCTCGTGCACATTCACGCATCAAGTGTTCGTGGCAAATTGTTCTTGTTTGAGTGCAGCTCACGTGAAGAGCGCAGATCACGCAAGACGCAAGCAGTTCGCGTCTCGTCAAGGTCATCAAGAATCCGACCAAGCTAGTTCTCGACCAAGCCGTGTCACGATTCCGAAAGTTCTCTATCCATCTCGTGATCAGCTAGCAGGTCTAGGTATCTTGAAAGCTCTGTGTAACCATATCCATGTGTCTAGTTCGTCCCGACCGGCTACTACCTGCGTCCTGGCCATCTTGTGATCACCCTTATCCGACTAGCTAAGTGTGACAAATGCAATCTATCATGGAGATTCAAACCTGTCTTAGAGCTCCAGTTATTCTTCATGGAGAAAATTATCTCTTGTGGTCTAGGACCATGAAAACCACATTAGGTAGTAAAGGTCTTTGAAACCACGTTAGGTAGTAAAGGTCTTTGGTTGAAGTGAGTGAGGCTGTTGCTACTCAAGTCAAATGGTACCAAGAAGATCAGTTGGTACTTTCTATACTACAAAATTCTCTTGCTAGTGATCTTTTAGAAGCTTATTCTTTTTGTGAAAATGCAAAAGACCTTTGGGACACTTTGCTTAAGGTGTATGGAAACACCACTAACCTTTTGAGAATTTTTGAAGTGAAGAAGGCTTTAAATGAATTAAGGCATGAGGATGCTGAATTCACTAAGCACTATGGCTCATTCAGATCTTTGTGGGCTGAGCTAAAAATGCTAAGGCCAGCCACCATTGAACCACTTGTTCTCCTTGAAAGGAAAGAACAAGATAAGGTGTTTGGGTTACTTTTAACACTTAATTCTACTTACTCAGATCTTATTAAGCATATTCTCAGGTCTGACAAGTTGCCTAGCTTGGAGGATGTTTGTGCTCAAATTCAAAAGGAACAAGGATCCCATGGATTGTTTGGCAACAAAGCTGAATTGGTAGCTGCTCACAAAAGTTTCTTCAAACCAGCAAATGATTCTAGGAAGAGGAGACAATTTTGTGATCATTGCAAGAGGAATGGCCATTCAAAGAAGGAATGCTGGGTACTTCATCCTAACTAGAAGCCTTCTTGGGCCTCACGGCTTCAGCAACCCGCGGCCATGGCCACAGCCAGTCAAGCTCACGGCATGTTGCCATCTAAGGCGGTTGGCAGCAGCGGTTCCTTTTCTCATTCAGCTTCAACTAGTACCATGTTACAAGGATCAGACTTTGTGACAAAATCAGACTTGGAAGCTCTTATCAAGACAATAAAGGATAGCAATGTGATGGGTAAAACTTTTCATGCTTCTTTTCAAACTTCTTTTACTTCTAATGCTCCTAAATCTTTGGTGGTTGATTCTGGTGCTTCTCATCACATGATTAGTGATTTAGAATTGCTAGAGAATGTAGAACCTGCCCTAGGTAATGTTATCATTGCTAATGGAATTAAAGTACCAATCAAAGGCATAGGAAAATTGAAGTTGTTTGATAAAGAATCTAAAGCATTTTATATGCCCTCTTTTACCTCTAACTTGCTCTCAGTTAAAAGAGCTACTACTGATTTGAATTGTCATGCTATATTTAGTCCTAATGATTTCTATTTTCAGGATATTGAAACTAGAAGATGTTTTGGACAAGAAACCACAAAAATGACTTGTATGTGCTTGAAAACATGACTAGTGTTAGTGAATTAGAATCGGTTTTGCAGGCTAATGCATTTAGTACTAATTCTGATATGTGGCATGCTAGATTAGGACATCCTCATCCAAGAGCACTTGAATTAATTGTTCCTGGTTTGAAAAATCTATGCATACATAAGAAAATTGTTTTGAATTGGTGCATTTTGATGTTTGGACATCTCCATTTCCATCTAGAGAAAATGTGACATTTATTGATGAAAAGTCCAAATATACATGGGTTACTTTACTTAGCTCTAAAGATAGAGTATATGATGCATTTTTAAACTTTCAAGCATATGTTACTAATTAATACAATGCAAGAATTAAATGCTTTAGAACAGATAATGGAGGAGAATACACTAGTACCAGACTTCAAGAACATCTAGCCAAGCATGGCATTGAGCATCAAACAAGCTGTCCTTACACTCCACAACAAAATGGAGTAGCTGAAAGGAAGAATAGGCATTTAATGGACGTTGTGAGAATTATGATGTTCCACATGAAAGTACCCAAACGATTTTGGGGGGATGCACTTGTAGCAGCATGCTACTTGATTAACAGGACTCCTACAAAAGTCCTAGATGATCTGTCTCCATTTGAGCTACTAAACAAAACTAGCCCCAATAATGATCACTTTAGAGTTTTTTGTTGTGTTTGTTTTGTATTAGTACCAAGGGAGCAAAAGAATAAGCTGGATCCAAAGAGTACCAAAGCTATGTTCATTGGGTATTCTTCTACTCAGAAATGATACAAATGTTATGACCCAAAGACTAGAAGAGTCTTGGTGTCTAGAGATGTAAAATTCCAAGAAGAAAAAAGTTTTTATGAAGAAGGAACTTGGGAGCAATTTAAGGACATCTCATCAACAAGATCAGACCAAGCTGAATACTTGAGGAATCTTTTGGAAAGTATTGGAATAGTAGGCGGCCCTTCTCCTCAGCACACGGCCACCTCACCTCTGTCACCTGCCCCAGGAGCAGGCAGCCCTAGAACCGCGGAACCACGACCTGTCACTCCAGCCGGTCCTTCCTGCCTAGCCGGTCCTTCACGGCCTTTCACTACAACTTTCAGCTCTCCTGGTCTTCCTCCTCTTGAACATGGGGGGGGGAGAAGCTTCTACTCATGTCCAACAACACTCAGCAGGAGATGATTCAATTCTAGTCTCAGCTTCCAAAATATCAAAAGATATGACTACTCTTGTTGAAGTCTTGAGTGAAGAAGAGGAATCTAATCAAGAAGCTCCACCTACAGTTTTAAGAAGGAGCACAAGACAAAGGAATCCACCAGTTTTCTACAATGGAAATGTTGTGGTTCATCATGATCAGGGAGTTTGTAATATTGCTCACTTACCTTCTAATCATGTTGTTTTTATTTCTAGTCCTGATAATGAGCAGATTTCAAAGACATATGAAGAAGCTATGTCCAAAAAGGAATGGAGGGAAGCTATCTTAGCTGAGAAACAAGCCATGGAGAGGAATGGTACTTATGCTTCAGCTACTCTACCAAAAGGAAAAAGGGCTGTAAGTTCTAAATGGATTTTTAGCATTAAATACAAAAGCAATGGTGAAATTGATAGATATAAAGCTAGGTTGGTGGCTAGGGGTTTTACTCAGACATATGGTGAGGATTATAGGGATACATTTGCACCTGTAGCTAAGCTTCATTCTGTTAATGTTGTTCTTACTGTTGCTACTAACCTTGAGTAGGAGTTGTGGCAAATGGATGTCAAGAATGTTTTCTTACAAGGTGAGCTAGAAGAAGAGGTTTACATGTCACCACCACCTGACCTAGAGGATGAGGTTGGAAGCGGTAATATACTAAGACTAAGGAAGGCTATTTATGGCCTTGAACAATCTCCAAGAGCTTGGTACCACAAGCTAAGTGTAACCTTAATGGATAGAGGCTTCAAAAGATCTGAAGTTGAACATACTCTTTTTACACCAAAGAGTAAAGAAGGTATTGTGGTAATTCTTATCTATGTAGATGATATAATCATATCTGGTAGTGATAGTGTTGGTATTTCATCTACTAAAGATTACTTAAAGAGTGTCTTTGATATAAAGGATTTAGGAGAACTTAAATACTTCTTGGGAATTGAAGTGTGTAGGTTTAAGGAAGGTCTCTTTTTATCCCAAAGGAAATATGTTGTAGATTTACTAACCTCTATAAGTATGATGGAAGCTAGACCAGCCAAAACACCCTTAGAAGAAGACTATAAAATCGCAACTAAGGGGGAGCTAGAGGAGGAAATTAATTTTCATGATCCTAAGCTCTATAGGAAAGTGGTTGGTAAGCTTATTTATTTAACCATCACAAGACCAGATTTATGTTTTGCTGTGAATCAGGTATCTCAACACATGCAAGGACCAAAGATGAGGCATTGGGAGATGGCCATGCGAATTCTAAGATACCTAAAGGGCACACATGAAAAAGGTATATGGATGGGTAACAATAAAAACACAAATGTGGTTGGTTATTATGATGCAGATTGGGCAGGAGATAGGGAAGATAGGAGAAGTACCATAAGCTATTGTACTTTTATAGGAGGTAACCATGTGACTTGGAAAACCAAGAAGCAAAAGGTGGTATCATGCTCTAGTGCAGAATCTGAATATAGAGCAATGAGGAAGCTTACAACTGAATGCATCTGGCTGAAGCAACTCTTGGAAGATTTAGCCGTGAAGTGTGAGGACCCTAATACCATTCACTGTGATAATCAGGCTGCCATACATATAGCCTCCAACTCAGTGTTTCATGAAAGGACCAATCATATAGAAGTGGACTGCCACAAAGTAAGAGAGGCTATTGGAAAAGGTATCATCTTGCCTTGCTATACAAGGAGTGAGGACCAACTAGCTGATGTATTCACCAAGGCAACATCTCTGAAAATTGGCGCCTCAATCTATCCAAGACTTGGCCTTATGACCATTTCACACCAATGATCCCAACATGGAGTGTTATACTCTTTTTTCCTAGGAAAGGTTTTGTCCCAATTGGGTTTTCCTTCTCTAGGTTTTTAAAGAGGTAATGCTTCATGGTTGCTAGCTTAGATATTTTCCATGTCTTAAGCTTGAGGGGGAGTGTTGGAATGAAGAAGAAATGAAGAAATATGGAAGCCTTTAACTCTATCTATAAAGGCGTGAATGAATATGTCAAAGGGGAGTGTCTAAGGCTTGTTTGTGTTCTAGTATTATGTTATCCTTGTAGCCATTCAATTATAAGGCTATCCTTATATCCAAACAAGCCTAGACTAGATTAGTATAAATACCTTACTCCCTTCACATATTGTAACTAAGAATTCATAATTTTTATTGTCATAATAAAATCATTTTTTTCTCTAATTCTCTCTAATCTCTCATTCTCTCATTCTACAAATCTCTTAATCTCATAATCTTTCACCCATTCGAGGTCGTCTACGGGTTCAACCCACTTTCCCCAATGGAATTCACGCCCCTGCTAACCTGCTGAAATCGTCAACCTCGAATGAGACCGCAAGGCAAATTACATCCGAAAGTTGTACCAAAAGGTCAAAGAAAACCGAACGAAAGACGGAATCATACGCCAAGCATGCTAACAAAGGATGCATGATAAGAACATTGAGCCAGCCACTGCAACAGTCATCCCACCAGGACCTCTCACACGGTCTAAGAGGAAAACTCTAGGAGACAAGCTCAGCATGCTATTGGAAAGTGGAACCGGACAGGACATCGGACCGACCAGAAAGACAAGGACCAGCCCCGGACCAACCGGAGTAACCAGACCGACCAGGACCAGCCCCGGAACGACCGTGACAGTGACTGTGCCTGGACCATCCGACCCATTCCAATGGGACAAGGAACGATGGAGGTTCCTTATCAAAGATTTTTCTTCCTCCGGTGTCTTTACCATTACCATCCGGTAGAGACACCAAAAGTCGGGCTAGGAAATTGTACTCTTTTTCATATCTTCGGTTTTGTCCCACTGGGTTTACTGAAGAAATTTTTAGTGAGGCAATATTCTTAGTGCGCAAGAAGATGAAGATTTGTTCACAACTCCACACCATTCACAAGTCATCACCGATTTCTAGCATAAGTGTTATTGGGATTTTTCTATCTTTAATTCTATTTCTAGATTAAGTATGTTATTTTGGCTTATGAGTCATGTTGGCTCCTTAGGCCCAAAGTCTATTTTATTGCCATTAAGTAAACTTCTTGCTGTTTTATTCTTAGAGAGGCTAAACATCATGTTGTTTAGCCTAAGTTGTAACAATGCATTATATAAGCCTTTTGTCTATTCATTAATAAAATAACAAGCATTTTTAGAACAAAAAAAAAACCTAAGACTCTTTGTCTAAGTCCCAGGCGCCGCCTCCAAGCTCCCTTGGTAGCAGCCGTGTTCTTCAACCAACTTCTGGTTAAAGTTCTTGGAGTATCACAAGCCTCTTTCACAGCTTGTGTGGTCCCATCGATCCACCCTTCAATTCCATCTTCCCTGTCCAACAACTTGAGCTTCTCGGTGAAAGACAGCCACCACACGATTCTTGTATCATCTGGTATCAGAGCTTAAAGCTTCTGCTCATCAGGTTGATTCTATCCTTTGTATTTGACGATTTTTCTTTTGTTTTTGTTGCACTTTGTTTTGCTTTTGATTTTTACTTCTTTCTCTTTTTCCCTGAGGTTCTCGGTAAGAAGGTGAAGGAATCAAGTCTCATAACACAAAAACAAAAAAAAATTAGGTTCTATCAATCCTTGTTTTTGCTTTCATATTAAAAAAAAATTTTTTAGGTAACTAGGTTTCTTGTTGATTGTTTAATCTTGTAAAAAAAATTGGTGTTTACGTTGTTAAAAGGCAAATTAGGGCTTTAGAAACTCACCTTGAGCACTCATTCACCTTGAGACATCGTGTACCAAGAACTTGGACGACATGAAAGTCTTTTGTTTCTAGCTTAGATTTGGGTCCTTGGTTGTTAAAACCGCGTCATAGTCCCTCTTGCTTCTAGTCCTTGTTAGAGTTGATGTCTAGCTTTAGGTCTTGTCGTTGTGTAGCAAAGTGTCAAGCCGCGAGCTCTAGGTCCTTAGTCCCCTGCCCTAGTGTGTGGCGTGAAGCCTAGTTGCGCTCAGGTCAAGTTTCCCCCCCCCCGTTAGTCCGCGTGCAGCGTCCTAGCCCCCGCGTTTGAGTAGCCTAGGTCCTCATCCATCGTGACCAAGCTGCGTTTCACCCCCCTAGTTAGATTAGTTCCATCGCACTAGGTTCCCATACCGCGCCAGCTGTCCCGCGTAGGCTCCTTAGGATCACACCGAGCCTCAGCGCCTTAGCCCTAGCCCCGAGTCATCCCCGCCGCCTGGAGCCCTTAGGATTAGGTCTGCAAATTTTCTTAGTGTCTAGGTTCTTAGTATCTAGTTTTTAGGAAATTTTCCCATAGCATTTAGGCCTTAATTAGTATTCATATTAGTTTAGGGTAGTTTTTCTTTTAGAAATTAGACAATTAATAGATTTTCCTTTTAGTTTAGGATAGTTTTCATTTTAGGAATTAGACAATTAATATATATTTTTTTAGTTTATGATAATTTTCCTTTTAAAAAATATGCATAATTAGATTTTTCTTTTTTTTTAGGATAGTTTCCTTTAGGGATTTAAGCAATTAATTAGTTTTCCTTTTAGTTATATATAATTTTCTCTTAGTAATTAGACAATAAATTTTAGGATATCTTCTATTTATTAGTTTTTCTTTTTATACTTAGGAAATAATTCTCTTTTTAGGACAACTTCCTTTTCTTTAATTTTTCCTTTGCATACTTAGGTAGTTTTCTTTAAATAGAATTAAATTTTATAAATAATAAAAATAAAAATAATATATGTGAAAATTTTTCATAAAAGAAAAGTTTAATTTTTGTAAGTTTCCTTTTCGAAAACTTTCCATTTTTCAAAATTTCATTTTCTCGAAACATAAAATATGTCAAGGAGTGACGAGTCGACATCGGGACAGAACAGTCAAGCCATGATGCAGCTACTGCAATCATTGACTGCCCAGATGTCGACCATAACAACGCGTCTCGAGCGATTAGAGCAGCCTTCGCCTGCAACAGCCCCCGCGCCACCCCCGCCACCGCCACAGCCGACAGCATTACTACGACAAGCCCATGCCACCACCTCGACAGCCCATGCACCACTCTAAATTAAAGATGAACCCGCCTCCCTTTTGGGAAAGGTTGATCATGAGGAGTACTTAGATTGGGAGAGGATGATGGAGTTACTCTTCGAGTACTACAACTATGACGATCGTCGTAATGATGTCTTAGCAACGACACAGTTCACTGACCACGCACTGGTGTGGTGGATCAAGAAGTAACAGCTCACAGGAGAGCTCGGATGGGTACTTTGACCTCATGGATCGAACTCACCCAGATCATGAGAAACCCTACGTCTCACCTCATTTCCACCGTGAACTTCAGAGACGATTTAGCTGCCTTACCCAAGGCAGCAAGACGGTGTCGAAAAACTTCGATGAATTCGAGCATCTACGCAAGCAACCTGACATAGACGAATCTGAAGAAAGCTTAAGGGCCCAATTCATCGACGTGTTACAAGAGTCCATCGCCTGGAAGATCGAACTACAGCCCTACCATGATCTAGGCGAGTTGTTCCACCTTGCAGTACAAATAGAGAAATGCCATAAACGAAAGCTAGCCGCACCTTCTCGGCTCCCAAGGCCGCTCCAGCTTCTCAAAAGACGACCACATCCATGCCCACTCCGATCCAACCCCAGCGGAGCAGCGAGATCGTATGCTTCAAGTGCAAAGGAAGAAGACACATGTCCTGAGAGTGTCCCACCCAACGGACAATGGTACTGACTGCTCAGGAGAGTACGAGTCCGAGGAGCCAGCTCCTACGACCCACCAGCAATCCGACGAAGAAATAGAGTACGCCAATTGCGGAGAGATGCCCATGATCAGACGAGTTCTCAGCTCGAGATTTGAGCCGGAAGAGATAGAGCAGCGACAGAATACTTTCCACTCTAAATGTATAATCCTTGGGAAAGTGTGATCGTTGATTATAGACGGAGGGTCCTGCACCAACGCCGAGTAAATACATGGTGGAGAAGCTAGATGGAGTTATACATTTTGGATCAACAAGACGGAGTTATACATTTCGGATCAAGTCAAGGTCTCATTCAGCATCGACAAATACCAGGACCAGGTCACCTGCGACATCGTCCCGATGTCAGCTGGACATCTCCTCCTAGGACGACCATGGCAATTTGACCGAGAGACTACGCACAACGGACGGACCAATTTCTACTCATTTGTCCACGATAAGTGTAGATACAACTTGGCACTCATGTCCTCACACGCCGTTCAAGAAATGCAGTCTAAGATGGCGAAAGACCAACATGCCCGCAAGGAGAATTTTCTAATCAATGTGGCAAACATGAGGAAAGCCAGCCGAACCAAGGACACCCAACTCGTCCTGATGCTCTACAAAGAGAGCCTACACACGTCTAGCACCGAGACCCCCTTACCTGTCGAGGTCCGAGCACTGTTAGAGAAATATGCCAACATGTTCCTAGATGAGATTCCGGCCGGCCTCCCACCTATCAGAGGGATTGAGCACCACATCGATTTTGTTCCAGGAGCCCAGCTACCTAACCGTCCTGCATACTTAGTCAACTCCAAGGAGGCTAAAGAATTAGAATGGTAAGTCCATGATCTTATGGCTCAAGGTTACGTCAGAGAGAGCCTCAGTCCATATGTCATCTCGGTCCTACTTGTACCAAAGAAGAACGGGAGCTGGAGAATGTGCATTGACTGTTGCCCCATCAACAACATCATGATCAAGTATCGGCACCCCATTCCGCCCCTGGACGACATGCTAGATGAATTAAGCGGAGCTGCGGTTTTCTCCAAAATTGACCTTAAAAATGGATACCATCAAGTCAGGATGCGAGAGGGAGACGAATGGATGACTGCTTTCAAGACCAAGCAGGGTCTTTATGAGTGGTTAGTAATGCCATTCGGCCTATCCAATGCTCCAAGCACATTCATGCACCTTGTGAACCAAGCCCTTCGACCGTTCTTGGCAAGTTCGTAAGTCTACTTCGACGACATTCTCGTTTATATTATGACCTACTCAGAACATTTGGAGCATCTAGAGGCCGTTATTACCACCCTCCAGAGAGGGCAGTTGTACGCAAACCTCAAGAAATGTACATTCTGCATAGACCAAGTCGTCTTTCTTGGATTTTTCGTGAGTTCACAGGGACTCTGAATGGACGACAAGAAGATCAAAGCCATACAGGAGTGGCCCACACCGACGACCACCAGCCAGGTCCGTAGCTTCCACAGACTCACCAGCTTCTACTGATGGTTTGTCCGAGACTTCAGCACAATCGCTGGTCCATTTACCACTACAATCAAGAAGAACCATGACTTTCGTTGGGGATCCGACCAGGACAAGTCCTTCAAGCTACTGAAAGAACGCCTCATCCACACCCCAGTCCTAGTCCTACCCGACATTAACCAGACATTTGAGGTCGAATGTTTTGCTTCAGGGATCGGCATAGGAGCAGTCCTGACCCAAGGCGGACGACTAGTCGCCTACTTCAGCGAGAATTTAAGTGGAGCCGCTCTTAGCTATACGACCTACAACAAGGAGCTCTATGCATTGGTACAGGCCTTAGAGACTTGGCAGCATTATCTTCTTGCCCGGGAGTGCGTGATTCACACCGACCATCAGACACTCCAGCACCTCAGAGGACAATCTAAACTCAAGAAGAGACATGCTCGTTGGTTTGAGTATATTGAGACCTTTCCTTACGTCATCAAGTACAAAAAGGGAACGGACAACGTTGTGGCTGACGCCTTATCCCAGAGATACAGTCTCATCTCCGTGATGGAATCGAAGGTTATGATATTTGAAATGATTAAGGAGCTGTATGCTGAAGACGCCGACTTCACTCAGGCCTACCAGGAGCACGATAAGGGTACCTACAGCAACTTCTATTTTTTTTTATGGATTTCTTTTTAAAGACAAGCGTCTCTGCATTCCGAGATGATCGATTCGGGAGCTGCTTTTGAGAGAGGCCCAAGGAGGAGGATTAATGGGTCATTTCAGAATCGTCAAGACATTAAGCATGCTTAAGGAGCATTTCTACTGGCCCCACTAGCGAAAAGATGTAGAGGCTCATTGTGCTAAGTGCCTTATCTGCAAACGGGCTAAATCCAAGATGCACACGCAAGGTCCTTACATGCCAGTACCAGTTCCTTCTGCGCCCTAGACAGACATCTCCATGGACTTCATACTAGGCCTGTCGAAAATCAACCACAAGGATTTTATCTTCGTAGTGGTCGACCGATTTTCCAAGATGGCGCATTTCATCACTTTCAACAAGACCAATGACGCAAGCCAGGCTGCCGACCTATTCTTCAAGGAGATGGTACGACTGCACGGTATTCCCAGGACAATTGTGTCCGACTGCTACACCAAGTTCCTCAGCCACTTCTGGTGAGCCTTGTGGCGCAAGTTGGGGCCCAACCTCTTTTTTTCTACAGCGTACCATCCATAGACCGACGTACAGACAGAGCTTATCAACCGGACATTGTCCCATACACTGAGAGCGAAGATTGGAAGGAACTTGAAGAACTGGTTAGAGTGTCTTCCATACGTCGAGTTCACTTACAACAGGGATACACACTCCGGAACGAAGCATTCTCCATTTGAAGTCGTCTACGGCTTCAACCCGACCACACCAATTGAGATCACACCCATTCCACTGGAAGACGCCATCAGCTTAGAGGGAGAAGCAAAGGCGGAATACATCATGTGTCTACACGAAGAGACCAAGGTCAATCTGGAGAAACTGAACATCCAGAACACCAAGAATGCCAACAAGGGCCGCCGGCACAGGGTACTCAAGGAGGGAGATTGGGTTTGGCTACATCTGCGACCAGAGAGGTTTCCCTAACGGTGAAAGAGCATGCTTGCACCCCGGGGAGATGGTCCATTCCACATCCTTCGGAGAATCAACGACAATGCCTACCAGCTCGAACTTCCAGGTGTATATAACGTGTCTTGTTCGTTTAATGTTTCTGACTTAGAGTTGTTTGATGCAGGTGAGGAATTCACTTTGGAAACCAACACACTTCAAGAGGGAGGGAATGATGAGGACATCGAGCCAGCCACTGCACCAGTCATCCCACCAAGACCTCTCACACGGTCCAAGAGAAAAGTTCTAGGAGACAAGCTCAGCATGTTATTGGAGAGTGAAACCGGAAAGGACTTTGGACCAACCAGAACGACCAGAACCAGCCCCGGACTGACCGTGACGACCGTGACCGTGCCTGGACCATCCAACCCATTCCAACTAGACAAAGAACCATGGAGGTTCCTTCTCAAAGATTCTTCTTCCTCCGGTGTCTTTACCATTACCATCCGGTAGAGACACTAAGTCGTGCTAGGAAATTGTACTCTTTTTCCTATCTTCGGTTTTGTCCTACTGGGTTTTCCGAAGAAGGTTTTAATGAGGCGATACTCTTAGTGCGCAAGATGATGAAGACTTGTTCACAACTCCACACGATTCACAAGTCATCACCGATTTCTAGCCTAAGTGTTATTGGGCTTTTTATATCTTTAATTCTATTTCTAGACTAAATATGTGATTTTGGCTTATGATTCATGTTGGCTCCTTAGGCCCAAAGTCTATTTTAATTGCCATTAAGTGAACTTTTTTCTGTTTTATTCCTCGAGAGGCTAAACATCATGTTGTTTAGCCTAAGTTGTAACAAGGCATTATATAAGACTTTTGTCTATTCATTAATAAACAAGCATTTTTAGAACAAAACAAAACCTAAGACTCTTTGTCTAAGTCCCAGCCTCCCAGGCGCCGCCTCCAAGCTCCCTTGGTAGCAGTCATGTTCTTTAACCAACTTTTGGTTGAAGTTCTTGGAGTATCATAAGCCCCTTTCACAGCTTGTGTGGTCCCATCAATCCACCCTTCACTTCCATCTTCCCTGTCCAACAACCTGAGATTCTCGGTGAAGAACAGCCACCACACGGTTCTTGTATCAACACAAGCAGGTCGTTTTGAAGGAAAGCGATTGGGTTTGGCTGCATATGAGCCCCGAGCGTTTTCCCCATAAACGCAAGGACAAGTTAGCGCCAAGAAGAGATGGTCCATTCTGGATCATAAAGAATATTAACGACAACGTCTACCATCTGGAACTCCAAGGTGAGTTTAACATTTCTCCAACGTTCAGTGTAACTGACGTAGATTTTTTGATGCAGGCAAAGATTCTGTTTTGGAGACCAAACCACTCGAAGAGGGATGGGATGAAGAGGACCTAAGCGACCCGACCGACCCAGACGAACCAGCAATGCAAGGCGCTTGGGCACAGGTTCAACCAGTTCATAGGGCGTACCATGGAGGTTCTCCCAGCCCATCCCGCGGAACCAGCATGGCCCTCGCCACTAACGGATCAGCCCCCGGCCCGAGGTGCAAGTTCACGACCCAATCATGGTACTTGCTCAACCTCCAGACTACAACTCCGGGGTCTTTACCATTAACCATGGGTAGAGACACCAAAAGACATGCTAATGAATTGTACTCTTTTTCCTATCTTCGATTTTGTCCCACTGAGTTTTCCGAGGAAGGTTTTAATGAGGCAACACCCTTAGTGTGCATCGGTACTTGGGCTTGTTCAATACTCCGCTTATTTCCACAAGCCCAGCCCACGGCTTTAGGCCTTTCTTTCTTTAATTTTGTTGGGCCTGCGCCACTTGTTCCAGGCCAGCGGCCCAGCTATTCTATTTTTTTAGACTACTTGTCATTTTTGTCTAATTTTTGCACACCATGTAGTTTTTATTCAAACTTCTTGTTGTTTTAATTTAAGGGCAGAAACCCTGGACTTGGGCATTATATAAGCCTAAGTCATTACTCATTAATAAGATAGACAATTCAGAAATTAAAAACCCTAGCGTTCTAAACTCTCTAGCGGCTACCGCCTCTTTAGCCTCTCTATCGTTCTTGACTTAAAATCTCAAGACCGAGACCTCCTTTGGTGTATCATGAGTTCCATTCCATACCTTGTGTGGTCCAATTCATCCTACCCGCTCCAACGGTGATCGAGTCTCTCTCTCCTTGGCGCAACCTCCATTCGTCCGCTTGGCTCTTGTTGGGATTGAGTCTCTCTCCCGACCGGTCCACCCTTCCAGACGCAACCTCACGGTTGTCCAGCAGGCTCCGTGCGTGTGTCAGGAACGATGAGACATGAAACCCAAAAAATAGACATTTCCTTATCAGATGCTTAAAAATGTGTTTTTCCGATGATTCTCCAATGTCCAAATCAGATAATCTCAAGTAGTTTAGATCAATCGAGAATGGTCACTATGGAATTTGATATTTATGGACATATATGGTGAAGTCTAAAAGCGGAAGTATGTGCTCTGGAAATATAATTTTTTGGATATTTTGAGAGAGTATATATACACAAAACTGAGATGGATCTGGGTGCAGGCAAACTTGTTGAAGCAAAAATCTCATCACAATGCCATATTTTTCATTGCTCAAGAAGGAAATCCTAAAGCAACTTGAGTTTTTGGGGTGACCCCACATGACATGCACTTATTTATAAATAGTAATATTGAATGGATAAAAGTTCACTTTTGGAAACAGAGGTTAAATGGTTATTTAGCAATAAACAAGAATCTAGAGACTGAGAATGAAATGAATGAGTTTAGTTTTGAACTGAGAGTAGTACTCCCTCTGTTTTCTATTAATAATCGTTTTAGAAAAATTTTCGTAGATTAAGAAATGTTGTTATTTGACTGTTTTAACACTATCAACATAATTAATGTGGATATTGATTCTTTTGTTTTTTGATAAATTGTGTGAATTTAATTGAGGTTATATTTAGAATTCTATTATCATTATTGCATTGAAAAATGATAACGATAAATAACTAAAACAAAAAAAAAAATTAAATCTAAAACGATACTTAATTAAGAACGGAAAGAATAACAAATGAGTTTAGTTTTTCATGTCGGGAATGCTTTACAAGAGTGAGAACAGAGAATAACATATGGTATTTAGATAACGGTGCAAGCAACCACATGAGAGGAAACAAGTCTTTCTTTTGCGAGATCAATGAGACGATCTTCGTGAATGTTTGTTTTGGTGAAGGGTTCTGTGTCCAAATAACCGCAAAGGATCAATTGTGTTTGTTGCAAATCTGTGAAATGAAAATCATTTAAAGACATATATCATATTCTCAAACTCAAACACAATATCCTAAGTCTCAGACAAGCCACCGAGAATGGATGCGAAGTGAGTATGAAACAGGATTATTTAAACCTAATTTATCCATATGGAAGATTACTCATTCAAGTCACAAGAACCGCAAATCGGATTGACAAGGCGAAATTGCAAATCAAAAGTTGGAGATGCTTGCAAGCAAAGATTGTCAAGACTTCGTGGAGATGACATTAACGACTAGGACACATCCATTTTCGATCAATGAAAGCGATGGTTGACAAAGATATGGTTGTCGGCATGCCCAAGGTTGAACTAGAATACAAAGCTGCAAATCATGCTTGGTCAAGAAACAAACTCATTTGTCCTTCCCGTCAAAAGCAAGTTACAGAGCTTCAAAATTTCTTGAGTTGATCCACAGTGATCTATGTTGACCAATCACGCTTTCTAGATATATCTTTGTCTTAATCGATGATCATTCACGCTACATGTGGACAATTCTAATGAGAGAAAAAGGTGAAGCATACGAGAAGTTCAAAAAGTTTAAGATGTCTAGCAACAAACAGAGATGGTCAATTCGTTTTACCAAGAAAATGGGATTTTACGGCATTTAACTGCACCATATACCCCCTAGCAAAATGGTGTCATTGAAAGACAAAATAGAACACTAATGAGGATGATGAGAAGCATATAAAAGGCGATGAATCTACCAAATTTTTGTGTAGGGAGAGGCAGTTTGACATTCAACGTACTTGGTTAATCAAGTTCCCACAAAAACTTTGGTCAATAAAACTCCTTACGAATGCTTAAAGCCAAACATCAAACATCTCTGAGTCTTTGGCTGCTTAAAGTTTAGCAAGGTGAACGTTGCACATCTCAATAAGCTAGACGAGAGATCGAGACCACTCATCAACCTCGGGACAGAGCCCAGATTCAAAGCTTACTGCTTATACGACCGAAAAGGAAAAAAGTGGTTGTAAATCGAGATACAGTCTTCATCGAGGATAGATGATAGGACTGGAAGGAAGAAGATTGCAAAGAAGATGGCGAGCCCGAGAGATTTGGTATGATTCTCGGAACCTTCGTTGACTTTGGAGATTAACAAGTTTCAGAAGAAGAAACAGAACCCGAGGAAGAGACAAGAGCCAATGAATCTACCGAAGAGACATCCCAACAACACAACCAAGAGGAGGTCGAAACCGCTCCTTTGTTCAAACCAAAAATGTCAACTCGATCAAAAGGAAAGCCAAGGTACCTTAATGAATATAAACTACTCGCAGAATGTGCACAACTGTTCCTAACAACAAATGGAGAACCGGAACATCACACATTAGTTGAGTTTATGGCTGCAACCAAAGCTGCAAAAAAAGCAATCTGGCTTCAAGAACTACTTGGCAAAGTAGTGGGAACAGAGAATGAGAAGATCCTCACTCGTGTTGAAAACAAATAAACAATAACACTTACGAATAAACTGGTGTTTCACGGAAGTAGCAAGCATATATTGTCCAAGTATCATTTCATCCGCAAATGCATCAAGAATGATCAAGTGGATGTGGAGCATGTTCCCAGAACAGAGCAACGGGCGGACATCTTGACTAAGGTGTTACTCGAACAAAGTTAAAGGAATGAAATAGCTGACTGGAGTTGAAGAACTTCTGAATTCGAACTTAAAGATTATGATAAGTTCCAGTAGGCTGGATCTCATTCCAAGATCGACACAGCAAGGAAGTTAAGAGGAAGATAAAATGGTGGATGAAATAGGCAATGAGAACGGTTGGTAGATTAGATGATTTGCGAGATTGGAGCGGATTGAGATTCGGTCGGCTTGTGAAATAAAGAAAGGGATGAGGTATGAAAAGAATGGATCAAAACAAGATGATGATGAACATGGTAAGATCAACTTAAATCTGAATGGATATATGCACCAAACAGAGTTTGAGGGTTTCTTAGACAACTTTAGGATGAACACATCTAAATGATCTAAGAGATTTTCAGATCTATACACTGAAAAGTGACCGAATTCTTTAAGAATTCAAAGAGAAATTTTCATAAAATATTCGATGATCATACAAGAGGATGAAAATAGTTTAAATAAAATTACATAATTTGAATGCCACAATTGATCATCTCATGCATGGCAAAGCACACAAAACAACGCCAGTCTTCACATGCATTCAAACGAGTAAAATGCCATTATTAGCCGGTTCAAAATAAAGACTGAGTAGATTGAAACCGGTTTTGATGAACCAGAAGATAAATCAAAATTAATTGAAGGGACTACAAGGATTATACATTCAGACATGCAAGAATATCTTCAGACCTCATCAAAAACCTCATTTGAAAAAACCACATGGAAAAAACTCAAATGAGGGAAAAAGAGCACCAAAAGATATTCTTTTCCCAACTGCATCATTCAAGTAGCTAGAATTATATTCAGTAAACCTGGAAGAATCAGATAGCGTCTGTAAAAATGCTCCAATATGGTATTGAAGCTTCTTGGTTCTAGCACGAGTTAAAGGACCAGCTGGGATCGTCCATGGGTCGTGAGATGTTGACGGGTCGCTCCGTGGCTAAACGTATGTGGTGTCATGGTCGAGACGTGGACAAGTCAAGGATTGGGCGGGTTGGTCTCTTGGTCGGGGCGCAGGCCATCGTCCAAGATTTTTTGTCCATGCACCGGTATGTTTGTAGATGATCCGATCACAAGTCGTCATGTGGTACATCAAGATACTCCTTTGGTTCGGAACCTCAAGTCATGCCACGGTCATGGCAGCCGTTCGTCATGTCGGAGCCTTGGGTCGTGCCACGGTCATGTCTTCCATCCGATAGTTCACCCTCACCTATGCTTATTCCTTTTTCCTCTACTAAGGTCACATCATCCCCTCACTCTTTAAGAGGATTTTTTCTCAAATCCAAGCTATCTGAAACATATGGAAGAACATCAGAAACATTAAAACTTGTACTACATGGATACTTACCTTGAAGATCAATTTCATAAGTGTTATTGTTGATGCGTCTGATCACAGTGAAAGGGCCATCAACTCCTGGCATTAACTTGGAACGTCGCTCGTTTGGGAATCAGTCATTTCTTAAATACATCCAAACTTGATCTCCAGTTGAAAGATGACTTCTTTGCGGTTTTTATTTGAGTCCTTTGCATATAGTTTGGTTTTGTCTTTAATGTTTTTATGTGCCTCCTCATGTATTTGCTTAATTAACTTGACCTTTTTTTCTCCATTAAGACTTGCGTACGGCTGAGTTGTGGACTTAACCATTTTAGAAATGCTGAAATGTCGCATAAGACCACCAGCGTGGGCTTCTGCCACAAAGAGTTCACGAAGAGAGCTCCTTGGAACACACAGTCGGTTTTTATAAAAAAGGTCCATCCTTCTTGAAGTAGTAACTTATACAAGAACTTTCAAAAGACTTATAGATCTCTCTACAGTCAGGGTCAGTGTCATAGAGTTCTTTAATCATATCAAAGCCCATAAGTTTAACTTCAAGAGTAGAGATAGGAGAATAGCTCCTGGACAAAGCGTCAGCCACAATATTTTTTTTGCATTGTTTATATTTAATAACATAGGGAAAATTTTATATGAATTCAACCCACCTTGCATGATGTTTGTTAAGCTTATGCTGTCCTTTTATATGTTTCAGAGACTCGTGGTCAGTATGTATCACAAATTCCTTTGGCCATAAGTAATGTTGCCACGTCTGAAGTGCACGAACAAGAGCATAATTCAAGTAGCTAGAATTAAATTCATTAAACCTGGGGAGAAAAAATCAGATGGTGTCTGTAAAACGGCTCCAATATGGTTTTGAAGCTTCTTGGTTCTAGCACGAGTTAAAGAACCAGCTGGGATCGTCCATGGGTCGTGAGATGTTGATGGGTCACTTCATGGCTGAACATATGTGGTGTCATGGTTGTGATGTGGACGAGTCAAGGATTGGGTCGGGTCGGTCTCTTGGTCGGGTCGGTCTCTTGGTCGGGGCGCGGGCCATCGGCCAAGGTTTTGTGTCCATGAACCGGGTACGTTCGTAGATGATCCGATCGCAAGCCGTCATATGGTACGTCCAGATCCTCTTTTGGTTCGGAACCTTGGGTCGTGCCACAGTCGTGCAAGCCGTTCGTCAGGTCGGAGCCTTGGGTCGTGCCACGGTCGTGCTGTCCGTCTGATAGTTCGTCCTCACTTATGTTTATTCATTTTCCCTCTACTAAGGTCACATCAGATTAGGAGGGAGAATATTAAATAATCTTTAGTTTAAAAGATGATTCTAATCGAGTTAGGATTAGGGTCAGAGAAAAGGAAGTTTAACATTATCGAATTTAGAATAAATTTTTGAAAGAATGACATATTTAGAGATTCAGAGAATAAAAGATTGAAAAACAAAGAGAATGAGAGAGAGAGAGAGATTAATTGTGTAGAATGAGATAGTTTGAGATAGATTACCGAGAATGAGATTTTATTAGAATATGAGATAATGATCTCTGGGCTTACAAGTGAGGAGAGAAAGTCCTATTTATACTAGTCTAATCTAGGCATGTTTGGTTACAAGGATAAACAAATACATGTTTGGATACAAGATAGCCTAACACATTAGACAAACACTTCTCCTTCTTTAATCACTTATCACTTAGGGCCACTTAAGGTCTTCTCTTGTCTTTTCTTCATTTCAACACTCCCCCTCAAGCTTAAGTTATGAAAAATGGCTAATCTTAGACCATGAAGCATTATCTCATTAAAAACATAAAGAAGGAAAACCCAGTGGGATAATACTTTTTCTAGGAAAATAGTATAACACTCCATGATCAGGATCAGTGAAAAGGAAGAGAAGTAAGTCCAAGGCTTGGGTAGATAGACTCGCCAACTTTTAAGGTAGTAGCTTTGGTGAACACATCAGCTAGTTGATTTGAGCTCTTTGTGTAGCAAGGTAGAATAGTTCCTTTCTCAATACCTTCCGCCACTTTATGGCAATTCACCTCAATATGTTTGGTCCTCTCATGAAACACAGAGTTTTAAGCTATGTGTATTTCTGCTTGATTATCACAATGAACTGTGATTGGAGTTTCTATGAACACTCCAAGGTCTTGTAATAGCTGCTTCAGCCATATGCATTCAGTGGTAAGCTTAAGCATTGCTCTATACTCAGCTTCTGTATTTGAGCATGAGAATCTCTTTTGCTTCTTAGTCTTCCAAGTGACTATGTTCCCACCTATTAGTGTGCAATAACCGGTTGTGGACCTCTTGTCCTTCCTATCACCTGTCCAATCTGCATCATAATAGCCAACTACATTTGTGTTTCCATTATTTCCCATCCGTATACCTTGATCATGTGTGTCTCGTAAGTATCTTAAGATCCTATGAATCATCTCCCAATGCCTGATTTACTGCAAAAACACAAGTCAAGTCTAGTAATGATTAAATATATCAGCTTACCAACCACCTTTCTATAAAGATTTGCTTCATAAAAATCGCCATCCTCTTGCTCCCCCTGAGACCTAGGAGAACTAAAATACTTAGGATTTCAAAATCTCTGCCTTGTACTCCTTCTAAAAGCAACTGCTGGTTCTCCTTGAGTTGTATTGTCCTCTTCTTCTTCTAATGCTTGCACAAGGTTTTGTTGGTATTCCCTTTGACTTTTTGAAGCTGAAAAAAGTCTGGATTCATCTTCTTGTGAATCATATTGATTATGTGTAGATGTTTCTCCCCCCTCATGATAAAGAGGATGTACTCCAGCTGTATACTGTGAGGGTGATGTAGGCGCCTGTGGAGTGGCCGCTTATGGAGTTGGTGCTTGGCCAGTAGACGCCTGTGAAGAGCTTGACATGTGGTTTAGGAGCCGTGAGCTTGCCCTAGGTGGAGGAGCTTGTGGATTAGCTTGGTTGAGAGATGAAGTGATACCAAAGCTTTCTAGGATTCTTATAAGGTTCTCAGCTTGGTCAGAATTGTTTGAGGAGATGTCTTTGAACTGATCCCAGGATCCCTCTTTATAGAACCCTTTGGTTTCATGGAATTTGACATCTCTAGATACCAGGACTCTTCTAGTCTCTGGATTGTAGCATTTGTAGCCTTTTTGAGTTGATGAGTAACCAATGAACATTGCCTTGGTACTCCTTGCTTCTAACTTGTCCCTTTGTTCACCTGGTACTAAGACAAAGCAAACACACCCAAATACTCTTAGATGTTCAATACTAGGCTTTGTTTGATTTAGTACCTCAAATAGAAACAAGTCATTTAGGACTTTAGTAGGAGTCCTATTGATTAGATAACATGTAACCATAAGTACATCTCCCCAAAACCGCTTGGGGACTTTCATGTGGAACTTCATGGATCTCACCACTTCCATCAAATATTTGTTCTTCCTTTCAGCTACTCCATTTTGTTTAGGAGTGTAGGGACAGCTTGTTTGGTGTGTGATTCTATACTTTGTTAGATGTTCTTGAAATTTGTGGCTAGTGTATTGACCACCATTACCAGACCTGAAACACTTTTTCTTAGCATTGTAATGGTTAGTCACATAGGTTTGAAAGTTTATAAAAGCTTCTAACACCCTATCTTTAGATTTAATTAAGGTAACCCAAGTATACTTAGATTTTTCATCTATAAAAGTAACAAAATACTTGTGGCTTTCCCTAGATAGAGAAAGAGATGTCCAAACATCAGAGTGTACTAAGTCAAAACAATGTTCGTAAGTGTGTACATATTTTGGAAATACATTTCTACAATATTTTCCTAGAATGCAAGCTTCACAAATTTCATTTTGAAACTTCAAGCTAGGTATTAACGATTTTAAGGCTCTGCTATGTGGATACTCTAGTCTAGCATACCATAGATCAGCTTTGAAACTACTATCTACACTAGCTATACACTATTTTAATAAATCACTAAAATGAAGATCTTCAAGCACATACAAGTCATTTTTAGTGGTTCCTTTTCCAAGGATTCTTCTTGTTTCAATATCCTGAAAGAAGAAATCATTATGACCAAATATAGCATGCCAATTTAGATCTGTAGTAGCTCTTTTAACATGTTAGATGTGAAAGATGGCAAATAGAATGCTTTAGACTCTTTATCAAACAACTTTAACTTCCCTATTCCTTTGATAGACACCTTAGATCCATTAGTAATCAACACATTTCCTAAAGCAGGTTCTAAGTTCTCTATCAAACCTAGATCACTTATCATGTGATGAGAAGCTCCAGAATCTACTATCAAAAGTTTTGAGTCATTTGAAGTTTGAAAAGAAGCAGGAAGAGATTTACCAATCAATTTACTAGAGTTTAAGGCTTTAATGAGAGCTTCTAGGTCTGATCTTTTGATGAATTCAGATTAGGAAGCCACGGTCTCAGTTTGAGAAGGGCATTGGATCATGGCTTGAGCCAGATGGAGCTGAAGAGGAGATGAGGTGCCAGTTGCTTGAACCTGATTGGAGCTCATATTTTGATGACTTCTTGGTTTGTCTTTGAAGTAGTGTGGCTTGAGGTGAGGGTATAGGATCCAACACTCATTCTTTGAGTGAACAGTCTTCTTGCAATGCTCACACATTTGTCTCCTCTTCTCTTCAGGTTTGTAAAAGCCCTTATGAGCAGTGACTATCTCCTCTTTGTTTCCAACTTTCCTTATTCTCTTTGAATCTTAACACACACATCCTCCAGACTTGGTAGCTTATCTTCCCTTAACATGTGCTTGATGAGATCAGTGTAGGTAATGTTCAAGGTCATGAATGGTCCAAATACCTTGTCTTGTTCATGCCTTTCATTCAGTGTGGTAGGATCAACTGTCCTTTGTCTAAGCATTTCTAACTCTGCCCACAGAGCCCTATACTTGCCAAAGTGTTTTGTGAACTCAAAGTCATGTTGTTGTAGTTCATATAGAGCTTTCTTAACTTCATAGATTCTCAGCAAGTTTGAAGAGTTCCCGTACACCTTTTGGAGGGTTTCCCACAGGTCATTTTCTGTGTCACAGTATGAGTAAGCATCTAAAATTGAAATTTCAAAGGAGTTTGAAGTATAGACACCACAAGTTGGTCTTCTCGATTCTTCACCCGAACCCTTTCCTATACAGATTAGGCGGTGGTTTGAATCAATTTGATGAATAACTCAAGTTTTAATGGTAGCTTCAATGGAGGTCACTGCTGATGATGCCAATCGCGAGGGATGAGGAAGGAATGATGAATTTGGTATCCAGGAGATGAAAAACTTGTGCAACAAGGATCAGAATCTTCTTTTTGATGATCCTTATAATCCATGAATGCTCGTGGCCTTATATTCTTCCAAGTTGATGGCTTGAAGTTGAGGTTGATTCACAATGATGATCCTTTGAAGGATTGAATCAAGATGATGAAGAATTGATGAAAGAATGTAGATTCTGCGGAATATATGAATGATGTAGGCTCTGGTACCATGAAAGAATGAGAAATTTAAAGATTCAGAAATTAAAAGATTGAAAAACAAAGAGAATGAGAGAGAGAAAGAGTAATCGTGTAGAATGAGAGAGTTTGAGAGAGATTAGAGAGAATGAATATACTAATACATGTTTGGATACAAAGATAGCTAACACATTGGACAAACACTCTCCTTCCTTAATCACTTAAGCGCCACTTAAGATCTTCTCTTGTCTCTTCTTCATTTCAACAATTTTAAATTAGATTCTGTTAGCAAATCTAATTCTGTTGTGAATAGGACCAATGTATCTTTATATATGTATCAAGAGCTATGTGAGCTCATATACAATTCAGAATCAAATAAGTCTAGTTTTGGTAAAGCTTTTTTAATAAAGAAAATAGTTTTATAAACGATTCTTAGCTTTTATTATCTTCACCTGGAGCTGAATTTGAGTTTAACTCTTATCGCTTGACTTCGTAGTCTACTCTAAATGTTTGAGATTTTTGCTTGACTTTGCTTTTGTCTTGTCATTTACTGTTTTTTTAATGGGTTTATTTTTTCTGAGTCGCCTTTATATGTCCACAGACATGTCTTTCCCTTACTCTATGAAGTACATGGTTACTTTTGACTACAGCTCTTTGTGCATGCTACTTTGAAAGTTGATGCAAGCTTCACTTCTGTCTCAATAGGTCAGGTTAATCATCAGTTGATGTCTGTGATAGGATCTACACAAAAAAATATTTTTGTGTCTTCAGGCTGGACCTTCTCGGACAGTATATCACATGGGAACCTTTAGGAATCTTGGAATAATTTCTTTCCAACAGAATATGGACGAAAATAACTTTATATTCTTTAATCATTCTCTTTTTAACATGGACAAAGTAAACTGAATACCTCTTATAATCATTTTTAACTTTAATTAGTTTGTAGAAATTAATTCAACCAAGCAAACATATTTTTATTTTTAACATTTTTTGCATCTAACATGATTCAATCATCTTTTTGTACCATTTGGAAAGACATTTGAAAAGCCATAAGAGTGGCATATTGTGAAGAGGAAGTACAGAGTGAAGAAGATTTTGACTGCAACCCTTTTTCCCATTAAAGGCAAAAAAAACCGATTATTTGTTGCTGTATTTCCTGATCCACAAAGCATAAAAGAGGTTGCGACATTGCGATCCTAGGAGGCGGGTTTGAAAGTTAGAGTGAACGACCAAGTATTTTTTGCATGACAAGAAATGGCACCTTGCCAAACCAAGGGAGCTCGAATAATTTGAGTTGAGTTCTAGAGGCTCTTATGACGTTTCAAAGTGGCTTTAATTAAGAAGAATAATTTTTGGATGCTGCCAGCATTTTACCAGTTTGGAACATCAATGGAAGAGGGGTGGATAGAGGAGACAAATGCATAGAGAGACAAGAGATTATATGATACACTGGATTTAATTCTTTTATTTCTACAGCAAGTGAACATCAATTCACTGAGTATAGATGATTTGAATTCCAGAGAATCAATGTTACACTGAATTTCTGTGAAGATTGAAACTAACCTAAGATAGAAAGTGGGTTCATGGTTTTCACAGTAACAAAATAAAATATAAATAATTGATGTAAAAATAGTCAAACAAAACATTAGGTCAATGGCAAGTTTGCAGGAAATTAGAGATTATAAACCAAACAACTATTCAGGACATAATTAATCACATGTCTTGAGCTAAACATAAAAGTAAGATTGAACTACTATCGTAGAATCAACAACTTTATCTAGCAACTTAGGATTCTAAACTGTTGTTTGAACCTATAATTCTAAACAAGCATTATGAGCATGGTCTATTTGTTTATAATTTTCTTTACATCAACTATCGCTGCCTAAAGAGAAATTGCTCATGTAAATTCTTTCTAGCAACCTATTACACTTTGGAGGATTAGATTAAACTTAGAATCAGAGATTAAGTGACCAATTCAGTCAAGACATTAAAATCAATTTCAGATGAAGATAATCGATTGATAAAGCCATAACTATGCTCAGGTCATTGACTCATGGATCCATTTGAAACCCTTAACCTAACTAGAAGATACTCAGCCATGGAAGCAGAAAGTACGGCAATAGATGATGAAGAATCCATGGATAAACAATAAAAAATCAAAGGGTGTTCATAAATCTTCTCAAAAGGCTGTAGAGATTCTTCTCCCCAAGTGATGAGAACATGGAAACCATTACTAGGCCAAATGATCAAAAACTAGATCATGAACCATAGATCTAAGAAATGAGTTTCAATCAAGCCGTAGTCTCTAGTCACTCAACAAAAGCTTGAATATATCACTGATCAACTCACCAAGCTATCTATCTCAAAACAATCAAAAGCCAATGAGAAAGAGTTTGAGCACCAAGAAAGAGTTCTAACCAAAGTAGAGCAGTGGACTTGCCAAGGACTAGTTGATGTTTATATTGTACAAGATGGTCCACATAAGCTCATACACAAATGGTCTTAAATAATAATCAAAGAGGGAGTTTCCTTATTCAGCATATCTCCACTTGAAGCCTAAAGCCAACACAACACTTCACTAAAGAGGAGAGACACCAAATGCATCACTTCAATGGAATCGTCTTAATTCACTCTTTCCTCACCTTTTCAAAATCAGATAACCACTTACCAAATTCAGAGGAAGCATCAAAGGCCCAAATAAGGAAACCATTTGAATTATTTTGAATAAGTTTTTACTGATCTTTTTGTGATTTCATTCTTTCCTTTGTCAATTTCAGTTAGCTATCCTATATTTTTGTAATTCCTTAATCTTTGCTTTTCAATAAGTTGTAATATGTTTCAAATATCCCTAGAAGGATATAGCTGGTCCCGATATAGTTGAATGACTCTATATAAAGTCCCCCTGTATCATTGTTATCTTTTTAACCTTTGAATCAATAATAATCAAATTTGCGTAAAGCATAAACACTTGTGAATTTTCTTAGAGTTTGTGAGATACAATCTCTCCAGGGTTCTTTTTTTATCAAAGTTCCTTTCCATAGAGCTTTGTGGGGAACTCAATTCATTCTTTGGTGTGAAGTCTTGGTCCATCCACCGATCCATTCACACTACAAGAAAACATATCATTTTCCGACGAAAATAAATTCCTTAGAAATTTCCGAAGTATTTTTAACGGATTTTTGACAGAAAAAATTTTTTAAAACTTTTTTTTTTCTGTCGAAATTCTCTAGAAAATTTCTCAGGGATTTCCGACATATATTTAATTTTTACTGCCACCATGGCCTCTTATCCATTCAAGTTTCTGATCACACATACTTATTTTTTCCGGTTTCTTTCCTCACCTTTTTATCACTTTTGTTTATATTTCTCCCTAGTTTGTAGAGTATCATCTTATTTCAATCAACTGCATTTTTTGGACAAGTTTCTATGAGACGCGATAATTAATGGAGATAACCACCAATTTGCCAGGTTCACTTCTTTACCATTTATATCATTTTTCTTTATTTTTTATTGAAGAGAAGAGAGAGATAAATCATACTCACACAGACTAGTCCTTTCAGACTTGAACAAATAATCCAACTCAATGTATGCTAAGCCCCAAGATGAGAAGATTTAGTTCATTAGGTGTGAGGCCAGCTTTAGATCATTCAACTGCTTAAATGGATATGAGTGACACTGGTAAGTCGATCTACTTACAGGTTTTCCATTCAGTAAAATCTGCAGTCAATGGCTGAAAGAATGGTCAATAGCATTCCAAACTAAATTTTGAATCAAGAAAAGAAACTGACTCAAGAAAAAAAACACATGATATTAGTAGCAACAAACACCTCCCCTGGACTTACATCACATTATCCTGGTGTGAGAATAGATCAAGAGAAAGGCTGAAAAGCAAACAAAATATGGAATAATACAATGGATAAGTGTGGTGTTACCTTGCTTGATTTGTGAAGACAATGGGAGAATTATGAAGGTTGTGTTTTATAAAAAAACTTTATTGAAATCTCTAAGGAGAAAGAAGAAGAAGTCGACGGGAAGAAGAATAAGAGAGGATATAGGAGAAATAAAAACCAGGGAACCCACTTTCTTATAAAATACGGGTTTAAATTTTGGAAACCCGAGTATTAAAACTGGATATTTTTAGAAAAGAGAAAAACTTACCTGGAAATCGAGTATGATTCTGTGAAATTTTTATTTTCTCCCAGAATACGCGCTCCAAAAAAATTTGTAGCGTACTTCGTATCGCGAGTTATATTGGGAGCATCGCAAATCACTTTGGGAAGGTGTTCTAAAATTTGTATAGGGAGCTCCAAAACTTTATTTATGCTGTGAGTATCGGAAGTATGATTTGGAGCTGGTGCGCTCTTTGGAGCGGCTGCTGCATTTCTTTTTTTCCTGCAACTTCTGCATTTTCGCCTAAGTAACACCAAAACCAACAATCAATTGCAAAAAAACTAAAGAAAAGTATGTATACTTACTAGTGGGTTGCCTCCCATTAAAGGGTTGCTTAAAGTTACTAACTTGACTCTGTGCTATGTATTAGTCAGGTTAGCAGGCGAACTTAAGCTAAAACAAGCTCTACAACCAGACATCTTCAAATTCATCAGCTCTCTTAGCATATCATTCAAAACATCCATGCCTTTCTCTTTCAACTCCAAAGGAAGAATGGCTCTAACTTTAAAGAAATGGTTATAAGTACATTTGCATTTCACCTTGTACTCAATTGTGCTTACATGACATCGTTGAGGAATCAAAATCATTTTAGAACACTTTTTGGTCCTTTTGCTCTGGACTTTTTCTTCACCTTTGCCTTTTCCTTGAATTTTTTGGTGATAGTATGAGGATCTCCACCATTACTTCTTTAATCTCACTCTTATCACCAATCTCTTTCAAAAATCAACTGTCAGCTTCTCTCTATTTACTTCTGAGATGCAAGAGCCACGTTTAGTGGCGTCTCTAGTAGGGTGGCTTTATACAATTCTTTTTGTTGCATTAGAAACGGAGTCTCTTATTAGGCATATCAATAATTGCACCCACTGTAGCCATGAATGGTGTCCCAAGAATCAAAGGCATTTTATGACCCACTCTCATCTCCATAATCTGAAATTCAATATGAACTAGGCAATTTCCTACTTGGACAAGTAAATCATGAATGGTACCATATAGAGTTGCTAAGGAGGAGTTTGCAATGATATTGTCACTCGAGAAGGATTTATCTCATTAATTCTTAATTTCTCTGCAATAGCCTTTGACAAGAAATTCACACTAGACCCATAGTCACATAGAAATTATTCAAAAACAACTCTTGCAATGGAGCATGGAACAACAAATTTTCCAGGATCATCAATTTTAGGCAATACTTTTAGTGGTGATGGTGTACTCCTTATTTTTATTAATATTTCATTAATCTCTTCTTGAGTTTTTTCTGCAATTCAAAAGAAATCATATATGAAGTGATTTTTCAAGGCTTCTTTAAAGGAGCTTTCTTTTGGAATCTGTCCCACCATCTTGTTAAAACTAACCAGATACTCTGCACTGATAGGCTTCCTCAGATTTCTTGGTGGAAAAGGGTATGAAACCTTAGAAACATACACATGAGTTGGAGGACATTTTGCAGGTTCGCCTGGAGCGGGTGCTCCTGTTCGGAGCAGTTGCTTTATGTCATGCGCCTTAGCTTTTTCTGGGAATTTATTCGTGCCAGTTTTTACAGCAGATTGCATCAACTTCTCACTTCTCAATTCAACTGAATTAACATACTCCTTTATCGGGTCCGTAGTACAGTTTTCCTGGCAAAGTTCCTTGTGATCTCTTTATTTCCTAGCAGTTTGAGCAACTTAAGTGTCAAGATTTTCAAATGAGTGAAAACAGCTTTATACTTGTTTTTCAGATCATTGTACATGATGTCCACCTTGACATAGATTTCATTATCAGATTTCTGTTGGTTGAGTATAAGCAGTTACATAAGAGCCTTGAGCTTGTCTTGAGAGTTAGTCCCATGAGCTTGAAAAATCTGATGGAATTCTTCTGGAAACTCTGATTTTGCATATAGGTTTTACCACATGTTCATTTTCGCTGGCAGCTAATAAATCTTCTGTAACTCAACATTGCTGACACATTTAGACCTATCATACTCAGAGCAGCGATTGCTGGAACTTGCAGCCAATTTTTCTTTCAACTGGTATGCTCATTCCCTGGTCTTGATAATAAAATTTCCATTGCTAGTAGCATTGAGAGAATTCTAGTAGTCTCAATTGACTTCATCATAGAAAAATCCAAGAATCTGCTCATCTGAAAAGCCATGTGAGGGCATTCTCTGCGATACTTTTTAAATCTCTCTCATGCTTCATATAAATATTCCCCTAAATGCTTCTCAAAAATGGCGATTTTGTTTCTCAGTGAAGCTGTCTTGGATTTGGTGTAGAAGTAATCCAAGTGGAAGGAAGTGATTTGAGCCATCTCAATGCTTTGTCAGAGGTTACAAAGTGCTAAAACCTCTGAGTAAATATCTATATAAAAAGCGATAAGATCTTATTGTTTCCCTCAAAAGTCTTGAGTAAAAGATAGATAACAAGTCTGAAGACAGCTGGATGATTTTTGGGAAGACTAGGTTAAAATTAGGTAAGTTGGAATTTTTTTTTTACTTCTTGTCAGAACTGAGCAACTGTTCCAAATGTGAATTTTTCATCTTAGATCATCTATACACCTGAAATGATTCAATAAAAAACTTCAAAACTCAATAAAAACTTAAAAACTCAAGAAAGACTTGAAAACAACCATTAGAATGCGTCAAAAATGTAATACATCATTATCCGACCTGGGTGGTGGCATAATTCAACCATCCTGAGAGCGGATTTCTCTGACCATTTAAAACAAAGGAATCTAAAATTGTTTGTCCTGAAAATTGATCTCAGAGTGTCAAACAGAACTCATAAATCCTACCCGCAAAATGTGTCCTTATCATTTCCCACTTGCATTTCATTGTTGTATACATATTAATAAGATAGTTACTAAAATGTAAAAAAAAATGTGTGTTAAGATTAATTTATAGAATTAAAAGGCATATCATAAATTTTTATACATTTTTAAGCTTTCATAAAATAATTATAAAATAGCAGAAATCATTGCATATGTGTTCTCAAATTTTCACAGGTTTATGATGTAAAACAGTAGAACTCCAAAAACAATTAAGCATATACTTAAAAAAATGAAACATATTAAAAGGTTTAAAACTAATTTATAAATTTTTAATATATATTATAAAATATTATATATATTAAAATAGTTTTAAAATAATAGATTAATTTATATATTTTAAACACATCCTATATAATGCTATCTTTTGAAAAGAAAAAAAAAAATTTGCAATCATACTATTGCATTCATATATTAAGAAAACCGTATATCTCAAAACATTCTTAAATTTATTTTTAATGATATATAATATAATTAATATAATTAACAACTAATTAACAATTTAAAAATTACTAATTTATAAATTGGGTATATGGATTCTCATTTTCATATAATATTGTTTTGTTAGCATGTGTTGAAACCAGTGTGTGGATCAAACTATGTTAGATACGTGACTGGAAGGATTCTGCTAGTTTCATCAATCCAAACTGGGTGGATATATTAGAATAACAGATTTATATTCACCATTGGAGAAATAGAGAGAGTTTTAGAGAAAAGAGAATGAGAGAAAAGATTTTTTATTGATAATGAAAGAATTATTCTTCTTGCTTACAAATGAAGGAGTACAAGTGTTTATATAGAGAGCTTACAATCTTTGTATCCAAACACTCCTCCTAGGCGCCTACTTAAAGTGTTTGACTACAGGTTTAGAAGCTCTTTCATACTTTCCTTTTGGTTTAGAGTATTTACTTTCATCTTCTTTATAACACTTCATACTCTATCTTTGTATTAGAATATCTTTCTTTTCTTCTTCATTTCAACACTCTCCCTCAAGTTTAAGCATGGGTGAATGGTAGAACTTGCAAAGATGAAGAGAATTTCCTCCTTCTTCCTCTTTACTCCCTTTCATGCTTGATTTTTAATGTTCATGGGAACCAAGCTTGGAACCTTAAAGAACTTTCTCATTAAAAACCTTAGTATGGAAAACCCTTTGGTACAAAACCAATACTAAGGAAAAAAGAGTGAAGTCTTCTTTGCTAGGGATTAACCTTGGTGATTATCCCTTGTGAATGGCGGTTTCGAAGCTTCTTCTAAGTCTGGTCAATTTTTCCTCCTTTCTTTTGACTTCTTGTCTTTTTGAGAGGTGATTAGGATCCAGCTTTCCTTAAAGCCTTCAAGTTTAACCTGTTTCTCATACACATATACATACATGTATCAATTCTCACAAGATAAACCAATGCATTATAATGTAAGACTGATTTTAACTTCTCTTTTATAAGCGTGAATGGTGATTTGGATGATATGATCTAGACCAGTCTGGTTCTCTATGAATTTTACATTAAGGTCTTTGGATTCATCATGATCACATTGTTCTCTCTCTGGATTTATCATGATCACATGGTTCTCTTCCCTTATATGTTTTGAATTCCCTTTGACCAGCTTCATTTTGCTTCACTTTCTACTTTCAATAAGCCTAACTCAAGAGAATAAGATTGTAGAATTAAGTTTGAGTAGAGTGAGCACACTTGTCTCCTAATACACTCTCTCACCATGCTTCCACTAATTGATGTAGGGTAAGTCATGCTTATGACTGTTTTTCATCACTTCCTGATCTAAAACATCATAGAACCTCAAAAATAAATATTAGTATTCCAGAACTTGAATAACATCAAGTCAGGTATCAAGTATAATATCTAGCCAAATTCTAAACCTTATAACATAGAGTTAAAGAACTTTTCCTAGATAAAACCTTTGATGAAAGAATTTTGATGTCCTGAGGTGATTCATCACTTTCCACCAGCTTACTCCTTCTTCATGAGATTTGGTAGCTTGATGGCCATTGGTTCTATCCTCAGTTGATGACAGATGATTGACTGCTTCTTCAGCAACTATTTGGATGACCTTATTCACGGCCTCCATGAGAGAATTAGGCTGAGCAACACACTTCTTATGTTCACTTGGTTTTGGCAGACAGCTTGAAAGCCCTTGAATTCACCAGACATCATCTTGAATGCCTTGTTTGCGCCTTGAATGCTCATTTTCTTCCCCCCTCCCACAAGCTTGACACTAGGAATGAGGTCAAGTTTGGAAGAATGAGTTTTCATAGATTGTATGTCTTGACCTGTTTCCATATATACTCTTTGACATCATCTCTTGGTCTTCTTTATCCCTTAAACATAAAGAAGAGGATTGTAATTATCTGCTAGAGTAGGAAATGTCTTGAAAATAAGAGATTTAAAGTATTGAAGAATAAGATGGAGATTAATATAATTAATCCAGAATATGAAGAAACAGATATTTGAAGATTTTTTTGTATGAGATTTTAAGTAGAATAGATGAGATTGATGAAGAATGATGAAGAATAATGGAGAATTATAATAAATGTCAAGGTGATTTTTGGACTTAATGCAATGCATAGTCTTCCTAGGTTCTCTTTTTCATCCGTTGATCATTTCTAGATGAGTAATTTAATCAATTATGAAATTGGTAAAAGGTTTAGAGATAGCATTTGCAAAGACTTTGATACTAAGTCTTTGTGAGTATTCCTCCTTTTTGATTGGATATGGATAATGATCTGAACTTGAAGCATGTGTGCTCTTTTGATTTTCACTTCGAGCACACACCAAAGAACACATGACTCCATGGGAGAGCTGATTCATCACTTTCCACCAGTCTTTTCTCTCCACTCCATTGTTCGTTTGTTACTTTGTAGTAAAAAAATCATATCTTCGTCTCAGATTAGTTTTATTCGTAAAGAAGCGTAGTATAACATTGGTCTTATGAAATTTGAACATTTCTATATTATTTTTTTGCTGTATACGTGAAGTAAAAAGTAGAGATCTGAAACCAGTGTATCAAGTTACTGACATCGTTGCTATGGAGACCAATTTTTTATATTTGATTCTCTGATTGAAATTTAGTGTAAGATATACAAAATTTTTCCAGATACATTGTCCAAATGTTTTGTGAGGAAGAAAGCGGCATTAGAGAGGTGGCTCTACACTAACAAGCAGAGAGTTTCCCTTCAACATATATTTGGGTTCTCAAATTATAGGTAATGTTTTTTATTAGTAGTTTATTTCCCTTACAACTGATATTTGAGTATTGGTCATACTAATTTTCATTGTTTGCATTGTTAATAGGTGGCTATATGATTATAACTGCACATTTTGTTGATACAACCTAGAAGTGGAAGAAACTAATTATCAGTTTCAAGTATGTCATGGATACAAAATACCAGACCATTTCTACTATTCTTATAGATTGTTAGCTGTATGAGAAAAGGGAGAAAGTGTACATCACGATAGACAATTCAACTGCTAATACTTTTGCTATAAAGAGATATATTTAGTTCAATTTCTCCTGATGCTTCCGTATTAGTCAAAAAAATTCTACATATGAGGTGTTGTTCGTATATAATTAATTTGATAGCAAAGGAGGGTGTGAATGATTTAAGTAATAATATAATGGCTATCCACAATAAAGTTCTATATGTATGATCGTCTACCAGTCTGTTGAATGTGTTTGATCTAAGAGTTACTTATGGGAAGATGACACACTATATTTTTCCTATGTATATAAAGACTAGGTGGAACTCAAATTTTTCATGTTACCTAGAGCATTACATTTTAGGGTGGCTTTGGATAGGATGGAAGCATGGGATATGTTGTATAATGACTACCTTTTTGAAAGTAGAAAATGGGTTTAATAAGTGTGGACTGCCTGCTACTAATGACTGGTATATCATAGAGAAGTTAAAGAGATTTTTGACCTTTTTTTACAACATCACCTTAATTGTCCCTGCTTCATCTAAGGTAAATTCATACAAATGCTAAGTGAGATAGTGACAATTGATAGAAATCTCACCTTATTGGCTAGTAGCTTAGACATAGATTTGAAACTGAAAGCTTCAAATATGTTGCAAAAGTTTTAGAAGTATTGGGATGGCATTAAGAACATGAATAAGATGTTGATAATTGCCACCATATTTGATCCTAGGAAGACAATGAATTTTGTAAAGCTGTATATTGAGAAATTAAATGGAAAGGATAGTTTTTAGTGTAAAGAAATGGGTGAATCTGTTATTGATCTTGTCACAGGAATGTTCAAAGAGTATTATAGTCTTTTCAGAGGGTCCACTCACTACAAGAAAACTGTCGGAAAATGATATTTATGTTTTTCGGAAATCCGTCAGATATTTTCCACAGATTTTTAACGGACCAAACATCCGTGGGAAATTTCCGACGGACATGTTTATTTTCGACGGATTTCTGATAGATTATGAATTTTGTCGGAAAATACCACCATTAACATAGTCGTTGTTGTAGCTGTTTCTGGGTGACAGATATTCAGATATTTTTCCGATGGATTTCTGATAGCCACATTCATATATATATATATATGTTTCCACACTTCTTCATTTAATCGCAAAAACAACAACTCACAAAAAAAATTTACTTTCCATCAGAAGTTTGTACTAAGGGTAGATGTCTTGCGCCATGATGATAGAGGTAAGAGACTGATTTATCCTGTGTTTGTACTTAAGTTGTTTGTCAAAATAGGTTTAGTAAGTGAATAAGGAAACAAACGAAAACTATCAGAACAAGTTTGTCATATTGTGTCAAATTTTAAAGGTTTTATAAATATTTACACTTTAAAAAAATCTAAAATCGTTTTATAAGAAGTTCCTACGAGAAATTCATGACACCGAGAAGTTTTAGAAATTTAACAGTCCAAAAGACCCAAAAGAGTATAAAATAATCCAGTCAAAAGTTGTACAATCACATCACCGTTCACACAAAAAGCTTTCTTCTTCACTCTCTCTGCCCTTCTCTCTCAGAGAAGAATGAAATTATGAGAAAGCCCTAAAACATGTTAGCAAAATAAATCCAAAAAACCCTAAATCCATCAAAAATCCATCGGACATTTCGGACGGATTTAGTGTTTTCTAACAGTCCAAAAGGAAAAACAAGAGGAAGTTTTAGCAATTTAACAGTCAAAAAGGCCTAAAAAAGTTAAAAAAAAAAAATTCAAAAGTGGTACAATCACATCAACCAAAAGGTTTCTCCTTCACTCTATCTGCCTTTCTCTCTAAAAGAAAAATGAAATTCTGAGAAAGCTGTAAAACATGTTAGCCAAATTAACCCAAAAAATCATCAACATGTCACAAATTCGTCGAACTTTTTTGACAGAGTTAGAGTTTTTGGGTTTATATGTATAATTATTATAATTTTTACTAATCATAATTGTAAACACAATTGTAAGACTTATTTGAAAAGAGATGCTTTAAACAAATAACATACTAAAAAAATATATTGCACTTAGACAAATGACTTAACGAGATTACGGTTACATGTTACATAATGAAATATATACTTAAGTAAATACCTATAACTAGATTTTTGTATTTTTAATATATTAAGTAATTTGTTTGAGTAATTTATCATTGCAATGATAACTAGAACATATATCAACATATTTGAAGTCAAAGAAACTGAAAACATCCTTATACCCCAAACCATTGGAGTTCCATCAGAAATTTCCTAATTCCATAGGATGTACAAGGTTTAACCAGTAGGAAACGTGTATTCCCAAACCTAATGGAATTTCATTGGAAATTTCTTATGGTTTCGTCAAATTTGTGCCGCAGAAAAAAAATCTTGAATATGGACTGAGATGGTAATTAATTTTTATTACTGTGATATTCATTCCTTCATGATTTATATCTTTCAATTACGTAAGCATAATTTATTTTGTGGTTTAAAAATCCATGTTCTGTAACATAAAAATAAATGAGTATTTCCACATCCTATTTAAAATTATAAATCAATGCACCAGTATTATTTACATTCTAAAACGGTATTATTGGATTCACAAGTAAAGGGAATTAATAGACAGTGTTTTGAAGCAACTGTCTTTTACAAAAACAATAGAAGTCGGTAAATCATTACAAATAATATTACACCATTTTTGTTAAAGGATTTGCAAATTAATATTGCGCCTTAATAATATGTGTCTCGTATTATGTAACATGTAACCGTATTTACTTAATAACAAACGGTATTATTTCAATGTGTCTTTCTACGAAGGCACCGTTTGGCATGACCTTCTCTGTCCTGTACACCACTTGTTCTGTTATCCGTTCATTATGCACTCTTCAACTTAGACAAACCCATAACCATGCCGCGTATTATCTCTCTGCTGGCGAAAAATTGCCTTGTTTCTCTTACCACCTTTGAATTGTCCAAAATGGTTGATAAACCTCTATGGAATGATTAAAAATGGTGGATGAGAAAAACAAGGATTTTTAAATTGAGTGACTAGTGCTTTTAATTTTTGTATAATAAATTTATAATTTAAATTAATTGCCACATATCATATTTCGATTGCCCAAGTGACTTGTATGTAAGAGAGAAGGTTGAAGCCGTCAGCGACTTAGTTGTCTCTTCAGAGTCTTTAAGTTTTGGTTTTCTTCGGGGAAAAGGTTCATTGAAGCTCTCGACGACTTAGTTGTTTTTTTTTTTCTTAACGACTTAGTTGTCTCTTAAGGTTGAAGCCGAGATTTTTGTTTTCATTTGTTGTTTGATAAAGAATTAGTAGCCTGAGTAGGTTGCATTGCATTATTATAATATCACTAGTAAAAAAAATTGCTATATCCACGAAAATTATGTGGGTAAGTACTCACCACATCTATGGTTTTTTGTGAGTTTATTCGCAAAACACAACAAAAAAAAATTGTGGGTATAGTGTCGTGAGTATAATTTTTCGTGGCATTTCAGTAGAGATACCCAAGAAAAGCCAGAAAAATATTCGTGGGAATATATCCATGAAAAGCTACAAATTCTTCCATGGGTAGCATTTCCACGAAATGCCACCAAATATTTTGTGGATAAACCCGCGAATGCCCACTGAATATTGTGTGGGTAAGCCCACATAAACCCATGAAATATTTCGCGGATAAACCAACGAATATCCACATAAACCCACAAAATATTTCGTGAGTAATTACATAAACACAATTTATTTTCAAATATATCTATTAAAAGATAATAATTTTTTTTAAAAAAAAGAGTATTAGACTCTTTAATTAAATTATTAAAAATAATATTGAAAATAAAAATTGTTTTATATAGAGTATTTTTAAGAATAAATACTAGCCCAAAATATTAATTAAAAAGCAATTAAAAAAACAAAATCCTACGGATCTTTGTCTAAGTTGAATCGAACTGGAGGCAGCTGGTTTGGTTCATAGTCTCCGGGCTGACTAGTTGATGATGTCCCCTGACCTCCAAAAAATCATTCCACCACCAAATCAATCATCCCATCCATACTTCCATCTTGAACTTGAGATCATTGATCTCAACTAGAAGATCCTCTTGGTTCTCACTCGGATACTCAACGACAGGTTGATAGAACTGTGTCTTTGCACTGCTGACGCCGTATAACTATTTGTATCGTAGTTTTACCCTCTGCATAAAAAAATTAATAATTAATATTTAAATAGTTTAAGAATTTTCAGTTACATTACAAATCAAAACATATCTCAACATATAATTAGTTAATGACTTTCCGAGAAGGACCAGAAGTGAAACCGGCTGTGCCCAGCGAATCTTGAAACTGAGTAACTGCATCTTCTACCTCTTTCACGAGCCCCTCAACGACCTGATCTACATAAGTACAGTCCGCACATGTATCACCGTCTTCATCAAATCCAGAATCGATGGTGGCTGTGATCCTTGAGCCTTTTGCTTATGCCAAAAAAGTTATTTGATATATATAAGAAATAAAATTATATATGTTAATTAATAGGTTTGTAAATTAAAGTTAGGAAATAACACTAACCATTTCGTATTCAATTTTCACCAAAGAATTAGGCTCGGCAGTGTCTTTTTGCATTTCTTTGCCATCTATCTTGGTTTTACGGCTAGCTGCTGCTGATTCACTCTTCGAAATGGCTTTCTCAGTATGTCACTCGCTGATGTAGTTGGGCTACTTCCTCTGCCGCTTCCTTCGACTAATTTATTCTCCAATTCTTTTCATCGTCTTTTGCTTCCAGAGATAAAATACAATCCTCGCATCTGGGATCCCAGTAGTAGTTTTGCTTAATTTAAAAAATATATAATTTTTATTATAAATTTTTTTATCCACTAAATAATTATTGTTTTACTACTAGATTTGAAAACATACCACTAATGTTCCCCACAAGCTTGAATTTTTAGTGGGGCGTTATTTTTTACATCACTCTAATTCTTCCAAGGACCCCAAAACTTTCCATGCCAAGTGTATTTAATAAAGTTTGTGACCTAATCATTGATCGTAATCCTTATTTACAAACAAAGATTAGTATTCAATTGGTAAAAACGTAAACTTTAAAGTTGTAAAAAGTTAAGTATTTTATCATAAACCTCCGTTTTTCTTATACAGATGAAGGTGGGGTTGTGACAGCCTAGTAAGCACTTTGTATAATGCCTGTAAACGGTAACGATACTCTGTAGATGCCCCTGCGAACAGATATCGAAAGGTTGAGATGAGTGCTAAATGACTCAGAAAAAATCAGTACTAGACGATGTCATAACTATTACAAAGAAAACATTTTATAAGTTTTTGTTGTTTATCATTGTTTCATATTTTATCTTATCTATTGAATAATACAAACAAATGACTTAGAATTTGTGTATTACAATTGATATACATAACCTAAACTCATATAATTTTTTTTTCCAATCGCGTTAATACTTGTAAAATTGTAGGTATATTGCAAAGAATATATTTAACTAATTTCAAAATTTCACATTTAATTTTGAATTTTTATTCTTAAATTTTATGGAAATTTATAAAATTTTCAAAAAATTTAAAATTATAGATTCGTATATGTTTCATTTTTCATTTTAAATTTTGTAATTTTTTTTTTTAAAAATAATAAATTTCTATAATTTTTTTCAGAAATTTATATATTTATATATATATATTATATTTTATTCATTACTTTACAGTTGAATTTTTAAATTCTGAAAATTATTTATTAATTATTTATTCTTAAAATTCTGAAAATTCAAATTTAAATTATGAAACATTTTGAAAAAATTATGAAACTTCATTATTAAATTCTGAAAAATCATTTTTAAATTCTGAAAATTCATTATTATTTGAGAAAATTCTATAAATTGTTTTTAATGCAACACTCTAATAATATATCACTATAAAAGAAAAAAAAACGAAAACCCCATTTACAACGATTAAGATTTAAAAACAAAAAAAAAATTCAAATTCCACAAAACCATCAAACACTCTACAATTTTGAAATATATGCAACCAACAACCACTAAGGAAAGTTTGAGGAAGGTTTTTGAACCGATTTGAACTTATAAGTCTAATTATTTTCGGAAATCCTAGAATTTGAGGATTTTTTGACAAAATAAAAGAGAGAGGAGAGATTTACTTAATCACACAGGTTGGGGAGGATAAACCGGCAAGAATTGCGGGTTGGGGAAGGAGAAATCGGTTGGAATCGGTGAGATTGGAGCGGATGCAGTTTGGTCAAGGTAGGAGGCGCCACCAAAAATGAAAAACCATAAGAGTTTCGTCGGCAAAAAAGATGAAGCTACCCACGAAAAATTTTGTGACTTTTCATGGGTTACAATTTAAAAAGTCACCAAAAACTTAATCACACAGGAGAGATTTACTTAATCACACAGGTTGGGGAGGATAAACCGGCAAGAATTGCGGGTTGGGGGAGGAGAAATCGGTTGGAATCGGTGAGATTGGAGCGGATGCGGTTTGGTCGAGGTAGGAGGAGCTACCAAAAATGAAAAACCATAAGAGTTTCGTCGGCAAAAAAGATAAAGCTACCCACGAAAAATTTTGTGACTTTTCGTGGGTTACAATTAAAAAAGTCACCAAAAACCACAAATGTTTTTGTTGGTAGCTTCGCTTTCAAAGATTCTAATTTTTTGCACAGGGCGTGGTTCGAACTCTAGTCGGTCATGCAGAATACATGTGACATTACCACTTGGGCTATGGACAATTTCTTGTAAGTTTTTACGGTCGATAGTATATGAACACTACGTAATACAGATTAGTTTACATGGATCAAATCTCGGGAGGTCAAAATGGGAAAATAAAACACTACGTACTATAGATTAGTTTATGGATTATAAAATATAGTATAAGCTTTTAAAACATTACATTTGAAATTATAAAATATAAAACATTGAATATAATTGTTTAGATTACATTTGAAAGTAAGAAATATTAAACATAATATAAAATATTAAGCATAAAACATTACATTTGAAGAAGATAATTGTTTACATTTTTTTACTAAAAAATTACAAAAACGCATAAAATAGGAAACTAGAAAATATTAGACATAACATCATAATTCATATCATTGTATCCAATCCCTGCTTACCATTTTGGTTTATACTACAGTCATTGCTTACCCTTTTGTTTGATCGAAGGAGAATCTGGAACTTTGTCGCATGGATCCCTTTTAATTGCATCTACATCCAGATTTAAGTTTGGGCTCTCCTGCCATTGGGTATCGTCATTATCACTACATTGACTTGAAGTACTTTTACGGTTACTATCTCACTTATCCTTTGAACGAGATGGTTTTACATCTTCGCATAGTCTTGACAATACTATCGATATCAATATTTGGGTCAGGACAATCCGGACATTGAGCATCTTCGTCTTTAAGAAAATCATACCCAACTTCACATTTGGGGCTTGAATTTTTGGCAGGAGAGCACCCATAGATTCCCACAAGTATGTGGGTATCTCCTCAGTAAATTCTTTACACTGAGTTTTAGTTTCCCCTGAATATTTTGGAATGTTAAAGTTATTCGGCTCTAGTGTTGATTTAGTATCTTCAGTAAGAGATCTACTTATCATATTTTGGATAGAAGAAAATTGACGAATATATACATTACACCATTTATATTTATAGTACAAAATATATCATGTTACAGACGCCATTAAAAATTTGGAGGTGGCATGTGGGTAAAACACTACCCACAAATAATGAGGATGGTACTAAAAGTTGTAGTCCACCTATTTTGGTTAGCTTTAGCATAATATCTTGTCAAATCAGGTTGATTTGCAATGTTTATGTCCACATGTTCTGTTTAACTTTATAAATAATGATCTTATCCGTCCGATGAAATAAGTCAAATCTTACCATTGATTTGAAGTACATAGATAATTGATCGAGCATAAACTGTAAATATGGCTAAATATCAATTCTTAACATTTGATAAGAGTTCAACGTTTTCATTCGATAAAAGTTATACATTCTGTTAACATATATTTTATTAAAACACACTTTTTTAGTACAATATTATACATAAAAGCCATACACACTTATTAAAACACACATAATTAGTACTATATTACACATGTAAGCCATATCCACTTATTAAAGCACATATAATTAGAAAAGTATTAAACATATATGTCATATACACTTATTATAATGAAGAAACACTGTCGTGCGGGAATAACAGTTGTCCATATGATTCAAATATCGATCTTAATGATCATTCTCGAACTTCAGCATGTGTTTTTTACAACAACCATAATTTTCACCATGACATTTCGTGGCATTTTATGACTTTTGTGGACTATACCACACAAATTTTCGTGGCTTTTTGGTAGGTACAACTATTTTTTTCTACTATTATATTAGTAATGTGTGGGCATCAGAAAAATTTTGGTCCACCGAATTTGAATCTGGGCGTTGGTACCAACTCGAAGGACCTGGTCCAACTAATTTGCAAAACTTAACAACACAAAAACTCGGCGAAAAGTCTTTGCCGCCACGTACTGATGGGTGGTTATCGACCAGAGTTTTTGCTGCCTGCATCACAAGATATCTCATCCGCGAGTAAGTGAGGATTGTAATGTGCTCACCATGTCTGACAATCTCAGCTTCTTCAAGATTAAAAATGTATTCTTCGTCTGGGATTTTCTCTTTGACATTGTAAAGCAGAACTTGTTCGAACAGAATCATGGGATTCTCGCTTTTTAGTGCGGCTTTCATTATACCTTTTGCGTTGTAAGGAGTGGAACAAGCAACCATCTGGATCCCAGGGATGGACTGTTAGTAAGATTTTAACCGCTGTGAATGCTCAGCGCCAAGCTGGCGTCCGACTCCACCAGGTCCGCGGTTGACGACAGGGATGGTGAACTGACTACCGGATGTGTAGTGAAGCATCCCACAGTTGTTGGAGAATTGGTTGAAGTCCATGTTCATACCTTCGATGACAGGTCTTAGACCAGTCATGGGGGCTCCAATACCCATACCGGTGAATGCATTTTCACAAATAGGAGTGTCGAGAACCCTGAGGTTGCCGAATTTATCAGCAAGACCTTTCGTTACCTTGTAGGAGCCACCGTATAGCCTACATCTTCACCCATAACACATACATGTGGATCTCTGTCCATCTCTTCTTCTAGACCTTCCTGAAGAGCCTCGAATTCATAAGATAAATTCTGTTATAACTTGTGTCGGTCAAGAAAAGGCATCAACAAGATATTGTAGAAAGATGTGTTATTTTTGTAATATCAGTAATTATGCATAATGGAATTCCTCCAAAAACTGAATAGGTGCATATTAGATGGAAACACGCATGAGTTCTGTATATAACTTATGCCAAACTAGCTGCAGGATATGTCCAGAAAAAATTTATATTCTTGGGAGATTGACAATATGTTGATGGAAATTGGGAAGCAACTAAATGGTTTCACCTAATCATTTAGCATGCAACCACAACTAAAGGCATCAATGGGAAGATTACTGGAAAGCAAAGACATACTACACATTCAGCTTTGCCATCAGTATCACCTATCAATTTTAAAACTAGCAACTTTGGAGATCTATATCTCCCTCTCTTCAACAAAGACTTAGTCTTTTACTGTCTAATCTGGATTTGGGAAGGATGCTATATGACCGCACCCAATAGCACATAACTAAGATTTCCTTGTTTCTAACCAACTATGAATCCCACTAAAGCAATCCATGAAAGAATCTAATTAGAGAAATTATATAAGCAGTATCTAAATCCTCCAGTCAGCAAGCCATGTTTATATTCCAAAGACTAATCAAACTGAGTAAAATTAAATATTCATTTAGGACAAACATTAATATGCAAAGCAAAAAAAACCTTGGTCCAGCTCCAGCTCCAGCTCCATGGATTATCTAAGACATTTATTGAACAGAGCTATATATAAACTATACAAAGTGTACTATAAAAATAGAAATGGCGATGCAGAGAGAGTGATGAGCGGAGAAATCGAAATTGTGAAATTGTCATATCCAGTTTTTTATTTTACAATTTTTATTTTATTTTTCGAATTATATGTGCATTATGTAATGAAATTCATATGTTTTGTTTGTTTTACATTGTTTCACTGCCATGCGATACTTTTGATCTCATCTAGCTTCTCTATTGTATAGCAACGAATAGAAATACAACACTTGTTAATTTACCTCTATGAACAAGTTTGCAGAGAAACACTGGGTTTGCTTAACCATCCATTTTTCGATGATTTTTAGGGAGAATGTGGACTCCGGATGCATCGGCCCAATAATAATAACACAGTTTGATTAATACGTACCTATAACCACGAAAACCATCACAAATCAAATGACATTCAGTCTTTATTTTGTTTATTTCACCATACTTTATTCATTATTAATCTTGGTACATCTTAGATAATTAAAGAAAATACATCTTAGGTAGATCAGCCTCCAAAGAAAGTTGCAGTCAAATAAGAAATACATCTTAGATACTTACATAAAAGGATAAAAAGATAAATGGATAACTAGTTTTGCAGCTGCATTGGTCATTGCATTCAGCTTTCTTTTGGGTATAGAATCGAATTCATAGTGAGGTCAGTGACCAGATTCTTCTGTTCCTTTAGAGAACATATGTGTGGATGGAAGAGATACACATATGTTTTTGAGTTTTGAGTAAAATTTCGGAGGACATAAGTTAGTCACTTTTAAGCATTTTTATAGAGGATTAGGTTTTGGAATAGGGAACAGCGGAAAACAAGAGGTTTTGGCCAACACATGGAATAAGACGAGGATGTGGAAAAGGGAACCGCTGCTTTTGGTCTGTCGCTTGATCAATGATATAAGTGCATATTTGACTAGTTTAATCTCATATTTTATATGTTTTAACATCATTTTGTCATTCACATAGCATCATTCTAGGGTATTTTATCTTATTTGTGCATTTTAGTGTTTAGGATTATGCATTTGCATATTTGGAGTGTTTTGAGTCTTTTTCAGGAGTTTCAAAATCTCCCGAATAGTGATCATACAATGGAATCGAGTAGAGGTGAAAATGATGCATGAAACAAGTGTTAAGGGGCTAAGGAGAAAATAGATTCACCAAGATCAATTGGTCAAATCTCAGACCGATCGATCGCAACTACCAAAGTCTGCGGGAATATCCAGGATCGACCAAATAGAACATGATCAATCGTTTTCATCTAGGATCGATCGATCCTTATCATCGATCGACCAATCACTTTCAATCAAGATTCTCCGGACGCTTCCAAGATCGACCACAACTTTCAAGATCGACCGATCATTCCAGACCGATCGATCCATTGTTGGATCGATCGATCCGAGTTAATGATCTGGCCGAAAAATCTATAATTAAACCAGTTTAATTTATTTGTTTAGGTTGGTTTAGTTTAAAACTATAATTACCCAACCCTTAGTCATTAATTAGCAAGTTTTACATTAGAAAGAGATATTGCAGCCACCAGGTGATTGAGGAGAGCTAGAATTTGAGTTTTGGATTTCTAGAGAACTTATTTAAGACAATCGACAAATTATCTTGGCTAATTTCTTAATCCCTTATCTTTTATTCATGTTTAATCTTTTTATAAATTTTTTTTGTTTCTTTATGATGATCAGTGAGTAATTCCCCTAGAATGGTTAGGGTTTGGTAGATTAAGGGTTTCAATGATGAATGATTCATGTTAGGATTGTTAGATTATCCTTTTTGATTGAGTTTAATGCCATAATTAGTTTGAGAGAATTTAATCTGGATTCTAGGGTTTCAGATTGATTGAGATCCCGATCAAGTCATTTAAGGGGCCTTTCACTTCTAACCATTGAGAGATGATGTTAGATTGATAGGTGTGTAGTCTGAACCTGAACCTAATAATTATAGACAAGTAACTTTTAAATGAGAGCTTGATAGTTGATTGATCTTGCATGATGATTAATTACATGAGAGTGTGTTAATCAAGTTATGTTCATAGTTTAGAGATACTAAGAATGACAATTCTACTGCATGGATCATAAATCTTGTCCCCCTAATGAAACCTCATCTGAAACCATTCGCTTAACCATCATATTAACCAAAGTTTTAAATAGTATTTCATTTAGATTAAATTAGAGTAAAATTGATAGTCACTAAGCAAACTAATTATCTGTTTCTCTATATTCAGTCAAATTATTACAGTCTTAATGTGTTATTCTAGGTTCCTTGTGGATTCGAACCTTAATTACTTTCAATAGACATTGTAGGTTATTGTTGATTTATTTGACGCAAAATCTCTGCATCAAATTGGCGCCGTTGCCGGGGAATCTACGCAACTAGCCATTAGGATTTTGATTTTATTTGAGACTAGAGTTTTCTTTCTTTTACTTGTTACTAAACTTTTTAATTTGTTTACCATTTGTCACCTCTGCATGTGAATGCAACGAAGGAGTCAGAAAGGTAGTACACTTGATTGCATTCCTGAACTAGGTTCGAATGAGAGAGCAAACAAGAAAGCAGCCAAAGAAAGACGAGCTACAGAACAGGAGGATCAATCAAGCCAGTGTGTTATGGAGAACCAACCAACAATCACCCACCTGCAATTGGGAATGAACAACCTCAAATGGGAGGTGTACAAGAAATTGGGATTCAACCCCAGATTCAGGACATGAGAAGACCAGTAGCTAGGCCAATAGGAGATTTTGATGAACCTAACTTAAGAGAAGTCAGGCATGACATTCCAACTCCAGCCATAGCTGCCAACAACTTTGAGGTGAAATCACGCCTGATTTCTATGGCACAGAATCAGAAGTACAATGGGCTCCCTCTGGATCGTTTGGATCAACTCGAAAGATTGTGCAGAACTGTGAAGATGAATGGAGTTCCAGAAGATGCCATCAAAATGGTCATGTTTCCTTTCTCACTTGGAAACAAAGCTTCTCAATGGGAAAAAAATGTGCCATCGGAATTGGTTTTAACGTGGGAGAATGAGAAGAAGGAGTTCATCACAAAGTTTTATCCCAAGTAGAAGACTGCTAAACTTCACAATGACATTACTGGCTTCAAGCAACGAGTCCATGAGAACCTCTATGAAGTATGGGAAAGACTCAAGGACTACACTAGGAATGTCCTCATCACGGAGTATCCCAAGAACTCCTAGGAATCTTTTACAGATGAGCTGTTGAGCAGGAGAACTCTGGATACAACTAGCTATGGATGTTTTGCTAATCTGACAGTATAACAAGGAGAACTACTGATTGAGAATCTGGCACAGAGTGAAGCATGTTATGGAGGAGACTATGACAGGAGTATGAGGGATCAGGACTTGGAGAACCAGAGGTACAAGGAACTCAATGACAAGATTGAGAAACTGAGCAAGGTATTCCTGGTGAACCAAAAATCCATCAACTATGTTGGAGAAGTTGATGTAGTACAACATGGATATCAGGAAGGGGGATGTGATGGTAACCAAGGAGTACAAGAAGAAGTTAACTACTTGGGAAACCAAAACAACTACCAAGGAGGTTATCAAAACCATCCCTTCAACCAGAACTACATAAACAACAACCTCTCCTACAGAAACAAGAGAACCCTCAGGATCAACATTATCCACCAAGAGTCCCTCCAGGACATCAGTTCCAGCTCAGGCCTTATGGTGGTCCTTCTCAGCAAAACAATGCACCCTGGAGATCCCAGAGAGAATCCCAAGGATCATCTTCAGCAAATGGGTATCTGGGAGACAATAAATTTCAATCCCAAGGGCAGAACAAACAGAATACATACCCTCAAGCTCAAGCTAATGAGCAAGATAATATGAAAAACATGATGAAGCAAATCATGGAAGGACAGGCTAGAGCTCAAGCTGAACTAACAGAAAAGCTGGAGAAATTTGAGCGCAAGATCGATTCAAGTCATTGGGAAGCACAGGCTAAGTTTGATGACATATATTCCTACTTGAAGAAATTGGACAACCAGATTGCTCAGGTAGCTTCCACAAGCTAACGCCCAGCTGGGTCTTTACTTTGGAAACCAGAACCCAACCCAAAAGCTTACTGCAAGACAATCACCCTAAGGAGTGGAAGAGAATTGACTTCTAAGGAAGGTGGACAATGCAAAAGAAAGGAAGTGATTGATGAAAATGAAGGTGTTGTACAGCTAGAAAAGGTGCAGATTGACGAGAGTGAGGAAGTAAAAAAGTCCCAAAAACAAGGAAAGAAAAATGAAACAGAAGTTGAGACATCAAAAAGTAAACTCCCACCAATCTATGAACCTACCATTCCCTAGGCGTTTCAAGAAACATTTACTGGTCAAACAGGGAGAAAAGTTCTTAGCACATATGGATGGTGTTCAGCTCACTATGCCCTTGATGGATGTGATCATTGGTCATGGCTGATCGATCAGTCAGGATTTCTGTTGGGATTATTGAAGACCTACCATTGAGAGTGGTGGATATTGATGTACTTATGAATTTGTAATCCTAGAGATGGATGAAGAACTTGCCGACCCACTCATCCTTGGTAGACCATTTCTTGCTACAGCTGAAGCACTGATTGACTGCAAAAAAGGGAGAATCAGTCTGCAGCAGGGAGACACTATAGTCAACTTTGATATCAAGAGGATTATGGATAAGCCTGACATAGGCAACCAATGTTTCCTGATTGAGACATTAGATATGCTGGAAGAAGACATGAAAAATGAATTGAGCACTGATGATCCTCTGTAATTAACCCTCACCCTGGAGAAAAACGAATTTGGTTATCTGCATGAAGATAATAGAAAATATGAGATGTTGCTGGATATATGTGGGGTACTAGACAAAGAAGTGAAACCTCTGGAGCTGGAAACGACATCAGCGACTAAAGGGATGGATGGAAAAATGAATGAAGATTACATTGAAGATTTATGGAATGAACTTAAGGCTCCAAAGATTGAGCTCAAACTGAAAGAATATGAGATTAAGAGATTTGTAAAATGAGAGAATGAAAGATTAGAGAGATTTAGAAAAGAATGTTTTTATTAAGAATAAAAATAGTAGTTTCTAAGTTACAAATGAGAAGGGAGATAGTTATTTATACTAATCTAGTCTAGGCTTGTTTGGATACAAGGATTGCATTATAAATGAATGGCTACAAGGATAACATAACACTAGAACACAAACAAGCCTTACATACTCCCCTTTGACCTAGATAACTCCCGCCTTTATACAAGGTTTAAAGGCATTCTTATTTCATCATTTCTTCTTCATTCCAACACTCTCCCTCAAGCTTAAGACATGGAGAATGCCTAAGCTTGCAACCATGAAGCATTACCTCATTAAAAACTAAAGAAGGAAAACCCAATTGGGACAAAACCTTTTTTTAGGGAAAAACAGTATAACACTCCATGTTGGGATCATTGTTGTGGAATGGACATAAGGCCAAGACTTGGATAGATGGAGGTGTCATTCTTCAGAGTTGTTGCCTTGGTGAACATATCAGCTAGTTGATCCTCACTCCTTGTAAAGCAAGGCAAGATGATTCCCTTCCCAATAGCTTCTCTTACTTTGTGGCAGTCTACTTCTATATGCTTGGTCTTTTCATGAAACACAGATTTGGAGGCAATGTGTATAGCAGCTTGATTGTCACAATGGATGGTGATAGGTTCTTCATGCTTCACGGCCAAGTCTTCCAAAATTTGCCTCATCCAAATGCATTCAGTTGTAAGCTTCCTCATTGCTCTATATTCTGATTCTGCACTAGAGCATGATTACCACCTTTTGCTTCTTGGTTTTCCAAGTCACAAGGTTCCCTCCTATCAAATTACAATAGCCTGTGATATTTCTCCTATCTTCCCTATCTCCTGCCCAATCTGCATCACAATAACCAACCACATTTGTGTTTCTATTGAAACCCATCCATATACCTTGTTCATGAGTGCCCTTTAGATATCTCAAAATTCGGTTTGCCATCTCCCAATGTCTCATCTTTGGACCTTGCATGTGTTGAGATACCTGATTCACAGCAAAACATAAATCTGGTCTAGTGATGGTTAGATAAATAAGCTTACCAACCACTTTACTATAGAGCTTAGGATCATGAAAATCAATTTCCTCCTCTGGCTCTCCCTTAGTTCCGATTTTAAAATCTTCTTCTAAGGGTGTTTTGACTGGTTTAGCCTCCATCATACATGTAGAAGTTAGTAAATCTACAACATATTTCCTTTGAGATAAAAAGTGAAATTCTTTGAACCTACAAACTTCAATTCCTAAGAAGTACTTAAATTCTCCTAGATCCTTAATATCAAAGACACTCTTCAAGTATTCTTTTGTAGATGCAATACCAACACTATCACTACCAGATATGATTATATCATCTACATAAATGAGAATTACCACAATACCTTCCTTACTCTTTAGTGTAAAAAGAGTATGTTCAACTTCAGATCTTTTGAAACCTTTATCCATCAAGGTTACACTTAGCTTGTGGTACCAAGCTCTTGGAAATTGTTTAAAGCCATAGATAGCCTTCCTCAGCCTAAGTATGTTGCCGCTTCCTACCTCCTCATCTAGACCTGGTGGAGGTGACATGTATACATCTTCTTGTAGTTCACTTTGTAAGAATGCATTTTTAACATCTATTTGCCATAACTCGCACTCAAGGTTAGTAGCAAGTGAAAGAACAACATTAACAGAATGAAGTTTAGCTACAGGTGCAAAGGTATCCCTATAATCTTCACCATATGTCTGAGTAAAACCTCTAGCCACCAACCTAGCTTTATATCTATCAATTTCACCATTGCTTTTGTATTTAATGGTAAAAATCCACTTAGAACTTACAACTATTTTTACTTTAGGTAGAGTGGCTGAAGCATAAGTACCATTTCTTTCCATGGTTTTTTTCTCAGCAAGGATAGCTTCCCTCCATTCTTTCTTAGTCATAGCTTCCTCATATATCTTTGAAATTTGTTCCTTATCAAGACTAGAAATGAAAGCAAGATGATTAGTAGGTAAGTAAGCAATATTACAAACTCCCTGATCATGATGAACCACATCATTCCCATTTTAGAACACTGGTGGTTTTCTTTGTCTTGTGATCCTCCTTAGGACTGTAGGTGGAGCTTCTTGGATAGGATCCTCCTCTTCACCTAAAACTTTAATAATAGTGGGAACAACTCTTGATCTTTTGGAAGCTGAGACGATAATTGATTCATCTCCTGCTGAGTCTTGTTGGACATGAGTAGATCTCTCCCCCTATGTTCAAGAGGAGGAAGGCCAGGAGAACTGAAGATACCAGGCGGCGGATGGATGGAAGGACCGAACGGTATGGAAGGCCGCGGATCAGCTTGTTGGGCCACGGCTGGCTGGCTGGGACTGGTCACGGCTGGTACAGGCTGAGCATAAGGAGCTGTGGCCGTGGGCTGTTGACCATGAGGTGAAACTATATCAATGTTCTCCAAGAGCCTCCACAAGTTCTCAGCTTGGTCTGATCCTGTTGTGGAGATGTCCTTGAATTGATCCCAAGTTCCTTCTTCATAGAAACCTTTGGATTCTTGGAATTCTTTTCTAGTCTCTGGATCATAACATTTGTATCCTTTCTAAGTAGAAGAATACCCAATGAACATAGCTTTGGTACTCTTTGGGTCCAGCTTGTTCCTTTGCTCCCTTGGAACTAATACAAAAAAAAAACAATAAAAAACTCTCAAGTGGTCAATATTGGGTCTAATTTTGTTTTGTACCTCAAACTGAGACAAATTATCTAGAACTTTTGTAGGAGTCCTATTAATCAAGTAGCAAGCAGCTACAAGATCATCCCCCCCCAAATTCTTTTGGGAACTTTCATGTGGAACATCATTGTTCTCACGACTTCCATCAAATGCATATTCTTCCTTTCAGCCACTCCATTTTATTGTGGAGTGTAAGAACACCTGGTTTGAAGTTTAATGCCATGCTTGGCCAAGTTTTGTTGGATTCTGGTGTTAGTGTATTCTCCTCCATTATCTCTTCTAAAGCATTTAATAATTGCATTTTATTGATTAGTAACATATGCTTGAAAATTTAAAAATGCATCAAATACTCTATCTTTAGAACTAAGCAAAGTAACCCGACTATATTTGGTTTTTTCATCAATGAATGTCACAAAATACTTATGGTTTTCTCTAGATGGGAATGGAGATGTCCAAATATCAGAATGCATCAACTCAAAACAGTTTTCATAAGTATGCAAAGATTTCTCAAAAACACTTTTGCAATACTTTCCAAGTATACAAGAATCACACATATCCTTTGGCATTTTTAAACCAGGAACAATCAGTTAGTGCTCTAGGATGAGGATGTCCTAACCTAGCATGCCAAAGGTCAGAATCATTACTAAAAATACTAGCATCAACAACAGCTTCTCCACTAGGTTTAGTCATATCTTCAAGCACATACAAGTCATCTCTTGTGGTTCCTTGTCCAAATCTTCTACTAGTCTCAATATCCTGAAAGTATAAATCATTAGGACCAAATATAGCTTGGCAATTTAAATCAGTAGTATCTCTTTTAACTGAAAGCAAATTAGAAGTAAAAGAAGGCATGTAAAAGACTTTAGGTTTTTTTATCAAACAACTTACATTTTCATATGCATTTAATTGGTACTTTAATTCCATTAGCAATGACAACATTACCTAAGGCAGATTTTATATTCTCTAGCAATCTTAGATCACTAATCATATGGTGAGAAGCACCAGAATCAACAACCAATGATTTAGAGGCATTAGGAGTGAAAGAAGTTTGAAAAGAAGCATGAAAAGTTTTACCCATCACAGTACCATCCTTAATTGCTTTGATAAGGGCTTCCAAATCTGATTTTGTCACAAATTAATATGCTGAAGACATGGAACTAGTTGGGGCTGAGTGAAGAGAGAAGCTGGTATAGGCCGTTGAAGGAACCGGCGGCTGGTACACTCCACGGCCGTGAGCTTGCTGTTGCGTGTGGCTGCGCGTGGGTTGTTGTGACCGAGGAATCCAGCTTGGCTTCAGCTCAGGATGAAGTATCCAACACTCATTTGTATGGCCACTCCTTTTGCAATGGTCACAAGTTTGTCTTCTCTTCCTAGATGCATTTGTTGTTGCTGATTTGAAGAAGCTCTTGTGTGCAGCCACAAATTCAGCCTTGTTGCCAAATAATCCGTGAGATCCTTGCTCCTTTTGGATTTGAGCATAAACATCTTCCAAGCTAGGAAACTTATCAAACCTGAGAATATGCTTAATAAGATCTTAGTAAGTAGTAGTAAGAGTTAGTAGTAACCCAAACACCTTATCTTATTCTTTCCTTTCAAGGAGAACAATTGGGTCAATGGTGGCTGGCCTTAGCATCTCTAGCTCAGCCCACAATGCTCTAAATGAGCCATAGTGCTTTGTGAATTCTGTATCCTCCTGCCTTAATACATTCAAAGCCTTTTTCACTTCAAAAATTCTTAAAAGGTTAGTGGTGTTTCCATACACCTTTTGCAAAGTGTCCCAAAGTTCCTTAGCATTTTCACAAAAGGAATAAACCTCTAAGAGATCACTAGCAAGAGAATTTTGAAGTATAAAGAGTACCAACTGGTCTTCTTGGTACCATTTGGCTTGAGCAGCCACAGCCTCACTAACTTCAGCCACTTCATTTTCTTCAAGGTCATTTTTAGAAATGTGATTCCAAAGACCTTTACCACCCAATGTGGTTTTCATGGTCCTAGACCACAAGAGGTAATTTTCTCAATGTATAATAACTGGAGTTCTGAATGTAGCTTTAATTTCCATGTGTTGGAAGCTAGTCGGAATGTGCAGCCGGTCGGGACGGGACGAGGACAGCTTGCCGGGACGAGGAACGGCTGGGACACGGCACGGCTAGTCAAAAAAAATGTTGTGGGATCCAAGAAATTTGATGCTGGACGCTTGGTCGGGATGCTGGACGCTTGGTCGGGATGCTGGACGTTTGGTCGGGTTGCTGGACGGCATGGTCGGAACGCTTGAATAACTGGTCGGGACGCGTGAACACGGGATGATAATGGGCCTTGAATGAAGACCATGTTGCTGTTCTGAAGCTCACGAACGCGTGAAGACTTGACAAGGGACCAAGTGAACCCAAGGCCGTGAGACTTGACAAGAGCGTGGCACAGGCAGACAGGAGCGTGACCGCGTGACCAAGTGACCCCAAGGCCGTTAGGCTTGCAATCGCGTGTAACAGGCTTGTACCTGACTTCAACCAACTTGTAACCAACTTCAACTCCTCCTGCAGCAAATTTTAACAAACTCCAACCAACAAGATCTACTTCTAACAATCCTTATCCAATTCAGCAAGATCAAAAAGTACAAATTTCGAATTTTAATAAACTAATCCTAAAAATTCAAGATTCCCTCATTTTTCAAAATTTCAAAGATTAATAAGGAAATCAAGAAAATCAATCTTGAAGACTTAAACCTATCAGATTGAAACCAAATTTCGTGGAGACCCCCACAAGATACTTATTTAACTTTTCAGATTTAAAAAATATAAAGAAAACTTTGAAAGAATTAGAATTTTATCACCAGATTCTTGTGAGAGGCGATTTATGATGTCTTTGAGAAAACCTTCAAAAATTCCTTCAAAAATAAGAGAATTGAGTTCTGCTTTCTTTAAAAAAAAACTAGACTCAAAGGGATTGAGCTTAGGATTTGGAAAAATGCGATTTGGTGAAGATTTGACGACAGAATGATATGGGAAACACGGATGTACGCGGCGGAGGCACTCGCGGAGGTCTGTTGCAAGAAAATTAGTAAATTTTGATTCCCATGGTCAAATGATGCAATTCTAATTAGAGTTGTTTCAGAACTCGCCGAAGAATAATCCAAAAAAAATAAGATCGTCAAATTTGTCGGACAGAATAGAACTGAAAACAGATTGTGAAGAAGATGATTTCTTCTTGATTCAATGATTGAATGATGAATTTTACCCAGATTTGATGTAACCTGTCTCTGATACCATAAAAGAATATGAGATTAAGAGATTTTTAAAATGAGAGAATGAGAGATTAGAGAGATTTAGAGAAGAATAATTTTATTAAGAATGAGAATAATAGTTTCTCAGTTACAAATAAGAAGGGAGATAGTTATTTATACATGAATGGCTACAAGGATAACATAACATTAGAACACAAACAAACCTTAGACACTCCCTTTTAACCTAGATAACTCACGCCTTTATACAAGGTTTAAAGGCATTCTTATTTCATCATTTCTTCTTCATTCCAACACAAACAACTTGCACTAGGGCTAAGATACGCTTTTCTTGGTATTAATTCTACCTACTCAGTAATTACCATTGCTGATCTAGGTATTGATGAGACTTCCTTGCTACTGAATGAACTGAGGAAATTTAGAAAAGCATTAGGGTATTCATTAGATGACATTAAAGGAATCTCCCTTTCATTTTGTGTGCACAGAATACATCTAGAAGATGAGTCTATGACTTTTATTGAGCATCAATGTAGGTTAAATCCAAATTTGAATGATGTTATTAGGAAGGATATTTAAAATTACTTGATGTTGGTATAATCTTTCCTATTTTTTATAGCAAATGGGTTTCTCCTGTGCATGTAGTTCCTAAGAAAGGAGGAGTTACAGTGGTTAAGAATGATATAAATGAACTGATCCCAATTATAACGATTACTGGGCATATAATGTGTATTGACTATCGTAGGTTGAACTCATCTACTAGAAAAGACCATTTTCCATTGCCATTCATCGACCAGATGCTTGAAAGGTTGTTGAATCATTCATATTACTGCTTCTTTGATGGATACAGGATTCTTCCAAATCCCTATACATCCTAGTGATCAGGAAAAGACGACATTTACATGTCCTTATGGCACCTTTGCTTATAGAAGAATGTCATTTAAAATGTGTAATGCACCAACAACATTTCAAAAGTGCATGATGTTTATTTTCTCTGACCTATCGAGGATGTCATGGAGGTGTTTATGGATGATTTTTCGGTATATGGTTATTGTTTTTGTTCATGTCTGTCTAATTTGTGTAGGGTCCTGCAGAGATGTGAAGACACCAACTTGGTTCTAAACTGAGAAAAATGTCACTTTATGGTAAGAAATGGTATTGTGCTTGGTCATAGGATCTCTGAAGATGGAATTGAGGTTGATAAGGCAAAAATTAAAGTCATGGTTCAACTACAACCTCCTAAATCAGTCAGGGAAATTCACAGTTTTCTAGGACATACTGGATTCTACAGCAGGTTCATTAAGGACTTCTCGAAGATTGCTAGACCTTTGACTCTACTGCCATGCAAGGAAACAAAGTTTTTGTTTGACAAGAAGTGTATGGATGCATTTCAGCTTATTAAAGAAGCATTAGTTTCAGCACCCATTGTCCAGGCACCGGATTGGAACTTGTCATTCAAGATCATGTGAGATGCCAACGACTATGCAGTAGGGCTGTTTTGGGACAGAGAAATGATAAAAAGCTGCATGTCATCTATTATGCAAGCAGAACACTTGATGATACCCAGGCGAGATACGCCAAAACTGAAAAATAAATTCTAGTTGTGGTGTTTGCTTTTGAGAAATTTCGGTCATATCTGGTTGGTTCAAAAGTTATTGTGCACACTGATAATGCTTCCTTGAGGTACTTGATTAAGAAGAAAGATGATAAACCTAGACTACTACGCTGGATTTTGCTGCTGCAGGAATTAGATGTAGAAATAGTTGACAAAAAAGGCATTGAGAATGGAGTTGCTGATCATTTATTGTGACTAAAAATTGATGAGCCCATCCCAATACCTGATTGTTTATCTGAGGAGCAGATTATGTTCATCAAAACCATTCAGAATTCTAATTTGATCATGGAGGAAATCTGCGTTGTAGAAGGAATAAAGGAAGACAGTCCCTGGTATGCTGATTTTGTGAACTACCTGGCATGCAGGATAGGGCCACCAAATTTGGACAGCTATGATCGAAAAAAGTTCTTTAAGGAGGTGGTTCGCTATTTCTGGGATGAAGCCTATCTATACAAGCAAGGAAAATACCAACTATTCAGACGCTGTATCCCAGAGGAAGAAGTCTGAAATTCTATTCTACTGTCATGGGTCGAGTTATGGAAGACATCTTGATACATTTAAAACAGCCACCCATGATTTTATTTCCAAATGTGATGACTGTCAACATCAGGGGAACATTGGAAAACAACAAGAAATGTCTTAGAAGTTTATTCTGGAAGTTGAAGTCTTTGATGTTTGGGGAATAGACTTCATGGGACCATTTCCCTCCTCAAATGGTAATCTCTACATTTTGGCTGCTGTGGACTATGTGTCCAAATGGGTTGAGGCAGTTGTAAGTCCAACCAACAATGCGAAGGTGATTATCAAACTGTTCAAATCAGTCTTATTCCCGAGGTTTGGTGTACCAAGAATTGTGATTAGTAATGGAGGTAGTCATTTCATCAACAAGGTTTTTGAGAACCTCATGCAGAAATATGGTATACACCATAAAGTGGCTACTCTATATCATCCACATACATCAGGACAAGTGGAAGTGCCTAACTGTCAAATCAAGGAAATTTCAGGAAGACATCTCAGAAAGCTCCTAAGGACTGGTCCACAGAATTAGACGAAGCATTATGGGCATATCATACATCATATAAAACACCATTTGAAACTACACCTTTCAACATGCTGTATGAAAAGCTTGTCATCTGCCAGTCGAATTGGAGTACAAGGCTATCTGAGCGACTAAATTGCTGAATTTTGATCTCAACCCTGCTTCTGAGAGACGTCTGGTTCAGCTAGAAGAACTTGATGAAATGCGTCGTACCGCTTATGAAAACTCCAAGATCTACAAAGAAAAAGCAAAAGTTTTTCATGACAAAAAGATAGTTCAAAGGGAGTTCAAGGCGAGTGTAATTCTAAAACACTCTTAAGTGTAAAGTGTGTGTCAACCACACTCTTTTATTTTCTAAAACACTCTCTAGGTAGATCCCACTAAATTTTCCACCACATTTTCCATCTTTTACTCTTCCTTTTTTTCTTTCATTATTATTTAATTAAAAACAATTTCTTCTCTCCTCTCCTCTCCTCAATAAATATATAATAAATATTTTAGTAGGGCCCACAAATTATTTTTATTCTCCTTCCTTGTCATTAACGTGGAACATACATATTTAGACCTTTTTTCAATTTTTTTATTCTCTCTTCTTCTTCTCTTGAGTTTATACATGTACACTCGTCTACACTCGTCTGCCAAAGAATTTTCTTCCGTTCTCTACCTCTGAAACTCATTTCCGCCATTAATATGGTGCTTCAAATTGGTTGATTTGTTGTTTTGGCATTTGTAGAGGATTTTAGCAGGATTTGAGCTCTGATTCTTCATTTTAGGTAGTGTACATCATTTAGATATTCGTTTCATGGTTTAGTGATAATATAGTGATAAAATTTGAAATGTAAATCGTTATTATTTATTACAAAAAGTACAATTGTATGTTACAAAAATACAATTGTGCAAAACTATGTTGGAGTAATATAACTAAGTACGAATTACTACAACTATGTTTTATTGTTTTCAGGGTATAATGAATCAAAAGCAGCGCACTCTCGTACACATTGACTAAGCGGGACATTATGTAAGAAAAGGAGTTGATGTTGTATGTGTGTCAAGAGAAGATGTTCATCACGCTCTTGTGACAAAAAAAAACGAGTAATGAGGTGATAGGTGCAACATGTACACAAGCAATATATGTGGGCAATATGTTCAAAACGTGGGCAAGATGTTATTTCCCGGGAGATAAGTATAACATGTACACTAGGAATGCATGTGGACAACTCATGACCATATTGCTGATAAGGTTGTACATCCTCTAGATTGTGTCACCAAAAGAGGAAGACACTAAGTAACAAGATTTTTATTAGTTGGTGAACATCGACCAAGAAGAAGAAGTACTCCCAGAGAAAGTTTGTATACGTACTTGGATTGTAGTAGTGGTGGTATTGGTATCAGGTATTGAAACTATTGTGTATTAGAGGGTATTATAGGGTTTCAGGAATTGAAATATCTGGGTATTACTCGTATAACTATGTACTATAAAATACAACTGTGTATTAATGATACAATTACGTTGTAGGGTTTAGGGTTTATGGTTTAGAGATTAGGGTTTGGGTTTAGGGTTTAGGTTTTATGGGTAATAATCATGTATTTTGGATACTAAGCCAGCGTTTACCCTATTAATTATGATATCCAACTATTAATCTAGAAAAATGAAAAATAACATGTTTTAATCTTACAAACTCTAAACATATATGTGTGTTGTTAACTTGTTTGATTATTAGTATGCAAATTGCTGAAAATTTGTAATCTCAAAAATCTATCACTATGAAAGTTTTCTAATCCTAATTTAGTAACTTAATGTAGTCGATATAATTCAGAAAATTAACTACAAATATTGATATAACTTAAAAATCTATAAATTGAGATTTATATAACTATGTGTTATTTATACTACTATGTACAACTATAGTATGAACAGTTATAGTATGAACGCAAAATATTTATTATTTTTTTATTGAACAGTAGTGTGAACATAAAATATTTATTATTTTTTTATTGAACAGTAGTGTGAACGCGCGGGAGGGTGTAATTTAGCAACACTCGTACTCAATTATATTTTCAAAACGCAGTTTTATTTAGTTGTATTATCAAAACTCAGTTGTATCCGTATAAAACTAAAATAGAGCCAAAAATATGTAAATACATAACCAAAATTATGCAAAAACCCACATAAAGCCAGAAAAAACCAAAAATACGTAAAGATAATTATAAATTTAGTATAATTTAATTATCTTAATATAATTAGATAAAGATAATTATACTATAGTAAGATAATTATAAATATTGTATTATCTAATATTATCTAATATAAGTATAATTTAATTATAATTTATATAGCTAATTATAAATATAATAATAAATAATTATAATTATAAATTGATTATCTAAATTATTAACCAGTTGAGTTTATAAATATTAATGTGTTTTTAATATATGCAAGAGAACACATCAGCTCAATTAGGTAACTCTCAATTTAACTCAAAGGTAACAAATCAAATACATTTTTAGTTAGTAGTTGTATCACTTGATACTATGTTGTACAAGTATTATCAATTGATATTCAATTGTATCATAACGTATAAAAAATATCTATTGATCTTTCAAATCAACTACCAATCAACTACGATTATATGGTTTAATTCCGCCTAATTCATTTATAGTTACTAAAATCAACTATTAATCAAATTTCATTCAAATCAACTACCAATCAACAATATAAGTAAAACAAAATCTATTTTATTCTTATTTTGTATAAAAGTACTGTAAAATCCATTATAATAAAAATATAACACAATTAAAAAGTTATTGAATAACAAGATATTTCAATGTATTTTAAATTATATCCAACAAATATTTAATCCAATAATACTAGATTTAATTGATTCTCATTAAATTAACAAATAAATAATAATTGAACTCACTCTAATCTAAAATAAATTTAATTCCATTAAATTTTTCTATCTTATAACACCACTTAATTTAATAACTTTAGTTAATTTATCTATTGTAGTCGGTACAACTAGAAAATATTTAAAAATATTGATACAAATATATATACTTTAATGATAATTTTACAACTATGTGTAATTTGATATTACTATTACTTCTCAATACAATTTTAGTCTAACATTTCTTTTGAATTTTATTTTTGCTAATTATGATTTTTTAATTTTTAAAAAATTTTTTTTTTATCAATTTTGTTAAATTTTTTATCAATTTTTTCTTTTCATTTTTTGTTATTTTTTGTGTCAATTTGTTTGTGGTCAATTTTTTTTGTCTATTTTTTCTTGTTATTTTTTTTTGGGTCAACATATTTTTTAGTTAATTTTTTTTGTTAAAAAAATAGTTGATCCGGTTCAAATCAGTTTACCCATTAACCCATTGGATCATTTATGGGTCGTAATTAAGTTAAAAAGATATGATTATAATTTGTATTATTTTTGTTTAAAAAATAAATGTAGTGTTTTAGAAACACTTTCAACATTGGAGAGTGTTTCAGAAATTGATTCTTTCAAGGAAGAAGATAAAGTTCTGCTGTTTAATTCGAGACTGAAACTCTTTTCAGGGAAGCTTAAATCGAGATGGTCTGGTCATTTCACAGTCATAGAAGCTCGACCCTATGGAGCTGTCACTCTTCAGAATAATTCAGGAGAACACTTCACAGTCAATGGTCAGCGAATCAAGGCATACCTAGCTGATTCAAGGGTAACATTCGCAGAGAATATTCCACTCTCTGACCCCACTCCTGCATAAAAAGCGGGTGCATCATGTCAAGCTTAGTAACGTTAAACAAGCGCTTCTGGGAGGCAACCCATGTGTACATAATTTATTTTTCTTGTATTTTTGTTTAAGTTAGTATTGATCTAGTACAGTTTTGTTTTACGTTACAGTGGTACTACGGGAGACGATCGATCGACAGGATAGATCGATCCAATCAGACGAAAAGGTGGCATGAGGAATCAGGATCGATCAGTCCAACTCAGACCAATCGATCGACGACCAAGAGAGATTACGTCCAGAACAAGGATCGATCGATCCATTTCCAAATCGAAAAGGGAAGAGAAAAATTCGTCGAAGACCGAGATTGACCTAACCAAAAGGGATGGATCGATCTAAAATGAGCAAAATTTTCGTGAATATCTCGGATCGATCGATCCATATGCGCGATCGATCGATCTTCTATCCATATAAGTAAACCGGTCTATTTTTCACTCGATTTAAACTGAAAACACGTTTTTAATACCAAAAACCTGACATTTAAGATCAAAACAATAAAAATTTTATTTCTTCTTCCTCCTCTCACGAGTTTTGGCAAACCATCAAAAAAATTTCAAAACCTCATAACTCTCTATATTCTTCATGGAATTGAATGATTTGTGGGCCTATCCCTACTAATTTTGCAAGCTCTTTCCATTTCCATCAACCCATTTTTCGATCTAGAAAGGTACACTTCTCTTTTCCCTCTTTTCCATTTCACTACTTATTATGAAAAACCTTACAAATCTTGATTTTTAGGTTGTTTTAGAAGGAATTGACGGTTAACAGAGCTTTGTTAGGTTGATTGGAGCATAACCCACACTAGTTTGCTAAGTTTTAGCTAAGATTTGGAAAAATTGGACTTAGGGTTCGTCGAGTATACTGCGATCGATCGGTCCGGTTTAAGATCGATCGATCGGTCCAATTTTGAACCCCTCGGTCGGTTTTGAATGAATCGATCGGTCGAATTTAGGATAGAAATACATATAGATTTAAGATCGATCGATCGAGTCTAAGAACGACCGATCGTGTTATTGCATTAAGCCCGTAAGGTTTGTGATTCAATCGATCCATTTATGGACCGATCGATCCTTCAGTAGTACGATCGGTCCCTTCTTGGATCTATCGATCGAGTTGACGATCATTTTGTGTTTCAAACATGATTTGACATTCATTTAATCAGATTTTGGTTTTCTAATTTTGCAGACATTACTAGAGGAGCCCAGACACACAGGAGACGAAGCAAGGCCACAACATCCTCCTCTCGTCAGGCGGGTAACAAATGAGCCGAAAACCACCTCCTACCCTTGCCGCGACTAGACAACACACCGTTCTCGCCTCATGACGAGCCATTCTGGAGAACATAGATAGTCCCGCGCACCACGCTGAAGGAGATTCAGAGGGAGACGAGATACCAGAATTTCAAGCATGGTGACCCGTGAACACATCACCATTGTATATTCTACAATGACCTATTGCACGTCGAGATGGCACCCACCCGGTATTTCTCCGAGCGGACACTTCAGTGGATGGGGAATAGAAAAGAGGTTCATACGATGCTGCGGGAGATTGGACTAGACCGCATTGCATACCAGTCGTACCAGCTCTTCCCCGAGTTAGTCTGACAGTTTCTCGCTTTGGTGAAACTCCGATATGAGGACAGAGCGATGCCTGCAGCGTGCGAGGGGACCCTCTCCTACTTCTCCAGCGGAGTCCTCTACAAGATTTCTCTTCGGGAACTCTGTGATCTTTATGGGTTTAACAGGACTGCAGAGAGATGCAGCTGACACTCAGATTTCCTCAGGCCGTGGAGCCACAAAGCCTGATTAGCTTGGGACCATACGTGTCGAGAGCGGCTAATCTGGCCCACATTCGGAGTCCTGTGGTTCGTTTGGTCGCCAAGATTATTAGCAATATCTTGTTTGCCAAGGAGGAGGCTGGAGCTATTAGAAAGGACGAGCTGATGTTATTGCATTTCGGACTCCCATCTTTTGTTAGGGACATCTACACCAGTCCACCTTCCTCAGAGCTGCGCACCAACTTGGGTGCAATATTTGCGGAAAACCTAGTCTCTAAGAAGACTCACGACCTTAACACGGTGAACAAGAAGGTCGAGCAGATTGTGAGCTTATTGACTCCACTTTTCATGTTTCATGGGATCAATCTTGGCTCCACACCCAGCAAGCCCAAGATCGCCCTGTTCGACCAGCAGTACTTTCAGAACAGCAGTATCCTCAAGCCGGGCTACATTTATCAGTTCCAGGATCTCGCGGGTCACTTTTTACTGCATGCTCCCTCTCTGAGATTTCACTGCCCTGACCTCTATGGCTAATATTGAGTTCACCCTTCCTGATGAGTCCCTACAGAGCCACCCTGCTGCACCTCAAAGACGAGGCAGCTCATCGAGAGCCTCTACTTCTCATGCCAATCAGGAAGACGACAGAGTCCCGACCGACTTCCCGCAGCAGACTCATGAGGCCGAATACGCTCTCCCTCCATATACAGGAGAGTATGATCTTCAACCGTATTCCGCAGATGCCACCAATGCTGAGTTCATAGCCTGGGTAGTTGAGTCTCATCGGATGAATCATTAAAAAATGCATCGTATGTGGGGAGCTATAGCCAGGATCCGATGTCCTCCACCACCATCTTGCTTCCGCGTTTCACGGACTGGAGAGATTAATGCAGGTACACAGGGCGCGACAGACATTCCTGATGTTGCTGGACACAGGACACACAACACTGCTAACGATACCGAGTCAGACCCAGATGTTAGATTGCCCCAACGCAGACGTCACCCCGGACAGAGCCGCAACGTTAGCCCTGAGGACCACTGATAGAGTATTTTTTTTATTTTTTTTTCTTTTATCTTATCTACTTTGATAGTATCTTCCTTTAGTTATTTTAACATCGGGACGGTGTAAAGTAATTATGGGAGAGGATATTTGTGTGCATTTCTAGACATATTGTATATTAGTTATGCATTTAGGACTGCATTGCATTTGCATTAGGAACTATGATGAAAATACATTTATTAAGTCTGTTGCTCAATTCATTAGATTGAATACTCGAGTTACTAGCTATATGATACATAAACTGCTAGTCAAAATATTAGATTAATCCATATTTGGAATCCTTGATATTAGATTGAATTTGATTGAAGCATGTTTTTATTTGATACAATCTCTTATCTATTTGAACTTAATTTGAAATTAGAATTATCATACTTTGCGTAGGATGTGAAATCATGGATACTACATATATATATTTGGATCTCTTATATCATTTTTACCATCTTTTGTGAACCAAATAGCTTTTTCCCTACCCTTAGCCTACCTTTTTATTCAGACCATGTCATTTCTTTGTGAGAGTTTAGGCCTTATTTTCGGAATGAACTTGGTAGAACGTGTTAGGTAGGAGCCGACAGGATTAGCTTGTCATGTAGTTTTGGTTCACTCTTTTTGAGCCGATTAGGACCAGGTAAAAGCTTGATGGGAATATAAAATGGGTATTAGTGAGTTTAGAAGTTAGCTACAAAAAAAAAGAGGGAGAAGACACTTTAGGAGAGAAAGGGAAACGAGATAAAGAGGACTCGAATTCTAGTAAAAGTAATTGGAAATGTGATAAAAAAAGTGAAAGGTTCTTGAAAATAAAAAGGAAAAGAGAAAAAATTTTTAAAAAAGAAGTTAGACAAGAACCAAGAAAATTCAAACCCACTAGATTAATTAAGATTTTAACCCATCTCCTAGAAGTAAATGTGCTAAAAAATGGATTGTGTGAGCTTTTGATTGATCTTAATGGCAAAACAAGCAGCAATGCCTTGTAAAGGGTATTAATAAAATCATTCAGTGGAATATTTGAGCTTGGGTATAGTTTTAAAAGGGTAGTATATTTTGGGTAGATGAGAATCTAGTCTTGTATGCGCCTATTGTAACTTACCTTTAGCATTCTTCTAAAGTTCATTCTAATTTTTGAGAGATCCCTACACTGAGCATCAAAACCCATGGAAGAAGAGATCATTTTTATCTCTTAACCTTTCCCTTAGCCAAATAAGTTCGCTGAAAATACCTAGTATAATTCACGATCTAGTGATTAATGAATAATAAAAGAGATGGTTGATATGAATACTTGTGTGAATTAAGGTTTTGTCTGAGTTGAGTTGCGATGGATATGGCTAAATAAGTAAACTTGCTTACTTTGTGTTATAGAACTTCTAACTTGGATACTGATCTTTAAATTTGACCAATATGGCTTGGCTTTGAGTTCCAGAGGAAATCAACTTTCTCAGTATGCTAATTGTTTGCTTGAGGGCAAGCAAAAGGCAAGTTTGGAGGAGTTGATATAAGTGCATATTTGGCTAGTTTAATCTCATATTTCATATGTTTTAACATCATTTTGTCATTCAAATAGCATCATTCTAGGGTAGTTTATCTCATTTGTGCATTTTAGTGTTTAGGATCATGCATTTGCATCATGCACTTAATGAGGCATGAAACAAGTGTTAAAAAGCTAAGGAGAAAAGAGTTTTGCCAAGATCGATCGGTCCAATCTTAGACAGATCAATCACAACTACTGAAGTCTACAGGAATATCCAGGATCGACCCAATAGAACAGGATCAATCGTTCTCATCTAGGATCGATCGATACTTATCATCGATCGACAGATCACTTTCAATCAAGATTCTTCGGACGCTTCTAAGATAGACAAAAACTATCAAGATCGACCAATCTCATTCCAGACCGATCGATCCATTGTTGGATCGATCAATCCGAGTTAATGATCTGGCCGAAAAATCTGTAATTAAACTAGTTTAGTTATTTGTTCGGGTTGTTTAGTTTAAAACTATAAATACCCAACTCCAGGTCATTAATTAGAAAGTTTTCATTAGAAAGAGAGACTGCAACCACCAGGTGATTGAGAAGACCTAGAATTTGAGTTTTGGATTTCTGGAGAATCTCTTTAAGACAATCGACGAATCATCTTGGCTAATTTTTTAATCCCTTATCTTTTTATTCATGTTTAATCTTTCTATAAATTTGTTTTGTTTCTTTATGATGATGAATGAGTAATTCCCCTAGAATGGTTAGGATTGTTATATTATCCTTTTTGATTGAGTTTAATGACATAATTAGTTTGAGAGAATTTAATCTGGATTCTAGGGTTTCATCTCCCGAGAGGTGTTTGTTTGAGATCCTGATCAAGTCATTTAAGGAGCTTTTCAATTCTAACCATTGAGAGATGATGTTAGATTGATATGTGTGTAGTCTGAACCTGAACCTAATAATTGTAGGCAATTGACCTTTAGATGAGAGTTTGATAGTTGATTGATCTTGCTTGATGATTAATTACATGAGAGTGTGTTAATCAAGTTATGTTCATAGTTTAGAGATACTAAGAATGACAATTCTACTGCATGGATCATAAATCTTGTCCCCCTAATGAAACCTCATCTGAAACCATTCACTTAACCATCATATTAACCAAAGTTTCATTTAGATTAGATTAGAGTAAAACTGATAGTCACTAAACAAACTAATTATATGTTTCTCTAGATTAAGTCAAATCATTACAGTCCTAATGTGTTATTCTAAGTTCTCTGTGCATTAGAACCTCAATTACTTGCAATAGACATTGTAGGTTATTGTTGATTTATTTGACACAAACCCTCTGCATCAATCAACATGGTCTTTCTCTTCTACAACGGACCAATCAAACAATTAATACATATATATATATATATATATAAATATCAACCTTCAGAAATTTTATTGATAGTTTGTTCATTCCGTGTAGACCAAATGGGATTGTGATACCAACAAAATTGTTTTATATTGGTTACACCTGTAAAATGAATTTCTATATGGACCTAACATAAAAGAAAAGAAAGAATTTAAAAGTTAACGAAAATTATTTATTTTTGAATAATTAAAAATAATATGACTAAATAGAATTTAGAAAAGCTAAACTAATTTCAAGATTAAAGACCCATAAATAAACATAACTTTTTACTAAATAAATAAAACTCAAATCCCTAAATAGACCTAACTGGTAAATTTTGACAAAGGAAAACCTAACTAATAGAGTAAAATAGTAACTATTAACTTTTGAATATATGAAGATAAAAAAACTCACCAAGTTTGTGGTGTTGCATCTGTGCGCCAAAGATTTCATCTATGTCCGAAATATGTCACCTTAATATTCACTCCTAGTTTATTTCTCAGCATGACTCATGTTCATGCATTTATATAGGAAAAATATGAAACAAGTAAGAGAGAAAAGTCTTTGCTGCCATGTACTAATGGTTTTTTTATCTTTTATGTTTTAATTTGGGATAAAAATTAATGGCTCGAGCGCTCAACTGGATTGCATTGCATAATTCTAATATTAGTAATATTTGCATAAACATATATATATATATATATATATATATATTACTGGTTTCATTACATAATTGATATTTTTCATATTTCCATCTTAAATATCATCGTAATTGTATTAAATAGATCAAATAAACAGCTTTATACGTAACAAAATGTCTAACTATATTGTTTTTGAGTTTTTGAGTATTTTGTAGTGATCAACTTTAAACATAGTTTCTGAGTTTTAAAACATTAATGGAAATAATATTTTTGAACCGTACCTTTTTTTTTGATAAAAATAATATGTTTTATGTTTGTTCTAATTTGCTTGACTTGTTTTTCCATGTTGCCAATACATTTCCAACTGGATTGAAAGGGTTGAAAAAAAACTTCATGAATTGTTAGATTAAAAATTTATCAATCAATTTATTATCTACATTTGTTATAATGTTAAAACTTGATTGATCATCAAAATACTTATTTTGGATTAATTAACACGTCAAAAGTATATGTTGAATTGTCGTCGATAGCTTTAATACTAACACCACAACAACATGGTGCCTAATAGATGATCCTGGTCTGAGTAGTCTATGCTTCCCAACATGCATACTGATGTTGTTTTGTTTTTGCGTCAAATAAGTTTTCAACATACAGCTACAATTGTTTATTGCAAGTACTTGAACATTGATCTGCATACAATATAGAATAACACAATGGGATTGTAATGATTTAACCTAATATATAGAGTATCGAAATTTGGTGATTTGATTCTTAACTATAATAGCAATGAACAAATTTAATTATCTTTTAAAAATTTGGAAGAGTAATTAAATCTAACAGAAACTGACCACTTGAAACTTGATTTAAAATATAACTAAGATTATGCAACAAGACTTCATTAAGCACTACCTAGAGCTATGAACTAGCTTTACCACCACACTCTCGTGCAACTGATCGCTATGTAAAACAACAGACTTACTAAACTCTCATTCCAAAGGTCAATTGTCAACAAGCATTAAAAGTATTAAAAATCGATTCAATTGGCTCACTAATCACGCTAAAATCATCTATCAATGGCTAAAGAAAAAAACTCTTTAATGCCCTGCTTCTTAATTCCATCGACACCTAAACCATTCATATGACTACGCACATGATTATTGAAAAGCAAATTAAATCAAAACATCAGGCACGACCTCAGGCATGTAGTCGATATTTTTGTCGCAGGGATTTGGATACGTGTGTGCGCTTTTTATCAGCCTCAACATCGACCATGGTGATCAATGTTCGTGTCTCCTGTGTTCCCCCAGCCATTCAAATCCTTCTTCACTGAATTCTCTTCATCTCTTCTCACGTCCATTTCACAAACTCCATTCAAAAGGCTCCAAAGCACCTGAAAACAGCTCAAAACAAACCACGTATGCAAATGCATGGTCCTAAGCACTAAAATGAATAAATGAGAAAAATATTATAAGTTAGAGCTAAATGAGTGAATGAATAGTGTCAAATTATGCAGAATGCTAAGGTAAACTAGCCTAATATGCTCATATATCAACTCTCCGGACTTGTCTTTTGCTTCTCCTCAAGCAAACAATCAGCAAACCAAAAACAGAATGTGAGATTTTCGGGAACTCAAAGCCAAAGCAATAATGGTCAAATACTAATCTCAACGTCTAAGTTTGTAGTTCTATGATGCAAGGTAAGCAAGTATACTTAAAACTTTTAGCCATACTCATTACAACTCAACTTAGATCAAACCTTAATCTATACAAAGCATGCAAATCAACCATCCCTTTTAACATTCGTTTATGCGCTTTCAATGAACTCATTTGGCTGAGGAAAAAGTTAAGAGATAAAAGTGATCTCTTCATCCATGAGTTTATTATTTCTCAAAGGAGAATGAAATGAACTTTAGAAAAATGCTAAAGCCAAGCTCCAATATATGCATACAAGATTAGAATGATCCTAATACTACCCTTTTTAAGGCTTTGCGACTTCTTTTATGTCTTTAAGATTAACTCAATAACTTCCACCATCCATTCCATGCATGTCTTTCTTTCTAGGGATATGGCTAAAACTTGCACAAATCTAGCGGGCTTGGATTCACTCACCATTGGGTTCTGCTTTCGACTGATTTCTTTCTGATTATCTATCTTTTATTTTTGCTTACAAAGAACCCTTTTAAAATTGAAACCTCTCAAACCCGAATACTAGATTGTTTTCTTTCTTTTCACACTCCCTTTCTCTCCTAGGGTTCCCTATTTAACAAACACTTCACTTCAACCCTTTCTTCTTTTCCCAATCCATTCTTTCAGAACCCATACAAAACATTCTCATAATCCTTAAAAAGCTCCCACCTATTCCTAATTGGCCCAAAAATCGTGAACCAAGACTACATGGGAGACAAATCTTGTCGGGTCCTACCTAACACTTTCTACCAAGTTCATTCTGAAAATAAGGCCTGAATTACTCACGAATAAATGGCATGGTTTGAATAGAAGTCAGGCTAAGGGTACGGAAACTCTAAAATGATGAAAGAAATCCAAGTATGTGTATGTAAATCCATGAGTCCATATTCAATGCATGTCATGATAATTGCAAATCCATATTAGGTTCCAATAAATAAGAGATGACATCAAATAAAAACATTCTTCAACTAAGGCCAACCTAAAATCAAAAATCCAAGCATATATCAATCTTACCTTCCAACAAGTAATTTATGCAACGAACAACTAATAACTTGGGCAATGAACTTAGCAAGTCGAGTAATAGGCTTCTAATAGGCGATTTCATCGTTGTTCCCTATGAATGCAATTTTGCATGAAACTAGACTAATGAAATCCTAAATTTTCTTTTACTTTTTATGGTTTTTTAAATGGTTTATATGATGCAATGTAAAAAGAAAAACAAAAAAAAAACCACTGAAATAAGGTTAGAACGTGGTTTCCTTCCCCGAACTTACTTCTCACCGTCTCAGTGAGAAAATAAAACCAAATAAGGAATCTGCAATGTATAATGGAAAAATGCAAAAAAAATACAGTATATAGAAAAGGGTGTGCTTTGGTACCCTTTTTCATGGAGTGGAGACGCTTTCCTCAGCCTCCTCATCATCCTCGTCACCGTCTTCATCATCATCTTCATCCCTTCTCTATTGCTCATAAGCCGCATTGATCTCCTCCTCTTGATATCGCTCTTCATCTGATGTTCTCCACTCGGGCAGCTCTTCATCATACGCCTCATCAGGCGCACCTCCTGATATTATCCACTGATTTTCCTTTAACTTCTTGATTTGCTTAATCAAAAAAGATGTATGATTCTTGGCCAATCGATTCACTCTGTCCTGGATCTTATAGGCAGTATCCAAGAACTCTTTTATTGGCCTCTTAGCTGTCATACTCAGATGCGGCAATTCCCAAGTGAAAAAGTTAAACCGTGGTGCACGGCCCATGCTTGATCGATACGCCAAATCATTATTGCATAACTAAAATCGGATATTCTCATTTGTGAGAATATTATGTGATGTACTTGGTAGCCTCATCGAATAGTCAACTTCCATCTTATCCCAATAATTATACTTGTAGATCTCATTTAATGTACTTTCTAGAACCTCACAGCGAATAAGGTAGGAGTGGTTAATGAGTTTGACGCTCTCATTCCTTATGAAATCATCCAATGGAATGCTGACGTAACTCAGAAGCGGGGTGAACAAACTACCCATATAGCAGGAGGTTCCTCAGCTCTCTTTGTTGAGCTTCGAAAGCTTGCTAAGTTTTTAGCAAGTAGGCAACAAAGATTAATAGCGCATCCAATAGAATAGTGTAAAGTGTTATCGTCGTCGTTGAGCAGCTTGTCATGAACGCTAGAGAACAGCAACGTGAACTCCTCCATCTTGGGTATAACACACTCCTTTCTGGCTTTGAAGGTGTTGGCAATAAATTTAGCTACAATCCTTAGAGGCGGGTAGCGAATCAGGCTCATCATGGTGCTGCTGCTTGTCTTCCCTGAAACGACCAAGTCCCATAATTCATCTACACTGGAGATTGTGTCGAAATTTTCCTGCGCCTTGTGCTCAAATCCATATATGATACATATGTCTTTGATGCTGACCTCATAGTACTGTTTGTTGACCTTGAAAGTAAGCATTCCATGGTCTGGATCAGGCTACCTCTTGCTGCGGTATTTCAGCTCCACAGTGGCGAAAAATTGTCTTGCAAGATCTGAGTAATTGAATTTCTGATCAAGGCAAACTTATCACGTCCCATGCTAGTGAGGATTTGCATCACTTCGTCTAAAACGCCCATCTTTCTCAATGTGGCCGCATCTAGGAACCTTGTTGGTGGGAAAGGGGTGTTGTTCAGCTGCTGCATATTGGCCATTTCCTCTGCGGTGAACGTAGCTTGGTGAGATTCTGATGTTGTCACGTTACTCCTCTTGCTCTGTGATATTCAGAAGATGTCACTGGGCGCTTCCCAGCCCTCTTTGATGTCGCATCTCTTGAGGTCATTGTCCCTATCGGTTGAAAATGGAATATCTGAATGACATGTGGAATATAATAAAATTTTAGTAATCCACCTAATGCAATCAACATTTCAATATCATCAATCTCTATCAACCCAACTAGCAACCATGCAAAGTCGTTCGTAAAAGTTCGTTGAATCTTCAACCCATAAATTGGCTAAGCACACTAGCAATACAAAAATCATTGCATTTCGTTTCATGTCATCAAGAGATTAAATATTATACACTTAGCACACTCATTTTCATAAATTTCACCCAAATTGCGATTTTTGTCATCTTCCTTACAAAATTTTCATCAAAATTTTGAAATTCTCCAATTGCATTGTTAAATTATATTCCAAAAAAGTTACTCAATGTATAACTAGTCTAAAACAAGCATATTCTAACCAAATCCATCAATTTCATATTTTCCAACAAAAATCTCAAATTGAGCTTCAAAATCAAAACAATGGAGTTTTAGGGTTCATACCATGCTTTGTTGATGATGAGAATGTGAAAAACCAGAAATTTTCTTGAAGAATTAAGGCAATAAGTGTGATGCAAAAAACAATTCGATTTTAAGAATGAAAATATAATGGATGCCTAAGGCTTGAGGGTGGCGGTTTTTATGAAGAAGAAGAAGAATGGTGATGGTTTGGGATTCGCGGATAAAGTGTATTTTTGAAAAGGAAAAATTGTATATTTCACCAAGCTAAACCCGCTAAATTAATTATAGAATAAAAAATCCACTTACTTGCAGTTCAAATGAAACTCGGCTTCTTCTTCTCAAGTTAGGGATTGACTAAATCATCGACAGCTTCATCGATTATGATGGTTGATAATTTAGTACTTATGCCTTATAAATTTCGAAGCTTACCTCTTGTTGATGTCCAATCTTTTCTCCATTTTCTGTGATCATCAATATCCCCTAACATGGAAACTAAAAGCAATAAAATGAGAAAAAATGATATATGTACATGGATAACATGGGATTGCCTCACAGGCGTGCTTGTTTCACGTCTCAAGCTCGACGTGGTGCACTGCTTTTTATGCAGTCATAGGATCAGACAGTGAAATCTTCTCCACTGGCGCGTCCTTTGAATCTGCTAGATATGCCTTGATGCACTGACCATTTACTATGAAATCTTCTCTTGATGCGTTTTGAAGGAAGACAACTCCATGGAGTTGAAAACCCTTGACACCAAAAGGGCCTGACCATCTTGACTTAAGCTTTCCTGGAAAAGTTTCAGTCTGGAATTGAACAATATCACTTGATCCTCTTCCTTAAAATCTCTCTGGACTATCTTCATATCATGAGAAGCTTTTCCTTTTTCTTTATAAATCTTAGAGCTTTCATAAACGTCACGACGCCTCTCATCTAACTCTTCCAATTGAACCAAGCGCTTCTCTGATACTGATTTCATATCAAAATTCATAAACTTGGTTGTCCAAATAGTCTTGTACTCGAGCTCAACTGGAAAGTGGGAGGCTTTTTCATACAATATGTTAAAAGGTGTTGATGTGTTCCTAGGGAGGAACACAGACCAAGACCACACACAATGGTGAGAAAAACGGTTTGTGAAGGAGGTTTAATATGGTGGAAGATCAGACGGATGGAATGAATTGGACTGGTGAGTGCGGATAGATGAAAAAGGTAGGAATGAGGAAAGATTGGATTGAATGGTTCAATGATATTACACACAAAGAGAGACTCCAAATAGACTAGATATGACACACTAGCCAATTGACCGAATTTAACTTAGTTTGCACAAAACTTTTATTAGGAAAATTCGATGGAAAAGAAAGGTACAACAATGGCCACAACCGTGTTTATAAAGAGAAGAGAAGGAGAGATAAATAGTTAAGAAAATGTTCAATGGCTGGCTTGCATACAAAGTGCGGATTCAAATGCATGTAAGTCCAAGACTATTTCGAGTTACAAAGTGGTCAATCTCTCTTTAATGACACATGCCAAAGAGACAAAACACATAAATGGGCCAGGCCAAAATCAACTAATCCACAATCCAAAAAAAAAATTTTATGTGCCTTAGACAAAGATTATTAAGAATCCATTCAGACTTCATCAAAACCTTAGTGAGAAAAATCCAATGGGAAAAACCTCACTAAGGGAAAAGAGGACCAAGATGAAATTATTTCCACTTTTATCTACTTCAAATAGCTTTGATAAGGATTAGTAGACCTGATTTAATCCTTGATGTTGGCGTCTGAAGTAGAAGAGCTTCAACCACTTGAATGAGGTCTTTATTCCTTGAACTCGTTAAACGACCCACAGGAATGGCCCATTGTGCTTGAGCAGAATTTGCACCGTCCCATGGCCGGACATAGGTAAGGTCATGAACACGTAGTGGTTGTGCGCTGGGCCGGGCCGGACCTCTGATCGATCATCCTTTGGTCGTCCTGAATCTCGTTCGGATCGATGACATTGGTCGAGCCACGGTCGTACCCAACATCCGCTATGGTCGTGTCTTCGTTCGTTCCTTCTTCGTGCTTCCGTTCATGCCTTTGTCCGGCACGGTCGTTCCGCCGTTCGTGCCTTCGTCTGGCACGGTCGTACCCAACGTTCCTGGTTCCTATTCTTCAACCTGGGTCGCATCATCCCTTCCCTCTTGAGAATGATTTATCCTCAAATCCAAATCATTTGAAACATAAGGAAGAAGATCAGTAATATTAAAACTCGAACTATTGGGATACTTACCTTCGAGGTCCAATTGGTATGCGTTGTTATTGATGCGTTTGACCACGTTAAATAGACCATCCACCCTAGGCATCAATTTTAAACGTCTTTCAGCCGGGAACCAGTCTTTTCTCAGAAAAAACCCAAACTTTGTTGCCTGGTTCGAAAATCACTTCTTTACGATTCTTGTTGGAAGCTTTAGCATAAAGCTTGGTCTTTGCTTCAATGTTCTTACGAGCATCTTCATGAATCTTCTTGACCACTTTTGCCTTTTGTTCTCTATCCAAGCTAGATCTTACACTCAAAGGTAAATGCATCAAATCTAGTGGTGAAACAGAATTAAAACCATATACAATTTGAAATGGAGAATACTTAGATGCAGTATGCTTAGCATGATTGTAAGCAAATTCTAGATGTGGTAAGCTATCCTCCCAAGTCCTAAGATTTTTACCAACAAAAGCACGCAACAGTGACCCCAAAGTCCTATTTACTACCTCAGTTTGACCATCACTCTGGATGACAAGTAGTAGAAAAGCATAACTTAGTACCTAACTTAGACCAGAGAGTCCTCCAAAATTGGCTAAGGAATTTAGTATCACGGTCAGACATATTGCTCGAAGGCATTCCATGCAAACAAACGACTTCTCAAAGGAACAAATTGGCTACATGTAATGCATCGTCCGATTTATTACAAGCTAAAAAGTGACACATTTAGAGAATCGGTCTACAACCACAAAAATAGAATCCTTGCCGTTTCTAGTCCTAGGCAGTCCTAAAATAAAGTCCATAGAAAAATCTAACCAAAGATGTTCAGGAATAGGGAGTGGATGATACAAAACATGTGGCTGAGTCGTTGACTTAGTTATTTTACAAGTAACACAATGGTTGCACAAACGTGTCACATCCTTTTTCATGTGTGGCCAATGGAAAATGCTCACGCATCACTGCCAAAGTTTTGATCACAGAAAAGTGACCCATCAACTCTCCAGCGTGGGCTTCTTTAATAAACAACTCTCTAAGAGAACAACTTGGAACACATAGTCTGTTCTCATAGAAAAGGAAATCATTTTGCCTATAGTAGTGTCATGTAGGAGTATCGACCCAAGATTTATAGATTTCTCCATAGATCGGGTCAGTGGCATAGATTTGTTTAATATGTTCAAAACACAATAGCTTAACTTCCAAAGTAGAAATCAAAGCATACCTTCGTGAAAGAGCATCAGCCACAATGTTGTCTTTGCCTTACTTATATTTTATAACGTATGGAAACGTTTCTATAAATTCAACTCATTTGGCATGCCGTTTATTAAGCTTATGTTGCCCTCTCAGATGCTTCAATGACTCATGGTCCGTATGAATAACAAATTCGTTGGGCCAGATATAATGCTGCCAAGATTCGAGATCACGCACCAACACATATAGTTATTTATCATAGGTTGGATAATTGAGCGTCACTCCTCCAAGTTTCTCACTAAAGTAAGCAATAGGCCACTTCTCCTGCATTAGAACAGCTCCTATACCTATGTCTGAAGCATCACATTCTATTTCAAAAGTGTTAGAGAAATTTGGTAAGCTTAAGAGAGGAGCATGAGTAAGTTTATCCTTAAGTTTCTGGAAAGTCTCCTCCTGAGCTGTTTCTCACTTAAACCCAACTTCTTTATTAATAACTTAAAGCGCCTATAAAATCCGGCTAACCCATGGAAACTTTGGACTTCCCCAACAGTTTTAGGTGTAGGTCAGTCTTAGATTGCTTTGACCTTCTCTTGGTCCACACTTACTCCATCTGCACTGACCATAAAACCTATAAAAACCACATTATCCGAACAAAAAGTACATATTTCTAGATTAGCAAATAAACGCTCCTTCCTAAGAACTTCTAGCACGGCCTTTTATGATCACTCAAATTCTTGCTATAAACCAAGATGTCATCAAAATATACCACAACAAAATGCCCTATGAATTCTCTAAGGACATGATTCATTAATCTCATGAAGGTACTATATTCATTTGTAAGACCAAATGGCATTACAAGCCACTCATACAACCCATGCTTTGTTTTAAAGGCGGTTTTCCACTCATCACCTTCTTTCATTCGGATTTGGTGATATCCACTCCTAAGATCTATCTTGGAAAAAATACTAGACCCATGCAACTCATCTAACATATCATCAAGACGTGGGATAGTGTGGCGATATCTGACCGTGATGTTATTGATTGCACTACAATCAATACACATCCGCCACTTATTGCCCTTTTTGGGCACAAGGAGCGCATGTATAACACAAGGACTTAAACTCTCACGGACGTGTCCTTTGATAATTAGCTCATCCACTTGCCTCTGAATCTCCTTAGTCTCAATAGGGTTTGTTCTATATGCTGGCCGGTTAAGGAATGTCACTTCGGGGACAAAGTTGATTTGGTGTTCAATGCCACGTAGAGGTGGAAGACCACTTGGACATTCATCAACACGTCCTGGAATTCCTGCAATAGCTCAGAAAAATTGCTCGGAAGCTCCGGCTTACAATTAGATGAATCAGCATATGAATCCTTATAAATAATTAAAAGAACTGGTTGCTTATCATCCAAGCTTCTTTTGACTTCTCCAGTTTTAATATAAAAATTGGTCTTAGTTTTTGGAGCAGTTTTTTTACCATTGACCTTTTTCTGTTGTTTGAGTTGTAGTTGGTCGAGATACACCTCATGTGGACTCATTAGAATTAGAGTTGTCTTACAGCCTTGGTAGGTGAAGTAGTGGCGGTTAGTATAACAATTGTGGGTAACCTTCCTATCAGGCTGCCACAGCCTTCCCAAAAGTATATGTCCCCCTCCATAGGTAGAATATCACATAGGATTTTGTCTTGGTACTTGCCAATGGACAAAGGGAGGGTCACCTGATGGTTCACGCACAATTTTCCCGAGTCATTTAACCACTGAAGAGGGTAAGGTTTAGGATGCTTCTCCATCACCAATTCTAATTTCTTCACCATTTCCTCACTTGCCACATTGGTGCAGCTGCCTTCATCAATGTTCAAGCTACAAACCTTTCCTTTTACTAAACAACGGGAGTGAAATAGATTCTCATGTTTCTCCTGCTCATCCGTTTTAGATTGGACACTGAGGGTTCGCCTAGTAACCAAAAGCTGTCCTTGAACTGGCTTCTCGGCTCCATCATCAGAGAGTGGTTCTTGGTTTAGATCATATCTTCATCCGTACCATTTCTCCATTCTCCATAAGCACCATTACTTTCTTATTAGTGTATTCGCTGGCATAATGCCCTAGACCTTGACATTTAAAGCACCAAATGTCCCGGTGTCTTGTTGGCCTTTCCTTGGATTTTCCCTTGTCCAGTTTGTTGTATGGTGGATTGGTCTCAATATGCATATTACTTTTCCTAGCCTCCAATGGTCGAGGTTGTAGAAATGAGCGCCGTACATGCCCCTTTGAACTCATGGATCCTACACCAAAAGAAGAGCGTAAGTAAGGTATACGTTTAATCTGCTGCTCTATTAGTATAGCTTTATGTAACATTTCTTATAAGTCTATGTAGTGTTGCATCTCAAGGTGGTCCTGAATATCACGGTTCAAGCCTCCTAAGAAACGTAACATGTTGGCCCCCCTGTCTTCAGTAACACTTGTGTGGATTAGGAGTCTCCATCTCAAGGAAGTACTCCTCCACACTACGGTTTCCCTGTTGAAGATGCCTTAGACGCTGGTGTAAATCCCTGTGGAAATGGCTTGGCATAAAACGCCTCCTTATGACATACTTCAGCTCATCCCACGTTTCTATTAGATATTCACCATTGCGTCTCTTGGATGTCACCATCTGGTCCCACCAACGGAGATCATATTCATAAAGTTCAGTTACAGCCACATTAACCCTATTAATTTCTGAATAGAATTGGCAATTAAAAACAAGTTCGATCTTTTGTTCCCATTCAAGGTAAGCAGTCGGATCGTTCTTGCCATAAAAATATGGGATCTTGAGTTTAAGGTTATGCAAATTGTCAAGATGGGGTCGTGGTGGTCTGGATTGATTAGTATGTCTGGGCCGCCTGTGTTGACTACGGCTGGATCCTCCACTTTGATAGAAAATTTATGTGGTCTAGTCACTCAGCAAGTTTGGATGCTCCCGGCTTCCCTTAGATGATACACGCCCATGGGGTTCAGGAGTATGCTCTCGTGCTTGTTTGGCTATTTCAGGAAAAAGATCACGTCTGCGGTTAGGTGTCGGCTCATGGAAAGGTGATAGCGGTGGTATAGGTTGGAGACGCCGTAATTCTTCATGCAGCACTTCACGCAGGTCAGTCCTCATGGCATTAAATTTGGCATTCATCATTTCATTCATGCGTGCTGTGAGTGTTTCAATGAGTCGAGGGTGGTTGGACGAGGCTTAATCAAACTCGGCCATGGTACCTGAAATGTACCACACACCATCACGAGTAAAAGGTTCCAAAAACAAAATAGATGTACACTTAAAGTAAAATGGAAATGAGGCAGATTAATTGATTTATGGACCAGTTTTAACAAACAAACTATGTCTAGTGAGAATTTAAAAGAGCCACTTTGCTAAAATAATACCAATGTCACAACCCAAAATCTAGATACACGATCCACACAATTACGAATTTAAACAAAAGATTCACAAACAAAACAAATGAAAAGGAAGAAGTGAACTCAGCCTGATGTGGTACTCTGATACCACTTGATGTGTCAGCATGATGTGGTACTCTGATACCACTTCATGTGTTCCTAGGGAGGAACACAGCCCAAGACCACACACAAGGCTGAGACAAATGGTTTTTGAAGGAGGTTTAAAATGGTGGAAGCTAAGATGGATGGAATGGATTGGACTGGTGAGTGCGGATAGATGAAAAAGGTAGGAATGAGGAAAGAGTAGATTGAATGGCTCTTAACAAAGGGATGAAAACCTTTGATGCGCTGGCTTTTCGCAAGAGGATATTACACACCGATTGGGGCAAGAATCTTGGGATCGGTTCAATGATATTACACACAAAGAGAGAATCCAAATAGACTAGATATGACACACTAGCCAAGTGACCGAATTTAACTTAGTTTGCATAAAACTTTTATTAAGAAAATTCGATGGAAAAGAAATGTACAACAATGGCCACAACCATGTTTATAAAGAGAAGAGAAGGAGAGATGAAGAGTTAAGAAAATGGTCAAAGGTTGGCTTGCATGAAAAGTGCGGATTCAAATGCATGCAAGACCAAGACTATTTTGAGTTACAAAGTGGTCAATCCCTCTTTAATGACACACGCCAAAGAGACAAAACACATAAAAGGGCCGGGCCAAAATAAACTAATCTATAGTCCAAAAAAATTGCTATGGACCTTAGACAACGATCATTAAGAATCCATCCAGGCCTCATCAAAACCTTTGTGAGAAAAACCCAATGGGAAAAATCTCACTAAGGAAAAATAGTACCAAGATGAAATTTTTTCCCTTTTATCTAATTCAAATAGCTTTGATAAGGATTAATATACCTGATTTAATTCTTGATGTTGGCGTCTGAAGTAGAAGAGCTTCAACCGCTTCAATAAGGTCTTTAGTCCTTAAGCGCGTTAAAGGACCCATAGGAATGACCCATGGTCCTTGAGCAGAATTTGCACCGTCCCATGGCCGGACATAGTTAAGGTCTTGAACAGGTCGTGGTCGTGCCATGGGCTGGGCCGGGTCGGACCTCTGATCAGTCATCCTTGGGTAGTCTTGAACCTCGTTCGGGTCGAAGACATTGGTCAAGCCACGGTCGTGCCTAACATCCGCTACGGTCGTTTCGTTCCTTTGTTCGTGCTTCCGTTCGTGACTTCGTCCGGCACAGTCGTGCTCCTGTTCGTGCTTTTGTTTGGCACGGTCGTACCCAACATCCTTGGCTCCTCTTCTTCAACTTAGGTTGCATCAGGTGTTGTACCCAAAGGTATCTTAAACACAGTGCGGTATGTCCATAGTGCATCATCTAACTGTCTGGACCAGTCCTTTGGAGCCTTTTGAGCTGTCTTTCTCAGTATCTACCTCATCTAACTATAGAAACCTCAACTTGCCCTGAAATCTGTGGATGATAGGGAGTAGCCACCTTTTGTTTCACACCATACTTGCACATAAGGCTCTCAAAAATTTTATTGATGAAATGATTCCTTCCATCACTTATCACAATCCGTGGCACACAAATCTTGGGAAGATTGTTGACTTAAACAGCTTAACAACTGTCTTGGCATCATTGGTAGGACTTGCAATTGCCTTAACCCATTTAGATAAATAATCCACATCTACCAAAATGTAAAGATCATTGTAGGAAGAAGGAAAGAGTCTGATGTAAGAACTTGGATGGGCTGTCTTTTCACCGAGAATCTCAGGATAATGGGACAGAAATCGATGGGGTTGAAAGGTGGATCGAAGGGACCACACAAGCTGTGAAAGGGGCTTGTGATACTCTAAGAACTTTAACCTAGGGAGGTTGAAGTCGACGGCTGCAGCTAGGGTAGCTGGCGGCAGTTTTTAGTCTAAAGGACTTAGGATTTTATCAAAATGTTTGTTATTTCATTAAGTGTAAACAAGAAGGCTTATATAATGCCTTTTTACAACTTTAGGGTAAACTACAAGGCGTTTAACCTTTAAGGGATTAAAACAACATGTAGTTTACTTATTGTCAATTAAAAATAAATACTGGGTCATAATTAGTCAACATGACTTAAACCCAATTAAAAACTTAGACTAAGAAATCGAAATTAAAGAGGAAAAGCCCAACAACACTTAGGCTGAGAATTCGCCTGAAGACTTGTGAATGAGATGGAATTGTGAACAAGTCTTCAACGCCTTGCGCACTAGGAGTATTGCCTCATTAAAACCTTCTTCGGAAAACCCAATGGGACAAAACCGAAGATAGGAAAAAGAGTACAATTTCCTAGAACGACTTTTGGTGTCTCTACCGAATGGTAATGGTAAAGACAACGGAGGAGGAAGAGTCTTCTAGAAGGAACCTTCATGGTTCCTTGTCTAGCTGAAATGGAGGTCCGGTCGTGGGTGCAAGGACCGGACCAAGCTGGTCGGGTGCGTGAGCCGCTCTGGTCGTCCGGGCGGCTGGTCGTGGGCTGGTCATCTGGGTTGGCTCCTCTTGGTCATCTCCGGTTCCACTCTCCAATAGCATGCTGACCTTGTCTCCTAAAACTTTCCTCTTGGACCACGTAAGAGTTCCAGGTGGGATGACCGGTGCAGTAGCTGGCTCGATGTCCTCATCATTCCTCACCTGCATCAAACAACTCTAAGTCAGCAACATTGAAAGTACTAGAAACGTTATACTCACCTGGCAGTTCGAGCTGGTAGGCGTTGTCGTTGATTCTCCGAAGTACTGGGAATGGACCATCTCCCCGGGGTACCAGCTTGCTCTTCCGTCGCTGGGGAAATCTGTCTGGGCGCAGGTGTAGCCAAACCAAATCTCCCTCCTTGAAGACCATGTGCCGGCGGCCCTTGTTGGCATTCTTGACGTTCTGGATGTTCCGTTGTTCCAGGTTTGCCTTGGTCTCCTCATGAAGCCGCTTGATGTAGTCTGCTTTGGCTTCGCCCTCCAAGCTGATGGCGTCGTCTAACGGGATGGGTGTGAACTCGATCGGAGTGGTCGGGTTGAAGCCGTAGACAACTTCAAAAGGTGAGCGCTTCGTGCCTGAATGTGTAGCTCTGTTGTAGGCAAACTCGACGTACGGAAGACATTCCAGCCAATTCTTTAAACTGCGACCGATTGTTGCCCTCAAGGTCTGTGACAAAGTCCGGTTGACAACCTCAGTCTGTCCGTCCGTCTGGGGATGATATGCTGTAGAGAACAGTAGGTTGGTGCCCAATTTCCTCCAAAGAGCTCGCCAGAAGTGGCTCAGGAACTTCGTATCACGGTCAGAAACGATCGTCCGGGGAATGCCGTGAAGTTTGACGATCTCCTTGAAGAACAGGTCGGCGATCTGGCTTGCGTCGTTGGTCTTGTTGCAAGCGATAAAGTGTGCCATCTTAGAGAATCTGTCGACCACGACGAAGATGAAATCTTTATTGTGCAATTTTGGCAGACCTAGGACGAAATCCATGGATATATCTGTCTAAGGCGCGGATGGGACTGGCAAGGGCATGTAGGGGCCCTGCGGATGCATCTTTGACTTATCCCTTTTGCAGATAAGGCACCGGACGCAGTGCATCTCGACGTCTCGGCGCTGATGAGGCCAATAGAAGTGCTCCTTAAGAATGCTTAAGGTCTTGTCAATGCCGAAGTGACCCATGAGGTCTCCATTGTGTGCTTCTCTGAGGAGCAGCTCTCGGATCGATCCTCTCGGAATGCAGAGTCGCTTGTCTTTGAAGAGGAATCCGTCGTGCAGGAAGAACTGGCTGAAATTGCCTTTATCGTGCTCTAGGTGAGCTTGGGCGAAGTCGACATCGTCGGCGTACAGCTCTTTGATCATCTCGAAGCCGAGAACTTTAGACTCCATGACGGAGATAAGGCTGTATCGACGAGATAAGGCGTCAGGGACGAAGTTGTCTGTTCCTTTATTGTACTTGATGATGTACGGAAAGGTCTCGATGAATTCCAACCAACGGGCATGTCGTTTCTTCAACTTGGACTGCCCACGGAGGTGCTGGAGCGTCTGATGATCGGTGTGAATGATGCACTCTCGGGCAAGCAGATAATGCTGCCAAGTCTCTAAGGCAGCTCGGACAAGGGCATAGAATTCCTTGTCGTACGTCGGATAGTTAATTGCAGCTCCACTTAACTTCTCGCTGAAATAGGCGACTGGGCGTCCGCCTTGGGTAAGGACGGCTCCAATGCCAATGCCTGAAGCGTCACACTCGACCTCGAAGGTCTGCGTGAAGTCGGGCAGCACGAGGACTGGGGCGTGTGTAAGGGGTTCCTTGAGGAGCTGGAAGGCCTTGTCTTGCTCGGGTCCCCAACGGAAGTCTTGGTTCTTCTTGATCGTCGAGGTCAATGGTCCAACAATCAAGCTGAAGTCTCGGACGAACCATCGGTAGAAGCTAGCAAGTCCATGAAAGCTGTGGACCTGGCTGGCGGTCGTCGGTGTGGGCCAATCCTGAATGGCCTTTATCTTCTCGTCGTCTACTCGAAGTCCCTGGGAACTTACGATGAAACCAAGGAAGATAACTTGGTCGGTGCAGAATGTACATTTCTTGAGATTGGCGTACAGGTGCTCTCTCTGTAGTGTGGTGATCACGGCCTCCAAGTGCTCCAGGTGGTCTCGGTAGGTCGTGCTGTAGACGAGAATATCGTCGAAGTAGACCACTACGAACTTGCCGATGAACGGGCGAAGAACCTCGTTCATAAGTCGCATGAATGTGCTGGGCGCGTTTGATAGGCCAAACGGCATAACTAACCACTCATAAAGACCTTGCTTAGTCTTGAAGGAGGTCTTCAATTCATCTCCCTCTCGCATCCTCACTTGATGATATCCACTTTTCAGGTCGATTTTAGAGAAGATGGCGGCTCCGTTAAGCTCGTCTATCATGTCGTCCAGGTGTGTAATGGGGTGCCTGTACTTGATAGTTATGTTGTTGATGGCGCGGCAGTCGACACACATCCTCCAACTTCCGTCCTTATTGGGTACCAGAAGAACCGGAACGGCACAGGGACTGAGACTTTCACGAACGTACCTTTTTAGCCATGAGGTCTTGGACTTGTCGTTCTAACTCTTTAGCCTCCTCGGGGTTGACTCTGTAGGCTGGACGATTAGATAACTGAGCTCCGGAAACGAAGTCAATGTGGTGCTCGATCCCTCGGATAGGTGGGAGGCCGGTTGGGATCTCGTCTGGAAAGACGTCCGCATACTTGTCGAGGAGTGCGCGGATCTCGGCAGGTAGGGAGTGCTCGGTGCTAGCCGTGTGTAGGGTCTCTCTGTAGAGCATTCATACGACTTGAGTGCATGCAGTGCATGTGGCTTTCCGCATGTCTGCCACATTTATCAAAAAATTCTCCTTTCTGGCATGTTGATCTTTTGCCATCTTTGATTGCATCTCTTGGAAGGCATGTGCAGACATTGGGGCTAAATTGTATCGACGCTTGTCGTGGACGAAGGAATAGAAGTTGGTTCGTCCGTTGTGCGTAGTCTCGCGGTCGAATTGCCAGGGTCGTCTGAGCAGAAGATGTTCAGCTGACATCGGGACGACGTCGCAGGTGACCTGATCTTGATATGTGCCGATGCTGAAAGAGACCTTCACTTGGTCTGAGATGTACAACTCCGTCTTGTTGTTCAGCCATCGAAGCTTATAGGGCTTGGGGTGCTTGGTCACGGGCAAGCCTAGTTTCTCCACCATATACTTACTGGCGGCATTCGTACAGGATCCTCCGTCGATGATCAACGAGCACACTTTCCCAAATATGGTGCATTTGGAATGGAAAATGTTTTCTCGTTATTCTTATTCTTCTGGCTCGAATTGTGAGCTAAGAACGCGTCGGATCATAAGCATTTCTCCGGAATCAGCATATTCAATGTCCTCGTCGGGCTGATTTGTCGGAAATGCTTGCTCCTCTTGTTCATCCTCGGATTCATAATCTCCGGAAGCAGTGAGTACCATTGTCCGTTGAGTGGGACAATCCCAGGACATGTGTCCTCTGCCATTACATTTGAAGCAGACGATCTCGCTGCTCCGCTGAGGCTGGGAAGGGGTCGTGGCACTCGGTGGTCTAGAGGCTGGAGGCGCCGGTCTGGGGGCTGAGATGGAGGCGACGGCTTTGCCCTTGAGCCATGGGTTAATAGGCTGAGTCGTACGCTCAAAAGGCTTGGAACCAGTGTTCCACGTGTTTCTGGGTCGAGAAGGTGCGGCAAGCTTCCGTTTATGGCACTTCTCTATCTGGACTGCTACATGGAACAGCTCACCTAGGTTGTGGTAGGGCTGCAGTTCAATCTTCCTGGCAATTGACTCCTGCAAGCCATCAATGAATTGGGCCATAAGGCTCTCCTCAGACTCGTCTGTATCGAGTCGGTTACGGAGGTGTTCGAACTCGTCAAAGTATTCGGTCACCGTCTTGCTTCCTTAAGTGAGGCGTCGGAAACGTCGCTGAAGCTCGCGGTGGAAGTGGGGCGGTATATATCGTCGCCTCAAGATCAGGGTCAACTCGACCCATGAAGTCATGGAACCCATACGAGCTCGTCTACGGGTGGTGACTTCTCGATCCCACCATGCTAGTGCATGGTCTGTGAATTGCGCTGTCGCAAAGATGACCTCCCGGGGGTCGTCGTAGTTATAGTACTCGAAGATGAGTTCCATGCGTCTCTCCCAGTGTCGAGGTACTCTTCGGGGTCTAATTTGCTCGAGAAGGGAGGTGGGTTCATCTTGACCTCCGGATAATAAGCTGCTGGTCGAGGTGGGGGTGGTGGTGGCTCGTCGTCGTAGTACGGGTATTGACCCATGGGTGGTCGATCATGGTGGTAGGGCGGTGCGGCAGGTGCTGCAGTGGGAGCCGGTGCGGGTTGTCTTAACTGCTCGAGTTGGGTAGAGAATGTGGACATTTGAGCCGTCAGGGTTTGCAAGAGCTGTACCATGGTCTGGTTAGCTTGCCCTGACGTAGATTCATCCGGCCCTGACATATTTCCTTTTCCGAGAAAAAGGAAATGTCTAGAAATGGAAAATTTCCTTTTCGGGAAACCTGCATAAATTGGAAACTTTCCTTAATTGGAAAATTTCCAAGATTATATTTTTATTTTATAACTAAATTAATTAAACACAAGAAATAATCAGAAAATAAAAAGTCCTATTTCTATAAAAGGAAATCTAGAGAAAATGGAAAATATCCTAAGGATATATTTCCTAAACCTGAAAAGGAAAACTAGTAAATAGAAAGAAAATATCCTAAGAAAATTTAATGCCTAATCTAAGAAGAAAACTAAATATCTAGGAGAGATTAAATCTACTTATTTCCTAATCCTAAATGGCAACTAAATAATATTCTAATAAATGTCTAGAAAATTTTCCTAATTACTAATTTTATGCCTAGAAAAATTAGGAAAACTATCTAGATACTATGGAAAACTTCCTGAAAACTAAGACTGAGAATCTAGACAACTAAGAAAAACCCTAAACCTAGCCTAGGACTCGAAAACCTAATGGGGGGCGCTAGACAGGTACACACACGGCTAGCGAGACGGTGCGGGGCTAAGGTTGGACTCGGACGCAGGTCACACGCTAACCTAGGACGCGACCTAAGCGTCACGCACGCACGAGTAACTAAACCAATGCGACGCAGCTGCCTAGCTAAGACGATGACACACGCTAAGGAAACCTAGACTGGTCGCTGAACAGGAAACAACCTATACTACCCTAGACTCGGACGCGGAACAAGCAAACCCTAGACGCTGAGCTAAACCTAGTAGGACGCCTATGACTCGCTATGGTGGGCTGGACGTGAACTAAAACGCGGGATACCCTAAAGCACACAAGACAACCGAGAGCTAAACCTAAGGCTCGATGACGACTACCTAACTAGTGACACGGGCACAACACACAACTAGTAGGCTGCTCACGGCTTGGACCTAGGACGCGGTATGCGGGACGGGTAGGGGAACTCACGGCCTGGACACCGGCTGGCCTAAGGACGCGACTAGCAAGGAACAAACAACACACAACTCCTTATGGATTGCAGGGATGTGAAAGATGTTCTTGGTGAGTTTCTAAAAAGGTCCTAGATTGTTTTTAAATAATCTAAACAATATTTTCATTTCTTTTCTTAAAAAAAAAAAAAATTAACACAAACAAACAATAAAACAAACAAAATTTTTTTTTTTATATATTTTTTTTGAATTATGAAAAATAAAAACAAGGAATGATAGAACCTGATTTTTTTTTTTGTATTTTTTTGTGTTTGTGGTATGTGACTTGATTCCTCTCCTTCTTACCGAGAACCTCAGGGGAAAGAGAAAGAAACACAATCAAAGCCAAAAACTATTGCAACAAAAACAAAGAAAAATCGCCAAAAACAAAAGGATAGAATCAATCTGATGAGCAGGAGCTTTAAGCTCTGATACCAGATGATGTAAGAACTTGGATGGGCTGTCTTTTCACCAAGAATCTCAGGATAATGGGACAGAAATCGATGGGGTTGAAAGGTGGATCGAAGGGACCACACAAGCTGTGAAAGGGGCTTGTGATACTCCAAGAACTTCAACCTAGGGAGGTTGAAGTCGACGACTGCAGCTAGGGTAGTTGGCGGCAGTTTTTAGTCTAAAGGACTTAGGGTTTTATCAAAATGTTTGTTATTTCATTAAGTGTAAACAAAAAGGCTTATATAATGCCTTTTTACAACTTTAGGGTAAACTACAAGGCGTTTAACCTTTAAGGGATTAAAACAACATATAGTTTACTTATTATCAATTAAAAATAAATATTGGGCCATAATTAGTCAACATGACTTAAACCAAATTAAACACTTAGACTAAGAAATCGAAATTAAAAAGGAAAAGCCCAACAACACTTAGGCTGAGAATTCGCCTGAAGACTTGTGAATGAGATGGAATTGTGAACAAGTCTTCAACGCCTTGCGCACTAGGATTATTGCCTCATTAAAACCTTCTTCGGAAAATCCAATGGGAAAAAACCGAAAATAGGAAAAAGAGTACAATTTCCTAGAACGACTTTTGGTGTCTCTACCGAATGGTAATGGTAAAGACACCGGAGGAGGAAGAGTCTTCTAGAAGAAACCTCCATGGTTCCTTGTCTAGCTGAAATGGAGGACCGGTCGTGGGTGCAAGGACCGGACCAAGCTGGTCGGGTGCGTGAGCCGCTCTGGTCGTCCGGACGGCTGGTCGTGGGCTGGTCGTCTGGGTCGGCTCCTCTTGGTCATCTCCGGTTCCACTCTCCAATAGCATGCTGAGCTTGTCTCCTAAAGCTTTGCTTTTGGACCGCGTAAGAGGTCCAGGTGAGATGACCGGTGCAGTAGCTGGCTCGATGTCCTCATCAGAGTCCCATGAAATCTATATCCCAAACATCAAAGACTTCAACTTCTAAAATGAAGTTCTGAGGCATCTCTTGTTTTTTCTCAATGTTACCTTGGCGCGACAATCATCACATTTATAAATGAATTCATGCACATCTTTGAACAGTGTAGGCCCCCAAAATCCTGCCTGCAACACTCGTGTGACCATCTTGAAGGTGGCAAGATGTCCTCCATAACCTGGCCCATGAATGTTACACCTCCAATCCTCCTAGACTGGAAGACGGTACGGTGGCACGATCCCCGTCCATCCAAACTTTCGAAGAAATTCTAAAAGTCCGAGTAAACGAGAACCCTACCCAAAGTAACCCACTCGTCTGCGCCCGAGGTTCCTCAACCTGGGACGGGACTCATTGTCGGCTTGTCCGGCTGGGGCTTAACATACTTACTTAACTTAAACGAAGAAATCATGCATAAGTTAAACTTTATTTAATATAGAAACCTCTATCATAGATTAAGTATAACAAAAACAACTTACATAAAACCCGCTTTACATAAGTTTAACAAACAATACCGGGTTATAAAGACCGTAAAACATCTGTACAAATTAAGTATATAAACATACATTTTCACAAAGGGCGGACTACAAATCTACATTTCTAGTCACATCTTCTTCCTGCAGGCTTGCTCCTATCTGCAAGAACGAGTTCGGTCAGCACATAATAATGAGTGAGCTGGTAAACAAGACTATCTACCCAGTCCCGCAACAAGCATCATATCATAACATCATAGTCCAAACAAGCATAAGTCAGCATAACCGAGTATAAAACATGCCCGTTCACATCTAAACTCCAAGACTCGTCGGTATGCTTAACCCGAGCTACAGCCTAAATCTACCCGTGCACGCATGTGACCTTAGCTCACTTTCTTCCCGTTTCGATGAATCCTTAGCCACCAAGGCTAGAAGGACTTCATGAAGATGAACATATGCCTAGCAAGTCGCCAACAATATGATGGCATGTCATCCCTCGCATGCTAATGGAATAGTTCAGTCACCAAATCTCCACATGCTAACCCGCATGTTCACCAAACAATAACACGTAACTTAACTAACATGCATAGACCACAACTAGCATCATGCATAACTACTAACTGCAGCTTAAACAATCAAGCATAATAGCAAAACAGCAAAACTAACCAATTATAATCACAATTACCAACATCCGCATGCTTATCATAACACGAACATGAAACCAAGAAAGCATGATTAACTAAAAACCGTATGGAAACAAAGATCAAGCAAGCATATATTCATAGACATGCACCATTTAAAATCTCTTTCTAGCCTAACCGAACTCAAACCACATTCTTGCTTAAATGAACCAACTCAATGTTTTGACGGGTTTTTCCTCACGGTCGGTCAACAAACACTCAGGGTCGGTCATGGGTGCTCACGGGTGTACCACGGGCTTAGCGCGTTCTAACCACAGGTCTAAGGGACTAGCCTTTAAATTCTTAAACAAAATTTTTTCTAGGTTTGAGAATTTTTCTAAATCTTTTCTGTGGACTCTGTTGGTATTTATAGGATGGAACCATGCTAGCACACAGGCTGCTGCATGGCTCAAGCACAACCCTTTAGGTGTGAAGCAACTGGCTATGTGTCACCAGCACACACGCATGTGTAACAGCCAGCTGGTGACTCAGCGCAAGCAGGTGGCTGTGTGTCACGAGCACACACGCATGTGTGACAGCCAGCAGGTGAGTCACCAAGCACGAAGTGGACCAAGCACGACGTGTACCAAGTACAACGTGGATCAACCACAACGTGTACCAAGCACGACGTGGATCAAACACGACGGGAACTAAACAGGACGTTTACCAAGAAGTTGAATGTCGACCACACCCTGCCCGTGCTGCCTTAACTCTCGACTACGGGTCTTCTTTCTCGGCCACTACCTTCCCGCTCGACTACAGGACTGTCCGCTCGACCATATCTGATGTGGATGGTCCATAAACATACTGACCAAGGGACAGACATACAATTGGATGGCCGGTCTAAGTCTGGCCTAAGGTACGGGTTATTACATTCTTAAGCCTCTCTATTCATCTCATCCTCAAACAAATTAGGATACCTTTTTTGAAAGTCTTCTTTGTTTGAGTGAAGAAGAAATGATGAAGGAAGAAGGCATTTAAATCTTGTATTAAAAGCGTGTGTGTTCTAAGTCTAAGGGGAATGTCTAAGGCTTGTTTGTGTTCTAGTATTATGTTATCCTTGTAGCCATTCATATATAAGGCAATCCTTGTATCCAAACAAGCCTAGACTAGATTAGTATAAATAGTTATATCTCTCCTCATTTGTAACTTAAAAACTATTATTCTCATTTTCTTAATACAATCATTCTTCTCTCTAATCTCTCATTCTCTCATTCTCTAATTCTACAAATCTCTCAATCTCATATACTTTCATGGTATCAGAGCCAGGTTACAACAATCTGGGTAAAATTCATCATTAAATCTTTGAATCAAGAAGAAATCATCTTCATCACAATCTGTTTTCATTCCTATTTTGTTTGTCATTTTTGATTGCGAATTCCGGTCAAACCACGATATATTTTGACGATCTGCTTTTTCTGGATTGTTTTTAGGCGAGTTCTAAAGCCACGCAAATTGGATTTGCATCTTTTGATCACGGGAATCAAAAGATATGATTTTTCTTGCATCGGACCTCTGTGGTTGCCTCTACCGCGAACCTCCGTGTTTCTCTGAGCATTCCGTCGTTAAATCTTCACCAAATCGTGATTTTCTAAATCCTAAAATCAAACGCATCGAGTCTAGTTTCTGTTTAAAGAAAGAAGAACTCAATTTTTCTATTTTTGAAGGAAGTTCTTGAAGTGTTTCCTCAAGACTTCAAAAATCGCCTCTCACAAGAATCTGGTGATAAAATTCTTATATTTTCTCAGTTTTCTTCAAATCTTTGAATCTGGAAAGTTATATAATTATTGTGTGAGAGTCTCCACGAAGTTTGGTTTCAATCAGAAGGGTTTAAGTCTTCAAGATTAATTTTCTTGATTTCCTTATCAAATTTTGAAATTCTCAAAAAGGAGGAAAAATTGATTTTTGGGTTGATATATTAGTAAAATTTTATATTTGTTGCTGGATCATCATTGGTTATGAAGATAAGGACTGTTAGAAGTTGATCTTGTTGGTTGGAGTTGGTTAAATTTTGTTGCAGGAGTTGGAGTTGGTTGAAGTTGGTTGAATGAGGTTAGGTTGTTTTTGGCCTGGTTGGTAAAGAAGTTTCACGCGGCCCTGGTATCACACGCCCTTATCCTTGGTGTGACCGTGTCCAAGCTGGCCCAACTGGTTATCCTGTGTCCCGTGTTCCTGCTTAAGACCACGAGAAAATCAACCTTGTCCGAATGCATCCCACATACTCGCCCAAGACCACGAGTACACGTGATCATCTTTCCACGGCTCACGTACGCGAACGCGCCCGCGTGACCAGCTGTCCCGCGTCCCAAACAACTGTCCAGCGTCTCGACCAGTTCATACCGACCAGCTACTCAAGCCAGCTCCTGTCAGCTTCTAAAGCATGGAGATTCAAGCTACATTCAGAGCTCCAGTTATTCTACATGGAGTAAATTATCTCTTATGGTCTAGGACCATGAAAACCACATTGGGTGTTAAAGGTCTTTCGAATCATATTTCAACAAATGGCCTTGAAGAAAATGAAGTTGCTGAAGTTAATGAGGTTGTGGCTGCTCAAGCTAAATGGTACCAAGAAGACCAGTTGGTACTCTCTATACTTCAAAACTCTCTTGCTAGTGATCTCTTAGAGGCTTATTCATTTTCTGAAAATGCTAAGGAACTTTGGGAAGATACAGAAGTTGTTGGTTGGAGTTGGTCACGCATGTGCAAGATTCATCAAGGTTATTGTGTCACACGCCTTGGATCATACGCATCATTGGAGTGGGCATCACGCGTCCTTGTGTCACATGACCTTGGATCACGCTCCTATCCAGCATCACCAGGCCGTGGATCATACGGCCTTGTCCTGCTCCTGCGAGTGACTTCATGATCTTGCAAGTCGAGTTCTGCAGTTCCCGACCAGCTTCGCTCATAACAGCTTCGTCCTGACCAAGAAATTTTGACCAGCCGTGCCGTGTTCCAGTCTTCTATCCGTCTGTGGTGCTTTCAACAGGCCTGGTATCAAACACTAGCACACTTACCCTGCCAAAGCCCACGCGACCATTTTCGTCCTGAACCCGCGACCAGCCGTCCCGCGTTCCGACCAGCTGTCCCGCGTCCCGACCAGCTCATCCCAAGGCTGTGCTGCGACAAGCTACATTCATACCATCTGAAAAGTATGGAAATACAAACCACATTCAGAGCTCCTGTCATTCTACATGGAGCAAACTATCTCTTATGGTCTAGACCATGAAAACCACATTAGGTGGTAAAGGCCTTTGGAATCATATTTCAACCAATGGTCTTGAAGAAAATGAAGTTGCTGAAGTTAGTGAGGTTGTGGCTGCTCAAGCCAAATGGTATAGAGAAGACCAGTTGTTACTCTCTATACTTTAAAAATCTCTTGCTAGTGATCTCTTAAAGGCTTATTCTTTTTGTGAGAATGCTAAGGAACTTTGGGACACTTTGAAAAAGGTGTATGGAAACACCACCAACCTCTTAAGAATTTTTGAGGTGAAAAAGTCTATGAATTAATTGAAGCAGGAGGATGCAGAATTCACTAAGCACTATGGTTCATTCAGAGCATTGTGGGCTGATCTAGAAATGCTAAGGTCAACCACAATTGACCCAATTGTTCTCCTAGAAAAGAAAGAACAAGATAAGGTGTTTGGGTTACTATTAACTCTTAACACAACTTACTCAGATCTTATTAAGCATATTCTCAGGTCTGATAATCTTCCTAGATTGGAAGATGTTTGTGCTCAAATCCAAAAGGAGCAAGGATCCCATGGACTCTTTGGGAACAAGGCTGAATTGGTGGCTGGACATAAGAGTTTCTTCAAATCAACAACAACAAATGAACCTAGGAAGAAGAGACCAACTTGTGACCATTGCAAAAGGAGTGGCCATACAAAGAAGAAGTTTTGGGTACTCCATCCTGAGCTGAAGCCAAGCTGGGCTCTTGAGAGACAACAGCACACAGCCGACCACACTCAGCTGCAAGCTGTCGGCCATGGCGTGTACCATCTCCTGGCTTCTTCAAAAGCGTGTACCAGCTCCTATTGTCACTCAGCCCCAACTATTTCCATGTCTTCAGCATCTGAATTTGTGACAAAATCAGATCTAGAAGCTCTTCTCAAAGCAATTAAGGATGGTAATGTGTTGGGTAAAACTTTTCATGCTTCTTTTCGAACTTCTTTTACTCATAATGCCTCTAAATCATTGGTTGTTGATTCTGGTGCTTCTCATCATATGATTAGTGATCTAGGATTGCTAGAGAATTTAGAACCTACCTTAGGTATTGTTGTCATTGCTAATGGAATCAAAGTACCAATCAAAGGCATAAGAAAGCTTAAGTTGTTTTATAGAGAATCTAAAGCCTTTTACATGTCATCTTTTACATCAAATTTGCTTTCAATTAAAAAAGCCACTATTGATTTGAATTGTCAAGCTATCTTTGGTCCTAATGATTTCTACTTTCAGGATATTGAGACTAGTAGGAAATTTGGCCAATGGACTATAAGGAATGACTTGTATGTGCTTGAAGATATGGCCAATCCAAGAGGGGTGAAACCGGTAGCTAGTACTAGCTCTTTTAGTGATAATTCTGATCTTTGGCATGCTAGATTAGGACATCCTCATCCTATAGCACTAGAACTAATTGTTCCTGGTGTAAAAATGCCAAAGGATATGTGTGATTCTTGTATACTTGGAAAACATTGCAAAACAGTTTTTGAGAAATCTTTGCATACCTATGATAATTGTTTTTATATGATGCATTCTGATGTTTGGACATCTCCATTCCCATCTAGAGATAACCACAAGTATTTTGTGATATTTATTGATGAAAAGTCCAAATATACTTGGGTCACTTTGCTTAGTTCTAAAGATAGTGTATTTGATGCATTTCTAAAATTTCAAGCATATGTTACTAACCAATACAATGCAAGTATTAAATGCTTTAGAACAGATAATGGAGGGGAATACACTAGCACCAGACTTCAACAACACTTGGCCAAGCATGGCATTGAACATCAAACCAGCTGTCCTTACACTCCACAACAAAATGGAGTGGCTGAAAGGAAGAATTGACATTTGATGAAAGTTGTGAGAACAATGATGTTCCACATGAAAGTTCCCAAAAGATTATGGGGGATGCTCTGGTAGCTGCATGATACTTGATTAATAGGACTCCTACAAAAGTTCTAGATTACTTGTCTCCATTTCAGGTACTAAACAAAATTAGATCTAACATTGACCACTTAAGAGTTTTTGGTTGTGTTTGTTTTGTATTAGTTCCAACAGAGCAAATGAACAAGCTGGAACCAAAGAGTACCAAAGCTATGTTCATTGGGTATTCTTCTTTCCAGAAAGGATACAAATGCTATGATCCAGAGACTTGAAGAGTCTTAGTATCCAAAGATGTCAAATTCCAAGAATCAAAAAGTTTCTATGAAGAAGGAACTTGGGATCAGTTCAAAGACATCTCCACAACAAGATCAGACCAAGCTGAGAACTTGAGGAGACTCTTGGAGAGCATTAGCATAGTCTCTCCTCCTCATCCCATGGTCACCTCTCCTCAGCCTCCTGCCCCAGCGGCGTCCAGCCCCAGCACGACCACAGCACCGGCATGGCCAGCCGGGCCGCGGCCATCCACTCCAGCCGGTCCATCCAATCCGCGGCCATCTTCTAATCTTCCCTCCAGCTCTCCTGGTCTTCCTCCTCTTGAACATGGGGGGGGAGAAGCATCTAATAATGTCCGACAAGACTCAGAAGGAGATGAATCAATTCTAGTATCTGCTTCCAAAAGATCAAGAGATATGCCCACTCTCATTGAAGCTTTAGGAGAAGAGGAGGAGCCTATCCAAGTAGCTCCACCTACAGTTTTAAGAAGGAGCACAAGACAAAAGAATCCACTAGTCTTCTACAATGGGAATGCTGTGGTTCATCATGATCAGGGAGTTTGTAACATTGCTTACTTACCTACTAACCATGTTGCATTCACTTTAAGTCTTGATAAGGAACAGATTCCAACGACATATGAGGAAGCTATGACTAAGAAGGAATGGAGGGAAGCTATCATAGCTGAGAAGCAAGCCATGGAAGGAATGATACCTATGCTCCAGCCACTTTACCTAAAGGAAAAAGGACTGTAAGTTCTAAGTGGATTTTTACCATTAAATACAAAAGAAATGGTGAAATCGATAGATATAAAACTAGGTTGGTGGCTAGAGGATTTACTCAGACTTATGATGAAGATTATAGGGATACCTTTGCACCTGTAGCTAAGCTTCACTCTGTAAATGTTGTTCTTTCACTTGCTACTAACCTTGATTGGGAATTAAGGAAAATGGATGTTAAGAATGCATTTTTACAAGGTGAATTAAAAGAAGAGGTATACATGTCACCTCCACTAGGTCTAGAGAAAGAGGTAGGAGCCGGCAACATACTCAGGCTGAGGAACGCCATCTATGGCCTTAAACATCTCCAAGAGTTGGGTACAAAAAGCTGAGTATAACCTTGATGGATAGAGGTTTCAAAATAGCTGAAGTTGAACACACTCTTATTACAATAAAAAGTAAGGAATGTATTGTGGTAATTCTCATTTATGTAGATGATATAATTATATCTGGTAGTGATAGTGTTGGTATTGCATCTACAAAAGAATATTTGAAGAGTGTCATTTGATATTAAGGACTTAGGAGAACTTAAATACTTCTTAGAAATTGAAGTGTGTAGGTTCAGGGAAGGTCTCTTCTTATCTCAAAGGAAATATGTTGTAGATTTACTAACCTCTACAGGTATGATGGAAGCTAAACCAGTCAAAACACACTTAGAAGAAGACTATAAAATCGGAACTACGGGGGAGCTAGAGGAGGAAATTGATTTTCATGATCCTAATCTCTATAGGAAACTAGTTGGAAAGCTTATTTATCTAACCATCACTAGACCAGATTTATGTTTTGCTGTAAATCAAGTATCTCAACACATGTAAGGTCCAAAGATGAGACATTTGGAGATGGCAAATCGAATTTTGAGATATCTAAAAGGCACTCATGAACAAGGTATATGGATAGGTTGCAATAGAAACACAAATGTGGTTGATCATTGTGATGCAGATTGGGCAGGAGATAGGGAGGATAGAAGAAGTATCACAGGCTATTATACTTTCATAGTAGAGAACCTTATGACATGGAAAACCAAGAAGCAAAAGGTGGTGTAATGCTCTAGTGCAGAATCAGAATATAGAGCCATGAGGAAGCTTACAACTGAATGCATTTGGCTGAACCAACTTCTTGAGGACTTGGCCGTGAGCTTTGATGATCCTATCACCATTCATTGTGATAATCAGGCTGCTATACACATTGCCTCCAACTCTGTGTTTCATGAAAGGACCAAGCATATATAAGTAGATTGGCACAAAGTAAGAGAAGCTATTGGAAAAGGAATCATCTTGCTTGCTATACAAGGAGTGAAGATCAACTAGCTGATGTGTTCACCAAGGCAACAACTTCGAAGAATGGCGCTTCCATCTATCCAAGGCTTGGCCTTTTACCATTCCACAACAATGATCCCAACATGGAGTGTTATACTTTTTGTCCCAATTGGGTTTTTCTTCTTTAGGTTTTTAATGAGGTAATGCTTCATGGTTGCAAGCTTAGGTATTCTCCATGTCTTAAGCTTGAGGGGGAGTGTTGGAATGAAGAAGAAATGATGAAGGAAAAATGCTTTTAACTCTAGCTTAAAGGCGTGTGGTATAAGTCATCTAAGGGAGTGTCTAAGGCTTGTTTGTGTTTTAGTATTATGTTATCCTCGTATCCATTCATGTATAAGGCAATCCTTGTATCCAAACAAGCCTAGACTAGATTAGTATAAATAACTATCTCTCTCTTTAGTAACTTAGAAAACATAATTCTCATTTTCTTAATACAATCATTCTTTCTCTCTAATCTCTCTAATCTCTCATTCTCTCATTCTCTAAATCTATAAATCTCTTAATCTCATATTCTTTCAGCCTTAATCTACACATGTGCGCATGTGACCTTAGCTCACTTCTTTTCCTTTCCGATGAATCCTTAGCCACCAAGGCTAAACGGACTTCACGAAGATGAACATATGCCCAGCAAGTCGCCTATAGGATGATGGCAAGTCATCCCTCGCATGCTAACAGAATAGCTAAGTCACCCAAATCACGACATGCTAACCCGCATGTTCACCAGACAATAACCCATAACTTAACTAACATGCATTTACCACAACTAGCATCATGCATAAATACTAACCACAGGTTAAATAATCAAGCATAATAGCAAGAACATAAAACCAAGAAAGCATGCTTAACTAAAAACCGCATGGAAACAAAGATCAAGCAAACATATATTCATACACAAGCACCGATTAAAATCTCTTTCTAGCCTAACCGAACTCAAACCACGTTCTCGCTTAAATGAATCAACTCACTGTTTAGACGGGTGCTCACGGGTGTACCACGGGCTTAGCGCATTCTAAACATAGTTGTAAGGGACTAGCCTTTAAATTCTTAAACGAAAATTTTTCTAGGTTTGAGTATTTTTCTAAAACTTTTCTGTGGACTAACTGTTGGTATTTATAGGATGGAATCAGGCTAGCACATAGGCTGATGCATGGCACAAGCACAGCCCTTTAGGTGTGAAGCAGCTGGCTGTGTGTCACCAGCACACACGCATGTGTGAAAGCCAGCTGGTGACTCAGTGCAAGCAGGTGGCTGTGTGTCACGAGCACACACGCATGTGCGAAAGCCAGCAGGTGAGTCACCAAGCACAACGTGGACCAAGCACGACGTGTACCAAGAACGACGGGAACTAAGCAGGACGTTTACCAAGCAGGTGAGTCAATCGACCACACCCTGCCCGCGCTGCCTCGAATCTCAACCACGGGTCTTCTTTCTCGGCCACTGCCTTCCCGCTTGACTACAAGACTGTTCGCTCGACCATAACTGATATGGATGGTCCATAAACATACTGACCAACGGACAGACAGACAATCAGATAGACGGTCTAAGTCCGGCCTAAGGTGTGGGTCATTACAATGGCAGTGGAAGAGTATACCAAAAACCTCTTCTTCTGAAATGCATCTCCTGAACAACCTATTCTTACATAGCCTGTACATATAGGGTTCGTACCAGAAGTAGCGAACCACTTCCTTAAAAAAAATTTTGCGATCACACCTATCAAGGTTAGATGGTTCTGCTTCACAAGCTAGATAATTTACAAAATCTGCATACCAAAGGCTGTCCTCCTATAGTCCATCCACGGCATGTACCTCTTGCACAATCAGGTTGGTATCATGAACTGCATGAATAAACATAATCTGCTCTTCAGGAAAAAAAATCATCCATTGGGATGCAATCATCAATCTTCAGCCGCGATAAATAATCGGCAACAGCATTCTCAATCCCCTTCTTATCAACTATCTCTACATCAAACCTTTGGAGCAACAGAATCCAGCTCTGCAGGCTTGGCTTAGCATCTTTCTTCTTAATCAAGTACCTCAAAGCTGCATGATCAGTATGCACTATGACCTTAGAACCCACTAGGTAAGATCAGAACTTCTCAAAAGCAAATACCACAGCCAAAAACTCTTTTTTAGTTGTAGCATACTTCACTTGAGCCTCATCAAGGGTTCGGCTTGCATAGTAAATGACAAGAAGCTTCTTGTCCATTCTCTGTTCCAACACTGCCCCCACTACATAGTCGCTAGCATCAAACATTATTTCAAAGGGCAGATTCTATTATCTTCAGAAACGCTTATAGACACTGCTCATCAAATGAAAATTATGTTTCCTTGTACAACAACCGAGTAAGTGATCTTGTACTCTTGAAAAAATCCTTAATGAACCTCGTATAGGAACTGGCATGCCCCATAAAACTTCGGCTTCTTTAACAGTTTTAGGTGGTTGCAATTGTACCATAACCTCAATCTTTGCCTGATCAACCTAAATACCGTCTTTAAAAATCCTATGACCAAGCACAATACCATTCTAAACATGAAATGACATTTCTCCCAAATCAGAACCAAGTTGGTGTCTTCACATCTTTGTAAAACCCTGCATATATTAGAATGACACAAATGAAAACAAGGCCCATACACAGAGAAATCATCCATAGACACCTCCATGACATCCTCAATCAAGTCAGAGAAAATAGACAACATACATCTTAGAAATGTGACAGGTGCATTACACAATCCAAATGACATTCTTCGATAAATAAATGTACCACAAGGACATGTAAATGTAGTATTTTCCTGATCATTACGATATATGAGGATTTGCAAGAATTCATTATATCCATCCAAGAAGCAATAACAAGAATGATTAGATAATTGCTCAAGCATTTGATCAATAAATGGCAGTGAAAAATGATTTGTCCTAGTAGATGCATTCAGCCTACGATAATCAGTGCATATCCTAAGTCCAGTAACAGTCCTAGTAGGGATCAACTCATCTCTATCATTCTTAATCACAGTAATGTCACATTTCTTAGGGATAACATGTATTGGTGAAACTAATTTACTATTAGATATATGAAATATTATCCCAGCATCTAACAATTTCACAATCTCTTTCCTAACAACATCTTTCAAATTTGGGTTTAACCTACGCTGATGCTCAATGGAAGTCATAAACTCATCCCCTAAATGAATCTATGCACACAAAGTGATTGAGAAATCCCTTTGATATCATCTATGGAATACCCTATAGCTCAATTCATGCAAGAGTAAAACGGTTTCATCATCACCTAAATCTGAGTTACTAATGAATGAGTATGTAGAATTAAGGCCAAGAAATGTGTACCTTAACCCTTGTGGATTGCTTGAGCTTTATTTTTGGAGCTTTGTGTTCGATCCGTGGGTCCTCATATGCGCGTGTACCAGCTGTTTCATCAACCATCGTGCTCAATTCCAGTGACAAAGGCATCACCTCATCCTTGGCTATGATACAAGTGTTAAGCAGTTTCTCATAACCTATGCTCTCCTCACTCAAGTATCCACATTCGGTCCTTGCAAGGGTAAAAGTTACGTGCAGTGGGTTATCAGTGCACAACTCCTCTTCCATATCTCGCTGTATTACATCTAGAGTCTCAACCAAAAAGAATTGGTGGACAATGTCTAGTTTCTCCATTATCCTCTTGATATCAAAATTGGCAATTGTATCACCCAATTGAAGACCAATTCCCCTTTCCTGCAATCAATAAGCGCTCCAGCAGTAGCAAAGAATTGTCTGCCTAAAATCAGTGGATCAACCGGCTCTTCATCCATATCCAACACCACAAAATCTGTTGGGACATCATAATCTCATACTCTCAGAGGTAAGTCTTCAATATCTCCAACCGGTATGCGCACTGAGCGATCCACCAGTACTAGTGATCCCAATCTTCTTTGCAACATTAGAGGCATAAGGTTCACACTTGAACCAAGATCGCACAAGCTCTTAGAGAAGCATAGTGTTCCAAGGGCGCAGGGTAAAGTGAAGCTACCCGGATCTGCAAGCTTTTCAGGCAAAGATCTCTTGATGATTGCACTGCACTCATAGCTAACCATTACCATGCCTTTTTCCATATTTTTCTTATTGGTAACCATGTCATTCAAGAACCTTGAGTAAGTTGGATTGTTCTTAATCACATCCATCAATGGCATATTAACCTGTACACCATCCATAAGCGCCAAAAAATTTTCTCTCTGCTTAGCTAACATTTGCTTATTAAAACGCCTTAGAGAGAACAACTTGGACTCATATGGTGGCGATAAGCTGCTCTTTGCCGGTTTACTACTCTCATCCTTTTCCTTCACCAGGTTCTGAGTTTCCTTAAATTACTCTCTTCTACTTGAACATCTTCCAGTTGAACAACATCATCCTCTACAACAGCCGCCTCAATGCTTTTATCTTTTTCATCCTATCTTGAAGTTAACTCTTTTCCACTCTTTAGGATGATTGCTTTACAATAAGCTTTTGGATTAGTCTCAGATTTTCCAGGCAGTGATCCAACTGTCTTTGATTTTTAGAGGCTACTTGAGCTATCTGATTATCCATGGTTTTCAAATGATAATAAATGTCCTCAAACTTACCTTGTGCCTCTCCATGGTTTGAATCAATCTTGTGCTCAAACTTCTCAATCCTTTCTGTCAACTCAGCTTGCGCTGTAGCTTATCCTTCCATGATTTTTTTCATCATACTTCTCATATCACATTGCTCACTAGCTTGAGCTTGAGGATACACATTCTGCTATTGCTGTCCTTGAGTTTGAAACTTATTTCGCTTGGGTATACATTTACTGGAGATGATCCTTGAGTTCCTCCTTTAAACTTCCAAGTCGCATTGGTAGGCTGACAAGAGCTACCATATGGTCTTGATTGGAACTGATTTCCTTGAGGTACTTTCGGGGGTTCTCAACATTATTGCTTCTGTATGAGAGATTATTGTTCCCATAGTTTTGGTTGAATGAGCGATTTTGGTATCCTCCTTGGTAGTTGTTTTGGTTTCCCATATAATTAACTTCCTTTTGCACTCCTTGAATACTATCACAAAATCTCTCTTGATATCCTTTTTTATCCACATCAACCTCTCCAACATAGTTGATAGCCTTTTGATTCACTAAGAATACATTGCTCAGCTTATCAATCTTGTCATTATCCTCTTTATACCTTTGTCTTCTTGTTTCACTGTCAAGTTAGCAGAGCATCCATAACTAGTTGTACCCAAAGCCTTCATATATTGTTCAAGCGCCCCTCTAGAAGATTCCTAAGAGATTTTCTTTTGACCCTCCATGATGACGGCACTTCCTAGTGTAATCCTTAAGTCTGTCACATGCTTGATAGAGATTCTCATGGCTCTCTTGCTTGAAACTAGTGATGTCATTTCTCAGCTTAGCAGTATTTTCCTTGGGGATAAAATTTTGTAACGAACTCTTTCTTCACACTTTCCAAGTTAGCAACCAGTTCTGATGGCACATTCATCTCCCATTGTGAAGCTTTGTTCCCAAGTGAGAAATGAAACAAAATCATCTTAATAGCATCCTCAGGGACACCATTCATCTTCACAGTTGTACACAGCCTTTCAAATTGATCCAAGTGATCCAAAGGATCTTCCAAAGGCAAACCATTGTATTTCTGATTTTGAGCCATAACAATCAGACTTCACTTCACCTGAAAGTTGTTAGCAGCAATGACTAAAGTAGGAGGAATATCAGTTAGGAGTTCTCTCAAATTTGGCTCATCAAAATACCCCTATTAGTCTAGCAACCGGTCTTCTTATGCCCTAAACTTGAGGTTGAATTCCAATTCCTTGTACACCTCCAAGTGGAGGTTTATCATCACCAAACCTAGGCGGATCATTGTTGCCTTGGTTTTCCATGACAAGATATCTCAAACGATCTTCCTGCTCTTTATCTAGTCTCTCTCTAGCTGCCCTCTTGTTTTCTCTCTCAATCACGCATAGTTCTGGAATGCAATCAAAAATATCTCGTTTTTGACTCCTTTGTTGCATGCACTTGCAAGAGAACAAAAGACAAGCAAGCCCATAAACGTTTAGTAACAAACTCTAGTCTCAAACCAAATCACACATTATTATTGAAAACAAATCAAATTGATGATAAAATGAAACATAAAGGAAAAGAAAAGAGAATAGAGATATATGATTAGCCAAATTGTTTTCAATGGATTAAAAGGAGTTTCAAAGAGAAAATCCTCAATCTCTCAGCCGCATTTTTGCTTACAAAGATAAAGGACTTTTTAAAAATAGGATAACCTAAACCAAAGTGGTTTAAAATAAAAATAAAGTTTTGTCGCGCAAAAACATCAGACACGACATCAGGCATGTTGTCGATATTTTTATCGCAGGGATTTGGATACGCGGGTCCGCCTTTTATCAGCCTCAACATCGACCATGGTTATCGATGTCGTGTCTCATTTGTTCTCTCAGCCATTTGAATCCTTCTCCACTGAATCACGTTCATTCCACAAACTCCATTCAAAAAGTTCCAAAGCAACTAAAAACAGCTCAAAACAAATCAACTATGAAAATGCATGGTCCTAAGCACTAAAATAAACAAATGAGACAAACTATTCTAAGTTATAGTTAAATGAGTGAATGAATGGTGTCAAATTATGCAGAATGCTAAGGTAAACTAGCCTAATATGCGCCTATATTACATATGAATTCATTTCGAGTAGAAATTTAACCCAGAGAGAAGGGAATTTATGTCATAATATCCTAATCTAAACTACAGCTAGACCAAAAGCATTTGGGCGGTTATATATTTCAGTTATTCCATTTTCTTTCAACTTTTCTCTTCTCATTTTGCTAAAAACAATTTAATCATTGACCAACCGAAAAGTGGCTACTCATATAGATAGAACTTATAAAAGGCAGTGAATGGGTTGGAAAACCAGAGCCTGGTGTCTGTTTACCATCTAAAAGCCTCTTCACTTTGTGATTACGGTTATGGCATAATAAGACTATCCAGTTACAAATGAGCTTGTTAGTGAGAAAGATAAGACTTGTGGGAGTCACTCTACTTGTGTTCTCTCTCGCCACACATGATAGAAATCATGGCCTGAAGACTTAGTCGGATAAGGAAACTTAGTCAGTCTTCGTATAAGGATGTGATTCAGCTTTTTATAGTGTAGTAGTTTTTGGTTCTGATTTTGAAGTATTGTTACCTATGAAATATAAAGGTTTATGCATTCACATGTGTTATAATCAAATATGGGAAAATATCAAAAGATATACATAAATAGATCCCAATTATTTCCAATTATATAGTTTCAAATTTACAATTCGGAATACCATAAAAGTTTGATTTTTTTTTCAAGATTGATGCCTAGTTGTTCTTGACAATTCTGGAAAGTCTTGAGATATATTTCAGATTCCTACCCTTTTATTAAATTGATTGTGGCTTTGCAAAAATATATAAATAATGATATTTATTTATTGATGATTTATATCTTTAAATTACTTATGCATAATTTATTTGTTAATTTTCAAATATGTATACCAGGGATTCAACAGTCACATAAAATATTTGTTGTTAACAAAATAATATTAGTATCCATTTTTCGATTAATATTTATTTTATTCTTGATATTTAGAGGAGTTTATTGGTTAATAAATTTTAATTGATTTAGAAATCTAAAATAAAATCATATGTTATTAGATTTTTTATTTTATTTTTTTTTGTCAAAATCAGGTGTTATTCAATTATAGATTTAGAAGTACTAATCAGAATCCTGTGTTATTCATTTAGTGATTTATGTTTTTTATTTCTAAATCCTGATTAGATTTTTAATGGATTTAACAGTACTAACATAATAATACAAATATGTGAATTAACCAATTAACCATGTTATTTTAAAATCCATGTTATGTAACTTAAAAATCAATGAGTATATCCAAATCCTTTTGAAAATTTTAAATTAATGAACTAGTATTATTTGCATTCTGAAACGGGATTATTGGATTCACAAGTAAAGGAAATCAATAGTTGGTGTTTCTGAAGCATCTGTCTTTTACAGAAATAATAGAAGGTAATAAATTATTACAAATAATATTACACCTTTTTGTTAAAGGATTTGCAAAATAATATTGCGCCTTAAAAAATGAATTTCCTTAGACGACTTAGTTGTCTCTTAAGGGTCTTTAAGTTTTGGTTGTCTTCGGGGAAAAGTTTTCGGAGCCTTGTAATTAAGTAGCTCAAGTGGGAGGGTTTTTTTCCTTTTGTTGTTTGATAAAGAATTAGTGGCTCGAGTAGGTTGCATTACATTATTCTAATATTATTAAATGTGTGGGTGTCAGGAGAAATCTTGGTCCACGGAACTTTTATCTGGGCCATGGTACCAACAAGCATGAAATTATATTTTTAGTGAGAACTCTGAGAGGAGCATATCGGTTTTATCTTTTTTTCATTTTTTGCTGAAATGTTCGATTCATCGACTGACCAAACAGTGGTTACTTAGAGAGAGAGAACTGAAAAGAAAATGAAAAAAAAAGTAGTGAAAAGGTTGGGAAAACAGAGTCTGCAGTTTCTTTACGGTCGAGAAGCCTCTCCACTTTGTGATTACTGTTATAGCATAGTACAATTATCCAGTTACGAATGAACTTGTAATGCGCAGGATAAGAGATGTCGGAGATACTCCACTTGTTTGGCTGAAGGGTATAAACATAAAATCCACAGTTATGTTTCCCAAAGGGACCTTTAAGTTTTGGTTGACATGGCGAAAAGTCTTTGCCGCCACGTACTAATGGGTGGTTATCGACCTGATGTCGATAACATTGTACCTCATCCGCGAGTAAGTGAGAATAGTAATGTGTTTTTGCCATCAGTATCACCTATGAATTTTTAAAACTAGCAACTTTCGAGACCTTTATCTCCCTCCCTTCAACAAAGACTTGGTCTTTTCATGTCTAATCTGGAATTGGCACGGATGCTACATCACCGCACCCAGTATCACATAACAAAAATATTCTTGTCTCTAATCAACTTTGAATCCCATTAATACAATCCATGAAAGAATCTAATCAGAGAAATTATACAAGCATTATCTAAATTCTTCAGTCAGCAAGCCCTGCTTATATTCGAGAGACTAATCAAACTGAGTAAAATGAGATATACATTTAGGTAAAACATTAATATGCAAAACAAAACAAATCCAGTGGTTGTAGATGTGTCGGCCTCTTTTTAACAGAGTTATATATAACCTTTAAAAAGTGTACTATAAACAGAGAAAAGGTGATACAGAGAGAGTGATAGCAGAGAAATCGAAGTTGTCAAATTGTCAAATCCAGTTTTATATTAAAGTTTATTTAATTTTTCGAATTATATGTACATTGTGCAATGAAATCCACATGTTTTGTTTGTTTTACATTGTTTTCGCCGCCATGCGATACTTTTGATCTCCTTTGGCTTCTCTATTATACAACAACTAATAGAAATACAACACGTGTTAATTTAATGAACAAGTTTGGGTGCATTTAGGTCTGGGCATTCAGGTACCCGTTCGAGTTTGGGTCGGTTCTTTCGGGTATCGATTCTTTCGGTTCTTAAATTGAAGATCCATTCAAATACATTTTAGGATTCGGTTTAGATTCGGTTCGGATCCGGTTCTTTCGAGTATTTACTTAAAGAACCGAATTAGATCCAATACTAGTTTAAATAATTTTGGTTTTATTATTATAGTACCCAAATCTATTAGAAATATTTAAATTACCCGAATTTATCCAAATATTAAAGTATCTAAAATAGTAAAATTACCAAAATTTATTCTAAATATTAAAATTACCTAAATCAAAATAATCTAAAACATATTAATATAGAGAACCACCATCATATGTTACATAACTCTAAAATCCATAAACAAAAATAATATTATATTTGGTTCATATAAGTACTAATTCGGGTATCGGTTCGGTTCTGGTATTACCCGATACCCCAAATATTAGAAAACAAGATCCATTCGGGTATTTTAAAAATTCGGTTTAGATATAGTTCAGATATTTTTGATTCGGGTTCGGTTCGGATATTCGGTTCCGGGTATTTTGCCCAGGCCTAGGTGCATCGGCACAATAACCACGAAAACCATCACAAATCTAATGACATTAGTCTTTATTTTGTTTAGCTGAACATACTTTATTCATTAATCATTTTGGTACATCTTACATACTTAAAGAAAACACCTCTTAGGCAGATCAGCCTCCATAGAAGGTTGCAGCCAAATAGGAAATACGTATTTGGTACTTACATAAAAGCATAAAAGATAAATGGATAGCTAGTTTTGCAGCTGCATCGGTCACTGCATTCAGCTTTTTTTTGGTGGTATAGAATCGAAACCGTAGTGAGGTCAGTGACCAGATTCGTCAATTCTTTTAGAGAACATATTTGCGAATGGAGGAGATACACATATGTTTTTGAGTTTTGGGCAATATTTCGGAGCACATGTGTTAATTACTTTGAAGCATTTTTTTAGAGGATTCGGTTTTGAAACAAGAAATGGCCGAAAACAGGAGGTTTTGGGCCAAAACCTGGGATAGGACGAGGATGTGGAAAAGGGAACCGCTGCTTTTGGTCTGTCACTTGATCAACATGGTCTGTTTCTTCTGCACCGCACCAATCAACCGCTACATACATATTGCTAATTAGAGTGTCAACTTCAGTAATTTTATTGATAGTTTGTTCTTTCTATTTAAACTAAATGGGATTGTGATAGCAACAAAATTGTTTTATATTGGTTACAAATGTAAAATAAATTTATATATGGATCTAACATAAAAATGAAACAAAAAAAAGTTTTACAAAAATTTGTATATTTTTAATAATTTAAAAAAATATGACTAAATAGAATTTCTAAAAAGATAAATTAATTTCAGGATTTCATTGCATAATTGCATAATTGATATTTTCATATTTCAGTCCTAAATATCATCGCAATTGCATTAAATAGATTGAATAGACAACTATATACGTAAGAAAATATCTAGCCATATTGTTTTTAGTTTTTGAGTGTTATGTAGTGATCAACTTTAAACATAATTTTTGAGTTTTAAAATATTAAAGGAAAAATTTCTGAACTGTACCTTTTTGATAAATTTTTTTAATGTTTTTCATGTTTATTTGAATTTGAATTATCATTTTTTCTATTTTGTTTTTGCTTGTCTACTTTTTCCATGTTTCCGATACATTTCCAAACACTTCATGAATTGTTAGATTAGAGATTTATCAATCAATTTTTCATCTATATTTGTTATACTGCTAACTTGATTGATCATCAAAATACTGAATATCTATTCATTTTTACGTCAAAAGTATATGTTGAACTGTCTCAATAACTTAGATTATCGAAATGTCACGAGCCAATTAAAACTGATGTTAAAGTGCTTTGCAAAAGTATCAAACTCGTTTTTGATGCTTGCCTAATCTCTAAAATCGAAATGACAGTTTATAACTAGAGTTTCTTCCTCAAGCTGATCGATGAGACAAATAACCAGTAGCAAAACTTAACTAACACCACAACAACTCGGTGCCTAACAGATGACCCTAGTCTGAGTAGTCTCTGCTTCCCAACATGCATATGATATTATTTCAAGTGGGAATCAAACTACCGCTAGACCAAAAGCATTTGGGCGTATTTTATTTATCCCATTTTCTGTCAACTTTTCTCTTCTGTTTTTGCTGAAAATATTAATTCAATGACCAACCGAAAAGTGGCTACATACAGAGATAGAACTGAAAAGAGTTAGTGAAAGGGTTGGGAAACCAGAGATTAGAGTTTATTTACCATTGAAAGTCTCTTCAATTTGTGATTACAGTTATAGCATAGTAAAACTATCCAGTTACAAATGAACTTGTCAATTAGAAAGATAAGCCATGAGGGAGACACTCCACTTGTGTTCTTTCTCGCCACACATGATAGAGAACATGGCCTGAAGACTTAGACGGATAGAGAAGACTTAATCAGTTTTCATATAAGGATGTGATTCAGTTTTTTATAGTGTAGTAGTTTTTGGTTCTGATTTGGAAGTATTATTACCTATGAAATATAAAAGTTTATGCATTCACATGTGTTATAAATCAAATACGAAAAAATCTCAAAAAGATATACTTAAATAAATTCCAATTATTTTTTAATTCTATATTTTCAAAATTTACAATTCGAAAGACCTTAAAATTTTGACGTTTCTTTTCAAGATTGACACCAAGTTGTTCCTGGTAATTCGGGAAAGTCTTCAGATATATTCCACATGCATACATTTTATTAATTTGATTGTGGCTTCACAAAAAAATATAAATAATGATATTCATTCATTCATGATTTATATCTTTGTATTATTTAATCATAACTTATTTGTTAATTTTTCAAAAATGTATACATGGAATTCAACCATCGAAAAAAATATTTTTTGTGCACGAGATAATATTAGTATTCATTTTTTCGATTAGTATATTTTTTTATATTTAGAGGATTTTATTGGTTCATGATTTTTAATTATTTTTAATTGATTTAGAAAAGTCTTTGCCGTCACGTACTGATGGGTGATAATCGATCAGAGTTTTTGCTACCTGCATCACATGGTACCTCATCCGCGAGTAAGTGAGGATGGTAATGTGCTCACCAGGTCTAACAATCTCAGCTTCTTCAAGATTACAAATGTATTCTTCGTCTGGGATTTTCTCCTTGACATTGTAAAGCCGAACTTGTTTGAACAGAATCGTGGGGTTCTCGCTTCTTACTGGGGCTTTCATTATACCTTTTGCGTTTTAAGGAGTAGAACAAGCAACCATCTGGATCCCAGGGATTGACTGCAAGTAAGATTTTAACCGCTGTGAATGCTTAGTGTCAAGCTGGCGTCCGACACCACCAGGCCCATGATTGACGACAGGAATGGTGAACTTACTACCGGATGTGTAGTGAAGCATTCCACAATTGTTGGAGATTTGTTGAAGGCAAGAAGGAGGAAACCCATGTTCATACCTTCGATGACAGGTCTTAGACCAGTCATGGCGGCTCCAATACCCATACCTCATCAAACACATTTTGATGTATGAAAAGTTGCCAACCTTTGAAGAAGTATGCATGGCAATCCAGAAGGAAGAGGGTTCCAGAGTTCTGTTTCATGGTGTAAGCGAGACAGCTCACAACGTCAGGGGACCATCACCATATGAAAAAAGGCGTTCCTTAAACTGTGACTACTGCAAGCACAACGTTCACACCAAGGAGAAATGCTGGGTGTTAAACCCTCATCTTAAGCCAAGGAAGTGGACCTCAGGTCAGACCTCACGAGTTTAATGGGGAAACAGAGGATCAGATGACTTTGTAAGAAAGTCAGACTTGGAGGCTCTAATCAAGAGCATCTCATGATGGAAATAATTAGTCCTAGTCAAGCTAATGGAACATATAGACAGATTATAGTTGTTTCTTGTGCAACTCACAATAAGATTTGTGATTCTAATCTGTTATCAAATATACAACCTTATTATGGGAACATTAATGTTGCAAATGGTGCTAACTCTCGTATTTGTGGAAGAGGAGATCTATATGTCTTTGGAAGAAGGACGAAAGGCTATTATGCACCTACCATTATATACAACCTCTTATCTATCTCAAATATCACTAGAAAGTTCAACTGTAAAGCTGTTTTTGGTTCTAATGATGTGGTGTTTCAGGACAATGAAAGTATTGATCGGTGAAGGAATTATAAGTGAAGGGCTCTATTCGTTAGGAAATGACATTGCGACAAGAGGAAATGAATGGGATTTTGGCGCCACATTAGTGAGTAAACCACCATGGCATGAACGTTTTGGACACCCCGCACTCAAAAGCTTTGAAGCTTGTAGCTCCAGATGTTGTAGGAGAAGAAGATGACTGTGAGGTGTGTGTTTTGGGGAAGCATTGTAGGAAAATGTTTCCAGAGTCTAGTAGTTATGAGCATGTTTTTGATTTGATCCATTCAGATGAATGGTATTCACCAATTCTTTCACGAGATCAATACAAATACTTTATCTCCTTTATCGATGAAAAGAGCAAGTATACTTGGGTTACACTCTTGAAGAACAAAAGTCAGGCATTAGAAGCTTTTAAAACGGTTTCAAAGCTATGTGTCAACACAATACAATACCAAGATCAAAACTCTAAGAAGCGATAATGGCGGAGAGTATGTAAATCACAAGTTTAAGGAATTCTTGGATGAAAATGGAATTCAACATCAAAGGACATGCCCTACTCCACAACAGAATAGAGTGGAAGAAAGGAAGAATCGACATCTGCTAGAGAAGGCAAAAACAATGTTATTTGGGAGAGGAATGCCAAAGACATTCTGGGGTGATGCCGTAATGACAGCTGTCTATCTGATCAACCGATTACCTACAAAGGGACTAGAGGACAAGTCGCTCTATGAGATCCTAAAACAAAGTAAGCCAAAGATAGAACATCTCAGAGTATTTAGTAGTGTTTGCTATGTGTTTGTTCCAGAGGAAAGACATCACAAACTAGAGCCTAAGAGCATAAAGTGCGTAATGGTAGGATACTTGATGAGGACATCGAGCCAGCCATTGCACCAGTCATTCCACCTGGAACTCTTACGCGGTCCAAGAGGAAAGCCTTAGGAGACAAGCTCAGCATGCTCCTGGAAAGAGAGGACCCCGAGCTGACCATGCCGACCAGCCTGCGTCCAGGTGAACCGTCGCCAAGCCACACGTCCGACCCGACCAGCCCATCCCACGTGTCCACGACCGGTCCAAGCCCTGACCATTTGGTAGAGACTCTTAAAGTCGTGCTAGGAAATTGTACTCTTTTTCCTATATTCGGTTTTATCCCACTGGGTTTTCCGAATAAATTTTTAATGAGGCAATACTCTTAGTGCGCAAGACGGTGAAAACTTATTCAAAATTCCATCTCATTCACAAGTCTTCCTGCGAATTATGTGCCTAAGTGTTATTGAGATTTCTATCTTATTTCTATTCTTTTTATATTAAGTATTTATTTGGGTTTAAGTCATGTTGACTATTTATGGCCCATTTTCTATTTAGTTGCCAATAAGTGAACTACATATTGTTTTAATTCTTGGAAGGCTAAACGCCTTGTAGTTTAGCCTAAGTTGTAACAAGGCATTATATAAGCCTTTTGACTACACTTTAATGAAATAACAAGCATTTTGACAAAAACCTAAGACTATTGTCTAACCCTAAAGAGCCGCCAAGCAAGTCCCCTTGCTGCAGCCGTGTTCTTCAACCCTTTGGTTGAAGTTCTTGGAGTATCGCAAGCCCTTTTCACAGTTTGTGTGGTTCCTTCGATACACCCTTCGCTTCCATCGATTTCTGTCCAGCAACCTGAGCTTCTCGGTGAAAGACAGCCCACCCTTGGTTCTTCCATCATCATCAAGACTTTCGTTGGGGACTCGAGCAAGATAAGTCTTTCAAGCTTCTGAAGGAACGCCTCACCCACGCCCCCAGTCCTAGTCCTTCCGGACTTCAATCAGACATTCGAGGTCGAGTGTGATGCTTCAGGGATCGGCATTGGAGCCGTCCACACAAGGCGGACGACCTGTCACCTACTTCAGTAAGAAGTTAAGTGGAGCTGCACTTAACTATCCGACATACGACAAGGATCTATATGCCCTTGTCCGCGCTTTAGAGACTTGGCAGCATTATTTTCTTGTCCGGGAGTGCGTCATTCACACTGACCATCAGACACTCCAGCACCTCAGAGGACAGTCTACGCTGAAGAAGAGACAAGCCCATTGGTTGGATTACATCGAGACATTTCCATATATCATCAAGTATAAGAAAGGAACGGACAACGTTGTCGCTGATGCCTTATCTCGTCGATACAGTCTAATTTCGGTAATGGAGTCAAAAGTTATGGGCTTCAAGACGATCAAAGAGTTGTACGCTGACGATGCAGATTTCTCTCAGGCTTACTTAGAGCACGACAAGGGAAACTACAGCCGCTTCTTTCTTCACGACGGGTTCCTCTTTAAAGAGAAACGACTTTGCATTCCGAGAGGATCGATTCGAGAGCTGCATCTCAGATATGACCACAGTGGAGGTCCCATGGGTCACTTCGGCATTGACAAGACCTTAAGCATCCTTAAGGAACATTTCTATTGGCCCCATTAGAGACGAGATGTAGAGGCACACTGCGCCAGGTGTCTTATCTGCAAGAGGGCTAAATCCAAGATGCATCCGCAAGGTCCTTACATGCCATTACCAGTCTCATCCGCACCCTGGACAGACATTTCCATGGATTTCGTTTTGGGCCTGCCGAAGATCAACCACAAGGACTCCATCTTCGTAGTGGTCGACCGGTTTTCCAAGATGTCACACTTCATAGGTTGCAACAAGACATACGACGCAAGCCAGACTGCCGACCTGTTATTCAAATAGATAGTACGACTGCACAACATTCCCCGGACGATCGTATCTGACCGTGACACCAAGTTCCTGAGCCACTTATGGCGAGCATTATGGCGAAAATTGGGTACCAACCTCCTGTTCTCCACCGCATACCATCCGCAGACTGACGGATAGACCGAGGTTGTCAACCAGACCTTATCCCAGACCCTGAGGGCAACAATTGGCCGCAACTTTAAGAATTGGCTGGAGTGCCTTCCGTTAGTCAAGTTCGCTTACAACAGGGCTACGCATTCCGGCACGAAGCGTTCTCCATTTGAGGTCGCCTACGGCTTCAGCCCAACCACTCCTATCGAGTTCACACCCATACCCTTGGGCGACACCATCAGCTTGGAGGGAGAAGCAAATGTAGACTACATCAAGCGACTTCATGCAGAGACCAAGGCGAACCTGGAACAACGGAACTTCCAGAACGTCAAGAACACCAACAAAGGCCGCAGGCACATGGTTTTCAAGGAGGGAGATTGGGTTTGGCTACATCTGCGACCAGAGAGATTTCCCCAGCGACAGAAGAGCAAGCTTGTACCCCAGGGAGATGGTCCATTTCGTGTCCTCCGGAAAATTAACGACAACGCATACCAGCTCAAACTTCCAGGTGAGTATAAAGTCTCTAGTACTTTCAATGTTTCTGACTTACAGTTGTTTGATGCAGGTGAAGATTTTTCTTTGGAGACCTAAGCACTTCAAGAGGGAGGGAATGATGAGGATATCGAGCCAGCCATTGCACCAGTCATTCCATTTGGACCTCTTTTGCGGTCTAAGAGGAAAGCCTTAGGAGACAAGCTCAGCATGCTCCTGGAAAGAGAGGACCCCGAGCTGACCATTCCGACCAGCCTCCGTCCAGGTGACCCGTCCCCAAGCCACACGTCCGACCCGACCAGCTCATCCCACGCGTCCATGACCGATCCAAGCCCTAACCCATTCCAGCTAGACAAGGAACCATGGAGGTTCCTTCTAGAAGACTCTTCCTCCTCCGGTGTCTTTACCATTACCACTCGGTAGAGACACCAAAAGTCGTGCTAGGAAATTGTACTCTTTTTCATATCTTTGGTTTTTTTCCCACTGAGTTTTCTGAAGAAGGTTTTCATAAGGCAATACTCTTAGTGCGCAAGGCGGTGAAGACTTGTTCACAACTCCATCTCATTCACAAGTCTTCCTGCGAATTCTGTGATTAAGTATTATTTGGCTTTCTATCTTATTTCTATTCTTTTTAGATTAAGTATTTATTTGGGTTTAACTCATGTTGATTATTTAGGGCCCATTTTCTATTTAGTTGCCAATAAGTGAACTACATGTTGTTTTAATTCTTGGAAGGCTAAACGCCTTGTAGTTTAGCCTAAGTTGTAACAAAACATTATATAAGTCTTTTGACTACACTTTAATGAAATAACAAGCATTTTGACAAAAACTTAAGACTATTGTCTAACCCTAAAGAGCCGCCAAGCAAGTCCCCTTGCTGCAGCCGTGTTCTTCAACCATTTGGTTGAAGTTCTTGGAGTATCACAAGCCCCTTTCACAGCTTGTGTGGTCCCTTCGATCCACCTTCGTTTCCATCGATTTTTGTCCAGCAACCTGAGCTTCTCGGTGAAAGACAGCCCACCTTGGTTCTTACATTAATAATCCACGACACAGAAGGGGTACAAGTGCTATAGTCCAGATGAAAAACGTGTATATGTCTATAGAAGAGAAGAGAAGAGCTACTATGATGACAAGAAGTGGGAAGAAGACGAAGAATGGCTCATGGGAGATAAGACAAATGATTCTGATCTTGAAATGGTGATTACGGGATTAAAAGATCTAGTGGAGAATGCCACACACATTAGTGAAGATCAAGAGGGTGAAGAAATGGAAGAAATAGTGGAAAATTCCGCTGATCAAAGTGATGATGTAGGATTGGAGGGAACAGAAAATACAACCAATCTTAGAAGAAACACGAGGACAAGAGTGTCTCCAGATTGGTTCTGCAAAAGCCCATTCTCAAACAACATGACAATCCTTACCGAAGAAGGAGAATCCTCTGAGAGAAAAACAGAGGAATGACCAGTAACAGAAGGTAACTCCAAGTATTCACTAGAAGAAGTCTAATCAACCAAACACATTCCCAAAGAATTACAAGCGTTTATTGCTAAAGTTGATGGATATGATGTGCCAAGATCCTTTGAGGAAGCATTTGCAATCCAGAATGGAGAAAAGCCATTGAAGAGGAACTCACATCTATGATCAAGAATGGTACCTGGAGTTTTGAAGAGCTTCCCATTGGCAACAAAACCATTGGATGTAGATGGGTGTTTACAAACAAACTTACAAGCACAGGGAAGCTAGAGAGGCGCAAAGCTAGACTTGTAGCTAAGGGGTACACTCAAGTGTATGGGGAAGATTACACTGATACATTTGCTCTCGTGGCCAAGCTACATTCGGTAAGAGCCCTACTATCAATAACAATTAACAATGACTGGAGCTTGTGGCAGATGGACGTTAAAAACGTCTTTCTTCAAGGTGACCTTGAGGAAGAAGTCTTCATGGAAATCCCTGAGGGAGTTGGACTCAATTGATGGTAGTAATCAAGTATGCAAGTTGCACAAGGCCATCTATGGAATCAAGCAGTCTCTACGAGCGTTGTATCACAAGCTGAGTGGATAACTTGAGGAAGAAGGGTTTAAGAAGTCCAATGCCGATCACACCTTGTTCACACTTCATGGAAAACAGGGGACAGTGGTAGTTCTGATTTATGTTGACAACATCATCATTACTGGCAATGATGATGAGGGAATTATAAGAATGCTTAACCTACACGTTTTAGATCAAGGACTTAGGAGAATTGAAGTACTTCTTGGGGATAGAGATGATCCGCTCCTCAGAAGGAATGTTCATATCTCAGCGAAAGTATGTGTTGGAACTGCTAAGTGAAACAGGGAAACTTGGAAGCAGCCCACCAAAGACGCCCATAGAGGATGGGTACAAAGAGGAAGGCAATGATGAACCATGGGGAGATGTCAAACAATATCAGAGGTTAGTTGGTAAACTCATTTATCTAACTATTACAAAACCTGATATTTGTTTTGCTGTGAATCAATTCAGCAAACACATGCAAAAGCCTACGGTTCATCACTGGTACATGGTTGAAAGGATCCTGCGATATCTTAAGACAAGTCCAGGCAAAGGAGTTTGGTTCCAAAACAATGAAAACAATGAGCTTGTGGGATACTGCGATGCAGACTGGACAGGTGATAAAGAAGATCAGAAATCAACTACCGGATATTGTATGTTAATTGGAGGAAACATTGTTACGTGGAGGAGCAAGAAACAGAAGGTGGTATCTCTTTCTAGCGCAGAAGCGGAGTACAGAGCCATGAAAGACGCTACTAAAGAGATTATGTGGCTAAGGGGACTTATGAGAGATCTTGAAATTGATGTAGACAAAGCTATAACTCTGTTTTGTGACAACCAAGCAGCTTTTCACATCTCATCTAACCCCGTGTTTCACGAAAGAACAAAACATATAGAGATAGACTGACATTTTGTGTGCGAGAAAATAGAGGATGGAAGCATAGCTCCTGCATATGTTAGAAGTGAAGATCAATATGCTGATATCTTCACCAAGGCGACCTCCTCACAAGTTTGCTCATATCTTCATAGCAAGATAGGCCTCAAGGATCCTCACCAGCCTATCTTGAGAGGGGATGTTGAAATGAGCAATGATCCAGAAGAAGGAAATGGCCCAGCAAAGAGTGATGGGCCTCAAACAAGTGATTTCGATTCAACTAAACAAGAACAACCGCATGATTAAGCTCTAACGAGAAGGTTAGGAATAAAGTGTCACAAGGGGCTAGATGGTGTAATATGCTCAACCGACTAACTGAAGTTTAAACGAGAGCATGGCCGCAAGAACAATGAAAATCTGAATTATCATTTCAGTTTTCATGCATGTGTAATAGTTGTGTAAGCTTTTGTAGTTTAAAAAGGTGTGACATGCACTGGTGTAAGATAGACTCTCTTGCATGAAATAAAAATTTGTTTTGACATTAATTCAATCGTGTTTTACAAAATTTTATACATCTTATAAGGTTTATCCTTTCTTCACACCTCTCTTCAACTTTCTTTCGGTTTCTATTGTTCATCTCACTCATATTGTCCGCCCATTTGATCTTATCTTGAATCAAAACCAGCAGATCTTCTGACGTGGTCACCAATTTCCCATTTTGTGCATCATGTTCGATCCTGCGTGTGTGCACCATGTTCCCAAGTTTTCCTGGCCTTAGATCCCTACCAGCTGCAAATTGAACCTCAAAACATGTTTTTAACTGATCAAGTTTTCCTCTAACTATACCCGTGTACATGCATTCATTGATAAGAAAGTCTTCGAGTTCACACACATTTGTTATGTCTAGCTCGACCATCAGTATATCATAAGGCAATACCTTGCTTTTCTCGGCCAAGGTAAGGATAGTGAGCTGCTTTAGCTTAAGAACTTGATCAGGAACCAACTGAGGAGTACTGCCAGCATTGCATTTGTAATCACTCCAGGTGCCATGTGAAAATAACCGTAGGACGTCCCGGTATACATAATTAATGGTTCCTTAAAGCTCAGCAACATAGGGTAGAGCCAAAATCTCGGAGAAGGCGAAAGCGAAGGATGCGATGTAGCTTCGACTAGGAAAGATCCAAGACCATCGCCTTTACATGAATAAGCTCGTTTAAGGAAAAGATTGGCGTCTTTGAACTTCTTTAAGCTCCTTAAGCTTGTCCTCTTCTTCTTTGGTTTCGCCATTCTTGTCACGAACACAGAAGATTTGGTTCCGATAAATGCAGAATCTTGTGATCGTAAAACAAACCATGACTTTGTAAAGCTGTGCGCTCTGCCGTAAACCATTCAATCACTTATGGGGCGCAATACTTCTTCAAGGTCTCAACATCTCCTTTCCTATATGCATTCAAGACTGGTCTGATGGCTTCATGAACTTCTGCAGAAAAGTCAGGTAAGGAGAACGATGGATCTCGGCGGCGTATCTCTTTGTAAGTTGATCCGAAATCTGTTTCGTTAAACATTGCCTCATTTATGTCCTGAATTTTGTGAACAATCGGTTTGTCACTGGTTTCCCATCTTTCCACAAAATCTTCTGAATATTTTGGCTCTTGTTGACAACAGGCTCACTCATCCCGCTTAGACGTTTAAATGCAGGATAAGCTTTCCTCTTTGGTAGTGAGTAGTTTCATGCCAACCAAGTTAACAACCTAACTCCTTTCAACTAACTTCAACCAACTCCTGTAATAGATTTTAACCAACTCCAACCAACAAGATCAACTTCTAACAGTCCTTATCTTCACAACCAATATCAACAAATACACTTCTCGAATTCTATTACTAAACCAATCTAAAATTTCAAGTTTCCCTCCTTTTTCATAATTTCACATTTTGATAAAGAAATCAAGAAAATCAATCTTGAAGACTTAAACCCTTCTGATTGAAACCAAACTTCGTGGAGACCCTCAAAAGATACTTATCTAACTTTCCAGATTCAAATATTTGAAGAAAACTGAGAAATGATAAGAATTTTATCACCAGATTCTTGTGAGAGGCGATTTCTGACGTTTTGCAGAAAAAACTTCAAGATCTTCCTTCAGACGTAAGAGAATTGAGTTCTGCTTTCTTTAAACAGAAACTAGACTAAATGGGCTTGATTTTAGGATTTGGAAAAACACGATTTGATGAAGATTCGACGATGGAATGCTTGAAGAAACACGTAGGTTTGCTGCAAGAAAATTCGTAACTTTTGATTCCCGTGGCCAAATGATGCAAATCCAATTGGCGTGGCTTCAGAACTCGCCGAGGAAAAATCCAGTGAAAGCAGATCGTCAAAAGCTGCCATGGTTTGGCCGGAATTTTTGATTAAAGTTGACGGACGAAATAAAACATAAAACAGATTGTGAAGAAGATGATTTTTTCTTGATTCAAGGATGGAATGATGAATTTTACCCAGATTTGATGTAATATAGCTCTGATACCATGAAAGAATGAGAGATTTAGATTCACCATTGGAGAATAGAGAGAGTTTTAGAGAAAAGAGAATGAGAGAAAGGAATTTTATTAATAATGAATGAAAATGAATTTCATGCTTACAAATGAATAGTACATGTATTCATACTCTCCCTTTGATTTAGAGTATTTACTCACTTCTTCTCTTCTTCATTTCAACAAGTGGAGCCGGACAGGAACTCGGATCGACCATGCCTAGCCCCGGACCGACTGAACCGACTGTACCAGGACCAACCAAACCAACCGTGCTAGGACCAACCAAACCGACCGTGCCAGGACCCAGTCCATGCGACCCCACACCCTTCAAGCCGTACAAGGAACAATGGAGGTTCCTTCTCGAAGATTCTTTGTCCTCCTGCGTCTTTAACATTATCATCCGGTAGAGACGCTAAAAGTCGTGGTAGGAAATTGTACTTTTTTTTCCTATCTTCGGTTTTGTCCCACTGGGTTTTCCAAAGAAGGTTTTAATGAGGCAACACTTTTAGTGCGCAAGACGGAGAAAACCTTTTTATAACTCCACACCATTCACAAGTCATTATCGATTTTTCCTAAGTGGGTTTTTCTATCTTTTAATTATATTTTAGACTAAGTATGTTATTTGGGCTTATGAGTCATGTTGGCTACTTAGGCCCAAAATCCTTTTTAAAATCGCCATTAAGCAAACTACCTGTTGTTTTTATTTCTTAAAAGACTAAACATTGTTTAGCCTAAGTTGTAACAAGACATTATATAAGCCTTTGGACAATTCATTAATAAAATAACAAGCTTTTTGTTGGAGCCAGCCGTGTTCTTCAACCAATTCTTGGTTGAAGTTCTTGGAGTATCACAAGTCCTTTCACAGCTTGTGTGGTCCATCTACCCACCTCTCGCTTCCATCTCTTCTGTCCAGCAACCTGAGCTTCTCGGTGAAAGAACGTCCACCCACGGTTCTTACATCACTTTCCAAGCGCGGGCTTTCCACCTACTGCCCACCACCATCGCGTTTAATAGGTCTAGGAACCCTCCCGCTCGTGTCCGCGTTTGAAGCTGCACCAGCCCGAGTCTTGGACCGCGCCTCCCACGAGTTCTGCACCTAAAACCTGTTTACATAGAATTAGGAATCCTTCCATTTAGGTAGCTAGGGATATCAGACAATTTTCCTTACAGTTTTAGATACTATGATATTTTTCAATTCTAGGTTCTAGCGATTTAGGAAATTTAGCCATTAAGTTAGATTTCCATAAGTTTTTCTATGCCTTAGGAAATTTTTCTTTTAGCTTATTTAGATTTTTAGGCATAATTAAAACTTAGGAAATTTTCCTTTTTAGGCCTAGGAAATCGTTAACCCTTAGGAAATTTCGCAATTTATAGCATTTGTAGATTTTCTTTTTCTTGTAGGGTTTTCCATTAATCTTTTAGGAAAATTTTTCTTTTTCGAATGTTTCCATATTTTGGAACTTTCTGAAAGATTATGAGATTGAGAGATTTATAGAATGAGAGAATGAGAGTTTAGAGAGAATTAGAGAATTAGAGAATTAGAGAGAAGAATGATTTTATTAGAAAATGAGAATTATGAATTCTTCCTTACAAAATGAGAAGGGAGTAAGGTATTTATACTACACTAGTCTAGGCTTGTTTGGATACAAGGATAGCCTTATACTTAAGTGGCTTACAAGGATAACATAAATCTATAATACAAACAAGCCTTAGACTCTCCCTTTTACACACATATAAATCGCCTTTTAACTAGACATAAAGGCTTTCATAAATTCATCACTTCTTCTTCATTCCAACACTCCCCCTCAAGCTTAAGACATAAAATTCTTAAGCTTGCAACCATGAAGTATTACCTCATTAAAAACCTAGAGAAGGAAAACCCAATTGGGACAAAACCTTTTCTTAGGGAAAAAGAGTATAACACTCCATGTTGGGATCATGGGTATGGAATGGACATGAGGCCAAGTCTTGGATAGATTGATGTGGCAATTTTCAGAGATGCAGCCTTGGTGAATATGTCAGCTAGCTGATCCTCACTCCTTGTATAGCAAGGTAAGATGATACCTTTCCCAATAGCTTCTCTTACTTTATGACAGTCCACTTCTATATGCTTGGTCCTTTCATGAAACACAGAATTGGAGGCTATGTGTATGGCAGCCTGATTGTCACAGTGAATGGTGATTGGAGTCTCACACTCCACGGCTAAGTCTTCCAGAATTTGCTTCAGCCAGATACACTCAGTTGTGAGCTTCCTCATTGCTCTATATTCTGATTCTGCACTAGAGCATGAAACCACCTTTTGCTTCTTGGTTTTCCAAGTCACAAGGTTTCCTCCTATGAAAGTACAATAACCTGTGGTACTTCTCCTATCTTCCCTATCTCCTGCCCAATCTGCATCACAATAACCAACCACATTTGTGTTTTTATTATTACCCATCCAAATACCTTGTTCATGTGTGCCTTTGAGATATCTTAGAATCCGCATGGCCATGTCCCAATGCCTCATCTTTGGCCCTTGCATGTGTTGAGATACCTGATTCACAGCAAAACATAAATCTGGTCTAGTGATGGTTAAATAAATAAGCTTACCAACCACTTTCCTATAGAGCTTAGGATCATGAAAATCAATTTCCTCCTCTAACTCCCCCTTATTTGCGATTTTATAACCTTCTTCTAAGGGTGTTTTGGCTGGCTTAGCTTCCATCATATCTGTGGATGTTAGTAGATCTACAACATATTTTCTTTGAGAAAGAAAAAGACCTTCCTTAAACCTACATACTTCAATTCCTAAGAAGTATTTAAGTTCTCCTAGATCCTTTATGTCAAAGACACTCTTTAAGTAATTTTTAGTAGATGCAATACCAATACTATCACTACCAGATATGATTATATCATCTACATAGATAAGAATAACTATGATACCTTCCTTACTCTTAAATGTAAAAAGAGTATGTTCCACTTCAGACCTTTTGAAGCCTTTATCCATTAAAGTAACACTTAATTTGTGGTACCATGCTCTTGGAGATTGCTTAAGGCCATAAATAGCCTTCCTTAGCCTTAGGATATTGCCGCTTCCTATCTCATCTTCTAGGCCAGGTGGAGGTGACATGTAAACCTCTTCTTCTAGTTCACCTTGCAAGAAAGCATTCTTGACATCCATTTGCCACAATTCCCACTCAAGATTAGTAGCAACAGTGAGCACAACATTGATAGAATGTAGCTTAGCAACAGGAGCAAATGTATCCCTATAATCCTCACCATAAGTCTGAGTAAAACCCCTAGCTACCAACCTAGCTTTATATCTATCAATTTCACCATTGCTTTTGTATTTAATGGTAAAAATCCACTTAGAACTTACAGCCTTCTTCCCTTTTGGTAAAATGGCTGAAGCATATGTACCATTCCTCTCCATGGCTTGTTTCTCAGCTAAGATAGCTTCCCTCCATTCCTTTATAGACATAGCTTCTTCATATGTCTTTGGGATCTGCTCATTGTCAAGACTAGAAATAAAAGCAACATGAGTAGAAGGTAAGTGTGCAATATTACAAACTCCCTGGTCATGATGAACTACAGCATTTCCATTGTAGAAGACTGGTGGATTTCTTTGTCTTGTGCTCCTCCTTAAAACAGTAGGTTGAGCCTCCTCTTCTTCTTCACTCAAAACTTCAATGAGAGTAGGTCTTGTTCTTTTGGAAGCTGAAGCTAGAATGAAATCATCTCCTGCTGAGTCTTGTTGGACATGAGTAGATGCTTCTCCCCCCCCATGTTCAAGAGGAGGAAGCCCAGGAGAACCAAGGTTTGGCCGTGACATAGGCTGTGAGGACGCGGCTGGGCCAGAGATATCCGCATTGCCGGATGGACCAGGATCTGCAAAGCCGTGAGGATGATCCTGTGGAGCCGTGACTGAGGGGCGTGAACTACCTGTTGCTGGGACATTTGGCTGAGGTGTATGCTGACTACCTCCTATTCCAATGCTCTCCAAGAGTTTCCTCAAGTATTCAGCTTGGTCTGTTCTTGTTGATGAGATGTCTTTAAATTGTTCCCAATTTCCTTCTTCATAAAAACTTTTGTCTTCTTGGAACTTCACATCTCTAGACACCATGACCCTTCTAGTCTCATGGTTATAACATTTGTATCCTTTTTGAGTGGAGGAATATCCAATGAACATAGCCTTTACACTTTTTGGTTCAAGCTTGTTCCTTTGTTCCCTAGGAATTAATACAAAACAAACACACCCAAAAACTTTTAAATGATCAATGGTGGGTTTAGTGTTGTTTAATACCTCAAATGGGGATAGATCATCAAGGACTTTTGTAGGTGTCCTGTTGATTAAGTAGCAGGCTGCTACAAGTGCATCCCCCCAAAATCTCTTAGGCACCTTCATGTGGAACATCATAGTTCTCACAACCTCCATTAGGTGCCTATTCTTTCTTTCAGCAACTCCATTTTGTTGTGGAGTATAAGGGCAGCTTGTCTGATGCTCAATGCCATGCTTTGCTAGATGTTCCTTAAGTCTGGTACTTGTGTACTCCCCACCATTATCTGTTCTAAAGCACTTAATTCTTGCATTGTATTGATTAGTCACATATGCTTGAAAATTTAAGAATGCATCATACACCCTATCTTTAGAACTAAGGAGAGTCACCCATGTATATTTGGACTTTTCATCAATAAATGTCACAAAATATTTATGGTTTTCTCTAGATGGAAATGGGGATGTCCACACATCAGAATGCACCAATTCAAAACAATTTTCATATTCATGTATTGATTTTTCAAAAACTGTTTTACAATGCTTTCCAAGAATACATGAATCACACAATTCTTTTGACATTTTTAAACCAGGCACAATTAACTCAAGAGCTCTTGGATGAGGATGTCCTAGTCTAGCATGCCACAAATCTGAATCAGTACTAAAACCATGCGCCTGAAACACTGATTCTAATGCATTTAACTAGTCATATTATCAAGTACATACAAGTCATCTTTTGTAGTTCCTTGTCCAAAGCACCTTCTAGTTTCAATATCCTGAAAATAAAAATCATTAGGACCAAATATAGCATGATAATTCAAATCAGTAGTAGCTCTTTTAACTGAGAGCAAGTTGGAGGTAAATGAAGGCATATAGAATGCCTTAGATTCTTTATCAAACAATTTCAATTTTCCTATGCCTTTGATTGGTACTTTGATTCCATTTGCAATAAGAACATTCCCTAGGGCAGGTTCTACATTTTCTAGTAAATCTAGATCACTAATCATGTGATGAGAAGCACCAGAATCAACAACCAAGGATTTAGAAGCATTAGATGTATAAGATGTTTGAAAAGAAGCATGAAAAGTTTTACCCATCACATTGCTCTCCTTTATTGCCTTAATGAGAGCTTCCAAGTCTGATTTTGTCACAAAATCTGATGCTTGTGACATAGTATTGTTGGCGCCTGATTGAGAAGGAGAATGGCTACATAAGGCGGCCTTTGAGGAGACCAAACCGTGAGCTTGCTTGGCTGAGGAGATGGCCGACTGCTGTGGTGGGCGTAAAGCCCAAGAGGGTTTAAGATGAGGGTGAAGTTCCCAGCAATCCTTCTTTGCATGTCCCTCCTTCTTGCAATGATCACAAAATGGCCTCCTCTTCTTAGATGCATTTGTTGGCCTAAAGAAACTTTTGTGAGCAGCTACTAGTTCAGCTTTGTTGCCAAACAATCCATGTGATCCTTGCTCCTTTTGAATTTGAGCACACACTTCCTCCAAGCTAGGCAACTTATCAGACCTGAGAATATGCTTAATAAGATCTGAGTAAGTAGAATTAAGAGTTAAAAGTAACCCAAACACCTTATCTTGTTCCTTTCTTTCAAGGAGTACAAGTGGTTCAATAGTGGCTGGCCTTAGCATGTCTAGCTCAGCCCACAAAGCTCTGAATGAGCCATAGTGCTTTGTGAATTCAGCATCCTCCTGCCTTAATTCATTCAAAGCTTTCTTCACTTCAAAAATTCTCAAAAGGTTAGTAGTGTTACCATACACCTTAAGCAAAGTGTCCCATAGATCTTTTGCATTTTCACAAAAATAATAAGCTTCTAAAAGATCACTAGCTAGAGAATTTTGTAAAATAGAAAGTACCAACTGATCTTCTTGGTACCATTTGGCTTGAGCTGCATCACTCACTTCAGCCACTTCATTGTCCTCAATGCCATTTGTGGCAATGTGGTTCCAAAGACCTTTACCACCTAAAGTGGTTTTCATGGTCCTAGACCATAAGAGATAATTTGCTCCATGTAGAATGACTGGAGCTCTAAGAGATGTCTGAATCTCCATGCTTAATAGACAGACTAGGTTAGTAAATCAGGTAAGAAATTGTGATACAAGACAGAACCTTTGGTCAAGGTAAGTATGAAGCCGACTATTCACAGCTTCGGAATAAACCGCTGGTCACAACTTGGTCAGTGTAGGCGTGTAGATCACTGAATCAGCTGGTCACGCTCAAGACTGCTGGCCACCAGGTCGCTTGGTCACGTGTGGTCACAATTTTGGACGCGCTGCTCACAAATTCCAGTGGCTGGTTGCGCTTTGGTCGGAACAAGTATTGTCCGAAATGGTCTCGCCTTGGTCGGAATGGTCACGCCTTGATCGGGACTGGTATGGTTCCTGCACACGGACACAGCCACACCAAGAAAAACAAACGAGAGCCGTGACAGTATAATCCAGCAAGGCAAGAAAAACAAAAGAATTTACCAAGTTACTTGTACTTCAAGTAAGTTCAACCACTTGTAACTAACCTCAACAACCTACAACTACCTTTAACTAATCCTAATAACTCTTAGTAACAAGAATTGTAACAGATTAAGAATATTAATTCTGACTTTATCAAGATTCAATTAAAGAAAATTCGAATTTAATCCCTAGAACATTTGATAAATTCAAGAAATCAAATTTTAAGACTTCCAAAACTGAATAAGCAATTCAAGAAAATCAATCTTGAAACCCTAAACCTATTGGATTGACTTGAAATTTCGTAAGAACCTTCACAAGATACTTCTTAAACTTTCCAGAATTAAAACTTTAAAGAAAACTAAGAAAATCTTATAATTATAACACCAGATTCTTGACACAGGTATTTTCGAACGACTTTCAGTAAAACTTCAAGAAAACCTTTAAAACGCAATGGAATCGAGTTCTGCTTTCTTTAAACAGAAACTAGACTCAAGGGGCTTGAGTTTAGGCTTTTGAAATTCACGATTTGATGAAATATTGACGTCGAGATGACCTGGGGAATGTAGAGGTTCGAAACAAACACGATCACGAACACCTTTTGGAAGAAAATTCGTATCTTTTGATTCCCTGGGCCAAATAATGCGATCTTGGTGGCTATGGAAACGGAATTCGCCGATGCACACTCCAGAGAAAGCCTATCGTCAATTGGAGTCGTGGATTGATCGGAATTTGATTTGCAAGATGACGTTCGAAATTGATCCAGAAACAGATGAAGAACAAGAAGAATTCTTGTGAAATCAATGAAAGAATGATGAAAATTTCCCAGATTTGATGTAACCTGGCTCTGATACCATGAAAGATTATGAGATTGAGAGATTTATAGAATGAGAGAATGAGAGTTTAGAGAGAATTAGAGAATTAGAGAGAAGAATGATTTTATTAGAAAATGAGAATTATAAATTCTTCCTTACAAAATGAGAAGGGAGTAAGGTATTTATACTACACTAGTCTAGGCTTGTTTGGATACAAGGATAGCCTTATACTTAAGTGGCTTACAAGGATAACATAAATCTATAATACAAACAAGCCTTAGACTCTCCCTTTTACACACATATAAATCGCCTTTTAACTAGACATAAAGGCTTTCATAAATTCATCACTTCTTCTTCATTCCAACACTTTCCTTTGTGCAATTTTTCCTTTTTTGAAAGTTTTCATTTTTGGAACTTTCCTTTTTGTATTTTCTTTTCTTTTCCGGGAGTTTTTATTTTTGAAAATTTTCTTTTTTCGAAAACTTTTTTTTTTCGGAAAATTTTTATTTTCTAGAAAATGAAAGTTATGTCAGGAAGTGAAGGATCATCGTCAGGAGCATACAACCAAGCCATGATGCAACTACTACAAAACTTGACATCTCAGATGACAGCCATGGCTACACGTATGGAGCGGCTCGAGCAGCCTGTCCGACCATCCGGACGACCCGACGCGCCAGAGGTGCCCAACCACGGGCTCGGACGAGAACTACGGGCTGAGGATCCACAACCGTTCCAGCATCACCCACCTAACCACTCAGACGTTAAGCTTAACCCTCCTTCCTTTGCGGGAAAATTGGACCCCGAATAGTACCACGACTGGGAGAGACAAATGGAATTGCTCTTTGACTACTACAGCTATGATGACACTAAACGAGTGGCCCTGGCAACAGCCCTGTTCACGGACCATGCTCTGGCATGGTAGGATCGAGAGGTCCTTTAACTTCGTGGGACGAATTGAACCACCTAATGAGGAGACGATACATCCCTCCACATTTCCACCGAGAACTTCAAAGGAGATCTAGACGCCTAACTCAAGGAAATAAGACGGTGGCAGAATACTTCGATGAATTCAAACATCTATGGAACCAACTAGAGATGGAAGAATTCGAGGAGAGCCTCATGGCACAATTTCTAGAAGGTTTACATGAGCCCATTGCCTGTAAGGTCGAGCGACAGCCCTATCACGACTTAGGCGAGTTGTTCCACCTCGCGGTCCAGATTGAAAAGAGTAATCAACGCAATACCACCGCATTGCCCAGGCCAAGGACTAGGTGGGGCACCAGCCAAAAACCATATGACCGAGCCACGACCAGAAACGACCCGTGGTTCAAGGGAAAAACCCCTACCAACCCGGCTCCTAAGGTCACTCCAGTGGCCCCGAGACCAGCCGCCCTTCCTCCACAAACCAGCCACAACGAAGCAGCGAGATCACCTGTTTCAAATGCAAGGGGCGAGGACACATGTCCTGAGAATGCCCAAACCAACGAACCATGGTCTTAACGGCGTCAGGAGATTACGAATCAGAGGACGAGCCCGAGGAGTCCACGCCCACACCTGACCAATAATACGCTGACTCCGGAGACCCATTAATGATCTGACGTGTTCTTAGTTCCAGACTAGAATCAGAGGAGATCGAGCAATGGGAAAACATCTTCCACTCCAAGTGCACTATTCTCGGAAAGGTGTGTTTCCTGATCCAGACGACGGATTCTGCACCAACGCCGCTAGCAAGTACATGGTCAGAAAACTTGGACTAGCTACGACCAAGCATTCGCGACCCTACCGCCTCAGGTGGCTTAACAATAAGACTGAGCTCTTCATCTCTAAACAAGTCAAAGTGTCTTTCTGCATTGGACGATATCAAGATAAAGTGTTATGCGACGTAGTCTCGATGTCAGCTGGACATCCTCTATTGGGACGGCCCTGGCAGTTTGACCGGGAGGCAACACACAATGGACGGACCAATTTATATTCCTTCTTCCATGAAAAGCGTCGGTTTAACTTAGCCCGATGTCACCACAAGAAGTCTGAGTCATGTAGACTAAAATGGCAATGGATCAGCATGCTCGGAAGGAGAATTTCTTTATCAACGTCGCAGACGTCCACGAAGCCGTCAAGACCGATGAAACGCAAGTCGTCCTACTGCTATACCCAGAGCTACAAAATGCAGCTGGCGCCAAGGAGAGTGTTCCCGAGGAAGTCAAGACACTGTTAGAGAAGTACGCTGACGTCTTCCTAGACGAGATCCCTCTAGGACTGCCAAAAATCAGGGGGATCGAGAACCACATTGACTTCATCCTCGAAGCCCAACTGCCAAACCGACCTGCCTACCATGTTAATCCCAAAGAAGCCAAAGAACTAGAGAAGCAGGTTTATGACCTAATGGCGCAAGGATACGTGAGAGGGAGCCTCAGCCTATGCGCCGTCCCAGTCCTCCTCACGCCCAAGAAGGACAGAAGCATGAGGATGTGCATCGACTGCCGCACCATTAACAATATCACCATCAAGTACAAATATCTCATTCCGCGCCTGGAAGACATGTTATATGACCTTAGCGGAGCAGTCTTCTTTTCCGATATCGACCTTAAGAGCGGATACCATCAAGTTCAGATCCGGGAAGAAGATGAATGGAAGACCGTTTTTAAAACTAAGCAAGGTCTGTATGAATGACTTGTGATGCCATTCGGGTTGTCCAACGCCCCGAGCACGTTCATGCGACTGATGAACCCGTACTTAGACCATTCATCGGCAAATTTGTGGTAGTTTACTTTGATGATATTCTCGTCTAAAACAAGACGTACACAGCTCATCTAGAGCATCTGGAGACACTTCAGAAGGAACAGCTCTATGCCAACCTCAAGAAGTGTACCTTCTGCACCGACCAAGTCATTTTCCTAGGCTTCGTCGTGAGTTCACAGGGACTTAGAGTGGACGAGGAGAAGATAGAGGCCATCCAGGAATGGCCAACGCCAGCAAACGCCAGCCAGGTCTGGAGCTTCCACGGATTGGCTAGTTTTTTCTGCCGCTTTGTGCAAGACTTCAGCACAATCGCCAGCCCCTTGACATCTACGATTAAAAAGAACCAGAAGTTCAGATGGGGCCCAGAGCAAGAGAAGTCATTCAAGCTACTAAAGGAATGCTTCACACACACCCCGGCCCTCACATTTTTGGATTTCACTAAAACTTTTGAGGTTGAGTGTGACGCTTTGGAAGTCGGCATAGGCGCCGTCTTAACGCAAGGAGGCAGGCCGGTCACCTATTTTAGCGAGAAATTTAACGGAGCTGCCCTGAACTACCCTACCTACGATATAGAACTCTACGCTCTGGTCCGTGCCTTGGAAACATGGGAACACTACTTGCTAGCTAGGGAGTGCGTCATTCATATGGATCACCGACCTTTCAGCACCTAAAGGACCAGACCACAATGAAGAAGAGACACACACATTGGCTTGAGTTAATCGAGATGTTTCCTTACGTAATCAAGTACAAAAAAAGTGAGGACAATGTTGTTGCCGACGCGTTGTCCCGGAGACATACCCTTTTCTCGGTTATGAAGTCCAAGGTAATGGGTTTTGAAATGATCAAGGAACTGTACCCGGACGACGAGGATTTCAAGCAAGCCTTCCAGGAACACGGGAAGGGCGCCTACGGACAGTTCTACCTGTTTGAAGGATTCCTCTTCAAGGAGAAATGGCTCTGCATTCCCCGAGGATCAGTTCGCGAGTTACTTCTACGGGAGTGTGTCCTAATGGGAGACTTTGGTGTCGATAAGACATTGGCCATGCTTAGAGCATTTTTACTAGCCTCATCAACGCAGAGATGGGGAGGCACTCTGTGCCAGGTGTCTAGTCTGTAAACGGGCCAAGTAAAAGTTGCATCCGCAAGGCCTCTACAGGGCCTCGATGGATTTTGTACTAGGACTGCCCAAAATCAACCACAAAGACTCCGTCCTTGTTGTGTTTAACCGGTTCTCCAAGATGGTACATTTCGTTCTATGCAATAAAACCAATGACACCAGCAAGACAGCCGACCTATTGTACCGAGAAGTAGTCAGATTGCACGGTATTCCAAGGACGATTTTCTCGGACCAAGATACCAAGTTCCTCAGTCATTTATGGCGAGCACTATGGAGGAATCTGGGGACAAACTTGTTGTTCTCAACCGTATACCATCCCCAGAACGATGAGCAGACCGATGTGATCAACCGGACTCTATCCACTTTGTTACGAGAAACGATCGGACGCAACCTGAAGAATTAGCTCCAGTGCCTACCTTATGTGGAGTTTGTTTACAACAGTTATATTTACTCCGCGACTAAGATGTCCCCGTTCGAGGTCGTGTACGGTTTCAATCCGCCCACGCCCATGGAGTTCACACCACTTCCCCCAGGAGACGCCATCAGCATGGATGGTGAAGCCAAGACAGAGTACGTGAAGAGACTGCATCAGTAGGTCAAAGCCGATCTAGAGAAGCGCACAGAATTATATACCAAGCACTCCAACAAGGGACGCAGGAACGTGGTGTTTGAAGAAGGCCATTAGGTTTGGCTTCATCTATGGCCCGAACGTTTTCACCAGAAATGAAAGAGAAAGCTTACACCCCGAGGAAACAACTCGTTCAGAGTCCTCCGACGAATCAACGACAACGCCTACCAGCTAGAAATTTCAGGTGAGTTCAATGAGTTTACTACTTTCAATGTTGCTGGTTTAGAGTTGTTTGATGCAGTTTAGGAGTTTACTTTGGAGACCAAAGCTCTTCAAGAGGGAGGGAATGATGAGGACATCGGACCGACTACCGTCCCAGAATTGCCACCCGGAGCCCTGACACGAGCCAAGGCCAGAGCCTTGGAGCACAAATTCAACGAACTGGCGAGGCAAGCAGGAGAACATGCACCAGTCCACGACCAGGCCCCTCACGGCCCGTCCGAGCCGGCCCACGAACATACCCACAATCCGGCCCACCAATGTCCGTTCGCACCACATCGGGAACCATGGAGGTTCCAGCTCGAAGCTTATTCTAGCTTGGGTGTCTTCACCATTTCCATCCGATGAAGGCACCAAAAGCCGTGCTAGTACTCTTTTTCCTACCTTCGGTTTTGTCCCACTGGGTTTTCCAAATAAGGTTTTAATGAGACAACATTCTTAGTGTGCATGGCGACCAAGGCCCGTTCTCAAGCCCAACATCTTCCACAGGCCCTAATCGACTTCGGCCATGTCCTTATGTGGCTTACCTATTATATTTCTTGTTTTTAGACTAAGTGTTGAATTAAGGCCTTAAGCTCAATTCCTTAGTTGGCGATATGTCCTAGGCCCAAGCCTTTGTGTTTAAGCTTTGGCCTATGCCCATTTCTCTCTTTAAAAACTTTTTGTTGTTTTTATTTAGACTTCTTGTTGTTTTGGGAAACATCATGTTGTTTACCCAAAGTTGTAAACCAAAGGCCTGTATAAGCCTTAATACTTGCAATGAATAAGATAACTTGAATTTTAAACAAAAAAACCTAAGACTCTTGTCTAAAACTCGGCGCCTCTTCTCCTCTTTGGTGAGCTAGCCGCGGCTTCATCTTTTCTAGGCTGAAGTTTCTCTGGTGTATCACAAGTCTTCCGCATCTTGTGTGGTCATTTCGCTCCACCCTCACTCCATTTCATCGTGCCGCTAAACCTCGAGCTTCTCGGTTGAAGGATACCCCACCACTACGCTTGTATCAATTCCTTTGACCTCACAAACTGGTCTCTCGACTATACTGACTAGTCAGTCGTCTGTACCGATCGGCGCATTCCAGCGGTACATACTTTGATCGGACAAGTTCTTAATTCTTTCTCTCGATTTTTCTGTATGATATTTGATATTTCCATTTATCTTCTCTGTGTGAAAAAATGATGCAAAAGATGGATTTATATAGGGGATGAGAAAGGCTTTGGGTTGCGGTCATGACTGTTCACTCGCATTGATTTACCTGTCAGTGGCCATTCACTCACACCTGTACGTCTGCACACACCCATTCCTGTTCCTGGTGTTTCCATTGCCCAACTGTCCACGTGGCCACTTGGTCTTAGCTAGGGTTTGCTACCCCAAGCTGACTCGAGCTACCTTAAACTAACGTGAGCTAGTGTGAGATAGTGTGAACTAGTATGAGCTAGTGTGAGCTACCGCGAGCTACTATGAGTTACCACGAGCTAGTGTGAGGGGGCCTAGCTGCTTAGCCTTGCATCGAGCTGGCGTTACTTATTTTCTGACTTTTTTCCTTTTTTGGCTATGTCTAATAGGATCTCAGGCTTTCCAACCTTCCCAAAGACTTAATGTATAGACACTCATATTCCCTTTATATTTCTCGATTGGCCATGTCCATCCCATCAAATCCCCAGTTTGGGGATGTTACAAGTCTCCACCCCCCTCTTGACTAGGATTCGTCCTCGAATCCGTACTGCTCATTATCCTCAAACCAGTTAGGAAAATAAGCCATTCATTTTACTTTCCGTTTCCCAAGTTGCTTCTTGAATTCCATCATTATTCCAAACAACCTTTATCATCGGAATGCTTTTAGACCTTATTGTTTTCACAATTCGGTCTACAATCCGGTTTGGATCAGTTTCCACCGTTAAATCTATTCTTAGACCCTTGGCTAGTTCCCTTACCACTTTCTCATGTTCCCCTACGCAGTTCCTTAGTTGTGAGATGTGAAAAGTGGCGTTAAATGCTCTTATCTCTTTAGGTAATTGTAACTTGTAAGCTACTGCACCAACTCTTTCCAAAATCTGGTAAGGTCCCATAAACCGTGGTTTTAGCTTTCCGCTACTTGTTACCCGCAATTTTCCCTTAAGGACTATGGTCTTTAAGAAGATCCAATCACCTACTTCGAACTCTAAGTTCTTTTGCCGCTTGTCAGCATAAACAAATCATGAGTCATGGTTTTTAATGGCATCCATGAGTCAATGAATTAAAGACAAATAAGGCCTCATTAATCAATAGTTTTTTATCTAAAGTTGATCTTAACGCTTAGATTGAACTGATCACATATTCTTTGAATTTAGGTTAAATATATACATCATAAGTGTAATAGGTATCTTGAAAGAACCTAGATGATCGATTTATCCTTAACCAACGATAGTTGATGTCAAGGAAAATCATAAACAAATCAAACCTACTCAATAATGCTTATCTAGAATACTAGGTTCAAACTGACAGTTAAGAATTATAGGTTAATAGGTAAAGTTGTTAATGTCAAGCAGTGGATTAATATTACTTCTATGTTTGAGTTCTATACTCGTCTCAATCATGTCCTGAATAGTTGTTTCTTTCATGGTCTCTAGATTTTTTTCGAACTATCCTTGATCTAACGATTATTTTATTTGCTTTACATCAATATTTGTATTTTTTTGCTACCGTGACAACGTTAAACCCTTATATTGTTTTAGCATAGTTTCTTCTCTATAGAAACTCAGCGTAATATTAGGCCTTTGGAATTCGAATCAATTTTTCTATTGTGAATTGCTGTGAAATTGCGGTAGAGTTTATTATATATAAATCCAGTGTATCACTTCCCCATATTTGTTTGTACATTTTAAGCTTTTGTTTCCTTTAAATAATTGAAAGAATGGTAAGTATTTATCCGTAGATTTTGATATGAATCAATTTAGCAATTCTTCCTGTCAGTCGTTCTACTTCTCATTTTGTTTTTGGAGAAGACATTCCCAGGAAATCGTTAATTGGAGCGAGATTAACCTCGGTTTATTTCCGAGTCATTAAATATCCCAAAATTTCTCCCAAAGTGACTGCAAAGGTGCAATTCCCACAATTGAGTTTTATTCCCAATTGATTTAACAACATAACACATTCTGCAAGTGTTCAATATGCGATGAAGCTTCGATGGATTTTACAATCATATCCTAAATGTAAACTTCCATTATTTTTCTGAGTTGTTTGAAAATTATTCGATTGTTAACCGGTTAAAGGTAGCACCTGCATTTTTTAGTCGAAAGGGCATACATTTGTAGCGGTAATGCCTCGATTAATGATGAAAGATGTTTTCTCTTGATCTCCAAAGTAGACTTAATTATGTTGACTTAAGCTTGAAGTAAGCAAAGGAGGTTAGGATTGGAAATCTATTTGGGAGTTATCTAAATAGATTTGAATGTATCTAAATCTATCCAAACATATTGTATTTATCTAGTATACAATCCTAACAAGAACAGGATCTTGCTTATCTCTATATAAAGAGACGTCGGTATGTGACGTAGAGCAACAGAAAACGTGAGTGTTCTGAGAGAAAGAGAGATTGGGAGATTGAGAGAGAAAAATTTAGTTTTGAGATATTTCTTAAGTTAATGACAAGAGAGTGATTCTTATTATATTTGATCTTACTTTGATTTTCTATTTTATAAAGTTTTATAAGTTTCGATTCTCTGTTTCTTAAAATCTATAATTGGTAGCAGAGCATATATAATTTAAAAAACAGATCACGAGATTACGAAAAACACAAAAACATGACAGATCTTGCTATGGTCACCGGAAAGATGAAGGAAAGAAGAGGAGGACCCTCCTCGATATATTGTCCTATGCTAAATTCAACCAACTACACCATATGGACTATACGAATGAAGATCACGCTACAAGTACATAAAGTTTCGGAAGCTATCAAAGCAGAAATAATTGATGGAGAGAAAAATGTCATGGCAAAGGCTTTATTGTTTCAATCCATACCCGAGACAATAATTTTACAAGTCGGAGAATTAGACACAGCAAAAATGGTGTGGGAAGCAATCAAATCAAGGTATGTAGGAGCATAAAGAGTAAAAGAAGCAAAATTACAAACCCTGATGACTTAGTTTGACAGACTCAAAATGAAAGAATCTGAGTCAATTGATGATTTTGGAGGGAAACTATCTGAAATATCATCAAGAGCTGCAGCAGTGGGAGTAACCATCGATGAACCACGTCTGGTCAAGAAATTTCTCGAAAGTCTTCCTCAAAAGAAGTACATTCACATAGTGGCCTCACTAGAAAAGGTATTGGATCTTAACACGACGAGTTTTGAAGATATTCTGGGAAAATTAAAGGCATACAAAGATCGCATCTTTGATGAAGATGAAACTCAAGAAGATCAAAGCAAACTAATGTACGCAAACATGGAAGCTCACCCATTTACGAACCCAGAAACTCAGTCAAGACAACCAATACAAGACTACAATAGTGCCAGCTTCAGAGGTAGGAGCCGGGGAGGATGGTTTTATAGTAGAGGAAGAAGTCATGGACGTTTCAATAGAGGAAGAGATATGTCGCGAATAACTTGTTATCACTGCGACAAAACAGGACATTTTGCATCAATATGTCCAGACCGATTACTCAAACTTCAAGAAGCTCAAGAAAATGATAACAGTGATACAAAAGGAGCAGACGAACTCATGATGCACGAGGAAGTATACTTAAACAAAAAGAATTGCATTCCGAGCATCTACGGCATAAATACCGGAGAAGAGAATTTATGGTATCTCGACAACGGAGCAAGAAATATATGACCGAAGATCAAAGATACTTCTCGAAAATTGATAAATCAATTACGGGAAAGGTGAAGTTCGGAGATGATTCTCGCATTGACATAAAAGAGAAGGGATCTATAATTTTTCGAGATATGAACGGACAGTCTAGGAAAATGAACGACGTATACTTCATATAATATTATAAGCCTTGGACAAGCTACGGAAGCTGGATGCGACATAAGAATGAGGGGAAAGGATCTAACCATACACGATCATAAAGGAAATCTTCTTGTATCATCAACACGGGCTAAGAATTGGCTTTACAAAGTTCGTATGATATTACACAACACGACAAGTCTTCTTCTGTCCCAGATAAGCGAATCAAGTAGATGAAATGCTAGAATGGGACACTTAAATCTCAGCAAACTGGAAACCATGATGAACAGGAATCTGGTTCTTGGAATTTCAAAAGTTTGTATCGAGAATGAAACCTGCAGATCATGTTTACTTGGAAAACAAACACAACAGATATTTCCTCAAGCTACCACTTACCGAGCTTCTGAAATCCTACAGCTCGTACACAGAGATCTCTGCGATCCTATAATACCAAGTACGCTATCTGGAAACAGATACATCTTTGTGCTTGTAAACGATCATTCCCGGTATATGTGGACAATAATGCTAAAGGAGAAAAGTGATGCATTTAACAAATTCAAAAATTTTAAAAGGTTGGTTGAGAAGGAAACAGGGAAGGTGATTCAAGTCTTCAGGACAGATAGAGGAGGAGAGCTTGTATCAAGAGAATTCAATTCTTTTTGCGAAGAGACTTGAATAAAAAGACATATTACCGCTACCTACACCCTTCAACATAATGGAGTGATCGAGAGACGTAACATAATATTGTCAGAAATGGCGAGAAGTCTTTTAAAACACATGAACATGCCAAATTATCTCTGGGTTGAAGCTATACAGAGTATCTTATCAACAGAATTCCAACAAGAGCTATCCGAGAGAAAACACCATAGGATATGTTTCATATGAAACAACCAAATATCGCACACCTCCGGATATTTGGTTCTATTGGGTACGCCAAAGTAGAAAACCCGCAACTCAGAAAACTGGACGACCGGTCACGCATGCTTGTTCATTTAGGAACGGAATCAGGATCAAAGGCATATCGCCTACTCGATCCTCAAACACGAAAGATCACAGTCATCAGGGATGTGATGTTCGATGAAACAAGAGGATTGAATTGAAATCAAAGTAGATCGGAAGAACATGATGGTGAAAGTTTTAATGTCATTCTCAGACGTCTTGATTCCCAAGAATTAACAGAGCCTTGACGAGATGAAAACCTGAAAGTTTCTGATCCTGCACTTGGTACTCCCGATGCAAAGGAAAACAATGACGAAGATCTTATTGCTGACGAGGTAACAGAGACATACCATCAACCGATTGTGTCGCTGAGAAGATCAGCGAGACAAAGCATAAGACCACAACACCTCAATGACTACATTCTGGTTGCCAATGAAGAAGGAGAAAAGTTATTGTTGTGTCTAAACAATGAACCGAAAAATTATTCAGAAGTGCAAGAGACAAAAGAATGGATACTTGCTTGCAAAGACGAGTATCACTCTATACAAAAGAATCAAACATCGAACCTTGTCGATTGTCCTCAAGATGTGAAGCCTATTGGATTAAAATGGATCTTCAAACTCAAACGCAACTCCGATGGAAGCATAAATAAATAAAAGGCTCGCCTTGTAGCTAAATGATATGTACAACAATATGGAGTTGATTTTGATGAGGTATTTGCACTAGTAGCGAGGATTGAGACAATTCGACTTCTCGCTAACCTCACAGCAACAAATGGATGGGAGATACACCACCTTGATGTTAAAATAGCATTTCTTCATGGAGAACTTAAGGAAACCGTGTATGTCACACAACCAGAGGGTTTTGAAGAAAAGGGATGTGAACATAAGGTATGCAAATTACACAAAGCGTTTTATGGCTTATGACAGCCCCAAGAGCTTGGAATGAGAAGCTAAACAAAGTTCTCCGGGAACTTCAATTCCAAAGGTGCACAAAAGAACCATCGGTCTATTGAAAGATGGTAAGAGGAAATTACATAGTTGTTGTTGTCTACGTAGACGATTTATTCGTCGCAGGAGGAAGTATCGAAACCGTGAATGACTTCAAGAAGGAAATGGCTACAAAATTTGAGATGAGTGATCTAGGAAGGTTGACATACTATCTTGGAATCGAGTTTATTCAGAACAACAAGGGAATAACATTGAATCAACGACGATACGCTCAAAAGATCCTAGAGGAAGCAGGCATGAAGGACTCCAACTCGACGCATACACCCATGGACTCTACACTTAAACTTTCAAAATTAGAAGAAGAAAAGGAGATTAATGCAACAAATTATCAGAGAAACATCGGATGCATACGATATTTAATTCACACACGGCCTGATTTAAGCTACAGTGTGGGTGTATTAAGTCGGTACATGCAGGCTCCTAAGGAATCTCATGGAGCTGCGCTAAAAAAATGTCTAAGATACCTTAAAGGTACAACCACTCTCGGGCTAACATTCAAACGGGCAAGGTCTATAATACCAAGGTTGATAGGTTATAGTCATAGCAGCTACAATGTTGATCCGGATGATGGAAAAAAGTACTATTGGCTATATTTTCTATCTCGGAATGTTCACAAAAACAGGACACCGTAGCTTTATCCTCATGTGAAGCCGAGTTTATGGCTGGGACAGAAGCGGCTAAACAGGCAATTTTGCTTCAAGATTTGTTGAGTGAAGTCACAGGATTACCATGTTAGAAAACTGTCATACGTATTGACAATCAATCTGCAATTGCACTTACTAAGAATCCGGTCTTTCACGGGCGAAGCAAGCACATACAAACACGGTACCACTTCATCAGAGAGTGTGTTGAGAACGGACAAACTGAGGTTGAGCATGTTCCAGGGATTGAACAAAAGGCTGACATTCTTACCAAAGCACTTGGAAGAATCAAATTCAAGGAAATGAGAGATCTGATTGGAGCAAAAGATTTGGCGGCAAAATCGACCTCAAGCTTAGGAGGTGATTACCCAAAAAAGCGTCCATAAAGGGGTTTGTGACATGTTTTTGCTTCGATCAATCTGTCTATATGAGGTAAAGGGAAGATATCCTTCAAACATGCTTTGTCGAGGTATGTGAAATCGACACAGACTCTCTATTTTTGGTTCTTCTTTTTAACTATTATCGGGTTTGCTAACCATTCCAGATACTTCATTTTGCGGATCAAGCAGTTTGAAAGACTCGTCCACATTGAGCTTGCAAGAATTAGTCTCAATATGGATACCTGGCATATCATGTGCGGTTGAAGCGAACGTCTTCTTATTAATCCTTAAGAGAGAGATAAGCTTACCTCTTATGGGATCTTGTAACATTGCCCCGATGTTGACATACTTTTTTGGCTATGAATCATATATTATGATTGGGTTTACCTTGTCACAGATTGGTGAATCATTTATAACGAGATTTTTGCTTATGTTATTCACTATACCAATGGCTTTGATTCTTAAGTTTATGGCAATCCATATAACAAGATCATTAAATCATTGGTTGCCTCTCAGGGAAAGGCACTCATTCATAGGACAGATCCAAGGGGTTTCGAGGATTGCATTGTATATGGACGGTTCTTCAATAACCAAAAAATCATTATTCGTTCTTTTTATTGTTAGCCCCACATGCAAGAGTACTGAACCATATGTATTCACAGTTCTTCAGGTGAAACCAGATTACTTTTTGGGCTTGTTATCGATGTTTGAGAGTACGCATCTTTTTACTGAAGGTCATCCTCCAGGATTGGTGTTTAAAAGGGCCAATCCAACGAGTTAACCATCCTTTCGGGATTGCTTTGCTGATAAAAAAAATATATCACTTGGAGAATGGACTTCTTTTAGCGATCTAAACTAGGGTGGTAACAAAAAAAAGGGAAATATCTTGAATTCACCAGCAAGATAGTTCTCCATTAGTACCTTTCATAGCTTCCATAATTTCTTTGCGTTGTGGCCACTTGTTTTGTGAATTATGCAAAAACACTTTTTCATCGTGCCCACCCTTTACTATCCAGTTACGGAAGGAGCTATAACTTTAACGCTATTGAACACCTGCTCCGCCATTGTAATAATATATGTTGATGTTTAGACTAGCTAATCCGCCTCCTAGAAATATATGTAAATACCTCAGTCAATATTTGTAAATATAAATAACTTTGAATACCAGGTTCATTACGGGACACAAAAAATCGAGTGGCTTTTAGGGAAATTATGTGAGTTTTTTAGCTTGAGGGCGAGATGAATCGAAATGGAAGAGAATCAAGAGAGGAATGAGGGTAAATGGTTTTTATTATTGAAAATTTGAAAATTTTTTACAAGAATAAGAACAATATGAACAAGTCAAAAGCTAGTAAGAAAAGTGAGTACATTGTGTATAGAATTCATCTTCCCCATTCCTATGTTTTTTTCCTATTTTTATAGTTTAAAATCGTATTTAACGTTTTTATTTACTATGTCTGATTTGACATTTAATAATATATTTTTTTGGTGAATTGAATCATTTGTTAACAAAAAAAAAGAATCGTTTATAGTCAAAACTTTTAATTACTTTTTTGAATGAATCTTCAATCCATTTCAAAGTCAACATCGAGTTTGACGACGTAAATTTGACCATACTGTTCACTTCATGTAAATCTGAGTACTCTTCTTGACTTTAATCAGTGCCTTCCATTTTTATAATGTTTTCACTTTGTTTTTGGATCCTTGATTTGGGATTTATTGATCTTGATTTCTATAACAGAATATACACCCCAACAATAAATAACGGATTAGACATAATTATATGATGCTAGATTACCAAACTATATACAAGAGATAATTAATTACACATGTACGTGTTCATAACTCTCTCAATAAATAAACTTTATAGATCGTGTGGTTTCAGATAATAATAAGAAAAAGCAGACCTTTTAAATAGGAAATACGATGTGTCAAAATATTAGAGATTGAATTGATATGTCACCAAAAAAAAGAGAAGATATTCTCTTCTATACATATAGATGATTAGACAAGAAAAGTTGTTTGTAAACATGAAACGTTTAGTTACATGAGATCATGACAGGTAAGCCAAAAGAAAAGAAAAAACTGTAATCTTGTTCGTGTGACTGTACGGCTTCATAGTACTTGCCAAAGGTACCAGTTTTCTATGAACTCCATACTTGAATTATGGGTTGGGTGACTTAACGAATGGTAACTTATATAATTAAACAAAACGGTAGACCAAAAGAAAAGTATTTGATTTATCGTATCTGCGAATACATTGTATTTATTTTTGGATTCTACTACATTCACTTTTTTAATATGGTTATATAAATCTAGGTTACAAATCTCTTCACTATCCATACTTCTTGATTTTTTTTTCTTTCTTTGCATTTCTTTAGTTAGTCTTATTGGCGCCGTAAGTCATTTATCTGGTCTCATTTGCAGTGAGTATGCTTAATACGGATAAACCGATTGATCGAAACCAAACTGAAATAATTAATCCAAAAATATCTTTATATTGTTTCTATCGTGTGTTTGCACGAGTTTCAAGGAATTATCATTCAACGTAGGTTTCATGCATGTTAGTATCAGCATTAGTGATATTCTCTCAGTCTCTAAAAAAAAATATTTTAATAAATTTTATTTTATTATTTTTAAAATAATTATATTATTAAATAAATATTGAACCAATAATATTAAGATATATGGCAAAGAGTCTCTTAAAAAAGTCTCTAAAATCTTTTTCTATTGAGATTTTTAAACCAAAAATCTCATAACTTTTATTTTTTATTTTCTTTTAATTAGATGATACTCTTAGAATATCACAGATAATAACACTTGTTGTAACGAAAGTGACTATTACGGTTACAATTTAAAAAAGTGTGATTCCTCTTTCTCGTTCATCTAGACGCCACCTATAGGTGAAAAAGAGAGGAAAATATGTCATTTTAACAAACGTTCGAATTATAGAATAACATCCTATAGAAAAGAGTGATGTATAGATATTTTTTAGGTTAAAAGTAAAACAATATGGGTGTTCAATCTAGATTTCCGTTTGGGTTTTCCTAGTTAAGGTGATAAAGTTAATTCATTTAAACCATAGGGTATATGGATCGATTTATCCTGATTGAGAATCTCAAGTGAAAAGGAGAAATTTGACGCACCGTAATCTCTTGTTGTCTTGCATTTGAAGCATTCTGCCCTGCTAGAGTAGTTATGAACCCCACAACCGACCCTTGGACAAACCCAATCGCCAGTTTTCCAGCCGGGAGGACAAGCTCCGGCATCATTCCCATAAGCAACCATTTGAGCTCCGTAGTACTGATCTGTATACTCGACTTTGATCATTCCACATCGATAGCAACTTGTGCGACTTGCGTAATTGTGGCTCCCACAATTCAATGCACCACAATACCAATCACCAGCCAAAACGTCAGTCCTGTTGTATAAGTACGTTGACACATCCACCCCTCCAAACTTGGGGTATCCACATTTCTGGCATGCTTCTCTTTTTTTGAAGTTTGCGTGCTGACATGCCCCACATAGCCAGTCACCTCCAGTCCAGCTCATGTTTATCGATATATATCTCTAAGCACCTGAAACGTTTACTACTATTATTTAGCCAATATACTTAAAAGTAAAAACTTAGGGGTGTAAAAACCTTTATGACGGAGGGGCTAAAATTTAAAGAGAAGGCTGAACCTGAGAAGACAAGGACTAGTAAGCCAAAGGAAGTGGTGAAATTGGTAGTTTGAGGAACATGGCTTTATATAAGCATTATCATGAGAATGTAAATTTTAATAGATGCTGATTCCATCAACTTTTTGGGCAACATGAGGACATTGTAAACGACGTTAAACTAATAAATTAATTGTGATGAATACGCCCTGTGGTGTGGTGTGGTGGTCAACCAATTCATGGTAGTGTTGGGGAATTCGGATTTGAGTTATCCCATTGCGATTTCAGTTATAGTTGGCCACAACTCTTTAACTGGCAAGAACACCCGGAGCTTTAAAAGCTCCGAACTTTATTCTGGACTTCGAACCAAGATCTCATTATATATAAAATTAGTCTTGTTATGCGACAAGTTAATAAAAGACTATATTTCGGATGGTGTGTGATTTAATTTCCAGATGGCGCAAATAAAAGAAAGATGATCTGGTCATTTTGAGTTTGTAACACCGTGTTTTATCATGTTACTGTTTTATATATATACGTTCAAATATTACGGTGAAAAGACATCCAATACCAATTTAAAAAAAAAAAGAAGTTAGAAACTGTGTTTCATGTGAAGGAGAAAAAGTCCCGTGGGTAATTAGGAGGGCAATAACAAGAGTGTTCTTCAGGACTAAAAGTGATTCTCAATTGCATTATTGTGGGTAAAAGAGATGATGATGAAGGGTATTATTCTCTTATGTTGCCCCCCAATAACCATTTTTCCAATTCTGCCCTTCATTCGTGTTCCTTCTTACCAATCTCCATATTGGATTTCGACATCTTATCTATTATCCGTTTCCTTTCTGTTATTATGTTATGGAATACAATATATATATACTATATAAGTTTAAACAAGTTATACCGTGAACATTTTACCATTTACATACATGAAACCCAATCAAAGAGAAAAAAAATAGCAAGCCAAATTTTCTCAAAAATCATTTACCAATCACATAAAACATATTATAAAAATTAAATAAAAATTTTTTTTTTGTCAACATAGCCTAGTGGCTTTAATATCCTTCATAACATCGAGGAGTGCTGGGTTCGAACTCCAAACATGTGTCATGAATTTCAGATGTGACTACTATTATACCACATGATTGCGATAATTAAATAATATATTTTATAGCAAAGAATCTGAATTTTTATAAGAGTGAGAATAAAATATTTATACTTAATTTTGACCAGGGATCAAACAAATAGTTGAAAAAAATATTGCGTCTTTTGTAAGATCGGATCAAACTGTCTGGATTTTGTAAGATCGGATCCAAAATCTATAAAATCTGCCCAAAAGCTCAAAGAATAATTTAATAAACTAAATGATTTAATTAATGGAAATTACATTTGTTACTATAAGATTTACCTCAGTTTTAACTGTACATGGAGTTAAGATATTGTTGATATATATATATATATATTGTCAATTTAGCCTAGTTTGTTGTTATATATTTAGATAGATGATATCTTAATTCTATTATAAATAAATAAAACTTAAAGTTGTTCCATAGCAAAATTATTTTTGTGTTTAATATATCTTGATCCGGTTAAATCAACTTTTATAAAGACGCGTTTTTTGTATTAAAAAATGTACAGTAACCATAAATTTAATGGAAGAAAATGAAATAAAATATATATATATATATATAAAGAGAGACAAAAAAATTGTTAATAATCAAATACAAAAACGTAGGCAGCTGGATAAACTTAAATTTGTTAAAAACATGAAGATTATTCATCATATTAAGACTAAATCTAGCTAATTTATTGGCAAATAGTATCTTCTTAAGCTAAAAACTACTTTGTTATTAAGCAAATCCTCATGTATCTTAGTATCATGTACAAGTGTCATTAGTTTCTCAAGTTGTGAAATGTGTTTTTCCAACTCTTTTCACTAGAAATATGGGTTTCTACCGACATAAGTAATATAAGATATACAAGCAACATAAGCAATATTAAGAATCATTTTTTGATAATCACTAGTTACCACTTCCTCCTCCACCTTATAATTTGTTATTTTGATCACCAATAATCAAATCCTTTTAGTTAATGTTCACAACACATTATCAGCACGATTCACTCATATACCAAATTGATTTTATTATATTTTTCATTTATATATTATTTTGGGATGATAACGGCTGCTTCCTATTAATAAAAATATGTCCAGAAGACATAAATAAAAAGTTTCAGAAGAATTTTATGTCCAAAAGACATAGACAAAAAGTTCCAGAAGAATTACATGTCCAGATTGCATAAATAAAAAGTTCTAGAAGAACTAAATAATAAATTTTATCCAGAAGAAAAAATATACATATTTAAATTATTTTTCTTTTAATTCTTGTTTAAATTATATATTCATCTATGTATATAATCTTAAATGTAAATCATAACATGATATTTTAATCCCACAATATACATTATGGTTTAAAATGAATACATCACAAAAAGTTATTGCAGATATATGGCTATTAGTTAAAAGCATGATAATGTTATGTGGAGAAACTATAAGTGAATATGATATGTTTGAAGAAACAAAAAAATTTCATGCATCAATACCGAGCAAATGGGTACCAGAAGTACTCAGATTTGATGCAAGCTCTGTTGGTGGCAGAAAAAATATGAAATTGTGATGTTAAACCATCATCTTGTCCCACTGGATCATCTTTATTTCCAGAAGTGAATATTCATTCATCCAATAATAACAATAATAGACAGGGATACAGTCAAGGTAACCACGGTGGTTGTGGACGAGATGGATATGGATATGATCGTAGATGAGGTCAAATAATAAAATAATTTCATCCACATTAGGGAAAATAAAAGGATCAGTCCAGATGATTCTGTCCCCGAAATAATAAAATGATCAAAGAAACTAAAATTGGTTAAAAAATTGTTTGTTATTTATGTGGCATTAAAAATCATTGGGTTAGTACCTGTAGTACACCCAAACTTAAAATCGAATTGTATCAAGAGGTACAAAAAGCGAAAGAAAATGCTGAAACCAATTGTGCTTTCATGTATGGCAAAGCTAGATGATATGGATATTAATGCATATCTCGATATGTCAAATATCATCGTTGATCATGAAGTCATCAACGATAAACATAATAACTAAAATCTTATAGAAGAAGATAAAAAGAATGATGTTTACCGATATTTTCATCTAGATATCATGATGCACTCACTATACATGTATGTTTTTATTAACATATATTTATTTTCTAAAAAATTAGATAATTTTAAATAGAAAAAAGAGATGTATGTCTGACAGACAGTACTACAACGCACACGATAATTAAGGATATAAAATATTTCTCCTCCCTTAAAATAAGTGATTTCGTCGGAAGCGTGAACATTATATCTGGTAATGCAAAGATCATTATGGACTCTCGAAAAGTTAGTTTTTCAATGCCAAAGAGAACAAAGTTTGAAATAGATAATGCATTATACCCCCCCAAATCTTACATAAACTTGTTTAGTTTCAGAGATATCTGCGGAAATGGATATCATATAGGAACTATGAATAAAAATGGCATTGAATATCTTTGCATTACATCTCTTATTTCGGAGAAGAAAATGATATTAGAAAAGTTACCGGCTCTATCCTCTGGAATGTATTCCATAAAGATAAATATGATTGAATCATATGTTACTATAAGTCAGATGTTTATAAGTACATTCAAAGTTTGGCATGAACGATTAGGCCATCCTGGTTCAATCATGATAAAAAAAAATTGTGGAAAATTCAAATGGTCACCCATTGAAAAAACAGAAGATTTTTTAATCAAGAGAATTTTTATGTAAGGCTGTTCTCAATGAAAACTAATAACCTGGTCATCACCAGCAAAACTTGAGAATAAATCTCCAATCGAGGAGTCTAAAAACCTGAATCACCTCACCTTGGACGAACTGCAGAGCAGTCTTCTGGTTCATGAACATAGAATGGGGAGAGAAGATGCAGAGGAAGAACATGTTTTGAAGGTTACATATGAAGGAAGGGAACGAGGTTGAGGAAGTTTTAGGAGCCAAGGTCGTGGAAGAAGTAACAACAGAGTCACCATTGAATGCTTCAATTGTCGAAGATTGGGACATTATCAATATGAATGTCTCACTTAAAACACTTCAGCAAATTATGCAGAGCTTAGCGAGAAAGAAAAGGTTCTGCTGATGGCATTTATAGAAAAAGAAGGTTCAAAGAAAGACTGCATATGGATTCTGGATTCGGGTTGCTCGAACAAACATGACATGAGACAGAATTTGGTTCACTGATTAGGATAAGAAAACTATTGAGTTAAACAAGGTAATAAAGAGAGGAAGTGTTAAGTGGTCGACCAGTTCATAAGATGGAACATGGACATGGACATCCCAAGCATATGGAACGTGGACGGGCCAAGCGAATGGGACGTGGAACGGCCCAGGAGGAAGTGGGACGTGGAACGGCCCAGGGGAACTTAACAGGGCCCAACAGCACAAAGAGGTTCTAGAAGAAGTCTTGGCAAGAGGAGAGGACCGTTGGAGACTTTGGACTAACAGGATCACATGTGGAAGAAAGCTCCCACCCGTTAGTAGGTGTCACCATCACGCCTTGGATCCAGCAAACTCTCCCCTTTGTTTATTGTTTATGTGACTGTCATGTGTAGTCCTAAAGCCTAAGTGTCTGGCTATAAATATTATGCATCCTATGTTGTAAATAATCTAAGTAAGGAAATAAACTCTTCCTTGTTCTTCCTCTCACACTCGCCATTAAACTTCTGTCTAAACTTCTCTTCTTCTCTTCCAAACTCTGATTCCGCAAGCATAAACATTCTTTCATGGTATCAGAGCATGTAATAAACATCCATTGCATCTAATCTCTCAATTTCATCTTTTCTTATTCGCTTTACACAATCAATTTTCTATTATCCAGTGGGTAAAGGGTTGCTATCTGATCAACCGATTACCAACTAAGATCCTTCAAGACATATCACCCTTTGAGGTACTTAACAATTCCAAGCGTTCTATTAATCACCTAAGAGTCTTTGGATGCATGTGTTATGTTTTGGTTCCAGGAGAAAACCGTAACAAACTTGATGCCAAGTGTATGAAGTGTATGTTTCTTGGCTATTCCATCACACAGAAAGGCTATAAGTGTTTTGTTCCAGAGACTGGCAAGGTTTTGGTGTCTAGGTATGTTAAGTTTTTGGAAAGCAAGGGATACTACACTGAAAAGGACTGGGATATTCTAAAAGAGCTATCTACTCCTCAGTCTGACCGAGCAGCTAATCTAAGGAGCCTACTAGAGATATTTGGTATCTCCTATTTATCGAATCCCATCAGTCATGGATCATTCTCAGAAGCCTCTGGACTTGCTTCTGAGGGGGAGAATTCACATACTAATGATGATCATGATCAAGTCTCATCGGTTCATGAGGATGAGGAAGTGGTTCCAACCGACAATGACCAGGAAGAATCCAATACTTAAGAAGAGGACAACACCACTGATGATGATCACTCCACTGACCATACTACTTCAGTCACAGAAGCACAAGTAGTTCATTTGAGAAGAATCCAAAGAGTGAGGAAGGATCCATCCAACTAGGTGAACACTAGAGTCTATTTCAACAGTCAAGTTGTTGCTGATCCTATCCAAGTTGTGTGCTCTCTGGCCCACTATCTGGAGGAGCACTTAGCCTTCATTGGGACACTTGATCAACAAGAAGTGCCCAAAACATATGATAAAGCTAAAGAACATAAAGTGTGGAGAGATGCAGTATGAGAAGAGCATGGAGCTATGCAAAGGAACCATACATGGGATGATGCTGATTTGCCCAAAGGGAAGAAGGCAGTTGGATCAAGATGGGTCTTTACCATTGAATACAGAAATAATGAGGAAATTGAGAGGTACAAAGTCAGTCTAGTAGCTAAAGGTTTTAGAAAAACCTATGGAGAAGACTACTGTGACACTTTTGCATCAGTGGCCAAGCTACACACAGTAAGAGTTTTCCTCTCCGTAGCCTATAACCTGGAATGGGAGCTATGGCAGATGGACGTCAAAAATGCATTCCTCCAAGGAGAACTAGAAGAAGAAGTTTATATGACACCACCTCCAGGCCTTGAAGATACAATCACACCAGGAAAAGTGCTAAGACTTAAAAGACAATCTATGGGCTTAAACAGTCTCCAAGGACTTGGTACCACAAGCTTAGCTCAACAATCCTCAGCCGTGGATTCAAGAAGTCAGAATGAGACCATACACTCTTCATCCTTGCAGGCTAGTCATTCTCATATATGTAGATGATATTATCATCTCTGGGAATGACAAGGTAGAAATTCTTGATACAAAAACATATCTTAAATCCATATTTGATATCAAAGATTTAGGAGAACTCAAATATTTTCTTGGAATATAAGTGTATAGATCAAAGGAAGGACTATTTTTATCTCAGAGAAAATATGCACTTGATCTTTTGAGTGAAGCAGGGGATTTAGAAGACAAACCGGTCATGACACCCATTGAAGACTCATACAAGACTAATAGACAGGGAGAGCTTGAAAACCAGCCATTTGAAGATGTGACTCAATACCTCAGGACGGTTGGTAAGTTTATCTATCTTACAATCACAAGACCTGACTTTTGCTTTGCTGTGAACCAGGTTAGCCGACACATGAAAGCTCCAAGAATTCAGCATTGGAATATGGAAAACCGCATACTTAAGTATATCAAGGGAGCTCTGGGCCAAGGCATTTGGATGGGCTGTAATGGGAGCTCTGAGATTGTTGGGTACTGTGATGCTGATTGGGCAGGAGATCGTGATGATAGAAGATCTACCACATGATATTGTACTTTCATTGGAGGAAACTTAGTTACCTGGAAGAGCAAGAATCAGAAGATCATGGCATGCTCTAGTGCTGAGGCAGAATACAGAGTAATGAGGAGACTTACAACAGAGTTAATGTGGCTCAAGAATTTGATTAAGGATTTGGGGATAAAATCACAAGCTCCTATCACAACGCATTGTGATAACCAAGCAGAAATTCACATTGCCTCAAACTCAGTTTTTTATGAAAGGACCAAGAACATAGAAGATGACTGTCACAAGGTTAGAGAGCAAATACAACTAGGAGTGATCTTGCCATGTTATACAAAGAGTTCAGACCAACTTTCTGACATCTTCACCAAAGCAGGTAGCTCCAGAGTTTGTGAGTTTTTCCATGACAAACTTGGACTCACAAACCTTCTTTACCAATAATCCTCTTAACAGTGAAGGCCATACTCTTTTTCCCTTAGTATGTTTTTATCCCAAAGAGTTTTTTCATACTAAGGTTTTTAATGAGGTGGTTCTTCATTGTTCCAAGATAAACCATTCACCATGATTGATCTTGTGGGAGAGTATTGAGTTAAACAAGGAAATAAAGAGAAGAAGTGTTAAGTGGTCAACCAGTTCATAAGATGGAACACGAACATGGACAGTCCAAGCAAGTGGAACGTGGACGGGCCAAGCGAATGGGACGTGGGACGGCCCAGGAGAAAGTGGGACGTGGGACGGCCCAGGGGAACTTAACATGTCCCAACAGCTCAAAAGGGTTCTAGAAGAAGTCTTGGCAAGAGGAGAGGACCGTTGGAGACTTTGGACAAGCAGGATCATGTGTGGAAGCAAGCTCCCACCCGTTAGGAGCTGTCACCATCACGCCCTGGATCCAGCAAACTCTCCCCTTTTTTTATTGTTTATGTCAATGTCCTGTGTAGACCTAAAGCCTAAGTGTGTCTATAAATATTATTCATCCTATGTTGTAAATAATCTAACTAAGGAAATAAACTCTTCCTTTTTTTTTCCTCTCACACTCGCCATTAAACTTCTGTCTAAACTTCTCTTATTCTCTTCCAAACTCTCAATTCCACAAGCATAAACATTCTATCTACAACAATACACACAGTGAGGCTTGGAAACAACTATAAAATGAGTGTTCAAGGGCAAGGCAGTGTAGAAGTGATCGTGAAGGGGAGGAGTCATATCATTCCAAATATCTACTATGTCCCTAAACTGGCAACAAATCTGCTCAGCCTCGGTCAATTGCAACAGAAGAAGATGAAAATCATAATCAAGGAAGGAAAGTGCAAAGTATATAAGGAATGGGGTTTGATTTTCAGCACCTCCATGACTGTGAATCGCATGTTCCTTATAGTAGTAGAATCACCAGAGACATCATGCATGCACGTAGCCACCAATGAGTCAAAGCTGTGGCACAGAAGGTATGGCCATTTGAATCAATAGAGTCTGTAAAATCTATCAAGGAAACAAATGGTTATGTGAATTTCGTAGATAAAAACGTTTGAGATGGTGTGTCAAGTGTGTACTAAGGGCAAACAACACAGAGATCTGTTTCTCAAGCAGGCTAAATGGAGAGTAACGGAGAGGTTGCAACTTTTGCATACAGACTTACGCGGACCCATTCAACCAATCACAACCAGAGTCCTCACCTTTATTGATGATTTCAGCAGAAAACATGGATATATCAGTTGACTACTAAGGATGAAGCTTTTACATTCTTCAAGAGCTTCAAACTGTTGGTGGAAAATGAAGGAAGAGTGAAGATACACTATCTCAGGAGCGATCGTGGGGGAGAATTCACATGAAACTAGTTCAATGAATTTTGTGCTCAACATGGGATTAAGAGACAGATCACTGTAGCATTCACGCCACAACAAAATGTCATTGCAGAGAAAAATAACATGACCATAATGAATATGGTGAGATGCATTTTAATAGAGATGAGGATGCCTAAGAAATTCTTGGTAGAAGCAATGAGTTGGACTACTCATGCTCACTCATGTTCTGAATAGAAGCCCTGCAGCTGCGTTAGAGAACATGACTCCTTAAGAGGTTTGAACAGGGATTAATACAAGCGTGGACAATTTTAAATTCTTTGGTTGTGTAGCTTACGCACATTTACCATGTCAGAGGATGGTCAAGCTTGATGATAGAGGTCAAATGTGCATATTCTTTGTTGTAAGTGAAGGATCCAAAGCCCACAAAATATATGATCGTACTAAGAATAAAATCATCGTGAGCGGAGATGTGATTTTCAATGAAAATAAAAGTTGGAATTGGAAGAGAAGTGATAAGGAGGAAGTAGAGACATTCTAGTGTGTGATGAAGAAGAAAAATTCACAGAAACTGAAGAATAACTTACAGCGAGCAACCAGAAACTGGGAATGCATATGCAGAGGATGATGCAGAGGAGCAGCGTATTAAAACAATGGCTGAATCATTTCAAACAGTTACACCAACTTTCGTAACGCCTCAAGGTTTGCAACGAAGCAGAGCCCCGCCAAGATACTTGTAAGATTGCGTAAAAGGAGAAAACTTCTCTATGAAGAAGAAATGCAACTGGTAGCTCTGCTGGTATCTGGAGATGATCCGATTCACTATTAGGAAGCTGTAAAATGTTGGAATGAAGAATAAATGATGAGGAAGAAGGCCTTTAATACTTGATTAAAGGTGTGTGTAGTCTAAGTCTAAGGGGAGTGACTAAGGCTTGTTTGTGTTTTAGTATTACGTTATCCTTTTAGTCATTCATGTATAAGGCAATCCTTGTATCCAAACAAACCTAGACTAGATTAGTATAAATAACTATCTCTCTCCTCATTTGTAACTTAGAAACTATTATTCTCATTAATAAAAATCATTTTTATCCTATCTCAGTTTTCTTAGAATCTTTGAATCTGGAAAGTTAGATAAGCATCTTTTGAGGGTCTCCACGAAGTTTGGTTTCAATCAGAAAGGTTTAAGTCTTCAAGATTGATTTTCTTGATTTCCTTGTCAAACTTTGAAATTCTGAAAAAAAGAGGGAAAATTGATTTTTGGATTGGTTTATTGGTACAATTTGATTTTTGTTGGTGGATCATCATTGGTTGTGAAGATAAGGACTGTTAAGAGTTGATCTTGTTGGTTGGATTTAGTTAAATTTTGTTGCAAGAAGATACAGAAGTTGTTGGTTGGAGTTGGTCACGCACGTGCAAGATTCATCAAGCTTATTGTGTCACACGCCTTGGATCACACGCATCATTGGAGTGGGCATCACGTGTCCTTGTGTCACATGACCTTGGATCACGCTCCTATCCAGCATCACCAGGCCATGGATCATACGGCCTTTTCCTGTTCCTGCGAGTGACTTCACGATCGTGCAAGTCGAGTTCCGTAGTTCCCGACCAGCTTCGCTCATAACAGCTTCGTCCCGACCATGAACTTTTGACCAGCCGTGTTGTGTTCCAGTCTTCTGTCCGTCCGTGGATTTTTTGACAGGCTTGGTATCAAACACTAGCACACTTACCCTGCCCAAGCCCACACGACCACTTTCGTCTTGAACCCGCGACCAGTCGTCCCGCGTCCCGACCAGCTGTCCCGCGTCCCGACCAGCTCATCCCAACAGGCTGTGCTGCGACAAGCTACATTCATACCATCTGAAAAGTATGGAAATACAAACCACATTCAGAGCTCCTGTCATTCTACATGGAGCAAACTATCTCTTATGGTCTAGGACCATGAAAACCACATTTGGTGGTAAAGGCCTTTGGAATCATATTTCAACCAATGGTCTTGAAGAAAATGAAGTTGCTGAAGTTAGTGAGGTTTTGGCTGCTCAAGCCAAATGGTATCAATAAGACCAGTTGGTACTCTCTATACTTCAAAACTCTCTTGCTAGTGATCTCTTAGAGGTTTATTCTTTTTGTGAGAATGATAAGGAACTTTGGGACACTTTGAAAAATGTGTATGTAAATACCACTAACCTCTTAAGAATTTTTGAGTTGAAAAAGGATTTGAATGAATTGAAGCAGGAGGATGCATAATTCACAAAGCACTATGGCTCATTTAGAGCATTGTGGGCTGAGCTAGAGATGTTAAGGCCAGCCACCATTGACCCAATTGTTCTCCTTGAAAGGAAATAACAAGATAAGGTGTTTGAGTTACTATTAACTCTAACACTACTTACTCATATCTTATTAAGCATATTCTCAGGTCTGATAAGCTTCCTAGCTTGGAAGATGTTTGTGCTCAAATCCAAAAGGAGTAAGGGTCCCATGGTCTCTTTGGCAACAAGGCTGAATTGGTGGCTGCACACAAGAGTTTCTTCAAACCAACAACAACAAATGAACCTAGGAAAAAAAGACCAACGTGTGATCATTGCAAAAGGATTGGCTATACAAAGAAGGAATGTTGGGTACTCCATCCTGAGCTGAAGCCAAGCTAGACTCCTCGGCCACAACAGCCCACAGCCGGCCACACTCAGCTACAAGCTCACGGCCATGGCGTGTACCAGCCTCCGGCTTCTTTAAAGGTGTGTACCAGCTCCTTTCTTCTCTCATCCCTAACTAGTTCCATGTCTTCAGCATCTGAATTTGTGACAAAATCATATCTATAAGCTCTTATCAAAGCAATTAAGGATGGTAATATGTTGGGTAAAACTTTTCATGCTTCTTTTCAAACTTCTTTTACTCTTAATGTCTCTAAATCATTGGTTGTTGATTCTGGTGATTCTCATCATATGATTAGTGATCTAGGATTGCTAGAGAATATAGAGCCTGCCTTAGGTAATGTTGTCATTGCTAATGGAATTAAGGTACCAATTAAAGGCATAGGAAAACTTAAATTGTTTGATAAAGAATCTAAAGCCTTTTACATGCCTTCTTTTACTTCTAATTTGCTTTCATTTAAAAGAGCTACTACTGATTTAAATTGTCAAGCTATCTTTGGTCCTAATGATTTCTACTTTCAGGATATTGAGACTAGTAGGAGATTTGGACAAGGAACTACAAGAGATGACTTGTATGTGCTTGAAGATATGACTAATGCAAGGGGGTTAGAAGCAGTTGCTAGTACTAGTTCTTTTAGTAATGATTCTGATCTTTGTCATGCTATATTAGGACATCCTCATCCTAAAGCACTTGAATTGATTGTTCCTGGTTTAAAAATGTCAAAGGATATGTGTGATTGTTATATACTTGGAAAGCATTGCAAAATTATTTTTGAGAAATCTTTGCATACTTATGATAATTATTTTGAGTTGGTGCATTCTGATGTTTGGACATCTCCATTCTCATCTAGAGAAAACCATAAGTAATTTGTGACATTTATTGATGAAAATTCCAAATATAATTGGGTCACTTTGCTTAGTTCTAAAGATAAAGTATTTGATGCATTTCTAAACTTTCAAGCATATGTTACTAACCAATACAATGCAATTATTAAATGTTTTAGAACAGATAATGGAGGAGAATACACTAGCACCAGACTTCAACAACACTTGGCCGAGCATGGCATTGAACATCAAACCAGCTGTCTTTACACTCCACAAAAAATGGAGTGGCTGAAAGGAAGAATAAACATTTGATGGAAGTTGTGAGAACAATGATGTTCCACATGAAAGTTCCCAAAAGATTTTGGGGGGGATGCTCTTGTAGCTGCATGTTACTTGATTAATAGGACTCCTACAAAAGTCCTAGATGAATTGTCTCCATTTGAGGTACTAAACAAAACTAGACCTAACATTAACCACTTAAGAGTTTTTGGTTGTGTTTATTTTTTATTAGTTCCAAGAGAGCAAAAGAACAAGCTGGAACCAAAGAGTACCAAAGCTATGTCCATTGGGTATTCCTCTACCCAGAAAGGATATAAATGCTATGATCCAGAGATGATGTGATCATGGAAAGCACCCAGACATGTGTTCAGTTTTCAAGGCGTATCTTTTCAACCACAACAATTTAATTCATGAAATCACTTCGAGAATGTGTTCAGATCAACTATCTAACTCCTCAAAGAAGAATCAACTTAAACCGAGTTTGTATGAAGGAGTTATGAATTTTACAAATCCGGTCATTTTCAAATTACACGATTCTGACATGTTCGCATTTAAAGAGGAATTTCAGCCAGATCAGGATGAATGAAGCTATAAACCAAATTGTTCTATAATCCTGGTCCATGATAGAAGCCCATAAAAGTGGAACCAAGGGCCAAGCCCATCTACCTATGCCATCAGAGATGAGACAAGAAGTTAGTTGAACATTTAAACCATCTAATGCTAATCGTTTGCATGTTGCTGCATGTTTTTGGGTTATGTCCAAGCATGCAGCCTTGTTTCTTCTTAATTAGGATTTTGCATGCTCTTGCATGTTATTAGAAGTTGTTCCAAGTATGCAAGGCCTCTCTTACTGTCTTGCTTCTCTACAAATACTTGGCTTTGGCCACTCTTGTAATGCATCGAATTTTTAATGAGAGTTTTTACTTCTAAATTTTTGATCACCTGTTAGTATGTCATATCTAACAGAAATGCTTGGGTTCTTTAGTGTATCATATCTAAAGAATCCAGGAGATCCGTCTTGGTGCGTCATATCCAAGGGATCATCCTCTTTGTCGTCTAGGTGTGTCATATCCTAAAACATTAAGGTTGGTATATCAAGGGCCTTCCGCATCCCTTGTGCGATCAATCGGTCCACTACCTTGTTTCTTGAGTTTAACCACTCTTTAGAAGTTAAGGATTATCCCTACCAACTTAGAATGCCGACTACTTGGGAGGATCACATCAATTGGTATCAGAACAACATTCTAAGTTTGGTTTTATCATTCTATCTTTTTTCATCCTCTCATCTTTTTTCAGTTTCTTTCAATTCATTTTCTACCTTTCATATTCTTTTCTTCTATTTTATTTATTACTTATTTTAATTTAAAAAAAAAATCAAAAGTCTTGCTGTTCTATGAAAAACAAGATTTGAAGGCAAACCTTTTTAAAGGAGGAGGGGATGATGTGATCATGGAAAGCACCCAGACATGTGTTCAGTTTTCAAGACGTATATTTTCAACCACGACGATTTAATTCATGAAATCACTTGAAGAATGTGATCATCTCAATTATCTAACTCCTCAAAGAAGAATAAACTCAAACCAAGTTTGGATGAAGGAGTTATGAATTTTACAAATCTGATGATTTTCAAATTACGCGATTCTGACATGTGCGCATTTAAAGAGAAATTTCGGTCAGATCAGGATGAATGAAGCTATAAACCAAGTTGTTCTATAATCCTGGTCCATGATAGAAGCCCAGAAATGTGGAACAAAGGCCCAAGCCCATATGCCTATGCCATCAAAGATGATACAAGAAGTTAGTTGAACATTTAAAGCATTTAATGCTAATCTTTTGCATGTTGCTGCATGTTTTTGGGTTCTGTCCAAGCATGCAGCCTTGTTTCTTCTTAATTAGGCTTTTACATGATCTTGCATGTTATTAGAAGTTGTTCCAAGTATGCAAGACCTCTCTTCCTTTCTTCTTTCTCTATAAATAGTTGGCTTTGACCACTCTTGTAATGCACCGAATTTTTAATGAGAGTTTTTACTTCTAAATTTTCGATCACCTGTCAGTGTGTCATATCTAACAGAAATGCTTGAGTTCTTTAGTGTGTCATATCTAAAAAATCCCGGAGATCCTTCTTGGTGCGTCATATCCAAGGGATCATCCTCTTTGTCGTCTAGGTGTGTCATATCCTAGGACATTGAGGTTGATATATCAAGGGCCTTCCGCATCCCTTGTGCGATCATTCGATCTACTGCCTTGTTTCTTGAGTTTAACCACTCTTTAGATGTCTAGGATTATCCCTACCAACTTAGAATGCCGACTCCTTGGGAGGATCACATCAAGATACTAGAAGAGTCTTAGTATCCAGAGATGTCAAATTCCAAGAATCTAAAGGGTTCTATGAAGAAGGAACTTGGGATCAATTCAAAGACATCTCCACAACAAGATCAGACTAAGCTGAGAACTTGAGAAGACTCTTAGAGAGCATTGGCATAGTCTCTCCTCATCCTCAGCCCACGGTCAACTCATCCCAGCCACCTGAACAAGCAGCACCCGGCCCCAGCTCAGTCACGGCTCCGGCAAAGCCGGTTAGGCCGCGGCCTTCCACCCCAGCCGGACCATCCTATCCGCGGCCTGATCTTCCCTTCAGCTCTCTTGGCCTTCCTACTCTTGAACATGGGGGGGGGGGGGAGAAGCATCTACTCATGTCCAACAAGACTCAGCAGGAGATGAATCAATTCTAGTCTCAGCTTTCAAAAGATCAAGAGATGTGCCTACTCTTATTGAAGCTTTAGGTGAAGAAGAGGAGCCTATTCAAGAAGTTCTACCTACAGTGTTAAGAAGGAGCACAAGACAAAGGAATCCACCAGTCTTCTACAATGGGAAAATTGTGGTGCATCATGATCAGAGAGTTTGTAATATTGCTCACTTACCTACTAACCATGTTGCTTTCATTTCAAGTCTTGATAAGGAACAGATTCCAAAGACATATAAAGAAACTATGACTAAGAAAGAATGGAGGGAAGCTATCCTAGCTGAGAAACAAGCCATTGAAAAGAATGTTACCTATGCTTCAGCCACCTTGCCTAAAAGAAAAATGGCTCTAAGTTCTAAGTGGATTTTTACCATTAAATACAAAAGCAATAGTGAAATTGATAGATATAAAGCTAGGTTGGTGGCTATAGGTTTTACTCAGACATATGGTGAATATTATAAGGATATCTTTGCACCTGTAGCTAAGCTTCATTCTCTTAATGTTGTTCTTTCACTTGCTACTAACCTTGATTGAGAGTTATGGCAAATGGATGTTAAGAATGCATTCTCACAATGGGAATTAGAAGAAGAGGTATACATTTCACCTCCACCAGGTCTAGAGGAAGAGGTAGGGGCCAGCAACATACTCAGCCTGAGGAAGGTCATCTATGGCCTTAAACAATCTCCAAGAGTTTGGTACCACAAGCTAAGTGTAACCTTGATGGATAGAGGCTTCAAAAGATCTGAAGTTGAACATACTCTTTTTACACTAAAAAGTAAGGAAATTATTGTGGTAATTCTCATTTAAGTAGATGACATAATCATATCTGGTAGTGATAGTGTTGGTATTGTATCTACAAAAGAATACTTGAAGAGTGTCTTTGATATTAAGGATCTAGGAGAACTTAAATACTTCTTAGGAATTGAAGTGTGTAGGTTCAAGGAAGGTCTCTTCTTATCCCAAAGAAAATATGTTGTATATTTACTAACCTCTACAGGTATGATGGAAGCTAAACCAGCCAAAACACCCTTAGAAGAGGATTATAAAATCGGAACTAAGGGGGAGCTAGAGGAGAAAATTGATTTTCATGATCCTAAGCTCTATAGGAAAATGGTTGGTAAACTTATTTATCTAACCATTACTAGATCAGATTTATGTTTTGCTGTGAATCAGGTATCTAAACTCATGCAAGGTCCAAAGATGAGACATTGGGAGATGGCAAACCGAATTTTGAGATATCTAAAAGGCACTCATGAACAAGGTATATGGATGGGTTGCAATGAAAACACAAATGTGGTTGATTATTGTGATGCAGATTGGGCAGAATATAGGGAGGATAGAAGAAGTACCACGGGGAGGATAGGGAGGATACAAGTCACAAGGTTATTGTACTTTCATAGGAGGGAACCTTGTGACTTGGAAAACCAAAAAGCAAAAGGTGGTGTCATGTTCTAGTGCAGAATCAGAATATAGAGCCATGAGGAAGCTTACAACTGAATGCATTTGGCTGAAGCAAATTCTTTAGGATCTAGCCGTGAAGTGTGATGAACCTATCACCATCCATTATGACAATCAGGCTGCTATACACATTGCCTTCAACTCTGTATTTCATGAAAGGACTAAGCATATAGAAGTATACTGCCACAAAGTAAGAGAAGCGGGAAAACGATCCAGATCCCCACGAGATTTGGGAAATCTTATCAGTTCCCTCCCATTTTCGAACCACAATTTTTATCCCCATGCGACAATAGTTTTAGATTTAACCCGAATTTATATTTTTTGTCCTATTTCCCCATAATTTCGGTTAATCGTGGTTTTGTTATGAAATCGACTGGTTTAGGATCCAAACCATATCTGGTATCATATGAATCCAGTTTTAAATCAAAATCAAAATCAATTTTACAAACCAAAATACCAATGAACCCTTTACCCTTTAGGGCACCAGTTCGAATATCCGGATTACAATTTCGGGTTTTTCGCCGCCGGGGAAGATGGAGCAAGGGTTTCTCCGGTGCAGAAACCGGCGGAGAATGATATCATGAGTGGGAAGAGAGTGTTTTCAGTGAGGCTTGGGAAGTTTAGGTGCAGTAATATTAATGGTGGTGAAGGAGGAGGCGGAGGAGAGACAAGTGGATGTGTGAGTGTGAACAGCAATCTTAATAACATAAGATGTTTCTCAATGAAGTCTTATCAGTACATAGTGGATGAATCAGATCTTGTGGTGGCTTTGTGTCCTAATAACGAAGGTCTGAAGAATGTTAAAGAAGGAGAGATTCATGTTGAAGGGAAGAAGATAAACATGAGAAGTAAAGGTGAGAGCTTTTCTGTGTCAAAGATTTGGCAATGGTCTAATAAAAGATCAAAGTTTGCAAATCAAGCAGAGACCAATCTGGTGGGTTCTTCTTCTTCTTCCTCCTCGTATGCTTGTTCTGCATCGGGTCGTACAGTTGCGTCTGGATTATCATTGAATGGAAGGAGATTTCAAGGGCCATGAGATAAGAAAGGTAGGTACAGATCGAAGGGTAGTTAATTTTTCTGTCATTGGTTTAATTAAATCACTGATTTTGAGTTTTTTTTTTTTTGAAAAATTGATTTTGATTCAAAACAAAATTGGTTCATTGGTATTTTGGTTTGTAAAATTGATTTTGATTTTGATTTAAAACCGGATTCATATGATACCAGATATGGTTTGGATCCTAAATCAGTCGATTCCATAACAAAACCACGATTAACCGAAATTATGGGGAAATAGGACGAAAAATATAAATTCGGGTTCAAATAAATCTAAAACTATTGTCACATGGGGATCAAAATTGTGGTTCGAAAATGGGAGGAAACTGATAAGATGTCCCAAATCTCGTGGGAATCTGGATCGTTCTCCTAAGAGAAGCTATTAGGGAAAGAATCATCTTGCCTTGTTATACAAGGAGTGAGGATCAACTATCTGATGTGTTCACCAAGACAACAACTTTGAAGAATGGCGCCTCCATTTATCCAAGGCTTGGCCTTATGACCATTCCACAACAATGATCCCAACATGGAGTGTTATACTTTTTTTCCCTAGAAAATGTTTTGTCCCAATTGGGTTTTCCTTCTTTAGTTTTTTAATGAGGTAATGTTTCATGGTTGCAAGCTTAGGCATTCTCCATGTCTTAAGCTTCAGGGGGAGTGTTGGAATGAAGAAGAAATGATTAAGCAAGAAGGCCTTTAATACTTGATTGAAGGTGTGTGTAGTCTAAGTCTAAGGGAAGTGTCTAAGGCTTTTTTGTGTTCTAGTATTATGTTATCCTTGTAGCCATTCATGTATAAGGCAATCCTTGTATCCAAACAAGACTAGACTAGATTAGTATAAATAACTATCTTTCTGCTCATTTGTAACTTAGAAACTATTATTATCATTTTCTTAATAAAAATCATTATTCTCTAATCTCTTATTCTCTCATTCTCTAATTCTACAAATCTCTTAATATCATATTCTTTCATAAAAGAGAGGAAGTGAAAGGAAGCCATGGATGCTGAGATTGAGTCAATTAAAAGAAACGAAACGAAATATGGGAGCTAGTCGACTTACCAGAAGAAATGAAGAAGATATTATTGAAATCGGTGTTTAAAAAAAACTAATGAGAAGGTAGAAGTCGACAAGTTTAAGGCAAGGTTAATTGCCTAAGGTTACTCACAAAAACATGGAATTGATTATGTGGAGGTGTTTGCGTTTGTGGCTAGATCGGATACGATTAGAATGCTCTTTGCAGAAGCGGATAGAAAGAGGTGGAGTGTCTATCAGCTTGATGTCAAGAGTGCATTCTGGTATGGAGAGCTGAAAGAAACCGTGTTCGTTGTGCAGCCTAAAGGTTATGTGAAGAATGGAGACGAAAACAAGGTTTATCATTTGATAAAGGCACTTTATGGCCTCAAGCAAGTTCCAAGAGTTTGATATAGCAAAATTGAGGATTACTTCTTGCGAGAAGGCTTTGTTAAGTGTGAGCTTTAGCATACTCTGTTCAGTAAAGGCGAGACTGAAGAAAAAATCATCATCATCAGCTTGTATGTGGACGATTTGATCTTTGTAGGTAATGGATGAGCTATGTGAGGAGTTCAAAGCTTCAATGAAAAGAGAATTTGAAAATGACGGATTTGGGAAGAATGAGTTATTTAATGGGTGTCGAGGTAGTGCATAACGAGAGAGGAGTCTTTCTAACATAAAGAAAGTATGCTGCAGAACTATTTTCACGTTTTGGAATGGAGGAATGTAACCCCGTGAATAACCCTATAGTCCTTGGTGTAAAATTGTCAAAAGAAACGGATAGTGAAGATGTGGATCCAACTTTGTACGAACAGCTGATTGTCAGTCTCATGTACGAGACCAGACATTAAGTATGTGGTGAAACCAAAAGATGATCATCTCTTCATGGTGAAACCAAAATATGATCATCTCTTGGCTACTAAGAGAATATTGAGGTATGTCAAAGGAACCGTGAAAATGGGATTAACGTACACAAAGGAATGTGATGAAGAAATGAAATCATTAACAGATAGTGATTTCGTGGGAGGCTTTATTAGTTGCAGAAACACCTCTGGTTATGTTTTTGTCATCAACAATGTGGCAGTAACATGGAGTGCGAAGAGGCAGCCAATTGTGACTCTTTCCTCAACCGAGGCAGAGTATGTGGTCGCATGAGCTTATGCAACTCATTGTGTTTGGATGAAGAAATTACTCAGCAGTCTTAATCAAGGAGAAGAGAAGAGTGTGATCATCCAATGTGACAACAGTTTTGCAATCAAGATTTAAAAAAATCCAGTGTTAAATGGAAAGACTAAGCATATTAAGGTGAGATTTCACTTCATTCGTGAGTTGGTAAGAGATGAAGAATTCAGTTTAATCCATTGTGAAACTAAGGAAAAAGTGGTGGATATTATGACAAAACAATGAAGCTTGATACATTCATGGAGCTTAAGAAGCTACTTGGAGTGCAGGAGGTTGAAGAAGAAGAAAAAACTGAACACCGCTGAACACCGCTAGGCAAGTTTAGTTTGGGAGAGGGTATGTTGGCATTGACGATCAGAGCTGGAGAATAAAGTCAAAGCCATGAAAATAGGAGCTGAATAACAAGATGACTGAGTCATTAGCTCAGTCATTGAAGTCGCAGTCTTTTAAGAAATAGTTACGGTTCTGCTTTGCTTGTATTGCACAAGATACTCTACTCTATAAATAGAAATATCTTGATCATTTTCCTATACTCTTTTTAAGACCCTGATCATTGGGTTAATTGGGTGTTGTGAGTTGAGACTGAATCATTTGTCTTTCTTTCTCTTATGTTCTGTCTCTTATTTCTATAGTTTGAAGTTACGTTTAAAATTTCTATTTACTCTTTCTGATTTGGTATTAATTGTATTTGCTACTGTAGATTTGAGTGTTTCTAATCAAAGCTCTTAATTATTCTTTTTATAATTTTTCAATTTGTCTGAATTTGATTTTATCATTTTATTTCGAATAATTTTGAACTCACTGCATAATTTTGATAGGTGCCTTCCAGTTCTATAATATTTTTCATTTTCTTGTTAACCTATAATTATTTCTTAATGAAATTTAAGTTTTGGATATTTCAAAAATTCATATTGGAACAATATTATATATAAAAATATGTCCATAACAAATGTGTTTGATAATCTTCCTTTTAGAAAATATGTTGTTATTATGTAATAAATTTTCTTACTACTCATTATATTTTTGATATAATTTTATATTGTCATTTTAATTATTTTAAGTTATTTGATGGATTTTCTATTATTATCTTTTAATTATAATTTAATTTTTTAAATATTAAATGATTTTGAATTTGAATCTAATAAATTTGAATTCAAAATTTAATATCCTGTAATTTTAGGCTACCCGATTAGTGTTCATTTTTACGTGAAAATCTACTCACATTATAGATTAAAGGAATGGTAGCCTAGTGATCTATAAGGGAGTTTGTCTCCTGTGTCCCGAGTTTATTTCCGTTTGGGATATATATATATATATATTCTTTATATCAAAATATTTGAAGGTTAATTTTAAGTATTAAGAGAAAATATGGTCAAAGGCTGGTAAGTTCCACAGTTTTTTTAAAGGAAAAAAAAATATATAAAACGGTAATTTGTATTGTTTTATATTCATTTATCACGACAAACAAGCAATTTAAAAAATCTATCAATAATTATTATGAAGTACATTTTTTATTTGTCAGTATACATTAATATGGTTCTAATATCCGATTATGCGGAGTGCTAAGTTAGAACTTTATATATATGTGATGAATTTCAAAAATAATCATTATTATACCGGTATACATTTAATTCTACAGTTTTGTGATTTTACACTCTCTTTGTTAGTATCAAAAATTATAGTCTTATCATTTTACTATAATTACTCTTTTACCATAAATAATGTGTACAATTACTATCCGGTTATCAATAAATAAAAGATAAAGGAACATTTAAGAAAATAAAAATAAAAAGAATAAGAATATAAATATATATCTGGCTTGTTAAAGACAAAAAATGATAGATGAGACTCCCCCGGGTGTACTCTGTTCTCGCGTAGGGGCCATTAGGGGGCAGCCATAACGCGAACAGTATTAAAGTGTTACAAAACTATATATATATACTAAATTCACTAGAATGTATTCTTCATTATAATGCCAATTTATTATTCTCATACTTATATTCTTTTTCTTCAATAATTCAAAAGCGATCATACAAAGATTAACTTATGCATGTCTACGTTCATTCTTCCCCTACATGAAACAGCTCAAATTAAGTTTAAATAACTTTTAACATTTCAAACATGGATTTTTCTACGTTATCCGAAATTATTCCACTTTTAATTCTTGTTGTCGGCTAGTTCAACATTCACATGACATTCGCAAATCGGAAAGACTATGCATTGATAAAACTATCGATCTGACATACATTTTCTAATTGTTTTTTCTTAATATGGCATAAATTTGTATATGTGTTCATCACATAATAATAGGTCATTGGTGATGAGAAATCTAAACATGTGTCTTCCTCCCAAATTTCAAAATTGCACAACTTTCGCAGGGCATGAGAAATCGTTATCATCCCAAGATTCACTTCATCCATTTAAATATTACTGTCGGTAGACATTTTTTTTATTTGGTTGTAACAATTCGATAACTATACTTTGTGTCCTCGATAGTTAAATCAAATAAAAAATATATGCTTCGTATCACTTTTTCAAAAGACACTGTATTAGATCATTATCATATAGCAATGTAACCGAGCAAGGTTAGTTTTAGGAGGGAATGTTGTAACAAAAGCAAACTGGGTTGCGGCGAGATGAAGCTGTGTGTGCTTCTTCACTCAGTTGTATTTTGTTCTTTTTAAATATGTTTCTTGGTAGAGAAGCAACCTTACATTTTTAAACAATAAATCGACAATTATGATATGACAAACCAAGTGGAATCCTTAACCTATGAGTATGACCTATGTACAAAGTATTGGATTCTTGTGAGTTGATATTATATATAGTTTCTTTTATACCGAAGTTTATATTATAGTTTGTTATGCATATTTTATATATGAGGGAGATATCAATGTTTGATTCATAAAAATGAGGGTGATGAAATAAGACGGAAAAAGACAAATACAGTAGTAATATGTTTTGTTATTAGTTTTTTTTCTTTTTTTCAACGATACTTAAGTTATATTTGTTAATTTTAATAAATCGTAGAAGTTCTATGTGTTCGGACCAAAATTTTCGTAAGTGTCTCAGACCATCTGTTAATAATAATATCACGTTAAAAAAACATAAATCACCCTTCCAAATAAAGTTGAACTAGTAAACTTAAGTACTCATCCTCAAATCCACTAGATCACCATCCGATAATTCTCCTTGATTTTGAACTGTCTTTATGTTGAAATCTAAGCTAGAACAAAATATGGTATATATGGTTTTGAAGGTTGAATTTGGCCATGTAATATTTTGGCTTTCATTCATATTAAATTCACACAAAATCTAAAGAAACAAAGTAAAGATCATAGAGAAAAGGGAAGATTCTAGCGTGTTGACACCGAGGGGATTCGATAAGAAAGAATCAAAATCAGTACACAAGATGTGTCACCAATTGCATATATTCCCAGATGGACTAAGTATTACATCAATCTCGTTAACAAGTGTATTCCATTGGTCGGATTTTTTCTTTGTTAGGTTTATTTTGAGCTTTTTCGTAGACAATATAGCATAAGGTATAGTTTCTTTTATACCAAAGGTATAGTAGAACTAATTTTTTTTTTCTCTCTCTCTATATATATATATATTTGATATGAATATTCCTTTTCTATGACTATACTACGTTACCTCTGTTGAATATTCATCTTTATATATATATATACATATGTGTATGTATATTATTTGGCAAAATGGAGAAAAATGATACTTTCAGTCTATGTTGTTCACTTAAAACTTTTTTCTAATTAATGACGTTTGGAGAACTAATAGGGAAAAAATGTATGACGAAACATAAATGAAAAGAAAAAAAGAAGTGAAGCAACCACCTCAAACCAACTCAGAATGGTCATCTAAGTTTTGGGCATTTTACCAGGATCCAAAAATCGAAAATGTAACCGATCCAAAAAATTGATTTGGATCGGGTTTGGTTATAGATATTTTACCCTATTATCTATTATACACTCATATCCACGGGTTTGGTTTGGATCCGAGTATTATCCAAGAACCAATCGAGTAATCGGATATACCCGAAATTCATCACTACAAGACTATGATATATATTATATATTTTATTTATTTCCCTTTATACTTCTTCAGTTCTTTCTTCATTTCTTCTCTTATGTTATGGATTAATATTGAATTCGATTAATTGAGATTTACCATAGGCCATAGAGAATAAGGAGAATCGAATCGATTCCACTTCCCAAGCGAGCCTAATTTCTCGATCTTTAAACCCCAATTCAGTAATTTCCAAACTCACAAACTGAAAATTTTAGACACAAATCGTCGAAGCTCAACGTCTCCTCCATCAGAGGCGTCTCGAAATCGATCACGGGTACTCATCAATCAACAGCTGATTGCGGAGGCAGAGTTGCAAGACAAGCTCTCTTTCATTTCTGCTTTATACTATTGATTTCTAACCTTAATTTCATTTGTCTTTACTTTTTAGAGTTTGAACCTGAATTCAACATCCAAGGATATTGACTACTTAGAGTAAGTTATAATTCTCTAAAGCTGTGTAAGGATATTGAGAGTTTGAACCTTATTTCATTTGTCTTTTGTCTTTACTCTTTAGTTTTCGAACTTTTTCATCAATGTGATTTAGCATCTGGGTTGTTTAAGCTGGGTAAGGTCTCTCGATATTTTTGTTTTGAATTGTTTTTATTTAGTTGGATGATGTATCTCTGGTTAATGAGTTTGAAAATGCAGAAAAGTTTGAGAACAGATGTTGTTGGAGTCTTGGAGATGGCTAAACTTGTCCGATTGTCCCTGATGCTTTGAAGTTTCAACTAGTGATAATTTCAATTTTCAAGGACTTTTTTTGGTAGTTTTGTTACAGTTTCAACTTTCAAATTTGACAATTAAACTTTAATCGCACCTTTGCTGAATGCATATTTGGTTCATTTGTTTAATTCCAGTCTATATTTGGTTTAATTTTGGTATTTGGTTTAATTTTGGTATTTGGTTTGGATAATTAGGTTTAATTTCGCTTATTTCTGCACATTTCGGGTAAATCAAATTGATTTCAGGTACATTGAAAGAATTTCGGGTATAAAATAATCGAACCGATTAATAGCCAAAATATTTTTGGTTTTTACAGTTACTAAACCAATGGAATCAGACCGATCTGGAATAGATTAAAATCGATCCAAAACAAAACCGAAACTTTATGAGTACTTACACGGATCCAAAATTACTCAACCGAAAGATCTGGACCTGAACAGTTCCTATCCGAATCCGAATCGAATATCCGAATACCAGGATTAAGTCAAGTAAAAAACAAACTCAAAGTCAACTACGGGATAAACATAATACTCGTTCAAACTGCCATTATAATGCATTAATAAAAACGGTTGAATCAATAAGAATAAATGCAATCAATGAAAAATCAAACAAAATAAATGAAGACTTTAAACACATATTCGGAGTGGAGGATTCTCTCCAACAACTTACCCACAAACGCCAATATGAGAACAAAAAAGCTGACAAACCAGTCAGAATGCCCGCAACGTGGCTATGAGAAAGAAGACTCGGACCATTTGTTCTTTGCTTGTCCATATTCCAGAGCTGTCTGGGCATGCACTCCTGCATGGTTCTTCTTTGCACCGACAGCTGCAAACTCCGTCTACACAAATATGGCCACATGCTAATGGAGTTCCAAGCAACAACAAGACCTCATATTCTAGCCGTAGATCATTTGGTGTATACGGAAGGCGCGAAACGAGTTGGTATTTGAGGGAAGACACTACCATCATACGGAAACTGCCACAAAAACTCAAGAGGATAAAGAGGAATGGGAGCGACTACAGATAATAGAACCCAAGTGTGACATTCTTCCCACCAAGCATGCCAAGCTTGGAAACCTTGGTCCCCCGAGAGCAACTCATGGTTTGACTGTGTCCAGAAGAAACACTAAATTAAAGCCGCCTCCAAAAGGTACTTTTCTTATAATATTAATGCTTTTTGGTGTTAGTGTCTGGCATAGATGGATTGTTAGGACCTCTGTTGGAATGGTTAAACTTATTGGGGAAAAAGGTTTCTGCATCTGTCTTCCCTACTTCATGCTAAAACAGCAGCTTTGTCATGGTGTGCATGTGTGTTTCGAATATGGGTTGCAAACATTTGCTTTCAAACAGATTTTGCGAATCTTTAGGCAAGCAGTTAAGGAACTGGACAAATCTCCTACCTTGGATGCTTATCTTCAAGATATCACAATGGTTTTGCGTCAGAACCCAATATACTTGGTTCAGCTAATTGGAAGAAAAGCAAACGACGCAGCAGATAGTATAGCAAGAACAGTTAGGCAATGCCCCCTGTACTATACTACCATCGATAATAGGACTCCCAATTGGTTAACACCAATTGTCAAAGGTGAACTTGTTGTAACTCCTTGTCATGGCGTGCATGTATGTTTCGAATATGGGTTGCAAACATTTGCTTTCAAACAGATTGTGCGAATCTTTAGGCAGCAGTTAAGGAACCAGACAAATCTCCTCCCTTGGATGCTTATCTTCAAGATTTCACAATGGTTTTGCTTCAAAACCCAATGTACTTGGTTCAGCTAATTGGAAGAAAAGCAAATGACGCAGCAGATAGTATAGCAAGAACAGTTAGGCAATGCCCCCTGTACTATACTACCATCGATAATAGGACTTCCAATTGGTTAACACCGATTGTGAAAAGTGAAATTGTTGTATCTCCTTGACTTGGTCGACAAAATCTTAATAAAACTGTTGATTGTGTTAAAAAACACATATTCGGAGTATAAGACAATAGGAGGAACAAAAAGAAATGAAAACTCAATTCTCACCATACTACACTAAAACTATTATATACTTATAAATCTCTATTCTTACTCTTGTAAACCGCCCAACGAACTGAAATATTAAACCTATTTGCCTCCAAATATGACTTTCAATTGCACACAAAATCCATATGTTTCATCATTAGTCTCTAGATTCTTGTTTATTGCTAATTAACAGTTTAATCCTCTACTTCTAAAAGACAAACTCAATCCTCTCATTATTACTATTTACAAATAATTGACTGTTGAGATGTTTTTTTCAACACTTAACTCTTACAAAATTTCAAAACTATTTTTTTGTCAACTTAACCTAATGGCTTTAATATCCCATAATTACAATCCTATTATACCTATAAAACTGTTAATTGTTTATTTTAAGAAACTAAAATAAAAATTAAGAAAGGGAAAAAAAATTCCTTTACTAATTCAGGTTTGCCGTTCTTCCTTCTTTTTCCGTCGGACGGATTCTTCTTACTCACCTTTCTAACAATCTGACAATATATTCTTCTTCCTCGTCACTTACATGACTTAGTACCATTTGATTTCGTTCTCCTCTTCATTTTATCATCAATTTGGTATATTTATATTGATTTTTCTTCTTCGTTTTTTTTGCACTTTGTTCTCCTCCTCATCATCGCATTGATTCTATAAATTTCGTTTTTATCAAATATGTGTATGTATCTTTCCTAAATTTATATAATGTGTTTGTTGGATTTCTATACGAACACTATTATCATGTTATTTTTTATTCTAGTTAGTCTTGAGGTTATCAATTTAGTTTTACAGATTTACATTTTGGGATTTCATATTTTCAAAGTTCATATAATCCTTTGGTTATGAGACTTCTCTTCATTAGTATTGTCTCCATTTCATAATTGTTTTTGTCACATATTGTTCTTATTGACCTTCAATTCAAATGATTTCTCTTTTTCCAAGCCCTAAGATTTGGAGGATTTTCAGAAGAACATTATTGATATCAAATTTAGCAACTTAGTGCGCTATTCTTGTAGTTCTTAGAGTTTTCATATTCTATTTATATTGTTTTTAGTTATTTGAATGTGTAATTTGATGTTTTGATTGTAGTATAAATATCTAAATATCAAAATTTGTTTTTCTCTCATTTGACATACGAGATTGTATAAAACAATTCAATGGTTGACCCGAAAGAGTACACTTGCGGAAGAATTCCCGTTGCAATCGGTCAAAATTAAAAGTCTGGAAGCGTGTATTTTTCTTGTTGGTGATAAGTTGATAAAAAAATATTTTCGTTAATACATAAATGACGCACAATGGAAGCAACAAAAAAGAAGCTGATTATCCATTGTTGTTTGTTTCTGAAATTTCTTGGACGAATCTAATGATGTGGGATATGACGTGCGAGTAAGTCATTGATTTTTTTTTCAGAAAAGTTATTAGATTTCATGCATCACCAATGAATATAATTCTTACAGTCTTATATTTTCTAGAAAACTAAATATTGGTCCCAAGTATTCTTAGTTTTACACTAAATATTAGCTTATAAACATGCCATGGCTAATAAAAATCTCTAATGATTATATTTTTTTCTCCGGAAATTGGTGTTGTTATATACTTATTTTGGGAGCATACATCTTTGGAGTTTTGGAGACCAAATCATATTACTTTCATGAACTGTTAATATAGCGTCCAAATCAATACCGAAATCTTTTAAAGGATCGAGAAATGTACAAATGGGATAGTTTGATCCTTGCTTTTAACAATAATGAGCTTTCTTCTCATGGAAATACAAGAAAAATATGGGCTATGGATGTTGGCCATATTTATGTTTCACTCTTTGTCAACAAAATTTGCTGGATTTGTTGTGCATTAACTGCATAAAAATAACAGTTGAAGTCATCGATTGTTCTAAGAAGAACAACAAAAGGTAAGTGGAACCATTCCCAATTTTCATCCCCAGAACTGTGATAGCAGTTTAGTCAGCTGCTATTGGAAAATAACTACATTTGACTCCATATTCGGTTATAGACTTGCCGGTGAAAATTGGGTTAAATATAACTTGTTGTGATGGCGGAGTGTATGTGCTCAAATACAACGAATAGTTGCAAGATCATCGCTTTTAGGTCTGACATATGTGCCAAATCTGTAACTCGTGGTCACCATGTTGCTATTGATGTTATCAGGACAGCCATTGGCATATAATAGCAGCAAAATTGTCGATTAATAGCATGATTCTTGGTACGAGTTATAAAGTTCCCATTACTCATGGTATCTTTGGAAAACTTGTGTTTATGATTGATCCCATTATAAAAGATGTTCCTTGAGATACCTAAAGAGAAATTATGGTTGGAGCAATCTGTAGTGTACTAATTCAAAATTTCTAATACTTAATACGAAGACGCAGTTGGTTCTTAACTTATCTTACTCTTTCTAGAGTTTGATATTTTCTTGGTTTAAAATTTATTCAAAAAGGCACTTTTGTGCACATCTCGTTAGGGATTGAGGAAGCCGATAATTCATCTATCTCAGTGCTTTGTCCCTTACAGAGAAATTGAACATTTTGCACTTCAAATAATCAGTAGGAGTCTATTAGCATGGATTGTGCTACAAACTCCTGAACAGTGTTGATATGGTCAAGAGGATGCTCGGTGAAAAATTAATTAATTTTTTTTATTTCACCAAGGTGATGATATGTAGTTTAGAAATGGTTGGTTTTTCGTTGAATATCAATGTTTTCATTGTTCATAGAGTTTTAAGAGGTTTTGCAAAGCTTTAGTCGAAAATGAGCCAAGCTCTGACAGCTTTTAAGCACTAGTGGGTTGGAATCAGAAATAAAAGTTTCCTCTGTGGTATTTTGCTCAAATTTGGATACAAGGTAGTTTAGGATGTTATCTTTCTCCTCTAAGTTGTTTGAAGTTAATAAGAAACTTGAATTAAAAAAATATAACCAAAATACTAAATACTAGACCGTCAAAATAGAGCAAACAAAAAACATGAAATGATCGAGCCAGGTGATCGACTAATTTCGGGTCGAACACCCGATCAATCCCTATTCTTTGGAATTTCTAAGAAAACTGATCGACCGCTTGGTATTTATTCTGTAATTTTATCCCTTCTTCTGCATTCTCATTCTAAAAGAACAAATCTTCTGTGCAAGGAATAAGTCATTTTCTCGAGATCAGGTGTCTTCCCCCCCCACCCTTTATTATCAGAAGTAACTAGTGGCTGGTTTCCCATTGCGATGATGTTTTATTAGTGCGCGGGAGTATTGTTTGATCGAAAAACTACCCTATTCGACAAAACATTCTCCAAAAAATAGTTCCATTTTTTCAAAGATTTCATGAAAATCATCGGCAATTTTCCCTAACTGTCTCTACTACTCTATAAAAAACACCAAAATATCAAGATATTAAAGAGACATAAGCCATTTAACAGCCACCAAAATGTTTTTTGTTCTTTGTTCTTAGATTTGATGCTTTGTTTCTCTATTTCTTTAAGGAGAACCTTTCAATCCTCTGTTCATCACAATAGCTGTTTTCCAAACTCCATTCTATTATGTTATTCATAAAAAGTGTTTTCGCTGTTATTTCATTTATCAGGATTAAATAGTTTTTTTGTTGGGAATAAGAGATCCTAGGAAGGAGCTATTCATGGTTTGGTAGTCATGTTTCTTTTCTATAGTGGCACATTCAATTGGTAGAAGTAAGTAGTTGTTTAACCTTGTGTTCTTAATGCATGTTTATGAATTGGTCACTTAGCACTGATATAAACAATTCATAGCTTTTACACCACTTGGTTGATTGGCCACAGTTGGATTAGATAGGCTATATCTTTAGAACGTGAGAACTATTTCTAAACATGATTTAGTGAGCATATTGAACCTATACTTACATCGCTGTGTTATTGCATCAAAGAGGCTCATTTTGGCTTTAAGGTGAGGCTATATGTAATCATGAGTTTATCTCAGGAAATAAGAACACAAAACAGTATGCAAAAGCAAGAGAAAAGAGAACAATCCATGCATACAATTATTCACTTTCATGTTCTACCCACCTCTTAGTTTTAAGTCAAGTTCTCTAATGCACAAGCCTAATGATATTCTCATTTTTATCATCAATCTCAAGATTTTTTTGGCCACCAAACCAACATTTTTTTCCTTCTCTGAACTATCCGAGAAGTTTTTTCAACACATAGCTCTTTTCTTTTCTTGCTATCCCCCTTTTCACTTTGTTTTTTTTTATTGATGATTCTTTTCTGGTAAACTTAGAGCTTTTCACACATTATTTTTTACTTCCTGAATTTGTTTGCTCTTTAATTTCAAGCCTTTGGCCTTTCTATTTATTTCTCTGATTTCACTCTAGTCATCATTTTTATCACTCACAACAATTTTCAAAACCACAAACTCATATAACTCTTTAGTACAAAACCAATCCCCAAATCGTATCCTAGTTGCCAACCAACCAATGTGATTGGCCTACGAAAGCTTTGTCCTTGTGTTCTCTACAATATCAACAAGAGGCCTCACTCATCAAACAACAAATGGAGGAACACATGGTTTAGCTTTAAGTGTGGTACAATTCTAAAGATGCAAATGGCCATTCAAGCTTGTAAAGAGTGGCAACATGGATACGCAAACTTGAATGTTCTAAAGTAAACCATGGATGAGCAATTTTAGTTCCAAGAGAGAGTAATTAATTGTTAAAATTAAGTCCAAATTCATATAGTTGAGTCCAATAAAACATACATCTACAATGGGATCCAATTTTCAAGTTCAACTTATGTGATCAAAGCATGGTGCATCCTTAACTTCATGATCATTCAAATGCATCAGATAACTATTAAAAAGGCATTCAGTCAAGCTCTTATGGTTTTGAAAGATAGAATTTGACAACCCTTTAGGATCAATCTCATTTTGAGTAAGGTATATATATCATTTATTGGTCGTGGAAGTGTGTTGTTCGAGTGATGAATCACTCTTTTGAGGTTCTTCTGGTTTTCTTTTCTAAAAGAGGCAGTTACTAGAATAGCTAGAATTATCTCTTTTTGCTGTAATATACCAATTTTTTTAGAAATTACTAAAATGATTTTCGTACCTTATTACTCTCATGTCACTTGTTAATAAAAAATTGTTTGCTAAAAAAATTATTTAGAATTAGTTTTATTTGACGGTAGATTTGTAAGCATTGATGGTACTTTTTTTGTTTTAATATATGTATTTGACAATACTGTAGATTTATTTTGTTGATTGTAGACTTATTTTGGTTTTTTATTTTCGTTGTCATAGACTTATTTTGTGGACGACTCTGTAGACATATTTTAATCGTGTAGATTTGTTGACAACTATGTAGATTTTTTATTTTTCTAGATTTATTTTGTTGATTGAACATTATCTTCGGTTTTTATTTTTGTTGTCGTTGAATTATGTTATAGGCGACTTTGTAGACTTATTTTGGTCGTGTAGATTTGTTTAATGATTATGTAGATTTATTTGTTTTGGTTGATTTGTTTTATGATACTATAGAATTTATTTGTTGATTACAGACTTATTTTTTCATTTTTTTTCGTATACATATTTTGTAGACGATTCTATTGACTTATTATGGTCAGAATAGATTTTTTGATGACTATGTAAATTTATTTGCTTTAGTATATTTTTTTGACGATGCTGTAGATTTATTTTGTTTATTATACAATTATTTTTGTCCTTTATTTTCATTGTCGTAGACTTATATGTAGATGATTCTGTAGACTTATTTTGGTTGCTATAGATTTGTTTGACGACTATGTAGATTTATTTGTTTTGGTTGATTTGTTTGACGATGATGTAAAATTATTTTGTTGATTGTAAACTTATTTTGGTCATTTATTTTCTATGTCGTAGACATATTTTCTATATGACTCTGTAGACTTATTTTGGTTGGTGTAAATTTGTTTGATGACTATGTAGATTTATTTATTTTTGTAGATTTGTTTAACCTATAGATCTATTTTGTTGATGGTTGACTCAATTTAGTCTTTTATTTTCGTTGTCGTAGACTTATTTTGTAGACAATTCTGTAAACTGATAATGGTCGATTTATATTTATTTGACAACTATGTAGATTTATTTGTTTTGGTAGATTTTTTTGAAGATGATGTAGGTTTATTTTGTTAATTGTAGAACTATTTTGGTAACTAGTTTTCTTTGTCGTAGATTTATTTTTGTAGTTGACTAGGTAGAATTATTTTGGTCGGTGTAAATATGTTTGATGACTATGGAGATTTATTTATTTTGATAGATTTTTTTGATGATGCTGTAGATTTATTTTGTTGATTGTAGACTTATTTTGGTTCTTTATTTTTTTGTCGTAATTTTATTTTGTAGAAGATTTTGTAAACCTATTTTGGTCGGTGTTAATTTTTGTGACGACTATGTAGTTTTTTAGTAGATTTGTTTGACGATGTTGTAGATTTATTTTGTTGATTGTAGAATTATTTTGGTTCTTTATTTTTGTTGTTGTAATTTTATTTTGTAGACGATTCTGTAAACCTATTTTGGTTGGTGTTAATTTGTGTGACGACAATTTAGTTTTTTAGTAGATTTGTTTGATGATGTTGTAGATTTATTTTGTTGATTGTAGACTTATTTTGTAGATAACTAATTAGTTTTGTTTTGGTCGGTGTAGATTTATTTGCTTTTAGTGTTATTTAATTGACAGATGAGTTAAGCACAGTGTTTTGTGATATTTTTTGATTAGGGTTAAAGCTTCTTACCCCTATAAATTGGTTCTCCATCGCAGTAATTCTTCTAACCTCTTATTTTGCCTCTTGCTTTTGTTATGAAAATTTTGATTTGTTCCTCCACTGGAGCTTTTTCTTCTACTATGAGCTACAGTCAGAGCTCATCATCGAGAGTGAGCTTTAGCAACAGTTGTTCCAAAGCAGCTGGAGATTTCGGCATTCCTCGAAAATGTTTCTGCAGTACAACTATGATTATTAAAACTTTACATTCTTGCACTGATCTGAAAAGAAGATTCTTTTCTTGTCCAAATAATGCTGTAAGTAACAAATGTTTTATAGTTGTAAATTCGTTTCTCATAAGAAAGATGTTATAGGACAGCGAAAACCATAAATAGAAGTGGTATAATAATGCTTTAGAATAATAAATCACTATGGTTAATGTCGTAGATTGTCAACAATTGAAGATTTTGCATCGTCATGCAAAGATGAGAGGACCGTTTCTTTGGCTGCAAGTTTCTCTTTCTATTTGATCAAATTCAACACCTACACCATTCTACCAAGGTTCTTGTCAACCTTCAAATCCATTGAATGTCATTTGCTTACGGATCTCCCCTCTAATTATTTCAATTGCGGCAGCAGTTTGGTTGAACTTACTGTCCATGCCCACCACCTTTGTTGCTAATAATTGAAGAAGTTTGTGAAGGTTTTCCATCATGCCTTTGATGAAATAATACTTAAAGACATATTTAAAACTGTAGGCTGCGTAATAATTTGCACGGGAAAAGTACAAGTAAAAAAAAATTATATGTTTATAATTGCCAAAACATATAATAAATATTCGATGAAAAGGCAAAATAAATGTACATAAATTGTAAATAAATCTACCATCAAAACCAAAACAATGTAACATGTCTAATGTAAGACAAAGAATATATCTATTATTGAGGGCATAATAATTTAAAAGTCTACAATGCTATGAAATAATCTCGTAAACCTACCATCACAGGAACCACAAAACAAATCTACTATCAAAGACAATAAGTCTATAATATAACAATGAAACAAATATACATTGATTAGTAACAAATCTACTATCAAAATCCAATAATTCTATAATATGGTGACAAATTGATAACAAATCTACTATCAAAAGCCAATAAGTCTACAGTATATAGACAAAACAAATATACATTGATTAATAAAATATACTATAAAAAGTCAATAAGTCTACAATATATAGCAAAATAAATGTACATCGATTGGTAACAAATCTGCTATCAAATGCCAATAAGTATACAATATCACGACGACAAATTTACATCAATTGATAAAAAATATACTATAAAAGCCAAAACAATAAAATAAGTCTACAAAAAGAATCCCAACAAATCTACATCATTTTAAGAAATCCAATAAATCTATTATAATTTGTCAGCCCTGCATTACGTCTGCTAGGACCATCTTTTTATCATACAAAGATTCTTTCGAAATATTTTGTTTCCTTGGCGGTGGACTTTGACTTTTGTCCTCTGATTCACTTTCAATCTTTTTCTTGTTCTTTTTTTTGCCTTTGCAGTTTCTCTTTGTTTCACAAGCTCCTCTTTCTCTTCAGTAACCTTCTTCTTGATCAAACAGCTTGTTCACTCTGGCATCATCAATATCATCAATTTAGTTTAGTAGCGGATCCTCCCCATGATTGACGATTATATCTCTGACCCGAGCCTTCATATATCATAAAAGGCATTATTTAAATGTTGTCCATACAATATTTCACATATATTCTAACTGTAACTAAACCAATACATTCTTACAAAATTTATTGATAAAGCTATTCTTTATATCTTCTCGTATGTTAATCTTCAAACTTAAAAGTGCAAACGATATCGAGCAAGGATATAAGGGGAAATTTATTACCTGTAACCATATGATCAAAACGTTCTCCAACAAAAAAATAATACAACCAAATTTTTAGACAATGAACAAAGCCCACAATCACGTAAGAGGATTCGTTGTAATCAGCTATTTTTATATGTTTCATTAGGCTTTCACAAGCCAATCTACTCCAAGGAAACTTCTCAAACGCCTTAACATTGAACACTCTTTTGGCTAAGTTCAGAGGAATTCTGGTGCCACGATGCAACCCAAGAACACCAAGAGAGAACACATAAATATATGAATTCTTAAAGCTCTAACTCCTAAACCTTTCTACTACTTTTTCTAGCTCCACCCAGTTTGGTCTTTCACAATGACCCACAACCACTTCATGCCAGAGTTTAGAATGATCAGCATCCCATTCCTCTCTACCTCATATGGATCTGTATTCATCCCAATCAATGCACCAAATTCACATAATGAAGACTTTATATCTGTATCATCAATTAAACTCCATATTACATAATTCTCCATTGTAGCCAACTGATGAGTTAGCAGATAATAAGCTGGCTTCGTCATCCATATGAATTCACCTTCTGCAAGTGTAGCAATAATAACCACAGGAGAACTATCAGATATCTCCATGCATAATGACCAACTGCATCTTTTAGCATCACATCTTTTAGCAAACGCAGTAGTGATTCATATTTCTAGCTGCGGAGGATATTTTCTGCCAGGATAGTATGTTCACGGGTACTCCAGCTTATTTGAAGACACCATTGCCAACAAATCTGCATAACACATATATACAATATTATTACAAATAAATCTACAGTAGCAATATCTATATTGACATATATCAACAACTCTACAATCATAAATACAACATTGCTAAATCTACAAATAAATCTATAAACAAATATGCAATCATACTTAAGCAACTAATGTACTATAACATACACAAAAAATCAATATCTCAATAAATATATCTAATGTAACAGCCGCAAACAATAAATAAATCTATAATCATAGAAAAACCAACTAATAAATCTACTGTAATATGCAGAAAAAAATCTACAACCATGTATAGGGTTTATCAAATCTATTATAATTACAAAAACAAATCTACAACCACATAAATTTAGTTAATTACAATAATTAGAAGAAAATCAATCTTAAACCCAAAAAAACTGACACATCATTCACCCAAAACCGGAACAAATCTGCGACAACATAAAACAAATATTCTCTATTTTTAAAAGACACTGAAATTTGGATGAAAATGCTCAACCCAACACTAAAAATAACACATAGCACGGTAGAAATAGTCGTCGACGAGGAAACCCTCAACAATGGAAGAAAATTAAGAAGAGATGGATATAAAACCCAAATCTGGAACTTGTGCCACCTTAACCCGTGTCTCCTAAACATGTTCTAGTGGTTGTAGATACGAGTACACGTTGGAATCAAACAATAATACAGCCGTGGGAAATCGCAGAGGAGTAGTGAATTGTCGCCATCGCTGTCGCCAGATAGAAGAAAACAAAAAAGACAAGAGAGAAGATGAAAAGTTAAAAATGCAAAAGTGAAAAAAATAAACTGTTTTTGTAAATCTTTTGTATTACTATTTTACAGATTTTTGAGCAAAAAGTATATAAAACTGGCATAAAATTAGAGCAAACCTAACACTCTAAGTGGTTGCAAGTCTCAACAAACATAGGTTTTTAAAAAATACAAGAAATTCTGTAAAGAAATAGCTTGAAAACTAATCAAATGGATAAGCCGTTTATTTAAGGATTAGATATATCAAAGCCATCATTCAAATCAAAGAAGTCGCAATAGAGATTTCATCCCTTTAGGATCTTCAACAGACCAATAATCAAGGGAAGCAAATCATATAATAAGGAGAAATTACCATCATAAATATATATAACTAAGGGTGAATAACTTTAGTGGCCTATATATTAGCTGTATTTACTTAGATAACCCATATCTATCATTAATTACTACACTGTTTTCTGCTTTTGAAAAATCCAATGGCACCCCTATTGGAATATTGTATTAAAATTTTATACGATATTGTCACCGCGTTCATGTTGTCGTAAAATTTTTCTCGCAGAGTTATTTTACGTTATCGCAGATTTGTTGTAAAGTTGTCGCATAATTATTTTGATGTTGTCGAAGATTTTTTCCCGCATAATTGTTTTAATTGTCGCGTATTTATTGTTGCAAATTTTTTTAAAGTTGTGGCTGCTTTTCTTTCTGCTAATTAATTTGAGTTATCGCAAAATTCTTTTGCAGAATAATTTTCACGTTGTCACAGTTTTATTTTCCCGCTGATTTTTTGTTGTTATCGCCTAATTGTTTCACAAAATTATTTTTATGTTGTCACAAATTTATTATTTCGCAGTTTTGTTTGTAGTTATCACATAATTCTTTTTCAGAATTGTGTTGACGTTGTCACAAGTTTATTATATCGCAGTTTTTTGTAGTTATCACATAATTCTTTTGCAGAATTATTTTTACGTTGTCGCAGATTTATTGTCTTGCAGTTTTTTTGTAGTTATCTGAGAATTGTTTTGCAGAATTATTTTTATGTTGTCGAAAGTTTATTATCTCGCAGTTTTGTTGTAGTTACCGCATAATTTTTTGCAGAATTTTGTTGACGTTGTCGCAGGTTTGTTATCTCGCAGTTTTGTTTGTAATATCGCATAGTTGTTTTACAGAGTTATTTTCAAGTTGTAGCAGAATTAATTCCAGCTAACATGGGTCGTATGATTTAGGATAGTATCCAATAGTCCATGGACGCCATCAAAACAGTGAACATGAAATTGTAGCAGTATCCATTCGTCTAACTTAGGGCCACCGTCGCTTATTCTTTTGTCTGTCGAGAATTAATAATGGAGCATATTATTTTAGTCTGTGGAGAATGGAAGTTCGAGAGAAAGTGATGGACTTTTGTTGTTGATGTTAAGCGAAGATCACGAATGGTACTAGATGCATCCTGTATGAAGTACGCCATTCAAATTGGAATGATGTTTGAGGATTTTTTGTTGGATAAGAGAGAATATGACATCAAATTGAGTTATATGTTGTCTAAAGAGATTTTGAAGAAGATATACCTCCATTATATATTTTTAAAATGTAGGCAATTTCAAGTATTCCTGGGGCAATCAGAAGGACATTGTAGTCAAATTTGTGTGAAATTGAAGGAAAAAAATCTATATGAAGACATTAGAAGATGAATTTCAGTTTGAAAAAGGGATGTCAAAGAAGAAGATGCAGTTAAAAAGGCTGAACAGAATTTGGAAGAAGATTGTGATGAAGATGATGAACCCATATTTGATTATTGTGACGATTCCGATGGAACATACTCAGGTGATGAGAAATTTTAAGTGTTTGAGATGAAGGAAGAAAATGATGAGAATATTGAGGCATTAGGGATGAAAGAAGAAGATGATGATGATGAGAATATTAAGGCGTTTGGGATGGTGCATAAAGATGATCCCGAGAAACTGAAATTACCTCCTAAGAAGAGAATTGCTTCACTGTTGTAAGTGAAGAAAATGCTAATGTTGTGAACTCAATGAAACTTGAATTGAAAGATTTGGATTTAGCTGTCGAACAATGCTATGAGACGAAAAAGTAGTTGATGATAAGAATGAAGGTTCTAACAGTGGTGAAAAAAAAAGATTTCGATATTCATAAATCGACTCCATTCCTTTTGACTGTCAAATATCAGGTGAAGGGATGTTCTTGGAAGGTCTGAGCTACACCAGTAAGAGATTATCCGAGATTTCATGTTCGAAAGCATGTCTCTGAACATACATGTTCAGTAACCGAGCGTTCAAGACGATTCCGACAAGCCACACATGATATTCTTGGATTAATATACAAGTACTACGTCGGTGGAGTCAGACCAAGCGTATTGCCAACTCATGTTGCTAAAGTGCTGAACAAACGATTTGAAATCAATGTATGTGTTTGCTGTTTTTTTTACAGTCGCAGAATTATTGACAGTTTTCGCTGATTTAATGTTAGTTGTCGCCAATTTTTTTTGTATGTAAAGATTTTATATTGGAGGGCATACCGGACATTAAGACATGCTCAGAATTGGTCAGGGGAACACCAGAAAGTGGATATGAGTTACTACCAACATACTTATACATGATTAAAATAGAAAATCCTGGGTCACACACACGGCTTGTAGTTGATGAAAAAAATTGATTCAAGTACTTATTTATAGCATTTGGAGCTAGCATCAATGGATTTCCATTCGTGCGGAAAGTCGTGGTTGTTGATGAAACTTTTTTGCAAGAAAAATACAAAGGGACACTCCTTACTGCTACAGGTCAGGACGATAATTTTAATTTATCCCCTATTGCTTTTGGTGTTGTTGATACTGAAAATAATGAATCATAGAGATGGTTCTTCGAGCAACTCAACGCTGTTATCCCTGATGATGAAGGGATATCCATTATTTCGGATAGTCATAAGTCTATTGGGAAAGCTATAGCAACAGTTTACCCAAAGTGTAGTCGTGGAATATGTACGTACCATTTGTACAAGAATATATTAGTACATTTTAAAGGTAGGGAAGCATTTAGTTTGGTAAAGAAAGCATCATATGCTTTCAGATTTGTTGATTTTCAGAAACCATTTGACGAGCTAAAATAAGTGAATCCTGCACTTCATGCATATCTCCTACGAGCTAATATACAACTTTGGGCACATGTTTATTTTCCTGGATATCGGTACAATATTCTTACAAACAACATAGCTGAATCCATGAACCATGTCATATCCAAAGCTAAGAAATTACTTATAATGCAACTTCTATAAGCAATCAGATCGATGATAAAAAGGTGGTATGATAGTCAAACGACATCAACAATGAGATTGCAGATAACTCTAACCGGTGGAGTTAAGAAATTGTTACAAGTAACTTTCATGCCTATAAATATACCCTGCAACAAGGCAGAAATATTTGGACTCAATGTCATTTTCTTGTTATTGATGTTGTTCGAGTACAAGTCAATTGTGCTGCTAGATCAGTGAATGTTGTAAATTTGAAAGATAGAAAGTGTACATGCCACAGTTCTGACTTGTAGAAGATACCATGCGACCACGCAATTGCAGCGGTCGAGAAAAAGAATATATCTCGTATTTCTCTGTCATATATACTATCATCGCTCCTATTTTTATAATGTGTATGCTACCACCATCATGCCGAGAGATTTCAGTCTACTGGAACCGGAACATTTTTCCAGAAAGATATTTTCCCGCCTCTTACTAAACAACAACCAAGACGGCCCAAAAATCGAGAAATAAACCATGCTTAGAAATTGCGATGGAGAAGAAACGGCCTAGAAAACAAAACGCATGTGGTAAATGTAATGAATTTGGACATAGCCATCAAAATTGGTGTGATCCTAGAAAGGCCCAATGAAGATGCTAAATGACCTGGACATGTAGAGGATCTTGATCAGATGGAACTGGACCAAAACAAGGAATGCGTGGGCTTAAGAGGCTTGGAAAGCTTGGAACAGCCAATCAGTGCCGTGTGGGCAAGTGAGAAGGAGCTAGAGAAGCATCCCATGGACGTGGATAAGCAGCTCATGGACGTGGAGAAGCAGCACATGGACATGGAGTTAAACCAGGCTCAAAGAAGAGAAAGTTAGGCAACCCAAGAAACAGAATATCCAACTAATGTTGCCCAAGAAGAAGACTCATGCCAAACGGCCCAAATTCAAGGAGTTATGGATGTGTGGCTTGGCCCAGCAACCAAATCTAGAGCTGAGATCCAAAGTAAGCTCATTCTACAAGTGACTTGGGCCTGGCTAAACAGGAAAAGTAAGCCCAAAGAGAGTAAACCAATTGGGATGGTTTACTTGTTTTAATTTGTAATTAGATGACTTAAATTGAACCAAAACACTTAAATTAAACTAATTTTGATTAGGTTTAGTAAGCTAAACAATTACGGTTTAGTAATTTAAGGTTTTCAGCCTTCAAAAGATTGTTTATTCCCCCTTGTATAGCAACCTTCAAATTTCAGTAAAAAGATAAGCTTTCAAGCTTTTGTGTTCTTCCTTTGTGCTTTCTCTGTTCAGCCTATGAACATTGACCATCACCTGGTGTAGGTGCTATAATCTGAATCCTTTAACTGTAGACATGCTAATCCTGATTTTTGGAGATTCAAATCATCCTTTTGGTCAGTCATAACTCTAAGGAGAAGTTTACCCACGTTTTTGGAGAGCTAGTAGGCTCCAATTCCCATCTCCACCCTTCTTCAAGTGATCCAGAGATTCATCACCTATTCAGGGAAGCACCAAGTGGTATCAAAGCCACTCGAAGGTTAGGGTCTGTAGAGATCATCTCAATTTCACTTTTATCATTCATGATTTTAGGGTTTTGTTTTGTGTTTCATCTTAAACAATTTCTTATCTTTCTATCTTGTGTAAGTCAGTTGAGTCACTTATGAGTTACAAAGAAAACAAAAAAAAGAATCATTCAAAAAAAAAAATGATCTATCAAAAAAAAAAAAGCAGAAAAGAAATCCTGCTAGGAGTAGGTTAATCAGCTGACGAAAAAATCTTGCAATATTTCTATCTTAATCACATTAGGTTATAGTTCTAGATCTTAGGTGATTGAGCTTTGATCTATTCTAAATTTGTGGAAATAGCCAGAGAATTGAACACTGAAAAAACCAAAAAGAGAGAGAGAGGAGTTTCTCTTTGTTTAAGTTTATTTAAGAGAATTCATGACAAGAAGAAAGTTAGTGGATCAGATTGTCCATCTTGATCAGTTCCAGTATGAAGCTATGATGGCTGAGATCACTAGGAAGCTGCAAAAAGATTTCACTAGGACTAACCATGCTAATTATTTTTATGAATTTTCAATCTATGCATGCAGAAAAGCAGGAGGAGTTAACTCTTATCACCATCGTCATCCTAGAGCAGAAGAATATCTTAGTTAATCCAAGCTTGGGATTCCATCATTACATGGGAAGATTGACTCTGAAGCTTATCTGGAATGGAAATAAGAGATGAAATGGGTGTTCAGGTTTTATCACTACACTGAGGCATTGAAGATCTAACTTGCGACAAGTGGATTCAGTGGTCATGTCATCCATTGGTGGGATCAGATTGCATCCACAAGGAGGCACAAAAGAGAAAATCAGATTGCTTCTTGGTTTGAAATAAAATTTGTTATGAAAAAGAGGTTTGCTCCATACAATAATAAATTTGGTTATGTGCAGAACATACACCAAAGGAGATCACAAGAGAGGACTAATGGGAGTAGATCAGAGAGGTCTGAGACTGTGAGGAGCAGCCAAGGTGTTACACGCCAAGCCATCAGGACAGGGGAGCGGTCGAGAGAATGCGCGACATGGCCGGGAAGAGCGGCGGTACGGATGGTCTTTGATACAGTTGAACCGGCTGGGGCTTAAGGTAAGAACGGGACAAGCGACCAGCTAAAGTACGAGAGGACAAACGAGGAACTAGGCTCCGATCAATGTAACCTTGTGGGCGAGACTAGGGACGGCTGGACAGGGTCTTGGTCATTTGAGCAGGCGAAGTACGGTAAGGAAGCGGCTGGTGAGACAAGAGGAAGAACGAGGCTGGAATGAAGGAAAAGGGTTTAGAAGCGAACTGAAAATGGATTGTGGGCAACACACCAAGCTGTGACAGGCTTGGATACATCCTACCTTGAAGAGAGACACACTCAATCTTCAGGGAATACACTCTTTCTCTCGGAGACACACTCACAAGGAAAGAAGGCGGTTTGGAACGATAGGCCGCTTAGGGTTTTTTCATTCATCTAGTCTGAGTAAAATGTAAACGAGCTTGCCCTTTTATAGGCTACATTAGTGACTTAGTGGACCACAGGACTCGTGGATTACAAACCATAATGCAAACCATAATGCAAAATAAAAACCCAAAATAAAAACTAAGTCTTTCAAAAGGATTACAAACCATAATGCAAAGGCTAAACAATGTCTAAGATAGGATCAAGCCTCATTGATATTAAATGGACATATCCAACTTAAAAATCAATGGGACACTAGGCTTGATGCCTTAGACTTTCAGGTCTCATTAAAAACCTTTCCAAGAACCCATTATGGTAAACTTAGAAAGGAAAAGAGTACCCTAATCATCTAAGGTCTTAAGGGGTGCCCTTACTCAAGGATAGTAAGGACACACAAGACCTTATCCCTAAGGCTGTGTGCATGGATGTTCTGGTCAGGAACACCCAGCTGATCATGATCAAACGGCTGGCTGGTATCTGCAATCTCCCTTTCTCCTTCTTGGTCTTGTGCTTGGACTAAGTTGACTCCAGCTTGATCTCCATGAGTTTGGTCCTGGTCCCGGCTCTTGTCTTGAACTCCTTGGCCAGCCCTACTCCTGGTCATGATGCGGTGAGACACATAGGGAGTTGCCTGGACCTCATCCTCCAAGTACCGGGTTGGTGTAGCATGGATGACCCCATCATCCCCACCCTCTTCAAGTGCTTTGGTCTCCAAAGAACCAACATCCTGTGCATCAAAGGGAGATAAATCAGAAACATTAAAGGACGAAGACACATTATACTCACCTGGTAGCTTGAGCCTATAGGCGTTGTCATTGATGCGTTCCAACACTTGAAATGGCCCATCTCCTCTGAAATCCAGCTTGTGCTTTCGCTTGTTGGGAAAACGCTCTGGCCTTAGCTGTAACCACACCCAATCTCCTGGTTGGAACACCAGCTGCTTCCTCTTCTTATTGATCCTGGATCGGATTTGGTCGTTCCTCTTCTTATTGATCATGGCTGCGGCTTTGGCTTCTCCTTCATGTTCCATGGTCTCGGTCGGTGGCAAAGGTGCCAAGATCAAAGGAGTTTCTGGGTTGCGACCATACACAGCTTCAAAAGGGGACATGCCTGTGGTAGAATGCTTGGCCGAATTGTAGGCAAACTCCACCAAGGAGAGGCTCTCCACCCAAGTCGTTAGATGACGTCCAATGGTTGACCTCAAGAGTTCTCCTAAGGTGCGGTTAACCACCTCGGTCTGTCCATCTGTTTGAGGATGGCACGTGGTAGAGAACAAGAGCTTGGTACCAATCTTCTTCCACAGGGTCCTCCAAAAGTGGGACAAGAACTTTGTGTCCCGGTCCGACACAATGGTCCTTGGGATGCCATGAAGTATCACCACCTCTCTGAAGAATAGGGTCGCGGTCTGAGAGGCGTCATTGGTCTTGGAGCAGGGTATGAAGTAAGCCATTTTGGAGAAACGGTCCACCACCACAAACACCGAATCCTTGTGTTGGATTTTTGGCAACCCCAAGACGAAATCCATTGAGATATCTACCCATGGTAGAGTGGGGACTGGTAGGGGCATGTATAAGCCGTGTGGGTGGGGTCTGGACTTGGCTCTCTTGCAGGTGATGCACCGGTCACAGTGAGTAGCCACCATCTTCTTCATCTTTGGCCAGTAGAAATGTTCCTTAAGAACACTGAGGGTCTTCTCAACTCCAAAGTGACCCATAAGGCCACCACCATGAGCTTCCTCCACAAGTAACTCCCTCATTGAACATTGGGGAATACACAAAAGGAACCCATCATGGAGAAAGAACCGCGTGTATGCTCCTGTCCCATGCTCCTCATATGCTGTCTTAAGGTCAGGGTCTTCAGGGTACATGGTCTTCAAATGTCCAAATCCCAAGACCTTAGCATCCATTGTAGATATCAAAGCGTGCCTCCTTGACAAAGCATCCGCCACCACATTATCCTTCCCCTTCTTGTATTTTATCACATAGGGAAAGGTCTCTATATACTCAGCCACCTAGCATGCCTCTTCTTCAATGCCGTTTGGCCTCTGAGGTGTTCCAAAGTTTTATGGTCTGTGTGGATCACACACTCCCTAGCCAAGAGGCAGTGTTGCCACGTTTGCATCGCCCTGACCAATGCATACAATTCCTTGTCATAGGCTTGGTAGTTCAGGGTAGCACCGGTCAGCTTCTCACTAAAATTGGCCACTGGTCTTCCCCCTTGAGTCAGAACCGCTCCTATACCTACCCCTGAGGCATCACACTCCACTTCAAAGGTCTTCTCAAAGTTGGGTAAGGCGAGGATAGGTGCATGGGTCAGTTGGTACTTGAGCTCCAAGAAGGGTCGTTCTTGAGCTTATCTCCATTCAAAACCAGTGTTCTTCTTGATCAGGGAGGTTAATGGAGCAGCCAAGGTGCTGAAATCTTTCACAAAGCGTCGGTAGAAGCTGGCCTATTCATGGAAGCTTTGGACTTGACTGATTGAGGTCGGTCTAGGCCAGCCAAGTATGGCTTCTATCTTCTCCACATCCACTCTGAGTCCCTGTGAGCTAACCACAAAGCCAAGAAAACAACCTCATCTGTGCAAAAGATGCATTTAGACAAATTTGTAAACATGTGTTCCTTCCTAAGAGTTTCTAAGATTTTTTCCAAGTGCTGCACATGATCAGATAAGCAGGAGCTATAAATCAAAATATCATTGAAATAGACAACTAAGAACTTGCCCATGAAGGGTCTAAGGATATGGTGCATGAGGCGCATGAAGGTGCTTGGGGCATTGGAGAGGCCGAACGGCATGACTAGCCACTCATATAAGCCATGCTTGGTCTTGAAGGCGGTCTTCCACTCATCCCCTTCTCTCATCCTCACTTGATGATATCCACTCTTCAGGTCCACCTTAGAAAAGATGGTTGCTCCACTCAGCTCATCCAACATGTCGTCTAGCCTTGGGATTGGATGGCGGTATTTGATAGTGATGTTGTTGATGGCTCGGCAATCAACACACATCCTATAGGAGCCATCCTTGTTGGGCACAAGGAGCACAGACACAGCACATGGGCTTAAGCTCTCCCTCACATATCCCTTAGCCATGAGGTCTCGGACTTGAGCCTCAAGTTCCTTAGTCTCCGCGGGATTGACTCGGTATGCTGGCCGGTTTGGGAGTTGTGCTCCAGGGATGAAGTCAATCTGGTGTTCTATGCCTCTCAAAGGTGGCAATCCAGTTAGTATCTCCTCAGGGAAGACGTCCTTGTACCTGTCAAGTAAAGCTCGGATTTCCCTTGGCAAGACCACGTTAGTACGTTCAACAGTCAACAGATCCTTGTAAACAATCAAAACAACCTGATAAGTGGGATCAAAGAGGGAACGTCTAACATCACTGGGTGCAATCAAGAAATTGGTTTTAGACATGCATTTCTCTTTAGCTAACTTGACTTGCATCTCATGAATTTGGGAAGGCAACAATGGGGCTAAACTAATTCGTTTCTTGTTCATCATAAGGGTATACTTGTTAGTCCTACCATCATGTACAACTTCCCTATCAAATTGCCAAGTTCGGCCTAACAAAATGTGAGTGGCTTGCATAGGAACTACATCACAAAGAACCTCATCAACATACTTGCCTATGCTAAAAGAGACCTTAACTTGTTCACTAATTTTCAATTCGGTTTTATCGTTTAGCCACCTTAGTCTATAAGGCCTAGGATGCTTAGTAGCTACCAAATTCAATTTATCAACCATGTAAGTGCTAGCCACATTAGCACAAGATCCACCATCAATTATCAGAGAACATACCTTACCACTTACCATACAACGGGTATGGAAAATGTTTTCCCTTTGGGCTGTCTCATCTGGTTCTTGGATGGTGCTAAGGACTCTTCTTGAGACCAAGAGGTCTCCCACTTCAGGGTAAGCTACATCATCCTCCTCTTCATCAGCTTCTCAGAAGGCTCCATCTCATCTTGGGATTCATAGTCACCAGATGGGGTGATGATCATAGCCCTGGGATTTGGGCAGTCCCTTGCATAATGCCCTCGGCCTCGACATTTGAAGCACATGATGTCCCGGGTTTTGGGACCAGTAGGAGTAGGTCTGGCTTCAGGTCTTGGGGTAGGAGTGGTTTCCCTGGGCTTGTATGGGGGTCTCGTGTCTTGGGTTATAGCTTTGCCTCGGTCAGATTGCCTAGTGAAGACAGGGTTAGAACTAGAAGCTTGCGGATTTAAGTTTGGGGAAGAGGATCTCCATGGGTTGTTGACCACAGCTCTGGTCCTTGTCTTTCTATTGAGCTGACTCTCTACTTGAGTGGAGAGGTGTAGGAGCTCATTGAGATCGTTGTAGGAGTACATCTCCACCTTGCTAGCAATCTTCTCTTGGAGTCCATCCAAGAATTGGGCCATGAGGGTCTCCTCGGCATCTTCTAGTCCAAGCCGGTTTCTTAGGTGTTCAAACTCTCCAAAGTACTCTTCAACGCTCCTCTGGCCTTTGGTAAGCTTTCTAAACTTCTTGTGAAGCTCCCTGTGGTACATGGGTGGGATGTACCTTCCTTTCATCATGAATTTCATGATCTCCCATGATCGGACCGGCTCTTCTCCTCGTCTTCTCCTTTTGGCTAAGTCTTGATCCCTCCAAGACAAGGCATGGTCGGTGATCTGGGCTGCTACATAAGCTACCTTCTTGGGTTCTTAAAAGCCATATATATCAAAGATATGGTCCATCCTTCTCTCCCAATCGAGGTAAGCTTCCGGGTCCACCTTACCGGCAAAGGTTGGTGGGGCGATCTTGAGGTGGGGAGAGTGAGCCCTGGGTTGGTGATGATGATCCCTCTCCTCAGGTGGTCTCCTTTCCCGGGGCCTGGGTCTCCTAACACGAGGATGAAAAGCATCTTCTTCGAACAAGCCTTCCATCTCTTGATCTTGCCAAAAGGGTGGAGGCGTTCTCGGTCATGGTTGAGGAGGAGCTTGAGCGGGTTGTGGTTGGGGCTGTTCCACTCTGCCCAACCGGTCTCCTAGTTGTTGGAGCTGAGCTTGTAGGTTAGCCAAAATGTCTGCTAGGGCTGGGTCGACCATTTAATTCGGGGGACCTTGCAAAAGAAGAAAGTCAACGAGTCAAAGTAGCTTTAACTAATGACTTATGTTTAACACTAATGACTTGATTAATTTTAGGATTAAGTTTAAACTAATCACTATGCTTAATTAACTTTTAATCAAGACTCATCATCAAACCATGAACCGCCAAAAGAAAAAATGCAAGAATTTCAAATTTTAAACCGGTCAAGCCTGCTAAAGACAAGGTGACATCATCCGGTGTGGACCACTCGGTGACTCACCGACCAAGGTGGTACGGACCTGACCCAAAAGTAAACTTGTCTCTACCTAACCCTTTCTTCTTCAGCGAGCTCAACAATGGTGGATTTCTACACAGTCCTAACAAAGTTTAAACAAGTAATCTAACACCCTAACACACACAGAAATCCTAACTAAACCACACACAAATGCAAGCGAAAATTTTTTAAAACCCTAAGTCTACGGGATGGAAAGGTACAACCTTTCTTGGTGGAACTTGGGCTCTGATACCAAAAATGTTACACGCCAAGCCATCAGGACAGGGGAGCGGTCGAGAAAATGCGCGACATGGCCGGGAAGAGACCAGCTGAAGTACGAGAGGATAAACGAGGAACTAGGCTCCGATCAATGTAACCTTGTGGGCGAGACTAGGGACGGCTGGACAGGGTCTTGGTCGTTTGAGCAGGCGAAGGCGTGAGAAGTACGGTAAGGAAGCGACTGGTGAGACAAGAGGAAGAACGAGGCTGGAATGAAGGAAAAGGGTTTGGAAGCGAACTGAAAATGGATTGTGAACACACCAAGCTGTGACAGGCTTGGATACAGCCTACCTTGAAGAGAGACACACTTAATCTTCAGGGAATACACTCTTTCTCTCGGAGATACACTCACAAGGAACGAAGGCGGTTTGGACCAATAGGCCGCTTAGGGTTTTTTCATTCATCTAGTCTGAGTAAAATGTAAACGAGCTTGCCCTTTTATAGGCTACATTAGTGACCTAGTGGACCACAAGACTCGTGGTCAACATTTCTAAAACCCAAAATAAAAACTAAGTCTTTCAAAAGGATTACAAACCATAATGCAAAGGCTAAACAATGCCTAAGATAGGATCACGCCTAATTGATTTTAAATGGACATATCCAACTTAAAAATCAATGAGACACTAGGCTTGATGCTTTAGACTTTCAGGTCTCATTAAAAAGCTTTCCAAGAACCCATTATGGTAAACTTAGAAAGGAAAAGAGTACCCTAATCATCTAAGGTCTTAAGAGGTGCCCTTACTCAAGGATAGTAAGGACACACAAGACCTTATCCCTAAGGCTGTGTGCATGGATGTTCTGGTCAGGAACACCCAGCTGATCATGATCAAACGGCTGGCTGGTATCTTCAATCTCCCTTTCTCCTTCTTGGTCTTGTGCTTGGACTAAGTTGACTCCAGCTTGATCTCCATGAGTTTGGTCCTGGTCCCGGCTCTTGTCTTGCACTCCTTGGCCAGCCCTACTCCTGGTCATGATGCGGTGAGACACGTAGGGAGTTGCCTGTACCTCATCCTCCAAGTATCGGGTTGGTGTAGCATGGATGACCCCATCACAAGGGAGGAGACCAAGCTCACGCCCATCACCCATCCAGTGGACACGCTAAGAACATCTGTATTGCAAGGAGAAACCGAAGAAAATTCCTAGAAGGTTGTTTGTGGACAGTTCTGTGAGCAACAATGAAGAAAAGAGAGAAGTATTTGAAACTTCATATCCTCCTAATGAAGCCACAGTTTCTAGGAGGTTGTTTGGGACTGGAATGTTCTCAAATGACTCAATCACAGACTTTGAGGAGGAGATACCAGGAGAGTTACCCAAGAAAGTATCACAAGCCAGAGGCATGGAAATGTTGGAAGTTGCTATGGATGCCACTGGAGTTAGAGGAAGAAGAGATATGTATGGTCCATTGCCAAAATCATTTGAAGGTAAGGAATCAGTAGCTGAGGGTGAGTTTAACCAGGATACTTTCTCTGTTCCATCAGTTGGAGTATTATATGAGATTTGTCTAGGTTTTACCAATCTCTAACTGGTGCAACCGAGTATCAGAGAGTATTCATTGCAGGATCATGAAGACAAGCTACCAGAGAAGACACCAAGGAGATTGTCATTGGACAGCAACTTGGCGCTTACAGCTGGCTTGGAGTTCAAATCATTCACTCCTTCTTTCATTGATGAAAGTCGCCTGAAACTCTGTAAGGATATTAGTGTGCCAAATTCTTTACCTAGCTTGTTTTTGATTGTTACACCTGAAGAAGAGAAACAATTTGGGTTAGAGAATATGAAAGAACTTTGTGTTTTTGGGTTTATTTTTGATAAGATGATTCAATCCTTTGAAGCACAAAGGCATGAAATATTTTCTTGATCGGAATGTTATTTGATTACTGAAACTGGAAGTTCTGAGTTTGCTTTGAGTCATAAGTTGAATAGGAGAACATTAGGGCATAATCAAATGAAATTGATTTAGATTTGAATATTGATGAATGTTTTTTTAATAAAGTGTTGTCAAACTCAAATTCAATTAGAAAAGGCTGTGAAACTTTGTGCTGTGAAGATTTTTGGGTTTTAAAACCTTGTGATATGAACTCATCCTTGAGAGAAAATGTTTTTGGGAGTTTGACCAAGTTAGATCACGAGTTTGCATTGCTAGAATGGTGGTCTAGTAACATGCATGATGTACTTAGAGCTAAGAGAAGTTCTGAATATGAATATGTTGAGAGAGTTTCTAAATTTGCACAATCCAATCTGTTTGCTAGCAATGATATCTATTTGTTTGGTTTGTGTTCAATTTTGTTCAAGTGAGTGTTTTAATGCTAGAATGATCTATGATCTTTTCTTAGATGGTGATTCTAGGAACCTGAATCTTGTTTTTAAGATCTTAATCCCAGGGAATTCAGTTGTTTATTTCTGTTGTACATTTGATGTGGTTTTTCTAGTGTTTGAAAAGAAGCAGGATATAAAGGTTATGAAGTTTGTTCCAAGAACAATGAGGATTCAGGGCCTGGACAAACAAGTTGATTATGGACCAAAAGAACACTTGTTTGCTCCTACTTGGCAACCACCTTCAACATTCCATGGGGAGATCATTCTTGATCACAAATCCAGTGATTTTAACTTGATTTATTTTGTTGCAGAAAAATTGGATTTGAGGTCAAATATTTATGAAGGAGGAGGGGATGGTGTGATCCTAGAAAGTCCCAATAAAGATGCTAAGCGACCTGGACATGTAGATGATCTTGATCAGATGGATCTGGACCAGAAAAAGGAAAGTGTGGGCTTAAGAAGCTTGTAAAGCTTGGAACAGCCCATCAGTGTCGTGTGGGCAAGTGAGAAAGAGCTTGATAAGCAGCCCATGAACGTGGATAAGCAGCTCATGGAAGTGGAGAAGCAGCCCATGGACGTGGAGTTGAACCAGACTCAAAGAAGAAAAAATCAGGCCACTCAAGAAACAGAATATCCAACTATTGCTGCCCAATAAGAAGAATCAAGCCAAACGGTCTAAATCCAAGGAGTCATGGATGTGTGGCTTGGCCTAATAACCAAATCAAGAGCTGAGATCCAAAGAAAGCCCATTCTGAAAATGGCTTGGGCCTGGCTAAGAAGGAAAAGAAAGCCCAAAAAGAGTAAACCAATTGGGCTGGATTAATTGTTTTAATTTGTAATTAGATGACTTAATTGAACCAAAACACTTAAATTAGACCAATAATGATTAGGGTTAGTAAGCTAAACCATTATGGTTTAGTAATTTAGGGTTTTCAGCCTTTAAAAGGCAGTTTATTCCCCCTTGTACAGCAACCTACAAATTTCAGTAAAAAGATAAGCTTTCAAGCTTTTGTGTTCTTCCTTTGTGCTTTCTCTGTTCAGCCTATGAACATTGACCATCACCTGGTGTAGATGCTATAATCTGAATCTCTTAACTGTAGACAGGCTGATGCTGAGTTTTGGAGATTCAAATCATCCTTTTTGTCAGTCATAACCCTAAGGAGAAGTCTACCCACGTTTTTGGAGAGCTAGTAGTCTCCAATTCCCATAGCCACCCTCCTTCAAGTGATCTAGAGATTCATCACCTATCCAGGGACGCACCAAAACTTGTCAACTACCAAGGGATTTATCGCAGAAATGTATTCTTAAATTGATTTTTTGTACCGCATAATTGTTTTTTGTTACTGAAGAATTGTTTTATGGTACCGCAGATTTGTTTTTTGGTACCGCATAATTGTTTTTTCGTACCACAGAATATTTTTTTGGTACCACAAATTTTTTTTATGGTACCACATATTTTCTTTAAGTTACCGCAGATTTGTTTTTGCGTACCGAAAAATTGTTTTTTTTGGTACTGAAAAATTGTTTTTTTTGGTACTGCAAAATTGTTTTATGGTACCGCAGATTTGTTTTTATGATACATCAGATTTGTTTTTCTCGTACTGCATAATTGTTCGTGTCCCGCAGAATCATTGGCAAAATCTTAATTGTTTTGTATACCGCAAAAGGAGGAAAATCATAGTTCATTACTTGTAGGAGACGAAAAGAAGTGCAACAGAATTACATATTGTTTATCCCAAACTTTAACTAGACGATGTCTTGGATGTGCACGTCAACAAGCTCTGCTGAAAGTTGACCTGGCGAGCCGCCTTCAGGTCTGTTAACCATCCCTCGATTATGTATCGAGAACAAAGAGTTTAGCGCATTTTCTCTCCCTCCTAAGTTGGAGAGAGTGCTTCTTTTCCTTCTTCTGCATCTGGTCTTTCACCAGAAGCCGGATGGCTTTCAGGCGTTTGTTCACCTGATTCTTCTCCTCGATGGCGTCGTCCAACGCCATATGCAACACCTCATCCGTGGTCATGTCAGCCTTTCGCTTCTTTGACGAACTTCCAGAACCTGATGCCATAATGATAAATTTTGGTTTGCAAATTTTGTTGTAAAAGAGTTTGTTGCACTACACTGATGGTATGTCATCTGTTTATAGTGGTTGAGAGATATGAAGGGTTCCGATAGGTTTAAATGAGGTGTCTCTTCAGTGTCATGCCTGTCTAGTGGCTCAATGTCATGCCTTATAAAATGGTCGTAACATCAATGTGCTCGAATTAAAACTTACTTCATTTTGCCGGATTATGTTAATGTTGGCAGAACCTAAAAGACAGCTCATGTCAAGGTGATCTAAAACTTACTTGCCCCATCTCTGCGTGCTTGAGTTTATGCTGTGACCAGTCCTAGACTAGCACCGATTCTGGGATTGATCACAGCGTAAAACTCAAGCACACAGAGATTTTCATCAACTGCTGTTATCATGTAATAACAAGGAGAAGATTTTCCTGGGGTTTCGCTGAAATAGGTAATTTCTATCAACTGAAAGAATTTCAGGAGTTTCTTCTCTTTCAGAATGAATATGCTTCTGAAGCTCCTAAAAAGTTATAGTGTATTTAATGTGGTTGTCAGATGTGGTGGTCAACAGTGGTGGTTGTGTATTAAATGTCGACTTAAGTGTCCACTTAAATGCCCTAGACAATAAAGTCGGGATCTTGATCGTAACATAACAAACTGCAATGATCAATTGATCAACTAAAACATCTTCATTAACCATCACCATAACAAACATACAACACAACACATAAAAAATAAACCGATCGCCAACCGGTGGAGCACGAGCTGCCGCTCATTCTGGGAATTTAGGGTTTGAATAAATTACAAAAAAAAGGAAAGAAGAAGAGGAATGAATTGCAGTTTTAGATAGGGTTCGTGTGGAAATAGCCTGTGCGTCCGGATCTTACAGTATGTATTTATTATAGGTTTCTCAAAATTATTTTTACATCGCCACAGAAATATTTGGTAGTGCTCGCATATTTTTGTATAAGTCATCGCAGAATTATTGTGAAGTAGACGCATAATTGTTTGTAACTTTTGGCAGAGTTAATATTTGTTATCGAAGAATTATATGAACTTCTTGCAGAACTAATTGAATTTCTCGCATAAGTATTTGATGAAATACAATTACAAGGTTAGATATCTACAGTTAGTTGGAATCCTATCCTAACATGTTTACGAGTGGGAGTCAAATTAAGAAGTCAATGTCATTTTTGGAAAACATGGCTCTGCACGACGGGGCAGGGATTAGTCAAACAAATTGTTGCCCCTTGTCTCCGAAACTTCATCATACAGTTCTGCTGCAAGTTTTCGTCGAAGACTGACAATGTTATCATCGTTAATCCTCTAAAAACTCCATCCTAAAGCAAGACACTATGTCATTTATAGCGTAAACTCCGCAATCTTCCCCCTCGGGGATCTTGTGAACTAGGAGGTTTCTTCTCACTCTAATCATCTTAAACATCTTATCTGTTTGTCGACATTCTGTGTCTGGTACACAGATGTTTAATATTGTTGGCATCATTTTGCGTAGAAATGCAACTCGTCGAGGAGGACATTGTCAGTGGTGTGAGTTGGTATGAAGTTGTAGAAGAATATTGGTTCACGTGGAACTTGATGTGTACTGTAACCTAAAGATGCCGTGTACGTTGAAAATATTGTATAAGTTGTCAATATCATGCCACAATCTCTTTCCGATGGCCGAGCGAGTAGGTATCACTCCGTTAAAGTGGTCCAAATATTGTTCCTCAAAGGACATTTTTGGTTCTCTTTGGCTTAATATTACTGAAAACCCGTTGCATGATACTCATGAACCACTGATCTATGAAGCCCACCCTTCTTCGGAATGGTGAGTCAGGATGCATGTCTCTTGTACGGAACATTGTCAATGTTTTAGCGAAGTGCTGTAGACAAAATAACTGTGTGAGTGAGCAATAAATCAGCAAAAATTCGGCAACAGAGTACCATTTCATTACTTACCATATCGAGCAACTACCCATTAGGTTCTCCTTGTTTAAAAAACCATTTATCCATAGGAAAAAAATGCAGTAAAGAAATCCCCATCTTGGGTTGATAAGAATTGTTCATCCCTGGAAAAAATATACATTACTTAAATGCAAGACTTTCATGATTAATAATAGGATAGGGTTTGCTGAGACATACTCAGCCTTCTACTTCCAGTTTTGGAACCGTTTCCATTTTACTTCATCTACTGGAAGCATATGATCGTAGTCGTATCCGGAAGTGATCACACCTGGGATGATGCGTTTGACGATGGAGTTAGGAATGTATTGCGATTGTTGAGAATCAGCCAATTTTGGAATTCGCTTTCCCTTTCGATTCCTTACATTCACACCCTTGAGTTTGTCATTCACGATGGCCAACGCTACGTCTAACCTGGCTCCATAACTTGACGCCATCTGTAAATCTTCTTCATTTAATGTCAACGACATCATCATCTTCCTCCTCAGGCTGGGTAAGTCTTTCGAAACTCTTCACGACCTTTGTAACCAGAAATCCATCAGATGCAACGTCACCCTTTTCTACCAGAAATGACTGCGTATATATATGTGAAATCTCCATTAAACATGAAACAACAAAATGTACAAACAAATATCATCCAACATTATTTACTGGATCATCGGTACTGTCAACTAGTTTTTGTATTATTATAGAGTTCACTCTACCCCGTCCCACTGTAATACCACCTGCCGATGAGCTACTGCCGACATCCACTTATTTCTCTTATATTCCGTTAGAAGAGCAGAGATTGACATCTACGTTTTTGGGACGCCATACTTGGTCTATTTGATGGGCCATATTTCTTATATCCCCCTTAACCGTATTGACAAAGGCCTCGAAATCTTCATTTCTTCTAGACACTTTTTCCTTCACGTTGTTTTAACCTGTCAGATAAACCTTCGACCAACTTAACCAATGAATGAAGCAAAACTCTGTTAGCTTGCACATTTACAAATGTGTCAAGTTGGCACGAGTTCAAATTCAAAATGGATGGTTGCTATCATTAATAAGCAACATGAATACTAACATTTTCTGATTTTTCTGCAACTACAATCGTCTGCAATTCTAATTTCCGCTTCTTCTCCTTCTTCTGCTTATAAGTGTGGTCATCCAAACGTGAATGACGTTTTGTGGAGACTTTTATCCCTCCAGTCCAAGTACCTTGAACCAACTGATTGAATATGATACCGGAAAGAAAATTGTCAAGCTTTGGATCAAAGATTTGTTGGTTATTGCTCGATTAAGGGTACCTATCTTCAGATGTAACGGGAAACATATGCTTCACCCGAACCTGTAAATAAATCAGGGAAACTTTTTAAATATATTGGCGATAACATGTAAACCATTCACACAAAAAATGCGACACTATAAAAATAAATAAGGATTCTGAAAATAAATCAGCCACCGCAAACAATATTGTTATACTTCATACATGTTGATGTTTAGCCTTCTCATCAACTATGAGATCTACAAATCTGAAACATTGGCGAGTACCGCACTAGTTAAAGAGTGGTGGAACATCAACCAAACCCCTTCTCATCCCATATATCTCTGACCTCACAGGAACAGACTCAAAAATCCATATGAGAAGAATATGAAAGCATCCACACACTGTGTAACTGTTTCCTTTATCTGAACATATTTGATAGAGTCTACTAAACTAAAAAATCCAGTTCTACCCCATGAAATTTTTTTGAATCTCGCAGTATTAAACACTCGTTTTGCGCTTTCCAACGGTATATGGGATCCATGATGTATGCCATAAATTCCAACATGCAAGATACATAACCTCCCGACCATCATCCTCTTCTGCAAACTCCCCTCATGACACCGTTGCAAAACCTTCACTAACTCCTCCCATGTAGGTCCACCTCCTTGGGAAACATTCATTTCTGTCCACAACACTTCATAGTCTGAAGTGTTTGATGGATCTTCTTCTGGATATAGGTCACAATTAAGACCTATAATTTTCTTATACTCATTTAGCGCGAGTCTCAGAGGTTGATCATCAATCAAAGACCAAAACTCGTGGTCAACGTTGATTGACAACTATTGGGTTATGAAGTGATGAACGATACTGACTGAATACACATACTTATCGGTCAACTCTATGTCCACGAGTTTCAGAGACACCCCAACAGATGAATTTCTCAACTTATCCCATGCATCTCCACCAATAGATTTTTTAAGGGTCTTCAATTTCCCCAGTTTACAGTAATGATTTATGATCTACATTTCAAAAGGAGATTTTCCATCAAATTAATGTCTAGGTGGGTAAGGTGAAGCGGCCATACTCTGCATTCCACCAACAACAACTAAAAACTGTTTCGGCGGTGAATACAAATAATTCTGCGGTGACTTCAAATATTTATGCAACAACCTCAAACAATTATGCAGTAACTACAATTTATTTCGGATGTCACTATAAATATTTCTGCGATAAATTCAAATAATTTTGTAGCAACTACAAATAATTCAGCGGTGATTATAAATATTTCTGCAACAACCTCAAATAATTCTGCAGCAACTATAAATAATTCGGCGGTGACTATAAATATTTCTACGACAACCTCAAATAATTTTGCAGCAATTACAAATAATTCGGCGGTTACTACAAATATTTCTGCGACAACAATGAATGTTTTGGCAACTAATAATAAATACCCGAACAACAATCAATTCTTGCCTATTTGGCAATCTGCGACAACTAACAACAAATTGATGGTAACAAGCAAAGTATCAAGTATGAGTTTTACCTATCAAGAAGAAGATGAAAACAAGAAACACAAGCAGGCGAAGACGAAGATGACGGATAAGAAGAAGTTCAAGGAGAAGACGAATTTCAAAAAGCATAAGAAGTGCAAAAATCTACAACTATTGAGAAGTTGAAATTTTGATGTCGCTCTGAGAGTTTTGTTTTTAGGGTTTGGGTTTTGTGTTCTTTTTAAATTGGGTATTTTGATATTTTAGAGAACAATCTCACTTTCGTCGACAATTAAAGTTCAGAAGTTTTTATTTTAAATGACAAGTTTGTTAATAAAATGAACTATGCAGATTTTTTGGTATTTATTCAACAGTTTTTCCAACCGGAAGATGAATGGATCATTCTAGTCATATGGTAAGATATGGGTCATTGTAGGCAAATTTCACTATAATTAAAGATAAAGAAATCAGAAAACTCCTGAACATATAAAGCCATTCCCAAAAAGACCAATGCTTATATGTAGAGCATAATTTCCAAACATGCCCTTAAGTAGAAAAAACTATAAAATGCATATTTTTATAATATTAATAATTGAAACAATATATGTTTTAATTTATATTTATAATTAAATAAACTTTTACTTAAATAATTTTATATTTTAATTTACAATTAATATTTACTATTTTATTATTTATAATAATTGATAAAATATTTTGAAATGCATAAAAATTAAAAGGAAAATAACACAAAATGACCCATAATTTGATCTAGAATACAAAAATAGATCCCTTGTTCAGTCAAATACAATACTAACCCAAAGGGGGTAGTGAAATGACAATAACCCTCCTTATGACAAAAATAACTAATAATGATAATTTTAGTCTTGAGAAATCTAAAAGTTTGAGTCAAGTCTCCTCTATTATTTAAATATTATATTTAAATAAAAATTGAAAAATATTTTAAATGAAAACTAGCTTATATAAGTTAAATATAAATATTTATGGGCTATTTAAGTTAAATTTGCATACTATTGTAATAATTTAAAGTACAAAATAAAATTTAAATTTTGTTGTTATTATAAGTATGTAGAAGATTTTATATGAAGTCTCTCGTACCAGAAAGGAAAATAGTTTACTAATCGCAATGCCTTTTAGGAGATTTCATATGAAGTCTCCTTCCTAGTATATAAGACTTCATATGAAGTCTCTTTCTTGGTATATAAGACTTCATATGAAGTCTCCTTCCTGGTATAGGAGACTTTATATGAAGACTCTTTTTGAAATGTATATAGGAGACTTTATTAGAAGTTTCTCTTATCGAAAAGGAAAAAATTTACTAGACTGAAATGCGTATAAAAATATGAAGTCTCCTTTATGCGTATAGGAGACTTCGACTTCATTTGATGTCTCCTGTATCAAAAAGAGAAAGAATTCACTATACCAAAATACATATAAGAGACATCGTATGAAGTTTCTTTTTAGGTATAAGAGATTTCATATGAAGTCAGCTATTACATATATGAGACTTCATATGCTATGAGTATACTGCTTTTATTAACGGAATTGGAATTTGTTCTCCTTATAGTAAGAAAATTTATATTATTTATTTCTCTGAAGACTGAACAAGAATTTTTATCTTCTCTCTCTAAAACTCTCTTTCTTCTCTCTAACTTCTTTGAACTTTAAATTCTTTTTCACTCTATTTCTTCATATTCATCTCATGTTTTTTTTAAATTTATCTTGTTTTTGCAGGTATTTCTCTCCATGGTTTTCATCCCCTCCCAAAAGGTATATATAAATATGTCGATTTTAAATGTGTATTTTTCAGTTTTTTGCTCAAAAATTTATGTATCTAAACAAAATAATAGTTGTTTGTTTTAGTTTATTGTGGTTAGATCCAAATTAAATTATAGATTCAAATTAAATGCAATTATTTTCTTAGTTTTGTTATTATTTCAGCTTTGAAAGTTATATTTTAGTACAAAATTTTCATTTTGAAGCTATTTTTACGTTTTAGATATACATATTTTTTAGAAGTCTGAAATTAGGGTTTGTTTGCCTTTTTAGACTTCTCCTATTATGGGTTTTTGATATCCTTTTCATACTTCTCACTTATGTAGGAGACTTCTTTTATGTTTTAAGACTTCTCACTTATGCATGAAACTTATTTTATGTTTTCAGACTTCTCACTTATGTAGGAGACTTCTTTTATGTTTTTAAACTTCTCATTTATGCAGGATAATTCTTTTTGTTTTCAGACTTTTTTTTTGTTTCACACTTTTCACTTATGTAACTTATGCAGCAGATTTCGTTATGAGATTTCATATGAGCCAATTATTGAAAATCAAGCAAACTCTAGAAAAATCTTATGAAAGTGAAAATGAAATATTGATTTTTTTAGTTATATGCTTGTGTAGTTTTAAAATTTTGAATTGTTGCATATATTTTGTAGAAAGTCTTTTGCATGTTGTGACCTATAAATGTGTTATTTTGTGGCACATATTAAACTAGTAAAAAAATTGTAATGGAAAATGTTTTTGTAGCCTATAAATAAAAATTATAAACTACAATTAAACCTCAAGTTGATATGTGTTCATCCAAATGTTAAAATTCTAATTAACCATTTACCTAATCAGAATATCCAATAACTATGTATATGTAAATTACAACAAAGATTTATATAGCAAACTTATGTTGAAGAATTCTACAATTTATTTGATTTTTTTTTGTATTATAAAACTTAAGAAAGTCGAAAATCAGTTTCTTATAATTATAAAAAAATTTATATAGCAAACTTATGTTGAAGAATTCTACAATTTATTTGATTTTTTTTTGTATTATAAAACTTAAGAAAGTCGAAAATCAGTTTCTTATAATTATAAAACACCACAGAAACTTCAAAATAAGTTTGTTCGATTAAATATAGGAATGATACTTCAAACAAAGTATGCTCGATTAAAATTAGGAAAGAAACTTCAAATGATATCTGCTCACAAAAGGAAAAGAAGAGTCTCCTTCAAATGAGCTAAATAACTAGTTCAACACTAAAGTAACATCTTTCTTAAATATAAAACATAAACATGTCAACTCATAATATAGGCAAACAACATAACTACCCCACATGTGAAAAAAAGAAAATAAAAAGTTCATATATGGTAAAAAAACCTGTATTGCTAAAATTATCATATATAGGAGACTTCAAAAAAAAAAATCTGTATTTTAGGTCAATTTTGTAATTGAAAATTAACAAAGGAAAACTTCATCTGAAGTCTACTCGACATACAAACTTTATATGAAGTCTCTCTTTCTTATGGTTATTTTTGCACTTGATCAAAAGTTTTATTTTCATCAAGTAGACTTCGTTTGCAGTCTGCGGACAAAAAAATTTAGTTTTGCAATTGACCAAAAATTTGACTTTTTGTAATTTTGCGAAATTATGACACTTCATATGAAGTCTCCGCAAAAATTGGGAGACTTCATTTGCAGTATGAGCCAAATAGGAGACTTCATATAAGTCTTCTAGAAAGAGATTTCAAATTGAAAAGAAAACTTCACGTGAACAGATTAGTTTCTGCATAGAGTCAAAGTTCTGGCCGATTAAAAAAATAACATCGCTCAAACGGGAGACTTTAAACGAAGTCTCCGTAATCTTTTTTGTTATCAAAAGAGATTTCACATACTATAAATGAAGTCTCCTTTGTTTTGTAAACTGAAAGGCTAATATTTTCCGTTGACTAGGAGACTTCTTTCCTAGAAGGAAACTGCAAAAGAAGTTTGAAAACACAACCAATGTCGTAAATTCACATAATCATACTAGTGATTACCTGAGGTCATTTTTAGCTGCTTCAACCACCCAAAACACCAAATTTCATAGATTTGAATGAAGCCCAAATGTTTTTGTGCAAAAATTAGTAGAACTTGTAAAATCTAAGTATGTGTGATTTTTTTTTTGTTAACATAGGAAAAATAGTATGTGTGATTTTGTATACATAAATTAGAGAGTTTTTGGATTAAATTTTAGAGCAAATGAAAATGGTTTTAGCAGGAAACACAATTTTATGGTTTTGGCAGTAAGCAGAATTTAATGATTTTGGCGAGAAAACATAATTTTACGGGTTTGGCGGAAAACGTAATTTAATGATTTTTTTAAAAATTCATAACTTTATGGTTTTGGAGGGAAATGCAATATTACATTTTAGTAGTAAACACAATTTTATTGCTTTGGCTAGAAAATATGATTTTACAGTTTTGGTAAGAAAACACAATTTAAAGGGTTTAAAAAAATATAACTTTTAAGTTTTGTGGGAAATAAAATTTTATAATTCTGGTTACAACATAATTTTAAAGTATTGGCGGAAAAACATAATTTTCCAGTTTTGATGGGAAACAAAATTTTTTATGGTTTTAGGTAAAAATGCAATTTAATAGTTTACGATTTTGGTCAAAAATACAGTTCACTGTTTTAACAGAACAAAACAGTTTTCAGTCGAAAAATTTTTTTGCATTGAAAACATAATTTTTTTGGAGGAGAAATAAAAAATATTTTGCAACAAGATCCGATTTTTAATTTTTTTAAGAGAATATTACTTATGGTTTTGACTAAAGTATATTTCTATAGTTTCGGTGGATAAAATACAACTTTGTAAGTTTGGCAGATAAAATGATTTTAGCAAAAAATAAAAACCTTTTTAATGATAATAATAATAATTATTTAATTAACATAAAATTAGTTACCTTTTTATATTTATAACGAGATATAAATCAAGGATATAAGTATTTTGAATTTCGAGATGCGAAATTTGCATTCAAATAATTAGATTTTTTGGATGCAATTGATTTTGCATCTAGATGCAGCATCCAAATGCATATTCAAAAGTGTCCAAAAAATAACATTTGAGCATTTGCATCCATATGCAGCTTATGGATGTAAAAACGAACAGACCCTACATCTATCCTTCTTTACTATTTGGATAGAATATGAAAAGATCATAACTTGAGATGTTCTTCTTTTTTCCCACTTCCGTTAATTGTTTGCTTTTGGATTGTTTGAAATTGGAAGAGATTATTTCCAAGAAATTTTTTAAGGTCTGTGAAATTATGATAATTGCCAATTGGGAAGTCCAAAGCTAGGCTTTGATTAGTAGGTTAGAGAATGACTGAACCTTGTTCAAAAACACAATTTCACAATTATTTTACCAATTATAAAATCTTGTAGAATAGAAAATAAAAAGCAAGAAAACAAGTATGCATTTTTGCTTTCAGAAGATAAAAAAATCATTGACGAAAAAAAAAGATACAAAAAATCTTTATTAAGTAGAAAAGTGAGTGTTAAATAGATTATTTGTGGAGTTAATTTTTTCATATTGTTTAATTATATGATAGTAAAATTTTAGAGTCCTAAATAAAAACTAATGTTAATTATGTAATAAATAAAAGAAACAATTGCTAAAATAGTTCAATTAGAGGAATTAAAGTGGAGGTAGTACATTTTGATTAAAAATTGTTAGAAAAATCTAATTTTTGGGTAATCACAATATACTTAACTCCTTTTAATATAATAATACGAACACATTAGTGGTTTATTTTTTCAAATAAAATACAAATTAGGAAATTAAGAACTCTATGAAGGCAAAAAAAGAAGCCATAAATTAGAAGATTCTCTTATTTTTAAAATTTTGTATAAAAAAAGTTTACAGCCTTCAATTTTGTCCGAAAATAAATACATTACGGAGAAACCGATCTACATTTCTATCTAACTATATTTGCATGTCGACGGCAATTTAGCCTTATGATTAAAGGCGAACATATTGCTGGAATCTCATTCAGAGGTAAACTTTCAAAACAACACCTGACGAATCCAGTTCAATGTAACAATGGTTTCTCGTTTCGTAACTCTGCCACAAATTAGCAATAGCTCTACAAAAATAATGTTCTCTCGATCTTTGGCATATCTAACGATCGTTGGATGTAGTTATGCCAAAGCAGTCGTAGATAGATATTTGGCAGATATAAAGTCAATTATCGACATACCATTTTTTATAGAGTTTGGCAGAGGTGCGAGAGACATGTGATCTTTTATGCAAATATTTTACAAAAATTCATTCCTCTATGCTGTAGAATATGTTTCATATGTTTTTTGTTCACGGAAAATGGAAGATGAATAATATGGGTTGGGATTTCGTCGTTAATTCAAGTAAAGGAGGAAATTTTTTGTGGTTGAAAAATATATCAAGTATGAGGACTTTCTCTGCATGGTTTGTGAATAATACAACATGATTAAGGAGATGGACACAGTTGAGATTGCTTATATGTTTTCTAATACTATATTAGAGAAAATTTCTAGAGACACACTTCTGATGTTCTTGAGTAACAACAAACAACTTGCAAACTTTATCCGTATTTGTATCTCATTAAGACAAACCATGATGGTCATGATGTGAGAAAATGATGAAGATGTAAACTTTCACGTAGATAAAAAATGGAAGTTAGTTGACAAGGAGAATGGTTTTATGGATTTTGATGGTTTTGGTAATGTTCAATACGAGACTATGAAGCCATCAAAGCTGGTGAATTGTGAAACGATTAAGTTTGGTGATATATTCAATGATAAGAAGGAATTAATTAGGAAATTACAAAAGCTTACAGTGATCGAACAGTTTGATTTCAAAAATGAAGTCATGGAGGAAAATAATTGTTGCAACAATGTGTAGTTCCAATATTTTCCTAAATGATTCGTGCTATGACTATGTCAAATTCATCTCCATGATTACTCGTTCGGAAGTACATAGATCTTCATACATCCTCTGCTGTCTATAGGTATTCACTTCACCGACAGGTTATTGCACATGTATCGTGAAGATGTATATTGAGGGATTTTGTGGTGGTAATGATCTTAAAGAATCAGGCATAGGCATATAATGGACTGTATGAAGGGAGTACATGGTATTTACATTGGCTATATGAAGACTCATAGCACTTTGGCATATGTACAAGATCTGGTTAGAGACACTCATGCGGGTGGTTATAAGAACTTACATTCATATCTCAACAGAATAAAGAGGTCAATCCAGGTATATAATAAACTGTATGAAGGCAGTACATGGTATTTGCATTGGCTATAGGAAGACATAGCACCTTGGCACATGCACAAGATCTGGTTAAAGGCACTTATGCGGGTGGTTATAAGAACTTACATTCATATCTCCATATAATAAGTATTTGGTAATTTCTTTGTGCATCTTTCAAAGGATTTGAGTTCCTAAGAAGGGTTGTTTTCGTAGATGCAGCACATCTAAATGGTAAGTTCAAAGGTCTTATGCTAGTAGCTGCTGGTCAAGATGGAAATGAGGGTATGTTTCTTATAGCTTTTGGGATTTTGAAAACAACGAATGATTCTTTATGGGAATAGTTTTTACTCAGTTGCGTGGTGTGATAGCTGATGATAAAAGTTTGGCTATCATCTATGACTGATATCCATCAATAGCCAATGCCATTGAGAAAGTTTTCCCCACAGCTGATAGGGACATGCTTATATCACCTTGGGAATTAATTTTTCGGAAAATTAAAACAAAGATCCCAATTGTAGCATTGGCAAAGAGCGCTGCTAAGGTATATCGAGTAATGGACTTTACCGCACATTTTGAAGTGATTAATCATCAAGACAGTGAACTAGAAAACTAATTGAAAGAGGCATATTTTTTTTACTATGGGCTCTTGCACATTTTTCATGAGAAAGATATGATATCATGACGAATAATTTTGCATAATCTATTATTGGTGTGCCTAGTGAAGATAGAGCATTTCCTATTGCCTATTTTATGGATTTTTGGTTTAAGGAAAGAAGAGACGAATCTACCTCATTGATAACAAACCTCACCCCAAAATCTGAACTCATGATGCATGTGAAACACGCAAACATGAATACATTAACTGTTCAACATATTGATTCAAACCGTAGCCATGTTAAAGGTGTAGCGTTTGGCTGTATGGTTGATTTATAAAAGTTATGATACATCTAAAACTATTTTTTGAACTACTTTATGAAAGGTAGTATGAGTCTGCCAAATTGCTAAAAGTTTGCATGTTTGTTTGAAAGTTTTATCTTTCTTGTTTATCTGACAGGTAAAGGCATACCAATCAATGGTAAGTGGTAGGCAAGCTAACGGCAATACAAAGGCTGATTAAAATGTACTACATATGCTTGGATCCATTGCTTTGGTTTACTTAAATGAAAAATGACTCTTATAACGGATAGGATAACTGCAGAGGTTGATAAAGGCATGCCAATCAACAGCAAGTGGTACACAAGCTAACGACAAGACAAACGCTGATTAAAATGTACTACATATGGTTTACTTTCAATTCTAAATAAAGAATGACTCTTCTAAAAAATAAGATTAATACAGAGATCGGTATAGACATGCCGATCAACGGCAAGTGGTAGACAAGCTAACATCAAGGCGAAAGCAGATTTAAACGGAATATATGTGTTTGAAACCATTGTTTTGGTTTATTTTCAACTCCAGATTAGGAATGACTCTTCTTACGAATATGATAACCACCGAGGTAGATAAAGGCATGCTGATTTATGACAATGGTAGACAAGCTTACGATAAGACAATGGCATATTATAACATAACACATGTGTTTGGAGCCATTGCTTTGGTTTATTTTCAGCTCTGTATTAGGAATGACTCTTCTAACCAATAGGACAACTACAGAGGTAGGTAAAGGCATGCCAATCAACGACAAGTTGTAGGGAAGCTAAAAGCAAGGCAAAGGCAAACAGACTACATATATTGGAGCTAATTACTTGTTTATTTCTAGAAACTACATAAGGAGTTAATAGAAAAATTGTGGAGGTTCGTAAATGAAGGCAGATTAAAGACAAAGGTAAGCAAGCTCGGTCATAAATTATTTTGGTATATTTAGTAATTTCTAGTTTGATGAGGGGCCGTACTAGAAATTATAATATGGTAAAGGCATGTATGAATATAGGGTATGGCCCCCAGGCGCAATCATAGTCTAGCCAAAAATACATAAAATCCGTTCATTTTGAAAAGGCTTGACTTTCTATATCCCTATTGTTCGATCCAATCAAGCATATGAGATCTCAGCTTTTGGTATATCCGGTGTAATCCAAGATCAGACAGAGGATGGATAAAATAAGTAATTTGACATACGAGATTATTTTCCACATCTTCAGCTTCTTTTCATCAAAGAAGGCTGCTTTCACAACTATTCTCTCATAGCAATGACAAAGTATGTATAGCATCATACCTGAGCTTTAATTTGATGGCGGTGAAGGGAGTTTCAAAGATTTGTTGATGAAGTATTAGCTCTGCCTGTCAGTTTCCGTATAAGGAAGTTCTCTCTTACGAATCATGCCCAAAATGCTTATATCAACCATTTCATCCGTGATGTGATGAAGCGTGGTGTATTGGTTCTTGAATTCCATATAAAAGTCCTAAAAAGAGGATATTGTGCGCTGCCTCTCGAGATTTTTACTTGCACAACAGTTACTAAAATGAAGCTAGGATCTGGATTTCCTATGGACTTCCTCCCAACAGATGCTTTTTCCAGCTCTCAAGACTTTCTTTCCTGATACTGTTCGGTTCTATGATTTTTGTGGTCTATAATGCGTTTAAATCGGTTCTCTCTGCATCCCATGTGCGTGGGGAATTATTCATTCGTTACTAGGAACCGTGAAAATGGTCTTACACTGTGTTCTGCCCGCCCTTCAAAGTCTATCCAACCTCGAGTTTGGCTCGGCGCCCATGATGATATTGTTGATGGGTATTCACTCATTCGGTTGGAAATGCCTGTGTCTCGCCTATCATTTTACCAACATTAGTTTGGATACAAAGGCTCTTACCTACTTGTACTACTCTGATTATTTTCAAAAGGAGTATCTGATTGTTAATCTCAACTCCTTTGTTAAAGCTAAACTTAATTTTCGTGTGGAGGAAAATGGTATATAGAAAGAAGAAGATTTAGATGATTTTAATCCACTGAATCTGGTTAAGGGCTACAAAATGTTCAGATCTTGTACTTAGATATCGACAGCATGGAGGTAACTGTTCTCTGTTGTTTTCTTTTTATTTGATCTATTATGAATAACACATAAGGTGAATATAGGAGCCACTATTTAAAGTAATGGTAAAAACCAGAAATCAAAGGGCACATTAGGATCTTGCTAAATATCCAAATGTTTATTTGGTTTTTTCCATAAGGTTGTGATAGCTTTGAAAATTTGTTGATTTTCTTGTGTTGCAACGTTTTATGTCCTCCATGACAAAACCCCAACGTCTGAAAAACTGATTCAGTTATCTTTTCACTTTTATGACGAGTGTTTGTGTTTTCTACCATGTCTGATAAAGAAAGCTCCAAATCTGAAGATACTTATAAGAGGTATGACCAAGAAACTGTGGAAAAACAAAATATTTAGAACATTATAGGTACTCGTTAAATTTAAATCTCAAAGATTTTTATTTAATTTAGGATTCTTTGTACAAACCATCAATGGACTGCACACATAATATGTGCGAGTGTCTATCAGAGTTTTTGTTCCTATTGTCTTGTGAATTCTGTCCTTTGGATGTCGTAAAGATAAAAATGTACAGTGGAACCATTTCAGATCTGATGCAATTGAAGCATTTGTTGAAGACATCTTCATCATTACAGCTAGTGGAAGTTCAGTGTCAGGCATCAATTGATGAATGGGAAAAATCGTGGAGGATCTGTGAATGCTTCCCACATGTTCAAGCAATTGCAAAATCCAGGTCAAGTCTTTTGAATAACTTGACTAAGATCAATTAGCCTTCCGCCTATTTGCTTAACTCTTTTGTAACTGAGAGTTTTGTACACAACTAGGAAATATAACTTCTGTTGAAACCGAGCTTCTTGAACACATCTATGAACCAAAACTCATGTAGCCATTATGAAACATTTAGTTTAATCCTCTTTTTGTATATATATTTTTGTATTCATTATTTTGTGTGTTTGTTCTGGTTCTTGAGACACATTTTCTCTAACATGCCGATGATATGTCGGTAATCTTTGTCATTATGGAGCCAAGGTAATGGGAATATAAACGGTAGTTTGTTAAGGTCTCCATAGTTATATGGAGCCAATTACGTGTTCAGTTACCAAAACTACATGAGAAAATGACTCTTTTACAGGCATTCTGGTTAACGACAATTGAAGGCAAGCTAAAGAAAGCCAAAGACAGGTTATAACGGACTAGATGTGTTTGGAGCCATTGCTTTGGTTTATTTTCAACTCTAGATTGGGAATGACCACACACGCAAATCCAAAGTCATATCGTTTAACAGCAAGTGGTAGGCAAGCTAACAACAAGGCAAAGGCAGATGAAAAGGGATTATATATTTTTGGAGCCATTGCTTTAGTTTATTTTAAATTCTAGATTACGAATGACTGATCTAACGAATAGGATAACCGTAGAGGTGCAGATCAACGGCAAGTGACAGGCAAGCTGGGCCATATGTTATTTTTTGGTACATTTTGTAATTTGTAGTTTGCTGTACATGAAACCTTTACACAAGACTGAGTAAGTGAAGGCACATTTGTTACATACTACATAAAGGGAACGTAATGAACATACAACAAAATAATCAGCGTAGATCATGGCACAAACACGGGATGCACACAAATATAGGTAGCAGCGGCTGCAGAAGCCGGGAAAGGCCATGTCATGGTCAGCCGTACAATCAGCCATCTGAATAACTTCATCGTCTGGGAATGTGAAAGAATATTTGTAGGTATTCATGTACGATGTGGAGAACCCTGATATAGTGATATTTGCCACAACAACGCCTCACCCATCTTCCGTAACGTTGCTGATGGGCTCATGGGCCCTTAAGAGCGATGGGCTTATGTGTTTAAGGTTTCACAGAACCTGCCTTACCATTCAATAGTCTCGCAAGTTTACACATTTCCCTAACATTCTTCGCATTTCATTTTCAGAAATGATTTAAACAGCGATTCTCAGTCCTACACCTCTGCCACGTTTGCTAGTTTATACCGCCATCAATGCTATCTGCTTCTTCAATTCCCCCAACAACAATAAGGTAAACGATTGCCGTTTCTTGGTTTGCTGCAAAATTTTCCTTTCATTTGAATTATGTCCACTTAATGCAAATTGCCAGGTAAATCCACTGGCAATCTATGTTTCTGGGATTGTCTGATGCGATTTCGGTGAATATCACAACCCACGATCGACACAACAAGGAAGAATGGATAGAAAGGGATATGTCTCGCGTCCAAAACGAGTTTGGACTAAGGGATGTGGACGAAAATAAAACGACATAAGTTGCGGAAAGACTTCTGTAAACCTGGACTTGGGAACTTCCGGATATGACACACCAAAAGTCCACTATGGTTTTTTAGATAGGCCCTAAGATATTACACACATAGGGAGGATCTAAGAGAAGACCACTGACCAAAACTTTTAGAGAGAAAACACTCTTATATTAAAAACTTTTATAGATTATTCAAATGACAAAAGGAAGATATATATAGGAGTGGGGAGGAGACAAGCTTGCATGTTTGAAACAACTTCCAATAACATGCAAGTTCATGCAAGAGATAAGAAATAAATTATAACTCCTCAACAACCAACTACTAACAAAACACATTAAATGAAAAGAAAAAGAAAGAAAATTGGTCGGGCCAAAGTAAACAAATGGGTCAGAGAAAAATTAAATATTTGGGCCTCATTAAAAACCTACTTGGTAAAACCCAATGGGACAAAAACCAAGTAGGGCAAAAGAGCTTCCAAAAATTTACTTACCCAAGTGTCAAACTCTATTGGCCCGGGTGAGAAAAATGAAGGATGATCTTAGACTTGGCGTGATCAACGTTCTAATTTCCTTGAGTGATTCCTCCATAGACTCTTTATGTTCTTGATACGGCTTCTGGTCATTGGTCCAGTTAGCATCGTCCAAGTATTTTAGGCGGCTTCAGTCCTTCTTTCGGGTCAAGGGGTGGAATGTCCGGCTGGATGCTGTCTGGAGCGTCAGTCTTGTCGATGCTTGGGACGTCTGGCTGGTCTTATGTCTCTTTTGGCTGGGTGTTGGAGTTGTTCACGGGAAGAACCTCCTCCAGGCTGGACATTTGTTCTTATGGCCACGGGTCGTCTGTGGTGTCCTTAGGCAGGATTATATCATCCCCTCCCACTTGAAGAGGATTTGCCCTCAAATTCGCTTGATCTGCATAAAAAGGAACAAGACCAGAACTAGAACTTATATTATACTTACCTTAAAGATCAAGTTCATAAGCGTTGTTGTTAATCCGCTTGATGACTGTGAAAGGGCCGTCCATTCTGGGCATTATCTTGGATTTTCTTTCTTCGGGAAACCGCTCCTTCCTAAGGTGAACTCAAACTTGGTCACCGGCCTTAAAGATGAATTATTTTCGGTTCTTGTTGGCGGTTTTAACATAATGCTTGGTCCTTGCTTCTATGTTCCGCCTGGCTTCTGATGAGGACATCAAGTCACTAACAACCCAGGAGCATAGAGAAGTCACCAAGGAGCTGACCAAAACTCTTGGAGAGAACCAATCTGAGCACAACAAAGACATAGGTGTCTTCCTTGGATAATATCGGCCCAACCAGGAGGATTTAAGCCACGAAACAACCTGTCCCAGAATATTAACTCATCAAGGAGTCACGGAAAATTTGAATCACTTCAAACTGGATTCTGAATTGGAAGTTATAGAGGATACAAGTCGGTAAACCGGTTTCGGAGTACCACCCGCGATTGAGCTGCACAGTCCAATTCACTCACAATCTAGACCTCCGACAACTTGGAGAATGTTAACGGATCCCTCATGGTTACATCAAGCCAAAGAAACCAAGAAGAATCCAAAGGAGGCCCAATTTATCACTAAAATTCAACAACATGTCTACTTGGTTCCATTTAAGGGAAATGCTAGACCAGATCGGTTTAGTAGCCTTCAGAGCTACACTTGGCAACCAGGAGAGGAATCTAAGGATTCAGGAGAGCCATCAATCATATTAATATGCACAAGAATCCAGATGATCAGGCAAATTCTCTCTTGTGTTCACTTACCATATTTGGAGCCATCTGCATTCTTACCATTTCTACTTGTGCACGATTTGGAGGCATTCTAAACATTCAAGAAGGTTTCAAGGCAACACTTATTTATGTCCAAGATTTACAGATATAAGGAATCACATATTCCTAAAGACATGCTAGAGAATTGTACTCTTTTTCTTTATCTTCGGTTTTGTTCCACTGGGTTTTCCGAAGAAGGTTTTAACGAGGTAACACCTCTAGTGTGCATGAAGACGAGGACTTGTTCACCAACTACTATTCTTCAAAAGTCCTCTAACTCAGCCAGAATTGTCATTCTGGTCGTGGCCCTACCTGTTGAAATGAAGAAGAGAAGAAGTAGTTTAAGACAAAGAAGAAAGTATGAAGTGTTAGAAAGAAGAAGTGAGTAAATACTCTAAACCAAATGGAGAGTATGAAAGATCTTCTAAACCTATAGCCAAACAAGGGCATTAGACACCTAATAGAGAGTGTTTAGACACAAGGATTGTAAACTCACTATATAAACACTTGTACTCCTCATTTCTAAGTAAGAGAAAATTATTCTCTCATTATTAATAAAAATCTTTTCTCTCATTCTCTAGCCTCTAAAAACTCTCTCTCTATTCTCTTGATCAATGATGAATCTAAATCTATTTTTCTTTCATGGTATCAGAGCCAGGTTGCATCAAATCTGGGTAAAATTCATCATTCTATCATTGAATCAAGATGAAATCATCTTCTTCACAATTTCCTTTCAGTTCTATTTCAACCGTCATCTTGAAATGCAAATTCCGGCCAAACCACAGCTCTTTTTTTACGATCTGTTTTTTGTGAATTGTACATCGGCGAGTTTTGAAGCCACACAAAATAGAATTGCATCATTTGACCAAGGGAATCAAAAGTTACAAATTTTCTTGCATAGGACCTTCGCGAGTGCCTCCGCCGCGAACCTCCATGTTTCCCAGGTTATTCCGTCGTCGAATCTTCATCAAATCACGATTTTAAAAATCCAAAAATCAAGACCTTTGAGTCTAGATTCTGGTTAAAGAAAGCAGAACTCAATTCCGTTATATGTCAAGGCAGTTCTTAAAGTTTTTCTGCAAGACGTCAGAAATCGCCTCTCACAAGAATCTGATGATAAATTTCTTATCTTTTCTCAGTTTTCTTAAAATCTTTGAATCTGGAAAGTTAGATAAGTAACTTGTGAGGGTCTCCACGAATTTTGGTTTCAAGCAGAAGGGTTTAAGTATTCAAGATTGATTTTCTTGATTTTTTTTAATAAACTTTGAAATTCTGGAAAAAGAGGAAAACTTGAAATTTTTGGATTGGTTTAGTAATAAAATTAGAATATTTTATTTGTTGATCACGGTTGTGAAGATAAGGACTGTTAGAAGTTGATTTGGTTGGTTGGAGTTAGTTAAAATCTGTTGTAGGAGTTGGTTGAAGTTAGTTGAAATGAGTTAGGTTGTTGACTTGGTTGGCAAGAAACTACCATGTGCTCTGGTTGAAGAAATTCCAGACAGGATTTTAATTACCAGAAACTACAAGCAAAGCATTTGTGAGATGATGAGAAAAGCGAAGAAGAGAAGAATGACTTGTTAAAGAAGAAACAAAAACGTCGTCTTCAAAGAGATGTGATGAAAATGCAAGGAGAGCTAGAGGACGAGCAAGCACTCAACAAGGCTTTACGTGATATGCTTCGTTAGCAAACTTAGCAGCATATGATAAATACAGCATGGAAGTCGCAACCTCGGGAGGTGTACACGCCCTTGTGATGTTAGCTCGCAACTGCAAGTACGAGGGAGTGCAAGAACAGTTTGCTCGTGCTTTAGCTAATTTGGCTGCTCATGGTGATAGCAACAATAATAATACTGTGGTTAGACAAAACCGCAGCTGGAGCTCTATGGTATATTTTTTTTTATCCTGGTAACGCACTTCGCATTGTGGAGGAAGGAGGAGTTCCAGCTCTTGTTCACTTATGTTCGTCTTCCGTCTCAAATATGGCTCTGAGACATATTGAAGCCTTTGTTATAACTTTCATGGATCCTCAAATCTTTGTAGCTGCAGCTGTTTCATCTACTCCTACTATGTTGGCACAAGTGACAGAGAGAGCTCGCATACAAGAAGCTGGCCACTTGAGATGCAGTGGTGCTGAAATTGGAAGATTTGTAACTATGTTACGCAACCCTTCTTCGATACTCAAAGCATGTGCTGCGTTTGCGCCATCCAAGACCTGAAACTTGATGTGTATAACGAGAGGAAATAAAATGAAGAACTTGAAGCAAATATTGGTGATGGAGGAGAAGAGAGGATAATGACTCCTATGAGACTACTACAAAGGCAGAATCACCTTCCATGCGATGCTGACAATGACATTACAAGAACGCTTCTTTCAGATCACTAACCACTCATTTACACATGAACCCAAAATAAATTGTACACTAGTATGCCTTGAATCTCCAGGCACCAAAGCAACGCACTGAGTTAAGAAACAGAGAGATGAAAAACAGTGTTCCTCAGCTAGCGTCTTGGAGGAAATGTCGGCATAAAATCTTGGGATTTTGGGAGAGGGACTTCATGAAACTAACTACGGGTAAGCGCTTCCTCCACTGTTAGACGTTTCTCAGGATTCAAAGAAACTTGGCTTTCGCATTGGGTAACGATGAGAATCCAGGCCATATTGCCTCGTTTGGTGTTCCAAGGACCGCAAAGATCTTTTGAAGTTGGTCAAATTCACTCTTGACCGGGAACAAAGGCTTTTGAGACAATAGTTCAGCCTTCACAACGCGGTGTATGATCACAACACATCAAATCTTGATCCTTATGGAGCTGTGATGGGGACTTCTCTCAGAGACATTGGAGAGTACAAGAATGCCATCTTTGCACACGCTATTGTTGAGGTCATTGAAGCATCTGATGTTAAACCATCAAATATAAATGGTTTAGCTGATCCTTATGTGAAAGGGCAGCTTGGCAACTTGACCACCAAAGGCACTTTGAAAGCAACATAATGAAAGGGAGTGCCTAGATCAGAACCAATTCTTAAACTCAAATGCAAAGACCTAGTATCAAAGTCTTATGCATTCAGGCTATTTCTAAACTCTTATCCAACTATTTTATTGATTTCATTGATGGTTGTGTGAGTTAGAACTCTAGGATTTCTGGTTTCTAGGTTGATAGTAAATCATGAATTTTATTGAATTTTGTTCATGTATTTAGAAATTGGTAAAATGGGAAATTTTGAACCTAGTTTAGCTAGATGAATCATTTGTTCATGAATTGCATTGATCCTAGAGGAAGAGAACCTTGTCTTTTACTTAGAACAATAAGTTTAAGAAGGCATGTTGAATCCAAAAGTCCTTAGGCAGTGTTTAAAATTAAGTTTGGTTACACTTAATTAATCTCTTTCATTCACTATGTTTTGTTTAGAATCTGCCTATTCTCAACAGGTTCAAAGGCTTAAGATGGGAGTTGATGTTTTGCTTCATTGTCTAACAAAGGCAGAAGAGAGCAAGTGAAAAAGGCACAGCACATGGAGAAGAAGTTAGAACAAATGGCCACCAAGAACAGCCACCACAAGGAGTGGAGAGGAAATACTGGTGGAATGTGATGAATCAGCTATCCCATGGAGTAAGGTGACCTTTGGTGTGTGCTTGAAGAGAAAATCAACAAAGAACACATGCTGCAAGTCCAGATCATAATCAATCTCAAAGGAGGAAACTAACAAAGACTTATCAAAGTCTTTGCAAAGGCTATCTCTAAACCTTCTACTTATTCCTTGATTGATTAAAATTTCTCATCTAGGAATGTTCATAGGATGAAAAAGAACCTAGGAAGACTATGCATTGCATTTAGAACCTAGATGGATCCAAATTCACCTTGACATTCATCATAATTATATATTATTCTTCATCATTCTCTTAAGTCTCATCTATTCTACTTAAAATACTATACTTTTAATCTCCAATACTCTGATTCTCTTATTCTCAAGATACTTACAATCTTATTCTTTAGGTTTAAAGGATAAAGAAGACCACTTTAAGACATTCATTATGTGTATGCTCATTCTTCCAAACTTGACTCTTATCCTTAGTGTCAAGCTTGTGGGGGGGGGGAAAGAAAATGAGCATTCAATGGACACAAGATGCTGGCGCTTGCTGGTGCTTGGCATGACGGATACAAGCTGGCGCATGGAATGGAAGAGGTTCCAAGCTGGAGCTGGATCATGATCATGCCAAGATTTATTTCTGTGACTGTCTAAGCACAAGAAGTGTGCTCAGTCTGATTCTCTTATGGAGGCCGTGAATAAAGGTCATCCAAATCTTCTGTCATAAACTTAGGATAGAACCAATGGCCATCAAGCTACCAAGTCTCATGGAAAAGGAGTAAGCTGGTGGAAAGTGATGAATCACCTCAGGACAAAATTCTCTCATCAAAGGTTCTATCTAGGATAAGTTCTTTAACTCTATGATTTTAGGTTAAGAATTTTTCTAGATATTATACTTGATACCAGACTTGATCTTATTCAAGTTCTGGAACACTAATATTTATTTTTGAGTTGCTATGATATTTTAGATCAGGAAGTGATGAAAACCAATCATAAGCATGACTTACCCTACATCAATTAGTGGAACCATGGTGGAAAAGTGTATTAGGAGATAAGTGTAGTCACTCTACTGAAGCTTAACTCTACAATCTTATTCTCTTGAGTTAGGCTTATTGAAAGTAGAAAGTGAAGCAAAATGAAGCTAGCCAAAGTGGATCCAAAACATATAAGGAAAGAGAACCATGTGATCATGATGAATTCATAAGAGAACTATGTGATCATGATGAATCCAAAGACCTTAATATGGAGTCCTTTGAGAACCAGACTGGTCAAGATCATATCATTCAAATCGCCATCCACTCATATGAAAGAGAAGTTAAAATCATTGTTACATTATAATGCATTGGTTTATCTTGTGAGAATTGATACATGCATAAATATGAGTATGTGAAACAGGTTTAAATGGAAGACTTTAAGGAAAGCTGGATCAAAATCACCTCTTAAAGACAAGGAATCAAAAGAAACAGGGAGAAATGAACCAGACTTAGAAGAAGCTTCAAAGTAGCCACTCACATGCAATTTCAACAATGGCCAATCCCTAGCTAAGAAGATTTCACTCTTTGTCCCAAAGGGTTTTCCATACTAAGGTTTTCATTGAGGAAATTCTTTAAGGTACCAAGCTTGGTTTCTATGAATATTAAAAATCAAGCTTGAAAGGGAGTTAGGAGAAAAAGGAGGAAAATCTCTTCATCTTTGCAAGTTCAACCATTCACCCATGCTTAAACTTGAGGGAGAGTGTTGAAATGAAGAAGAGAAGAAGTGGTTTAAGACAAAGAAAAAAGTATGAAGTGTTAGAAAGAAGAAGTGAATAAATATTCTAAACCAAAGGGAGAGTATGAAAGAGCTTCTAAACCTATAGCCAAACAAGTGCATTAGACACCTAATAGAGAGTGTTTGGACACAAGGATTGTAAACTCACTATATAAACACTTGTACTCCTCATTTGTAAGTAAGAGAAAATAATTCTCTCATTATTAATAAAAATCATTTCCCTCATTCTCTAGCCTCTAAAAACTCTCGATCTATTCTCTTGATCAATGATGAATCTAAATCTATTATTCTTTCACTACCTATTCTTATTCTAAGTCTTATTTACTTAAGCCTTAAACTCATCTTTTATATGTTATTTTATGTTTTAGTTAATTGTGGCCTTAAGCCCTATTTTAATTATGTTTTTTATTCTCTTTGGGTTATTGGCTCAGTTGTAATCTGAATAATTATAAGCCCTAGACTTAAGACATTATATAAGCCTAAGTTAGGAGTAATAATAATAAGAAGCATTTTAGAACAAACAAAAACCTAAGTCTTTGTCTTAGACCTACTAGGCGCCGCCAACCAAGTACCCTTGGTAGCAGCCGTGTTCTTCAACCTGTTGGTTGAAGTTCTTGGAGTATCACAAGCCCCTTTCACAGCTTGTGTGTTCCTTTCGATCCACCCCTTCACTTCCATCGATTTCTGTCCAGCAACATGAGCTTCTCGGTGAAAGACAACCCACCCCTTGGTTCTTACATCGGCTTCTTTATGGATTTTCTGGAAATTCAGACTTCTGCTTTCCATCTGTGCTATGTCTTTCACTCAAAGGCAACGGAATCAAATCCAAATGAGAGATGGAATTGAAGCCATAAACAATTTGGAAAGAAGAAAACTTAGAAGCAGAATGCTGAGCATGATTATAAGCAAACTCTAAATGCAGCAAACAATCCTCCCAAGTTCTTAAATTCTTCCCCACAAAAGCACGCAAAAGAGTTCCTAAAATCCGGTTAACTACTTCAGTCTGACCATCAGTCTCAGTATGACAAGTAGTAGAAAACAAGAGCTTAGTGCCCAGTTTAAACCATAAATTCTTCCAAAAATAACTAAGGAACTTAGTATCTCTATCAAACACAATGGTCTTGGGCATTCCATGCAAACACACTATTTCCTTAAAGAACAAATTAGCTATATGTGATGCATCATCAGTCTTGTTGCAGGCAATAAAATGAGCCATCTTAGAAAATAGATCAACAACCACAAAGATTGAGTCCTTAACATTCCTAGTCCAAGGAATTCCAAGAAAAAAATCCATTGAAATGTCAACCCAATGATGCAAAGGAATGGGAAAAGGAGTGTACAAACCATCGGCTATGCCAAAATGGCCCATCAGTCCTCCTCCATGTGCTTCTCTAACAAAAAATTCTCGCATGGAACAATTCGGAACGCAAAGCCGATTCTCATAAAAGAGAAACCCATCATGTTTGTAGTAATGACTTTCAGCAATCTTGACACAGGACTTATAGATTTCTCCATAGTCCGGGTCAGTGGCGTACATGTCCTTAATCTGATCAAATCCTAAGAGCTTAGCATCAAGAGTGGATAAGAGAGTGTACCTTCGGGACAATGCATCATCAACCACATTGTCCTTACCTTATTTATACCTTATGACATATGGGAAGGTCTCGATGAACTCAACCAATTTGGCGTGTCTCTTGTTGAGCTTGTGCTGACCTTTGAGATGCTTCAAGGATTCATGATCTGTGTGAAAAACGAACTCCTTGGGCCATAGATAATGCTGCCATGTTTGAAGAGCTCGGACCAAGGCATAGAGTTCCTTGTCATATGTGGGGTAGTTCAGCATGGCTCCTCCAAGTTTTTCACTAAAGAAGGCAATGGGCTTCTTCTCTTGCATTAGAACAGCTCCAATACCTATTCCAGAAGCATCACACTCAATTTCAATGGTATAAGCAAAGTTAGGCAAAACAAGAAGTGGGGCGTTGGTGAGCTTGTCCTTCAATGTCTGAAAAGCTTTCTGTTGGGCGTGTTCCCACTTGAATCCAATGTCCTTCTTAATTACTTTGGTCAAGGGCGCGGCCAGGGTGCTGAAGTCCTTCACAAATATCATATAAAATCCGGCCAGCCCATGAAAACTCCTTAATTCACCCACAGTCTTAGGGCTGGGCCACTCACGGATGGCTTTGACCTTTTCCTCATCGACCTTAATACCATCTGCACTTACAACGAATCTTAGAAACACAAGGTTATCCGTACAAAAGGTGCATTTCATAAGATTGACAAACAATCTTTCTTTCCTAAGCACATGGAAAACCGATTTCAAATGGCCATTGTGTTCTTCTAGGTTTTTGCTGTAGACTAAAATGTCATCAAATTACACTACAACAAAATAACCAATGAATTCCCTAAAGATATGATTCATTAAGCGCATAAAAGTGCTGGATGCGTTAGTTACCAAAGGGCATTACTAGCCATTCATAAAGACCATGCTTGGTTTTAAAGACTGTTTTCCATTCATCACCTTCCTTCATCCGGATTTGGTGATAGCCACTTTTAAGATCAATTTTGGAAAATATGCTAGACCCATGCAACTCATCAAACATATCGTCTAACCTAGGAATAGGGTGGCGATACTTTAGCGTGATGTTGTTGATTGATCTAAAATCAACAAACATGCGCCATGAGCCATCCTTTTCGGGAACAAGGAGAATTGGGACCGCACATGGACTCATGCTTTCATGGATATGACCTTTCTTATTAAGGTCGTCCACCTGTCTTTGAAGCTCTTTGGTTTCCACCGGGTTGGTACGATAAGCCGGGCGGTTGGGCAATGTTGATCCTGGAACAAAATCGATCTGATGTTCAATCTCTCTTATGGGTGGTAAACCGTCAGGTTTCATCAGGAAAGACATCTTTATACACCTGCAAAAGAGAGGTCATCTCACTCGGTAGCACCGGTTCCAGATTAGTAAGACCAAGGCAAGCCTCTTTATAAACAAACAATAATATAGGCTGGGATGAATGAAGAATTCGTTTAACGTCACCAGCCGTAGAAAAAAAATTGGTTTGTTTCTTCTTGCCCTTACTCTTAATGGCTGGGTCCTTTTGTTTGCTCAAGTGTAGCTGGTCTTGGTACACTTCTTGGGGCGTCATAGGCATCCATCATATATTACCTTACGATCAGATTGCCATGGCTGGAACTTTCACTTGGCTGGTTACTTTTAATTTTCCATGGTCATTCAGCCACTGAAGAGGGTACGTCCTAGGGTGCTTCATCTCGGTCAGACCAAGTTTTTGGACCATGTCTTCACTGGCTACATTGGTACAGCTTCCTCTGTCTATAATTAGGCTACAGATTTTTCCTTGTACCAAGCATTGGGTATGGAACAGATTCACATGTTGCTCTTGTACATCCGGCTGAGCTTGGACACTCGTGGATCGTCTAGCTTCCAACAATTCTCCATGGATTGGTCGCTCAATGCCTTCGTCTGAGGGAGTATCATTTTCGGATTCCTCGGTCTCCAACTCGCCATTATCCCTTAGGGTCATTACCTTTTTGTTGATACACTCATTGGCATAATGACCCAGGCTTTGACATTTTAAGCACCGGATATCACGGTTCCTGGCTGGATGGTCTGTAGCTTTTCCTTTGTCCAAAACACTTGTAGTAGGACGAGCATCTAATCGGGACGTGGAAGGGTTGGAGTCACGCGAAAAATTTGGCTGGAAGTCCCGGACATAAGCTGGTTTAGATGGAACGGATCCTGAGCCAAAAGTGTGTTGGGGTGGAGGCTTCCTTTTGAGTTGTTGCTCGATCAATATGGCCTTGTGGAGCATTTCTTCTAGCTCAACATAATGCTGCAACTCCAAACGGTCCTAGATTTCCCGGTTAAGACCTCCAAGAAACCAAGACATAGTGGCTTCTCTATCTTCTATGACACTGGCGGGATGAGCAAGGTCTCCATTTCATGAAAGTATTCTTCCACAGTACGGTTGCCTTGGCTTAGATGTCTTAACCGCTGGTGCAAATCACGATGAAAGTGGCTAAGTATAAACCGCTTCCTCATGATCATTTTTATCTCATACCAAGTCTCCACCGGAAACTCTCCATTTCATCTTCGGGATGTGACAAGTTGATCCCACCAGCTTAAGGCATAGTCGTAGAGTTCAGTGGCGAAAACTTTAACTGTGTTAGCCTCTTTATAGTGAAGACAATCGAAAACCAGCTTGATCTTCTGCTCTCACTCCAAATAAGCGGTTAGATCGTTCTTTCCATGAAAAGAAGCGATCTTGAGCTTAATGCCATTGAAGTGATCATTTGGTGGTGGTGGCGGTCTGGGCTCAAACTCACGTCTTGGCCTCCTTTGGTTGCTACGGACGGATCCACTACTTTGATAGAATTTCTCGGCAGCTTCATCACCATAATACTCATGTCTTTAACGGCTTCCTCTAGTGGACGTTATGGGTTGCCTGTCTTGTGTTCGGCCGGGTCGTTCCTGCCTTGGTGGAGGCTCGGGATGTTCAAGCCATTCTCCACGCAGGGCTGTTCGTCTTTGAGTAGGGCCGTTTTGCAATCTTGCCTCTATGGCGTAGAGTTTGATATCCAACATTTGATCCAGGCGAGCGGTAAGAGTTTCCAGTATGCGGTCTTCTTGTGGAAGAGTTCGAGGTGGTCGACGTGCTTCTTCTTTTCAGACTCCACCATGTTTTCCTGAAAAATGTTACAGTACCAATGAGTTTTAGAAGAACATATTAACGGGAATTGCATGAACATATTATAACGACATAGAAAAAATAAATTAAACAAGAAAAGGATAGAAGTTACTTAGCTTTTTGTGAATCTCTGATACCACTTGATGCGATCTCGGTGGAGATCACAACCCAGGATCGACAAAACAAGGAATAAAGGATGGAACGGGATAGGCCTCTCGTCCAAAACGAGTTTGGACGAAGGGATGTGGACGAAAATAAACAGACAGAAGTTGTGGAAAGACTTCTGTAAGTCGGGACTTGGGAATTTCCGGATATGACGCACCGAAAGTCAACAAGATTTTCTTAGATGGACCCTAAGATATTACACACCTAGGGAGGACCTAAGAGAAGAGCAGTGACCAAAATTTTTAGAGAGAAAACACTATTATATTAAAAACTTTGATGGATTGTTCAAATGACAAAAGAAAGATATATATAGGAGTGGGGAAGAGACAAACTTGCATGCTTGGAATAACTTCTAAGAACATGCAAGCTCATGCAAGAGCTAAGAAATAAATTTTAACTCCCAACAACCAACTGCTAGCAAAACACATTAAACGAAAAGACAAAGAAAGAAAATGGGATGGGCCAAAGTAAGCAAATGTGATGCGATCCATATCGAGACGGACTACCTTGGTTCGACAGTGGACGACTAGATGAACAATCAGCACGGGCAAGCCCTCGACCGGATGGAGGTTACAGACGATCGTACTGACGAACTGACGAATGGCCCAGCCCACAGCCCGCGTACGTCCCGCGACCCCAGCCCGCGTACGTCCCGTGACCACGACCTGCGTTCGGTTCTCGATCAAGACGAAAGTTCCAATCCTTCAGCCGACCAGATCACCGACCGCATTTTCCACAAGACAACATCAACAACTTGAAGCTCAAAATCTCTCCCTTCCATGGGAAAAATGATCTGATCGCCTACCTTGAATGGCAGCAGAAAATTGAACTAGTTTTCAATTAATATTATTCTGAAATTTAAAAAATTTAATATTGTTGTGACAGAATTCTATGACTATGCTCTTAGTTGGTGCGATCAGATGGTGACGTCTAGGAGGCGCAATGGCGAGTACCTCATTGAGACCTGGAACGAACTGAAACAGGTCATGAGAAGGCGCTTTTTTCCGAGCCACTTCCACCGTGATCTACATCAACGGCTTAGACAACTACATCAAGGTAGTCGTAGTGTAGAGGAGTACTTCCAAGAGATGGAAACGCTTCTAATCCGAGCAAGCGTGACCGAGGACCATGAGGCGACCATGTCTCGGTTCTTGGGTAGACTCAACCGTGACATTCAAGACCGACTTGAGATGCAACATTATGTTGAACTAGAAGAAATTCTACATAAAGCGCTTCTTATAGAACAATAACTTAAGAGAAAGTCTCACACTCGTCCTTCTTTTGGCACAGGTTCCGTAGGTCACAAGCCATCATTCCAACTTTATTTCAAACCCATTCGCAACTGCGATTCAAAGCCGCTCACCCCTAAAACCAACGCTAATCCTACCGCCCCTATAACGGACAAGGGAAAAGCCGTGGAACAAATTACAAGGCCCAGAGACATCTGGTGCTTCAAATGCCAAGGAATGGGCCACTACACCAATGAGTGTTCCAACAAGAAGGTCATGGTCCTCATGGAGAATGGAGAAGTTCAAACTGAGGACGAGGAGGATTTGGAACAAATGACTGATGAAGGAGAAGAACCGCCAGTCCAAGGACAGCTCTTAGTTGCTAGACGTTTCCTAAGCGTCCAGTCTAAAACTGACGAGCAAGAGCAAAGGGAAAACTTGTTCCATTCCCGATGCATGGTCAAAGGCAAGGTCTGCAGCCTAATTATAGACGGCGGTAGCTGTCCTAATGTTGCCAGTGACTTTATGGTTAGGAAACTCGACCTTAAGGATATAGAGCATCCAAAACCGTATTTGCTTCAATGGCTCAATGATTCCGGAGAACTAAGGGTCACTCATCAAGTTATGGTACAATTGAAGATCGGCAAGTATGAAGATGAGGTGCTTTATGACGTGTTGCCTATGGAAGCCGGTCATATTCTTCTTGGAAGACCGTCGCAATCTGACCGAAAAGTGAATCAAGACGGATTCACTAATCGCCATCACTTCATTTACAAGGGCCACAAGACCACACTCATTCCCATGACCCCTCATGAGGTATACCTTGACCAGATTCAATTGAAACAGCAAAAGAAGGAACCAGGTAAGGCCAAGAAACCTAAGAGTAAATCCAACTTCTTTACTAAACCTGCAGAGGTAAATCATAGCTTGGCGGCTAACATACATATCCTCATGTTAGTTTATAAAGAAGCTTACCTAACATCACTAACCCTGAGCCAATTCTCCCGAGCAAGATGAATGATCTTCTGCAGGATTTTAAAGATATCTTTCTAGAGGAATGTCCTGATTGCCTACCGCCAATACGCGGCATTAAGCATCAAATTGACTTCGTCCCCAGAGCAACTTTACCAAACAGGCCCGCATACGAACTAACCAATTGGAGACTAAGGAACTCCAGAAGCAAGTGGACGAGCTTATGCGTAAAGGGCACATCCGTGAGAGCATGAGCCCATGTGTCGTGCCAGTATTGCTTGTTCCAAAGAAGGATGTCTCATGGCGCATGTGCGTTGATTGCCGAGCAATATATAATATTACGGTAAAATATTGCCATCCAATATCAAAGTTAGATGATATGTTGGACGAATTGCATGGGTCTAGTGTTTTCTCTAAGATAGAACTTAAAAGTGGTTATCACCAAATCCGGATGAAGGAAGGTGATGAGTGGAAAACCGCTTTTAAGACAAAACATGGTCTTTATGAGTGGTTAGTGATGCCATTTGGCCTAACCAATGCGCCTAGTACATTTATGAGACTCATGAACCATGTGCTTAGAGGTTTCATATGCTATTTTGTTGTGGTCTATTTCGATGATATTTTGGTCTATAGTAAGACCTTAGACGATCACATTCATCATCTGAAATTGGTCTTTAGAAGTTCTTAGGAAAGAACGGTTGTTTGCCAATTTAAAGAAATGTACTTTCAGCACATATAATCTTGTGTTTCTAGGTTTTTTTGTAAGTGTAGATGGTGTTAGGGTAGACGAAGAGAAGGTGAAAGCCATCCGAGAATGGCCAAGTCCCAAGACCGTGGGAGAAGTGAGATGTTTTCATGGCTTGGCCGGATTTTACAGGCATTTCGTTAAGGACTTCAGTACTCTGGCTGCTCCTTTGACGGAAGTGATTAAAAAGGATGTTGGGTTCAAGTGGGAGCGTTCCCAAGAAGAGGCGTTCCAGACGCTAAAGGACAAACTGACTACTGCCCAAGTTTTGGTCCCTCCAAATTTTTCTAACACCTTTGAAATTGATTGTGATGCCTCAGGTATTGGCATTGGAGTCGTCCTCATGCAAGACCGCAAGCCGATTGCCTATTTTAGTGAAAAACATGGAGACGCCACTTTGAACTACCCAACGTATGATAAAGAGCTCTATGCTCTGGTCCGCGCTCTTCAAACGTGGCAATACTACCTTTGGCCCAAGGAGCTCGTTATCCACACTGACCATGAATCATTAAAACATCTTAAGGGCCAGAAGAAGCTTAACAAGCGACATGCTAAGTAGGTTGAGTTTATTGAAACTTTTCCATATGTCATCAAATATAAGCAAGGTAAGGACAATGTGGACGCCGATGCATTGTCCCGAAGGTACACTCTTCTTTCAACCCTTGAAGTTAAACTCATAGGTTTTGAGCAAATTAAAGAATTATATGTCACTGACCCGGACTATGGAGAAATCTATAAGTCTTGTGATAAAAATCCTGTAGGTCACTATTTCAAGCAGGACGGATTCCTTTTCTACGACAATCACTTGTGTGTTCCAAACTGTTCCTTCAGAGAGGTCTATGTTAGAGAAGCTCACGTTGGTGGTCTCATGGGCCATTTTGGCTTCACTAAAACCATGGGGATTATGAGGGAACACTTTGTTTAACCACACATGAAGAGAGATGTAGAGCGTATCTGTAGTCGCTGTACCACTTGTATAATGGCCAAGTCAACGGCTTTGCCGCACAATTTGTATCATCCTTTACCTATTCCTCAGAGTCCTTGGATTGACTTGTCAATGGATTTTATTTTAGGATTGCCTAGGACTAGGACATGAAAGGATTCAATTTTTGTGGTGGTTGATCGGTTTTCGAAAATGTCTCACTTCATTGTCTGTAATATAACCGATGATGCATCCCACATTGCTAGCTTGTTCTTTAGGGAGATAGTGCGTCTTCATGGCATGCCTAGGTCCATTGTGTCTTATATAGATACAAAATTCCTTAGCTATTTTTGGAAGACCTTGTGTTCTAAGTTAGGCACTAGGTTGTGTTTATCGACCACTTGTCATACCAAAAGTGATGGACAGACCGAAGTCGTTAATAGGACTTTAGGAACTTTACTGCGATCATTTGTTAAGAATAATCTTAGAACATGGGAATAAGTCTTACCGCATGTAGATTTTGATTATAATCATTCAGTTCAGTCTTCGTCCAAATTTTCTCCTTTTCAAATTGTTTACGGATTTAGTCCTCTTTCACCTTTGGATTTAATGTCATTACCTGTGAGTGAAAGAATTAGCTTGGACGGTGAACAAAAGGCCGAGCTTGTTAAAAAGATGCACAAGGACGCCCATGACAACATTGAGGCCAAGACCAAGCTACATGCAAAGAAGGCCAATAGAAATCGTAAAGAAATCATCTTTGAACCGAGAAATCAGGTCTGGATCCATTTGAGGAAAGAGCGGTTTCTGACCGAAAGAAGATCCAAGCTGCTGCCTAGGATGGATGTACCATTCACCGTTCTCAAACTCATAAACAACAATGCCTACGAACTTGATCTCCGAGGTAAGTATTTTGTTAGTTCTAGTTTTAATGTTGTTCATTTGCTCCCTTATTTTGCAGATGAACAGGATTTGAGGGCAAATCCTTTTCAAGTGGGAGGGAATGATGCGGTCCAGGTCGAGACAGACGACCTTGGTTTGATGTGGACGACCAGACGAACTGACGTGGTCCTCGTGGGAAGGTTCACGCAACTCCAAGATCACCAGCAGGCAAGCCAGGCGCGGAAGATCAAGAAAAGGGAAATGGTGGTTAAGGCACGGTCCAACCGGGCAAGTTACTGGGGCCAAGGTAGGTGGAGCGGCTTAACAGGAAAGGGAAGATAGTTGGAAGCGGATTTGATGAACAAGTGAAGAAGAGTGAGGAGATATGAAACGGTTTTAAAGAGAGGAAGAACAAGAACACAATGGATCGGATTGATGACCTCTCAAAGGGGTGAAGAACTTTGAGACACCAAACTTGAAAGATTTGGATATGACACTTGACGTGGTCCTAGTAAGAAGGAACCCACGAACCCACGATCTCCAACAGGTAAGTCAGGCGCGGAAGGAAAGAGGCAAGGAGTGGGGGTTAAGCCACGGCTCCAATGGACGATAAGGGGCGGTTCTGGCTAGATGGAACGGTTAGCAAGGGAAGAAACTGAAAGTTGTAAGCGGATTTCGGGGAGAAATGGAAGAGAATGATGACTTATGAAAGGCGGTTTGAGATGAATGAAGAGAAACACTCAATGGGTCATGTCCTGATGACTTGGTCGTGGTTGAGGTTGGTGACCGGGTCATCCTCCTTGTTCCATCCTTGATCGATGCTTCAGCTGGAACATGCCTTGGTGTTGAAGTCATGGACGTAGGCGGGTCATGTGCTGACGGCTTGTCATGTTGGCCACGCCCCGGGCCAACCTCCATGTCGTCGTCCAGCTGCACAAGTCCCTCGTCCGCATCTTCATCCGGCTGGTCGTTTTGTCCAATGTCCGGGCGATGACTATGGTCGGTCATGCTTACATCATCCCCTCCCTCTTGAAGAGGATTTGACCCCAAATCCGGACCATCTGCACAAAAAGGAATAAGATCAGTAATATTGAAGCTAGGACTCACATTATACTTACCTTGCAAGTCAAGCCGGTAGGCGTTGTCATTGATGCGCTTGACAATAGTGAATGGGCCATCCACCCTAGGCATTAGCTTGGACCGTCTTTCTTCAGGGAACCGGTCCTTGCGTAGGTAGATCCAAACCTGGTCTCCAGGCTTAAAGGTAAGCTTCTTTCTATGCCTATCAACCGCTTGGCCATACTTCTTGGTTTTGGCCTCAATGTTGGCTCGAGCCTGCTCATGAATCTGCTTAATCAAACGAGCCTTCTGTTCCCCATCAGTGCTAGCACACTCACTCAAAGGTAAAGGCATTAGATCCAAAGGTGAGAGTGGACTAAAGCCATAAACAATATAAAAAGGTGAATGCTTAGATGCTGAATGAACCGAGTGATTATATGAAAATTCTACATGTGGAAGATGGTCTTCCCAAGTCCTAAGGTTTTTCCCAACAAAGGCACGCAAAAGTGATCCTAAGGTCCTATTAACTACTTCAGTTTGACCGTCACTCTCAGGATGGCATGTGGTAGAAAAACATAACTTAGTACCTAACCTAGACCATAAGGTGCGCCAGAAATGACTTAGAAATTTGGTGTCTCTATCAGACACTATAGTCCTAGGCATGCCATGCAATCTCACTACCTCCTTAAAGAACAAATCTGCTACATGAGATGCATCATCAGTCTTCCTACATGCAATGAAATGAGACATCTTGGAAAACCTATCCACAACTACAAATATGCTATCCTTACCACTACGAGTTCTAGGCAATCCTAGAATAAAGTCCATGGACAAATCAACCCAAGGGTGTTCTGGAATGGGTAAAGGGTGATACAAACCGTTTGGCTGAGTCGTGGACTTAGCCTGTTTACACTTAACACATCGGTTGCACACTCTCTCCACGTCCTTTCTCATGTGTGGCCAATAGAAATGCTCACGCATTACAGCCAATGTCTTGGACACTCCAAAGTGTCCCATGAGTCCACCAGCGTGGGCTTCACGGACAAACAACTCCCTCATGGAGCATGAAGGCACACACAACCGGTTCTCATAAAGCAAGTAACCGTCCTGGATATGGAAGCGACCTGTAGGATTCTTAAGGCAAGACTTATAGATTTCTCCATAGTCTGGGTCAGACAAGTACAATTCCTTCATATGCTCAAAACCCATAATTTTAACTTCCAAGGTAGATAAAAGTGCATACCTGCGGGACAAGGCATCAGCTACCACATTCTCCTTGCCTTGCTTGTATTTAATGACATAAGGAAAGGTTTCTATGAACTCCACCCACTTGGCATGGCGTTTATTGAGCTTGTGTTGACTTCTCAAATGCTTGAGTGATTCATGGTCCGTGTGGATCACAAACTCCTTGGGCCACAAATAATGTTGCCAAGTTTGTAATGACCGGACCAAAGCATAGAGTTCCTTATCATATGTGGGGTAATTCAAGGTAGCGCCTCCAAGCTTCTCACTGAAATATGCAATGGGCTTGCGGTCCTGCATCAGAACAGCTCCTATTCCAACACCTGATGCATCACATTCAATCTCAAAGGTGTTAGAAAAGTTAGGCAAAGCCAACAAAGGCGCATTAGTGAGCTTGTCCTTAAGAAGCTGGAATGCCTCCTCCTGCTCCTTTCCCCATCTGAATCCCACATCCTTCTTGATTACTTCAGTCAGGGGTGCTGCTATGGTGCTAAAGTTCTTGACAAAGCGTCTGTAAAACCCGGCCAACCCATGGAAGCTACGAACTTCCCCCACGGTCTGTGGGCTAGGCCAATCCCTAATGGCGCGGACCTTCTCATCATCAACCTGTACTCCTGCAGCACTTACAACAAATCCTAAAAAGACAATGTTATCTGAACCAAAGGTGCATTTCTTCATATTAGCATATAGTCTCTCTTTCCTAAGCACATCTAATACAAGCCTAAGATGATGCACATGATCGTCCAAAGTCTTACTATATACTAAAATGTCATCAAAATATACTACCACAAAATGTCCTATAAACTCCCTAAGCACATGATTCATAAGCCTCATAAAAGTACTAGGGGCATTGGTTAAACCAAAGGGCATGACTAACCACTCATATAATCCATGCTTAGTCTTAAATGCGGTTTTCCACTCATCCCCTTCCTTCATCCTAATCTGATGATACCCACTTCTAAGATCTATCTTAGAAAATACCTTAGAACCATGAAGCTCATCTAACATATCATCTAACCTAGGAATGGGATGCCTATACTTAACCGTAATATTATTAATTGCCCTACAATCTACACACATCCGCCAAGTCCCATCCTTTTTAGGGACTAGAAGGACTGGCACAGCACACGGGCTCATGCTCTCTCGGATATGGCCCTTGGCCAGGAGCTCATCAACCTGCCGTTGTAGCTCTTTGGTCTCCACGGGGTTGGTTCTATAAGCGGGCCGGTTTGGTAGAGAAGCTCCTGGCACCAAGTCTATTTGGTGTTCTATCCCACGAATGGGTGGTAACCCATCTGGACACTCCTCTGGAAATACATCCTGAAAGCCCTGCAAAAGATCACTAAAGATACTCGGGACGACCGGCTCAGAGTTAGTAGTCACAAGGGCATGTCCCTTGTATACAAGCATAAGTACTGGCGCCTTAAGACTAAGACTCCTTTTAACCTCACTAGCCTTAATATAGAAGTTTGTTTTAGACTTAGGTTCCTTATCCTTACTAACTTCTTTCTTTTGCTTCTGTAGGTGTAATTGATCAAGATATACCTCGTGTGGGGTCATTGGTACCAAGGTGGTCTTACGGCCTTGGAAGATGAAATGGTGGCGGTTGGTGTAGCCATCATGGGTCACCTTCCTGTCAGACTGCCATGGTCTCCCTAGAAGGATATGGCTTGCCTCCATAGGTAGAATGTCGCACATAATCTCATCCTTGTATGTGCCTATCTCAACCGGTACCTTAACTTGGTGTGTCACTCTTAATTCGCCTGAGTCATTCAACCATTGGAGTGGGTACGGCTTTGGGTGGGGCAGCTCCTCAAGTCCTAATTTCCTGACCATAGACTCACTAGCAACATTAGTACAGCTCCCACCGTCTATAATCATACTACATACCTTTCCTTTAACAAGGCATCGGGAATGGAATAGGTTTTCTCTTTGATCAGGCTCTTTGGTCTTGGTCTGGACACTTAGGGCACATCTAGTGACCAACAACTGTCCCTGAACTGGCGGCTCTTCCACCTCATCATCATATAGGTCACTAGCCGGCTCCTGATCATCCGCCTCATCCTCGGTTTGAACGTCTCCATTCTCCAAAAGGACCATCACTTTCTTGTTAACACACTCGTTGGCATAATGGCCAAGTCCCTGGCACTTAAAGCACCTAACGTCCCTGGCACGCGTGGGCTTTTCAAGCGCCTTGCCCTTGTCCCATTTGGTGTGAGTTGTAGATGACTCGGGTCTGGTTGGAACCGCCTTTGGTTCCCCATATCTAGTGTGTTTGAAGTCCCGTCCCAATCCGGTTTTGCTGCCATAAGCACCTGCATTATAAGGGGAACGGTTAGTGACTCTCCTCTTAAGCTGTTGCTCAATCAAGATGGCCTTATGTAGGAGCTCCTCAAGCTCCACATAATGCTGAAGTTCCAGGCGGTCCTGGATGTCCCTGTTGAGGCCGCCCAAGAACCGGGACATAGTAGCCTCACGGTCCTCAGTCACGCCTGCCCTGATCAACAAGGTTTCCATCTCCTGGAAATACTCTTCTACTCCACGGCTGCCCTGGGTTAGCTGCCTCAACCTCAAATGTAGATCACGGTGGAAATGGGAAGGAACAAAACGCCTTCTCATGACCATCTTAAGCTCCTGCCAATTGTCAATAGGCGGCTCCCCATTGCGTCTCCTGGAGATCACCATCTGGTCCCACCAGCTAAGAGCATAGTCATAAAATTCAGTCACGGCCACATTTACTTTGTTAAGTTCAGAGAAGTATTGGCAGTTGAAAACTAGCTCCATCTTCTGCTCCCATTCAAGGAAGACAGTGGGATCATTCTTCCCATGGAAGGCTGGTATCTTCAACTTCAAGTTATTGACGCTGTCTTGAAGGGGTGGTAGTCTAGGCTCACGCATGCGCCTAGATCTCCTTAGGTTGTGCCCTGAATAGTCACTAGGGTAGAAGTGTGCATCCGCCTCATCCCCAAGGAAGCTTTGGTCAGCCGGATTCCTAATGGAAGACACCTCTTCCCTTAGGCCAGGCGTCCTGATGTGCTGTCTTTGTGAACCGGAATGATGGGTGGATGCTCTAGGAGGTGGATCAGGTTGTGGTAGACCCGGCTCCTGGAACAAGGCACGCCTTCTGTCTGTCCTTGGCTCTGGAAGGATCTGCCTGATATCATCTCGCAAGCTATCTCTCAGCCCAGCCTGCATGGATACAAAGCGCTCTTCCATCATGTTGTGCATCCGCTGAGTAAGTTCATCTAGTAGCCGTGTGTGAGAGGACTCCCCATCAGATTCTGACTCCTCACCTGCCGTTGAAACAACTGAACAAGTCAAATGTTCAAGGGAAGATCACAAAAATAATAGATCTCACACGGTCTAATGAAATATGAATGGACACAAGTGAAGTTCAAGAGATGTATGATGAAATAACACAAAAACGTGAAGGTTAAGGAAAGACTCAACCTGATGGATGCTCTGATACCACTTGACGTGGTCCTAGTGAGAAGGAACCCACGAACCCACGATCTCCAACAGGTAAGTCAGGCGCGGAAGGAAAGAGGCAAGGAGTGGGGGTTAAGCCACGGCTCCAATGGACGATAAGGGGCGGTTCTGGCTAGATGGAACGGTTAGCAAGGGAAGAAACTGAAAGTTGTAAGCGGATTCCGGGGAGAAATGGAAGAGAATGATGACTTATGAAAGGCGGTTTGAGATGAATGAAGAGAAACACTCAATGGGTCATGTCCTGATGCCTTGGTCGTGGTTGAGGTTGGTGACCGGGTCATCCTCCTTGTTCCATCCTTGATCGATGCTTCAGCTGGAACATGCCTTGGTGTTGAAGTCATGGACGTAGGCGGGTCATGTGCTGACGGCTTGTCATGTTGGCCACGCCCCGGGCCAACCTCCATGTCGTCGTCCAGCTGCACAAGTCCCTCGTCCGCATCTTCATCCGGCTGGTCGTTTTGTCCAATGTCCGGGCGATGACTATGGTCGGTCATGCTTACATCAACACACCAGATCTAAACAAGGGTTTTGCAAACAAACTAGATATAACACACTAGAAGGATTTGCAAGAGATGAACCGAATTTGAACACTTGTTTCAAACAACAAAGTTTCTAAACTCAAAATCGATTATTCTCCAAAATGGCCACGGGCAAACAGTTATACAGCCTTAGAATTCGAAATGCATGGTCAAAAGATCATGCATGCTTGGCACAGAAAACCAAGAAGTCAACCTAAGACTACACAATTTCCCCAAAAGACACACGCATACAAGAACTAGGCCGGGCCATGCCATTGGCTTCGGGTTCACAAACTTATGGGCTTGATCATTTTAAAGGTCCATCAGGCCCCATTAAAAACCCATGTGAGAAAAACCCAATGGGAAAAACCTCACATGGGAAAAGGGAACCAAATGGGCCCTTAATCCCAAACTCATAAGTCCATGGACCAAGTCAATGGACTTAAACATAATTGGACAAGGAATGGGTCAAGAACAACCCAATAGATTGTTGTAGAGCCTTGGTCCGGGCGCGGGTCATGGGACCGAGTGGAATGGTCCATAGATCCGGGGCAAGGCTGGTCAAGGCATCGTGAGTAGGAGGGGTCGCTGGGTCATTGTCTGGTGATACTTCAGCTGGATCAGGCATTGGTGTTGTGGTCGCGGTTGAAGTCGGGACACGGGTTGAAGGCGGGGTCGAAGACGTAGTCGGAACGAACGAAGGCTTGGTAAAGGTACGCCCCGAAGCTTGTACTGACGCCTGCGTTGATGGCCGGGTCGTCCTCCTGGTTCCACCTTGGATCGACGCCAAGTCCTGTCCCACGTTCCATGAATCGATCGGCTTGCTATGTTGGCCACGTCCCGGGCCAACCTCCACGTCTTGGTTCAGCTCCACAAATTCCTCGTCCGCATTTCCATCCGGCTGGTCGTCCCGTCCCGTGTCCACACCATCAGCCGGGTGAAGACTTTGGTCGACCAGGCTTACATCATCCCCTCCCTCTTGAAGAGGATTTGACCTCAAATCCGGACCATCTGCACAATAAGGAATCAGATCAGTAATGTTGAAGCTAGGACTCACGTTATACTTACCTTGCAAGTCAAGCTGGTAGGCGTTGTCATTGATGTGCTTGACAATAGTGAACGGTCCGTCCACCCTAGGCATTAGCTTGGATCGTCGTTCTTCAGGGAACCGGTCCTTGCGTAGGTAGATCCAAACCTGGTCTCCAGGCTTGAAGGTAAGCTTCCTTCTACGTTTATCAACCGCTTGGCCATATTTCTTAGTTTTGGCCTCGATGTTGGCTCGTGCTTGCTTATGAATTTGTTTAACCACGCGAGCCTTCTGTTCCCCATCAGGGCTAGTACACTCACTCAAAGGTAAAGGCATTAGATCCAAAGGTGAGAGAGGACTAAAACCATAGACAATCTGAAAAGGTGAATGCTTAGATGCTGAATGAACCGAGTGATTGTATGCAAATTCTACATGTGGAAGATGATCTTCCCAAGTCCTAAGGTTCTTTCCAACAAAGGCACGCAAAAGTGATCCTAAGGTTCTATTGGTTACTTCAGTTTGGCCATCACTCTCAGGATGACATGTAGTAGAAAAACATAACTTAGTACCTAGTCTAGACCATAGTGTGCGCCAAAAATGACTCAGAAATTTTGTGTCTCTATCAGACACTATAGTCTTAGGCATGCCATGCAATCTCACTACCTCCTTAAAGAACAAATCCGCTACATGAGATGCATCATCAGTCTTCCTACATGCAATGAAATGAGACATTTTGGAAAACCTATCCACAACCACAAATATACTATCCTTGCCATTACGAGTTCTAGGTAATCCTAGAATGAAGTCCATGGACAAATCAACCCAAGGATGTTCTGGAATGGGTAAAGGATGATACAAACCGTTGGGCTGAGTCGTGGACTTAGCCTGTTTACACTTGACACATCGGTTGCACACTCTCTCCATGTCCTTCCTCATGTGTGGCCAATAGAAATGCTCACGCATTACGGCCAGTGTTTTGGACACGCCAAAATGTCCCATGAGTCCACCAGCGTGGGCCTCACGGACAAACAATTCCCTCATGGAGCATGATAGCACACACAATCGGTTCTCATAAAGCAAGTAACCGTCCTGGATATGGAAGCGTCCTGTAGGATTCTTAAGACAAGACTTATAGATTTCTCCATAGTCTGGGTCAGTTAAGTACAAATCCTTCATATGTTCGAAGCCCATAATCTTGACTTCCAAAGTAGATAAGAGTGAATACCTGCGGGACAAGGCATCGGCTACCACATTTTCCTTGCCTTGCTTGTATTTGATTACATATGGAAAGGTTTCTATGAACTCCATCCACTTGGCATGTCGTTTATTGAGCTTGTGTTGGCTTCTCAAATGCTTGAGTGACTCATGGTCCGTGTGGATCACAAACTCCTTGGGCCACAAGTAGTGTTGCCAAGTTTGCAAAGATCGGACCAAAGCATATAATTCCTTATCATATGTGGGGTAATTCAAGGTGGCGCCTCTAAGCTTCTCACTGAAATATGCAATGGGCTTGCGGTCTTGCATAAGGACGGCTCCTATCCCAACACCTGACGCATCACATTCAATCTCAAAGGTGTTAGCAAAATTAGGCAAAGCCAACAAAGGCGCATTAGTGAGCTTGTCCTTAAGAAGCTGGAATGCCTCCTCCTGCTCCTTTCCCCATCTGAATCCCACGTCTTTCTTGATCACTTCAGTCAGGGGTGCTGCTATGGTGCTAAAGTCTTTGACAAAACGCCTGTAAAACCCTGCCAATCCATGGAAGCTACGGATTTCCCCCACGGTCTTCGGGCTAGGCCAATCCCTGATGGCGCGGACCTTCTCCTCATCAACTCTTACCCCTGCAGCACTTACAACAAATCCTAGAAAGACAATGTTATCTGATCCAAAGGTACACTTCTTCATGTTAGCATATAGTCTTTCCTTTCTCAGCACCTCTAAAACAAGTCTAAGATGATACTCATGCTCACCTATGGTCTTACTATATACTAAGATGTCATCAAAGTACACTACCACGAAATGCCCTATAAACTCCCTAAGCACATGATTCATAAGTCTCATAAAAGTACTAGGGGCATTGGTTAAACCAAAAGGCATAACTAGCCATTCATATAGACCATGCTTAGTCTTAAAAGCGGTTTTCCACTCATCACCTTCCTTCATCCTAATCTGGTGATATCCACTTCTAAGATCTATCTTAGAAAATACTCTAGAACCATGAAGCTCATCTAGCATGTCATCTAACCTAGGAATGGGATGCCTATACTTTACCGTGATGTTATTGATTGCCCTGCAATCAACACACATGCGCCAAGTCCCATCCTTTTTGGGAACAAGGAGGACTGGCACAGCACACGGACTCATGCTCTCACGGATGTGTCCTTTGGCCATGAGCTCATCAACCTGCCGTTGCAGCTCCTTGGTCTCCACGGGGTTGGTTCTATAAGCAGGCCGGTTTGGTAGAGAAGCTCCTGGCACCAAGTCTATTTGATGTTCTATCCCACGAATGGATGGTAACCCATCTGGACACTCCTCTGGAAACACGTCCTGAAATCCCTGCAAAAGATCACTAAGAGTGCTCGGGGCAACCGGCTCTGGGTTAGAAGTCACAAGGGCTTGCTCTTTATAAACGAGCATAAGAACTGGTGCCTTAAGGCTAAGACTCCTCTTAACCTCACTAGCCTTTACATAGAAGTTTGTTTTAGCCCTAGGCTCTTTATCCTTACTAGCTTCTTTCTTTTGCTTCTGAAGATGTAATTGATCAAGATATACCTCATGTGGTGACATAGGTACCAAGGTGGTCTTACGGCCTTGGAAGATGAAGTGGTGGCAATTTGTATAGCCATCATGAGTCACCTTCCTGTCTGATTGCTACGGTCTCCCTAGAAGGATATGACTTGCTTCCATAGGTAGAATGTCGCACAAGACCTCATCCTTATATGTTCCTATCTCAACCGGTATTTTGACTTGGTGAGTCACCTTCAATTCGCCTGAGTCATTCAGCCATTGGAGTGGGTATGGCTTTGGGTGGGGCAGCTCCTCCAGACCAAGTTTCCTGACCATAGACTCACTAGCAACATTAGTACAGCTACCACCATCTATAATCAAGCTACATACCTTCCCTTTTACAAGGCACCGGGAATGGAACAGGTTTTCCCGTTAATCAGGTTCTTTGGTCTTGGTCTGAACACTTAGTGCACATCTGGTGACCAGTAACTGACCCTGAACTGGCGGCTCTTCCACCTCATCGTCATATAGGTCATAGGCCGGTTCCTGATCATCTGCTTCATCTTCGGTTTGAACATCCCCATTCTCCAAGAGGACCATCACTTTCTTGTTGACACACTCATTAGCATAGTGTCCATGACCCTGGCATTTAAAACACTTAACATCCCTGGAACGAGTGGGCTTTTCATACGCCTTGTCCTTGTCCCATTTGGTGTGGGTTGTAGAGGGCTCGGGTCTAGATGGAGCCGCCTTTGGCTCCCCTGGTCGATTGAGTTTGAAGTCTCGACCAAATCCCGTTTTGTTTCCATAAGCACCTGTACCAAAAGAAGAGCGGTTAGTGCCTCTTCTCTTAAGCTGTTGTTCAATCAAGATGGCCTTATGTAAGAGCTCCTCAAGCTCCACATAATGTTGAAGTTCCAGGCGGTCCTGGATGTCCCTGTTGAGGCCGCCCAAGAACCGTGACATAGTATCCTCACGGTCCTCAGTCACGCCTGCTCTTATCAGCAAGGTTTCCATCTCCTGGAAGTAGTCCTCCACTCCACGGCTGCCCTGAGTCAGTTGCCTCAGTCTCAAGTGCAAGTCACGGTGGAAGTGAGAAGGGACAAAGCGCCTTCTCATGACCATCTTCAACTCCTGCCAAGTGTCAATGTGAGGCTCCCCATTGCGTCTCCTGGAAATCACCATCTGGTCCCACCAACTGAGAGCGTAGTCATAGAATTCAGTCACTGCCACATTAACTTTGTTAGAATCAGAAAAGTATTGGCAATTAAAAACTAGTTCCATCTTTTGCTCCCATTCAAGGAAGACAGTGGGATCATTTTTCCCATGGAAGGCTGGTATCTTCAACTTCAAGTTGTTGATGCTATCTTGGAGAGGTGCTGGCCTATGCTCACGCACACGCCTGGTTCTTCTTTGACTGTGCCCTGAGTAATCACTAGGGTAGAAGTGTGCATCCGCCTCATCCCCAAGGAAACTTTGGTCAGCCGGATTCCTAATGGAAGACACCTCCTCCCTCAGGCCAGGCGTTCTGGTTCGCTGTCCTTGTGATCCGGCATGTTGGGTGGATGCCCTGGGAGGTAGAACTGATCGTGGTAGATCCGGCTCCTGGAACAAGGCACGCCTTCTGTCTGTTCTTGGCTCTGGAAAAATGTGCCTGATATCCTCACGCAGCCCATCTCTCAGCCCAGCTTGCATGGACATGAATCGTTCTTCCATCATATTATTCATCCTCAGAGTAAGCTCATCTAGCAACCGCGTGTGAGTGGACTCCCCATCGGATTCTGACTCCTCACCTGCCATTTAAACAACTGAACAAGTCAAATGTTCAAAGGAATTATCACAGAAACAATAGATCTAATACGGTCTTATGAAATTTGAGTGGACACTTAAGAAGTTCAAGAGTTTTTAAAAAAAAATTCGTGAGTTAAGAAAAGACTCAGCCTGATGTGTGCTCTGATACCACTTGACGTGGTCCTCGTGGGAAGGATCACGCAACTCCAAGATCACCAGCAGGCAAGCCAGGCGCGGAAGATCAAGAAAAGGGAAATGGTGGTTAAGGCACGGTCCAACCGGGCAAGTTACTGGGGCCAAGGTAGGTGGAGCGGCTTAACAGGAAAGGGAAGATAGTTGGAAGCGGATTTGATGAACAAGTGAAGAAGAGTGAGGAGATATGAAACGGTTTTAAAAGAGAGGAAGAACAAGAACACAATGGATCGGATTGATGACCTCTCAAAGGGGTGAAGAACTTTGAGACACCAAACTTGAAAGATTTGGATATGACACACCAGATCTAAACAAGGGTTTTGCAAACAAACTAGATATAACACACTAGAAGGATTTGCAAGAGATGAACCGAATTTGAACACTTGTTTCAAACAACAAAGTTTCTAAACTCAAAATCGATTATTCTCCAAAAAGGCCACGGGCAAACAGTTATACAGCCTTAGAATTCGAAATGCATGGTCAAAAGATCATGCATGCTTGGCACAGAAAACCAAGAAGTCAACCTAAGACTACACAATTTCCCCAAAAGACACACGCATACAAGAACTGGGCCGGGCCATGCCATTGGCTTCGGGTTCACAAACTTATGGGCTTGATCATTTTAAAGGTCCATCAGGCCCCATTAAAAACCCATGTGAGAAAAACCCAATGGGAAAAACCTCACATGGGAAAAGGGAACCAAATGGGCCCTTAATCCCAAACTCATAAGTCCATGGACCAAGTCAATGGACTTAAACAGAATTGGACAAGGAATGGGTCAAGAACAACCCAATAGATTGTTGTAGAGCCTTGGTCCGGGCGCGGGTCATGGGACCGAGTGGAATGGTCCATGGATCCGGGGCAAGGCTGGTCAAGGCATCGTGAGTAGGAGGGGTCGCTGGGTCATTGTCTGGTGATACTTCAGCTGGATCAGGCATTGGTGTTGTGGTCGCGGTTGAAGTCGGGACACGGGTTGAAGGCGGGGTCGAAGACGTAGTCGGAACGAACGAAGGCTTGGTAGAGGTACGCCCCGAAGCTTGTACTGACGCACGGGTCGACGCCTGCGTTGATGGCCGGGTCGTCCTCCTGGTTCCACCTTGGATCGACGCCAAGTCCTGTCCCACGTTCCATGAATCGATCGGCTTGCTATGTTGGCCACGTCCCGGGCCAACCTCCACGTCTTGGTTCAGCTCCACAAATTCCTCGTCCGCATTTCCATCCGGCTGGTCGTCCCGTCCCGTGTCCACACCATCAGTCGGGTGAAGACTTTGGTCGACCAGGCTTACATCACGAACAATCAGCACGGACAAGCCCTTGACCGGATAGAGGTTACGGACGATCGTACTGACGAACTGACAAATGGCCCAGCCCACAGCCCGCGTACGTCCAGCCCGCGTACGTCCCATGACCACGACCTGCGTTCGGTTCCCGAACAAGACCGATGTTCCAATCCTTCAGCCGACCAGATCACCGACCGCGACGCATGGACCATCCCGAACGGTCCATTGACGCATTCCAGAACCAAGGCCCTTCAACAATCAATTGGCACTTTACTTACTCAAAATTCAACTCAAGCTCTTAGATCTCAAGGTTTGCCAAATTTGATTCAAGCTAATTGAATTAAGTGTTTGTGAAGGATTTTCTTTGTAGTGTTCTTTTCCTTGGCTGGTTTTTGTCCCATTGGGGTTTCCAGCAAGGTTTTTAATAAGACTTTGAAAAATTAACCATATGTGCAACACTTAAGGCCCTTAGCAATTTTGGATCGAATTTGGGCAATTTTTCTTTCAAAGGCCCGGCCCAAGTTTCTTTCATTAGGCATAAATTCGTTTTTGACTTCTTAAAGTCTGTAGTCAAAGTTTCTTGCATGATCATGCATGGCCTTGGAATTTGTGCCGGCCATGCATTTTGTGTGTTTTCCTTGCCTATAAAACTCGGCGTCAGGCCTCACTTGTACTCTTTCTTTTTTATCGAATTTTTGAGTGAAATCTCTCTTTGTCTAACCAAAGAAATTCAGTTTTTTTGGCAGTGTGTAATATATGTCGCTTGTAGTATCCTTTAAGATATTCTACAAAATCCTTGTTTTTTCTTTGGGTGCGTCATATCCTGGAGAAGAACAAGCTGGTATATCAAGGGTCATATCCGCAGTCCTTGTGCGTTTCATTCGATCCACAAGCTCCAACACTTCATTCTCTCTCGCTGATCACCCACAACTCTTTCATCCGCCTCTTTCTGAGTTCTTCCCTTTTGTGACAGTCTTGGCTGGTGATCTCCCTTCCGAGATCGCATCAAAATGGGTCAGAGAAAAAGTGAATATTTAGGCCTCATTAAAAACCTATTTAGTAAAACCCAATGGGACAAAACCAAGTAGGAGAAAATAGCTCCAAAAATTCACTTACTCAAGTGTTAAACTCCATTGGCCTGGGTGAGAAAAGTAAAGGATGATCTTGGACTTGGCGTGATCAACATGTTGATGGCCTTAAGTGATTCCTCCATAGACTACTTAAGTTTCTTGATGCGGCTTCTGGTCATTGGTCCGGTTGGCATTGTCCAAGTGGTTTAGGCGGCTTCAGTACTTTCTTCGGTTCAAGGGGTGGAATGTCCGACTGGATGCTGTCTGGAGCGTCAGTATAGTCGATGATTGGAACACTGGCTGGTCTTGAGTCTCTTTTGGCTGGGTGTTGGAGTTGTTCACGGGAATAATCCCCTCTAGACTGCACGTTTGTTCTTCTGGCCACGGATCGTCCGTGGTGTCCTTAGGCAGGATCATATCATTGTCTTTCTTGTATTCAACACTCAGGTATGGGTTTTCTGAATATAGACTTGTTGAATGTGATAGTCAGATTTTAGGTTTAAGTCGAACTCTTGCGTACTAATCTGTTTTGTCCACTTGTGGCAATCTTCGCCATTTAAATCATGTGTGGCAGTCTCTGTTTATGTGTCTCTTTTATGTTTTTAGTGTCTCGCTTTTATGTGTTTTGCTCGCGCGTCCATGGTTGTGGAAAGTACTGTGGACATGTGTTTGTTAAATCAGGCTTTGATTTTATGTTATGCAGCGAGAAAGCGATAACCTACTTTTCCCGAGGATGGATTTTATCTAAGATTGTTTTCTGATTGCAACGGAACCCCAGCCAGAATGAAGCATAAATTACAGCTCCAAATTCAAATTTCTGCCATTGGTCAAACAAGCCGTTGTCGAAGAAGTGTGGGACTTTGTGAAAATATCTTCTTTGAGAATTATTTATGAGTTCTAGGAACTGGCATTTGCTTGGAGTTTCGAGACTTGTTAATTTCCTTCTATGCAAACAGCTGCTTTGCAACAAACCATATGAGCTGTGGTTTTTATAGCGGGATATCCAGCTCGGTTCTCGCTTTCTGAGTATGAAGAGATCACAGGTCTGGAATGTTGTCAAATACCACATACAAAGGTAGTATAAGATGTTGCAGAAAACAGGCATTTTTTAAGGCTTTTCAAGTTTGCGAAAACCCATACCACCCCATGCAATGAGGACATAGTTTGAGTGTCTCAGCCTTCTGATGGATGCAGCTCCTGGCCCTGGGAAGATAAGACTAGGCTAAAATATCTAGCCATTTTGACCAACGGTTTGCTGGGTCTTGATTGGAGGAAGGATATTCCTCCTCATCTAGCTAAGCTGGTTATGAATTTAAAGCTGTTCGAGAAGTGTCCCTGGGGGAGCGTTGCTTATGAAGACCTGGTTAAGCAGGTTAAGGAGGCAACTGCAACAAGGATCTGCCAAAGCTCTTATTTTTATGGGAGATTCAAGGAAGCCAAACATTCATAATCTTATTATTGGACCATATACCTTATCATTTGACCATCCATCTGGAAAGGTTTCATATTATCACAATTTTTGGAAATTTAACACTAGATATTACATGAAAAAATTTCCCAACTGTTTCTTGAGTCCGTGATGTAAGCTTAGTGGTGGTGCAATTATTGGTCGAGAAACTCGAGACCTCCAAAAGCGAGTTGGATGAAAGGAGTGGATTGAAAGGACCACACAAGCTGCGGAAAACTTGTGATACACCAAGTTGTTCTTCTTGTCACAAGAAGAACGAAGACAAGCTTCTCAAGGGAGGCAGCCGTCGATTTGAAAATAGACTAGGGTTTTTGTTTTGTTAAAATTCGAGTTGTATTATTATTTGTAAGAGATGAGGCTTATATAGGCCTTTTAGTTACAACTTAGGATAACAACATGATGTTTACCCAAAACAACAAGTAGTGTAAATAAAAACAACATGAAGTTCTTTTTGCTGTAGAAAAGAAATGGGCTTAAGGCCAAATAACTTAAACATAAAAATATGGGCTTAAGGCCTTAAACTTAAACTTAGTCTAAATAATGAAGAAATGAGATAGTTAAGCTTTGTAGATGAAAGAAGGCCGAATTTGACTAAGCCTTGTGAAGGGTGGCGAGTTCTGTGAACAAGTCTTCGTCGTCTTGTGCACTAAGAGTGTTGCCTCATTAAAACCTTCTCCGGAAAACCCAGTGGGACAAAACAGAAGATAGGAAAAAGAGTATAATTTCTTAGCACGTCTTTTGGTGCCTTTACCGAATGGTGATGGTAAAGACACAGGAGGTAGAAGAGTCTTCGACTAGGAACCTCCAATGTTCCTTAACTGAATCAAACGAGCCTTGATGAACCTCTGAGCCGTCTGGTGGGCCTTCATCCGTCATCTGGGTGTCTGCTATCTCGATCAGCTGGTTGAACTTGTCTCCCAAGGCTCGAGCCTTGGAAAGTGTCAGTGGTCCTGGTGGAACTTGTGGTGCAGTCATTGGTACGATGTCCTCATCATTCTCTCCCTCTTCAGGTGCTTCGGTCTCCAAAGTAAAATCTTCCCCTGCATCAAACAACTCCAAGTCAGCAACATTAAACGTAGTGGAAACATTATACTCACATGGGAGTTCCAGTTGATAGGCATTGTCGTTGATGCGACGCAGGACTCTGAACGGGCCGTATCCTCGTGGTGCCAGTTTGCTCTTTCGGCGTTGGGGAAAACGTTTGGGTCGCAGATGTAGCCAAACCCAATCTCCTTACTTAAAGACCAGGTGCATCCTGCTCTTGTTGGCGTGCTTTTCTGTTTGAGAGTTCCTCCGTTCTAGATTCTCCTTGACTTCCTGGTGCAGGCGCTTGACATACTCCGCTTTGGCTTCTCCCTCCAAGCTGACAACCTCCCCGAGTGGTATAGGTACGAATTCGATCGGTGTAGTTGGGTTGAAGCCGTAGACGATCTCGAATGGTGTCTTCTTAGTTCCGGAATGGAACGCTCTGTTGTAGGCAAACTCGACATAGGGAAGGCATTATAGCCAGTTCTTCAAGTTACGACCAATTGTCGCTTGAAGCATCTGGGAGAGGGTCCTGTTGACGACCTCGGTCTGACCATTCGTCTGTGGGTGATATTCCGTGGAGAATAGCAAGTTGGTGACAAGCTTCTTCCACAGTACTCGCAAGAAATGGCTGAGGAACTTAGTGTCCCTGTCGGACACAATGGTCCTCGGGATGCCGTGCAGGCGGACTATCTCTCGGAAGAATAAATTTGTCGTCTGTATTGCATCGTTCGTCTTGTTGCATGGTATAAAGTGTGCCATCTTAGAAAAACGATCTACCACGACGAGGATGGAGTCCTTATGATGAACTTGTGGTAAGTCGAGCACGAAATCCATCGAGATATCCGTCCATGGCGACGATGGAACCGGTAGTGGCATGTATGGTCCTTGGCGGTGCATCTTAGACTTAGATCGTTTGCAGAAAGGCATTTCTCGCAATGGGCTTCCACAGCTCGGCGTTGATGTGGCCAATAGAAGTGTTCCTTGAGCATACTCAAGGTTTTGTCGACACCAAAATGCCCCATCAATCCGCCACCATGGGCCTCTCTCAGCAGAAGTTCTCGAACTGATCCTCCGAGAATGCAAAGACGCTTGTCCTTGAAGAGAAATCCATCAAACAAATAGAATCAGCTGTATTTGCCCTGACCATGTTCCTTGAATGCCTCCTTGAAATTGTGATCTTCAGCATAGAGGTCCTTGAGCATTTCAAAGCCCATAATCTTTGACTCCATGACCGAAATCAGGCTGTGTCTGCGGGATAATGCATCAGCTACGACATTGTCTGTGCCTTTCTTGTACTTAATCACGTAAGGGAATGTTTCGATAAACTCCAGTCATCGAGCATGTCTTTTCTTGAGCGTCGTCTGACCCTTAAGATGTTGAAGTGTCTGGTGGTCCGTATGTATGACGCATTCTCTCGAGAGCAGATAATGTTACCAGGTCTGCAAGGCTCGGACCAACGCGTAATGCTCCTTGTCGTACGTAGGATAGTTTAAAGCTGATATGCTTAATTTTTCACTAAAGTAGGCAATTGGTTGTCCATCCTATGTCAGGACTGCTCCAATACCTACACCTGAAGCGTCACACTCGACTTCAAAAGTCTTGTCAAAATCGGGCAGTGTAAGGACAGGTGCGCGTGTGAGGTGCTCCTTCAACAACTGGAAGGACTTTTCTTGTTCCGGGCCCCACTTGAAATTTTGGTTCTTTTTGATGGTCGATTTCAATGGGCTGGAAATCGTACTGAAATCTCGTACAAACCGTCGGTAGAAGCTTGCTAGCACATGAAAACTCCAAACTTGGCTGCCATTAGTCGGCGTGGGCCACTCCTGAATTGCTCGAATCTTTTCTTCGTCGACTCAAACTCCCTGCGAGCTCACGACGAATCCAAGGAAAACAACTTGATCCGTGAAGAAGGTACACTTTTTAAGATTCACATAGAACTGCTCCTTCTAGAGTGTCACGATTACAGTTTCCAAGTGCTCCAAGTGATCTGAGTAGGACGCACTATAGACGAGTATGTCGTCAAAGTAGACCACACCAAATTTTCCAATGAATGGCCGGAGGACTTGATTCATGAGACGCATGAAGGTGCTTGGTGCGTTGGACAGGCCGAAGGGCATTACCAACCACTCGTAGAGGCCCTGCTTAGTCTTGATGGCTGTCTTCCACTCGTCTCCTTCTCGCATTCGAACTTGGTGATATCCACTTCTTAGATCGATTTTGGAAAAGACAGAAGCTCCACTCAATTCGTCTAGCATGCTGATACTTGACAGTGATGTTGTTGATAGCGCGACAGTCGACGCACATTCGCCAGCTTCCATCTTTTTTGGCACTAGGAGGACGGGAACTGCACAAGGACTAAGGCTTTCTCTGACGTAACCTTGAGCCATGAGATCTTGAACCTGTCGTTCGAGTTCTTTGGCTTCCTCCGGAGTAAACTTGTAAGCGGGTTTGTTCGGCAAGTGGGCTCCGAGAATGAGGTCGATATGATGCTCAATGCCTCTGAGGGGTGGTAACCCTGGAGGGATCTTGTCTGGGAAGACGTCCGAGTATTTATCCTCGGGCAGAGTGCTGCCGGCGGCCTCGGATGCGCTCAATACCTCCTGGTAGAGCATGAGTACGAGCTGAGTGCATGTGGTGCTAATCGACTTCCTCATATCTGCTATGTTGACGAGGAAGTTTTCTTTCCGGACGTGCTAGTCTTTGGCCATTTTGGATTGCATCCCGTGCACTTCTTGTGGCGACATAGGTGCTAGGTTGTACCTACGCTTATCATGGATGAAAGAGTAGAAGTTTGTGCGTCCATTATGCGTAGTCTCTTTATCGAATTGTCAGGATCGTCCCAATAGGAGATATCTGACGGACATGGGGACGACGTCGCACAAAACTTGATCCTGATACCGTCCTATGCTGAAGGAAACTTGGACCTGGTCGGAGATATACAGCTCTGTCTTGTTGTTAAGCCACATAAGTCTGTAGGGTTTCGGATGTTTAGTTATTGGTAGCCCAAGTTTCTCTACCATGTACTTACTGGCAGCATTGGTGCAGAAGCCACCGTCGAATGATGAGGGAACACACTTTTCCTAGGATGGTGCATTTTGAGTGAAAGATGTTTTCACGCTGCTTAATCTCTTCTTGCTCTAACCTCGAGCTGAGAACTCACCTGATCATTAACATCTCTCCCGAGTCAGCGTATTCTACTTCTCCTTCAGACATTGGGTCAGCCGTGGAAGGATCCTCCTCTTTCTCGTCTGCTGAGTCGTAATCTCCGGAAGCAGTCAAGACCATAGTCCTTTGGTTAGGGCATTCACAAGACATATGCCCTATTCCTTTACATTTGAAGCATGTAATGACACTGCTCTTCTGTGGCTGACTTGTGTTAGAAGTCGGTGGGCTGGGTCTGGGGGTCGTCGTTGGTGCCTTGGTAGGCACACTGCCGTCCACGGTCTTGCCCCTTTGCCGTGGATCACTAGTGGGGCAGTGCGGTCAAATGGCTTGGGGCCAGTACCCCAAGTGCTCTTTGGTCTGATTGGCGCTGAAGACTTCCGTCGGTTGCTCTTCTCAATCTGAACCGCTAGATGGAAAAGTTCGCCAAGGTCGTGGTAAGGTTGTAGCTCGATCTTTCGGGCTATCGACTCATGCAAACCATCGATAAACTGAGCCATGAGGCTTTCTTCTGAGTCATCCATCTCAAGCCTGTTCCGTAGGTGTTCGAACTCGTCAAAGTATTCAGACACCGTTTTGCTGCCTTGGGTAAGACGTCTGAATCGTCTTTGGAGTTCTCGGTGGAAGTGAGGTGGTACGTAGCGTCGCCTCATCAGCTGGGTCAGCTCGTACCATGAAGTTAGAGCTCCCATTCTTGCTCTTCTACGAGTGGCGATCTCCCGATCCCACCATGCCAGTGCATGGTCGGTGAACTGAGCTGTTGTTAATGCAACTCTACGGGGATCATCGTAGTTATAGTATTCAAAAGGTAGCTCCATTCGCCTCTCCCATTCTAAATATTCTTCGGGGTCTAGCTTTCCCGAAAAGGAGGGTGAGTTCAGTTTGACGTCTGGGTAAACGGCTGGCTGCCTGGGCGGCGGCAGTGGCTCGTCATAATAGTGGTCTCGCCCTAGTCCACGGTGGGATACCTCGGGTCGGTCATATCGGTGCTGATGTGTATGTGCGGCAGGTGCTGGCGCCGACTGCTCCAAACGCTCAAGACGAGTTGTGACGGTTGACATCTGGGCAGTCAATGTTTGCAGCAGCTGCATCATTGTTTGATTGACTGCCCAGACGTGGACTCGTCCTGCCCTGACATAGTTCTTTTTTCCGAGAAAATGAAACTTTAGAAATGGAAAGTTTCCCGGAAAGAAAACTTGCAGAATGTGGAAACTTTCCTTAAATGGAAATTTCCCACAAATAATATTTTAATTATTTTTTTTTAATATTTATACAAGCAAGAAAAGAAACTAGCTAAAACACAAAATGAAAACTATCAATAAAGGAAAATTTCCTAAGTCTAGAAAATATCCTACCTAAAACTAAAATTGAAACTAATAAATAGAATATATCCTAAAATTTTAATGCCTAATGAAATCTAGGAAACTTTCTAAAACTATTTAGAAAATTTTCTAAACTAATTTTTTGCCTAGAAAACTTTAAGGAAACTATCTAAATTACTAGGGAAAACTTGCTAAAACTCACAGCTAAGAATCTAGACACTAACTAATCTAACAAACCTAGCCGCCTAGGAACTATACTCACGGAAACCCTAAGCTACACGCAGGGGGGGGGGCTATCCTAGCTACAGGGACCCTAAGACTGGACGCGGAACGGTGGAAGCTATGCGAGAGACCTATGAACCGGACGCGAGGTTGTTACACGGACTAACGAACTAGTGAACACTCAGACAAACCTAAAACGGGACGCGGACTGTCTTAACCTAGGACTAAACGCACACGCGGGACAAAACGCGACCTAGACTAACAAACACTCGGCCACTAAGGGAAGCTAGACACGGGCGCGACTCGAAGACTAGCGAACTAAGCAAACCTAGACGCGGGACGCGACTGTTACTATGGACAGGGACACGACCGGGACACTGCACAGCGAACTAGCACCAAGGGCCTAGACCTAAACACTAAGACACGGGGAAGCTAGGAACTAAAGCGATGGTGGCTACTCACGGCTTGACACAGGACGCGAGCACAAACGCACCCGAGACCTAGGACTCACACAAAAGAAGCCTAGCTAGCGACAAGGACTAAGAAAAATTCTAACTCAAAACCTAAGCAACCAACAAACAACACACAAGATCCTTATGGATTTCAAGTATGGTGAAGGTGTTATAGGTGAGTTTCTAGGAACCCTAGTTTATTTTAAACAACCTAAACAATATTTTGTTTTCTTTTTCTTAAAAAAAAATTCTAGCAACACAAGTAATGAAACAAACAACTTTTCTATATTTTTCTTTGAATTATGAAAACAAGAAAAGGATTGATAGAACCTGATTTTTTGTATTTGTTTTGTAGGATGTTTATGTTATGTGACTTGATTCCTCTCCTTCTTACTGAGAACCTCAGTGGAAAGAAAAAGAAACACAATCAAAAGCCAAAAACAGTTGAACAAAAAACAAGAAGAAATCACCAAAAAAAAAAACAAACAAACAAACAAAAGGGATAGATTCAACCTGATGTTCAGAAGCTTTTAAGCTCTGATACCAGATGATGTAAGCTTAGTGGTGGTGCAGCTATTGGTCGAGAAACTCGAGGCCTCCAGAAGCGAGTTGGATGAAAGGAGTGGATTAAAAGGACCACACAAGCTGCGGAAGACTTGTGATACACCAAGTTGTTCTTCTTGTCACAAGAAGAACGAAGACAAGCTTCTCAAGGGAGGCAGCCGTCGATTTGAAAGTAGACTAGGGTTTTTGTTTTGTTAAAATTCGAGTTGTATTATTATTTGTAAGATATGAGGTTTATATAGACCTTTTAGTTAAAACTTAGGGTAACAACATGATGTTTATCCAAAACAACAAGTAGTGTAAATAAAAACAATATGAAGTTCTTTTTGCTGTAGAAAAGAAATGGACTTAAGGCCAAATAGCTTAAACATAAAAAATGGGCTTAAGGCCTTAAACTTATACTTAGTCTAAATAATGAAGAAATGAGATAGTTAAGCCTTGTAGATGAAAGAAGGCCGAATTTGACTAAGACTTATGTAGGGTGGCGAGTTCTGTGAACAAGTCTTCGTCGTCTTGCGCACTAAGAGTGTTGCCTCATTAAAACCTTCTCCGGAAAACTCAGTGGGACAAAACCGAAAATAGGAAAAAAAGTACAATTTCTTAGCACGTCTTTTGGTGCCTTTACCGAATGGTGATGGTAAAGACACCGGAGGTAGAAGAGTCTTCGACTAGGAACCTCCAATGTTCCTTAGCTGAATCAAACGGGCCTTGATGAACCTCTGAGCCGTCTGGTGAGCCTTCATCCGTCGTCTGGGTGTCTACTATCTCCATCAGCTGGTTGAACTTGTCTCCCAAGACTCGAGCCTTGGAACGTGTCAGTAGTTCTAGTGGAACTCGTAGTGCAGTCATTGGTACGATGTCGTCATCAGTCCGCATATTTCATTGTGAGCAGGGGCCCACTGAGTTGAGACGGATGAAAGGGAGTTGCATATCTCTCATGCGATCCAGAAGAAGAAACGTCCGAGATGGAATCAAAATGGGCACAGACTTTACTTAAGGCCTCCATAGATTATAACGAGATAATGGCGGGAAGGTTATAAAAGCCAGTAATGGTTCCAAATAAAAAGAACAGTAATCATATACCTTGAAAGACGAAAACATGATCGTCATTAGACGCCAATAAGGTCCTTCAAATGATGTCGGTATGCAAAAGAAAAGTAGGATCCTGAAGGTTAGCTGCAAAATCAAATAGTCTATCGGTAAACGGAGTGGATGAAGGTGGATCCACTAGAAACAGACCCACAAATGAAAAATGAACTATGAATGTGTCTTTTCTATTTTTCTTGCATTTTAGTAGTAGAAATATTATTGTTTTATCGTTTTCAGTGGTGTTACAATAGATAATAACAATCTATGAACATTTAAAGAATATAGTCAATACTTCTTCTATTTTTCTAATATATGTTCTCCTTGTACTATTATTATTTTATAATTTTACGACCAGAGTATTACAACAAAAGATAGAAGAAAGAATGATCCATAGATCTGGACAAAGGAATAAATATACTTGGAGGAGACCTAAAAAACTTAGACAAATTCAAATTATACGAAACAAATTTGTATAATTCTTTTTTCACAAGTTTTGTGTGTAACAAGAAAAGATCAAAACAACACCAATTCTTATTATTTAAGTTGAGAAAAATTTACAGATGTTGTGGTGTTTATATAGAAGACAAACACACATAATGATCAACCATTGTAACCCAACACACAAAAGTTGTGTCGATTACTTGTGTTACACGAAGAGGCACTAGTTGCATAAATTGCATCTCTTCGATTAATAATTTATTTCCTAGTATTTTTGGTTCCTAATTAAATAGTTTATGCAATCCTAAAGTTACATGATTGAAGTATGAATCAATTTTCAATACTCCCTCTTGAATCATGCTTCATCATCTTCGAAGTCACACCAATCATCTCACGAAGTTCTTCAAATCTTGATCCGGTTAAGGGTTTTGTTAGTATATCAGCTAGTTGTATTTCTCCTGAACAATGTTCCAATCGAATTAGCCCTTCTTGAACTGCCTCTCTTACAAAGTGATACTTGATGTCGATGTGCTTTGTTCTTTTGTGTTGAACCAGATTTTTCCCAATTGCAATTGCTGACATGTTATCACATAGTATGGTCACGCCTTCTTCAGTCTTGAAACCCATTTCTTTGATCAACCTTTGTTGTCAAATCGCTTGATTTGCTGCAAAACATAATGAGATGTACTCGGCTTCCGCTGTTGATTGGACAATAATCTTCTGCTTGCTTGATTGCCATGAGAACACTGCTGATCCTATGGTGAAGACATATCATGATGTGCTTTTCTTATCTTCTATGGAGCCGGCCCAATCACTGTCCGAATAGCCAACAAGTTGAGGATCTAAAAAATTCTTAAAACGTAAACCAAGTACCTTAGTTCCTTGGATGTATCGCATCACTCTTTTGGCTTCTTTGAAGTGTTTCTTCTTTGGTGATGACATGTATCTTGCTAGATAAGAGCTTGCATAAGTTAGGTCTGGTCTTGAAGCACATAGATACATTAGTCCTCCAACCATGCTTTGATATGTTGTTAAGTCTTCAAAGGGTTCATCATCTTCATCTTCAATGTGTTTTCTATGAGGGATGAGTGGTGTCCTTGTACTCTTACAATTGCTCATTCCAAACTTTTCTAAGAGTTTGATTCAATATTTCTCTTGAGATAGAAATATTCCTTCATTGTCTTGAGTGATTTCCAATCCTAAGAAGTAGTTTAGACTTCCTAAATCTGTCATTTCAAACTCATTCTTCATGTCATGTTTGAACTCTTCTATCATCTTTATGTTGTTTCCTGTGATGATCAAGTCATCTACATATAGACTCACAAGCAACACATCTTCCATCTTTCTCTTCACATATAGAGCCGCATCATTCATACTTCTTGTGAAGTTGTGCTTTATAAAGTAAGCATCAATTCGTCTATACCAGGCACGTGGTGCTTGTTTCAAACCATACAGTGCTTTGTTCAAGCGAAGCACCTTCTCTTCTTCTCCCTATCGAATGAAACCTGGTGGTTGTTGAATATAAACCTCTTCTCTCAATTCTCCATTGAGAAATGCGGATTTGACATCCTTTTGGTAAAGGGTTCATTTCTTTTGAGCCGCCAATGCCAATAGCATTCTAATGGTATCATGTCGTGAAACCGGTGCAAAAGTTTCAATGTAGTCAATTCCATATTCTTGTGTAGAACCTCTTGCTATAAGCCTTGCCTTGTGTTTCACAACCTCTCCATTTGCATTGGTCTTCACCTTGAATATCCATTTAACAATTACGATATTTTTATCTTTAGGTTTGTTTACTAACCTCTAAGTGTTGTTCTTTTCAATCATTGAAATTTCCTCCTTCATTGCTTTCTTCCAATCTTCAAGTTTGGAAGCCTCTTCAAACGTTGAAGGTTCCTCTGCAAGCGCCATACATGTTTCATGGATAAAGGCTTCTTCACTTAAGTTTGCGGTTTGTTGTATCAACGCATTTATTGATCGTACTCCTCTTGGACCAACTTCTTCTTCGTTATCGGTTTGATTGTCTTCAACATCACTTGTGATTCTTAGTTGAGACAATGAGCCAGTTACATCTTCAATTTGATCATCTAAGTCCAGTTGATGATCCACTGATGTGTTGGAGATGTTCATGATCACTTTAGAAGGAGCTGATATCTTTATTTCATTTTTCTCCTAACACCAAGTCTTGTTTTCATCAAACATTACATCTCTTGATACTTGTACCCTTTCTTCTTCAACCATGTATATCCTATAGTCTTTGGATTCATGACTATAACCAATCAAGATACCACGACTTGCTTTCTCATTAATTTTTCTTCTCTTTTCAATGGGAATTTGAACATAGCAAAGACAACCAAACACTCTTAAGTGTTCAATATTTGGTTTCTTTCCACTCCAAAGTTCAAATGAAATTACGTCTTCTTTCAAAGCCTTAGAAGGTAATATATTTTGAATGTAAACGGAAATAGCTACGGCTTCTGCCCAAAAAGAATTAGGCATACCTTGATCAAAAAGCATAGATCGAGCCATTTCCATTATACTTCGGTTTCTTCTTTCGGCAACTCCATTTTGTTGAGAGGAGTAAGGTGTGGTCATTTGCTTGTGAATGCCATCTTCTTGACATAATTTCTTAAACTACTTGGATAAGTATTCTCCTCCATCATCGGTTCTTAGTTTTTTGATGTATTTACCGGTTTGCTTTTCAACAAAAGCTTTGAATGTCTTGAATTTTCCAAGAACTTCATCCTTTCTTTTCATGAAGTATACCCAAGACATTCTTGTAAAATCATCAATAAACAGAAGAAAATACTTGTTACCATTTAGAGATGGAGTTTGCATTGGTCCACAAACATCCGAATGAACAAGCTTCAATGATTCCTTAGTAGTGCTAAGCAATTTCTTAGGAAAACTTTTCCTAGATTGCTTCCCTCTTTCACAAGCGTCACACACTTCTTTCGATATAGAAAACTTAGGTAAGTTCTCCACTATCTTTAGCCTTTGCATTTCCTTTATTTTGTCGAAGTTGACATGTCCCAATCGCCTATGCCACTTTTTTGATTGATCATCCTCCATTGTGACAAATGTAACTTCCTTGTTCTCATTCCATTTGATTGGAAAACTCTTGTTCTTCATCTTTACTTCCATGATTTTTTTTCTTCGTTGATCTTGAATCATACAGTAGTCATTTTCAAATACCAGAAGATATCCATTTGATATCATTTGTGCAACACTAAGCAAGTTTCTTGCAAGAGCCGGTACAAATAGCACTTCTCTAATCGTGTGTGTGCCATGTTTTGTTGTAACTTGAATGTCTCCTTTACCTACAGCGATCATATCTTGACAATTTCTCACTTTTACCATGATCTTCTTGCTTTGATCAAGTGAGGTACAGATACTCAAGTCCCTTGACATATGATTTGAGCAGCCACTATCGATTAACCATGTGTTATCGAAATTTCTTGGTGATGACTCTTCATGAATGGCGCTGAACAACATATGCCTTTCTTCTTCTTCTTGGTCATCATTATCCTTGCTCTAGACTCATATTTGCTCCCTCATGAGCCTTAGTCTTGCAATATTTTGAGAAATTTCCTGGTTTTCCTCAAGTAAAGCATCTGATTCTTCCTTTTTTGACTTTAGGAATTTCTCCATTGTTCAATTTTCTCCAACATGATTTCTCATCATGAGATTTCTTCTTACATATGTCACACCACCTCTCAATGCGTTTTGAATGCTTGGACTTCATTTTGTTTGACATTTTTGAAACATACTTTTCCTTCTTCATTCTCGTATAGAAGGCTCCCTCCGAAGTGGATTCATTTCGTACTTCCACTCGCTTTTCATGGGCTTTCAATGTACCAATGAGTTTGGTCATTGACAAGGCTGATAGATCCTTGGTCTGCTCAAGCACGGTTACAATGCTATCAAAACGTTCTGTTAGAGAGATCAAGATCTTTTGTACAAGACGATAATCCGGCTTCACTTCACCATGTAGTCTTAGTTGATTGCTGATTTCCATCAACTTGTTTGTGAAGTTGTTTATGCTATCATCCTTTTCCATCGTCATACATTCATACTCTCTTCTTAAGGTTTGCAATTTGATCATCCTTACTTGATTACTGCCTTGAAATTCGGTTTCCAATAACATTCATGCTTCTTGTGCACTAGAGGCCGGTGCTATCCTTGGAAATATGGCATCGGAGACTGCACATTGTAGAATGTGTAGTGCCATTTTATCTTTCAAAATCGTGGCCTCACTTGGCCTTGCGGCCGTGATTGGCTCACCATGATCTCCGACATTACTTGTGGTGATTCCATTCTCAACCACATCCCAGAGTTTCTTTGTTTCAAGTATTGTCTTCAATTTGATCTTCCAAAACCCATAAGCTTCCCCTTTAAAAATTGAGATCACATGTTGCATTTCTGCATCCATCGCTCTGATACCATAAAAGACTTAGACAAATTCAAATTATACGAAACAAATTCGTATAATTCTTTTCTCACAAGTTTTGTGTGTAACAAGAAAAGATCAAAACAACACCAATTCTTATTACTTAAGTTAATAAAAGTTTACAGATGTTGTGGTGTTTATATAGAAGACAAACACACCTAATGATCAACCATTGCAACCCAAATACAAAAGTTGTGTTGATTACTTGTGTTACACGAAGAGGCACAAGTTGCATAAATTGCATCTCTTCGATTAATAATTTATTTATTAGTATTTTGGTTCCTAATTAAATAGTTTATGCAATCCTAAAGTTACATGATTGAAGTATGAATCAATTTTCACCAGCGGAGACGAATGAAGAAATAGTCACCACTCGTTGGCGTGGATTCAAGCCACTCCAAAAGTTCAACTGGGATCTTCCATGACGACAAGGAAACAACATGAAACGACGAGAGCCTGCTCCCATTTCTCGAGTGTAAATGATATCAGTCACCATCCGACCACTGATATCTATGTCCGACAGGTCTGCAAGGACATGAAGCGCATGAACCAATCCCAAGGACTATAGAGTCAGTTGGCTGGGAGCAATGACATTCAAGCCACATAATTCCACCATAATCCAGGAAAGATTCTCAACTAATCTTAAGCCGCAGAAACTGCTAAAAATCATGGTTTACCCATGCGGTGGTGACACATGACAGCTTTCAGAATCGGAAAACAAGGCAGTCGACAAGCAACCTGCTGAGGTGGCAAAGTATCGACCGAATATATTTTGATAGGATTGATATGTAGATGAAGTTGAGTAACATACAAGTATAGAATCTCCACTGATCCAGTTTATTGTTTTTGGGTTCTTCTGCTTTTCCAATGAGTAGGTAATACTGAAGGTTCTCTCAAGTTTCAATTTCCTTTTACTTGCAGAGAAAGTCATCCGGGACATGAGGATTTTCTGTTGGATACTACCTTTGTTTTCAGATGTTGTTGTAGTTCAGCTATTGGTTCTTGAACGAGATAATGTCTTCAAATGATAATTTTAGGATTTATCGGAAACATCTAGATAACGACTGAACTTTCAGTTTTATGTCAGTAACTGCTAAGTGAAGGATATTAATCTCAGTTTGAGTTAGGTATATATATGTCTTATTACTTATGGAAGAGTTTTACTTTGAGATTTTTTGTGTACATTAAAGAAGTACTTTTCGTTAAACGACATTGGCAATCACTAACCCATCAGTGTGGGTTGAAAATCTTATCAGGCTCTCCATAAAAGCTCCTTAGATTTCTATCTAGTTTTGTTTCGTATCATTGTTGCTGAACTCTGCAGGGTTGTTCAAAGTATTTGCATTTTTTTGACAAGCCTTGCTTTCTCGGATTGATTGCTTTCTCGCAGGAATTCTTTAAGTGGTATTTATGTTATTCAGGTTTTGAAGACCTATATTCATTGTTTGATCTCTAAGTTGCTTTGTTGATTTTGCATCACTTGAGGTTTTCTTTTTATTTATGCAGAAACAATAAAACAATTTTGTTGCTATAGGTATGCTGAATCGTGGCAATTGAGAGGTTCTCTATTGATATCGCCGGAAAAGGTAAATAATAAAGGTGTGATCTCTCCTTGAAAATTGTTAAAAAACTTGATTGTGTTTTACTTTTTTTATTTTTTTATGTGTTTATCTTTGATTGGATGATTTCCGTTAGTGTTAACTTTCGTGGTAATCTTGTGATTAAGCTTGGATAATATATGCATTACTGCAAGGATTTGAGTTTTAGATGGATAGATAATATGTTATGTTAAGATAATTTGAAATTTTGCTTTTTGTCTACTTTTGCATGATAGCAGCTGATCGTTTCAGGGGTTTTGTCTTCTCTTAGTTTTTTATTCTTATATTAGTGGATGTTGGGTTTCCTAATTACTGAGAGAAACTTATTGGTTGTAGAGCTTGCATGCAAGAGTTAGAAGCATTGTAATTTTTTGGTTACCTTGGATACATACACCTATTTCTTCAACTTAGTATGAGTTGACTTATTGTACTAGATATCAATCACATCAACTGTTTCTTTTAGTATTCACTTCCAGGCGTTGGTTCGCATGGAAACATGACACTGTTTTAGAGTTGAGCAGATTTGTATGGTTGAATACTATATTTCATGTTACATGAATACTATAGGCTTGTTACAAATTCTAGTGACATACTCGCCTGGATGGGGATGACGCAGAAGCAATTTCTTTGGTACTTGTTCGCCTGGATGGTTTGATTAGTCATAGTTTCCCTTTTCCTAGAGACGTTGGCTTTTCTGTTTAGTGCAAAACACGTATTGTTTTTGTCATTGATCGTTTAGGTATGGAGAGTGGAAAAAACATTGGTCTGTTTGGGAATGGCTCTATATGTTCAGGCATATCCAGTTTCCTTAACCCTCATCATTTTCTAGGAATAATTTCTAATTAGATAGGTTGGGTTTTCTCAGATTCAAATTGGTTCCATACTTCACTACATAATGTTTTGTATATGGTCAAATACTTTTGCTTGTTTCAACCATGGAGAGTGCAAGCTTTGCTCCATTTATCAGTCGTCTCTTTTTTCTTTTCGCTTTGATTCTCTTTCTGGAATGATGTTCTGTAATGTTCGCAGGTCATCAGATGCTTGCTTAGGTTAGTTTTACAGCGATCTAAGGTGGAGAAGTCTGTTCAGAGCATGATGTTCTTTGTTGTGTTCGGCTATGGTTTCATATGTTCAGGCAATTCTAGTTTATACCCTCTACAAAATGTATTTTATTTGGTCAAAATATATTCTCTTGTTGCAACCGTGGAGAATGCAAGCTCTGCTCTGCTTTGCATCATATGTTCGTTTTGCTCTGTTTTACAGTCGTTCCTTCTTCCTTGTCGCTTTAATTCTGTTTCCAAACAGATGATCTGTTACGTTCTGTAGGTCAAGAAATTCTTGATGAGGTTAATTTGTTCATGAAACTACTTGTATCCTTCTTTTAGTATAGATTCAAGCTACTACTCTGATCGATTATAAGACCTTGTGTTTTGTTTACTCTGTTTTTTTCTTCTTCTTTTTGTTCGCTCCTAAAAGTCTTTTACTCCAATTGACGTTAGTGTGACTTACGTTTTTTTCTGTCGATTTTATGGGATTTCGTGCTCTTAGGGTTACGGTTGTTATTAATGTATATATATATTCTTAATTGTTGTTGTTTGATTTAGATTTCAAGTCCTTGTTCAGAACATTACGCTCTTTTCTTTAATACTTTTTCGTCTTTGGCACTGCATTGATCTGATTAGTTGGCGTGAGGTGGTCGTATCTCAGATTCTTCAGCATTTGGTAACGCCATGGCATCACATCTCCTCTTGACTGAGAGATATATCTATGCATCATTGGTCTTGGAAACTTTTTGTTCGAGACATGACTGCATCGTAGTTGTCAAAGGTTGGGCTGCCCATTTTTGATCTTTCATTGTTTCGGCTTTTAGTAGGCTACTTCTTGAGGCTTATGTCGTTGCTTTTAAGTTCCTCTGGTTTTCTTGAGACGTTTTTGATCTACCAGGATTTTGAGGTGTCTCGGCCATTTTCAGTCAGGTTTATAAGGGTTTGCATTAAGTAAGAAATCAGCTTTGTTCTCTTCTTAGGTTCTCCATGAATGGTTGCTACTTCTTTCTTGGGGTTTATATCAGGTTTTTTGCTGAAACTTGAGAATATTCCTTGCTATAGGGTTTTTGGGTTCTTCTGATTTTTGCTTTTCCTTTTATTCGCTGAGGGTTTTCTGTTGGATGTTACTTTTGTTTCCGGAAGTTGTTGTAGCTTAAGATACCTCAGCTCTTGATTATGTAGATTTTGAGGTAATGTCTTAAGATGATGATTTTGGGAATTTTTGGAATTACTTGTGGAAGAGTTTTGCCTATACACTAACGGTCACAAGGATTCCCCGTTTGTCTTGTGCCTCTGCTTTTAACAATAAGACGTGCATAGTTTTTGTGTATGTTTGTGGTATTAAGTATGCCTCATTAGTGGTACATCGTTTTTGTGTAAGTTTGTTGTGTATTTGTATTATTGGCTTTCATGTGCTTTTGTCTGATGGCAACTGATCAGTGTTAATAGATACGGAATTTGATTCATGGTTGATTTGTAAGATCCATATTAAAGGCTTTGGTAAATTATCCATAGTGGTTTTAGTTTTCTAGATTGGATAAACTAATAGGAGATGTTGCAAGTCATTTGTCGTTCTCTCCCTTCTGATCAGCTGATGTAACTACTTTCAGTCATTTCAAGTTTATTGTATGAAGGCCATTTGTTGTTTATCAATATGTAGTGTGAGAGAACCTTGCATTCAAAACTATTGTATGAGTCTTATCAGGAATTCTAGAGTTATTCATTAGATCAATATCTGGTCTTGTTTCCATTTATTGCTGACATTCCAGCTAATTGAGATTGTTACTTTCGGCGAGTTTGTTATATGGCAATGATGGTTATCTTTGAGACATTTGTCTTTAGTGATCAAGAGATTTGTTAATGGTTCCTCTGATAATCTTTTTCTAGAGTTGATTAATTGTCAGTCTAGAAGCTATTACACGTGGTATTGCCTGACAGTTCTGTATCAGGAAATGGTGCAACCACAATTACCATTTCAGTTTTGACGTTAAATTGGTGGTTCTTTATTTTTATGTTATGCTTTGAGATATTCTACCTTTCCTGTTAACATTAACATGTGTCTGCTACTAATTACCCTTTTTTACAACCGAGGGAGTTTTTGTTGTTTCTATCTTTCTTTGCTATAACCTATTTGCCATTCATGTTCATGATTAATTTTAAAACAGGTGTTATATTTGTATTTTATACACTTCTCAAGGTTGTGCCTTGGAGGAGAGCACCAGTTTAACATTCTAGAAGATGTTTGTTTGACTGAAGTCTCTTTTTAATCGCTTGATTTTCCAAAATTCTAAAACTTGATGAGATTCTTATATCCAACTAGTTTTAGCTAGAAGTACAGCAAATTACAGTTATTATGGATGGATATCGAATCTACAGAGTGTGATCACATTAAAAAAATAAATATATCAATCAACTACAACAAATAAAGAGTGGTGGTTCGTGAATCAAAGAAAAGTAAATAAATAAATATCAATGTAAATAAAAATCGGTTTTTAGCAATAAAAGAACATCGTTGCAATTTCAGGATATTTGCAAAAAATAGATGAAACATCATGTTTTGACTCTAAGTCCGCAAAGATTGTTCATGTTCAATTCACTAAATGCAACCCTTAGACAATATGGTCATCAAGTTCAATACAACTTATGAATTTGCAACTTAGGTTATTACAACTACTTTGATCCTAACTATCCGCACTGATACAACCAACCCATCATCCCTATCATTGGTCTCGCGCACCTAAATCAAATCTTTCCTGCGATCTCCTTGCTTTCTTAAAGGTAAAGAGACATAAGTAATTTGATAATTGTTTAGTGATGTGGTTATCTCGTCTCACTAGACTGATATGCACGTTTCAATAATATATAATTCATGTGATCAATTTAGTGGCCACATTTACTCACTTGGTGCGAGTTTCCATGTCGAACTCTAGGTTTGTCGCTTATGAACCAGCTGAGTCCTTGTGGATTCATTGTGATCTCCAGGCCGCTCGCCTATCATGAATTCCACTGAATCCTGACCCGTTGGTTTGGCCCAGTTATGCAATTTATCAACTATTTTCATGGAATGAACAAGCATAATATGACTTATCACCCAAAAAACCAAACAATCCTAAGCAACCTTTCGGCATAACAGGATGCACCGACGATTATTGATCCGAGCACTGAGCCCACAGTAACACACTCACTTTAAGTATTGTAGCTCCTTAAACTCATGCCTATGTCTCCTTTGCCTCAATCCATCTGAATCAACTGTTCGCACACACTCGCCTTAGCCCCTGAGAACCGCTCTATTGCTCTCTCGGCCATAACAAATTCTTTCTTGATAAACTCACCCTTTTTCTCAATTCTTATTTACGTTTTCTGAGAGTTTTCATTCCAAGCGTGAATAGCCCAAAAATCTGTCTAAGTTCCTATCTATAGGATTCTCAGCCTACTATCCTTACCATAGCGTGAACCTTAGTCATAACCCTTCGGTAATAACCATCCAACCACCTTACACCCTTGACATGTGTGCCTCGGCCAAAACCATTGACCAATAACCGTCTAGTTCAGTAAACTAGCTCCCCAAGTGAACCAGCTGACCCAACTGTCGAACACTCTTTCCAGCTAGGTCGAGGTTCCTGTCATCTGGTCCAGCTATTTTAGCTCAGCCTTTCACTCATTTCATCTTGATCCTTCCCATATTTTAGCTCAGTTATTCACTATCTGGACTTAGTCCATCTATAGACCATGGACTGCATTTAAATTAGTTTCATGACTAACAACCCTTATTCCTATCCCAGGGTCTGTCCTGGTGATCCTAGAACACAAAACAAAACTTAAATGTATATTTTTTTTTCATTTTCATGGCTCTAATACCATGCCTAGCAAATCAATCAGCCTTTCTCTCATTTCAGCTTGATCCTTCCCATATTTATCATGTTTCATGACTAAGTTCTTCACTTTTTGGATTTAACCCATATCTAGACCATGGAATGCATTTAACTTAGTTTCATGACTAACAATCCTTATTCCTATCCCATTGTCTATCCTGGTGATCTCAGAATACAAAACATAATGTATAATGTTTTCATTTTCAAGGCTCTAATTACCATGTCTAGCAAATCAATAAGCTCAGTTTTTATTGGTTAATGTATAATGTATAATGTATAATGTATAATGTAGGAATCAATCAAATTTGATAAAGTTCACTAATTTCTGTAATTCAGCTTTTGTTGGTTACGACGTTTACCTCATCAAGTACTAACTCAGACAATTAGATGCAACAATATTGTGGTTCTAACTCCCTAGACTTATATTACTAAATGCGAAGTAAAAAAATCATGCATTAAAAACAAATAAAGACGAAGATCATATAAATAAACCTTTAAACAATCACAACTGAAACATGTATTATGTAATCATTGATTTCCTTCAACCTAACAAAGAAATCTACCATACATGATGCAGGAAATATCATAGCAAAAAATGTTCAATTAAAGAGATAAGGGTAAAGAGCTATTTTCTATATCGAAATATAAAGCGAGGTCTCTTCCTTGAAAATTCTTTACATCCAATATATATTAAAAAAATAAAATCTAGTGTTTAGGAACGTCATATATTGTTTATATTGGAGGGGGGTTATATCAAAACAATAGTTTAAAAACAAGTATATACAAGTACAAAGGTCGGTTATGTTAAGAATGGGTAAGAAAATATATTTCTCCTAAATAGATTTTCTTGGGAGATAAAGCTTTCATAGACCAAGGTACGCTGCTTCTTGACCAAGTTGCTTTCAGTCAGTCTATTGACGAGACGCGTTTAGCCATATGTGAGTTTGACTAAGGCATATAGCTTATTCCTGTACACTATTTTATTCATGGTGAGACTAACATGTGTTAACTAAAATATATATAACTGTACAACCACAATATTAAATGGCTTGAAACTATTTGTAGGTCTCGGAAGGACTCCGTCTGAGGCTATATAGTGTATTTGTTCTGCAGACTGAACTCAAACGTGATTCTGGTCGAAAATAAGGACGTACAGGCTGGTCAGTGTCTCGTGGGTGTATGGTCGATGATAGGATGATCTAGCCAAATATAGTACGATTTGACGGTATCGGAGAATGGGTGAATGGATGATTAAGAAGTATTAGATAAAACTATGATAAACTATTTAGAAGAACAGAGCAACTGTTTTTGAGCCAGACAAAGCTTGGTCAGTCAGTTGGTAACTCAAATTGGACGGATGAGTTTAATACGTCAATTTTGGAATGTTCAGACAGTTTTTTGGATATGCTGATTGACCTAGACCTAGGAATGCATCAGACATTAGAAGCTTCATGGGATTAGCTGGTTAAAGCTTTGCGAGCATGGCTCAGCCAATGACTAAGCTGACCGGGAAAGATGTGAGTTTCTGTGGTCAGCGGATTGTAAGTTGAGTTTTTTTAATCTTAAGGTGATGATGATGAGTAGTCCAGTGTTGGCTTTATCCATGACCGACGAGGCCTATGTGCTGTATATGGATGCATCATGAGTGGGGCTGTGATGCCCCATGATGTAATAGGACAAAGTGATTGCCTATGCCTTGAGACAATGAAAGAAGTATGAAAAAAATTATCTGACTCATGACTTAGAGATGGCTGCAGTAGTATTTGCACTTAATATTTGGCGGTTGTATCTATATGGTGCGAATGTTCAAATCTTCACGGATCATAAGAGTCAGAAATATATTTTCACTTAGAAGAAACTGAATTTGAAAAAAATAGATGGATGGAGACAATGTCCGAATATGATTAGATATTGCTTACCATCCAGGAAAGATAAACCTGGTGGCAGATGTCTTACACAGAAAGAGGGTGGCTGTGCACTCTGAAAAAGATATGGAAGGGTTGGTCCATATGATTGGGACATTAAGTCTTATTGCCTTAACCGATGGGTGGAACCATTGGAAATTGGTGCAGCGGATCAAGCGCATTTGATGACCCAAGTGCGGTTGGCTCAGAAAATATGAGAATTTGGTCAATGTATCACAAAATGATAAAACCAAGTATCAGACTTCAAATAATGGTACTATTTTATTGAACAGACAAGTGTATGTTCCAAATGACCAAGGATTGTGAAAAAAAAAAAATCTTTAAAGAAGCACATTTATTCTTTCGGAAGGACTAAGATGTATCGTGACCTGAAGCAGTATTATCATTGGAATGGGATGAAGCGGGATGTTGCTAAGTGGATAGCTGGACGCCCGATCTGTGAGATGGTTAAGGCCAAACACAAGTGCCTAGTGTACTATTGCGTAGTTTACGTATTCTGGAGTGGAAATGGGACATGATCACAATGGACTTCGTGACTGGATTACCGATTTGCGATGGTAAGGATGTGATCTGGTTTATAATAGCTCGACTGACTAAGTCCGCACATTTCATTGCAATCAATAAGCAGGATAAAGATATAAGCATGATAATGCATCAATGTTGGCTAAGCTGTATGTGGAACAGATTGTCAAGTTGCATGGAGTGTCCGCAAGTACCATTTCATACCATGGTTCCAAGTTTAAATTGGTCTTTTGGAAGGCAATGCAAAATTCAAAGGGGACAAAAGTCTATATGAGTATCATCAACAAACCGATGGTCAATCAAAGAGGACGATTATAACAATACTTGATAATTTGTTACGAGCGTGTGTTTGGGACTAGGCTGGTAATTGGCATCAGTATTTTCACTTTGCTGAGTTTTTATATAACAATAGTTACCAGGCTGGTATTGGGAGATCTCCATATAAGACATTATATGATTGAAAATGCAAAAGTGGTTGGCCGGAGGCGTTTCATTATATATGGCTGCAAAAAAAACTTTTTAGGCAATTTTTTGAGCGGAATCGCATAACTTTCTCATTTAATTGTCTTCTTTAGTCATTTGAATCATTTTACACAGAGATAGTAGAAAAAGAGAGAGAACATAGCAATTGTTCAGAATTCTCTGTAATCGAAAGATAGAAAAACAGTCAGAGAAATTTTTTTGATCAGCTGAGTCAGAATGATCATTTGTGGGCCGTGTCAAAGATTGGATCAAGCACAAGAGGTATCAGAATCAAACTGACCGAATCAAAAGACTGAGATGAGTGTGTGACCGTGGTTACATGGTTAGAATCAAGTCTTATGTGAATCCATTTAGTCTTATTGTGTGGCTTGCTTATCTTATTCACTGTTCTGCTGGCTTGGATCAGATGGCTAATTCTTTGCATTGAATGTATGGGTTAGACCATTCTTAGAAAAAATGCTTGTTAAGGCTTGGCTGGATCGTGAGATGACTCAATGGCTTGGGACGGTTAGGCCAGACAAGCGATCAATTGATAAGCATGTTAGACTATCTGGATTGATTATGTGTCTAAGTGGGATGGGATGATCGCTTTCACTAAGCAATTTTTTTGCTTATGTGATGAGGAGATCAAGTCATCACCCATCAATAAGCATGGAGAAAACACCAATAAGATGACTAAAACTTTTGGAGAGAACCAACCGAGTGTACTAAGGACATATGTGTCTTCCTTGGAGCAGATCTCCCCAACCATAAGGATTTAAGATATGAATCAACTTGGTGTAGAAGTTTAACTCATCAAGGATCCATAGAAAAGAAGAATCAGATCAAAATCTTTCGGCATAAAGAAGATATTTCACTTACAAGTTGGCTGACCTCCAATGCATCCGTATTGGATGAGATATTGCACGTCCAAGCATCAAGAAAGCTCTGCCTCGAACCAACCAAGGTAATAATATTTATTTGGAAGGAAATGGAGTTCATAACATCAAGAATATCACGGAGATCACATCAGAGCTTTAAGATATCATCAAACAAGCTGCTTAGCCAATAAAGAACAAATGAAGAAAGAAGAGAATTCTGGAGCTAAGTTCGTGAGAACACTTGAACATCTCAAAATTTTAGACTTCAAGAGCATTCAAGAGAAATTTTTCATCAAGGCATTCAAGCTTAACGAACCAATACCAGTTCAGACCATTCTAGCTTTTAAATTCTTATGAGTTTGTGCAGGTAAACCAGAGTATCCTAGTGGTATTTAGAGCTGCAAAGGACCACAATTGAAGCCCTAGAAAGGACGTGACTATCCTAGATTGTTTTATTTTTATTTTGGCAAACTTTCATTTTCTTGTATTTTGAATGCTTTGTAGTTTTCCTTTAAAAGTCCTGGTGTTTTTTAGTCTTTTTCTTTATGTTAAAAGACCTAGTGTCGACCAAATTAAGTCAAAATAGCTGAAGAACCCCTATATAAGGTTTCCCTGCATCCTTGTAAATTTGGAGACCTTTTTGATTAATAAAACTGACGAAGTTTCTTCTCTGCTCATGTCGTCGCCTTGTGCATCTCTTGCTCTGTTCCTTGCATGTGTGAATCACCTAAGGACGAGTGTTGCTGTATCAGAGACCCTTCCATAGTCTTTGTGGTGCCTTCAATCCATCCTGGTTCAAGCAGTTTGTGGATTCAAAACTTCTTGACCAAATCATTGTTTGTGGAATCAAACAACAGCCATTCATCCTCATCTCTACCAACACCCATCTTCCACTCCAGCCTTAGTCCCTGAATCTGTGTGTTTAATACTTGGTGAAATCCAGTCTTACTTCATCTGGTATCAGAGCTTAAAGCTCCTATCCCACAGGTTGTGTTCATCCAACCTTTTTTTTTTTTTAATTTCTGTCTTGTTTATGTTTCATCTATAAATTAAAAATCCATAAAAAAATATTTGTTTGATTTTGTTTCTGTTTATTCTTGTTTGATTCATTCTGTAAAATTAATGACTCATAAAAATTGCTTCGTTTCTTTACTAGTTGATTTGTCCTTGCATCTTGTATATTTGTTTTCATTATAAGAAAAGCCATGAAAAAATTGGTGCTTAGGTTGTTTTAGCTGGTTTCTTATTTATTCTTGATTATACACCAAAAAATGCATAAATATTTGCTTTGACTTAGTTACCATAGTGTTTGTCTACCAATCAAAAAAATAAAATAAAAGAGTTAAGTTGTTAGAATTATTTCCTTTGAATTAAAATTATAAGAAGAGTCAGTCCTTTTTTTATTACATTTGTTCATTCCATTAAGCATTGTCGATTTTTGTATCATCTGATTCATAAATATTGGTTGAATTTATTTGTTGTTTACTGTCTTTGATTTGTTTTCCTTAAATTGAAAATCCACAAGAATTGTTTCCATTGTTTGAAAATTTCCATTAATTATTTGTCAAGTTTCTTTAAAGTTTATAGTTACAAAAATAATTTTTCCTTAGTTCTTGTCTAGACATTAAATATATAAAAAGTTAAGTTTTTCAAAAATTTTCTTTTTTATTTTCCATTAAACCAGAAAATCAAAAAAAGTTAAATTGCCATTTTGTTATTTGTGCTCTGTCCATTTTTGTATTATTTGTTAAATATTTGTTTTTGTTTTGTTTTATAAAGCCAAAATACAAAGAAAAAGTTAATTTTCCTTCTTAATTTTGTGGTATCATTGATTAGCTTGTTGTTTTTGTTGATTGCAAGGATTTACAGTTGACCAGAAAGTACTATGGCTGAAGAAGACACTTGGGATCAAGATATTGATTAAGAGCATAGTTATAGTGATGAGGAAAATAACTATATGGATGGCTCAATGTCTGAGTATAAAGAAGATTATGGTTATGAACCAGACATAGAGGGACCTGAGCCTGAACCACCAGACCCTGTTCAACACACTTCAATCTACAATAAGTGGTATGTGAAGAAGAAGAAAAATGGAGAGAACAAGAGTTTAAAGGAGACGACTCCCAAGGAGTTTATCAAGAAGATCAATGCCGTGAGGAGCATGAACCAAGCACCAACGAGTCTGAGCATGAGGAGAGCCGTCTGTTAGACAGGACTACCCAAGTTCTGGAAGTGAAGAAGAGTCCCACCACAAAGCTAATGAATCATATTGCTTTAGGAGTTTTTCAAGGACACCATTTTGTGAGATACCATACTCTGAGCATGAAGATTATCAACCTCCCAAGAAGGCAGAGAAGTCCAACAGCTATGAAGTTGTTCCATACCAAGTACAAGCTTACTTAAAGCCAATCAGTCCAAAGAAGCAAGTCAAGAAAAGAAGTAGGTCCCTAGTCTTTTCAGGAACTAGTAAAGATCCAGAAGTATACTTGCAATAGGAAGAAAATATTGAGGAGTGGCTATAAATCAGCAAAATCCCAAAGGAGAAGTAGTTAGTACATGCTGTCTCAGCCTTCACAGAAAAGACTTATGAATTGTGGTAAAAGGAAAGTGATCCAACCAACTACAAGAAGCCAGTGCTAGATTGGAAAGACCTCAAGGCACGGATGCAGAACGAATTTGTAGAGAAGTACCAAGGCACACCACGAGAGCGACGTCTACATCATCTACATTCATACTTACACCAGAACCAGTCCAGGCCAATGTAAGTCTCTCAACAGCTCTTAAAGATATTCAACAGATCCTTGTAGAGGCAACACACTTGATTATGTGTGCAAGAGTTGAGAAAGGTCTAGGTACCAAAGAGGATTCAGATCAAACTAATTGTTGTGATCAGCAAGTAAACAATAAACAAGAGATTGTTTTAGCCCCTAAAAGTAAAATGGTACAAGTCCAATTGTCTCCATCTGTTTATGATGACCCCGTGACTAGTATAATGCACTTGCCCTTTTCCAAAAGTGTTGAGACAGATACAGGACATAAGGGGGACGAATTGAATATGCTCATGCCTTTCCCTTGCCAAGGGACGCCAAGTAAGCCAGTAGGACCAGAGAGGAAGAATCAATCAGAGCTAAGTCCACCAAAGCTTAAACCATTGGACCAAAAGCTACAAGGTAAATCTTATATTCCTTTAATTTTACCTGAAGTAATCTGTTATAGGTGTCAATGCATAGGGCACATTGCTAAAGTATGTCCAATCAAGAGATTAGAAAATGATACATCTCTAAGACTGAAAAGGATTAGCCTTAAGGATAGTGAAAACTCTGTTGAAACTAATTCTAACATTTCAATGCTAGTATGTTACACTTGTCTTTGTCAAAGAACGTTGTAATAGGTTTAGGTATGACAAGTGAGGAGGCGGATCCAAAGGAGACACCATAGTAAAACACTATCCATTCTATGTTATCAAAAGAAGTCAGTATGGAACCATACGTCCGACTTGATCAAGGTAAGTGTCTAGAACCCTTTATACTTAGTGGAACTCACGTTCTTTCTATTGATGCAGAAAGAATAGGGTAGAATCCGAAGTTCTCTGAAGACCAAAAGAATGAACCAGATCATGAGTTTAACCCAGAACCAAACAACAAGTAGAAACCGAAAACAGGACAAGGAATTGATCATGCCTTGTTTAATACTAAGATAAGTGCAAGCATGACTCAACATAATTCTCTTGATTCAATAACTGCCTTAATACACTTGTCATATCCAAAAGAAGTCGAGGAAGGCGTAGGTATGGAGGAGATGCATTCAAAAATTCATGATGCATTAACAAGTCAAGATGATCATTATGAACAATATGTATTTGAGCTACTTACACCCGCCTATCAAAGCATTAGAAAAGAAGAAAGCATTAAAGAGACACCACCAGACCAAGCTAAGAACACTGAAGGTGTTAGGCAGATATGAATCTTTGTTGTAACTAGTGCTACGGAACAAGATGCAATAAGTTTATCTTATTCTAAAGAATCCATAATACACTTGTTTCTTGCCCAGAGTGTCAACTCAAATGCAGGAACTAAATGAGAAATGCACAGTAAGTTTTTACTAGAGGAGAACATGCTTTCAACCAAAGTTCAGGACCAAAGAACCAAGACCCCAATGGTGACGACTACTAGCAATTCCACCAAAGGCGAAAATGATAACCCAGAACATATTAGAGGATTAATCCTATCTTACCTACTCAAGGGAGAGCCACCAGACGTGCCTAACCTTACCAAACTGCAAACCTATCAAGGTAAGACACTAAACTCTAAAAGAAGAATGAAAGCTAATTTGCTTTCTCTTGATACAGGTTATACAGTTTCGAGGTCGAAACCTTTTCAAGAGGGAGAGTATAGAAGACACCAATAAGCTGACTAAAACCTTTGTAGAGAAACAACCCGAGCGTCCTAAGGACATAGGTGTATTCCTTAGAGCATATCTCTCCAATACGAATCAACTTGGTCTAGAAACTTAACTCATCAAGGAACCAATAATCAGATCAAAATATTTCCGCATGAAGAAGATATTCCACTTACAAGTTGGCTGACCTCCTGCATCCGTTTTGGACTTCATGAGAGATTTTGCACGTCCGAGCATCAAGAAAGCTCAGCCTCGAACCAACCAAGGTAATAATATTTATTTGGAAGTAAATGGAGTTCAGAACATCCAGATTATCACGGAGATCACATCAGAGCTTCAAGATATCATCAAAACAAACTGCTTAGCCAATAAAAAACAAATGGAGCAAGAAGAGGATTCTGGAGCTAAGATCGTGAGAACACTTGAAGATCTCAACATTTTAGACTTCAAGAGGATTCAAGAGGAAGTTTTAATCAAGGAATTCAAGCTGAACGGACCAATACGAGCTCAGACCATTCTAGCCTTAAAATCAGCCTACTCGAGCTTCAATCAGGTATCTTTAAATTCATATGATTTTGTGCAGGTAAACCAGAGAATCCCAGTGGTATTTAGAGCTACAAAGGACAAAAATTCAAGCCCCAGAAAGGGCGTGACTATCCTAGATTTTTTTATTTTTATTTTGGCAAACTTTCATTTTCCTGTATTTTGAATGCTTTGTAGTTTTCCTTTAAAAGTCATGTTGTTTTTGAGTCTTTTTCTTTATGTTAGATTCGACCAAATTAGGTCAAAATAGCTGAAGAACCCTATATAAGGTTCCCCTGCAGCCTTGTAAATTTGGAGACCTTTTTGATTAATAAAACTAAAGAAGTTTCTTCTCTGTTCAAGCTGTCGCCTTGTGCATCTCTTGCTCTTTTCCTTGCGTGTGTGAATCACCTAAGGACGAGTGTTTCTGTATCAAAGACCCTTCCATAGTCTCTGTGGTGCCTTCAATCAATCCTGGTTCAAGCAGCTTGTGGATTCAAGTCTTCTTGACCAAATCGTTGTTTGTGAATCAAACAACAACAATTTATCCTCATCTCTACCAACACCCATCTTCCACTCCCGCCTTAGTGCTTGAATCTGTGTGTTTAAGACTTGGTGGACTCCAGTCTTATATCATTATGCCTCCTTGTCGGATGCAGGAAAAGAAGGGATATGAATAAAACTTGATCACAGAAATAAGGTGGAAGGAAGGATGGTGCATTGGGTAGATTATGGTTAAGTATAATCATGTAAAACTATAGCTAGACTGAATGATGTACTTGAACTTCGACTAATCTATCTAATTTGTTATTGCTTAAAAAGATTTGTCTATACTGACTTAAAATGTGAAAATAATTCTAAATATGAAAATTTTGTAAATGGCTCAGATCTGATCGAGGAAGTCGATCTAAAGCCTTACCAGTGATAAGAAGAAAAAAATGGGTTAGAATGTTTCAGTATACTTCTAGAACTTTGATTCTGTACAATTGCTGAAATTTGCATTTTTTAGAATTTTTAATGTTCATTAGTTTTTTATTTGAAATCATGCATAGATCATGTTGTATTCGAAATGTATAATTTTTTTCATCATTTTGATTTTTTTATTTGTTTAAATTCAAAATACCTAATATACAAACAATTTACATCTGAAAATATAAAATTACATTAAGATTTTTAGATTTTTAATAGAAAATTATTCAAATACATATAAAATTACTTATATCGACGATACAGTGAATATATGCTCTAGTTAATAATTGTACAAGTTTTGAAATAAAAAAATAAAAATCTGCTTTAATATTATCTACTGTGGTTTAAAATCACTAAGAATAATTAACGCTAAAACTCTAAAATAAAATCAACTTCATAAGCAACAAATTTAAAAGATAAACCTTCATAACCTACTAGAAAAGAGTATGAAATCCATTAAAAGAAAGAAGAGAAGACTCTCTTATGTCAATTAGAGATTCAAAATTTCTTTCATACAGTCCAAAAAATGTTTAAGCATAAACGACAAACATAAAATGCATATATATAAAGGATTATGAAAAGCAAGACCAAAAATATTTAAATAAACATATGACACAAAAATGTTGAATGACTATCTCTTACATCATAGTTGGCAATGATCTCTCTATAAAACCAAGTAAAATTGCTACACTGACTTTTTTTCAAAGACTCTCCATGTGTAGAGAGTGTATCAACTACACTTCTTTTATTTATAAAACACTTTTCATGTGGGTCCCACTAAATTTTCCACCACATTTTTCATCTATTAACTTTTCTTCTTTTCTTTTATTCTTATTTAATTAAAAATCATTCTCTCTCTCCTTCCTTCACTAAATACAAAAGAACTATTTTTGTAGGACCCACACAAAAAATCATCGACTTTTTCCTTGGCCATTGACGTAGACACACCTACTTCGACCTTTTTTTCAATTTTTTCTTTTTCTCTCTTCTTCTTCTCTTGAGTTTATACCTGCACACTTGTGTACACTCGTCCGCCAAGCATTTTCGTCCGTTCTCCAGCTCTGAAAACTCTTTTCTGCCATTAACGTTGAGTTCTAAGTTGGTTGATTTGTGGTTTTGGCGTTTGAATAGAATTTGAGCAAGATTTGTGATATGGTTCTTCATTTCAGGTTTTGTGCATCATTTAGATGTCCGTTTCAGGGTTTAGTAATAGTTTAGTGATAGGATTTGAAATGTAGATCGTTTTATTTATTACAGAGAAAGTACAACTGGGTGTTACAAAAATACAACTCAATACAACTATGTTGGAATATTGTGACTGAGTACGGATTAGTACAACTTTGTTTCATCAATAAAACCGCATATAACTATGGTTAGATAATACAACTAAGTATTACTAGGGAAAACTAATACAACTGATTACAACTATGGTAAATGTATACAACTTGGAAACAACCGAGTATAACTAATGTTGAATTTTGTTATTTTCATGGTATAATGAATCAAAAGCAGCACACTCTGGTACACATTTACTACGCGAGACATTATGTAAAGAAGGAAGATGATGTTGTATGGATTTCAAGAGAAGATGTTTATCACACTCTTGTGATGAAAAAGACGAGTGATGAGGTGACGTATATGCTTTTGGTTGAAGATATATGCAATAAGATGGGAGTGGATGAAGTTAAGACTGCACTGAAAATTAGTTACATCCCACTTCTAGTGTGACCCTAAGAAGCCAATTTATATCTTGGACGATGAAGGACTTCTGTGTTACTTGGACCTCTATGAAGATCATGCAAAAAGTGTGCTGCATGTGGAAGCTGTCAGTAATAAGAGCCAATTCGTTGCAAGTTATTCATACATGATTTCTAGTGCAAGGGAAAATTATGGCAATACAAATCAAGCTGCAAGTAAGTTATCGGAACATAATGTTATTGTTGTACATGATGAATAAAGAAGAGACATGGATACCTTATTTAACAATGAAGCCATTGAAGTCACACCTTCTGTACAAGGAGATGAGCCTGAAAATCTAGAATGAGAAAATGGTATGAATGTGGAAATTGGTCAACAATTTGAAAGCAATGCATACATGCAAGAATTAGTAGAGAGAGCTGGACTGCTAAACTGTTTTCAGTATGTTGTTGTTAATATAAATAAAAGGCGATATGTTGTCAAATATTGTGGAGCATAAAGAGATTGCAAGTGGTATTTACGGGTTACGAGACATGCTGATTCGACTTTCTTCTCGATCAGAAGGTACAACAACATTCATACGTGTTCGCGTGCATCTTCTAGTACAAGTACAAGGAGAAGATGTGACACAACACGGTTAGTTGCTTCTGTTTTGCATGATAATTACCCAGGAACTCTTGATACACCGAGTACAAAGAATATCATTGATTTGGTACAAGAAATAGTAGGGGTGAAAGTATCACGCAGTACCGTGTGGAGAGAAAAAACAAAACTTGTGAAGATGTACGAGGTTCTCCAGAGGATAGCTTATAAAATGTTGTTTTCTTATATGTACATGTTGGAGAAGATAAATCCGAGTATTGTTACTTATGTGGAATTGGATGAAGAAAATAAAATTTTGTACTTATTCTTTGCGTTGGGAGCAAGCATTGAAGACTTTTCAGCCATGATGAAAGTGATTGTTGTTGATGGAACTCATAATAAGAATGCAGTTGGTGAAAAGCTAATAGTTGCGACTACACAAGATCCTGATCATCACCACTATCTGATTGCTTTTTGTGTTGTTGATGGTGAGAAAGATTTAAGTCTTACTTGATTTTTTAGTAAGCTGAAATCAGTAGTAATGAATAGTGGTGATCTAGTATTTGTAACGGATAGACACATTAGTCTTATCAAATAAATAGTAGAGGTGTATTTGCTAGCTCCGCATGGGTATTATACTTATCACTTACCTCAGAACGTGAAAGGAAACTGCTTAAACGTCAACAAAGAAGCACTTGCAAAATGGTTCAAGGCAATGGCAGAAGTGTACACGGAGTGTGAGTTTTAAAAGCAATAAAGTGTTTTTATTAAAAGGTATTCAGCGGCAGGGGATTATATTGATAAAAGTTGTCCTGAAACTTGGAAACGGGCAAGATGTTATTTCTCGGGAGATAGGTACAACATGTACACAAGCAATGCATGTGAGTCTATTAATGCGGTATTGAGAGAAGCAAGGAAGTACTATCTTCTGCTGACAGTCGTTGTCATTGTTTCAAAGATAGCTAAGTGGTTCAACAAGAATCGGCATAATTCTCTCAACGATCGGATGTTGGTGCCTTTTATTGAGAAAGAGTTGCACCTTTTGTGTGTTGAGGCAGAGAAGTTGAAGGTGATAGTGTTAAACAATTTCTTCATTGAGTTTAACGTGTATGGAGAAGATGGTGATGTTTATTTGGTTGATATAAATATGAAGAAATGCACATGCAAGCGCTTTGAACTTGATAAGTATTCATGTGTCCATGCTATAGTGGCCCTTATGGAAGCAAAGAAGAAGAAATACACCAAAATTGAAATACATGATTTGTGCTCCAAGTATTATTGGATGACGAATTGGGCATTGACTTATTGCAGGACGATATATTCAGTTCCTCATATGTCTCAGTGGATAATTCTTGACCATATTGCTGATATGGATGTCTATCCTCCGGATTATGTCAACAAAAGAGGAATACACTAAGTAACAAGGTTTTCATTAGTTGGAGAACATCGGCGAAGGAGAAAAAATACTTCCAGATGAGGTTTGTATTCATACTTTGATTGTAGTAGTGGTGGTAGTGGCATCAAGGATTGAAAATTACTTTGTATTATTGGGTATTACTCGTATAATTATGTACTAGAACATATAACTATGTATTACTGGCACAACTACGTTGTAGGATTAGAGTTTGGGATTTAAGGTTCATGGATTAGAGTTTGGGTTTAGGGTTTGGGTTTTATGGGTTTTAATCATGTATATAAGATATTAAAACCAGCAGTTAGCCTATTAATTATGATGTCCAGTTATTAATCTAGAAAAAACTGAAAAATAACATGTTTTAATCTTACAAACTCTAAACATATATGTGTGTTGTTAATTGGTTTGATTTACTAGTATGTTAATTGCTGAAAATTTGTAATTTCGAAAAATATATTACTATGAAAGTTTTCAAAATCATAATTTAGTAACTTAATGGAGTCGATACAACTCATAAAATTGACTACAAATATCGATATAACTGACATTTTTATAACTACTTGTTATTTATACTACTATGTACAACTATAGGATGGATGCTTTTAGTGTGAACGCAGAATATTAATTATTTTTTATTGAACAATAGTGTGAACATGCGACAGAGAGCGTGTGATTTAGCACCAGTTGTACTCAGTTGTATTCGTTCTACTCAATTGTATTCAGTTGTATTATCAAAATTTAGTTGTATTCTCAAAACATGAACATAAAACCACAAAACAACATAATTGAGTTTAATCATTAAAGTTTGAAACCACAAACGAAACAATAGAGTTTAAAACCACAAAAATAACAATAACAATAAAAAATCAGATAAAAGAGTTCAAGAATTAACAAAAGGAATTTGCCTAAATTTAGAAGGACATGTTTTCCTTTTCAGCTTCTGACGTAGTCCTTGTGGGGAAGAACACACACAACTAAGATCGACAACAGGGAGAGCCAAAGCGGAAGTCTTGATATGGTTAAGATGGAGGTTTTGGGCACGGTGAATGATGGATGATCGATGGGGTTTATAAAGGGATGGTGAGAAAGATGGAGAATGGATCGAAAGGGGATATTCCAAAGGGATGAGAAACTCTGGATCACCAAGCTTGTTTTGATCCGGATATGACACACCGAATCTAGACAAGGATTTTACAAACTAGCAATCTAGATACTACACACTAGAAAGGAGTTTGTAAGAGAGATGAATCGATCAAGAACACTTAGAAAGAAAGTTCTTTTATTCAAAATCGATTAAACATTACAAAATAGGCAAGGCCAAAAAGATATACACGCCAAAATAATTTGAATTGCATGGTCAAAGTATCTTGCATGATTGGCACAGAAATCCAAAAATTTAAGACTAAGACCATGCAGATTATAAAATTGTCAAAGTCGAGTTAATTTCACACGCCAAGTAGAAATGGGCTGGGCCAGAACAGAAATGCCATCACATGTTGTCAAACGTCTTATGGGCTTGATCCTTTTAAGAATGCACCGGGCCCCATTAAAAACCCATGTGAATAAAACCCAATGGGAAAAACTTCACATGAGAAAAGGGAACCAAGTGGATCCTTAATCCCAAACTCATAAGCCCAATGTCAAAACACAATGGACTTAGACAGATTAAGAAGAGAAATGGGTCATAAATAACCCAATGGATGCTTGAAGGGCCTTGGTCCGGGAGCGGGTCATGGGACCAGGTGGAACAGTCCATGGCTCCGGGAAAAGGCTGGTTGAGGTCTTGGTCGAAGGACGGGTCGACGGGTCGATGCTGGTCGAAGTCCTGTTCGAAGCGCGGGTCGAGGCCCTGGTCGAAGCGTGGGTCGAGGCGCGTGTCGGGGCTCTGATTGAGGCTTGGGTCGATGGTCGGTCGCCCTCATCGTCCCATGGGTCGAGAACTTGTACGGTGGACGAACGTGGTCTATCCTCCGGGTAATTCGATCGTGCGTCCTGATCGTTCCACGTCCGGTCGTCCGTCCGTCCATGCTCACGTCCTGGGCCAACCTCTATGCATACGTCTGGATGCTCAAGATCTTTGTCCATGCCTGCGTCCGGTTGATCGTCCTAGCATTCATGCTTGCGTTCATCCGAGTCAGCGTCCGTCCCATCGTCCGGTTGGTCCGGGCCTGCGTCCATGCTCACATCATCCCCTCCCTCTTAAAGAGGATTTGACCTCAAATCCGGTCCATATGCACAAAAAGGAATCAAGTCAGCAATATTGAAGCTTGAACTCACGGAATACTTACCTTGCAAATCCAGCTGGTAGGCATTGTCATTGATGCGCTTGACCACTGTGAACGGTCATCCACCCTGGGCATCAGCTTGGAACGAAATTCTTCAGGGAACCGGTCCTTGCGTAGGTAGATCCAGACCTGGTCTCATGGACTGAATGTAAGCTTCCTCCGGTGCTTGTCAACGGCTTGGCCATACATTTTGGTTATGGCCTCAGTATTGGCTCAGGCCTTTTCATGTATTTGTTTAACTAGGCGAGCCTTCTTTTCTCCATCAAGACTAGCACACTCACTCAAAGTTAAAGGCATTAGATCCAAAGGTGAGATAGGACTAAATCCGTAGATAATCTGAAATGGTGAATGCTTAGATGCTGAATGAACCGAATGGTTATATGCAAACTCTACATAAGGCAAATGATATTCCCAAGTCCTAAGGTTATTTCCTACAAATGCACGCAATAAAGACCCTAAAGTCCTATTGACAACCTCAGTTTGGTCGTCACTCTCAGGGTGGCATGTAGTAGAAAAACACAAATTGGTACCTAACTTAGTCTATAAGGTACGCCAAAAATGACTCAAAAACTTAGTGTTCCTATCAGACACAATGGTCTTAGGCATGCCATGCAACCTAACTACTTCCTTAAAGAATAGATTGGCTATATGCAATGCATCATCTGTCTTCCTACATGCTATGAAATGTGACATTTTAGAAAAGCGGTCAACAACAACAAAAATACTATCCTTCCCATTACGTGTCCTAGCCAATCCTAATATGAAATCCATGAACAAGTCTATCCAAGGATGTTCAAGAATGCGTAAGGGGTGATACAAACCGTTGGGCTGAGTAGTGGACTTAGCTTGCTTGCACTTAACACACCGATTGCAAATCTTCTCCACATCTTTCCTCATGTGTGGCCAATAGAAGTGTTCGCGCATCACAGCTAATGTTTTAGACACGCCAAAATGCCCAATGAGTCCACCAGCATGGGCCTTACGGACAAACAATTCCCTTATGGAACAAGATGGAACACATAGGCGATTTTCATAAAACAAGTATCCATCTTGCAAAAAGTATGGGTCAGTTTCATACAATTCTTTCATATGTTCAAATCCCATAAGGTTAACTTCTAAAGTACTCAAGAGAGTATACCTGCGTGACAAGGCATCAGCTACCACATTCTCTTTGCCTTGCTTATACTTTATGACATACGGAAATGTCTCTATGAACTCCATCCACTTAGCATGGCGTTTGTTAAGCTTGTACTGGCTTTTGAGGTGCTTGAGTGATTCATGGTCTGTGTGTATTACAAACTCCTTGGGCCGCAAGTAATGTTGCCAAGTTTGCAAGAAACGGACAAGAGCATACAACTCCTTGTCATATGTTGGGTAACTCAGTGTGGCACCTCCATGCTTTTCACTGAAGTAGGCTATGGGTTTGCGGTCTTGCATAAGGACAGCTCCTATTCCAACACCTGAGGCATCACACTCAATCTCAAAGGTGTTACAAAATTAGGCAAAGCTAATTAAGGCGCGTTAGTGAGCTTGTCCTTGAGCAGCTGTAACGCCTCCTCCTACTCCTTCTCCCATTTAAAGCCTACATCCATCTTGATCACCTCAGTCAGTGGTGCGGCCAATGTACTAAAATCCTTGACAAAACGCCTGTAAAATCCAGCCAGGCCGTGGAAGCTGCGGACTTCCCCCACGATCTTTGGACTAGGCCAGTCACGAATGGCTCGGACCTTCTCCGCATCCACTTGTACACCTGCAGCATTCACTACAAAACCTAGGAAAACAATGTTATCTGTTCCAAAAGTACACTTCTTCATATTAGCATAAAGCCTTTCTTTCCTAAGCACTTCTAAAACAAGTTTAAGATGATGGACATGATCATCTAAGGTTTTGCTATATACTAGGATGTCATCAAAGTACACAACTAAAAAAATGTCCTATAAACTCTGTAAGCACATGGTTCATCAACCTCATGAAAGTACTAGGCGTATTGGTTAAGCCAAAGGGCATGACTAACCACTCATATAAATCATGCTTAGTGTTAAAAGCAGTCTTCCATTCATCACCCTCTTTCATCCTAATTTGGTGATATTCACTCCTAAGGTCTATTTTAGAAAATATCCTAGAACCATGGATTTCATCAAGCATGTCATCTAACCTAGGGATAGGATGGCGATACTTTACCGTGATATTGTTGATTGTCCTGCAATCAACACACATGCGCCAAGTCCCATCCTTTTTAGGGACAAGGAGGACAGGCACGACACATGGACTCATACTCTCACGGATGTGTCCTTTGGTCATGAGCTCATCAACCTGTATTTGTAATTCCTTGGTCTCCACGGAATTGGTGCGATAGGCTGGCCGGTTTGGTAAGGTAGCTCCAGGAACCAGATCAATCTGGTGTTCTATCCCACGAATGGGCGGCAAGCCGTTGGGACACTCCTTTGGAAACACATCATGGAACTCATGCAAAAGATCTTTCAAAATGCTTGGGAGTACCGACTCTTGATTAGTAGACATAAGCACATGATCCTTATATATAAGCATAAGGATTAGAGTTCTAGTATTTAGACTACGCTTGATCTCACTAGTCTTAAGATAGAAGGTGGTTTTACATTTTGGGGTCTTAGATTTACTATTTTCTTCTCTTTGGTTCTTAAGATGCATTTGATCTAAGTATACCTCATGGGGTGATATGGGGATCAGGGTGGTCTTATGGCCTTTGAATGTAAAGTGGTGGTGGTTGGTGTAGCCATCATAGGTCACCTTTCTATCTGATTGCCACAGCCTTCCCAAAAGAATGTGTCCATAGGCAATATGTCACACAGGACATCGTCCTTGTACTTGCCTATTTCAATTGGCACCTTGACCTGATGGGTCACATTCAATTCGCCTGTGTCATTAAGCCACTGGAGGGGGTATGGCTTTGGGTGTGGTAGCTTCTCAAGTCCTAGTTTCCTGACCATGGACTCACTAGCAACACTAATACAACTACCACCATCAATTGTTAAACTGCATACCTTCCCTTTTATCAGGCAATGTGAATGGAAAAGGTTTTTCCTTTGGTCCGGGTCATCTGCCTTAGACTGGACACTCAGGGACCGTCTGGCTACAAGGAGTTGACCGGAGACTGGTGGTTCCTCTTCCCAACTGGTCAGGGGGTCATAGTCCTCTTCTTCCTCAGAATGTACATCTCCATTCTCCATGATGATCATAGTCCGCTTGTTGGTGCATTCATTTGCATAGTGCCCTAGACCTTGGCACTTGAAACACCGAATGTCTCTGGTTCTGGTTGGATGTTCCTCGGCCTTATTCTTATCCGGTCTAGGCGGAAAGGGGTTGGAATCTGCTCTAGACACGGACGGCTTGGATTCAAAGGCACGTGTGGGTTTGAACTCCTTATTGAATGTTAGCTTGGGACCTACGATGCCTGCACCAAAAGACCGAGTGTTAGTCTTTCTTTGGAGCTGTTGCTATATAAGCAAAGTCTTGTGTAACATCTCCTCCAGTTCCACATAGTGTTGCATCTCCAGGCGGTCTTGTATCTCCTGGTTGAGTCTACTCATGAAGCTGGACATGGTGGCTTCACGGTCTTCAGTAACTCCGGCTTTAATCAGAAGCATCTCCATTTCCTTTCCACACTCTGGTTGCCTTGCTGAAGATGTCTTAGTCTCTGATGCAAGTCCCTGTGGAAATGGTTGGGAACAAAACGCCTACGCAAGAGGAATTTAAGCTCCTCCCATGTTTCAATGGGATACTCCCCATTGCGTCTCCTAGAAGTTACCACTTGATCCCACCAGCTTAATGCGTAATCATAGAACTCTGTAACAGCCAAATTTACTTTGTTAGTTTCATTATGGTATTGGCAATTGAATACAAGTTCTATTTTAGTTTCCCAATCAAGATAAAGAATGGGATCATTATGGCCGTGGAAGGGTGGTATTTGCAGCTTGAGATTGTTGAACTGATCCGGCTGAGGGGGTAAATTGGGAATGATCACGGGGACGCCTTGGTCTGCCTGGTGCACTATTGTCTGAGCCTCCTGATTGATAGAACCGAGCCACCCCTTCATCTCCAACATAAGTCCTGCAGCCCAAGCTTCATGCATCAGAAACATGCCCATGTGGTTCAGGCATGAGACCACGGACACGTCTAGGGGAAATGATTTCCTTTGACGTGGTTGTCTCCCATCTGGTAAGACTCTATGGATCTCCTCGCGGATGCCTTCACGGATACCAAGCTGAATGGTTTGAAAGGTCCGGTTGAGTCTGGTGGCTAGATCGTCAAACATTCAGTTGAACCGGGCTGCCTCAGACTCCTCCTCGTCGTTCCTTGCCATGAAAACACTTAAAGCGAATCAAATTCTCACAGGAACAAGAACAATCTATGAAATCACTCACGGCCTAATAGAATACGAATGGTCACTTAGATGAATTTGGTGGTTTCTTAGCAAATAAACAAGAGAAACAAGAGAGGGTAGAGGGCTCAGCCTGATGTCTGCTCTGATACAAATTAACGTGGCCCTTGTGGGGAAGAACACACGCAACCAAGATCGGCAACAGGGTGAGCTAAGGCGGAAGTCTTGATATGGTTAAGATGAAGGTTTTTGGGCATGGTGAATGATGGATGATCGATGGGGTTTATAAAGGGATGGTGAGAAAGATGGAGAATGGATCGAAAGGTGAGATTCCAAAGGGATGAGAAACTCTGGATCACCAAGCTTCTTTTGATCCGGATATGACACACCAAATCTAGACAAGGATTTTACAAACTAGCAATCTAGATACTTCACACTAGAAAGGGGTTTGTAAAAGAGATGAATCGATCAAGAACACTTAGAAAGAAAGTTCTTTTATTCAAAATTGATTAAACATTAAAAAATGGCCAAGGCCAAAAAGATATACACGCCAAAATAATTTGAATTGCATGGTCAAAGTATCTTGCATGATTGGCACAAAAATCCAAGCATTTAAGACTAAGACCATGCAGATTACAAAGTGATCAAAGTCGAGTTAATTTCACACGCAAAGTAGAAATGGGTCGGGCCTAAACAGAATGCCATCACATGTTGTCAAAGGCCTTATGGACTTGATCCTTTTAAGAAAGGAGACCAAGTGGACCCTTAATCCCAAACTCATAAGCCCAATGTCAAAACACAATGGACTTAGACAGATTAAGAAGAGAAATGGGACATAAATAACCAAATGGATGCTTGAAGAGCCTTGGTCCGGGAACGGGTCATGGGAGCAGGTGGAATGGTACATGGCTCCGGGACAAGGCTGGTTGAGGTCTTGGTCAAAGGGCGGGTCGACGGGTCGATGCTGGTCGAAGTCCTGGTCAAGGCGCGGGTCGAGGCCCTGGTCGAAGCGTGGGTCGAGGCCTTGGTCGAGGCGCGGGTCGGGGCTCTGGTCGAGGCTTGGGTCGATGGTTGGTCTCCCTCATTGTCCCATGGGTCGAGAACTTGTACGCAGGACGAACATGGTATATCCTCCGGGTCTATCCTCCGGGTCATTCGATCGTGTGTCCTAATCGTTCCACGTCCGGTCGTCCGTCCGTCCATGCTCACATCCTGGGCCAACCTCCATGTATACGTACGGATGCTCAAGATCTTTGTCCATGCCTGCGTCCGGTTGATCGTCTTGGCCTTCATGCTTGTGTTCGTCAGGGTCAGCGTCCGTCACATCGTCTGATTGGTCCGGGCCTGCGTCCATGCTCACATCAGCTTCTTAGATGGAATTTGATTGTCTTCATCACTCTCACCATCACCACCACCATCAACACCACCACCACAACCACCGCCATCACCACCATCCTCACCATTATCCTCCCCAACATCCTCACCACCATCCTCACCACCACGATCACCACCATCCTCACCACCACCCTCATCATCCTCACCATCCTCACCACCACCATCACCATCACCACCATCACCACCATCACCACCACCACCACCACCACCACTATCACCACCACCATCACCACCAATCTTCTTCTCCAATAAATCAATCCTCTAGCGCATCAAACCTCTTGTTGATGTTGTTAATCCCTTCTTCCATCATCTTTATAAGTCTTTCATAACCCTCCAGCACATCCTCAGCCTCAACGCCAATTTTCTCCACTTCAATCGCTGCTGGGAGTTTCTCCTCTCTTCTCACGATCAATGCTCGACCAGCTTTGTCTAACTTGAAGATATCTTGCCAGAAAATCTTTTTCCCATTCATCAACCACTGATTCCAGATCAGAGATAAGAAATAATCTCCTTCATCATCTACCTTGTCTTCGAAGATGTGTGACAGTAGGTCTTGCTCGAAGACATCATGTTCCAAGATTCTTAAGATTCTATGTGTATTACTAAATACAACTACGCATCTCTGTTGATCCAAGTGCTTCATTAATTTCTTTTAACAGAAAGTCTTTAAGATAACCGCCGCGTCTTTTTTTTCTGCCGTCTTTGTTTGCACATTCTCGGATATCCACGGTCAGTTGTGAGGTCATCTTCGCGAAACTTCATTCCCATGTCTGGAATGGCTTCACAAGCTAAAATCTACAAATACCTTACATTAGGTCAACCGTATAAATTACTATAAAAAATGAAACTATCAAAGAAGATTTACCTCCAATGGAATGATGAATCCCGAAAAGCACCATGTGGGATTAGCAACTCCATTGAAATAATTTATTATATGGAAAATATCTTCAATGCAATCATCGAGGTGTATCGCCCCCACAAAAATGTGTTACATGCTACAAGATCGTCCAGAATTCGAAGAAGGAAAGTATAAATAACTTCATATGTTTTTGATCTTTTGATGGTTGTGCACAAGAACAATAGCACAACGATTTTAATTCGCTCTCCATTGGGTGCCATTTTCTTCAGTTTTACTCTCTATTCAGCAACAATTATTTTTTCAATCTTTTTAAAGTAGTGTTTTACAAACCTCAAGCTCTCAAGTGTTTCATACGTTGGAGGACAGGAGCGGCGGTCTAATCCACTAATCAACACATGTTTTTTCAGCGAATACCGCACCGACACACCATTAACCGCAAACCAGCACATCTTAGAGTTTTCCATTAGGACTGTGCATAGGAGAAGCATCCACATTCGCATTAATTTGTAGTTATTGCTTCCCTTCTAATGTCAAATTTGCTGGAACTGATGATAATTTGCAAACCTACCCGGTTCTTGTCCCATTTGTCATCTTTTTTAAAGACCCGCAATCTCATTCAGTGTATTATAATCCTCACATTTAGACGCAATCTTGCAGATTTAATCATAATCGGTGTTTTTGAAGAAGAATGTTCTCGGACCAAGCGGCTCACAAACCTGCAATCCAAACACATTTCTAGTTAGTATTTGTATCCACTGATACTGAGTTGTACAATAATATTTATTAGTATATATTCATATTTAGTTATATATAAAAGTGTAGTTGTATCCACTGATATTCAGTTGTACACTAACATGTATTCGTATCTGCTGATATTCAGTTATATAAAACCTTTTAGTTGTAGTGATTGATACTCAGATGTAGAAAAACGTTTAGATGTATAAATCGATACTCATTTATACAAAAAACGTCTAGTTGTATAAATTGATACTCAGTTGTACAAAAATGTCTAGTTGTATAAATGGATATTTTTTTGTATTACAATTACTAACTTACAATTCCAAATTTCTTCAAATAAACTACTAATCTGTGGTCTAATTCCGCATAATGTCACTAAAAGTAACTAATTTGATTAGGGTTGACCTCTGTATCCGCCATTGTTGGAGATGTCACCGATGTTGGAGATGCCGCCGGTTCCGCTGTCAACGGTTTTGCTGCCGCCGGTTTCGATGCCACCAATGTTGGAGGGGAATCTATCGTTGGAGATGGCGGATTTGAGGAGATGGCGGATTTGTAGTAGATGGCGGATTTGGAGGAGATGGCGGATATGGAGGAGATGGAGGACTTGGAGAAGATGGAGGAGGGCTTGGAGAAGATGGAGGAGTTGGAAGAGATGGAGGATGAGGCGTCCAAACAACCATCTGAAGTTCTCTCGGCAGATATGGAGTTGGTTCTCTTGCCGGAGGAGAATTCTTCTTCTTCCTTTTCGCAGGTGGCTTCTTGGATGGCGCACGAGTACGCCTTTTCTTCTCGGTAGTCACTGTCTTCCCAATTCGTGGAGGAACCATTTTAGGGTTTGGATTAGTGGAGAAGAGATTAATGATTTCGCAGAAAAAAAGGAAAAATCGATTTATGGTGGGGCAATATTCGATTTTGTAGAGTTTAAGAAGAAGATGCAGGATTTAATGAATTTTGGAAGTGTTGGTGTTCGCCGGAGAAGAAAGGGGGGAGAAGAGAACTCGGGGGAGAGGAGATCGTGCGAAAGAGAGGAAAGAGAAAAGAGGAAAAGGAGAGTGGCAGGCCAGGGGTGAGAAAGGTTTGATTTAAAAAAATTAAAATGACCCTGTCGGAAGGGAATCTATTGTTGGAGATGGCGGATTTGGAGGAGATGACGAATATGGAGGAGATGGAGGACTTGGAGAAGATGGAGGGCTTGGAGAAGATGGAGGGCTTGGAGAAGATGGAGGACTTGGAGAAGATGGAGGAGTTGGAGGAGATGGAGGACGAGGCGTCCAAACAACCATTTGAAGTTCTCTCGGCAGAGATGGAGTTGGTTCTCTTGGCGGAGGAGAATTCTTCTTCTTCCTCTTCGCAGGTGGCTTCTTGGACAACGCGCGAGTACGCCTTTTTTTCTCGGTAGTTGTCGTCTTCCTTATTCGCGGAGCAATCATTTTAGGGGTTGGATTATTGGAGAAGAGATTAATGATCTCACACATAAAAAAAATTGATTAATGGTAAGGCAATATTCGATTTTGGATAGTTTAAGAAGATGTTGGTGTTGGCCGAAGAAGAAAGAGGGGAGAACATAACTTAGGAGAGAGGAGATCGTGCGAAATAGAGAAAATAAAAAAGAAGAAAAAGAGAGTGGTGGTTTTTTAAAAAAATAAAATAACCCTGTTTATGTCGGGTTTATTGGATTAATCAATTGGATCATGATATGAGTTGTAATAAGTTTAAAATTTGAAAATTATTTTGAAATTTTACTAGTTTTGTATTTAAAAAAAAATGAAAAAAAGAAAAAAATATTTTAGAAATGTTTTAAACATTAGGGGTTTGAGAATTTGTCTCTTTTTCGATCTTGTAGCGAAGGAAGTCTTCGGTCACTAGATTGCTTTATTCATCCCTTGGGGATTTAAAGTGTGACTACTTCCAGAAAGCAAGTTCATTCATACAACGCAATATAGTTTACTATCAACACAGACAAATTTTTCAAGAATTGAAGACAATACGAGCCAAAACAAAAAAACAAAAAAAAATGTATTGTGGTCAAAAGCTACACGGATAATGACAGGTAAGATGTAACAAGCGTAAAGGTAACAGGTTTCTGCTTCTTGTATTCATTGTATCGCAAAAAGAAGTAACCCAAATAATCAAACTCAATTGGAGACATCCTTGCCTGTTCAACAATATTTGTGCAAATTAAATTAGATGAAGATAAGTTGGTTCCGTTACCAAACGCTAAGAAATACACTATATGGTTTGTAAGTGCACCTGGATGATTGCCCATACTGCCCAGTACAAATGAGACGCTAATTTATACGCATCTGTCTCTACGAAGACTGACTCCAGTTCACCAATGCTGACCTGTTTACACAAATCAATATATAGATTTTTTGGCTTCGCAATAGGCAACACAGAAGGTACAAACTCCATATTTATTTCAAAGCCATGATTGTTTCAGAACAAAATTTTGCATTTGTGTTTGCAGTTACATACTATAGTACTATTTGCAAACTTCAAATATATATAAAAACGCAAATGTAAAGAAACAATCCTGGTCTAAATAAGGACACAACTAGCCCATTAAGGTTTTTGAATTCTTTCAAACTACGCTTTCTTGTATCACGAAATGATTTCACATTTATAAGAAATATATAATATTTTCAGTTGCTCGTAAAAATATTATCTTCAAATTGTAAACACATAAACCAAATGCAGAAGTTTGTGTATCTCCATTCACATTGGCTTTTGCATTTACGATCTATATAAATAAGTTTATTATAATAACGTTATAGTTACATTTAAAGAAAAATAACACTATGTTGAGATGTATATGTTAAAGCAAATACAATAAACAATCAAGGCCATAGTAATCATAAACCTAAACTTATGGAATTTAATAGTGTTAGTGAACTGGAAACCAAACTTTCAGGACACTCTTACTAATCAACAGATTGTTATCCCAATTTTAACTCACAAGATATACTTTGCAACGAAACTGTTATATCCGTTGCAGATTACTACCTCCATTAAAAACAAACTGTACTATTTCCAATCGCTTGATATGATCTTACCTCGTCTGGTTTGTCTGGCTGTAAGTAATGCTTTATGAAATGATATTGTTCTTCTTTACTTGGATAGCTACAAAGCAACCATAACGAATAAATTATGTTACAATCAGTTGAGGAACGTCTTATAAACTAGAGAAGAAACCAAAAGGAAGTTGAACGTACAAGCTGTAATCACAGTCGTATCCTGCATATTCATTGAAGTGATTCCCGATATCGAAGCCTCTATAGTTGTATGATCCATACTCGAAATCAATCAGGTATAGTCTCTCTAAACATGTATGCACAAAATTAAGTTGGAAACTAAAAATCATTAATATTTAGGATAAAGAAGAAGATAACAAGCCCAAACTAAAAAAATGTATTGGTTACATTGCTATAGCAACTCTTCAAGGCAATTCCAGGATCTTGTATACCACCATCACCGTTCACAATTAAGATCAATCATTTAATTAAAATGGAATATAATAAGTCACTCCAATATTTTCAGGGCTCTATCTGTCTTTCTATTTCTTTTAAGCCAATGCTTTCAGGTGAAAAAGAAGTATATGGAATAAGGAATTTTCTTACCTTCTTCCTCGTTCAGCATAAGGTTTCCCGAAAGCAAATCGTTATGAGCAAACACAACAGGCGCGTTAAGTAAGCCTGTGAATTCCTGTTCAATCATCAGAATCAGCAAATACTATCAAACCAACGCACCACCAATCACAAACATAAACGGTTTAGATAGAACGAAGCATTAGCAGATATTCGAACAAGTTACTGCACACGAGAAGAACCAAAGGACCAACTGTCCTAAATCAGTGAAGTCGCCACAGGTTAGCATCTCACAGTTGTTTGCGTGCAAGAATGATGACTCCAAATTCAACACGAAAGATTTACTATTCATTGTATTGTCTGGTTTATGTGGTAAATCAAATTGGCACCCAGGAAAACTTGACACGTAGTATTTTCAAACACCAGAAATGAAGTAGCATAAGACATCAAAGACACAAACACATGGCAGGCATAAAATTATATTTACTGTGAAAAAGGTAATACCCGTAGCTCAATAATTTCTTTATGCAGTTCTTCAAACGAAATTGTCTCAAAGAGCTTCTGCCTATCAGGTTCTTCAAACCTGAGCGTAGATGCTGCAAGAGAAGGTACAAGACATAGATGGAAGTGCGAATGAGAGCTGATTTCCACAACTATTGGTGGTTTATATAAGATATAGCCCACACTTGATCAATAAAAAGAAACTAAAACAATAACCAAAACAAACAAAAACAAAAAAAACTAGAAAATACCTTTTTCAAAGAACTTCAAAATATCAACCCACAGCTGAGGTACTTTGGAACCCGGTATGTCCACTTTATGAAACTTTCCAAGCTCTTTGGCAATTTCAGCAGCAATCTTTGGCTGTCTCATGTCTGCCCACAAGAAAGGGAAATGAGATTTATGTCCATAAAACTGAATATTACTGAGCAGCACCTCAACTAATATTACTGTAAGCAGATGTAATATAAGACTGGAAAGTCAACATTTACTAGAGATGTTCTACACATGTTAATGAGGAGCATGGTTATCTACTTAACAACATCTACTGTAAGCACCTCAACTAATAATACCGATTTTGTTAACCACGCGATTCTTTGCAGGTTATCCACGTAACAACAAGAAACAACATATTTTTCAAGAGACATTCTCTATATTCCGCTAAGAAAAATTCAAATGCCTACCAGATGGCGCTAAGGTTCTTGCATAGATAAATGATTGCACCATGCCATTTCCAAATCCACCAAGCAACTTGGCACCAAATCCGGCAGCCGAGAGATACTTGATAGCCTATCGAAGACGTAAGAAGCAAATAACGAAAGAAAGACACAAGATAAAAACTTCAACTGAGCAAAAGAATAATAGGAAACACTAGCAGAAAAAACCTTCGATAATTTCAAGAAAAATCGAGCAAAAACTCTGCCATGTTCCGCTGTAACGCTCATGCTCGGAGTTGAAATCACTAGAAGACAAATAGTTAAAATAACAGAGAAATTCTTGACGCAGACTAATATATGAAAACACATTTCAGACATGAACAAATGACTCAGTGCACACAAAGGTAAGAGACTTATCATGTATGTTGAGATAAGTGAGAGTACATTAAAAAATTACCTGTAGCTCTCTCTCCCGGTTAATGACATACTCCGTGTTAGGCCCATACAGTCGTACTGTTATAGACACTTCACTATCAGTGTCTTCCTTCACAGAAACCTTCAACACTGCCATCAAGGAAAGATGACATAAAAGTTAGAAATAAAACTTAAGGTCGAAGAGGAGCATTATAAAAACTCACATAGATTTGTGATTCCTCCAGAAACTCTCTCGACAGAGAAGAGTGAATCATCAAGCTCTCTCCAATTCTTGAACAGATCCTTACACAGCTCTCTGTTAAACATCACACGATTCAAGAAATAATCAATAAAAAGAAACGAAAAACATAAGTCAAATAGTTAATACAAAACAAATGCCACTCGTCTTTCGTTTTTTAACTAATCCACCAAGAAAACGAAACAATAACAAGAATATGGAGTCACAACAAGTTGTCTTACTAATTTGTGTTTTTGTTTTTATATGATATTTTAGTCTTATCAAATTCAACATAAAGAAGCTTTCACTGTGTCATCAAAAGCACTTTACAACCACTTCCTTCATAAGATACAATCGAAGTGGAAACAAAAGAGCAACAAAGCAATATCTTCGAGCAATGAAAAAAAATATCAAAAGATACAGAACTAGCTACAAACTTCAAACACTCGAATCAATCGAAGGAAAGAAGTGAAAAATTGAAAGCAGTAAACGAACATGATGCGAGGAATCATGAGGGGAAAAGGCAAAGATGTGTCGACGACAAGCGAAGAATAAGGAATCTGGGAGGAGGTGTCGTTGCCGCTAGCTTCATCTGCAGATTCCATTGTTGCCCAGATATTCTTTGAAGCTCCCATTTTTTGTTTTCCCTTTTGAAATTTTGTTTCTTTTTTCTGCAATATTATTTTCTTTTCAGATCTCAATTTCTGATGATTCTGTTTTCCTCTAATTTTACGCGTCTTTTGACTTAAACCATATTTTTTCGTTAATTTGATATTAGTCACACCTTCCATATGCCGTACAAGACTGGAAATAGAATCTTTCTCATGTCAAATTGGTTATTATGAAATTGGTAAACCGCGAATAAAATAGTTGCATTATGAAATTGGTAAACGCTTTAAAAAGATGTTTTTTTTATAAACATACACAAAATTTTCATCATTATAATTTACAAATTTATCATTTAAAAAATTGATTTCAAAAATATAAAAACCAAAAATTAAAAAAAATCTACGATAATATTGAAAAATTTTCAATTTTGGTTGTCGCATTCTGTCTTCTCCATCGTTATTCTTCTCTGTCCGTTGAATTTACTTTTTCTCTATTGATTCTCTTTTATATTTTCTCTGTCATTCTCTATCTTTGTTTATGTCGCTCGCCGTCAAGTGTCAATCTTCTCCGTCGATTCTCCTTGTATTCCTGTCATGTTCTATTGAGTTTCATTCAGTTTCAATGATAGAAGACGAGTGTTACCCAGTTTCGTTGAGTCTCATTCGTAACAATCGTTTTTCTTCTTCATCGAATTTTCGTAAAGTAAAGGTAGAACCTTAACTTTGATTACTTGGCTGTCGCAGATTTTTATTGTTGGTTATTAGAGTTTAACTTTTAGTTGCCTTTGATTTTTATCTGTTGTGGATTTATTGTTAGCTATTGCGGATTTACTTACATGTTATCGCATATATATTTATATGATATCGCTGATTTATTGTTAGGTGTCACAGATATATTTGCATGTTATCGCAGATATATTTATATGGTATCGCTGATTTATTGTTAACTTTTGAAGATTTATTTATAGTTATGGCGGATTTATTTTTAGCTTTCGCAGATTTTTTTTTTGCGGACTTTTTTTTAGTTGCCACAAATTTATTTTAATTGCCGCAAACTTATTTTAGTTGCCACAGACTTATTTTTAGTTGTCGCGGAGGACTTATTCGTTTTATGTTTTGAATGCTGGTGTTTGAAATGCAGGTATGAATTCACATTACCCTCCTAGACGTTATGAAATTGGAGATCTCCTATTCAAGTGAAGAGCATAAACCAGTAATGTACACTTGGCAAATTGAAGACCCTAAGAAATTATGTTGGTGCAGATGCGTGGAATGAGTTCAAAAAACTAATTTGTTGTGTTTTTTTTTGCAACTCTTGGATAAAGAGTTACGCATAAGTACGTTTGGACATCCAATATTATTCATTACTTCATAATCCTACAGTTGGCAATCAACAATGAACATGAGTTTTGGTCTTTGATTGAAGGCCAACCTCTGGTATTTTTGCTACATGAGTGTAGAAATATTACATGTCTTAATTTTGACCCATATCGAGTAGAAGATTCAACAAACACTTGATACTATGAAGCCTTCTGGAATGAAAGTTCCTAAAAGGGTGGACCTAAATGAGAAGATTTAGCCAGTTTTTATAATGGTGTCATCAGTGGACTTTGGAGAAAAAGATGATGTTAGGAAGGTTATGCATCTTGCATGTTGGCATTTATGGCATACATCATTGATCTCGGATACCGTCAAATAACACAAAAACAGTGGTTGATACAGAGAGCTTTGAAAAATTTACATGGGGTAGAACAGGATTTAGTAGTTCAATAAAGTCAACTAAATCTTTTTGGATGGAAGGAAACAACTATACAATATGTGGATGTGTTCATGTTCTGCTTATATGGGGTTTTGAGTCTGTTCATCCTATAGAGAGTTATATGGGTTGAGGAGGGGTTTGATTGATGTTCCACCACTGCTTAACTGGCACGAAAGTCGCTAAAGTTTCAAACTGAAGATATGATTGATTGATTATCTGTTTCAACGAACTTTTTTTTCACTAGCCGTGATTTTTTTGGAGGTTTTGCGGTCGCAAATTTATTTACAAGTTATCGCGGATATATTTATATTGTATCGCTGATTTATTTGTTGGTTCATGTGAGGCATATCATTTTAGTTGCAGCAGAAGAGATGTATCCTCAATAGAGTGACGACGAAAAAACTTTGGATCTGAAACTTGACAAGTTGCTTGAGGATATCATATCAGATTAATTTATTTCAGATTGTTGGGTTGTAGCAAAAAAGTCTCGAAGAAACATGTTCTACTTTGGATAACCAAACTTCTAAGCAGAATAAGCACAAAAAGCAGAAGATAGAATTGCAAAAATCCTCAAATGTTAGTACTCTTGTTGCTTATTAGTGTCAATGGCCACATATTTTAATTGAACTCTTGTGTCAACTTGATAACTTGGTAAATATGCAGGATAACAACGATATCCTTCAAGAATTGGTTAAGTTGGTGGAAGGTTTAGTCGATAAGTTAAACAACTTGGATGGAAATGTGGAGAGAAGAAACGAGAATTTTGATGCGTTTGCTGATACAATTAAGGCAGAACGAGTAGAGTAAGTAGAGCAGGCCAAACATGTAGAAGCTACTCTTAGCTCTTCTAAAAAAAAGTAGAAGAGAAAGATAATGATGGAGACAGTAGTAAAACACCGGCCATTGTTAATACACCGACACTTACAACTGGTAAAACATCGGTTGTGAACACCCAGGAAGTGGTAATACACCGGAACGGAGAAGTGGTAAAACACTGGTACCAACCCCTTTAAAACACCAACATTACTTGATATTTCCAAACGACAAGAAAGTAATGTTCGCATATATATTTTTTGTTTTTGTTAGATGTTTAATGAATGTCTTATATATATAAATGCAGTCATGACTGGTAGTAAAGGTTGAAGATGCATCTGATGGGCTTCTGGTTAGAAAAATGATCAAGAGTGCAAAAGGGAGTCTTAATATATCAAGCTAAGGGTAGTGATGATGTGATTAACATAACATCATATTAGAATGAAGAAGACTTAAAAATGACATCAAGTTCCGAAGCCAGAACATGGTTAGATCTGGCAATGGGTGAAATAACTATGAATATTGGTCTTGCTTTGACCATCGTCGATGAAAAACTGAAAGGCTTGGATGAAGGAACACCACTGACAAAACGAATTCTAAAATTGGCTGATACTCTAAAATCACCATACATTTCTAACTCTACGATCTAACTCATTACTCTAGGTTTGTTAACTTCACATGACTATGATCCTATGCTTCCAGTAGCTGAAGAAAAGTGGCAATGACTCCAAGAGTGGAGGCAGCAATATGAGCATGCATCAGCAAACCCTATCCTTTCTGTTTATTAATCACCAATTTTCTTGGATTTGAAGTAATGTTTCTTTTTCGTCATGGGATGAACCATTCCATTCAGATTAATCTAAATTGTTAATTTTTTATGTAAATCCTTTTTTATTGGAAAAAATAAGATTTTGATAAGGACAAAATTATATAGTTGCATGTTGTGGTAAGTAATTTATATAGCCGCAAATTTATTTTTCTGTTTCAGCGGACTTATTTAAAGTAGTTGCAGACTTTGTTAAGAAGTGACACAAACTTATTTTATGTAGCCATGGACATTTTTCAGTTGCCACAAACTTAGTTTCTGTTTTCGCATGTGTTTTATAAGTAGCCGTAGCAGACTTCTTTTCAGTAGCCGCAAATTTTTTGGAGGCTTTTTTGCTCTCTCACTAATTTCTCTCTTATCCACAGCACTTTTCTATGGCAATGCCAATGTTTTGATTAAGAGACATGCATTCTAATTTACCATTCTGGAAAAGGGTGAGCTTCGTTGAGCAATGGTTTATGACTATCATGCAAACCAATTTAAAAAATGTTTTGGCGAAGTCATCCAAATTCATGTTCGATGAAGAGTATATGGGTCACTTTAGTGGTGTGCTACCTGCTGACTTGACGATAGGAAAGAGATGGTGGGATGATATTGATAACTTGTACGGTGTTGTCAATGTCAAAAAAATGGGTTGCGGTAGACATCAATTTTCCACTGATAAATATAATCGTCTACGACTCCATACAATGACCAGAAGCTCGTCGAAGAGTTGCAGTTCCTACACAAAATGATGCCAACATTGTTAAACATCATGGTTCCAGTTAAAGAATGACGACTTAGCAATAGGATGTTCAAGTTAAGTAGAGTGAAGAAGAATGTCCTACTCAATGTAAATTCCAAGGATTTTGATGTATTCGCTCTTAAATACATTAAGTGTCTTGCTCTAGGATGAAATTTTAAGGGACTGAACGATGGAACATTATGTCCCTTTGGCGTAGACTTGCTGCAAAGCTGTTCGATGAAGTACCTGACATAAGGGGAGAAGTAATTTACATTCAGCTAATCTATTGCCCGTTGTGCAGAATTCTTTTGACCATAGAAGGACAGTGTTACTCAACCTTAAGTAGCCGCAGACTTATTTTATGTTTTTGCAGATTTTTAGGTAGCCGCAGACTTTTTTTGAAGTAGTGACGTGGACTTATTTTCTATTTACTTGGACTTTGGACCTTTTTCAATAGTGGCAGATTTTTTTAGATAGTGATGCTGACTTATTCTCTGTAGCCGCCAGACTTTTTTCAATAGATGCAGACTTATTTTCTGTTTCCGCATACTGTTTTTAAGTAGCTGTGTACTTTTTTAAGTAGTGACGCACACTAATTATCTGTTTCCACAAATTTTTTATAATTAGCTGCGGATTTTTTTCAGTAGCCGCAGATTTTTTTTAAGTAGTGACGCAGACTTATTTTCTATAGTCTGGGACTCATTTTATGTTTCAGCGAACTTTTTATAAGTAGCCGCATACTTTTTTCAGTAGCAATGAATTTTGTTTTGGAGGCTTTATTACTCATTCACTCAATTATCTCTTATCTACGACACTTGTATACAACACTTACAATATTTTGATTAGAAGACATGCGTCCAAACTCATCCATCGTGCATAACCCTTTTGTCCGCAGAAGGACAATGTTACTCAACTTTAAGTTGAGTTTTTCCTCTCTTGTAAAGATTGTTTGTTATAGAGAGGATTATGTATAGTACAACAGTGCAAAAATTTTGTTTGTGCCAGTTTATAAGTTTGAGGACTATGTCCATCTTCATTATAGTTATCACATACAGATTGTTTTCTAGATCATTTTTTCTATCGCAATTTCTAACATTGATTTGATTCTTAATTTTTGGGCCGACCGGGTAGTTGTTTAGGGATATGTGGAGAAGAAACCTTTGTCACAACATATTTCAATACTAGTACACTTAATTCCCTTGATATAATGGCAGTAGAATAACATTGTACAAATACGAGCCATGATAGTATAAATGACAAAAAGAAATACGAGAGATATTTCATATTTCTTTTCTTAGTCGCTGCAATTAGGTGAGCGCATGACAACTTCTCCAAGTCAAACCTGCAGCATGTACACATTTTATCTCTCAAATTTACAACATTAACAGATTCACCTAATAGTTAAGAGTCAATATTTTGAATTTTTAGAAGCTTCAAATTTTCCACACAACTCTAGCATAAGAAAAAAAAAACTGACACTAGGCCTATAAAAAACTCTGCAGCAGCTACAAAACTCTGCAACAACTAAACTGACAAATACAAAAACTGTGACAACTAAACCAACAACTACAAAAACTCTATATCAGCTAAAACGATAACTTCAAGAACTTTGTGGCAACAAAAAAAATATGCGGCAACTAAAACGACAACTACAAAAACTCCACGGTAGCTAAAACAAATATGCCCGAGATAAATATATTTACTTCTAACAATTGTTTAACTCTACCTGTTAAAGTTGTATGTAATTTCATTGCATCAGTTCTTCGAGTATCAAATCACCTTGTTATTGTCGATCTAATTACTTTCAATAGTTGTACTATAGATAATTTTCTAGCTTGGAACATAACATTATTCATTGACTCAACAACACTGCTTGTAAGAATATTATATCGATCTCTAGGAAAGTGAACATGTGTCTAAAGTCATACATCAGCTTTTTGGAGATACTTCTCCCTGATCAAATGTTGTATGGAAACAACATGTTTGAAAGCATTGACTATCTTTTTCACCAAACTAAATGCTTGCCAACCTTTAAAACATACTAATATATTATTGTACAAATAGTATGTATATATATATTCCATGACTACACTTTGGGTACACTATTGCAATAGCTTTCCCAATAGACCTGTGTATGTCCAAAATAATGGCTAACTCTTCATCATCATGGATCACAGTGCTGAGTTGCTCAAAAACCATTTTCATGATTCATCATTTTCAATATCAACTACACTAAAACAATAGGAAATATCTTGAAATTACCGTACTGAGATGTAGCTGTAAGAAGTGTTCATCAGTATTTTTTTTTTTACAAAAAAAAAAAAATTATCAACAACCACCACTTTCCGCATGAATGAAAATTCATTCCAGTATCTACATGAATGAAAATTCATTGATTCTAGCTCCAAATGCTAAAAAAAAGTATTTGAATCTATGATTTTCATCAACTACAAGTCGTGTGTATGATTCATATTTTTTTTAATCATGTATGAGTACGTCGTTAGTAACTCGTATCCACTCTCATGTGTAACCCTAATCAAATCACGAGCGTGTCTTAAGGTCCGATATGTCTTTAAGCAATCTATACAAAGAACGAATAATAAATAAGCGAAAACTAAAATAAATATGCAGTGACCAATAATAAATATGCGGCTACTATAACCAAATCGGCCACATACCTTTGTTGGAAATCATTTATTTAGCTTTCCGGCAACAGGCATTGGAAATAAGCTTGGTCCAACTTTACTGACGAAATCTTTGTATAATAATTCAAGTATTGCATGTGTTGCTTGTTGGGATGTTTTTGAACACTTGGTTACTGAACATGTATGTTCAGGGACATGCTGTCAAACATAAAATCTAGGATAATCTCCTACTGGTGTAGCTCAGACATTCCAAGAAAATCTTTTCACCAACATCTGGCAGTCAATAGGAATGGTGTATATTTATGTAAATCAAAATCATTTTTTTCACCAGACTAAAATCTTCATTCTTATCACCAAATGCTCTTCGAGTCATATCATCGTATAATAGCTAAATCCAAATAATTCACATTAAAATTCACTAATTAGATAACACTTGCATTTTCTTCACTTACAAACATTGGGGCATCTCTCTTCTTAGGAAGTAATTTGAGATTCTCATGATCTTGTTATTGTTTCACTTGTTCATGGACCATTCCAAATGCTTCAAAATTATCATCGTCTGATTATGTTCTTTCGTAATCGTCACAGTAATCAAATATGGATTCATCATCTTCATAAAATATTCTTCCAGGTTCTGCCTTTGGAACTGCATCTTCCTTCATATCAAATTTTTCCTTCAATTCCACATGAAGTCGATGATAATTTCCTTTCGATTGCCCCAAGAAAACTTGAAATTGCCTATAATTTGAGATATACAGTGAAGGTGTATCTTGAGGAAATTTCTGCAGAATACAACATATATAACTCAATTTGACGTCATATTCACTCTTATCCAACCCATAATCCTCAAACACCATTCCAATGAGATTCTCATACCTACTACAATCTCAAACTAATAGAATTTATGATCCTCGTTTAACATTGACAGTAAAATACCATAGCTTTTGTTCGAACTTCCATCCTCTACATACTAAAATAATTTTCTCCATATCAGCAGAACAAAATCTACGGAAGAAATGAGGATATTTAATAAGATTATAGAAAGAAACGAAGGATACTCAAAATCGATCGTGACTGCTTCATAACGCCTATGTTCATGGTCCGACGGCATCGATGGTGACTAATAAAACCTTATATCGGACGGTCCAGATTAACCGCATAAAAAAGTCTGCTATAAAGTAAAAATAAGTTCGTCTCTGCTTAACGAAGTCTGTGGCATGGTAAAAGAATTCTGCTATAAGAAGTCCGCAATCACATATACAAGTCCAAGAGAATCAAAGTCTGCAGCAACGGTAAAATAAATCTACAAAAAAAATTCGCTATAACTAAAAAATATTTGTAGGAAATAAGTCTGCAAATTGAAATTTGATATACTGGAAATAATTATGTACGTTAATAAGTCTACGGCTACGCCAAAATATGTCTACAAAAAATGTCTGATATAACTAAAAATCATATGGTGGCAACGTAAAAATAAGACTGTAAAACTAAATCTTTGATAAGTACAATAAATTTGTACGATAATAAGTCAGCGATTAAGTAAAAATAAGTCTGCAAAACATGTTTACAGTAACTTAACACAAAATATGCAGGAAACTAAATCTGTGATAACATAAAAAATTCTACAAAAGGTTAAAAAAATCTGCATGAACTAATTTTCGTTAACATGAATTAATTCTATGGAGACAAAAATCTACGGAAACGCTATTATAATTAACATTTCTCTACAATGTTTCAATAGAGGTACAAATGAGTTTTAAAAACTAAAACACATTTTAGTAATTAAGAAAATATATGAGTTATATAGGCAATTAAAGCTAATATCTAGACCATTATAGTAATCATTCTTATAAATAAATATAAATAAAAACAAAGGTTTTTATATTTTCAAAAAAATATATTGATAATAAAAAGAGAAAAAAAGGAAAATGTTTTTTGATTGAATCATATGAGTTGTGTTTTAAAAACGTCTTATATAAAAGCTAAAAAAAAAATTGTGCGTAAATAATGACGATGGCTCCAAACAATAAATTTTACCAGATTTTGCTTGTAATGTTTCTGATTTTGGGGAGCGTTTTCTTTCTAAACTGACCATTGACAATATTTTTCTTTGGAGACCAATGTCTCTATTATCTATAGTATTGCGTTTTTATTGCCTTTTTTAAAAAAATTTCTAAGAAAATCCAGTGGGAAAAACCATAGTAAGGTAAAAAGAGTACTACCACACAAGCTCTCCCTTAACGAGTAGGATATCATCTTATAGATATTGTTGGTAACACATTGCAATGTTATAAACATGTGTGTTGAACGTGGCGGTGGATAATGATATCGTGAAAAGATCAATTGTCACATGATCGGATGTATCTTACTTCAAATTTTTATTCTTCTCGAGCTCCTAAGTGTATAAGAAGAAATTTATGGGTATATATTTAGTTATGTCACTTTTGGTATATCCTTCCTTTGTTTGAGAAACACATGCAGCGTTATCTTCATATACGATAGTTGACTGCGTGTTTTTGTTAATTTCATTGCTTGGTCGGATGTGTTGTCTTATTGAACTCAGCCACACACATTCTCTAATTGATTCATCGAGTGCGATGATCTCAGCATGATTCGAAGGAGTAATTACAAGTATATGCTTTTGAGAATGCCAAGATATAGCAGTGCCTTTGATTGTGAAAATGCATTGTTTATGATCGGGCTTTAGATATGATAGATATTATGTATCTGCAAAACCAACCACTTCACCTTTTGAATTTTTAAGATAAAAAAACCTAAATCAGTAGTCTCCTAAAGGTAACAAAAAACATGTTTCATCTCATTCCAATGTTTTTTTACGTAGGGGATGAGCTTAATCTTGCCAAAAGATTAACAGTAAATTATATATCAGGTCTTGTACAATTTGCAAAGTACATAAGTGCTCCGATTTCACTTAGATATGATATTTTCAGGCCAAACATTTCTTCATTTTTATCATGTGGCATGAGTGGAACCTTTTCAACATTGAATGATCTAACGGCCATAGAAATACTGAGAGAAGTTTCCTTATCCATGTTAAAATATTTTAATACTCTTTTGGCATATGTGCATTGATGCACAAGTATACCTTTTTGAGAATGCTTAATTTTTATATAAAAATACATCAGGTAGCTGATTTGCTATACTTTAAAAATGTATTATTCGTCAAACTTTTAATCCGACTATTTTATTGGAGGATCAAAGTGTAATAGAGATGGTACACTCCATTTTATTTCCTTTCATATTTGTTTATTTTTCTCCCATTAGAACTGGGAATAGTTTCACATCAAATTGTATATTGACAAAACATGATGTGAATACATCACCAGTCTGTGGTTTTAGGTATCGTATCATTGATGGATAATCAAAACCAACATATATTTCCAACTTTTTTTGTGGTTCCATCTTTGTACGTTTTGGTGGTGCTAAAGATACATCACACAACCAAAGATTTGTAGATGAAAAATATTTGGTTCTCAACAAAATGCTAGTTATAGCGAGAATACTTGTATGCACTTGGTCTCCACACAGAGGTTGGAATTTTTGATCTCATGATCAATGGTCTTTCAGTTAAATGCAGACATTTAATTAATGATTCAGCCAAACCATTTAATGTATGAACATGAACAACATAATGTTCAACTTCAATCTCATCTACCATGATATAATCATTAAATATTTGGGATGTGTATTCACCATTATTTTCTAATATAACTCTTTTGATGAGATAATCAGAAAATTGAGCTTAAGCTTGATTATCTAAGTTAAAAATTTCACAAATGTTACACTTCAAGATGATAACAGACAAACATGTTATATGCTTGATGCGTCAATTAATACCATAAAGTAAGAGAATGGTCCACATGATGGATATATTGGCCCACATAATGGATATATTGGTCCACAAATATCACCTTGAATTCGTTCAAAGATTTTTGGTGATTTTTTTTTAAAAAATCTATTTTGGTTGGCAAAGGTCTGATGATTAGCTTCTCGAAGGCAAAAACAACATATATCATTTTATTTATTTGATATATCTTTTGCGCACTGAAGTTTATTCAGTATTATTGCAACAATCATTTCAGCTATTTGCATTAATAGCTCTCTTTGAAATTATTTACAAAGTCGGAGTCGAGGTATGTTATATCCTCAAAGTGCTCATTGAGGTTCCCTTTTTTCCATTTGCTTTAAATGGATTCTTGGTATAATTTACTGAGATGCGGAGAGGTTCGGCATACATGAGACCAATGTCCTTTTGATCCACATCTTAAAAAAACGTTCTCACGTTTCGGATTGAAACTTTCTTGGGTTTCTTTCCCTTTGAAATGTTGTTTGATAAGTAGGTTTTAAAAAATACTTAAGTGACATTATAGTACTTAAGATATTAATCCAGTATAGAAATTTATTCAAACATTAGGAATACAAGTTTTCACTTAATTCAGGCATAGTCAGGTTGATAATGTATTGGTAACCCGTTGTCGTGTTTAACTTAAATTTCAGAAACTAACTAAGTCAAAAACAATTAATGAATAAATAATAAATAGCAGAGGTAAAATAACTAAAATGAACAAATATTAGACTTAAAGTACGAAACTGTTTTTTTGAGTTTTGAAGATTAGGTAAGCCTTTGGACTTAGATAATTGGTTAGATATTTTATAGAGATTGCATTAAACTCATGTTTATAAGCTTATTAAGTTCAGCCCATTGGTGAAAGAACTATATTTTATAGTTAGTCAACTTCCGTGATAAAAATCATTTCATTAGCCACCTAATCAAGCACTAGAGTTCTGTATTTAGATTTCATAGGTAATGAGCATAAATAGTATTATGTTCTGTGTAGAAAGCTTAGCAACCCGAAGTCAACCCCCTTTGAGCAGATTTATCCAAGCCCATGTCTAGAGCGTTTAAGTGCATCAAACACCCTGTCACAGTATGTTGGGCTTGTGAATTAGATTCAAGTTGTCAAAATGAAACTTTCATTAAGCACTTCTAAACACAATGGGAGTTAAGGTGAAGTGTTTTAACAATTTTTGTTTCTTTTAAAACATCCCGCAAATAGAGAAGTGAATAATGAAATACTAATGCCTACCTAACCCCAAAGGACTGTAATGAAATACTCAAAAATCTTCATGAATAGAGAAGTCAATATAATTGATGATTCACTAATCCATGGAGTAGAAACATTAAAAACTTGAAAGAAATATTAAGGATTGAAAAATTGTAAACTACTTGCAGAAAATACAAACAGATTATGACAAATAAAACTACTTAAATATAATTCTTAAAGATGTCTTGCAAAAGTAATTAATATATTTGATATAAGAAAATAAACACAATGAACAGTTTTAGCATAAAAAGTCTCAAAAAACAATGGGTTCCCCTTGACTAGATAAGATAATAAGGTTTTTATAGTGAAATAAAAAGAGGGCGGGGATAACCCTAGGACATATGGCGTTGACCCATCAAACTTATCAAGATGTCAAGTCAACTCTTTTTTTTTGCAATGGGTTAGCAATCCACTTGAGCGTTCCTAACAACTTTCTTATATCTCTCTTTTTTATCTTTGACTCATTTGAGAACATCTTCAGCTTTTAATCTTCTTTTTCTCTAATTTTCAGTACTATCACACCATCACCTGATAATGCATCATGTATGCAAAGTGCAAACCTGAACATACTTATATGCAATTGAAATGACATAAATATGATACAAATCATAGTCTAAATCCTAGTAAAATCATTAGGTATCAACTCCTCAGACTTGTTCTTTGCGTGTCCTCAAATGAACTGAAGGGAAAAAAATCTCGAGGAAAAAATTAATAGAAACAAATATTTAGAACTGTAAAATGCCAAACAAAAAGAAATGCAATATCCTCAAACGGTTAAGTTTTGTAATCTCAAACAAATACTCTTTCATATGGATCTAACATAATAATGTCAAAACAGTATCCTACATTCATCAGCGATTATTAAAGTAAAATCTCTCTTAGGGAAAATCAATCAATCTCGATCGGCTAAAGGGTGAAGAAAGGTTTTAGGGTAAGCAAAAAGGTATTTTTTGGGTTTAATTCTTGAGGTGACTATCACTCAGAATCGTATGCTTGCCATCATGTAAAATAGCTCACGCAAAGAACAACTTATGCATACAAGGGGTCCATTTCCATTCTCTACCCTACTGAGTCACATGTCCTAGCCAAATATCAGATTTCAAAAGTTTGGGCATCTTTCTTTTTCCTTTTTGGATACTCTTATTCTTTTTCTAAGCTCTCAATTTCATTTTTTTTTATATATATACCCTCTTTTGTTTCTTATTTTTCTCAAATGTTTTGGTTTCTAAGGGGAAATTCTCAAGCATTTTTGTTTGCTTTGCTTAGATCTTACTATACTAGGATTCTCCTTTTTCTTCCTCTAGCCTCCTTGCCATGAATTGGATTTTCTTTCTCTTTCTTTTCCCTCTCCTTCTTAAAGCGCTCACCATCCCAATCCCGACAATATACCCAAAAATTCCCTTCCTAATACGCTAGCCAACGATGTATCTAGCTAATCAATGGAAATAGGTCTCTTGTCGTTCCTTATCTTTGAATAATTTACACATGAACCACATTTCAACAAAAATTCCTCACTCAAATAGAAATAATTGGGTCTCGAAAAAAATGGTTAGAGTTTAAGATGGGATATTCATTCGGTTATAAGAGAGTAGTAAAATTATAAGAAGAATGGAGGAATTTAATAACATAAAAATTCATGTCAGAATCCTAAGTGAGAAAAATAATGATTCAATTAGGTTCAAATTCATGGAATTGCTTCAAAAATGACGATGTGAGTTCAAAAACTATATGGCCATTTCAAAAGTAAAAGTTTTCAACAATAGTATTTCCATTTTTTCAATGTTATCAAAAGTGATAAAATAATCAAGAGAGGGTAAAGCATTTAATTATAAGTTGACATTTTACAATGCTGATAGGCTATTCTAATGCATATGCAAAAAAAATGATCCTAAAAATTAGAAAAAGATTTGTTTTTCAATTTTTTTTTCAAAAACATGGATATTCACAATGCATGAATCAATAAAATACATCACAGTACACAGGATTAGACACTAGGTCTCCCCAAACTTAATTCACATTGTCTCGGTGTGAGCAAGAATGAAGAGAGACCAAAAGTAAAGAGAGAATACGAAAAGAGAAAAATATTTACAAGATGATGTGTGGTACTTTAAGGAGTTGCTGAGTCTACGGAATCAGTAGATGATAAAGAGACGGAGGGGTTGCTTGATGTTGGAGATTGTAACGCCTTCCGTTTCTAGACTGGTTTCCTCGGAGAAGTTACTTGTCGGAAGAGGCTTTTATGGTGGAGGTGGTTTTTTGAAATAGGGCTGGTTGGTGTTTGAAAAGTGAAGTTTGGTTTGGTAGTTGGCCTGTACTGGTAAACTGTTCGGTAGATGTTTTATGGTTTGGGTTGGAAATTGGTTTTTGGTGGGTTGTTTTTGGGGTGTGTAATGTTGGTCTTGGGGATTCTTGATGTAGGTGCTTCTGTAGGAGATTTTGGGGTGTTTGTAGTTTTGATTGAATCTCTTTTAGTAATCTTGCTCTCTAACATAATTGTTTGCTTCTTGTCCATCGGAGTATATCTCGATTCTCATGTCGTGTGGGAGATCTATTTCACCAACATAGTTGACTGGGCATTGAATGGCCTGAAGGACTTTGTCAAGCTTGTCATTTAGAGCACTCATTTTTTCGATGATCGATATCTCTTTCACTACCCTCACAGGAGGTGTGTCATAAGCTTACCCATAGTTGCCATCACTTGTAGTCGGATTTTCAACCAGGTGAAATCCGCTGTCAGTATCTTGTCCCACGAAGTTTCCATTAAAGGATGTGTCGAGTAACATTTTGATTTTGGACAAAACACCGTGATAGATTGCGCTGAGCTGAAAGTCTTTTGAAACACAGTGGTGAGAGCACTAAGAAGTGCAGCCTTTGAATCATTTTCTCGATTTACCATAACTCTTAGTAGATTTCTGTAAAACCTGGAGATGTTATTGTACAGCCTTGCAGTGTGAGTGGTTGAGGAGAATTTTCTCAGGAACATTCTCTTGCAATCACCCCCACATGGTAATGCTGTTAGTAGGCAGATTCTTCTGCCATATATGTGATTTTTCAGAAAAAATGATAGATTTAGATTCACCATTGATCAAGAGAATAGAGAGAGAGAGTTTTATAGACAAGAGAATGAAAAAGGGATTTTTTATTAATAATGAGATAATTATTTTCTCTTACTTACAAATGTAGAGTACATGTGTTTATATAGAGAGTTTACAATACTTGTGTCCAAACACTCTCTATTAGGTGTCTAATGCCCTTGTTTGGCTATAGGTTTAGAAGCTTCTTCATACTCTCCCTTTGGTTTAGAGTATTTACTCACTTCTTCTTTCTAACACTTCATACTCTCTTCTTTGTCTTAAACTACTTCTTTTCTTCTTCATTTCAACACTCCCCCTCAAGTTTAAGCATGGGTGAATGGTTGAACTTGCAAAGATGAAGAAATTTTCCTCCTTTTTCTCTTCACTCCCTTTCAAGCTTGATTTTTTAATATTCATAGAAACCAAGCTTAGTACCTTAAAGAACTTCCTCATTAAAAACCTTAGTATGGAAAACCCTTTGGGACAAAACCAATACTAAGGGAAAAAGAGTGAATTCTTTGTTAGGGATTGGCCATTGAATCTGTGAGCATTAAATCCACCATAGTGAGCTCCATATATCCTTGATAAGGCCTTGTTGAAATTGCATGTGAATGGCTGATTTGAAGCTTCTTCCAAGTCTGGTCCATTTCTCCCCCTTTCTTTTTTGACTCCTTGTCTTTAAAAGGTGATTTTGATCCAGCTTTCCTTAAAGTCTTCAATTTAAATCTGTTTCACATACACATATATATGCATGTATCAATTCTCACAAGATAAACCAATGCATTATAATGTAACAATGATTTTAACTTCCCTTTTATATGAGTGGATGGCGATTTGGATGATATGATCTAGACCAGTCTGGTTCTCTAAGGACTCCACATTAAGGTCTTTGGATTCATCATGATCACATGGTTCTCTTTTGGATTCATCATGATCACATGGTTCTCTTCCCTTATATGTTTTGGATCCACTTTGACCAGCTTCATTTTGCTTCACTTTCTATTTTCAATAAGCCTAACTCAAGATAATAAGATTGTAGAGTTAAGCTTGAGTAGAGTGAGCACACTTATCTCTTAATACACTTTCCCACCATGCTTCCACTAATTGATGTAGGGTAAGTCATGCTTATGACTGTTTTCAACACTTCCTGATCTAAAACATCATAGCAACTCAAAATTAAAGATTAGTATTCCAGAATTTGAGTAATATCAAGTCTGGTATCAAGTATAATATCTAGCCAAATTCTCAACCTAAAATCATAAAGTTAGAGAACTTATCCTAGATAAAACCTGTGATGAGAGAATTTTGATGTCCTGAGGTGATTCATCACATTCCACCAGCTCACTCCTTCTTCATGAGACTTGGTAGCTTGATGGCCATTGGTTCTATCCTCAGTTAATGACAAAAGATTTGGATGACCTTATTCACGGCCTCCATGAGAGAATCAGACTGAGCACACTTCTTGTGCCTAGACAGTCACAGAAATAAAGCTTGGCATGACCATGATCCAGATCCAGATTGGAACCTCGTCCATTTCAAGACCGCTTGGCATGACCTCGTACATTCCATGCGCCAGCTTGTGTCCATTTAATGCTCATTTTCTTTCCCCCCACAAGCTTGACACTAAAAATAAGAGTCAAGTTTGGAAGAATGAGCATACACATAATGAATGTCTTAAATTGGTCTTCTTTATCCTTTAAACATAAAGAAGAAGATTGTAAGTATCTTGAGAATAAGAGAATAAGAGTATTGGAGATTAAAAGTATAAGATTTTAAGTAGAATATATGAGACTTAAGAGAATGATGAAGAATAATATCTAATTATGATGAAAGTCAAGGTGAATTTTGGATCCATCTAGGTTCTAAATGCAATGCATAGTCTTCCTAGGTTCTCTTTCATCCTATGAACATTTCTAGATGAGAAATTTTAATCAATCAAGGAATAAGTAGAAGGTTTAGAGATAGCATTTGCAAAGACTTTGATAAGTCTTTGTGAGTTTCCTCCTTTGTGATTGATTATGATCTGAACTTGCAGCATGTGTGCTTTGTTGATTTTCTCTTCAAGCACACATCAAAGGTCACCTTACTTCATGGGAGAGTTGATTCATCACATTCCACCAGTCTTTCCTCTCCACTCCTTGTGGTGGCTGTTCTTGGTGGCCATTGGTTCTAACTTCTTCTCCATGTGCTGTGCCTTTTTCACTTGCTCTCTTTTGCCTTTGTTAGACAATGAAGCAAAACATCAACTCCCATCTTAAGCCTTTGAACCTGTTGAGAATAGGCAGATTCTAAACAAAAGATAGTGAGTGAAAGAGATTGATTAAGAGTAACCAAACTTAATTTTAAACACTGCCTAAGGACTTTTGGATTCAACATGCCTTCTTAAACTTATTGTTCTAAGTAAAAGACAATGTTCTCTTCCTCTAGGATCAATGCAATTCATGAACAAATGATTCAGCTAGCTAAACTAGGTTCAAAATGTCTCATTCTACCAATTTATAAATACATGAACAAAATTCAATAAAATTCATGATTTACTAACCACCTAGATACCAGATTTCCAAGAGTTCTAACTCACACAACCATCAATGAAATCAACAAAATAGTTTAATAAGAGTTTAGAAATAACCTGAATGCATAAGACTTTAATACTAGGTCTTTGCATTTGAGTTTAGGAACTGGTTCTGATCTAAGCACTCCCTTGTTTGCATCTGATAGTAGGTGCATTTGTGCTGACCACACCGCCCGCATTTGAACTGGTCCGTACTTGCTTTTGGTGCCTGACCACGCTCACAAATAGAACAAGAATTTTTCTTTGATCTGGTTGGTCTCTTGTTTCCTATTGTCGCTTGCTATTTCTTCAGCAGACAGAGTGATAAGTTTCTCGGGTGAAACCTCCCCAGTGAGAACTCTCCTTCTTAGGTCTGGGTCTTTGATATCTCGAAATTTACAGGTATCCCATTGGACAGGCGAAGCTGAGTGATCCCAGTCTCTTTGTCATGCAATTTGGTTACGCCTGAACCAGGAATAGGGACAAAATATGGATTTCGCTGCAAGGTTAACTCTTGCAATTGTAACAGAGAGATCAATTCTTTTGGCACCTCTAACTCAGGCTCAGCTTCAATGGGTGATAATAATCCTCTTCAAGCGTAACGGTCCCAGCTACAGCAACCAAGGTCTCATGTCCTTGCGTCTGATCCATAACCGTGTGACCAAGTGCATCACTTTCCATTATAAAATCCAGGTTATCAACAGACGACACATTATCAATCATGGCTGCAAGATGTTTGCTATCTTTTTTAAAAAAGCATCCATGTAACGAGTAAGTTCACCCTTGGTAACACCAAATTCTTTGAGTCATCGAACCTCAAAGTCTGGTATCACTTTGATACCACTTTGTGTGGGTTGGAGAATGAATATGAAATACTGTATGGTGGAAATCGGTGTAAGCATTAGAGCTGGCACCTGTACCAAGAAGTTTCTCACGTTTCTTGCTCCCAAGAAATGCAACATGTTCTATCATATGAGCAATGCCTTGCTCATCATCTTCCTCATCAATCGATCCTACATGACCTTTCATGTGTGCCTCAAATCTGTTTGGTGGAACTTTGTTCGGCAAAATAAGATACCGAAGCCCATTTTCAACTGTCCCCGGTGCAACTTCGGATGTGTAGGAAGTTCACAACCAAGGAACGCTTCTAGCTCTGCCCTATCTATCTCAGGGGGCAATAACTCAACATCTTGTCTCTCCTCAACAATCCCATATGGCCAGGCTGTACCAGCAGCATGTGGATCATCTCGTCCAACTGTTGCATTTACAATCTGAGAATGTTTACTCAGAGAAGACGCCAAACGAGACCTTGACAAACAAAATGAAGTTCTTTCCAAGAAGGCTCCCGGTAGTGATCTTCTGATCCGTGGTTGAGTCTTTTTACAAGTAAGACAGAAACTACGTCCCTGAGAAAGTGATGTCTCAGTAATTCTCTGTCCCAGAACAATGTTCCTCTTCCATCGTCCCCTGTTCGTAGTTTGTTTCGCCCAAAGACCATTATGAGGAACTAAAGACTGAGCTTCCACGCGAACAAGATTAATTAACAGACTCTCCCACAATGAGTAGTTTCTTGTCAACCAAGTTAACAACCTAACTCCCTTCAACTAACTTCAACCAACTCCTGCAACAGATTCTAACAAACTCCAATTAACAAGATCAACTTGTAACAGTATTTATCTTCACAACCAATATCAACAAATACAGTTTTCGAATTTTATTAGTGAACCAATCCAAAAATTTCAAGTTTCTTTCCATTTTCAGAATTTCAAAGTTTGAAAGAGAAATCAAGAAAGTCAATCTTGAAGACTTAAACCCTTCTTATTGAAACCAAAATTTGTGCAGAGCCTGACAAGATACTTATCTAACTTTCCAGATTCAAATATTTAAAGAAAACAGAGAAAGGATAAGAATTGTATCACCAGATTCTTGTGAGAGGCGATTTCTGATATCTTGCAGAAAAACTTCAAGAACTTCCTTCAAACTAATGGAATTGAGTTCTTATTTCTTTAAAAAGAAACTAGACTCGAAGGGCTTGATTTTAGAATTTGGAAAAACATGATTTGATGAAGATTCAACGACGGAATGACCTAGGAAACACGGAGATTCGCGGCGGAGGCACTCGCGGAGGTCCTATGCAAGAAAATTTGTAACTTTTGATTCCGTTTGTCAAATAATGAAATTTCAATTGGTGTAGCTTCATAACTTGCCGATTTACAATCCAGAAAAAGCAGATTGTAAAAAGGAGTCGAGGTTTTGCCGGAATGTTTGTTTCAAGATGACGGTCGAAATAGAACTGAAAGGAGATTGTGAAGAAGATGATTTCTTCTTGATTCAATGATAGAATAATGAATTTTACCCAGATTTGATGTAATCTGGCTCTGATACCATGAAATAATGATAGATTTAGATTCACCATTGATCAAAAGAATAGAGAGAGAGTTTTAGAGACAAGATAATGAAAAAAATGATTTTTTATTAATAATGAGAAAATTATTTTCTCTTACTTACAAATGTAGAGTACATGTGTTTATATAGAGAGTTTACAATATTTGTGTCCAAAAACTCTATATTAGGTGCCTAATGCCTTTGTTTGGCTATAGATTTAGAAGCTCCTTCATACTCTCCCTTTGGTTTAGAGTGTTTAGTAAGAATGATAGATTTAGATTCACCATTGATCAAGAGAATAGAGAGAGAGTTTTAGAGACAAGAGAATGAAAAAAATGATTTTTTATTAATAATGAGAAAATTATTTTCTCTTACTTACAAATATAGAGTACATGTGTTTATATAGAGAGTTTACAATATTTGTGTCCAAACACTCTCTATTAGGTGCCTAATGCCTTTGTTTGGCTATAGGTTTAGAAGCTCCTTCATACTCTCCCTTTGGTTTAGAGTGTTTAGTAACTTCTTCTTTCTAACACTTCATACTCTCTTCTTTGTCTTAAACTACTTCTTTTCTTCTTCATTTCAACATTGTCGCCCAGGGAGAATAGAAACAAGCGAAGTTTGAATGCATCTTCAGAGATGCCACTGATCTTCACTGTGGAACAGAGCATGTCGCACTGGTCCAAATAGTCAAGATGGTCTTCCATTGATCAGACATGGAAATTTTTGCCTTAGACCATGCTTCTAAAACTCGCTTTAATCTCAAAATTGTTGTTCTCGATTGGAGGCGGTCTTATCCCAGTTCAGTGACCATGAATATTAGGTTCATCATATGCACCAGTTACTCTTGTTTGGCGAGAAATGTGAACCGGTATGTATTATGCTCGTCAAAATTGTATGGTATTTCATCGTGCTACATTGTATTGGTCGGAGGTGGTTATGGTGTGTTCTCCAAGCCTTTGATGTGTGCTTGGTGTTCACGCGCTCGGTATGCCCTTGTGTTATCTCTTTCAATGTGATGGGGGTCTTCTACTTGCAGATGTAGGTTTTTTGAGCCCCTACTGCGAAAATGCATATATCTGAAATCAAAGAAGAGCCTTGTAAAGATGTGAGAACCAAGATATGATTAAAACAGTGCCTAAGCTCAAATAAAAACTAAATTCTTATGTTGATTTTTTTTTCAAAAATCGGCAACGGCGCCAGGTGATAAGTATGTTTTTAACAAAACTTAAGTGATATTGTAGTACATAAGATATCAATCCAGTCTGAAAATTTATTCAAACATAAGGGATACAAGTTTTCACTTAATTCATGCATAATCAGGTTGATAATGGACTGGTAACCTGTTGTCGAGTTTATCATAAATTGCTGAAACTAAGTACGAAACAAGCAATGAATATATTATACATAGCAGAGTTAAAATAACTAAAATAAACAAAGGCTCTGATTGGTAACACTTGTGTAATGACGGAATGATGGAAAAATAAAAAAACTTGCGGAATAATTTAAAACCTGCAGAATAAATTAAAACTTGCCGAATGAAAAACTTGCAGAATGGATTTTTCTATGATTAGATAAGTTTGCGGAATAGGAAAATATAAATTATCTTAAATAAATTTCATTACATTTTATAATTGAGCTAATTATTTTTAGAAAATGAAATTTCACTATATTATTTATTATCATAAGAAATTATAATTGAGTTAACTATTATAAGAATAAAAATTATTAAATATTATTACAAAAAAATTAATTATATTATTGTAATTAGTTAACTTATTCTTAATGTATTTATAATAAATATATTTATATTTTATGACGTTAGAAAATCAAATATCACAGTTTTATATATTAATTTTTCTATTATATTATATAAGATGTATAAAGGTTTTTTTGTTATAGTTTTGATTTTTCTCAAATTTTTATGCAAATAGTGTGACTATTATTATTTTTAATATTTTTATTGGTTTTAATATTTTAACTAAATGTTTAAAACAATATTATGTAAAACAAATATTTTATAATTTAAAATTTATTAGTATTTATTTAAAATTCTAAAATATTATTATTATGTAATTAAATACTTATAAAAATTTGATTCCACAAAAAATTTACTCCACCCTTACTTTTCCACTTAATGAGATTTTTTTTGTATTTTTTTGTCAGCGAAAACGCAAGTCTGCATTTTCGCGTTTTATATGTGATTCCACCACTTTTTTTTATTGGCAAAATATTTGTGGAATTGCGTTTTTGAACGCCATTCCGCCATTCCGCAGATTACCTATCAAAGATTAGACTCAAAGTAAGGAACTTTTTCTATGAGTTTTCAAGACTAGGCAAGCCTTTGGACTTAGGTAATTAGTTGACTGTTTTAGAGAGATTGTATTAAACTCATGTTTATAAGCTCATTAAGTTAAGCTCACCGGTGAAAGAACTCTATTTTCTAGTTAGTCCACTTTCATGATAAAAACTACTTCATTAGCCATCCAATCAATCACCAAGCTTCCATTTTGGTATTCGATAGATAGTGAGCATTAAGACTGTTATCTGTTAAAAAAGCTTAGCAGCCCGAAGTTAACTCTCATTTAGCAGATTTAGCAAAGCCCGTGCCTAGAGTGTTAAAGCGCATCAAACACCTTGTCACAGTATGTTGGGCCTGTGAATAAGTTTCAAGCGGCTAAAATGAACATGTCATTAAGCACTTCTAGACACTATGAGAAGTAAGGTAAAAGGCTTTAAACAATTTTTGATTCACTTAAAACATCCTGCATATCTAACCCCAAAAGTCTCTAAAAACTACTCACTAATCGCCATGAATAAAGAAGTCATATTTGTTGATAATTCACTAATCTTTAGAGTCGAAACCTTAAACTTGCAAGAAAGATTAAGAATTAAAAAGTTGTAAGCTACTTATAGAATATAATAAAAGATTCTGAAAAATAAAACTTCTGAATTAAATTATTAAATATGTCTTACAAAAGTAACTAAAATCCTTGCCAGAAATAAAAAATAAAATCAAAAGAAAAGTTATAGCATAAAAAGTCGAAAAAATAAAGGTCGCCTCTTAACTAGGTAAGATAATATGGTTTTTATAGTGAAATAAAGAAACAAGCGGGTTAACCCTAGGACAGCTGGCGTTGACCCGTCAAACTTATCAAAACGCAAAGTCAACTCTTTCACCGCAATGGGTTAGAAACCCACTTGAGTGTTCCTGGCTACTTTCTTCTATTTCTCTTTTTTCTCTTTTACTACTTTAATCTTATTTTCGTCTTTTAATCCTTTTTTGCTCCAATTTCTATTACTATCACGCTATCACCTGATAATTTAACATGTATACAAAATGCAAACTTAAACACACTAATATGCAATTAAAATAAAAGAAATATGATGCAAATCATAGTCTAAATCCTAATAAAATCATGAGATATCATTGTTCAGATCAAACCCATTTGTTGGATCCCCTCCATAACAAATGAATAGAAGCAAAAATGAAAAATGCACTAAGGATTAATAACAAATGAATCATGTTTTAAGAGAATGTCTTGAAACTAATGTAAGAGAAGATGAAATGTTAATTAAATATATTTATTTTTAAACAAAAGGATTGTAAACAGGTGGCAAGCCTCTTTATATGATAATCATAATAAACACATTAAACAGTAATATTATGGTGATAAAATCATCATATGTGTTTGGACTCACCAAATATGTTATTATTAAAGAAGTTTAAGGACATATATTATAATAATTAAGGTCCACTGGACCCTATATGCTGTTACTCTCTCTTTTATGGATGGAGAAGTATTTTTACCATTAGATTTTTTTGGTAAAAAAAGACTAATCAAACGGGTTAGAACATGGTCAACCATCTCAGTGTGGAATAACTCCTGGATTCCAGCCTCTCGTCCGAGATCAAAAACTTATTAATTTTCAGTATATCCTCATAATTTCATGGTGAATGAAATAATTGATGGCCATACAAATATATGGAATATGCCTTTATTGCAAGCAGTCATCATACCTGAGGATGTAAATATTATTCAATCACTGGTAATGAGTCGAATTGGACGACCATACACTATTGGATGGTATTTTACCAAAAACGAAAAATGCATGGCTAAGTTGGGATATGAGAATGAACTACTCTATCCGGACAGCGAAAGAGAAGAAATTCTATATGGTCCAACTATCAATACGCTTCATGCTTACGTATAGAAAACTAAATGTCCTCCAAGATACAACATTTTCTTTGGAAAATAATATCAGGGTGTATCACCGTAGACAAAAATCTAAGACTACATGGACTAAATTTTGATGCACAATGTGGTAAATGTGGGGCAGATGAGGAGACCATGAATTATGTCATTTTTAATGTTCTCCGGCCAGTCAAATATGAGCTTTGTCAATCATCCCATCACATTCAAATATTTTTCCAACGACATTGATTTTCAAAAATCTAGATCATTTGTTTACGAAGGTGCCGAATGATAGTCAAAATGGATACTTTCCATGGATAATATGGTATTTTGAGAAAAACATAAACTATAAACTTCTCAAAAACTTCTTAAATAGAACACCACATGAGATTATACACTGATAGAAAAGGAAGCAACAATTCGGGATGACACAAGAATTAGAGGTACATAATTCTTCTCTGGCAATAGCACAAAAATTTTTGTGTGAGGTAGATGGATGCTAGAAGGAATCAGATATTTTTACGGTTCAAGGATGAGTCTGCAGCAAAAACAGAATGGAAGGGACATTGTTTGGTGCTTGAAATATAAAACTTAGTCTCTCCCCCTTACACGCTAAACTAGAATTTTTTGTTTGGGCAATGGAGTATATGATTTCGATTCAGAGATCAGAAATTGTCTTTATAAGTGACTGTTCAGAGATGATTAAGATGGTGTCTTTACCGAAAATATAACCATCATTCTCAGTTCATTCTCAGAAAGGAACACGAAGATAGACAACCTAGCGAAGAGCGCATGTATACTTGCTACAGTGACGGTGCATATGAGTCCAACGCTACCGATCTGGCTGGCCAAACAACCATAGTTTATATGTTTTACACAATATGTTATAAAAAAAAATCATCCACATAAATACAGTAAATAAATTATAAGGAGGTTCAACTTTCTAATATATATTAACAGTAAAAAAGATTATTGTGCATTTAGCAACCACAATATAAGAATACTAAATTAATAACGAGCCAAAAAATCGCCGCTGTAGTGTGAAGTAAATAATGGTGCAATAAAAAATAATTATAACATAATAAATTATTAAATAGGCGACATACCGCCCATTATAATAGGGTATATATTAGAAATATATATTTAATCATATCACAAATTGATCGTGTTGATAACGTGGTATAATGATATATATACTTTATTATATAGATAAATACAAATAAAGATAAAAACTTTTATACCCGTAAAAAGAAGAATATATTGATAATAGAAAGAGAGAGATGAGAAAGACTTTTTGTAAATGAATTCTATAAATTATGTTTTACAGTCGATCTAATCTATCAGAGGTCGGTGATTCCTGTACAATTGTTCTTGAGTATGAATCGTCGGTGATCAACACGACGGCCAATACGGTGGAGTGGTGACATAAGATTCCTAACAGTGGGTCGAGCCATGGCCGAGAGTCGCCTACGTAGCTCCCTTTACCTGGAACTTATGATCCCATTCTAACCAATACGGCTTAGTCAATACGATCATCATCGATCTCATAGTTCAGTAATAATGGTATCAGAGCCATACGATCTCTCGATATGATAGAATGAATCATTGTTTATGATTGATTGTGTTGAATGTTCTGGAAAATACACTTTCATGATGTCAAATACAAAATCTACAGCTATCGATTCCCATTTTGCAATATCTACTCTATCAAAACAAAAAAGCCGTTCATCTTCATCCACCATTAATTCTCTGTACGAAATCGAATATGTTCCAGGAGATCAATTTCCTGAAATAACTCTTCCTCTCATCAATCCATATGAATATTTCTCGAAGAAACCAAGTATCTTTTCAGCAAAAGGTGTTCGAGAGCTTATATGACCTTCCTCAAGCAGAAAGGTTATGGAGTATGTCCAGTCCAGCAAGTTTTCATCATGCCTGGTCCCAGCAACAGAAGAAGAACAGTTTATCTCGCTCAACATCCCCGAAAATCTTCCAAGATTATGGCAACAATAAGGATACACTCATCTACACTTCGGAGTTGTACGAATTGGCTTAACCCTACATGCTCGAATAGGGTTAGCAGTTGTAGCACGAATAGCCCTGCTAGATTCAAGACTAAAGTCATACAAGCAAGCATGCATCAGAACGGTTCAAACAACATTAAATGCAGGAACAGTGTTTATAACACTTTTCCCAAATTTTAATGTCTCTCTACAAGATCCCAACCTCCTACGGACGCTCAAAGTTCAACTTCAAATCATTGGAGCACCGATGCAAGAAAAAAGTGTTGTTGCAACATTACATCATCAAATCGTCTATCGCATACAAGACCATGCACTTGACCTAGTACTACCAGCTTCAGACGAAGCATTATATTTGGAAGTCAACTCCGCCTCACAAGCACCTAATTCTGTTCAGATACCGCGACAAGTCTCTCGAGAATAATTGCTAAGCCAACTACCTGACTCATGGGTCACAAGTTATGAAAAATTACACCTCGCAGAGCAGACAGCAGTCCAAATGTCAGAAGTAAGTTTCCAGTCTAGGAGCGATGGTACAACAGAGATCAAGTTCGAAAAGCCTCGAACATCATCATTCAGAAGACAAGTGTTCACACAACTTGCCATTGAAGTCCACGAAAACGAAAGACAAACCCTTCAACCAATCTACTTCAACCAAGATGGATCTTTCGTATATCCATTCAAAGATGAAAATGGTCATCAATACTTTGATGTATGCTCGTGCACAGCATGCACAGAAGATATGTACGAATCTGATGAAGAAATTAGACAAAGAAGAAGAAAGAAAAAGGACCCATTATACAAAAGGTATCTTGAGGGCCATCCAACCGTTGGACCACTAGGAGAGGGCACCGGAAGATACGAGTTCATCGTTCAATACTCAAACAAAAAGGAAGAGCCAAAACAATTCATGATGATGCAATCAAGAAATAAAGACTTCCCACCTCCAGAAGACTTCACAAAAGATAATATCATCCACAGTCCTAAGATCCTAGCGAACCCAATCAACTCTGCTGGACCAGACCAGCTAAGTCAAGGAGAAAAAGTTCTCAACTGGCAAACAGAGAATGCTCTTGCCCAAAATCGTCTTTTAACAACAATAAGTCTAAAAGTCGACATCTAACAGAGAACCACAATAGAAGATTCAAAAGTCTGCAAAGTTCGATAATTGAGATCAACAATCGGCTCGGTAATCTTCATCAAGAGATGATGACAATGGCTCAAAACATGATGGTCAACACAACACATTTTCGATCCAAAGAAGCCGAGATGCAGAACCTCAAGATTCAGCTAAAGGATCTCCAAAGAAGTCTAGAGAGCCTGGTACATAGTAAAAATCAATCCGATCCATACGCAGCATATCTAAGTGGTATGCCGTCATCACTACCAATGTATCCAGGAGCTTACTCCTCTGGATTTCTCTCTGAATATCAAAGTCCAAAACCGAAACCCAAATCTTTTCCTGGATTTTTATCCTCAGATGAAGCATTCACATCTCGATATAGTGCAACTAAGACGAAGCCACAAAGATCTTCACGAGAAAGAAGACAAAAGGAGTCAAGTTTTCATGACAATCCAAACAAGAAACCAGCTCTAACATCCTCGTCAAGCCATGACTCTCATGAAGACACAAAAGGAAAAGGAAAGGATATTGGGATAATTGAATTTTCCATGTCTAGCCTGCTAGACAATCTAGGAAAAATCTCTTCCAGTACAATGCAAGAACCGGTGGCTAAAGAATCTAATTCACCAATCCCTATGATCAAGCACTTCTCCGAGTCAAGCTCAAGCAATTATAGCACTGATTCTGATGACAGATCTTTACCAAGACAGTTTGCTATAGTAGAAAGGTCAAAGGCGAAGGAGGAACCAGATATCAATGTAATAAATTCAAGCGATGAAGAAATGAGTTACACTCCCCTTAGATGACAAGAAACACCAACAAAACAATTCTCTTCAAAAGTCTTAATCTTCACATTCGATGACATTCCTTTCGAAAAATGGAATGATCGACTTGATGAATTCCACGCATGGATGGTATCGGAAGAAATTACTTCGCCAACAGAGCAAGTAATTCAACAGTTCACTGCACGACTATCTGGAGCTTTAAAAGAATGGTGGACTTCACTTGGAGAATATAGACAACAGCAAGTCTATCAAACGACAATATCGTTGCTCTTGGGAGAAATTCATCGAGAATTTATCGGTACGCCTACCCATCTCAAAGAGAAGTTACAAGAAGAGTTCTTCACAGCAAAGTGTTGTTCTGTAAAGAAAAGAGATTTGGCAAGACACTTCGAAAGGCAAACAAGAAGATATTATGCGCTGAACGGTCTCAATAATCCAAGTTTGAAGCAAGTATATCTCTCTTCCATTGATGACTACCTGAGTCAACAAACGAAGCTCTATATTAGAGACCAAGGCCAAACAATCGAAGAAATATCCATTGGCCAGATTCAGCAGTATGTATTCCGAACGTTAGACAAGCTTTGCAAGCAAAAAGAATTCTGGACACAATTCATGGACAAGTCAAAACATCTTTCCAAGATATGTGCGAGACCAGATCTTTCAATCAAGTGCTCAAAATCAAAGAAAGACTGCTCGTGTGACAAAAGAAATCGACTTCAACGGTTTAAAAGATCATTTCAGAAACATTCTGGTTTCCGAAAAAGAAGATTCTTCAGAAAAAAGCGAAGCTTCAAAAAAACGACAAAATGTTTTCTCTGCCGACGAGAAGGACACTACGCAAAGAATTGTCCAAACAAATCAAAGAAGAAGAAGCAATATCTTATCAGCTCAATCTCCAAAGTGGCACCCGACATCGATATCAACAATCACGATCTTGAATCAGTACTATCCTACGATAGTGATGAAAACGAGGCAATCTGTGGCTATTTTGATTCGGACACTTCCTCTGAATCTTCATATGAAGAAGAAGAAGAATGCTGTTTTAAAATGACTCAAGTGCCAAAACGAGAAGAGATACAATCGCCACATTTACCAGTCACGATTTTCGATCCACAACAGATGGAAGATCCAATTCATGCAATTGCCTTCATCGACACGGGAGCACATTCAAAAATCATGAACCCAAAGCTGCTGCCTTCATCAATGTGGAAACCGTATTATCAAGAATTTCGAGTCGCAAATTCGGATTCATTAACAGTGAAGCTAATTTCAAAGCCAATCATTATCGAAGTATTCCCTGGATGTCGCATTACTACTGAAGTACTTGGATCGGCATCACCAGGAAAAGATTTGGTTTTAGGATGGGATACCTATACATCTTTGAAGAAGAATTACGACATTTCTATCGAACCACGAGGAGTAAGGTGGAAAGCTCTCTACAAAGCATACACAACAATACCTCGACTGTTCACGATTGACAATCTATCAACTACAAGTTTCGACAAAATAAAGGAAGATATCACATTGATCTCGTGTGCAGAATCTCACACAGATTTTCTCAGGAAATGCAACAACCCTTTATGGCTAAATTCAGAGTTCTTTGTATCCCTACCTTTCAAAGAAAATCTAATATCCACCCCGACCAAGGCGAGTCATGCGGGTATGCCTCCAGCTCTGCTACAGCAAGCCAATAAAGAATGTGATCAACTTGCACAACAAGGAATTGTCTCTACAACTAATTCACCATGGGCATGCAAAGCGTTCTATGTTAACAACAGAGCAGAACATGCTAGAGGAAAGCTTCGACTGGTTATTGATTACAAGCCTTTAAATCAATATCTAGAAGATATCAAGTTTCCACTCCCAAATAAAAGGGCGCTTCTACAGCATTTGCAAAAGGCGACAATATTTTTCAAGTTTGATCTTAAATCAGGATTTTGGCAGCTGGGAGTTCAGCCAGATGAAAGATACAAGACAGCATTTTGCCTGCCAAATCGCCACCTGCAATGGAACGTTCTGCCATTCGGTCTCAAAACTGCACCATCACTATTTCAACAAGCGATGCTACGTATATTCAAGCCACTGTTGCACACAGCCTTGATATACATCGACGACATCCTGCTGTTCTCATCAGACAAAGAAGAACATGTCAAGTCCCTGCAACTTTTTCAGCAGATAGTAAGGGAGTATGGCATTATGCTCTCAGCCCGGAAAATGATCATAGCCCAGCCCAACATCGAGTTCCTTGGAATGCAAATTGCAAATGGACAATTTGCACCGCAAGCCCATTTAGCCGCAACACTGCTTGACTTCCCTGATGAAAACCTCACAAAGAGACAAGTTCAACAATTTCTTGGAGAAATCAATTATGTGAGTGACTTCATCCCGCAATTATCGCAACTGACAAGACCACTCCAGAAGATGCTAACAAAGAATCCACCACAGTGGACAACAAGACATACAGAAGCAGTCAAAAAGTTAAAGCTAGAAGTGCAGAAGTTGCCGCCTTTAAAGGTTCCCTCTAGTGGAATACGTGTACTTCAGACTGACGCTAGCGACAAATATTGGGGAGCTATATTGTTCGAAGAATTAAATGGGAAACGTCAAATCTGCAGATACAAAAGCGGACGCTTTAAAGATTCCGAGATGCATTATCACTCCACGTTCAAAGAAATCTTAGCGGTCAAGAAGGCCATTGAGAAGTTCGAGTTCCATCTGATTGGACATAAATTTTGAATCGAAATGGATATGTCTTCTTTCCCAAAGATGTTACAATTCAAGCAGAAGATGGTCCCTCATCAACAGTTGCTACGATGGAGTGAATGGTTTTCAAAGTACGATTTCGAATCGTCCTATTTAAAGGGTTCGAAAAACACTCTAGCGAATATGCTAAGCAGAAATCAACCCAAAGAAATTCAGCTGATGGCAAGCTCCTCGAATGTAGCAAAAGGCTACTATAATTTTAAAGCAGACAAGCCCCTGGATGTGGACGACCTCATCAAGAGAGGAAAACTGCACGAGAATCTGCGAAACAAGATATTCCACTATCAATCCATAGTCCTATCCAATCACGGTCCATACTGTCATTACAGTGCACCAATGAGGATTCATCCAGATCATCCGTTTGCTCACCTCTACAAGATCGAAGCAACAGGAATGCCAGAAGAAGTACTCTGTTTCCTCTGGTACCTCTGCTCAGTTTACACCATTGGAATATCTTTTGATATAAAATGGTTATACCAATATGTCAACGCTCAACAAGGAAACGTAGAATGCCTGTCAACATTCCTCACATGGTTTGCACCACTTAGCAATTGGAGCGGAAAATTAAGAAAATCTGCTAAAGTAACAAACGTGCCATTCAAGAAGCTAAAGAGTCAAGAAGGACTCAATCCATTCTTCAATCCGCACACAGTCTACTTCTTCCACCGCCCTGTTAAGGTCAATGCCAAGACCAACAAGATTCATGCACTTCTTACTCTCATCCATCACAAAGACTATCAAAAGGGTATTCGCCCAGACTTTAATGTCTATGACAACAAGGTATATGAAGATTTCCAGACTCATGCATTCCGCCTCAATAACGCCAGACAGACATTCCCCATTCCATTCAACCCTATATGGACTCACTATTCGATCGACTATCAAATGAACCTCGACGAAGACGTCCAATTCTACATGACTAAATTGGAACGAGAGGCAAAAAAGCAAAACTCAACCCCGAAAAAGGAAATAAAGAAGGAGCCAACCCCACCAAATTATCATCCAGAATATCTCCAAGACTCGCAGTTCCCGGATGATGATTCGATGGATATAGAAGAAATCGGAAGAAGGTTCAACATCGATATCAAAGACAACTCCGAAGAACCCGATGAAGACCGCCCTGGAGACTACTGCAAAAATCACATCACAATGGATCATTAAGAAATAAGTCTACAACTTATCCTGTATAATTATGTGTGTACTTATCTTGTATAATTATATGTGTAAAGCGATACTATAAATCGCATAAAATAAAATAAGGACAATGATGATGTCATCCTGATATCAGCGATGATGTCATCACACCAATAATTTAGTTTGCTGAGGTAAGCGCTTATGTCAGCGCAATAATCCTCCTATATATATATGTGTACCCCCTTGTGAAAGATCATCTCATAATTTTCATAAAAACCTCTCTCCAAGTTTCTCTCTTTATGAGTTTCTAAATCCTCTATATTTTCCAGACTTCTTAACATCATCATAAGCCTTGGTTTCTTTCTATCTATCAGAGGTCGGTGATTCCTGTACAATTGTTCTTGAGTATGAATCGTCGGTGATCAACACGACGGCCAATACGGTGGAGTGGTGACATAAGATTCCTAACAGTGGGTCGAGCCATGGCCGAGAGTCGCCTACGTAGCTCCCTTTACCTGGAACTTATGATCCCATTCTAACCAATACGGCTTAGTCAATACGATCATCATCGATCTCATAGTTCAATAATAATGGTATCAGAGCCATACGATCTCTCGATATGATAGAATGAATCATTGTTTATGATTGATTGTGTTGAATGTTCTGGAAAATACACTTTCATGATGTCAAATACAAAATCTACAGCTATCGATTCCCATTTTGCAATATCTACTCTATCAAAACAAAAAAGCCGTTCATCTTCATCCACCATTAATTCTCTGTACGAAATCGAATATGTTCCAGGAGATCAACTTCCTGAAACAACTCTTCCTCTCATCAATCCATATGAATATTTCTCGAAGAAACCAAGTACCTTTTCAGCAAAAGGTGTTCGAGAGCTAATACGACCTTCCTCAAGCAGAAAGGTTATGGAGTATGTCCAGTCCAGCAAGTTTTCAGCATGCCAGGTCAAAGCAACAGAAGAAGAACAGTTTATCTCGCTCAACATCCCCGAAAATCTTCCAAGATTATGGCAACAACAAGGATACACTCATCTACACTTCGGAGTTGTACGAATTGGCTTAATCCTACATGCTCAAAAAGGGTTAGCAGTTGTAGCACGATGAGACCTGCTAGATTCAAGACTAAAGTCATACAAGCAGGCATGCATCGGAACGGTTCAAACAACATTAAATGCAGGAACAGTGTTTATAACACTTTTCCCAAATTTTAATGTCTCTCTACAAGATCCCAACCTCCTACGGACGCTCAAAGTTCAACTTCAAATCATTGGAGCACCGATGCAAGAAAAAAGTGTTGTTGCAACATTACACCATCAAATCGTCTATCGCATACAAGACCATGCACTTGACCTAGTACTACCAGCTTCAGACGAAGCATTATATTTGGAAGTCAACTCCGCCTCACAAGCACCTAATTCTGTTCAGATACCGCGACAAGTCTCTCGAGAATAATTGCTAAGCCAACTACCTGACTCATGGGTCACAAGTTATGAAAAATTACACCTCGCAGAGCAGACAGCAGTCCAAATGTCAGAAGTAAGTTTCCAGTCTCGGAGCGATGGTACAACAGAGATCAAGTTCGAAAAGCCTCGAACATCATCATTCAGAAGACAAGTGTTCACACAACTTGCCATTGAAGTCCACGAAAACGAAAGACAAACCCTTCAACCAATCTACTTCAACCAAGATGGATCTTTCGTATATCCATTCAAAGATGAAAATGGTCATCAATACTTTGATGTATGCTCGTGCACAGCATGCACAGAAGATATGTACGAATCTGATGAAGAAATTAGACAAAGAAGAAGAAAGAAAAAGGACCCATTATACAAAAGGTATCTTGAGGGCCATCCAACCGTTGGACCACTAGGAGAGGGCACCGGAAGATACGAGTTCATCGTTCAATACTCAAACAAAAAGGAAGAGCCAAAACAATTCATGATGATGCAATCAAGAAATAAAGACTTCCCACCTCCAGAAGACTTCACAAAAGATAATATCATCCACAGTCCAAAGATCCTAGCGAATCCAATCAACTCTGCTGGACCAGACCAGCTAAGTCAAGGAGAAAAAGTTCTCAACTGGCAAACAGAGAATGCTCTTGCCCAAAATCGTCTTTTAACAACAATAAGTCTAAAAGTCGATCATCTAACAGAGAACCACAATAGAAGATTCAAAAGTCTGCAAAGTTCGATAATTGAGATCAACAATCGGCTCGGTAATCTTCATCAAGAGATGATGACAATGGCTCAAAACATGATGGTCAACACAACACATTTTCGATCCAAAGAAGCCGAGATGCAGAACCTCAAGATTCAGCTAAAGGATCTCCAAAGAAGTCTAGAGAGCCTGGTACATAGTAAAAATCAATCCGATCCATACGCAGCATATCTAAGTGGTATGCCGTCATCACTACCAATGTATCCAGGAGCTTACTCCTCTGGATTTCTCTCTGAATATCAAAGTCCAAAACCGAAACCCAAATCTTTTCCTGGATTTTTATCCTCAGATGAAGCATTCACATCTCGATATAGTGCAACTAAGACGAAGCCACAAAGATCTTCACGAGAAAGAAGACAAAAGGAGTCAAGTTTTCATGACAATCCAAACAAGAAACCAGCTCTAACATCCTCGTCAAGCCATGACTCTCATGAAGACACAAAAGGAAAAGGAAAGGATATTGGGATAATTGAATTTTCCATGTCTAGCCTGCTAGACAATCTCGGAAAAATCTCTTCCAGTACAATGCAAGAACCGGTGGCTAAAGAATCTAATTCGCCAATCCCTATGATCAAGCACTTCTCCGAGTCAAGCTCAAGCAATTATAGCACTGATTCTGATGACAGATCTTTACCAAGACAGTTTGCTATAGTAGAAAGGTCAAAGGCGAAGGAGGAACCAGATATCAATGTAATAAATTCAAGCGATGAAGAAATGAGTTACACTCCCCTTAGACGACAAGAAACACCAACAAAACAATTCTCTTCAAAAGTCTTAATCTTCACATTCGATTACATTCCTTTCGAAAAATGGAATGATCGACTTGATGAATTCCACGCATAGATGGTATCGGAAGAAATTACTTCGCCAACAGAGCAAGTAATTCAACAGTTCACTGCACGACTATCTGGAGCTTTAAAAGAATGGTGGACTTCACTTGGAGAATATAGACAACAGCAAGTCTATCAAACGACAATATCGTTGCTCTTGGGAGAAATTCATCGAGAATTTATCGGTATGCCTACCCATCTCAAAGAGAAGTTACAAGAAGAGTTCTTCACAGCAAAGTGTTGTTCTCTAAAGAAAAGAGATTTGGCAAGACACTTCGAAAGGCAAACAAGAAGATATTATGCGCTGAACGGTCTCAATAATCCAAGTTTGAAGCAAGTATATCTCTCTTCCATTGATGACTACCTGAGTCAACAAACGAAGCTCTATATTAGAGACCAAGGCCAAACAATCGAAGAAATATCCATTGGCCAGATTCAGCAGTATGTATTCCGAACGTTAGACAAGCTTTGCAAGCAAAAAGAATTCTGGACAGAATTCATGGACAAGTCAAAACATCTTTCCAAGATATGTGCGAGACCAGATCTTTCAATCAAGTGCTCAAAATCAAAGAAAGACTGCTCGTGTGACAAAAGAAATCGGCTTCAACGGTTTAAAAGATCATTTCAGAAACATTCTGGTTTCCGAAAAAGAAGATTCTTCAGAAAAAAGCGAAGCTTCAAAAAAACGACAAAATGTTTTCTCTGCCGACGAGAAGGACACTACGCAAAGAATTGTCCAAACAAATCAAAGAAGAAGAAGCAATATCTTATCAGCTCAATCTCCAAAGTGGCACCCGACATCGATATCAACAATCACGATCTTGAATCAGTACTATCCTACGATAGTGATGAAAACGAGGCAATCTGTGGCTATTTTGATTCGGACACTTCCTCTGAATCTTCATATGAAGAAGAAGAAGAATGCTGTTTTAAAATGACTCAAGTGCCAAAACGAGAAGAGATACAATCGCCACATTTACCAGTCACGATTTTCGATCCACAACAGATGGAAGATCCAATTCATGCAATTGCCTTCATCGACACGGGAGCACATTCAAAAATCATGAACCCAAAGCTGCTGCCTTCATCAATGTGGAAACCGTATTATCAAGAATTTCGAGTCGCAAATTCGGATTCATTAACAGTGAAGCTAATTTCAAAGCCAATCATTATCGAAGTATTCCCTGGATGTCGCATTACTACTGAAGTACTTGGATCGGCATCACCAGGAAAAGATTTGGTTTTAGGATGGGATACCTATACATCTTTGAAGAAGAACTACGACATTTCTATCGAACCACGAGGAGTAAGGTGGAAAGCTCTCTACAAAGCATACACAACAATACCTCGACTGTTCACGATTGACAATCTATCAACTACAAGTTTCGACAAAATAAAGGAAGATATCACATTGATCTCGTGTGCAGAATCTCACACAGATTTTCTCAAGAAATGCAACAACCCTTTATGGCTAAATTCAGAGTTCTTTGTATCCCTACCTTTCAAAGAAAATCTAATATCCACCCCGACCAAGGCGAGTCATGCGGGTATGCCTCCAGCTCTGCTACAGCAAGCCAATAAAGAATGTGATCAACTTGCACAACAAGGAATTGTCTCTACAACTAATTCACCATGGGCATGCAAAGCGTTCTATGTTAACAACAGAGCAGAACAAGCAAGAGGAAAGCTTCGACTGGTTATTGATTACAAGCCTTTAAATCAATATCTAGAAGATATCAAGTTTCCACTCCCAAATAAAAGGGCGCTTCTACAGCCTTTGCAAAAGGCGACAATATTTTCCAAGTTTGATCTTAAATCAGGATTTTGGCAGCTGGGAGTTCAGCCAGATGAAAGATACAAGACAGCATTTTGCCTGCCAAATCGCCACCTGCAATAGAACGTTCTGTCATTCGGTCTCAAAACTGCACCATCACTATTTCAACAAGTGATGCTACGTATATTCAAGCCACTATTGCACACAGCCTTGATATACATCGACGACATCCTGCTGTTCTCATCAGACAAAGAAGAACATGTCAAGTCCCTGCAACTTTTTCAGCAGATAGTAAGGGAGTATGGCATTATGCTCTCAGCCCGGAAAATGATCATAGCCCAGCCCAACATCGAGTTCCTTGGAATGCAAATTGCAAATGGACAATTTGCACCGCAAGCCCATTTAGCCGCAACACTGCTTGACTTCCCTGATGAAAACCTCACAAAGAGACAAGTTCAACAATTTCTTGGAGTAATCAATTATGTGAGTGACTTCATCCCGCAATTATCGCAACTGACAAGACCACTCCAGAAGATGCTAACAAAGAATCCACCACAGTGGACAACAAGACATACAGAAGCAGTCAAAAAGTTAAAGCTAGAAGTGCAGAAGTTGCCGCCTTTAAAGATTCCCTCTAGTGGAATACGTGTACTTCAGACTGACGCTAGCGACAAATATTAGGGAGCAATATTGTTTGAAGAATTAAATGGGAAACATCAAATATGCGGATACAAAAGCGGACGCTTTAAAGATTCCGAGATGCATTATCACTCCACGTTCAAAGAAATCTTAGCGGTCAAGAAGGCCATTGAGAAGTTCGAGTTCCATCTGATTGGACATAAATTTCGAATCGAAATGGATATGTCTTCTTTCCCAAAGATGTTACAATTCAAGCAGAAGATGGTCCCTCATCAACAGTTGCTACGATGGAGTGAATGGTTTTCAAAGTACGATTTCGAATCGTCCTATTTAAAGGGTTCGAAAAACACTCTAGCGAATATGCTAAGCAGAAATCAACCCAAAGAAATTCAGCTGATGGCAAGCTCCTCGAATGTAGCAAAAGGCTACTATAATTTTGAAGCAGACAAGCCCCTGGATGTGGACGACCTCATCAAGAGAGGAAAACTGCACGAGAATCTGCGAAACAAGATATTCCACTATCAATCCATAGTCCTATCCAATCACGGTCCATACTGTCATTACAGTGCACCAATGGGGATTCATCCAGATCATCCGTTTGCTCACTCTACAGGATCGAAGCAACAGGAATGCCAGAAGAAGTACTCTGTTTCCTCTGGTACCTCTGCTCAGTTTACACCATTGGAATATCTTTTGATATAAAATGGTTATACCAATATGTCAACGCTCAACAAGGAAATGTAGAATGCCTGTCAACATTCCTCACATGGTTTGCACCACTTAGCAATTGGAGCGGAAAATTAAGAAAATCTGCTAAAGTAACAAACGTGCCATTCAAGAAGCTAAAGAGTCAAGGAGGACTCAATCCCTTCTTCAATCCGCACACAGTCTACTTCTTCCACCGCCCTGTTCAGGTCAATGCCAAGACCAACAAGATTCATGCACTTCCTACTCTCATCCATCACAAAGACTATCAAAAGGGTATTCGCCCAGACTTTAATGTCTATGACAACAAGGTATATGAAGATTTCCAGACTTATGCATTACGCCTCAATAAAGCCAGACAGACATTCCCCATTCCATTTAACCCTATATGGACTCACTATTCGATCGACTATCAAATGAACCTCGACGAAGACGTCCAATTCTACATGACTAAATTGGAACGAGAGGCAAAAAGGCAAAACTCAACGCCGACAAAGGAAATAAAGAAGGAGTCAACCCCACCAAATTATCATCCAGAATATCTCCAAGACTCGCAGTTCCCGGATGATGATTCGATGGATATAGAAGAAATCGGAAGAAGGTTCAACATCGATATCAAAGACAACTCCGAAGAACCCGATGAAGACCGCCCTGGAGACTACTGCAAAAATCACATCACCATGGATCATTAAGAAATAAGCCTACAACTTATCCTGTATAATTATGTGTGTACTTATCTTGTATAATTATATGTGTAAAGCGATACTATAAATCGCATAAAATAAAATAAGGACAATGATGATGTCATCCTGATATCAGCGATGATGTCATCACACCAATAATTTAGTTTGCTGAGGATGTCAGCGCAATAATCCTCCTATATATATGTGTGTAACCCCTTGTGAAAGATCATCTCATAATTTTCATAAATACCTCTCTCCAAGTTTCTCTCTCTATGAGTTTCTAAATCCTCTATATTTTCCAGACTTCTTAACATCATCATAAGCCTTGGTTTCTTTCTATCTATCAGAGGTCGGTGATTCCTGTACAATTGTTCTTGAGTATGAATCGTCGGTGATCAACACGACGGCCAATACGGTGGAGTGGTGACATAAGATTCCTAACAGTGGGTCGAGCCATGGCCGAGAGTCGCCTACGTAGCTCCCTTTACCTGGAACTTATGATCCCATTCTAACCAATACGGCTTAGTCAATACGATCATCATCGATCTCATAGTTCAGTCGATCTAACAGTGCCTGCATAGTGATGGTGGTCTTTACATAAATTTACCATATTTTAGTCACATATGTAACTGACTTTGGTGAGCGTTATCTTTTTGGACGGACCATTTAAAAGATACTTTCGGGTAAATTATGGTTATTTTGTTAATTTGGTTCAAAATTTTAGGTAGTTTTGGTTAGTTTGGTAGTTCGGTTAACTGGGTTCAAAATTTAGGATATAAGTTGGTATAAATTAGTATAGTTTGGTATAGATTGGTATAATTTGGTTATGGTTTTTTTTTTTTAAAAAAAGAAACTAAAACTAAACTAACCAATTACCAAACTGAACTAAACTGAAAACCAAATTATTTTTGTAAAACCGTCGATCGGTACACAATCCATAAATGAACTTGAACCAAAAACTAAAAGTTTTGGTTTGGTTCTGTCCGGCAGGTTTGGTTCGGTTCAGAATCTCATATTTAGTTTTATATTTAGACAAATTATGATTTTCTTATTACACTTTGACACTTTTTACTAATAGTCAGTTGATTCATGGTTATCTTTCATTCATGAATAGACAGTAAATTGACCCGACAACAAGGATATGGACTGGTGAACGCGATTATTTGAGCGAGAGGATGCAAAACTTATATTAAGTTTGCCAATCACTCCTAAATATGAATGACATTTTACTTAACCAGAGAAATATACTTTAAATCAGGATATCACATTAAACAAGACTTTCCTAATAAGGAGGGGCATGATACATTTTTGGGACCAAATGTTACGTGATAACATGCTTTTTCATGGAATTTAAAATGTCCTCCAAAACTAAATCATTTTATTTGACTAAATATTTTAGGATGTCTGTTGGTAACTATAAATCTAAGGTCAATAGAGATTAATTGGGATATTCAGTGTCCAAGTTGGGCATTTTAGATATAAACCATCTCACCAGTTCCATTTAATCCGGAAACGTTTTCAATGGCATAGATTTTTCAAATCTGGACTTATTTTTCTCGAGACTCTCTAGAAAATTTGAACATAAAATTCCAAAGGATTTAATGGTATATATGGAAAGTAGATATCTATTTAACAGTATTGATCAGGATCCTAGGACAATTTTTACATTAGCGAAAACAGAATTCCTACTTTGGGAGGAAGCTCAATTTGCGGAAAATATTAATACATCCAATCCTTAACCATTAATGGGTAATAATGGGGTATACGTTTTGTAAAAAACCGCCTTACCCCTACCAACCTCCCGTAATCGGGTGGGGTTTGAAGGACCACTTTCATCATCTCTTAGCTGAAGAGGCAAGTTTTTTTTACACACTGGTGGTATCGTAGGTGAGTTTTGGGTACTTTGGGCCTTAGCCTTAGCTTGATGTTGGCTAAAACGGAAGAAAAGAGAGACGTGTTCCATGCGAGAGGCTGAAGATAGTCTCCCACGTTTCTTTTTTTGCTGCAGCCTTAGGAAGAGCCATCAAAGACAAGTCGGCGAGAAGCTGGAGTGGTAGCCCTGGAAGTCGATCGCTTTTTAGCATAAGGTGGGCTCGTATCATGGCCAAGGTCAGTTACACTTACATCATCTACTTCTATGTTGGAGATTTAAGTGAAAAGTTGTCATTTACTAATAATTGCAACTGTTGGTTATTCTATAAATGAACGGTTGCAAACGTTCATTACAACTCTTGAACCAATATAAATAATTGTTTCTCTGCATTGAAATGGTATAGAGAAAAATAATTTTTGTTTCTTTTGGTCAAAAACACAAAAACAAAACACAAAGTTCTTTTTGTATCTCTTGTTTCTTAGCCTAGAACAAGAGGAAACTTTGATTGTCTTATCCTACAAGGGATTTTGTGTAACTCAAGGCATTAATAAGGGACAAAATACTCTTTAAGGAAAGTGCTCTCTTGCACGATTCACTCATTATTCAGGTTCATCGTTACACAACAATTCGTTTATACAACAATCTTAAAGAGTATTTTTTGTGAGCGATTGCTAATGTTTCGGTTCGTGAGATGGCGTCAAAGTTTGAAAAGTTAGATAAGTATGAAGGAGTAGATTTTTGAAGATGGCAAAAGAAGATACACTTTCTCCTTACAACTCTCAACGTGGTGTATGTTCTAAGTATGCCAATGCCCACCGTATTGGAAAATGCCGAGGAAGAGTTTGTGGAGGAAACAATGAAGCGAATTAAGAGTGGAATTCACAAGAATTCTAAAAGGAAAGACAAAACTAAGAACAAAACATAAGGACAGTTCAAAAATGGCACTTGACCGGTGATAAGTGGTTAAACGCTTCCGCATCGTTAAAACTCTAACATTGGTATCAAAGCACTTGGTTTCAATTCTGGTATATTTGTTTGTTTCGTCCATAACTCTCTCTAACCATATATCAGAATCAAATGATTTTGATTATATGCGTAAATAATATAATTATCTTTCTATTGGTACATAGAAAAGAATATTTGACCAAGTAATCAGAGAGATATGTAAATTTTGAATGAATAGTGGTGAATATATACGCATCAAATACCGATTTTTTTTGTTTTGACCATAACTTTCTGACGAGATATCAGAATTAGATGATTTTGGTGGCTGTGCGTAGATAATGAAATTATCTTTCTATCTATATATAGGTCGCACAATTTAGTTTTATACTCAGAGAGTTATGGTAGTCGAAATGTTCTAGTGAACAAATGCAAACATATATATATATATATATATATATATATATATATATGAAAAATGCTGAATTGTTGTTTTGATCATAAATTTATATAGAAAATTTAGATTTTTCTTGATTTTAATATTCATGGATAAATATTAAAATTAGTTTTCAAATTATGTATATTTCATGAATGATTTAGTTAATCCTATATCACATGTAATATATGATAAGTGGATTTAAGTTAAATCAGTCGGATAAGTGCTTATATAGCAAATTTGATGATTCAGGAAATGAAGCAATAATTTTCTTATATCATCAAATTTTGCCATGAAAGACATGGGGGAGCAGACATGATTCTAGGAATTCGAATCAAACGAAATGGTTACGAACTATCTTTAACACAATCTCATTACATTGAGAAAGTACTTAAAAGGTTCAATTGCGAGAATTGTTCTCCAATGAGCACTCCAATTGATGCGAGTGTGAAGCTTATGCCCAATATGGGACAAGCGGTATCACAGCTCGAGTACTCTCAAGTAATTGGTTGTTTAATGTATGCCATGACGAGCACTAGACCGGATATAGCCTATGCGGTAGGAAGTTTAAGTAGATATTCTTAACCCGAGTACCCACCATTGGCAAGCTTTAAGGCGTGTGCTCAAGTAATTGAAAGGGTCTATAAATTATGGTTTATCTTATGGTGAATTTCCTTCGGTCCTAGAAGGATATTCAGATGCGAGTTGGATTACCAACGTAGAAGATCATTCTTCTACAAGTGGTTGGGTATTCTTACTTGGGGGAGGTGCCATTTCATGGGCTTCCAAGAAACAAACTTGTATTACAAGTTCGACTATGGAATCTGAATTTGTAGCGTTAGCGGCTGCTGGAAGAGAGGCAGAGTGACTTAGAAATTTAGTCTCTGAGATTTCATTGTTGACCGAAACCGGTGTCACCTAATTCTATCCGCTGTGATAGTCAAGCTACTTTGGCTAAAGCCTATAGCCATGTATATAATGGTAAGTCATGACATCTGGATGTTAGACATAGCGGGTTACGTGAGTTGATCACTCATGGTGTGATCGCCTTAGAGTTTGTTCGGTCTCAACAAAATTTAGCAGATCATTTGATAAAGGGATTAGCTAGAGACTTGGTAAAAAAGTCAGCTAAAGGGATGGGATTAAAGTTCATCTAAAAATTTTAATTATAGGAAACCCAATTCCCCTCTAATATGACATTAGAGGCTGAATTCAATGTGGAAAGCCTATAATTAGAGTTTTGAAGCACAAATTTTATAACATACAAAGGTATGTGCTTAGACCTGCAAGAGAAAGTTAGGTTGAAGTTTCTTCTTAATAGATTTTTGAAAAAGTGCACGTTGCAGGTGTATGACTAAAAAATCTACCTATACGAGTGTGAAGTGTAGCCGCTTCAAGGGATTTCGTGTAACCCAAGACATTGATAAAGTCGAAATATTCTTTAAGGAAAGTGCTCTCTTTCACGATTCAATAATTATCCAGGTTTATCGTTACACAACTATTCTTATAGATAACATTCTAGAGGGATATTTATAGTGTTTATGGATGATTGGTTTTGAATTTATTGGGATTGTTATTATATAATTGAATTTGGCATAAATCATAATGTTGCGGTTACAAACGTCTGGTGATTCTAGGGGATTGGTGGGGTGACATTTTTTATTTGTATTAATGGCAATTAGTAAATACTTAGTATTTTGTTAATATACTTAGCGTAATTGTTTGTAATTTAAAATTTTGAATATTGTAAAATAGGTAATTCTAGATGTCTTATTTTGCATAGTAGTGGTGTAAATTTGATTAGGGATTTTTTTGTCGGTCTAGCTATTACTATTAATGTTTTAAACACCTTTAAGTTGGTAGTGGAGATTTTTTTTTTTTTTTTAACTCGTGGATTTCTTTTACGTTTGTGATCTGCTGATGTGGGATACTCGTATGTCTCAATCATAATAAGTAGAGCCACTGCGTTTATGGTAAAACGGACACAATTTTGGTTAAGATGTCATAAACTTTGGTTTAACCACTAAAGCATACTCCCAAGACATTATTCCGAGACTCATGATCTCTTGAGCCTAATAAGAACATTGTCATAAGGTGTCTAAAGTAAAATAACAGCAGGGCTATAAACTTGTCAGAAGACTTTGATTATCTATTATTTGACATTGAATATGGATAAGTAAGATAAGATCAATGATTAATTGACAAACCAATTAGATCACACAAATACTCATTTGGATCGTGATAATGAAAAATCTGGAATGATCATGTATATTGTGTGAGTAAATAAAACCATGGCTATGTAAGAATATTTTCTGTAAAACGGATGATGTATTAACATTCGGTGGTGAACAGTAACCGCGGTGGTGAACAGTAACCGCGGTGGTGAACAGTAACCGCGGTGAACAGTATCACCGTGAACAGTACCGCGGTGATGAACAGTGTCATCGTAAACAGTAACTGCGGTAGTGAACAATAACTGCGGTGGTGAACAGTGTTACTGTGAACAGTAACTACGGTGGTGAACAGTAACCGCGGTGGTGAACAGTGTCAACAGAACTGCCTTGAAAAGTAACCCGAAATTTTTTTTTTTTTAAAGATTTCCGCTGCAATAATTGGACAATATATTATGAAATAGTAATATATATATAATGGTAAAATAAATAGATTAATGTATTATGAAATGTTAATACATTAATATATATTTTACCGTAAAATATTTAGTATAATGTATTATGAAATATTAATACATATATTATAAAAAAATTCATATTACATATAACTTGTTAATCACCACAGTGGTCTAGTTATATTTAACATGATAGTAAATTAAATATTCATAATTGATCATGATTAAAGAATGCTTATATGACATAAAATATTTTGATTGATCAATTGATTACTAATTATATTCTAGGAGATCACCCACATGTGGATCATTTGATGTAATAAGTAATACCTAAAGTATTAATCATTTATATTACGGTCGTTGATGTGTATACCCACAAGTAGCAATGTTATCGATTGTATATATAACATGATTAATTATTAAAGTAAAAATCTAAACAAACATCACCAAATGTGTATGTATTTAATGTATTGCCCACATGTTACTTAAATACATACAAGTAAAGTGTTTAGATTTGATTGGTCGATGAATCTATTAAAATTTCAAAGCATTAATGGTAAGCATGTTGAAAATTTTGCAGCTTCATCAAATTCGTTTGCTTCTACAAATTCTGTGGTAAAGTTTAATGGGCTCAACTATGAGAAATGGTCTGAACAGATAAAGTTTTATTTGGGTGTAATGTCCCTAGACCAAACCATACTCACTGATGAAGAGCCAGCAGCCATTACGGATGAGAGCTCAGAATTGGACAAATCTCGTTATGAGACGTGGGAGCGCTCTAACTGGCTATGCCTGAACTTACTGAGGATGTCGATGGCGGAAAGTATAAAGCCATCTATGCCTAAAACACAGAAAACAAGAGAATTCATTCTGAAAATAAAGGAGCAATCCCAGTCGGATATGGCTGACAAATCAATAGTAGGCAGTCAATCCATGATCATGTCACTCAAATATCAAACTTCGCATCAAAGTTAACGTCCATGAAGTTGTTACCCGGTTGTTAGGCGGTTGAACTTGCTTGAAAGTTGTTAAACGCACCACCTGATCACCTAGTGGAGCGCGTGTTGTTGTACAGACTTGGACTCTCCTTATTTGCAGGCATTAAAAAGAAGTCCAATGGAGTTACAGGCACACGTGAAGGACTCTGTCATTCTTCAGGGATCAAATTATCTCCTCTGGTCCATGACCATGAGGACGACTTTATGCAGCAAAAGCTTGTGGAACTATGTCATCAAAGCGGCGGTTGCAGCCATTGAAGGAACTGCTTCAGATGGGGCAGCTTCAAAAGATCATGATGATCAAAACCAGTGGTTTCAGGAAGATTACATGGTACTCTCTATAATCCAAAACTCTCTTGCTGGTTCTCTCTTAGAAGCATATTCTTACTGTGAGAATGCTAAGGATCTTTGGGAGATATTAAAAACAGTGTATGGAAACACTACTAACCTCATGAGAATTTTTGAGGTAAAAAAAAGCTTTGAATGATCTTATACAGGAGGATGTTGAGTTCACAAAGCACTATGGATCCTTCAGGGCATTGTGGGCAGAGCTAGATATGCTTAGGCTTACTATAATTGATCCAATTTTTCTCCATGAAATAAGAGAACAAGATTAGGTGTTTGGACTGCTCTTGACTTTAAAAACCAACTATACTGACTTGATTAAGAACGTTCTTAGGGAAGACAAGCTTCCTAGCTTAGAGGATGTCTGTGCTAAAATTCAGAAGGAGCAAGGATCTCGTGGGCTGTTTGGCCACAAAGAAGATATGATGGTAGCTCACAAGAGCTACTTCAAACTGGCTCCAGCTGGATCCAAGAAGAAGCGGTCTGTTTGTGATCACTGCAAGAAAACCGGTCACATTAAGAAGGAATGCTGGGTGCTTCATCCTGTGGAACTATGTCATCAAATATTTTGTTATTTTCATTGATAAAAAATCTAAATACACTTGGGTCACATTGCTTAGTTCAAAGGATAGAGTTTTAGATGCTTTTATTAATTTTCAAACACATGTGACTAACCAATACAATGTCAAGATTAAGTGTTTTAGATCATATAATGGAGGAGAGTACACTAGCACCAAGTTCCACGAACACTTACACAAGCATGGCATCACACATCAAACAAGCTGCCCATACACTCCACAACAAAATGGAGTGGCTGAAAGGAGGAACATACATTTGACCGAAGTGATGAGGACCATGATGTTTCACACGAAAGTTTCCAAACGTTTTTGGGAAGATGCGTTGGTAGCAACATACTACTTAATCAATAGAATTCAAACCAAAATTCTATATGATTTATCTCCATTTGAGGTATTAAACAAAACAAAGCCTAGTATTGAATATCTAAGAGTATTTTGATGTGTTTGCTTTGTTTTAGTACAAGGTGCAAAAAGGAACAAGTTAGAACCAAAGAATACCAAAGCTATGTTCATTGGATATTCTTCTACACAAAAAAGATACAAATGTTATAATCCAAAGACTAGAAGAGTTTTGGTATCCAGGGATGTCAAATTTCAAGAGTTAAAAGGTTTCTATGAAGAAAAGACTTGGGAACAATACAAAGACATCTCAACAAATACAATTGACCAAGCTGAAAACCTTAAAAGGATCCTAGGAAGCATTGGGATAGTTCCTCCTAAGATGTCAGCCCCTCCTCAACAAAAGACTGCCATGTCCACTGTGGCACGAACCGCGCCACACTCCTCAGAACGACCCAAGCACTCCACGGCATGAACCAAGCTCCTTCAGGCACGATCTAAGCTCCTCACGACATGAACCAAGCTCTCGGCATGAACCGGCTCCAAGCGGTTCTGATTCTCTTGGTCTTCATCCTCTTATCATGAGGGGGGAGAAACATCTACACATGATCAAGATGATACACAAGAAGAAATACTAATTTCAGCTTCAAAGAGACAAAGGGATATTCAACCTTATCTTGTACAAGCTTTGGAAGAAGAGGACAATACAACTCAAGAAGAACCAGCTGTACTCAGAAGAAGCACAAGACAGAGATTTCCACAAAAATTAAACTATAATAACAATGCTGTAATTCACCATGATCAGGAAGTATGTAATCTAGTTCATATACCTGATTCTCATGTTTCATTTTCCCTAAGTCTTGATAAAGAGCAGATTCCAAAGAACTATGAGGAAGCTATGAAGATAAAGGAATTGAGAGAAGCAATTCAAGCTATGAAAAGAACAAAACCTATGCGCCATCCACTCTACCAAAACAGAAAAAGACTTTAAGTTCTAAATGGATATTCACCATTAAGTATAAAAGTAATGGTGAGATAGATAGGTACATAGCTAGGTTGGTGGCTAGATGATTCACACAGACTTATGGTGAAGATTATAGGGATACTTTTGCATCTGTAGCTAAATTACACTATTAATGTTGTTTTATCCCTTGCTACTAACCTTGATTGGGAATTATGACAAATGGATGTTAAAAATGCATTCTTACAAGGTGAGCTAGTAAAGGAGGTGTACATGACACCACCACCAGGTCTAGAAGATCAAGTAGGTGGCGGTAATACACTAACACTAAGGAAGGCTATCTATGGTTTAAAACAATCCCCTATAGCCTGGTATCATTAACTGAATATGACCTTAAGGGACAGAGGCTTCAAAAGGTCAGAAGTTGAACACACTCTCTTTACAATTCAGAGTAAGGAAGGTATTATGGTTATACTCATTTATGTGGATGATGTAATCATATCAGGGAGTGATAAAGTAGGCATTGAATCTACTAAAGACTATTTAAAGAGTGTCTTTGATATTTAAGATCTAGGTGAACTTAAATACTTCTTAGGAATTGAAGTGTGTAGGTTCAAGGAATATCTCTTCTTATCTCATAGAAAATATATTGTGGATTTACTAACCTCTACAGGTATGATGAAACCTAAACCAGCTAAGACACCCCTAGAAGAATGCTACAAGATAGAACCTGAGGGGGAGCTAGGAAATGACAAATTCTATGATGCAAAGCTGTATAGAAAAGTGGTTGGTAAGCTCATATACTTAACCATCACTAGACCAGACTTATGTTTTGCTGTGAATCAGGTGTCTCAACATATGCAAGACCCAAAGACAAGACATTAGCACATGGTCATGTGCATTTTGAGATACTTGAAAGGCACTAATGATCAAGGTATATGGATGGGTTGTAATGGGAACACAAAAGTAGTAGGTTATTGTGATGCAAATTTGGCAGGAGACAGAGAAGATATGAGAAGCACAACCGGTTATTGCACCTTCATAGGAGATAATCTTGTGACTTGGAAAACCAAGAAGTAGAAATTTGTATCTTGTTCTAGTGCAGAGCTGAGTACAGGACCATGAGGAAGCTTACCACATAATGCATTAGGCTAAAGAACTCCTCCTTAACATAATTGGTGTGAACTTGGAGTCTTCTATCACTGTCCATTGTGAAAATCAAGCTGTTATACACATTACTTCAAACTCTGTGTTTCACGAAAGAACCAAGCATATTGAGGTAGATTGCCATAAGGTGATAGAAGCTATTGTCAATGGAATCATATTAGCTTGCTACACAAGGAGTGAAGACCAATTAGCTGATGTGTTCACCAAGGCTACAACTCTAAAGACTGGCGGCTCTATCTACACAAGGCTTGGTGAAGCGCCCTAACCCAGGAAAACTACCCCAGGTTAAAGGTTTCCTACCCGCGGTCGACCCAAAGAACCGCACTTAGTAAAAATTTCATAGATCAAATTTTTACTTAACTTTTTCTTAGCATTTTCAGATTTGATTCAGCGGAACAGTGAATAAACGTGCAATAGATTACTTATTATAAAAACCGAGGTTCTAGTACAACGATAAGTCTACCAATACATCGTCTAAGCTACTAGACCCGATTATTCTACTAGGCCACCATCCCTTCTTTCCAGCCTTCGTCTCGCGTTCTAGCCACTGCGGTTACCTTCCCGAGTATTACCTAACCCTGCATCCATAAGGAGGCATAAGCAACGAATTGCTTAGTGAGGCGGTCATCCCGTCTAACACAGCTATGATCAAGTAATCGAAAACAAGCAATACAATCAATAAGTCAATCATGCAAATCAGGCCGATATACTTTCTTAACGTGATTCACCAACCACTGTTGGATCTCTCACCAGGACGAGTCACACAAGACTCTCATATTCACGCTTAACACATATATCAGGACAAGGACAAGTATATTAGATCAGACTGTCAAGCACTTATTGAATCTACTCACGCCAATGACTCTAGACCATAACCACAGTCACGCACTCACCTTAGGATCTCGATGAACCGATGAAATTCCCACGTTCTGACACCTCTTGACGCAGATCGTTCAAGCCACACCGACGCGCGTCACACAAACCTAGCGATTTACTCGGAACAAATCGACCATAACACTAAGTCTCTCGATGCTTATAGTCCAGAAAGGTAAAACTCTAAGTTTATCGATGCTTACCCGGATTTCCTTAACCGAATGAACCGCTATCGATGAATACTCAGGTAACTGGGCGCCTCTCGAACCTTTCTAGGATAATCGCTTATCTTCCTCGAACTTTCTTTCTTTCAGAGTTCTAATTTTCGTTTTTGCTCACGCAGGGAATTATGAGGCGACCTGCCTTCTTATTTATAAGGGAATGCGGTTAGGATTTTCCTCTATCCACGGCCCCTCTTATCCCTTCGAATATCCCATCTGTTTGTTAGGATATCAGCATGATTTTCGAAAAGCAGTTGGGATTTAGCGCGAAAATCTCGGAAGTTGTTACCAACAACTTCGACCAACCCAATCCCCTTATCTGCTGGGAATAATCCTTTATCCTTTGGGGATAATTCCCTATCCTTCAGGAATAATTCCCTATCCGCTGGGAATAATCCCTTATCCTTGGGGATAATTCCTTTTTCCTTTGGGAATAATCCCTTATCCGGTTGTTAGGATATTGCGAAATTTCTGGGAAGTCTGTTACAAGGATATTTCGAAACTTCCTTCCCAGATATCTTCGCCCATAATCCCCAAAATTTCCTTTTTCCCCGCCCTTGCCAGTTTTGCCCTCGATCGCGGTCATTACAATTCTCCCCCACTTAAGTGGATTCGTCCTCGAATCTAGGACTTAGTCTTTTTGGACTTAGATGTCTCGACCGCTTGTTTGTCGAACCATTTGAGAAACTTGTCCTTTATAATGACTTCAGGTTCCCACGTGATTTCTTCTTCTCCATCACAATCCCAAACGACCTGAATCATTTTGGTTTTCTTCCTGCGATCTGACTTAACTCTCCTTCCCACGATTCGAACTGGCCTTCCTTCCACAGTCAGATTTTCCTGTAAATCTGCTGGTGGTTCCACTATCACGTTATGTCTATCACTTATGCACTTCCTTAGCATAGAAACGTGGAACACATTGTGGAATGCACTTAAGACTGGTGGTAAGTCTGTTATATGCTACTGGTCCAATCCGTTCCAGAATCTTATACGGACCCATATATCTCGGACATAATTTTGCATTCTGATTCGTTCTTTCCTTTTCCTTATAGGTGACCGTCTTAAGATATACCGTTTCCCCAACTTCGAATTTTAATTCCCTTCGAAGTTTGTCTGCATAACTCTTTTGTCGATCCTGAGCTTCCTTAATTTTAATCTGTAAAATCCTGATTTTCTCAGTCGTCCTATCGACTAAGTCTGGTCCATAAATGCTTCGCTCCCCCACTTCGGTCCAACATAGCGGGGTTCGGCAAGGCCGTCCATACAATGCCTCATACGGAGACATTTCAATGCTAGTCTGATAGCTATTGTTGTATGCAAACTCGGCCAATGGTAAGTACTGTTCCCACTTACCGCCCCAGTCTAAAACAGCCGCTCTCAGCAAATCCTCAAGTGTCTGGATCGTTCGTTCCGATTGACCATCCGTCTGCGGGTGATAAACCGTGCTCAGGTTGACCTCAGTCCCAAGCCGCTTATACAATGACTTCCAGACCGCCGACGCAAACTTAGAATCCCGATCTGATATTATACTCGCAGGAACTCCATGTAACCGAACGATCTCTTTTATGTACAACTCCGCAAGTTTCTCTGAACCATCTTTCCGATTAACTGCGAAGAAGTGAGCGGATTTGGTCAAACGGTCCACAATGACCCAAATCGCATCCTTCTTATCGCACATCGGCAATCCGGTAACAAAGTCCATCGTGATCAAATCCCACTTCCATTCGGGGATGGGTAATCTCTGCATTAACCCAGCCGGAACTTGATGTTCGGCTTTGACCCTTTGGCATGTATGACAACCAGCCACTCATTTGGCTACATCCCATTTCATTCCAACCCAGTGATAGTATCGTTTTAAGTCTCGATACATTTTAGTCGCTCCTGGGTGAATGGAGAATTTTGACTGATGTGCCTCTTTAAGAATTTCCTCACGCAACTGCTGATCTTTGGGAACACACCCGACCATTCACCAATATCATACCATTATTCGATATCTGATACTCAGTGTTCTCGTTCCTTTCTGCCTCTTTAAGTTTCTCGTCAGTATCCTGGGCTAGCCGAACGCGGGTTAATAGATCCGCATGGTCGGCAGCACCTAAGCCCAGCGGTTCCACATCATCCGTCAATGCGGTAAGGCGCAAAGTGCTTATCATACTTACCAGACCTTCCATGTCTCTTACAGCATCCTTGACCACTTTCTTTCGACTTAGTGCATCTGCAACCGAGTTGGCCTTTCCCGGATGATAGTCAATGGTCAAGTCATAATCGGCCACAAGTTCCATCCTTATCCTTTGCCGAAAGTTTAGTTCAGACTGAGTGAAGATATACTTCAAACTCTTGTGATCCGTAAAGATCTGAACTTTTGCACCGTAAAGATAAGATCTCCAGATCTTTAAAGCAAATACCACAGCCGCCATCTCTAAGTCATGGGTTGGGTGATTCGCTTCGTGTTTCCTTAGTTGTCTTGATGCATAAGCGATGACCTTATCCACTTGCATCAGAACGCACCCAAGTCCCAATCGAGATGCATCTGTGTAGACCACATAAGGTGCATCGGGTTCTGGTAATGCCAAAACTGGAGCACTCGTAAGCATTTCCTTCAGCTTAACGAAACTAGTCTCACAGTCTGCTGACCATACAAACCGAACGTCCTTACCGGTCAGCTTGGTCATTGGCTGAGCCATGCTTGCAAAACCCTTAACAAACCGTCTATAATAGCTAGCCAATCCCAGAAAGCTCCGCACCTCTGAGGCATTCTCGGGTCTCGGCCATTCCGCAACAACCCTGATCTTTTCTGGGTCAACAGACAGTCATTGATCCGAGACTATATGACCCAAGAACCCAATTTCACTTTGCCAAAAGCTACACTTGCCGAGCTCAGCAAACAACTTCTGTTCTCGCAAATTATCCAAAACCGTTCTTAAGTGACCTTGATGCTCATCTTGGTTTTTCGAGTAAACCAGAATATCATCTATGAATATGATCACAAATTCATCCAAGAAATCTCGGAAGACAGTGTTCATCAGCTTCATAAATGCAGCCGGTGCATTGGTCAATCCGAAAGGCATGACTACGAATTCGTAATGTCCATACCTTGTCCGAAAAGCCGTCTTTCGAACGTCTGACTTGGCTATTGGAATTTGATGATATCCCGAAGCCAGATCAATCTTGGAGAAACAAGTCGCCCTTTTGAGTTGGTCCAATAACTCGTCAATCCTTGGGAGCGGATACTTGTTCTTTACCGTAACTTGGTTCAATCCCCGATAGTCGATGCAAAGCCTAAAGCTTCCATCTTTCTTTTTAACGAACAGGACCGATGCTCCCCAAGGTGAACTGCTCGGACGGATGAACCCTTTCTCCATCAATTCACCTAACTGTTTCTTTAATTCAGCAATTTCAGCTGGTGCCATTCGATAGGGAGCTTTTGATATCGGGGCGGTTCCAGGTTCTAATTCAATAGTGAATGGATCCGATCTTTCCGGTGGTGGTCCAACCAAGGCCTGGAACAAATCACCGAAATCTTTTACTACCGGAATATCGTTAAGTCCTATGTCTGACCCAATTTCTGATGCTGTGATCGTGGCCAAATACGCCTCGCATCGTTTTTGGATCAATTGTTCTGCTTGAATCGCTGAAATGATCAAGCTTCCTGAAGTGGGTTGAATTCCCTGGTATTTCAGCGTTGAGTTCCCTCTCTCAAACCGGATTCTTCCTCGGTGACAATCTAAATGGGCCTTATGCTTTCCAAGCCAATCCATGCCCAATATCACCTCGTAAGTTTCCAATCCACAAATAACCAAGTCAGCTGGCATGTCCACACCGCATACCATTATTGGAACGTCAAGCACCCTTCCGAAGGTTTCCATGGCTTGACCGCCCGCCGCTCGGACAAGTCCGAGTTGGTCTCCAGATTCCTTATGGAACCCGCTTTTCCCAACAACTTTCGGGCTAACAAAACAATGTGTCGCCCCGGAATCAAACAGAACATGGTTCGGTATTCCGCCCATAAGAATGGTCCCTACAATATCCCCTAAATTGCTAAGGACACAAGCAGACATCGAATTTACTTAGTTAGTGTTAGGAACTTACCAGTGATTGGACGAGAAGAGCTGCCTTCTATCGCATCCTCAGAAATCAAGAATACCCATGGTGTTCTACCAGTTGCATTCGCCGGTCTCTTAGCTGGTGGTGGTGGCGGCAGTCCTTCATTTGCCCGTTTCCCGGATGACTGCGCCAGCTTCGGACACTGAGACCTGAAATATCCCGGCTCACGACAATGATGACACACCCGATCACCAAAGTTACGTCCCAATTCTCGCGCCCCAGAGTACCTCTCCGGACAGTCCCCAATTTTGTGGTTCAGACTGCCGCACCGGAAACACGCACCCGACATGGTCCTGCACTGACCAGAGTGTGTTTTCCCGCAACTTTGACATGCAGTTTGCACCGTCAATGTCTTGTTGCTCCTGAGACTCTTGTCTAAGTTTCTCCTTTGGCTCGACCCGAATCTCAGTCTAGCGAAAGGTACCGTGGCCGCTTTCCATTCCATATCTGCTAGTTCCGCTTCCTCCCTTAGGCCCATTTCCATAAGAGCCGCTACCTCTACCAGCTCAGACATAGAGTCGTATCTCCGCACTTGGCACCGATTGCGGAGATTGACTCGATGTCCCCACAAGAACCGACTTATCCTTGTCTGTTCATCCTCAAATTCGCGCCCCGCAAACTTCATGAGAGAGTTATACTCAATCTCATATTCGCACACATTCATTTTTCCTTGGCGCAACTCGAGAAACGTACGTTGACATTGGTCAAATACTTCCTTTGTGAAGTACTTAGTGCGGAATTCCTCACGGAACACAATCCATGAACAATTTTCGCGCCTTGCCTCCACCGTGGTCCACCAAGTGTGCGCGTCACCTTCCAGATAGTGGACCGCGATGTCCTTCTTATACAGATCCGGACATCGAATGGCTGCAAAGTTCCGTTCGAGCCTCGATTACCACTCATCTGCCTCGATCGGTTTTGCACCACCCGCGAAGTACTTTGTACCCAGCTTACGCATATGATCAGCCATCGTAAGGTACGATGTGATCCTCAGCTCTGGCAATACCTCTTCATCCGCTGCCCCAGCAACCCGGTCATTCACCGCAGGCGGTGGTATCACCGGTGCGGGTGCAACAGGCGCAGGTGCAGCAGGAGCAGGTACCGCAGCCGTCAATCTTTCCAAGATCTGCCCCAACATCCCCATCAACTGTCCCAATTCGGTCTGGGGTGCAGCGGCTCCACTCGCAGGCACATTTGCCGCGTCGCCTTCATGACCATTGGTGGGGTTCGCACCATTCCCCCTATGGTGCGTTCCTCAGGCGCACCACCATTTCCAATCTGAGATCGAGTGTTCCTTACCATCTGCATCGATCACACAGTTTATTAAGTTAGCAAAAGACTAACTTATTTTTTTTTATTATTTAGATATCACTTACCGCGAGACTGGCTGGAAAGGATGGCTTAACCCACTAACCCGTTTATGCTTAACACTGTCCTAGAATCGACCATGCTCTGATACCAAACTGAAGCGCCCTAACCCGGGAAAACTACCCCAGGTTAAAGGTTTCCTACCCGCGGTCGACTCAGAGAACCGCACTTAGTAAAAATTTCTTAGATTAAATTTTTACTTAACTTTTTCTTAGCATTTTCTGATTTGATTCAGCGGAACAGTGAATAAACGTGAAATAGATTATTTATTATAAAAACCGAGGTTCTAGCACAACGATAAGTCTACCAATACATCGTCTAAGCTACTAGACCCGATTATTCTACTAGGCCACCATCCCTTCTTTCCAGCCTTCGTCTCGCATTCTAGCCACTGCGGTTACCTTCCGAGTATTACCTAACCGTGCATCCATAAGGAGGCATAAGCAACGAATTGCTTAGTGAGGCGGTCATCCCGTCTAACACAGCTATGATCAAGTAATCAAAAACAAGCAATACAATCAATAAGTCAATCATGCAAATCAGGCCGATATACTTTCTTAATCTCTCACCAGGACGAGTCACACAAGACTCTCATATTCACGCTTAACACATATATCAGGACAAGGACAAGTATATTAGATCAGACAGTCAAGCACTTATTGAATCTTCTCACGCCAACGACTCTAGACCATAACCACAGTCACGCACTCACCTTAGGATCTCGATGAACCGATGAAATTCCCACGTTCTGACACCTCTTGACGCAGATCGTTCAAGCCACACCGACGCGCATCACACAAACCTAGCAATTTACTCGGAACACATCGACCATAACACTAAGTCTCTCGATGCTTATAGTCCAGAAAGGTAAAACTCTAAGTTTATCGATGCTTACACGGATTTCCTTAACCGAATGAACCGCTATCGATGAATACTCAGGTAACTGGGCGCCTCTCGAACCTTTCTAGGATAATCGCTTATCTTCCTCGAACTTTCTTTCTTTCAGAGTTCTAATTTTCGTTTTTGCTCACGCAGGGAATTATGAGGCGACCTGCATTCTTATTTATAAGGGAAGGCGGTTAGGATTTTCTTTTATCCACAGCCCCTCTTATCCCTTCGAATATCCCATCTGTTTGTTAGGATATCAACATGATTTTCGAAAAGCAGTTGGGATTTAGCGCGAAAATCTCGGAAGTTGTTACCAACAACTTCGACCAACCCAATCCCCTTATCCGCTGGGAATAATCCTTTATCCTTTGGGGATAATTCCCTATCTTTCAGGAATAATTCCCTATCCGCTGGGAATAATCCTTTATCCTTGGGGATAATTCCTTTTTCCTTTGGGAATAATCCTTTATCCGGTTGTTAGGATATTGCGAAATTTCCGGGAAGTCTGTTACAAGGATATTTCGAAACTTCCTTCCCAGATATCTTCGCCCATAATCCCCGAAATTTCCTTTCTCCCCGCCTTTGCCAGTTTTACCCTCGATCGCGGTCATTACAATTCTCTCCCACTTAGGTTCCTCGAATCTAGGACTTAGTCTTTTTGGACTTAGATGTCTTGACTGCTTGTTTGTCGAACCATTTGGGAAACTTGTCCTTCATAATGACTTCAGGTTCCCACGTGATTTCTTCTTCTCCATCACAATCTCAAACGACCTGAATCATTTTGGTTTTCTTCCTGCGATCTGACTTAACTCTCATTCCCACGATTCGAACTGGCCTTCCTTCCACAGTCAGATTTTCCTGTAAATCTGCTGGTGGTTCCACTATCACGTTATGTCTATCACTTATGCACTTCCTTAGCATAAAAACGTGGAACACATTGTGGAATGCACTTAAGACTGGTGGTAAGTCCAATCTATATGCTACTGGTCCGATCCGTTCCAGAATCTTATACGGACCCATATATCTCGGACTTAATTTTGCAATCTGATTCGTTCTTTCCTTTCCCTTATAGGTGACCGTCTTAAGATATACCATTTCCCCAACTTCGAATTCTAATTCCCTTCGACGTTTGTCTGCATAACTCTTTTGTCGATCCTGAGCTTCCTTAATTTTAATCTGTAAAATCCTGATTTTCTCAGTCGTCCTATCGACTAAGTCTGGTCCATAAATGCTTCGCTCCCCCACTTCAGTACAACATAGCGGGGTTCGACAAGGCCGTCCATACAATGCCTCATACGGAGACATTCCAATGCTAGTCTGATAGCTATTGTTGTATGCAAACTCGGCCAATGGTAAGTACTGTTCCCACTTATCGCCCCAGTCTAAAACAGCCGCTCTCAACAAATCCTCAAGTGTCTGGATCGTTCGTTCCGATTGACCATCCGTCTGCGGGTGATAAACCGTGCTCAGGTTGACCTTAGTCCCAAGCCGCTTATGCAATGACTTCCAGACCGCTGACGCAAACTTAGAATCCCGATCTGATATTATACTCGCAGGAACTCCATGTAACCGAACGATCTCTTTTATGTACAACTCCGCAAGTTTCTCTGAACCATCTTTCCGATTAACTGCGAGGAAGTGAGCGGATTTGGTCAAACGGTCCACAATGACCCAAATCGCATCCTTCTTATCGCACATCGGCAATCCGGTAACAAAGTCCATCGTGATCAAATCCCACTTCCATTCGGGGATGGGTAATCTCTGCATTAACCCAGCCGGAACTTGATGTTCGGCTTTGACCCTTTGGCATGTATGACAACCAGCCACTCATTTGGCTACATCCCGTTTCATTCCAACCCAGTGATAGTATCGTTTTAAGTCTCGATACATTTTAGTCGCTCCTGGGTGAATGGAGAATTATGACTGATGTGCCTCTTTAAGAATTTCCTCACGCAACTGCTGATCTTTGGGAACACACACCCGACCATTCACCAATATCGTACCATTATTCGATATCTGATACTCAGTTTTCTCGTTCCTTGCTGCCTCTTTAAGTTTCTCGTCAGTATCCTGGGCTAGCCGAACGCGGGTTAACAGATCCGCATGGTCGGCAGCACCTAAGCCCAGCGATTCCACATCATCCGTCAATGCGGTAAGGCGCAAAGTGCTTATCATACTGACCAGACCTTCCATGTCTCTTACAGCATCCTTGACCACTTTCTTTCGACTTAGTGCATCTGCAACCGAGTTGGCCTTTCCCGGATGATAGTCAATGGTCAAGTCATAATCGGCCACAAGTTCCATCCATCTCTTTTGCCGAAAGTTTAGTTCAGACTGAGTGAAGATATACTTCAAACTCTTGTGATCCGTAAAGATCTGAACTTTTGCACCGTAAAGATAAGATCTCCAGATCTTTAAAGCAAATACCACAGCCGCCATCTCTAAGTCATGGGTTGGGTAATTCGCTTCGTGTTTCCTTAGTTGTCTTGATGCATAAGCGATGACCTTACCCACTTGCATCAGAACACACCCAAGTCCCAATCGAGATGCATCTGTGTAGACTACATAAGGTGCATCGGATTCTGGTAATGCCAAAACTGGAGCACTCGTAAGCATTTCCTTCAGCTTAACGAAACTAGTCTCACAGTCTGCTGACCATACAAGCCGAACGTCCTTACCGGTCAGCTTGGTCATTGGCTGAGCCATGCATGCAAAACCCTTAACAAACCGTCTATAATAGCTAGCCAATCCCAGAAAGCTCCGCACCTCTGAGGCATTCTCGGGTCTCGGCCATTCCGCAACAACCCTGATCTTTTCTGGGTCAACAGACACTCCTTGATCCGAGACTATATGACCCAAGAACCCAATTTCACTTTGCCAAAAGCTACACTTGCCGAGCTTAGCAAACAACTTCTGTTCTCGCAAATTATCCAAAACCGTTCTTAAGTGACCTTGATGCTCATCTTGGTTTTTCGAGTAAACCAGAATATCATCTATGAAGATGATCACAAATTCATCCAAGAAATCTCGGAAGACAGTGTTCATCAGCTTCATAAATGCAGCCGGTGCATTGGTCAATCCGAAAGGCATGACTATGAATTCGTAATGTCCATACCTTGTCCGAAAAGCCGTCTTTCGAACGTCTGACTCGGCTAGTGGAATTTGATGATATCCCGAAGCCAGATCAATCTTGGAGAAACAAGTCGCCCCTTTGAGTTGGTCCAATAACTCGTCAATCCTTGGGAGCGGATACTTGTTCTTTACTGTAACTCTGTTCAATCCCCGATAGTCGATGCAAAGCCTAAAGCTTTCATCTTTCTTTTTAACAAACAGGACCGATGCTCCCCAAGGTGAACTGCTCGGACGGATGAACCCTTTCTCCATCAATTCACCTAACTGTTTCTTTAATTCAGCCATTTCAGCTGGTGCCATTCGATAGGGAGCTTTTGATATCGGGGCGGTTCCAGGTTCCAATTCAATAGTGAATGGATCCGATCTTTCCAGTGGTGGTCCAACCAAGGCCTGGAACACATCACCGAAATCTTTTGCTACCGGAATATCGTTAAGTCCTATGTTTGACCCAACTTCTGATGCTGTGATCGTGGCCAAATACGCCTCGCATCCTTTTTGGATCAATTGTTCTGCTTGAATCGCTGAAATGATCAAGCTTCCTGAAGTGGGTTGAATTCCCTGGTATTCCAGCTTTGAGTTCCCTCTCTCAAACCGGATTCTTCTTCGGTGACAATCTAAATGGGCCTTATGCTTTCCAAGCCAATCCATGCCCAATATCACCTCGTAAGTTTCTAATCCACAAATAACCAAGTCAGCTGGCATGTCCACACCGCATACCATTATTGGAACGTCAAGCACCCTTCCGAAGGTTTCCATGGCTTGACCGCCCGCCGCTCGGACAAGTCCGAGTTGGTCTCCAGATTCCTTATGGAACCCGTCTTTCCCAACAACTTTTGGGCTAACAAAACAATGTGTCGCCCCGGAATCAAACAGAACATGGGTCGGTATTCCGCCCATAAGAATGGTCCCTACAATATCCCCTAAATTGCTAAGGACACAAGCAGACATCGAATTTACTTAGTTAGTGTTAGGAACTTACCAGTGATCGGCCGAGAAGAGCTGCCTTCTATCGCATCCTCAGAAATCGAGAATACCTGTGGTGTTCCACCAGTTGCATTCGCCGGTCTCTTAGCTGGTGGTGGTGGCGGCAGTCCTTCATTTGCCCGTTTCCCGGATGACTGCGCCAGCTTCGGACACTGAGACCTGAAATGTCCCGGCTCACGACAATGATGACACACCCGATCACCAAAGTTACGTCCCAAATCTCGCGCCCCAGAGTACCTCTCCGGACAGTCCCCAATTTTGTGGTTCAGACTGCCGCACCGGAAACACGCACCCGACATGGTCCTGCACTGACCAGAGTGTCCCGCAACTTTGACATGCAGTTTGCACCGTCAATGTCTTGTTGCTCCTGAGAATCTTGTCTAAGTTTCTCCTTTGGCTCGACCTGAATCTCAGTCTAGCGGAAGGTACCGTGGCCGCTTTCCATTCCATATCTGCTAGTTCCGCTTCCTCCCTTAGGCCCATTTCCATAAGAGCCGCTACCTCTACCAGCTCAGTCATAGAGTCTATCTCCGCACTTGGCACCGATTGCGGAGATTGACTCGAAGTCCCCACAAGAACCGACTTATCCTTGTCTGTTCATCCTCAAATTCGCGCCCCGCAAACTTCATGAGAGAGTTATACTCAATCTCATATTCGCACACATTCATTTTTCCTTGGCGCAACTCGAGAAACGCACGTTGACATTGGTCAAATACTTCCTTTGGGAAGTACTTAGTGCGGAATTCCTCACGGAACACAATCCATGAACAATTTCCGCGCCTTGCCTCCACCGTGGTCCACCAAGTGTGCGCGTCACCTTCCAGATAGTGGACCGCGATGTCCTTCTTATACAGATACGGACATCGAATGGCTGCAAAGTTCCGTTCGAGCCTCGATTGCCACTCATCTGCCTCGATCGGTTTTTCACCACCCGCGAAGTACTTTGTACCCAGCTTACGCATATGATCAGCCATCGTAAGGTACAATGTGATCCTCAGCTCTGGCAATACCTCTTCATCTGCTGCCCCAGCAACCCGGTCATTCACCGCAGGCGGTGGTATCACCGGTGCGGGTGCAACAGGCGCGGGTGCAGCAGGAGCAGGTACCGCAGCCGTCAATCTTTCCAAGATCTGCCCCAACATCCCCATCAACTGTCCCAATTCGGTCTGGGGTGCAGCGGCTCCATTCGCAGGCACATTTGCCGCGTCGCCTTCATGACCATTGGTGGGGTTCGCACCATTCCCCCCTATGGTGCGTTCCTCAGGCGCACCACCATTTCCAATCTGAGATCGAGTGTTCCTTACCATCTGCATCGATCACACAGTTTATTAAGTTAGCAAAAGACTAACTTACTTTTTTTTTTTTTTAGATATCACTTACCGCGAGACTGGCTGGAAAGGATGGCTTAACCCACTAACCCGTTTATGCTTAACACTGTCCTAGAATCGACCATGCTCTGATACCAAACTGAAGCACCCTAACCCGGGAAAACTACCCCAGGTTAAAGGTTTCCTACCCGCGGTCGACCCAAAGAACCGCACTTAGTAAAAATTTCTTAGATCAAATTTTTACTTAACTTTTTCTTAGCATTTTCTGATTTGATTCAGCGGAACAGTGAATAAACGTGCAATAGATTACTTATTATAAAAATCGAGGTTCTAGCACAACGATAAGTCTACCAATACATCGTCTAAGCTACTAGACCCGATTATTCTACTAGGCCACCATCCCTTCTTTCCAGCCTTCGTCTCGCGTTCTAGCCACTGCGGTTACCTTCCCGAGTATTACCTAACCCTGCATCCATAAGGAGGCATAAGCAACAAATTGCTTAGTGAGGCGGTCATCCCGTCTAACACAGCTATGATCAAGTAATCGAAAACAAGCAATACAATCAATAAGTCAATCATGCAAATCAGGCCGATATACTTTCTTAACAAGATTCACTAACCACTGTTGGATCTCTCACCAGGACGAGTCACACAAGACTCTCATATTCACGCTTAACACATATATCAGGACAAGGACAAGTATATTAGATCAGACAGTCAAGCACTTATTGAATCTACTCACGCCAACGACTCTAGACCATAACCACAGTCACGCACTCACCTTAGGATCTCGATGAACCGATGAAATTCCCACGTTCTGACACCTCTTGACGCAGATCGTTCAAGCCACACCGACGCGCGTCACACAAACCTAGCGATTTACTCGGAACACATCGACCATAACACTAAGTCTCTCGATGCTTATAGTCCAGAAAGGTAAAACTCTAAGTTTATCGATGCTTACCCGGATTTCCTTAACCGAATGAACCGTATCGATGAATACTCAGGTAACTGGGCGCCTCTCGAACCTTTCTAGGATAATCGCTTATCTTCCTCGAACTTTCTTTCTTTCAGAGTTCTAATTTTCGTTTTTGCTCACGCAGGGAATTATGAGGCGACCTGCCTTCTTATTTATAAGGGAAGGCGGTTAGGATTTTCCTTTATCCACGGCCCCTCTTATCCCTTCGAATATCCCATCTGTTTGTTAGGATATCAGCATGATTTTCGAAAAGCAGTTGGGATTTAGCGCGAAAATCTCGGAAGTTGTTACCAACAACTTCGACCAACCCAATCCCCTTATCCGCTGGGAATAATCCTTTATCTTTTGGGGATAATTCCCTATCCTTCAGGAATAATTCCCTATCCGCTGGGAATAATCCCTTATTCTTGGGGATAATTCCTTTTTCCTTTGGGAATAATCCCTTATCCGGTTGTTAGGATATTGCGAAATTTCCGGGAAGTCTGTTACAAGGATATTTCGAAACTTCCTTCCCAGATATCTTCGCCCATAATCCCCGAAATTTCCTTTTTCCCCGCCCTTGCCAGTTTTGCCCTCGATCGCGGTCATTACACTTGGCCTCATGTCCATTCCACAACACTGATTCTGATCATGGAATGTTGTACTCTTTTTTCCTAGAAAATGTTTTGTCCCATTTGGGTTTTCCTTATTTAGGTTTTTAATGAGGTAATGCTTCATAGTTGCAAGCTTAGGCATCCTTCATGACTTAAGCTTGAGGGGGAGTGTTGGAATGAAGAGAAGAAATGAAGAAAGATGGTCTTAAACTCCAAGGATAAAGTCGTATGGACTATGCTACCAAATGGAGTGTCTTAAGCTTGTTTGTGGTTATTAATATGTTATACTTATAGCCAAACATATATTAGGCTATCCATGTATCCAAACAAGTCTAGACTAGATTAGCATAAATAGTTATCTCTCTCATCATTTGTAAGCATGAAAGAATAAAATTCTTTTTATCTCTAATCTCTCTTTAATCTCATTCTCTCAATCTCTATATCTATTAAACTCTTAAATCTCTTAATCTTTCATAGATTTTGTTATCGAAAAAGAGAATAAAATATGTAGATGAAACTATGAAATAGTAGAATAACAAGTATTGATGGCGGTATCGGGAAAACGGTCAAAATCAACTTGTACTTTTTTTATACGCTTTTCATATCTCAATTTTGACACCATGCGTTTTTTAACATGAACCATTCTTTTTTCAAATTTCAAACCTGAACAATATCAGATTTGGCTAATTCATTCATCTCTGTTAACGTCGTTATTAAACCGTTTTATCTTGCTGATTCATCCACCTGTGTGTACAAAACGACGTCGTTTTGAGCAATTTTATTGAGTTTTGGGTTAGTAAACCGATCTGGTTTTTAATTGGAGAAAAAGTTAATATAGGGTTAGTTTGGGTTTGGTTTGCCGCGAAAGGAGCAGAAGAGCAAAGATTTTGATTCTGCTGATTCTGGTAATTGAGTGGTTAGAGAGGAGAAGAAGGAGAACCGTCGACCGGGAAATTGGTCTTGGCCTTAGGACCACAAAGGTTACGAGCGGCTGCATCGTAGGCGCATGCAGCTTCCTCGTCGAAATCTAAAGTACCAAGCCAAACTCGGGATTTCTTCAACGGATCACAGATCTCCGCGGCGAGTCAGCCCCAAGGTTTTCCTAACGCCTCTATACCTTGGCTCCTTCCCAGATCTGTTATGATTCTCGGCAGTTACCGGGAGGGCTGGTCCAGCGACGGAAGAGCCTCTCCCTTTCCTCATGGAGAAGAAGGTGGAAAAATCAGAAGAAACCCAAACCAACCCTAAATTATTATTTTTTCTCTTAATTGGAAACCAGATCGGTTTACTAACCCAAAACTCAATAAAATTGTCAAAACGACCTCGTTTTGTACACGTAGACGGATGAATCAGCAAAAAGGTTAATAACGATATTAACAGAGATGTATGAATTAGACAAATCTTATATTGTTCAAGTTTCAAATCTGAATAAAAAGAATGGTTCATGTTGAAAAATGCATGGTATCAAAATTAAAGTATGAAAAAACGTAACCGAAAAAATATGAGTTGATTTTGGCTGTTTTCCTGACGATCTACCGTGGGTTGTTATAGTTGAAGATGAACTTGATCATCTTTTTGTACCAGTAGCATTGGGCATATTAGTTACCCATTTCCAACTCCTTCCAACCACGTGTATGCGGCATGCAGGAAAAAAGTGTCCTGTAGTAGATTCTCTTCATAATAAACCATATTCTATATATCGTAACTCTTATGTTGGTCCAGTAATTGTCTGCGTGTTCTTTGCCAGTACGCCAATTAAGTCGTTCCATATAGCGGCCCCTACATTAAACTCTCCCATACACAACTTGATGATGCCAGACAGGTGAATAGCCTCTGGAAGAGAGGAGTCAGCTGCTTTTCTAAGGTGGCGGAGTCCCCTGGTGGAGTCTTCAGTTACGAAATACGCTAGTATTCCTTTAACATCATGAGCTGATGGGTAGTTGTAAGGTAGGCATTTCTCCATAAATTTGGAATACTGTCAAGTAGCGAGGAATGGGTCGTTGACTATTGTTGCAAGGTTAAGATTTTTGAAAACTGTATGATCATCAACTACCCCTAAAATTATTTGCATGTGAGTATGCAATTCTTTATGGACTATAAAATTAATATTAACATAAACGGATGGCTTTTGATTTCCATCAACTAGATGAAGTGTTCAGTCTTTGGTTATGGTGTTTTGTGGCTTATTTACAATTTATTCTATTAAGTTTTTGGGTTACATTTACGCTCTGGCCTATATTGTCGTGATAGTTGTATCGATAGGAAAAGTAGAGAAAGAGAGGGTGTTGAGAAGGTAATCAACAGCTTAGCAAAGCGTACCAAATCAACAGATTAGGTTCTTTATAAACATTAACCGTGAAACCTGACAAATCCTAAGAAGAGCGCACCTATATTCTAACCATGGGACTAAGCCATGAAATTTTCTTCATAACCGTAGACTGCAATGTCATGAATAATGTAATAACAGCAATAACAGAGAATACATCCCAATATTGAGAAAAGTTTCTTCTGGACAAACCAGACGTCTAGTTGCTTCAGTAGCAGGTTTCTTACTGCTGATACAATTAATATTGCCTACATTAGGAGAATTGAGGAAATGTTGATCAAAGGAAATCTACATTAGGAGAATCGAGGAAATATTGCTGATACAAAGTATAATGTTGGAACATAGAGAATTTTCATAGTATAATGTAGGAGAATTGAGGAAATTTTGCTGATGCAATTAAATACTGTTTAATGTAGGCAATATTTAATAAAAAATTCTTTGATTGATCTAGAATGTCATACAATGACATTTTTAGGTTGAGGAAATGTTCCACTAATTTCCAGATAAACATGGCACATCGTGATAATGAATGACGTGTACAAATAAGAAAGTGCCCAAATAAGAATCCCCTTTCATCTATTATATATTATATATTATATATTTTTTTATCATTTATATTTTTTTTAACAAAGAGACTAAGAGAGGACATCACTTAGCGTGTGTGTAGTTCTTTGGTATTTTAAAACTGTTGCTATGTAACTTATTTTTTGTACTGAAAATTGCATAGAATCAATTATGAATGTTTTACTGCAAACTTGTGTGTGAATTCTGATTAACATGCCAATATAATTCCATAATTTTTATAAATCAAGTACAAGCAAATTATAATAAAAACAAATTTGTGGTCACTCACGTAATTATAATTTTCTAAAGTTATTCATTATATTTCTAAAGTTATTTATTATAATATGACCATCTTCGTGTTATCGAATATTCTAATACCTAAAGGTAAAAGCTGGCATATGATTTTATTGTTCAAGCATTTAACTTTACATAAAACAAAGGATAGTGGTGGTGTCAGCTTGGCGGAGCATGCTTGACATGTGCATCTCATCAATTCTCCTTTATGTGCATATCCGCACTTGGATCTATATTGTTTATTTTCACGCATGGTTTTATCTTTACCACTATATATTAAAATTGAATGAATAAAAATAAACAAAATAAACAAACAGGCAAAATAAAGGTGATTAAGTTGGAGGATAGAATAAATAGTAAAGACAAGACAGTTTTCTTACCAATGAAACCCTCAAATGGCAAATTCAACTCATTTTTACAAAGTCAATGAGTCCGATTATGAAACCTCAACAGCCGGACCAGACTCTAGCCGCCGCACGAGCAGGCTAAGTAGTTCATTCACGGCCAGCCCTAGCTGTAGTAGCTCCATATCTCATCTAAGTAACCATGGCCTCAACAGCTACAACCAATCAAAGCCTCACAAAGCCAACCAGATCGCATGGGAAGCTATGGCTAGGCTACGCCGGTGCTGCGGTCGTGCGGTAGGGTTAGAACATTTCCGGCTTTTGAAGAGGTTAGGCAGTGGCGATATTGGAAGTGTGTATCTCTGCCAAATTCGTGGAAGCCCGGAGGTCGCGTTTTACGCCATGAAAGTTGTGGATAAGGAGGCGGTGGCAGTGAAGAAAAAGCTTGGAAGGGCGGAGATGGAGAAAAAGATTTTAGGGATGCTTGATCATCCCTTTTGCCCAACTTTGTACGCAGCTTTTGAGGCTTCTCATTACTCTTTCCTCGTCATGGAGTATTGTCCCGGCGGTGATCTCTACGCCGCCCGCCTTCGCCAGCAATCTAAACGTTTCACTATCTCCTCCACTAGGTATCCTTCTTTAAACTATAGTTAACCGTATACAACATTTCTATATCTTTATCGAGCTCACGGTGAACAAAGGTTTCAATTGTTTGTTTGCTTTTGTGTTTAGTGTGTCGTTTTAGATGTGAACTACAATTTCATTTTTTTGTCTTATTAGACGAAACGTATTTATTAATTGTAAATGTTTTCCGTATTTGAAAAATGATTTAATAACAAAATTGGAAAATAGTAAACTTATATAAAGATATACTATATATCAACAAAAAAATTTCACTTTTTGTGTTAGTTGACGGTTAACATATTGTTTCCGTATCCACCCACTAGATTAACCACAGGTCCTGGATTAAAATCTTCTAAAAATATATATAAAATTATTTTTTTGTGGTTAAATAGATGTACCAATCTTCAGTTACGAATTGCATGGTGTAACTAGGATAAATATATATTAATATAATAGGTTCAAATATCTTGACATATATAATAACTAATCATCAAATGTGGATAATATCAGGTTTTACGCAGCAGAAACATTAGTTGCCTTAGAGTATCTCCACATGATGGGAATTGTGTACAGAGACCTGAAGCCGGAAAACGTATTAATAAGAGGCGATGGTCATGTGATGCTCTCTGATTTCGATCTCTCTTTCAAATGCGACGTCGTGCCACAGTTCCTTAACCACAACGACTATGACCATCAAGGCAATGACGACGACGATGATGACTTCAGCATCCGCCGTAAATGCTCGACACCTTCTTGCACCGCGACTCCGTTAGACCCAGTAATCTCCTGCTTCTCTCCCGCTTCGAGCAGAAGAAGAAGAAGAAAGAACGTTATTACCACTACAATACACGAGAATGCAGCCGGTACTAGCGGTTCCGTTAAAAGCAACGATGTTTCTAGAACGTTCTCTCGACAACCTTCTTCTTGTTCTCGGGTTTCAAGTGGACTTCGAGACCTCTCTGGTGGATGTCCATCAATTTTCGCTGAACCAATCAACGCTCGTTCTAAGTCGTTCGTGGGAACACATGAGTACTTGGCACCGGAGGTAATCTCAGGTAAAGCTCATCTGGATTTCTACTTACTCATTTTAATGAGTAATCACTGGTTTTATTGTTTTACAAATACGAAACCGTTATTAGATGCTGAATAGTCCCGTGTTCGATTCCACTATGTGCTAACTCTGCGAATTAAGGACCACTTTGTCGCTTATACTTTGGTATTGGTGCTTTTGTAGTGGATTATAGTTCCATGAATTATAATGACATCCATTGCTGAGGACGACTCATTGATGCTAAGTTGTATGTAAGTCGATATGATGTCTTTGCGTTTGTATAATTTAATTGGGTAATAGATATAGGTAGTTTTAAATCCGTCGATACTTTGTTACCAATGCTAATCTCGAATGTTAATGGCCTTGGAGGGATGGATATCACCATATTCATCGGTATTTCACCACGAATTCAGGCCAAGGCAATATATTTTTTATCAACTTTATTTTGATTGATATTTTTTTTGTGTGAAAATAATGTGTTAATTATCTGAGCTAGCTAAGCCAAACACATGTTCAATTTTGCTAACTAGTTATTTTTGTTGATTTTTCAGGGCAAGGGCATGGGAGTGCAGTTGATTGGTGGACGTTCGGGGTATTCCTGTATGAGATGATATTTGGGACAACTCCGTTTAAAGGTGATAACAACGAGAAAACGCTAGTAAACATTCTTAAAGCACCCTTGACATTCCCAAAGGTTATAGTTAATAGCCAGAAAGAGTACGATAATATGGTGAGCGCTCAAGATCTTATTATCAAATTACTGGTGAAGAACCCTGGGAAGAGATTAGGGAGTCTCAAAGGCTCAATTGAGATCAAAAGACATGAGTTCTTCGAAGGTGTTAATTGGGCACTAATCAGGTCAATAAAGCCACCTTGGGTCCCTAAAGAAGAGAGTAATCACAAGAGTAAGAGTGATAATCGTAGCGTTAATTATTATTTGCCACCAAGGTTTATGATGACTAGGAAGGAAAGGGATGAGCCTTACCATGTGTCTAATCATTTTGATTATTTCTAACCTTAGGATATAAAACATTTTTCATTTTAAATGATATGCTATTATTTAGCAGTCCTAGCTGTCGAGATGTATTTTCATATGATTTAGAATTACATGCTATTATCATGAGATTAAAAGTGTAAATATCATTAGGTGAAAGATATGTCATTTCTAATTTATTACTATCGTGTGGTTATTAATTGCCTGAGTTTTCTAAACATAGTCAAGACTCAAAGACAGAAAAATAGAAACCCATTTGTGACAGAATATGCTTTTAGACGCTGCACGAGTTATATTGCAAAATTATTACGTCTCTATGCATTGACATTTGTCGCAAATAGGACAATTAGATTAGAGCCGTTATTTGGAAAAAAATAACTGATAACTAAATTTTTGCCTGTTCAGGAAATATTTTATTTTTTTATATTTAATTTATATTTTAGAAAATATATATTTATTATAGATATTAAAGTTTGAGATATATTAACAGTTTTATTTATGATATAAGTGTATTATATATAGTTTATTATGTTTTAACCCAATTCATTCTAAGAAAAAAAAATATTTATTATTTTATTGTTGTGTTTTATATTTTCTATTATATATGACAATATACTTGTATAAGGTAAAATTTGATGATGACACTATATCATTTGGTATCATAAAATTTTTATTTTAGTATATATGATGATATTATAATATTTATATTACTTTTACATTTATAGTATGATTAAAATGATTATTGATTTAAATAATATATATACTTATAATTGTTAATATATCATATAGTTTGATATTTTTTATAGAAAAATTATCTAGTTTAAATGAATGAAAGTTTACTATTAAGAAAATCCTAATAACTTACTAATCAGTTTAATATATTTTGTATTATATAACATTTTATCAGATTGACAGAGCACCCACTAAAAACATAATTATAGTATTGGATAATAATTTTTGAAATTTCATGAATTTCTAACACTAAAAAGATTGCAATCGTAAAAACATCAATTTCTATATGTCTTGCCAAATAATTCTATAATATAAATATTTCTTAATTTTAAATATTTAGTCATGATTTGTAAAATTTTAAATTTTAAATTTTTAGATTAAATTGAATATCTAGTTTTATTCAAAATTAATTTAAATATCCTTTATTGTCATATTCACTTTTAAAATATATTGAAAATATATAAATTTATGTCATTTTGTTTGTATTCTTATTTAAATTTAATTTTATAATTTTATAATAATTGATATACTAAATTATGTGTCATTTGATTTAATAATTTAACTATATTTTAATATATATATGTATCATAGGGTCAAAATTTTTATTATATAGATCAAAATTTATTTAATAATATTTTATAAAAAATGATAATAATAATTATGAATATAATTAATATTTTTTAAAAAGTATTTAAAAATGATTTTAGAAAAATTGTATAAGATTTGTTATAGTATAAAAAGGAAGCAAATATTTTTAAAAATAAAAATGTATTTAAAGATATTATTAATAAATTAATAAAATAATTTATTTGACATTGTTATCTTTTAAAGAAAATAATAAAATTCAAAAGATTTCAGTGATATATATTATAAATAACATATATATATTTAGTTCTATATTATGTTTCTATTTTAATAATATAGATAATAATTGTTTATACCATTTTGTTTGTGATTTTATTAAAAATACACACATGGACATAGTTATATGCGTTGGAAACTTATTTTTTTCTGTATTTGGAAAGAAATATATGTGTCGATATAGTTATAATATTATACTATTTAAAGCTGTTTAAAAACAATACACAAACTAAATCTGTTTGTAAACAATCTAAAACTATATGATAAAAACTATTCATATGAAATCTTCTATACATATTTCATTTTAGTAAAAAAAATTATTTTCGGTATAGAAGACTTCGTCTGCATGTCAAAAAAAAAATGAAGTTGGATACTTTTATAAAAAATACATATATTTCAAATTATTTAAACTTTATTAACATTTAACCAAATCTAATTTATATATTTCAAGCATATCTATATTTCAGTTATAGAAACTAATTTTCATTCAAAATATTTTTTTTTCCTTTTTTCATTTTAAGTACATGATTTAATTGGTAGGACACTTTCTACTTCAAACAACAAAAAATCTAAATCTTTTAAAATTTTTTTAACTTAAAAAATAATCAAATAAATCTTTAATTATGATTAAAAAGTTATTATATATTAATATTAACTAAATTTTGATTTTTTTTTCAACAAGAATTTGATCTATAAAAAAATGAAAATCCTATGATATTATATATATATATATATATATAGAATCTACAACCCTAGTTAAATTATTAAATTAAATAATAAATATCAATTATCTTTGTAACGTATAAACTAAATTAGAATAAACATACACACAAAAAAAAAATTCATACATTTTTAATATATTTTAAATGTAAATATTATAAAAACAGATATTCAAATTAACATTCATTAACTTTCAATTTATAATTAAAAATAAAAATTTTAAATTATTATAAATTAGGTCTATACATTTATAACTTGATAAAAATAAAATATTTAAAATTTAGTCAATATTTTTATTACATAATTATATGGTAGGATGGATTGAGATTGATATTTGTATTATTTTTCTTTTTGGGTTTTATAAATTTTTGTAATTTAAAAATCATGATTCTGCGTTGTAACTAGTTTTTGTGAATGTTTTCTATTTAATTTAGAAATATTTTTAAATAATACAAAGCAGATTAAATTGATGGGTTAATCTATTATTATTTTTATAGTATTGTTGTTATATTCGTTTAAACTAAAATAATTATTCGTAAATAATTATATAAAATAAATAGTATAATATAAAATATATAAAATATATAGATATATTAATAATCATGACTTATGAAATATAGTTTTTTATTATAACATTTACTGAAATAAATATTAAATTTTATTATGTTATCATTACACTAAAGTAAAACTTTAACATATCAAATGATTTACTGTTATCATAAAATTTTGACATTCAATAGTATATGTTTCATAAAGAATACAAAACATAAAAAATTAATAAATTAACAATTATTGTTTATTCTTAAACACATTAAAATTTATTAAACTAGATAATATATATTTATACCAGAAATAAAACTGTTATAATATCTCAAATTTTCACTTCTACAAATATATATTGTCTACAAATAAATATCAGAAAAAATAAAAATAAAGTTTTTTCATCCTTACAAAAGGCAAAAATCTAGTTCTGATTAAAATTATATATGCATGTAAGCATGTTACATATTACATATCTACATATTCCAAAATTAATAATGTGGAATGTGATGCGCACTATAATTGATGATGTAATTACGGATACAATAATGATTTCACTCATTAGAATCACGACCGGAGATTTTGTATGTGGGGACAATTATGATTCTTCCCCAAAACTAATGATGGGAAACTTAGTAAATTATATTTTTCCCATTACTTTGCGGTAGAAAAGCAAAAGGTTTTGGCCAAAAAGAGAATTGTCATAATACATTTGAATTTAATGCCTTTTTATAATCTGTACGAGCTTCTATGCGGAAGCTCTTTTAATCCAAACATATATTTGTATGATTTAGCGACGAATATGGTTTGGATCTTATTTGGAAATGCAACTTAAAAGAAAACAACCACTTATAATTATTCTAAGTATCCTATGTCGGAATCATGTGATATAATAATAGTCATCTCTAAAATTCATAACATATGTTTGGGGTTCAAATCTAGTACCCCTCATATGTTATGAGGGATATTAAAATCTTTATACTATGTTGACAAAAAAAAATGTTCTTCCGATAATTTACCAACCTATATTTTCTAATTTTTTATTCACTCTATATTTCTCTCTTTTAAAATTGTTGTTTATATCCATAAATTTTCTTTGCAATGTCACTTATTCATACGTACGCAAAAGACAAGTTATGAAGAGTCATAAATTGAATTTTGTGGAGTTATGAAGTAACGGTTCAACTTGGATTTTGTGTATATAAAGATAGTCAAAATAAGTTATGAGTTTAAGAAACTTTTTACTAATAAACTATATTTTAGTGGAATTATGTGGCACATCGGTAGATATTAAAGAGATATTAAAGCCACTAAACTAAGTTGATAAAAAATAATGTATCTTAAAAATTACAATAAAAATTAGGTCATCAGAAAATTGATTAAATCCTTAGAAAAATGAGTTCATGACTACCAGATATGACATGTATATATGATAGTTCTGTTGTCGATTATCTTCCTGCCTCTGCTTGTTTTTCAAGTTCCATAATTTGAAAAGTAAAACAGGATCTTCCAAGCTACAACAATCAGTTGAGGAGTACTCAGACTCTTATATTGGAGAAACAAACATAAGTTATCACAATTGAGATAACCAAGAAACATGAAGATCAGATCAGCAATAATCATATCGTTATTAATATATCGGCTACTAGGTTGGATCAAAGTAAGGGGGAGGCGTCTGTGAAATCAAAAGGAAATAGTCTTGTTCAACGATTTAAAGCAGATCCTAAAAGCTTAACAAGGGTCCCGACTGATGTTCAGGATCCAACTACCAATTTCTTAACTCCAATTGTTTCGGATGATGCACAATTCCAGCCAATTAAGAATCTGCAACCAGGCAATGCACATTAATGCCAAGGTTTACAACAACATTTTTGTTAGCTAAAGATGGAATTTCCAAAGTTATGACAGATGAGCTACAGCTGTTGTACTATGGAGTAGGCCATCCACTGAAAAGAGCAGTTGCTCTGCCATTTCCCACCAGTCCAAGCATCAACTTTACCATCATCTTTGTTGTAGTACTCGCAAAAATGAAGAGTCATGGTAAGAGAAGAAAGGGGCATGGCAAGACAGACTGTATTGGGAGTCTCCTCGCACCTCTATTCCATCATCTCGAGGTAAATCTATGTTATCCTACTATTAAGGACAAGCTCGAGTACATCAACACGAGCAACCTCATTCGCTGCAAGATTCTCCGGGATGATGACACTTCCGATTATGTGATCCTACAATCTGACCGTGATTATGGTGCTCCAAGCATATTGGAGAGACTTTGTCGACACATGAGAGAGTCAGGACATGATGGGAGCAAGAACCCTGGCACCACCAGCACTCCGTGAGAACAACACCCAAACTTTTCTGTGTAAGAACGTTGGTGGGCTGTCTTTTCACCGAGAAGCTCAGGTTGCTAGACAGGAGAGATGGAAGTGAGAGGTGGATCGATGGGACCACACAAGCTGTGAAAGGGCTTGTGATACTGCAAGAACTTCAACCATAGAGGTTGAAGAACACGGCAACTTTCTTAGAAGAGGGTGGCGCCGATTTTTGTAAGACACAAGTCTAGATTTAATTTTCTGAAAAGTCTGTATTATTATTACTCATAATTTAGGCTTATATAATTTTTTGGTTACAACTTAGGGTAAACAACATGATGTTTAACCCAAACAACAAGAAATTTAAATAAAAACAACATAAAGTTTAAGTTGCTGGAAAATTAAATGGGCTTAGACCAAGACTAAAACATAAAGACTTGGGCTAAGGCCAGAACAAATAAAACATAACAAATGGGTTTAATGAAAAATGGCGCCTAAGTAGGAAGATGAAACAGAGTGAACAAATCTTCTTCAGCGTGCACACTAAGGATGTTGCCTCGTTAAAACCTTCTTTGGAAAACCCAGTGGGACAAAACCGAAGATAGGAAAAAGAGTACAATTCTTTAGCATGTCTTTTGGTGTCTTTACCGAATGGTAATGGTAAAGACACCGAAGGTAGAAGAATCTTCGAGAAGGAACCTCCAATGTTCCTTATCCGACTTAAATGGGCTTTGATGGGCTTCTGCGTCGTCTGGTGGGCTTTCTCGTTTGGAAGCTGGATCGATGTCCTCATCATTCTCCCTCTTGAAATGCTTTGGTCTCCAAAGCAAACTCCTCACCCAATATTCGGTGGACTGCTTCTGGGATGTCAGGTCGACGTTGAGGTTGTACAGGCTGTTCTAGGCGCTCCATGCGCGCAGCCTTGGGCGTCATCTGAGCAGTCAGATTCTGCAGAAGCTGCATCATGGCTTGATTGTTCTGCAGTGATGATGATTCCTCGCTACCTGCCATGTTTCATTTTCCAAGAAAAGAAAATTTTCAAAAATTGGAAACTTATAGAAAAGGAAAATTTACAGAACGCCCCCCCCCTCCAAAAAAAAAAAGAAGGAAAAGATCTATAAATGGAAACAAAATTCTAATTTCTAATCGTGCCAAACAAATATCTGGACTTAAAAGGAAAAATTCATTAAGTTCTAATTGTGCCTAAACAAACATCTAGACTAAAAAGGAAAAATTCCGAAGACATGGAAAAATTTATGAAAATATAACTTAAGGCCTAAACACTAAAAGAAATCATATATGTATAACTCTAGACAAAAATGAAATTAGTTATTGGCCTAGTCTAAGTAAGGAAAACTACTTAGTACATAAATCACTAGAATGAAAATCTTCTAGTACCTAGAATAAAAAAAGGAAAATCAGACTTATTACATTAACTATTGGAAGGAAAGGTTCCTAATCCTAGACTCAAACTCAACCACGCTAACCCTAAGGCGATGACTCAACTTAAACCTAGGACTGCTACACGACGCTAACGAACAGAGAACCTAAAACAATAAGCAAAAAAACCGATCACACAATAACCCTAATGAGCTAACAACACACGCGGAATCCCTCAACACTAACCTATTGGGATTCAGGAACAAACCTCGCAGACCTAGACTGACTAAAATCCGCTAGCTAGAACGAGAAACTCGAGCCCTAACAAGCAGATAGAAGCGTAATCAACTACCCTAGCCACACGCGTGAGTTCAAGAAATTTTGACTCACGATTTCTCAGGATGAATAAGTGTTCTAGGTGAGTTTCTTTTACCCTTAATTCGTTTTAAAACAACCTAACCCGGTTTTTTATAGTTTTCATTTTTATAAAGGAAATCAAACAATCATAATAGAACAAGCAATCAAATTTCTTTTTATATATATATATAAATGAAAACAAAGACAAAGATTGATAGAACCTGATTTTTTTTTTTCTGTAGTAGAAGACTTGATTCCTTCACCCTTAACCGAGAACCTCAAGAAAAGAAGAGACGGAAAACAAAATCAGAAGCAAAAAAATTTCAACAAAATAAATCGCCAAATAACAAAAGGATAGATTCAACCTGATCTGCATGAGCTTTTAAGCTCTGATACCAGATGATGTAAGAACGTTGGTGGACTGTCTTTTCACCGAGAAGCTCATGTTGTTAGATAGAAGAGATGGAAGCGAGAGGTGGATCGATGGGACCACACAAGCTGTGAAAGGGCTAGTGATACTCCAAGAACTTCAACCACAGAGGTTTAAGAACAAGACAACTCTCTTAGAAGAGGGTGGCACCGATTTTTGTAAGACACAAGTCTAGGTTTAATTTTCTGAAAATTCTGTATTATTATTACTCATAACTTAGGCTTATATAATGTCCTGGTTACAACATAGGGTAAACAACATGATATTTAAACCAAACAACAAGAAGTCTAAATATAAACAACATAAAGTTTACATTGCTGAAAAATGGAACAGAGTGAACAAATCTTCTTTGTCGTGCACACTAAGGATGTTGACTCGTTAAAACATTCTTCAAAAAACCTAGTGGGACAAAACCGAAGATAGAAAAAAGAGTACAATTCCTTAGCATGTCTTTTGGTGTCTTTACCGAATGGTTATGGTAAAGACACCGGAGGTAGAAGAATCTTCGAGAAGGAACCTCCAATGTTCCTTATCCGGTTTAAATGGGCCTTCATGGGCCTATGTGTCTTCTGGTGGGCTTTCTGGTTTGGAAGCTGGATCAATGTCTTCATCATTTTCCACCATTGTATTATTTCATTCTGTTTTTCTTTATTTTTTTTACCTTTCTCTTGGTTTTTTTCACACCGGTGCAAAGTAAGTCAAAAGAGGGTGTTGCTACTAATATCGTTTGCCTTCTTGTTTTTTCTTTAGTCAGTTTGTTGTGTCGAGTATGTTTTATTTTTCATTGGAGAGAGAGAGATCCAATGTTGGGGTGTTACAGCTTGTCCATGTACTCAAAGACCTTATTCTTTGATGATTTTAAACCATTTGTGTGCTTTTAAATATCTTCTTAGTGGCCATTATTGCAGAACTTTGAGTACATGGACAAGCTGTAACACCCCAACATTGGATCTCACTCTCTCCAAAATATTTTAGCCTATTGAGGTTTCATTGGTAAAACATAAACTATGTTATTTTTAAACCTAATATTGACTGAAATTCTTCTCGTTATAGGCACTAGAATAAGGAAACAATTATATTCATAACTTCTTAATCTTTTACCCTTCTTTGTTGATCCTGAATACTAGCTCATCTTTAGTTAGTAAATACCTTGAACCTCATCTCATTTCAAACTATTTGCACTCTTGTTTTCCATTGTCATATGTGGAGATATGTGCAAACAGCTTGGAGAGAAAATGATCAACAAAGTGATGGAACAACTGATGAAGACGCCAAAAGCAGAAGAAAAACTGATGGAGCAATTGAGTAGAGCACTTGCTCCGTTTAGAGGACCTGCTATATATTCGGGAAGATGATTCAAAAGAGAAGAAATGAGGTTTGAAAGGAACAAAACAGAAGAAAATATACACTAGTGTATGTACAATGAAACATACAAATTTCATGCTAGAGAGACACCACACCATGATTAATACCTTCTTCACAAAATAATGATGAAGAGTGGTGAGTAAATAACTCATATGTGTGTCTTTCAGCATGATGAGAATACCTAAGAAAGATGGAGATCAGGTTTGAAAGTGGAGGATTTTAAGAAGTAAAGACTGATTAAGAGATTGTAGAACCTGAATGGATCCATTCTCTTTTGTAATTTTGTGCAATATCCTGCATCCTTGACAAAAAATTTGTAATCCATAAACATTCTGAATTTCATCACTAAACTTGCCTTTTTAATTCCTAGCATTGTCTACCCTAAATAGTTCCCTATAATGATGGTGTGACCATAGACAAGCCGGACTCAGAGGATAGGTGGTTTAGTTTTGCTGAGGAAGAACATGATCAGATGGAGCTGACATGGACAAGGAGGGCGTGGACAACATGGATCAAAACGACCAGGACGATTCGGCCCAGGATGACATTGATGAGAATACAACCCAAGAGGAGAATTCAACAAGTGTGTGGATTGGCCCAATGACCATATCACAGACCAACACTCAACAAGATTCTTCTGCAAATAGCCCAAGACGTAGCCCAAGAAGAGAAGGAGAAGAATGGTCCAACTTTTTGGTTCAATCATTTTATGCTTTATAATTAAAAGTACTTATTAAACCAAAATAATTAGAATTAAACCAAAGTAACTAGGAATTAAAATTAAATTAAATCATGCTGGTTTAATTCTAGGGTTTGCTTTGTATTTCTTCCCTTTCAATCATGTAGCCCTTGAACATTCAACCATTAAGAAATCAAATTCACATCAACTTTTCAGCAACCCTAGTGATTTTTCTCGTGCTCTCTCTGTTCAGCCTAAGAATATTGAAATTTCACTCTAAGTTGAAGAATCTACTGTGATTCATCTTAAACACTAAGCAGGGTGATCCTGTTTTTATGAGTAGCAAAACATCTTTAGAGCATCAACAGCTCCAAGGAGAAGCCCACTACCACATTCAAGTGCTTGTAGCCTTGAATTTGATGTCTCGTTTTTTTTTTAGTTTTAGAACTGTTTTGAGGGCGCTTTTGTCGTGCATTCTTGCATATGAGGATCATATAGGGCATATATTCATAAGCATTTCTTGAATAAGTGATCAGTCGGGACGCTAGAAGAAAGGAGGAAAATTGGAGAAAAAGACTAAAAAGGAGGCGCGTGTAGAGGAAAGCATAGTGGAAGCAGAGGACGTGATGAGGACATTGGACCGACTTCCGCTCCAGAAGTCCTATCCAGACCATTGACGGGAGCCAAGGCCTGAGCCTTGGAGAACAAGTTAAACCAATTGGCGAAACGAGCAAGCGAACAAGTACCAGCCCACGAACAGGCCCATGAACCGGCCCATCAAGGCCATCCGTGCCGGCCCACGAACAGTTCCAGCAAGGCCCGTTCGCACCACATCGGGAACCATGGAGGTTCCTGTTTGAAGATCCAGCTCGGGTGTCTTCACCATTACCATCCGGTGAAGGCACCAAAAGACGTGCTAAGACATTGTACTCTTTTTCATATCTTCGGTTTTGTCCCACTGGGTTTTCTGAAGAAGGTTTTAATGAGGCAACACTCTTAGTGCGCATGATGACCAAGGCCTGTTCTCGAACCCAACATATTCCAAGGGCCCAAGTCGACTTCGGCCTTGTCCTTATGGGGCTTACCTATCCTATTTATTTTTATTTCAGACTAAGTGTGGAAGTAAGGCCTTAAGCCCAATTCCCTAGTTTTGGCGATTTTTCATAGGCCCTAGCATTTGTGTTTAAGTCTTGGCCTATGCCCATTTCTCTATTTCTAGCCATTAAAACTTTATGTTGTTTTTATTTAGACTTCTTGCTGTTTGGGTTAAGCATCATGTTGTTTACCCTAAGTTGTAAACCAAATGCCTCTATAAGCCTATTACTTGCAAGGAATAAAATAACTTGAATTTTAAACAAAACCACTAAGACTCTTGTCCAAATTTCGGCGGCTCTTTCCCTCCTTGGTGAGCTAGCTGTGAGCTTCTTCCTTCTAGGTTGAAGCTACCTTGGTGTATCACATTCTTCCGCAGCTTGTGTGGTCCTTTCGCTCCACTCTTCCCCCATTAATCCATGACCATAAACCTCTAGTTTCTCGGTTGAAGATCACCCGCCACTACGCTTGTATCATCTGGTATCAAAGCTGAAAAGCTCCTAAGTACTAGGTTGAATATATCCTTTTACTATATATGATTTTTTTTTCCTTTTCATTGTTTTTGAGTTTTCCTACCTTTGAATTGTTCTTCTTCTTCTTCCTCGCAAGGTGAAGAGGCGCAGGAAAAGTCACAAAAAAGAGAAACACCATAAAAACCGCCACCACAAGCTAGAATTAACCAGGTTTTATCTATCCTTGTCATTTAACTTTTTTTTAATCACAAAAAAGAGAGGAAAAAAAAAACAGAATTGTTGTTTGCTTGCTTGTTTGTTTGATTTTTCCTCATAAAAACGAAATCATAAAAGAGTTAGGTTCCTTAAAATAAAATTTAGGATCAATAGAAACTCACCTAGAACACTTGTTCCACTTGAGAAATCGTGGACCTAGGCCACCTAGCCCACACATGTCTTGCTATTGAGTGCCTGTTCTTGTTGTGCTTGTTTTGCTTGTTAGGATTTGAGTTTCTCATCCTAGGAAGTGTTGAGTTGTGTCCTAATCTAGTGTGGTCAAGTCACTTGGTAGGTCTAGACCTTTCTGTCCCATGCCTTAGCCCACCCCGCTAGGTCCAGTCCCAACCGAGTCTAGTGTCGAGCTAAGGGTTACCGCACATGCGCCCAAAGCCCAAGTCAAGACACGTCCTAGAAACCCCCCCCTCGTGAGAACCAGCTCCCCATACCGCGCCACCAACCCTCAGCCCACGCCCGATAGGTCTAGAGCCGTCCCACGAGCATCCAGCGACTAGCGCTGCACTAGCGCGAGTCTTGGACCGCGCCTCCCGCGAGGTTCTGCACCAAAAAGCGATTGTCTAGGATTAGAAAAACTTCCCTTTTCGGTAGCTAGGGATATAAGGATATTTTCCAACTCTAGGGTTTAGCGATTTAGGAAATTTCCCTTAGTATTTTAGCTATTAAGTTAGATTTCCATAAGTCTTTCTAAGCCTTATGAAAATTTCCTTTTTAACTTGGCTGTTTGTTAGGCAACATTAAAACTTAGGAAATTTTCATTTTAGACCCATAAAAATCGTGACCCTTAGGGAAACTTAGCGATTTAGTGCAAATATAGAATTTCCTTTTTCTAGTTGTTTCCTTTTTCGAAAGTTTCCATTTTTGGAAACTTTCCTTTTTATTGCATTTTTTCTTTTTCAGAAGTTTCCATTTTTGGGAATTTTCCTTATTGCATTTTTTATTGAATTGACCCACCTAATGAGGAGAAGATACGTCCCTCCACACTTCCACCGAGAACTTCAAATTAGATTCCGAAGCCTGACCCAAGGGAGCAAGACGGTGGTCAAATACTTCAGTGAATTCGAACATCTACGGAACCGACTGGATATGGAAAAATCAGAGGAGAGCCTCATGGCACAATTCTTATACGGTTTGCAGGAGTCCATCGCCCGTAAGGTTGAGCGTCAGCCATATCATGACCTAGGTGAGTTGTTCCACCTTGCGGTCCAGATTGAAAAGAGAACCAACACAAGGCCACCACACCGCCCAGACCAAGGACTACGTGGAACAAATGCCAAAAACCATATGACCGAGCCACGACCAGTAAAAACTCGCGGTTCAAGGGAAAATCCCCTACCAACCCGGCTCCTGAGGTCACTCCAGTTTCCCCAAGACCAGCCGCACCTATTTCCACGAACCAACCACAACGGAGCAACAAGATCACTTGTTTTAAATGCAAGGGACGGGGACACATGTCCCGAGAATGCCCAAACCAACGAACCATGGTCTTAACGGCGTCAGGAGATTATAAATCAGAGAACGGGCCCGAGGAGCCCACGTCCGCCCTCGACCAATTCGACGACGAGGTCGAGTACGCCGACTTCACAGATCTATTGATGATCCGACGAGTTTTTAGTTCTAGACTAGAACCAGAAGAGATCGAGCAACGAGAAAATATCTTCCACTCCAAGTGCACTATTCTCGGAAAGGTATGCTCCCTGATCATAGATGGCGGATCATGCACCAACGCCGCTAAAAAGTACATGGTCAAAAAGCTTGGGTTAGCCATGACCAAGCACCCGCGACCCTACCTCCTCAGGTGGCTTAACAACAACACTGAGCTCTTCATCTTCGAATAAGTCAAAGTGTCCTTCAGCATAGGGCAATATCAAGATCAAGTGTTATGCGACAGAGCTCCTATGTCAGCTGGACATCTTCTCTTGGGACGGCCCTGGCAGTTCGACCGGGAGGTGACACATAACGGACGTACCAACTTCTACTCCTTCATCCATGAGAAGCGCCGGTTTAACTTAGCCACGATGTCCCCACAAGAGGTCCAAGACATGCAAACTAAAATGGCAAAGGATCAGCATGCTCGGAAGGATAAATTCCTTATCAACGTCGCAAACGTCCGCAAAGCCGTCCAGACCGAGGAGAAGCAAATAGTCCTAATGCTGTACCGAGAGCTGTTAAGAGCAGCTGGCGCAGAGGACAGTGTTCCCGAGTAAGTCAAGACGCTGTTATAAAAGTACGCTGACGTTTTCCCAGACGAGATTCCACCAGGGTTTCCGCCAATCAGAGGGATCGAGCATCACATTGACTTCATCCCCAGAGCCCAACTACCAAATTGATCTGCTTAATGTGTGAACCCCGAGGAAGCCAAAGAACTAGAGAAGCAGGTTCAAGACCTAATGGCACAAGGATACTTGAGAGAGAGCCTCAGCCCATGCGCCGTCCCAGTCCTCCTGGTGCCCAAGAAGGACAGAAGCTGGAGGATGTGTGTCGGCTGCCGCACGATCATCAACATCACCATCAAGTACCGACACCCCATTCCGCGCCTGGACAACATGTTAGATGAGCTTAGCAGAGCGGTCATATTTATCAAGATCGACCCTAAGAGTGGAAATCATCAAGTTTGGATGCGAGAAGGCGATGAGTGGAAGACCGCATTTAAAACCAAGCAAGGTCTGTATGAATGGCTCGTGATGCCCTTCGGGTTGTCTAACGCTCCGAGCACCTTCATGCGACTGATGAACCATGTCCTCCGACCATTCATCAGCAAATTCATGGTGGTCTACTTTGATGACATTCTCGTCTACAACACGACGTACGCAGCTCATCTGGAGCATCTGGAGACCGTGATCCTGACACTTCAGAAGGAACAGCTCTACGCCAACCTCAAGAAGTGTACCTTCTGTACCGACCAAGTCATTTTCCTTGACTTCGTCGTGAGCTCGCATGGACTTAGAGTGGACAAGGAGAAAATATTGGCCATCCAGGAGTGGCCCACGCCAGCAAATTCCAGCAAGGTCCGGAGTTCCACGGATTGGCTAGTTTCTATCGCTGCGTTGTGCGAGACTTCAGCACAATCGCCAGCCCCTTGACATCTACGATCATGAAGAACCAGAAGTTCAGATGGGGCCCAGAGAAAAAAAAGTCATTCAAGCTACTGAAGGAAGGCCTCACACACGGCCCGGTCCTCACATTGCCAGATTTTACTAAGACCTTTGAGGTCGAGTGTGACGCTTCGGGAGTCGGCATAGGCGCCCTCTTGACACAAGGAGGCAGGCTGATCGCCTATTTCAGCGAGAAATTAAACGAAGCCGCCCTGAACTCCCCTATTTACGATAAAGAGCTCCACGCTTTGGTCCGTGCCATGGAAACATGGCAACACTACTTACTAGCTAGGGAGTGTGTCATTCATACGGATCACCAGACCCTTCAGCACCTCAAGGGCCAGACATCACTGAAGAAGAGACACGCGCGATGGCTTGAGTTAATCGAGACGTTTCCTTACGTAATTAAGTACAAAAAGGGAGACGACAATGTTGTTGCCGATGCGTTGTCCCGGAGACATAGCCTTATATCGGTTATGGAGTCCAAGGTCATGGGTTTTAAAATGATCAAGGAACTGTATCCGGATGACGAGAATTTCAAGGAGGTCTTCCAGGAACACGTGAAAGGCGCCTACGGTCAGTTATACCTGTTTGACAGATTCCTCTTCAAAGAGAAACGGCTCTGCATTCCCCCGAGACATTTTGGAGTTGACAAGACATTAACCATTCTTAAGGAACACTTCTACTAGCCTCATCAACGCAGAGAAATGTGGAGACACACTGTGCAAGGTGTCTAGTTTGTAAACGAGCCAAGTCCAAGATGCATCCGCAAGGGCTCTACATGCCTCTACCGATACCCTCTACCCACTGGACGGATATCTCGATGGATTTTGATTGGGATAGCCGAAAATCAGCCACAAAGACTCTGTCCTTGTCGTGGTAGATCGGTTCTCCAAGATGGCACACTTCATTCCATGCAATAAGACCAACGACGCCAGTAAGACCGATGACCTGTTCTTTCGGGAAATAGTCATATTGCACGGCATCCCGAGCATACCAAGTTCCTCAGTCAGTTCTGGCGAGCACTATGGAGGAAGCTATTAGAATTGAAGATTATGATTCACCATTGGAGAAGAGAGAGTTTTAGAGAGAGAGAAAGGATTTATTTTATTAATATGAAGAGAATAATGAATCTTACTTACAAATGTGAAGAGAGTAAGGTATTTATACTAATCTAGTCTAGGCTTGTTTGGATACAAGGATAGTCTTATACTTGAATGGCTACAAGGATAACATAACACTAGAACACAAACAAGCCTTAGACACTCTCCTTTGACCTAGATAGCTCACGCCTTTATACTTGTAAGTGAAGGATTTCATCTTTCACCATTTCTTCTTCATTCCAACACTCCCCCTCAAGTTTAAGCATGGGTGAATGGTTGAACTTGCAAAGATGAAGAGAATTATTCCTTCTTCCTCTTTTACTCCCTTTCAAGCTTGATTAATGTTCATAGAAACCAAGCTTGTAACCTTAAAGAACTTCCTCATTAAAAACCTTAGTATGGAAAACCCTTTGGGACAAAACCAATACTAAGGGAAAAAGAGTGAAGTCTTCTTAGCTTAGGGATTGGCAATTGAATCTATGAGCTTTAAATTCACCAGAGAGCTCCATAGATCCTTGGATAAAGGCCTTAGTGACAAACGTTTGTGAATGGTTGTCTTGAAGCTCCTTTTAAGTCTGGTCCATTTCTCCCCCTTTCTTTTGACTCCTTGTCTTTAAGAGGTGATTATGATCCAGCTTTCCTTAAAGCCTTCAATTTAAACCTGTTTCACATACATATACATGCATGTATCAATTCTCACAAGCTAAACAAATGCATTATAATGTAAGAATGATTTTAACTTCCCTTTTATAAGAGTGGATGGCGATTTGAGTGATATGTTCTAGACCAGTCTGGTTCTCTAAGGACTCCACATTAAGGTCTTTGGATTCATCATGATCACATGGTTCTCTTCTGGATTCATCATGATCACATGGTTCTCTTCCCTTATATGTTTTTGATCCCCTTTGACCAGCTTCATTTTGCTTCACCTTCTACTTTCAATAAGCCTAACTCAAGAGAATAAGATTGTAAAATTAAGCTTAAGTAGAGTGAGCACACTTATCTCCTAATACACTTTTCCACCATGCTTCCACTAAATGATGTAGGGTAAGTCATGCTTATGATTGTTTTCCATCACTTCCTGATCTAAAACATCATAGCAACTCAAAAATAAAGATTAGTATTCCAGAACTTGAGTAATATCAAGTCTGGTATCAAGTATAATATCTAGCCAAATTCTCAACCTAAAAATCATAGAGTTAAAGAACTTATCCTAGATAGAACCTTTGATGTAAGAATTTGGTCCTGAGGTGATTCATCACTTTCCATCATCTTACTCCTTCTCCATGAGACTTGGTAGCTTGATGACCATTGGTTCAATCCTCAGTTGATAACAGATGATTTGGATGACCTTACTTGCGCCCTCCATGAGAGAAACAGACTGAGCACACTTCTTATGCTCACTTAGTTTTGGCAGACAGCTTGGAAGCCCTTGAGTGTGCCAGACTAATCTTTTAATGTCCTTGTTTGTGACTTGATAGCCTTTTTATGCACCAGATATCTCCTTCTTGGAATATCCTTCTTTGTGCCTTGAAAGCTTTTGAATGCACCAGACACCTTCAATGCCCTTGTTTGCACCAGACCCACTTCTTGTGTTGTCCTTGCTTGTGCCATACACTCCCTGAATGTGATTTTCCTTGTTTGCACCTCCAGCTCCAGCTTGTCCATTCCAAACTCAGCACAGAAATAGGCACGTCCATGATCTAGTACCTGGCCAGGTCGAAGATACTGTCCCGCAGAACGATCAGGATCCAGCAGGTCCACGTATATGTACCAGCGAAGTCAGCCACGGGTCAAGAAGCCCGACCATGTACCAAGCTCGTCCTTGGCATGAGATTACTTGAACCAGACACCTTAGCACGGCCAGCACCTCACCTTCGACCAGCCACAATCCAGCTTCATGCGCCACTTGTACCAGCATCGACCAGCCACGATCCAGCGAAGTCCAGTCACGTACCACGCCTGACCATGAACCGCCCTTTATTTGTCCATTGAATGCTCATTTCCTTTCCCCCCCCCCACAAGCTTGACACTAAAAACCAGAACAAGAGTCAAGTTTGGAAGAATGAGCATACATAGAATGAATGTTTTAAATTGGTATAGAGAATGATTATAAGTATCTAGTAGAATAGACAATGTCTAAAGAATAGAAGATTTAAAGTATCAAAGAATATGAAGAATATAAGATTTGGAGATTAAAAAGTATATGATGTTAAGTAGAATATATGAGATTTAAGAGAATGATGGAGAATAATAGAGAATGATGATGATGAATGTCAAGGTGAATTTTGGATCCATCTAGGTTCTAAATGCAATGCAAAGTCTTCATAGGTTCTCTTTCATCCTATGAGGTGAATTTTGGATCCATCTAGGTTTTAAATGCAATGCAAAGTCTTCCTAGGTTCTCTTTCATCCTATGAACATTTCTAAATGAGAATGTAATCAATCAAGGAATAAGTAAAATGTTTAGAAATAGCCTTTGCAAAGACTTGATACTAAGTCTTTGTGAGTATTCCTCCTTTCTGATTGATTATGATCTGATCTTGCAGCATGAGTGCTTAGTTATTTTTCACTACAAGCACACGCCAAATGACACATGACTCCATGGGAGAGCTGATTCATCAAATTCCACCAGTCTTTCCTCTCCACTCCTTGTGGTGGCTGTTCCTGGTGGCAATCGGTTCTAACTAATTCTCCATGTGCTGTGTCTTTTCCACTTGATTTCTTTTGCCTTTGTTAGACAATCAAGCTAAACATCAACTCCCACCTTAAGCCTTTTAACCTGTTGATCATAAACAGATTCTAAACAAAAGGTAGTGAGTGAAAGAGAGTGATTAAGAGTAACCAAACTTAATTTTAAACACTGCCTAAGGACTTTTGGATTCAACATGCCTTCTTAAACTTATTGTTCTAAGTCAAAGACAAGGTTCTCTTCCCTTAAGATCAATGCAATTCATGAACAAATTATTCAGCTAGCTAAACTAGGTTCAAAATGTCCCATTTTAACAATTTCTAAATACATGAAAACAATTCAATAGAATTCATGATTTACTAACCACCTAGATACCAGATTTCCTAGAGTTCTAACTCACACAACCATCAATGAAATCAATAAAATAGTTGGATAAGAGTTTAGAAATAGCCTGAATGCATAAGACTTTGATACTAGGTCTTTGCATTTGAGTTTAGGAACTGGTTCTGATCTAGGCACTCCCTCTCTTTGAAAGCGCCTTTGGTGGTGAAGCAATGCCTCCTTCTTTGGAGCAACAACCTATGTAGAATCATTTGAAACTTCTTTCTTAGAAGTTTTATCCTTTCTTCAAACTTCTCTTCCTTGCATTTTCCATCCATTCTTGACCACAAGAAGATAGTTCATTCCTTTTGCAAACTCCATGAGTGTATGCATGTCAAACCTAAAACAAAACTTGAAAAACGCCTTCCAAACTGTGGTTAGTCCCTTATCTACTAGACTAAGCATTTTCTCCTGAAGGTTAAGACCTGGATCACGAGTTTAGACACTTCAAATCAAGCAACAAAAGCTGCTACACACAGACCTACCTCACGCGCCCTCTACTTGCTAAGGGCGAGTGAGTAACTGATCCTAACAACTCCAACCGCCTCCTAACCACTTTACAACAGCCAAAACAACTCTAAACTTATCACAATATGATGATTCAACAAGAATTAATTGATTAAGCCGTTAAACCAAACTAAAAATAACTTTCCCTCCAAAAATTCAAAAATCCAGATTTTGAACCTCTTTCAAGAAAACCTTTCTTGAAACCTAAAATTGTTTAGATTGAGCTGAAACTTCTTGGAACACTCTATTATAACCTTATCTAACTTCTGAACGTCCAAGATTTGAAAAGAATCAAGAAGAGATAAGAAATCTGTTACCAAAACCCCAGAGTGTTCGAAACTGGACACGTCGAGGGATTTCATTCAGGAAAGCATCAAAACGTGAAAAGGGGCAAAGCGGACCTCCCGATTCATCAACAAGACTCATTTTACTTGAGTTTAGGCTTTGGAATTACTCGATTTGATGAAGTTTTGAAGAAGTTATGCTCGTTTCAAAGGCGGACAAAGGCGGAGAACTTCGACGGAGCCGATCGCGACGCCGTTGAGAAGAACTGATCAAGAAACCTTTTAATATCATCTTTGAATAAGAACGGACCTCTTGATTCTTCAACAGGACTCTTTCTTCTACATTTTAGGCGGTGGATTGATTGAATTTGATGAAGATCTCGAGCTTTTATGGTCGCTTCAATGGAGACCTTCGCGGATGAAGCCAATCGCGCATATCTTGTGTAAGAAAACTCATATCTTTTGTTTCCTGTTGCCAAATGATGCGATTCAACTTGCCGAGTCTTCAGAATTCGCCGGAGAACAATCCAGAAAAAACAGATCAAGAAAATCTGCCGTGGTTTGATTGGAATCAATGATCAAAGATGGCGGACTTCTCGGCAGCCTTGATTTTGAAGGTAGCGCAAGAACTTGAAGATTTTGAAGGTTTCATGAGGAGAATTGATCGAAACCTGCTCTGATACCATATTAGAATTGAAGATTATGATTCACCATTGGAGAAGAGAGAGTTTTAGAGAGAGAAAGGATTTATTTTATTAATATGAAGAGAATAATGAATCTTACTTACAAATGTGAAGAGAGTAAGGTATTTATACTAATCTAGTCTAGGCTTGTTTGGATACAAGGATAGCCTTATACTTGAATGGATACAAGGATAACATAACACTAGAACACAAACAAGACTTAGACACTCTCCTTTGACCTAGATAGCTCACGCCTTTATACTTGTAAGTGAAGGCTTTCATCTTTCACCATTTCTTCTTCATTCCAACAGAAGCTAGGGACGAACTTGTTGTTCTCTACCGCGTACCATCCCCAGACCGATGGACAGACCGAGGTGGTCAACCGGACCTTTTCCACTATGTTATGAGCAATGATCGGACGCAAACTGAAGAATTGGCTCGAGTGTCTACCTTACGTGGAGTTCGCTTACAACCATAAATCAGATGTCTCTGGTCGAGATCGTGTACAGTTTTAATCCTCCAAGCCCATGGAGTTCACACCAAAACCCCCAAGAGACGCCATTAGCATGTATGGTGAAGCTAAGGCAGAATACGTGAAGAGACTGGATCAGAAGGTCAAAGTTAATCTAGAGAAGTGCACGGAACAATATACCAAGCACGCCAACAAGGTACGCGGGAATGTGGTGTTTGAAGAAGGCGACTGGGTTTGGATTCATCTACGGCCGAAACGGTTTACCCAGAAACGGAAGACCAAGCTTGCACCCCGAGGAGACGGTCCATTCAGAGTCTTCCGACGAATCAACGACAACGCCTACCAGCTGGAACTTCCCGGTGAGTTCAATGTGTCTACTACTTTTAATGTTGCTGATTTAGAGTTGTTTGATACAGGTGAGGAGCTTGCTTTGGAGACCAAAGCTCTTCAGGAGGGAGGGAATGATGAGGACATTGGACCGACTGCCGCCCCAGAAGTCCCACCCGGACCATTGACGCGAGCCAAGCCCCGAGCCTTGGAGAACAAGTTCAACTAACTGGCAAAACGAGCAAGCGAACAAGTACCAGCCCACGAAGAGGACCATGAACCGGCCCAGCAAGGCCTGTCCGAGCCGGCCCACAAACCGTTCCAGCAAGGCCCGATCGCACCACATCGGGAACCATGGAGGTTCATGCTTGAAGGTTCTTCCAGCTCGGGTGTCTTCACCATTACCATCCAGTGAAGGCAACAAAAGATGTGCTAAGACATTGTACTCTTTTTCTTATCTTCGATTTTGTCCCACTGGATTTTTTGAAGAAGGTTTTAATGAGGCAACAGTCTTAGTGCGCATGACGACCAAGACCCGTTCTCGAACCCAACCTCTTCCACAGGCCCAAGTCAACTTCGGCCATGTCCTTATGGGGCTTACCAATCCTATATCTTTTATTTTAGACTAAGTGTGGAATTAAGCCTTAAGCCTAATTCCCTAGTTTTGGCTATTTGTCCTAGGCCCAAACATTTGTGTTTAAGCCTTGGCCTAGGTCTATTTCTCTATTTTCTAGTCATTAAAACTTTATGTTATTTTTATTTACACGTTTTGCTGTTTGAGTTAAACATCATGTTGTTTCCCTAAGTTGTAAACCAATTTCCTATATAAGCCTTATTACTTGCAAGGAATAAGATAACTTAAATTTTAAACAAAATCCCTAAGACTCTTGTCTAGATTTCGGCGCCTCTCTCCCTCCTTGGTGAGCTAGCTGTGAGCTTCTTCCTTCTAGGTTGAAGCTATCTTGGTGTATCACAAGTCTTCCGCAACTTGTGTGATTCTTTTGCTCCACTCTTTCCCCATCAATCCGTGACCCGAAATCTCGAGTTTCTCGGTTGAAGATCACCCGCCACTACGCTTGTATCAGAACGGAGCAAGGAAATACAGGTTGCTGCCATCAGTTTGCCAACCCGCAGTGAAGATAGTCGAATAAGAAAGAAATCAAGAAAGAAAGTATCAAAGATTGAGATAAAATCCACTTTGGAAAATTCTAATCTATGTTCCTTTCTTTCTATTATAAATACATTGCCCCACGCCTAGCTAAATGGGGGGGGTGAATTTATCATCTCTTATTACTAACGTTTTAGGTTTTAGAGCGAAGCAATTGCTTTTGGTCCTGAGCTTCTTTATTATTATTTTTTAAAGTTATTCTTTTGAATAATTTACATTAAGTATTTTATGCAGTACCTGTTTTCATCAATTTTGCCATTATTTAAATTATCTTGTTAATCATCATTTGATCCCAAGAAAACCGTTAAGTGATGAAAGGGGGATCATCAATCAATATGATATTCTCCCTCATGAACACTGGCGAGTAAACTTCTCCTTGGGTTTAGGGTTAGAGTTTGGGAGGATGTCCTAGGAAGGAGTAAGAGTGCTCACAAGATGCACGACTCTACATGCCCATGTTGTGTCTAGTAGTCTTAATGACAAGTTCATTTTGGCCACTAGAACATGGACTCGGTTGGATCTGACTTACAAAAGTATAATCAAAGAGCCTTGTGTTAGAGCCTAGAATCTGTAATGATCATCTCCACTCAAGTACCCAAAGACATTTGTAGATACTTCTGTGGATGTGCAAGTGATTTTTGCCACAAAAGTGGATTAATAAATATGTGTGCATCTCAGACAATTATGACGAGTCAAATACCTAAAGAACACTCTCTTCTCCTTCAACCTCATACTTCACTTGAACCCCAAAGAACCGACTTTTAACACATCTTCACAAACCAAATTTTTACTTTTTACTTTTTTACTTTTTACTAAATTTACTTTCCTTAATTAAGAAGCATTAGTTAAATGAGTTTATTTTATTTACTTTTTGAAATAAGATCAGTTTTAGGCTTAGATTTAGTGACAACAATCTATCAACCATCCTCTCTTATCTGACTTGAATTAAGTTAAATCCTGTATTTTTAGTGATTAAAAATCCCTGATTTGGATTGACACCCTAAAAACTACAACACTAGGAGTTTGGTATCCCGCAGTCGAAAAGACGCAACTACCAAACTGGCGCTGTTGCCAATTCATGACACATTTTCATCATTAGAATTTGGTTATAACTTGAGATCAAGTACAACATTAACATATTGCTTAAATCCATCTTTCAAGATCATGGAGCAATATACAAACCACATTGGAGGATACGACAAGCCACACACTTATGACCATTGATCCGGAATATGATCATCTCCAATCGAAACCAATAATGTTGAGATAAAGACAAGATTGATACAAATGGTACAAAGCAACAAGTTAAACAGACTACCTACGAAAGACCCGCTACACCATATCGACCTCTTCGGCATGTTATGCTCAACAGTAAACATCCAAGGAGTTTTAAAATATGCTTACAAGCTACACCTATTTCCATTATCTCTTGGTGACAAAGCTCATATTTGGCAGAAGAACCTATTGCCAAATGCAATCACAACTTGGACAACTGCAAAATGATGTTCCTGACAAAGTTATTCTCCACAACAAAAACATCTCGCCTGAGGAATGAGATATCAAACTTCAAACAACAGAGAATGGAAAGCTCCAGTGAAGCATGTAAAAGACTTAAGAGTTACATCTTCCAATGCCTTCACCATGGTTTCTCCCAAGAGAAAATACTTAGCATGCTATATCGAGGAGTCTTTCCAAGAACCCAAATGCTATTAGATACAACATCAAACAGTAACTTTCTAGGACAAGTGGTCGATAAAGGTAAACACCTAGTGGAGAACCTAGAAACAAGCGATAGCAACTATGAAGAAGATATGATCGCACGCGATCAGGAAATGGAAATCGTAACAAAGACCAAAGAAAGAAAATGAAGGCACTGAATGAAAAATTATACCAATTCCTTTAAGAAACACTACGACCTAACACTCATATTGGTAGGCATGAATAACTGATCACTATGCAGCAGAAGTATGCAAAAAAGACTATGAGAATCTACATGCTATTGGAGAGTGGAGCCCATCAGGAACTCGGACTGACCGCGCTGGAACCCAGACTGACCGACCCCGACCCCTTTAAGCCGGACAAGGAACAATGAAGGTTCCTTCTCGAAGATTTTTCTTCCTCCGGTGTATATACCATTACCATCCGGTAAAGACACCAAAAGTCGTGCTAGGAAATTGCACTCTTTTTCCTATCTTCGTTTTTATCCCATTGGGTTTTCTGAAGAAGGTTTAACGAGACAATACTCTTAGTGCGCAAGACAGTGAAGATTTGTTCACGATTCTACATCTTTCACAAGTCACCACCAAATTTTCCTAAGTGTTTACCTGGACTTTCTATCTTTTATTTATATTTTTAGGCTAAGTATATTATTTGGGCTTATGAGTCATGTTGGCTACTTAGGCCCAATGTTTATTTAAATCGCCACCAGCTAGACTCATTGTTGTTTTTATTTTCTTAAAGGGATAAACATCATGTTGTTTAGCCTAAGTGTACCAAGGCATTATATAAGCCTTTGAATCATTCATTAATAAAATAACAAGCAATTCAGAATTAAAACAAAAACCCTAAGACTTTGTCTAAGTCCCTGTTGGCACCACCTACAAACCTTCTTGGTGAGCTTGCCGTGTTCTTCAGCCTTCCAGGTTGAAGTTGTTGGAGTATCACAAGCCCTTTCACAGCTTGTATGGTCCCATCAATCCACCTCTTGCCTCCATCTCTTTCTTTCTAGTAACCTGAGCTTCTTGGTGAAAAGCCAGCCCACCATCGTTCATACATCATTTGGTATCATAGCCTAAAGCTTCTGCACATCAGGTTGAATCTATCCTTTTGTTATTTGGCTATTTATTTTGTTGAACTTGTTTTTGCTTCTGATTTTGTCTTCTTTCTCTTCTTTTCCCTGAGGTTCTCGGTTAAAGGTGAAGGAATCAAGTCCCCTACTAAAAAAAAACAAATAATGGTTCTATCAATCCTTTATCTTTGTCTTCACCTACAAAAAAAAATATAGAGTAGAAGTAACTAGGTAGCTAGTTTGTTGTTTATTTTTTTTTTAAGGCAAAAAGGAGGTGTTTAGGTTGTCTAAAAACAAATTGGGCGCTTGGCACGCCCAAGAGTGCCAAGCGCTAGTGCTAGGTTCCTCTACCCTAACGGTTCCTCTTAGCGTCTAGGTTCCTCGCGTGCTAGTCTAGTCTAGTCTAGGTGCCATCAAGTGAGGACCAGATTCCAGGTACCGAGTGTAATGCCCCCGACCCGCCAACGTCTGTGGGCCCCTCACGCTCTCTCGCGCCTTGTGGGCCCCACTCTCGTTCGACGTCCGGTGTGTTACTGGAAAGGCTCGAAAGACTTGTTTTACTGTCCCTGCAATCACTACATGACCGTTCCCCGTGTTTTGTCTTCACTCACACGGTATCGGGATTGACCAGCTTTCACCAGCTTCCCGATAGGTCACCCATCCTTTGATTGCTCCAGCTCAAGCACGCTTAACTCTGAAGTTCTCTACGAATGTGCAACCGAAAAGGTAAGTGCACTTTGTGACATAGGTAGCCAAATCAATTCTTTTAAGCCCTTCTTACCTAATCTACTACAAACCGGGGTATTACATTCACCCAACTAACAGAGTGCAACGTCCTCGTTGCACATCTGGACCGTCACCCCCAATGGTGTGAGTCATACCCGACTCCACACTCATCTGGGTTCGGCTCTGATACCAACTTGTAACGCCCCCGACCCGCCAACGTCTGTGGGCCCCTCACGCTCGTTCGACGTCCGGTGCGTTACTGGAAAGGCTCTAAAGACTTGGTTTACTGTCCCTGCAATCAGTTCCCGTGTTTTGTCCTCACTCACACGGTATCAGGATTGACCAGCTTTCACCAGCTTCCCGATAGGTCACCCATCCTTTGATTGCTCCAGCTCAAGCACGCTTAACTCTGGATTTCTCTCGAATGTGCAACCGAAAAGGTAAGTGCACTTTGTGACATAGGTAGCCAAATCAATTCTTTTAAGCCCTTCTTACCTAATCTACTACAAACCGGGGTATTACACCGAGTCCACCCGCGTACCCGCGCCTAGCCTAGGTACGCCCCGTGCTCCTCTAGGTTCCGCTACAAGTCCTGTCCTGCACCGCGCCTAGCGCCTCGCACCCTAGTGCTAAGTTTCTTATCCCGCGTTAGCTGCACCATGTCGCGCCACACCCCTCTTAGTCCCGAGCCGCCTAGTGTTTCTTAGGTTAGGCGACTAGATCAACAACCTCTCATAGTGTCTAGGTTCATTGCATTAGTTTTTAGGAAGTTTCCTCAATATTTTAGGCATAGTATTAATTTGTTGCATTTTCTTAGGTTAGGAATTAACTTTTTAGAAAGTTTCCAAAACCTTCTAGGAAGTTTTCCCAAACCTTTTAGGGCATTTTCAATGCTAGGATTTTATTTAATTTTTAGAAACTAGACCATAATTAAATTCCCTTTTTGTATATATGATAATTTTCTTTTGATATTTAGGCAATAATTTTTTTATGACAAATTTCTTTTTATTTAATATTTCCCTTTTCTGCATTTAAGTATTTTCCTTTTTAATTAAAATTATATAATAAAAATTATTATCTGCGGAATAATTTCATAAAAGAAAACTTTTCATTTATGTAAGTTTTCTTTTTGGGAACTTTCCATTTTCCGTATATTTTTTTTTCTATAAAAAGAAATATGTCATGTAGCGATGAGTCGTCTTCAGATTAGAACAATCAAGCCATGATGCAGCTTCTGCAGTCCTTGACCGCCCAGATGGCCACCATAGCAATGCGTCTCGAGCGATTGGAGCAGCCAGCACCTGCACCAACTCTCGCGCCACCCCCAGCCGCACCCCTGTACCGAGCTGACAGACCAGAGGCGACCCACCAGGGAATGGGCCAGCACCAGTACTACGAAGATCATATGCCACCACCGAGACAACCCATGAGCCACCCCGACGTATAGATGAACCCTCCTTCCTTTTGAGGAAAGGTTGATCCCGAGGAGTACCTCGATTGGGAAAAGAGGATGGAATTAATCGTCGTGTACTAGAACTACGAAGATCCCCGCAGAGTCGCTTTAGCAACAACTCAGTTCACTGATCACACACTGGCAGTGGGATCGCGAAGTAACTGCTCGCAGGAGAGCTAGGATGGGTACTTTGACCTCATTGGTCGAACTCACCCAGATTATGAGGAGACACTATGTCCCTCCTAATTTCCACCGTGAATTACAGAGACGATTCAGATGCCTGAACCAAGGCAGTAAAACAGTGTCAGAATATTTTTATGAATTCGAACACCTACGCAACCGACTCAACGTGGACGTATCAGAAGAGAGTCTAATTGCCTAATTCATCGACGGATACACGAATCCATCGCCCGAAAGATCGAGCTACAGCCTTACCATGATCTTAGCAAGTTGTTCCACTTAGCAGTCCAGATAGAGAAGCGCAATAAAAGGAAATTAGCCGCACCTTCTATACCTAAGAGTACCTGGAGCACCGGCTCCAAGCCCTTTGAACAAACAGCCCCGACCAGTGACCCATGCCTCAAAGGAAAGGTCGTGGTCAGCAACTCAGCCCCCAGGGCCGCCCCATCTGCCCCAAAACCGACCACCCCGACGACCACTCCAAATCAGTCCCATCGAAACAGCGAGATCGTGTGCTTTAAGTACAAAGGAAGGGGACACATGTCACGAGAATGTCCCACCCAGAGGATGATAGTTTTGACAGCTTCAGGAGACTACGAGTCCGAGGATGAGCACGAGGAGGTCGACCCTGTGACTCACCAACAATCTGACAAAGAAATAGAATATGCCGACTTCGGAGAGATGCTCATGATAAGACGTGTTCTCAGCTCGAGATTTGAGTCGGAAGAGGTAGAGCAGCGAGAAAATATTTTCCATTCCAAATGTACCATCCTTGGGAAAGTGTGCTCACTAATTATAAACGGAGGGTCCTGCACCGACACCGCGAGCAAATACATGGTTGAAAAGCTTGGACTGCTTGTGACCAAGCATCCTCAGCCCTATAAACTGCGAAGGCTGAACAACAAGACGGAGTTGTATATTTCTGACCAGGTTAAGGTTGCATTCAGCATTGGTTGATACCAGGACCAGGTAACCTGCGATGTCGTCCTGATGTCAGGTGGACATATCCTCTTAGGATGACCTTGACTATTTGATCGAGAGACTACACATAATGGACGGACGAACTTCTACTCATTTGTCTACGACAAGGGTAGATACAACCTGGCACCAATGTCTTCCCACGCCGTTCAAGAAATACAATCCAAGATGGCAAAAGACCAATATGCCCGCAAAGAGAACTTCCTCATCAATGTGGCTGACATGAGGAAAGCCACCCGTACTGAGGGCACTCAACTCGTCATAATGCTCTACAGAGAGATTTTAAACACTTCTGGCACCGAGATCACCCTACCAGCCGAGGTCCAAGCCCTTCTATAGAATTATGCAGACGTGTTTCAAGACAATATCCCAGCCGGCCTCCCACCCATTCGAGGTATTGAGCACCACATCTACTTCATTCCAGGAGCTAAACTACCTAACCGACCCGCATACCGAGTTAACCCCAAAGAGGCTAAAGATTTAGAAAGGCAAGTCCAAGATCTTATGGCTCAAGGCTATGTCAGAGAGAGCCTTAGTCCCTGTGCCGTCCCATTCCTACCTGTGCCGAAGAAGGACGAGAGCTGGAGGATGTGCGTTGACTGTTGCGCTATCAACAACTTCACAACCAAGTATCGACATCCCATTCCGCGTCTGGATGAATTGCTAGATGAATTAAGGCGGAGCCGCGGTCTTCTTCAAGATTGACTTAAAAAAGTGGATATCATGAAGTCAGGATGCGAGAAGGAGATGAATGGAAGACTGCGTTCAAGACCAATGAGGGTCTTTACGAGTGGCTAGTATTGCCGTTCGGCCTGTCCAACGTCCCAAGCACTTTCATGCGCCTTATGAACCAAGTCCTTCAACCGTTCATTGGTAAATTTGTAGTAGTCTACTTCGACGATATTCTAGTCTACAATATGACTTACTCGGATCATTTGGAGCACCTAGAGGCCATCATCAACACCCTCCAAAAAGAGCAGTTATACGCAAACCTCAAGAAGTGTACGTTTTGCACAGACCAAGTCGTGAGTTCACAGGGACTCAGAGTGGATGATGAGAAGATCAAGGCCCTCAAGGTGTGACCGACGCCGACGAATACAAGCCAAATTTATAGCTTCCATGGACTCACCAGCTTCTACCAACGGTTCGTCTAAGACTTCAGTACGATCGTCAGTCTGTTGACCTCTACGATTAAGAAGAATCAAGAATTTCGTTGGGAACCAGAGTAGGACAAGTCATTTAAGCTATTAAAGGAGTGTCTCACCCACGACCCAGTCCTAGTTTTGCCCGATTTTAACCAGACCTTTGAGGTAGAATGTGACGCTTCAGGGATCGGTATAGGAGCAGTCCTGACCCAAGGCGGCAGACTTGTCGCCTATTTCAGCGAGAAGTTAAGTGGAGCCGCCCTTACCTATCGTACCAACAATAAGGAGCTCTATGTAATGGTTCGAGCCCTAGAGACTTGGCAGCACTACCTACTTGCCAAAGAGTACGTGATTCACACCGACCATCTGACCCTTCAGCATCTTAGAGGCCAATCCACACTTAAGAAGAGGCATGCTTGTTGGCTAGAATATATATGAGACCTTCCCCTACGTCATTAAGTACAAAAAGGAGCGGACAACGTCATGGCTGATGTCTTATCGCAAAGATACAGTCTCATCACTGTCATGGAATCGAAAGTTATGGGATTCGAGATGATCAAGGTGTTGTATGCGGAGGACGCCGACTTTACTGAGGCCTACCAGGAGCATGGCAAGGGGGCTTACATTAACTTCTATTTGTTTGACGGATTTCTTTTTAAGGATAAGCGACTCTGCATCCCGAGAGGATCAATTTGAGAGTTACTTCCAAGAGAGGTCCACAAGGGAGATTTAATGGGATACTGCGGAGTCGACAAGACCTTGAACATGCTTAAAGAGCATTTCTACTGGCCCTACCAGCATCGAGATGTGGAGGCTCATTGTGCTAAGTGTCTAAATGAAAACGGGCCAAATCCAAGATGCATCCGCAAGGTCCGTACATGTCGTTACCAGTTCCTTCTGCACCATGGACCGACATCTCCATGGACTTCATGATCGGCCTGCCTGAAATCAGTCACAAGGACTCCATATTCGTCGTGGTTGCTTGTTTCTCCAAGATGGCACACTTCATTGCGTGTAACAAGACGAATGACGCCAGCCAGATAACTGACCTTTTCTTTAAGGAGATACTACGACTGCACGACATTCCCAGGACGATCGTCTCAGACAGAGACACCAAGTTTCTCACTCACTTCTTGCGAGCATTGCGGCGAAAACTAGGGACTAACCTATTATTCTCTACTACATATCATCCACAGACAGGCAGACAGACATAGATGGTTAACATGACCTTATCATAGATCCTGAAAGCAACGATTGGACGAAATCTGAAGAACTGGTTGGAGTGTCTTCCATATCTCGAATTTGTCTACAACATTGCCACATACTTGGGAACAAGACGGTCCCCTTTTGAAGTGGTCTACAGCTTCAACCCTTCCACACCCATTGAATTCACGCCCATTCCTTTGGGAGGCGCCATCAGATTAGAGGGAGAAGCAAAGGCCGAGTATATCAAGTGCATACATGAAGAGACCAAGGCAAATCTGGAGCAGCAAAACATCCAAAACATCAAGAACACCAACAAGGGCCGTCAACACATAGTCTTCAAAGAGGGATACTGGGTTTGGCTACACCTGCAACCAGAGAGGTTTCCCCAGCGCCAAAAGAGCAAGCTTGCATCCCGGGAAGACGACCCATTCCGAGTGCTATAACAGATAAATGACAACGCCTACCAGCTTGAACTTCCAGGTAAGTATAATGTGTCTAGTACGTTTAATGCTTCTGACTTTGAGTTGTTTGATGCAGGTGATGAGTTCGCTTTGGAGACCAAAGCAATTCAAGAGGGAGGGAATGATGAGGACATCGTCTCAGCTACTGCACCGGTCATCCCACCAGGACCTCTCACACGATCCAAGAGTAAGGCCTTAGAAGACAAGCCCAGCATGCTATTGGAATGTGGAGCCTGTCAGGAACTCGGACTGACCGCGCCGGAACCCAGACCAACCGACCCGGTCCATGCGACCCCAACCCCTTCAAGCCGGACAAGGAACAATGGAGGTTCCTTTTCGAAGATTCTTCTTCCTCCGGTGTCTTTACCCATTAACATATATTAAAGACACCAGAAGTTGTGCTAGGAAATTGTACTATTTTTCCAATCTTCGATTTATCCTATTGGGTTTTCCGAAGAAGGTTTTAACGAGGCAATACTCTTAGTGCGCAAGACAGTGAAGACTTGTTCACGATTCTACACCTTTCACAAGTCTTCACCGAATTTGGCTAAGTGTTTACCTGCGCTTTCTATCTTTTATTTATATTTTTAGGATAAGTATATTATTTGGGCCCAAGTTTTATTAGTCATGTTGGCTACTTAGGCCCAAGGTTTCTTTTAAATTGCCACCATCTAGACTCCTTGTTGTTTTTATTTTCTTAAGGGGCTAAACATCATTTTGTTTAGCCTAAGTGTACCAAGGCATCATATAAGTCTTTGAACCATTCATTAATAAAATAACAAGCAATTCAGAATTAAAACAAAAACACTAGACTTTATTTAAGTCCCTATTGGCGCCGCCTCCAAGCCTTCTTGTTGAGCTTGCCGTGTTCTTCAGCCTTCCAGGTTGAATTTGTTGGAATATCACAAGCCCTTTCACAGCTTGTATTGTCCCATCGATCCACCTTTCGCCTCCATCTCTTTTGTCTAGCAATTTGAGCTTCTCGGTGAAAAGACAGCCCACCATCGTTTTTACATCACTATACCCCTACTTGAAGCCTTTTGGATGGTACCAAAATGGTAAAAATATTTGAAGGATGTCGTATGAGAGAAGACCAAGAGATGGAAGGAATGGTAGTACTCACCCATGAGTGAGCGCCATCATCCAATGTAAGGTCATCAAAGAAAAATTCGCAGACCCAAGAAGCTTTACCTACCATGCGCATGATTTGGGTGCTAGTTTCAACTTAATACCATTATCAATAGCAACAGATTTGGATTTTCACAGGTTCAAAGAGAACCATATATCGTTAGTCCTAGTCGATCGTTCAGTAAGACATCTAGTAGGTCTTCTTGAAGACATATCCATTGTGGTAGGATATTTTGAAATTGCAACAGACTTTGTAGTGCTTGAAATGGATGAAGAACCAAAGAACCCCCTTATTATTAGACGACCATTTTAGCAACCACATGAGCTTCAGTATACGTTAAAGAAGGAAATATCAATTTGCAGCTAGGAGATGAAACCTTGAGGTTTGATATTAACAAGGCAATGTGGAAGCCAATGATAAAAGGCAAAACATTCCGCGTGCAGAATCTTGATGAATTAGTTGAAGCACTCATGGAGAAGATAACCCGAGAAGATCCCTTACAAAAGATATTGTCAGTAAAACAAAGCAAATTTGGGTTGATGGACCTAATGACCAGAGAATACGAAACAATGCTCGATTTGAACAAAATATGCAAGGCTGAGTCCATGTTGCTAGACCTAGAAGAGGAAGCCCATGCTGCTGAGACGAAGAAAGAAAATGAAGAAGTACCAGACCAATATGACGATTGGGATGAAATGAGAACCCCACACATCGAGCTGAAAGATCTCCTACAAGGGTTCAGGTATGAATTCTTAGGATCAAACTCAATATACCATTTAATTGTCAGTGATTCATTGAGCATAGCTGAGACCGAAACCCTTTTAGATGAACTAAGAAGCTATTGGAAGGTCATAGGATAATCACTAGCTGATATAAAAGGCATATCCCCAAGTCTTTGCATACATAGGATCCATCTAGCGGAGGAACCAATTATCCATCGAACATCAACGGAGGTTGAACCCATACCTGCGAGATGTAGTGCGGAAGGAGATCTTTAAGCTACTAGACGCAAAAATTATGTATCCTATATCAGACAGTACGTGGGTTTCCCCTGTCCATGTCGTGCATAAAAAGGTGGAGTAACCGTGATCACCAATGAAAAAAAAAACTTATACCCACTAGAACGATAAATGGGAATAGGGTTTGCATTGAATATAGGAAGCTGCACGCCTCAACTAGAAAATATAACTTCCCCTTACCATTCATAGACCAAATGCTATAAAGATCGGCAAACAATTTTTGTTTCTTAGATGGGTACTCAAGATACTTTAAAATCCCCATTCACCCAATTGACCAAGAAAATACAACCTTTATGTGCCCCTATGGTACCTTCGGATATAGGCGCATGACCTTTGGACTTTGAAATGCACAAACAACATTTCAATGATGTATGCTTTCAATATTTTCTGATTTAGTTGAAAATGTGGTAAAAATATTTATGGACGATTTCTCTGTATATGGAGACACGTTTACCTCTTGTTTATCTGACCTTTCTTAGGTACCAAAGCGATGTGAAGAGACCAAAATCATTCTCAACTGGGAGAAATACCACTTTATGGTGAGAGAAGGGATAATGTTGGGACAAAAGATATAGGTGTGAGGAATATAAGTTGATAAAGCTAAGGTTGAAGTGATAAATGGGTTACATCCACCAACAACGGTGAAGGGCATCCAGAGCTTCTTGGGACATGCAAACTTCTACAGACGACCATGTTAGAATGAAGAAGAATGATGAAGACAAATCAAGAGGAAATGAAGAATGTGTGCCTTAGATTCTAAGAAGGCGCCATGTGTCCAAAGGAAGTGGCTTAGGCTTGTTTGTGATTAATGATATGTTATCCTTGTCGCCAAAATTGTATTAGGCTATCTTAGTATCCAAAAAAGCCTAGAGTAGTTTAGTAGTTTTTGTAAGTAAAAAATTTGTTTTTCTAAAAAAATTAAAAATAATCATTCTCTTTTCTCTCAAATCTCTCTAATCTCTCTCTCTCAATCTACAAATCTCTGAATCTCATAATCTTTCAGACCACTCACTCAGCTACTGTGCAAAAAAACCAAATTTTGACTTCAACGAGGATTACTTAGAGGCCTTCTGATGTAAGATTGAATCACTTCCAAACACATGCGGCAACACACGGCCAGGAGCTGGTTGTTCAACTCTCTCTCCTGAAACACCTAGTACTACGGCCCTAGAACAAGGGTAGAACGGTGGTGGAGTTATTTATGGAGAGGAGGCTTGATAAGTCGGTTGCTCAGGGCTTTGCTTCTCACAAGGCTTGGAGACTTCAAGGGTATTTGCTAAAGGCAAAACTCTGGTTCTTCATTTCATAAGTTGTAAAAATACATGGCTGCAAGGGTACTTTATATATAGTCTATCAGCTGTGCCCTTTTAGGGGTATTTGAAGCAAATTTCAATATTTTTAAAATCTAGTTGCCTAAGTAAAAGGGGGTGGCGAACATATGCCTTAATTCTACTAAAAATGAAAGGACTGGAAACACAAAACAAAACAAAGAAAGGGTTAGTCAAATAATAGATAATTGAACTTAAGGACTTATCTTGGCGGCTTGGAGGCATGCACAGATAGCCTCTAGGTCTTCTTGAAGTGTGGCGTTTTGAGCTGGTATTCAATCAGCAAGGTGCACCGTTTTATTTAATGGGACGAGTCCAAATAAATTAAGCTGTTTGTTGCTTGAAAGAAGAGGCAGCTCTACTGGGTGGATCGGTCCCGAGCGTGCCTGGGTTGTGTTGGGACGTGCCTTGGCTGTGATTTGGGGTGCCTGGTCCGTGCTTGGGTCCGGGTCCGGTCGTGCTAGATCTTCCATGCGCTCGGGTGGAGACTTGGACTCCTGGTTCATGTCGTGTGCTTCTAGCAAGTCGTCTTCCATGCGTTCAGGAATTACATCTGGTACTTGGCTTGTCTCAAGGCCTATCTTAATGAGAAAGGCCTCCACGGCTTGGTTAAAGCTTTCCCTTAGGTCTCTAGCCCCTGACCTTGTCCTTGGTGACCTTCTAAGGACTGAAACCGTGATGGGGGGTTCTGGCTTGGTACTTGGGTCCTCATCATCCCCTCCCCCTTGAGAAGATTATGTCCTCAAAATTGTGTCTCCTGCATCAAAAGGTGACAAGTCAGTGACATCAAAGGTTGAGGAAATTTTGAACTCACCTGGTAACTCTATTTGATAGACATTGTCATTGATCTTCCTGGTGACTTTGAATGGGCCATCTCCTCATGGTGCTAGCTTGGGCTTCCTTTGGTTTGGGAACCACTATGTCCTCTTGTGGAGCCATACCCAATTACCTGGTTCAAAGGTTATCTCCTTGTATCCCTTGTCCACATACTTCTTTGTTTGCTCATTCTTCTTTTCTATATTCTCCTTGACCTTCTGGTGTATCTTCTTAATCAGTTTGGCCATTGACTCCCTATCTTGGCTCACCATTTGTTCTTTGTTGGGTATAGGCTGTAAGTCTAATGGAGTGAGGGGCTTAAACCCATAGACAACTTCAAAAGGAGAATGTTTAGTAGTAGAGTGGGGTACACGATTATAAGCAAACTCAATGAAAGGAAGACAATCAACCCAATTCTTAAGGTTGTTATCCACGGTTACCCTAACAAGGTAGAGAGGGTGCAGTTGACAACCTCAGTTTGCCCACCCGTTTGAGGGTGGCAAGTTGTTGAAAAGAGAAGTTTGATTCCTAACTTCCTCCACAAAGTTCTATAGAAGTTACTGAGAAACTTAGTGTCCCTATCTGACACAATTGTCCTTGGCAAGACATGGTGCGTCACTACCTCTTTAAAGAATAGGTTGGCTGTTTGGGTGGCATCATTGGTCTTGTTGCATGGAATAAAATATGCCATTTTTGAGAATCGACTCACCACAACAAGGATTGAATCCTTGTTCTTTATCTTTAGCAATCCTAAAACAAAATTTATGGAAATATCTACCCAATGCATCTTAGGAATATGTAAGGTAATATAAAGACCATGTGGATGCAACCTGGATTTTGCTTTAAGGCACACGATGTACTTGGCACAGAATCGCTCCACATATCTCTCAAGGTGAGGCCAGAAGAAGTGTTCCACCACAATGCTGAGTGTTTTGTCCACTCCAAAGTGTGCCATAAGCCCTCCTCCATGGGCTTCCCTAAGTATTAGCTCATGCATTGACCCTTGAGGAATGCATATCCTCTTGTTCCTAAAAATAAAATCATTATGTTTGAAGAACGATCTGATGGCGCCTCTAGTGCATTGGGTGTAGAGGTCTCCAAAATCCGGATCCTCCTTATATTGGTCCTTGATGTGATCAAACCCCATGATCTTGGCCTCCATGGTAGAGATTAGGGCGTGTCTCCTTGATAGGGCATCAGCTACGATGTTCTCCTTTCCTTTCATATTTAATGACATAAGGAAAGGTTTCAACAAACTCTAACCACCTAGCATGACGTTTCTTAAGTGTGGTCTGTCCTCTTAGGTACTTCAGGGTCTCATGATCTGTATGAATAACAAACTCCTTAGATAAAAGGTAGTGTTGCCAAGTTTCTAGAGACCTTACCAGAGCATACAACTCCTTTTCATAAGTATGATAGTTTACGGAGGCTTCTTGAAGTTACTCACTAAAGAAGGCTACTGGACGCCCTCCTTGGATTAGCACAACTCCAATTCCTGTTCTTGAGGCATCACATTGAACCTAAAATGTTTTATCAAAGTTAGGTAAGGCAATAACATGTGCATGAGTGAGGCTGTCTTTAAGCTCCTTAAAAGCCTTTTCTTACACGTCTTCCCACTTGAAGGCAACGTCCTTCTTAATGACTGAGGTGAGAGGGGTGGCTATGGTGCTGAAGTCTTTGACAAAGAGCCGGTACAAACTAGCCAGACCATGAAAACTCCTTACTTGCTGGATTGTAGTAGGCGTGGGCCAGTCCTGAATAGCTTTAACCTTCTCCTCATCAACCTTTTGTCCTTGTGAACTTACAACAAAGCCTAGAAACAACAATTGATAGGTGCAAAGAATGCATTTATTTAAGTTTTCATACAACCCTTATAGGCGTAGTAGTTCTAGGACCTTCTCTAGGTGAATCATATGATCACTAAGGCATGTGCTATAGACCAGGATGTCATCAAAATAGACTACTCCAAACTTACAGATGAATGCCCTTAAAACATGGTTTATGAGGTGCATGAATGTGCTAGGGACATTGGTGAGTCCAAATGGCATCACCAACCATTCATATAGGCATCTCTTGGTCTTGAAGGCAGTCTTCCACTCATCCCCTTCGTTCATCATAACTTGGTTGTATCCATTCTTTAAATCTATCTTAGAGAAGATAGTCGGTCCACTTAACTCATCTAGCATATCATCTAGTCTTGGAATGGGAAGCCTATACTTGATAGTGATGTTGTTTATGTCTCTACAGTCCACACACATCCTCCAAGTCCCATCTTTCTTAGGCACCATAACACTGGTACTGCACAATGACTCAAGCTCTCTCAGATGTAGCCCTTAGACATTAGGTTTGCACTTGAGCTTCAAGTTCCTCGACTTCCTTTGGATTGACCCTATAAGCTGGTCGGTTTGGTAAGGGTGCTCCGGGAATTAGGTATATCTGGTGCTCAATACCCATAATGGATGGCAAGTCTGCTGGAATCTCCTCATTAAAACATTTTTAAACCGGTCCAATAGCTGCTGCACTTCCTTTGGTAACACGGTTTCTTCTAGAACTGAGAACAAAATTTCTCTAAAGACCATTAGTAGTACATGTGTTTTGGATTCAATAGCCTTGACCACAGTGCTTGAAGTTGTGTAAAGGTTGGTCTTACTGACCTTGTCTCCTTTAGTCATAGACGTTTGCATTTCATTTACCTCTTGAGGTGTGAGGGAAGCTAGACTGTGTTTGTGGTTCTCATGGGTGAAAGTGTAGTAGTTGGTTCGCCCATTGTGCAAAGTCTCTTTGTAAAATTGCTACGGTCTCCCTAGGAGGTGTCCGGCCTGCATGGCACCACATCACACTTCACTTGGTCCGAGTACTTGCCTATGTTGAAAGGTACTAGTACTTGCTCGGCCATCTTTAGCTCAGTTTCATCATTGAGCCACTTAAGCTTGTAGGGGTGTGGGTGTTTGGTTGTCTTGAGGCCTAGCTTATCAACAAGATACTTGCTAGCCACATTAGTACAAGAACCACCATCTATAATAAGGCTACATACCTTGGACTCATTGCTACATCTTGTTTGGAAGATGTTTTCCCTTCGCACCGTTTCAGGACCAAACAAGGCACTAAGTGTCCTTCTAGTGACTAGGAGCTCTCCTACCTCCGGATAATTGGTCACCTCTTCATCAGATCCATTCGGCTCCTTTTCAGCTTCCTTCTCGGTCTCATACTCTCCTTGTTCGTTTAGTAGCATGACCCTTTGGTTTAGACACTCCCTTGCATAGTGCCCCTTTCCCTGACACTTAAAACAGGTTATGTCACGGTTCCTTTGAGTTGATACCTTACCTTGCTCGGGCTTGCGGTTCTTTGAGATGTCTGGTTGGGGCTTGTTAAACCGTGATAACGTCTCCTCTCCTTTGCCCTTGTCTAGTCATCTTGATGGGGGTGGGTTCCATGGGGTTCTCCCTCGAGGGGTGCTATCCAATTTTCTCTTGATATGTTTCTCGTCTTGTATGGCATAGTGTAGGTGATTATCAAAGTGTACATATGGTTGCCTCTCCACCTTTCTTGCCACGCGGTCTTAAAGTCCATCCATAAATTATGCCATTAATGTTTCTTCTGAATCTTACACTTCAAGGTGGTTCTTAATGGATTCAAACTCCTGAAAGTACTCCTCTACTATTCTAGTTCCTTGGGATAGTTTTCTGAAGTGTTTTTGTAAGTCCCTATAGTAGTAGGTAGGGACGAACCGCTGGCGGAGATAGGCTCTCATGTCATCCCAAAGGTGGACCTGACACGCCTCAGCCTTCTGCTCTCTGATACCTCTCTATCCCACCAGGTGAGGGCAGTTCCCGGGAGTTGAGCAGCTGCCAAGACCACCTTTCTTTCCTCAGAGTACTGGTAGTACTCATAGATGTTCTCCATGCGTTTTCCCATTCAATGTAGGCTTCTGGATCAACCTTTCCAGCAAAGGTTGGGGCTTGTAGCTTGACATCTCGACCAAGAGGGGGTGGGTAAGCTCCTTCCCTTCTTCTTCCTGTGTCTCGGCTCCTTGGTCTCTCTTCTAGGTCTTGGGTCAGGGTCAGGAGGGGGCATATCTCTATCATCCTCCAAGCTAGGCATGTCCTCTTCGTTTGAGTCCTCGTCGGAGCGTTGAAGCTGGGGGTGTTTCTGCTGTAAAGGTGGTTGTCTCCTAGGTGGGTTTGGATTGTTGGCGGCGGGCAGGCGCCCTTCCAACTGGTTCATATGGTCGCTAAGACCTCGCAGAGCATCCATGAGGTGCTGCATAGTCACTTGTGGCTCAGTTTCTTCCTTGGCGTGTGTGTGTGGGCGAGACCTGCTACAATCTCTTCAAGAACAAGAGATCAACGGGCTCTTACATAAAGGCAAGAAGAAGAAGTAATGGAACAATTTCTTGTAAGAGAATAAAATATCTTAAAAACGGGTTACTAGTTTTAAAACAAAAAGGAAAATTTGCTTAAACAATAATGGAAATTTACCTAAGCAAGAATGGAAGTTAAGCAAGAATGGAAGTTCTAGCAACTTAACTTTTTTTGTGTGTAAATTTTCTATAGTTATGGCAACTAATTAGACGACTCTATCACTAGAATTCCTTTTTTTTGAATTTGGAAACTCAACCTATGGACTCTAATCGATTGACACAAAAATGAAATTGCTAATATCAAGAATGGAAATTTAACTATTTTGTTTATTTTTGGGTTTTAATACAACAACATGAATTGGAAAGAAAGGGGGCGACTGAGAGAGCTTAGTCTAGTATGATTAATGGTATGTAAGGCGTGTGGTACAGGCTAACAACTAAGAGGGTGTTCTTTTTGTGTTTTTGATGACGCTAATGGAAAGGAAGACAACAGCTTATTAACTAGCAATGCACTACTAATAACTTTTTATAGGTTTTTATGCAAGGTTTATTAATTTTTTATGCTACATGAACTAAATTGATTAAGAACTGAAGATTAGAAGGATAGAACCTGATTTAGGAGCTTTTAGCTATGATACCAAGATGATGTAAGATTGGAATCACTTCCAAACTCACGCGGCAACACACGGTGGGAAAGAGCTGGTTGTTCAACTCTCTCACCTAAAACACCTAGTACTACGGCTCTAGAACAAGGGTAGAACGGTGGTGGAGTGATTGACGCCACAAGACTATATGGAGAGGAGGCTTGAGAGGTCGGTTTCTCAGACTTTGATTTTTACAAGGCTCAGAGACTTCAAGGGAATTTTCTAAAGGCAAAACTCTGGTTCTTTATTTCATAGGTTGTAAAAATACATGGCTACAAGGGGACTTTATATAGAGACCATCAGCTGTGCCCTTCTAGGGGTCTTTGAAGAAAATTACAATAGTTTTAAAACCTAGTTGCCTAAATAAAAGGGGGTGGCGAACATATGCCTTAATTCTACTAAAAATGAAAGGACTGGAAACACAAAACAAAACAAAGAAAGGGTTAGTCAAATAATAGATAATTGAACTTAAAGACTAACATTTGCGGCTTGGAGGCATGCACGGATAGCCCAGGGCTTCTTGAAGTGTGGCGTTTTGAGCTGGTCTTCAATCAGCAAGGTGCACCGTTTTATTTAAAGGGAGGAGTCTAAATAAGGTAAGCTGTTTGTTGCTTGAAAGAAGAGGCAGCTCTATTGGGTGGATCGGGCCCGAGTGTGCCTGGGTCATGCCGTGATGAGGACATCGACCCACCAGACGAACTGGAGGTTCCAGTGCCGTTCGTGCAAGGATCATTAATGCGGAGCAAGGCCAAAACCATTGGTCTCAAGTTCATGCAATACGTGGAGCATGCACAACAGATGATTCCTGAGCTTCCACCCGAAGGACCACCAGACAAGCCTCAAGGCCCATTCCAGCCCGATCAGACATCATGGAGACTCTTGTCTGAATACACTTTCTCCTCCAGTGTCTTTACTATTACCATTTGGTAGAGATACCAAAGACGTGCTAAAGAATTGTACTCTTTTTCCTATCTTCGGTTTTGTCCCGCTGGTTTTCCGAAAAGGGTTTTAATGAGACAACACCCTTAGTGTGCACGAAGATGAAGACTTGTTCACTCACCATCATTATTTACAAGACTTCATCTAAAAATCGGCCACTCCTCAATATGAGAGGCCATTTTATCTTTTTATGCTTTTTAGACTAAGTATTAAAAGGCCTTAAGCTCATTTGCTTTTATTACGTTTAAGTTATTGGCCTTGACCCATTTTATTTCCAGCAGCCCAAACTTCATGTGGTTTTATTTTAAACGCTTTGTAGTTTGGGTTAAACAGCTTATTGTTTAACCTAAACAAGGTTATATAAGCCTAATATTTTCATTAATGAAATATACACAACTTTTATGCAACAACCATAAGTCTTTGACTACTCAAAAACGACTGCCACCTTTTCTCTTGAGATTGGAGAATTCTTCCCTCAAGGAAGGATACTTCTGGTGTATCACGAGTCTTCCGTAACTTGTGTGGTCCTGTTCAATCCACCATTCCATCTCTTTGCTTCCGAGAGCCTCAATTATATCGGTTTGAAGTTGCCCACCACCCAAGCTCACATCATCTTGTATCAGAGTTGAAAAACTCCGAAGTATCAGGTTATATCTATCATTGTTATTTGTTTTTATAGTTCTTATATTTTTTCACTATTAGCTTTTGATTTTTCTTCATTCTTCTTCTTATAAGGTGAGGGAAAAGAAGCAAAACAAAAAAATACAAAAAAAACAAAAAAATCAAAAATATCGCCAGCCAAAAAGAATAATCAGGTTCTATCTTTGTTTTAATTTTTGTTTCATTGTTTTGCTTGTTTTTTTTTCTTTCATAAATCAACCAAAAAATAAATAATTATAAAAAGAGTCCTTCAAACAAATCTAGAGTATTAACTAGTAACACATTATTTTGATTATATCGCTTGTGTTTACTTGTTGACTGCTTGTGCTTCGTTTGGTTTCATTGTTTTCTCACGTTTTTTTGTGACGTCTGTTTGGAATCTAAGTTTTGTCATAGTAGCTAATTATTATTACACTTGCAGTCAGTCGCCTGTTGCATTTCATATACGTGACTTTAGGATTGTTGTGTTACATAGTGTTTAATATATGTATGTGCTTAGGTTGCACTCACTTACGTACGTCCTCAATTAATTAATTGCATCCTTCAGTTGCTGCACTTCACATGTCTTATTTGCTTCATATTGCATGCATGATCTTTTTGCATGATTAATAGCATTAATGTAAGTTTTGCATTTGGTTTAGGTTTGTGTTAGACGGCTCGTTATTAGGACATTACGTGAAGTTAGCGTCTGCGTCTTGTGTTCACGTTTGTTAGTTTGCGTCTCCGTCTTGCGTAACTTGCGTTGTTGCGTCGTGTCTTGCATCCGTTCAACTCTGCATTTAAATTCATATCTAGGTTAAGTTTAGGTTAGGTTTATTTTCCTTTTATTAAATTATTTAGCTTCTAAGATTTTTTCTTTTTATGTTTAGGAATTAATTTCTGCATTTAGGGCTTAGAATATTTTACATTTTTGATTTAGGAAATTTTGCTTTTAAATTATAGGATATTTTCCATTCTTAGATTTAGGAAGTTTTGCTTTTAAAGTCTAGAATATTTTCGGTTCTTAGTTTTATGAAATTTGTATTCAAAACCTAGGATATTTCCATTTTTAGTTTTAGGAAATTTTATATTTAATAATAGAATATCTTTCATGTTGCATTTTAGGATATTTTTTTTGACTGCATATTTTATTTTCCATATTTTTATTTATTTATATCTTTACTTTTTTCTGCATCATCAATTATTACATTTTTTAAAAATATATATAAAAATAAATAAAAACAAATAAATAAAAATAATAATAACAATAACAGAAAAAGAAAAAAAAGGAAATCTCTTTTTTTTAGAAGTTTCTATTTCTATTTTTTTTTCTCTCTTTAGTAAGTTTTCATTTCAGGAAATTTTTACTTTCTGTAAAATTTCTTTTCCTAGAAAGGAAATCATGTCAGGTAGAGAAGAGCCTTCCAATCAGAACAATGACGTGATGCAGATGCTACAAGCATGTATAATACGACGACGACCCATTGAATCTTTTTTCATGCCAAGCATGTATCACCAGTCTTAAATGATCCCAACCTCCAACAAACCAGCCTGTTGATATGAAGAGTTGGCTCAGCCATGCTGAAATGACCCTGATCATCTGCATACCATGAGCATGCCAAGATAATGAAGGCATCAACTATGCCGAGATAACCTCAATCGTACTAATGGACCGCATATACCAAGCTAGTCATTTAGGCCAATCAATAGGTCATGCAAATTTGTACCGAGATGATTATCTCGGCCGGCCCACGAACCAGCCCACGAGCCGGCCCACTAAGACCCGTTCGCAGCCCACCTGGAACTACGGAGGTTCTTGCTCAAAGACTCTTCCAGCTCGGGTGTCTTCACCATTACCATCCGGTGAAGGCACCAAAAGTCATGCCAAGACATTGTACTCTTTTTCCTATCTTCGGTTTTGTCCCACTGGGTTTTCCAAAGAAGGTTTTAATGAGGCAACACTCTTAGTTCACATGGCGACCAAGGCCCGTTCTCAAGCCCAACATCTTCCACGGGCCTAAGTCGACTTCGGCCCTGTCCTTATGGGGCTTATCTATCTTATTTCTTATTTTTAGACTAAGTGTGAAATTAAGAACAAGAATTGTTGTTTGTTTGTTTGCTTGTTTCAAATTTTCTTTTCATAAAAACTAAATCATAAAAAGGAGTTAGGTTGCTTGAAAACAAAGTTTAGGATCAATAGAAACACACCTTAAACACTTGTTTCACTTGAGAAATCGTGGACCTAGGTCACCTAGCCCATGTGTCTGTGTTTGGGTGTTTGGTTGAGTTCTTGTTTGTTTGGCTTGGTAGGAATTGAGTTTCTCTTCCTAGCAGGTGTGAGTCGATCTCGTTGGTGCGAGTCGTGTCCTAGTTGTGTGAGGGTCGCGTTTAGTCTGCGGCTGCAGTTGGCTTGTAGTTTTCCTAGTGTTGCGCGAGTCTAGGTCTAGGTTTAGTTGTCGCGTGAAGCTGAGTCTTTTCCAAGCTCGAGCTTTCCACAAGACCCCGTAGGACTAGCCCCCCATACCGCGCTACCACCCAGCACCACCGCGTTCGATAGGTCTGGGAACCCTCCCCCTCGCGTCTGCGTTTAGCGTTGCACCCGCCCGAGCTTTGGACCGCGCCTCTAAAATACGCCTGAATGAATTCTTCCATCTAGGTAATAGGCAATTTTCCTTAGAGTTTTAGATACTGGGATATTTTCCAATTCTAGGTTCTAGCGATTTAGGAAATTTCTCTCAGCATTTTTAGCCATTAAGTTAGATTTCCATAAGGTTTTCCAAATCTTAGGAAATGTTCCTTTTAGCTTAGTTAGATTTTTTAGGCATAAATAAAACTTAAGGAATTTTCCTTTTAGGGTCTAGAAAAATCGCTGACTTTTAGGAAAATGAGCAAATTAGTATGATTTTTCTTTTTTGTAGGGTTTTCCATTAATCTTTAGGAGAATTTTCCTTTTTCTGAAAGTTTCCATTTTTCGAACTTTCCTTTTTGCAATTTTTTTCCTTTTTTCTGAAAGTTTCCATTTTTGGAACTTTCCTTTTTGTATTTTTATTTCCTTTTCCGGGAGTTTTCATTTTTGGAAATTTTGTTTTTTTGAAAACTTTCCTTTTTCGGAAACTTTTTTTTTCTAGAAAAGGAAAGTTATGTCGAGAAGTGAAGATCATCGTCAGGAGCAGACAACCAAGGCAAGACCATGACAGCCATGGCTACATGCATGGAGCGCCTTGAACAGCCTGCCCGACCACCCGGACGACCTGACGCGCCAGAGATGCCCAACCATAGGCCCGGACGAGAACCATGGGCCCAATACCCACAACCGTTCCGACATCACTCATCTAACCACCCAGACGTTAAGCTTAACCCGCCTTCCTTTGCGGAAAAATTGGACCCCAAAGAGTACCTTGACTGGAAGAGACGAATGGAATTACTCTTTGACTATTACAACTACGACGACCCAAGACGAGTGGCCCTAACAACGGCCCAGTTCACGGACCAGGTTCTAGCATGGTGAGATCGAGAGGTCGCAGCCTGACGCCAAGGACGCTTTGGTACTTTAACTTTGTGGGACGAATTAAACCACCTAATCAGGAGACGGTACATCCCTCCACATTTCCATCGAGAACTCCAAGGAGATTCAGATGTCTGACTTAAGTAAGCAAGACGGTGGCTGAATACTTCGACGAATTCAAACATCTACGGAACCGAATGAAGATGGAAGAATCCAAGGAAAGCCTCATGGTACAATTCCTAGACGGCTTACAAGAGACCATTGCTCGTAAGGTCGAGCGTCAGCCCTATCACGACCTTGGCGAGTTGTTCCACCTCGCGGTCCAGATTGAAAAGAGTAACCAAGGCAAGACCACCGCACTGCCAAGACCAAGGACTACGTGGGGCACTAGCCAAAAACCATATGACCGAGTCACGACTAACAACGACCTGCGGTTCAAGGGAAAGACCCCTACCAACCCGGCTCCTAAGGTTACTCCTATGGGCCCGAGGCTAGCCGCCCCTACCCCCATAAACCAGCCACAACGGAGCAGCGAGATCATCTGTTTCAAATGAAAGGGATGAGGCCACATGTCCCGAGAATGTCCAAATCGACGAACCATGGTCTTAACAGCGTCAGGAGATTATGAATCAGAGGACAAGACCGAGATATCCACGCCTGTGTTGAAATGAAGAAGAGAAGTAGTTTTAGCCAAAGAAGAGAGTATGAAGTGTTAGAAAGAAGAAGTGAGTGAATTCTCCAAACCAAAGGGAGAATATGAAGGAGCTTCAAAACCTATAGCCAAACAAGGGCATTAGGCACCTAATAGAAAGTGTTTGGACACAAGGATTATAAACTCACTATATAAACACTTGTACTCCTCATTTGTAAGTAAGAGAAATGATTCTCTCATTATTATAATAAAATTCCTTTCTCTCATTTTCATGTCTCTAAAACTCTCTCTCTATTCTCTTGATCAATGGTGAATCTAAATATATCATTCTTTCATGGTATCAGAGCCAGGTTGCATCAAATCTGGGTAAAATTTATCATACATTCATTGATTCAAGAAGAAATCATCTTGTTCTTCATCTTCTTCTTGTTCAAATGCGAACGCCATCTTGGAACTTCAATTCCGGCCAAACCACGACTTATTTTGACAATCTGCTTTTTCTGAATTGTACATCGGCGAGTTCTGAAATCATGAAAATTTGAATCGCATAATTTGACCCAGGGAATCGAAAGTTACAAATTTTCTTGCAAAGGACCTTCGAGAGTGTCTCCGCCGCGAACCTCCGTGTTTCCCAGGACATCTCAACGTTGCTTCTTCTTCAAATCGTGTTTTTCTAAATCCTAAACTCAAGCCCTTCGAGACTAGTTTATGTTTAAAGAAAGAAGAACTCAATTCCATTAATATTGAAGGATTTTCTTGAAGTTTTCATCAGAGACATCCAAAATCGCCCATATCAAGATCCTGGTGATAAAATTATAATTCCTTCTTAATTTGCTTTAATTCTTTGAATATAGAAAGTTAAAATAGGATCTTGGAAGTGTCTCCACGAATTTTTATTTCAATCTGATAGGTTTAAGAATTCAAGATTTATTTTCTTGTTTACCTTGTTAATTTCTTGAATTTCTTTAAATAAAGGAATTTTGAAAATTTGATTAAATCTTTAATAAAATCGAAATTTAGGCTTGAGTAATCTTGTTGAATTGGATAAGATCTGTTAGAAATTGATATTGTTGGTTGGAGTTTGTTAAATCTGGTGCAGGAGTTAGGTTGTTGACTTGGTTGACAAGAAACTTCTTACTACCAAAAGTATGAGGGTCTAGCAATGCTCAAGCAATGGCTGAATTTGTGAACAAGGAAGGAGAACAAAGATGTCCTTGTGAGTAATACTTATAAAGGTGGAACTCGAAGAAAACAAAACGAAACCACCACCTGTAATCATTTCTAACACAAAGACACTACCAAGGCTAGGAAAAATTCTACAAGGCATCAAGGATCAAACTACTGTGCTATCTGAAGATCCTAGCATAAAGATTCCTGTGTCGTTCGGCAGAGAACTGGAATATGTGAAATATGGTCATTGCTACTCAGTCTGTGTCTGAAAAACCATGGTGTCTCTGAAAACGAGATGTGTGTGATTGCCAATGTCTGCCCAGAAAGCAGTAATGAAGTTTTTGTCTTTGTTCTATCCATGAAGGGGAGATAAGACAAGATCAGTGAGCCCTTAGAAGAGGCATTGACGAAGCTTCTCCAAGCAGAGGAATCCTGAGAGAGGATTTTGACCCTGTTACGGTTCAAGAAGGAGGCAAAGGATTAAGCAGAGTTCTGAAAAATAATTCACGGTCAATATGGTTCTTTGGTTCACAAAAGAAGTCGAAGCACAGAGAGCCGTCGCTTCTGCTAACTTTCTAGGCAAGGAAATGCCGAGTGTTTGACGAACAGAAGAAAGAGTCAATGAACAAGCTTACCATAGATCTCACCGCCGATCCCAATACAATCCCTTACCTCCTCTTCCCTTCATGGCGCAGCTCGCTCGAGACGCCGTTTCTCTTCATCGGTGACATCCATCCTTATCTCCTCACTAACGTCCTCCGATCTTTCATCGACCGTGAGAATTGTGAATCAGATTACGAAGACGAAGACACACTCTGCTTGGTTCCAGAACTCGTGAATCAACCGTTGAAGATCGCCACTGTGTGGAAAGATCCGTCGGACGAGCTCGTGACGAGGATCGATCTGATGAGTGTACAATGAGGCTTATGGTTCCTGTTCTTATGGATCGGATGAGGAAAGCGCAGAGAGGTTTCGTGTCACGTGTCTCCGAGAATTGTATCTCGTCGTATCAAGTGGGAAAGAAGAAGAAGACGACGGTCACGGTGGTTACATCAGCTTCTGTGTCGGTGGATGAGGTGGCCAAGGTTGAGATGGAGGAGCTTGTGAGTATCTTCGTTGATGCGAATTGTTTGAGGAAGAGTGTGATCATGGATATTGTTGGAACTACGAGCGAGCATCAAGTGACTCTGTTTCTTGAAGGTTTATGCCAGTTTCTTGCTGGGTTTAAAGATCAGATAACTGCCTCCCTCTCCTCCGTCAATCTCTTTCCTCCGCCGTTTGTTTGATTGACCATAACTACAAACAATGCAAGACCAGCTGTTTCTTGCATGAAAGTTTTAGCACTGAGCATGCGCAGGCACTTGGTCACACTCATATATCTCAGATTATTGAGAACTCAAAGTGGATCCGGAGCAGAACTGTATTATTGACGCATTTCTCATCACGTTACCACATAGAGAAAATTCACGAAGCTGTGCTTAGGTTGCAAGAAAGAGGTTGCTTGGTTAACTGGGCAAAGGAGTATCTTGGTGCACCAGAATTGTTGGCTATCTTGGTAGATCTTGAGTTGAAGCATTTCAAGCAAAAGGAACTCGAAGCTTCCGTGCTCAGCTGTTAGCTAAATGACAATCTCTTGCTCCAAGAAACAAGGAAGCAACAGCAACAGCCTGCACATCACAGTTTAGAACCAGTTCCTAAATTCAAATGCAAAGACCTAATATCAAAGTCTTATGAATTCAGGCTATTTATAAACTCTTATCTAACTATTTTGTTGATTTCATTGATAGTTGTGTGAGTTAGAACTTTAGAAAATCTGTTTTCTAAGTTGTTAGTAAATCATGAACTTTATTGAATTTTGTTCATGTATTTAGAAATTGGTAGAATGGGACATTTTGAACCAAGTTTAGCTAGATGAATCATTTTTTCATGAATTGCATTGATCCTAGAGGAAGAAAACCTTGTCTTTTACTTAGAACAATAAGTTTAAGAAGGCATGCTGAATCCCAAAAGTCCTTAGGCAGTGTTTAAAATTAAGTTTGGTTACTCTTAATCAATCTCTTTCACTCACTATCTTTTGTTTAGAATCTGTCTATTCTCTACAGGTTCAAAGGTTTAATATAGGAGTTGATGTTTTGCTTCATTGTCTAACAAAGGCAAAAGAGAGCAAGTGAAAAAGGCACAGCACATGGAGAAGAAGTTAGAACCAATGGCCACCAAGAACAGCCACCACAAGGAGTGGAGAGGAATGACTGGTGGAATGTGATGAATCAGCTCTCCCATGGAGTAAGGTGACATTTGTTGTGTGCTTGAAGAGAAAATCAGTAAAGCACACATGCTGCAAGTTCAGATCATAATCAATCACAAAAGAGGAAACTCACAGACTTATGAAAGTCTTTGCAAAGGCTATCTCTAAACCTTCTTCTTATTCCTTGATTAATTAAATTTTCTCATTTAGAAATGTTCATAGGATGAAAGAGAACCTAGGAAGACTATGCATTGCATTTAGAACCTAGATGGATCCAAAATTCACCTTGACATTCATCATTCTCTTAAATCTCATATATTCTACTTAAAATCTTATACTTTAAATCTCCAATACTTTGATTCTCTTCTTCTCAAGATACTTACAATTTTCTTCTTTATGTTTAAAGGATAAAGAAGACCAATTTAAGACATTCATTTTGTGTATGCTCAGTCTTCCAAACTTGACTCTTATCCTTAGTGTCAAGCTTGTGGGGGGAAAGAAAATGAGCATTCAGTGGACACAAGTTGGCGCATACACTGTTCCAAGTTGAGATTCCAAGCATGGCCGTGAGGATTGCAAGGTGATGTGGTTGCGGTTCATGTGGAAGACTTGCCAAATGCGTGAATACTTGCCAAGGAGCATGGCCGTGAGGCTGCCAAGGAGCATGGCCGTGAGGCTTGCAAGCTCAGACAGGACCATGACCGTGAGAATTGCAAGTGTGTGTATCAAGCTTGATGGTCTGAGCACAAGAAGAGTGCTCAGTCAGATTCTTTCATGGAGGCTGTGAATAAGGTCATCCAAATCTCTTGTCATTATCTGAGGATAGAACCAATGGCCATCAAGCTACCAAGTCTCATGAAGAAGGAGTAAGCTGGTGGAAACTGATGAATCACCTCAGGTCATCAAAATTCTCTCATCACAGGTTTTATCTAGGATAAGTTCTCTAACTCTATGATTTTAGGTGGAGAATTTGACTAGATATTATACTTAATACCAGACTTGATATTACTCAAGTTCTGGAATACTAATCTTTATTTTTGAGTTGCTATGATGTTTTAGATCAGGAAATGATGAAAACAGTCATAAGCATGACTTACCCTACATCAATTAGTGGAAGCATGGTGGGAAAAGTGTATTAGGAGATAAGTGTGCTCACTCTACTCAAGCCTAATTCTACAATCTTATTCTTTTGAGTTAAGCTTATTGAAAGTAGAAAGTGAAGCAAAATGAAGCGAGCCAAAGTGGATCCAAAACATATAAGGGAAGAGAACCATGTGATCATGATGAATCCATAAGAGAACCATTTGATCATGATGAATCCAAAGACCTTAATATGGAGTCTTTTGAGAACCAGACTGGTCTAGATCATATCATCCAAATCGTCATCCACATTTATAAAAAAAAAAAGTTAAAAATCATTCTTATATTATAATGCATTGGTTTATCTTGTGAGAATTGATACATGCATGTATATGTGTATGTGAAACATGTTTCAATTGAAGAATTTAAGAAAAGCTGGATTAAAATCACCTCTTAAAGACAAGGAGTCAAAAGAAAGGGGGAGAAATGGACCAGACTTAGAAGAAGCTTCAAAGCAGCCACTCACATGCAATTTCAAGAATGGTCAATCCCTAGCTAAGAAGACTTCATTCTTTTTCCCTTAGTATTGGTTTTGTCCCAAAGGGATTTCCATACTAAGGTTTTTAATGAGGAAGTTCTTTAAGGTTACAAACTTGGCTTCTATGAACATTAATCAAGCTTGAAAGGGAGTTAAGGGGAAGAAAGACGAAGTCTCTTCATTTTTACAAGTTCAACTATTCACCCATGCTTAAACTTGAGGAGGAGTTTATCTTGTGATTGCCAATGTCTGCCCAGATAGCATTAATGTAGTTTTTGTCTTTGTTCTATCCATGAAGGGGAGAAAAGACAAGATCAGTGAGCCCTTAGAAGAGGCATTGACGAAGCTTCTCCAAGCAGAGGAATCCTGAGAGAGGATTTTGACCCTGTTACGGTTCAAGAAGGAGGCAAAGGATTAAGCAGAGTTCTGAAAAATAATTCATGGTCAATATGGTTCTTTGGTTCACAAAAGAAGTCGAAGCACAGAGAGTCGTCGCTTCTGCTAACTTTCTAGGCAAGGAAATGCCGAGTGTTTCCCAAACCATTCCCGAAGAATCCAAAAAACTAGAGAAGCAGGTTCAAGACTTAATGTCGCAAGGATACGTGAGAGAGAGCCTCAGCCCATGCGCCATCCCAGTCCTCCTTGTGCCCAAGAAGGACAGAATCGGGAGGATGTGCGTCGACTGCCGCACCATTAACAATATCACCATCAATTACAAACATCCCATTCACCGCTTAGATGAGCTTAGCGGAGCAGCCTTCTTTCCCAGGATCGAACTCAAGAGCGGATATCATCAAGTTCAGACGCAAGAAGGCGACGAATGGAAGACCGCTTTTAAAACCAAGCAAGGTCTGTATGACTGGCTCTTGATGCCTTTCGAGTTGTCTAACGTCCCGAGCACCTTCATGCGACAGATAAACCATGTACTTAGACCATTCATCAGCAAATTCGTGGTAGTCTACTTTGATGATATTCTCGTCTATAGCAAGACATACCCAGCTCATTTGGAGCATCTAGAGACTATAATCCTGACACTTGAGAAGGAACAACTCTACGCCAACCTCAAGAAGTGTACCTTCTACACCGACCAAGTCATTTTCCTAGGCTTCATTGTGATTTCACAGAGACATATAGTTAACGAGGATAAAATACAGGCCATCCAAGAGTGGCCCACTCCAGCAAACGCCAGCCAAGTCCGAATCTTCCACGGATTGGCTAGTTTCTACCGCTGCTTTGTGAGAGACTTCAGCACAATCGCCAACCCCTTGACATCTATGATCAAGAAGAACCAGGTGTTCAGATGGAAGAGAAAGAGTAGTCATTCAAGCTACTAAAGGAATGCCTCACACAAGCCCCGGTTCTCACATTGTCGGATTTCACTAAGACCTTTGAGGTCGAGTGTGACGCATCAGGAGTCGGCATAGGCGCCGTCTTGACGAGAGGAGGCAGGCCGGTCGCCTATTTTAGTGAGAAATTAAACGGAACCACCCTGAACTATCCTACCTACGAAAAAGAGCTCTTTGGTCCGTGCCTTGGAAACGTGGCAACACTACTTTCTAGCTAGGGAGTGCGTCATTAATACGGATCAACCGACCCTTCAACATCTCAAGGGCCAGACCGCACTGAAGAAGTGACACGCCCGTTGGCTTGAGTTCATCGAGACGTTCCCTTACGTAATCAAGTACAAAAAGGGAGACGACAATTTTTTCGCCGTTGTCCCGGAGACATGCCCTTATCTCGGTTAGAGAGTCTAAGGTAATGGGTTTTGAGATGTTCAAGGAACTATGTCCGAACAACGAGGATTTCAAGGAAGCCTTCCAAGAACACGGGAAGGGCGCCTACAGACAGTCTACATGTTTGACGGATTCCTCTTCAAGGAGAAAAGGCTCTGCATTTCCCGAGGATCCGTTCTCGAGCTACTTCTACGAGAGGCCCATGGAGGCGGCCTAATAAGACACTTTGGTGTCGACAAGACATGACCATGCTTAAGGAATATTTCTACTGGTCTCATCAACAGTAAGATGTGGAGGCCCACTGTGCCCAGTGTCTAATCTGTAAACGGGTCAAGTCAAAGATGCATCCGCAAGGCCTCTACATGCCCTCTGAAGAGACATCTCGATGGATTTTGTACTGGGACTGCCCAAAATAAACCACAAAGACTTCATCCTTGTTGTAGTCGACCAGTTTTCCAAGATGACATTTTTTGTTCCATGTAATAAGACCAACAACGCCAATAAGACAGCAGACCTATTCTTCCAGGAAGTAGTCAGATTGCACGGCATCCCACAGACGATTGTCTTGGATCGAGACACGAAGTTCCTCAGCCATTTCTGGCAAGCATTATGGAGAAAGCTGGGGACAAACTTGTTGTTCTCGACCGCGTACCATTCCTAGACCGATGGGCAGACCGAAGTGGTCAACCACACTCTATCCACTCTGTTAGGAGCAACGATCGGATGCAACCTGAAGAACTGGCTCGAGTGCCTACCTTACGTGGAGTTTGCTTACAACTGTTTTGTCTATTCTGCGACTCAGATGTCTCCGTTCGAGGTCGTGTATGGTTTCAATACCCATGCCCATGGAACTCACATCACTACCCCCAGGAGACGCCATTAGCATGGATGGCGAAGCCAAGACAAAATACGTAAAGAAACTGCATCAGAAGGTCAAGGCCAATCTGGAGAAACGCACGGAACAATATTCCAAGCATGCAAACAAGGGATGCAGAAATGTGTTATTTGAAGAAGGTGACTAGGATTGGCTTCATCTACGGCCCAAACATTTTCCCCAGAAACGGAAGAGCAAGCTTGCACCCCAAAGAGACGGCCCGTTCAGAGTCCTCCGACGAATCAACAACAACGCCTACCAGTTGGAACTTCCAAGTGAGTTTAATGTGTCTACTACTTTCAATGTTGCTGATTTAGAGTTGTTTGATGTAGGTGAGGAGTTTGCTTTGGAGACCAAAGCTCTTCAAGAGGAAGGCAATGATGAGGACATCAGACCGACTACCGTCCCAGAAGTGCCACCCGGACCAAATGACATGAGCCAAGTCCCGAGCCTTGGAGCACAAGTTCAACGAACTGGCGAGGCAAGCAGGAGAACAAGCACCAGCCCACGGACCAGCCCACCAATACTCACCCGAGCAGGCCCACGGACTGGCCCACCAAGACCCGTTCACAGCCCACCCGAAACCATGGAGGTTCCTCCTCGAAGACTCTTCCAGCTCGGGTGTCTTCACCATTACCATCCGATGACGGCGCCAAAAGCCGTGCTAAGACATTGTACTCTTTTTTCTACCTTCGGTTTTGTCCCACTGGGTTTTCCAAAGATGATTTTAATGAGACAACACTCTTAGTGCGCATGGAGACCAAGGCTTGTTCTCAAACCCAACATCTTCCACGGGTCCAAGTCGACTTTGGACTTGTCCTTATGAGGCTTATCTATCTTATTTTTTATTTTTAGACTATGTGTGGAATTAAGGCTTAAGCCCAATTCCTAGTTGTTGGCGGATTGCCCTAGGCCCGAGCCTTTGTGTTTAAGCCTTGGCCTAGGCCCATTTCTCAATTTAAAACTTTATGCTGTTTTTATTTAAACTTCTTGTTGTTTTGGGGAAACATCATGCTGTTTACCTTAAGTTGTAAACCAAAGGTCTATATAAGCCTTATTACTTTCAATGAATAAGATAACTTGAATTTTAAACAAAAACCCTATGACTCTTGTCTAAAAAGTCGGCACCTCTCTCTCCTCTTGGTGAGCTTGCCATGACCTTCCACCTTTCCAGGTTGAAGCTACCTTGGTGTATCACAAGTCTTCCGCAGCTTGTGTGGTCCTTTCGCTCCATCTCTCCTCCATGTCCTAAACCTTGAGCCTCTCGGTTGAATACCACCCCGCCACTACACTTGTATCATGGGTGCTTACAAAAATTGTAGCTACATGTTTTATAACCTAAAGGAGAATACCCTAAAGCTAGAATACCCTAATCTTAAACCAGAATGGTTTAGTTAATCCTAATTCTAATTACAATTAATTTAATTTAAGTTAATGGGTTTAAAAACTTTAACCTGTTTCTAATAGGTTTAGAGATCCCAAAAAATAATTCTAATTGTTTTATAGTTTACCAGTCCTAATACTAATAAGATTAAATAAAATAAAGCACAAAATAAACAATTATAGCACATGGTGGTCGATCATTCATCTTTATGGGCAAATAAGGGCTCTTTTCAGCCAAAACCTTCTTGGGTTTGTCCATAATCAAACCCAGTTCGTCCCTGATGTAATTCTGGTCCTGTAAAACTTTGGCTCTTGGCTGTGGATGAACTGAGACATGCTTTGAATAAGTATAAACAAATAAAACCTCATAAAGTTGCTCGGGTGGTCGAACTAGCTTCCTATGGTATAGCAGATGAGAATTTCGACCATCTCTTGATTCAACATTAACCAAATGTGTATTGTCACGACCAGAATATCCATAATAGCTATTTGGTTGAGATCAATGGTCGTGGTTGCTTAATTCATGGTTGATCTTCAAATCCTTGAAATTGAGGCTGATCAAGATCACACCATCCTCTCCTCCTTTAAAAGGATTTTCTCTCAAATCCAAGCCCTCTAAGATGATATCTGACCCTCCTGGATGAGACCTCTGGAATGGTTGTCTCTCGCTGGATCACTATAAGGAAGGAAAGGGGCGGTTCAGAGGCTTATAACACTCTGAAAACGTGGATGGTCTTCTCCTTCAGGCTATGGATTGCATTGAGGATGTGTTGCTACTCCTATAGCACAGGTTCTCCCTGCAAAGAGAAAATGATGGATCACAGAAGATCACTCTTCCTTTGTGATGGTCAATCTGTGGTTTAAAAATTCTAACTTATTTCTAATCAGTTTAGAAAGCCCAAATACTAAGTCTAATTGGTTTATAGCTTAGCAGTCCTAATACTAATAATATTACATAAAATAAAGCCTAAAATAAATACGTATAGCCCATTTGGTCGATCCTTAGCTTTATGGGTCAATAAGGGTTATGTTCAGCCAAAACCTTCATGGGCTTGCCCATAATCAAAGTCAGCTCGTCCCTGATGTAATTCTGGTCCTTTTGAACTTTGGCTCTTGGATGTGGATTAGCAGAGACATGACGTGCTTTGAATTAGTAGAAACAAATATAACCTCATGAAGTTGCTTTGATGGTCGAATTAGCTCGCTACAGTATAGCAGAAGAGAATTTCGACCATCTCTTAATTAAGTATGAACCAAGTGAGTATTGACACAACCAGAATATCCATAATATCTATTTGGTTGAGTTCAATGGTAGTGGTTGCGTGATTCATGTTTGATCTTCAAATCCTTAAAATTGAAGCTGATAAGATCACACCATCCCCTCCTCCTTTAAAAGGATTCTCCCTCAAATCTGAGCCCTCTAAGATGATATCTGACCCTCCTGGATGATTAGATATGTCTCCTGACTGATTATATTCCTCTCCTGATCGTTAAAGTTTGGTTTGTAAGTGGTTGAATCCGCGAGATACCAAATAAGCAAGCCGAGTATCTCCTGGTTTAGAAGTTGAATAACTTTTAAACCATAAATACTTTTGTAATAAAATCACTTCTCCCAGAACCTCTGATGCGTTAAGTTTCCAAAAAAGTTGGTTTACAACTTGGTTCAGGTTTGATTGGAGTTCTTCAATAGATAGTCGTTGGTATCCTTCAGGTTCATTGGAAATCCGCCCACTTGAGAGTGGAATAACTTATTCATGTAAAAATATTTTGGACCAATTCGTCTTCTCAGTGACTCCACGATGAGTGGATTTTCTGGAAAAAAATCAATTTTTTTTATACTTCTTTGGGTCTGGTTTGCAGAGTTTATTTATTGGTCATACATCTCCTTCAGGTTTGATGGTAGTCTGTCAGATGGAATCTTCTGTAATTTCTTCATGTCTCTTGATTCAGAGATCCTTAGCTGATGGTTATATAGACGTCACTCTGGTTGGGGTGGCTTGGTACTTCTCTACAAAATCTTCATACATTTGTGCCTTAAGGCCTCTCCAATCTAGCATTGGCTTCTTATACATAGTTGGAGTGTTTCCTTTAACCACCATTCATGAGCTTTTCCTATGAATGCTGAGACCAATTGTGATAACTCCAGTTCCTTGAGATTGTTATTAGATTGTAGCCACTTTTTATATTTCTCTCCCACTGCAAGTATAGTTGAGGGTCTTTTCTAGTTCCTGGAAAGAATTGGGAACAACTTCTGTTGTTGACTTGCTTCATTGGACTTACTGGTTTTAGATCAGACGCTTTCCACCTTTGCTTGTTTTACACATTGTTTGACGACATATCAGAGAACAATGGGATGTTTTCCTTTCCTCCAGGTGAAACTCTAGTCCAGTGTCCAAGCATATCAATATCGATCAGCCCTACTTCCATGGACCATCACAGATTTGGTGATTTCCACCTTTGCTTGGGGCAGAAATTGCTTCTCATCTGATTGTAGATTAGATCTGTTTGATCCTCCAATTTCTGCTCACTTAGGATCACAGTCTGGGTAGACGCAACTCTCTCCCTTGTTGCTTGCTTTTTCGCCTTCTATCCATAGTTTCTTTTGTTCCAAAAATAATACAAGGCAGATTTTATGGATGTATGATAGATAGATTATGAATCTAGGAAAAATCTCAATCTCTAACCTTCAAGACACTCTGATGCCAAAAGGTGCAGCTCTGGAATAGCTGTATCTCCCTGGTTCACTTGAAGGAAGGGAAGGGGTGGTTCAGTGGCTGATAGTACTCTGAAAATGTGGATGGTCTTTTCCTTAAGGCTATGGATTGCCTTGAGGATGTGTCGCTACTTCTATAGCACAGGTTATCCCTGCAAAGTACTAAGGATGTAAACACAAAGATCACTCTTCCATTGTGGTGGTCAATGTTCTTATGTTGAACAGAGAAAGCAAAGATATGCATAATCTGAAATCCATTTCTATTAAATTTCAAGGTTGGGTTCTTATAAAAAACATGGTTACATGTTATTATAGCCTAAAAATTAAAACCCTAAAGCCATAATACCCTAATCCTAAACCAATAATGATTCAGTTAATCATAATAATAATTACAATATGTTTAATTTAAATTACTCGTTTAAAAACGCTAACATGTTTCTAATGGGTTTAGAATGTCCAAATATTAATTCTAATTGGTTTGTAGCTTACCAGTCCTAATACAAATAAGGTTACATAAAATAAAGCCTAAAATAAATAAGTATAGCTCGTGGTGGTCGATCCTTCAGCTTTATGGGCCAATAAGGGTCATGGTCACCCAAAACCTTCATGGGCTTGTCCATAATAAAATCCAGCTCCTCCCTGATGTAATTATGGTCCTTTTGAGCTTTGGCTCTTGGTTGTAGATGATCTGAGACGTGCTTTGAATTATTAGAAACAAATATAACCTCATGAAGTTGCTCGGGTGGTCGAACTAGCTCGCTACGGTATAACTAAAAAGAATTTTGACCATCTCTTGATTCAGCATGAACCAAGTGAGTATTGGCACGACCAGAATATCCATAATAGCTATTTGGTTAAGTGCAATGGTATTGACTGCTTGATTCATGGTTGATCTTCAAATCCTTGAAATTAAAACTGATCAAGATCACACCATTTAGGGGCAACAAGCTGCCCCAAAGTAACAAGGCAATTCTTCGATGGGCCGAAATGAGTAATCTTTAGTTATGGCTAAGATGATGTATCAAGAGGTTGTGGGCTGAGATGAGATGAATAAGGTTGTTAGCATATTAGTCTAAGATGAGTTTTTTGTTGTCCTAAAAGATGAGATCGAGTTATTCGGAAGACGGATGATATGCACAAAACTCTGGGATTATCGCAGTATATTCCTTCCAAAGGCATCAAGACGTCCCTATATAAAGAAGAAGTCATTAGGCGGAATAGAACTTTTCACCTAGCAAAACTCTATACAAAATACATAGCATTTATTTTTTTGATATTTTCTTAAGAGCCCATTGAAATACTTCAAACGCTTTACAAGAAAGTTCATCAATAAAACAATTTCTTTAATCTTTGCTGGTGTGATTTCTTATTCAGAGATTTTGGTTCCCCTAAATTTCATTACAAATCTAGTTGCGTGAGTGTAACTCACACACTTTCTTTTAGTCTCTTATACTTAATACCAAACAAAGATACAAAATCGCTCCTTTTATTATTATTCTTTGTTCTAAAAGTTATAAAGTGAAGGTGTCTCATCTTTATTGAAAATGTTTGGGTTGATCCTTCTAAAACTTATCTATTTCAATACAAATATGAATTTTGTTTTTACTTCTCTTCATCTTTACTTCAACTAGAGATGTGTAGTCAAATTGTTAAGTTGTGGATTATTCAATAAGAAGATATCATTATATATTAATATTGACTTCCACTAATGGTGTCATCTATTGATTCTTATTGGAGCTAATGCTAATTGCTGGAGTAGCTAACTAGTGCTCTGATAGTAGGGAAATATGAACCTTGAAAATGCTGAATTATTTTCTTTAACTAATTTTTGGTGAACAATACCAACAAAAGTTGAGTTTGGGAGTATTATGAACAATGATAACTTGTTCAACTTAATGCGTGTTTTTTTTAATAATCAATGAAAACCGAGTCTATTTGGTATTGAAACACAATAGTTGGAAATCACAAAAATGGGATAATTACACCTTTGTGTTTTAAGTTCAAAATGAATATGATTGAAACTCTAAAATTACTGATGTACATGCTGATGTTTATCTGTGAATTATCCATGGTTAAATGTTGTTCTTCTATTAATTTACTTTTTTCTCCTAGTTAATCCGAATCTTATAAATTTGAAATGTGCATTTTGTAATTCTCAGAGAATTTGTCATCTTAAATACTACACTTGCAGCTACATTTTCGTTTAAGGTTTTTATTTACAAAAGTGCTGGTTCAGGGTTTATGTTGGTAAGATACAACGTCATATTTTGGTGGTTTAGACGGGTGTCATAATATGTTAACCCATTCAGCATGGCTGGCAACAGTTATCATTATCTCTTCCTTATTCACAATAAAGGAGGAAATTTTGGCGACAAATATACGATCAATGAAGAGAACCGTAGGGCAAACGAAAAAATTAGAACTTGAATTCGCGTTGACAGATATTAAAGAGATTCAAAGTAGGCAAAATGGTATGGACAATGACATAATTGACAAAATCAGCTTGCCTTCTGAATCCGGGGGAGGGGGAAGTACATAGAGTTTGTAAACTATCGGCTAGCATCTTGTAGGTTTATGGTTAGGGGAACTAATAATGGAGGCTCGATAAGGAGCTTCGATTGGGCTTCATTGGGCTTCATTAATCAGGGAAGGAATGATATTTCAGCCGAACAAACAATAGTTCATCATTTTGGATTCAGATGTTTCAATCAAACGCATAAACGAAGTAATGCATGGAAAGTAAACAATAAATGAACTGAATCCATTTATCCAAAAGGAGTATAGTAACAAAAGTAAACCATAGAACGACCGTTATTTTGAAAATATATTTTCAAAATATTACTTCTGAACATTGGAAGGCATTATCGCACTAAAAGTTCAAAAAACAAAAATGGCATTAAGACACTTTTGCAATTTAAAAAAAAAAGAGAAACAACAAATAACTTTCCTTTTTATGTAATATGCGGAACTAACGTCTAGTAAAAACGTTAGTATTAACTACATTTTCCATCCTGGATTATATGCTTTTACCTTTTGCTTTTTTTATTAATGGTAGTTACATGTATTCTCTCTCTATAACACCAAATATTCTCTCTCTTACACTGGGTCCGTCAAAATTACACTTTGGTTCGCCGAAGTTATAATAGAGTGATAACTCATCATCTTTACAATTATTTACTTTTTTGTTCATTTATAGTTTCTGTACAACAACAGTTAATATGAAAGGTAAGGTTTTGGATTACTCAATTAGATTAAAATTATTTTTAAAAGATTAGATGTAAGAAAATTGATAATTAATCAAGAAAGATGAATATTCATTGTATAGGGTAAATACAAGAATGTTTATATAAACATATAAAAATTTATAAAATCTTGAGAAATTTTCAAAATTTTGTACGAAAATTTAAAGGTTGATGATCATCGATGATGATTAATTAGGTTCATTATTTCTTATGATTGACATACTTTACGTTATTCTATTTGTGTTCATTATTTCCCATATTTTCTATTTTTTAATTAGGGTTTAGTTTTCTATCTTATATGTTCTTTATAGTAATAAATAAATTAATGACATAGATAATGTTTAATTAGGTTCATTGTTTGTTATGATTGACATACTTTAAGTTATTCTATTTGGATTAGCTATTTTCTATATTTTATATTTTTTTTAGGTTTTAGCTTTAAATGGTACATTTTTCTTTTTGGTAATAAATAACTTAATGACATTATCCTTGTATGGCTGCTAAACCTATCGTATAATTGATCGCTATGTTATTTTGTATTTTTTGTCTAATATATTGTTATTATTTCTGGAAACCTTAAGCTATTTATAAAAACATAAATATGTTTATGTTGTTATCATATTTTACGTTATTCCAAAGGGGTATAATATTTTTCTTATTCTCTATCGCTCCTATAGAGTCTAGGTGTATTTATATATATATATATATATATATATATATATATATATATATTTCTATTATTTCTAAACAGTTTTAACTATTTATATAAACTTAAGTATGAATTTCAAAAGGTTATCTTCGTCAACATATATTAACAGAAATAAATTATCTTTTCTAGAAATAGTCAGTTCAGTTAGAATAACGTTTTAGCGCATAATTCTTTGTTGCATAAGAGTAAAATAGTCCAAAAAATCTATTTCTTCATTAAAATATTATGGAAGATAGATTTGTATACATTCTTGATTAAACTAATTGCCCCATAAAAAAATGATACCGCTTTCTATGATAACCTAATTTCACAAAACATTATAAAATCGGGTGAAAAGAATATGATACCGCTTCTTTTAAATATGTAAGAGTTTCAGTGTACACAATAAATTATTTTGAAGGTATTGTTTTGTCATTTAAATCTGAAATGTTAGAGAAATATATTTTATTGGAGGAAATGAATTATATATAAATTTCTTAATAAAAATATGTGTCCTAAATCATGTTTAATACGCTTATTTTCAAAAACAATTGTGGGTATAATGCTGGCGCGCGTACATATATATACAATCGAAAGAGACCAATTTTGTCCTTGGAATGGCAAAATGAAGTCGTACGAGACATTGAAATGAAGAGTTTGGAAATAGATTGGTTTGGAGTAAATAATGTGAAGGGAGTGGGGAAACGGAAGGAGACACATGGCCCGGCATGTCGTGGGAGCATTAGGACAGGATTAAGGAAAGACGAGATCGATATGTAAGGGTGAAAATGAGCAGAGTCCCCACCAAAACCCATCTTCAATCCCTAAATTCAGACAACTTTTGTTCCCATGTGCTTCTTATTTAAAGTTCACTGTCCCATCTTCCTTCTCTCTCTGTCTTTATGTTTTCTCTCTCACTCCCAAATCCAATCTTGTGGGAGAATATTAAAACCAAAAACATTGACGCAACGTCTCTGGCTCTCCATTTGTCTGATTGTGAAATAACTAGTTTACTTTCTTTTTGTTTTCCTTTTAGTTTTCAATGTTTGTTTTCGGACCAAATCATCCAATTCCACTCTCATCTAACTTGTCGGAAAGTGTTTATTTGGATCAGTGTTCTGAAAATTATATATCCCAGATTCATGGGCGATGGAGCAGAAATAATGACACCGCAAGGAACTCGGTTATTTTAATAATGTCTGAGTTGCCAGTTTTTTTTGTGTCAAATTGTTGTATGTCTCGATAAATATACTAAAAGTAAGGAAAAAAAAAAAATTCTTATTCAAAAACTTCTACTAAGGGTTTGATACTAACATTTGACTGTTGTGGTAAGTTCTATACCGCCTCATTAAGAGATATATTACCTTAATAGTTCTTAATCATAAAAGAAGTGACAACAAATGGTACTTTCATCAGTTTTTGTGCGGTTCATTTTACCTTCTGGTTTCTCTTCACACAAAAACCGCTTCGTATAACGAATTGAATTCAAATATTTTTTTATATATATAAAGCAATTTAATAAATTATGCATCGTTCTTAATGGAAAGGTATAACTAGTCGAAGTAGTTTTCCTTTTTCGTATCCTTTTTGCTTTGAACAAATTTGTCTCTTAAGCATTTCTGCTTTATTCTGAGTATTGTACTTTCCTTGTATATTTCATACGACCTCTTGATGACATACGCACGGTCTGTGGGAAGACCTTGATGACACACGCACGGTTGGTGGGAAGATCTTGTGGTTGCCTCCGGGTGAGCAGTCTGGACAAGAGAGAGACTCGATCTCGGCTAACACCAAAGTGAACGGGAATGGAACGCCGTGAGGGAAAGAGGCTCGATCCTTGGCGGCGCGGGGTGGAATGAATTAGACCACACAAGTTATAGAATGGAGCTCGTGATACACCAAAAGTGGCTTGATCTTGAAAAATCTGCTTCAAAAACAAGACCAAACAAATTGCACAAGAGACAGTCGTTTAGGGTTTAGGGAACTTCGCTTTTACTTTTAAATTGTTTGTCTTATTAATGTGAAAGGCTTAGGCTTATATAATGCCTAAAGTCTAGGGTTTTCACCCTTAAGGTTAAAACAACATGAAGATTTAATAAAAACTACAAGACGTGCAAAAAATAAAAGAAAACAAGTAGTCTAAAACTGGGTAGCGGGCCTAGACAAGGGGGTGCGAGCTCAAACAAAAATCAAGAAAGAAAAGCCCCAAAGGCCGTTGGGCTGACTTGCTAAGAGTGTATAGCTGTTGAATCAAGTCCGGTCCTTGTGCACACTAAGGGTGTTGCCTCGTTAAAACCTTATTCGGAAAACCCAGTGGGACAAAATCGAAGATAGGAAAAAAAGTACAATTCCATAGCATGTCTTTTAGTGTCTCTACCCATGGTTAATGGTAAAGACACCGGCGTCTGCAGTCTGGTGGTTGAGCAAGGTCCAAGACTGGGTCGAGAACTTTAAACTCGGGCCGAGGGCTGGTTCCGATGGTGGCAGGGGCCAGTCTGGTTCCGTGGGACGGGCTGGGCAAACCTCCATGGTGTGCTCGACAAACTGATTGAACCAGTTCCCAAGCGCCTTGGCCCTCGACCAGCACCTGCGTTGCTGGTTCGTCCGGACTGGTCGGGTCGTTTAGGTCCTTGCATCCCCTCCCTCTTCGAATGGTTTGGTCTCCAAAACAGAATTCTCGTCTGCATCAAAGAATTCCAAGTCAGTCACATTGAATGTCAGAGAAATGTTAAACTGACCTAGGAGTTCCAGTTGGTAGGCGTTGTCGTTGATCTTCTTTATGATCTGGAATGGACCGTCTCCTCTTGGTGCCAGCTTGTCCTTGCGTTTTTGAGGAAACCTTTCAGGGCGCATATGCAGCAAGACCGAGTCGTATTCCTTTAAAACGACTGGCTTGCGTCCTTTGTTGGCGTGTTTGGCGTAGGACTCTGTCTTCCGTTCAAAGTTTCCCCTGACCTTCTGGTGCAACTTCCAGATGTAGTCTCCCTTGCAGTCTCCTTCGAGGCTAACAATTTCAGCATGGGGCAAGGGCGTGAACTCCATGGGAGACAAGGGATCGAACCCATAGACGACCTCGAATGGGGACTTCTTGGTCGCGGAATGGACGGCTCGGTTATATGCGAATTTGACCAGTGGGATGCAGCAGAGCCAGGTCTTCAAGTTTTGACCGATTGTGGCGCATAAAAGAGTGGACAACATGCGGTTTACTGTTTCTGTCTGCCTATCGCTCTCCGGATGGCAGGTCGTCGAGAACACCAGATTGGTCACAAGTTTCTTCCACAGTGTTCGCCAAAAGTGACTAAAAAACTTGGTGTCGCGGTCAGACACTATGGTCCTCAAGATCCCATGTAGCCTAACTATATCTCGGAAGAATAAGCTGGCTGTTTGGGTCTTGCCGTTGGTCTTAGCACAAGGTATGAAATGGGCCATCTTTGAAAACCTGTCTAATACAACAAAAATGGAATCTTTGTAATTGATCTTAGTCAAGTCTAGCACAAAGTCAATAGAGATGTCAGTCCAATGAGTAGTAGGTAGGGTAAACGGAGATATAACCCGTGAGGATGAGCCTTAGACTTGGCTCGTTTGCAGACCAAGCATCGACTGCAATGGGCCTCGACGTCACGCCGGAGATGAGGCCAGTAGAAATTTCCCTTGAGAATGCATAGCGTCTTGTCCACGCCAAAGTGCTCCATTAGGCCTCCTCCGTGTGCTTATCTTAGCAAGAGTTCTCGAATTGATCCCCTTGTAATGCATAGCTGCCTGTCTAAAAAAAAGAAAACCGTCAAATAAATAAAACCTGGAGTAGGCGCCGGTTGCCGGGGTTCGGAAGATCTCCTTGAAGTCTTCGTCGTCTGCATACAAGTCCTTAATGAGTTCGAATAAGGGACCTTAGCTTCCATGATCGAGATAAGGCATGACAATGGGATAGGGCGTCTGCGACCACGTTATCCTTCCCTTTCTTGTAGTTGATCACGTAGGGAAATGTCTAGATAAAATCGAGCCATCTGGTATGCCTCTTCTTGAGCTTAGTTTGTCTTTTCAGATGTTGCAGCTTTTGATGGTCGATATGGATTACACACTGTCACGCCAGCAGGTAGTGCTGTAAAATGTCCATTTTTCGGACTAAGGCATATAGCTTCTTGTCATAGGCGGGGTAGTTGAGGGCTGCCCGCTTAGTTTCTCACTGAAGTAGGCTACTGGTCTTCCTTTTGGGTCATGACCGCTCCAATGCCGACGCCAGATGCATCGCACTCTACCTCAAAGGTCTTATAGAAGTCCGACAAAGACAAGACCGAGGCTTGTGTAAATCGTTCCTTGAGTAGCCTGAAGGCGTCCTCCTGCTCCTCTCCCCACTTGGATTCTTAGTCCTTCTTGATCACGGACGTAAGTCGGCGTGGGCTATTCTCGGATGGCTTTGATCTTTTCGTCGTCCACCTGTAGTCCCTGCGCACTTACGACAAAGCCTAGGAAAACTACCTGATCAGTGCAAAACATGCACTTCTTTAGGTTAACATACAACTTCTCCTCCAGAAGTGTGCGTATTACCAACTCTAAATGAGTGACGTGATCGGCATAAGACAAACTATAAACCAAAATATCGTCAAAATAAACAACCACAAACTTACTGATTTACAGCCTAAGAACATGGATCATTAACCGCATGAAGGTGCTCGGGGCGTTGGAGAGACCTAAAGGCATTACGAGCCACTCGTAGAGGCCCTGCTTGGTCTTGAATGTCGTTTTCCACTTGTATCCTTCTCGCATAAGGACTTGATGATATCCGTGTTGGAATGAAGAAGAAATGATGAAGGAATAAGGCCTTTAACTCTTATATTAAAGGCGTATGGTTTAAGTCTAATGGGAGTATCTAAGGCTTGTTTGTGTTTTAGTATTATGTTATCTTTGTAGCCATTCATGTATAAGGCAATCCTTGTATCCAAACAATTCTAGACTAGATTAGTATAAATAGCTATCTATCTCCTCATTTGTAACTTAGAAACTATTATTCTCATTTTCTTAATACAATCATTCTTCTTATCTCTCAAATCTCTCATTATCTCATTCTCTAATTCTACAAATCTCTTAATCTTATATTCTGTCATGGTATCAGAGCCAGATTACAACAATCTGGGATAAAATTCATCATTAAATCTTTGAATCAAGAAGAAATTATGTTCATCACAATCTGTTTTCATTTATATTTTGTCTGTCAATTTTGATCGCGTATTCCTGCCAAACCACAGCTGATTTTGACGATCTGTTTTTTCTGGATTGTTCTTCGGCGAATTAGGAAGACACGAAAATTGGATTTGCATTATTTTACCATGGGAAACAAAAGATACGATTTTTCTTGCATCAGACCTCCGTGATTGCCTCTGCTGCGAACCTCCGAGTTTCTCTGAGCATTCCGTCGTCAAATCGTCATCAAATCGTGATTTTACAAATCCTAAATTCAACCCCATCGAGTCTAGTTTCTGTTTAAAGAAATCAGAACTCAATTATCCTACGTTTAAAGGAAGTTATTGAAGTTTTTCCTTAAGACGTCAGAAATCGCCTCTCACAAGAATATGGTGATAAAAAACTCTTATACTTACTCAGTTTTCTTTAAATATTTGAATCTGAAAAGTTAGATTAGTATCTTGTGAGGGTCTCCACGAAGTTTGGTTTCAATCAGAAGGGTTTTAATCTTCAAGATTAATTTTCTTGATCTTTTAATCAAACTTTGAAATTATGAAAAATGAGGGAAACTTGAATTTTTGGATTGGTTTATTAGCAAAATTTGAAATTATGCTGGATCATCATTGGTTGTGAAGATAAGGACTGTTAGGAGTTGATATTGTTGGTTGTAGTTAGTTAAATTCTTCTTATCTCTCTAATCTCTCATTATCTCATTCTCTAATTATACAAATCTCTTAATCTCTTATTCTTTCATGGTATCAGAGTCAGGTTACAACAATCTGGGATAAAATTCATCATTAAATCTTTGAATCAAGAAGAAATTATGTTCATCACAATCTGTTTTCATTCCTATTTTGTCTGTCGATTTTGATCGCGAATTCCTGCCAAACCATGGCATATTTTGACGATCTGTTTTTTTCTGGATTGTTCTTCGGCGAGTTATGAAGACACAAAAATTGGATTTGCATTATTTTACCACGGGAAAGAAAAGATACTGTTTTTCTTGCATCGGACCTCCGCGATTGCCTCTGCCGCGAACCTCTGTGTTTCTCTGAGCATTCCGTCGTCAAATAGTCACCAAATCGTGATTTTACAAATCCTAAATTCAAGCCCATTGATTCTAATTTTTGTTTAAAGAAATCAGAACTCAATTATCCTACGTTTAAAGGAAGTTTTTGAAGTTTTTCCTTAAAACCTCATAAATCGCCTCTCACAAGAATATGGTGATAAAACTCTTACCCTTTCTCAGTTTTCTTCAAATATTTGAATCTAGAAAGTTAGATTAGTATCTTGTGAGGCTCTCCACGAAGTTTGGTTTCAATAAGAAGGGTTTTAGTCTTCAAGATTAATTTTCTTGATCTTTTAATCAAACTTTGAAATTCTGAAAAAGAAGGAAAACTTGAATTTTTGGATTGGTTTATTAGCAAAATTCGAAATTATGTTGGATCATCATTGGTTGTGAAGATAAAGACTGTTAGGAGTTGATATTGTTTGTTGTAGTTAGTTAAATTCTATTGCAGTAGTTACAGAAGTTAATTGGTTAGAGTTGGTTCACGCGCTTGCAAGGTACACCAGGGTTGAGTAACACGCCTTGGATCACACGCATCATTGGAGTGGGTATCATGCGTCCTTGGGTCACAAAACCTTGGATCACGCTCCTATCAAGTATTATGCGGCCTTGGATCACACGGCCTTGGGTCACGCTCCTGCCGCGTCCGTGAGTGACTTCACTCTCCCGTGAGGTCCACAGTTCCCGACCAGCTATGCTCAGAACAGCTTTGTCCCGACCAGCTACACAAGCAAGCTCTTGTCAGCCTCTAAAGCATAGAGATTCAAGCTACATTCAGAGCTCCAGTTATTCTACATTGAGCAAATTATCTCTTATGGTCCAGGACCATGAAAACCACATTGGGTGGTAAAGGCCTTTGGAATCATATTTCAACAAATGGCCTTGAAGAAAATGAAGTTGCTGAAGTTAATGAGGCTGTGGCTGCTCAAACTAAATGGTACCAAAAAGACCAGTTGGTATTCTCTATACTTCAAAACTCTCTTGCTAGTGATCTCTTAGAGGCTTATTCATTTTTGTGAAAATGCTAAGGAACTTTGGGACACTTTGCAAAAGGTGTATGGAAACACCACTAACCTCTTAAGAATTTTTTATTTGAAAAAGTATTTGAATGAACTGATGCAGGAGGATGCAGAATTCACAAAGCACTATGGCTCATTTAGAGCATTGTGGGCTGAGCTAGAGATGCTAAGGCCAACCATAATTGACCCAATTGTTCTCCTAGAAAGGAAAGAACAAGATAAGGTGTTTGATTTACTATTAACTCTTAATACAACTTACTCAGATCTTATGAAACATATTTTTAGGTCTGATAAGCTTCCTAGCTTAGAAGATGTTTGTGCTCAAATCCAAATGGAGCAAGGATCCCATGGACTCTTGAGAGACCAACTTGTGACCATTGCAAAAGAGGTGGCCATAAAAAGAAGGAGTGTTGGGTACTCCATCCTGACCTGAAGCCAAGCTGGACTCTTGAGAGACAACAACACACAGCCGACCACACTCAGCTGCAAGCTGCCGGCCATGGCGTGTACCAGCTACCGGCTTCTTCAAAAGCGTGTACCAGCTCCCTTTATCACTCAGCCCCAACTATTTCCATTTCTTCAGCATCTGAATTTTTGACAAAATCAGATATAGAATCTCTTCTCAAAGCAATTAAGGATGATAATGTGTTGGGTAAAACTTTTCATACTTTTTTCTAAACTTCTTTTACTCCTAATGCCTCTAAGTCATTGGTTCTGGTGCTTCTCATCATATGATTAGTGATCTAGGATTGCTAGAGAATATAAAACCTGCCTTAGGTAATGTTGTCATTGCTAATGGAATTAAAGTACCAATTGAAAGCATATGAATGCTTAAGTTGTTTGATAAAGAATCTGAAGTCTTTTACATGTCATCTTTTACTTCTAATTTGCTTTTAGTTAAAAGAGCTATTAATGATTTAAATTGTCAAGCTATCTTTGGTCCTAATGATTTCTACTTTCAGGATATTGAGACTAGTAGGAGATTTGGACAAGGAACTACAAGAAATGACTTGTATGTGCTTGAAGATATGACCAATGCAAGGGGGTTAGAACCGGTTGCTAGTACTTGTTCTTTTAGTGATGATTATGATCTTTGACATACTAGATTAGGACATCCTCATCCTAGAGCACTAGAATTAATTGTTCCTGGTTTAAAAATGTCAAAGGATATGTGTGATTCTTGTATACTTGAAAAACATTGCAAAACAGTTTTTGAGAAATCTTGTATACTTATGATAATTGTTTTGACTTGGTGCATTCTGATCTTTGGACATCTTCATTCCCTTCTAGAGAAAACCACAAGTATTTTGTGACATTTATTGATGAAAAGTCCAAATATACTTGGGTCATTTTACTTAGTTTTAAAGATAGAGTATTTGATGCATTTCTAAATTTTCAAGCATATGTTACTAACCAATACAATGCAAGTATTAAATGCTTTAGAACAGATAATGGAGGAGAATACACTAGCACCAGACTTCAACAATACTTGGCCAAGCATGACATTGAACATCAAACCAGCTGACCTTACACTCCACAACATAATGGAGTGGCTGAAAGGAAGAATACGCATTTGATGGAAGTTATGAGAATAATGATGTTCCACATGAAAGTTCCCAAAAGATTTTTGGGGGGGATGCTCTTATAGCTGCATTCTACTTGATTAATAGGACTCTTACAAAAGTCCTAGATGACTTGTCTCCATTTGAGGTACTAAACAAAATTAGACCTAACATTAACCACTTAAGAGATTTTGGTTGTGTTTGTTTTGTATTAGTTCTAAAAGAGCAACGGAACAAGCTGGAACCAAAGAGTACCAAAACTATGTTCATTGGGTATTCCTTCACTCAGAAAGGATGCAAATGTTATGATCCAGAGACTAGAAGATTCTTAGTATCCAGAGATGTTAAATTCTAAGAATCAAAAGGTTTCTATGAAGAAGGAACTTGGGATCAATTCAAAGACATCTCCACAACAAGATCAGACCAAGCTGAGAACTTGAGGAGGTTCTTGGAGAGCATTGGAATTGTTTCTCCTCCTTCTCAGCCCACAGTCACTGCTCCTCAGCACAGCCACGGCACCGGCAAGGCCGGCTGGGCCACGACCATCCACCCCAATCGGTCCATCCAATCTGTGGTCTGGTCTTCCCTTCAGCTCTCCTGGCCTTCCTCCTATTGAACATGGGGGGGGGGAGAAACATCCACTCATGTTCAGAAAGACTCAGCAGGAGATGAGCCAATTCAGGTCTCAGCTTCCAAAAGATTAGGTGAAGAGGAGGAACCTATCCAAGAAGCTCCACCTACAGTGTTAAGAAGGAACACAAGACAAATGAATCCACAAGTCTTCTACAATGGGAATGTTGTTGATGTAAGAACCAAAGGTGGGCTGTCTTTCACTGAGAAGCTCAAGTTGTTGGACAGAAATTGATGGAAGCGAAGGGTGGATCAAAGGGACCACACAAGCTGTGAAAGGGGCTTGTGATACTCCAAGAACTTCAACCAAAGGGTTGAAGAACACGGCTGCAGCAAGGGGATGCTTGTTTGGCGGCTCTTTAGGGTTTAGACACTAGTCTTTAGGTTTTATTTCATTAAAATGTAGACAAAAGGCTTATATAATGCCTTGTTACAACTTAGGCTAAACTACAAGGCGTTTAGCATTACAAGAATTAAAACAACATGTAGTTCACTTATTGGCAACTAAATAGAAAATGGGCCCTAATTAGTCAACATGACTTAAACCCATTTAAACACTTAGTCCAATAATACTTAGTCTAGAATTCGCAGGAAGACTTGTGAATGAGATGGAATTGTAAACAAGTCTTCACCGTCTTGCGCACTAAGAGTATTGCCTCATTAAAACCTTCTTCGCAAAACCCAGCGGGATAAAACCGAAGATAGGAAAGGGAGTACAATTTCCTAGCATGACTTTTGGTGTCTCTACCGAATGGTAATGGTAAAGACACCGGAGGAGGAAGAGTATTCTAGAAGGAACCTCCATGGCTCCTTGTCTAGCTGGAACGGGCCCTGGCTAGCTGATCCGGACGCTGGCTGGTCGGGTGGTCGGGACGACCGTGGCGAGGCGTGAGCTCCGGGACTGGTCGTGAGGCGGCTGGCATGGGTCGGTCCGGGGCTGGTCATGGGCGGGTCGAAGTCTTGATACGAGCCAAGCCATGGTTTTCCTAGGTGGGCAGGTTGGACGAGCGAACGGGAACGGCGTGAGGACGGACGAACGAACATAGGGGCGTGAAGACGGGCGAGCAAGCAGAGCGGGGGTGAGGACGGGCAAGCGAACGGGAATGGATGGGCGAACGGCTATGGCTTGAGGACGAATGAGTGACTGACAAGGACGGCGACACGGCGAGCGATTGAACGGTACTAACGGGCTTCGGATGGGTAAGGTCGCACGATGAAACCTCCCACGGACGGAAGAATGAACGGTGGACGAACGGCACGACCGAAGCGATGGAGCTTGGGACGTACGGAAGCGGTTCTATGGGCGAAACAAACGGTGGAACGAGGGCAACACACCAAGCTATGAATGGCTTGGATACAGCCTTCCCTGAAGAGAGAAACACTTGATCTTCAAGGGGATTTCTCTTCCTCTCTTGGAGACAAACTCACAAACACAAGGAAGAAAGGAAAAATGACCTAGGCGGCCGTTTAAGAAAACTTGGTTTCTAAACTTGTCTCCTACATGAGAAAGAGTTATGCCTTTTATAGGGTACATTAAGACCTAGTTGACCACAAGACCCGCGGTCAATACAGCTACTTAAACCCACATAGACTAAGTCTTTAAAATCAAGTGACAAAACTAAACATAAAGGCTAAACAAGTGCCTAAAGATATGATAAAGTCTAATTGATTTTAAATGGATATATCCACATTAAAACCAATAGGACACTAGGCTTGATGCCTTAGACTTTCAGATCTCATTAAAAATCTTTTCAAGAACCCATTATGGTAAACTTAGAAAGGAAAAGAGTACCTTAACCATCTAAGGTCTTAAGAAGTATCCACACTCAAGGATAATAAGGACACACAAGACCTTATCCCTAAGGCTGTATGCGTGGATGTTCTGGTCAGGAACACCCAACTGATCAATGTCAAACGGCTGGCTGATGGCTTCTGTCTCCTTTTCTTCTCCTCGGCCATGTGCTTGGGCTATGTTGGCTCTGACTTCAGATCCATGAGTTTGGTACTGGTCCCGGCCTTCTTCTTGCACTCCTTGGGCAGCTCTGCTCCTGGTCATGATGCGGTGAGAGACATAAGGGGTTGCTTGAACCTCATCCTCCAAGTACCGGGTTGGTGTTGTAATGCCCCGTTCCGTAGGACGACCGTACGGAACAGCAGCGGTCGAGAACGGGCAGTTGTGTTGGGACGTGTGGTCGATCCGAGGGATGTGTGGTCGTTCATCCGCAGAAAATTCAGGTTAGAAAATGATGTGGCGATGATGTGGCATGGTGTGATTATGGGATTTCCACTTAGTCATTTTAATTTTTTTTTAAGTAAGTAAAATTTTGGTTTAAGTGGGACAGGTGTAAAGATTTAAGGGTATTAAGAGAATTAGTGGGACAGGTGTAAGGAATTAAGGCTGTTAATTTGTTTAGTGGGACAGCTGTCTGGTTTTAGTGGATTTAAGCTAATTAGTGGGGCAGGTGTCATGATTTAGTGAAATTAAGAGATTAAGTGGGACAGGTGTCAAGTTAAACCCATGCACTTTCACCTTATAAATACCCACCCTTGTTACCATAATTCTGTTTAGAAATCTGAAGTTTAAAAGCTGTATACTAAGAGAGTTAAAGAGAGAAAAATAGGCGCCTGATGAGAGGCTGTGCAACCGTGAGGAGAGGAGGCCATCCGCGAGTGTTCTGAGGCCTGTTCGAGTGTTTAGGCTGTTCATCCGTGTTCTGTGAGTTGGTCTTTTATTTTCTTTTAAAGCAAGACAGTTGATCCGAGTTCGGTTAGGACGTTGGGAATTGTTTGCATGATGCTTTGCTGTGCATTATTAATTTCTATTTTAATGTTGTGTTGTGATTTGGTGGATTGCAAGCATGTTGAATTACAGTTGAATTTTGCGGTTATGTTTCATGATCAGTCGCATGCATGATAAAATTATGATTAAGTTGTTGCATTAGGTCCAAGGATGCCATTAGTAGAACCTTAGGTTGGTTTAGGTCTTATTTGATTGGTTGTACATGTTCTTGTTTGATTGTTGTGCAGTTGGTCAAATAATAGGCCAAGACTGGACCGAGGGCGATACGAAGTGGTGTCTGGTTAGGAAGTCGTTTGTGGTTATGTTGTGTTGGTCTATTCGAGAAGAGGTGACTCGAATATAACATGTCTTGTTAGTCGTGGTGTTGTTGTCCATGCGAGAGACGGTGACTCGTATGTGACTTGAGTTATGGGTTTGAGTTGTGGGATTTGTGACTTAGCTATTCCGTGTGCATGCGAGGGATGGCTTGCCACCATCCTGTGAGCGACTTGCCAGACTAAGGACCTGACCGGGACGGGAAGGAATAGGCTAAGGTCACGGCGCGCATGGGTAGTTTAGAGTCAATATTGGTTAAGCCGTCTGTTGAGTTATAAGTACATTGGTCTTAAACATGATTGATCTTGTTTGAGTTCACTTGCATTATTGCGGGATGGGTTAGATAGTATTTTTCGACCAGCTCACTCAGCATTAGCTGACCGAACTCGTTCTTGCAGATAAAGGCAAGGTTGTGGAAGGAGGGCGGAACAGTCCAGTGTAGATTTTAAGACCCCTTAGTAGAAAGTATGTTTCTTTTGGACTTGTGTAAATTTCATAGGAAGTATGACGCTTTCGCTAAGTATTGTAATCGGGTTTTGTAAGAACCTTTAGAAGTATGTTTAATATATAAAATGGAGGTTTTCTGTATATCTTATTAAAGTCTTAGTTAAATTTTAAGTTCTGAATACCTAAGTCCCGGCCGGGCTAACCTCAACAAGGATGTCCGTTCTTGGTCACGGAACCTTGAATGAGATGGAGTTGATTTAATCGGGGTTCGGATCGTGTCTGTTCGGGCTTTTGGAATATATTCGGAAGAACGGTCGGACAGGATTCGGGCCTATCGTAACACCTTCGGTCTAGTAGGATCGGGGGCGTTACAAGGTGGTATCAGAGCGTGTTACGATTTATAGGGACTTAACGGTTTTTCTAAAAAAAAAAAAAAAAAAAAAAGGTTTTAGGAAGGGGTTTAGGAAACTGGCTGTTCGCCCATCCAGAACGAGTTCGTAACAAGTGTACTGTTTTGCAGATGCCACCGAGTAGGGATCTGAGGGGTAACTGTGGTTCGTATCAAGGGTCTGAAGCTGAAGAGTCAGTGGGGCATATACCTGGTGAAGAAGAGTTTGATGCCCAGAATGGGCAAGGGCCGGAGGCAGACTCACTTGAACTGAGAGAGAGCGGCGCAGAGTCTAGAAACCAGGAGCGTGGTAATCAACCCCATATGATGGAACAGCTGTGTAATCGATTGATAGAAGGATTGGAGCGATTACGGCAACCTCCATCAAGCACCCCAAGTTACTTGGAAATTGTTACTGCCATGCGGAACCTGGGAACGGAAAAATATAATGGAGGTACAGATCCATTCAAGGCAGACTCGTGGTTGAGACGCCTAGAAAGTAACTTTAGCGCCACTAGATGCCCAGAGACATTCAAGAAGGATGTGGCCGTTTACTACCTGGACCAAGACGCGGCCAACTGGTGGGAGACCCGAGAACGACGACTTCAGTATTTCCAAGCGCCAGATGAAGCATGGGTTCAATTTCGCACCGAGTTTTTGAAGAAATACTTTCCCGCAGAGGCACGGGACCGTCTAGAAACCCAATACGCGCAGCTGACTCAGGGCGAGAGAAAAGTTCGTGACTACGAGGCAGAGTTCACTAGGCTTCGACGTTTTGCCAGATACGGGACTCATGACGAAGAAGCTACAATGCGGAAATTTCTCCATGGACTGCGTCCCGATCTATTCTGCAGACTTAGGACCGTAACGTGTCCGGATCTATCAACCCTGATCGAGATGGCCGTTAATATGGAGGAAGCTTTAATGGGTGAACGGAAATATTATGAAAGCATCGCTCAGAGGCAGGAAAGACCGAGGAGAGTAGAACAAGGACGAAGAGGGCGCTACGACCGACCTACCACTGGTAATACTAGACCAGTCCCAACTTGCTATCGATGCGGAAGGAGTGGTCATACTTCGAGTACTTGTGGGATTCCGACCATGAGACCACAAAACACTACGTGTTGGAGTTGTGGAGAGATAGGACATTACTCTGCACAGTGTCCTAAAAGACAGATCTTCCGGAGACCACCACCACCAGCAATCCAAGCAGGGCCAAAGCGTTTGGCTATCGGACCACCACCGGCTCAACAACAACAACAAGGCTGGCCCTTCACGACCCTCTCCTCTGATAGCAGGTACGTTGGGCTAAATTATGGGTAGTTGATCTCTTGAATGTGTGTTTAGGTTTAGGGTTTGGGTGGTTGAGCTCATGCTAATGGCATTCGGGTCGGGCTCGAGTTTTAAGAGATTGATCGTGCATGTTCTTGTTTGATTGTTGCACGGTTGGTCAATTTTAACTTGGGCTTAGACCAGGATGACGTGGCTGAGTTAGAGATTGGTCGTGCATGTTCTTGTTTGATTGTTGCACGGTCAATCAAACCACCTTTGCCATAAGCCTAAAAATTGCTTAAATTGTTAATGGATTGATGTTGCATGAGTAGATGAATGAATGAGTTATGATTGAATAGGAACCCTGCGAGTATGTGGTAGCTTGGCCTTTGTTTTCTTCGACTCAGGCGCTACTCATAGTTTTGTCTCGCCTGAGCTAGTGCGGACCTTTGAGGGAACCTTTACCATAGTAGGAATAGATGTCCCTATTAGGACCCCAGGAACCCAAACCTTGAAAGCTGAGAATAAGATCTTAGATGTCCCCGTTAAGATCGACGAAGTGGAATTCCCAGCAGACCTACTGGTGACAGCATTGGATCGACACGAGGTAATTTTGGGGATGGACTGGTTGTCGCGTTACAAGGCTCAGTTAGATTGCGGTAAAGGAAAGATGCATCTCAGAAGGGAAGGAGGTGTGAGTATTCAGTTTCGGGGATTTGAGCCTAGTGCCAAGGCAATGTTCTTGTCGGCCTTGCGAATGGAACAAGAGTTGCAAGAGGGGGAAGCGTATCTCGTAACCTTGATGGTAAGCGACGAGGGATTAACCCAGGAACCAGAGTTATCGGACATCCCAGTGGTCAGGGAGTTCGAGGATGTTTTCAAATCGTTAGAAGGTGTGCCGCCACCACGGCCCAACCCGTTTATGATCACGCTGGAACCCGGAGCGACTCCCATTGCTAAAGCACCGTACCGGATGGCACCAGCAGAGATGGCCGAATTAAAGAAGCAACTGGAAGATTTGATAGAAAAAGGATTTATCAGACCAAGTTCATCGTCATGGGGCGCACCAGTCTTGTTTGTCAAGAAGAAGGACGGGAGTATGAGGTTATGTATTGATTATCGGGGAATCAACAACATAACCATTAAAGACAAGTACCCTCTGCCAAGGATTGATGAATTATTAGACCAACTTCAAGGAGCCAAGGTATTTTCAAAGATCGATCTAGCCTCAGGATACCACCAGATACCTATCTCAGAAGCAGACATTCCGAAAACAGCTTTCCGCACACGGTATGGGCAATATGAATTCGTGGTGATGCCGTTTGGATTGACAAACGCCCCAGCTGCATTCATGCGACTCATGAATGAGGTCTTCCGAGAGTATCTAGATAACTTTGTCATCATTTTCATTGATGACATACTTATCTATTCCAAGAACGCGGAAGAACACGAGCAGCATCTACGACTAGTGTTGGGACGACTGCGGGAACAACGATTGTTTGCCAAGTTCAGCAAGTGTAAGTTCTGGAGGAAAGAAATAGGATTCTTAGGTCATCGCGTATCAGAACATGGAGTATCTGTAGACCCGGAGAAGATTGCGGTGATTAAAGAATGGCCAAAACCGACTAATGCCTCGGAACTCAGAAGTTTCTTGGGCTTAGCTGGGTATTACAGGAAATTTGTCAAAAATTTCTCCTCCAAAGCCAAACCTCTAACCAGGCTGACTGGCAAGGGGGTTCAGTTCCAGTGGACTACAGAAACCGCCAAGGCGTTCGAGCAGTTAAAGGAAGCCTTGACGACTACACCAATATTAGTATTACCTGAACCAAACCAACCATACTCCATTTACACCGATGCATCCCGGGTAGGGCTTGGTTGTGTACTAATGCAGAATGGTAAGGTTATAGCATATGCATCAAGGCAGCTTCGGAAGCACGAGGAGAATTATCCGACGCATGATTTGGAGTTAGCGGCAGTGGTGTTTGCTCTTAAGATATGGAGATCATATTTGTATGGAGGAACGGTGCAAGTCTTTACGGATCACCAAAGTTTGAAGTATCTGTTCACGCAGTCGGATCTAAACCTACGACAAAGACGATGGATGGAATTCATAGCGGATTACGATCTGAAGATTCAGTACCACCCTGGAAAGGCTAATGTAGTGGCCGATGCTCTGAGTAGGCGACAAGCTGATAAGAATGTTTCGAAAGATGTTGAGGCCTTGTCCAGTGCGTTAAAAATGGTTCGCCTTGCAGTATTAGAAGGGGAAACCAGCCAACCCCTTGGAATTCAAGCCGTTAATCAGGCAAGCCTAATCCACCGCATTAGAGAAGCTCAAGAGGAGGACATGGATTTGAAAACGATCTTAGAGGAGCTAAAGGCAAGTGATGAGAGGAATGATAAAGGGTACCATTTAGCAGAAGATGGGACTTTACTGATGAATGGGAGGATTGCAGTACCGAAACAAGAAGAGTTAAAGAAGGAAATATTGAGAACTGCACATCAGTCTCTGCTAAGCATACATCCAGGAAGCACTAAGATGTACCGAGACATCAGACGATACTATCACTGGCCAGGAATGAAAAAGGCAGTAGCAAAATGGGTTGCTCAATGCCAAGTATGTCAGCAAGTCAAGGTTGAGCACCAAGTGCCAGGAGGACTATTACTGAGTTTACCAATCCCAGAGTGGAAATGGGAGGCAGTAGCGATGGACTTCTTCACCGGCTTACCTATCGCACCAGGCCGAGGTAATGATACCATCTGGGTCATCATGGATCGTCTAACCAAGTCAGCGCACTTTCTCCCAGTCAGACTGAATGATCATTTCGAAACGCTAGCTCGGTTATATCTGAAGGAGATTGTGAAGTTACATGGTGTACCCGCAAACATCGTGTCAGATAGAGATCCAAGATTTACGGCACGGTTCTGGAGAGCATTTCAGGATGCCTTGGGCACAGAATTACACATAAGTACGGCATTCCACCCTGAGACGGATGGGCAGACTGAGAGGACCATCCGAACGATCGAGGACATGCTCCGGATGTGCATCCTTGATTGGGCTGGGACATGGGAACAGCATCTTCCGTTGGTTGAGTTCTCATACAACAACAGCTACCATTCAAGCATCGGGATGTCACCATACGAGGCTTTATATGGACGCCCGTGTCGCACACCTATGTGTTGGGTGGAAGTAGGAGAAAGAAGAATGTTCGGTCAGGAGATTGTAGACGAGACCACGGAGAAGATCCGAACAGTTAAGCAGAACATGAAGAAAGCTCAAGATCGGCAAAAGAAATACGCAGATCAGCATCGAAGGGATTTTACATATTCAGTTGGCGATTGGGTCTACTTGAAGGTAGAAGCACAGAAAGTAAAAGATCGGTTTGGGAAAGTTAGAAAGCTAGCTACACGGTTTATAGGACCATACCGAATTGTTGGAAGAATTGGAGAGGTAGCTTATCGGCTAGATCTACCCACAGACATGGCATTACACCCGGTCTTTCACATTTCAATGCTGCGGAAACATGTCAGAGATCCAACTGAGATAGAGCCGCAAAGAATCGAGGAGCTACGGCCAAACCTCACATATACGGAAGGTCCAATCAGAGTAGGAGAGAGACGGATCAAGAAGTTGAAGAACCGTGAGATTTCCCAAGTCCAGGTTTTCTGGGGAAAGCAAAACCGTATAATTACCACTTGGGAAGATGAAGACCGTTTTCGGGAAAGATATCCTGAGCTATTCACTTCTGGTACGGAAGGTTGATGTAAGAATTCGAGGACGAATTCCCATAAGGAGGGGAGAATGTAATGCCCCGTTCCGTAGGACGACCGTACGGAACAGCCGCGGTCGAGAACGGACAGTTGTGTTGGGACGTGTGGTCGATCCGAGGGATGTGTGGTCGTTCATCCGCAGAAAATTCAGGTTAGAAAATGATGTGGCGATGATGTGGCGATGATGTGGCATGGTGTGATTATGGGATTTCCACTTAGTCATTTTAATTTTTTTTAAGTAAGTAAAATTTTGGTTTAAGTGTGACAGGTGTAAAGATTTAAGGGTATTAAGAGAATTAATGGGACAGGTGTAAGGAATTAAGGCTGTTAATTTGTTTAGTGGGACAGCTGTCTGGTTTTAGTGGATTTAAGCTAATTAGTGGGGCAGGTGTCATGATTTAGTGAAATTAAGAGATTAAGTGGGACAGGTGTCAAGTTAAACCCATGCACTTTCACCTTATAAATACCCACCCTTGTTACCATAATTCTGTTTAGAAATCTGAAGTTTAAAAGCTGTATACTAAGAGAGTTAGAGAGAGAAATAGGCGCCTGGTGAGAGGCTGTGCAACCGTGAGGAGAGGAGGCCATCCGCGAGTGTTCTCAGGCCTGTCCGAGTGTTTAGGCTGTTCATCCGTGTTCTGTGAGTTGGTCTTTTATTTTCTTTTAAAGCAAGACAGTTGATCCAAGTTCGGTTAGGAAGTTGGGAATTGTTTGCATGATGCTTTGCTGTGCATTATTAATTTCTATTTTAATGTTGTGTTGTGATTTGGTGGATTGCATGCATGTTGAATTACAGTTGAATTTTGCGGTTATGTTTCATGATCAGTCGCATGCATGAAAAATTATGATTAAGTTGTTGCATTAGGTCCAAGGATGCCATTAGTAGAACCTTAGGTTGGTTTAGGTCTTATTTGATTGGCTGTACATGTTCTTGTTTGATTGTTGTGCAGTTGGTCAAATAATAGGCCTAGACTGGACCGAGGGCGATACGAAGTGGTGTCTGGTTAGGAAGTCGTTTGTGGTTATGTTGTGTTGGTCTATTCGAGAAGAGGTGACTCGAATATGACATGTCTTGTTAGTCGTGGTGTTGTTGTCCATGCGAGAGACGGTGACTCGTATGTGACTTGAGTTATGGGTTTGAGTTGTGGGATTTGTGACTTAGCTATTCCGTGTGCATGCGAGGGATGGCTTGCCACCATCCTGTGAGCGACTTGCCAGGCTAAAGCCCATCTTCGTAGGTGCCTTATAGCATGTAGCGACTAAGGACCTGACCGGGGCAGTGAGTACCGTCCATCTTCGTAGGTGCCTTGTAGCATGTGTGGCTAAGGACCTGACCGGGACGGGAAGGAATAGGCTAAGGTCACGGCGCGCATGGGTAGTTTAGAGTCAATATTGGTTAAGCCGTCTGTTGAGTTATAAGTACATTGGTCTTAAACATGATTGATCTTGTTTGAGTTCACTTGCATTATTGCGGGATGGGTTAGATAGTATTTTTCGACCAGCTCACTCAGCATTAGCTGACCGAACTCGTTCTTGCAGATAAAGGCAAGGTTGTGGAAGGAGGGCGGAACAGTCCAGTGTAGATTTGAAGACCCCTTAGTAGAAAGTATGTTTCTTTTGGACTTGTGTAAATTTCATAGGAAGTATGACGCTTTCGCTAAGTATTGTAATCGGGTTTTGTAAGAACCTTTAGAAGTATGTTTAATATATAAAATGGAGGTTTTCTGTATATCTTATTAAAGTCTTAGTTAAATTTTAAGTTCTGAATACCTAAGTCCCGGCCGGGCTAACCTCAACAAGGATGACCGTTCTTGGTCACGGAACCTTGAATGAGATGGAGTTGATTTAATCGGGGTTCGGATCGTGTCTGTTCGGGCTTTCGGACTATATTCGGAAGAACGGTCGGACAGGATTTGGGCCTATCGTAACACCTTCGGTCTAGTAGGATCGGGGGCGTTACAGGTGTGGCTTGGATTACCCCATCATCCCCACCCTCTTCAAGTGCTTTGGTCTCCAAATAACCATCATCCTGCACATCAAAAGGAGACAAATCAAACACATTGAATGAGGAAGACACGTTATACTCACCTGGTAGTTTGAGCCTGTAGGAATTGTCATGATGCGTTCCACCACTTTGAATGGTCCATCTCCTCGGAAATCAACCTTATGCTTCCTTTTGTTGAGAAAGCACTCTGATCTTAGGTGTAACCACACCCAATCTCCTGGTTGGAACATAAGCTGCTTCCTCTTCTTGTTGATCATGGTATTGATCTGATCATTCCTCTTCTCAATCCTCCCATGTACTTGCTCAAAGATCTTCTTCATTGCCGCAGCCTTTGATTCTCCTTCAAGGTCCATGGTCTCAGCTGGAGGCAATGGTGCCAAGCTCAAAGGTGTGTCCGGATTGCGCCATAGACAGCTTCAAAGGGTGACATGCCGTTTGTGGAATGCCTGGCTGAATTGTAAGCAAACTCTACCTAAGGAATGCTCTCTACCCAAGTTGTCAAGTGGCGCCTAATGGTTGATCTCAAGAGGGCTCCTAACGTGCGGTTCACCACCTCGGTCTGCCCATCCGTCTGAGGGTGGCAAGTAGTAGAGAACAAAAACTTGGTGCCAAGCTTCTTCCATAAGGTTCTCTAGAAGTGGGACAAGAACTTTGTGTCCCGGTCTGACACAATAGACTTTGGGATACCATGGAGCCGCACAACCTCCCTAAAGAATAAGGTTGCGGTTTGTGATGCATCATTAGTCTTGGAGCAGGGGATGAAGTGAGCCATCTTGGAGAACCGGTCTACCACCACAAACACTGAGTCTTTGTGCTGAATCTTGGGCAATCCCAAGACAAAGTCCATTGAGATGTCCACCCATGGTAGTGTTGGAACCGGTAGTGGTAAGTATAAACCATGAGGCTGAAGTCTAGACTTGGCCTTCTTGCAAGTGATGCACCTATCACAATGAGTTGTCACCATCTTCTTCATCTTAGGCCAATAGAAATGCTCCTTAAGGACACTCAGAGTTTTCTAAATCCCAAAGTGACCCATAAGACCACCACCGTGAGCTTCTTCCACAAGTAAATCCCTCATTGAGCATCGAGGAATGCATAGTCTCTTGTCCTTGAAGAGGAACCCATTATGGAGGAAGAACTTGGTGTAGGCTCCTGTTCCATGCTCCTCATAGGCTGCCTTTAGCTCATGATCATCCGGGTACAAAGTCTTCAAGTATTCAAATCCAAGAACATAAGCATACATGGTTGCTATCAAAGCATGCCTCATTGACAATGCATCTGCTACTACATTGTCCTTTCCTTTCTTGTACTTAATCACATATGGGAATGTCTCAATGTACTCCAATCACCTCGCATGTCTCTTCTTCAGAACGGTCTGACCCCTGAGATGCTGCAAGGTTTCATGATCTGTGTTGATCACACACTCCCGGACCAACAAGTAGTGTTGCCAACTCTGCATTGCCCTGATCAAGGCATACAATTCCTTGTAATAGGTTGGGTAATTCAATGTGGCACCAGTCAGCTTTTCACTGAAATAGGCTACTGATCTTCCTCCTTGAGTTAAAACTGCTCCAATGCCTACTCCCGAGGCATCACACTCTACTTCAAAAGTCTTCTCAAAGTTGGGCAGTGAAAGGATGGGAGCACGAGTCAGCTGGTACTTGAGCTGCAAGAAAGCCCTTTCTTGAGCCTCTCCCCATTCAAAACCGGTGCTCTTCTGGATCAGAGATGTCAATGGTGCAGCTAGGGTGCTGAAATCCTTCACAAACCGCCGGTAAAAGCTGGTTAGTCCGTGGAAACTCTGGACCTGGCTGATGGAGGTTGGTCTGGGCCAGCCAAGTATAGCCTCTATATTCTCTAGATCCACCCTAAGACCCTGTGAGCTAACAACAAAACCAAGAAAAAAAACTTCTTCTGTGCAAAAGATACACTTAGCTAGGTTAGCAAACATATGTTCTTTCCTAAGGGTTTCTAGTACTTGTTCCAAGTGTAGCACATGAACATATAGGCAAGAACTATAAATCAGTATATCATCAAAATAAACAACTGAGAACTTGCCCATGAAGGGTCTAAGGATATGGTGCATGAGGCGCATGAATGTGTTTGGGGCATTGGAGAGCCCAAACGGCATGACCAGTCACTCATACAAGTCATGCTTGGTCTTGAAGGCTGTCTTCCACTCATCACCTTCTCTCATCCTCACTTGATGATATCCACTCTTCAAATCAACCTTGGAAAAGATGGTTGCTCCACTGAGTTCATCCAGCATATCATCTAGTCTTGGGATTGGATGGCGGTATTTGATGGTAATGTTGTTTATGGATCTGCAATCCACACACATCCTATAAGAGCCATCCTTTTTGGGCATAAGAAGCACAGGCACGGTGCATGGACTGAGGCTCTCCCTCACATATCCCTTGGCCATGAGGTCCCTTACTTGAGCCTCAAGCTCCTTAGCTTCTGCAGGGTTAACTCGGTAAGCTGGCCGGTTTGGAAGTTGTGCTCCAGGGATGAAGTCAATTTGGTGTTCAATGCCCCTCAAAGGGGGTAATCCAGCTGGTATCTCCTCCGGAAATACATCCTTGTACCTGTCAAGAAGAACTTGGATCTCCCTTGGCAAGACCGCATTAGTATGCCCAATGCGCAACAAATCCTTATAGACAATTATAACTACTTGAAAGTGGGATCAAAGAGTGAGCGTCTAACATCACTAGGTGCAATCAAAAAGTTGGTCTTAGTCATGCATTTCTCCTTAGCTAACTTAATTTGAATCTCTTGGACTTGGGAAGGCAATAATGGGGCTAGACTAATCCGCTTCTTATTCATCATCAAAGTATACTTATTAGTCCTACAATCATGCACAACCTCCCTATCAAATTGCCAAGGTCTTCCTAACAAAATATTGGTAGCTTGCATAGGAACTACATCACAGAGATCCTCATCAACATACTTTCCTATGCTAAAAGAAACCTTGACTTGTTCACTAATCTTCAATTCAGTCCTATCATTCAACCACCTTAGTATATATGGTCTAGGATGCTTGGTGGCTGCCAAATTCAATTTCTCTACCATGTATGCACTAGCTACATTAGCACATGAACCACCATCAATGATCAGTGAGCATACCTTACCACTTACCATACACCGGGTGTGGAAGATGTTCTCTCTTTGGGCTGTCTCATTCGGTTCTTGAATGGTGCTTAGAACTCTCCTTGAGACCAAAAGATCACCCACTTTAGGGTAGGCCACTTCATCCTCCTCTTCATCAGCTTCCTCAGAGGGTTCCATCTCATCCTGAGATTCATAGTCTCCGGCTGGGGTGATGATCATAACCCTTGGGTTGGGACAGTCCCTTGCATAATGTCCTCGGCCCCGACATTTGAAACACATGATGTCTCTGGTCTTGGGTGCAGTGAGGGTGGTTCTGGCTTTAGGCCTTGGGGCAGGGGTGGTTTCCCTAGGCTTGTATGGTGGTCTCGCTTCTTGGGCTATTGCCTTGCCACGGTCAGGTGGCCTGGTGAAAGCCGGATTGGAGCTAGAGGCATGCGGGTTGGAGCCTGAGGCAGATGGTCTCCATGGGTTGTTGATCATGGCCCCAGTCCTGGTCTTCCTCTTGAGCTGACTTTCCACTTGTGTGGCTAAGTGTAGTAGCTCATTAAGATCTTTGTAGGAGTACATCTCCACCTTGCTAGCGATCTTCTCTTGAAGACCGTCCAAGAATTGGGCCATGAGGGTCTCCTCGGCATCTTCTAGACCAAGCCTGTTTCTCAAATGCTAAAACTCTCCAATGTATTCTTCTACACTCCTTTGGCCTTGGTTAAGTTTCCTAAACTTCTTCTGGAGCTCTCTGTGGTACATGGGTGGAATGTACCTCCCTTTCATCATGAACTTCATGATTTCCCATTATCTAACCGGCTCCTCTCTTCTCCTTCTTCTCTTGGCTGAGTCTTGATCCCACCAAGATAGGGCATGATCAGTGAGTTGAGCTGTGGCATAAGCTACTTTCTTTGGCTCTTCAAACCCATAGACATCAAAGATATGGTCCATCCTCCTTTCCTAATCCAGATAGGCTTCCAGGTCTGCTTTGCCGGCAAAGGTGGGAGGAGAAATTTTGAGGTGTGGGGAGTGAGCCCTCGCTGGGTGGTTATGGCCTCTCTCCTCAGGTAGCCTCCTTTCTCTATACCTTGGCCTTCGGAAATGAGGTGGGAAAGCTTCTTCCTCGGACAGACCCTCCATCTCTTGTTCTGGCCAAAGTGGTGGGACTCTCGGCTGTGGTGGTGGAGGTGCTTGGGCTGGTTGAGGCTGAGGCTGTTCTACTTTGCCAAGTCGGCATCCTAGCTGCTGGAGCTGAGTCTGGATGCTAGTTAGGATATCCGCTAAGGCTGGGTCAGCCATCTTAGCTTAGGTACCTTGAAACAAAAAGTCAAACTAGTCAATGGTACTTAATCTAATTACCTAGTGATTAGTACTAATGACCTTAAATAATTACTTAATTAATTTAAAATAAGCAAAACTAATAACTTGATTAAACTTAGGCATGACTACTAAAGAACCGCCAATAAAGTGACATCACCCCGGGTGGACCACCGGCTGAGTCACCCGACCAAAGACGGTACGGTCCTGGTCAAAAGTAACCTTGACCACACCTACCTCTTTCTTCCCCAGCTAGCTTCAACAATGGTGGATTCTCACACAGATTAACAAGCTTAACAACTAATATAAACAACCTAACACACGGATTCAACAACCATAAACATGGATTAAAACGCAAGCAAGAAGGCCATACTAACAATGCACACAACATTTTCAGAAACCCTAAGACTAAAAGATGGAAAGGTACAACCTTTCATGGCAGGAACTTGAGCTCTGATACCAAAATGATACGAGCCAAGCCATGGTTTTCCTAGGTGGGCAGGTTGGACGAGCGAACGGGAACGGCGTGAGGACAGACGAACAAACGTACGGGCGTGAGGACGGGCGAGTGAGCGGAGCGGGGGTGAAGACGGACGAGGGAACGGGAGTGGATGGGCAAACGGCTATGGCTTGAGGACGAACGAGTGACTGACACAGACGGCGACACGGCGAGCGATTGAACGGTACTAACGGGCTTCAGACGGGTAAAGTCGCACGATGAAACCTCCCACGGACGGAAGAATGAACGGTGGACGAACGGCATGGCCGAAGCGATGGAGCTTGGGACGTACGAAAGCGGTTCTAAGGACGAAACAAACAGTGGAAAAAAGGCAACACACCAAGCTATGTATGGCTTGGATACAGCCTTTCCTAAAGAGAGACACACTCGATCTTCAAGGGGATTTCTCTTCCTCTCTTGGAGACAAACTCACAAACACAAGGAAGAAAGGAAAAATGACCTAGGCGGCCGTTTAGGAAAACTTGGTTTCTAAACTTGTCTCCTAAATGAGAAAGAGTTATGCATTTTATAGGCTACATTAAGACCTAGTTGACCACAAGACCCGCGGTCAATACAGCTACTTTAACCCACATAGACTAAGTCTTTAAAATCAAGTGACAAAACTAAACATAAAGGCTAAACAAGTGCCTAAAGATAGGATCAAGCCTAATTGATATTAATTGGACATGTCCACATTAAAACCAATGGGACACTAGGCTTGATGCCTTAGACTTTCAGGTCTCATTAAAAACCTTTCCAAGAACCCATTATGGTAAACTTAGAAAGGAAAAGAGTACCTTAATCATCTAAGGTCTTAAGAAGTGTCCTCACTCAAGGATAGTAAGGACACACAAGAACTTATCCCTAAGTTTGTGTGCATGGATGTTCTGGTCAGGAACACCCAACTGATCAATGTCAAACGGCTGCCTGATGGCTTCTGTCTCCCTTTCTTCTCCTCGGCCATGTGCTTGGGCTATGTTGGCTCTGACTTCAGCCTCATGAGTTTGGTCCTGGTCCTGGCCTTCTTCTTGCACTCCTTGGACAGCTCTGCTCCTGGTCATGATGCGGTGAGAGACATAAGGGGTTGCTTGAACCTCATCCTCCAAGTACCGGGTTGGTGTGACTTGGATGACCCCATCAAGTCTAGTCTGGTTCAACTCTCTAGTAGCATGTCGATCTTGTCTCCTAAATCCTTCCTCTTGGACCATGTGAGTGGTCCAGGTGGAATGACTGGTGCAATGGCTGGTTCGATGTACTCATCTTTCCCTCCCTCTTGAATTGCTTTGGTCTCCAAAGCGAAGTCATCACCTGCATCAAACAACTCTAAGTCAGACACATTGAACGTACTAGACACGTTATACTCACCTGGAAGTTCGAGCTGGTAGGCGTTGTCGTTGATTTTCCGAAGGACGCGGAATGGGTCATCTCCCCGGGGTGCAAGCTTGCTCTTCCGTCGTTGGGGAAATCGATCTGGTCGCAGATGTAGCCAAACCCAATCTCCCTCCTTGAAAACCATGTGCATGCGGCCTCTGATGGAGTTCTTGATGTTCTGGATGTTTCGTTGTTCCAAATTTGTCTTGGTCTCTTGATGAAGTCGCTTGATGTAGTCCGCTTTTTCTTCTCCCTCCAAGCTGGTGGCGTCTCCCAATGGTATGGGTGTGAACTCGATAGGCGTGGTCGGGTTGAAGCCGTAGACGACTTCAAATGGGGAACGCTTCGTGCCGGATTGTGTAGCCCTGTTGTAAGCGAACTCGACATACGGAAGGCATTCCAGCCAATTCTTTAAGTTGAAGCCAATTTTTGCCCTCAAGGTCTGGGACAAGGTCCGGTTGACAACCTCGGTCTGTCCGTCAGTCCGCGGATGGTATGCGGTGGAGAACAGGAGGTTAGTTTAAACCTAAGCTAGACACGGTAGGGACAGGCGGCTGCTAGGGACGGACGCAGGGCTATGGGATGAACACCTAAGCTAGACGCGACCTAAATCACTAAGGATGCTACGCGGGGAGGATAAACTTGCACGGCGCTAGGGGATGGGACACACTAAACCTACTCACAAGACTTACCTAATCGTTAGGTTTAGCACAAGAACAGGACAGGGACTCGCGACCGGGATGCTAGGGGAGGACGCGGTGCGGGGCAGGACACGGTACTGGCTAGCGAGCGGGAAAGCGACTTGGACAGGATGCTAACCTAGTATGACACACGCAGGGCTGCCTAAGTGTGGGACGCCTAACCTAGACCTAGCGCGAAAAAAACCCAACTAACGAGACAAGGAGGAACCTAGCCTAAGCGACACAAGGTTCAAGGTTCCTTGGGCTCACGATTTCTCCAAGCTTAGACTGGTGTTCTATGTGAGTTTCAAAGGATCCTAGAATTCTTTTAAACAACCTAAACAATATATTATTATTTTTTTTTAATCTTAAATTTTTTTTTAACACAAACAAACAAGTAAACAAGCAATTTCTTCTATATTTTTTTTTTTGAAAGTAAGAAAATAAAGACAAACAATGATAGAACCTGATTTTTTTTTTGTAGGATGTTTGTGGTAGGTGACTTGATTCCTCTCCTTTTACCGAGAACCTCAGGGGAAAGAGAAAGAAACACAATCAAAAAGCCAAAAACTATTGCACAAAACAAAGGGAAAAATCGCCAAAAAACAAAAGAATAGAATCAACCTGATGAGCATGAGCTTTAAGCTCTGATACCAGATGATGTAAGAACCAAGGGTGGGCTGTCTTTCACCGAGAAGCTCAGATTGCTATACATAAATCGATGGAAGCGAAGTGTGGATCGAAGGGACTACACAAGCTGTGAAAGGGGCTTGTGATACTCCAAGAACTTCAACCAAAGGGTTGAAGAACATGGCTGCAGCAAGGGGATGCTTTCTTGGCGGCTCTTTAGGGTTTAGACACTAGTCTTTAGGTTTTGTCAAAAATGATTGTTATTTCATTAGTGTAGACAAAAAGGCTCATATAATGTCTTGTTACAACTTAGGCTAAACTACAAGGCGTTTAGCCTTACAAGAATTAAAACAACATGTAGTTCACTTATTGGCAACTAAATAGAAAATGGGCCCTAATTAGTCAACATGACTTAAACCCATTTAAACACTTCGTCTAAAAAGAATAGAAATAAGATAGAAAAGCCCAACAATACTTAGGCTAGAATTCGCAAGAAAACTTGTGAATGAGAAGGAATTGTGAACAAGTCTTCACCGTCTCGCGCACTAAGAGTATTGTCTCATTAAAACCTTCTTCGGAAAACCCAGTGGGATAAACCGAAGATAGGAAAAAGAATACAATTTCCTAGCACAACTTTTCGTGTCTCTACCGGATGGTAATGGTAAAGACACCGGAGGAGGAAGAGTCTTCTAGATGGAACCTCCATGGCTTCTTGTCTAGCTGGAACGGGCCCTGGCTTGCTGATCCAGACGCTGGCTGGTCGGGTGGTCGGGACGACCGTGGCGAGGCGTGAGCTCCGGGACTGGTCGTAAGGCGGCTGGCATGGGTCGGTCCAGGGCTGGTCATGGGCGGCTCGAAGTCTGGTCCGGTTCCACTCTCCAGTAGCATGCCGAGCTTGTCTCCTAAGGCCTTGCTCTTGGACCGTGTGAGTGGTCCAGGTGGAATGACTGGTGCAATGGCTGGTTTGATGTCCTCATCAGCTGTGGTTGATCATGATCAGGGAGTTTGTAACATTGCTCACTTACCTACTAACCATGTTGTATTCATTTCAAGTCTTGATAAGGAACAGATTCCAAAGACATATGAAGAAGCTATGACCAAGGAGGAATGGAGGAAAGCTATCCTAGCTGAAAAACAAGCCATGGAAATGAATGGTACCTGTGCTCCAGACACTTTACCTAAATGAAAAAGATCTGTAAGTTATAAGTGGATTTTTACCATTAAATACAAAGCAATGGTGAAATTGATAGATACAAAGCTAGGTTGGTGGATAGAGGATTACTCAGACTTATGGTGAAGATTATAGGGATACCTTTGAACCTGTAGCTAAGCTTCATTTCTGTTAATGTTGTTCTCTCACTTGCTACTAACCTTGATTGGGAAGTATGGCAAATGGATGTTAAGAATGCATTCTTACAAGGTGAATTAGAAGAAGAGGTATAATTGTCATCTCCACCAGGTTTAGAGGAAGAGGTAGGGGCCGTCAACATAATCAGGCTTAGGAAGGCCATCTATGGCCATAAACAATCTCTAAGATCTTGGTACCACAAGCTAAGTGTAACCTTGATGGATAGAGGCTTCCAAAGATCTGAAGTTGAACATACTATTTTCACACTAAAGAGTAAGGAAGGTATTGTGGTAATTCTCATTTATGTAGATGATATAATCATATCTGATAGTGATAGTGTTGGTATTGCATCTACTAAAGAATATTTGAGGAGTGTCTTTGATATTAAGGATTTAGGATTTAAATACTTCTTATGAATTGAAGTGTGTAGGTTCAAGGAAGGTCTTTTTTTATCTCAAAGAAAATATGTTGTAGATTTACTAACCTCTACAGGTATGATGGAAGCTAAATCAGTCAAAACACCCTTAGAAGAAAATTATAAAATCGGAACTAAGGGGGAGCTAGAGGAGGAAATTGATTTTTATGATCCTAAGCTCTATAGGAAAGTGGTTGGTAAGCTTATTTATCTAACCATCACTAGATCAGATTTATGTTTTTCTGTGAATCAGGTATCTCAACACATGCAAAGTCCAAATATGAGACAATGTAAGATGGCAAACCAAATATTGAGATATCTAAAAGGTACTCATGAACAAGGTATATTGATGGGTTGCAATAGAAACACAAATGTGATTGGTTATTGTGATGCAGATTGTGCAGGAGATAGGGAGGATAGAAAAAGTACCACAGGCTATTGTACTTTCATAGAAGGGAACCTTGTGACTTGGAAAACCAAGAAGCAAAAGGTGGTGTCATGTTCTACTGCAGAATCAGAATATAGAGCCATGAGGAACCTTACAACTGAATGCATTTGGCTGAAGCAACTCCTTGAGGACTTAGCCGTGAGCTTTGATGATCCTGTCGCCATTCATTGTGACAATCAGGCTGCTATACACATTGCCTCCAACTCTGTATTTCATGAAAGGACCAAGCATATAGAAGTAAACTACCATAAAGTAAGAGAAGCTATTGGAAAATGAATCATCTTGCCTTGCTATACAAGGAGTGAGGATCAACTAGATGATGTGTTCACCAAGGCAACAACTTTGAAGAATGGCGCCTCCATATATCCAAGGCTTGGCCTTATGACCATTCCACAACAATGATCCCAACATGGAGTGTTATACTCTTTTTCCCTAGAAAAGGGTTTATCCCAATTGGGTTTTCTTTCTTTAGTTTTTAATGAGGTAATGCTTCATGGTTGCAAGGTTAGGCATTCTCCATGTCTTAAGCTTGAGGGGGAGTGTTGGAATGAAGAAGAAATGATGAAGGAAGAAGACCTTTAACTCTTGTATTAAAGGCGTATGGTCTAAGTCTAAGGAGAGTGTATAAGGCTTGTTTGTGTTTTAGTATTATGTTATCCTTGTAGCCATTCATGTATAAGAAAATCCTTGTATCCAAACAAGCCTAGACTAGATTAGTATAAATAGCTATCTCTCTCCTCATTTGTAAGATAGTGAAAGCCTTTATGAACCTTCCTGGTGTTGAGCTTTGCCACGTTGAGAGGCTTAACATGCTGAAGCTTGCCCCTGGTGGTCACCTTGGCCGATTCGTGATTTGAACCAAATTTACTTTTGAGAAGCTCGAGTCTATCGCTCATTCGAGAAGCCATCGGAGAAGAAGAAGGGATATGTGCTTCCTTGTGCGAAAATGGTGAATGCTGATTTTGCTAGGATTGTTAACTCTGATAAGGTCCAGAGCATGGTGAAGCCGATTAAGAAGGATGCGAAGAGGGCTGTCCTTAAGAAAAATTCATTGAAGAACTTAAATGTGATGCTGAAGTTGAATCAATTAAACCAGGTATAAATTGTTTATATAACCAGGTTTAATTATATGTCGGCTCGTTTAAAAAATTTTAAAATTTCATTACTAACCGGATTATAAATTACGATATCAAATTTGGAAGCTGAACCAAACAAAAAAACAGGTAAAAACCAAAAGAGGAGAAATAAAATGAAATAAAACAATTCGGGTATATATAGATCTTTAACTATCAAATGGTGAGTAAATAGATGAGAAGTTTAAATGGGCAGTATCTGATACGATGTTTCATACTTATGGAGATCTGGATCGTTTTCCCCCTAATTTGCTTCTTTTGCATCTTTTTATGGTTTTACCTACTTAGACTCAAAAGATCTAAAATAAGAGAAAATTACCTCTAAGAGCAGAAATCCATGTTAAAACAGCGTTGTATTGAAAACAATGAGACAAACATGTAAAATGGAGTTATATCAGGTTGTTTGCAAATGGCCTATGCCTAGGGAAATCAGATCGTGTTGGTGTTGGAGGTGGTATTGGACGTCTAATGGTGAGAACTTCTTAACAAGCTTTTAAGAAGTCAAGAGTCGAATGTGTATCACACAAAACACTTTTCCACTCAAGCTTTGTCGGTTTGATAACTTCTTTAAGTGTTACAAAACGAGCATCTAAAAAGCGTGTTGGGAACTTTCATTGTTATCTCCAAGGTCCAAAATCAGCTTACCTGCATTGTAAATAGTTACACAGTATGAGCTGTTAGTAGTAACTGCAGGATAGAAGAATTCTGTCTAGGTCCAAGCTTCTGTATAAGTCGAGTTTTATCGAAAGATTGCATATTTACTCAGGCGGTACGTGGGCTGCCTTGGCCGAATTTTGCATGCAGATGATCTGATTGTAGTTTGTTTCAGCTCAGCCACGAATTGATTCAATTCAGCCGCAACTTGATTTGGCTCGGCCATGAATTCATTCAGTTCGGCCATGACTTAATTTGGCTTGGCATCAGCTTGGCCAAGATGAATTTGCTGGACCTGGCTCAACCATGGCTTGGCCAAGAAACTTTTATGAGCATGGCTTGGTCATGGCTTGACCAAGACGTTTATTATGATAAATCGCATATAATTCAAAGTTTACGACAAATCGCAATTTCGAGGAATGTGAGTTTGTATGTATGTATATGTACCCACTCCCCCCCCCCCTTTTAGGAGGAGGGAAAGCTAAACCTATTGTAAGATAAGTTGCCTACTTGCCCTTTTTGGGGATCAAGACATCTCGTAGTTCAGTATAGGTGTAAATAGTGATTTAGTGACTATCTCGCTTTGACAAGTAGGTTTCGTCATGGTGTGATGGAACATTAGTATCTTGTGAGCTTTTTGTTTTGTCGTATTTTGATCTATTTTTTTCTTTCGATGATTTGATTTAATTGTTGATCCGATTGCAAAATTTCTCATCATACTCAGTTAGGAACATACTCATGACTCCTTTGGTTTCCCCATATCGTATTAATTTGTTCAGGAATCCGGAATTTGATGCACTGGTGATAGGTTGATGGAACAGACCTCATGGAGTTTATCCAGATTGTCCCCCATGATCATGTTACAGATCGTAGGATTGTCGAACAATGAAAATTCTATGGTTTTTGTTACTCTTCCAACTTGCACAGGTAGTCTGATCGTCCCAAGGTCATTGTCGTTTCTCCCAAGAATTCAGTCAAACGTTTTGGGGTTGCAATGCCTTCAGATAGGCTGATATTCATCCATTTTAAGATTTTTTAAAAAGTAGATCAACAAAGTTTCAGTATCGATTAGTATCATTGCCACATCATAATCCTTTATGATTAAATCGATGACGAGTGGAACTTAGTGTGACTGATTGATGCATGTTGTGTCATCTTCTTTAAAAAAAATATTTTGACTTTCGGATATTTAGAGAGTTTCAGCTAGTTGTTGCTGGTGTTGGCTTTACGTTGATATGCTTTGATTGAAGACATTGTGTCATGGCAATATTGAGATCCTCCATGATAGTATTTATCCTTCTTTGGTTGTTCGGGTTGACTCCCTTGTTTAGTTTTCTTCCTCAATTATTGATTGTTCGACCTCCTTCTCGTTGACCAATCAGCTCTCGAGGTTGATTTGCCTCATTAGATTTGTTTTCTCTTTTACACGATCAAAATCGTGAAGGCTTACAGCTTCCCCAAATTCTCCTATCAATACATTTGTCGCAAGTTTTAATACCAAGCTTCGACAATTCGCAGTTGAATGTCCATAAGCACAATTGTGTTTGCAATAAGCTATTTCATTGTATGAGCTAGGATTCCTGGTCCAAATATTCCAGGTTCATTTCCTCGTTTTGAGCCTACTTGATAGTTATGCACGCCGCTCAAGTTAGGTCTTTCATGATGTACATATCCATTTATCGGGTTACACTTCATGTTACTTGGTAAACTTTGATCTGGTGTGCCACTCCTGTTTGCTGGTTTCATAGCCCGGGGTTTTTTGCTGCAACTCTTTCATCTCCTTGTCGTGGATGATAAATCCCAAGGCTCGGTGCAAGATGTCTTTAATCTTCTGGGACGCGTTTAGCAAGATTTCACTATGAAATTTTGATTCGGACCAGAGTGGTTTTTTGCTGCAACTCTTTCATCTCCTTGTCGTGGATGATAAATCCCAAGGCTCGGTGCAAGATGTCTTTAATCTTCTGGGACGCGTTTAGCAAGATTTCACTATGAAATTTTGATTCGGACCAGAGTGATTTCTTCAATGTGTTTAGGACAGCTTTGTCTCTTAGACCGTCAATCCTTTGAGACTATAGTTTTGAATCTTCCCATGAAATTGTGCAGGCTTTCTGTTGACCCATGGGATAAGATCCAAAGATCTTCATTTGAGGTCTCAATATTTATACAAATTGAGTAAATTTTTAAAAAACCGGCAAATAATTGCTAATTGTTGATGAATGAATCTCTTTCGAGTTTTGAGAACCATTTGATGGCTGCCTCTTTGATGTGCTCGACTAAAAAAGGCAGAAACCAGTGTCTCTTTCATTTTCCTTAAAGTAAACTCGTCTCATTGTTATACAAAAAGCTCTTATATGAGCTTTCGGATCCTCCATCCCTTCGTGGAATGGCGAATTGAGGAAGTTACTAACACTTCTTTGTGGTCACGGCTGTAAGGAGGTATGGAAAGAGGCTACTAGCTCTCCTTAGGCAGCGGATTGATGAATGTTTGGAAGGAAGCTACTAGCTTCCCTTGTAGACAAGTGTTGATGGCGGATGGATGAGTGAGGGTTTGGAGGTTACTAACTCTCCAAGTGATGTGATTGATGAGGGGTTTGATTCCACTAGCACAGGATCACCCTGCAAAGAGCTATGGAATTTCACAGTAGATTACTCTACCCTTAAGTGAATAAAGATCAATGTTCTTAAGCTGAACAGAGAAAGCAAGAAGCAAAAGAGTTTTTCTAAGTTTTATAAAATTCGATGTTCCTTTACAAAGGGGGTGGAAGTCTTTTTATAGGCAGAAATCCCTAACAATATTATGCCTACAAAAATGAATATTTTAACTACTTTATTCTAACAATAAAATCCTAACTAATTAATTCCTAATTTTATGCCAACAGATTTCTTGGTCTAATCTATTATTCTGGTTTAAATTAAATGACTAATTACAAACCAATAAATTAAATTAAACCAGCCTAATTGGTTTACTCTCTTTGGGCTTCCTTTTCCTTCTTATACAGGCCCAAATCAGTTGCATAATGGGTTTTCTTTGGGTTTTAACTCTGAGCCTGATTATTGGGTCAAACCACACATCCATGACTCCTTGGGTTTGGGCTGCTTGGCTTGAGTCTTCTTCTTGGGCCGCATTGGTTGGATCTTCTGTTTCTTGGGCCGCTTGATTTGCTCCTCTCTGGGATTGGTTCAACTCCACATCCATGGGCTGCTTCTCCAGCTCCTTCTCACTTGCCCACACAGCATTGATGGGCTGTTCCAAGCTTTCCAAACCTCTGAAGCCCATGTTTTCCTTATTCTGGTCCAGCTTCATCTGATCAAGATCCTCTTCATGTCCAGGTCGCTTAATATCCGTATTGGGCCTTTCTAGGATCGCACCATAGTGTGACATTTGCGTGAAATACAGTAACACCACTTTTTCACCATTGTACTATTCCATTTCTATTTCAAATTTTTAACCCTTTACTTGATTAATTTTCACATTGGGAGAGTGTAAATTAAGTCCGGAAGAGGGTGTTGCTACTGATATCATTTGCTTTTTGATGTTTACTTTGAGTCAGTTTGTTGTCTTGAGTTCATCATTATAATGAGTCAAGTATTTTTTTAGAATTAGAATCTTAACTTGTAATGCTTTATACCATTTGTGTGTTATTAACTATTCTTCATATTGACCATTACTATAGAATTTTGAGTGCATGGACAAGCTAGAACACCAACGTCTGGACCTCTCCCTCTCTATAATATTTCAGCTTATTGAGGTTTCATCAGAGAGACATGAACTCTATTCTACTTGAACTAAATACGGACTGAAAATCTTTTTATTATGAGCATTAGTTTAGGGAAACAAAATCATATTTAGAACTTCCTAATCTGTTACCAATATTTGTTGATTCTTAATAGCTAGCTCACCTCTAGCTATACCTTGAACCTCATCTCCTTTCAGACTACTTGCACTCTTGTTTTCCATTGTTATATATGCAGATATGTGCAAAAAGGTCAGAGTGAAAAGGATCAACACAGCATCTAAATCACTGTTGCTGCAAATGCCAAAAGGAAGAAGAATTGATGGAGCACTTGAATGGAGCACTTGCTCCGTATAGAGCACTTCCTCTATATGTTGAATTCTGAGAAATCGATCCAAGAAATGAGAACGAGTTCAAGGAGAATGTCGATCTTTACCTAGGCATGTGGAATAAGAGTATAAACTTTTTTGCAAGAGAGACATAAGACAACAAAATATCGATATCCTCTTCATCATCATCTAAAAAAGAGAAATCAATGTGTCTCTCAGAAATAAGAAGTCCCAATTAAGTTGGAGACCAGATTCATAAGTAGAACTTGCAAAGGAGGAAGAGTGATCAGAGGTTGTGAAACATAAATGGATCCTTTATCTCTTGTCATTTTGTGTGATATCATGCATCCTCTACAAGCATCTGGTAACCCTTAAACACTCATATCTCCTCCACTAAAATAGCCTTCTTGATTTATAATTGTCTATCCTAAATGTGCATGTAATAAGCTCACGCCACTTCTAAGTTAATGTAAAGAATTTATTGTCTAGAGAGTGAAGTTTTTATAGGTTTGAGATCATAAGTATGGAACACAATTTGAGAATATATTGGAGGGATTTTGGTAAGATTTGTTACTCATGTTTTAGGGCATGTGGTCCTCAGACGGTACTGAAGAATTTGGTTTCTAAGATTTTTTGAGTTCCCACTTTTTCAAACCTCTTTCTTGTGGTAAGGTTAGAGTTTTGTTTGAGTACAAACAAAGATCCAAGTCCGGGGAAGTTGATGTGTTGCATTTTTGACACATGCTTACAGTTGTTTCAAGTTTTTATCGAGTATTTTTGTGTCTATTGATTCTTGATAGGTCTAAAGATGGGTTAGGATGCGATTTGGAGCTTATGGAGGGAGTGTGGTCGAAGTTAGCAAAGACCAGAAATTTTCGTGGAGCAACTGCTCCTGAATGAAGAAACTGCTCCGGAAGGGAGCCACTTAGGCAAAACAAGAGCACCTGCTCCTGTTTGATGAGATGAAAAAGGAAAATTCCAAGTTTACCTAATTTTGATCTAAGGATCCCAAGAAAATCTTCAAGCCGTTGCAAACCTACGATATATCTTTTCTTTTAGATGTTTTAGAGAGAAATATCGAGATTTACACACTTTTTCAGAGAGCTTTACACTTGTGAAACTGGAGAGAAGAATCTCTACAACCTTTGAGAATATATTTTAAATCCCTTTTATTTATTTATCTATTTGATTCATAGATTCTTATTCATCTCTTGTTGTGTTTTGCTTCTCCATGTTTGAGTAGATTTCTAGTTAGGTTAAGAGTTTCAAAGGGATTCATGAGTCAATGAACTGAACACAAATAGGATTTTACAATCTGATTGTCTTCATCTAAAGTTAATCTTAATGTCTTGATTGAATTGATCACTTAATCTCTGATTCTAGGTTTAATCTATTAAAAGTGTAAGAGGTTGCTAGAAAGAACTTAGATGAGCGATTTGTCCTTAGACAACTGCAGTTGATGTTAAAGCACATTGTAAACAAATTAAACATGCTCATTAATGTTTATCTCGAACTCTAAGTTCAAATGACAGTTTATAATTCTAGGTTGCTAAATAAAGTTGTTGTTGCCATGACAGTGGATCAATCTTACTTTTATTTTTGAGTTCAATACATGTGTTTCATTGTGACATGAATAAGTTGTTTGGTTCATGACCTCTGATTTTCCTGCAAATTTGTCTTTGACCTAGCGTTTTTGTTTTAATATTTTCATATTGATATTTACTTTCTCATTCGTTATTGTTTTAGCTTAGTTTCAGTTTTCATAGAAACTCAATATAATATGGTTTTCTTGAATTCGAATCATCTGTACTATTGCGAATTATTGTGCACTTACAATTAGAAAATAAAAACACTAAATCAAATGTATCAGCTAACGAGCTGTTAATTGTTTCCTTCTCTTCTGTCTTCTTGACGATCATAGCAAACATCTCTTTCACTTTGGTCATCAATTATGTACTTGCTCCTTCGGTTATTGCATTGGATTAATGCTTATCATTGTTGTTAACTCCAGGGACTACAAAGGTCACCTTCGACTCAATTCACATGTCCACTTCACCTTGGCCAGTGACATCATCACCAATTGTCAACAAAAGAGCGCGGAGCACTCAACTTGTCCTTCCTTTTTATCCGCCTTTTCAATAAGGACAAGCACGTCACCTTGTTGGGGTTGAAGATTAGGTTGTCATCTGCTTCAGCCCAAACGTTCGCTTCAGTAGGCCCAGAAAACTCAGACGCGTCGATATCCTCATCGACCAGGGATTTCAAAGCTTTCATTTAGTTTAGGGCCAGATTTTTGTGCTTCTTCCACGCAGCAGTTCAGTTTGGAAACCCACTAACTTAGGTCATTTGGGACTGGAATCCTCGGGATGAACGGCTGATCTAGGCTAAACGCGGAAGAATTCGATTCGAAGAACTTGACGAACTCATGTTTTCCAAACCAAAAGATACAACGAGATAAAAGAAACCAAAGTAGAGAAAACCGTACAGAAAAAACGAAAGTTTTTTGTTTTTTTGGGATGAAGGGAATAAAATTTGATATTTTTACTTTTTATTTACAAGTGAAATCTTTTATTTATAAGAGAGGAATGAGTGATTACCAAGGTCATCATTGTGTATGGCATTTGGATTTCTTTAATTAAAACTAAAATGTTTAAATAAATCCTGCATTCAAAGCTTTGCTTTATGTATTAAATGAATCAAGAAAAAATGGCTGAGGATGGGAAGATGGAACGTCGAACTAAAATTACGTCGAACTGATCTCTTTAAAGTTCACCGAGCTAAATTCTCATCACTTGAGGAACTGGGAAGACTTATAATTGGAGACGGGCTATTCACCTCTCTTAAAGCTCTACCTAAATTCAGATCGGCCTATTTAATAAAGCTTGTAAAAAGATATTATAATTGGGGTCGGCATCAAAAGAACAAACTTGTCAATAGTTTTAAGGAGGCTGACCTAAAATGAAAAGGTAAATTCGAATCTTTTAAAATATCTTCAAATATAAGGAAATTTCTGAAAATATGGGAAGTTCCATTATCAGAAGAAAAAAAAATCGTTTCACCCTAATTCATCAAGTATAAATAAGAAAGGATCTTCTTCAAGAAACGGGACATTTTTTGGCAATGAAAGAATTAGAGAGATTCATCGGCAAAACCCTTATTGTTTCATTTCCTTTGTATTATTTTCTTTGACCACGTAGTTCACATTATAAATTTTCGAGCTACGTCTAAAGTCAATAAACTTCTTTAAATCTATAATTTTTACTTCTATAAAATTTTATCGGTGAAGTTTGAGTTCAACATGAAGGAAATGCTGAGACTTTATTAAATGAAATCTAAGACTAATAATTGTAATGATTTATGGCTATGATATCATTTGATTGAAAAAATCCCCGAAGTTTCATATGGCACGAAACAACATATGATCATGTCATCTTTTTATCAACCATATCATCCTTTCTTTTCTTATTTAATCTAACATTTATTTATTTTCTTTTAACATTTTAACTTAACATGTTATTGCTAATTAAGATCAAGACCACAATTTTGCACACAAGTACTTCTACTTAATCATGCCTCATCTTAAGAACGTGAAGAGTGTTATTTAATTTCTGAAGATTCACTTTCAAAGAATGAAATGAACTTTCCATAAGCATCAAAATAAGCCACATAATATTGAAAATATAGATCAAAAGAAGAGTTATATAATATCACATTGCCACGAATCACGTCCTCACTTTGATTGATCTAAAAAATCCAAAGGTTTTGAACTTGCTAGTGTTTTTTGGCCAAAAATCCTATGATCCACCTCGCTTGATCCTCTTCTTAAATTTCACTCTTTAGAACTCGGTTTTTTCTCTCTTTTTGAGTTGTGTGAAAATGAGAGCTTAAAGGGTCGTTATATAGGATTTATGAGCTTCCTCATTACGCTGGGTTCTTAATGTAGTTTCTTTATTTGGCTCGATCATATCTCATCATTGTGTCATAAATCATGCGCTACAAGACATTCTTCATTTGATTCATGCATACTCAACTTTATTTCTTAAGATTTCATATTTACGGTCGATTGAGCCTGCATTAAACAGGTAATACATTATCCAATAGCCAAACTTTTGTTAAATGGCTCTGGTTTCTTTTTCTATTTTTAGATCTCATCTTTCCTTTTAATAGCTTACAGGGCACTCAACCCGTGTTTTGGGATCATTTCAAATGTTTATCGAATATTGGATACTTATGTTAGGAAATAAAAAACAATACAAAAATGACATCTTATTTGATTATTAAAGATTAAAACATTAATACATAGATAATACTTGAACCCATGACGTTTACATAATGATGATTGCGATCATTAATCCAATGATTAGAACCGAGAGTTTTGAGATATTCTTCAACTAAATCTTCTTTATGTCTGTAAGAGATCTTTATGTTTTTTTTATGGTTAGGTAGAAAAATCTTTAATTTAATATATTTGGGACCTAACCATATGTCTCTTTATATAGTCAAAAATAGAAATCTCATAAGTCCCACATTTTAGTCTCTTCATATTTTATTTATTCAGTCAAAATATAACTTAATCAATTTCAATTTCATGGAATAAGTTAATCCACATAAATAGTTAATATAAATACATTGAATATGATGACCACTACATTGAATATGATGACCACTACATAGAAGTTAGAAGGTTTTCCAACAATCTCTCATTTGGGCATCATATTCATCCTTAAATAATCATATTATAATATTTTATGCACGCATATGTATGCTATTTATAATGAACTTATTCTTTAAACAATTTTGTCCATCACATTAACAAACACAATTTTTGATCATTTAAATATCATGATCAAACCATCATGATCACCATATAAGTATATGTAATGACATAGATCAACATGGATGAAATGACATGTCAATTATCTTTATACATGTCTCCTTATTGGTCATACTTAAATTTTGATGAGGCCATATTTTTATGCAACATGAATATTGTTATTATTTGAGTTCAAGAATAAAAATACCCTTTATTTATTATGCATAATTAAAATTCTAATTATATACATATAGAACATATACATGACTCCCACTAAACCAAAGTATTATAAGAAATAATATTCATATGATTAACATGCTCCTTAAAAACAGTGTGTATCAATCATTTGGTTAATAAGTCTGCTATCATATACTTTTTCTCAATATGTTCTATAGAGATTTGTTTTTCTTGAACTATCTCTATAACAATCAAATATTTAATGTCGATAAATTTTGATTTAGTCGAATCCTTATTGTTGTTGGGATAAAATACGACTGAATTATTGTAACAATAAATCTTTAATGGCATGTCCACGTCATCTATCACCCAAAGACCCGTGACAAAATTTATAAGTCATATACCATGATGTAAAACATAGAATCAATTTTATCAAATAATAGCACATCTTTGGACCAAATATTATTCACATGAAAAATAAATATAAGTTTATTATGTATTTATCATTATTATTATTTGGCCAAACATTATCTTCATTTGGGATGACTAATGAATGCATAAATAATTACACAATTGATATATTATTTTGATAAAACATTATCTTCCTTTGGGATAAGTAATGTTTTGCATAAATAATAATTAACAAAAAACACTATCACCCTTTAGGATGAATAAAATCCGCATAAATAATTTTTCACCGTAAATGATCATTATATATTTTATTTTTATTTTTATAATTATTTGGTCAAACACTAACATCATTTGGGATGATAAGTGTTTACATATATAATTTCAACAAGATAATATAATTAAAAATATGATGATCATGTCTTTTTATTATTATTATCTTAAGTGCATAATTATTTAGCCAAAAAATACTTTTCTTTCCGAAGAGAAAATCTTGCATAAATAATTAACACTAAAACTTTAATATATATATGTCAAATAAAACCTTATAAATGTATAAATATATATTCATAATTCCTTAAGTATGTACATATATCATAATCACTTATATATATATATATATATTCATTGTATCATATATTCATTACATGAATAGTTAGATATATATATATATATATATCTTTAATATCCTTAGATATCATATATATCATATAAATATATATGTATATATATAAGTTCAGGTTTCTTTTCAAAAATATACATACAACTTTAAATGTATGTATATCTTAAAATATTACTCCAATGAATAAGTATTCCAAATATATGATGACAATCTTGAATAAAATCAAGATGTATAAAACATCAAATCATGTAATACATATTTAAACATGATATTTGCAAATCTTAATAATCAAATAAAACATTATGACTCTAATACCACTTATTGGGAATAATAAATAAACAATACAAGGAAAAACAATATTAATAATACATTAACGTATTTCCCAATAATCACATCTTATTTGATTATTAAAGATTAAAATATTAATGCATAAATAATATATAAATTCATGACTTTTGCAGAATGATGATTGTGATTACTAATCGAAAGATTATAACCGATAGGTTTGAGATCTTACTCAACTAAATATTTTTTATGTCTCTAAAAAACTTTTATGTTTTCTTTCTTTATTGGTAGGTAGATAACTTTTTGATTTAGGATCTTAACAATGTATCTCTTTATATAGTCAAAAATGAGAATCACATAAGTTTCAACTCTTAATATTTCATTTATTCAGTCAAACATAACTTAATTAATTTCAGTTTCATGTTTAATTGTTTAATATGATGACCACTAAAGAAAAAGTATAAGGTTTTTCACTTAATCAAGTTTTGATTCAGTAATTACAAACGTTCCACCATGTAGAAAAATAAAATTATCTTACATAAAAAAGCTTTCAAAAATTCTTTTGATGAAATGTTATTCTGGGAACGGACGATTACATTCATATCTTAGATTCAGCTATATTTCACTAAATTGTGTTGCATCCAACCACTGCCAAGGTCACTAGTACAAAAAAATTTCAAGAATTATATTCCAAACAATATCACTTGAGTTTTGGTTTTCCGACCAATTTTGTTTCTCTTTTTGTATGGAACATACGTAGATGAGTTGGCATGCATATATTTTATTACATATATACTTATCAGCACTGTCTATTTTTCTATATAACCTTCAAGGGACAGATTGTCCCCAACATTAATTTCTCTATTTAAATTAATTATTTAGTGTCTTTATGAAAACATTACAACGAGGGGGTATAGTGTATGTCTCCTTTTTCATGACCAAAATGAGAAAAAATAACTTTAAAGAAATGTTCCTTTGATTGTGAATTATACGTGGAAATTTATGTGCATTTGAGTGGTTAATATATTTACATTAAAAATATATATATACCATATATATATATCTTATTAACTATACATGTATCGACCACCTTATGAAAATAGTAATATAAATAAATATAATTACTTGGTTTGAATTGGCGAGATCAGAGATCTAATTAAACTAAGTTAGAAACATTCCATTATGGAGAAGCCAAAAACCACATGGGTAGTTGAAATTTTTAAGAACGACCTAATATTTTATTTTATCATTCGTTCAATGTCTCTTTATCGTCGACTAATAAATTTAGCTTCTATCAATTCCATGTATCCTGCAAATATGCCTTAAAAATCTTTAGTTTACAAAATCGTCCATATACTAGTAGCAAATCTCTCTTCTTACTTTGTACCGCACTTTCTTCATTTATACTTTCTCTGGTTTTATTTAATTGTCGTTTTAAAACTTTTTTCTTGTTTCTAATTATCTGTCGTTCTTTTTTTTTTTCAACATAATTTTGATAAAAAATCCAAAAATAACCTCATTTAATATAACACTATTTTTATTAAATAAATATCAAAAACCAATTATATACAAAAGTCATTATACTAATAGTCATTTATGATAAGACTAAAACAGTTAACTAACAAGACTTCTTAATCTACAAAAAATTTTCTAAAACGACAATTAAAAAAAAAACGGAGGGAATATCAAGTAATTCAAAACATTATAATCCCACATAAATCTAAGTGTATTCAATCAAGCATTTAGAATGATTTATGTTAAAATAATAAACTTTATTTTATTTTTTAGCTTGTAATTTTATGTTATTTAATTTTGACTTCTTCATTTTTTTTAGTTCCTCAACAATTGATCATAATTTTTTAAATAAATTTAAAATTTTAATTGTATTAAACTATAGAGCTGATTCTAAATATTATGTAGTGAGCATATCAAGTTTTCAATGCATTACTGTGTTTTTAGGGTACTTTGCTTAAGAGAATATGATCTAAATTTAATAAAATAAATCAATTTTATGGCACAAAAATAAAATTATCGAAATAAAATCTTTCAAACTCTGTGATGAAAAAATATGTGATTGGTTTTAGTTGAATTCTAAATAGTATAAATGTTGAATTCCTAAAAAAAAAAATCTAATACACTGGTTTTGTTACTATCTTATTTTTTAAATATTGATTTCAATTCAGTAACAAAAAAATTCATTTTTTATTTTGTGCTATCTTAATTTTTTTTGATAAATTTATAGTGTAATTTCCAATCTTTGTGGATTTAGTCTATAGATACTAGACTTATTTTTTCAACACTTGCATGTCGATTGTAATATTTTGGATAAAACATGATATTTCATCATAATCAGGTTTTAAACCGTGAAATATCATTTATGTACTCAGGTGGTCGCAAAAATATTTAGGGGTCTCCATTGAGGATTGAATAACTACATTTTGAACATATGAAAGTATAATAAACTTCAGAAAATTTTATGATATTGTTGGAGGATTGACTAAAAGCAAGTACGCAAAGTAATTAAAATGCTAATAAAAATAAATAAATTAAATTTCCAAAAATACATAATGTTTCCATAAAAAAAAATATTAATAAGAAATAAAATAGACTAGCTCTAAAATTCGAATAACTGAACTAAAATTAATCTTCAAACATATTGTTAATTACTTATAGTTAACAACTTAATTATTTAACTCTCCTCACTAATTAAGTAAGATGATTTTTATTAAATACCACTTTCAGATTATCTCTTTTAAAACTACTATTACCCTAAACATTTTTTTTTAAAAAAAAACCCTTACAAATTTGCAGCTTATAACCAAATATTCTTATTTGATTTTGGTCATATCAATCTTATATTTGCCCAATACCACATGACGACGTCTTTTCCAACGATTTAATTTCTTTGACTAGTCCACTAATTCTTTATCTCAGGTGGATTAAGTTCCATAATTTATCTTTGGTGACATTCAGAGAGATTCGTTTTTGAATAATCTGAATTCGATTTGTGAATACAGTTTTTAAAAGAATTGGATTTGGATTTGAGATTTTGGTTTAAGAGAATAGGATTTTGATATGAAATTTTGATTTAAATTTGAAACTTGTGAACATAGAGGATTTGTTAGAAAAAGAAGTAAGAATATAACTTCTTTCAACTACAGAAAACTAGTGTGTTTCTATATAGGTCTTTGATGTCTAAAAAGTCGGTTAGATATCTCCTTTTTGGATCAGGATGAATATGACCGAATCTGGAAAAAATCTATAAAAGGCAGGCCAGGCAACAACCGTCCCGTACTTATGATATATGATATAACATGGGCTTTTCGAGTCTATTATTATCCCATAATTTTTCCAACAACTACTCTTATGATTTTACAAATGTCATGAACTAATAAGTGACCTGGTAGTGTCCGTAGCAACAAAGGCTACACGGTTTCCTTATATGGTTGTGAGCTGTAATCTTGTCGTCCCGTCGCCTTGTACTTCTCCTTATATACAGAAATAAGGACCGCCAAATCAAAGAAAGAACTAACCTAAGACCATAGTTATCTTATCCAAACTTCATTTTGTGTTTCGCATACCAGCCTCGAGCCATGAAATTCTTATCCAAGCTTTACTTGTATCTGACACAAAACTCTAATCGCTATTATGACCTTTAACCCGTATGGTTTTGTTTTATCTTTAAACTCCACTTTTGGTCACCCAATTTAAACCCCAAGTCTATGCTTGGGTAATCCAAATACGCTTCAACTATTATCATTACAATTCACTTTATCATTTTCCAACATACGAAACTCATCATTATTGCATGCACAATACTTCTTGTTAATCAAATTTATCATTACAGTTCACTTTATCATTTTTCAACATACTAAACTCATCATTATTGCATGCACAATAATCCTTGTTAATTCAAATCTTTATAATTACTTTAGCGTAGTTGGTATCATAAATTAATTTCAAGGGCTTTAGTTTTAAGAATTCTTTCAATGACCAAGTTGGAAATTAATCGATACTATATCATCTAGATTCTCAATCAACACATTAATCATCTGTGACTAATGAAGAATCCATTTTACTTAGGTATTAAAATCAAATTAAGATCCAAGTCGCATGATCTAGTCCCATTATTCATTGTGCACAAAGATAAGGGTAGATCAAACATCACACATCAACCAGGTGGATATTGCATGTTTAACTGCTGATTGCATGCGAGAGTTAAGTAATCTAGTTGCTATGTAAAAGTAATTGCTGCTGCGAGAGTAAATCTGTTGCATATTTTTGTTCGACTTCTAGGACTTATCTAATCGATTTCTCTTATCATTGAATTATCCTGCATGAATCAATGTATGAACTTCTGTAAATTCTCTAATGTTCAACATTTCGATTACTAAGTTATTTGCTCGCTGTGTTAGTTTTTCAGTCATCAACAAAAAAACCAAATCAAATTATGTCCTATTTCTATTTTTTTCTAACGTCTTGTAGTTCATATTTTCAGTATTCAATAGATTGACACCTAAGTATTAGTTTTAAAAAATTGAGCACAATCAGTAACTACCTAATTTTCTTTAAACGAAACTCACAATCCGGATTTAACATAAACAAATATCGCAGTCCAAACTTTTTCTCTTTCAAATCCACATTTGCGGTTTGACAAACATTATTTTTTTTTTTAACACAGCCAAACATTCTTTATGTGGAGTTCACATCTTGCAATTTACCAAACATTTTTTTTTTAAAATGGATTCGTGCATCTTCTATTCAATGTACTGTTTTTCATCCCCAAATTCCAAACCATAAACAATTATTTTTTAAAAAAAATATATATATGCATATACATTATAATCCAATTAAAAGAAAAAACTATGCTTTCATTATTCAGATCTCAATTACGTTTCCAACATTTTTTTAACAGATTCTGAACCACAAACGAGTACGGAGTATTTTTTTTATTGGAAATATTCTAAACCATTTTTTAAATTCTCCTTGACTAAAGATTCAAACAGATAAGCACATTTCTTCTCTTTCCACATTTAGAATTAGTCTGGCCTCTTACTCAATAATCAGCCTTCTCATGAACTTTCAAAACTTTAATAAAGGTCACGGTCTAAAATTCAGGAGCGAATTGTTTCCAACTCTTTCTCGTTTAATTTTCCATTTTGTTTCTGTTCCACGATCGGATCCACATAAACGGTCATATGTTCATACGTGGACAACTGACTCGATCTACCAATAGCCATTTCTTAGAATGATAATTTGAGAATTTTAACTATTAATTTGTGATTTTTACCAAAATTATGTTACATAAACCAGTTTTATTCGTTTACCATACTATATTCCCACGCTTCTAACTCAATCTTAAAATCATTCCAAGGTTCTATTGAATAAGTTAGTCTCGATCTTCAAACCAATTTGAATCCATAGCCTTTGTGCACAAGATTGACTATTCTTTTTGGTATAAACCGATCCTAATAGATGTTAGTTAACCAAGATTGACTATTCTTTTTGGTACATAATTTTGTGGTCGCGATCCAGTGTGCAACTATATCTATATTGATCCAGATCTGGTAAGCTCATAATTTATATTAATATAATTAACAATAATTATAATAATAAAATAAAAAATCAATAACATTACACAATAATTATAATTAAAACCCACATTATTTATGTTACACTGAAAATACAAAATTTATATAACTTGATTTATTTTCAAATGATAACAAGAAAATGGAAACAAAAAGTTGCAATGAACCAATATTATGGAAACTTTAATTTTTCTTGTGTTTTAAGATTTCCGATTTCTTGACTAATTTTAAAATATTTCAACTTGTTATATGTGGTTGCCCATCTCTAACACGTTGTTACAAATGAGTTTCTGTTTCTTAGCTTTACGTGATGGGTCGAACATTCAAATGTTCTTGGGCCGTAACAAGGACGTTCAGCCCGCAACAAGAGAAGACTGTCCAGGTTCAATGTATGGAAGATTCTTCACCAAATTCGGGATCCCTAAGAATCCGCCATTAATCCCTAAAGATATGTACGAGATCCCTAAGAATCTGTCCATACTTATGAGTATCTTTGTAATAGCCGTTTGATTAGTTTAATCTCCACTATCCATTCTTGAGGTGTTTTTATATAAATAGGAGTGAGTCCCTCATTTGTAATCATCTAGCATTTTCATCAATATATGACATATTGTGAGCATTTTCTTCTTGTTTCCTGAGTTTTATCTTATTTTTCTAAGTTTCCTTTGAGAGTTAGGCTGCCTAGACCGTTTGTCTAAACCCAAACCAGTCTAGGGCCGCACGGTTTGATCATCTAAAATCAAGCCCGTGACAAGTGGTATCAGAGCCAGACTCGATTTAAATCGAAGAAGTGATCAAGAGATGGCTGGACACAATGAAGAAGGTGTTATCGTGGGAAATGATGGTGTGGACGGAGGGGATGAGAGGTCTTCGCTCCTGATGTTCCAAAGAAGAAGCGTGACAAGAGCAGGGTCCAAGATGATCTTGGAGCCCTGGGCGCCACAGTGACAGAAATGGGGGAAAGACTCAAAAAATTTGAGTACTCCACCACCGAGCTTGAGAGCACAGTTTTCAATGCGATTAGAAGAATTAAGGAGGACGTTGGTGGAGTGGAGACAAGGTTCCACCAATTTGAAGAAAACGTGTTGGGAGCAGTCCATGCGTTGCGAGTGAGTGTCGAGGCGACGCAAGAAGACCTTGTGTTGTGCAAAAAGGCGGTTGCCAACGCAGGTTCTAGCAATGCGAGTGCAGGTAGATTGGATTACCCAAAGCCCTCACGTTTTGATGGGGCTCGGGATGCCAAAGAAGTTGAGAATTTCCTTTGGGAAATGGAGCAATACTTTGATAATCTTGATCTGGGATACGAGATGGCAAAGATCAAGGCGGCCACATCATACCTTACAGATACGGCCATGTTATGCTGGCAAAGGCGTCACGGTGACATTGAACGAGGAGTGTGTCAGATGGACACATGGGACGAGTTCAAGAGAGAACTGAAGCGTCAGTTCTACCCAGAGAATGTGGTCTATGAGGCCAGGAGGAAGCTGAGGGAACTCCGACAAAGAGGTAATATCCAAGACTATGTTAAAAAATTTACAACTCTTACGCTACAGATTCCCAACCTGTCCAACCAAGACTTGGTGTTCCATTTCGTTGATAGACTCCAAGGGTGGACAAAGCAAGAGTTGCAGCGTCGTGGGTGTAAGTTCGTAGATGAAGCCATTGCGACAGCATAATCCCTTTTGGACTTCTACGTCCATAACCAACCAGAACCCTACAAGAAAAAGGTGGTGTCAAGGGGGATATGGTGAAAAGAAGGACCAACCACCACCGATTTACACTCGAAAATAAAAGAAGAGCTCGGTACAAGAAGAATATGAAGCAAAAAAACGTTATTTTGTTCCAAGGAGTGATTGCTTTGTGTGTAAGGGGCCACATCCTGCGAGGGATTGTTCCAAACTGGTGTCATTATCGGCTCTCATCGAGCAGGAAGAGACTCGTACCCACGAGGAAGCAAGCGTGTTTGGGTCTTTACAGCGGCTCAATGCTCTAAAGGCGACAGCCACATCCAAGAGTACAAGCATGGGCTTGATATACGTGGATGTGAACATCAACGGACAGGAGGCCCAAGCGATGGTTGATACTGGTGCAACCCATAACTTCATCTCCGAGGAAGAGGTGAAGAGACTCGGACTAAGATGGACCAAGGGGGACAGTTGGATTAAGGCCGTGAATGCACCCGTCAAGCCCCTTAATGGTGTTGCACATGGTGTTGAGCTGAGGGTTGGAGCATGGAAAGGTACTATGAAGTTTTCCGTCGTACCTATGGATGATTTCAAGGTAGTTCTAAGCCTTGAATTTCAGAGGCAAGTATCGGCTATCCCAATGCCTGCCTTTAGCACAGTGTGCATACTTGAGAAGGGTTCGACATGCATGATTCCCACTGTGGACATTGCAAGTGATGGAGAAGTTAGGCAACTTTCGGCCATGCAACTTTCCAATGGAATCAAGAAAGGCGAGCCAACATATCTCGCCATGTTGAAGATAGATGACGAGTCTGAAGGAGTGTCTGTCCTCCCTCCCATGATCGAGAAGGTCCTTGAGCAGAATAAGGACATGATGCCGGCTAAGTTTCCCAAGGAATTACCGCCTAAAAGAGAGGTGGGTCATCAGATCGAGCTGGAAGTCGGGGCCAAACCACCTGCAATGGCCCCATATAGAATGGGTCCCTCTGAGTTGGCGGAGCTGAGAAAGCAACTCGACGAGTTACATTCAACGGGAATGCTAAGACCATCAAAGGCCTCATATAGCGCCCCAGTGTTATTTCAGAAGAAACACGATGGATCCTTGAGGATGTGTGTGGACTATCAAGCACTGAATAAGGTAACCATAAAAAATTGTTACCCTATCCCATTGATTAAAGATCTGTTTGATAGGTTGGGTAGTGTCAAGGTCTACACTAAATTGGTCCTGCAGAAAGGGTACTACAAAGTTTGGATTGCAGAAGGGGAGGAGCCCAAGACTGCATGTGTCACTCGGTATGAGTCTTACGAGTGGACGGTCATGCCGTTTGGACTCACCAACGCTCCGACCACATTCTGCACTCTCATGAACCAAATCTTCCAGCCTTACTTGGACCATTTCGTGGTGGCCTATCTGGATGACATCGTCACATACTCCTAATCGCTGGAGGATCACGTGAGAAATCTTCAGACAGTGTTCCAAATTCTACGGAAGAACAAGCTATACGTGAAGCGGGAGAAATACACGTTTGCGACAGAGGAAGTCCAGTTCCTAGGACATTACATTGGCGAGGGAAGCTTAAAATGGACAATGCCAAGATATCTGCAATCACCGAATGGGAAGCACCAACCAAGGTACCTGAACTACAATTATTCTTTGGTCTGGTTAACTATTATCGGCAATTTATTGAGGGGTACTCTAAGAAGGCATCACCATTGACCGAACTTCTCAAAAAAGCCAAAAATTAGGATTGGTCAGATTAATGCAATGAGGCATTTTAAGCTCTTAAGGCGACCATTGTCCAAGAATCGGTCCTCGCCCTTCCCGACTTCAGTGTCCCCTTTAAAGACTAATCTGATGCTTCAGAATTTGCAATGGAGGAGTTCTGATGCAGAAAAGACACCCTATAACTTTCGAAAGTCGCAAGCTGTGTAAGAAAAGAAGATGACAGCAATTGTTCATTGCTTCCGGGTTTGGCGACATTACCTCTTTGGAGTGACTTTCTCCGTGAAGATGGACAATGTGGCAACGAGTTATTTCTAGAGTCAAAAGAAGTTGTCGCCAAAACAAGCCAGATGGCAAGACTTTCTAGCTGAATTTGACTTTTCCTTGGAGTACAAAACCAGGGAAGGAAAACGTAGTGGCTGATGCACTAAGTCAGAAGGTCGAACTTGCGGCGATCAACCAAGTGGAAAGTGCCCTCAGGGAACGGATTCGAGAAGGGTTTGACCACGATCATACCACCAAATAATTGGTGAAGATGGCTTTAGAGGAAAAGACTGTCCGATTTTGGGTAGAAGATGATATACTCTACACCAAGGGTAGACGAGTATACATTCTAAACTATGGGAGTATACAGCGCGACATTATCCGGGAATGTCATGACACACTTTGGGCGGGACATCCGAGACAGAAGCGGACATTGGCCCCTGTAGAAGCGGCCTATTTTTGGCCACGGATGCGAGACACCATAGAACTTTATGTGAAGACGTGTCTAGTGTGCCAACAGTATAAGACCGAGAATAGGCAACCAGCGGGGCTGCTGGAACCCTTGCCCATACCAGCCCGACCTTGGGAATAGGTTTTCTTGGACTTCATCAGTGCACTGCCAACATCTGATGGGTTTGGGTCAATAATGCTGATCATCGACCGGTTTTCCAAATATGGGACATTCATAGCTTGTCCAAGGGACTGCACAGCAGAGGGTGCAGCTCGGACATTCTTCAAGACTACGGTCAAATTTTGGGGATTACCGAACAACATTGTAAGTGATCGCGATCCTCGCTTTACCGGGAAACTTTGGACATAGTTATTCAAAACTCTTGGAACAGGGCTTAGTTTCTCAACAAGCTTCCATCCCCAAACAGACGGTCAAACAAAGCGTGCAAATTCCCTGCTGGAATGCTATCTTTGACACTTTGTGAGTGCAAACCAGGAATACTGGACAAAGTTGCTGGATATAGCTCAATTTTCTTACAATCTGCAGCGGAGCGAGGCAACCGGAAAGAGTTCGTTTGAACTGGCCACTGGCCAGCAGCCAACAACTCCTCATGCACTGACCACATCAAGCAATGAGACACGAAGTCCAGGTGTGCATAAGATGGTCCAAACATGGGAAGATCACGCGGATTTTGCTCGGGTCTGTTAGGAGAAATCCCGTAAACGGATGAAGAAATGGGCCGATGAGAAGAGACGACCATTGGACTTTAAGGTGGGGGACTAAGTGTTGGTAAAACTCCTTCCCCAACAGTTCAAATTATTTAAGAGTATACACAATGGACTCCTACGAAGATATGAAGGACCGTTTAAGGTGACAGTGAGGATATGCAAGGTCGCCTACAAACTTGACCTATCTGAATCACTGAAAATCCATCCGGTCTTCCATGTCAGCATGCTAAAGTCATTCCAGGAAGACATAGAAGATGAGAGTCGTGCACAGTCCAGTCGAGCACCACCGATCATAACCAAGTCTTACGACAATGAAATAGAAGAAGTACTTGCATCAAAGATAGTCCGGAAGCACGGTGTTCGACAAACACACTTCCTTATCAAATTGAAAGGACTACTTGAGTCTGAGGCATCTTGGGAACCTGAAGTGGACTTGTGGATGTTCAAGGAGCAACTAAGAGCATTCACGGCAACGAGGGCGTCGCCGAATTAGGTGAGGGAGAATGTCACGGGCCGGACATTCAAGTGTCATTGGGCCATAACAAGGACGACCAGCCCGCAACAAGAGAAGACTGTCCAGGTTCAATGTATGGAAGATTCTTCACCAAATACGAGATTCCTAAGAATCTTTCTTTAATCCCTAAAGATCCGTCTGGGATCCCTTAGAATCTGCCCATACTTATGACTATCTTTGTAATAGCCGTTGGATTAGTTTAATCTCCACCATCCATTTTGGAGATGTTTTTGTATAAATAGGGGTGATATCTTTCATTTGTAATCATCCAACAATTTCATCAATATATGAGATATTAAGAGCATTTACTTCTTGTTTCCTGAGTTTTTTTTTATTTTTCTAAGTTTTTTTTTAGAATTAGGATGTTTATACCGTTTGTCTAAACTCAAACAAATCTTGGACCACATCTTTTAAAATCAAACCCGTAACATTTAGCTCTTATTTTTTCAGTATAATTTCTTATATATATTTATTGTAATATCGAACTTTCCTTTTTGAAAGAATAAAAAAAATATAACATTCTTTCGTTATTATAGTTATTTTTTTAGTTATCTAAGCTTACATTTGGTTTGCCAGTTTTTGTCACATTTTATATAAAAATACTGGAACCCCTTTGTAGTAGAATAACAAAGTTTAATACTTTCATTAGTTTAACTATTTTATAATCTTTTGACATATGTTTTCCACCTTGTGCTACATTTTATATATTTTTCTTTTTATCTTAAATATAATAATACTTATTTAACCAATAAAGTTTGAAATTAATTTGAATATGGATACAATTAACAAAATTAGAAAGTTTAAGAAAATTTCTTAATTTACTGTATTACTTAATCAGTATCTGTAAACACTTTCTATCTGTTTTGGGAAACGAGACAATTATAGAAAGAACAAAACTATTGGTGATAATATTAAGTATATAATTATTTCTAAAACTGCGTTACATTTTAGAATTTCAATTTCGTTTGTACTATTTGTTTGCAAATAGACGACTAAACTATTTATTAATAAAAACGTTGAGTTCAATTTTGGTTTTGATATATTATTATTTTAAGTGAATCGTTTACAAGTATCTATATAACTATATTATCATATACGTTACAATGTAAAAATAAACTCTAGATAAACATCCTGCTCGTAGACATTTAATACAGCAGTTGCACCAACAACGGAGTAAAGGACAAAAAACTATAAATCATTACAATATTACTAGTAAATGATGTGGAATTCAACAGGGAAAAAAAAGAAATCGCTAGAGACAATTTTTATCAAAACGAAAATAAAAAAGACTTGTATCACAATCATATCAAAGAAGAAACAAATTTGCATTATTTTTCAAATATAAAAAAACCTCAATTCGTTGACCCTTCACTGTCCTCCAATGGCGGCCCCTACGCCGTTGGCCTTGCCTCTCTCTTTGTCTCTCTCTTTCTTCCATCTCTCTCTAAAAAGCTCAAATAGCCCAGCAAGCAAAATAGTCCAAAAAGAAACAAGATAAGAAGAAACCAAACTCGCAAAGAAACAAAAAGCCAAAAAAAAAAATGCAAAAAGTAAAGATTTAAAGGCGAGGAAAAAAATCGCCTTTTTAACACCTCATTCCCTCTTTCTCCGGCACTCTGTATAACGAAAACGAGACCAAAGAAGCAAACTTTAAGCTCTTCTTTTTGTATTTTTCTCTCCTTCTCTTTTCTCTTTTCTCTCTTTTTTTTTTGGTTTTGTTTCCGACAATGGAGGAAGAAAGTAGCAGCTGGTTAATTTCAAAGGCTCTTGTTTTGTCTGTAATGTTTAGTCTTGTAATTGTGAAAGGCATGTCTCTGCTTTGGTGGAGACCCAGAAAGATCGAAGAACATTTCTCAAAACAAGGAATTCGAGGTCCTCCTTATCATTTCTTTATCGGTAATGTTAAAGAACTTGTTGGAATGATGCTTAAAGCTTCTTCTCATCCTATGCCTTTCTCACACAATATCCTTCCAAGAGTTCTCTCTTTCTACCATCACTGGAGGAAAATCTACGGTTCGTTCTCTTATTTCAGATTCAGATGGTTCTTTTTTACTCTGTTTTTAATCTGTAAGATTTTGGTAAAATTGTTTGGAAACTCTTTGGTCTAAAATTGACTCTAGAACTTTATAAAGAACACAAGACTCTTTGATTTTGTTATTTGATTTTTCTTCTTGTTTCTGAGATTTGGTTTCTTTCATCTTTAACTTGAAAATGAAATTTGTTTTTTGGTCCTGATTTGGTTCCGATTCTCAGTGAAATGCTACACAATGAGTTTTCAAGTCAAGTAATGTAAGAGATTTTGTTTTATTACCCAAATAATAAAAAACAAAAATCTAATTTTATTTTTATGTGTTTTGTTTTGTCATGATCAAATTATGATGTCAGTACTTTGATGTGAAAAAGGAGGCTCTGTTCTTTCCCACTCTTTCCTCAGGGGCTTAGTCATCATTTTTCCCCACTGTTAACTCTTGTCTTCTTTCTTTAGTCTATAGAAAAAAAATTGCAAAAAAACTTTTTGGTTTCTGTGCAGTGAATTAAATTGCAGCAATTTGGTATAATATGGAAGAGCACTTGGGCATTAATGCAATACCCTCTTTTTTGTCAAAGTTCCTACTTCAGGATCTGTTCATGTTTACAGCTCCGTTTGTCATGTTTTGTCTAATTAATTTTAATTAAAAAATAATAATTCAGGTGCTACATTTCTGGTATGGTTTGGTCCAACTTTCCGGTTAACCGTGGCGGATCCAGATCTGATCCGAGAAATATTCTCGAAATCTGAGTTCTATGAGAAGAACGAAGCTCATCCTTTGGTCAAGCAGCTTGAAGGCGATGGACTTCTTAGCCTCAAAGGAGAAAAATGGGCTCATCATCGCAAAATCATTAGCCCAACTTTTCACATGGAGAATCTCAAAGTAATTGAATTAAACTCTCATGAAGTTCGGTTATTAATTGAAGATTTTTTTTTTTTTAAATCAAAATTATGTTTTCTTTGGGCAGTTGCTTGTACCGGTGGTGTTGAAGAGTGTGACTGAGATGGTGGAGAAGTGGTCGGAGAAGTTATCGGAAACCGGCGAAGTCGAGGTTGATGTCTATGAGTGGTTTCAGATTTTGACTGAAGATGTTATAAGCAGAACAGCTTTTGGAAGTAGCTATGAAGATGGCCGAGCGATTTTCCGACTTCAAGCTCAACAAATGATTCTTTGCGCCGAAGCTTTTCAGAAAGTCTTCATTCCTGGTTACAGGTAAATCTTTAAATCAACCTGTTCTTGTCCCCTGTCTGAAGAGATTATCTAACGACGGTTTTTTTTTTAATTGATATGGTCCGAGAAGACTAATTATTCAGTTATTTATTTTTTCAGATTTTTTCCGACGAAAGGGAATTTGAAATCTTGGAAGTTAGACAAGGAGATAAGGAAGTCTTTGATGAGGCTAATTGAGCGACGGAGAAAGAGCGGCGGCCAAGGAGACGGCGAAGAAAGTAAAAAGGTGGAGCCAGCGGCGGGGGCGAAGGATTTGTTGGGTTTGATGATTCAGGCGAAAAATGTGACGGTGCAGGATATTGTGGAGGAGTGTAAAAGCTTCTTTTTCGCCGGAAAACAGACAACATCCAATCTGCTGACGTGGACGACCATCTTGCTAGCCATGCACCCGGAGTGGCAGGCCAAAGCACGTGATGAGGTCCTCAGGGTCTGCGGCTCACGTGATGTCCCCACTAAAGACAATGTCGTTAAGCTTAAAACGGTGCGTTTTCTCTTTCTTGCTTTCGCTTTGTATCATTTCGAATTCGGAAATCTCAGAATTAAAATCCCCTTTACATTTCATCCACTCTTGACCAAACAAAGTAAAAAAACAAATCACATAAAAACGATGAATTGGTAATGACAGTTTCCGTTACCGTTAATTATGGACTTTTTTGTCGCCTATTCTATGAATTTTACAAGATTTAAATTTTACATATACCAAGAAACCAATAATAGATTTTATATTTTCCTGCTTAATGTACAACATTTTCTTTAAAATTATTATACTAGTTTTTGAATATATAACAAAAAAATGTGGTAATCTCGTTTAAACATGAAACAAGTATTACCTCAAATTACTAAAAAATATATATACCCGCATGGACTAGTTTGAAAAATGTCGATGGAAAATCAATAACAATGTTCATAACAATATTGAAGTTTTTGTTAAGCTTAAACTTTCATATAACTTGTTTTATTTCGTTTGAATGGATCATTTAATGTTCACTTGATTGAAGATAATCATACTCATTTAAGACGATTTGCTGATGTTATTTTTGTTATATCACTATTGCAAATCTGCAGTTGAGCATGATCCTAAACGAGTCCTTAAGGTTATATCCACCAATAGTAGCTACAATCAGACGCGCAAAATCGGACGTTGAGCTAGGAGGGTACAAAATCCCCTGTGGCACGGAACTCCTAATCCCAATCATAGCGGTCCATCACGATCAAGCGATTTGGGGTAACGACGTGAATGAATTCAATCCAGATCGATTCGCAAACGGAGTGCCTCGTGCAGCCAAACACCCCGTTGGATTCATACCATTTGGTCTTGGAGCCCGAACGTGCATTGGTCAGAATCTTGCCATATTTCAAGCCAAATTGACCCTTGCTATAATGATCCAACGCTTCACTTTTCACTTGGCTCCTACTTACCAGCACGCACCTACCGTCCTCATGTTGCTCTATCCTCAGCACGGTGCACCGATCACTTTCCGAAGGTTGAACAATTGCGAGGATCGCTAAGAGATCAACGGTCCAAAATTTGTTCGGGAGTATCACGCTTGGAAAAAATGTCCTGAAGCTTTTCATAACTGACATGCTCTTTTTATTGTCATTTTAACCTTCACAAATATATAGATTTAACTTCTAAAAACCGTTGCTTTCTTTCTTTCCATTTTTTTAATTGTTTTTATCATCCTTTTTTTCTGGTTTTGGATTATGCTGCTTATGTTTGATTTCTTTTTGCTATCTAAGACTAGGAACAAAAAGAACGCTAACAACTATGTTAAAAAATTGCTTCGAGTTACTATTTTGTATGTATTGTAACATATCAGCGTGTAATTTTCACATATCAAATTCACTTCTCTCAGAATCTAAACTTTTCTACGCTTGCTAAAACTATATTAATTGATGCAAAGTTGCAAATCTATCACGGTAAGATATTAAGGCCATGTGTCATTTCTTGTGCTTAGATGCAATTGCTAAAAACAATTGTTTTGAATCTGGATGCAAAATCAGTTGTATCTCAAAATTTGAATGATTAAGATGCCTAAAAGTAAGTTCTGGATATAAATTTTACATCTTAAAAACCAAAATATAAATTAATTTTAAGCTAATTATTTTTGTAAAATATGTTCTATTTATTGTTAAATAGCATTTTTCATTTATATATTATTTCTCACCAAAATAACATTTTCTGTCAAAAAAAATTCTTGTAAAAATGCAAAAATGTATTTTTTTTGGCAAAACCACAAAATTGTCTTTTTTAATCAAAACTACAAAATCACATTCCTTTCACATCAACACTACAAAATTGTATTCTCTCTCAAAATCACAAAATTATAAATTTCCATCAAAATCATAAACCATAATTTCCTACTGTCTTCCCATCAAAACTAAAATAAGGCTTTTTTATCAATAACGTGAAACTATGTTTTCTCACTTAAATCATAAAACCGTAATTTTCTGCAAAAACTATGAAACTATTTTTTTCGATAAAACAGCAAAATCATATATTTTCTAATCAAAATTGAAAATTGTGTTTTCTTCTCATACCACAAAGGATAAATTTCAAAACTACAATTTTTGTATGTATCAATTTTCAAAAATACACCAACAAAAGTGACCATGAATGCAACTTTTTAGAAAATAAAAGATAAATATACACTTCATTAAAACCATTTCCATTATCCAGTGAATATTTTAGTTAAAAAATTTCCAATTAAATTTTTTTTTGTAAAGAAATATGTGTTTATAAATCTGCACACTATAAGATTTGAATCATTTTAAGAGTTTATAAATCATTTATTAGAAATAATAAATCATTTACAAGGATTTATAAATATTTTATAAATTAAATCTTTATAAGAATTTGTAAAATCATATATAACTTTTTTTTAAACAATTTGGGGAAGGATTATAAATCATTTATAAGAGCTAATACATCATTTATAAATATTTATATAAAATATATATAAATCATTATAAAGGATTATAAATCATTTATAAATTCATATATAGTTTTATAAAGGTTTTAAAATTATTTATAAGGATATATAAATCATTTATAAAGGTTTAAAGTTTTGAAATAATAGAAGAAAAACTTGAGCTTAAATTTTTTTATAAGCTTTTATAATATAGTGTATAAATCTTGATTTGATGTCTTTTTTTTTTTTTTTATCTTTTCTGTCAATAAAAATTTTTCTTCGTCATTCACAATTTTCACATCCAAATCAATTTTTTTTTTTTTAAAAAACATTATTCCCAAATCAAGCTCAATTCGAAAACAAGGGATCGATCTCATGAATCAGGGGAGATAACAAATCTCTCTAGATATCGCTGGATATGACGAGCTCAATTTGCTTGGGTATCGCCGGAAATAAAAAATCTGTAAACTCCCAAAAAATTAGGTCACCAAATGCAAATATAAGATTTTATATCACTTTTTAAAAATACAACAAAAAAATCGTCATTTTTAAAATATATTTTTCTAATGAATAAAAGACATTGGTATTATGCATTAAAATTATACTGAAACCAAAACTTGTTTCTTCTTTTTCGTTTTACGTGATAACCCTAATTTGATTTATCTGGTGACATAAACTCGTTTTATTCTGATAAACACCGGCGATGATTTTTCTTCTTCTTCCTCGTAGTGGTTCGGCGTCATGAAATTTTTGAACAAAATATCAAGATGCACTCATTGTTGCCACATTTAACTCATATTTATTTCATGATAGAACCACATATCTACTTCGTAATCATCATCTTAGATCCCAATTCTGTATCTCGGATCTTCTGAAGTGATCTGAGGAAGGAGATCATTTAACCATAAACGACACAATAGGAGGTGGAGGTTTTCAGAAGACTGAATGGATTAGAATTAGGACGGATGGATAACTGAACCTGAAAGATGAACTGAAAACGGTTGGAGGAAAAGATGGTGAATCGAATGGAACATTTCAAGAATGTGAAAGTCCTTGAAATAACCGGCTTGATCTTTGGAAGGATATGACGCACCAACCAAAGACATTGATCTCTTAGGTGGCTCGCAGATATTACACACTGAGAGAAGACCTAAAATATAAATATATATGACACACTATTCATAAGTGACTGAGTTCAACAAATATTTTTAGAGAAACAAGTTTATTAAAAATTCAATAAAAAATACAAATGGCCAAAGCCAAATATTTATAGAGGGAAATAGATGGAGATAGAAGGATTGCATGTTAGGAACAAACTCCAAGTGTTGGAATGAAGAAGAATGATGAAGACAAAGAGAAGAATTAAAGAAAGTATGGCCTTATACTTCAAGGTTAAAGGCGTGTGTACTTAGGAATCAAAGAGAGTGTCTTAGGTTTGTTTGTTATTAATGATATGTTATCCTTGTAGCCAAAAATTTCTTAGACTATTCTAGTATCCAAACAAGCCTAGACTAGATTAATATAAATAACTATCTCTTTCTTCCTTTGTAATCAAGAAATTCATTTTTCTAAAATTCTCAATAATATTCGTTCTCACTTTTCTCTCTAATCTCTCTATCTCTCAATCTTTAAATCTCTAAATCTCTCATTCTTTTAATCTTTCATGGTATCAGAGCCATGTTACATCAATATGGCATAAAAATTCCGCAGAATCTTCCTTCCTTGCACACGATCTCCATGCAACATCAAATCTAAGTCTGCCGCGAGATCATCATGTGATAATCAAGTTTTTCGGCAAGAAATCAAGGTTTATTGCCTTATTATTCATCAAGGGTTATTCTCCGGAAAATTCTAAGCATTTCTCCGGTGGTTTCATCCAATTTGGTGGTCTGAGTCAAAAGTTATCCAAGCGCTCCTCCGGTGGTTTCGCGATTGTCTCTGCCGCGAGTGTCTGGATTTGTAACGAGCATATATTCTTCAAATATTCATCAAATCGAGTAATTTCAAAGCCTAATATAAATTATAATGAGTCTAGTTGATGATTCAGGAGTTCCTCTCTTCACTTTCTCAAGTTTTGAAGCTTTTTTGATCAATTTACTTAGACATGTCCAGATTTGACCTCTTTTGGTTTTGGTGGTAAAAACCCGATTATTTCACAATATTTTTTCAAATCTTGAACAATAAGATGATATTTAAGGATCTTTTAGAGGGTCTAAAGAAGTTTCATCTCAATCCAAAAAGTTTTAGATTTCAAGAAATGTTTTCTTGAAAGTTGTTAAAATTATATTTGTTTTTGAAATTGGAGGGAAAGTTGGTTCTTAATTTGGTTAGGCAGTTTTACAACTTTAAATCACTGAATCATCCTGTATCATGGTTAGTTAAGCATTATAGTGCTGTTAAAGTTGTTGACCATGGGTTGTTAGGTTGTTGGAAGTTGTTGTTCACGGTTGAAGGTTGTTGAACGCGCCTTCATTGCATTGGGCTATCGCGTGTGCTTGTTGCTTGTTCTCATATTCTTCTTGGCTTTAAACCGAGTATGATGAAGTATCAAATGAGCATAAAAGCTCCAGTTATGCTTCAAGGGACGAACTACCTCCTCTGGTCAAAAACCATGAGGACCACCCTATGCAGCAAAGGTCTATGGAGTCATGTAACAAAGGCGCCAGTTCTAGCTATTGAAGGGGCTGACTCAGATGATCAAGATGATCAAAACAAATGGTTTCAGAAAGACCAAATGGTACTTAATATATTCCAAAAATACCTTGCTGGATCCCTCTTAGAAGCATATTCATATTGTGAAAATGCTAAAGACCTTTGGGAAACTTTAAAAACTGTGTATGAAAACACTACTAACCTCATGAGGATTTTTGAGGTAAAGAAAGCTTTGAATGATCTTAGAAAGGAAGATGTTGAGTTCACAAAGCATTATGGATCCTTTAGAGCATTATGGGCAGAGCTAGAGATGCTAAGGCCTGCCACAATTGATCCTATCACTCTTCATGAAAGGAGATAACAAAATAAGATGTTTGGGTTGCTCTTGACTTTAAACACTAACTACACTGGTTTGATTGAGCAAATTCTTAGGGAGGACAAGCCTCCTAGCTTAGAGGATGTCTGTGCTAAGATTCATATGGAACAAGAGTCTCTTCAGCTGTTTGGAAACAAGGAAGACCCGGTGGTTGCCCACAAAAGCTTTTTCAAGCCGGCTCCAGCTGAATCCAAGAAGAAGAGAGCCGTGTGTGATCACTGCAAGAGAATCGGTCACACCAAGAAGGATTGCTGGGTGCTTCATCCTGAGTTGAAGCCAAGCTGGTTCATTGACAGGTCCAAACCTTCATCAACAAATGCTACTAGCTCCTCCAACTTGGTGCATACAACCGCCTCTCCTATGGCCTACAATCCAGTTCTAGGACACACAACAACTCCTCTTCTGACTCCTCCATATGAGTTTGTTAAGAAATCAGACTTGGAAGCCCTCTTCAAAGCCTTTAGCGCTGGTAGTGTGTTGGGTAAATCTCTTCATGCTTCTTTTTAAACTTCTATTACTTCTAAACCTTTGGTTGTTGATTCTAGAGCTTCTCATCATATGATAAGTGATCTAGGTTTAATAGAAAACTTAGAACCTGCCTTAGGAAGTGTAATGATAGCTAATGGAATCAATGTGCCAATTAAAGGAATTGAGAAGCTCAAACTGTTTGATAAAGAATCTAAAGCCTTTTACATGTCATCATTCACATCTAATTTGTTATCTGTTAAGAGAGCTATAAATGATCTTAATTGTCAAGATATCTTTGGTCCTAATGATTTCTACATTCAGGATATTGAAACAAGTAGGAAATTTGGACAAGAAGTAACAAAGAATGACTTGTATGTGCTTGAAGACTTGTCCATGCATTCCTCATCTGAACTGTGTGCTAATAGTGTAGATATCAATGTCACAGCTGATCTTTGACATGCTAGATTAGGTCATCCTCATCCTAGAGCTTTAGAGTTGATGATTCCTGGAATTAAATTGCAAAATAAATTGTGTGAATCATGCATTCTAGGAAAACGTTGCAAGACAATTTTTGAGAAATCAACTCTTTCTTATGATAATTGTTTTGATTTGGTGCATTCTGATGTTTGAACATCTCCCTTTCCTTCAAGACAAAAACAAAAATATTTTGTAACCTTTATTGATGAAAAATCTAAGTATACTTGGGTTACATTGCTTAGTTCCAAAGATAGGGTGTTTGATGCATTTTTTAATTTCCAAACATTTGTTACTAATCAATACAATGAAAATATTAAATATTTTAGAACAGATAATAGTGGGGATTACACTAGCACCAAGTTTCAGCAACACTTGGCCAAACATGACATTGAACATCAAACAAGCTGTCCCTACACTCCACAACAAAATGGAGTAGCTGAGAGGAAGAACGGACATTTGATGGAAGTTGTGAGAAAAATGATGTTCCACAAGAAGGTTCCCAAACGATTTTGGGAAGATGCTCTAGTAGCTGCATGCTACTTAATCAATAGAATTCTAACTAAAGTTCTAGATGATTTATCTCCCTTTGAGCTATTAAACAAAACTAAGCCTAATATTGAACACTTAAGAGTATTTGGTTGTGTTTGTTTTGTTTTGGTAGCAGGAAAACTTAGGAACAAGCTGGAACCAAATAGCACCAAAGGCGTGTTCATTGGGTATTCTCTTACACAAAAGGGATACAAATGCTACAACCCAGAGACTAGAAGAGTCCTGATATCCAGCGATATCAAATTCCAAGAATCCAAAGGATTTTATGAAGAAGGAACTTGGGAAGAATTCAAAGACATCTCACCAAGATCTAACCAAGCTGAGAACCTAAGGAGGATCTTAGAACACATTGGCATAGTTCCTCCTAAAGTGCCAGCATATGGCCCAACTCCTCCCCATCAAGCGCCAGCTCATTCAGCTCCTGATCTGGATTGGCACAAACCAGGACCAGCTCAGCCCAAACCAGGACTAGCTCAGCCCGAACCGCATTCATCCTGGCATGAACCGGCTCCATCCTGGCATGAACCGACTCCATTCTCTTCTCGGCAAGAACCGGCTTCAGCTTCCTCCAGTCCACCTGATCTTCATCCTCTTGATCATGAGGGGGGAGAATCATCTACACATGCTCAGAATGATTCAGAAGGAGAGGACACCATTCTAGTTTCAGCCTCTAAAAGACCAAGGGAACAACCAAACCTTGTGCAAGCTTTAGAAAAAGAAGAACCTACTGTCTATGTGGATCAACCAGTGACACTTAGAATAAGTACAAGGAAGAGATTTTCACCTAACTTCTACTATAATAACAATGCAATATTTCATCATGATCATGGAGTATGTAATTTAGTTCATATACCTAAGTCTCATGTTGCATTTACCCTTAGTCTTGATAAAGAGCAGATTCCAAGAAGCTATGAGGAAGCAATGGAGATAAAGGAGTGGAGATAAGCTATTCAAACTGAAAGACAAGCTATGGAGAAAAATCAAACCTATGCACCAGCCACTCTACCAAAAGGGAAAAAAGCTGTAAGTTTTAAATGGATTTTCACCATTATGTATAAAAGTAATGTTGAGATAGATAGGTATAAAGCTAGGTTAATCACTAGAGGATTCACATAGACTTATGGTGAAGATTATAGGGATACTTTTGCTCATGTAGCCAAATTAAATTCTGTTAATGTTGTTCTATCTTTTGCTGCTAACCTTTATTGGTAATCATGGCAAATGGATGTTAAGAATGCATTCTTACAAGTTGAGCTAGAAGAGGAATTGTACATGACACCACCACCAGGTTTAGAAGATCAAGTAGGTGGCGACAATACACTGAGGTTAAGAAAGGCTATATATGACTTAAAACAATCCCCAAGAGTTTGGTACCAAAAGCTGAATGTGACCTTAATGAACAAAGGCTTCAAAAGGTTAGAAGTTGAACACACTCTCTTTACACTTCAGAGTAAGAAAGGTATTGTAATTATACTCATTTATGTGGATGGCATAATAATATCATGGAGTGATAAAATAGGCATTAAATCTACTAAAGATTATTTAAAGAGTGTCTTTGATATTAAGGACCAAGGTGAACTCAAATATTTCTTAGGAATTAAAGTGTGTAGGTTCAGTGAAGGTCTCTTCTTATCTCAGAGAAAATATATTGTGGACTTACTAACCTCTACAGGCATGATGGAAGCTAAACCAGCTAAGACACTCCTAGAAGAAGGCTACAAAATAGAACCTGAGGGAGAGCTAGGGAATGACGAGTTCCATGATGCAAAGTTGTATAGAAAAGTGGTTGGTAAGCTCATATACTTAACCATCACTAGACCTGACTTATATTTTTCTGTGAATCAGGTGTCTCAACATATGCAAGACCCAAAGATAAGACAAGAACAAGGTATATGGATGAGGATGTAATGGAAGCACATAACTTGTAGGTTATTGTGATGCAAATTGGGCAGGAGACATAGAAGATATGAGAAGCATAACCGGCTACTGCACCTTCATAGGAGGTAATCTTGTGACTTGGAAGACCAAGAAGCAGAAGGTTGTATCTTGGTCTAGTGCAGAAGCTGAATACAGAGCTATGACGAAGCTTACAATTGAATGCATCTGGATGAAACAACTCCTTCTTGACATTCTTGGCGTGAGCTTGGAGTCTCCTATCACTGCCCATTTTGACAATCAAGCAGCTATACACATTGCTTTTTAACTCTGTGTTACATGTAAGAACCAAACATATTGAGGTAGATTGCCATAAGGTGAGAGAAGCTATTGTAAATAGAATCATCTTACCTTGCTACACAAGGAGTGAAGATCAAGTAGCTGATGTGTTCACTAAAGTTACAACACTGAAGACTGGCGGCTCTATCTACCCTAGGCTTGGCATCATGTCCATTCCACAACATTGACACTGATCATGGAGTGTTATACTATTTTTCTCTAAGAAATGTTTTTTCCCAATTGGGTTTTCCTTATTTAAGTTTTTAATGAGGTAATGTTTCATGGTTACAAGCTTAGGCATTCTCCATGACTTAAGCTTGAGGGAGAGTATTGGAATGAAGAAGAATGATGAAGACAAAGATAAGAATGGAAGAAAGTATGGCCTTAGACTTCAAGGTTAAAGGTGTGTGTACTTAGGAATCAAAGAAAGTGTCTTAGACTTGTTTGTTATTAATGATATGTTATCTTTGTAGCCAAACATGTATTAGGATATTCTAGTATCCAAACAAGCATAGACTATATTAGTATAAATAGCTATCTCTCTCTTCCTTTGTAAGCAAGAAATTCATTTTTCTAAAATTCTCAATAATATTCATTCTCACTTTTCTCTCTAATCTCTCTCTCTCAATCTCCAAATCTCTAAATTTCTCAATCATTTAATCTTTCACCAAGAACATGCAACAAAATTAAGAAGATAACTCCAAACCCCCTAACTGCCAACTAATTTATTAATTGCAAAGAGAAGAAAGAAAAATCGGCTGGGCCAAAATTACCAAAGTACAATCCAAATATGTTATGTGCCTTAAGTAAATGTTCATCCAAGATACATCAAAGCCTCATCAAAACCTTGTTGAGAAAAACCCAATGGGACAAAAACTCACCAAGAAAAAAAAGTACTAAAATGTACACCGTTTCCCTTAATTCAAATAGCTTGAATTAGATTTAGCATACATGCATGTGCTGTTTTTAATGGCGTATGGCTGAGAAAAGTATCAAGGGTTTGCTGAAGAGCCCTTGTCCTTGATCGCGTCAGTGTACCAGCCAAAATGGTCTAGGGTTCATGATTGATGGTCGGGTCTATCCATAGTCGGGGGAAGGTCTGATCTTGGTCGGGTCTCGGTCGAAGGCTGGTCGAGGTCGGGTTGGCCGCTGGTCGGGGTCGGGTTGATCTCAAAGTCAGAACTTGGAATAGGACCGTTAACGAGAACACGGTCGGGGTCGTGGTCAAGGGACTGTTTGTCTAGATGGTCGATCGTAAGATTGTCTGGAACCTCTGTGTGGTCATCCGAAGTATACTCGGGTCGTCTGTGCGTACGTCCATAGGCTGGTTCACATAATTCCCTACCTTTTGAAAATGATTTGTTCTCAAATCTGAGATATCTGCAACATAAGGGAGAAGGTCAACAACATTAAAACTTGAATTAATTGGGTACTTACCTTAGACATCCAGTTCATAGGCATTGTTGTTGATGCGGTTGATCACGGTGAATGGTCCATCCACCCTGGGCAATAACTTTGATATTCGCTCAGAAGGAAACCAATCTTTCCTAAGGTAATCCATACTTGGTTACCTAGATTAAAGATGACCTCATTGCAGTTTTTGTTTGAGGCCTTGGCATAATGTTTGGTCTTGGCTTCTATGTTTTTATGGGTGTCCTCATAGATTTGCTCAACTAACTTGGCATTTTGTTCACCATCAATACTTGATCTCTCACTTAAAGGTAAATGTATTAGATCCAATGGTGAAATAAGATTAAAATCATATATAATCTGAAACGGTGAGTGCTTAGATACAGAATGAATGGCACGATTAATGGCAGAATTTTGTACAACTTTTTCTTATGCTGCTTAAGGTGAAGTTGGTCCAGATACACCTCGTGTGGGGTCATTGATATCAAGATAGTCTTACGGCCAATATGCAAGAAATGGTGCCGGTTGGTGAAACAGTCATGGGTAACCCTTCGGTATGACTGCCGCAGTCTGCCAAGGAGAATGTGACTGGCTTCCATGGGGAAGACCACACAATACTTCATCCTTGTATAGTCCACTCTCCAAAGACACCTTAACTTGGTGAATTACATGTAGTTCACCGGTTTCATTGAGCCATTGCAACATATATGGCTTTGGGTGTTTCATTTCTTCAAGACCTATCTTTCTGACCATTGTCTCACTAGAAACGTTAGTACAAGTACCACCATCTATAATGAGGCTACATAACTTGCTTTTAAAAGTTGACATACACACAGGCCTGTGGAACGACCATGAGGATGCTACATGCGGCGTGGACTGGTCGAGAGAGAGTCTCGATCTCGACAAGTACCAGGAGGAACAGTGGAGGTTGCGCCAAAGGTGTTGGAATGAAGAAGAAGTGATGAATTTATGAAAGCCTTTATGTCTAGTTAAAAGGCGATTTATATGTGTGTAAAAGGGAGAGTCTAAGGCTTGTTTGTATTATAGATTTATGTTATCCTTGTAAGCCACTTAAGTATAAGGCTATCCTTGTATCCAAACAAGCCTAGACTAGTATAGTATAAATACCTTACTCCCTTCACATTTTGTAAGTAAGAATTCATAATTCTCATTTTCTAATAAAACCATTCTTTTTCTCTAATTCTCTAATTCTCTCTAATCTCTCATTCTCTCATTCTACAAATCTCTTAAACTCATAATCTTTCATGGTATCAGAGCCAGGTTACATCAAATCTGGGAAATTTTCATCATTCTTTCATTGATTTCACAAGAATTCTTCTTGTTCTTCATCTGTTTCTGGATCAATTTCGAACGTCATCTTGCAAATAAATTCCGATCAATCCACGACTCCAATTGACGATCGGCTTTCTCTGGAGTGTGCATCAGTGAATTCCGTTTCCATAGCCACCAAGATCGCATCATTTGGCCCAGGGAATCAAAAGATACGAAATTTCTTCCAAAAGGTGTTCGTGAGCGTGTTTGTTTCGAACCTCTACATTCCCCAGGTCATCTCGACGTCAATATTTCGTCAAATCGTGAATTTCAAAAGCCTAAACTCAAGCCCCTTGAGTCTAGTTTCTGTTTAAAGAAAGCAGAACTCGATTCCATTGCGTTTTAAAGGTTTTCTTGAAGTTTTACTGAAAGTCGTTTGAAAATACCTGTGTCAAGAATCTGGTGTTATAATTCTAAGATTTTCTTAGTTTTCTTTAAAGTTTTAATTCTGGAAAGTTTAAGAAGTATCTTGTGAGGGTTCTTACGAAATTTCAAGTCAATCCAATAGGTTTAGGGTTTCAAGATTGATTTTCTTGAATTGCTTATTCAGTTTTGGAAGTTTTAAAATTTGATTTCTTGAATTTATCCAATGTTCTAGGGATTAAATTCGAATTTTCTTTAATTGAATCTTGATAAAGTCAGAATTAATATTCTTAATCTGTTACAATTCTTGTTACTAAGAGTTGTTAGGATTAGTTAAAGGTAGTTGTAGGTTGTTGAGGTTAGTTACAAGTGGTTGAACTTACTTGAAGTACAAGTAACTTGGTAAATTCTTTTGTTTTTCTTGCCTTGCTGGATTATACTGTCACGGCTCTCGTTTGTTTTTCTTGGTGTGGCTGTGTCCGTGTGCAGGAACCATACCTGTCCCGACCAAGGCGTGACCATTCCGACCAAGGCGAGACCATTTCGGACAATACTTGTTCCGACCAAAGCGCAACCAGCCACTGGAATTTGTGAGCAGCGCGTCCAAAATTGTGACCACACGTGACCAAGCGACCTGGTGGCCAGCAGTCTTTAGCGTGACCAGCTGATTCAGTGATCTACACGCCTACACTGACCAAGTTGTGACCAGCGGTTTATTCCGAAGCTGTGAATAGCCGGCTTCATACTTACCTTGACCAAAGGTTCTGTCTTGTATCACAATTTCTTACCTGATTTACTAACCTAGTCTGTCTATTAAGCATGGAGATTCAGACATCTCTTAGAGCTCCAGTCATTCTACATGGAGCAAATTATCTCTTATGGTCTAGGACCATGAAAACCACTTTAGGTGGTAAAGGTCTTTGGAACCACATTGCCACAAATGGCATTGAGGACAATGAAGTGGCTGAAGTGAGTGATGCAGCTCAAGCCAAATGGTACCAAGAAGATCAGTTGGTACTTTTTATTTTACAAAATTCTCTAGCTAGTGATCTTTTAGAAGCTTATTCTTTTTGTGAAAATGCAAAAGATCTATGGGACACTTTGCTTAAGGTGTATGGTAACACTACTAACCTTTTGAGAATTTTTGAAGTGAAGAAAGCTTTGAATGAATTAAGGCAGGAGGATGCTGAATTCACAAAGCACTATGGCTCATTCAGAGCTTTGTGGGCTGAGCTAGACATGCTAAGGCCAGCCACTATTGAACCACTTGTACTCCTTGAAAGAAAGGAACAAGATAAGGTGTTTGGGTTACTTTTAACTCTTAATTCTACTTACTCAGATCTTATTAAGCATATTCTCAGGTCTGATAAGTTGCCTAGCTTGGAGGAAGTGTGTGCTCAAATTCAAAAGGAGCAAGGATCACATGGATTGTTTGGCAACAAAGCTGAACTAGTAGCTGCTCACAAAAGTTTCTTTAGGCCAACAAATGCATCTAAGAAGAGGAGGCCATTTTGTGATCATTGCAAGAAGGAGGGACATGCAAAGAAGGATTGCTGGGAACTTCACCCTCATCTTAAACCCTCTTGGGCTTTACGCCCACCACAGCAGTCGGCCATCTCCTCAGCCAAGCAAGCTCACGGTTTGGTGTCCTCAAAGGCCGCCTTATGTAGCCATTCTCCTTCTCAATCAGGCGCCAACAATACTATGTCACAAGCATCAGATTTTGTGACAAAATCAGACTTGGAAGCTCTCATTAAGGCAATAAAGGAGAGCAATGTGATGGGTAAAACTTTTCATGCTTCTTTTCAAACATCTTATACATCTAATGCTTCTAAATCCTTGGTTGTTGATTCTGGTGCTTCTCATCACATGATTAGTGATCTAGATTTACTAGAAAATGTAGAACCTGTCCTAGGGAATGTTCTTATTGCAAATGGAATCAAAGTACCAATCAAAGGCATAGGAAAATTGAAATTGTTTGATAAAGAATCTAAGGCATTCTATATGCCTTCATTTACCTCCAACTTGCTCTCAGTTAAAAGAGCTACTACTGATTTGAATTGTCATGCTATATTTGGTCCTAATGATTTTTATTTTCAGGATATTGAAACTAGAAGGTGCTTTGGACAAGGAACTACAAAAGATGATTTGTATGTACTTGATAATATGACTAGTTGTAATGCATTAGAATCAGTGTTTCAGGCGCATGGTTTTAGTACTGATTCAGATTTGTGGCATGCTAGACTAGGACATCCTCATCCAAGCTTGAATTAATTCTGCCTGGTTTAAAAATGTCAAAAGAATTGTGTGATTCATGTATTCTTGGAAAGCATTGTAAAACAGTTTTTGAAAAATCAATACATGAATATGAAAATTGTTTTGAATTGGTGCATTCTGATGTGTGGACATCCCCATTTCCATCTAGAGAAAACCATAAATATTTTGTGACATTTATTGATGAAAAGTCCAAATATACATGGGTTACTCTCTTTAGTTCTAAAGATAGGGTGTATGATGCATTCTTAAATTTTCAAGCATATGTGACTAATCAATACAATGCAAGAATTAAGTGCTTTAGAACAGATAATGGTGGGGAGTACACAAGTACCAGACTTAAGGAACATCTAGCAAAGCATGGCATTGAGCATCAGACAAGCTGCCCTTATACTCCACAACAAAATGGAGTTGCTGAAAGAAAGAATAGGCACCTAATGGAGGTTGTGAGAACTATGATGTTCCACATGAAGGTGCCTAAGAGATTTTGGGGGGGATGCACTTGTAGTAGCCTGCTACTTAATCAACAGGACACCTACAAAAGTCCTTGATGATCTATCCCCATTTGAGGTATTAAACAACACTAAACCCACCATTGATCATTTAAAAGTTTTTGGGTGTGTTTGTTTTGTATTAATTCCTAGGGAACAAAGGAACAAGCTTGAACCAAAAAGTGTAAAGGCTATGTTCATTGGATATTCCTCCACTCAAAAAGGATACAAATGTTATAACCATGAGACTAGAAGGGTCATGGTGTCTAGAGATGTGAAGTTCCAAGAAGACAAAAGTTTTTATGAAGAAGGAAATTGGGAACAATTTAAAGACATCTCATCAACAAGAACAGACCAAGCTGAATACTTGAGGAAACTCTTGGAGAGCATTGGAATAGGAGGTAGTCAGCATACACCTCAGCCAAATGTCCCAGCAACAGGTAGTTCAAGCCCCTCAGTCACGGCTCCACAGGATCATCCTCACGGCTTTGCAGATCCTGGTCCATCCGGCAATGCGGATATCTCTGGCCCAGCCGCGTCCTCACAGCCTATTTCACGGCCAAACCTTAGTTCTCCTGGGCTTCCTCCTCTTGAACATGGGGGGGGGGGAGAAGCATCTACTCATGTCCAACAAGACTCAGCAGGAGATGATTCCATTCTAGCTTCAGCTTCCAAAAGAACAAGACCTACTCTCATTGAAGTTTTGAGTGAAGAAGAAGAGGAGGCTCAACCTACTGTTTTAAGGAGGAGCACAAGACAAAGAAATCCACCAGTCTTCTACAATGGAAATGCTGTAGTTCATCATGACCAGGGAGTTTGTAATATTGCACACTTACCTTCTACTCATGTTGCTTTTATTTCTAGTCTTGACAATGAGCAGATCCCAAAGACATATGAAGAAGCTATGTCTATAAAGGAATGGAGGGAAGCTATCTTAGCTGAGAAACAAGCCATGGAGAGGAATGGTACATATGCTTCAGCCATTTTACCAAAAGGGAAGAAGGCTGTAAGTTCTAAGTGGATTTTTACCATTAAATACAAAAGCAATGGTGAAATTGATAGATATAAAGCTAGGTTGGTAGCTAGGGGTTTTACTCAGACTTATGGTGAGGATTATATGGATACATTTGCTCCTGTTGCTAAGCTACATTCTGTCAATGTTGTGCTCATTGTTGCTACTAATCTTGAGTGGGAATTGTGGCAAATGGATGTCAAGAATGCTTTCTTGCAAGGTGAACTAGAAGAAGAGGTTTACATGTCACCTCCACCTGGCCTAGAAGATGAGATAGGAAGCGGCAATATCCTAAGGCTAAGGAAGGCTATTTATGGCCTTAAGCAATCTCCAAGAGCATGGTACCACAAATTAAGTGTTACTTTAATGGATAAAGGCTTCAAAAGGTCTGAAGTGGAACATACTCTTTTTACATTTAAGAGTAAGGAAGGTATCATAGTTATTCTTATCTATGTAGATGATATAATCATATCTGGTAGTGATAGTATTGGTATTGCATCTACTAAAAATTACTTAAAGAGTGTCTTTGACATAAAGGATCTAGGAGAACTTAAATACTTCTTAGGAATTGAAGTATGTAGGTTTAAGGAAGGTCTTTTTCTTTCTCAAAGAAAATATGTTGTAGATCTACTAACATCCACAGATATGATGGAAGCTAAGCCAGCCAAAACACCCTTAGAAAAAGGTTATAAAATCGCAACTAAGGGGGAGTTAGAGGAGGAAATTGATTTTCATGATCCTAAGCTCTATAGGAAAGTGGTTGGTAAGCTTATTTATTTAACCATCACAAGACCAGATTTATGTTTTGCTGTGAATCAGGTATCTCAACACATGCAAGGGCCAAAGATGAGGCATTGGGACATGGCCATGCGGATTCTAAGATATCTCAAAGGCACACATGAACAAGGTATTTGGATGGGTAATAATAAAAACACAAATGTGGTTGGTTATTGTGATGCAGATTGGGCAGGAGATAGGGAATATAGGAGAAGTACCACAGGTTATTGTACTTTCATAGGAGGAAACCTTGTGACTTGGAAAACCAAGAAGGAAAAGGTGGTTTCATGCTCTAGTGCAGAATCAGAATATAGAGCAATGAGGAAGCTCACAACTGAGTGTATCTGGCTGAAGCAAATTCTGGAAGACTTAGCCGTGGAGTGTGAGACTCCAATCACCATTCACTGTGACAATCAGGCTGCCATACACATAGCCTCCAATTCTGTGTTTCATGAAAGGACCAAGCATATAGAAGTGGACTGTCATAAAGTAAGAGAAGCTATTGGGAAAGGTATCATCTTACCTTGCTATACAAGGAGTGAGGATCAGCTAGCTGACATATTCACCAAGGCTGCATCTCTGAAAATTGGCACATCAATCTATCCAAGACTTGGCCTCATGTCCATTCCATACCCATGATCCCAACATGGAGTGTTATACTCTTTTTCCCTAAGAAAAGGTTTTGTCCCAATTGGGTTTTCCTTCTCTAGGTTTTTAATGAGGTAATACTTCATGGTTGCAAGCTTAAGAATTTTATGTCTTAAGCTTGAGGGGGAGTGTTGGAATGAAGAAGAAGTGATGAATTTATGAAAGCCTTTATGTCTAGTTAAAAGACGATTTATATGTGTGTAAAAGGGAGAGTCTAAGGCTTGTTTGTATTATAGATTTATGTTATCCTTGTAAGCCACTTAAGTATAAGGCTATCCTTGTATCCAAACAAGCCTAGACTAGTATAGTATAAATACCTTACTCCCTTCACATTTTGTAAGTAAGAATTCATAATTCTCATTTTCTAATAAAACCATTCTTTTTCTCTAATTCTCTAATTCTCTCTAATCTCTCATTCTCTCATTCTACAAATCTCTTAAACTCATAATCTTTCAAAAGGGAGAGAGATTCGATCACTGTTGGCACAGGTGGAATGAACTGGACTACACGAGGTATGAAGGAGAACTCGTGATACACCAAAGGGGCTCGGTCTTGAGAGTTGAAGTCAAGAACGAGTAAAAGACTAGCTCGCTTGGGGGCGGTAGCCGTTTAAGAGAATAAAACACTAGGATTTTGTTTTTTTAATTGTCTGTCTTATTCATTAAAAGGACTTAGGTATAATGCCTTAAGTCTTACAACCAAGGACTCTTAAGTAAAAGTACAAGAAGTTTTTTAAAAAACTACAAGGAGTGCAAGAAATAAGTAAAAACATCAGGTAGTTTAAAAACAGAAAATCGGGCCACGGGCCTTGAAATGGTGGCGCGGGCCCAAGCTGAAAACAAGGAAAGAAAATGCCTAAGGGCGTGGGGCTGAGTTTGTGAAGGATGACGGAGTAGTGAACAAGTCCAGGCCCTATTGTACACTAAGGGTATTGCCTCGTTAAAACCTTATTCGGAAAATCCACTTGGATAAAACCAAAGATATGAAAAAGAGTATAATTTCTTAGCATGTCTTTTGGTGTCTCTACCCATGGGTAATGGTAAAGACACCGGCGTCCGTGGTCTGGTGGCTGAGAAAGTTCCACGGTCGGGTCGTGAGCTGGAGGCCCGGCCCATGGGTTGGTTATGGCAAAGGTTCAAGACTGGACAGAAGAACCTCAACAGTGCGATCGACAAACTGGTTGAACTTGTGGCCTAGCACCTTGGATCTCGCCCGGGTCATGGGTCCTGTGGGTACAGTCGGGGCCGACACTGCTTGTACTGGATCATCTGGTATGATGGTGCTGTCTGGTTCCTCGGGATCCCCTCCCTCTTTGAGTGGTTTGGTCTCCAAAACAGAATCCTCATCTGCATCAAAAAATTCTAAGTCAGATACATTGAATGTTGGAAAAATGTTAAACTCACCTGGAAGTTCTAGATGGTTGGTGTTATCGTTGATCTTCTTTAGGATTTGGAAAGGGCCATCTCCTCTTTCCGCGAGCTTGTCTTATGTTTTTGCGGGAACCGTTTGGGACGCATGTGTAGCCAGATCCAGTCGTCTTCTTTCAAGACAACCGACATGCGCCCTTTGTTGGCGTGCTTGGCATAGGAATCCATATATTTCTCAAGGTTCTCCTTGACCTTCTGGTGCAGATTCCGGATGTAGTCCGCCTTACTTTCTCCTTCGAGGCTGACCATTTCTAAAGGAGGTGAAGGGGTGAATTCCATCGGCGATAGCGGGTTGAATTTATAGACGACCTCAAACGGGGAATTCTTGGTCTCAGAATGAATGGCTCGGTAGTATGCAAATTCAACCAACGAGATGCATTCAAACCAGGTCTTTAGGTTCTGTCCAATGGTGGTGCGTAGGAGAGTGGAAAACGTGCGATTTGCTGCTTCTGTCTGCCCATATGTTTACGGATTGCTGGTCGTCAATAACACCAACTTGGTTCCAAGCTTCTTCCACAAGGTCCGCTAAAAATGACTAAGAAACTTGGTATCGCGATCAGACACTATGGTTATCGGGATCCCGTGTAGTCTTACTATCTCATTGAAGAATAACCTGGCAGTCTGGGTCATGTCGTTGTTCTTAGCACATGGAATAAAATTGGTCATCTTCGAAAACCTGTATACTACAACAAAAATGGAGTCCTTGTGGTTGATCTTAGGCAAACTTAACATAAAATACATAGAAATGTCAGTACAAGGAGTAGTAGGAATGGGTAAAGGAAGATATAACCCGTGAAGATGGGATTTGGACTTGGCCAGTTTGAAGACCAAGCATCGGCTACAATGGGCCTCGACGCCACGCCTGAGATGGGGCCACTAGAAATGTTCCTTGAGTATGCCTAGGGTCTTGTCGGCGCTAAAATGCTCCATTAGGCTTCCTCCGTGTGCTTCTCTCAACAGTAGTTCTCGGATTGATCATCTTGGAATGCATAGCCTCCTGTCTCGGAAAAGAAAACCGTAAAATAAATAGAATCTGGAGTAGGTGCCGGTTCCATGATTTTGGGCAATATCTTTGAAGTCCTCGTCGTCGGCGTATAAATCCTTGATGAGTTCGAATCCGAGGATCTTAGCTTCCATGGTCGAGTGAGGGAGTATCGCCGGGATAGGGTGTCTGCGACCACGTTTTCTTTCCCTTTCTTGTACTTGATCACGTAGGAAAATGTCTTAATGAACTCTAGACACTTTGCGTGCTTCTTCTTGAGCTTAGTCTTTCCTTTCAGGTGTTGCAAAGTTTGATGGTCGGTGTGGATCACACACTCTTGCACCAGCATGTAATGCTGCCAAACGTCCATTGCTCGGACCAAGACATAGAGTTCTTTGTCGTAAGCGGGGTAGTTGAAGTAGGCTACGGGTCTTCCTAAGACTGCTCCAATGCTGATGCCAGATGCGCCGCACTCGACCTCAAAAGTCTTCTGAAAATCCGGTAAAGACAAGACCGGGGCTTGTATGAGCCATTCCTTGAGTTGTCTAAAGGCTCCTGCTCCGTTCACCATTTGAAATTTCGGTCCTTCTTGATCACAGACGTCAGGGGCTTGCGATGGTGCTGATGTCTTTTAAAAACCTCTAGTAGAAACTGGCTAGGCCGTGGAAGCTCCTGATCTAGCTTATGCTCGTTGGCGTGGGCCAATCTCGGATGATCTTGATCTTTTCCTCGTCTACCTGTAAACCCTGCGCACTCACGACAAAACCTAGGAAAAGTACCTGATCAGTGCAAAACGTGTACTTGTTTAGATTGGGATACAATTTCTCCTCTTGAAGTGTGCATATGACGAACTCTACATGGGTGACGTGATCGGCATAAGACAAGCTATAAACTAGAATATCATCAAAATAAACAACCACAAACTTACTGATATACGGTCTAAGAACATGGTTCATTAGCCGCATGAAGGTACTCGGGGCGTTGGAGAGGCCAGACGGAATTATGAGCCATTCGTATAGGCCTTACTTGGTTTTGAATGCCATTTTCCATTTGTCTCCATCCCGCATACGGACCTGGTCATAGCCGTTTTTCAGGTTGATCTTTGAAAGGATTGCGGCTCCGTTTAGCTCATCTAGCATTTCATCGAGCCATGGTATGGGGTAGCGATATTTGATTGTATTATTGTTAATTGCTCGGCAATCAACACACATCCACGATTCGTCCTTTTTGGGTACGGGTAGGACATGTACAACACATAGGCTTAGGCTTTCCCGGACGTAGTCTTGTTCCATGAGCACACAAACTTGGCGTTCGAGTTCCTTGGCTCCTCGGGATTAACTCTACATGCAGGCCGGTTGGGTAGTTGGGCTCCTGTGATGAAATCGATGTGATGCTCGATTCCGCGGATAGGAGGCAGTAAAGTCGGCAACTCCGGAGGAAAGACGTCAGCGTAGGTTTCTAAGAGCTTGGCCACCTAGGGAGGCGGTGGCAGCTCTATGCTTTCTGCACTAGAAAATTCCTTAAAAATCATAAGAAAACCGTTAGATTCACCTTTGCTTAGTGCATGGCGGATGGCTCGAGAATTTACTTGGAAATGCTCCTTCCGTGGGCCTTTTTCTTTATCCGTTCTCAGCTAGATCTCTCGTACTTGTTGTGGGGCTTGGGGCGCTAGATCATACTTGTACTTATCATGAACAAACGAGTACAGGTTAGTCCGTCCATTGTGCGTGGTTTTCCTGTCAAACTGCCATGGACGTCCTAGGTGTTGGAATGAAGAAGAATGATGAAGACAAAGTGAAGAAATGAAGAAATATGGCCTTAGACTCTAAGGTTAAATGCGTGTAGACTAATGGAGTGTCTTAGGCTTGTTTGTGTTTAATAATATGTTATTCTTGTAGCCAAACATGTATTAGGCTATCCTAGTATCCAAACAAGCCTGGACTAGATTAGTATAAATAGCTATCTCTCTCTTCCTTTGTAAGCAAGAAATTCATTTTTCTAATTTTCTCAATAATAATCATTCTCATTTTTCTCTCTAATCTCTCTCTCTCTCTCTCATTCTCAAAATATATGAATTTCTTAATCTCATAATCTTTCATAGTATCAGAGCCAGTTTACATCAATCTGGTATAAAAGTTCCGCAAAATCTCTTCTCTTTGTTCACAATTTCTTTGTGTCTCCAAAACGAGAGCAGCCGCGGTATCATCGTGTGTTCTTTGAGTTTTCCGGCAAGAAATCTGCCATATTATTCATTTAGGGTTGTTATCCGGAGAATTCTGAGCATTTTCCCGGTGGTTTCATCCAATTTGGTGGCCTGAGTCAAAAGTTACAAATGTTCACCTTTGGTGGTGTCGCGATCACCTCCGCCGCGAGTCTTACGATTTGCAAAGGCAATATCTCATCCAAATCTTCATCAAATCATGTTATTTAAAAGCCTAATCTCAATTATAACTATTCTAGTTGATGATTCAGGAGGTCCTCTCTTCCCTTTTTCAAGTTTTGAAGCTTTCTTGATCAAACTTGCTCGACGTGTCCAGATTCAAACTCTTTGGGGTATTGGTGTTCAAAATCCTATTTTTTTCAATATTTTTCGAATCTTGAACAATAAGAAGTTATTTTAGGATCTTTTAGAGGGTCTCAAGAAGTTTAATCTCAATCCAAAGAGTTTTAGACTTCAAGAAAAGTTTTCTTGAAAGTTAGAAAAATTATGTTTTTTTTTTGTAACAGGCGGAAAAGTTGAATTTGAAGCTATTTGAGGTTGGTTTGATTGTTGTAACAAATTTAAACTGATGAATCATCGTTCTTGAGTAGTTTAAGACTGTTAAAGCAAGTTGTTGGTGGTTGGAAAACGGTTGCACACGGTTGAAGGCTGTTAAACGCGCTCGTTTTATAAGTGTGTGGCGCGTGTGTTGTTGTCTTGGAGTCTTTGTTCTTGCAGGTTATAGGACAGGACTGATTGAGTTCCAAGCGCATCTTAAGTCCCTGTTATGCTTCAGAGTGCAAATTACCTTCTCTGGTCAAGGACCATGAGGACTACATTATGTAGCAAAGGCTTGTGGAGCCATGTCACTGAACCGACCATCCAAGCCATTGAAGGAACTGGTTCAGATGAACATAGCAAGTGGTTTTAGGAAGACCAGATAACACTTTCTATTCTACAAAACACTCTTGCTAGATCTTTCTTAGATGCTTATTCATATTGTGAGAATGCCAAAGATCTTTGAGAGATTTTAAAGACAGTGTATGGAAACACTACTAACCTCATAAGAATTTTTGAGGTAACTAAGAATTTGAATGATCTTAGACAGGAGGATGTTAAGTTCACAAAGCATTATGGATCATTCAGAGAATTGTAGGTAGAGCTAGAGATGCTTAGACCTGCCACTAGTGATCCTATCACTCTTCATGAAAGGAGAGAAGAAGATAAGGTGTTTGGGTTGCTCTTGACTTTAAACACTAACTACACTGACTTGATTAAGCACATTCTTATGGAAGACAAGCTTCCAGGCTTAGAGGATGTCTGCGCTAAGATTCAGAAGGAGCAAAGATCTCACTAGCTGTTTGGAAACAAGGAAGACATTGTGATTGGCCACAAGAGCTTCTTCAAACCCGCTCCAGCTGAATCCAAGAAGAAGAAGACTGTATGTGATCACTGCAAGAGAACCGGTCACACCAAGAAGGATTGTTGGGTGCTTCATCCTGAGTTGAAGCCAAGCTGTTTCATTGACAGGTCTAAACCTTTACTAGTAGACGCCACCAGCTCGTCCCACCTGGTTCAAACAACCGCCTCTCCTTCATCTGATTTTGTTAAGAAATCAGACTTGGAAGCCCTCTTCAAAGCCTTTAGCAATGGTAATGTGTTTGGTAAATCTCTTCATGCTTTTTTTTTCAAACTTCTATTGCTTTTAAACCTTTGATTATTGATTCTGGAGCTTTTCATCATATGATAAGTGATCTAGGTTTAGTAGAAAACTTAAAACCTGCCTTAGGTAGTGTAGTAATAGCTAATGGAACCAATGTGCCAATTAAAGGAGTTGGGAAGCTTAAATTGTTTTATAAAGAATCTAAAGCTTTTTACAAGCCATCCTTCACATCTAACTTTTTATTTGTTAAAATAGTTACAACTGATCTTAATTGTCATGCTATCTTTGGTCCTAATGATTTCTACTTTCAGGATATTAAAATAAATAGGAAATTTGGACAAGGAACAACAAAAAGTGATGTGATCCTTAGAAATAAGACCACAACCCAGTCTCGGCAACAAGCTGAAGCGGTGGAGGAAGGATGGATGTAGCAGAGGATGGAAAGGAAAAGATGGAGGTTTATAGTGAAGGCGCCTAAGTGGTGGTAAGGAATGATTACATTGAAAGGGAACTTGGAGTGGTTCGGATGAGCAAGATAAGAAGGTGGTAGTTCTTATCAATCCGACCTGTTCTTCAATTGGATATGACACACCAAATGAAGAAGCAGAGATTTCCTAAGCGGCTCAAGGATATTACTCCCTAAGAGGAGGCTTAGATGGATATCAGATATAACACACTGATTTATGATCGAAAACTCTCAATATCAAAGGAAAACTTTTATTAAGAAAATTCGATAAGAGAAAAAATTACAAGGGAGGCCATGGTCATGCTTAAATAGAAAGGAAATCTAGGCATCTGTATGAGGTCAAAGGCTTGCATAGAAGACACATAATTCCCACACCATGCAAAACTTGACCACACGGTCTACAAATGCATTTATTATGAAGTTTGATCAACAATTCGCCAAAGATGACAAGAAACAAAGTTTAGGAAGTAAAATGGGCCAAAAGAATTTATTTTCTAAGGGCCTTATGCAATTGGACATTCAAGAACACATTTGTGCCTCATTAAAAACCCCTCTTGAAAAAACCCAATGGGAAAAACCCAAGAGAGGGAAAAAGAGCACAAAAGTCTATTCTTTTCCCAATCACATAATTCAATTAGCATAAATTCTTAATACCATACCCCAAAGAGATGAAACCGGCTTGGATGAACTAATGAACACCCCAATATGGTCTTGAAGAGTTTTGGTTCTGGCGCGGGTCAAAGGGCCCACTGGAACAGTCTAAGGGTCCACATCTCTAGGTGGGTCAGTCCATGGTCGAATATAGGCCTTGGCCGTTGGCAAAGGGGGTCCTTGGTTGTTGACGTGGTCATGGTCGGGCTGCTGGGACAGACGAGGGCTGGATCGCGGTCGTGGTCGAGATGGGTCGTTGGCACGGTCGGGTGCCAGGTCACTAGCATGGTTGAGAGCCGGTTCGCTTGTACAGTCGAGAGCCGGGTCGCTGGGACGGTCGTCCTGACGTCCGTCCTGGGTCACGTCATTCCCTCCCTCTTGAAAATGATTTTTCCTCAAATCCTGATTATCTGCACAAAAAGGATAAGATCAGCAACATTAAAACTGGAACTAATAGGGTACTTACCTTGAAGGTCCAATATGTAGGCGTTGTCATTTAAAAGCTTGACAATAGTAAATGGGCCATCAACTCTTGGAAGCAACTTTGAACATCTTTCAACAGGGAACCGTTCCTTTCTGAGGTGTATCCATACTTGGTTTCCTGGTTGAAATACACTCTCTTACGGCTTTAATAGCTGCCTTTTCATACAGCTTCGTTTTGGCCTCTATGTTGGCGCGGGCCTCGGAATGAATCTTCTGGACCAACTTTGCCTTTTGTTCAGCATCTACACTTATCCTTTCACTCAATGGTAGGGATAATAAATCCATGGGAGATAAAGGATTAAAGCTATAAATAATTTAGAATGGAGAAAACTTGGATGCAGAATGGACAGCATGATTATATGCAAATTCTATATATGGTAGACTATATTCCCATATTCTAATGTTTTTTTTAACAAAGCTACGCAAAAGGGATCCTAGAGTCCTATTCACTATTTCAGTCTGCCCATCACTTTATGGGTTAGAAGTAGTTTAGAAACGAAGCTTAGTTCCTAGTTTTGCCCACAAAATGACTTACAAAATGACTTAAAATTTTTGTATCCTTATCAGAAACAATTAACCTTGACATACCATGCAGACGCACAACCTCCATAAAGAACGTATTAGCTATATGAGATGGATCATCAGTTTTACTACAAGCAAAGAAATAAGACATTTTAGAGAATCTGTCAACTACCACAAATATTGAGTCTTTGCCATTTCTGGTCCTAGGTAAACCTAAAATAAAAGCCATGGACAAGTCTACCCAAGGATGCTTAGGAATAGGGAGAGTGTGATACAAACTGTGTGGCTAAAATGTTGACTTAGCCATCTTACATGTGGCACAACGGTTACAAAATACATTCAACATCCTTTTTCATGTGTGGCCAGTAGAAATGTTCTCGCATTATGGATAAGGTTTTGGCAATACCAAAATGCCCCATAAGTCCTCCAGCATGGGCTTCTCTTACGAACAATTCCCTTAGAGAACACCTTGGCACACATAACCGGTTCTCATAGAAAATATAGCCATCTTGTTGAAAATAATGACCTGTGGAACACTTAGTACAAGACTTATAGATCTCTCCATAGTCAGGGTTGTTAAAATGAAGAAGAATGATGAAGAAAAATCAAGAGGAAATGAAGAATGTGTGCCTTTGATTCTAAGAAGGCGCCATGTGTCCAAAGGGAGTTGATGCAAGAACCGAGGGGTGGGCTGTCTTTCACCGAGAAGCTCAAGTTGCTGGACAGAAATCGATGGGAAGAAGGGATGGATCGAAGGGACCACACAAGCTGTGAAAGGGGCTTGTGATACTCCAAGAACTTCACCCACACTAGGCTGAAGCACACGACAGCTGCAAGAGGGGGCTTGGCGGCGCCTTTTTGGTTTAGACACTAGTCTTAGATTTTGTCAAAAATGCTTGTAATTTTATTAATGTGTAGACAAAAGGCTTATATAACGCCTCATTACAACTTAGGCTAAACTACAATATGTTTAGCCTTACAAGAATTAAAACAACATGTAGTTTACTTATTAGCAATTAAAATAGAAAATGGGCCCCAAATAGTCAATATGACTTAAACCCAAATAATTACTTAGTCTAGAAAATATAAATAAGATAGGAAAAGCCCAATAATACTTAGACTAGAAATTGAATGAAGACTTGTGAATGAGATGGAATTGTGAACAAGTCTTCATCGTCTTGCGCACTAAGAGTATTGTCTCATTAAAACCTTCTTCGGAAAACCCATTGGGATAAAACATAAGATAGGAAAAAAGTACAATTTCCTAGCACGACTTTTGGTGTCTCTACCAGATGGTAATGGTAAAGACACCGGAGGAGGAAGAGTCTTCTAAAAGGAACCTCCGTGGCACCTTATCTAGCTGGAACGTGTCAGTGCATGTCTCGGTCGAGGTGCGGTATGGTGGAGGCTCAGACGTGGTCGAGCGGGACGGTGGACGATCGGACCTAGTCGAGCGAGACGGCTGGAACGGGCCACTTGGACGCGGGCTGGTCGTCATGGTCAGCTCGGGGTCCTCTCCGGCTCTACTATCCAGGAGTATGCTGAGCTTGTCTCCTAAGGCTTTCCTCTTGGACTGCGTAAGAGGTCCAGGTGGAATGACTGGTGCAATGGCTGGCTCGATGTCCTCATCATTCCCTCCTTCTTGAAGTGCTTTGGTCTCCAAAGCGAAATCCTCACCTGCATCATACAACTCTAAGTCAGAAACATTGAACGTACTAGACACGTTATACTCACCTGGAAGTTTGAGCTGGTAGGCGTTGTCGTTGATTTTCCGAAGGACGCGGAATGGGCCATCTCCCCGAGGTGCAAACTTGCTCTTCCGTCGTTGGAGGAATCTCTCTGGCCGCAGATGTAGCCAAACCCAATCTCCCTCCTTGAAAACCATGTGTCCTTGACATTTGTTGACGTTTTTGACGTTCTGGATGTTCCGTTGTTCCAGGTTTGCCTTGGTCTCTTAATGAAGACGCTTGATGTAGTCCGCCTTTGCTTCTCCACTGATGGCGTCTCCCAATGGTATGGGTGTGAACTCGATAGGCATGGTTGGGTTGAAGACATAAATGACTTCAAATGGAGAACGCTTTGTGTCGGAGTGTATTGCCTGTTGTAAGCAAACTTGACGTACGGAAGGCATTCCAGCCAACTTTTCAAGTTGAGGCCAAATGGTTGCCCTCAAGGTCTGGGACAAGGTCCGGTTGACAACCTCTGTCTGTCCGTCAGTCTCCGGATGGTATGCGGTGGAGAACAAGAGGTTGGTGCCCAATTTGCGCCACAATGCTCACCAGAAGTGTCTGAGGAACTTGGTGTCGCGGTCGGATACAATAGTCTGGGGAATGCCATGCAGTCGTACCATTCTTTGAAGAATAAGTCGGCAGTCTGGCTTGCGTCATTGGTCTTGTTTCAAGCGATAAAGTGTGCCATCTTGGAAAATCGATCGACCACTACGAAGATGGAGTCCTTGTGGTTTATCTTTGGCAGGCCAAAAATGAAATCCATGGAAATGTCCGTCCAGGGCGCAGATGGGACTGGTAACGACATGTAAGGACCCTGCGGATGCATCTTGGATTTAGCCCATTAGCAGATAAAGCACCTTGCGCAGTGTGCCTCTACATCTCGTCGCTGGTAGGGCCAGTAGAAATGCTCTTTAAGCATGCGCTTAAGGTCTTGTCAATACCAAAATGACCCATGAGACCTCCGCCGTGGGCCTCTCTGAGAAGCAGCTCACAAATTGATCCTCTCGGAATGCAAAGTCGCTTGTCCTTAAGGAGGAATCCGTCGTGAAGAAATAATCGGTTGTAGTTGCACTTGCCGTGCTCCAGGTAGACCTGAGTGAAATCTGCGTTGTCAGCGTACAACTCTATAATCATCTCGAAGCCAATAACTTTTGACTCCATGACGGAAATCAGACTGTATCGGCGGGATAAGGCATCGGTGACAACGTTGTCCGTTCCTTTTTTATTCTTGATAACGTATGGAAATGTCTCGATATACTCCAACCAATGAGGATGTCTCTTCTTCAGTGTGGACTGTCCTCTGAGGTGCTGGAGTGTCTGATGGTCGGTGTGAATGACACACTCCCAGGCAAGAAGATAGTGCTGCCAAGTCTCTATGGCGCGGACTAGGGCATATACCTCTTTGTCATAGGTCGGATAGTTAAGTGCAGCTCCACTTAACTTCTCATTGAAGTAGGCGACAAGTCGTCTGCCTTGTGTGAGGACGGCTCCAATGTCGATCCCTGAGGCATCACACTCGACCTCGAATGTCTGAGTGAAATCCGGCAGAACGAGGACTGGGGCGTGTCTGAGGTGTTCCTTCAGAAGGTTTAAAGACTTATCCTGCTCTGGCCCCCAACGAAAGTCTTGGCTCTTCTTTATTTTCGAGGTCAACAGACCAGCTAGCTTAAATCTCGGACGAACCGTCGGTAGAAGCTGGCGAATCCGTGGAAGCTACGGACCTGGCCGGCGGTCGTCGGTGTGGGCCACTCCTGTATGGCCTTAATCTTCTCGTCGTCCACCCGAAGTCCCTGGGAACTCACGACGAAACCAAGAAAAATGACTTGGTCGGTGCAGAATGTACATTTCTTGAGATTTGCGTACAGCTGCTCTCTTTGCAAGGTGGTAATCATGGCCTCTAGGTGCTCCAGATGGTCTGTGTAGGCCGTGATGTAGACAAGAATTTCGTCGAAGTAGACTACTACGAACTTGCCAATGAACGGACGAAAGACCTTGTTCATAAGGCACATGAATGTACTTGGAGCGTTTGACAGGCCGAATGGCATTACTAGCCAATCATTAAGACCCTGCTTGGTCTTGAGCGCAGTCTTCCATGAAAGATTATGAGATTAAGAGATTTGTAGAATGAGAGAATGAGAGATTAGAGAGATTTAGAGAAGAATGATTTTATTAAGAGAATGAGAATTATATTTTCTAAGTTACAAATGAGAAGATAGAGAGATTTATACTAATCTAGTATAAGCTTGTTTGGATACAAGGATTGCCTTATACATGAATGGCTACAAGAATAACATAACACTAGAACACAAACAAGCATTAGACACTCCCTCTTTACTTATGTAACTCACGGCTAATATAGAAGGCATGAAGGGCTTTCTAAATTCATCATTTCTTCTTCATTCCAACACTCCCCCTCAAGCTTAAGACATGAAGAATGTCTAAGCTTGCAATCATGAAGTATTACCTTATTAAAAACTTAAAGAAGGAAAACCTAATTGGGACAAAACCTTTTCTAGGGAAAAAGAGTATAACACTCCATGTTGAGATCATTGGTGTGAAATAGTCATAAGGCCAAGCCTTGGATAGATGGAGGCTCCATTCTTCAGAGATGTTGCCTTGGTGAATACATCAGCTAATTGGTCCTCACTCCTTGTATAGCAAGGCAAGATGATTCCTTTCCCAATAGCTTCTCTTACTTTGTGGCAGTCTACTTTTATATGCTTGGTCCTTTCATGGAACACTGAGTTGGAGGCTATGTGTATAGCAGTCTGATTATCACAGTGGATGGTGATAGGGTCTTCATACTTCACAGCCAGGTCTTCCAAAAGTTGCTTTAGCCAAAAGCATTCAGTTGTAAGCTTCCTCATTGCTCTATATTCTGATTCTGCACTAGAGCATGATACCACCTTTTGCTTCTTGGTTTTCCAAGTCACAAGGTTCCCTCCTATGAAAGTACAATATCCAGTAGTACTTCTCATATCCTCCCTATCTCCTGTCCAATCTGCATCACAATAACCAACCATATTTATGTTTTTATTGCAACCCATCCATATACCTTGTTCATGTGTGCCCTTTAGATATCTCAAAATCCGCATGGCCATCTCCCAATGTCTCATCTTTGGACCTTGCATGTGTGTGAGATACCTGATTCACAGCAAAACATAAATCTGGTCTTGTGATGGTTAGATAAATAAGCTTACCAAACAATTTCCTATAGAGCTTAGGATCATGAAAATCAATTTCCTCCTCTAGCTCCCCCTTAGTTGCGACTTTATAATCTTTTTCTAAGGGTGTTTTGGCTGGTTTAGCTTCCATCATACCTGTAGAAGTTAGTAAATCTACAACATACTTCTTTTGAGATAAAAAGAGACCTTCCTTGAACCTACACACTTTAATTCCCAAGAAATATTTAAGTTCTCCTAGATCCTTAATATCAAAGACACTCTTTAAGTAATCTTTAGTAGATGCAATACCAACACTATCACTACCAGATATGATTATATCATCTACATAAATAAGAATTACCACAATACCTTCCTTGCGTTTTAGTGTAAAAAGAGTATGTTCAACTTCAGATCTTTTGAAGCCTCATCCATTAATGTTACACTTAGCTTGTGGTACCAAGCTCTTGGAGATTGTTTAAGGCCAAATATAGCCTTCCTCAGCCTGAGATTATTGTCGCTTCCAACCTCCTCCTCTAGACCTGGTGGTGGTGACATGTATACTTCTTCTTCTAGCTCACCTTGTAAGAAAGCATTCTTGACATCCATTTGCCATAACTCCCACTCAAGATTAGTAGCAAGTGAAAGAACAACATTAACAGAATGAAGCTTAGATACATGTGCAAATGTATCCCTATAATCCTCACCATATGTCTGAGTAAAACCCCTAGCCACCAACCTAGCTTTATATCTATCAATTTCACCATTGCTTTTGTATTTAATGGTAAAAATCAATTTACAACTTACAGCCCTTTTTCCTTTTGGTAGAGTAGCTGAAGCATAAGTACCATTCCTTTCCATGTCTTGTTTCTCAGCTAAAATAGCTTCCCTCCATTCCTTCTTGGCCATAGCTTCTTCATATGTCTTTGGAATCTGCTCCTTATAAAGACTAGAAATGAAAGCAACATGATTAGTAGGTAAGTGAGCAATATTACAAACTCCATGATCATGATGAATAACAACATTCCCATTGTAGAACACTGGTGGTTTCTTTTGTATTGTGCTCCTTCTTAGGACAGTAGGTGGAGCCTCTTGAATAGAATCCTCCTCTTCACCTAAAACTTCAATAGGAGTAGGCACTTCTTTTGGTCTTTTGGAAGCTGAGACCAAAATTGATTTTTCTCCTGTTGAGTCTTGTTTGATATGAGTAGATGTCTCTCCCCCCTATGTTCAAGAGGAGGAAGGCTAGGAGAACTGAAGGCACCAGGCTGCGGTTGGTGGGAATGGTCGGATGGTGTAGATGTCACAGGATCAGATGGTGCGGTCGCGGCTGGTTGGCTAGGACCGGTCACGGCTGGAAAAGGTGGTGCATGAGGAGCCGTGGCTGGGGACTGCTGAGCCTGAGGAGATACAATACCAATGCTTTCCAAGAGTCTCCTCAAGTTCTCAGCTTGGTCTGATCTTGTGGATGAGATGTCCTTAAATTGATCCCAAGTTCCTTCTTCATAGAAACCTTTGGATTCTTGGAACTTAACATCTCTAGATACCAAGACTCTTCTAGTCTCTGGGTCATAACATTTGTATCCTTTCTGAGTAGAAGAATACCCAATGAACATAGCTTTGATACTCTTTGGGTCCAGCTTGTTCCTTTGCTCCCTTGGTACTAATACAAAACAAACACATCCAAAAACTCTCAAATGATCAATAGTGGGTCTAGTTTTTTTTAGTACCTCAAATGGAGATAAGTCATCTAGGACTTTTGTAGGAGTCCTATTAATCAAGTAGCATGCAGTTACAAGAGCATCCCCCAAAAATCTATTGGGAACTTTCATGTGGAACATCATTGTTCTCACAACTTCCATCAAATGCCTATTCTTCCTTTCAGCCCCTCCATTTTGTTATGGAGTATAAGGACAGCTGGTTTGATGTTCAATGCCATGCTTTGCTAAATGTTCTTGAAGTCTGGTGCTAGTGTATTCTCCTCCATTATCTGTTCTAAAACACTTAATACTTGCATTGTATTGATTAGTAACATATGCTTGAAAATTTAAAAATGCATCAAATACTCTATCTTTAGAGCTAAGCAAAGTAACCCAAGTATATTTGGACTTTTCATTAATAAATGTCACAAAATACTTATGGTTTTCTCTAGATGGAAATGGAGATGTCCAAACATAAGAATGCACCAACTCAAAATAATTATCATAAGTATGAATAGATTTTTAAAAAACTGTTTTACAATGTTTTCCAAGTATACAAGAATCACACAAATCCTTTGGCATTTTTAAACCAGGAACAATCAATTCAAGTGCTCTAGGATGAGGATGTCCTAATCTAGCATGCCAAAGATCAGAATCAGTACTAAATGAATTAGTTTGAAAGGCCACCTCTAACTTACTACCACTAGACATGTTTTCAGGCACATACAAGTCATCTCTTGTGGTTCCTTGTCCAAATCTTTTACTAGTCTCAATATCCTGAAAATATAAATTATTAGGACCAATTATAGCTTGAAAATTTAAATCAGTAGTAGCTCTTTTAACTGAAAGCAAATTAGAAGTAAATGAAGGCATGTAAAAGGGTTTAGATTCTTTATCAAACAGCCTCAATTTTCATGTGCCTTTGATTGGTACTTTAATTCCATTAGCAATGAGAACATTACCTAGGGCAGGTTCTACATTTTCTAGCAATCCTAGATCACTATTCATGTGATGAGAAGCAACATAACCAACAACCAAAGATTTAGGAGCATTAGGAATAAAAGAAGTTTGAAAAGAAGCATGAAAAGTTTTACCCATGACATTGCTATCCTTTATTGCCTTGATAAGAGCTTCTAATTCTGATTTTGTCACAAATTTAGATGCTGGAGATATGGTACTAGTGGAAGCTGAGTGAAGAAATGAGCTGCTACCACACGCCTTTGAAGGCGCAGTCATAAGGCCGTGAGCTTGAGTGAGGCTGGCCGTGGGTTGCTGTGGCTGAGAAGCCCAGCTTGTCTTAAGCTGAGAATGGAGTACCCAGCACTCCTTCTTTATATGGCCATTCCTCTTGCAATGGTCACATATTTGTCTCCTCTTCCTAGATTCATTTGTTGATGCTGATTTGAAGAAGCTTTTGTGTGTAGTCACCAATTCAGCCTTATTGCCAAATCATCCATGAGATCCTTGCTCCTTTTGTATTTGAGCACAAACATCTTCCAAGCTAGAAAGCTTATCAGACCTGAGAATATGCTTAATAAGATCTCAGTAAGAAGTATTAAATGTTAAAAGTAACTCAAACACCTTATCTTGTTCTTTCCTTTCAAGGAGAACAATTGGGTCAATGGAGGCTGGCCTTAGCATTTCTAGCTCAGCCCACAATGCTGTGAATGAGCCATAATGCTTTGTGAATTCAGCATCCTCCTGCCTTAATTCATTCAAAGCCTTCTTTACTTCAAAAATTCTTAAAAGATTAGTAGTGTTTCCATACAGCTTTTTCAAGGTATCCCAAAGATCTTTTGCATTTTCACAAAAATAATAAGCTTCTAAAAGATCACTAGCAAGAGAATTTTAAAGTATAGAGAGTACCAACTGATATTCTTGGGACCATTTGGCTTGAGCAGCCACAACCTCACTAACTTCAGCCACTTCATTTTCTTCAATTCCATTTGTAGAAATGTGAATCCAAAGACTTTTACCACCCAATTTGGTTTTCATGGTCCTAGACCACAAGAGATAATTGGCTCCATGAAGAATGACTGGAGCTCTGAATGTAGTTTGAATTTCCATGATAAAATGGACTTGCTGGTCGGAATGTATCAGTGGTCGCTTGCCGGATGATCAAGGAACGATCGCTGGTCAGGACTGGATTTGTGGCCTGTGGATGAGGTGACAGTCTTGTGATACTAAGCCACGGTCAATGGTTTGTCAGCACAAGTGGAGCAAACTGGTCGGGACAGGTCGATACCAACAATACGTTCTGTATCACGCTGGGAAGCAAGCAAAGCCTGGTCGGGATGTGTGTGTCACGCGAGCAAGAACGAATCACACGAGCACGCGAGTACTTTTACTAGGAATGGTCAGGACAGGTCAAAGCCGTGAGTGAAAGATCGAAGCCGTGAGCCTCCGTGAGCGAACTGGACTCGACAGAAAATGGTCGAGACAGGATTGAACGCCTATGAAGACCTTGTGTACTGGACACACAAACTGGACTCAGCTGGCTTGCAAGCATGCTCTTCTAACACACGCGTGTACTGGAAGAAGACCTCGAGCTCGGCTCTTAAAGGCAAGGAGGTCGGCGCGTATTATGCAAGTGATCACCCAAAGAACTTGCAGTTCAAGTAACTCCCAACAACTTATAACCACCTGCAACAACCTTTAACCAACTTTTGCAACAAGATTTTAACTGACTATAACCACCTAATAACAATTCTTATCTATTATTAACAAAAATATCAATTAAAATCGAGTTATATTAATTAAAACAATCCTAAATTTCAAGATTCCAACTTTTTAAACTTCCAAAGATTAACAAGGAAATCAAGAAAAACAATCTTGAAGTCTTAAACCTATTAGATTGAACCCAAATTTCGTGGAGACCCTCAAAAGATACTTATTTAACTTTCCAGATTCAAAGAATTAAAGAAAACTGAGAAAGGATTAGAATTTTATCACCATGATCTTGTTATGGGCAATTTTAGACGTCTCTGAGGAAAACTTCAAGAAAATTCTTCAAACCAAATGTATTTGAGTTCTGATTTCTTTAAACAGAAATTAGACTCGAAGGGCTTGAGTTTAGGATTTAGAAAAACGCGATTTGATGAAGAATCGACGTCGGAATGATCTGGGAAACACGGAGGTTTGCGACGGAGGCACTCGCGGAGGTCCGTTGAAAAAATTTGTAACGTTTGATTCCCTGGGTCAAATGATGCAATTCAAATTAGCGTGGCTTTAGAACTCGCCGATGTACAATCTAGAGAAAGCAGATTATCAAAAGGAGTCATGGTTTGGCCGGAATTTGAGTTACAAGATGACGGTCAAAATAGAACAAGAAGAAGATTGAGAAGAAGATGATTTATTCTTGAATCAATGAATGAATGATGAATTTTACCCAGATTTGATGCAACCTGGCTCTGATACCATGAAAGATTATGAGATTAAGAGATTTGTAAAATGAGAGAACGAGAGATTAGAGACATTTAGAGAAGAATGATTTTATTAAGAGAATGAGAATTATATTTTCTAAGTTACAAATGAGAAGGAAGAGAGATATTTATACTAATCTAGTCTAGGCTTGTTTGGATACAAGGATTGCCTTATACATGAATGACTACAAGAATAACATAACACTAGAACAAAAACAAGCCTTAGACACTCCCTCTTTACTTATGTAACTCACAGCTAATATAGAAGACATGAAGGGCTTTCTAAATTCATCATTTCTTCTTTATTCCACATTCCAGTCGTCTTCTTCTCGCATCCTCACTTGATGATATCCACTTTTCAGGTCAATTTTGGTGAAGACCGCGGCTCCGCTTAACTTGTCTAGCGTGTCCTCCAGGCGCAGAATGGGGTGCCGGTACTTGATTGTAATATTGTTGATGGCGCGACAGTCGACGCACATCCTCCAGCTCCCGTCCTTCTTTTGTACAAGTATGACCGGGACGACACAGGGACTAAGGTTTTCTCAAATGTAACCTTGAGCCATGACGTCCTGGACTTTCCGTTCTAACTCTTTAGCCTCCTCGGGGTTTACTCTATATGCAGGACGGTTGGGTAATTGAGCTCCGGGAACAAAGTCGATGTGGTGCTCGAGCCCTCTGATAGGTGGGAGGCCGGCTGGAATTTCTTCTGGAAACACGTCGGCATATTTGTCTAGCAAGGCTCGGATCTCGGCAGGTAATGGTGCCTCGGTGCTACTCGTGTGGAGGCTCTCTCTGTAGAGCATCAAAACGAGCTGGGTACCCTTGGTGCAGGTGGCTTTCCGTATGTCTGCCACGTTTATTAAGATGTTCTCCTTACGGACATGTTGATCTTTCGCCATCATAGATTGCATCTCTTGAACGACGTGTTGGAATGAAGAAAAAATGATAAAATAAGAAAGCCTTTAAAGAGTGTATGAAGGTGTGAGTTACTTAGGTCAAAGGGGATTGTCTAAGGCTTGTTTGTATTCTAGTGTTATGTTATCTTTGTAGTCATTCATGTATAATGCAATCCTTGTATCCAAATAAGCCTAGACTAGGTTATTATAAATATCTATCTCCCTTCTCATTTGTAACTTATAAACTATTATTCTCACTTTCTTAATAAAATCATTCTTCTCTAAATCTCTCTAATTTCTCATTCTCTCATTCTACAAATCTCTTAATCTCATAATCTTTCATGGTGTCAGAGCCAGGTTACATCAAATCTGGATAAAATTCATCATTCATTCATTGAATCAAGAAGAAAACATATTCTTCACAATCTTCTTTCAGTTCTATTTCAACCGTCAACTTTGATTGCAAATTCCGGCCAAACGACAACGGCTTTTGACAATCTGCTTTTTTTGGATTGTTGTTCGGCGAGATTTGAAGCCACGCAAATTGGAATTACATCATTTTACCAAGGAAATCAAAAGTTACAAATTTTCTTGCATCGGACCTCCGCGAGTGCCTCCGCCGCGAACCTCCACCGCAAACCTCCGTGTTTCCCAGGTCATTCTGTTGTCGAATCTTCATCAATCACGTTTTTCAAAATCCTAAGGTCAAGCCCTTCGAGTCTATTTTCTGTGTAAAGAAAGAAAAACTCAATTCTCTCACGTTTGAAGGAAGTTCTTGAAGTTTTTCTTAAAGACATCAAAAATCACCTCTCACAAGAATCTGGTGATAAAGTTCTATTCCTTTCTCAGTTTTCTTTAAATCTTTGAATCTGGAAAGTTAAATAAGTATCATGTGAGGTTCTTCACGAAATTTGGTCCCAATCTGATAGGTTTAAGTCTTCAAGATTGATTTTCTTGATTTCTTTATTCTTTGAAATTTTGAAAAAAAAGATAGGAATCCTGATCTTTTAGGATTTGTTTATTAAAATTCGAGATTTGAACTAAATCTGTATTGTTAATAAAGATTTGGTCGGTTATTAGTTAATCTTGTTGCAGGAGTTGGTTAAAGTCTGTTGTAGGTTGTTGAGGATTGGTTAGAAGTTGTTGGATTTTTCCCTTGGCTTTCAAGCATCTTGGTGTGGCTGTCACGCGCCTTGCACAGCCGTTCAAGACTGTGTTCAAGTCCAGCCGTTCCTTGCCTCAGCTTGTTCTCCGTCTGTGATACTCAAACAAGCAAACACGTGATCATTCGTCCTAACTCATCCTGATCACTCGACCCTAACTCGTCCCGACCGGCTGTTCCCGCAAGCTGTCTTGGCGTGTACGTGTGCTTGACGTGTCCTTGCTTCTGTCTGGTTGGCATACCTGTGTTACTGAGCTAAAGAAAGGAGCCCTCACTTGGAGCCCCTGGCAAGAATCGAACTCGCAGTCTTCCGCTTGCAAAGCACCCGACCAACAACTTTTGTCCCGACCAACATCTCTTGTTCCGACCGGAAGCCACAAAGCTAGTACCACGTGTGACCAGCAAGAACCGATCGGTCTTCCAACGTCCCGACGAGCATACCTGACCAGCATTCCGACAAGCACACCTAATCAGCTCGACCACACAAATCATCACATTACTTGAATCACACGACATCTCAACCACGTCCCAGCCGCTCTTCTTCCCGGCAAGTTGTCTTCGTTCTATCTCGACCAAATCAACCCGACCGGCTGCACCTTCTGAATCATGGATATTAAAGCTACTTTTAGAGCTCCAGTCATTCTCCATGAAGCAAATTACCTCTTGTGGTTTCGGACCATGAAAACCACATTGGATGGTAAAGGCCTTTGGAATCACATTTCTACAAATGGCCTTGAAGAAAATGAAGTGGCTGAAGTTAGCGAGGCTGTGGCTGCTCAAGCCAAATGGTACCAAGAAGACCAGTTGATACTCTCTATACTTCAAAATTCTCTTGCTAGTGATCTCTTAGAGGCTTATTCATTTTGTGAAAATGTTAAGGAACTTTGGGACACTTTGCAAAAGGTGTATGGAAACACCACTAACCTTTTAAGAAATTTTGAAGTGAAAAAGGTTTTGAGTGAATTAAGGCAGGAGGATGCAGAATTCACAAAGCATCATGGCTCATTCAGAGCATTGTAGGCTGAGCTAGAGATGCTAAGGCCAGCCACCATTGACCCAATTGTTCTCCTTGAAAGGAAAAAACAAGATAGGGTGTTTGGGTTACTACTAACTCTTAATACTACTTACTCAGATCTTATTAAGCATATTCTAAGGTCTGATAAGCTTCCTAGCTTGGAAGATGTTTGTGCTCAAATCCAAAAGGAGCAAGGATCTCATGAATTATTTGGCAACAAGGCTGAATTGGTGGCTGCACACAAGAGTCTCTTCAAATCAGCAACAACAAATGAGTCTAGGAAGAGGAGACAAACTTGTGATCATTTCAAAAGGAGTGGTCATACAAAGAAGGAGTGTTGGGTACTCCATCCTGAGCTGAAGCAAAGCTGGGCTGCTCGGCCACAATAACCCACGGCCAGCCACATGCAAGCTCACGGCCATGGCAACCAACCGCCGGTTCCTTCCAAGGCGTGTAGCAGCTCATTTCATCATTCAGCCTCCACTAGTGCCATGTCTCCAGCATATGAATTTGTGACAAAATCAGATCTAGAAACCCTTATCAAAGCAATAAAGGATGGTAATGTGTTAGGTAAAACTTTTCATGCTTCTTTTAATACTTCTTTTACTCCTAATGTCTCTCAATCATTGGTGGTTGATTCTGGTGTTTCTCACCATATGATTAGTGATCTATGATTGCTAAAAAATGTAGAACCTGCCTTAGGTAATGTTGTCATTGCTAATGGAATTAAAGTACCAATTAAAGGCATATGAAAACTTACGTTGTTTGATAAAGAGTCTAAAGACTTCTACATGCCTTCCTTTACCTCTAATTTGCTTTCAGTTAAAAGAGCTACTACTGATTTAAATTGTCAAGCTATATTTGGTCCTAATGATTTCTACTTTCAGGATATTGAGACTAGTAGAAGATTTGGACAAGGAATCACAAGAGATGACTTGTATGTGCTTGAAGACATGACTAGTGCTAGTGGGTTAGAAGCTGTTTTTCATGCTGGTTCATTTAGTACTGATTCTGATCTTTGGCATGCTAGATTAGGACATCCTCATCCTAGAGCACTTGAGCTGATTGTTCCTGGTTTAAAAATGCCAAAGGATATGTATGATTCTTGTATACTTGGAAAGCATTGTAAAACAGTTTTTGAAAAATCTATGCATACTTATGATAATTGTTTTTGAGTTGGTGCATTCTGATGTTTGGACATCTCCATTCCCATCTAGAGAAAACCATAAGTATTTTGTGACTTTTATTGATGAAAAATCCAAATATACTTGGGTAACTTTGTTTAGTTCTAAAGATAGAATATTTGATGCATTTTTAAATTTTCAAGCATATATTACTAATCAATACAATGCAAGTATTAAATGCTTTAGAACATATAATGGAGGAGAATACACTAGGACCAGACTCCAACAACACCTGGCCAAGCATGGCATTGAACATCAAACCATCTGTCCTTACACCCCACAACAAAATGGAGTGGCTGAAAGGACTAATAGGCATTTGATGGAAGTTATGAGAACAATGATGTTCCACATGAAAGTTCTCAAAAGATTTTGGGGGGATGCTCTTATATCTGCATGCTACTTGATTAATAGGACTCCTACAAAAGTTCTAGATGACTTGTCTCCATTTGAGGTACTAAATAAAATTAGACCCAATATTGATCACTTGAGATTTTTTGGTTGTGTTTGTTTTGTAGTAGTTCCAAGGGAGCAAAGGAACAAGCTGGACCCAAAGAGTACCAAAGTTATGTTCATTGGTTATTCTTCTACTCAAAAAGGATACAAATATTATGATCCAAAGACTAGAAGTGTCTTGTTATCCTGAGATGTTAAGTTCCAAGAATCCAAAGATTTCTATGAAAAAGGAACTTGGGATCAGCTTAAGGACATCTCAACAACAAGATCAGACCAAGCTGAGAACTTGAGGAGGCTCTTGGAGAGTATTGGCATAGTTTCACCTCATCAATCCACGGTCGCGGCTCAACCAGATCCACACGTGTCTAGCCCCGACAATCCAGCCTTGGTACAGACGGCCGGGCCGCGGCCATCAACCCCGGCCGTCCCATCAGTTTTGCATCACCACTCCTTCAGTTCTCCTGGCCTTCCTCCTCTTGAACAAATGGGGGGAGAAACATCTACTCATGTTTAACAAGACTCAGCAAGAGAAGAATCAATTTTGGTCTCAGCTTCCAAAAGATCAAGAGAAGTGCCTTCTCCTATTGAAGTTTTAGGTGAAGAAAAAGATCCTATCCAGGATCTCCATCTACTGTTCTAAGAAGGAGCACAAGACAAAGGAAACCACCAGTATTCTACAATGGGAATGTTGTGATTCATCAAGATCAGGTAGTTTGTAATATTGCTCACTTACCTATTAGTCATGTGGCTTTCATTCCAAGTATTGATAAGGAGCAGATTCTGAAGACATATGACGAAGCTATGGCCAAGAAGGAATGTAGGGAAGCTATCCAAGCTGAGAAACAAGCCATGGAAAGGAATGAAACTTATGCTTCAGCTACTTTACCTAAAGGAAAAAAGGCTATAAGTTCTAAGTGGCTTTTTACCATTAAATACAAAAGCAATGGTAAAATTGATAGATATAAAGCTAGGTTTGTGGCTAGAGGTTTTACTCAGACATATGGTGAGGATAATAGGGATATCTTTGCACCTGTAGCTAAGATTCATTCTGTAAATGTTATTCTTTCACTTGCTACTAACATTGAGTGGGAGTTATGGCAAATGGATGTTAAGAATGCATTCTTGCAAGGTGAACTAGAAGAAGATGTATACATGTCACCTCCACCAGGTCTAGAGGAGGAGGTAGGAAGCGACAACATACTTAGGCTGCGGAAGGCCTTCTATAGCCTTAAAAAATCTCCAAGAGCTTGGTACCATAAGCTAAGTATAACCTTAATGGATAAAGGTTTCAAAAGATCTGAAGTTGAGCATACTCTTTTTACATTAAAGAGTAAGGAAGGTATTGTGGTAATTCTCATTTATATAGATGATATAATCATATCTGGTAGTGATAGTGTTGGTATTACATCTACAAAAGAATACTTGAAGAGTGTCTTTGACATTAAGGATCTAGGAGAACTTAAATATTTCTTAGGAATTGAAGTGTGTAGGTTCAAAGAAGGTCTATTTTTATATCAAAGGAAATATGTTGTACATTTACTAACCTCTGCAGGTATGATGGAGGCTAAATCAGCCAAAACAACCTTAGAAAAAGATTATAAAATCGGAACTAAGGGGGGAGCTAGAGGAGGAAATTGATTTTCATGATCTTATGCTCTATAGGAAAGTGGTTGGTAAGCTTATTTATTTAACCATCACTAGACCAGATTTATGTTTTTCTGTGAATCAGATATCTCAACACATGCAAGGTCTAAAGATGAGACATTGAGAGATGTCAAATCAGATTTTGAGATACCTAAAAGGCACTCATGAACAAGGTATATGGATGGGTTGCAATAAAAACACAAATGTGGTTGGTTATTGTGATGCAGATTGGGCAGGAGATAGGGAGGATAGGAGAAGTACCATAGGCTATTGTACTTTCATAGGAGGGAACCTTGTGACTTGAAAAACCAAGAAGCAAAAGGTGGTGTCATGTTCAAGTGAAAAATCAGAATATAGTGCTATGAGGAAGCTTACAACTGAATGCAACTGGCTGAGGCAAATTTTGGAGGACTTGGCCGTGAAGTATGAAGAACCTATCACCACCCATTGTGACAATCAGGCTGCTATACACATTGCCTCCAACTCTGTGTTTCATGAAAGGACCAAGCATATAGAAGTATATTGCCACAATGTAAGAGAAGCTATTGGGAAGAGAATCATCTTGCCTTGTTATTCAAGGAGTGAGGATCAACTAGCTGATGTGTTCACCAAGGCAACAACTCTGAAGAATGGCGCCTCCAACTATCCAAGGCTTGGTCTAATGACCATTCCACATCAATGATCCCAACATGGAGTGTTATACTCTTTTTCCCTAGAAAAGGTTTTGTCCCAATTGGGGTTTTCCTTCTTTAGGTTTTTAATGAGGTAATTCTTCATGGTTGCAAGCTTAGGCATTCTCCATGTCTTAAGCTTGAGGGGGAGTGTTGGAATGAAGAAGAAATGATGAAATAAGAAAGCCTTTAAAGAATGTATGAAAGCATGAGTTACTTAGGTCAAAGGGGAGTGTCTAAGGCTTGTTTCTGTTTTAGTGTTATGTTATCTTTGTACCCATTCATATATAAGGCAATCCTTCTATCCAAACAAGCATAGACTAGATTAGTATAAATATCTATCTCTCTTCACATTTGTAACTTAGAAACTATTATTCTCATTCTCTTAATAAAATCATTCTTCTCTAAATGTCTCTAATCTCTCATTCTCTCATTCTACAAATCTCATAATCTTTCACGGCGTGGGCAGACATTGGTGCTAGATTGTATCTACGCTTGTCGTGGACGAATGAGTAGAAATTGGTCCATCCGTTATGCGTAGTCTCTCGGTCAAATTGCCATGGTCGTCCGAGCAGAAGATGTCCAGCGGACATTGGGACGACATCACATGTGACCTGGTCCTGGTATCTGCCGATGCTGAAAGAGACCTTAACTTGGTCCGAGATGTACAACTCCGTCTTGTTGTTCAGCCATTGTAGTTTGTAGTGTTTAGGATGCTTGGTTAAAAGCAATCATAGTTTCTCCACCATGTATTTTCTGGCAGTGTTGGTGCAGGACCCTCCGCCGATAATCAACGAGCACACTTTTTCAAGTATTGTACATTTAGAATGGAAATTGTTCTCACGCTGCTCTTCTTCTTCTGGCTCGAATCTCGAGCTGAGAACTCGTTAGATCATGAGCATTTCTCCGGAGTCGGCGTACTCAATGTCCTCGTCGGACTACTGATGGATCGAAAATGCTGGCTCCTCTTGTTCGTCCTCAGATTCGTAGTCTCCGGAAGCAGTGAGTCGTCGGAAACGTCGCTGAAGCTCGCGGTGGAAGTAGGTGGGATGTAGCGTCTCCTCATGATCTGGCTGAGTTCAACCCATGAGGTCAAAGCACCCATCTGAATTCTCCTCCAAGCTGTGAATTCTTGATCCCACCACGCCAGTGTGTGGTCAGTGAATTGCGCGGTTGCTAAGGTTACTTTGCGCGGATCGTCATAGTTGTAGTAGTCGAAGATGAGCTCCATGCGTCTCTCCCTGTCTAAATACTCATCGGGATCAAGCTTTCTGAAAAAGGAAGGTGGGTTCATCTTCACTTCAGGATAATGCACTGGTGGATGAGGTGGTGGCATGGGCTCGTCGTAGTATTGTTGTCGATCCATGGGTGGTCGATCGTGGTGATAAGGTGGTGGTGCGGGTCCTGGTGGAGGAGGGGGCATATGATATTCCGGATGCTCGAGACGCGTCGTTAGTGTCGTCATCTGGGTCGTCAAAGCCTGCAGAAGTTGCAAGATCGCTTGACCATGTTGCCCTGATGTTGACTCGTCGTTTCCTGACATATTTCATTTTCCAAGAAAAGGAAATATTGAAAAATGGAAGTTTTTCGGAAAGGAAACTTGCAAATATGAAAACTTTCCTTAAATGGAAAATTTTCACAAAAATAATTTATATTTCCTTTTTTATTATCTATGAAATAAAGAAACTAGCTATAGACAAAAAGGAAACAATCAAATAAAGGAAAATATCCTAAACCTAGAAACGAAATATAATAAATGGAAAAGATCCTAAAATTAATTGCCTAATTAATAAAAATGAAACTATATTAAAATAGGAGAAAATATAATTATTGTCTAATGCCTAAATGGAAACTACCTAAAAATAAAAGGAAAACTACTTAAGTCTGTTTTCCTAAAAGGAAAACTACTTAAAACTAAAAGAAAAACTAATTAATGTCCTAAAAGTTTAGAAAAACTACCTAAGGAAATATAGAAAACTTTTTAAACTATTTCCTAGCCTAGAAAACTATGTAAACTAGTTAATCTACTGCCTAAATGTTAGGAGAAAATTTCCTAAACTAAAGACTAAGAATCTAGACACTAAGGGAAACTAAACAAACCTAGCCACCTAGGACTTGGACTGCAGGCTGGTTCATGGGTTGCTAGGGGAAGGGCTAGTGTTGTAGATGGAACACGGTACGAGAAGGACTAGGACGCGTGGTACGGGGAGGCTAGCGAGTGTGGAACGGGACGTCTGGAACCTAATGGAACACTGGACATGGGAACTAGCTAGCAGGAAGTGTGCTGCCTAAACAACACACGCGGGACGAGAATAACAACTGCGGGATGGTGGGACGATCCTAAGCTAGACGCGGAACGTGCGTCACTAGGACTAACGACCGGTGGAGGCTACCCAGGACAGGATGCGACTTGCTGTACACAAGGAGACCGAAAACGCGGCTTGGAACTAGGTACAACACACAGACAAGACTAGGACACATATCTCGGCTCTACTACCTAGCGACACACACAACAACAAGAAACTTAACTAGAAACCTAACCCAAAGAACTTAAGCAACAAACAAGCAACACACAAGATCCTTATGGATTCCATGTTTAGTGATGAAGGTGTTCTAGGTGAGTTTCTAAAGAACCTAGTTGTCTTAAAAAAAAATTTAACACCAAACAAGCAAATGAACAAGCAATTTCTTCTATTTTTTTTTGAAAATAAGAAAATAAAAACAAGGAATGATAGAACCTGATTTTTTTTTTTGTATTTTTTTCTGGTGTTTGTGGTATAAGAAAATAAAAACAAGGAATGACTTCTTACCAAGAACCTCAGGGGAAAGAGAAAGAAACACAATAAAAAGCCAAAAATTATTGCAACAAAACAAACAAAAAAATCGATAACTAACAAGGATAAAATTAACCTGATGAGCAGGAGCTTTAAGCTCTGATACCATATGATGCAAGAATCGAGGGGTGAGCTGTCTTTCACCGAGAATCTCAGGTTGCTGGACAGAAATCGATGGGGAGAAGGGGTGGATCGAAAGGACCACACAAGCTGTGAAAGGGGCTTGTGATACTCCAAGAACTTCAGCCACACTAGGCTGAAGCACACGACAGATGCAAGGGGGTGCTTGGCGGTGCCTTTTTGGTTTAGACACTAGTCTTAGGTTTTGTCAAAAATGCTTGTTATTTCATTAATGTGTAGACAAAAGGCTTATATAATGCCTTATTACAACTTAGGCTAAACTACAAGATGTTTAGCCTTACAAGAATTAAAACAACATGTAGTTTATTTATTGGCCATTAAAATAGAAAATGGCCCCCAAATAGTCAACATAAATTAAACCTAAATAATTACTTAGTCTAGAAAATAGAAATAAGATAGGAAATGCCCATTAATACTTAGGCTATAAATCGAGTGAAGACATGTGAATGAGATGAAATTGTGAACAAGTCTTTACCGTCTTGTGCACTAAGAGTATTACATCATTAAAACCTTCTTCGGAAAACCCAGTGGGATAAAACCGAAGATAGAAAAAAGAATACAATTTCCTAGCTCGACTTTGGTGTCTCTACAGGATGGTAATGGTAAAGACACCGAAGGCGGAAGAGAATACTAAAAGGAACCTCCATGGCTCCTTATCTAGCTGGAACGGGTTAGTGCATGGCTCGGCCGAGGCGCGGTCTGATGGAGGCTCGGACGTGGTCAAGCGGGACGGTGGATGGTCGGACGTGGTCGAGCGGGACGGCTGGAACGGGCCACTTGGACGCGGGCTGGTCGGCATTGTCAGCTCGGGGTCCTCTCCGGTTCTACTCTCCAGGAGCATGCTGAGCTTGTCTCCTAAGGATTTCCTCTTGGACCGCGTAAGAGGTCCAGGTGGAATGACTGGTGCAATGGCTGACTCGATGTCCTCATCAGGAGTGGCTTAGGCTTGTTTGTGATTAATGATATGTTATCCTTGTAGCCAAACATGTATTAGGCTATATTAGTATCCAAACAAGCCTAGACTAGTTTAGTATAAATAGTTAATTCTCTCTTCATTTGTAAGCAAGAAATTCATTTTTCTAAAATTTCAATAATAATCATTCTCTTTTAACTCTAATCTCTCTAATCTCTCTCTCTCTCTCAATCTAAAAATCTCTGAATCTCTTAATCTCATAATATTTCATGGTATCAGAGCCAGGTTACATCAATCTGGCATAAGAATTCCACAGTTCTTTGCGAAACTCCTTCACATGTTTGAAATCAGACACGTCGCGGTGGTCCTTGGTTTGATCGAGTCTTTCAGGAAAAAAAAAAAAATTTCTTGACATTTTCTTCATCTATAATTGTTCTCCGGTGAGTTCTGAGGATTTCTCTGTTGGTTTCACTCAATTTGGTGGCCTGAGTCAAAAGTTGTCCACAGCCAAGTTCGGCGGTGTCGCGTTTAGCCTCGCCGCGAGATCACGAGTTTGAATCAAACACATCACCTTCAATTATTAATCAAATCAGGTGATTTCAAATCCTAAACACAACTAAAACGAGTCTAGTTGATGAATCAGGAGGTCCGGTTTGTCCCTTTTTATGTGTAGAAGCTTTCTTGATCATTCTTCCTCAATGTGTCCAGTTTTGACTTGTTTGTAGTATTTGCATTAAAACCTTCATTGTTTCTTAATATTTTGCAAATATTGGATGATCAAAAATTATTTTAGGATCTTTTGGAGGGTCTCAAGAAGTTTCATTTCATTTCAAATATTTTTAGTCTTCAAGAAAGGTTTTCTTGATTGTTACTAAGAAACTATTTTTTTAAAAAAACATTTGGTGGCAAAAGTGGATTAAATTTTTTTAACAATTCTATTAACAGAATCTTTGCTAGTTAGGCTGTTAATATTTTTAAAATTTCTTGGTCAAGGACTGTTAAGCTGTTGAAGATTGTTACAGGCAGTTGCAAGTTGTTGGAGGCTGTTGACGCGCCTTGGCCACTAACTGTTTGGAAAGGCGCGTGTGTGGTCTGGTCTAGTCTTGGTCTCTTTTGTTTTATTTTATTGCAGGTTTTAGTTAAATTCTAATGGAGTACCAGACAAACATCAAGGCTCCAGTCATCCTTCATGGGACGAATTATCTCTTATGATTTAGAAGCATGAGGACAACCTTGTGTAGCAAAGGGTTATGGACTCATGTTACAAAGGTGACTATCATAGCCATTGAAGGGATGAATCAGATGATCAAGATGATCACAACAAATGGTTTCAGGAAGACCAGATGGTAATTTGTATACTTCAAAACTCTCTAGCTGGATCGCTTTTAAACGCATATTCATATTGTGAAAATGCTAAAGATCTTTGGCAAACTTTCAATTATATATATGGCAATACTACTAACCTCATGAGAATTTTTGAGGTCAAGAAATCTTTGAATGATCTTAGACAGGAGGATGCTGAGTTCACAAAGAATTATGGATCTTTTAGAGCATTATGGGCAGAGCTAGAGATGCTAAGGCCTGCCACATGTGATCCCATTACTCTCCATGAAATGAGAGAACAAGATAAGGTGTTTGGGTTACTTTTGACTTTGAACACTAACTATGTTGATTTGATTAAGCACATTCTTAGGGAGGATAAACTTCCTAGTTTGTTGGATGTATGTGCCAAGATTCAGAAGGAGCAAGGTGTTGGAATGAAAAAGAAGTGATGAATTTATGAAAGCATTTAATTCTAATTAAATGGCGATTTATATGTGTGTAAAAGGGAGAGTCTAAGGCTTGTTTGTATTATATATGTTATCCTTGTAAGCCATTTATGTATAATGCTATCCTTCTATCCAAACAAGCCTAGACTAGAATAGTATAAATACCTTACTCTCTTCAGATTTTGTAACTAAGAATTCATAATTCTCATTTTCTAATAAATCATTCTTTTCTCTAATTCTCTCTAATCTCTCATTCTCACATTCTAAAAATCTCTAAATCTCATATTGTTTCATGGTATCAGAGCCAGGTTGCATCAAATCTGGGTAAATTTCATCATTCTTTCATTGATTCAACAAGAATCCATCTTGTTCTTCATCTGTTTCTGGATCAATTTTGAACGTCATCTTGTAAATCAAATTGCGATCAAACCACGACTCCAATTGACAATCTGCTTTCTCTGGGGTGTGTATCGGCGAATTCTAAATCCACGGCCGTTTGAATCGCATAATTTAGTCCAGGGAATCAAAATATACGAATTTTCTTTCAAGAGGTGTTCCCGATCGCGTTTGTTTCGAACCTCTACATTCCCCAGGTCATCTCGACGTCAGGTTTTCTTCAAATCGTGTTTTTCAAAAGCCTAAACTCAATCCCGTGGAGTTTAGTTTCTGTTTAAAGAAAACAGAACTCGATTCCATTGAGTTTAAAGGATTTTCTTGAAGTTTTCCTCAGAGACGTCCGAAATCACCTGTATCAAGATCCTGGTGATATAATTCTAATTCTTTCTCAGTTTTCTTTAATTCTTTGAATCTGGAAAGTTTAATTAGTGTCTTTTGAGGGTTTCTACGAAATTTCAGGTCAATCCAATAGGTTTAAGTTCTCCAAGATTGATTTTCTTGATTTCTTTGTTAATCCTTTGGAAGTTTTAAAATTGATTCTTGAAACTTTAATGTGTGTTACAACATCATAATTCGAATTTAACTAATTTTCTTGATTGTTATGATCAGTTTTAATCTGTTTTGGTAGTTATAGGTTGTTTAGAATCCTGTTAACAAAAGTTGGTTAGAGGTTGTTCAAGTAGTTAGAGTTGTTTCAAGATATTTTTTTTTATTATTCTTTGCATCACACGAATTGGATTCACTTGCTTTATTCCCGTGGGTTGGTTGCTTTGGCTTGTGGTGCTTCGAAATTTTTTTTTTTAAGTGTGCCTCAGGTTCCAAGTCTCTGTTGATCAGGCAATACACCGTATTCCAACCTAGCTTCATTCTGACCAGTTGTTTTCGGACCAACAGGCGATAGTCCCGGGTGTTCTCTTCAATACCCGATCACGCTCGCTTGTGCACCTGATCACGCTCTCTTGTGTACCACCCTGACCCGATCACGTTAGTCTTGCATTCTCGTCCTGACCAGTAGCCTTGTACGTGTATCAATCGATCACGTGACCAGCTGATCCCGTGACAAACGTGACCAAGCGGATCAAGATCGTGACCAAGCAACCTGGTGGCCCGGCCGTGACCCGCGTGTGTTCTTGTACCTATCAAGTGATCAAGCGACTAAACAACCAAGCGACTAAACAATCCTAGTGACCAATACAGCCTATAATGGAGATTCAAACATCTCTTAGAGCTCCAGTGATTCTACATGGAGCAAACTATCTCTTGTGGTCTAGGACAATGAAAACCACATTAGGTGGTAAAGGTCTATGGAATCACATTGCCACAAATGGCATTGAAGACAATGAAGTGGCTGAAGTGACTAATGCAGCTCAAGCCAAATGGTACCAAGAAGATCAATTGATACTTTCTATATTACAAAATTCTCTTGCTAGTGATCTTTTAGAAGCATATTCTTTTTGTGAAAATGCAAAAGATCTTTGGGACACCTTGCTAAAGGTGTATGGAAATACTACTAACCTTTTGAAAATTTTTGAAGTAAAGAAGGCTTTGAATGAACTAAGGCAGGAGGATGCTGAATTCACAAAGCACTATGGCTCATTCAGAGCTTTGTGGGCTGATCTAGAAATACTAAGGCCAGCCACTATTGAACCACTTGTACTCCTTGAAAGAAAGGAACAAGATAAGGTGTTTGGGTTACTTTTAACTCCTAATTCTACTTACTCAGATCTTATTAAGCATATTCTCAGGTCTGATAAGTTGCCTAGCTTGGAGGAAGTGTGTGCTCAAATTCAAAAGGAGCAAGGATCACATGGATTGTTTGGCAACAAAGCTGAGCTAGTAGCTGCTCACAAAAGGAGACAATTTTGTGATCATTGCAAGAAGGATGGCCATGCAAAGAAGGATTGCTGGGTACTTCACCCTCACCTGAAGCCATCTTGGGCATCACGCCCTCAACAACAGCCAGCCATGCCCTCGGCCAGACAAGTTCACGGCATGGTGTCTTCACAAGCATCAAATTTTGTGACAAAATCAGACTTGGAAGCACTCATTAAGGCAATAAAGGAGAGCAATGTGATGGGCAAAACTTTTCATGCTTCTTTTCAAACTTCTTATACATCAAATGCTCCTAAATCTTTGGTTGTTAATTCTGGTTCTTCTCATCACATGATAAGTGATTTAGATTTGCTAGAGAATGTAGAACCTGCCCTAGGGAAATGTTCTTATTGCAAATGGAATTAAAGTACCAATCAAAGGCATAGGAAAATTAAAATTGTTTGATAAAGAATCTAAAGCATTTTATATGCCTTCATTTACCTCAAACTTGCTCTCAGTTAAAAGAACTACTACTGACTTGAATTGTCATGCTATATTTGGTCCTAATGATTTCTATTTTCAGGATATTGAAACTAGAAGATGCTTTGGACAAGGAACTATAAAAGATGACTTGTATGTGCTTGATAATATGGCTAGTTGTAGTGCATTAGAATCGGCTTTTCAGGCTAAAACATTTAGTACTGATTCTGATTTGTGGCATGCTAGACTAGGACATCCTCATCCAAGAGCTCTTGAGTTAATTGTGCCTGGTTTAAAAATGCCTAAAGAGTTGTGTGATTCATGTATTCTTGGAAAACATTGTAAAACAGTTTTTGAAAAATCAATGCATAAATATGAAAATTGTTTTGAATTGGTGCATTCTGATGTTTGGACATCCCCATTTCCATCTAGAGAGAACCATAAATATTTTGTGATATTTATCGATGAAAAGTCCAAATATACATGGGTTACTGTTCTTAGTTCTAAAAATAGGGTTTATGATGCATTTTTAAATTTTCAAGCATATGTTACTAACCAATACAATGCAAGAATTAAATGCTTTAGAACAGATAATGGAGGGGAATACACTAGTACCAGACTTCAGGAACATCTAGTTAAACATGGCGTTGAGCACCAGACAAGCTGCCCTTACACTCCACAGCAAAAAGGAGTTGCTGAAAGAAAGAACAGGCACCTAATGGAGGTTGTGAGAACTATGATATTCCACATGAAGGTGCCTAAACGATTTTGGGGGGATGCACTTGTAGCAGCCTGCTACTTAATCAACAGGACACCTACAAAATTCCTTGATGATCTATCCCCATTTGAGGTATTAAACAACACTAAGCCCACTATTGATCATTTGAAAGTTTTTGGGTGTGTTTGTTTTGTGTTAATAGGGAGCAAAGGAACAAGCTTGAACCAAAGAGTGTTAAGGCTATGTTCATTGGATATTCATCCACTCAAAAATGATACAAATGTTATGACCCAGAGACTAGAAGAGTCTTGGTGTCTAGAGATGTAAAGTTCTAAGAAGACAAAGGTCTCTATGAAGAAGGAACTTGGGAACAATTTAAAGACATCTTATCAACAAGAACAGACCAAGCTGAATACTTGAGGAAACTCTTGGAGAGCATTGGAATAGGAGGTGGTCAGCATACAGCCTCATCAACTTTGTCACCTGCACCAGTAGCAAGTGACCGTGGCATCTCAGTCCCGGCCGGTTCACAAGAATGTCCCGGCCTCGGTCCCGGTCCTTCCGGCTTCACGGGTCCATCCTGTCCAGCCGCTTCTTCTCGGCCATCATCATCTCTTGATTCTCCTGGGCTTCCTCCTCTTGAACATGGGGGGGGAGAAGCCTCTACTCATGTCCAACAAGACTCTGCAGGAGATGATTCCATTCTAACTTCAGCTTCCAAAAGATCAAGACCTACTCTCATTGAAGTTTTGAGTGAAGAAGAGGAGGCTCCACCTACAGTTTTAAGGAGGAGCACAAAACAAAGAAATCCACCAGAGTTCTACAATGGAAATGTTGTGGTTCATCATGACCAAGGAGTTTGTAATATTGCACACTTACCTTCTACTCATGTCGCTTTTATTTCTAGTCTTGACAATGAGCAGATTCCAAAGACATATGAAGAAGCTATGTCTATAAAGGAATGGAGGGAAGGTATCTCAGCTGAAAAACAAGCTATGGAGAGGAATGGTACATATGCTTCAGCCACTTTACCAAAAGGAAAGAAGGCTGTAAGTTCTAAATGGATTTTTACCATTAAATACAAAAGCAATGGTGAAATTGATAGATATAAAGCTAGGTTGGTAGCTAGGGGTTTTACTCAGACATATGGTGAGGATTATAGGGATACATTTGCTCCTGTAGCTAAGCTTCATTCTGTCAATGTTGTGCTTACTGTTGCTACTAATCTTGAGTGGGAATTGTGGTAAATGGATGTCAAGAATGCTTTCTTGCAAGGTGAACTAGAAAAAGAGGTTAACATGTCACCTCCACCTGGCCTAGAAGATGAGGTTGGAAGCAGTAATATCCTAAGGCTAAGAAATGCTATTTATGGCCTTAAACAATCTCCAAGAGCATGGTACCACAAATTAAGTGTTACTTTAATGGATAAAGGCTTCAAAAGGTCTGAAGTGGAACATACTATTTTCACATTAAAGAGTAAGGAAGGTATTGTAATAATTCTTATCTAAGTAGATGATATAATCATATCTGGTAGTGATAGTGTTGGTATTACATCTACTAAAGATTACTTAAAGAGTGTCTTTGATATAAAGGATTTAGGAGAACTTAAATACTTCTTAGGAATTGAAGTATGTAGGTTTAAGGAAGGTCTCTTTCTTTCTCAAAGGAAGTATGTTGTAGATCTACTAACATCCACAGGTATGATGGAAGCTAAGCTAGCCAAAACACCCTTAGAAGAAGATTATAAAATCACAACTAAGGGGGAGTTAGAGGAGGAAATTGATTTTTATGATCCTAAGCTCTATAGGAAAGTGGTTGGTAAGCTTATTTATTTAACCATCACAAGACCAGATTTATGTTTTGCTGTGAATCAGGTATCTCAACACATGCAAGGGCCAAAGATGAGGCATTGGGACATGGCCATGCGAATTCTAAGATATCTCAAAGGCACACATGAACAAGGTATTTGGATGGATAATAATAAAAACACAAATGTGGTTGGTTATTGTGATGCAGATTGGGCACGAGATAGGGAAAATAGGAGAAGTACTACTGGCTATTGTACTTTCATAGGTGGAAACCTTGTGACTTGGAAAACCAAGAAGCAAAAGGTGGTTTCATGCTCTAGTGCAGAATCAGAGTATAGAGCTATGAGAAAGCTCACTACTGAATGCATCTGGCTGAAAAAAATTTTGGGAGACTTAGCCGTGAAGTGTGAGGAGCCTATCACCATTCATTGTGACAATCAAGCCGCCATTCACATAGCCTCCAATTCAGTGTTTCATGAAAGGACCAAGCACATAGAAGTGGACTGCCACAAAGTAAGAGAAGCTATTGGGAAAGGTATCATTTTACCTTGCTATACAAGGAGTGAGGATCAACTAGCTGATATCTTCACCAAGGCAGCATCTCTAAAAGTTGGTACATCAATCTACCCAAGACTTGGTCTCATATCCATTCCATACCCATGATCCCAACATGGAGTATTATACTCTTTTTCCCTAGAAAAAGTTTTGTCCCAATTGGGTTTTCCTTCTCTAGTTTTTTTAATGAGGTAATACTTCATGGTTGCAAGCTTAAACATCTTATGTCTTAAGCTTGAGGGGGAGTGTTGGAATGAAGAAGAAGTGATGAATTTATGAAAGCCCTTAATTCTAATTAAATGGCGATTTATATGTGTGTAAAAGGGAGAGTCTAAGGCTTGTTTGTATTATAGAATTATGTTATCCTTGTAAGCCATTTATGTATAAGGCTCTCCTTGTATCCAAACAAGCCTAGACTAGAATAGTATAAATACCTTACTCCCTTCACATTTTGTAACTAAAAATTCATAATTCTCATTTTCTAATAAATCATTCTTTTCTCTAATTCTCTCTAATCTCTCATTCTCTCATTCTACGAATCTCTAAATCTCATATTCTTTCACAAGAGTTTCTCCAGCTGTTTGGAATTAAAGAAGAACCGGTGGTTGCCCACAAGAGCTTCTTCAAGGTGCCAGCTGAGTCCAAGAAAAAGAAGACCGTGTGTGATCACTGTAAGAGAACCGGCCGCACAAAGAAGGACTGATGGGTGCTTCATTCTGAGGTAAAGCCAAGCTGGTTCATTGACAGGTCTAAAGGTGGTCCTAGCTCCTCCAACCTGGTACATACAAGCGCATCCACTATAACTACCAATCCGGCCCTTACTTCTTCATCTGAGTTTGTGAAGAAATCAGATTTGGAAGCTCTTTTCAAAGCATTTAGCTATGGTAATGTGTTGGGTAAATACCTTCATGCTTATTTCAAACATCTATAGCTTCTAAACATTTAATTGTTGATTCTGGAGCTTCTCATCACATGATAAGTGATTTAGGGTTGCTAGAAAACTTAGAACCTGCCTTAGGTATTGTGGTAATTGCTAATGGAATCAATGTGTCAATTAAAGGAATTGGGAAGCTTAAATTGTTTGGTAAAGAATCTAAAGCCTTTTATTTGCCATCTTTCACATCTAACTTGTTGTCTATTAAGAGAGCTACCACAGATCTTAATTGCCAAGCTATATTTGGTCCTAATGATTTCTACTTTCTGGATATTGAAACAAGTAGGAAACTTGGCAAAGGAACAACAAAGAATGACTTGTATGTGCTTGAAGACTTGTCCATGCATCCCTTATATGAACCGTGTGCTAATAGTGTCAATTTTAATGTTTCAGCTGAGCTTTGGCATGCTAGAATAGGCCATCCTCATCCTAGAGCTTTGGAATTGATAATACCTGAAATTAAAATACAAAAAGATCTGTGTGAATCATGCATTCTTGGGAAACATTGTAAGACTGTTTTTGAGAAATCAACGCATTCATATGATAATTGTTTTTATTTAGTGCATTTTGATGTTTGGAAATCTCCCTTTCCTTCTAGAGAAAACCAAAAATATTTTGTGACCTTTATTGATGAAAAATCTAAATATACTTGGGTTACATTGCTTAGTTCTAAGGATAGGGTATTTGATGCATTTATTAATTTTCAAACATTTGTTACTAATCAATACAATGCTAAGATTAAATGCTTTAGAACAAATAATGGAGTGTTGGAATGAAGAAGAAATGATGAAATAAGAAAGCATTTAAAGCTTGTATGAAGGAGTGAGTTACTTAGGTCAAAGGGGAGTGTCTAAGACTTGTTTGTGTTCTAGTGTTATGTTATCCTTGTAACCATTCATGTATAAGGCAATCCTTGTATCCAAATAAGCCTAGAATAGATTAGTATAAATATCTATCTCCCTTCTCATTTGTAATTTAGAAACTATTATTCTCATTCTCTTAATAAAATCATTCTTCTCTCAAAATCTCTCTAATCTCTCATTCTCTCATTCTACAAATCTCTTAATCTCATATTCTTTCATGGTATCAGAGCCAGGTTGCATCAAATCTGGGTAAGGTTCATCATTCAATCCTTGAATCAAGAAGAAATCATCTTCTTCACAATCTTCTTTCAGTTCTATTTTGTCCGTTAAATTTGATCACAAATTTCGGCCAAACCAAGGCAGCTTTTGACGATTTTCTTTCTCTGGGTTGTTCTTCGACGGGTTTTTAAGCCACGCCAATTGGATTTGCATCATTTTACCAAGGGAATCATAATTTACGAATTTTTTTGCATCGGACCTCCACGAGTGCCTCCGCCGCGAACCTCCATGTTTCCCAGGTCATTCCGTCGTCAAATGTTCTCCAAATTGCAATTTTCCAAATCCTAAATTCAAGGCTTTCGAGTGTAGTTTCTGTTTAAAGAAATCAGAACTCAATTCTCTTATGTTTGAAGGAAGTTCTTGAAGTTTTTCTTAAAGACGTCAGAATTCGCCTCTCACAAGAATCTGGTGATAAAATTATAATCTTTCCTTAGTTTTCTTTTTATCTTTGAATCTGAAAAGTTAGATAAGTATCTTTTGAGAGCTACACAAAATTTAGTTTTAATCTGACAGGTTTAAGTATTCAAGATTGATTTTCTTGATTTCCTTATCAAACTTTAAAATTCTAAAAATGAGGAAAACTTGAAATATTAGATTGGTTTATTAATAAATTCAAAATTGATGCTTGTTGATCTTGTTGAATTTGATAAGGACTGTTAGAAGTATATTTTGTTGGTTAGAGGTTGTTGAATTCTGTTGCAGGGTTGGTTGGAGTTAGTTGGAACTGTTAGTCGAGTGTCCCACGCGCTTGTCCCTGACCAAGGTTCTTGTATCACACGCAAGGTGAGTTCCACAGCACACAACCAGACATTTTGACAGTCTCCGTGCTGTGTCCGTCCTTGGAGCCTTCTACAATCGTCCACTACCACACGTATCCTGCCAGGCACACACTACCAAATTAGCACACGCGACCAAAGAACACAGCACTCGCGTGATCACCCGGCCCTCATCCCGACCAATTGTCAAGAAATCCGACCAGCTTCTCACACATGGAGATTCAAACTACATTCAGAGCTCCAGTGATTCTACATGGAACAAATTATTTCTTGTGGTCTAGGACCATCAACGCCACATTGGATGGTAAAGGTCTATGGAATCACATTTCTACAAATGGCCTTGAAGAAAATTAAGTGGCTGCAATTAGTGAGGCTGTGGCTGCTCAAGCCAAATGGTACCAAGAAGACCAGTTGATACTCTCTATACTTCAAAATTCTCTTGTTAGTGATCTCTAAGAGGCTTATTCTTTTTGTGAAAATGCTAAGGAACTTTGGGATACTTTGCAAAAGGTATATGAAAACACCACTAACCTTTTAAGAATTTTTGAAGTGAAAAAGACTTTGAATGAATTAAGGCAGGAAGATGCATAATTCAAAAAGCACTATGGTTCATTCAGAGCATTGTGGGCTGAGCTAGAGATGCTAAGGCCAGCCACCATTGACCCAATTGTTCTCCTTGAAAGGAAAGAACAAGATAAGGTGTTTGGGTTACTACTAACTCTTAATACTACTTACTCAGATCTTATTAAGTATATTATCAAGTCTGATAAGCTTCCTAGCTTGGAAGATGTTTGTGCTCAAATCCAAAAGGAGCAAGGATCTCATGGATTATTTGGCAACAAGGCTGAATTGGTGGCTGCACACAAGAACATCTTCAAATCAGCAACAACAAATGAATCTAGGAAGAGGAGACAAACTTGTGACCATTCCAAAAGGAGTGGTCATACAAAGAAAGAGTGTTAGGTACTCCATCCTAAGCTGAAGCCAAGTTGGACCTCTCGGCCACAACAACCCACAGCCGGTATCACGCAGCTGAAAGCTCACGGCCATAGAGTGTACCAGCCGCCGGTTCCTTCAAAGGCCTGTTCCAGCTCTTTTCTTCATTGAGCCCCAACTAGTTTCATGTCTTCAGTATCTGAATTTGTGACAATATCAGATTTAGAAGCTCTTATCAAAGCAATTAAGGATGGTAATGTGATGGGTAAAACTTTTCATGCTTCTTTTGAAACTTCTTTCACTCCTAATGCCTCTACATCTTGGTTGCTGATTCTGGTGCTTCTCACCATATGATTAGTGATCTAGGATTGCTAGAGAATATATAACGTGTCTTAGGTAATGTTGTCATTACTTGAAGATATGACTAATCCTAGTGGACTAGAAGCGGTTGCTGATGCTAGTACTTTTAGTAATGATTTTGATCTTTGGCATGCTAGATTAGGATATCCTAGAGAACTTGAACTGATTGTTCCTGATTAAAAAATGCCAAAGGATATGTGTGATTCTTGTATACTTGGAAAGCATTGCAAAACAATTTTTGAAAAATCTATGCATACTTATGATAATTGTTTTGAGTTGGTGCATTCTGATGTTTGGACATCTTCTAATAGAGATCCAGCTAGGGAGTTTTGAAGTATAGAAAGTATCATCTGGTCTTCCTGAAACCATTTGTTTTGATCATCTTGATCATATTAGTCATCCCTTTCAATGGCTATAACAGGCGCCTTTGTAACATGAGTCCATAACCCTTTGCTGCACAAGGTTCTCCTCATGGTTCTGGACCATAGGAGATAATTTGTCACATGCAGCATGACTGGAGCCTTTATGTTTTTCTGGTACTCCAGTAGGCTTTATCTAAAACTTGCAAGAAAATAAAAACAAAAAGGAACTAGACCAGACCACACGCGCCTGTCCAAACGGTTAGTAACCAAGGCCGGAAACAGCCTCCAACAACCTGCAACCGCCTGTAACAACCTCCAACAGCCTAATGCCCTTGATCAAAAACTTATAAAAATAATAACAGCCTAACTATCAAATTTTCAGTTAATAGAATTGTTAAAAATATCTAATCCACTTTTGCCTCCAAAAATAAAATAAAAAAAAAGATTCTTAGTAACAATCAAGAAAACTTTTCTTGAAGACTAAAAATCTTTGAAATGAAATGAAAATTCTTGAGACCCACCACAAGATCCTAAACTAAGTTTTTATCGTCCAATATTTTCCAATTATTAAGAAAAATTGAAGGTTTTAATACAAATACCACAAACAGGTCAAAACTGAATACGTTGAGGAAGATTGATCAAAAAAATTTCTAAACCTAAAAAGGGGCAAAGCCTACCTCTTGATTCATCAACTAGACTTGTTGTACTTGAGCTTAGGATTTGTAATTACCTGATTTGTTGAAGATTTGAAGGATATATGCTCGTTGCAAACCCGTAGTCTTGCGGCGAAGACGAATGCAACACCACCGAACTTGGACTTGGATAACTTTTGCCTCAGGCCACCAAATTGAATGAAACCACCGGGTAAATCATCAGAACTCACCGGAGAACAATCCTTGAAGAAGAAAATGCAACTACATTTCGATTTCTTTCTGGAAAGGCTCGATCAAACCATGAACCACCTCGACGGGTCCGGTTTCGAAGGTGTGAAGGAGTTTGCGTGAAGAATGAAGGAAAATTGCAGAATTCTTATGCCAGATTGATGTAAACTAGCTCTGATACCATGAATGATTATGAGATTCAGAGATTCAGAGATTTTTAGATTGAGAGAGAGAGAGAGAGAGATTAGAGAAATTAGAGAGAATGATTATTATTGAGATTTTTAAAAAATGAATTTCTTACTTACAAAGGAAGAGAGAGACAACTATTTATACTAAACTAGTACAAGCTTGTTTGAATACTAAGATAGTCTAATACATGATTAGCTACAAGGATAACATATCATTAATCACAAACAAGCCTAAACCACTTCCTTTGGACACATGACGCCTACTTAGTGTTTAAAGCACACTTTCTTCATTTCTTCTCCTTGTCTTCATCATTCTTCTTCATTCCAACACTCTTTCTTCTACCAAGGTCACATCATCCCCTCCCACTTTAGGAAGATTTGTCCTCTAATCCAAGCTATCTGAAATATACAGAAGGAGGTCAAAGATATTAAAACTTGCACTAACTGGATACTTACCTAAAAAATCAATCTCATAGGTGTTGTTGTTGATGCGGCTGATCACAGTGAAAGGGCCATCCACCCTGGGCATTAACTTAGAACGGCGTTCATGTGGGAATTGGTCCTTTATCAATTGAATCCAAACTTGATCGCCTGGTTGAAAGATGACTTCCTTGCGGTTTTTATTTGAAGCCTTCTCATAAAGCCTGGTTTTGTTTTTAATATTCCTTCGTGCTTCCTCATGTACCTGCTTAATTAACTTGGCCTTTTGTTCACCATTAAGACTTGCTCTTTCACTCAAAGGTAACAGCATTAGATCATGGGGTGGAATATGATTAAAACCATAGACAACTTGAAAGGGTGAAAACCTAGATGCAGAGTGCTTAGCATGATTATAAGCAAACTCTATATGAGGTAAGTTTTCTTCCCATGACTTTAAATTTTTACCCACAAATGCACGTAATAAAGACCCTAGAGTTCTATTGACCACCTCGGTCTGGCCATCGGTTTGCAGATAGCAAGTGGTCTAAAAATATAACTTAGTGCCCAACTTAGACCACAAAGTCCTCAAAACAAAGGCTAAGAAATTTAGTATCTCTGTCAGATACTATAGACCTAGGCATGCCGTGTAGATGTACAATTTCTCTTAAAAAAAAAATTAGCAACATGCAATGCATCAGTGCAAGCTATGAAATGAGATATTTTAGAAAACCTATCTACAACCACAAATTACAATATTTACCAGTCCTAGTCCTATCCAGACCTAAAACAAAATCCATAGATAGATCTACCCCAGGATGAGAAGGAATCGGTAAAGGAGCGTACAAACCATGAGGATGTGTCGTGGACTTAGCCATCTTACAAATGGAGCAGCATGCACAAATGCGTTCAACGTCCTTCTTCATATGTGGCCAATAAAAATTATCTTTAATAACGGCCATAGTTTTTGAAATACCAAAGTGTCCCATAAGTCCACCAGCGTGGGCCTCCCTCACAAATAGTTCACGAAGAGAGCTCCTTGGAACACATAGTCGGTTTTATAAAAGAGGAAACCATCCTTCTTGAAGTAATATCATATACAAGAACTTTCACAAGAGTTATAGATCTCTCTATAGTCGGGTCAGTGTCATAAAGTTCTTTAATCATATCAAAGCCCATAAGTTTTACTTCAAAAGTAGAGATAAAAGAATATCTCCTGGATAAGGCGTCAGCCACAATATTCTCTTTGCCTTGTTTATATTTAATCACATAGCGAAACGTTTCTATAAACTCAACCCATTTGGCATGACGTTTGTTAAGCTTATGCTGACCTTTTAGATGCTTCAAAGATTCATGGTCTGTGTGTATTGTTGGAATGAAGAAGAAATGATGAAAGATGAAAGCCTTTAATTCATGTATAAAGGCGTGAAGTGTTAATGTCAAAAGGGAGTGTCTAAGGCTTGTTTGTGTTCTAGTGTTATGTTATTCTTGTAGTCATTCATGTATAAGGCAATCCTTGTATCCAAACAAACCTAGACTAGAATAGTATAAATAACTATCTCCCTTCACATTTGTTACTAAGAGAAATGATTCTCTCATTATTATGAATAAAATATCCTTTCTCTCATTTTCATGTCTCTAAAACTCTCTCTCTATTCTCTTGATCAATGGTGAATCTAAATCTATCATTCTTTCATGTTATCAGAGCCAGGTTGCATCAAATCTGGGTAAATTTCATCGTTCATTCATTGATTCAAAAAGAATTCATCTTGTTCTTCAACTTCTTCTGGATCAATTTCGAACTTCATTTTGTAAATAAATTTCCGGCCAAACCACAACTCCTTGTGACGATCTGGTTTCACTGGATTGTACACCGGCGAGTTCTGAAAACTCGCCAATTTGAGTCGCATCATTTGACCCAGGGAATCAAAAGTTACGAATTTTCTTGCAAAGGACCTTTGCAAGTGCCTCCGCCGCGAACCTCCGTGTTTCCCAGGTCATTCCGATGTTTATTCTTCATCAAATCGTGTTTTTATAAATCCTAAACTCAAGAAATTCGAGTCTAGTTTCCGTTTAAAGAAATCAGAGCTCAATTCTGTTAAGATAGAAAGATTGTTTTGAAGTTTTCCTCAGAGGTGTCCAAAATCGACCTTATCAAGATCCTGGTGATATAACTCTAATTCTTTCTTAATTTTCTTTGATTCTTTGATTCTGGAAAATTAAATAAGTATCTTGTGAAGGTCTCCACGAATTTTGACTTCAATCTAATAGGTTAAAGAATTCAAGATTGATTTTCTTGTTTACCTTGTTAATTTCTTGAATTTCTTTAATAAAGGAATTTTGAAAATTTGATTAAATCTTTAATAAAATCGAAACTAGGCTTGAGTAGAGTGAGCACACTTATCTCCTAATACACTTTCCCACCATGCTTCCACTAAATGATGTAGGGTAAGTCATGCTTATGATTGTTTTCCATCACTTCCTGATCTAAAACTTCATAGCAACTCAAAAATAAAGATTAGTAATTAAGTGTGCTCACTCTACTCAAGCCTAGTTCTACAATCTTATTCTCTTGAGTTAGGCTTATTGAAAGTAGAAAGTGAAGCCAAAATGAAGCTAGCCAAAGTGGATCCAAAACATATAAGGGAAGAGAACCATGTGATCATGATGAATCCATAAGAGAACCATGTGATCATGATGAATCCAAAGACCTTAATATGGAGCCTTTTGAGAACCAGACTGGTCTAGATCATATCATCCAAATCGCCATCCACATTTATAAAAAGGGAAGTTAAAAATCATTCTTATATTATAATGCATTGGTTTATCTTGTGAGAATTGATACATGCATGTATATGTGTATCTGAAACAGGTTAAACTTGAAAGCTTTGAGAAAGCTGGATCAAAATCACCTCTTAAAGAGGGGGAGAAATGGACCAGACTTATAAGAAGCTTCAAAACAGTCCATTCCACACCAATGATCCCAACATGGAGTGTTATACTCTTTTTACCTAGAAAATGTTTTGTCCCAATTGGGTTTTCCTTCTCTAGGTTTTTAATGAGGTAATGCTTCATGGTTGCAAGCTTAGGCATTTTCCATGTCTTAAGCTTGAGGGGTAGTGTTGGAATGAAGAAGAATTGATGAAAGATGAAAGCTTTTAATTCATGTATAAAGGCGTGAAGTGTTAATGTCAAAGGGGAGTGTCTAAGGCTTGTTTGTGTTCTAGTGTTATGTTATCCTTGTAGACATTCATGTACAAGGCAATCCTTGTATCCAAACAAGCCTAGACTAGAATAGTATAAATAACTATCTCCCTTCACATTTGTTACTAAGAGAAATGATTCTCTCATTATTATGAATAAAATATCCTTTCTCTCATTTTCATGTCTCTAAAACTCTCTCTATATTCTCTTGATAAATGGTGAATCTAAATCTATAATTCTATCATGTATTACAAATTCCTTTGGCCACAAGTAATGTTGCCAAGTCTAAAGTGCTCGAACAAGGGCATACAATTCCTTGTCATACGTGGGATTATTGAGAGTGGCACCACCAAGTTTTTCACTAAGTAAGATATTGGCCTTCTTTCTTGCATAAGAACTGCGCCAGTACCTATACCACTGACATTATATTCAATCTCAAAAGTGTTAGTAAAATTAGGAAAAGAAAACAATGGAGTGTTAGTCAACATGTCTTTAAGCATCTGGAACGATTGCTTCTGCGGCTGTTCCCACTTGTATCACCCTTCCTTTTTGATAGTTTCAGTTAAAGGGACGGCAATGGTACTAAATTGTTTAACAAAATGCTGATAAAACCCCACCAACCCATGGAAGCTACGAACTTCACTGATATTCTTTGGAACAGACCAATCACGTATGACTTTAACTTTTTCTTCATCAATCTTGACTCCATCTGCACTAACAACAAAGCCTAGGAACACCACGTTATCTTTACAAAACGTACATTTATCAATATTAGCAAATAAGCGTTCCTTCCTTAATACCTCTAGGACAGTTCTAACATGTTTAACATGGTCACTTAAAGACTTGCTATATATTAGGATATCATCAAAGTATACCACAACAAAGTGACCTATAAACTCTCTAAAAATATGATTCATTAATCGCATGCAAATGCTTGGTGCATTTGTTAGACCGAATGGCATAACAAGCCATTTATAAAGACCTTGTTTAGTTTTAAAGGCTATTTTCCATTTATCCCCTTCTTTCATTATAATCTGATGATAGCCACTCCTAATGTCAATTTTAGAAAACATAGAAGCATCATAGAGTTCATCTAACATGTCATCAAGTCTAGGTATATGGTGTCGATATTTTACCATAATGTTATTGATTGCCCTACAATCAATACACATTCTCCATTTACCATCTTTCTTAGGTACCAAGAGAACTGAGACGGCACAAGGACTGAGACTTTCTTGGAGTTGGAGTTCCTTGGTTTCTATATGGTTGGTACGGTACGCGATTCTATTTGGTAGGGTTGCTCCAAGTAAGAAGTCAATCTGATGTTCTATCCCACGAATGGGAGGTAGACCACCAGGAAATTCTTCAGGAATATGCCAGAGTATTCCTGCAAAAGAGTCTTAATTTTGCTCAGCAGGTCCGGCTTAAGATTAGTGGCAGTGAGGCAAGCTTTTTTATAGATAAACATAAGGATTGACCGCTTTTTATCCAAACGTTTACAAACGTTACCAGACTTAATAAAGAAGTTAGTCTTGCGTTTTGGATCAGAAGACTTACCTTTGCCTTTCTTTTGTTGTTTTAAGTGTAACTGGTCAAGATTGACTTCATGCGGCGTCATTGGAACTAGGGTAGTTTTTCGGCCTTTGAAGGTGAAGTAATGAAGGTTTGTGAATCCATCATGAGTTACCCGTCTATCTGAGTGCCATGAACTTCCTAACAAAATATGTCCAGCCTCCGTTGGCATAATGTCGCACAATATCTCATCCTGTTATTTCCCAATAGATAGAGGAACCATAGCTTGATGAGTTACTCTAATCTCGCCGGTGTCATTAAGCCATTGGAGAGGATATGGTTTTGGATGTTCCATCTTCTCAAGCTCTAGTTTCTTATCCATCTCTTCACTGGCCACGTTCGTACAGTTTCCCCCATCTATGATCAAACTACAAACCTTCCTTTTAACCATGCAACGAGAATAGAAAAGATTTTCTCGTTGCTCATGTTCGTCAACTTTGGTCTGAACATTAAGTGACCGGCATTCCACTAGGAGTTGTCCCTGAACCGGTTGTTCCTCACGATTATCTGAATGTTGCTCGTCCTCATTTCAATTTCTTCTTTGTCCTCAGTATGAACTTCACCATTATCCATAAGACCCATAAGCTTCTTGTTTGCACACTCATTGGCGTAGTGTCCAAGCCCTTGACACTTATAACACCTAATGTCACGAGTTTGAGCAGGTTGATCCACGGCCTTGCCCTTGTTTTGTTTAGTTAGAAAAGGAGGGGCCTCAGGCTTAGAGGTGGAGGGTCGAGTGTCCAGGGGCCTAGACATCTTGTAGTCGCGTGAAAAGGATGCCTTACCACTTACGTTTCCTGCACCAAAAGAGGGATGGTAGTTAGATTTTCTAAGTTGTTGTTCAATCAAAATTGCTTTATGTAGCATTTCTTATAATTCAACGTAGTGCTGCATCTCTAGCCGTTCTTGAATATCAGGATTATGGCATCCTAGAAACTGGGACATAGTAGCTTCACGATCCTCTGTGACACTAGCTCGAATTAGTAGTGTCTCCATCTCCTGGAAGTATTCTTCAATAGACTGGTTGCCCTGATTTAATTGCTCTGACGCTGATGAAGGTCACGTGGAAATGATTTGAAATGAACCGCTTCCTCATGATATATATGAGTTCTTGCCACGTCTCCATAGGGTGTTCTCCCTTGCGTCTCCTTGAAGTAACCATTTGATCCTACCAACTTAGGGCGTAGTCATAAAACTCTGTGATAGCAACATTAACCTTGTTAGTTTCAGAATAAAATTGATAATTAAATATAAGTTTCATCTTTTGCTCCCATTCTAAATAGGTTGTACGGTCATTTTTACCATGAAAAGAAGGAATCTTCAATTTCAAGTTATGAAATTGATCAGGTGGATGTTGCATTGGTTGGTGGAATGGTGATGGGTGTGGGGGTTGTTGACGTCCGCGAGCGTGTCTGGGACGTTGTTGCTGATGGTGAGAAGAATCACTGATGTTATAAAAGTGGGCTGCAGCCTCATCTCCAAAGAAGCCTTGGTGGTTACGGCTCTCCCTTGATGACATGGCTTCACGTCTCTTAGGAGTGACATCACATTGCTCATCCCTTGGTGTATTAGGGAACAACTCGCGTCTTCTACCAGGTCTTGGCTGATGTCTACTTTGGACTTCAGATTCCAACGAAGATATAGGTTCACGGTTTTATTGATGAGCTGGTTGTTTTCCAAGGACAAGTTCTCCAAACTCCTCATGAAGCCCATGTCTCAACCCGGTCTCCATATTGGTGTATCTAGTATCCATGGCTCGGTTAATGGCTTCATTCGTTTGAACGGTCAATGCTTCATAAGCCGCGTATGATTGAATTCATGTTCTGCTGATGGCAACAATGTACCTTGCAAAACAAATTACAAGATAAGCGCCAGATCAAATGTTTCTTATAACAAAATACACATTATCTAGATTAAATAGAATCGCACAATCACCAGGACACACGGTGATGACAAGAATTCAAATCGCTTAAAAGAGTATGAAAAGTCAAATTCGTGCAAACAGAAAAAGGAATGGACTTAGCCTGCTATGATTACTCTGATACCACTTGATAAGATTCTAGTAAGCAGGATCTCACCCCCAACATCAACACAGTAAGGAGGTGTAGCGGAATATGAACGGTATAGTCGGACGTCAATGAAGTAGGGACAAGCAGTTTATGGATTAGGAGCGGATTGAAGTCTGGTCGAATTGTGAAAGAATGATAGGAATTAAATATGGAACGAATGGATCGGTGCAAGGAGGTGAAAATCCTTGCAGATCCAGCTTAATTCTGATCGGATATACACACCAAACAGAGATTAAGGTTTTCTTAGACTGAATTAGGATGAACACACTTATCTAAGAGAGGTTTTCAGATAAACACACTGAAATGACCGAATTATTTTAAGAACTCAAAGAGAAACTTGCATAAAACATTTGATAGTCATACAAAGAGGTACAAATTACTTTTATAAAATTACAAGATTTGAATGCCATAATTGGTCAATACTTTTTCCGAGAAGTCATCTTCACTTGTGTTTGCTCCTCTTTGTTTTACCTAAGGTCACATCAACATGTGTCCTTCTCCTAGGCTAAGAAAATCAGGGACAGGTGGCTACGGTTTAAGGTGTTGATTAAGCATTGGTGGACAGGTGTTTAAGTTAAACCATGCATAAATTTAGCTATAAATACCCCTTAAACCATTCTGTTTAGTTTAGAAAAAGAGAAAGAAAACCAGTAAACTTAAGAGCAAAACCGTGAGGAAGAAAGAATAAGAGAGAGAGAGATAATTACCTGGTAGCTGTGAGCTAAGCATAAGGAGAAGGAGGAAACCGCTAAGAAAAACCTATGTCCTAGGACCGATCTTAAATCCGTGAGTTTGGTTTATTTTAAGAAAGAACGTTTTCGAGTTTGGTTAGGCTAGGAAGTGATTTAAAAATGGTGCATGTCCATGAATTTATGCTTGCTTGATCTTTTTGTGTGCGTGCGGTTTAGCATATATTCTTCTTGGTTTCATGCTCGGATAGTGTTAAGTATGTGAACGGTTGGTGATAATCGTGATTGTGACTGGTTAAGTGTTTCGGTTTAATTATGATGCTTGATTGTTTAAACTATGATTAGCGGTTATTTATGTTGCTAGTTTCAGTCATGCGGGTTGCGGATTAAAGGTCTGGTTAACATGTGGATAAGCATGTGGTATTTTAAGTGACTTAGCTATTTCATTAGCATGCAAGGGATGACTTGCCACCATCCTGTGGGCGGCTTGCTGGGCATGTGTTCGCCTTCGTGAAGTCCTTGTAGTCTTGGTGGCTAAGGATTCACCGAAACGGGAAGGAAGTGAGCTAAGGTCACATGCGCGCACGGGTAAATTAAGGGCTGTAGCTTGGGTTTGAGCATGCGGACGAGTCTTGCATCTTAAGAGTGATTGTACATGTTAGATAATCGTGAATGCTTGTTGTGTGTGGTTTGTAATTGTGGGATTGGATAGTTAATTTTATTTACCAGCTCACTCAACATTATGTGCTGACCGAACTAGTTCTTGCAGATAGGAGCAATCCTGCGGGAGGAAGGCGTGACCAGCCAGTGTATATTTTCTGTCCCATTTGTATTAAGTATGCTTTCGGTTATCTAATTACACTTCTATAACTTTGAATGGTTTTGCGTTTAGGTTAAGAATTTAAAATGATTTTTTAAGTTTAAGCATGTTTAAGCCCCGGCCGGGCAAGTTAACGATGATTTCAATTCTTGGTTTGAGAACCTCAAACTGAATGACTTAAACTTTGGGGTACGGATCTTGGTTGTTTGGACTTTTGAAGTATATTCAGAAGAACGGATGGTCGGGATTCGGACCTATCGTAACACCTTCAGTCTAGGAAAAACGGAGGTGTTACAGGGTTGTATCAGAGCATGTTTTTGATGCATATGAGACTTAACGGTTTTTAGAAAAGTTTTTTTTTAAAGGGGGCCTAGGAAACTGGTTGTTCGTCTTTCCTAACAAGTTCGTAACCGTGTTCTGTTTTGCAGATGCCGCCGAGAAGGGTTATGAGGGATATTGGTCGTTTGTATCTGAGTTTGGGACGGGATACGTCGGCTGAAGACGGATCATCTCAAGGAATTTTCGATGGTGCGTCTGGGGATGAGACAGTAAGAGAAACATCAGGTCACGACGAGTTTGATGTACAGTATGCTCAGGGACCGGAGCCAAATTCTCCCAAGTTAATGTAGAGCAATGCTGAGTCCAGCAATTGGAAAAGAGTTAACTGTCTGAACCTATTTGAAATAAGGTGAAAGCGGCTGATAAAGAGGCTGGATCGACCAAGGCCGATAGTCCTGACTATTCCAAGTTTCCTTGAGATCGTAACCGCAATGAGGAACATAGGCACAAAGAAATACAGTGGAGGCATGTATCCATTCAAAGCAGATGCGTGGCTCAGGTGTTTGGAAGGTAATTTCAGTGCCACAAGGTGTCCGGAAGCAATCAAGCGGGATGTGACCGTATACTATCTAGATAACGACGCGGCCAATTAGTGGGAAACAATTGAAAGACTACTCGGGTATTATCACACACCCTAGTATGCTTTAGCTCTGTTCAGGGCAGAATACTTAAAGAAATATTTTCTGGTGGAAGCTCAAGACCGCCTGGAAACACAATACATGCAACTGACTCAAGGGGAGCGCAGTGTACGGGAGTATGAAGCCGAGTTTACTCGATTGCGCCGTTCTTCCTGTTATGGAGCGCATGAAGAGATGACCACAGCAAGGAAGTTCCTCCACGGTCTGTGTCTGATCTATTCTGTAGGCTAAGGATGGTTCCTTATGCAGACTTATCTACCTTGGTGGAGACGGCTATCAATGTAGAAGAGGCCTTGATCGGAGAGAGAAAATACCTTGAAAGTATTAAGCAAAGACAGAGTAGGCCTCAGACATTGGAGCAAGCGAGGAAAGGCCGCCACGACAAACCAGCCGATAGGAAGAGTAGGCCAGTCCCGACCTGTTATAGCTGTGGATACAAAGGTCACACTGTGGCCAAATGTGTAGTACCATCCATAGGGCGCCAAGACGTGACCTGTTGGTCCTGCTGAGAAACCAGACACTTCTCCAACCATTATCCTATGGGACAAATCTCGTGTAGACCATAGCCGTAAACTATTCAGGTAGGACCGAAAATATTAGCTATTGGACCGGCTCAGACACCTCAGCAATCAGCTGGAGCAGGACGAGTATATGCATTAGATACGAACGCGGCCGTCCCCTAATGACTTTCTCAGCCGATCGCAGGTATGTTGGGACTATAGTTGGGTGTTTTAATTTCTAAGTGTGGATTATTAGAAAAAGGGTTGCTTGATTGCTTGTGATTGATTAGATAAGTAAGTTGGATTGTTGTTGGATTAGAAACCTTGCGAGTAGGAGGTAACCTTTCTCACGTTTTGTTTGACTCAGGTACTACTCATAGCTTTGTATCCCCAAACCTTGAAAGCAGTTAGTAGGATCCTAGATGTTCCCGTTGAAATCGGTAAAACCAAGCTTCCGGCAGATATGTTGGTAACAGCCTTAGATCAGCATGAAATGATTCTTAGTATGGATTGGCTGACACGTTATCAAGCTCAGATGGATTGCGGGAAAGGTTGAATTCAGTCTAGAAAGGAAGATTGTTCGGGAATTCAGTTTTGTGGATTTTGGCCAAATGTAAAAGCAAAGTTTCTGTCGGCCTTAAGAGCGGAACATGAACTAAAAAGTGGTGAACTTACTTAGTAACTCTTACAGTATGAAATGACGGATTGACGGGAAAGCCAGAGTTATATGAGATTCCGGTGGTCCGAGAATTCAAATATGTGTTTAAACTGCTAGAAGGAGTACCACCTCCAAGGTCCAATCAGTTCACCATTACATTAACAGCCGGAGCCGCCCCGATTGCTAAAGCACCATACCGAATGGCACCGGCGAAAATGGCAGAGCTAAAGAAGCAAATAGAAGACTTAATTGAGAAGGGTTTTATCAGACCAAGTTCATCGTCTTGGGGAGTGCCAGAATTGTTTGTTAAAAAGAAAGACGGGAATATGAGGTTATGCATTGATTACTGGGGAATCAATAACATAACCATTAAGGATAAGTATCCACCAAGGATCGATGAGCTTTTGGATCAACTCCAAGAAGCCAAAATCTAGTCTAAGATCGACTTATCTTCGGGTTATCACCAAATATCTATTACGGAAGAATACATCCCAAAGACCGCATTCCGTACTAGATATGGAAAATACGAGTTCGTAGTTATGCCTTTTTGACTTACGAATGCTCCAGCCGCTTTCATGAGATTAATGAACGAGGTGTTCCGAGAATATCTAAATGAGTTTGTTATCATCTTCATCGATGACATACTCATCTATTCGAAGAATGCGGAAGAACATGAGAAGCATTTGAGGCTAGTATTGAGCAGACTACGGGAACATAAATTATTCGTGAAGTTTAGCAAATGTAATTTTTGGAAAAAGGAAATAGGATTCCCAGGACATAGAGTATCAGAGTGTTGGAATGAAGAAGAAATGATGAAAGATAAAAGCCTTTAATTCATGTATAAAGGCGTGAAGTGTGAATGTCAAAGGGGAGTGTCTAAGGCTTGTTTGTGTTCTAGTGTTATGTTATCCTTGTATCCATTCATGTATAAGGAAATCCTTGTATCCAAACAAGCCTAGACTAGAATAGTATAAATAACTATCTCCCTTCACATTTGTTACTAAGAGAAATGATTCTCTCATCATTAAGAATAAAAAAAATATTCTTTCTCTCATTCTTTGTCACTAAAATTCTCTCTCTGTTCTCTTGATCAATGGTGAACCTAAATCTATTATTCTTTCATGGTATCAGAGCCAGGTTGCATCAAATCTGGGTAAAATTCATCATTCATTCATTGATTCAAGAAGAAATCTTCTTGTTCTTCATCCTTTTCTTAGTTGAAATCGAACGTCATCTTGTAACTTTTATTCTGGCCAAACCACGACTTCTTTTGTCGATCTGATTTCTCTGGATTGTGAATCGGCAAGTTCTGAAGCCACGTTCGTTTGAGTCGCATCATTTGGCCCAGGGAATCAAAAGTTACGAATTTTCTCGCACAGGCTCTTTGCAACCACCTCCGCGGCGAACTCCTGCGTTTCCGAGGTCATTCCGACGTTAGTTCTTCATCAAATCGTGATTTTCTTAATCCTAAACTGAAGCTCTTCGAGTCTAGTTTCTGCGGAAAGAAAGCAGAACTCAATTCCATTCTGTTTGGAGGATTTTCTTGAAGATTTCCTTAGAGACGTCCTAATTCACCTATATCAATATCCTGGTGATATAATTCTAATTCTTTCTCAGTTTTCTTTAATTATTTAAATCTGGAAAGTTAAATAAGTGTCTTCTGAGGGTCTCCACGAAATTTCAGTTCAATCTGATAGGTTTAAGTCTTCAAGATTAATTTTCTTGATGTTCTTATTAATCTGTGAAATTTTGAAAATAAGGGAATCTTGAATTTTTTAGGATTGGTGTATTGAAATTCGAATTTTGTGCTTTAAATCTTGATGAATTGGATAAGGACTGTTATAAGTTGATCTTGTTGGTTGGAGTTTGTTATAATCTGTTGCAGGAGTTGGTTGAAGTTAGTTGAAGGGAGTTAGGTTGTTATCTTGGTTGGCAAGAAACTACTCATTAATGGAGACTCTGTTAATTAATTTCTCCATGCAAAAAGGCTTTCTTTGGATTCTAAACTTTAGTTGATCGCATGCTTTTCTTGGTGTAAAGCAGAACACCAAGTCCAACCAAGCAAAAGTAAAATGGTGTCGACAGCAAAAGTAAAATAAATTCAATTAGCTATTTTGCTGTCAAGTTGCTTTGGTTGCAACATTCCTTGTGCAATGTTGAGCACGTGATCTATGCAGTTACCAAGCATGAGATAAAACTGATTTTAGCTAGAAGAGCAGAGCATTACTTCTCGGAGAACATGCGGGTTACTAAAAGATTGGAAGCCTGGGCTTCAGACAATCTTAAAGAATATGTAAAGCTTATTTCAGAGTCTGGATTGATCCACCTATAAAAGATTCTTCCGAAGGCTCCTGGTGTATACAGAGCCCGGTTTAGTGGTGCAGGCTTCAGGGGATGTTGTCTCGCCTTTGTAGATGCAGAAAAAGCTGAGGAAGCTGCTTCATATGTGAAGGATGAATATGAAAAGGATGTGCTTCTTGCTGTCACCGGCAAAGATGCAATGGATGAATCCAAAGTCGCAGGGCACAGCAAAACCGCTAGTGAACTCATGGACAAGTATTTTGGTGGAGAACCCGACGTGAACTTGACGAAGCTTCTGTATTGAAATACAGAACTTATGATCTAAAAGAAGGAGCAGCCAGAAGACTCTGTTCAGAAGCTTGTCAACTTGACAAAGCAGTACTGGGTTGTTCATGTCTCCATTATCACCATCTCCGTTGCGATGAGTGTCTTGTTCTCTCGCAAGAAGTAGTCTCTGAAAATCATTTTGAGACCAATGGCGTGGGTGTTCATCGTGAAGAATCCTTATTCATGTACCATCCTCATAAAAGGGCCTAATGACCACACCATTGCTCAAATTAAGGATGCGGTTCGTGATGGCCTCAGATCGGTCAAGAACACCATCGAAGACGAGTGTGTTGTGTTAGGAGCAGGAGCTTTTGAAGTTGCAGCAAGACTCGGCGTTGAAGCTTTTGTTAATGCCCTTCTCGTGGTACCTAAGGCACTTGCAGAAAACGCAGGTCTTGACACCCAAGACGTGATCATTTCTCTTACGAGCGAGCATGACAAAGGAAACTTTGTGGGATTGAACCTTCAGGACGGTGAACCAATCGACCCGCAGCTCGCTGGTATCTTCGACAATTACTGTTTCACTGAAGTACAACTCATTCGGATCCAATGTCCCAGAACGAATCAAGAAGCTAAATCAAAGTGTTGAGGAGCTGGAAGTGATCCCTGAGGGGGAGTGTTGGAATGAAGAAGAAATGATGAAAGATGAAAGCCTTTAATTCATGTATAAAGGCGTGAAGTGTGAATGTCAAAGGGGAGTGTCTAAGGCTTGTTTGTGTTCTAGTGTTATGTTATCCTTGTAGCCATTCATATATAAGGCAATCCTTGTATCCAAACAAGCCTAGACTAGAATAGTATAAATAACTATCTCCCTTCACATTTGTTACTAAGAGAAATGATTCTCTCATCATTAAGAATAAACAAAATATTCTTTCTCTCATTCTTTGTCACTAAAATTCTCTCTCTATTCTCTTGATCAATGGTGAACCTAAATCTATTATTCTTTCACAGAGCATGGAGAAGATTGTGTTAACTAAGGATTGGCCGCAACCAACTTATACCACGAATGTCCGAAGTTTCTTAGGATTGGTCGGTTACTATAGTAAGTTTGTTAAGAACTTTGCCTCTAAGGCCAAGCCACTGACCCGACTGACCGACAAGGGTGTTCAATTCTTGTGGACCACAGAGATCTATAAGGCATCGAGCAATTGAAGGAGGCTTTGATGACCGCACCCATATTAGTTTTACCCGAGCCGCACCAGCCATTCTCCATTTATACGGATACATGCCGAATAGGACTTGGTTCTGTGTTGATGCAGTAGTGTTTGCCTTGAAGATATGGAGATCTTATATCTACGTTGTGACAGTGCAAGTCTTTATAGATTACCAAAGCCTGAAGTATTTGATCACACAACCATATCTGAATCTAAGGCAAAGGCGTTGGATAGAGTTTATAATAGACTATGATCTGAATATCCAATATCATCCGGGAAAGGCCAATGTGGTGGCCGATGCTTTAAGTAGACGCCAATTTACTAAGAATGTTGTGAAAGACATAGGGGAATTTTCTACTATGGTTAAGATCGTTCGTCTTATGGTAATAGAGGGAGAGACGAGCCAACCTCTTGGAGTTCATGCCGTAAATCAAGCAACCTAGATTAGCCGTATCAAAGATGCCCAAAAAAAAGATGTGGATTTGAAAAATATCATTGAAGAACTATCTGAAAGTGGAGGAAGAAATGATAAAGGATATCATTTGGCGGAAGATGGAATATTACTTTTGAATGGAAGGATCACGGTTCCAGCCAAGAAGGAGCTAGGAGAAGAAATATTGAGGACAGCTCATCAATCCTTATTGAGCATTCACCCGGGAAGTACCAAGATGTACCAAGACATCAGACGTTATTACCAATTGCCCAGGATTAACAGGGCAGTAGCGAAATGGGTGGCACAATGTCAAGTGTGTCAACAGGTTAAGGTCAAACATCAAGTACCGAGAGGCCTGTTACAAAGTTTACCAATTCCAAAATGGAAATGGAAAGCAGTGGCCATGGACTTCATTACGGGATTACATATAGCACCAGGACAAGGCAACAATGCTATTTGAGTAATTGTGGATCGTCTGACTAAATCCGTTCATTTTCTCCCGATTAAGTTATGAGATCGGTTCGATACGTTGGCCAAGTTATATTTGAATGAGATAGTAAGATTGCATGGGGTACCAGCCAACATATTATTGGACAGGGACCCAAGATTTACCACACAATTCTGAAGAGCTTTCCAAGATTCCCTCGGGACCGAATTATGTATAAGTACGGCTTTTCATCCCAAAACCGACGGCCAGACGAAAAGGACAATCTGAACAATCGAGGACATGCTTCGAATGTGCATCCTTGACTGGGCCGGAACATGGGAACAACATCTAACTTTGGTAGAATTTTCCTATAATAACAGCTACCACTCAAGTATTGGCATGTCACCTTATGAGGCCTTATACGGTCATCCTTGTCGCATGCCCATATGCTGGGTAAAAGTGGGAGAAAGAAGAATATTCGGACAAAATAGTGTAGACGAGACCACGGAGAAGATTATAACGGTCAGAAAAAACATGGAGAAAGCCCAAGATCGCCCGAAGAAGTACGCGGATCAGCATAGACGGGAATTAGTCTTTGCAGTAGGGATTGGGTATACTTGAAGGTTGAAGCCCAGAAAGGGAAGGATCGGTTCGGAAAGGTCGGCAAACTGCCCACTCGGTTCATTGGACTGTACAAGATTATTCGAAGAGTTGGAAAGTTAGCTTATCAGTTAGAGCTACCATCGGTCATGACATTACACCCGGTGTTCCATGTCTCAATGCTCCAAAATCATATACGGGATCCGACCGAGGCGAAACCACAAAGGATTTAAGGAGTTGCGTTTAAATCTCACATATCCAGAAAGTCCAATCCGAATAGGAGAAAAGTGCGTTAAGAAATTAAAAAACCGAGAAATTTCTCAAGTACAAGTCTTTTTTGGTGAAAGCAACACATAATTGTTATCACTTGGGAGGACAAAGATCAATTCTGAAGAGAATATCCCAAGCTTTTTACTGAAGACATGATAGGTAGAGCTTGAGAATTCGGGGACGAATTCTTATAAGGAGGGGAATATGTAATGACCCGTACCTTAGATCAGTCAGAATAACTCAGCAGTACAGTCGCAAGTCAATACTGATCGGAAACAGTCCATACCAAGTACGACAATACGGATTGCCGAAAGCACAAGTATGTCGACTAGTCCGTTAGCGCGAGAGACTGTTCTGATACGAGTCTTAAACAATCCAATCATCGAGCAGCTTATGCCGATCAGTGTGATTGAACGATCCAAGCTCCGAATGATGGACTGACCCGAGCAATTAATGGAACCGAGCAATGGTCAAATCCGAGCGCCAGGTAATAAGGATCACCGAGCTAAACATAATCCGACTGTCTGCGGAAAATAAAAAAGTGGCCAAGAGAAGTAGTTTTTGCCGTAGGAGAAGAATCAGTCTGATTTGGATTCTGCCTAGGACTGATGGGCGAGGGGAGACGCCACTGTGTGATCTTTTTAAACATGAAGTTCACCCTGGTTCTTTAAATGGGACAGGTGTCTTTCTTTAAAGAAAACAGATCAGGGACAGGTGGCTTCTTCCTAATCTAACAGATCATTGAACATGTATTTTCTGCCTAAGTTACCGAGTCAAGGATGAAAGATTATGAGATTAAGAGATTTGTAGAATGAGAGAATGAGAGATTAGAGAGATTTAGATAGAAGAATGATTTTATTAAGAGAATGTGAATAATAGTTTCTAAGTTACAAATGAGAAAGGTGAGGGATATTTATACTAATCTAGTCTAGGCTTGTTTGGATACAAGGATTGCCTTATACATTAATGGCTACAAGGATAGTATAACACTAGAACACAAACAAGTCTTAGATACTTCCTTTTGACTAAATAACTCACGTCATTTATAGAAATCTTCAAGAGCTTTCTATTTTCATCATTTCCTCTTCATTCCAACACTCCCCCTCAAGCTTAAGACATGGAGAATGTCTAAGATTGCAACCATGAAGTATTACCTCATTAAAAACCTAAAGAAGGAAAACCCAATTGGGTCAAAACCTTTTCTATGGAAAAAGATTATAACACTCCATGATGGGATCATTGGTGTGGAATGGTCATAAGACCAAGCCTTGGATAGATGGAGGCGCCATTCTTCAGAGTTGTTGCCTTGGTGAAAACATCAGCTAGTTGATCTTCACTCCTTGTATAACAAGGCAAGATGATTCCCTTCCCATTGGCTTCTCTTACTTTGTGGCAGTCTACTTATATATGCTTGGTCCTTTCATGGAACACAGAGTTGGAGGCTATGTGTATGGCAGCCTGATTGTCTCAATGGATGGTGATAGGTTCTTTATACTTCACGGCAAGATCCTCCAAGATTTGCCTCAGCCAAATGCATTCAGTTGTGTGCTTTCTCATTGCTCTATATTTTGATTATGCACTAGGGCATGATACCACCTTTTGTTTCTTGGTTTTCCAAGTCACAAGGTTCCCTCCTATGAAGGTACAATAGCCTGTGGTACTTCTCCTATCCTCCCTATCTCCTGTCCAATCTGCATCATAATAACCAACCACATTTGTGTTTTTATTGCAACCCATCCATATACCTTGTTCATGAGTGCCTTTTAGGTATCTTAGAATCCGCTTAGCTATCTCCCAATATCTCATCTTTGGCCCTTGCATCTGTTGAGATACCTGATTCACAGCAAAACATAAATCTGGTCTTGTGATGGTTAGATAAATAAGCTTACCCACCACTTTCCTATATAGCTTAGGATCATAAAAATCAATTTCCTCCTCTAGCTCCCCCTTAGTTTCGAATTTATAATCTTCTTCTAAGTATGTTTTGGTTGGTTTAGCTTCCATCATACCTGTAGAAGTTAGTAAATCTACAACATATTTCCTTTGATATAAAAAGAGACCTTCCTTGAACCTACACACTTCAATTCCTAAGAAGTATTTAAGTTCTCCTAGATCATTAATATCAAAGATACTCTTTAAGTAATCTTTAGTAGATGCAATACCAACACTATCACTACCAGATATGATTATATCATCTACATAAATAAGAATTACCACAATGCCTTCCTTGCTTTTTAGTGTAAAAAGAGTATGTTCAACTTCAGATCTTTTGAAGCCTCTATCCATCAATAGCCTTCCTCAGCCTAAGAATGTTGCCGCTTCCTACGTCTTCCTCTAGGCCTAATGGAGGTGATATGTATACCTCTTCTTCTAGTTCACCTTGCAAGAATGCATTCTTAACATTCATTTGCCATAACTCCCACTCAAGGTTAGTAGCAAGTGAAAAGAACAACATTAACAGAATGAAACTTAGCTACATGTGCAAAGGTATCCCTATAATTCTCACCATATGTCTGAGTAAAACCTCTAGCCACCAACCTAGCTTTATATCTATCAATTTCACCATTGCTCTTGTATTTGATGATAAAAATCCATTTAGAACTTACAACTCTTTTTCCTTTTGGTAAAGTAGCTGCATAGGTGCCATTCCTTTACATGGCTTGTTTCTCAGCTAGAATAGCTTCCCTCCATTCCTTCTTGGTCATAACTTCCTCATATGTCTTTGGAATCTGCTCCTTATCAAGACTAGAAATAAAAACAACATGATTAGTAGGTAAGTGAGCAATATTACAAACTCCCTGATCATGATGAACCACCACATTCCCATTGTAGAATACTGGTGGTTTCCTTTTTCTTGTGTTCCTTCTTATGACTGTAGGTGGAGCTTTTTGAATAGGATCCTCCTCTTCACCTAAAACTTTCATAGGAGTGGGAACTTCTTTTGATCTTTTGGAAGCTGAGACCAAAATTGATTCTTCTCCTGCTGAGTCTTGTTGAACATGAGTATATCTCTCTCCCCCCCACCATGTTCAAGAAGAGGAAGGCCAGGAGAGCTGAAGAGACTAGGTGGCTGACGGATGGAAGGGCCAGTTGGTGTCAAGGGCCGCGGATCGGCTGGTCTAGCCGTGGCTGGCTGGCTGGGTCTGGTCTTGGCCGGAACAGGCTGAGTAGGAGGGGACGTGGCTGGGAACTGCTGAGCAGGAGGTGTTACTATACCAATGCTTTCCAATAGCCTCCTCAAGTTCTCAGCTTAGTCTGATCTTGTTGTTGAGATGTCCTTAAATTGTTCCCAAGTTCCTTCTTCATAGAAACCTTTGGACTCTTGGAACTTAACATCTCTGGATACCAAGACTCTTCTAGTCTCTGGATCATAACATTTGTATCCTTTATGAGTAGAAGAATACCCAATGAACATAACTTTGGTACTCTTTGGGTCCAGCTTGTTCCTTTGCTCCCTTGGAACTAATACAAAACAAACACAACCAAAAACTCTTAAGTGGTCAATATTGTTTCTAGTGTTGTTTAGTACTTCAAATGAAGACAAGTCATCTAGGAATTTTGTAGGAATCCTATTAATTAAGTAGCATGCAGATACAAGAGCATCCCCCCAAAATCTTTTGGAAACTTTCATGTGGAACATCATTGTTCTCACAACTTCCATCAAAAGCCTATTCTTCCTTTCAGCCACTCGATTTTGTTGTGGAGTGTAAGGACAGCTGGTTTAATGTTAAATTCCATGCTTGACCTATTCTTGGAGTCTGGTGGTAGTGTATTCTCCTCCATTATATGTTCTAAAGCATTTAATACTTGCATTGTATTGATTAGTAATATATGCTTGAAAATTTAAAAATGCATCAAATACTCTATCTTTAGAATTAAGCAAGGTAACCCATGTATATTTGGATTTTTCATCAATAAATGTCACAAAATACTTATGATTTTCTCTAGATGGAAATGGGGATGTCCAAACATCAGAATCCACCAACTCAAAACAATTATCATAAGTATGCAAAGATTTTTCAAAAACTGTTTTACAATGCTCTCCAAATATACAAGAATCACACATATCTTTTGGCATTTTTAAACCAGGAACAATCAATTCAAGTGTTCTAGGATGAGGATGTCCTAATCTAGCATGCCAAAGATCAGAATCATCACTAAAGGAACCAGCATTAAAAGCCTCCTCTAACTCACTAAAACTAGTCATGTCCTCAAGCACATACAAGTCATCTCTTGTGGTTCCTTGTCCAAATTTTCTACTAGTCTCAATATCCTGAAAGTAGAAATCATTAGGACCAAATATTGCTTGATAATTTAAATCAGTAGTGGCTCTTTTAACTGAAAGCAAATTAGAAGTAAATGAATGCATGTAAAAAGCTTTACATTCTTTATCAAACAACCTAAGTTTTCCTATGCCTTTTATTGGAACTTTATTTCCATTAGCAATAAGAACCTTACCTATGATTTAGAGGCTTTAGGAGTAAAGGATGTTTGAAAAGATGTTTGAAAAGAAGCATATGATGAGAAGCACCAGAGTCAACCACCAATGATTTAGAGGCTTTAGGAGCATGATTTAGTCACAAATTCAGATGCTGGAGACATGGCACTAGTTGTGGCTGAGTGAAAAACTGAGCTGCTACATGCCTTTGAGGGAACCATCACAAGGCCGTGAGCTTGTGCTTGCATGGCCGTGGGTTGCTGTGGCCGAGAAGTCCAGCTTGGCTTCAGCTGAGGATGGAGTACCCAACACTCCTTCTTTGTATGGCCATTCCTCTTGCAATGTTCACATGTTTGTCTCCTCTTCCAAGATTCATTTGTTGGTGCTGATTTGAAGAAGCTTTTGTGTGCAGCCACCAATTCAGCCTTGTTGCCAAATAATCCATGATATTCTTGCTTCTTTTGGATTTGAGCACAAACATCTTCCAAGCTAGGAAGCTTATCAGACCTGAGAATATGCTTAATAAGATCTGAGTAAGTAGTATTATGAGTTAATAGTAATTCAAACACCTTATCTTATTCTTTTCTTTCAAGGAGAACAATTGGATCAATGGTGGCTGGTCTTAGCATTTCTAGCTCAGCCCACAATGCTCTGAATTAGCCATAATGCTTTTTGAATTCTGCATCCTCCTGCCTTCATTCATTCAAAGCCTTTTTCACTTCAAAAATTCTTAAAAGGTTAGTGGTATTTCCATACACCTTTTGCAAAGTGTCCCAAAGATCCTTTGCATTTTCACAAAAGGAATAAGCCTCTAAAAGATCACTAGCTAGAGAATTTTGAAGTATAGAGAGTACCAACTGGTCTTCTTGATACCATTTGGCTTGGGCAGCCACAGCCTCACTAACTTCAGCCACTTTATTTTCTTCAAGGTCATTTGTAGAAATGTGATTCCAATGGCGCATGAATGTGCTTGGAGCATTGGATAGGCCGAATGGCATTACTAGCCACTCATAAAGAGCCAGCTTGGTCTTGAACGCAGTTTTCCATTTGTCTCCCTCTCTCATCCTGACTTGATGGTATCCGCTTTTAAGCTCAATTTTGGAGAAGACCGCGGTTCTGCTTAATTCATCTAACATGTCGTCTATGCGCGGGATGCGTAGCCGATACTTGATGGTGATGTTGTTAATGACGCGACAGTTGACGCAGATCCTCCAGCTCCCGTCCTTATTAAGCACAAATAGGATCGGGACGGCACAGGGGCTAAGGCTCTCTCCGATGTAACCTTGAGCCATAAGATCCTGGACTTGCCGTTCTAATTCTTTAGCCTCCTTGGGGTTGACTCTGTATGCAGGACGATTGGGTAGCTGAGCTCCAGGAATGAAGTTGATGTGATGCTCAATCCCTCTGATAGGTGGGAGTCCGGCTGGAATCTCATATGGGAACACGTTGGCATATCTGTCCAACAGTGCTCGGACCTCTGAAGGTAGGGTGGTCTCGGTGCTAGACGTGTGTAGGCTCTCTCTGTAGAGCATCAGGACGAGTTGGGTGCCCTTGGTACGAGTGGCTTTCCTCATGTCTTCCACATTGATTAGAAAATTCTCCTTGCGGGCATGTTGGTTTTTCGCCATCTTAGACTGTATTTCTTGAACGGTGTGTGCAGACATCGGTGCTAAATTGTATCTATGCTTATCGTGGACAAAGAAGTAGAAGTTGGTCCGTCCGTTGTGCGTAGTCTCTCGGTCAAATTGCCATGGTCGTCCTATGAGGATATGTCCAACTGACATCAGGACGATATCACATGTGACCTGGTCCTGGCATTTGCCGATGCTGAATGAGACTTCAACTTGGTCCAAAATGTATAACTCCGTCTTGTTGTTCAGTCATCGTAGTTTATATGGTTTAGGATGCTTAGTCACATGAAATCCTAGTTTCTTCACCATGTATTTGCTCGTGGTTTTGGTGCAGGACCCTCCATCTATAATCAACGAGCACGCTTTCCCAAGTATTGTACATTTTTAGTGGAAAATGTTTTCTCGCTGTTCTTCCTCTTCCGGCTCAAATCTTGAGCTGAGAACTCGTCTGATCATGAGCATCTCTCCAGAATCGGTATACTCTATCTCATTGTAGGATTGCTGATGGGTTGTAGGGGCTGGATCCTCGTGCTCGTCCTCGGACACGTAGTCTCCTGAAGCAGTCTGTAACATTGTCCGTTGAGTGGGACATTCTCAGGACATGTGTCCTCTTCTTTTGCACTTGAAGCATAAGATCTTGATTCTCCGCTGGGGCTGGGTCAGGGTGATCGTGGAACTGGTTTGCTTTGGGACAGCTGGGGCGGCCATGGGAACTGAGTTGCTGACCACGGCTTTGCCCTTGAGGCGCGGGTCAATGGGCTGGGTCGTCCACTCAAATGGCTTGGAGCCGGTGTTCCAGGTGCTCTTAGGTTGAGAAGGTGCGGCTAGCTTTCGTTTATGGCACTTCTCTATCAGAACTGCTAGGTGGAATAACTCGCCGAGGTCATGGTATGGCTGTAGTTCGATCTTCCGGACGATGGATTCTTATAACATGTCGATGTATTAGGCCATTAAACTCTCCTCGTACTCGTCCACGTCGAGTCAGTTGCGGAGGTGCTCGAATTTGTCGAAATATTCTGACACCGTCTTGCTGCCTTGGATAAGGCGTCGGAATCGTCTCTGAAGTTCATGGTGGAAATTAGGTGGGACGTAGTGTCCCCTTATGATCTGGGTGAGTTTGACCTATGAGGTCAAAGTACCCATCCGAGCTCTCCTCTGAGCTGTTACTTTTCAATCCCACTACGCCAGTGCGTGGTCAGTGAACTGTGTCATTGCTAGGGCGACTTTACGGTGATCGTCGTAGTTATAGTACTCGAAGAGTAGCTCCATTCTCCTCTCCCAGTCTAAGTATTCCTCGGGATCAACCTTTCCCAAAAAAGTAGGCGGGTTCATCTTTACTTCGGGGTGGTGCATGGGCTGTCAAGGTGGTGGCATGGGCTCGTCGTAGTACGGATGTCGACCCATTCCTTGGTGGGCTGTCTCTGGTCGGACGTGTGGATATGGTGGTGCTGTGGATGGCGTGGGGCCTGGTGTTGGTGCAGGCTGATCCAAACACTCGAGATGCGTCGCTATGGTCGACATCTGGGTTGTCAAAGCTTGCAGAAGCTGCATCACTACCTGACATATTTTCTTTTCCGAGAAAAAAAAAATTTCTAAAAAAGAAAGTTTCCTAAAAGGAAACTTACAAAATGGAAACTTTCATTTTCTAGAAATTTTCCAGAGATATGATTTTATTTTTTTAAAAAAAATTTAATTCTATCTAAAGATACTACCTAAAGGTAAAAAGGAAACAATTTAAAGAAAAGGAAACGTTCCTAAAAATAAATATGGCCTAAAACTAAAAAGGAAACCAACTAAATGAGAAATATCCTAAAGATTTATTGCCAAGATGCTAAAAGGAAAACTATTAATGCCTAATTTCCTAAAAGGAAAACTACTTTAAACAAAAAGGAAGATCTATTAACTGCTTAGAAATCTTAGGGAAACTTCCGAAAAGGTTTTAGGAAACTTCATAAACTATTTCCTAGCCTAGAAAAAATATATGGAAACTAATTAATCCTATGTCTAAATGTTAAAGGAAAATTTCCTAAAACTAAATACTAAGAACCTAGACACTAAGAAAATTTGCAGACCTAACCCTAAGGACTTGGTGGCAGCGTAGGGTTAGACTCCATGCAGGAGCTTGGTTCTAGAGGTGGCGCGGTGCAGGGATGGGCTAGCGCGGTATGCAAGATCGGCTTAGGGGACTTGGTGCAGGTTCCTAGGACCAGATGATGCAAGGACCTAGAACCTAAACGCTACATAGGGAACCTAAGTGCGGGACACAGGATGGGGGCAAAAACTAGCTAACGCGGGACCTAGGTACACAGCTTGGCTCCTATGCTACCAAACGGCGAGACTTAAACCTAGAACTCAACTCAGACAAGGACTAGGAACTAGGGGCTGCAGCTTGACAACATGGACACAGTCCTAGACTAAACACAAGACACTCGTGCGCACAGGGAGCCAAGGGACTAAGCTAAGGCGCTAACCTAGCTAACAAGCAGCACTCGCGTGTGGTCCGAGTACTTGGACACACGATTTCTCAAGGTGAATCTAGTGCTCTAGGTGAGTTTTTGAGAAGCCCTAATTTGATTTAAAACAACCTAAATCACATTTTTTTTAATATGAAAACAAAGACAAAGATTGATAGAACCTGATTTTTTTTTTGTGGTATGAGACTTGATTCCTTCATCTTCTTACCGAGAACCTCAGGGAAAAAGAGAAAGAAACGAAATCAAAAGCCAAAAACTATTACAACAAAACAAGAATAAATCGCCAAATACAAAGGATAGAATCAACCTGATGAGCAGGAGCTTTAAGCTCTGATACCAGATGATGCAAGAACCATGGGGTGGGCTGTCTTTCACCAAGAAGCTCAGGTTGCTTGACAGAAGAGATGAAAGTGAAGGGTGGATCGAAGGGACCACACAAGCTTTGAAAGGGGCTTGTGATATTCCAAGAAATTCAACAAGAGTTTGGTTGAAGAACACGGCTGCTCCAAGGATGCTTGGCGGCACCTAGGACTTAGACAAAGAGTCTTAAGTTTTTGTTTTGTTCTAAATTTCTTATTATCTTTATTACTGAATAGACAAAGGCTTATATAATGCCTTATTACAACTTAGGCTAAACAGCATGATGTTTAGCCTCTCAAGGAATTAAAACAGCAAGAAGTTTACTTTATGGCAATTAAAAATAGAATTTGGGCCTAAGTAGTCAACATGACTCATAAGCCCAAATAACATACTTAGACTAGAAATATAATTAAAGATAGAAAAAGCCCAATAACACTTAGGCAAGAATTCGGTGGTGACTTGTGAATAGTGTGGAGTTGTGAACAAGTCTTCACCGTCTTGCGCACTAAGAGTATTGCCTCATTAAAACCTTCTTCTGAAAACCCTGTAGGACAAATTTGAAGATAGGAAAAAGAGTACAATTTCCTAGCACGACTTTTGGTGTCTCTACCAGATGGTAATGGTAAAGACACTGGAGGATGAAGAATCTTCAAGAAGGAACCTCCATGGTTCCTTTTCCGGTTGGAATGGGTCAGATGGTCCTGGTACAGTCGTGGCCTGGTCTGCTGGTCCTGGCACAGTCACGGTCGGCACAGTTGGTCCGGGGCTGGTCCTGGTCAGCACGGTCGGTCTGGGGCTTGTCCTGGTTGGTCTGATCAGCTCGAGGTCCTGTTCGATTCCACTCTCCAATAGCATGCCGAGCTTGTCTCCTAGAGCTTTCCTCTTAGACCGAGTGAGAGGTCCTGGTGGGATGATTGGTGCAGTGGCTGGCTCGATGTCCTAATATAAATACCCCTTAAACCATTATGTTTAGTTCAGAAAAAGAGAAAGAAAACCAGTGAACTTAAGAGCAAAATGATGAGGAAGAAAGAGAGAGAGAGAGAGAGAGAGAGAGAGAGAGAGAGAGAGAGAGAGAGAGAGAAGCATAAGGAGAAGGAGGAAACCGCTAAGAAGAACCTGTGTCCTAGGACCGATCTTAAATCCGTGAGTTTGGTTTATTTCAAGCAAGAACGTGGTCGAGTTCGGTTATGCTAGGAAGTGATTTAAAAACGGTGCATGTCCATGAATTTATTGTTGCTTTATCTTTTTGTGTGCGTGCAGTTTAGCTTATGCTCTTCTTGGTTTCATGCTCGGATTGTGTTAATCATGTGAATGGTTGGTGATAATTGTGATTGTGAGTGGTTAGGTGTTGAAGTTTAATTATGATGCTTGATTGTTTAAATTGTGGTTAGCGGTTAGGTATGTTGCTAGTTGCGGTCATGCATGCGGGTAGCGGGTTAAAGGTCTGGTTAACATGCGGATTAACATGTGGTGTTTTAAGTGATTTAGCTATTCCATTGGCATGCAAGACATGACTTGCCACCATCCTGTGGGCGACTTGCTGGGCATATGTTTGTCTTCATGAAGTCCTTGTAGCATTGGTGGCTAAGGATTCACCGAAACGGGAAAGAAGTAAGCTAAGCTCACATGCGCGCACAGGTAGATTAAGGGCCGTAGCTCGGGTTTGAGCATGCGGACGAGTCTTGCAGCTTAAGTATGATTGTACATGTTTGATAATCGTGAATACTTGTTGTGTGCGGTTTGTAATTGTGGGATTGGGTAGTTACTCTTATTTACCAGCTCACTCGGCATTATGTGCTGACCGAACTCGTTCTTGCAGATAGGAGCAAGGCTGTGGGAGGAAGGTGTGACCAGCCAGTGTAGATTGTCCATCCTCTTTGTATTAAGTATGCTCTCGGTTGTCTAATTACACTTCTATAACTTTGTATGGTTTTGTTTTTGGGTAAAGTATCTTGTATAGCGGCCCATGGATTTTGTAAACGGTTTTTGGATGGTAATGTTATAAATGATGTTTTGATGTAAAGAATAAGTAATCTACATGTTAAGAATTTAAAATGGTTTTTAAGTTTAAGCATGTTTAAGCCACGACCGGGCAAGTTAATGATGATTTCAATTCTTGGTTTGATAACCTCAAATTGAAGGAGTTAATTTTTTTGGGTACGGATCTTGGTTGTTCGAACTTTCAAAGTATGTTTGGAAGAACGGATGGTCAGGATTTGGACCTATCATAACACCTTTGGTCTTGGATGAGCGGGGGTGTTACAATCCTCCCATGATCTAAGGTTTTTCTTAACAAATGCACGCAAAAGTGAACCTAAGGTCCTATTCACTATCTTGGAGAACTTATACCAAAATGTTCTCCAAAAATTACTTAAAATTTTTGTGTCTCTAACAGACAAGATAGATATAGACATGCCATGCAACCTAACAATTTCCTTAAAGAATAATTTAGCAATGTGCAATGCATCGTTTGTTTTGCTACATGCAATAAAATGAGACATCTTTGAAAAACGGTCTACAGCCACAAATATTGAATCCTTACCACATTTAGTCCTAGGTAAACCTAATATGAAGTCTATAGACAAATCAACCCATGTATGACTAGGAATAGTTAGAGGATGATACATACCGTGTGGCTGAGTTGTGGCTGAGTTGTGGACTTAGCCATTTTAAACGTGACACATCGTGAGCAAATGCGTTCTACATCTCTCTTCATGTGTGGCCATTAGAAGTGTTCACGCATGATAGTGATGGTCTTTGAAATGCCACAATGACCCATAAGTCCCTTACAAAAAGTTCATGCATGGAACATCTTGGCAAACACAACCGATTTTCATAAAATAGAAACTCATCTTGCTGAAAGTAATGTCCTGTAGAAGTCTTATCACATGACTTATAGATTTCTCCATAGTCCGGGTCAGTAGCATAAAAGTTCTTAGTATGATCAAAACCCATTAATTTGACTTCTAAGGTAGATAGAATAGTATACATTCGTGACAAGGCATCGGCCATAATGTTATCTTTACATTGTTTGTACTTTATCACATGCGGAAAGGTTTCAATAAACTCCATCCACTTGGCATAGCGCTTGTTCAGCTTTTTTTGACCTTTCAAGTGCTGCTAAGACTCATGGTCCGTGTGTATCACAAACTCCTTGGGCCAGAGGTAATGTTGTCAAGTCTAAAGGGCACACACAAATGCATACAATTCTTTATCATACGTGGGGTAGACTAGGGTGGCACCACTTATTTTTTCACTGAAATAAGCAATAAGTCTTCTTTCTTGCATCAAGACCGCTCCTATCCCAATTCATGAGGCATTACACTCAATTTCAAAAGTATTAACAAAGTTAGGTAAAACCAGAAGTGTGGCATGAATAAGCTTATCCTTAAGCATTTTGAATGCATCCTCCTGGGCCTTTTCCCATTTAAACCCTACTTCTTTCTTGACCATTTCGGTGAGAGGCGCGGCTATAATGCTAAAATCCTTGACAAAATTCCTGTAAAACCAGCAAGACCATGGAAGCTATGAACTTCACCCACGGTATTGGGTGTTGGCTAGTCACAGATTGCTTTTACTTTCTCCTCATCCACTCTTACTCCATCTTCACTTACTAAAAATCCTAAAAACACCATATTATCCGAACAAAATGTGCATTTTTCCAGATTACCAAATAGTTGTTCTTTCCTAAGGACGTCTAGCACAACATGAACATGTTTAGCATGCTCCCTTAGGTTTTTAGTATAAATGAATATGTCATTAAAGTAAACAACAAAATAATGACCTATAAGTTTCTTAAGTATATGATTCATTAATCTCATAAATGTGCTAGGTGTGTTTGTAAGGCCAAATGGCATCACAAGCCATTCATACAACCTATGCTTGGTCTTAAAATTGGTCTTTCACTCACCATCCTCTTTCATGCGGATTTGTTGATAAACATATCTTAGAGAATATGCATGCACCATGAACTTTTGGTACGTAGGACAGTTTGGTAAGGTTGCACCTGGAATGAAATCTATTTGGTGTTCAATCCCATACATGGATAGTAATCCGTCCTGGCACTCCTCTGGGAAAACGTCATTAAAATCCTGCAAGAGATCATTCATAATGCTCGGCAAAACCGGCTGTGGGTTAGACGCATGGAGGCAAGCCTCCTTATAGTACATTAAAAGGATATGTCGGTGTTCATCCAAATTCTTAAGATTCCATCCTTAATAAAGAAGTTGGTCTTACCTTTCTTAACCACAAACTTACTTTCCGTTTTCTTTTGCTGCTTGAGGTGAAGTTGGTCCAGATACTCCTCGTGTGGGGTCATTGGTATCACGGTAGTCTTACGGCCATTGTGCAGGAAATGGTGATGGTTGGTAAAACCGTCGTGGGTAACCCTTCGGTCTGACTATCATGGTATGCCAAGGAGAATGTGAACGGCTTCCATAGGAAGGACGTCACACAATACTTCATTCTTGCATCGTCCAATCTCCAAAGACACCTTAACTTGGTGGGTTACGTGTAGTTCACCGGTTTCATTGAGCCATTGCAACGGATATGGCTTTGGGCGTTTCAGTTTTTCAAGACCTATCTTTCTGACCATTGTCTCACTAGAGACGTTAGTACAACTACCACCATCTATCATGAGGCTACATAACTTGCCTTTAACGGTGCATCGCGAATGAAAAAGGTTTTCCTGTTGTTCTTGCTCATGGGTTTTGGATTGGACAATTAAGGATCGCCTGGTCACCATAAGCTGAGCTTGGACAGGTGGTTATAGGTTAGTTATATACATCTGCCTCATCCTCTGTCTGGACCTCACCATTTTCCATAATCACCATAAACTTCTTATAGGTGTATTCGTTTGCATAATGTCTAATACCTTGACACTTGAAGCACTAGATGACTCTGTTTCATGTAGGGAATTCTACAGCCTTCCCTTGGTCTGGTTTATTAGTGAATGGGTTGTATGGCGTAGATGTTGAAGGCTTAGACTCCCGCAGATATGTGGGCTTGAAGTCGTGGGGGTAAACTGGCTTGTGTTTACAGGACCTGCAACATAAGAGGAAGGGATATAAGGCTTACTTTTAAGTTGATTTTCTATAAGTATGGGCTTATGAAGTATCTCCTCAAGTTCCACATAAAGCTGCATTTCAACACGGTTGTGGATGTCTCAGTTGACACACCACCCAAGAACCAGGATATTGTTGCTTCTCGTTACTCAGTCACACTAACACGTATCAGCAAAGTTTCCATCTCCTGGAAATATTTTTCAAGACTGTGGTTGTCCTGGTTCAGCTGCCTTATCAGTTGGTGTAGGTCGCAGTAGAAATGGCTTGGGACAAAGCGCTTGCGCATGATCAGCTTCAACTTTTGCCACGTCTCAATTGGGTACTCACCATTGCGCCTTCTGGAAGTCACCATCTGATCCAACCAGCTAAGGGCGTAATTATAAAACTCGGTTACAGCCACGTTGACTTTGTTGATATCTGAACAGTATTAACAATTGAACACAAGTTCAATCTTTTGCTCCCACTCCAAATAGGAGGTTGGATCATTTTTGTCGTGGAATAGAGGCATATTGAACTTCAAGTTGTTGATGTTGTCTTGTTGAGGAGGCGGTGGTCTAGGCCCTTGCTCTTGCCTATGACATCAGCGTTTGCTGTGTACGAAGTCACTACTGTTATGAACCGGTTGGCTGCTTAATCTCCATAAAAGTTTTGATGTTCACGGATTCCTTTTGAATAAGGTATGGGACGCCTTACGGGAGAGTGATCAGGACACTCATGCCTGGCTGGTTCAGGAAATAGGACACGTCGCCAAGGTTGCCTTGTTTCAGGTAAGAGTTGTTGGATTTCCTCATACACACTATCACACATACCATTCTTTAATCTGCTTTGCATGGATTTGAACCGGGTGTTTATTAGCCTTGTATAGTGTTATTCATCCTCTGATTCATCACCGGTACCTGTCATTGAAAACAAAATAAAATGGCCAAAATCAAAGATTTCTTGAAATAAATATAAAAAGTCAATTTAACTAACAAAGAACTAAAATCTAGGTCCACAAAAGAGAAATTTAAAGGTGACAAATTCAGATTAAGTCCGGATTCAAAGGAGTTCAAAACAAAATATCTAAATAAGACAAATGAGAACAATAAGGGAAATAATACGACATGTTATGTGCTATGATGCCACTTGACGTGATCTAAAGAAAGAGATCACTTAACCAGGAACGACACAACAAGAGGTGGAGGTTTACAGAAGAATTAATGGATTAGAATTGGGACGGATGGATGATTGAACTTGAAAGGATAACTGAAAACGATTGGAGGGAAAGATGGTGAATCGAATGGAACACTTCAAAGATGTGAAAGTCTTTGAAATAATCGGCTTGATCTTTGGAAGGATATGACCCACCAACCAAAGACAAGGATCTCTGAGGTGGCTCAAAGATATTACACACCAAGAGAAGACCAAAGATATGAATATATATGACACACTATTCATAAGTGACCGATTTCAACAAGTGTTTTTAGAAAAACAAAGTTTATAGAAAATTCTATGAAAAGTACAAATGACCAAAGCCAAATATTTATAAAAGGAAATGGATTAAGATAGAAGACTTGCATGTTCGGAACAAACTCCATGCACATGCAAGCACGTCCCAACCCCCAACTGTCAACTACTTTATTAATTGCAAAGAAAGGAAAGAAAGAAAAATGGGCTGGGCCGAAATTGCCAAACTACAATCCAAATATGTTATAGACCTTAAGAAAAATGTTCATCCAAGATATACATCCAAGGAAAAAGAGTTCTAAGATGTACACATTTCCCCTTTACTTAATTCAAATAGCTTGAATTATACTTAGCATACCGGCCAATGTAGGTGTTGGAGGCGTCTTGCTGAGAAATGTACCGAGGATTTGCTGAAGAGTCCTTGTCTTTGATTGTGTCAGTGGACCAGTCGGAATGGTCCAGGGGTCATGATCGATGGCCGGTCTGTGCATGGTCGGAAGAAGGTCTGATCTTGGTCGGATTCCGGTCGAGGGCTGGTCGAGGTCATGTTGGCCGCTGGTCGGGGTCGGGTCAACCTCAAGATCGAAAATTGGATCAGGACCGTGGACGAGAACACGGTCGGGTCGTGGTCAAGGGACCGTTTGTCCACATGGTTGATAGTAAGATTGTCCGAAACGTATGTCTAGTCGTCTGCGGTAGAACTTGAGTCGTTTGTGCGTACATCTGTATCTGTAGGCTGGTTCACATCATCTTCTCTGTGATTAAACCATGGATTTAGCGGACGCTATGTTCATTATCTCAATTCTGTTGAGTCTTGCCATCGCTAAATATGTTCTGTTTGTCGTCTTCATTACTCAGATATATAAACCCTTATAAACAGATTTATAAATCCATAAATTTTTTTGATAAACTTTATATAATAATTTATAAATTTTTATAAAATTGAACAATAGAAACTTTAAATCATGTATAAGGATTTATAAATCTGTTTAACATAAGCATAAATTATTTATAATGGTTTATAAATTATTTATATAGATAAAAAAATTATTTATAACAGTTGATAAAATATTTTATATTTTCTTATAAAGATTAATAAATCATTTATAATGGTTTAAAATATCATGTATAGTGGTTTAAAAATCATTTATAAAGGTTTATAAAACATTAATAAGAGTTTGTAAAATTATGTATAAAATATTTATAAATCTGGGAAATATAAATATATACAAAGCTGATGTTTTAGGATTCTCGTATGTAGGTTTTATAAAATTTTATAAATCACTGGGACAATAATTAATATATAAAGGTTTAAAAATTATTTATAGGAGATAATAAATCAATTATAAAAGTCTATAAATCATTTATAAGAGTTTATAAATAATTAATAATAGTTTATAAATAATTTATAATAAATGAAAAATTTGATCTTAAATTTTTTAGAATATTTTATAATGTAGTTTATAATTATGGGTTTGAATATTTTCCCCTTCTTCGTTGTTATTCTTGTTCTAGTTCATTGTTGTTCTTCTTCTTCTTTTTTTTTTCTTCTTCGTTTTTTTTTTCTTTTTCCACTAACAAATAATCTTTGTTTTACACAGGTTTTACATCCAAGTCCGATTTTTATGATATTATATTCTCAAATCAAGTTCATATAATCAAAAACGAATCGCCAGTTCACCTGAGTATTGCCAAAGAGAAAAAATCGACGGACTCACCGAAAAATTGAGTCGCCAGAGGTAAAAAATCATCGGCGTCGTTATTTGGGCTAGGTGAGATTTGGTCAAAATCAAATAGGCATCTTTAGGTAATATATAAATTTTAATGGTATTTTTGAACATGTTTACGATAATGGTAGTTTTGAAAGATAACGACTAGAAAGTGGTATTTTCACAAAACACTCAAATGATATATGGGTATTTTGGATATAAGATAGTATTTTAGTCATATTTTGAGAATTTTAAGGGTAGTGTTTGTTTTGAGAATGGGTTATATGAAGTGGTTTATAATATAAATTATCTACTATAAAATAGTTTTCTCTTGCCAAAACCAAAAAAAAATATTTTTCAATTAAAACTATAATACAAATTTTTTTTTGCCAAAACTATAAAATTTTATTTTCTAGTCAAAACTGTATAACCACAATTTCCTATTTAAACAAAAGTCAATTTTTTTTTTTGCCAAAACAATAATATCATATTTTTTATCAACACCGCAAACTATAATTTTCTGCCTAACTTACAAACATATTTAAAATTATAAAACTATTTTCCTATCAAAACTGCAGATCCAGTGACTAACATGTTAGGATCCAGTGACTAACATGCAGATCATTTACATGAAGATTCACCACAAAAAATGTCGGATCAGTTTATACTTAGCAGAATCCACATATGCACTACTACAGATCAACCAAAAAATCATGCAATTATTTCCGAACCTAATCCTGAACTCAAATCATCATTTCTTGCGCAAGGAAACACAATTCCAACTCACATACTACGGTTTTGGTGGGTTCCCCATGGATAGTCGACGCTCATGCAGTTTCAGTCGATGAACAGTGCTAATTCTTGATTATTTCAGCATATCACCCCTTCATTAACCAAAACCACATTTCCCCTACACTTTTAACTGAATTTTCTACCCTTTTGCATGGACTGAACCCTTTGGTATTTATAGGCCGAATTTTCGCATGAAGTATGGTGAGTCATATCCTTATGACTCCACAGGTGTCCCATAACACAACCATTTCTTGCGCCAGCAGCTATCAGAGTGCACTACACTGCAAGTGTGGTTCACGTCATCCATTTAGTGCGGTACACGTAATCCGACTAGTGCAGTACATATCATCCGGCTAGTGCGGTACATGTCATCTGACTACGCACTGCTCTGCTCGGGCCACTACTCTCGATACTGGCTAGTACGGACAGGTCATTGTGCACATATGAATGCACTGAATTGGCATCAGATAAGCTAAAATTTGGCTTTACGACTGCACTGATGGATTTTTACATACTGACAGACTGTTCTGATCCGGTCTAAGGTACAGGTCATTACATTCTCCTCCCCTTAAAAAAATTGTCCTGAATTCTCAGGCTTGCGCACCTGCTCAACTGTAAATAACTCTAGGTAATCTTTCTGGAAATTTTCTTCATATTCCTGAGTGACGACAATTCGATGTTGTTTTCCCCAAAAGACTTGAACTTGTGGAATTTGTCGGTTCTTTAACTTCTCAGTGCGTCGCTCTCCTATTTGGATTGATCATTTGGGAAAAGTGAGATTTGAACGCAGTTCTTTTATTTGACAAGAATCTCTTATGTATTTTTGTAGCATCAATACATAGAATAACGGATGTAGAACCATATCAGATGTGTTCCTAGAGAGGGACACAACCCAAGACCACACGCTAGGGTGAGACAAATGGATTGAAATAGAGATGTGAAACAGCGAAAGCTTAGATAAATGGTAAGGGATTGAATGGTGATCGCGGATTGATGAATAGGGCAGGAATGAAACAAGAGTGGATTGAATGGCTCTTAACAAAGGGGTGAAAGCCTTTGATGCGCCAGCTTGTTCCAAGAGGATATGACACACCGATTAGAACAAGGATCTTTGGATCGGCTCAATGATATTACACACAAAGAGAGAACCCAAATAGACTAGATATGACACACTAGTCAAATGACCGAATTTAACTTAGTTTGCAAAAAACTTTTATTAAGAAAATTCGATGGAAAAGAAAAGTACAACAATGGCCACAACCGAGTTTATAAAGAGAAGAGGAGAGATGAAGAGTTAAGGCAATGGTCAAAGACTGGCTTGCATGCAAAGTGCCGATTCAAATCCATTCAAGACCAAAACCATTTCAAGTGGTCAAACATTCATTAATGACACACGCCAAAGTGGTCAAATTTTTTTGATAAACTTTATATAATAATTTATAAATTTTTATAAAATTGAACAATAGAAGCTTTAAATCATGTATAAGGATTTATAAATCTGGTTAACATAAGCATAAATTATTTATAATGGTTTATAAATTATTTATATAGATAAAAAAATTATTTATAACAGTTGATAAAATATTTTATATTTTCTTATAAAGATTAATAAATCATTTATAATGGTTTAAAATATCATGTATAGTGGTTTAAAAATCATTTATAAAGGTTTATAAAACATTAATAAGAGTTTTTAAAATTATGTATAAAATATTTATAAATCTGGGAAATATAAATATATACAAAGCTGATGTTTTAGGATTCTCGTATGTAGGTTTTATAAAAATTTATAAATCACTGGGACAATAATTAATATATAAAGGTTTATAAATTATTTATAGGAGATAATAAATCAATTATAAAAGTCTATAAATCATTTATAAGAGTTTATAAATAATTAATAATAGTTTATAAATAATTTATAAGGGTTTATAAATGAAAAATTTGATCTTAAATTTTTTAGAATATTTTATAATGTAGTTTATAATTATGGGTTCGAATATTTTCCCCTTCTTCGTTGTTATTCTTGTTCTAGTTCATTGTTGTTCTTCTTCTTCTTTTTTTTTTCTTCTTCATTTTTTTTTCTTCTTCCACTAACAAATAATCTTTGTTTTACACAGGTTTTACATCCAAGTCCGATTTTTATGATATTATATTCTCAAATCAAGTTCATATAATCAAAAACGAATCGCCAGTTCACCTGAGTATTGCCAAAGAGAAAAAATCTACGGACTCACCGAAAAATTGAGTCGCCAGAGGTAAAAAATCATCAGCGTCGTTATTTGGGCTGGGTGAGATTTGGTCAAAATCAAATAGGCATCTTTAGGTAATATATAAATTTTAATGGTATTTTTGAACATGTTTACGATAATGGTAGTTTTGAAAGATAACGACTAGAAAGTGGTATTTTCACAAAACACTTAAATGATATATGGGTATTTTGGATATAAGATAGTATTTTAGTCATATTTTGAGAATTTTAAGGGTAGTGTTTGTTTTGAGAATGGGTTATATGAAGTGGTTTATAATATAAATTATCTACTATAAAATAGTTTTCTCTTGCCAAAACCAAAAAAAAAAATATTTTTCAATTAAAACTGTATTACAAATTTTTTTTTGCTAAAACTATAAAATTTTATTTTCTAGTCAAAACTGTATAACCACAATTTCCTATTTAAAGAAAAGTCAATTTTTTTTTTGCCAAAACAATAATATCATATTTTTTATCAACACCGTAAACTATAATTTTCTGCCTAACTTACAAACATATTTAAAATTATAAAACTATTTTCCTATCAAAACAGCGGATCCAGTGACTAACATGCAGATCATTTACATGAAGATTGACCACAAAAAATGTCGGATCAGTTTATACTTAGCAGAATCCACATATGCACTACTACAGATCAACCAAAAAATCATGCAATTATTTCCGAACCTAATCCTGAACTCAAATCATCATTTCTTGCGCAAGGAAACACAATTCCAACTCACATACTACGCTTTTGGTGGGTTCCCCATGGATAGTCGACGCTCATGCAGTTTCAGTCGATGAACAGTGCTAATTCTTGATTATTTCAGCATATCACCCCTTCATTAACCAAAACCACATTTCCCCTTCACTTTTAACTGAATTTTCTACCCTTTTGCATGGACTGAACCCTTTGGTATTTATAGGCCGAATTTTCGCATGAAGTATGGTGAGTCATATCCTTATGACTCCACAGGTGTCCCATAACACAACCATTTCTTGCGCCACCAGCTATCAGAGTGCACTACACTGCAAGTGTGGTTCACGTCATCCATTTAGTGCGGTACACGTACTCCGACTAGTGCAGTACATATCATTCGACTAGTGCGGTACATGTCATCTGACTACGCACTGCTCTGCTCGGGCCACTACTCTCGATACTGGCTAGTACGGACAGGTCATTGTGCGCATATGAATGCACTGAATTGGCATCAGATAAGCTAAAATTTGGCTTTACGACTGCACTGATGGATTTTTACATACTGACAGACTGTTCTGATCCGGTCTAAGGTACAGGTCATTACATTCTCCTCCCCTTAAAAAAATTGTCCTGAATTCTCAGGCTTGCGCACCTGCTCAACTGTAAATAACTCTAGGTAATCTTTCTGGAAATTTTCTTCATATTCCTGAGTGACGACAATTCGATGTTGTTTTCCCCAAAAGACTTGAACTTGTGGAATTTGTCGGTTCTTTAACTTCTCAGTGCGTCGCTCTCCTATTTGGATTGATCATTTGGGAAAAGTGACATTTGAACGCAGTTCTTTTATTTGACAAGAATCTCTTATGTATTTTTGTAGCATCAATACATAGAATAACGGATGTAGAACCATATCAGATGTGTTCCTAGAGAGGGACACAACCCAAGACCACACGCTAGGGTGAGACAAATGGATTGAAATAGAGATGTGAAACAGCGAAAGCTTAGATAAATGGTAAGGGATTGAATGGTGATCGCGGATTGATGAATAGGGCAGGAATGAAACAAGAGTGGATTGAATGGCTCTTAACAAAGGGGTGAAATCCTTTGATGCGCCAGCTTGTTCCAAGAGGATATGACACACCGATTAGAACAAGGATCTTTGGATCGACTCAATGATATTACACACAAAGAGAGAACCCAAATAGACTAGATATGACACACTAGTCAAATGACCGAATTTAACTTGGTTTGCAAAAAACTTTTATTAAGAAAATTTGATGGAAAAGAAAGGTACAACAATGGCCACAACCGAGTTTATAAAGAGAAGAGAAGGAGAGATGAAGAGTTAAGGCAATGGTCAAAGACTGGCTTGCATGCAAAGTGCCGATTCAAATCCATTCAAGACCAAAACCATTTCAAGTGGTCAAACATTCATTAATGACACACGCCAAAGTGGTCAAATTTTTTTGATAAACTTTATATAATAATTTATAAATTTTTATAAAATTGAACAATAGAAGCTTTAAATCATGTATAAGGATTTATAAATCTGGTTAACATAAGCATAAATTATTTATAATGGTTTATAAATTATTTATATAGATAAAAAAATTATTTATAACAGTTGATAAAATATTTTATATTTTCTTATAAAGATTAAATAAATCATTTATAATGGTTTAAAATATCATGTATAGTGGTTTAAAAATCATTTATAAAGGTTTATAAAACATTAATAAGAGTTTGTAAAATTATGTATAAAATATTTATAAATCTGGGAAATATAAATATATACAAAGCTGATGTTTTAGGATTCTCGTATGTAGGTTTTATAAAAATTTATAAATCACTGGGACAATAATTAATATATAAAGGTTTATAAATTATTTATAGGAGATAATAAATCAATTATAAAAGTCTATAAATCATTTATAAGAGTTTATAAATAATTAATAATAGTTTATAAATAATTTATAATAAATGAAAAGTTTGATCTTAAATTTTTTAGAATATTTTATAATGTAGTTTATAATTATGGGTTTGAATATTTTCCCCTTCTTCGTTGTTATTCTTGTTCTAGTTCATTGTTGTTCTTCTTCTTGTTTTTTTTTTCTTCTTCGTTTTTTTTTTCTTCTTCCACTAACAAATAATCTTTGTTTTACACAGGTTTTACATCCAAGTCCGATTTTTATGATATTATATTCTCAAATCAAGTTCATATAATCAAAAACGAATCGCCAGTTCACCTGAGTATTGCCAAAGAGAAAAAATCGACGGACTCACCGAAAAATTGAGTCGCCAGAGGTAAAAAATCATCGGCGTCGGTATTTGGGCTAGGTGAGATTTGGTCAAAATCAAATAGGCATCTTTAGGTAATATATAAATTTTAATGGTATTTTTGAACATGTTTACGATAATGGTAGTTTTGAAAGATAACGACTAGAAAGTGGTATTTTCACAAAACACTCAAATGATATATGGGTATTTTGGATATAAGATAGTATTTTAGTCATATTTTGAGAATTTTAAGGGTAGTGTTTGTTTTGAGAATAGGTTATATGAAGTGGTTTATAATATAAATTATCTACTATAAAATAGTTTTCTCTTGCCAAAACCAAAAAAAAAATATTTTTCAATTAAAACTGTAATACAAATTTTTTTTTGCCAAAACTATAAAATTTTATTTTCTAGTCAAAACTGTATAACCACAATTTCCTATTTAAACAAAAGTCAATTTTTTTTTTGCCAAAACAATAATATCATATTTTTTATCAACACTGTAAACTATAATTTTCTGCCTAACTTACAAACATATTTAAAATTATAAAACTATTTTCCTATCAAAACAGCAAATACTGTAAAAATTTATTTTCCTGTAAAAACTATCCATAATCTCAAAGAAAATGTCTTATTGAGAAATAAAAAGCCATATTTTCCCATTAAATAATATAAATCACAAAACAGTATTTTTCTGCTAAGACTCTATTTCATAATTAATCAATTTTATTTTATTTAAAATTATTTTATTTTAGAAATATTTGATTATAGATAAAAATATTGAATTTAAAAATTGTTCCTTTTTAGTTATTAGATATAATTCATTCAGAATTTTCTTATATATTCACATACACAAAGTTTTTTTTATCTAAATGCAGCATCTAAATACAAAAAAACCCATTATTATCTTTATCTAAACTACCCTAACCCTAGTTCTCTCTATCTCTCTTCCAACAGCTGCGGCCACAAAATTTCGTCTGCCTCTCTGATGGCCGGCTCCGTCCGGCACCGTGAGAGGGTTTCCCTTCTTCATCCCCCCTGAACCTCGACACTCCTTGATACTGGTTCCTCTAACTGTTTTAACTGATCATTGGGCTCGACGGAGTGAGGTAGAGTCACCTCCGGGCAATGGTATTTTGTGGTGATGCGAAGCAGCGGCGTGCGACGGTGGGACGCTCAGTGGATGGGACTCCCGAAGCTTTCACGACTAATCCTAGCGTGCTCGTGGTGTGCATGAAGGCGTGACACAACAGGTGTTTCTTTCCGGCGACAATGAAATATGTGTTTGCGTTAGGCAACAGCATTTGGCTTGTGCGTTTGCGACTGCGTTTGGCGACTTTGTTTGACGACTGCATTTGGTGTTTGTGTTTGACAACTGCGTTTGGCGACTGCGTTTAGCGACTATGCTTGATGACTGTGTTTGGCGACTGCATCTGGGTCTGATGTCTGTGATTGCGTTTAGCAATCGGTATTGGCGTTCCATCTGTTATGGACTTCAGGTTATTGGATCTTTGAGGACTGAATTTTGAAGATGAAGTTCTCAGACTGGTGGTTCTCTTCGGACTGACGCGCCTTGGATGATTGGATAGCAATTGAGATTCTGTTTGGGTCTCATCTCCGATGTTTGTGAGAAAGCGGTGTTAATTTTAGGCGACATTCAATAATTTGAATATCTATGGCATTTGCGGTTAGGCGGATTGGGATTTGATGAGGACATGATTTGAAGATGTTTAATCGTAAACAAGGTGAATTTTCTGGTTAAAATTGCTATAAATTGGCTATTTGCTGGTGATAGTAGTTTTTGAATTCTCGGTGAATTTGACCATCACATTTTAAAGGGTTGTTTCTTATTTTGTTTTTGTATTAGATTTAATAGAGTCATTTAAGTTAAATCTAAAATATTCCGTAGTGAAGTTTAGATAAATAATTCTCAATTAAGTTGATACTTTCGTTGACTGCTTTGAATCCATTTGGACCGTAATTTTGACGTTATATAGCTTATTTACAGGCTTTGATATCATTAATAAAAATGGTATTTACGTTAAAAAAATGAAAAAAAAAATGAATATAGCCTAAAATTAAACCGTTATAAATCGTATCATTCATGTTGGCAATGGAGCTCACACACAGTGGGCATGTTATTGAAAAAAGTTGAATGATATCCCCAAGTTGGCTTGTCGAGAAGCAACGAAGAATGATGGGCCGTATTTTGCAGAAAGTCCACAGAAGGCCCGCATGTGCGTAACCCAGTCAAGGGCGTAAGGTCCAAGGAGCAGCAACGCATTAAATGCGGCCAAACCAAATCTCACAACTATCTTTAGACTTTGTTCTAAATTAGCAATCGCATAAACAGCTTTCCTTGGTACCCTTTGTAACCAAAGATATTCCACTCTCAAAAACAAAAGCCAAGAACTTGATGGGGTTACCAAATTTCTCTTAAAATAAGACAAATAAAAGTTGCAAATGCACATCAATCAATTGTAGTATTTTAGATATCAAATCCATAAGAAAAAAGTGCACAATAATTTTTCAATAAATGACCACTCGATTTTTATCATCATGACTAAACCAAGATAGCCAAAACATTCATACTACATCTTAAATGTGCAAGTAAACTTTGGGTCTACTACAACATATGATTTATTTATATTTAGCTTTCTGCAATATAATCTACAGGACATCATTGATAACTCTTCTAATGCATATTTTCTCTCAAATATAATATAAAAATATTTATTGACATTTTTATTAATAGTTTTTCTATGAGAGTTTTTTTGGATATCCAGAAAACTTAATAAGTTTCTTTACGACTGGATAACTTAATAATTTTTTATGAATATAATGCATCTTACACTTCAAACTTTGTTTCTCTTGTCATTGAAAATTTTTTTATTTATTTTTACATTACAAGATATGATACGCACACTTCAAAGGGAATCTTTTTATTTTCAGTTTGGAGAAATACATTTTATATTTAAGTATTATGTGTGTTGTCTAACTCTTTGGCAGACATACATATTTGTCTTTAATTGTAAATTTTTTCATTTTAGTGTTAAAATATCTGTAAAGTTTATTTCACTAAAATTTACATTAAGTTTTTAGTTTTCTTGTCTTTCTTTTTAGGGAGATATGATTTCACATCGATTTTAGATGCGTGTTTTCCATTGAGTCTTTTAGATGAACAAGAAAATTTGCCACATCAAGATGAATATTATCACTTAGGCCATCAAAAGATGGTCCAACTTTTTCAAAGATAAAGTTAGTTTCAACATTCTTTTCTTTAATCTGTATGATTCTCAGTATATATGAAATATAAAGATTGTTTTCTTTATGATACCAAAATCACTTATCAATGGTTTTCAGAAAATCGTTCACCTTTAATACATTGTTGCACATATCGTCCATATCATATAATGTTTTTCATATGTTAAGGGCGGCGACCTCCAGTTTTGTCAAATTTGACATGATAATAAGATAAAAAAAATTAGAATCATTAATTTGGCAAAAATGTTTTAAGGTTCTTATTGAAAATATACAGAATACAAATTAAAAAACGTTAGGAAGTATAGCCTTCTATTTAATTGTGGGACTTAATATATAAATTTTAGAAAACAGAACTATTACAAGTTTGAGGAGACAAAATTTATCATGCATCAGAGGAGGTATAACCTACCACTCTCCAAACAATACACATATTAAAATGATAACATGAATTTTACGTTATCTTCAAAATATATGAGCTAATAAACAAATAAAAAGATTGAGTTGATAACATGTTATATACTATTTATATATTTATGGTGAAAATATATAGATATGTATATATATATACATATTGTATTACAATAGTATAATTGATAAAATGGTTAAGAAATTATCAAACAAAGCAAAAAAAATCACAAAATTTCATTTAAACCCTTTTTACAACATCAAATTGTTTTTCTAAAATGGTTTAGTTAGCCAAACCAGTGGAACTGTATCCATATAAACCTTGATTGATGGAAGGCTCCGTGCAACTCATGCTAAATTCTCTATCTTCGTGTTTGTTGTCCTTGAATAAATGAGACTTTGGAGGTAGTAAATAGAGCTCTCCGTCACAAAAACTCTGTATTTGCTGTGAATTCTGGCTATTCTTCTAGAGAATACACCTTGTTCAACACATTCGGAAAGTCGGTTGTAAAATTAGATCTAATCTATAAAACGCATTTATACACTCCATACCCAGATCAGCGTCTCTAACTCAACGTAAAAGAGTGGAAAGACGGCAACCGAATATTCTATGCTACAAGAAATAATTTACCATTTAATTCTTTCAAATAACCCACTCTGACCAGAAATTTTTCATCCTTATTCCAAGCTCTATTTACTTGACACCACATAGCATCATTTTGTTGTGGGGCTTATTGAATTGGTATAACCTATAATTTCTTCTGCACATCTAATGTTTGCTCTTCTTCCCAAACTTTACATTCTGTTTCTATAGGTTACAGAATTTCTTGAGGGTTTCGATCTGAGTTTTTGAAAGTTTTTTCATTTCGAATTTTCCATAAATACCAAATAATCAAAAAAAATCGTTTGGACTTTCTTTAGAGATCTGCGAGAACAAATAATTTATATTCACGAAAATCGATGTTGTTGGAAAGATTTCCAGACTGGAGTAAATCTTAGATAATTTACAAGTTAGTTGGTTCGCCCGGCTGTGGCTACTATCATTCCATACTTAGATATTTTACAGAAAATATCCTTATATACAATCCCAAAAGTCGATTTACATAAAACCGTAACAGTTATTAGTTTATGAAAGCGTTTCAAAATATTATATAATACAAGTACTTATAAACATGCATATCTTTTAATCAAAATGTTGGGAATGTACACTAGTTATACGTCACGCGTTTCCTATATCTACTTGCCTTTTCCTGCAATAATGAGTTTGGATAAGCAACAATTTTTCTTAGTGAGTTGGATAACTTAAACTAACTAACGCGGACCCTAAGCAAGCATGAGTAACGTATAATCAAGCGTCAAGCATAAGCAATTTATGAACTGGCATAATTAAACCAATCACACCATATATTCGATAAATAACCACACAATAACTCATTCTCATGTTCGTTCTCGAGAATCACTATGCGACCTTGGCATATTCTCCCTTTTTTAGTCCTGTTGATCCTTAGTCACCACGGCTACAAGGACTCAATGGTACAATCTATTCAATCTTTTAATATGTATCACCAGCAAGTCGTCTCAGGATGGTGACGAGCCAATCTTTTGTATGTCTTACGCGTAACAAGTCATTTATGATGGTAGCTAGCCAATCCACACATGCCTTTACCGAGAATAGCCAAATCACACCATTACCTTTAACTTACCAACAATACCACAACCCTGCATAAACCGAGTATGTGCCAAACCAAAGCGATATGCAAACCATGATATCAACAATTTAACACGAACAGACAATATGAACAACAAACAAAAAATTCAACCAATGATCCATTCCGATCAGTTCACGGCAATATTTACTTATCCACATTCACACCAAAATATCAATATTGAGCAGTTAACACCACGATTTATCTACCAGCTATGATCACAAAATATGCATGAATTTTCTAAGTCCAACAACTAAAAAGAATTGTTCAGCTAGGATCCAGTGACTAACATGCAGATCATTTACATGAAGATTCACCACAAAAAATGTCGGATCAGTTTATACTTAGCAGAATCCACATATGCACTACTACAGATCAACCAAAAAATCATGCAATTATTTCCGAACCTAATCCTGAACTCAAATCATCATTTCTTGCGCAAGGAAACACAATTCCAACTCACAGACTACGGTTTTGGTGGGTTCCCCATGGATAGTCGACGCTCATGCAGTTTCAGTCGATGAACAGTGCTAATTCTTGATTATTTCAGCATATCACCCCTTCATTAACCAAAACCACATTTCCCCTTCACTTTTAACTGAATTTTCTACCCTTTTGCATGGACTGAACCCTTTGGTATTTATAGGCCGAATTTTCGCATGAAGTATGGTGAGTCATATCCTTATGACTCCACATGTGTCCCATAACACAACCATTTCTTGCGCCACCAGCTATCAGAGTGCACTACACTGCAAGTGTGGTTCACGTCATCCATTTAGTGCGGTACACGTACTCCGACTAGTGCAGTACATATCATTCGACTAGTGCGGTACATGTCATCTGACTACGCACTGCTCTGCTCGGGCCACTACTCTCGATACTGGCTAGTACGGACAGGTCATTGTGCGCATATGAATGCACTGAATTGGCATCAGATAAGCTAAAATTTGGCTTTACGACTGCACTGATGGATTTTTACATACTGACAGACTGTTCTGATCCGGTCTAAGGTACAGGTCATTATATTCTCCTCCCCTTAAAAAAATTGTCCTGAATTCTCAGGCTTGCGCACCTGCTCAACTGTAAATAACTCTAGGTAATCTTTCTGGAAATTTTCTTCATATTCCTGAGTGACGACAATTCGATGTTGTTTTCCCCAAAAGACTTGAACTTGTGGAATTTGTCGGTTCTTTAACTTCTCAGTGCGTCGCTCTCCTATTTGGATTGATCATTTGGGAAAAGTGAGATTTGAACGCAGTTCTTTTATTTGACAAGAATCTCTTATGTATTTTTGTAGCATCAATACATAAAATAACGGATGTAGAACCATATCAGATGTGTTCCTAGAGAGGGACACAACCCAAGACCACACGCTAGGGTGAGACAAATGGATTGAAATAGAGATGTGAAACAGCGAAAGCTTAGATAAATGGTAAGGGATTGAATGGTGATCGCGGATTGATGAATAGGGCAGGAATGAAACAAGAGTGGATTGAATGGCTCTTAACAAAGGGGTGAAAGCCTTTGATGCGCCAGCTTGTTCCAAGAGGATATGACACACCGATTAGAACAAGGATCTTTGGATCGGCTCAATGATATTACACACAAAGAGAGAACCCAAATAGACTAGATATGACACACTAGTCAAATGACCGAATTTAACTTAGTTTGCAAAAAACTTTTATTAAGAAAATTCGATGGAAAAGAAAGGTACAACAATGGCCACAACCGAGTTTATAAAGAGAAGAGAAGGAGAGATGAAGAGTTAATGCAATGGTCAAAGACTGGCTTGCATGCAAAGTGCCGATTCAAATCCATTCAAGACCAAGACCATTTTAAGTGGTCAAACCTTCATTAATGACACACGCCAAAGAGATAAGTAAATGGGCTGGGCCAAAGTTAAATAATCCAAAAATACAAATAATTGTTATGGGCCTCAGACAAAAAAATCATTAAGAATCCATTCAGGCCTCATCAAAACTTAGTGATAAATATACAATGGGAAAAACCTCACCGAGGGAAAAGAGTACCAAAATGAAATTTTCCCTTTTGTTTAATTCAAATAGTTTGGATAAGGATTAATAAACCTAATTTAATATTTAATGTTGGCGCCTGAATTAGGAAAGTCTCGTTGGTTTGAATGAGACCTTTGGTCCTTGAGCGCGTCAAAGGACCCACAGGAATGGCCCATGATCTTTGAGCAGAAGTTGCACCATCACATGGCCGGACATAGGTAAGGTCTTAAACGGGTCATGGTCGTGTCATGGGCTCGGCCGGGTCGGACCTTTGATCAATCATCCTTGGGTTTTAGAGAACCTCCTTTGGGTCGATGAGATTGGTTGTGCCACAGTCGTGCCCATCGTCCATCACGGTCGTGCTCTCGTTCGTGCATTCGTTTGTGCCTTCATCCGTCACGGTCGTGCTCTTGTTCGTGCCTTCGTATGGCATGACCGTACCCAACATTCTTGATTTTTTCTTCAACCTGAGTCGCATCATCTCCTCCCACTTGAGAAGGATTTGTTCTCAAATCCGAATCATCTGAAACATAAGGAAGAAAATCAGTAATATTAAAACTTGAACTAATTGGATACTTACCTTGAAGGTCTAATTGGTATACATTATTATTGATGCGTTTGACCATGGTAAATGGGCCATCCACCCTAGGCATCAATTTTGAACGTCGTTCAGCTGAGAATCGATATTTCCTTAGATCTGTTTCGAAAATCACTTCTTTGTGGTTTTTGTTGGAAGATTTAGCATAAAGCTTAGTCTGGCTTCAATGATTTTGCGAGCATCTTCAGGAATTCTCTTGACTGCTTTCGCCTTTTGTTCTCCATCCATACTAGATCTCAGACTCAAAGGTAAATGCATCAAATCTAGTGGTGAAACATGATTAAAACCATATACAATTTGAAATGGAGAATACTTAGATGCAATATGCTTGGCATGATTGTAAGCAAAAGATGTGGTAAGCTATCCTCCCAAGTTCTAAGATTTTTACCAACAAAAGCATGCAACAGAGATCCCTAAGTCATATTTACTACCTCAGTTTGTCCATCACTCTCTGGATGACAGGTAGTAGAAAAGCATAACTTAGTACCTAATTTAGACCAAGAGTCCTCCAAAATTGGCTAAGGAATTTAGTATCACGGTTATACACAATGCTCCTAGGCATTCCATGTAAACGAACGACTTCTCTAAAGAACAAATTGGCTACATGCAATGCATCATCCGATTTATTACAAGCTATAAAGTGAGACATCTTAGAGAATCGGTCTACAACCACAAAAAAATAGAATCCTTGCCGTTTTTAGTCCTAGGCAGTCATAAAATAAAGTTCATAGACAAATCTAACCAAGGATGCTCAGAATAGGGAGTGGGTGATACAAACCGTGTGGCTGAGTCGTGGACTTAGCCATTTTGCAAGTAACACAACGGTTGCACAAACATCTCACATCCTTTTCATATGTGGCCAGTGGAAATGCTCACGCATCACGGCCAAAATTTTGATCACACCAAAAGTGACTAATCAATCCTCTAGCATGGGCTTCTTTAGCAAACAACTCTCTAAGAGAACATCTTGGAACACATAGTCTGTTCTCACAAAAAAGGAAATCATCATGCCTATAGTAGTGTCCTGTAGGAGTATTGGCACAAGACTTATAGATTTCTCCATAGTCCGGGTCAATGGCATAAAGATGTTTAATATGTTCAAAACCCAATAGCTTAACTTCCAAAATAGAAAGCAAAGCTTACCTTCGTGAAAGAGTATCGGCCACAATGTTGTCTTTGCCTTGCTTTTATTTTATAACGTATGGAAATGTTTGTATAAATTCAACCCATTTGGCATGCCATTTATTGAGCTTGTGTTGCCCTCTCAGATGCTTCAACGACTCATGGTCCGTATTGATAACAAATTCCTTGGGCAAGAGGTAATGCTGCCAGGTTTGAAGAGCATGCACCAACGCATAAAGTTCTTTATCATAGGTTGGATAGTTGAGCATCGCTCCTCCAAGTTTATCACTAAAATAAGCAATAGGCTGCTTCTCCTGCATTAGAACAGCTCCTATTGCCATACCTGAGGCGTCACGTTCTATTTCAAAAGTGTTAGAAAAATTTGATAAGCTTAAAAGAGGAGCATGAGTAAGCTTATCCTTAAGTTTCTGGAAAGCCTCCTCCTGAGCCGTTTCCCACTTAAAACCTACTTTTTTCTTAATAACTTCTGTGAGTGGCGCAGCTATGCTACTAAAATCTTTGAAAAAGCGCCTATATAATCCGACTAACCATGGAAGCTTCTGACTTCCCCAACAGTTTTAGGTGTAGGCCAGTCTTGAATTGCTTTAACCTTCTCTTGGTCCACACTTAATCCATCTGCACTGACCACAAAACCTAGAAAAACCACATTATCTGAACAAAAGGTACACTTTTCTAGATTAGCAAACAAACGCTCCTTTCTAAGAACTTCTAGCATGGCCTTTACATGCCTAGTATGATCCCTCAAATCATTGCTATAAACAAAGATATCATCAAAATATACTACAATAAAATGCCCTATGAATTCCCTAAGGAAATAATTCATTAATCTCATAAAGGTACTAGGTGCATTTGTAAGACGAAATGGCATTATAAGCCATTTATACAACCCATGCTTTGTTTTAAACGCGGTTTTTCATTCATCACCTTCCTTCATTCATATTTGGTGATATCCACTCGTAAGGTCTATTTTAGAAAAGATATTAGACCCATGCAACTCATCTAACATATCATCAAGACGAGGAGTGGTGATACCTGACCGTGATGTTATTGATTGCACGACAATCAATACACATCCGCCATTTACCGTCCTTTTTGGGCACAAGGAGAACAAGTACATCACAGAGACTTAGATTTTCACGGACATGCCCCTTGCTCATTAGCTCCTCCACTTGCCGCTAAATCTCCTTAGTCTCAATGGGGTTGGTCCTATATGCTGGCCGGTTTAGAAGAGTTGCTCCAGGGACAAAGTCAATTGATAAAATTAAGTATAAAGAATCATAGAGTAGGCTCATTTGGAAAAATATTGTCATTTAGGCTTTAATTATGCCTTGATCATGGTAGGCTCGAGACTCCTTGTATCTGGACAACTTGGGGAGATATAAATGACGTCTAGGAACCTTATGGAAAGTGTAGAATGTCTCCAAATCGTGTGTGAATAGAAAGGGAAAGAGCTGTAGGAGTTTTAATGTGAATGGCTCCAAACATGGTAAGTAGGAGCAAGAGAGAATCCACCTGATTCTCTGGATGATGGTGCATGGTAAGATTATAGAAGAATATGCTGGATGTTTAAATGTGTCTCCTGTATGCTTAAATATCTCTCCTGGTCGCCAAGTGTAGGTTTGAAGCTTCTTAAACCCGTGAGCTTCCAAATAAGACAAGTCGAAGATCTCTTGGTTTAGAAGTTGGATAAATTTTAAACCATTATTGATTTTGGCATGATTATAACTCTCCGTGCACCTATGATGGGTTAGGTTTCCAAAACAAGTTTGTTTACAACTTGATTTCTCCTGGTTCAATTGGAATCCTTCAATTAGCAACCACTGATCTCCTTCCGGTTCATTGGAAAACATCTGTATTGAAAGTTGAATTAATTCTTCCTGAAGAAATATTTTGAACCAATTCTTCTTCTCGATGATCCCTGGATTCTAGAACAGGTTATTCGTAGCTTAACTCCTCCTGGTTTGGTTGATATGTTACAAGAAAGACACATATGTCTTTGATACATCCAGTTTGGTTCTCTTGTAGCCTTGTGGGCTTGTGAATGAGGAGATATTGGGAACAAGATTTATTTTCCATGTACATTAGAGAAACCTCTTTCTGAAAACCCATTGGGACAAAACCGAAAGTAGTCAACCCTTTTGCTGGAGTCTCCATGCTCATTGGTCGGTCTTAACTTGATGTCCTCATCATACTCTCTCTCTTTAAAAGGTTTCGTCCTTAAAACTGTGTAATCTGCACAAAGAGAAAGCAAGTTAGCTTTTATTCTCCTTTGAGAGTTTAGAGTCTTACCTTGGTATTGTTGTGGCTTGGTGGCATTTAGTGCATCAGGGGGCTCTCATTTGAGCAGGTAAGATTGGGTCACACCTCTTGTTTGGTCTACTGTAACTTTTTTTGCTTTTTACCTCCTTAATACCTGGAATGATCTCAACACTTTGGACAAGAAACAAGTGCATCATGGGTTCTTTACAAAAGCATAAACATGTAAAATCTAATTCCTTAGCAATAGTTATAGCAAAGTTTATCTCTACTTGTGGTTTAAAACAAATTGTTTTATCATGGTCTTGTATGTTTAGTAAACTCTTCAATACAACTGTGACATCATGAGAAACAAATGGGGTCAAAGAGAGACTTACATGTCTAACACTTTCAGTGCCGTTAGCATGGTCTAGTGGTTCCTCTTTGAGGCTTTCTTTTTCTCTAGTACTTTGATCAGCCTCATGTTTGATTGTAATAGCTGATAGTGGTGCTACTCCAATCTCTGGATCCTTTTTTTGCTTAGATATGGCAAGGGCGAGTACCTTCTCTTCCTTGTCTTCTATTTGGTCCATTTCCTCATTGATCTTCATAGTATCTGGCTCTGGTCTTTGATCATTTTAGATGGCAATAGCTTGTAAATTTTCTTCTTTGTCCATCTCTTCTAGCCCTGTATCAAAGCCTTTTGACGCAGACAAGTGCATTATACTAGAATTGAACACTGAAAGCTCAGAATAGAATATACTATCACTTTCTCTAAATTTCTCTGTTTTCTCTGATCTATTAAAGTCTCTTTCAACAATTTCTTAAATGGACAATTTACAGAAAAGAGTCCTCTCTTATGACATCTGTAACATGTCTGATCTTTAGAATTTACCAAGTTAGAAGACTTACTTTGGTGGGTGTGCCTTGTGACTTTGGTAAGGCATTCATGAGTCAATGAACTAAAATAGATTGATTGTCTTCATCTAAAGTTAATCTTAATGTTTTGATTAAATTGATCAGTTAATGTCTGATTCTAGGTTTAATTTATTCATAAAAATATAATATGTTGTTAGAAAGAACTTTGGTGAACGATTTGTTTTTGGTCAACTATAGTTGATGTTAAGACAAATCATGAATAAATAGAAGCTGCTCAATAATGCTTGTGTAGAATTCTAAGTTCAAACGACAGTTTAGAATTTTAGGTTGTTAGATAAAGTTGTTGATGCCACAATAGTAGATCAATCTTATTTTTATGTCTGAGTTTGAGACTTGTGCTAAATCACTCTGAATAGATGGTTTGTTCATAATCTCTGGATTTCTGCGAATTATCTTTAACCTAGCGCTTTTTTTTATTGCTTTTTATTGATTATTTACAATCTTGTTTGTTACTTTAACAACTATAAACCCTCTTGCTTTAACTCAGTTTCAATCTTAATAAAAACTCATTGTAGCAGTGGTCCTCTACAATTAGAATCTTTCTATATTATTTTGTATGTTGTGCATTTGCAGTAGAAAATATAATTATAAAACCAATGTATCACTCACTGGTTACTTTTTTGTTCTGCTGAGTAACGCTTGTAACAACATCGTGAATCCTTTCATTCTGGTCATAAGTGACCTTTCATTGTTCCTAAATGAAAGTGATGGTTTCTTGTACATTCTAACTGTCAATAATTGCTTCTTTTATGTTGAAGTTTAGACTAACGTGCTGATAAGGACATCATGTCAAGACCAACCAAAAAGCATGGAGAGTCCATCAAAAATCTGATTAAAGCACTTCAAAGACATATTAGAGAATTGTAATCTTTTTCCTATTCTCAGTTTTGTTCTACTGGGTTTTCCAAAAGAGGTTTTGACAAGGAAACACCTCTAATGTGCATGGATAATAAGGCTTGTTCCCTATCTCTCATCATTCACAAATGCCACAAGAGAACTAACCCGGGCGTATCAAAGATATAAGTGTTTTTCTTTGAGCATATCAACCCAACCAATAGGAGTTAAGCTGTGAATCAACCTGTTACAGAAACTCAGCTCGTCAAAGAATAACTGAAAATAAGAAATGATTCAAAAACTTTCCGCATAAAGAAGATATTCAACTCTTAAGTCAGCGGTTTTCCAAAGAAAACGAAGGAGACTAGCGGATACTAATTGAAGGATTCCAGTCAAACCAAGATGAACCAAGTTGTAAATAAAATTGTTATGGTAATCTGACCCACCTTAGGCGCATGGTGAATTGGATTCATGCCAAATTTAATTATGTTTTAAGATTTAATCAACTTCTAAACCAGGAGATCTCCGACTTGCCTTATTTGGAAGTTCACAGGTTTACAAAGCTTCAAAATTATATTTGGAGACCAGTAGAGATATATAAGCATTCATGAGACACATATAACCATCCAAAATGGTTTTCTATCATCTTAACATGCACCAGCATCCAGATAATCTGTTATCTCTTGCTCCTATTTTCCATGTTTAAAGCCATCCACATTAAAACTCATACAGCTCTTCCCCTTCTATTCACACACGATTTTGAGACATTCTACACTTGCCATAAGTTTCCAAGAAGTCATTTATATATCCCCAAGATTTCCAGATACAAGAAATCTCGAGCCTACTTTGATGAAGACACAATGATTGCCTAAATGGCAATATTTCCCTAAAGGAGCCAACTCTATGATCCTTTGTACAGAATTTCGAGTATTCTTTTTCCTTTATAGCTAGTAGACCGTCTGTAATCAGCTTATATAATCTGACCATTAGACTCATTGTAAAATCACCTTTCAATCTAAGGTAATATAAAAAATATTGTCTCTTCAAAGAAGTTCATTGAGTTTGTTCTTGTCTTTAGGTACTTAAGTGTGACAAGCACTTCTGTGTCTATTGGTTCTTGGATAAAAGACTTTTGTGTGGTTTAAACACTCTTGGTTCATCACTGATTGATAGAGTCAATCGCTCATTCACCACGCCATTTTTATCCTCGTTCCACAAGCTTTGTTAATCAGTTCATGATCACCTTGTGGGATAACATTGTGGAGTGATTCCCGATCTTACATCATCTAGTATCAGAGCTTCAAAAGGTTATATCCATCAGGTTGTATCTTTACATCATTTATTATTTATATTTTGTTATTTCATGTCAATTCATAAACAAAAACCCATAAAAATACTGGTTGATTTCGTTTGTGTTTTGTTCTTGTTTGTTCTTTTGCTTTTGATTCTATAAAACCTAAAACCATAAAAAAAGTTATTTGCTCATTTAGTTAATCTAATTGTTTGTCAGCGTATTTGAATTGCATCCTTCAGTTTCCTTAGTTGCTTTTATAAACGAAAACCAAATAAATAATTATTCTAATTTTGTTTTACTTTTTGTTTGCATTCCTCTAGTTATATAATCAATGGTTGCTTCATTCGTTTGCATATTACCTTATTTGTTTTGTGTCAAGTATTCAAAAAAAAAAGAGTTATATAAATTGTTTGATCTTATTGCATGGTGTTTATTGCCATTTGATTCATAAAATCGAAATTTCCCATAAGTTTTCTGCATATAAGTTAACTTTCATATTAATACTTGCTGAAAACAAAAATTGTCTTGTCCTATTTGTTCATTAGATATAGAAAACTTATTGCATGTAATTGCTCATTTTTAAAAAAAAATAATGAAAGAAGTTGATTGTCATTTATTTAAAATCTGTATTTTAAATTATCCATGAAACCATAACAAAAGCATATTTTTCATTCTACAAGAGTATGATACGTTAGAATCCGATTAATACAATTGACTTCTATTGTTATTTATAATTGATACACCTTTATTTCTTACTTGTGCAAAGAACGAAGAAGAAAACAAATTGAAGAAGAAGGAGAAGATAATAGGGAACATGAGGAACTAGTGTTGACCGAGGGAGAAAAAAAGTATGAAGATGATCATTGGACGGAAGACTACTCCTTATCTGATGAAGAATATGACCATGAGGAGCAAATGATGGATATCCTGAACCAGAACCGCCAGACCCCTCTCTAGATTAAGCAAACCACACTGACTGGTCCGGAGAAGAAAACGACCATACAGAAGAAGCTGATGATGAAATCAGCTTAGAAGAAGAAGTTTATTAAGATGAATCTCAACTTGGAGACTTTCAGGAGAAGAATCACAGCTGCGAGATAAGGCATACATAGAAGAGTCTTATGTTGAAAAAAGACCATGGTGTGAAATACCATACTTTGAGCATGAAGATTATCAACCTCTCAAGAGAGCCGAGAAGTCAAACAACTATGGAGTTGTTTCTTAGAACGTACAAGATTACTCTGAGCCAATCAGTCCAAAGAAGTAAGCCAAGAAAAGAAGTAGGTCCATAGTCTTTATAGGAACTAGTAAAAACCCTGAAGTTTACTTGCAATGGAATGATAATATGGAGGAGTGGTTACAAATCAACAAAATCCCAAAGGAGAATAAGATAGCACAAGCTTTCTCAGCATTCACAGAAAAGGCTTATGAATGGTGGCTAAAGGAAAGTGCTCCAACCATCTACAAGAAGCCAGTGCTAGATTGGAGAGAACTCAAGGCACGAATGAATAAAGAATTTGTAGAGAAACACCAAGCCACACCCACGAGAGTGACGTCTTCATCATCTGCCTTCATACTTACACCAGAACAACAAGAGACGTGGCTAAAAATTAAGAAGACTTTACAACTGAAGGAGGAAACAAAAAGGCAAAAGCCAAGTCTTATAGTTAAGCCTATGAGAGCACAATAATCTAAAGTTGCATCCCAAGCAGTCGTATCTAGTTATAATACCTTACCAAAGTCACAAGGCACACCCACCCAAGGTAAATCTTCTAATCTTGTGAATTCTAAAGAGCCAACATGTTATAAGTTCCACAAGAGAGGACACTTTGCTGAAAATTGTCCCCTTAAGAAATTGTTGAAAGAATATTCAATAGAAGAGAAAACAGAGAAATGTAGCAAAAGTGATATTTTATTTTCTTCTGAGCTTTTAATTCCCAATGTAGTATAATACACATGTTTTGTCAAAAGGATTTGATATGGAGCTAAAATAGAAGGACAAGAAAAGAAAACTTACAAGCTATTGTCATCCCAAATGATCAAAGACCAGAGAAAGATATTATAAAGATCATTAAGGAAGATACACGCTTGGTGATAACTACACCACAAGAAAAGAAAGTCCAAATCTTCATACATCTTGCTGAAGCTAACCATGTAAGAACATGTATCACACAATCTATTATTACTATTTCAATGTCAGATATAATGCACTTTTTCTTCCCAAAGAGAATCTATACAAATAAGTCAGTGAAGGAACACAAGGCACCAGAACTTTGTACCGAGGAGACAAGAATTGGTCATATCTGAGGAAACCAAGAATCAAGAGGTTGAAGTAGTACCAGCTGCAGCTATTACATTCAAACCCAAGGTTGATCAAAGTACTAGAGAAAAAAAAAATTTCAAAGAGATTGAAAGTGTTAGGCAGGTAAGCTTCTCTTTGACCCCATTTGTTTCTCATGATGCCACAGTTGTATTAAAGAGATTATTAAACATACACGACCACGAGGAAAAAATCTCTTTGAAACAGCAAGTAGAAGAAAATTTTGTTATAACTAGTACTAAGGAATTAGATTCATTAAGTTTATCTTATCTTAAAGAACCCATTATGCATTTGTTTTTTGCCTAAAGTGTCAATTTAATTTCAGGAACTAAAGGAGCAAAGCGCATGCACATTCTACCAACAGATAACTTGCTGCTAGGCCAAGTTTAAAACAAGTAGACATCACCACCAATAATGAACAAAACCAATGCTATTAAAGAAGATGATGTTCCAACTACTTATCAGTTCAAGGAGAATAATGTCACCACCCAACCACCAGACCAGAGCAGAGGCATCATCCTATCCTATCTGCTCAAAGGAGAGCTGAAATAGGAAACATGTCTTCCTCTTTGAGTTATGACTGCTTTTTTGCTGATCCCTGAAGCGTTACACTCAACCTCAAAAGTCTTGCTAAAGTATGGCAAAGTTAAAACAGGGGTGTGGGTGACAAATTCCTTTAACAACTTAAACCACTTGTCCTGATCTGGCCCCCATCTAAATTTTTGGTTCTTTTTGATCGTAGATTTCAACAGACAAACAATCGTACGTGAAAGAATATGAGAATAAGAGATTTAGAGATTGAAAGAATGAAAATATTGAGAGATTAAGATAGAGAGAGTGTACGATTTTTAGAGAGAGTTTAGAGAGAATTAGAGTTTTATTAAAATGAGATTATAATCTTTTGCTTACAAATGAGAAGAGAGATAGCTAATTATACTAATCTAGTCTAGGTTTGTTTGGATATAAAGATAGCTTAATACATGTTTGGCTACAAAGATAACATATCATTAACCACAAACAAGCCTAAGACACTCCCTAAGATATTTTTAGATCACATGGCCTCAACCATCTTCCTTAATTTCTTCTTTATGCCAACACTGCCCCTCAAGCGTACGGCATGGAGAATGTCTAAGCTTGCAACCATGAAGCATTACCTCATTAAAAACCTAAATAAGAAAAACCCAATTGGGACAAAACCTTTTATAGGGAAAAAAGTATAATACTCCATGATCAGGATCAGCGTTGTGGAATTAACATGAGGCCAAGTTTTGGATACATAGAGCCGCCAGTCTTCAGTGTTGTGGCCTTGGTGAACACATCAGCAAGTTGATCTTCACTCCTTGTGTAGCAAGGTAAGATGATTCCATTTCCAATATCTTATCTTACCTTATGGCAATCCACCTCAATATGTTTGATTCTCTCATGAAACACATAGTTTTAAGCTATGTGTATTGCTGCTTTGTTGTCACAATGTACTGTGGTTGGCGCCTCAATATTTACTCAAAGGTCTTGTAATAGTTGCTTTAACCAGATGCATTCAGTGGTAAGTTTTTTCATTGCTCTATACTCAGCCTCAACACTTGAGCATGAAATAACCTTCTGTTTCTTAGTTTTCCAAGTGACTAGGTTCCCACCTATGAGTGTGCAATAACCGGTTGTGGACCGCCTGTCCTTTCTATCACCTGTCCAATCTGCATCAAAATAACCAACTACATTGGTGTTTCCATTACTACCCATTCATATACCTTGATCATGTGTTCCTTTCAAGCATCTCAAAATACTATGAATCATCTCCCAATGCCTTTTTTGGGTTTTGCATATGCTGAGACAGTTGATTAACTGCAAAACACAAATCAGGTCTAGTGATAGTTAAACATATTAGCTTACCAACAACCTTTCTATACAGCTTTGCTTCTTTATAGCCGCCATCTTCTAGCTTCCTCTGAGGTTCTACTTTGTAGCCTTTTTCTAATGGGGTTTTGGCTGGCTTAGCTTCTACTATTCCTGTAGAGGTTAGTAAGTCCAATACATACTTCCTTTGACAAAGAAATATTCCTTCCTTAAACCTACATACTTCAATTTCTAAAAGTATATTAGTTCTCCTAAATCTTTAATATCAAACATACTTTTTAAATACTCTTTAGTAGCTGCTAATCCTATTTTATCATTCCAGATATGATTATATCATCAACATAAATAAGAATAACAACAATCCCATCATTACTCAAGTGTAAAAAAGTGTGTTTTACTTCTGACCTTTTGAAGCCTTTATCCCTTAAGAGCCACATTTAGCTTATGGTACCAAGCTCTAGGAGATTGTTTTAAGCCATAGATAGCTTTCCTTAGCCTTAGTGTGTTACCGGTTCCAACTTGATCTTCTAGACCTGGTGGGGGTGTCATATATACCTATTCTTCTAACTCACATTGCAAAAAGACATTCTTAAAATCCATTTGTCATAATTCCCAATCCAAGTTAGTAACAAGAGTTGAAACAACATTCACTGAGTGTAATTTAGCTACAGGGACAAAAGTATCTCTATAGTCTTCACCATAAATCTGTGTGAAATCTCTATCCACTAACCTAGCTTTGTACCTATCTATATCACCATTGTTTTTATATTTAATGGTGAAAATCGATTTACAAATTACAGCTTTTTTTCCTTTTGTTAGAGTGGCTGGCGCATAGGTTTGGTTCTTCTCCATAGCTTTTCTTTCAGCTTGAATAGCTTTTCTCCACTCCTTTATCTCCATAGCTTCCTCATAGCTTCTTGGAATCTGCTATTTATCAAGACTAAGGGTAAATGCAACATGAGACTCAGGTATGTGAACTAAATTACATACTCCATGATCATGGTGAACTACTGCATTGTTGTTGTAATATAAGTTATGTGAAAATCTCTGCCTTGTACTTCTTCTCAGGATAACAGCCGGTTCCTCTTGTGTTGTATTGAGTCATCTTGATTATGTATAGAAGATTGCCCCCCTCAGGATCAAGAGGACTTATTCGAGTCCAGGATGAGGCTGGAGCAGGATCTGGAACTGTAGCTGGAACGGGAGCTGGACCAGGCTGGGACGAGGCTGAAGCGGGTGCTGAATCTAGAGCCGATTTGTGCCGCATTTCTGGTTCTTGAGCTGAAGCTGGTACCGGAGGCCGGATAGTGGTAGGTATGGGACTGGAACTTCTTGTTCTAGACGCGGCCACCGTGTGGTAGTATTAGGTGAATTGGATAAAGGAGCCGGTTCTTGAGTGATTCCAAAACTTTCTAGAAGTCTTCTTAGCTTTTCATCTTGGTCAGAAGTGTTTGAAAAGATGTCTTTGAACTGATCCCAGGTTCCTTCTTCATAGAAACCTTTGGTTTCATGAAATTTGACATATATAGAAACTAGAACTCTTCTAGTCTCTGGATTAAAGCATTTGTAACATTTTTGTGTTGATGAGTATCCAATAAACATTGCCTTGGTACTCTTAGGATCTAACTTATTTTTTTGTTCACCTGGTACTAAAAAAAAACAAACACACCCAAATACTCTTAGATGTTCAATACTAGGCGTAGTTTGATTGAGTACCTCAAATGGTGACAGGTCATCTAGAACTTTAGTTGGAGTCCTATTGATTAGGTGGCATGCTGTCATTAGAGCATCCACCCCAAAAACGCTTGGGAACGTTCATGTGGTACATCATGGATCTCACTACCTCCATCAAGTGTCTATTCTTCCTTTCAGCTACTCCATTTTGTTGAGGAGTATAAGGACAGCTTGTTTGGTGTGTCATTCCATATTTTTAAGATTTTCTTGAAATTTGTGGCTAATGTATTCACCACCATTATCTGATCTGAAACACTTTATCTTGGCATTGTATTAGTTAGTCACATGAGTTTGACAATTTATAAAAGCTTCTAACACTGTATCTTTAATTTAATCAAGGTCACCCAAGTATATTTAGACTTCTCATCTATAAAAGTAACCAAATACGTATGGTTTTCCCTAGATAAAATAGGTGAAGTCCAAACATCTGAGTGAGCTAAATCAAAACAATGCTCATAAATGTGTGTAGATGTTTTAAAAACTGTTTTACAATGCTTACCAAGAATGCATGCTTCACATAATTCATGTTCAAACTTCATACTAGGCATTAACAACTCTAAAGCTCTAGTATGTGGATGTCATAATCTAGCATCCATAGGTCAGCTTGCACATTATCACCTAAACTAGCTACACACAATTTTAATGCACCATTGGTCTTGAGATCTTCAAGCACATACAAGTCATTTCTAGTTCATTTTCCAAGAACTCTTCTAGTTTCAATATCCTAAAAGAAAAACTCAATAGGACTAAATATAGCATTACAATTCAAATCAGTGGTAGCTCTTTTAACAAATAATATGTTAGATATGAAAGATGACATGTAAAATGCTTTAGATTCTTTATCAAACAACTTTAGCTTCCCTATGCCTTTGATAGGTACTTTAGTAAAGTACCTATTAGCAATTAGCACATTTCATAAGGCAGACTCTAGGCTCTCTATCAATTCTAGATCATTAATCATATGATGAGAAGCTCCAGAATCTACTATCAAATGTTTAGCATCATTAGAAGTTTGAAAAGAAGCATGAAGAGATTTACCAATCACATTACCAGTGTTCAATGCTTTGATGAGTGCTTCCAGGTCTGATATTTTGACATATTCAGTTTGATTAGTCATGGGAGCAGAGCCGGTTTGAGCTTTGGAAGGACTTGCCCTTGAAGAAGACGCGCCAGCACTGGGACCCTGGTTGTAGAATACGGCTGGTTATGGAGAGGAAGCGCCAGGGACTTACGCTTAGTTTGAGCTTCCTCCTTGATAAGCCTTTGTTTGTTCCTTTGCTGGCGTGGGTGAAGCTCAGGATGAAGTATCCAACAATCCTTTTTAGCATGTTCCAACTTCTTACAATGGTCACACGTGACCTTCTTTTCTTCAGCTTTGTAGATGCTCTTATGTGTTGGAATGAAGAAGAAATGATGAAAGAAGAAAGCCTTTAATACTTAAATAAAGGCGTGTGATGTCTAAGTCTAAGGGGAGTGTCTAAGGCTTGTTTGTGTTCTAGAATTATGTTATCTTTGTAGTCATTCATGTATAAGGCAATCCTTGTATCCAAACAAGCCTAGACTAGATTAATATAAATAACTATCTCTCTCCTCATTTGTAACTTAGAAACTATTATTATCATTCTCTTAATAAAATCATTCTTTTCTCTAAATCTTTCTAATCTCTCATTCTCTCATTCTACAAATCTCTTAATCTCATATTCTTTCATTATGTGCAATAGCCATTTCTTCTTTATGTCCAAATAGCCTATGAGAACCTTGTATTAAGATATGTGCAATAGCCATTTCTTCTTTCTGTATTGTTCTTCGGCGAGTTTGGAAGCCAAGCCAATTGGATTTGCATCATTTGACCAGGGAATCAAAAGTTACGAATTTTCTTGCATCAGACCTCCGTGAGTGCCTCCGCCGCAAACCTCCGTGTTCCTCTGATCATTCTGTCGTCAACTCTTCATCAAATCATGATTTTCCAAATTATAAAATCAATCCCTTCGAGCCTAGTTTCTATTTAAAGAAAGCATAACTCAATTCTATTACATTTGAAGGAAGTTATTGAAGTTTTTCTCAAAGACGTCAGAAATCACCTCTCACAAGAATGTGGTGATATAATTCTAATCCTTTCTCAGTTTTCTTTAAATCTTTGAATCTGGAAAGTTAGATAAGTATCTTGTGAGGGTCTCCACGAAATTTGGTTTCAATCAGAAGAGTTTAAGTCTTCAAGATTGATTTTCTTGATTTCTTTATCAAATTTTTGAAATTCTAAAAAGAAGGGAAACTTGATTTTCTTGGATTGGTATATTGGTAATTTTAGAAACTTGTACTGGATCTTTATTGGTGGTTAAGATAAGGATTGTTAGTAGTTAATCTTGTTGGTTGGAGTTAGTTGAATCTTGTTGCAGGATTTGTTGAGGTTGGTTGGTTGTTGAAGGCGGCTACAAGTCTGTGGGAGTTGCGTGGCCTGTAAGTTCTTGACGTGTCTGTGTCCTGCAAGTTACTGCCAGTTCACGCGCCTGCAAGTTCCGTGTCCCATATGGCCTAGCCGATCATTCTGTGTCAAGTGTTCTGCTTAAAGGCCATGCGATCAGTTTCTTAAAAGCCACGCGATCAGTTCTTGTCATGTGTTCCTGTCCGAACGTGATTAACCATACCCTGGTACGCAAACGTATCAAGACGTCCCACGTTCCACGGCTCTCACGCGGCTCAGGATTCACGCGCTCGACCTTCTCTTTGGCGTGACCGCGTTCTAGCTGGCCCAGGTGATTATTCCGTAACTGGCATTGCTTGATCGAACGTAACCATCTACGGCCCATCCTTCTTCAGCGTATGTAACGTGTCTGTGTGACCAGCTCGTCCCGACCGGTCGTTCATGTGTCCCGACCAACGTTCCAGCATTCCGACCAGCACATTCCAACCAGCTACATCTCCTGTCAGCCTCTAAAGCATGGAGTTCAAACTACATTCAGAGCTCCTGTTATTCTACATAGAGCAAACTATCTCTTATAGTTTAGGACCATGAAAACCACATTAGGTGGTAAAATTCTTTGGAACCACATTTCAACCAATGGTCTTGAAGAAAATGAAGTGGCTGAAGTTAGTGAGGTTGTGGCTGCTCAAGACAAATGGTATCAAGAAGAACAGTTGGTACTCTCTATACTTCAAAACTCTCTTGCTAGTGATCTCTTAGAAGCTTATTCTTTTTATGATAATGCTAAAGAACTTTGGGACACTTTGCAAAAGGTGTATGAAAAACCACTAACCTCTTCAGAATTTTTGAAGTGAAAAAAGCTTTGAATGAATGAAGCAGGAGGATGCAGAATTCACAAAGCACTATGGCTCATTCAGAGCATTGTGGGCTGAGCTAGAGATGCTAATGTCAGCCACCATTGACCCAATTGTTCTCCTTGAAAGGAAAGAACAAGATAAGGTGTTTGGGTTACTTTTAACTCTTAACACTACTTACACAGATCTTATTAAGCTTCCTAGTTTGGAAGATGTTTGTGCTCAAATCCAAAAGGAGCAAGGATCCCATGGACTATTTGGCAACAAGGCTGAATTGGTGGCTGCATACAAGAGTTTCTTCAAATCAACTACTACAAATGAAAATAGGAAGAAGAGACCAACTTGTGATCATTGTAAAAGGAATGACCATACAAAGAAGGAGTGTTGGATACTTCACCCTGAGCTGAAGCCAAGCTGAGCCCTTGAGAGACAACAGCCCACAGCCGGCCATACTCAGCTACAAGCAAGCGGCCTTGGCGTGTACAAGCAGGCGGCCTCTTCAAAAGGATGTACCAACTCCCATTGTCACTCAGCCTCAACTAGTGCCATGTCGTCAGCATCTGAATTTGTGAAAACATCAGATCTAAAAGCTCTTCTCAAAGCAATTAAGGATGGTAGTGTGTTGGGTAAAACTTTTCATGCTTCTTTTCAAATTTCTTTCACTCCTAATGACTCTAAATCATTGGTTGTTGATTATGGTGCTTCTCACCATATGATTAGTGATCTAGGATTGCTAGAGAATATAGAACCTGCCTTAGGTAATGTTGTCATTGCTAATGAAATTAAAGTACCAATTAAAGTCATAGGAAAATTTAAGTTATTTGATAAATAATCTAAAGCCTTTTACATGCCTTCTTTTACTTCTAATTTGCTTTCAGTTAAAAGAGCTACTACTGATTTAAATTGTCAAACTATCTTTGGTCCTAATTTTTTCTACTTTCAGGATATTGAGACTAGTAGAAGATTTGGACAAGGAACCACAAGAGATGACTTGTATGTGCTTGAAGATATGACCAAAGCTAGTAGGCTAGAAGCGGCTGTTAATGCTAGTTCTTTTAGTAATGATTCTGATCTTTGTCATGCTAGATTAAGACATCCTCATCCTAGAGCACTTGAACTGATTGTTCCTGATTTAAAAATGTAAAATGATATGTGTGATTCTTGTATACTTGGAAAGCATTGCAAAACTGTTTTTGAGAAATCTTTGCATACTTATGATAATTGTTTTGAGTTGGTGCATTCTGATGTTTGGACATCTCAATTCCCATCTAGAGAAAAACATAAGTATTTTGTGACATTTATTGATGAAAATTCCAAATATACTTGGGTCACTCTGCTTAGTTCTAAAGATAGAGTATTTGATGTATTTCTAAATTTTCAAGCATATGTTACTAATCAATACAATGCAAGTATTAAATACTAGATAATGGAGGAGAATACAATAGCACCAGACTTCAACAACACTTGGCCAAGCATGGCATTGAACATCAAACCAGCTGTCCTTACACTCCACAACAAAATGGAATGGCTGAAAGGAAGAATAAGCATTTGATGGAAGTTGTGAGAACAATGATGTTCCACATGGGGAGATGCTCTTGTAGCTGCATGTTATTTGATTAATAGGACTCCTACAAAAGTTCTAGATGACTTGTCTCCTTTTGAGGTACTGAACAAAACTAGACCTAATATTGATCACTTAAGAGTGTTTGGTTGTGTTTGTTTTGTATTAGTTCCAAAGGAGCAAAGGAACAAGCTGGACTAAAGAGTACCAAAACTATGTTCATTGGGTATTCTTCTACCCAGAAAGGATACAAATGTTATGATCCAGAGAATAGAAGAGTCTTGGTATCCAGAGATGTCAAATTCCAAGAATCCAAAGGTTTCTATGAAGAAGAAACTTGGGATCAATTCAAGGACATCTCCACAACAAGATCAAAGCTGATAACTTGAGGAGGCTCTTGGAGAATATTGGCATAGTTTCACCTCATCAAACCACGGTCATAGCTCCTCAGCTTGTACCAGCCGTGACCAGCCCTAGCCAGCCAGCCGCGGTACAGCCGGCCGGGCCGCAGTACAGCCAGCCCGGCCGCGGCCATCAACCCTGGCCAGCCCTTCCATTTCGCATCCTTGTCCCTTTAGTTCTCCTGGCCTTCCTCCTCTTGAACATGGGGGGGAAGAGGCATCTACTCATGTCCAACAAGACTCAGCAGGAGATGAATCAATTCTAGTCTCAACTTCCAAAAGATCAAGAGATGTGCCCACTCTTATTGAAGTTTTAGGTGAAGAGGAGCATCCTATCCAAGAAGCTCCACCTACAGTCCTAATAAGGAGCACAAGACAAAGGAAACCACCAGTGTTCTACAATGGAAATGTTGTGGTTCATCATGATCAGGGAGTTTGTAATATTGCTCACTTACCTACTAATCATATTGCTTTCATTTCAAATCTTGATAAGGAAAAGATTCCAAAGACATATGAGGAAGCTATGACCAAGAAGGAATGGAGGGAAGCTATTCTAGCTGAGAAACAAGCCATGGAAAGGAATGGTACCTATGCTTCAGCTACTTTACCTAAAGGAAAAAATACTGTAAGTTCTAAGTGGATTTTTACCATTAAATACAAAAGCAATGGTGAAATTGATAGATACAAAGCTAGGTTGGTGGCTAGAGGTTTTACTCAGACATATGGTAAAGATTATAGAGATACCTTTGCATCTGTAACTAAGCTTCATTCTGTTAATGTTGTTCTTTCACTTGCTATTAACCTTGATTGAGAGTTATGGCAAATGGATGTTAAGAACGCATTCTTACAAGGTAAATTAGAAGAAGAGGTATACATGTCACCTCCACCAGGTATAGAGGAAAAGGTAGGGGCCGGCAACATACTAAGGCTGAGGAAGGCCATCTATGGTCTTAAACAATCTCCAAGAGCTTGTTACCACAAGCTAAGTGTAACCTTGATGGATAAAGGCTTCAAAAGATCTGAAGTTGAACATACTCTTTTTACACTAAAGAGTAAGGAAGGTATTGTGATAATTCTCTTTTATATAGATGATATAATCATATCTGGTAGTGATAGTGTTGGTATTGCATCTACAAAAGAATACTTGAAGAGTGTTTTTGATATTAAGGATCTAGGAGAACTTATACTTCTTAACTGAAGTGTGTAAGTTCAAGGAAGGTCTCTTAGAAGAAGATTATAAAATCGAAACTAAGGGAGAGCTAGAGGAGGAAATTTATTTTCATGATCCTAAGCTCTATAGGAAAGTGGTTGGTAAGCTTATTTATCTAACCATCACTAGACCAGATTTATGTATTTCTGTGAATCAGGTATCTCAACACATGCAAGTTCAAAAGATAAGACATTGGAAGATGGCAAACCAAATTTTAAGATATCTAAAAGGCACTCATGAACAAGGTATATGGATGTGTTGCAATAAAAATACAAATGTGGTTGGTTATTGTGATGCAGATTGGGCAGGAGATAGGGAGGATATGAGAAGTACCACAGGCTATTGTATTTTCATAGGAGGGAACCTTGTGACTTGGAAAACCAAGAAGCAAAAGGTGGTATCATGCTCTAGTGTAGAATCAGAATATAAAACCATGAGGAAGCTCACAACTGAATGCATTTGGCTGAAGCAAAATTTGGAAGACTTAGCCATGAGATGTGAAGAACCTATCACCATCCATTGTGACGATCAGACTGCTATACACATTGCCTCCAACTCTGTGTTTCATGAAAGGACCAAGCATATAGAAGTATATTGCCACAAAGTAAGAGAGACTATTGGGAAATGAATCATCTTTCCTTGCTATACAAGGAGTCATGATCAACTAGTTGATGTGTTCACCAAGGCAACAACTCTGAATAATGGTGCCTCCATCTATCCAAGGCTTGACCTTATGACCATTCCACAACAATGATGCCAACATGGAGTGTTATACTCTTTTTACCTAGAAAATGTTTTGTCCCAAATGGGTTTTCTTTCTTTAGTTTTTTAATGAGGTAATGTTTCATGGTTGCAAGCTTAGGCATTCTCCATGTCTTAAGCTTGAGGGGGAGTGTTGGAATGAAGAAGAAATGATGAAAGAAGAAAGCCTTTAATACTTAAATAAGGCGTGTGATGTCTAAGTATAAGGAGAGTGTCTAATGCTTGTTTGTGTTCTATATTATGTTATTCTTGTAGTCATTTATGTATAAGGCAATCCTTGTATCCAAACAAGCCTAGACTAGATTAGTATAAATCATCTAGAACTTTTGTTGGAGCCACTAGAGCATCTCCCCAAAACCGTTTGGGAACCTTCTTGTGGAACATCATTGTTCTCACAACTTCCATCAAATGTCTGTTTTTCCTCTCAGCTACTCTATTTTGTTGTGTAGTGTAGGGACAACTTGTTTGATGTTCAATTCCATGTTTGGCCAAGTGTTGCTGAAACTTGGTGCTAGTATATTCCCCTCCATTATCTGTTCTAAAGCATTTAATCTTGACATTGTATTGATTGGTAACAAATGTCTGAAAATTAAGAAATACATCAAACACCATATCCTTAGAACTAATTAATGTAAGCCAAGTATATTTAGATTTTTCATCAATAAAGGTCACAAAATATTTTTGGTTTTCTCTAGAATGAAAGGGAGATGTCCAAACATTAGAATGCACTAAATCAAAACAATTATCATACGAATGAATTGATTTCTCAAAAACAGTTTTAAAATGTTTCCCAAGAATGCATGATTCACACAGTTCATTTTGTAAAACTCTAGGATAGGATGACCTAATCTAGCATGCCAAAGTTAAGCTGAAATATTAACATTGACACTATTAGCACACGGTTCTTGTAAGGAATGTATGGACAAACATTCAAGCACATATAAGTCATTCTTCGTTGTTCCTTGGCCAAATTTCCTACTTGTTTTAATATACTGAAAGTATAAATCATTAGGACCAAATATAGCTTGACAATTAAGATCTGTAGTATTTCTCTTAACAGACAACAAGTTAGATGTGAAAAATGGCAATTAAAAGGCTTTAGATTCTTTATCAAACAAATTAAGCTTCTCAATTCCTAAATCACTTATCATGTGATGAGAAGCTCCAGAATCAAAAATTAAAGGTTTAGAAGTTATAGATGTTTGACAAGAAGCATGAAGAGATTTACCCAACACATTACCAGAGCTAAAGGCTTTGAAAAGAGCTTCCAAGTCTGATTTTTTCACAAACTCAGATGAAGAGCTAGGGCCGCTTGAAGAGGCATGAACTGGATTGTTGGCCAAAGTGGATGCGGTTGTGTGTACCAGGTTGGAGGAGCTAAGGCCGCTTTTGATGGAGCTTTGGACCTGTCAATGAACCAGCTTGGCTTCAACTCAGGATGAAGCACCCAACACTCCATCTTTGTATGACCACTTCTCTTGCAGCGATCACACACAGTTCTCTTCTTCTTGGATACAGCTGGCGCATTGAAGAATCTCTTGTGGGCAACCACTGGTTCTTCCTTGTTTTCAAATAGTTGGAGAGACCCTTGCTCCATCTGGTCTTCCTAAAACCATTTGTTTTGATCATTTTGATCATCTGAATCATCTCTTTCAATGGCTATAACATGCGCCTTTGTAACATGAGTTCATAACCCGTTGCTACACAAGTCCTCATGGTTCTAGACCATAGGAGATAATTCGTCCTATGAAGCATGACTGGAGCCTTTATGTTTGTCTGGAACTCCATTAGACTTTATCTAACCTGCAAGAAAATAAAACCAAAGAGACTAGACCAGACCACACACACGCCTGTCCAAACGGTTAGTGACCAAGACGCGTCAACAGTCTCCAACAACTAGCAACCGCCTGTAACAACCTTCAACAGCCTAAAAGTCCTTGATCAACAACTTTTAACAATATTACTAGCCTAACTAGCAAATATTATGTTAATAGAATTGTTAAAAAAAAATCTAATCCACTTATGCCTAAAAAAAAAACACAGTTTCTTAGTAACAATCAAGAAAACCTTTCTTGAAGACTAAAACTCTTTGGAATAAAATGAAACTTTTTGAGACCCTCCACAAGATCCTAAACTAAGTTTTGGTCGTCCAATATTTGCAAAAGATTAAGAAAAATTGAAGGTTTTAACACATATACCACAAACAGGTCAAAACTGGACCATTGAAGAATATGGATCAAGAAAGCTTCTAAACGTAAAAAAGGGCAAAGAGTATCTCCTGATTCATCAACTACACTCGTTTTAATTGAGTTTTGGCTTTGGAATCACCTGATTTGGTGAAGAATTGAAGGAGATATGCTCATTCCAAACCCATAGTCTTGCGGCGAGGCTGAATGCGATACCACCGGACTTGGCTGTGGATAACTTTTGACTTAGTCCACCAAATTGAACAAAACCACCGGGGTAATACTCTGAACTCACCAGAGAACAACTCTTGTTACAACTTTAGGCTAAACAACATGATGTTTAACCTTTTAAGAAATAAAACAACATGATGTTCACTTATTGGTGGCGATTTTCAAGTAATTATGGGCCTAAATAATTAACACAATTCATAACTCCAAATAACATACTTGGTCTATCTAAACATAAATAAGAGAAAATATAAAGCCCAAATAAGTACTTAGGCGAATTTGGTAGAGACTTGTGAATGGTGTAGAGTCGTGAACAAGTTTTCACTGTCTTGCGCACTAAGAGTATTGCCTCGTTAAAACATTCTTCGGAAAACCCAATGGAATAAAATCGAAGATAGGAAAAAAAGTACAATTTCATAGTACGAATTTTGGTGTCTTTACCGGATGCTAATGGTAAAAACACTGGAGTTAGAAGTCTTCGTGAAGGAACCTCTATAGTTCCTTGTTCGGCTTGAATGGGTCGGGATTGACCGTGCATGGACAAGGATCGATCGGTTGAGAATCTGGTGTGGTCTGCCTGAGCTCCTGACGGGCTCCACTCTCCAGCAGCATGCCAAGCTTGTCTCCTAAAGCCTTTCTCTTTGATCGAGTTAAAGGTCATGGTGGTATGACCGGTGCAGTAGCTGGAATGATGTCCTCATAAGCACTTCTATTTCTATTGATCCTTGGATTTAAGATTGGTTGTATGATTCAAACACTTTTGGTTCATCACTGATTAAGAGAGTCAATCAAAGCCCACAGATTGAGAGAGTTAATCACCCATTCACCACACCATCTCTATCCTCGTTCCACCTTCCGCAAGCTTTGTTGATCAGTTCATGATCACCTTTTGGGATAAGATTGTGGAGTGATTCCCGATCTTACATCACCTGTCCTCTCTTTCTAGTGCTAAATTGTTGTAGTAGAAATTACAATTGTTAATATTTATAAGTAATGAACAATTTGATGGCCGAGATGATGAGGACATCAAGTCATCACCCATCAATAAGCAAGGAGAAGACTCCAATAAGCTGAATAAAACCTTTGGAGAGAAACAACCCTAGCGTACTAAGGACAAAGTTCTTCATCCATGTAAGCTTCCTTAAGCTTGTCCATTGCCTCTTTAACTTCTGCCTCTGTTTTGATATCATCATTCTGAATCTCCTCTAAACCATGTTGGAGTTCATTTATTTTTTCCCTCTCGTAATGTTTTTCCTTCACACTGATATTTCATTTCTACGATTACGAATTTATCCGAAAAAATGCTTTCTTCGTCTCTTGTGATTAAAACCCAGCCCCTATTAATAGTATTCATAAAACCCTCCTTTCCTATCCACCTTTTAACAAATTTACATTGTCTTTTAGACTTTTTGCTTTATCCTCGATCGTAGCCACTATGGATTTATGATCGGATTCCACCATACCAAGATGTTCTACAAAGGAATGAAAAAACAAATTATGTCAATTATCATTAGCGAGTGCGCTATCTAACCTAAAATGAATTGGTTGTCCATTCCGGACTCCCCTCCAGGAGAAGAAATTTCCTAGGAAAGGAAACTCAATGAAACCACAATTTCTAATCATATTATTAAATAAAATAAATGATGATTTGTTTCGTAAGGGTCTCCCATTCTTTTCATGATTGCTAATAATCTCATCCAGATCTCCAATTAAAAATCACATATCTATTATACATAAACTTGTTCTAGTTATTCTTTCCCAAACATGTATACAAAGTCTTTTGCACTGGTTCTCCATAAAGAAAAGATATATAGATCTTTCGATCTCTAATCATTGCTTCCACATCTATGATCTGACTAATGGAGAAAATAATATTAACCTGTAAATTATTGTTGTAAAATAGGACAAGCCCCCCCCCCACCCCACTCAATCCTCTTGATTCCACCGTTTGAAGATTTTCATATCCGAAATGGTTTTAAAATTTTTGCACAAATGAATAATCTTGCTTAGTCTCCGAAAGAAATAAAAATTCTGGTTTATTCTTAAATCAGACGACCTGTAAATAACTAATGGTCAACTTACTTCTTAGACCTTGGTAATTCTAATTTAATATTTTTATGATGTGGTAATTCCCTATCTCTAAGAGAGATCCTGAACCCAATAAAAACCGATCAAGCCGTAAAAAACTTTCGACTAAACGACTAAAAAACTTTCGACTAAACTTCCTGAATCATCCAAATAATCTGCATTAGATTGTTTCCAGACTAAAACTTGTGAAAAGGAATGTGACCGAGGGACCAAATATATGAGACCGTTAACATAAAACGTATTCATGTATGAACGTAAACCCAGAGACATATGGATGTATCAATGTGTATGTAAATGTAAACCGTTTTCATATTCCCATCAAAAGACCAAACCACCATTTTCAAAAAGATCAAATTCTTGCGACTATGGTAAAGCCAAAACTTCCAACTCATTATCCAAAAACACCAAAGTAAGACCACCACATAAAATCCTCTTGATTCCTTGACTCATTCACTGTTACATATGAAGTAGTGAAAATGTAATATATTATTTAAATAGAATAAATATTCTTCATTCTTTATTCTCCTCTCCGGTGATCATATTCACCGTCCAAAAACAAAAATTCAAGAACCTAAATGTAAAACCCCAAAATAAATGTGAGATTAACATCATTTTTCTTATTAAAAAGTGCAGCAAAAACATGAAAGCAAACATCAGAACTAAAACCGCAAAGACGTCTTAAGCCATGCACGGGTTCTTAGTAAATTCCCCACAGGCTACATTCTTATCAATCTCTTCCTGTCTATCAGTCCCCTTACGATTCCTTCCTTTCCTTTTGTGATCTGATCTATACGAAGTGAAACTATGTTTTGGACTTAACGTTTTTTAGACGTGTGGCTCACAAAGATAGATGACTGGGGGAGAAGCCTTTTCCTAACCCCATGCTTACTCTCTTCCTTTCTGTCTTCTATCACCACACTATCATTAGCATTGTCTTTCCCTAGTTTCGTCAACCCCTTAAATTCCATGTAACTAGTGACTTCCAGAAGCTCCTGTGTTTCTAAAGAAACTATCTTATTCTCTAATCTCTAGGATTCTACCATTATCAAATCCATAGGGTTCTCCTTACTATTGTCCATAGATTCCAAATTCACGTCCTTCGCAATTACCATGAATTAAGTATCCGAAAGCTCGGACTTACCCAGAGTAAGTGATGAGGTGGTTCTCTTCTCAACCACTGCACCAGCTGATGAGTGTCTCCCCCAATAGCCTTGTTTCTCCCTTTCCATGGAAAGCATCCAACATTAATCTCGTTGGGTCTGTTAGAATATGAATGTTTAAGAAGATTGAGAGTTTATGAGAGATTTCAACAAAAGATTAAGAGATTTTAGAACACCATAATGATTTTCTAATTTTTGTTTTTCATTGCATGCTTTTCATCAAAAGGGGATTACATGTTTTGTAGACAAAAGCTAATTAGGGCTAAGAGAGGGGAACCCCTGGCTAATGACGATACAACCCTTTATTTGCTTCTTTTGTCTAAAACGACAATTGGATCGAACGATCTAAAGTCAGATCGATCGATCTCAGAATGAATGGTCGATCCCATGCGAGAATAGTCGATCCCGCAACTTTACGTAGAAAAGGATCGATCGATCGTAATATTACGATCGATCGATTGTCTCGCATCTCAACACTCCCCCTCAAGTTTAACCATGGTGAATGGTTGAACTTGGATATCATGAGAATCCACCTCATTAAAAACCTTAGAATGCAAAACCCAGTGGGACAAAAACATCCTAAGGGAAAAAGAGTATGGTCCTCATGATAAGGGGATCATGGAGATGGAATCTTTGTGAGTCCAAGCTTTGCGTGGATGAACTCACAGACCTTGGTACTAGCGGCTTTGGTGAATATGTCTGCTAGCTGATCAGAGCTTCTTGTGTAACATGGAAGGATGGTCCCTTTCTCCACAGCTTCCCTCACCTTGTGACAATCCACCTCTATATGTTTTGTTCTTTCATGGAAAACTGAATTAGAGGCAATATGGATTGCAGCTTGATTGTCACAGTGCATAGTGATGGGTGTTTTGATTTCAATGCCAAGATCTTGAAGAAGTACTTTCAACCAGATGCACTCAGTGGTAAGCTTCCTCATGGCTCGGTATTCAGCTTCAGCGCTTGAGCAGGAGACAACCTTCTGCTTCTTAGTCTTCCACGTAACCAAGTTTCCTCCTATGAATGTGCAATAACCTGTTGTAGACTTTCTGTCCTTCTTATTTCCAGCCCAGTCAGCATCACAATAGCCAACAATCTCAGTGTTTCCATTGTTTCCCATCCAGATTCCTTGACTGCTTGTTCTCTTCAGGTGTCTCAGAATACGGTGAACCATCATCCAGTGACTGATCTTTGGTTCTTGCATGTGTTGACTGATCTGATTCACAGCAAAACACAAGTCAGGTCTAGTAATGGTAAGTTATATCAACTTACCAACCAATCTTCTGTATAGTTTAACATCTTCAAATGCGCCTTCTAGCTCCCCCTCAGGTTCAACTTTGTAACCTTCTTCCAATGGAGTCTTAGCTGCTTTGGCGTCAAGCATTCCTGCAGTGGTTAATAAATCAAGTATATATTTCCTTTGTGATATAAAGAGACCTTCTTTAAACCTACACACTTCAATTCCCAAAAAATATTTAAGCTCACCAAGATCCTTAATATCAAACATGGATTTCAAATATTCCTTAGTAGATGAAATACCAACCTTGTCATTCCCAGAGATGATAATATCATCTACATAAATGAGAATGACCACTATACCTTCCTGACTTTGAAGTGTGAACAAAGTGTGATCAGCTTCCGATCTTCTAAAGCCTCTATCTCTCAGTGTGACATTGAGCTTGTGGTACCAAGCTCTAGGTGACTGCTTCAGACCATAAATTGCCTTTCTCAGTCTCAGCACTTTCCCTGGTGTCACAGAATCCTCAAGACCTGGTGGTGGAGTCATGTAGACTTCTTCTTCCAATTCACCTTGTAAGAAAGCATTCTTGACATCCATTTGCCAAAGGTCCCATTCTAGATTAGTAGCTAGGGACAAGACAACTCTGATTGTGTGGAGTTTAGCAACTGGTGCAAAGGTATCTCTGTAATCATCACCATAAGTTTGAGTGAACCCTCTTGCAACTAATCTTGCTTTGTATCTCTCAATTTCCTCATTGCTCTTATACTTGATAGTGAAGATCCATCTAGAGCTTACTGCTTTCTTCCCTTTTGGCAAGTCTGACTCATCCCAAGTGTGGTTTTTAACCATGGCATGATGTTCATCTCCCACTGCATTTCTCCAGACCTCATGTTCCTTTGCTTCCTCATAAGTTCTCGGAACTTGTTCCTGATCAAGGCTGCTAATGAATGCATGATGCTCTTGGGGTATATATGCCATATTGCATACTATCTGTTCTGGATGAGCTACTGCCTTGTTATTGTAGTAGATATTTGTGTCTTTATAGTGAGAAGGGAACGAAAATATCTACTCATTTTTAGAGAACTTATAAGTTTTTTGTAAAATTGTGAATTGAACTGAAGGCATGCGATCATATATATAGAAAAAAAATCCGTCGGAAATCCGTCCAAATTCCGTCGGAAACGGTTATCGGATTACCGTCGGACACCCATCGGAATGTACCTACCCGGCGGTTACGCACTTGTTTTTTAAATGTGTAATATCCTCGTCGACGGAATCCGTCGGAATGCCGTCTTTAATGTACGACGGATTTCCGACGGCGACAAATTTAATATGTTCCGTTACAAATCCGTCGCAATTTATTGACGGATTTTCGATGGATCGCCGGAAAATTATTTACCAACGGAATATCGACGGCTATTTTGCGACGGATTTCCGACAGCTCCTTAATCCTTCATAACACCGTCGGAAATCCGTCGCAACATGTCCTTCATAAAACCGTCGGTTTTTTCCGTCAGTTTTCCCTCGGGTTTTGGAGAATTTTCCGACGGATTATTTACCGTCGGAAATGTCCCTCGGATTTTATGTGTTTTTCTTGTAGTGAATGAAACTGAATACTCAGGAAATCATGATCAAGAGGTCCAGACCAGCGAAGAAAATAGGGAGCTCAAGAAGAAGAAGAACCAATCTCGAACATTTCACAGAGAGACCAAGACGAGATGGTGCCTCTTGACACATAAAATCTCGAACATTTCTAAGAGGCACCATCTCCTCTTGGTCTCTTTGTGAAATGTTCGAGATTGGTTCTTCTTCTTCTTGAGCTGCCCTATTTTCTTCGCTGGTCTGGACCTCTTGATCATGATTTCCTGAGTATTCAGTTTCATTCACTACAAGAAAAACACATAAAATCCGAGGGACATTTCCGACGGTAAATAATCCGTCGGAAAATTCTCCAAAACCCGAGGGAAAACCGACGGAAAAAACCGACAGTTTTATGAAGGACATGTTGCGACGGATTTCCGACGGTGTTATGAATCGCAAAATAGCCGTCGATATTCCGTTGGTGAATAATTATCCGGCGATCCGTCGGAAATCCGTCAATAAATTGCGACGGATTTGTAACTGAACATATTAAATTTGTCGCCGTCGGAAATCCGTCGTACATTAAAGACGGCATTCCGACGGATTCCGTCGACGAGGATATTACACATTTAAAAAACAAGTGCGTAACCGCCGGGTAGGTACATTCCGATGGGTGTCCGACGGTAATCCGATAACCGTTTCCGAAAGAATTTGGACGGATTTCCGACGGATTTTTTTTCTATATATATGATCGCATGCCTTCAGTTCAATTCACAATTTTACAAAAAACTTATAAGTTCTCTAAAAATGAGTAGATATTTTCGTTCTTGGATGGACGAACCAATGATGGATGAGGAGTCCAACCTATTGCGAGATGATTATGTTCGAGGTATATGCGAGTTTATGGATCTGGTCGGGAGAAATCAACATGGCAAAAGAAGTGGTAAGATCAAATGCCCATGTTCTATTTGCGAGAATAATATAAGTGTTAAGATTGAGTTAGTGTGGAATCATTTATACCAAAATGGATTTACTGCGGGTTATAAGATTTGGTATTTACACGGTGAAAGAATCTCTGAATATGGTAGTAGTAGTAGTGCACAAGGTTTTCCACATGGTATTGAAGAAAATAGAAATGAGAAAGATGTAGTGGTTGGTACGGTTCAAATGGTTCATGATGCATTTAGAGAAAACGTTAACCCGTCTGTCGATGATAGGTGTCGGGTTGAGGAACCTAATTTAGATGCACAAAAAATTTTTAATATGTTAGACGCAGCTAATCAACCACTATATAGCGGGTGTAAAGAAGGTCATTCGCCGTTATCATCAGCTAGTAGGATGATGAATATTAAAACAGATTATAATTTATCTGAAGATTGTGTTGATGCTTTTGCTGATTTTGTGAAAGATATCTTACTGGAAGATAATCTTTCACCAGCATCATACTTTGAGATTCAGAAACTTGTCGCCGGTTTAGGTTTGCCCTATCAAATGATAGATGTATGCATTGCAAATTGCATGATATATTGGCGAGAAGATGAAAACCGCAAAACGTGTAGATTTTGTCGTCATCCGCGGTTTCAGGAGTCTGGTGGTCGAGCTTCCATTCCATTTAAACGTATGTGGTATCTACCTTTACAAGATAGGTTGAAACGGCTCTATCAATCTCAAAGAACCGCAAAAGTAATGAGATGGCATGCAGAGCATCGTCAAGACACTGAAATGATTACACATCCGTCAGATGCAGAAGCGTGGAAACATTTTCAATCGGTCTATCCTGATTTTGCTTATGAACATCGCAATGTGTACCTTGGGTTATGTACTGATGGTTCAACCCATTTGGAAAGCATGGACGACAATATTCCTTGTGGCCAGTAATTATTACACCTTACAATTTGCCACCAACTATGTGCATGCGTAGGGAATTTTTGTTTTTGTCCATACTAGTTCCCGGACCAGATCATCCAAGAAGGTCACTGGATATTTTTCTGCAACCATTGATTTATGAGTTGCAAATTTTATGGGAACAAGGTGTTGAAGCTTTTGATGTAGCAACGAGCCAAAACTTTAACATGCGTGCGGTTTTGATGTGGACAATAAGTGATTTTCCTGCTTATGGTATGTTATCTGGGTGGACGACACATGGAAGATTATCGTGTCCTTATTGCCAAGACAATACTGATGCGTTTCAGTTACACCATGGGAGGAAGACATCGTGGTTTGATTGCCATAGAAGGTTTTTACCAGCTGGTCATCCCTATCGTCGGTCCAAAACACTTTTCAAGAAGAACAAGCAGATATTTGATGGTCGTATTATACTTGAACAGCTTCGAGATTTTGGTGATGACAGCACTCGATATTGTGGAGGTAATGGTCATGAGCCTGTTGATGGTGTTGGAGAACATCATAACTGGCATAAGAGGAGTATATTTTGGGATTTGCCTTATTGGGAAAACCATATTCTGAGGCATGGTCTTGATGTTATGCATGTGGAGAAAAACTTCTTCGACAACATAATGAACACAGTATTGAACGTCAAAGGGAAGACAAAAGACAATTTGAAGTCGAGGTTTGACTTGCCATTGATTTGTTCACGTAAATCTCTACATGTCAAGACGAATGGAAGCTGTCCCATGCCTGCGTTTCGGTTGGATTCCAACCAGAAAGTCGTATTTTTGAATTGGATTCGGGATGATGTTAAATTTACTGATGGATACGCATCCAACTTACGTAACTGCGTTGATCTCGTTGACGGAAAGTTAACCGGAATGAAGAGTCATGATTGTCATGTTGTTATGCAACGTCTTCTTCCTTTCGCATTCACCTATCTTCTTCCCAAAGACGTCCACCGCGCGATTGCAGGTAATAGTTAATTGTAAACTTAATAATTTGTTTTATATCTGAATCCCAAATTAACATTTATTGTTTTATTTTGTAGGTATTGCTTCATTTTTTCGTGATCTTTGCTCAAGAACTCTCACAGTAGATGGCCTTCGAAATCTTCAACTTAATATCCCAATAATGTTGTGTACTATGGAGAAAATTTTACCCCCGTCGTTTTTTGATGTCATGGAACATCTGCCTATTCACCTCCCAAGTGAAGCATCACTAGGCGGTCCTGTGCAATACAGATGGATGTATCCTTTCGAACGGTACATGTTCCATCTGAAAAAAAAAGTTAAAAATCTGAGTAAAGTGGAGGGATCTATTGTCGCACAGAGTTTAAATGAAGAAGTTTCACAGTTTGCGAAATATTATTTCCCTTCAGAAGTTCGCACAAAAAGTAGAAGGCCTGGAAGACATGATGATAGAGGTGAAAAAGCAATTTATCCTGTATATGTACCACAGTTATTTTCTCAAATTGGACGAGCAAGTGGCAAAGGAAAGAAACGTAAATTATCTTCACAAGAGGCAACTCATTTGCATAGATATATTCTTACAAATTTTGAAGACATTGGCGAGTACGAAAGGTATGAAATTTATACTAATAATTTTAGTTTATTTATACAATTAATGTTATAATTGGTTACGGTATATTATTTTTACAGTATCTACATGGAAGTTGTACGTAATTATTACCACGGGATTAGCGACACTGAAATTGAGGGTATAAAAGAGAAAGAATTTCCGTCATGGTTGAAATATTATGTAAGTTTATAAGTACCATATTAAAACAAACATTCTTATTAATTTTTTTATTAAACCTCCCTTGTTGTCATTTTCTGTTGCATATAGGTTTCCGAACGTATTCAACAAGGTGATACCCTACCAACATGGTTGGTCGAAATTGCTAATGGTCTTATTACCACTACAAACTCTTACCCAAGATTCTGCACAAGGGGATATGCTTTTTCAATTAAAGAAGATGGTAGAAGCAAACCAACATCGGACTATGGTGTTTCAGCAAAATCGGATGATCTAGTGTATTATGGTGTTTTGAATGAGATATTGATTGTCCGATATGCAGGCATGTTAGACTTGCGATGTACAATATTTATGTGTGACTGGTATGATCCATTCATTGGTCGTGGTGTCCGTATTGATCAATTTGGAGTTATCTCGATCCATTCAGCTCGCAGGCTGTTAAAATATGATCCATATATTCTATCATCACAAGCAGATCAGGTATTATGTAATTTAATAAATATATTATGCACATTTATTAATTTCCACTTAACAAATAAAATTTATCAATAACAGGTTTGTTACTTAACATATCCCCGGACAACTTACCGTTCAGATCCTTGGATAACAGTCACTGCAGTTCACCCAAGAGGCAGGATTTACGGAGTTGCAGAACATGATCCTTTACAAATACCTCAAAGTCATATTGTCCAGATTAAAGAAAATGTAGATGACGTTGACCTTGTTGTTGCATCTACACAAATTGGTGACGAACGTCTACACAAATTGGTGACGAACGGGTATATTCAGAATCAGAGAATTCTCATTCTGAATTTGAAGATGATTCTGATTCCATACCATCTGAAGGTTCATCTGATGATTCCGATTAAAAAACGTTTGTACTTTATTAAGTTTGTAAAATATTATGTACAATATTAAGTTTCAATTTTTGCTCTTTGTAAAATAGTATGTTTCAAATCTTGTTTAATAATAAGATATGAATTAAAATTTTATAATCTTTCAAATTAATCATATAAGTTTTAATAAATTAAATAAAACTTAAGAAAAATCCGTCGGTTACTTGTAGTTATCGGGACACCGCACTTCGTAATTATCGCGAACATCTTTTCGACGGAATTCCGACGGTTTCAGACGAGTCGTCGGAATTCTGTCGGAACATATCTTCGAAAACAAGTTTCCGACGAATTCCCGATGACTGGTTGACCCCGTCGAAATTCCGTCGGAAAACCGAACAAAAAAATCGACGGATTTCCGAGGGATATCTAGATATCCCTCGGAAATCCGTCGGTTACTTGTATTTATTGGGACACCGCACTTTGTAATTATCGCGAACATCTTTTCGACGGAATTCCGACGGTTTCAGACGAGTCGTCGGAATTCCGTCGGAACATATCTTCGAAAACAAGTTTCCGACGAATTCCCGATGACTGGTTGACCCCGTCGAAATTCCGTCGGAAAACCGAACAAAAAAATCGACGGATTTCCGAGGGATATCTAGATATCCCTCGGAAATCCGTCGGTTACTTGTAGTTATTGGGACACCGCACTTTGTAATTATCGCGAACATCTTTTCGACGGCATTCCGACGGTTTCAGACAAGTCGTCGGAATTCCGTCGGAAAATATCTTCGAAAACAAATTTCCGACGAATTCCCGATGACTGGTTGACCCCGTTGAAATTCCGTCGGAAAACCGGACAACAAATCGACGGAATTCCGAAAGACATCTAGATATCCCTCGGAAATCCGTCAGAAATGTAAACCAATTTTCGATGGATTTCCGAGGGCATCCGTCGGAAATCCGTCGGGCAATTTCAGTATAAAAATAACCGTCGACGAACTCATTTTTCATCCAAACTCAAATCTAAACATATAATTTCCTTCTCTACAAAAAAAAACCGAAATTTTTTTCGGGAATCTAGAAATTTTTGAAAAATTTTCTTCAGCAATCTTGCCTTAGATATGTAAGTTTTTAATATTAATTTAAATTTTTAGTATTACTTAATTCTAAATTAGAATTTAGGGAATGTTATATTTTGTGAACCGTTGACAATTTTAGAAATATTAGTAAATTAGAAATGTTTCTGTTTTGTTATTGTTATTTAAATTATATATGCAATTATTTATTAATAATATTAATTACAAAATTTTTGAAAAAAGGAATTACGACGGAATTCTAAACTCGGGAGACGGGAACTACCAATACGGAATTGGTGGTTCTAGTTTTTCACAATTTCCGACTGACTCGGAGACACAGCCACCAACATCTCCGATGAGGACTGCTGCTTCTGCTCCCACTGTGATGAGCATTGAAGATTTTGTGTCACAGCGGGGTCGTGATCGACTTAGAAAATTAGACCCGCTATGTCCCGGAACTTCAACATGGTAAAAATAAGTTTTTAATTTTATATAAATTTTAAAATTTTAAAATTTTAATTTTATAATTTTAAATATTATATATAGGTTCCATAAATCGAGCAATGATATTTCAAAAGCAATCAACAAAATGCTTAATGAAATGCTAGTACGCCCATATCCAGCGTATTCGGACATGCCGAAAGAGGAACAGGAAATCTGGTTTCGGCAATTCGCGGTAAATTAAAATATAAAATTTTCAATTATAATTTTATACAAACATATATAAAATTATTAAAATATTTTTCTTTTTTAAAAAAAACCGCAAGAATTTACTTGGGATCCGCAACTCACTGCCATAGTTCGAAGGGAGTTTAACACTAAAGCGGCAACGTGTTACTCCCGAAAAATGAACGAATGGAAGGAGAAGTGGAAGCGCGATAAAATCCCTAAAAGCATGCTAAACAATCCGGATTTATGGACTGGGCTCATCAACTATTGGATGAGACCAGAAGTCGCCGCCATTTCCTCAACAAATTCAAGTAATCGCAAGAGCGATAGAAAGGGCAAAGGAATGGCGACCCATAATCTTGGAGCGACTAGTAAAGCTTCCCGAGCTGAGCAACTGGTAAGAAAAAAATTAAATTCAATATTTATCAATTTATCAATTTATAAATTTATTTAATTAATTATATTTTTTTTAGTTTCATATGGACGGACAACCTCCATCTCTACTCCGTCTGATTGAAGATGCTCACACCAACCGAAAAACTGGTCAAATTGATGATCCAGTTGCTCGGGAGATCTCACAAAAAGTGAGAAATTTGGGGGAGGAGTTTCTACAAACTCAGCCCACACAAGAAGATGGAACTCCTCTGTATACAGAAGTTCCATTAGAAAAATTAAATGGGATTGCTTATGAGGTGTCCGACGGACCATTCCCGACGGTAACCGACCGCTATATTACCGACGGTTTTCCGACAACAGCAAAAACCGACGGTTTACCGACGGATTTCCGACCGATACTTTGCGACGGATTGTGACGGATTGTTTCCGAAGGCTAACCGACGGGTAACATCCTTCAGTAGTAGGTCGGAAACCCGTCGGTAAGTTTCCCAATTTTGCGACGGTCACTTCTTTAGACGGATTACCGACGGATTTCGTTTTCCGACGGATAAACGACGGTTTTCTTTAGCCGTTGTTTATCCGTCGAAATTTACCGACGGATTACCGACGGATTGTAAAATTCCGACGCTTTGTTCCCGACGGCCGGAGTTGATTAAAAAATCGTCGGAAATCGGTATTTCCGACGGTTTCTAGACGGATTTGTCCATCGGAAATCAGATGTTTTCTTGTAGTGATTATTTCCCCCCTCATGGTCAAGGGGACCAAACCACTCTTCAGGTATAAATTGTGTAGTAGCCGTGTCATTTGCATTGGTATTTGCGGTTTCCGCATGAGCATATGTTGAGGTAATGCCAATGTTTTCTAGGAGCTTCCGTAGATGTTCAGCTCGGTCAACAGAGCTAGATGACAAATCTTTGATATTATCCCAGTTCTGATCATCATAGAATGTCTTAGACTCCATGAACTTGACATCTCTGGAAACCAATACCCTTCTTGTCTCTGGGTCATAACACTTGTATCCTTTCTGAGAGGGAGAATAGCCAATGAATATAGCTTTGGTGCTCTTTGGTTCTAGCTTGTTGCGCTGATCCCCTGGTGCTAACACAAAACAAACACAACCAAAAACCCTTAGATGGTCAAGATTAGGTTGAGTTTTGTTGATTACCTCAAAAGGAGAGCGGTCTTGTAAGATCTTGGTAGGGGTCCTGTTAATAAGGTAGCAAGCTGTGACCACTGCATCACCCCAAAACCGTTTAGGGATATTGGCATGAAACATCATAGACCGGGCTACTTCCATTAGATGCCTGTTCTTACGCTCAGCTACTCCATTTTGCTGAGGAGTGTATGGACAACTGGTTTGGTGTGTGATTCCATGTTTGAGAAGATGTTGTTTAAAGGCATTGCTTGAATATTCTCCTCCATTATCTGACCTAAAACATTTGATCTTGGCATTATACTGGTTAGTTATGTAAGTTTGAAAATTTATAAATGCCTCTAAGACCCTATCCTTAGAAGGAAGCAAAGTGATCCATGTGAATTTCGATTTCTCATCAATAAAAGTGACAAAATACTTATGATGTTCTCTAGATTCACATGGAGCAGTCCAAACATCAGAATGTACTAAGTCAAAACAATGATCATAAACGGTTACAGATTTTGGAAAAACAGATTTGCAGTGTTTTCCAAGGATACATGCTTCACAATCAGCATTGTTGAAAGTAATCCTAGGAAACAACAATTCTAAAACTTTATTATGTGGATGTCCCAGTCTAGCATGCCACAAATCACCATTTATTTCAGACTTATTAGAACTAGAAAAACAGTAGAGAGGTAATTTAAAACAATCTTCAAGCAAATATAGGTCGTCTTTGGTTCCTCCTTTTCCAAGAATTCTTTGTGTCTTAATATCCTGAAATGAAACTTCATTAGGACTGAAAATAACATTGCAATTGAGATCAGTGGTAGCCTTTTTAACAGATAGAATATTAGAGGTAAAGTTTGGCATATAAAAAGCTTTAGATTCTTTTCCAAATAACCTAAGTTTTTCTATCCCTCTAATTGGTATTTGAGCTCCATTTGCAATCATAACATTCCCTATAGTTGGTTTTATATCCTTTATCAAGTGCAAGTCACTAATCATATGGTGTGAGGCACCAGAATCAACAATTAGAGGCTTAGAGATATTTGATGCATGATAAGAAGCTTGAAGAGATTTACCCAACACATTACCAGAGTTTTCTTTTAGTGCTTTGATGAGGGCCTCAAGGTCTGATTTCTTGACAAATTCCTCTTGAGGAGATGTCATCATAGCCCGAACCTCCTTGTTTTGAGTAGGTGTAGAGGATGACCCATCCTGGTACACAACCATTGGAGATGGACTATAAGACCTTTCATTGTAGGATCCTGCTTCTAGGGAGAACTGAGCTCGTGGCTGAGCATTCCATCTGTTTTGCTTTAGGTGAGGATGCAGGATCCAACACTGCTCTTTGGTATGTCCCCTTCTCTTGCAATGATCACACAGGGTCTTCTTGTCATCAACCCTAAACGTGTTTCTGTTAAAGGTGTTCTTGTTGAAGGCGCTTTTATTGGCTGTGAATAGTTCTCCTTTCTCCTTTCCACCAAACAGACCAAGTGAGCCTTCCTCCTTCTGAATTTGAGCATATACCTCATCAAGACTAGGAAGTTTATCAGCTCTTAGAAGATGCTTCACAAGGTCACCAAAGGTTGGACTTAGAGTGAGCAACAGTCCAAAGACCTTGTCTTGATCCCTTCTTTCAAGAATCACAGCCTGGTCCATTGTGTGTGGTCTGAGCATTTCTAGTTCAGCCCAAAGGGATCTGAATTTTCCAAAGTGCTTGGTGAAGGCCTCCTCCTGGTTGAGTTCATTAATCGCCTTTTTAACTTGGTAAATACGACTCAGATTTGAGGTATTTCCAAACACATTATGAAGTGTGTCCCAAAGCTCTTTGGCTGTCTCACAGTAGGAATAAGATTCCAGGAGAGATGCTTCAAGAGATCCTTGAATGATAGACAATACCAATTGGTCTTCTTGGAACCACTTCCTTTGACCAACAATCGCTTGGTCTTCGTTTTCATTAGTATCTTCTTCAATATGAGACCATAAGTCATGGCTGCAAAGAGTTGTCTTCATTGTTCTTGACCAGAGTAGGTAGTTTAGGCCCTTCAACATGACTGGGGCACTGATGTTCTTTGGCTTCTCCATAGTCTTCACGATTTGGAATGAATTAAGATGTTTGAGAATGAAAAGTTTTGAGCAAAGAAGATTTTTTTTTTTTTTTGGTTTTGAGAAATATTGAGATTAGGTGCGGAATTTAAGAGAGATTTGGAACAACTTGCTCTGATACCATGTTAGAATATGAATGTTTAAGAAGATTGAGAGTTTATGAGAGATTTCAACAAAAGATTAAGAGATTTTAGAACACCATAATGGTTTTCTAATTTTTGTTTTTCATTGCATGCTTTTCATCAAAAGGGGATTACATGTTTTGTAGACAAAAGCAAATTAGGGCTAAGAGAGGGGAACCCCTGGCTAATGACGATACAACCCTTTATTTGCTTCTTTTGTCTAAAACGACAATTGGATCGATCGATCTAAAGTCAGATCGATCGATCTCAGAATGAATGGTCGATCCCATGCGAGAATAGTCGATCCCGCAACTTTACGTAGAAAAGGATCGATCGATCGTCTCGCATCTCAACAGGTTGATTCCCTATAGTCTGACTACAAGTTTTGAACATCCCACACATTCCATTTGTTTTTCCTAATTGTACCATTTTTGAATCATTTTCCTGATGCTTGAATTCATGATCGAAGATTCGAGTGATCTGTTTCCTCAATTAACTTCCTGATTTACCCAGCCACCCTCTTACCCTAAATTTCATCCAGCTGTAAAACCATAGCCCCCGTTGATCAATGAAACTCATCAGATCTTGTATCGTCGATCTCTCAAAAATTCTAGGTTGCCTTAAATTTAATCGCATCATAGATCAGACAGAACAAACTAGAATCCCTAGAGGACTTAAATCCAACTTTCTATACCATCTGTGACCCAAAACACCATAAAAGATTCCAACAAAACATATCTTCAATATCCGATACCATCTGTAACCCACAACATCAAAAATGATTCCAATGATACAGGGGTTAAGCCGCCTGCAATTCCTTCGATTGTTCACGAGAAACAACAAAGGAAAATCCAAGGGGATTGATTCGTGATTGGAAGAAGAATCAAGACCAACTCGAGATTTGGGTGATGAACTTGTAAAGAATCTTAGAAGAAGAAGGAAAACGAATTCTTGTATTGAAAAGTGAATCGAACAAAACGTTTTACAATTCGTATATATACTTTGTTTTTCTAACGGTCATCTAACGACATATACACGTGTTATTAGCTGATTGAATATTGATATCGAATAGAAGTTCGCCACATATATAGCTCTGTTTCCTGTACCAAAACCCCCTTGTCAAAGAACCTTGACCCCAAGGTTCGAAATTCGGGAACTTCTGCAAAATGTCGTAAAGATACTCCCACGTTGCCTCTTCAGCTGTTTCCGCATTCCACTTGATCAACACCATTGTTGCCGGTTTTCCTCGCCGCTCCACCAACTTGCGTTCCAATATTAGTTCAGGTTCCCGCACCAAAGCGTCTGATATTTCTTCGGGTAACACCGTGGAAGAAGAACTCGCTCCCACCATTAATTTAAGCTGTGAAACATGAAAGACAGAATGAATTTTCGTATTTGACGGAAGATCTAACTTATAAGCTACCTCGCCGCATTTGTCCACAACTTTGTATGGCCCATAGTATTTCAGAGCTAACTTCTAATTGACCCTTTGCACCAATGATTGCTGTCTATAGGGCTGCAACTTTACGTAAATGATGTCTCCTATTTCAAATTTTCTCTCCGACCGGTGTCTATCAGCCAACTGCTTCATCCTGTGTTGAACTCTTAGCAGGTGAAACTTCAATATTTGTATCATTTGGTCTCGTTCTCGCAGACATCTTGCAACCACTGCAACTCTTGATTCTCCGGGTAGGTAGGGTAAATGGTGGAGGTTGGCCATAAACTACCTCAAAAGGTGTTGTGTTGGTGGATGTATGATAATTGGTGTTATACCAATATTCAGCTAGCGAAAGCCATTGATTCCACATGTGAGGTCTATCACTGCACATACAGCGTAAGTAAGTCTCTAAACATCTGTTTACTACTTCCGTTTGGCCGTCGCTTTGTGGGTGGTAAGCAGTCGACCTGTTCAAATTCACTCCTTGAAGAGAGAAGAGCTCAGTCCAGAATTCACTTAAAAAACTGTATCCCGGTCACTAACGATTGACTGAGGCAATCCATGAAGTTTATATATGTTGTCTAGGAAGGCTTGTGCGACACTGAGTGCCGTATACGGATGGCTTAATGCTACGAAATGAATCGCCTTACTCAAACGATCTACGACCACAAATATGACTGACTTCCCCTGTGAAAGAGGTAGACCATCTATAAAATCCATAGAGATCTCACTCCATACCGTTTCTGGAATGGAAAGAGGCTGTAGCAAGCCAGGCAAAGCTGCATTGTCATGTTTACACCTTTGACACACCTCACATTCCCTGATAAAACTATGTACTTCCTTAGTTAACCCTTTCCAATAGAATAGGCTTTTAATTCTATGGATTGTTACATCCTTACCCGAATGACCCCCTAAACTTGATCCGTGTAACCACTCTAGAATGTAATTCTTAATGATCGGATCATCAGGTATCACAATTTTGTTCTTCCTCTTCAAAATTCCCAGTTCCCAGTAATGATGTTTGACTGACCCTTTCTTATGCAGGAGTTTCTCAATGATCGTTTGTAGATGTTTATCTCCCTTATATGCATCTTTAATGCTCTGTAACAAGTCCATTTGAGAAGTATTAATAGCCATTTGTAGAACCTCAGCCCCATTCATACGAGATAATGCATCTGCAGCTTTATTCTCGACACCTTGCTTGTATCTGATTTCATAGTCAAACTCTAGTAATTTGGGTAACCATTGCTGCTGTATAGGAGTATTCAGCCTTTGTTCCAACAAATATTTGAGACTTCTCTGGTCCGTTTTGATGATAAACTTACCATTTAAGAGATAATGCCTCCATTTTTGCATTGCAAACACTACCACTAATAATTCTTTTTCATAAATGGATAAGTGTAGTTATCTCCCTTTTTAATTGCCTGCTCACATATGCCAACGGATGACCATCCTGCATTAATACTGCACCTATACCATCACCAGACGCATCCGTTTCTATCTCAAACTACCTGTCAAACCGAGGTAGAGCTAACACCGGAGCTTCGCATAAGACTTTCTTAAGAATGTTGAAAGCTTTCTCTGCATCCAAGTTCTATTCAAAACTGTTCTTCTTAGTTAACTCAGTAAGAGGTCTTGCAATGCATCCAAAACCTTTGATGAACCTTCTATAATACCCTGCCAAACCCAAAAATCCCCGCAGTTGTTTCACATTTGCAGGAATCTTCCATTCTTGCACTGCTTTGATCTTAACAGGATTTGTGGCTATTCCCTCTCCTGATATGTAATTTCCTAAGTATTCTACCCTGGAGGTTGCAAATTCACATTTGTTTTGTTTTGCAAATAGTTCATTTTGCAACATAAGCTCAAAGACCTTTTCCAAATGAACCAAATGTTCTTCTAATGAAGGGCTATATACTAAAATGTCATCAAAGAATACTAACACACTCTTTCTCAGTAAACTTCTAAAAACATCATTCATCAAACTTTGAAATGTTGCAGGAGCATTTTTTAGCCCGAAAGGCATTACTATGTACTCATAATGTCCATTATGAGTTTTAAAAGCTGTCTTATGAATGTCATTTGGTGCCATTCTAACTTGATGATAGCCTGACATTAGATCAATCTTAGAATAAACTTTAGATCCTCCTAGTTCATCCATCAAGTCTTCTATCAAGGGAATAGGAAACCTATCTTTGATGGTAAGGTTGTTAAGATGTCTATAGTCTACACACATTCTCCATGTACCATCTTTCTTTTTTACTAAAACAATCGGTGAGGCATAAGGACTAGAGCTACGCTGAATTGTTCCTTTGTTGACCAGTTCTTGAACCAATTTCTCAATCTCATTCTTTTTATGTAAAGCGTACCTGTAGGGTCTGAGGTTTACCGAGTTAGCTCCTTCCATAAGCGGAATTCGATGATCATGCATTTTCCTCACAGGAGGTAGAGTCTTAGGTTCTTCAAATATAGCTGCATATTTCTGTATCAACTTGTCGAGCTCGGCCTCATCCTGTTGCGTTCCCACACTTGTTATTTTATGGCAGGTCACCAATGTTTCTTTACCTACTTCTTGCTCCACATATACCATGGATAGTTGCGCTCTATTACTAATCTGTTTTCCCATCTTATTGGCCTTGATCTCCTTAACTGATCCTTGTTGCATCCCCTTCAACACAATCTTATTCGAACCCCATCTGAAGTGCATCTCCAAAGTCTTGAAGTTCCACTTAATTGGTCCCAACGTTTCCAACCATTGTATCCCCAACACCATATCACAACCATTAAGGGGAATAACCATCACATCAGTCTTAAATTTTTGGCCATGTAAGGTCCAATTAAATCCTTCAACCCGACCTTTCACACTCACTTTACCACCATCTGCCACGGTCACTCTTGTTAACCCCGGGTCCTTAATCCTGCAACCTAACCTGATGGCTGCTCTCTCATCAAGGAAGTTATGTGTTGAACCTGAATCTATTAAAACGTAGATGACTGCACCCCCTTGATGTCTTCTCACACGCATCGTGTGATAATCTGAAACTCCATTCACCGCATTCACTGATATTTTTGCTATATCTCTCATTTGTTCTTCTGTAACCCATTCTTCCTCGTGCACTGCAGGTTCTTCATCCTCTATTTCAAGTAAGTATAATTGGCTTTTTCTGTGTTGCGACAAGAAATGCTCTTTAGAATATTTTTCATCACAGTATATGCATAAACCTTTGGATTTCCTTTCAGCGATCTCCTCATTGCTCAACCACTTCCTTCCCTTATCAACGTTCCTAAGCTCTGGCTCTTTCTTGTACGTGAGCAACCCCTTGTTGTTCATGTTTATTCCACGATTATTATTCGCAACCGTTCCCGAGGCTCTATACGGATGTGCTTGCTCGTATAGTTTCCCCAACATGAGACAATCCATGGTGTTTTGAGGCATAAACATGCGAATGTGCATCTGCGTATCCATTCTCAAGCCTGCCAATTACTGGCTCACTAGATATTCTTCCAGAAGATTCACTCTGGTTTTCAGTAGTTCAAACTTACCGTGATAATCTATGATACCTTTAGTTTCTTGTAAGTGTTTAAGTTTTGTGATTGGATCATCAAGAACCTCGCTAAATCTTCCTAATAACTCAGCCTTGTAGCTATACCAACTTTTACATATGTTGATACCCGAGAATGATTGGCATAGTGACCTGTGCCATGTCGCTGCAGCCCCTTCAAAATGTATCAAGGCTAACTTGACCTTTGTGTCTTCATCCGTGCCGTCCATTTCAAAGAATTGTTCAACTTTGAAAATCTATTCTTGGACATTGGTGCCGTCAAATTTGGGAAATTCATCTTTGTCAAGCGTGTAAGGCTAGAGTATGTGGGTTGTGTGGGACCTATGCATGAATCTTGAACGCGAGATTGGGATGTATCTCCTTGAATTCCCATATTAGGATTCTGATTCACGGCCAATGCTTTCATGGCATCGAGCACCTCCGTCTTGAATTGGTGGAACTCATTCTGTAAAGACGCGAGTGTCGTTTGTTGTTCTTCTTGCTCCATCAAAGGGTTCTGAGAACGGGACGCTGCGGATTTCGAACGAGTCTCCGTCATTGTTGTCCGCGGAAGGTATGGCTCTGATACCACTGATACAGGGGTTAAGCCGCCTGCAATTCCTTCGATTGTTCACGAGAAACAACAAAGGAAAATCCGAGGGGATTGATTCGTGATTGGAAGAAGAATCAAGACCTACTCGAGATTTGGGTGATGAACTTTTAAAGAATCTTAGAAGAAGACGAAAAACGAATTCTTGAATTGAAAAAGTGAATCGAACAAAACGTTTTACAATTCGTATATATACTCTGTTTTTCTAACGGTTATCTAACGACATATACACGTGTTATTAGCTGATTGAATATTGATATCGAATAGAAGTTCGCCACATCTATAGCTCTGTTTCCTGTATCATCCAACAAACTCTGTCTTTGATTTCCAGTACCATCTGTAACCCAAATCACCAAAAAGGATTTCAACAAACTCTGTCTTCAACCACTCATAAGAGCCAAACCAATTAAGATCTCAAAGCCAATTCTGCCACAACCTTTGTTAAAATAATTTAAAAACATCAGAACCTAGAAGCCAGACCTCTGGGACAACCGATCTCGTTGCATCCGTCTCTGCAAAAAACGAAACATCAGCTCCAGCAATCATCTAGTCAAAATCACATTTGTCATCACTGTCTTACTGATTTTTGAATTGAAAAAAATAACAATCAATAGGACAGGGATGATAAAGAAGGGAACAATGTCTCAAATGCCATAATTTGAGGGAACAATGTCTCAAATGCGAAGACTAATATTCAATTTTATTTTCTGAATTAATTTTAAAGAGAAAAATACAAATTGTCCAAAAAACAAGGGTTATACCCGACCCTCGACCCAAACCCGAGATCTATCCCCACCCATCAAATAATTTAGGGGTCCCGATTGTGAAAAGGGAAGGGGAAAAAAATTTGCATCCCACCCCGAATAATTTAGGGTTTCTCTCCGTCGCACTCTCCCCGAGTCGTCGCCTCCCTCCGTCGCACTCTCCCCTAGTCGTCGCCTCCCTCCGTCTGTTATGAGCCAAGGTCTAATGGTCGGGAAAGGTCGCCGGAAGGACTCGGGAACGGAGGGGAACGGTTGGTTGGGTCGCTGCTATGGACGCAGGGCGTGAACGGCGGGCGGACTCACGACCGGGAGGACGTACACGGAGCGGCCTGGGGGCGACGACTCGAATGGCAGGAGGGGTTGGTGACCAAGGGACGGATGAAGAACGACCTGAGGATGGAAGACGCGGACAGCGACACGACCTAGGGGACGGAACGGACACACGGCGAACGGTACAAACGGCCAGCCACGGTCAGCGATTGGGGATGGAAATGGCTAGGAGTGAAAGTTGGGTTTTCTTGAAACGATTTGAACAGGGGGGGGGGGTAGAAAGCAACTCACTAAGCTATGACAGGCTTAGATGCAGCCTTTCCAAGTAGGGAGACACACTCAACCTAACAAGGAACTCACTCTTTCTTGGAGACACACTCAACAAGGGAAGAAGAGAAAGACCAAGGCGGCCATTAGTGTTTAGGGTTCTAACTTGTCTCCTCAGAAAATAAGTAAGTTCTGCCTTTTATAGGCTACAAGCTTTGTGACCTAAAGCCCTAGTTGACCGTGGTCAACAAAATCAAATAAACCCCAATTGACTAAGTCTTTTAAAAGAAATAAACAAGGCTAAACATTTGCCTAAGATAGAGATCAAGCCTAATTGATTTAAAAGGACATATCCTCATTAAACCAATGGGACACTAGACTTGATGCCTTAGATTTTCAGGTCTCATTAAAAACCTTTCCAAGAACCCATTGTGGTAAACTTAGAAAGGAAAAGAGTACCCTAATCACCTAAGGTCTTTAGAAGTGCCCTTACCCATGGATAGTAAGGACACACAAGACCTTATCCCTAAGGCTGTGTGCATGAGTGCCTTGGTCAGAAACACTCAGCTGAATGTGATCAGGAGGCTGCTCTTTCTCCCCAATCTCCTCTTCCTCTCCGAGACCGGCTGGTTGGGCTAAGGCGGCTTCAGTTTGGTCTCCTTGGGCATGATCTCCTATGCTCCTGTCTTGGGCTCCTTGGGCAGCTCTGCTCCTGGTCATGATGCGATGGGGCACATAGGGGGTGGTCTGGTCTTCATCCTCCAAGTATCTGGTTGGTGTAGCTTGGATGACCCCATCATCCCCACCCTCTTCAAGTGCTTTGGTCTCCAAAGAGCCAACATCCTGTGCATCAAAAGGAGATAGATCAGAAACATTAAATGAGGAAGACACATTATACTCACCTGGCAGCTTGAGTCTGTAGGCATTGTCATTGATCCGCTCCACCACTTGGAATGGGCCGTCTCCTCTAAAGTCTAGCTTGTGCTTGCGCTTGTTGGGGAAACGCTCTGGCCTTAGGTGTAGCCACACCCAATCTCCTGGTTGGAACACCAGCTGCTTCCTCTTCTTGTTGATCCTAGATCGGACCTGATCATTCCTCTTCTCAATGTTGTCATGCACTTGTTCAAAAACCTTCTTCATGGCCGCGGCTTTGGCTTCTCCCTCAAGGTCCATGGTCTCATGTGGCGGCAATGGTGTCAAGGTCAGGGGAGTGTCTGGATTGCGGCCATACACAGCTTCAAAGGGTGACATGCCTGTGGTAGAGTGCTTGGCTGAGTTGTAGGCAAATTCCACCAGGGGTAAACTCTCCACCCATGTAGTTAAGTGTCTGCCCACGGTCGATCTCAGCAATGCTCCTAAGGTGCGGTTGACCACTTCAGTTTGTCCATCAGTTTGAGGATGGCATGTGGTAGAGAACAAGAGCTTGGTACCTAGCTTCTTCCATAGGGTCCTCCAGAAGTGTGACAGGAACTTGGTATCACGGTCTGATACAATGGTCCTGGGGATTCCATGAAGCCTCACCACCTCCCTAAAGAACAAGGTCGCGGTCTGAGATGCATCATTGGTCTTGGAGCAGGGGATGAAGTGAGCCATCTTGGAGAAGCGGTCCACCACTACAAACACTGAATCCTTGTGCTGAATCTTGGGCAATCCCAGAACAAAATCCATGGAGATGTCCACCCATGGAAGCGTAGGAACAGGCAGAGGCATGAACAGGCCGTGAGGCTGTAGTCTTGACTTGGCTCTCCTGCAAGTGATGCACCTATCACAGTGAGTGGCTACCATCTTCTTCATCTTTGGCCAGTAGAAGTGTTCCTTAAGAACACTAAGAGTCTTCTCCACTCCAAAATGTCCCATGAGACCTCCTCCATGAGCTTCCTCCACTAGCAACTCTCTCATTGACCCTTGGGGAATGCACAGGCGCCTGTCTTTGAATAGATACCCATCATGCATGAAAAACCGTGTGTAAGCTCCTGTTCCATGTCCCTCATAAGCGGCCTTGAGGTCTGGGTCTTCTGGGTACAAGGTCTTCAAGTGTCCAAATCCCAAAACCTTAGCATCCATGGTAGAGATCAAAGCATGCCTCCTTGACAAGGCATCCGCCACTACATTCTCCTTGCCCTTCTTGTATTTGATCACATAGGGGAATGTCTCAATGAACTCCAACCATCTGGCATGCCTCTTCTTCAACACGGTCTGACCCCTCAAGTGTTGTAAGGTCTCATGGTCTGTGTGTATCACGCACTCCCTAGCCAAGAGGTAGTGCTGCCATGTTTGCATTGCCCTGACCAATGCATACAACTCCTTGTCATAGGCTGGGTAGTTCAGTGTGGCTCCAGTCAGCTTCTCACTAAAGTATGCCACTGGCCTTCCTCCTTGAGTTAGCACTGCCCCTATGCCCACTCCTGAGGCATCACACTCCACTTCAAAGGTTTTCTCAAAGTTGGGCAAAGCAAGGATTGGTGCATGGGTCAGCTGATACTTAAGCGCCAAGAAAGACTGTTCTTGCAGCTCTCCCCATTCAAACCCAGCATTCTTCTTGATCAAGGAGGTCAGTGGTGCAGCCAAGGTGCTGAAATCCTTCACAAAACGCCTATAGAAGCTGGCCAGCCCATGGAAGCTTCTGACTTGGCTGATTGAAGTCGGTCTAGGCCAGCTGAGGATGGCCTCTATCTTCTCCACATCTACTCTCAATCCCTGTGAGCTAACCACAAAGCCAAGGAAAACAACCTCATCTGTGCAAAAGATGCATTTAGACAAATTGGCATACATATGTTCCTTCCTAAGAGTTTCTAGGACCTGTTCTAGATGCAGCACATGATCAGTCAAGCAAGAGCTATAAATCAGTATATCATCAAAATATACTACCAAGAACTTGCCCATAAAGGGTCTAAGGATATGGTGCATGAGGCGCATGAAGGTGCTTGGGGCATTGGAGAGGCCAAATGGCATGACCAGCCACTCATACAGTCCATGTTTGGTCTTGAAAGCGGTCTTCCACTCATCCCCTTCCCTCATCCTCACTTGATGATACCCACTCTTTAAATCCACCTTAGAGAAGATGGTTGCTCCACTCAGCTCATCCAACATATCATCTAGCCTTGGGATTGGATGGCGGTATTTGATGGTGATGTTGTTGATGGCTCTACAATCAACACACATCCTGTAGGAACCGTCTTTCTTGGGCACTAGGAGCACAGGTACAGCACATGGACTAAGGCTCTCCCTCACATATCCCTTGGCCATGAGGTCTCGGACCTGAGCTTCCAGCTCCTTTGCCTCCGTGGGATTGACGCGGTATGCAGGCCGGTTTGGGAGTTGGGCACCAGGGATGAAGTCTATCTGATGCTCTATGCCTCTCAAGGGCGGCAGGCCTGCTGGTATCTCCTCAGAGAACACATCCTTGTACCTGTCAAGCAAAACTCGAATTTCCCTTGGCAAGACCACATTAGTAGGTCTAGAATTCAACAAGTCCTTATAAACAACCAAAACAATTTGACAAGTGGGATCAAAGAGAGAACGCCTAACATCACTAGATGTAATCAAGAAATTGGTTTTAGACATACATTTCTCCTTAGCTAGCTTAACTTGCATTTCATGAACTTGGGCAGGCAACAAGGGTGCTAAGCTAATTCGTTTCTTATTAAGCATAAGTGTATACTTGTTGGTTCTACCATCATGCATAACTTCCCTATCAAATTGCCAAGGTCTGCCTAGTAATATATGAGTGGCTTGCATAGGTACTACATCACAAAGAACCTCATCAACATACTTGCCTATGCTAAATGATACCTTAACTTGTTCACTAATCCTCAATTCAGTCTTATCATTCAGCCATCTCAATCTATAAGGCCTAGGATGTTTAGTAGCTACCAAATTCAACTTCTCAACCATATAAGTACTAGCAACATTAGCACATGATCCACCATCAATTATGAGTGAGCATACTTTACCATTGACCATGCAGCGTGTGTGGAAGATGTTCTCCCTTTGGGCTGTCTCATCCGGCTCTTGGATGGTGCTAAGGACTCTCCTTGAGACCAAGAGGTCTCCCACTTCAGGATAGGCCACGTCCTCCTCCTCTTCATCAGCTTCCTCAGGGGCCTCCATCTCATCTTGAGACTCATAGTCTCCTGTGGCAGTGATGATCATGGCCCTAGGATTTGGGCAATCCCGAGCATAGTGTCCACGGCCGCGGCACTTGAAGCACATGATGTCCCTGGTCTTGGGACCAGTGGGGGCAGGGCGGTTGTCTGGCCGTGGGGCAGGGGTGCCCTCTCTGGGCTTGTAGGGTGCCCTGGTATCCTGAGCTATGGCCTTGCCACGGTCGGTTTGCCTAAGGAAGGCAGGCTGGGAGCTTGAAGCCTGCGGATTGGTGCTTGGGGCAGAGGCTCTCCAAGGGTTGTGGACTACTGCTCTGGTTCTAGTCTTCCTCTTGAGCTGACTCTCAACTTGTGTAGACAGATGCAGCAATTCATTGAGATCATTGTAGGAGTACATCTCCACCTTGCTGGCAATCTTCTCTTGAAGACCATCTAGGAATTGTGCCATGAGAGTCTCTTCAGCATCTTCCAGTCCAAGCCGGTTTCTCAAGTGTTCAAACTCTCCAAAATACTCCTCTACACTCCTCTGGCCCTGGCTGAGCTTCCTGAACTTCTTCTGTAACTCTCTGTGATACATTGGTGGAATGTATCTTCCTTTCATCATGAACTTCATGATTTCCCATGATCTGACCGGTTCCTCTCCTCTTCTCCTCCTCTTGGCTGAATCTTGATCCCACCAGGACAGAGCATTGTCAGTAAGTTGGGCTGCTGCATAGGCCACCTTCTTGGGTTCTTCAAACCCATAGACCTCAAAGATATGGTTCATTCTTCTCTCCCAATCCAAGTAAGCTTCTGGATCAACCTTGCTGGCAAAAGTAGGAGGCGTCAACTTCAAGTGTGGGGAGTGGGCTCTAGGTGGTTGGTGATGCCCTCTCTCCTCAGGGAACCTCCTCTCTCTGTGCCTTGGTCTCCTGAAATGAGGCGGGAATGAATCTTCTTCAGACAGTCCCTCCATGTCTTGTTCAGGCCCTAAGGGTGGCGCTCTTGGTTGTGGAGGGGGTGGCGCCGGTGCTGGTTGGGGCTGAGGTTGCTCAACTCGACCTAAGCGGTCTCCTAGCTGTTGGAGTTGAGCTTGGAGACTGGTGAGGATCTCTGCTAGAGCTGGGTCAGCCATCTAGCTCAAGGGTACCTGTCCAAGAAAAGTCAACAAAAGTCAAAGTGATTAAGCTAATTAATCTAGATTAAGGATTAATGATCTAATTAATCTAATTTAAAACTTAAAACTAATCACTAATTAATTTATGCATGCAATATTTCAAATCCCAACTAACTAGCTACAATAACCGCCAATTCCACAAAGCAACAGCATTCAAATTCGAATTGGTCAAAGGGGGAGACAATGGTGACATCAGCCGGTGAGGACCACACGGTGAGTCACCGACCAGGCCTGCCAAAAAGCAGCCGTGTCTCACCTAACTCCTTCTTCCTCCTTGGTTCTCAGCAATGGCGATTTCAAACTCAGACTAAACTCAGGCTAATCAACCAATCAACCTAACACAAGTCACTAACTCCATTTAATAACAACCCTAATGAACCGTACTACTCACGCTTTAACCAAACCCTAACTACCGTTCTAGGCAAACTTGAAAACCCTAAATGTTTAAGATGGAAAGACACAACCTTTTTCAGGAAACTTGGGCTCTGATACCAAAATGTTATGAGCCAAGGTCTAATGGTCGGGAAAGGTCGCCGGAAGGACTCGGGAACGGAGGGGAACGGTTGGTTGGGTCGCTGCTATGGACGCAGGGCGTGAACGGCGGGCGGACTCACGACCGGGAGGACGTACACGGAGCGGCCTGGGGGCGACGACTCGAATGGCAGGAGGGGTTGGTGACCAAGGGACGGATGAAGAACGACCTGAGGATGGAAGACGCGGACAGCGACACGACCTAGGGGACGGAACGGACACACGGCGAACGGTACAAACGGCCAGCCACGGTCAGCGATTGGGGATGGAAATGGCTAGGAGTGAAAGTTGGGTTTTCTTGAAACGATTTGAACAGGGGGGGGTAGAAAGCAACTCACTAAGCTATGACAGGCTTAGATGCAGCCTTTCCAAGTAGGGAGACACACTCAACCTAACAAGGAACTCACTCTTTCTTGGAGACACACTCAACAAGGGAAGAAGAGAAAGACCAAGGCGGCCATTAGTGTTTAGGGTTCTAACTTGTCTCCTCAGAAAATAAGTAAGTTCTGCCTTTTATAGGCTACAAGCTTTGTGACCTAAAGCCCTAGTTGACCGTGGTCAACAAAATCAAATAAACCCCAATTGACTAAGTCTTTTAAAAGAAATAAACAAGGCTAAACATTTGCCTAAGATAGAGATCAAGCCTAATTGATTTAAAAGGACATATCCTCATTAAACCAATGGGACACTAGACTTGATGCCTTAGATTTTCAGGTCTCATTAAAAACCTTTCCAAGAACCCATTGTGGTAAACTTAGAAAGGAAAAGAGTACCCTAATCACCTAAGGTCTTTAGAAGTGCCCTTACCCATGGATAGTAAGGACACACAAGACCTTATCCCTAAGGCTGTGTGCATGAGTGCCTTGGTCAGAAACACTCAGCTGAATGTGATCAGGAGGCTGCTCTTTCTCCCCAATCTCCTCTTCCTCTCCGAGACCGGCTGGTTGGGCTAAGGCGGCTTCAGTTTGGTCTCCTTGGGCATGATCTCCTATGCTCCTGTCTTGGGCTCCTTGGGCAGCTCTGCTCCTGGTCATGATGCGATGGGGCACATAGGGGGTGGTCTGGTCTTCATCCTCCAAGTATCTGGTTGGTGTAGCTTGGATGACCCCATCACCGTCCTTCTCGCGAAACCCCTTAGGGTTCATCTTGTTGTGGTTTCGGAGTCGACTCCGTCCTCCGTCCTTGTTTCAGTTGTAATGGCTTGTGTAAGAGATGGGAAAATCATCTATGAATCAACATAGAGAAACCCCCTTAAACGGAAACGGAGGCAGCAAATAGAGAAGGAAGATCTGGCATAAACAGAGGAAGAAAAACCTGAAGAAAAAGAGACTGCGGAAGAAGATGATGCGGAAGAAAAAGAAGAAGAGGAAGAGGAAGAAGGCGAAGAGGCAGCGGAAGAAGAGGAAGAAGAAGAAGAGGCAGCGGAAGAAGACGAAGAAGAAGAAGAGGCTCCTCCTCCATATGATTCTGAGGAGGACGACGGTCAATCATCGAATCAGGTATGGTAGTTGAGTATAGTTTAGATATTATATTTGGAGTAACCGGAACAACTGGAACAACTAATTTATAATTTGGGTACAACTTCGGATAATTGAGATCACTGGTTGGTAAAACTGGAACAACTGGAACAACTAATAGATAATTTGGGTACAACTTCGGATTATAGGGACAATTGGTTGGTAAAACTTGAACAACTGGAACAACTAATGGTTAATATGTATTTGCAGGGAGCCAATGATGATAATGAAGGAGCACCACTAGTTGTAGAGAAGATGTTCTTTGAGCCAGAATAATGCATCAAGGGTTGTAAAATAGGAACAAGGTGTCGTGTAAAGGAGACTATGGAATACATTGAGTGTTTTAAAACCGAAGTGAAATGGTTTTAAAACCATTCTCAATTTAAGCATGTATTCCACATGATACAAGACATGTGGATGCTTCTACTTCGCACAACTTCTTTGGTTGGTACAACCAGGATATTTAGTATAATTATGTTAGTTTTGTATTTTCGTACATCTTATTTGGTTGGTACAACCAGAATATTTGGTACAATTATGTTAGTTTGGTACTTTCGTACATCTTCTTTGGTTGGTACAACCAGGATATTTGGTACAACTGTGAAATATATATGTCATAAAATATATATAGCACATATCATATAATCCTTCCGAGCTTGAAGGTTGGCTGTAACTGTATGGCATGGTTTGCTGTCGAAATTGAAAATGAAAATTGAAAACGAAAATTGAAAACGAAAATTGAAAACGAAAATTGAAAAGGAAAACTGAAAACACAAATTACCTACCTTTCTGTCGAAACTCATAAATCACAAACCCTAGATCCACTTTTTCCCTTTTGAGATATGAAGGTAAAATGGAAAATAGAGAAATAGAAAAAGTGAATGAGGGAGGAGAAGTTGGGTAAGTTAGGGGAGAGAAAATTGGGTTTGAATGTTGGGTTCGAATGGATTTTGGAATTGGGCCTGATTTTTTATTTTCTTTTTTAATTTTTAGTTAGATCCATGTGCAACATAGTTTTCGTATTATGTCGGGCGCCGCAAAAATAAAAACCCAAAAAATCGGGTTTAAACATAGTTGAACCGTAAGTTGTACAATTGTACTTGATTACTCATAGTTGTACTTTTCCAATATTAGTGTTTTTTAAGTTGGACCATATTTAAATTATTATTTAATAGTTAGACCTATGATCTCCTAATATTAATTACTATTTAAAAGGTATTCATAAAATAAAACCTTTTAAATGCAACTTTTCACAAAATTTGTTTCATATATTGGCAATTACTTATATTATCCCATATAATAGATGGAGTGTTTTGTGTGAAACTATAATATTTGATAGAAAAATGTTAATTTGTTAATTTATTTTTATTAAATTGTTATAAGATATTTCTAAATGTTTTATAAGATATTTCTAAATGTTCAATATTACCAAAACTCGACGACTAAACTATTTTACTTGGTTTAAGATGTTTAAGATGTTTTATAAGTTGTACTTGGTTGTACCAATTCTTGTACAAACGTGGTTGTTCCTTATTGTTCCTAGTTGTATCAATGTTTGTACGTTACAAATCATGGTCTTAAAGATTAAAAATCCAAAAAAAACACTCAAATACGTCTTTGAAAATTTAAAATTCAATCAAGTAAAAACACTCAAATACTTGCGTCTTGTTCATTAGGACTTTTAGTCTCTGAAAATTGTCATGATTCCACAATTCTTCTCTTCTTTATCAACTTTGTCATTTGCCATCGGCTCCATATAATTCCCACCAACTGAACTTGCTCTGACCGCTCTTGAAACTTCGTCCACCACATTTTTATTCAAATCATTCAAAACCTCAACATGCAAAACTGATATATGTCTATCTTCATCAGTTTGTAGATAAATAGTAACATCATCGTCATCTTTAATACCTATCTCTCTCGGAATCAAAGCTTCTTTGTAACTCAGTTTCACTTTGCATGTGGTCTCATCAATCGAAATCTTCTTGCATATCTTCTCTACTAACATCGAATAAGTAATCTGCTCCAAAAGTTGATGTCTTCAACAATATAGCATATACAAAATTTCTTGAAACCCATTGATAATCTTCCGTATAATACCCACCATAGTCAAAATATACGCTTGTTTGGATCTTCTTCCTCATCGTCTCTTAAAAATAAAATATAATGAAAGACGCTGCAGATTAGTTAAACTACTTGTACTAGTTGTACCATTTTCATATATATTATAGTTATACTACTTGTACTAGTTGTACCATTTTCATATGTATCAGTTATACCATTTATACATTTTATCCCTTTACCCATAGTTATACTAATTGTTCCACTTGTAACATTTATACTAATTATACTATTTGTACCATATGTACTAAATCTCTCTAGATTTCGTGAAATTGGGAATGGTGAGGGTAGATGAACAACTAACCAATGCACTTATTTTTCCATAAATTCTACATGATTCAACGTGATTATCAACCAAATTAGCATACCCAAACATACCCAAACCGACGATATAGCGACAGAGGCGGAGGAGGAATGAAGAAAACAAAGCTCAGACGACGACGGACTCGACAGGCGGAGGAAACAAAAAGACAAAGCTCGGCTCACTGGGATCGCCCAATGCGATTTGGGAGTCCGACGATATGGCGACGGAGGTGGAGGAGGAATGAAGAATACGATGCTCAGACAGAACCGACAGAGGAAAGAAGAATACGAAGCTTGGTTTCCGTTTTGCTTCCCCTAATTTTTGTTTTTCCCGTTTTTTTTCTTTTTTTATAAAATATTAATTGAATTAATGAAGAGTATTTTTGGCAATACATTTTTAACCAAATATGCCACAAAAATATTATGGTAGTCAGATTAAAAAATGACAGTCCAGATTAAATTTTTTCACTTTCTGGCATTTCAGCCGGTTACTCAGAAGATGTTGATAAGGTGATTATTGGAGCTGATGTTTTGTTTTCCCCCAAATAATAATATAAAAATTAGTTATGTGTTAAAAATTATTTTAAATTGAGTTTTAGAGACTAAGATGTTTTAGTTTATATTTAGTTATATGTAAATACTCAGAAAAGAATATCAAATTTCATCAATACTGTTTGATTATCAATTCAAATTTCATATCGAAGTTTTAGATATATGTTATCTAATGTATAATTAATATCCGATTCTAATTTATGTAAAATATGTTAAAAAGAAGTATAGGTGGTTAAATAGAGAAGAAAAGCCCAACAGACACTATGAGAACTGTTTGGCCTATTCATCTACGTATATATGTATATAAGTTGATTATAATATAATTATAATATATATATTAGATCAAATATTAAATCAACCAATATCATCTAGGCAAAATTATAATTAATTTATCTTTTTGTTTTAACATTTTTGTCCCTCGTGATAGTTTTTATGAGATTCTGCTTCTTTCATAAAAGACTTCACGATTCCACACCTCCACACACACACACACACAGATTGACTCATACACTGATAGGCTCTCTCTCCCCTCTTTTCCCACTATACTCTCTCTCCTCTCTCTCTCTCTCTCTCTCTTCTCTCTCTCTCTTCAAGTACTCGCTCTCTCCCTCACTCCATCTCTCTTGGTCGCTCCCACCAGAAAACAAATGGGTTCCTACCCGAAAACCGCTTCTGGTTTTCAGCAAACCTTATTCATCGACGAAACCCCTCTTCTTGTAAAACAGACAAAAGTAGAAACTTGAAAAGATTCGTTTTTATCTTAGTGTTTTTTGTTCTCTATCTGCTCTTCAAAAATCCCCAAATGGCAGCCATTTCATGGGCTGTAAGCTGTTTCGTCTCGATTTTGCTGTTGACTCAGCGAGTCAACTCAGAGTCACTACAAGAGAAACAAGCACTCCTTACCTTCCTTCAACAGATTCCTCACGAGAATCGTCTTCAATGGAACGAGTCAGACTCAGCCTGTAACTGGTTCGGTGTCGAATGCAACTCGGACCGGTCTTCCGTCCACTCTCTCCGGTTACCAGGTATCGGTTTAGTTGGTCAGATCCCATCCGGATCGTTAGGCCAACTGAGTCAACTCCGAGTTCTAAGTCTTCGTTCCAATCGTCTCTCCGGTCAGATCCCTCCAGATTTCTCAAATCTCACTCACCTCCGGAGCTTATATCTACAGCATAACGTATTCTCCGGCGAGTTTCCGGCGAGTATTACACAGTTAACCGGATTGGTTCGTCTCGATATCTCTTCTAACAACTTTACTGGACCAATTCCTTTCTCAGTCAACAATCTCACTCACTTGACTGGTCTCTTCCTCGGAAACAATCGATTCTCCGGGAACCTTCCGAGCATCACCGTCGATTTAACCGATTTTAACGTCTCCGACAACAACCTAAATGGTTCGATTCCTTCGTCATTGTCTAAATTCCCAGCCGCATCGTTCACAGGAAACGTAAATCTATGTGGTGGTCCGTTAAAGCCTTGCAAATCCTTCTTCATCTCTCCATCTCCGTCTCCATCGTCGTCGGATGCTCCCTCGCGTTTATCCGGCAAGAAATCTAAGCTCTCCACGGCGGCGATTATTGCGATCTCCGTCGCAAGCGCGTTAGTGGGTCTTCTCCTTTTAGCTCTTCTCTTATTCTTCTGCTTGAGAAAACGACGAGGAAGCAAAGAGGGTCGAACGAAACAGGCGAAACCGGCGGCGACAACGCGAAACATCCCTGATTCAATTCCTCCGGCGGGAGCTTCGTCGTCGAAGGAAGTTACAGGGACATCGTCGGGAATGGGAGGAGAAACAGAGAGGAATAAACTTGTTTTCACGGAAGGAGGAGTGTATAGTTTCGATTTGGAAGATTTGTTGAGAGCTTCAGCGGAAGTTTTGGGTAAAGGAAGTGTAGGGACGTCGTATAAGGCGGTGTTAGAGGAAGGTACCACGGTGGTTGTGAAGAGGTTGAAGGACGTTGCGGCGTCGAAGAAAGAGTTTGAATCACAGATGGAGATTGTTGGGAAAGTCAAACACCCAAATGTTGTTCCATTGAGAGCTTATTATTACTCCAAAGATGAGAAGCTTCTTGTCTTCGATTTCATGCCCAATGGAAGCTTGTCTGCTCTTCTTCACGGTTTGTGTCTAAATTCTCCTGCTCTGTTTCGGTTTAAACCATTAAAAAAAAATCTGTGTATTAGTTAACAGAAGCTAGATACATTATGTGAATTTCTACTGAACTGTAGCCAGATTGTGTGAATTTCTTCGGAAATTTTAGATAGATTGTGTGAAATTTTACTGCATTGTAGTTAGACTTTGTGAATGTTAACTGCATTGTCGCCGGATTGTCTGAATTTCTACTGAATTGTAGCTAACTTGTGTGATTTTTTACCGAATTATAGCTACATTGTGTGTATTATGTGAATCTCCTCTGAATTGTTTGCCAGATTAAGTGAATTTCTACTAAATTATGTGAATTTCTTGGTTTGGTTTTGCTGGGTTCTTGTGGATTAGGTTATGATTATTTTTCTTCCTAATTCAAATTTATATTCGCATTGTTATGGTCAAGATTTGGATACATTGTTGCAGCTGTTTGATGCTTAGAATGAAATGAAAACTGAGTGAGATTAATGAGTGATTTAAGATTCTGATGCTTTGATAATATTTTTTTAATGGATACTTTCGACACGGTCTGTGTTTATGCTTTGCTGTCAAGAAAAACATTCTTATTTCTCTGTATAAACAATTTCATATTTTACATTTTATTTTATTTGCGAGTGTGGTAGTTATATAGCTGTAGTTGTTTTGCAATTATTAAAAGAAAAAGGAAGCTGCCGACATTATATGTGTCTGTCTGCTAATTGTCATAATAATTCATAATTTTTGCTTCTCTCTCACTCTTTAAAGATGACAGAGAATGAAAAAAGAAAAAGAAAAAGAAAAAGACTCTTTTCTTCCACATGGGGCTCTTTATGATCATATCTTGTTCACTCTTTTCCTTCAAGTAAACTTTTGTCTAACTCAGTCAAGTGAAGTAGTTTTAGATCCCATTTACTGAAACTGCATTTAAAATTTGAGCTCTAACCAAGTTAAGATGTAAATTGTAATGTAAAGATGCAATTTTTAGTTAATATTTTGAACATTTGCGTCTTGTGAAACTGTATTCTTAATTTAAAGTTAACTTGCAATATCTGGCTAATAGCTCTATGTTGTTTCAGGGAGCCGTGGCTCGGGACGAACACCGTTAGATTGGGATAACCGTATGAGAATAGCGATAACTGCGGCAAGAGGTTTGGCTCATCTTCATGTTTCAGCCAAACTGGTACATGGAAATATCAAAGCCTCAAACATACTCCTACACCCAAACCAAGACACATGCGTCTCGGACTATGGACTTAATCAACTGTTCAGCAACTCTAATCCACCAAACCGTTTGGCGGGTTATCATGCTCCTGAAGTTCTTGAGACTCGGAAAGTAACTTTCAAATCTGATGTGTACAGTTTTGGGGTGTTACTGCTTGAATTGTTGACCGGTAAATCGCCAAACCAGGCATCACTTGGTGAAGAAGGAATTGATCTACCTCGGTGGGTACTTTCCGTGGTTAGAGAGGAATGGACCGCTGAAGTTTTTGATGTTGAGTTGATGCGATACCACAACATAGAGGAAGAGATGGTTCAGCTTCTTCAAATCGCAATGGCGTGTGTCTCTACGGTTCCTGATCAACGACCAGTGATGCAAGAAGTGCTGAGAATGATTGAGGATGTGAACAGAAGTGAGACAACCGATGACGGGTTAAGACAATCGTCTGATGACCCGTCAAAAGGATCAGAGGGTCAGACTCCTCCAGGGGAATCAAGGACGCCGCCACGTTCTGTCACGCCTTAGTAACCAGCTTTAGTTTTTGTGTGTGTTCACTTTGTCCTTAAAAGGAGATAAAGAAAAATGAGATTTAGTGTGTGAGGTCTTTGTTGGGTTACGGTAAAGCAAAAAGACTGGACCATTCTGGCATTTGGACCAAATTCGAAAAGATGGCATCTCCCATCTATTTTTTTTTTCTTAATTTTTATTAAACACATTCGAGATATCTTAGTGTTTTTTTGTGTTATTTGAATATTGTGTTTACAGGTTTAAATCAAAGTTCAATCAAAACCGCGTTGCACTTTATATGATTTGACTATTACACTACGAATAGAGTTTTTTTTTCCAAGCTTACACTATTTTTTTGGTTGGGGATTTTAGTCTGAAAACGAAACCTTTTATATCAATATTTAAGTGTTTTCCTTTCACGTATTAATCACAAATTCTAAACCGTTTGAACTATTGGATTTTTTTTTATTCCAAGTAGAAAAGATGGAAACTTTAATCGTTAGTGTAGCTTCCTTTGTCATTTATATATAATGATATAAATTAAGAAAAAGATAGTTTGGATATATTATTTTAAAAACTATAGATACTATAATGAAAAAGTGTGAAATAAAGTTTACATATCCATTGAGTGTCGCTGAAATTTCAATCAAAGTTGTGAACAAGAAGTAAAGAACAATCAACTATGAAACCACCAAGCTACTACTAATCAACCATGTCGTATTATCGTGGTAGAGCTAGAAAGAAAGAGATCCGAGTTATGATGGTTATGATGGAGAATTTATCTTAGTTGAACACGTCTTATAACTTTATAACTTGGAATAATGTCACATGATATGCACACATCCATTTTTATTAAACATATAGCGATAAATAAGGATGTATCCTCATAATTCAGCTTATTATATATGGTTGCATGTTTTGAACTTACAAAGGTGTTTTAAGCAACCTGCTTTGAAGAAACCAAGTTTAGAATTTGGAGATGAAATCCAGGATAAGTTGGAGGATCTCTTGGGGCTTCTCTTGGTTAATGAAGTGAGCCACTCCCTCTATGACCACAGGCTCTTCGAGCAAAAGCATGTCTTCTTTAAACTTGGGACCGTGTATGTTTTCCTTCACACCAGGCATATGGCAGACCAGATCCAGGCCCTCAGTCACAAACTTTGCAGGTACCTGGATTTTGCAACCCACCCCTGGACCAAGTAGTTCATTGTTCCTGCCATTAGAGGATAATGCGTCGATTTAACTTTACATGTACATTATTATAAAATATAGAACAATTTCTATTTTATATCCTTTTCAAACTTGCTGAGGTTGTAGGCAATGTCCTCCTACGATTTTGGTGTGATCTCGATCAGCCTCAATTTCAAAGATTTAAAAATCAACCATGAATCAAGCAACCAAGACCATTTTTCTCAACCAACTAGATATGATGGACATTCTGGTAGTGACAAAACTCAATTGGTTCATGTTGAATCAAGAGATGGTAGAATTTCCCTTCTGTCAAAACGTAGTGAGCTAGTTCGACCACCCAAGCAACTTCAAGAGGCTATACTTGTTTTTAATGATTCAATGCACGTCTCAGCTTAGCCACATACAAGGGATAAGACCCAAAAGACCCATGAAGACAGCAAGAACGAGCTGTGCCTACTCAAGGATGAGCCCAAGAAGATAAGGGTTGAGCAGGGCCCATACTGGCCCATGAAGCTGAAGGATCAACCACCATGGGCTCTTATAGATGGTTATGGACGTGGCCCAAGTAGAAAAGAAGATTTAAATTAGACCAGCATGTTTTGTTTAATTAAAATTAGAGATAATTAATAGTAGAATTAGGAAATAAACCAAGTAATTTAATTTAAACTGATTTTAATTAGAATTAGGATTAACTAAACCATTCTGGTTTAGGATTAGGGTTTTCTAACTTTAGGGTTTTTATTTTTAGGCTATTAAAAGAGGCAGCCACGTTTTGTACTTTCACCCAACTTTGAAACTTCAATAGAAATTGATCTTTGCACAAATTGTGTCTTTCTTTGCCTTATTTGTTCAGAAGATGAACATTGATTTATCAAACTAGGTAGATTGACTTATCGTGATCAATCCCAGGCTCTTAACAGGGTGAACCTATGCCTTAAGGAGTAGCAAAAAATCTTTGGAGCATTCCATAGCTCTGAAGAGAAGTCCATCGCCATCTCATCACTTATTTCCCCCTTTTCCTTCTTTCAAGTGATCCTAGAAGAGACGGCAAATCCAGGGCCACTCCATTTAGTATCAGAGTCACTTTTAGGTTAGGGTTTGAAGTGTCATTCTGTTTCACCATCAATTCATCATATATCAAGCAAATATGTCATGTATTCTTTTGGGAACAAAAGAAACTATGGAGAGAAGGCAAAACAGCAAGCAACAAAGGAGAGAGTTGCACCTATCCAGACCTTGATAATAAGAAAAAAAAGAATTGGAGGATCTAACTGATCTGATCTATAATAAGATGAGAGACAAAATTTTCTACAAGCCAAGGTGGAAAGCGCCTGATCTAAGACCAATAAATCCAAAGAAGCAAGTCAACAACAAAGATCGACCCCTACTAATTTTAGGAAATAGAAAAGACCCTTAAGTATACTTGCAGTGGGAAAGCGATATGGAAAAGTGGCTACAATCCAACAACATTCCCAAGGAACTGGAGTTATCGCAAGTGGTCTCAGCATTCACAGGAAAAGATCATGAATGGTGGTTAAAAGAAAACCCTTCAACCATCTACAAGAAGCCAGTGCTAGATTGAAGAGGTCTCAAGGCACGAATGCATGAAGAATTTTTAGGGAAGTGCCAAGCCACCCCAACCAGATTGACGTGTATATCACCATCAGCTAAAGGGCTTGAAATCAAGAGACATAAAAAAGATACAAAAGATTTTATTCTGCAGACTATCAACAAACCCGATGGAGATATACGACTAATCAATGAAGTATACAAACCGGACCCAGAGGAATTAAGCAACAAATCGACTTTTTACAGAAAATCAACTGATAAAGGGGTCATTGAGAAAAATAATTGGGTCAAAATGTTTCCACATGAAAGAGATATTCAAATCTCAAGTCGGCAGACTTCTATTGCATCTAATGGAGACATACGACCAATCAAGGGAGCATATAAACCGAACCAGGAGGATTTAAGAAACAAGTCAACTTGTTCCAGAAACTTAACTCATCAAGGAGTAAGGGAGAAGAAGAACTGGTTAAAAATAGTTCCTCATGAAGAACTTATTAAACTCTCAATTCAGAAGACTTCTAATGAAACCGAAGGAGACCATCGGTTATCTATTGAAGACTTTCTATCAAACCAGAATGAACCAAGTTGTAAAACAACTTGTTTTGGAAATCTAACCCTTCATAGGTGCGCAGAGAAGTGGTTTTATTATAAAAAAATTTATCTTTTAAAAGTTATACAACTTTTAAACTAGGAGATGCTCGACTTGCCTTATGTGGAAGCTCACGGATTCAACCACTTCCAAACAAGACTTTGGCGACCAGGAGAGGCATATTAATATTCAAGAGACACATATAATCATCCAGAAGGGTCATATATCATCTTAAAGGGCTCAGATTTAAGGACAAATCCTTTAAAAGGAGGAGGGGATGGTGTGATCTCGATCAGTCTTAATTTCAATGATTTAAAATCAACCATGAATCAAGCAACCAAGACCATTTTTCTCAACCAAATAGATATTATGGAAAGTTTGGTTGGGAAAAAACTCAATTGGTTCATGCTGAATCAAGAGATGGTCGAATTTCCCTTTTTGGCGAACCGGAGTGAGCTAGTTCGACCACCCGAGCAACTTCAAGAGGCTATACTTGATTTTGATTATTCAAGAAACATATTAGCTCAGACACATACACGGGATAGTCCCAAAAGGCCCAGGAAGACATCAAGGACGAGCTGGGCCTACTCAAGGATGAGCCCAAGAAGATAAGGGTTTAGCAGGGCCCATATTGGCCCATGAAGCTGAAGGATCAACCACCATGGGCTCTTATAGATTGTTATGGACGTGGCCCAAGTAGAAAAGAATATTTAAATTAAATCAGCCTGTTGGATTAATTAAAATTAGAGATAATTAATAGTAGGATTAGGAAATAAACATAGTAAATTAATTTAGACTGATTTTAATTAGAATTAGGATTAACTAAACCATTCTGGTTTAGGATTAGGGTTTTCTAGCTTTAGAATTTTCATTTTTAGGCTATTAAAAGAGGCAGTCATATTTTGTACTTTCACCCAACTTTGAAACTTTAATAGAAATCGATTTCTGCACAGATTGTGGCTTTCTTTGCCTTTTATGTTCAGCAGATGAACATTGATTTATCAAACTAGGTAGATTGACCTACCGTGATCCATCATAGGCTCTTAACAGGGTGAACATGTGCCTTAAAGAGTAGCAAAACATCTTTAGAGCATTCCATAACTATGAAAAGAAGTCCATCGCCATCTCATCATTTATTTCTCCTTTTTTCTTCTTTCAAGTGATTCTAGGAGAAACAGCCAATCCAAAGCCGCTCCAGATCTCCATTAATAAAACCAATGTAGAAGTAGCAAATAAGGAATAGGCTTGCCCATTTCAGGACGGTTATCCGACCCGTCGTATACCCAACCCAAATTTCATTTTTCATACTCGAGCCTATTGTTAGACTTACCCATTTGAGAATGAGAATATGCCAGGTATGAACTGTTCCCAAATTATTCATTTAGGTAATTTGAACTTTGAAAAAATATCGAATTTCAAATGTGATTCTTACCTGAATATCCTGATTCATCAGCTCACGAATTTGAATTATTGATACTTCAGATGGTTATTATGGTTAGTAATTTTAAATATTGAATTACTCGTTTCAGACTCCTATCCATTCTGATTCCCAACCTTTACCCATTATTATTTTGTAACACCCGTCAATTTTTTTTAAAAAAACGGCATGCCATTGAACCTAACTTCTATATCAAGTAATCTGAAATAATCTTATTTACGAAATGTCCACTTTATTTATCATAAATCCAATATATCAATGAAATCTTATAAATCAAATAACAGAAATAAACCATCTAAAACCATAAAACGATAAAAATACAGAAAAACGTAATAATTCCAAAAGACACTAGATCCGTCTAATCATCCATTAACTCATTAAACTCACCTGAAAGAAATAGAAAAAGGTGAATAACAGGGAAATCACCCAGTGAGGTATGTGATGCTAAGACCCGAAAATCAATGTCTTAGTCATAGCACTCCAAATACAGAAGCATAACCTAAAATTGAAACAAGCACAACACATAAAACGCCCAAACATAACAGAAAATGGCCGTATGCAAATTAGGTGATCGCCCACACACCCCGAAAAAGCTTCTGAAATGGAGTAAGTTTCCAAACACACCGCAGCTAGGAAGCTTTATCGGTCTTAAAGCACCGGAAAACAGATCGACTTAGGTTATCTGTGCTCCCATAAACAAAAGCATCGCTAGTACATCGCTGTAATCCTGCAATCTCATCACATCCACGAATATATAATATATAAATATAGCAATCAATTATTATTAATAACATATGAAAAAACAATGGGTTGAATCATCTATATTCATGTGTCCATTTTAACAAGCAATCTAACTAACCCTGATCATAAAGACATATCACATTTAGATATTAAACTATCCGTAAGGGAAGTGTAGACTAAGTTGAGAAGTTTACGGAATATCCCTACATTAACAATCAGATGAATACGGTTTCTAAACTCCAGCTGCTCAAACAGACTCTATCTGAAATCAGAACAGAAAATAGAGTGAGAACTGCCTTCGAACAGCAAAATCGAATAATCGGTCAACTGGTCAAAATCAACAAAAAAACTCAATGGTCAAAGTTAACATAAAAGTCAACGGTCAATGGTAAACCCATATCCAATTGACTAAACCGCATCCAAATGACTAAACTAGATCAAAATGACTAAACCAAACCCAATTTATTAAACCAAATCCATTGACCCAAAACAAACCGGTTAATCTAAAGCGGACTTGGCTATCCAAACCGGTGGCTTACTAGAAAAGTCAATGGCTGTGATGGCGGCGTCGACGGCCGCAGCAATGGTGACATTGTATGGTAGACAGCAAACAGCGGCGGCAGACGGCATACAACATCGATGTGGAGACTAGCGGTAGCGTGTGGATCACACATGCATGACTTCAAGCAGTGCATGGTGGTGCATGGACGATCGGTGGTGGCTGATCTTGGAGCTCTGGTTTTATCTCGACGTCAGAAATCCGATGGTGGCATTGTTTTTCCAAAATTCAAAGCGGTTAGGAAGAAATCTTAGTTTTACTACATGTTTTAAGAGAAAAACGAACTAAAACCTAAATTCTGGCTTACCTTTAACTCAGCTTGTTGATTAACTAGTCACTCCGATCTCAGAAGGTGGTGGCTGCGGTGGTTCGCCAACAACAGACTCTGACGGCTTGATTTCTGCAGAGTTCTGGTGCTTTTAGGGTTTATGGATAAAAGTAAATGGAATGAGGCTTAATTTATAATGTTGGACACTAAGATTTTCTTTGAATGAACTGGGTCTTAATGAGGCAACGGGTTAGGGTTGTTACAATTCTCCTTACAAACAAAAAATTTCATCTCCGAATTCAGACCCTGGCTCGACTACCGGATTCCATCCTCAATAATCTTCGGGTAATCTAGTCTCATCTCTGACTCAGTCTCTCATGTCTATTCCTGGATTCCGTCTTTCCCCCAACTTTAACTTTCATCGCATTTTCCTTGAATATTCTTACTTCAAGTACATTAAGTCGCCCACATCAAACTCTAGATCTCTATATATTTGAAGATAAAAAAACCACCCCCTTCAATTGAGCAATAGCTATTATTCATGTCTTCATATTTCAAACTCTTACAATGTTAACATCATATACAAGATTGTACCAAAAAACCAGGGATATTAAGAACTCCAAAACTTCCAATTCCATATGTTTCACTTGTTGCAAGACATTCAACATCACTGTGCTCTTGGGATTATCATAAATTTGTATCTTTTTATCCACTTTTACCATTCAAACATATTTTGGACCACTAAATCTGCTTAAATTGCACTTGTACCATTACATCAGCTAAATCCACTTATGGTCCGTTTAACCCGCTAGATCCGCTAAATTTGCACTGCCTGATCCACTTTTCTCATTTGAAGCCTAAATCTATTCAAATAGATACACTTTATTCATTTCCTCTGGTTCAAGACTTGGTTCTTCTCTATGACACAACTCATTTATATTTTCATTATCTTCATTTTCTCCAAAAATAGTATAATATTCATTATTATTTTTTTTACAAAGTTATCAAGAGTTTCAGATTTATTGAAATACCTGAATAAAGCATTTTTTGAAATTTTGCTTCTCTATCTTTTTTTTTTTCTTTTTTGTTGTATGCTTCATATATTTGATATTCAATAAAAAAATTTATCAGAAAGTAAGGTTATGATAATAATTCATAATTTTGAAAAAATATAATTGAAAAGTATTAAAAACACAATAATTAGAAAAAGAATAATTTCACTTACTTAAATGATTTATGCGAGAAAGTGAGATGAAAAAGTTTTGTCAATATAAAAATCTCAGTTTCAGCAAGCCATCTCAAACAATTAAGAGAAAGACGGCAAAAGTTTATGTTGCCCTAGTTTTACTAATATTAACAATTTTTTAACTTTTAAGGATTTTTTAATTTAATTACTTAACTATTAATTATTTAACTTACAAATATTATTACAAAAGTTTAAACGTAGACTCATGTAAATATATCCTACTACTTAAGATTAATAATTAGTAAAATAAATAATATTATGTTTTTCAAATTGATGCTCGAAACAATTTTCTTAGAAAATATATCAATGCACGGCTCTGCTTAGAGTAAATGATAAAATTAACAAACCTAAAACCTGCAGATGTAGTAATAATCGCCATAGAAGTTACGCATACAGTTCACGTGTTTCACGGTGGGATCTATAGGATATAATAGAAACGAAACATAAAAGTTGATATAAACTTCGATTTTATCTGGTCAGCAAAGACGAAGGTACCAAGCAGGAGAGCCAACCAGAAACAATTTCTTATCCATTGCCGCTCTTATCGGATGGTCCATGGATCACCACATAAATCTATATACTGATTCCTCGAATCTTTCGGTGCTTGATAATAATTTAGGTTAAATTAAACAAAAAAAACAAAATTTTAAAGATAAAACTGAGAAAAAATATCCGTTTAAAATTATTTTATTATTAATCATATGAATAATAATCTTATAACTTTATGCTTTGTATTTATAATGAATCAAAAGTCGATTTTCTTTTCTACTTGGTAAAATGAAAATTTTTTAAAACCAAATAAGAAACCGTATCGTAGGAATTTCGGCCCCCACACCCCCTCAAACGAATCCGTATCTGCCTGTAACTTTATTATCTCCTAAAAACCTGTTACATTCTTCCACTCGCTCAAACAAAATCCCTTAACAATATTATTATTTGTCACGTAAAAACAACATTTCGTTTTTTGCAATGTGTGGTTTCAGTGACTAGTGTGTATATGGATTATTGTCTCCTGTTTATGTCTACCACGTAATGCTATATTACAATATTGGTTATTCGACTTCTGATCAATTCTCTAGTACGTTTTTCTCTATCTGGAAGACGCTTATGTTTTCTTTTCTCGAGCATTCTTTGCTAGCAAATTAGTTTTGCTAGCAATTCTTTCTTTGTTTACGGCGACTGATATAAGAGAGTTTACGGTGACTGATATATGAGAATATTTTTTTCGGAAGATAAGAAATTTGGATTTTGATATTTTGAAAGAAATTTAGGGGAGTAAGATCCTAGTGTATTGTACAAAACTCAAATAAAAAGGAAAAACAAAAAAAACATGATGATGCAGTAAAAAAAATGAAGACTTCCTGCATTCAGAAGACTTCATCAAAAATAATATTATTCACAGTCCAAAGATTCTTACAACATCAATCAATTCTACTGAACCAGAAGTCAAACATAAAATACTCTTGCTCATAATTGTCTTTTAACAATGATAAGTCAGAAGGTTGATAATCTAACGGAGAACCACAATAGGAGATCAAAAGTCTGCAAAGCTCGATAATAGAAATTAACAATCGGCTTGATAACCTTCATCAAGACATGATGACAATGATGCAAAACATGATGGTCAATACAACCTATTTTCGAACCAAAGAAGCCGAGATGCATAACCTCAAGATTCAATTAAAAGATTTCCAAAGAAGTCTAGAGAGTTTGACACATAGTAAAAAGCAGTCTGATCCATACACAACATATCTTAATGGTATGCCGTCAACATCACCAATGTATAAAGGATCCTACTCCCCTAGATTTCTTTCAAAATATCAAAGTCCAAAACCGAGATCTTCTTTCCCTAGATTTATATCCTTAGACGAAGCCTTCACATCTCGATATGGTACAACTAAGACGAACATGCAAAAATCTTCACGACAGCGAAGACAAAAGGAGGCAAGTTTTCTTGACAACCCAAACAAGAAGTCAGCTCTTACATCCTCGTCAAGCCATGACTCTCCTGAAGACACAAAAGGAAAACAAATGTTAGGATAATTGAATTTTCCATGTCTAGTATGCTAATCAATATGGGAAAAATCTCTTCCAACACGATACACGAACCAATAAAAAAGAATCTCAAGAAAATTTTACTCAGCTAATCCCAATGATTAAGCATTTGTACGAGTCTAGCTTGAGTAACTATATCACTGATTCTGACGACAAATCTTTACCAAGACAGTTTGCTATAGGAGAAAGATCAAAGACGAAAGAAGAACGAGATATTAATAAGGTAAATTCAAGTGACAAAAAATGAGCTACACACCCCCTAGACGACAAGAAATACCATCGAAGCAGTTCTCCTCAAAAGTCTTAATCTTCACAAACGATGACATTCCTTTCAAAAAATGGAATGATCATCTTGACGGTTTCCACCCATGGATGATTTCAGAAGAAATTACCTCACCAATATAGCTAGTAATTCAACAATTCAGAGCATGACTGTTTGGATCCTTAAAAGAATGGTGGACCTCACTTGGAGAATATAGACAACAACACATTTATCAAACAACAATCTCGTTGTTCTTGGGAGAAATTCATTGGGAGTTTATCGGAACACCTACCCATCTCAAAGAGAAATTACACGAAAAATTATTTACAACAAAATGTTTTTCTCTAAAGAAAAGAGACTTAGCAAGACACTTTGAAAGGCAAACAAGAAGATATTATGCGCTCAACGGTCTCAACAATTCAAGAATGAAGCAAGTATATATCTCTTCCATCGATGACTATCTGAGTCAACAAACAAAGTTCTATTAGAGACCAGGGTTAAACAATCGAAGAAATATTGTTCAGCAGTATGAATTCCTAACGCTGGATAAGCTTTATAAGCAAAAGGAATTCTAGACAGAATTAATGGACAAATTAAAGTATCTTTCCAAGATATGCGCAAAACTTGATCTCTCAATCAAATACTCAAAATCAAAGAAGAATTGCTCGTGTGACAGAAGAAGCAGACCCCAACGGTTTAAAAGATCATTCCTGAAATATTCTAGATTCTGAAAGAGAATATTCTTCAGAAAGAAGCGAAGCTTCAAAAAGATGACAAAGTGTTTTCTCTGCCGAAAAAGGTCATTTCACAAAGAATTGTCCAAACAAATCAAAGAAAAAGAAGCAATACCTTATCAGCTCAATCTCCAAAGTAGCACCTGACATTGATATCAACAACCATGACCTCGAATCAGTACTATTCTATGATAATGATGAAAATAAAGCAAACTATAGTTATTCAGATTCTGACACTTCTTCTGAATCCTCATATAAAGAAGAAGAAGATGAGTGCTGTTTCAAAATAACTCAAATACCTCAACACGAGGAGATACAATCGCCACTCTTGCTGGTCAAGATTTTTGATCAAACAAAGATGGAAGATCCAATTCATGCAATTGCTTTTATGGACACATGAGCACATTCAAAAATTATAAACCCGAAACTGTTGCCTTCATCGATGTAGAGACCATATTACCAAGAATTTCAAATCGCAATTTTGGATTCATTAATGGTGAAGTTAATTTCAAAACCAATCATTATTAAAGTGTTCTATGGATGTCACATTACTACTGAAGTACTTGGTTCGACATCACCATGAAAATATTTGGTATTAAGATGGGATACCTATACAACTTTATAAAAGAACTACGACATCACCATCGAACCACGAGGAATAAGATGGAAAGCTCTCTACAAAGCCTTCACAACAATATCATGACTCTTCACGATTGATAATCCGTCAACTCCAAGGTTCGACAAGATAAAAGCAGATATCACATTAATCTCATGTGCAGATTCTCACACAGATTTGTTCAATAAATGCAACAAACCACTTTGGCTAAATTTAGAGTTCTTAGTATCTCTACCTTTAAAAGAAAATGTGTTATCTACTTCAAATATGGCAAGTCATGCAGATATGTCACCAGCTTTGCTACAACAGGCCAAAGAAGAATGTGATCAACTTATACATTAAGGAATTGTCTCTACGACAAAGTCACCATGGGCATGCAAGCCATTTTACGTTAACAATATAGCAGAACAAACAAGAGGAAAGCTCCGACTAGTCATTGACACAAGCCTCTAAATTAATATCTGTAAGATGTCAAATTTCCTCTCCCAAACAAAAAGGCGCTCCTACAACATCTTCATAAAACAACAATATTTTCCAAATTTGATCTTAAGTCAGGATACTGGAAGCTAGGAATCCATCCAGATGAAAGAATAAAACATCATTTTTCTACCAAATCGCCACCTACAATGGAATCTTTTGCCGTTTGATATCAAAACCACACCATCACTATTCCAACAAGTAATGCTTCGTATATTCATGCATCTACTGCACACAACTTAAGTATACATTGATGACATTCTGCTATTTTCATCAAACGAAGAGGAACATTTTCATTATCTGCAATAGTTTCAGCAAATAGTAAATAAATATGCATCATGCTCTCAGCCCGAAAGATGATTATTCCCCAACCCAACATCGTGTTTCTTGGAATGCAAATTGCAGATGGTCAATTTACACCGCAAGCCCATCTAGCTACAACACTCCTAGACTTCCCAAAAGAAAATCTCACAAAAAGACAGGTTCAACAATTTCTTGGCATGATCAATTATGTGAGCGACTTTATTTCGCAATTATCGCAGCTGACAAGACCACTCCAGAAGATGTTGACAAAGAATCCACCACAGTGGACAACAAGACAAAAGGAGGCTGTCAAAAGGCTGAAGCTAGAAATTCAGAAGCTACCACCTTTAAAGATTCTCTCCATTGGAATACGTGTCTACAGACTGATGCTAGCGATAAATATTGGGGAACAATATTATTTGAATAACTAAATGGGAAACATCAAATTTGTGGATATAAAATCAGAAACATTAAAGTTCTAAAATGCATTATCTCTCCACATTCAAAGAAATCCTAGCGGTCAAGAAGGCTATTGAGAAGTTTGAGTTCTATCTGATAAGACATAAATTTCGCATCGAAATGGATATGTCTTATTTTCCGAAGATGTTACAATTCAAGTAAAAGATGGTCCCACATCAACAATTCCTACGCTGGAGTGAATGGTTTTTGAAATATGATTTTGAATCATTTAATTTAAAGGGTTCAAAAAACACTCTAGTAGACATGTTCAATAGAAATCCACCAAAAGAGATTCAACTGATGACAAGCTCCTCAATGGTGGCAAGAAGCTATTACAATTTTGACGCAAACATACCCAAAGATGTGCACGAACTCATCAAGAAAGTTAATCTGCACAAAAATATATTGAACAATATATTCCACTATCAGTCTGTAGTCCTGTCCAATCACAGTCCGTGCTGCCACTACATTGCACCAATGAGGATCCATCCATACCATCCACTTTCTCACCTCTATAGGATCAAAGCAACATGCATGCTAGTAAAAGTTTTATGTTTCCTCTGGTCCCTCTTCTTAATATACACCATTGAAATCTCTTTCGATATAAAATAGTTATATCAATATGTCAATGCTCAACAAGGAAACACATAATGGTTGTCAAGTTTTCTCACATGGTTTGCACCACTTTGAAATTGAAGCGGTAGTTTACGAAAATCTGTAAAGGTGACAAACTTGTCATTCAAGAAGCTAAAGAGTCAAAGAAGTCTCAATCCTTTCTTCAACCCACACACAGTTTATTTCTTCCACCGACACATTAAAGTCAATGCCAAGTCCAACAAGATTCATGCACTCCCTACGCTTATCCATCACCAACACTTTCAAAGAGGTGTTTGCCCAAATTTCAATATTTATGACACCAAAATATATGAAGAATTTCAGACTCAAATATTTCGCCTCAATAATGTCAGACAGACATTCCCTATTCCATTTAATGCAATCTAGACTCACTATCCAATTGACTACCAGATGAACCTTGAAAAAGACATACAATTCTACATGAAAAAATTAGAACGCTACGCATTAGAGCATGAGCAACCTCGCGAGACGCAATAAAGCAGGACCCAAACTTATAAAATATCCACTAAAATATTTGCAAGATTCATAATTTCCTGATGATTCAATGGATATAAAAAAAATTAGAAAAAATCAACATTGATATCAAAGATAACACCGAGACAAAATTTGAAGAACCTAATGAAAAATGTCCAGAGAACTACTACGGTTGATGCGACGATCACATCATTAAATTTGATATAGATCATTAATAGATAAGTTAAGTACTTATCCTGTCGTAATCATGTGGCACAATGGTGACCACCTCTGAAATTCAAGACACATGTCTAAAGTTCGAACCCAGTACCTCTCGATGTTATGAGGGATATTAAAGCCACTAGGCTATATTGACAAAAAGTACTTATCCTATATAATTATTATTATGTATGTAAAACGATATTATAAATTGCATAAAATAATAAGGATAATAATGATGTCATCCTGATGTCAGCGATGATGTCATCACATCAATAATATATCATCACATCAATAATATAACTGCTGAGGTAAGTGCTTATGTCAGCGTAATAATCTTCTGCCTAAAAATATGTGTGTACCTTAGAGAGAAGATTTTATGGAAATTCTAAGATGATATTTCACAATGGGGATACACACATATTTATAGGCCGAAGATTATTAGACTGACATAAGCGTTTACCTCAGCAGCTACATTATTGATGTGATGAAATCATCGATGACATCATCGCTAACATTATATCCTTATTATTTATGTGATTTATAATGTTGCTTTACACACATAATAATAATTATATAATATATTAACTTATCTATTAATGATCTATTTCAAATTTAATGATGTGATCGTCGCAGCAACCGTAGTAGTTCTTTGGGCGTTTTTCATTAGGTTCTTCAAATTTTGTTTCGGTGTCATCCTTGATATCATTGTTGAAATTTTTTTTCCAATTTCTTCTATATCCATTGAATCATCTAGGAATTATGAATCTTGGAAATATTATGGTGGATATTTTGGTTAAGTTGGGTCCTACTTTATTGTGTCTGGTGAGGTTGGCTCTTGCTCTAATGCGTAGCGTTCCAATTTTGCCATGTAGAATTGTATATGTTTTTCAATGTTCATCTGGTAGTTAATTGGATAGTGAGTCTAGATTGCATTAAATATAATAGGGAATGTCTGTCTTGAAATTATTGAAGCAGAATGCATGAATCTGAGATTCTTCATATATCTTGGTGTAATAAATATTGAAGTCTAGGCGAACACCTCTTTGAAAATCTTGGTGATGGATAAACGTAGGAAATGCATGAATCGTAGGGAATGCATGAATCTTGTTGAACTTGGCATTGACTTTAATGTGTCGGTGGAAGAAATAAACTGTGTATGGGTTGAAGAAAAGATTGAGATTTTTTTGACTCTTTAGCTTCTTGAGTAAAAGTTTATCACCTTAGCAGATTTTTGTAAACTACCACTCCAATTGCAAAGTGGTGCAAAACATGTGAGAAATTTTGACAAGCATTGACATAATGATATAATAATTTTATATCAAAAGATATTCCAATGGTGTATACTGAGCAGAGATACTAGAGGAAACATAAACTTCTTCTAGCATGCATGTTGCTTCGGTCCTATAGAGGTGAGCCAGTGGATGGTCTGGATGGATCCCCATTGGTGCAATGTAGTGGCAGTAAATACTGTGATTGGACAGAACTACAAATTGATAGTGGAATATCTTGTTCAATATATTTTTGTGCAGATTACCTTTCTCGATGAGTTCGTGCACATCTTTGGATATGTTTGCATCAAAATCGTAATAGCTTCTTGCCACCATTGAGGAACTTGTCATAAGTTGAATCTTTTTTGGTGGATTTCTACTAAGCATGTCTGCTAGAGTGTTTTTGAACCCTTTAAATAAAATGATTTGAAATCATATTTCAAAAATCATTCGCTCCAGCGTAGCAATTGTTGATGTGGGACCATCTTTTGCTTGAATTGTAACATCTCCAGAAAAGAAGACATCCATTTCGATGCAAAATTTATGTCCTATCAGATGGAACTCAAACTTCTTAATAGCTTTCTTAACCGCTAGGATTTCTTTGAATGTGGAGTGGTAATGCATTTCAAAAAATTTTAAGCGTTCGTTTTTATATCCACAGATTTGACGTTTTCCATTTAGTTCTTCAAATAATATTGTTCCCCAATATTTATCGCTAGCATCAGTCTGTAGGACACATATTCCAATGGAGGAAATTTTAAAGGTGGTAACTTGTGTACTTCTAGCTTTAGCCTTTTGACAGCCTCTGTTTGTCTTGTTGTCCACTGTGGTGGATTGTTTGTCAACATCTTGTGGAGTGATCTTGTCAGTTGTGTTAATTGCGGAATAAAGTCGCTTACATAATTGATGACTCCCAAAAATTGTTAAACCTGTCTTTTTATGAGATTTTTGTATGGTAAGTCGGGGATTGTTGTAGTTAGATGGGCATGCGGTGTAAATTGCATATCAGCAATTTGCATTCCAAAGAACTCGATGTTGTATTGGGCTATAATCATCTTTCGGACTGAGAACATGATGTCATATTTCTTTAATATTTGCTGAAACTGTTCTAGAGAATGAAAATATTCTTATTCGTTTGATGAAAATAGCAGAATATCATCGATGTATACTAAGGCTGTGTGCAATAGGGGCTTAAATATACGGAGCATTGTTTGTTGTAATAGTGATGGTGCGGTTTTTAGATCAAATGGCAAAAGATTCTATTGTAGGTGGCGATTTGGTAGACGAAATGTTGTTTTGTATATTTAATTTGGATGGACTCCTAGCTGCCAGAATCCTAACTTAATATCGAACTTGGAAAATATTGTTCATTTTTGAAGATGTTGTAGGAGCGCCTTTTTGTTTGGGAGAGAAAATTTGACATCTTGCAGATATTGATTCAGAAGCTTATAATCAATGACTAGTCACAGCTTTCCTCTTGCTTGTTCTGCTCAGTTGTTAACGTAAAACGCGTTGCATGCCCATGGTGAGTTTGTTGTAGAGACGATTCCTTGATTTATAAATTGATCACATTCTTCATTGGCCAGTTGTAGCAAAGATGGTGGCATACCCGCATGACTTGCCTTAGTTGGAATAGATAGCACATTTTCTTTGAAAGGTAGAGATACAAACAACTCCGAATTTAGCCACGGTTGTTACATTTTTTGAAGAAATCTTTGGGAAAATCCGCACATGAGATTAATGTGATACATGCTTTTATCTTGTCGAACCCAAGAATTAACGGATTATAAAACGTGAAGAGTCGAGGTATTGTTGTTAAGACTTTCTACAGTGCTTTCAGTCTTATTCTTCGTGGTTCGATGGAGATGTCGTAATTCTTCTTTAAAATTGTATAGGTATCCCATCCTAATACCAAATCTTTTCCTGGTGACACCGAACCAAGTATTTCAATATTAATGTGACATCCAGGGAACAGTTCAATATTGATTGGTTTTGAAATTAGTTTCAATCTAATGAATCCTAATTTGTGACTCGAATTTCGTGATAATATGGTCTTCACATCGATGAGGGCAACAACGTCGGGTTCATAATTGTTAAATGTGCTCATGTGTCGATAAAAACAATTACATGAATTCGATCCTCCATCTTTGTTGGGCCAAAAATCGTAACCGGCAAGTGTGGCGATTGTATTTCCTCGTATCGAGGTATTTGAATTAATTTGAAACAACAATCTTCTTCTTCATATGATGATTCAAAAGAAGTGTCAGAATCTGAATAACTACATATTGCTTCATTTTCATAACTATCATAGGATAATACTGATTCGAGGTCATGGTTTTTGATATTGATGTCGGGTGTTACTTTGGAGATTTAGCTGATAAGGTATTGCTTCTTTTTATTTTATTTGTTTGGACAATTCTTTGCGAAATGACCTTTTTTCAACAGAGAAAACACTTTGTCATCTTTCTGAAGCTTCACCTCTTTTGGAAGAATCTTCTGTTTTAAAATCTGAAATATTTCTGGAATGATCTTCTAAATCATTGGGGGTTTGCTTCTTATGTCACACAAGCAATTCTTCTTTGATTTTGAGCATTTTATTAAGAGATCAGGTTTTGTGCATATCTTGGAAAGATACTTTGATTTGTCCATGAATTCTGTGTAGAATTCCTTTTGCTTATAAAGCTTATCCAGCGTTCAGAATACATACTGCTGAATCTGGCCATAGATATTTCTTCTATTGTTTGACCCTGTTCTTTAATACAGAGATTTGTTTGTTGACTCAGATAGTCTTTGATAGAAGAGAGATATGCTTGCTTCATACTTGAATTGTTGAGACTATTGAACGTATAATATCTCCTTGTTTGCCTTTTGAAGTGTCTTGCTAAGTTTCTTTTCTTTAGAGAAAAAAAAATTTGTTGTAAAGAATTCTTCTTCTAACTTCTCTTTGAGATGGGTAGGTGTTCCGATAAACTCCCGCTGAATTACTCCCATGAACATTGAGGTTGTTTTTTTAGAAACTTGTTGTTGTCTATATTTTCCTAGTGAGGTCCACCATTTTTTTAAGGCTGCAGACAGTCGTGCTGTGAATTGTTGAATTACTTGCTATGTTGGCGAGGTATTTTTTTCTGAAATCATCTATGCGTGGAACTCGTCAAGACAATCATTCCATTTTTCGAAAAGAATGTCATCGAATGTGAAGATTAAGACTTTTGAGGAGAACTGCTTCAATGGTATTTGTTGTCATCTAGGAGGTGTGTAGCTCATTTATTTGTCACTTGAATTTACCATATTAATATATGGTTCTTCTTTCGTCTTTGATCTTTCTTATATAGCAAATTGTTTTGGTAAATACTTGTCGTCAGAATTGGTGCTATAGCTGCTTGATAGACTCGAAGAATTGCTTAATCATTGGGTTTAGCTGATAAGAATTGTCTTGAGATTCTTTTGTCACTGATTTGTGTATCGTGTTAGAAGAGATTTTTCCCAGATTGATTAGCAGACCAGACATGGAAAATTTAATTATCCTGATATTTTTTTCTTTTCATTTTGTGTCTTCAGGAGAGTCATGGCTTGATGAGGATGTGAAAACTGGCTTCTTGTTTGGGTTTTCAAGAAAGCTTATCTTCTTTTGTATGTGTTGTCGTGAAGATTTTTGTATGTTCGTCTTAGTTGTACCATACCGTGATGTGAAAGCTTCGTCTGAGGATAGTAATATAGGGAAAGAAGATCTCAGGTTTTGGACTTTGATATTTTGAAAGAAATCTAGAAGAATAGGATCCTTGATACATTTGTATGTTGACGGCATACCACTAAAATAGACTGCATATGGATCAGACTAATTTTTACTATATATCAAGCTCTCTAGACTTCTTTGCAGATCTTTTAATTGAATATTGAGGTTGTGCATATCGACATCTTTGGTTCAAAAATGGGTTGTGTTGACCATCATGTTTTGCGCCATAGTCATCATTTCTTGATGAATGTTATCAAGTCGATTGTTGATTTCTATTATCGAGCTTTGCAGACTTTTGAATCTCCTATTGTGGTTCTCAGTTAGATGATTGACCTTCTGATTTATTGTTATTAAAAGACGATTCTGAGCAAGGACATTTTCTGTTTGCCAGTTGAGAACATTTTCTCCTTGATTAACTGTTTTGGTCCAGTAAAAGTTGATTGATGTTGTAAGAATCTTTGGACTGTGAACAATATTATTTTTGGTGAAATTTTCTGGAGGCGGGAAGTCTTCATTTCCTGACTGCATCATCATGGTTTTTATTGTTTTTCGTTTTTTTGTTTGATTATTGTACAATATACTCATATCTTACAATATATATTCCTAGTGGTCCAACAGTTGGATTGCCTTCGAGATCTTTTGTATAGTGGTTATTTTTTCTTTCTTTTTCTTTGTCGTATCTCTTCGTCAGATTTGTACATATCTTCTGCACATGCTGTGCACGAGCATACATCAAAGTATTAATGACCATTCTCATCTTTGAACGGATATACGAAAGATCCGTCTTGGTTGAAGTAGATTGGTTGAAGAGCTTGTCTTTCGTTTTCATAGGCTTGAATGGCAATCTGCGTGAACACTTGTTTTGGAATGATAATGTTTGAGGCTTTTCAAACTTGATCTTTGTTGTACCATCACTTCCGGATTAAAAGCTTACTTCTGTCCTCTGGACTGTTGTTTGTTCTGCTAGGTGTAGCTTCTCATAATTTGTGACCCACGAGTCAGTTAGTTAACTTAACAGCTCTTTGCGAGAGACTAATCGAGGGATTTGAACAGAATTAGGTGCCTGCAAGGCGGATTTGACTTCAAGATATAGTGCTTTGTCTTAAGTTGGTAGTACGAGGTCAAGGTCATGATCTTGGATGCGGTAAACAAAATGATGGTGTAAAGTTGCAACCACACTTTTTTATTGCATTGGTGCTCCTATTATCTGAAGTTGAACTCTGAGCGTCTTTAGGAGGTTGGGATATTGGAGAGAGAGATTAAAATTTGGGAATAACATTATAAACATTGTTCCTGCATTTAATGTTGTTTGAACTGTTCTGATGCATGCATGTTTGTATGATTTTAGCCTTAAATTTAGCAAGACTATTTATGCTACGACTGCTAATCCTTTTCGAACGTGTAAGGTTAACCCGATTCGTACTACGCCGGAGTGTAGATAAGTGTATCCTTATTGCTGCCACATTCTTGGAAGATCTTATGAGATGTTGAGTGAGATGAACTGTTTTTCTTTAGTTGCTGGGCCTGACATGACGAGAATTTTTTGAACTGGACATACTCCATAAGCTTTTTACTTGAGAAAGATCATATAAGTTCTCGAACCTCTTTTACTGAAATAATATTTAATTTTTAATATTCGTATGAATTGATTAAAAGAAGAGTTATTTCAAGATGTTGATCTTCTGAAACATATTTTGATTTCATAAGAAATTGATGATGGATAAAGATAAACAATTTTTTGTTTTGATAAGATAGATATTGCAAGAGAATATTTTCCAAAATATTCAAAACAATCAATTATAAACAATGATTCATCAAACGGTCAACTAAGCAAAAAAAATTAATTATTTTTACATCAAAATTTTGTGTTTCATGTATTACTCGTCTGGAACAGATGGCCTTGTTTCAGATAAAAATATATATTAAATTTTACTTTGTTGTGTAGCTTACCTTTTATTTGTATAATGAACAGATTTAAAAATTATATTTTAGATTTAAATATAGTATTAATAATGGAAAAATATGAAACAAAGTTAAGATAACTGAATAAAAATCTAGTGTCGCTGAAATTTCAATCCTCATCATGAAGACGAAGTTAAAAACAGTCAACAATAAAACCATAAAGCTATTAATCAACCATATAAATGGTAGAACTAAAAAGAATAACTAAAAAGAATATAACCAAGTAGTGATGGAAAACTTATCTTATTTGAACACTCATTACCTTATAACTTAGAATAATGTCACATCATATGCACGCCCATCCAACTTTATAATACATATAGCCAAAATCCTCATAGTTCAATTTATTAAGGATATAGTCTTTCATGTATGGCACTTACAAGGTGGCTTGAGGAAAGCAAAACTAGAATTTGGAGATGAAGTCAACGATAAGTTGGAGGATCTCTTGGGGCTTCTCTTGGTTAATGAAGTGAGCCACCCCCTCCATGACCACAGGCTCTTCGAGCAAAGGCACATCTTCCTTGAACTTGGGACCCTGTATGTATTCCTTCACACCAGGCATATGGTAGACCAGATCCTGGTCCCCAATCACGAATTTTGTAGGTACCTGGATTTTGCATCCCACCCATGGACCCAACAGCTCATTGTTCCTGCCAATATAGCAAAAGGCGTCGATTATGCTTTTACGAACAAATCATTTTCAAACCATGACCTGTAGTAAGGAGTTTGTATTAATGCATAATGTTCAAGAAAAAAAAAAAATGTTTCTCGAACTTGCTCTCATAGTATAAGGGATAGACAAAACTAGTTTATACTACATACTTTTGTTGTCAAGATAACATGTATCATACTTTAGATATTCACAAATACATGTCAAGTAACAAGTATACTCGGCTTTTGTTTTTATGTGTTACACGTTTATTTTTAAATCATATACATATTTTGTTGCTGTATTAATTGACTTTTTGAAACATGTTAGTAAGTTACTAAACTGCTGCTGATATACACTTAGTCACTTACTAAAAGACTTTCAAAGATTGAAACTAAGGTTAATTAGGTTGAAAATTTTATTTTAATCTAGCGTTGTGCCGGTAAAGAACTGGACAAGTAAATTAGTAAATGACATGCAACTATGAAAGTAATCCACAAGCAATATGCGAAAAGAATGTAATAAGACGGAAAGTAACTTGCATGTAGACCATATTTTAGCAAGTAATTGAAAGTGCAGTACCTATTTTCACAAGTGAAATGCAACGGTCAAGTACAAAATACACCTAAAAGTTTGGGTAGTGCTACTTGCTACCCACCCCTATTGTAAGAGGCAAAATGACACTAGAGAAGTTACCGGTCAAAATTACGGTAGTAATTAACTCCACCAGTGTAGCCTTTCTCTTCAAACTTGCTAACATAGTAAGCAACATCTTCCTCTGTTAGCCATGACGGCAAAGGAATAGTTTCGTCTTTCGGTCCCCAAAAACTTTTATCCTTAGGCAAAATAAGCGGTCGAGGTGTTCTATATGTGAGTACCCTCCTCACTACTCTTTCAATCCCAACCTCTGAAATCTCAGCTTCTATTTCTCCCACTTCCTGCATTACCATAATCAAACCTATAATTTCTTAAAGTAATTAGTTAGATATCTAAACCATCACACACAAGCAGTATATTTATGTTTTTTTGTACTTTTCTATTATTGTTATATAAAGGTTTATTTGCTAATTTATGAAAACAAAGTAACAAACACACAAAAATCCATAGTGAATTTGTTTAATTCGCCTTTAGCAAATCATAAATCTCTTAAAGAAATTGAATCATAAAACCTTCACTGTGTATATGTGTGCATTTGTTTACACAATCTACCAAAGAAACCTGAAAAAAAAATAAAAAAGTAAAACATAAACAAAGCAGTGATCCCTACACAATATTACAACTAATGATACAGATTACAGAATCCACTCAAAACACAAGATCGAATATCCCATTATTTGTAGATGGAGTGAAAGGAGGAAAAATGAACGAACCTGAAACCTACACATGTAGAAATCGTCACCATAGAACTTACGCAGCCCGTCGAGAGGCTTAACGGTAGGATCTGTAGGTCGGAAAGAGAAAGGAACAGAGAGGTTGACAAGAGCTTTGACTTTATCAGGTCGGAAAAGACAAAGATACCAAGCGATGAGAGCTCCCCAATCATGGCCAACCACAAACACTTTATCCTCGGTTAAGGCGGATATGACGGCAATAAGGTCACCGACGATGTGGAAGCAAGTGTAGGAAGAGATCTCCGGCGGAGCATCGGAGTCACCGTAACCGCGTAAGTCAGGAGCGACGGCGCGGTAGCCAAGAGCGGCGAGTCCGGGGATCTGGTGACGCCATGAGTACCAAAGAGTAGGGAATCCATGGACGAGAAGGACTATGGGACCATCGGAAGGGCCTTGGATCGCCACGTGGATGTCTACCCCGTTACCTCTTACCTTTCGGTGCTCCATATGTTGTTTCCTTGATGTTGTTTCAGTGACTTATCTTCCCAACCCCTATCTTTTACAGTATGCGTTTATGTCTTACACGTGTTATGCATTTGATCATTCAACTTTTGATAAACTCTGCTAGAAAAGTTAAAAAAGGAAAAAATAATCCACATACTAAAACAACCGACACTTTCCCTCTGTTTCCCAGCTTTTATCTTTGGATTTTGGTTACTAAATAAACAAAATTTGATATATCCATAATCCTCATAGTTCAACTTTTAATGCATGCTTCAAGTATTGAACTCACAAGATTGGATTAAGCAACGGCTCTGAAGAAACCAAGTTTAGATTTGGAGATGAAATCAACGATACCTTGGAGAATCTTCACTTGGTTAATGAAGTTAGCCAGTCCCTCCATGACCACAGGCTCGTCAACCAATGGCACGTCTTCCTTAAACTTAGGACCATGTATATATTCCTTCATGTAAAATCTTATAAAATCGGATTTGAGAAATATCAATTTGCAATACAATTTATTTCTTCAGATTAAAATAAATTATTAAACTCACATATAAATATATATATTTTAATATATATACATATAAGTAGAAACATTAATATTGACATTTATATAATCATAATTTATTTCAGTTAAATAATTATAATATTTACATAATTCAACAATATTAATTATATAATTAAGTAGCAAGACCATATTAAACACTATTTAATATTATTCTTTGACCAATAATTAATCTAATGAACATGATTATTAGTATAATATTATCAAAGCATGATTTCCAGACAATCAATTTGATATTAACAATTTAATAAGAACATAAACAAGTATTTTATTTTTAGAATCATAAGAACAAAAAACTATTTGGAGGCGAGATGATCCCTTTCCTTAACTCAATAAAATGCCCGCAATGAGACGGTTTATATGCATTCATTGAATCCCAGGATACAACCAAACATATAAGACTAACATGTTTCATTCATGTTAGAATCTACGAGCTAATATTCTACCATATACTCAAGAACATAAAATCTACTTTTAAAAGAGAAAAGTAGAATATGGAGGAAGTTAGAACCTGTTAAACTTTGTGAATTCCTTAGCTACTAGCACCTAACACCAACAACCAAGAAGATATTTCAAGAGAGCTTCAACACTTAGAAACTTCGCAAAGAATATCTAAAATGTGTCTAATGGTGTTTTCTTGCTTTTAGAATGAATGAATGATTTTTTCCTTCTAGCTAGCTTGGTATTTATAGGAGAAGAATAGCTTGGTGGTCAAGTAGATTTAATGGCCAAATTTATTTGGTTTTTAATACCAAAATTTGTAAGTTACAAAAAATCTTTGACCTCCCCTAAGCAAATTCTCATTCACATTTTAACTATATATTATAAGTCAATATGCTTATTAATATATTGTTCCAACAATCCCCCACATGAATAGAATTGACTCTAAAACATTGAGGATGTTTTTGAAAACCTTTTTAGGATATATTTAAGCTGAAAAAAGACTTTCTTGAGTATATACGAAAAATAACTGTATATGAAAAGGTTGCATTTTTCAGCGTTGAACCAATCACTGTTATAATCTATCGAGTTTACAAGCCCAGTTGGTGAACACGATGTCTTGAACCATCCGAATTTCTAGTGTAAACTGAAACAATAGATATAACACAATTATATTTTTTAGTAGAACTTTTGCTCTCTCGTTGTGTTCATTTTGGCCTTGAACATGCCTGGTATTTCTTGAGTGAATTTGGAGAATACAGTCTTCCCTTATTCTCTTAGAAACGGCCCAATTTCACACTCAACAGGTGATTCTCGTATTCTATTTCGAAGTATTCTATTTAACTTCCTTGAAATAAATATGATGAAATCATTAAAAACTTACGCTTACCCTCAATTTTTGCAGACAACACTGTTTATCATTATTAGGAACTGGGTAGAAACATAAGTTTCACAGTGTTTTCTTAGACTTAATTTGACTTAGTTGTCCCTTTGAACCTAGAAAGTATAGGTAGGGTTACCGCCAAATTTCATCGTTAAATCATAGGCTTTAAACTCATTCCTATTGATGATTTCAATACTTGATCTCGGGTCAGACCTTTCGTAAAAGGATCTGCTAATTTATCAGCTGATTTGATGTAATCTAGCGAAATTACACCACTTGAGATCAGTTGTCTAATGGTCTTATGTCGTCTACGTATGTGACGTGACTTGCCATTGTACAAGCTATTGTTAGCACGAGCTATAGCCGATTGGTTATCGCAGTGTATCCGAATCGATGACACTGGTTTTTCCCACATCGGAATATCTTCCAGAAAATTTCGAAGATGCTTTGCTTCTTCTGCTGCTTTGTCCAACGCAATGAACTCAAATTCCATTGTTGACCTAGCCAGCACTGTTTGTTTCGAAGTCATTAAAGCTTTCCCCCACATGTTCTGGGTTACGCATGATTATTGCATCATTACATTCATCATTTTTTTTAAAGTTCGGTTTTTCGTTCTGTAATTTCATTTGATTCTGGTGAGTAAGGAGCAGTTGTTTGATGAATGATGTCATCTACAAAATGCATCGAACTGTTCTTCATATTTTCTACCTCTATCACTCCGAACTATTTTTATAGTTTTGTCTAGTTGATTTTCAACTTCCAGCTTATATTCCTTGAATTTATTCAAAGCCTCATTTTTACTTTGTAACAAGTAAATATAACAATATTTTGTACTATCATCAATGAAAGTCACAAAATATTTTTTACCTCCTCTAATAGGTAAATAAATCACACAAATCTATGTTAATTAAAACCAGAGGTTTATTATTTAGTATTCTCAAGAGAAAACATATGCTATCCTCCTTGAGTTACGTCTCTAATTTCAACATGGTCAATGAGGTATAAATCTTCTCATGTCATATAATGAATTGAGTTCTATCAATTTTGTCAATCATTAGTCATTTGCTTATAGCGCTAGGCACTCACATAACACTGATATACATCAGAATTTGGCACAATCATATGTGGCAGACCACTATCAAACTGAATTTGATGTGTCGACTCACTAGACTCGTAACCAATAGCACCTCCATAATAATTAAATTTTAATTTCTAGAATTATTAAATTTAGAAAGTAACAATTTAATTTAATACAATTGCAAGGTGAAACAATTTAAATTATTCAGATAACTTGCATAATCATCCAATTAATTTTTAGAATATTATTAAATCTCTGAAAAATATTGAACTCAAGCACAGATATCAAAGCATGACTTTTTCTAACGTTTTAAACAGATTTTTTCTATTCTCAGAATAAGACAGAAATCTTTTTAATGAGTGTAGCAATAAATCGTAGAAATATAAATTAATTACTTCTGAAATTTTGTTGAAAAATTCAACAAGTATCAGACCAAGTAAAAAATATTTTCTACATTAATAATGCACAATAACAAAATAATATCACTAATTACTCTTTGAATTACTGTTGAATTGAACAAATCATATTAACATGATTAAATCGTATAAAATCAAAAAGATCATTACCATGATTTGTCTTATTTCTGTTTTCATAACAAAAGAACTAACATAAATTTATTAACGTATATGTTATTATATGCGTTTTAAATCACGATCGCTAACTATTTTTAGCGATTTAAGCGTTTGTTTTCAAAAAAGTAAAATCGAATCGTAAACTCGATTAAAACGTCGGGATAAATTTATTAAAAACAAATTTCCAATTAATTGGTTTTAAATAATGTTTTACCAAAATTGATTGATATTAAATAACGTTTTACCAAAATTTATTAAATTTTAATGATATTTTACCATTAATATTTCAATATTTTATATATTGAAATAAATAACGTTTGACCAATAAATTAAATGGTATTAGAACAATAATATTTGGTTTGAAAAAACGTTTTCCAAAAAAAATTAATTGGACTTTAATTTGGTTTTTGTTTTTTTTTAAACGTTTTTTTTTTCGGTTAACAGCATCGATCTTACGAGATCAATCAATCGGCTTGCGATCGATTGGTCGCTTGACCCGCGGTACCGGTTTCGGTGTTCAATTTATTTGATTTCTCTTAATCGCCCGATTACGATCAATCGATCTGAGACCCGGATCGATCGATCCGGTCACGAAATCTTGAAACCGACTTATTTTATTTTTCAACAATCAAAAACAAAACTTTGACTTTTGCAAATTTGATTTTTCACACAACAATTCGTTTAAAAAACAAATTTTATTGAGTTAAGATTGTAGAACCTTATAAAACCGGATTTGAGAAATATCAATTTGCAATACAATTTATTTCTTGAGATTAAAATAAATTATTAAACTCACATATAAATATATATATTTTAATATATATGCATACATATAAGTAGAAACATTAATATTGACATTTATGTAATCATAATTTATTTCAGTAAAATAATTATAACATTTACATAATTCAACAATATTAATTATATAATTAAGTAGCAAGACCATATTAAACACTATTTAATATTATTCTTTGACCAAGAATTAATCTAATGAACATGATTATTAGTATAATATTATCAAAGCATGATTTCCAGACAATCAATTTGATATTAACAATTTAATAAGAACATAAACAAGTATTTTATTTTTAGAATCATAAGAACAAAAAACCATTTGGAGGCGGGATGATCCCTTTCCTTAACTCAATAAAATACCCGCAATGAGACGGTTTATATGCATTCATTGAATCCCAGGATACAACCAAACATATAAGACTAACATGCTTCATTCATGTTAGAATCTACGAGCTAATATTCTACCATATACTCAAGAACATAAAATCTACTTTTGAAAGAGAAAACTAGAATATGAAGGAAGTTAGAACCTGTTAAACTTTATGAATTCCTTAACTACTAGCACCTAACACCAACAACCAAGAAGATATTTCAAGAGAGCTTCAACACTTAGAAACTTCTCAAAGAATATCTAAAATGTGTTTAATGGTGTTTTCTTGCTTTTAGAATGAATGAATGATTTTTTCCTTCTAGCTAGCTTGGTATTTATAGGAGAAGAATAGCTTGTTGGTCAAGTAGATTTAATGGCCAAATTTATTTGGTTTTTAATACCAAAATTTGTAAGTTACAAAAAATCTTTGACCTCCCCTAAGTAAATTCTCATTCACATTTTAACTATATATTATAAGTCCACATGCTGATTAATATATTGTTCCAACACTTCACACCAGGCATACGGTAAACCAGATCAAGATCCCCTACCACGAACTTTGTAGGTACCTTTTGTATTCCACCCATGGACCGAACAACTCATTGTTCCTGCCATTAGAGAATAAGGTGTCAGCTTTTGCATTTCCATTTTGTAAAATGCAAATCACATTTTTTTGATGAACAAATCATTTTGAGAAGACAAGTAGTTTAATTATTTGTAGTAGTGTTGTTGTGTCACCACACACCAGTCGAAATTGTTTTTTTCCCCTTTTTTCTGTGTTCTTTGCTCACATATTTAATTATGGGTGGACATAAGAATACTTGGTACTAGTTGTTCCTTCAGCATTTTAGACAAAAATGTCTTGTGGACTTGCTCTATATGTTCTTCAATCGCACCAAAGTAATCTTCTTTTTAGCAGCAGAACCATTCATTATTCACCGTATTAGCCGGTTGCTGATGGGTTTGCACTTGCAGGTACTTCACCCAGAACCAACTAAGAAACAACCAAGAAAGTGTTTACCTTTCGATTACAAGATACGATTTAGGCCTTGTTCCAGCTTTATGCTTGTTTGTTGGTCTCGCCGTAACATTCTTTATGGAAGCTTCTGGGTCACTATCAAAGCCCTTGCTTGAGCTGTTACTAGAATGACAATTTGTTTTTTTTTTTTTTGCGGTTGAAGATTGAAACACAATGCTCGACAGTTTTTTGAACATGTTTGGGTTAGAATTTGCGGATTAGAATAAGTGATTAGGATGAATATTTTTTAGTAGAATGAAGAACAATAATATGAAAGCTTAAGAGAAAAAGATTCGTGACACTAACAATGATAGAATATGCAAAGTAAGAAAATGTGAAGGATGATTATATTTCTTTGAGTTTTATGAACAAGTTACAACACAAGTATATAGACTGTAAATATGCCAACTAGAGAGGAGAGGAGTAACAACTATTTTTGGAAAGTTGGATCAAGGTAGGAGACTCCTTTTTTGTTTTTTCTCTGAGTCAACGGCTCTTACTATTTTTAGAAAGTTCTCAAATAGCTCTTTCTATTTTTGGAAGATATAAAAATGTTATTTTTCATCTAGGACCTTAGTCGTCCTAGATTCGTTCTGATTTTTTTCCCTGGTTGAGTACTCTTTGTCATGTTGGACCTCAGTCGTCCTTAATGTGTTTCGGATTTCCTTTTTGATAGAGTTGTCTTCGTCATCTAAGACTTCAGTCGTCCTAGATGTATTCCGAGTTTTTTTCTGGTTTAGTACTCTTCGTCATCTCGGACCTCAGTCGTCCTTGATGCGTTTCGAGTTTCCTCCCTGGTTGAGTTCTCTTTGTCATCTAGGACTACAGTCGTTTTAGATGTGTTTCACATTTTTTTCCTGGTTGAGTATTGATTGAGGATTCTTGTTCATCTTGGACCTCAATCGTCCTAGATGTGTTCCAAGTTTTTTTATTTTCAATACCCATTGATTCTCCTGCTTAATAATCCCCATAAAGCTTAACCTTAGATGTTAGTAATGATAAGCTTGAAAGTGGTTGACCTTGTCTTATAGACTTTGGTATTGGCTCTCTTTTGGCCTTGTCTTCTAGACTTTTGCCTTGGCTCTCCTTTTCTTCTTTCTATCAAATACTCTACCTCAAGCTTGACCATAGGGGATCCAAATGTCAAGCTTGGAACTTTGAAGAACTCTCTTATTAAAAAATTTAGCATGAAAAACCAATTGAGACAAAACCAAGCTAAGAGAAAAAGAGTGAAGCCTTCTCAGTCTAGAGATGGGCCAGTGAGCCATGAGCCTTAGGACCATTTTGGTTGACTTTATAGACCCTGGATCATGGCCGCCTTGGTTAGCAAGTTAGAAATCTCTCCTTGCTTTACCATCTTCATATGTTTACGTAGTGATGTAAAAACTTGGGTGGGCTGTCTTTTCACCGAGAAACTCAGGATAATGGGACAGAAATCGATGGGGATTGAAGGGTGGATCGAAGGGACCACACAAGCTGTGAAAGGGGCTTGTGATACTCCAAGTACTTCAACCAAACTGGGTTGAAGGTCGCGGCTGCAAGCAAGAGAGCTGGCGGCTACTTTGTGTCTAAGAGACTTAGGTTTTTTTGTCAAAATACTTGTTATTCTATTATGTGTAAACAAGAAGGCTTATATAATGCCTTGTTACAATTTTAGGGTAAACTACAAGGCGTTTAACCTTTAGGAGATTAAAACAACATGTAGTTTACTTATTGTCACTTAGAATAAATAAGGGGCCATAATTTAGTCAACATGACTTAACCCAACTAAACACTTAGACAAATAAATCGAAATTAAAGAAGGAAAAGCCCAATAACACTTAGGATGAGAATTCGCCTGAAGACTTGTGAATGGGATGGAATTGTGAACAAGTCTTCAACGCCTTGCGAACTAGGAGTGTTGCCTCATTAAAACCTTCTTCGGAAAACCCAATGGGACAAAACCGAAGATAGGGAAAAGAGTACAATTTCCTAGAACGACTTTTGGTGTCTCTACCGAATGGTAATGGTAAAGACACCGGAGGAGGAAGAGTCTTCGAGAAGGAACCTCCAGGGTTCCTTGTCTAGCTGGAACAGAGCTCCGGTCGTGGGTGCAATGGCCAGAACAGGCTGGTCGGGGGCGTGTGGCTGGCGGGTCATCTGGCCGGCTGGCCGGGGGCTGGACGTCTGGGTCGCCTCTTGTTCATCTCCTGTCCCACACTCCAACAACAGGCTGAGCTTGTCTCCTAAAGCTTTCCTCTTGGACCGCGTCAGAGGTCCAGGTGGAATGACCGGTGCAGTAGCTGGTTCGATGCCCTCATCATTCCCTCCCTCTTGAAGTGCTTTGGTCTCCAAAGCAAAATCCTCACCTGCAGCAAACAACTCTAAGTCAGCAACATTGAAAGTACTTGAAACATTATACTCACCTGGGAGTTCGAGCTGGTAGGCGTTGTCGTTGATTCTCCGAAGAACGCGGAATGGGCCATCTCCCCGGGGTGCAAGCTTGCTCTTTCGTCGCTGGGGAAATCTCTCGGGGCGCAGGTGTAGCCAAACCCAATCTCCTTCCTTGAAGACCATGTGCCGGCGGCCCTTGTTGGCATTCCTGACGTTCTGGATGTTGCGTTGCTCAAGGTTCGCCTTAGTCTCCTCGTGAAGTTTCTTGATGTAGTCTGCTTTGGCTTCTCCCTCCAAGCTGATGGCGTCGTCTAACGGGATTGGTGTGAACTCAATCGGAGTGGTCGGGTTGAAGCCGTAGACAACTTCAAAAGGTGATCTCTTCGTGCCTGAATGTGCAGCTCGGTTGTAGGCAAACTCGACGTACGGAAGACATTCCAACCAATTCTTCAAATTTCGACCGATGGTCGCTCGCAATGTCTGTGACAAGGTCCGGTTGACTACCTCAGTCTGGCCGTCTGTATGGGGGTGATACGCGGAGGAGAACAGGAGGTTGGTGCCCAATTTTCGCCAAAGTGCTCGCCAGAAGTGGCTCAGGAACTTGGTATCTCGGTCAGAAACGATTGTCCGGGGAATGCCATGAAGTCTGACGATTTCTTTGAAGAACAGGTCGGCGATCTGGCTTGCGTCGTTGGTCTTGTTACAAGCGATGAAATGTGCCATCTTAGAGAACCGGTCGACCACGACGAAGATGGAATCCTTATTGTGCAACTTTGGTAGGCCTAGGACGAAATCCATGGATATGTCTGTCCAAGGCGCAGATGGAACTGGCAAGGGCATGTAGGGGCCCTGCGGATGCAGCTTTGACTTAGCCCGCTTGCAGATAAGGCACCGGGCGCAATGTGTCTCGACGTCTCGGCGCTGATGAGGCCAATAAAAGTGCTCCTTAAGCATGCTTAAGGGCTTGTCAATGCCAAAGTGTCCCATGAGACCTCCACCATGTGCTTCTCTGAGAAGCAGCTCTCGGATTGATCCCCTCGGAATGCAGAGTCGCTTGTCCTTGAAGAGGAATCCGTCGTGCAGGAAGAAGCGGCTGAAGTTCCCTTTGCCGTGCTCTAGGTGGGCCTGGGCGAAGTCGACATCTTCGGCATACAGTTCCTTGATCATCTCGAAGCCGAGAACCTTGGACTCCATGACAGAGATAAGGCTGTAACGACGAGACAATGCGTCAGCGACGATGTTGTCCGTTCCTTTCTTGTACTTGATGACGTACGGAAAGGTCTCGATGAATTCCAGCCAACGGGCATGTCGTTTCTTCAACGTTGACTGTCCACGGAGGTGCTGGAGCGTCTGATGATCGGTGTGAATGACGCACTCTCGGGCAAGCAGATAATGCTGCCAAGTCTCTAAGGCACGGACAAGGGCATAGAGCTCCTTGTCGTAGGTCGGATAGTTAAGGGCAGCTCCACTTAACTTCTCGCTGAAGTAGGCTACTGGTCGTCCGCCTTGGGTAAGGACGGCTCCAATGCCTATGCCCGAGGCATCACACTCAACCTCGAATGTCTGCGTGAAGTCTGATAATACGAGGACTGGTGCGTGTGTAAGGCGTTCCTTGAGTAGCTGGAAGGCCTTGTCTTGTTCGGGACCCCAACGAAAATCCTGGTTCTTCTTGATCGTCGATGTCAAAGGTCCAGCAATCGTGCTGAAGTCGCGGACGAACCGTCGGTAGAAGCTGGCAAGTCCGTGGAAGCTGCGGACCTAGCTGGCGGTCGTCGGTGTGGGCCAATCCTGAATGGCCTTTATCTTCTCGTCGTCTACCCGAAGTCCCTGGGAACTGACGACGAAACCAAGGAATACTACTTGGTCGGTGCAGAATGTACACTTCTTGAGGTTGGCGTACAGTTGCTCTCTCTGTAAGGTAGTGATCACGGCTTCCAAGTGCTCCAAGTGGTCTTGGTAAGTCGTGCTGTAGACGAGAATATCGTCGAAGTAGACCACGACGAATTTTCCGATGAACGGGCGAAGAACCTCGTTCATAAGTCGCATGAAGGTACTGGGCGCATTTGATAAACCGAATGGCATTACGAGCCACTCATATAGGCCTTGCTTTGTCTTGAAGGCGGTCTTCCATTCATCTCCTTCTCGCATCCTTACTTGATGGTATCCACTCTTCAGGTCTATCTTAGAAAAGATGGCGGCTCCGCTGAGCTCGTCAAGCATGTCGTCTAGGCGCGGGATGGGGTGCCGGTACTTGATGGTTATGTTGTTGATGGCGCGGCAGTCGACGCACATCCTCCAACTTCCGTCCTTCTTGGGTACCAGAAGAACCGGAACGGCACAGGGGCTGAGGCTCTCACGAACGTATCCTTGAGCCATGAGGTCTTGGACTTGTCGTTCTAATTCTTTAGCCTACTCGGAGTTGACTCTGTAGGCTGGACGGTTAGGTAGCTGAGCTCCGGGAATGAAGTCAATGTGGTGCTCGATCCCTCGGATAGGTGGAAGGCCAGCTGGGATTTCGTCTGGGAAGACGTCTGCGTACTTGTCAAGAAGTGCGCGGATCTCGGCAGGCAGAGGGTGCTCCGTACTGGCCGTGTGTAAACTCTCTCTGTAGAGCATGAGCACGACTTGGGTGCCTGCGGTGCATGTGGCCTTTCTCATGTCTGCTACATTAATCAGAAAATTCTCCTTTCTGGCATGTTGATCCTTGGCCATCTTGGATTGCATTTCTTGGACGGCGTGTGCAGACATCGGGGCTAAGTTGTAGCGGCGCTTGTCGTGGACGAAAGAGTAGAAGTTGGTCCGTCCGTTGTGCGTGGTCTCACGGTCGAATTGCCAAGGTCGTCCGAGCAGAAGATGTCCAGCTGACATCGGGACAACGTCGCAGGTGACCTGATCTTGATATCTGCCGATGCTGAATGAGACCTTCACTTGGTCTGAGATGTACAGCGTTGTCTTGTTGTTCAGCCACCGAAGTTTATAAGGCTTGGGGTGCTTGGTCACGGGCAAGCCCAATTTCTCCACCATGTACTTACTGGCGGCATTCGTGCAGGATCCTCCGTCAATGATCAACGAACACACTTTCCCAAGTATCGTGCATTTGGAATGGAAAACGTTCTCTCATTTTTCTTCTTCTTCAGGCTCAATTCGTGAACTAAGGACGCGTCGGATCATAAGCATCTCTCCGGAATCAGCGTATTCAATATCCTCATCAGAATGATGTGTCGGAAGTGTTGGCTCATCTTGCTCCTCCTCGGATTCATAATCTCCGGACGCAGTAAGGACCATTGTCCTTTGAGTGGGACAATCCCGGGACATGTGTCCTCTGCCCTTACACTTGAAGCAGACGATCTCGCTGCTCCGCTGAGGCTGGGATGGGGTCGTGGCATGCGGTGGTCTAGGAGCTGGAGGCGCCGGTCTGGGGGCTGAGATGGGGGCGACGGCTTTGCCTTTGAGTCGTGGGTCAATAGGCTGAGTTGTCCGCTCAAATGGCTTGGAACCGGTGTTCCAAGTGTTTCTGGGTCGAGAAGGTGCGGCAAACTTCCGCTTATGGCACTTCTCGATCTGGACTGCTAGGTGGAACAACTCACCTAGGTCGTGGTAGGGCTGCAGTTCAATCTTTCTGGCGATGGAATCTTGCAAGCCATCGATGAATTGGGCCATAAGGCTCTCTTCAGATTCATCTACATCGAGTCGGTTACGTAGATGCTCGAACTCGTCAAAGTATTCAGTCACCGTCTTGCTTCCTTGAGTGAGGCGTCGGAAACGTCGCTGAAGCTCGCGGTGGAAGTGGGGCGGTACATAACGTCGCCTCATGATTTGGGTCAGCTCGACCCATGAAGTCACAGAACCCATACGAGCTCGTCTGCGGGTGGTGACTTCGCGATCCCACCATGCTAAGGCATGGTCTGTAAATTGCGCTGTCGCAAAGATGACCTTTCGGGGATCATCATAGTTGTAGTACTCAAAAATGAGCTCCATGCGTCTCTCCCAGTCGAGATACTCTTCGGGGTCTAATTTCTCCGAGAAAGGAGGTGGGCTCATCTTGACCTCCGGGTAGTGGGTGGCTGGACGCGGCGGCGGTGGTGGTGGTAGGTCGTCGTCATAGTAGGGATGTCGACCCATAGGTGGCCGTTCGTGGTGGTATGGAGGCGCGGCAGGTGCGGCAGGGGGAGGTGGCGTGGCTTGCCTCAACTGCTCAAGCTGAGTGGAGAATGTTGACATTTGTGCCGTCAGGGCTTGAAGAAGCTGTACCATGGTCGGATCAGCTTGCCCCGACGTTGATTCATCCCTTCCTGTCATATTTCCTTTTCCGGGAAAAGGAAATTTCTAGAAAAAGGAAAGTTTCCTTTTTGGGAAACTTGCAGAAATTGGAAACTTTCCTTATTTGGAAAGTTCCCGAGAATATATATTTTTTTTTGATTTTATATTTATGCACAGAATTATAAAATAAGGAAAGAAAATATGCTATCTATAAAAGGAATAACCTAGAAAAAGGAAAATATCCTATGGATATATTTCCTAAACCTAAAAAGGAAACTAATAACTAGGGAATATCCTAAAGATTTATGTCTAATCTAGAAAAAGGAAACTAAATAAAATCCTAATAAATAACTAGAAAAATTTCCTAAACACTATCTAGAAAATTTCCTAAATTAATTTAATGCCTAGAAAACTTATGGAAAATATCTAGATACTACCTAAATACTATGGAAAACTTCCTAAAACTAGAACTAAGAATCTAGACAACTAAACTAACCTAGCCGCCTAACTACTCGAACCCTAAACGAGCCTAGTGCTCGGACGCCGAACTAGCCTAGAGGTGGCTACGCGGACAGGTGACGGCTAGCGAGTTGGGACGGGTGTGGAACGACTAGGGCGGCCGGCGCGGTACGAGACAGGACCTAACACTCGACTAGGGCTAGACTCGGGACGCTAAGGCTCACGCACGCTAAGACCTAGACCTAAGACACACTAGCTACGCTCGCGGACAGGAGAAGGGCGAGGACGCACGCTAAGACGCGGTATGGCAACAAACGGCTTGGTGCACTAGCGCACACGCGGTAGACCTAGGCTATCTAGAAGCGGGACCATACAACTCGTGGGGCTGCCTAACCTAGACCTAATGCAATGAGACTCAACAAGCGACACAAAGGAGGAGTAGCCTGAACTAGGATGCTAGGGAACCTAGGCTGCTCGCGGTTTGGGTAGGATACTAAAGGGGCCCTAGCAAGCAACACACAAATCCTTATGGATTTTCAAGTATGTGAATGTGTTCTATGTGAGTTTTCTAAGAACCCTAATTTGATTTTAACAACCTAAACAATATTTTGTTTTCTTTTCTTAAAAAAAAAAAAAAAAATTCTAGCAACAAACAAGCAATAAAACAAACAAATTTCTTCTTTTTTTTTTTTAAATATGAAAAATAAGAAAAAGATTGATAGAACCTGAGAACCTCAGGGGAACGTTTGTGGTATGTGACTTGATTCTTCTCCTTCTTACCGAGAACCTCAGGGGAAAGAGAAAGATACACAATCAAAAGCCAAAACTGTTGAAACAAAACAATGAAAAATCGCCAAAAAAAAAAAGGATAGAATCAACCTGATGATTTAGGAGCTTTAAGCTCTGATACCAGATGATGTAAAAACTTGGGTGGGCTGTCTTTTCACCGAGAAACTCAGGATAATGGGACAGAAATCGATGGGGATTGAAGGGTGGATCGAAGGGACCACACAAGCTGTGAAAGGGGCTTGTGATACTCCAAGTACTTCAACCAAACTGGGTTGAAGGTCGCGGCTGCAAGCAAGAGAGCTGGCGGCTACTTTGTGTCTAAGAGACTTAGGTTTTTTTGTCAAAATACTTGTTATTCTATTATGTGTAAACAAGAAGACTTATATAATGCCTTGTTACAATTTTAGGGTAAACTACAAGGCGTTTAACCTTTAGGAGATTAAAACAACATGTAGTTTACTTATTGTCACTTAGAATAAATAAGGGGTCATAATTTAGTCAACATGACTTAACCCAACTAAACACTTAGACAAATAAATCGAAATTAAAGAAGGAAAAGCCCAATAACACTTAGGCTGAGAATTCGCCTGAAGACTTGTGAATGGGATGGAATTGTGAACAAGTCTTCAACGCCTTGCGAACTAGGAGTGTTGCCTCATTAAAACCTTCTTCGTAAAACCCAATGGGACAAAACCGAAGATAGGGAAAAGAGTACAATTTCCTAGAACGACTTTTGGTGTCTCTACCGAATGGTAATGGTAAAGACACCGGAGGAGGAAGAGTCTTCGAGAAGGAACCTCCAGGGTTCCTTGTCTAGCTGGAACAGAGCTCCGGTCGTGGGTGCAATGGCTAGAACAGGCTGGTCGGGGGCGTGTGGCTGGCGGGTCGTCTGGCCGGATGCGTGACCCGGGCTGGTCATCTGGCCGGCTGGCCGGGGGCTGGACGTCTGGGTCGCCTCTTGTTCATCTCCTGTCCCACACTCCAACAACAGGCTGAGCTTGTCTCCTAAAGCTTTCCTCTTGGACCGCGTAAGAGGTCCAGGTGGAATGACCGGTGCAATAGCTGGTTCGATGCCCTCATCAGGTAGCTTGAAGGTTATTCTCATAGCTGGTTCTTGTCTCCCCCTTTCTTCTGAACTAATACTATTATCAAAGGTTGATCCAATATCAGCCTTAGCTCATAAGCTCCAAGTTGTACTTTGCATTAACATGGAATGGTTCTGAGGAGTGTTGGCTAAGTCTTAATTACTTTAGCTTATCCACTTGAAACCCTCACTTTATTCCTCTTTCCACCAGCCTTGCAACATCCACTTAATTTTCCAGCTTGGTTGACTCCTTCATTGTTTTCATTCCTTTAGCCCTTTGTGAATTGATTTCTCTTCTTATGAACCCCTCTCTTTCTATCTTTTATTTCTTTGAGGCTCTTATGGTCTCATTTACCCTTAAACAAGTGATAAATAAGAAAGAGTTTTAAGTATATGCCATGAGGAATATCAAAGGCTTAGATTTTCAATTAAGAATTCATATTAGAGAATAAATAATAACAACTAAACTAAGGTAATGAAACAAATTAAATGGAATAGACTCTAGAGGTTAGCCTTTTTGATTGGAGAGGAGGACTATGGAAGCTGCTTAGTCTTCTTTGACTTGTATATGGATTTGGCCATGACTTGAGTTTTAAAACATTGTGCATTGTTGATTTTCAACATCTTGTGCACATCCAATCTTGAACTCCAATATTTTGACACTAACACACATCCTTTGAACTGATTTGTTACCTTCCACCAGCTTGAACTTCCACCACATCCACCCTGGGTCTGCTTCCTCTGGTCAGTCTCTTCAGTCTGCCACGTCCACTAGGTTGTGCTCGTCTTGTGGTCTCTGAAGCTTTATGGCCATTGATTCTAATCTGAAGCATTGTGGTGTGCCTTCCTATAGCATTTCTCTTGGGATCATCAACACTGGTTGAGCCATTTGTCTCTCCTCCGCAAGCTTGACTCAAAGAGTAAGAATATAAAGCCAAGCTTAAAAGAATGAGTTTCAAAGGTCACCAATGCTTTGGACCCTATGCCTTCTCGGCTTCATAGGTTGGTCTTCTGGTTGAGTGATCTATCTGCTCCACCTTCATGAATATACATTCTTCATGTAGGTTTCGATAAGTTGGCAGCTTCTTTCTACTCTCATGAATATACTCTTCTAGAGTAGGCTCTGATGTGTAGGCGCTCAGGAATATACTCTTATAGAGTAGGCTCTGATATGTTTTTTTTTTCTACACTCAGTAATGTATTCTTCTAGAATAGGCTCTGATGTGTATGCACTCAGAAATAAACTTTTATAGAGTAGGCTTTGATGTGTCTTCTTCTTTCTATACTCAGTAATGTACTCTTCTAGTGTAGGATCTGATATGTAAGCACTCAAGAATATACTTTTTCATAGTAGGCTCTGAAGTGTAACTCACTCTATAATATATATACTTGTAGAGTAGGCTTTGAAGTTTAGCTCACTCAGGAATATACTTTTTGTAGAGTAGACTCTGATGTGTCTTCTTCTTTCTATACTAAAGAATGTACTTTTCTAGAGTAGGCTCTGATGTGTAAGCACTCATGAATATAATTCTTCCAGAGTAGGCTGTGATGTGTAACTCATTCAGAAATATACACTTGTAGAGTAAGCTCTCATGTGTAGCTCACTCAAGAATATACTTCTTGCAGAGTAGGCTCTGATGTGTCCTCTCCTTTATACATTTTCTGATTATGATTACCTTGACACATCTTGTGCTTCCTTGACATCACAACAACTCAAAGAGAAAGTTATATTATTAACATTGGAATCAGAATTTGAAAACTATCAAGTCTGATTTACATTACTTTAAACTCAAACCTACAGACAGAACCTTATTGTAAACTATCCTCACCACCTCTTATGAAGTCTAAGCATATAGTTAAGAAATACTAACAATATAAAGATAGTGGCAAGTTAAATATTTCTGGTTCCTTAAAGACATCCTAAGTCAAGAACTAGAAAAACCCATATGAATAGTTTCTAAACACCTTAGGCCAACTCAACATCAACAGAGTGGAATATACACAAGTATTACAAGAAGGATGTGCACACTTACTATCAAGGAACCTGAGTTGGTTCTTTGTATCTCTAATCCCAAACTGCTCATTTGAGCTTGATTTGCGGATTCATTGTCCACCACCCCTCTTTGGTGTGCCTTTCTTTCTTGTAATGTTCACTCTACAAACCCTTCAGCTTGTAATGAGCGTTGTTGGCCAGGAATGGGAAACCTCTCCTACCTCATGGATTGCTCTCCTTGTTGGTTCCTTCTTTTAGGACCAATCATGGTTTGAGACAACACATTGTGGTTTATCTATTGTTGGCTTCCTACAAAATGTTAGTAATAATACAAATTTTATTTTCTTAAGGGCTTTTGGATGCATCAAGTCTTCTTTTACTCATAAAAGTAAAGTAGATCCAGGTTCTCTTCCCTTAAGTTATTTTTTAAGGAATATTCATCTAGTCTTCTTACACTCATAAGAGTAAAGGAGATCTAGGTTCTCTTCCCTTAAGTGGTTTTTAATAGAACTTTTGGATTCATCAAGGCCCTAAATGCAATGCATAGTCCACGAAGGTTCACTTCCATCTATTTAAAAAAAATGATTAGAGACTTTTAGATTCATCAAGGCATTAATGTTGAAACTCAAAAGAGTAAAGCCTTCTTTGGCTCTCTTCCCCTAATTTTCATAGAACGCAGTAGGATTCAGCATGGCCTTAAGTATTTTCTAGCTTAGTAAGATTTCTGATGTGGAAGTCCATTTTTTTAATGGCAACCACAGAGCATACACTTCATACTAGCTTAAAACCTTTATCCATGGTTCTCTATTGTAGTAGCATTCAAACAATATTTTTAAATCAAGAAAAATACAATAAGCTTAAGGAAAACAAGCTCAAGGTTTGAAATCAACAATGTGAATCCGAATTTTGAAAATTCTGGGCGTGAAAAATATTACAAGAATGGAATTTTTTAGAAAACTGCAGAAATTTGTAAAATAGAATATATATATATATAAAGGATAAAGGTTGCTAGCTTGATTTAACAAGATATTGCTTTGATACCATGTTTCAATTTGCGGATTAGACTAAGTGTTTAGATGAGTATTTATGGGTAGAATGAAGAACAAGAATATGAAAGCTTAAGAGAGAGAGAGTGGTGACACTAAAAATGGGAGAATATGCAAAGTAAGAGAATGTGAATGATGATTATATTTACTTGACTTTTATGAACAAGTTACAACACATATATATATATATATATAGAATATAAACATGCCAACTAGAGAAGAGAGGAGTAACAACTTTTTTTGGGAAATTGAATCAAGGTATGAGGCTCCTCTTTTGTTTTATTTGCTGAGCCAACGGCTCTTTCTATTTTGGAAAGCTCTCTAGTGGCTCTTTCTATTTTTGGAAAGATATACAAATGTTGTTTTTCATCTATGACCTCAGTCACCTAGATGAGTTCGGAGTTTTTCCCTGGTTGAATACTCTTCGTCATTTCGGACGTCAGTCGTTCTTGATTCGTTCAGAGTTTCTTCCCTGAATTTTCTCCCAGATTGAGTACTTTTCATCATCTCGGACCTCAGTCATCTTTGATGCGTTTTGAACTTCCTCCCTAATTGAGTTCTCTTCGTCTTCTATGATTTCAGTCGTTTTAAATGTGTTCCACGTTTTCTCCGTAATTGAGTATTGATTAAGGATTCTTGTTTGCGTCCCAAGTTTTTTTTTGTTTCAATACTCATTGCATCTCTTGCTTAAACTTAATATTAGATGTTAGTATTGCTAAACTTGAAAATGGCTAGCCTTGTCTTTTAAACTTTAGCCTTGGTTCATTTTTTGATCTTGTTTTCTAACTTTGGCCTCAACTCTTCTGTTTTTTTTCTCTCGTTTTATTTCAGGTCCACTAATCATTTTACTACATACGGGATTCCCCAGATTCTATAGACGATGACTTTGTACCCAACACGTCTTAAAAAATAAGCAGCTGTCGTTAATAATGCAAGTAACAATATTCATAATACAGATACTTGGAAATACATGTCAAATAACAAGAATTAAAAAAAAATCATGGCTTGTTAGCGTTACTCATTTTATTTTTAATATTATACATATTTTATAGCTATCTTAATTTTTTTAATAACTAAATTATCAAATGACATAAATAATTTCAAATTAATCATCAAGCAAGCATTTTTCCAACGGCTAAGCTTCGAAAAATCGATATGAATGGCTGTTTCGATAGTTTTACCGTCCGTGTAAGGCATTAAAAAACAAGAATCCGTCAAAAAAAATTTTAAAAAATTTCGACAAATTTCTAACGGACCACCTTTTCTGAAATTTTTTTAACAGAATTTCTACGGAGTTTCTCCGACGGAAGTCTGACAAAAGGCTGTTCTCAGCGGAATTCTGATGGAATAATTTTTCGACGAAATTCTGACAGGATAATTTTCTGATATTCTGACGGAATTCTGACAAGAAAATTTTTCGACGGAATTCCGACAGGATAATTTTCCAACAGAAAACCGCCACTGAAAATCCTCCAGAAAACATTTTTTTTATAAAAAATGTTAAACTATACAAAAAAATAATAATTTTTTAAATGAAAATATATTAAAATTATAAAATAAAAATTATTTTCATATAAAAAAACTATTTATAATTCAAAATAATTAAAAATATAAACTTTTAAACTATTTATATATAAAAATTTATATATAATTAAAATTATAAATTATTTTATATAAAATTTTTTATAATATAAACTTTTTTAAATTTTAAAGTTTATAAAAATAATTTTTTTAATGTTTTAAAAGTTTTTTAAAATTATAAAGTTTTTATAGTTTAAAAAAAGAAGAAGAAGAAGAAGAAGAAGAAGAAGAAGAAGAATATTATTTTAACAAGAATGAGAGGAGAAGACGGGAGAGAGAGAGAGAAAGAGAGAGAGAAATAAACGATTTTAACAAGAATAAGAGGAGGAGAAGAAGAGGAGAACAAGATTGTTGAAGAATATTGTCGAAATTCCTCGGAAATACGTCACAAGAAGAGAGAGAGAGAGAGAGAGAGAGAGAGAGAGAGAGAGAGAGAGAGAGAGAGAGAGAGAGAGAGAGAGAGAGAGAGAGATAGAGATAGAGATAGAGAGAGAGAGACGATTTTAACAAGAATGAGAGAGAGAGGAGGAGAAGAAGAGGAGAACAAGATTGTTGAAGAATAATCTCGAAATTCCTCGGAAATACGTCACAAATTTCTGAAGGATTTTAAAAAACTTGAAATTTATTTTCGATCTAAAGATTTAAAATTTTATAAATTTTATAGATTTCAATTTTTTTAAATCACTCAGAAATCTTTCAGAAATTTCCAAGGGATTTAAATCCGTCAGAAAAAAATTCAATTTTTTAAAAATCCGTTGGAAATCCCTCAAAAATTTGAGAGATTTCAGACAGATTAAAAATTGATGGACATCCAAGAAAAATCCGATAAAGTTTACGATGGATTATTCCGTCGAAGAGTCCATCGAAATTCCTATAGTTTTCTTGTAGTGAACTCGCAAGAAGCAAAGATATATAAAGTGGGGAAGTATACCATTTCTAAGTTAATAAATATTATTAAATATGTTACAAAAATTGAGAAAACTGAATCAAAGTATATATATATAAATAACTTAAAACGATTTGAAAAATTAAATTGGTGGTGCAAGAAAATATGATATTTGTATACAAATATTTTGTATTAGTTTGTCTGCATTTTTGTTGTTTGCACATAGAACAAAGATGTTAAAAAACTTCTTCTATCTCTGAAACTCTTCTAAGTGAAATGAGAAAACATATCATTCTATTTATTCACACTATTTTCACCAGTTTTAAACAGTTTATTGCAAAATTTACTTATGTTTGTTGAAATATGATTATATATTTCACAGCCTAAATTAATATTTTAAACTCAAATGTAATGGTGAAAGACTAATTCTAATGTTCATTGCCCTCATCAATCCATCTACCTCTTTTGACTATTGAACCAACCCTAAAAATAAAGAATAATCATGAGCTGTCTATATGGCCAGACCTGGCCCATAAGGTAAAAAAAGAAGTGGTAGATTAGGGCCCAAACTTTTATGGATTGTCGTCATTTTATTTAAATGTTGGTATTCTTCTTTTTAATCGAAAACGTAATAATGAAAACTGTTAGTCTTCTTCTGCGTTTATCTCATATAGAATTTTTTTTTACAAATAAACTTGCTATGATTTGTGAGGAACTGAGAATCATACTCAAGTAGTATTTTAGTGTGCTTCGTTTCTTTTTAAATAGTATTATTGGTTTAATTAAATAAACAAAAAACAAGGTATTCTTTTTAGTTTTGAATAAGGCCGTCAGAATTATGTGGCCACAATGATAATCATTTTTGAAATTTATGACACATATTTGGAGTTCAAACCCAACATTACTAAGATAAGTTGATAAAAAAAGTTTCTGATAAGCATAGACCAACACTGTATATGACACCTATAAATGTTAAGTAAGTTGTAAAATATCTAAAAATATTAATACTTGAAATTGCAGATATATATTTTTGTCAAGTCAAATACTAAATATGCTTAAAATTGTAGGCAGCTTCAATACTATCTCTACTCCAACTTCTAAAAAAATTTGATTTTATTTCTCTTCCTTCCTACATTGTCAAAATCAAAACCTATACACAGTTCTTAGAAAAATATCCAGCAAGAGAAAATGAGCTAAATTGATGAATCAGAAACCTGCAGATGTAGTAATCATCACTATAAAACTTATGCATGTCGTAGACAAGTTTCCCGATAATATTCGTAGAATGGAATGAAAATGGGGTGGAGTAATTGACCAAAGCTTTTATCTGGTCGAAAAAAGAAAGGTACCAAGCGATAAGAGCTCTTCAATCGTAATTGTTAGAATATTACATAATTAAAAAAATGATAATATTTGCATAAGTATTTAAGAAAGAAGATTGGAGATTCTGAGTTTAGAATGAAAGAATAAAAATGAGAGTATGTGAAGGATCAGTATAATTTTTTAAGTTTTATATACAAGTTACAACATATATATATATATATATATATATATATATATATATATATATATATATATATAAACATGTCAACTAGATAGGAAAAGAGTAATAGCTCTTTTGAAAAGTTGAACCAAGGTAAGAATTTTTTTTTTCTTTTTGCTGAGCCAACAGCTCCTTGTATTTTTGGAAAGGTCTCCAACAGATCTTTACATTTTTTGTAAAGATATTCAAATGTTCTTGTTCATCTCGGACCTCAGGTTTTCTAGATGAGTTCTGATTCTTCTCCGTAGTTGAATACTCTTCGCCATATCGGACATCAGTTGTCTTTGATGTGTTCTGAATTTCCTCCCTGATTGAGTATTCTTCGTCATTTAGGATTTCAGTTGTTCTAGATGCGTTCCGAGTTTCTTCCCTTGTTGAATACTCTTCGTCATCTGCATTTTATTCGTCTTAGATGCGTTCTAAGTTTGTTTCTTGGTTGAATACTCTTCGTCATCTTGGACTTCAGTCGGCCGAGAAGCATTCCAATATTGTGGTCATGACTCTTCTCTTTTTCTTCTTCTTAGGAGATGGTCGGCCTTCTCTTGTTTTGATCGGCCTCCTCTTATCTTATTCTTCTTCTTTTCGAATAATCACTTTCAAGCTTAGCATTAGATGTTAATGCAAAATTTGAAAGTGGCTGCCCTTGTCTTCTAAACTTCCATATTAGCACCTTTATGATGGCGATTAAGTGACGTACAATATGGAAGCAAGTGTAGGAAGATATTTCAAGTGGAGAATTGGTCACTATGACCGTGTACGTTAGGAATGATGGCACAGTAAGTCTAACAGGCCGGCTCATTTAGGGGGCAAGTATTGTGACTGCCCAAGTTCCATGAATATTAAAAGGTTAAATTTTCAAAAAAAAAAAATATATTAAGTTTTTAAAAAATAAATAAAATCTATTTTAACAAATAAAAATTTAGATATATATTTTCTAAACTAAATATATAAAAAACCAAATAAAATAGTTAGTACAAATATTATGTTAAATTTTCTCCTCAAAGCCAAAAATATTTTCTAATTATTTGTTAAAAAAATAAAAAATATATTTGTTTGTCCATAAACCTTGAGCCGACGCGAAGCTCTGAGCGGTGAGGCTGGAGATCTGGTGATGCCATGAGTACCAGAGCTCGGAGAATCCATGGAGGAGGGGGACAATAGGACCATCGAAAGGCCCTTGAGTTGCTATGTGGATGTTTATGCCAATAGCTCTTATCTTTGGGTGCTCCAATTTTTGTTTCGTATTGTTTCAGTGATTTAAAGAAATTTAAGTGTTGTCCAAAATTGTTTTTCAAATTTTAATGACTAATCTTTATACTACATGGATTACCTAACACGTGCTATATTATAAAATTGAGTATTCAACATTTGATTTGATTAACTCTACAGTTAAAAAAATCATCTCTCTTTAAGGTTTTTCCATCTCTATCTTTTTCTTTTTTAGTTCGCTTTTTATGTCCTCAAGCTGCAATTTTAGGTCTACCGTTATTAATTAGTGTATACCTGGATCGGTTCAGTCGGTTGGACTGGTAAATTTGTGAGCCGACTAATAATTTGGTTCGACTTTTAATCTAAAATGTTTATCTTTTATGAATCCAGAATAAAAGAGATTAAACTGCCAAAATCCCACACCCTCGACAAATGGGTAACTGCCTGGATCTCGGTTTAATTTGACTTTCCATAATATTTGAATTTTTTATCGTATTTTTAAGGTCATTCATCGTATGTTTGGACAAAAGAAAATGATATTATTTTTGAGATAGTCTGGAGCTAGTGAAAATGTTTTTTATATTAAAAAAAACTATAGATAATTCCATGCATTGTGTAAATTTGACTTTTATATAATTAACTATATAATATTTTATTTATAAATATAAAATAAATTTTATTTCTTAATTTATTAATGCTAAATTTTATTTTAAGTATATAAAATTTATTTTTATAATGTTACTTGATTCTAATGTTTTTTATATTGTATATTAATTTTTTTTGTTAATTCAAATATATGATATATTTGTTGACTATGAATTTAATTTTACTAAATACATAAATTTTAGTTGGACATCTAATGTCTAAGATGCGTACATTTTCCCGATGACTGAATGATTATGAGTATTCAGTGTCTAAAGGGTGTAATGCTTTTTGATGAAATAGTGATTTCGAGTTTGTGAAATACATGACATTTAAAAAAATTTAGTTATAGAAAAAATTAAAATATTATAATTATTATAGAATACAGAACATAAGTTATACATTATAAAAAAATAAAATGATGAAATAAAAATAAATTATTAAGACTAAAATAAAGAAAGAAATATAGGTTATATTATAATTATAATTTAAATAGAATACAAAACATAAGTTATATATTATGAAAATATATGGAAGTCTCTCAAAGCTTGTATATGTGGGAAACCCTACTTTATTATATAAGATTTTCTGTATTTTTAGTATTTTTGGGAGATGATATTTTTATTGAAAAAAACTCAAAACTATTATTTTTTTGTATAAATTACATTAACTTTGTCATAAATTTTAGTAGCACATATTATAAAACCAAAAGTTTTATGTTATATCCATTTTCAAAAATAAAGTATTCGGCACTTATTTTTATATTAATTTTTATCTTTTACACAAGTTCATGTTAAGTTATATGTGCAATTATAAAATTACATTTCCTCAGCCTCTTTTGATTTAGATGTGATAGAGATTTATTTATCTTCATGAGTTTCATTTGAGAGTACTAAGAAGTAACTTCAAGAGTTTACCCGAGTTAGTGACTGCAAGTGCACAGTTATGCCTCTTGTAGTATAAACAAGATCGATCCTCAGGGAAGACTTGTAACACAATAGATTATAGAAATTCTTATCTAAGCTAAGAGATTTAAGATTTGATTGTGGTTGAATCGATAGAGATTTTAACTAATTAAAAACAAAGTAAATAAGATAATGAATGAATTAAACTAAGAATGTATTAATAAAGAAAATAATCCAACCATGGATTAGGTATTAAAATGAAAAGATGTTAGATTGAGATATCAATTCGAATCGTGAATGTGTAATTTGTATTTCCAGACAATGAGATTATGAACAGGTTAATACATTCTCATGTAAAAACCCCTATGCTTAGAACTAGATTTGATCAATTCCCATTGCAAACCCTAAAACTAAACAAGCATTAAAATTCATCTCAATTTTCATCAGATTCTCTAGACAACTACTTCCGCAGTCTAGAATCATAAGATTCACTAATCAAATTATCCTATGAATTCACTTTCCCTTTCCCAAGGTGTGAATTCGATAAACCCTAAATTGACTCTTCCAATTTCAATCTAGCATTAAACTCATCTGATAGTGATGGATTACACAATCCCTAGACCTAAATATCATCTCATGGTCTCAATTCTCCTAATCATCTATCCTATCTATGGCTGAATATATGAATATACTCAGACATGACAGAAATTGCAGAGAAAACAATCAAAGGTGAAGAAAACATAATTGAATTGCAGAGATTGAATAATACAAGAGTTCTTAAGAAAATAAAACAATAACTGTCTTACTAAACACCATAGATTGTTGAAGGAAGACCTAGGGCTCTTGTTCACTTTTTCTCTTTTGGAGGCTGAATAATACGTGCCCTAAGTTTTCCTTAAAACAACCTATTTATAGGTTACCAAAAACCTGATTTATTAGACTAAAACGACATAAAAATAATGAGTTATTTACGGGATCGATCGATCGGACGAAGGGATCGATCGATCCTTAAATCCGTCGTAGGCATTTTGGGCTGGTAGATCGATCGATCTTGACGGATATCGATCGATCTAAACTTGCTCGATCGTTCTTCTCTCCTTCTGGTCGGTCTTGGAAATTCACGCACTCACGATCACATAATAGATCGATCGATCGTTTAAGGCTGAGATCGATCGATCTCTTCACATAAGGAGGTATATAGGTTCGATCATCATTTGAGTCTATTCATCTTATTGACACGTTCTGATCATTCTCGCATCGTTGTATCAGCCACCTGTGACTTCATATACTCCGAAAACGTTCCTAACTTGCTTTGTATCCTCTGAAAAAATAAAAAGTAACATCCTAGAATTCTAATGCATATGAACCTAAATGTATCCTAAAATGTGAAATATAATTGTTGATTCATGAAAGTTATGTACAAATTAGATTTTAAAATCCAAGTCAATAAAGTGTTATTAGTTATATGATTTTAGTAGATTTTAAATTCATGTGTTATTCTGTAGCAATAGTTTGTTTAAGAATTGATTGGAAATGGATTTTAATAGATTTATAAGTGTTTTTAAGACAAAAATACAAAATAACAAATATTGAGTTAAATTTTGTTATTTGATTAGATTTATATTATTGGTTTATTTTTTAATTTTATTATCACCACGTCATATTCATCCACAAGGATATGTGCATCATCACATTATCTTCTAAGTTTTCGTCTTTGACATAGATCAATAGTACTTTTCCATTGTGAAATTCTTATTGGATCACAATAGTTTTCAGACCCTTTATAATCATATGTTAATTAAGTGGCTATTTCATTGCGGCTTTTAGGCTCAGATATTTGATTATCGAAGCTATATTGGTCATTTTCTCATCCACAATTTCACCAATAAACCGCTCTTACATAACTACATATCACGTTATATTCACCAACACAAAATCAACAACCTCTAATTTCATCCATGGTTCTTCTTTGAGAATATCAGCATGCCCTTCTTCATCTTCTCTTTCATGAAAAATAAACTTATAAAAGCTTTCTCTTTATCTATCTTATTCTCTTATTTTACTTTCAAGCTCTTTTTCTATCCCTTCTTTTTCCTTCTTTATATCAATCACACACTTCTTCACCATCAAAATATCATCATTGTTTCAACCATTGGTTCCTCGTAGCTTTCATGGTTATTCTCAAATATTTTGAACAGGGTCTAGAACCGGTTTAGTATTGTCGAGTTCAATCTCTCTGAAATCTCTTTGATCATACCTTGATATGTTTCATGGGTTGTTGCCATTATCTCATCGTACAATGCTTGTTTCTCAAACATTGTGTTATTTCAAGTATTCTTCTTATTTTTGTTTATACTATTCGGTTATTATCAGTTTATGGTTTGTAGCTTAATTTCAATGTTATTATTTTCTCCATTAAGCTCTTTATCCTTTCTCTATTTGGTTACATAAAGTCTACATCATTTGTTCGAGATTTAGGAACAATTTCTCAGACACTCTTAATTGATGAGGATATTTCATTTGTACTCTTCTCATTTCTAAAATACTCTTCATGTGGACCCCATACAACATTTCACCATTTCTTCCCTAGTTACCCTTATCTATTTCTCTTCTTTTTATTTTTCATTTAAATAAACAATAATGAAAATTAAAAACAATATTGTCTCATGGGACCCACAAAAACAATTCTTCTCTCTTCCTTACGATAATGACACTTTATGGGACCCACAAAAATGCATTCTTCTTCTTTTTCTATAGCCATTAACCTCCACCCCTTTTTCAACCAAATTTTCTCCAATTTCTTCTTCTCTCCATCAAATAACTGATTGATTTTTTATATATTCATCACATATTTAATATATATTATGTAGAATTATTGAATATTTAAGATTAAAAATTCGAAACTAGGAGAATTGAACCTTTTACCTTTGAATTCAAAGAATTGAGAATAAACCAATTGAGCTGATGTGTTTTTTTTTGCAAGTATTACAAACACATTAATATTTATAAACTCAACTAATTAATAATTTAGATAATCAAGTTTATAATTATAATTGTTTATAATTATATTTATAATTATATATATATATATATATATATAAATTATAATAAATTAAATAGTTTATATTTATAATTAAATTAAATTATTTATAATTATATTAGATAATATTATATTATACAATATAATTATTTTGTTATAGTATATTTATAATTATCTTTAGGTAATTAAATTATAGTATATTTATAATTATACTATATTATAAATATAATTATACTATATTTATAATTATCTTTAGTTACTTTTGGTTTTTTCTGGTTTTATGTGGATTTTTGTAGAATTTTGGTTATGTTTTTAGGTATTTTGGCTCTATTTTAGTTTTATTTGTTTTTATATGATTGTTCGTGTAACTATTTTTCACAAATACAATTAAGTAGTACAAATATAACTTGATACAATTATGTTTAAATTATACAATTGAGAATTACGAATACAACTTAGTACAACTATGTGTATGTATTGAAATATTATTAAATTAAACGTTTTCACAACTATGTAATAACAAATACAAAAATACAACTATGTAAATATCGTATACAACTGAGTTTTGAGAATACAACTGAATAGTAAAAATACAACTGAGTACGACTGGTCCTATATATTACATGGTATTAAATAGTTCATAAATTGAAATATCTAGGTATTAATCGTATAACTATGTACTATGAAATACAACTGTATATTACTGGTACAACTTCATTGTATGATGTAGGGTTTAGGGTTTAGGGTTTGGGGATTAGGATTTGGGTTTAAAGTTTGAGTTTTATGGGTTATAATCATATATTTGGTATATTAAAACCAGAGTTTATCTTATTAATTATGATATCTAATTATTAATCTAGAAAAAATGAAAAATAACATGTTTTAATCTTAACAAACCCTAAACATATATGTGTGTTGTTAACTTGTTTGATCATTAGTATGCAAATTGTTCAAAATTTGTAATTTTGAAAATTTATTATTATGAAAGTTTTCTAATCCTAATTTGGTAACATAATGTAGTCGGTACAACTAAGAAAATTGACTTCAAATATCAATATAACTGAAAAAACTATAAATTGACATTTATATAACTATGTGTTATTTATACTACTATGTACAACTATAGTGTGAACGCTTCTAGTGTGAACAAGTATGAACACAAAATATTTATTATTATTTTATTGAATAGTAGTGTGAACGCGCAGGAGGGCGCGTGTAATACATAGGACCAGTCGTACTCAGTTGTATTTGTACTATTCAGTTGTATTCTCAAAACTCAGTTGTATACGATATTTACATAGTTGTATTTTTGGTATTTGTTATTACATAGTTGTGAAAACGTTTAACTTAATAATATTTCAATATATACACATAATTGTACTAAGTTGTATTCGTAATTCTCAATTGTATAATTTAAACATAATTGTATTCAGTTATATTTGTACTACTTAATTGTATTTGTGAAAAATAGTTACACGAACAATCATATAAAACCAAATAAAACTAAAATAGAGCCAAAATACCTAAAAACATAACCAAAATTCTACAAAAATCCACATAAAACAAAAAAAAACCAAAAATAACTAAAGATAATTATAAATATAGTATAATTATATTTATAATATAGTATAATTATAAATATACTATAATTTAATTATCTTAAGATAACTACCTAAAGATAATTATAAATATACTAAAACAAAATAATTATATTGTATAATATAATATTATCTAATATAATTATAAATAATTTAATTTAATTATAAATATAAATTATTTAATTTTATTATAATTTTTATATATAATTATAAACTTGATTATCTAAATTATTAATTAGTTGAGTTTATAAATATTAATGTGTTTGTAGTACTTGCAAAAAAAACACATCAGCTTAATTGGTTTATTCTCAATTCTTTGAATTCAAAGGTAAAAGGTTCAATTCTTCTAGTTTCGAATTTTCAATCTTCAATATTCAATAGTTCTACATAATATATATTAAATATGTGATGAATACATGAAAAATCATTCTGGTAAAATGGTTTAAGTTATTTGTTTCTTTACTTGGGAATCCAAGTTCGAGCATCAAGAGTTGCAATTTTGCCAAAGTGAACCTAAAAAGGTGATTGGTGGGCCCCATCACTATTTTTTTAAAAAATTTATTAATTTGATCCGGTTTGGATTTGGATCCTAATGGGTTATCCGATGGATCGCGGTATGGATCGTAAATAAATTTAAGTGTATTGGTTTTTTAGTAATTACATAAATTTTAACTAAAAAAAAAATCAAAAAAAAAATTATAAAAACAGAGGAGTGTTTGGGAAATGCTTTTAACTTTTAAGAGTACTTTAGAAATGGACTCCGAGATTTACAATCTTATAATCTCTTGATGAATTAACATAGTTATTTCGTGTGGATGCATGAGAGGATAATATAACTTATTACATTAGTTTATATGAATCTTTTTTTTACAAATATTCGTAAAACTTATCTATTTTTTGTAAGCATCATGCTCGTTTTTTTCTAATTCTTTCTCCTTGTTGAGACCAATCATCCACAGCTCATCCACGCGCAAAACTGTTGTAGAGATAGAGTTACCACCTCTTTTATATCTTGCTCCAGTGACCTAAGAACGTATAGTTAGAAATCACTAAAAGAAGCAAATAAGGTTGGTTGTTTAAATTTGATTTGGAGGATTATATCGAATCAACCATCACTATGTGTGATGTGGATAAAGAGTCAGTTAATACGACAAGGGTGTTTCTGGTCAGTAAAAGAGAATACAAATGCGGGGTCAGGTATGTGGAAGAAGCTAATGAAATACATAAAGCTTGGAAAACATTTCTACAAAATCAAGTCCATAATGAAGTTTATACATCTTTATGGTTTGATATGTGGTCTCTGTTGGATAGCATGTTTTAAATCACAGGTGAAAGAGGATATTAGATATGAGAATCCCTCCTCAAGTAACTGTAGCCGCAGTCCTGATCACACTCCCTAAAATAAGATATCGAGTCAAAATCCTAAATCACATTGAGGAGGAAATTGAAAACAGAGCTTGGGGAGAAAAATAACAGAGAAGACATCTCTATGTGGCGATACTCTGAGACATAATACAAATATAAGTTCACAATAGAGGGCACTTGGAGCTTAATTCGGATAGCACATGCAAAACAGGATTGGTACAAAAGGTGTTTGGTTCTTACATGCTACACCAACGTACACTTTTCTCGTATGGCCTGCTATCCAAAATTTCCTATCAACTGGAAATCGAATTCCAAGCAACTTATTTCACATTTGGCGTGAGAGAAATGGTTGTAGGCATGGAAAACCCCCTTCACCATTGTATAGTCTTGTTGAACTCGTTGACAAAAACGTTCGCACCACATCATGGGCGATCATACATATGAGAAGGGGTTCTGATTGTGGTTCGCCACAAGACCGACACAGAAAAGGATCGAACAGCATCAGAAGCCAGTGGATACTTTCTCAAATCGATATATGTAATGTCTTCAGAAAACTATAAAAAGCATAACCATTCGTTTTAAAAAAAGTCATCAGGAGACACAAAAACCTAATGTATTTTTTATAAATACCATTTCTCTTTCTCATAAAATGGTCTACCAGAAAACAATTACGGGAAAAAATCTTTCTTATTAGTCATTTTCTCGTGGATCCTTCCATTCCTCCCTCCAAGAGAAGACTTCTTATATCACTTCTAAGCTCACAAACGACAAATTAATTCATGGACCGCTTTCTAGGTGAGGATTATAATCAACCTCCTCTCACAATGTAGCCCTCTTGACGGTCATTTTGTGTTGCAGGTTCCCAAGCTTCCCCGTGGCTCTCCTCGAGCTTCCCTCCATAAGGCTCTCTTTGAGCATTTGTCAGGATCAAGCCCTCATCAACGCCTCCGAAAAACGCCATGTACTATGCTAGCACGCACATGCTACACAAAAGCAACAGCTCTATCTTGTGTTAGTGCCCCATGCACATGAGCAATCTTTTCTCCCTCTCAAGGCACTCCTCGCAGTCCTTGGACATATGTTTGAGTCAAGTAGCCCCCCACAATCTTAATTTTCATGGTCAGAAAGAGCACATTCCGCTTATAAATGGGATGGCCAAAATCGCCAAAAGACAAGTGAAGTGATACGAATCAATCCTCCGAAGAGAGTTCACATTCCCCAGCAGACATTCAGTGTTGTTCCCCACATGAATAGTGCTAGTACATGGTTATAAGTGTTAATTCATGTGTGGTCCCACTCGGGCTCACGGGCAATACAAGAAAGCATTCAGCTTCATGGTGCTAAATAATATATACTAGGTCCGATCCAAATACACACCATATGAGGTAACACGCATATCATCAAAATTGGTGAAATCCCTCCAGGAAGAATCGCTCAACAAAGTGTCATTCGGGTAAAACAAGTAACATTTTCTGCATAACTCTTTTTGCCAGGATCATAGTGTATTATCTACAGTGCGATTCAACTCCCCGCCTTCTTACCGAGAGCTAGCCAAAGAGTCAGGGAAAATTGTTATAATCAACTTTACCACAACTATTCCGCAACGGAAATGTGGCAAGAGGAACCTGCTAATTCACCAAACCAATGTGGACGGACAGGCCGTCACATTTTCTGGAGATCCCATTGCGCCACGATAGGAGGTTCCACAAACCGCTCGAGTATAGCCACCACAATATCCAAGAATGGCAGGTCCAGAGGTAAGGTGAAAAGACGTTTCATCAAGCTTCTTCTATATTAAAAGAGAGAAGGGGTAGAAGAGGAGAAGAGGGGGATTTCCATCCTAAAAAAGGTATTCAGTACGATCGAGAAGAGAACTCCAATCACACTTTTCTCGTTCTCATGGCCGACCTAAAACAATCCTGAATAGATGTGATTTCTGATATCCGGACAAAGCTTTCCACTCGAAACCATATATACTTCCTGAATCACTCTTATTTGATGGATGTTTAACTTAAGCATTGAAGAGTCAGAGAAATCCTTCTTTCACTAGTAAAAAAAAATTGATATACCCATAAAAATTACGTGGATAAATACTTATAATTTCTGTGGTTTTTTGTGGGTTTATCCGCGAAAAGCCACCAAAAAATTTTGTGAGTATGACATTGTGGATAAAAAACTTCGTGAGTAAATATACCCACAAAAAGCCACGAAAATATTTGTGGGTATATATACTCAAGAAAAGCCATGATTTCTTCTGTGGGTAAGATTGTCACGAAAATCCACCAAAAAAAATGTGGGGCAATGTGTAATTACAGTGTTTTGGGAAACTTATCTCGGGCGAGAATGGCAAAATTTTTGGATAAAAAAGAAAAACGACCAAGGAAGAAGGAAAACTTCGAAATCTGTATAGTTCGGAAAAATGGGAATGTTCCCAAAGAAAAATGGAATTTTTTCCGAAGAATATGGAAATATCCTTAAAAACTGTCAAGCCTCGAGAAAATGGAAGATTTCCCGAAAAGATATGGAAATATCCTTAAAACGATTAAGACTCAAAAAAAACTTCCCGAAAGATATGGAAATATCCTTAAAACGGTTAAGGTTCTAGAAACAAATGTAATACTTTCCAAAAATAAAGGAAAATATCCAAAAGGATATGAAACCCCCCAAAAATTATGGGAATATTCCGAAAAGGCTGTGGGGCGGGTCAATGGTGATTGGCCGAAGAAAATGGAAATCTTAGTCGGCCTGGGCATATATATATAAGAGATTCAAGCCATCCCCATTCTCACGTGAAAACATTTTCGAGCAGAATAAGGAATTTTCCAAAGAACCCAAAAATTTCTAAGAAAACCCGTGAAAACACCAGTCGTTAAAAGAACATTGAGACCGATTCAACCAGAGAAAAAATCTGTGGTAAAAGTATCCTGGTAAGCGTTTATGAACATATTTTTTCAATATAATTCTATAAAAACTCCGAGAGAATTAATTTTTGGTCGATCTGTTCCGAGTAAACCGCTAGGTCTGCGTGACGCACATCGGTGCAGCTTGGACGATCTGCTACAAGAGGTGTTAGAACGTGAGATTTTCATCAGTCCATCGAAATCCTAAGGTGAGTGTGTGACTGTGGATATGGTCTAGGGTCGTTGGCTTGAGTAGATTCAATAAGTGCTTGATTGTCTGATCTAATATACTTGTCATTTTCCTGAGATATGTGTTAATCGTGAATATTGGAGTTGTGTGACTCGTCCTGGTGAGAGATCTAGCTGCGATTGGTGAATCACGTTTTAGGGAAGTATATCAGCCTGATTTGCATGATTGACTTGTTGACTATATTGCTTGTTTTCGATTATTTGACCATGGCTGAGTGAGACAAGATGACTGCCCTCTCTAAGCAACTCGTTGCTTATGTCTCCTTATGGATGTGGAAAGATATTGCTTGGGAAGGTAACTGTAGTAGCTAGGACACGAGACAAAGGCTGGAAGGAAAGGATGGTGGCTTGGGTAGATTGATTGGGTCTAGTAACTTAAACGATGTATTAGCTTATTAGCATACTTATCGTTATACTAGAACTTCGATTTAATTCAAGTAGTCTGTTTGCACGTTTATGCACTGTTCCGCTTAATCGAATACTGAAAATGCTAAGGAAATGTTAAGTAAAAATTTGGATTTAAGTAATTTTGACGAAGTGCGGCCGTTGGGTCGTTTGAGGCTAGGAAACCTTTCACCTGGGGTAAGTTTTCCGGGTTAGTGCGTTTCAGTTATGGTATCAGAGCATCGTCAATTCTAGGACATTGTTAGCATAAATGAGTTAGTGGGTTAAACCATCATTCCAAGCCAGTCTCGCAGTGAGTTGTATTTTCTGTGATGTGAGACTAAGTTAGTGCCAAGCTAACTTAGTAAACGGTATGAACATTGCAGATGGTAAGAAACGCTCGATCCCAGATGAGGAACGGCGGTGCGCCTGAGGAATGTACCGCAGATAGGAATGGTGCGGACCATAACTGATGCGACCCAGGGTAAAGAAGAGGAATCAAGAACCTTGGACACGGTCGTGCCAGATGAGGGTACGAACGAGAACATGACCTTACCGGACGAAGGCACGGCCGGGGACATGTGCGTACCGGACGAGGCACGAACGGAAGCATGACCGGGACGAACGGATGAACGAATGAAGGCCCAGACAAAGACCCGACCATGACGGGTGTTGGGAACGACCGTGGCCCGACCAATGACGACGACCCAAAGGAGGTTCAAGACGATCCAAGGATGGCCAATCAGAGGACCAACCTGGCCCAGCCCACGGCACGACCGCGACCTGTTCAGGACCTGACCTACGTACGGCTATGGGACGGTGCATCTTCGGTTCAAAGACCATGGACCGTTCCTGCGGGGCCTTTAACACGTTCAAGAACTTAGGACCTCATCCAAGCGGTTGAAGCCCTGCTACTTCAGACACCAACATCAGGGAATAACTCAGGTATACTCATCCTTATCCAAGCTATTTGAATTAGATAAAAGGGAAATAATTTTATCTTGGTACTCTTTTCCCTTAGTGAGGTTTTTCCCATTGGGTTTTTTCTCACTAAGGTTATGATGAGGCCTGAATGGGTTCTTAATGATCTTTGTTTAAGGCCCATAACAATATTTGGACTAAGGATTAGTTAAATTTTTGACCTGGCCCATTATGTTTTCTTTTCTTTGGCGTGTGCATTTAAGAGAGTTTGACCAATCGAATTGGTCTTGGTCTTGCCTGCATTTGAATCCACACTTTTCATGCAAGCCAACCTTTACCAATTCCTTAACTCTTTATCTCTATCTTTCTCTTATCTATATGAACGCGGCTTGGTTATTGTTGTAGTTTTCCTTTTTATCGAATTTTTCTGAATAAAAGTTTCTTTACAAACAAAGATAATTCAGTCCTTGCTAGTGTGTAATATCTAGCCCTTTTGGTTTATCTCCTTGTGTGTCATATCATTGAGTTGAGCCAAAGAACCTTATTCCAATAGGTGTGTAATATCCTTTTGGGTAAGCCGGTAAATCAAGGGTTCATCATTCCCTTAATCAGAGCCTTTCGATCCATCTCATTCTTATCCCATCCGTTTATCGTTCTTCCACACTCATTCCCCTATCTCATCTTCCTTGCCAAACTTCCACCGTCTTATTTTTTCTTCACCATCCAATTGTCTCAACCTTGTGTGAGATCTTGGGCCGTGTTCCTCACCTAGAATACATCAAGTGGTATCAAAGCACCACACCATGCTGACTTCACTTCTTCTTTTTCTCTTTTACTTTTTGGTTTCAAATCGTTTACTAAAAAATTAAGAGTGTGGATCGTGAGTCTAGATTTTTGGTTTGTGACCTTTGGTATTTAGTTAGTTAAGTGGTTCTTAAAATTCACACTAGACTTATATTATTTGTTAAAACCATACCATAAACCAATTGATATGTCTCATTCCTATCTTACTAAAACTTCATATATATATATATATATATATATATTTTTTTTTTTTCTATTTTTGGAACATTTACTTGCGATTGTTTGTGTGGTACCTTTCAGGTACCATGGCCGAGTCTGATGAAGCCTCATCCAACCACACCAGACACATTGAGACTCTCACAGCCCTCATGGATGAAATGATGAATGCCAAATTTAATGCCATTATGACTGACCTGCTTGAAGGTCTGCATGAGGAATTACGGCACCTTCATCCTATACAGCCGTTATCACCTCATAATGAGCCGAGACCAAACCGCAGACGCGCTCTCTTTCCTGAAATGGCCAGACAAGCCCGTGAGCAAACTCCTGAACCCCATGTACGTGTATCATCTAGGGGAAGCCGGGAGTACCCAAACTTGCTAAGTGATGAAGCCGCCGAGCTCTTTTAACAAAGTGGAGGGTCCAGCCGTAGTCAACACAGGCGGCCCATACATATAAATCAACCCGACCACCACCACCCCACATTGACAATTTGCATAGCCTTAAACTCAAAATCCCAATTTTTTTATGGCAAAAACAATCCTACTGCTTACCTTGAATGAGAGCAAAAGATCGAACTTTTATTTAATTGTCAGTACTATTCAGAAATTAATAAGGGTAATGTGGCTGTAACTGAGTTTTATGAATATGCTCTCAGTTGGTGGGACAAGATGGTGACATCCAAGAGGCGCAATGGGAAACATCCAATAGAGACATGGGATGAACTGAAGTATGTTATGAGGAGGCGTTTTGTGCCAAACCATTTCCACAGAGATTTACACCAGCGTCTAAGGCAGCTTCAACAAGGAAACCGTAGTGTAGAAGAGTATTTCCAGGAGATGGAGACTCTCCTAATTCGAGCAAGCGTCACTGAAGACAGGGAGGCCACCATGTCACGGTTCTTTGGAGACCTGAACCGTGATATCCAGGACCGTCTTGAAATGCAACACTACATAGAATTAGAAGAGATGCTACATAAAGCTATACTAACAGAGAAATATATTAAGCGTAGACCTTACTCACGTCCTTCTTTTGGTGCAGGACCCGCGAGTGCTAAGGGCCCTGTACCGCGCTCGTTTCCGCAGACTCGTCCATTGGAGACCAGGCCGAGCCATGTGCGCGCTGAAGTCAACCCACCATACAACAAAATAGATAAGGGAAAAGCTCTGGAGAGGCCAGCAAGACACCGGGATATTAGGTGTTTCAAATGTCAGGGCGTAGGACACTATGCCAGCGAGTGCACTAATAAGAAAGTAATGGTGCTTATGGAGAACGGAGAGGTGGAAACGGAGAAGAAGAGGATCCTAACCAGGACCCATTCTCTGATGATGGAACCGAGAAACCAGTTCAAGGACAGCTTCTGGTTGCTAGGCGCACCCTCAGTGTCCAATCCAAAACGAATGAACAGGAACAACGTGAGATCCGTCTGGGATCCCTAATAATCCGCCCGGGATCTCTAAGAATCTACTCATACTTGTGAGTATCTTTGTAATAGCCGTTGGATTTGATTAATCTCCACCATCCATTGTAGAGGTGTTTTTGTATAAATATGGGTGAGATCCCTCATTTGTAATCTTCCATCATTCTTACCAATATATGAGATATTGAGAGCATTTCCTTCTTGTTTCCTGAGTTTTCTCTTATTGTCTAAGTTTTACTTGAGAGTTAGGCTGCCTAAACCAGTCTAGGGCCGCACTGTTTGATCCTATAAAATCAAGCCCGTGAAAAATGGTATCAGAGCCAGGATCTATCCAAATCGAAGAGATGACAGGATACAATGAAGAAGGTGTTATTGTGAGAAATGATGGTGTGGACGAGAGGGAACGAGAGGTCTTCGCTCCTGATGTTCCAACGAAGAAGCGTGACAAGAGCAGGGTCCGAGTTGAGCTTGGAGCCCTGGGCGCCATAGTGACGGATATAGGGGAGAGAATCGAAAGAGAGTACTCCACCATCGAGCTTGAGAGCACGGTTTTCACTGTGATGGGAGGAATTAAGGAGGACGTTGGTGGAATGGAGACAAGATTCCACCAATTTGAAGAAAATGTGTTGGGAGCAGTCCATGCGTTGCGAGTGAACATCGAGACAATGCAAAAAGGTTGTTGCCAACGCAGGTACTAGCAATATAGGCGCAGGTAGAGTGGATTACTCTAGGCTCTCACGTATTGATGGGCCCGGGATGCCAAGGAAGTTGAGAATTTTCTGTGGAAATGAAGCAATACTTTGATAATCTCGGTCTAGGAGACGAGATGGAAAAGATCAAGGCAGCCACATCCTATGTCACAGATATGGCCATGCTATAGTGGCGAAGGCGTCATGGTGACATTGAACGAGGAGTGTGTCAGATAAAAACATGGGACGAGTTAAAAAAAGAACTGAAGCGTTACTTCTACCCAGAGAATGTGGTCTATGAGGCCAGGAGGAAGTTGAGGGAACTCTGACAAAAAGGTAATATCCGAGACTATGTTAAGGAATTTATAACTCTTACGCTACAGATTCCCAACCTGTCCGACCAAGAATTGGTGTTCCATTTCGTTGATGGACTCCAAGGATGGGCAAAGCAAGAGTTGCAGCGTCGTGGGTATAAGTCCGTAGATGAAGCCAGTGCAACAGCACAATTCCTTTCGGACTTCTACACCCAGAACCAGCCAGAGCCCTACAAGAAGAGGGTGGTGTCAAGGGCATATGGAGAAAGGAAGGACCAACCACCACCGACTTACACTCGGAACCAAAAAAAGAGCTTGACGCAAGAAGACTATGAAGAAAATAGCGCTTTTTTGTTCCAAGGAGTGATTGTTATGTGTGTAAGGGGCTACATCCTGCGAGAGATTGCCCCAAATTGGGATCATTATCGGCCCTCATCGAGCAGGAAGAGGCTCGTACCCACGAGGAGACATATTTGCTTGGGTTATTACACCGGCTCAATGCTCCTAAAGGCGATATCAACATCCAAGAGTACAAGCAAGGACTTGATGTACGTGGACGTGAACACCAACAGGCAGGAGGCCGATGGTTGATACTGGTGCAACACATAACTTCATCTTCGAGAAAGAGGTGAATAGACTCGGATTAAGATGAACCAAGGAAGACGGTTGGATTAAGGCCGTGAATGCACACCCCAAGCCCCTTCATGGTGTTGCACATGGAGTTGAACTGAGAGTTGGAGCGTGGAAAGGTACGGTGAAGTGTTCCGTCGTACCTATGGATGATTTCAAGGTACTGCAAAGGCCTTGAATTTTACAGGCAAGTATCGGCGATACCAATGTCTGCCTTTAGCACGGTGTGCATCCTTGAGAAGGGTTCGACGTGCATGATTTCCAATGTGGATGTTGCAAGTGATGGAGAAGTTAGGCAATTTTCGGCCATGCTATGTCCAAAGGAATCAAGAAAGGTGAACTAACATATCTCGCCATATTGAAGATGGATGACAAGTTTGGAGAAGTGTCTGTCATCCCTCCCATGATCAAGAAGGTCATTGAGAAGAATAAGGACATGATGCCGGCTAAGTTGCCCAATGAATTACCTCCTAGAAGAGAGGTGGATCAATAGATCGAGCTGGAAGTTGAGGTCAAATCACCTGCGATGGCCCCATACCGAATGGGTCCCTCTGAATTTGTGGAGCTAAGGAAGCAACTCGACGAGTTATTTTAAACGGGAATGCTGAGACCATCAAAGGTCCCATATGGTGCCCCAGCGTTATTTCAGAAGAAACACGATGGGTCCTTGAGGATGTGTGTGGACTATCAAGCATTGAATAATGTAACAATAAAAAATCTTTACCCTGTCCCATTGATCGCGGACCTGTTTGATAGGTTGGATAATGCCAAGATCTACACCAAAATAGACCTGCATAAAGGACACTACCAGGTTCGGATTGCAGAAGGAGAGCCCAAGACAGCGTGTGTCACTCGGTATGGGTCCTACGAGTTGACAATCATGCTGTTTGGACTCACCAACGCTCTGACCATATTTTTCACTCTCATGAACCAGATCTTCCAGCCTTACTTGGACCAGTTCGTGGTGGCCTATCTGGATGATATCTTCATATACTCCCAATCACTGGAGGAACATGTGAGACATCTTCAGACGGTGTTCCAAGTTCTACGAGATAACAAGCTATACGTGAAGCATGAGAAATGCACGTTTGCAACAGAGGAAGTCCAGTTCATAGGACATATCATTGGACGAGGGAAGCTTAAAATGGACAATATATCACCGAATGGGAAACACTAACCAAAGTACCTGAACTACGGTCATTCCTTGGTATGGTAAACTATTATCGCCAATTCATCGAGAGATACTCTAAAAAGGCAGCACCATTGACCGACCTTCTCAAGAAAGCCAAAACTTGAGAATGGTCAGATCAATGCGAGGAGGTATATGAAGCACTTAAGGCGGCCATTGTCCAAGAACCGGTCGTCTCCCTTCCCGACTTGAGTGTCTCCTTAGAGGTACAATCCGATGCTTCAGACTTTGCAATTGGAGGAGTTCTGTTACAGGAAGGACACCCTATAACTTTCGAGAGTCGCAAGCTGAACGATGCTGAAAGGCGGTACACTGTGCAAGAAAAGGAAATGACAGCGATTGTTCATTGCTTGCGGGTTTGGCGACATTACCTCTTGGGAGTGCCTTTCTCCGTGAAGACGGACAATGTGGCAATGAGCCATTTCCAGACTCAAAAGAAGTTATCGCCAAAACAAGCCAGATGGCAAGACTTTTTAGCCGAATTTGATTTTTCTTTGGAATACAAATCAGGGAAGGGAAACATAGTGGCCGATGCACTAAGTTGGAAGGTTTGTCTTGCAGCGATCAGCCAAGTGGAAAGTGCCGTAAGGGAAAGGATCCAAGAAGGGCTTGACCACAATCCTACTACTAAAGAGTTGGTGAAGATGGCTTTGGAGGGAAAGACTGTCCGGTTTTGGGTAAAAGATGGTATACTCTACACAAAAGGTGAATGATTATACGTCCCAAACTATGGAAGTCTACAACGCAACATTATCCGGGAATGTCATGATACAATTTGGGCAGCACATCCGGGACAGAAGCGGACATTGGCCCTTGTAGAAGCGGCCTATTTTTGGCCACGGATGCGAGACACCATATAGCTCTATGTGAAGACATGTCTAGTGTGCCAGCAGGATAAAACCAAGAATAGGCAACTAGCGGGACTGTTAGAACCCTTGCCCATACCAGCCCGACATTGGGAATCCGTTTCCTTGGACTTCATCAGTGCACTGCCAACATCCGATGGGTTTGGGTCAATTATGGTGATCCTCGACCAGTTTTCCAAGCGACATTCATAGCTTGTCTAATGGACTGCATAACAGAGGGTGCAGCTTCGGCATTCTTCAAGAATGTGGTCAAATTTTTGGGATTACCGAACAACATTGTAAGTGATCGTGATCCTCGCTTTACCGGGAAACTTTGGACAAAGTTGTTTAAAACTCTGGGAACGGGGCTTAGTTTCTCAACAAGCTTCCATCCCCAAGAAGACGGCCAAACAGAGAGTGCAATTTCCCTGTTGGAATGCTACCTGCGGTACTTTGTGACTGCAAACCAGGAAGACTGGGAAAAGTTGTTGGACATTGCCCAATTTTCTTACAATCTGCAGCAGAGCGAGGTAACCGGAAAGAGTCCGTTCGAACTGGCCACCGGCCAGCAGCCAGCAAATCCTCATGCACTGACCATATCAAGCAACGAGACACGAAGTTCAGGTGCACATAAGATGGTTAAAATATGGGAAGATCACGCAGATTTTACTCGGGTCTGTTTGGAGAAGTACCGTAAATAGATGAAGAAGTGAGCCGATGAGAAGAGACGACAATTGGACTTTAAGGTGGGGGACCAAGTGTTGGAAAAACTCATTCCCCAACAGTTCAAAGTATTTAGGAGTATGCACAATGGACTCCTCCGGAGATATGAAGGACCGTTTAAGGTGACAGCGAGGATAGGTAAGGTCGCCTACAAACTTGACTTACCTTAATCACTCAAAATCCATCCAGTCTTCCATGTCAGCATGCTAAAGCCATTCCAGGAAGACATAGAAGATGAGAGTCGTGGACAGTTCAGTCGAGCACCATCGATCATAACCAAGTCTTACGACAAGGAAATAGAAGAAGTACTCGCATCAAAGATAGTCCGGAAGCGCGATGTTCCTCGACAAACACACTTCCTTATCAAATAGAAAAGACTACCTGAGTCTGAGGCATCATGGGTGCCTGAAGTGGACTTTTGGCATTTTAAGAAGCAGCTAAGAGCGTTCACGGCGACGAGGGCGTCGCCAAATTAGGTGGGGGAGAATATCACGGGCCGCACATTCAAGATGTCCTTGGGCCGTAACAAGGACTTCCAGCCCGCAAGAAGAGCAAACTGTCCAGGTTCAATGAATGGAAAATTCTTCACAAAATCCAGGATCCCTATGAATCCGCCCTCAATCCCTAAAGATTCGTCTGACATCCCTAAGAATCTTCCCGGGATCCCTAAGAATCCGCCCATACTTATGAGTATCTTTGTAATAGCCGTTGGATTATATTAATCTCCACCATCCATTCTAGATGTGTTTTTGCATAAATAGGGGTGAGATCCCTCATTTGTAATCATCCATCATTCTTACCAATATATGAGATATTGAGAGCATTTTCTTTTTGTTTCCTGAGTTTTCTGTTATTTTCCAAGTTTTCCTTGAGAGTTAGGCTGCCTAGACTGTTTTTCTAAACCTAAAACAGTATAGGACCGCACGGTTTGATTCTATAAAATCAAGCCCGTGACATAACACTTACTTAGTAATTGAGATGAATATAATGGCTTGTCTTGTGTTAGGTCCTTAGCGTTCTAGGGAATGTTGTAAGGACCGTTCTTATAGGCGGAATACCGACCCATGTTCTATTTGATTTCGAGGCGACACATTATTTTGTTAGCTCAAAACTGATTGGGAAAGGCAGGTTCTTTAAGGAACCAGGAGACCATCTCGGACTGGTCCGAGCGGCGGGCGTTCAAGCTATGACAACTTAAGGAAGGATGCTGGATGTTTCAGTAATAATCTGCGGCGTGGACATGCCAGCTGACCTGGTCATATGCGGAGTGAAGTATTATGAGGTGATATTGAACATGGATTGGCTGTGAAAGCATAAGACCCATTTGGATTGTCACCGAGGGAGAATTCGGTTCCAGAGACGGAGCACGACGCTAGAAAACCAAGGAATTCGATCCACTTAAGGAAGCTTGATTATTTCCGCGATTCAAGAAGAACAATTGATCGAGAAGGGATGTGAGGAGTATTTGGCCACAATCACAACGACGAAAGTTGGGCCGGACACAAAGCTTAATGAGATTCCGGTAGTAAAGGATTATGGCGATGTGTTCTAGGCACTAGTTGGATCACCACCAGAAAAGATCAGATCCATTCACAATTGAATTGGAACTTTGAACCGCTCAGATATGAAGGGCTCCCTATCGGATGACACTAGCTGAAATGACTGAATTATAGAAACAATTAGGCGAACTAATGGAGAAAGGATTTATCCGTCCGAGCAGTTCACCGTGGAGTGCGCCGGTTCTGTTTGTTAAAAAGAAGAACAAAAGTTTTAGGCTTTGCATCGATTATCGTGGGTTGAATCGAGTTACGGTAAAGAACAAGTATCCGCTCCCACTGATTGAAAAATTGTTGGACCAACTCAAAGGGGCGACTTGTTTCTCTAAGATTGATCTGGATTTGGGATACCATCAAATTCTGATAACCGAGACAGACATACGACAGACGGCCTTTCGAACAAGGTACGAGCATTACGAGTTTATAGTCATGCCCTTTGGGTTGACCAATGCACCGGCCACATTCATGAAGTTGATGAACACCATTTTCCAAAATTTCTTGGACGAATTCGTAATCATTTTCATCGATGATATTTTGGTTTACTCAAAAAACAAAAAGAAGCATCAAGGCCACTTAGGGATGGTTTTGACTAAGTTGCAAGAACAGAAGTTGTTTGCCAAATTCAGTAAGTGCAGCTTTTGGCATAAGGAAATCGGATTCTTAAGTCATATAGTCTCGGACCAAGGAGTGACCATTGACCCAGAAAAGATCAAGGTCCTTGTGGAATGACCGAGGTTCGAGAGTGCCTCGGAAATACGAAGTTTTCTTGGCTTGGCCTGCTACTATAGACGGTTTATTAAGGGCTTCGCAGCATGGCTCATGCAATGACCAATCATATCGGAAAGGACGTTCGGTTTGTATGGTCGCCGGACTGTGAGACGAGTTTTGCTTAGCTAAAGGAAATGCTCACGAGTGCTCCAGTTTTGGCTGTACCAGAACCCGACGAACCGTACATAGTCTACACAGATGCATCACGATTGGGACTAGGGTGCGTTCTGATGCAAGTGGGTAAGGACATCGCCTATGCATCGAGACAACTTAGGAAACACAAAACGAATTACCCGACCCATGACTTAGAGATGGCGGTCGTAGTATTTGCTTTGAAGATGTGGAGATCTTACCTTTACGGTAGAAAAGTTCAGGTTTTTTATGGACCATAAGAGTTTGAAGTATATATTCACTCAATCGGAATAAATCTTCGGCAAAGGAGATGGATAGAACTTATGGCCAATTATGATCTGATTATTAAATATCATCCGAGAAAGGCCAAATCGGTTGCGGATGCACTAAGTCGAAAGAAAGTGGCTGCAGATGCTGAACAGGACATGGAATGTCTGGTCAGTATGATAGGTACCTTAAGTCTTGCCGCATTTAGGGGCGGCCGATCATGCGAATTTGTTAACCCGTGTCCGGCTAGCTCTGGACGCCGATGAGAAACTTAATGAGTCAGCACGAAACGATAATACTGAGTACCAGACATCGAATAATGGGACGATATTGGTGAATGGTCGGGTGTGTGTCCCCAAGGATCTGCAATTGTGTGAGGAAATTTTTAAAGACTCACATCAGTCCAAATTTTTCCATTCACCCGGGGGCAACTAAAATGTATCGAGACTTAACACAATATTATCATTGGGTTGGAATGAAACGGGATGAGGCCAAGTGGGTGGCCAGTTGTCAGACCTGTCTAAGGGTCAAGGCTGAACATCAGGTCCTGGCTGGGTTAATGCAAAGATTATCCATCCCTAAATGGAAGTGGGATTTGATCAAGATGTATTTTGTTACTGGACTGCTTATGTGTGATAAGAAGGACGTGATTTACGTCATTGTGGATTATTTGACCAAATCGGCCCATTTACTTGCGGATAATCGAAATGATAGTTCGGAGAAACTTGCGGAGTTATACATAAGAGAGATCGTTCGATTACATGGAGTCTCTGCGGGTATAATATCAGATTGGGTCTCTAAGTTTGCGTCGGATGTTTGGAAGTCATTGCAGAAGCGGCTTGGGACTAAGGTGTACATGAGTATGTCCTACCACCTGCAGACGGATGGACAATCGGAACGGACGATCCAGACACTTGAGAATTTGTTTAGAGCGGCCATTTTGGATTGGGGCAGTAAGTGGGAATACCACTTGCCATTGGCCGATTTTGCGTATAACAATAGCTATCAGGCTATGATGTAAGACTCGGAATCCACCTTATCTTAAACACATGGATTCAAGAACTAAGGCTGGAGCGGAAGATGAGTGTTGGTAGAGATGAGGATGAAAGGGGCGATTGACTCTCTCAATCTAGTGGGTTGATTGACTCACTCAGTCAATGATGAACCAAGAATGTTTGAATCACACAAAAAAATCTTAATCCACGGATCAATAGAAACAGAAGTACTTCTCACACTTAAAAATCTAAAGACAAGAACAACTCAAAGAACTTCTTTGAAGAGAAATTGATTTTCTGTATTAACTTAGATTGAAGGGTGATTTTAAAATGAGTCTAATGGTCAGCACATATAGGCTGATTGCAGATGGTCTACTAGTTATAAAGGAAACATAATACACAAAATTTAGTAGAAAGGATCATAGAGTTGGCTATTTTAGGGAAATATTGCAATTTAAGCTTTAATTGTGCCTTGATCAAGGTAGGCTCGAGATTCCTTCTATCTGGACACCTTGGAGAGATATAAATGACGTCTTGGAACCTTATGACAAATGTAGATTGTGTCCAAATCTTTTGTGAATAGAAGGGGAAAGAGCTGTACCAGCTTTAATGCGGATGGCTCCAAACATGGCAAGTAGGAGCAAGAGAGAATCCACCTGATACTCTGGATGCTGGTGCATGGTATGATGATATAAGATTCATCTGGATGGTTATATGTGTAACCTGAATGCTTAAATATCTCTCCTGGGTGCCAAGTATAGGTTTGAAGCTTCTTAAATCTGTGAGCTTCCAAATAAGGGTAGTCAGATATCTCCTGGTTTAGAAGTTGAATATGAAAGAATATGAGATTAAGAGAATTAGAGAAAAAAATGATTTTATTAGAGAATGAGAATTATGAACACTTGCTTACAAAAATGTGAAGGGAGTAAGGTATTTATACTAATCTAGTCTAGGCTTGTTTGGATACAAGGATAGCCTTATACATAAGTGGCTACAAGAATAACATAATCCTATAATACAAACCTAGCCTTAGACACTCCCTTTGACATAGAAATAAATCGCCTTTTAACATGAATTAAAGGCTTCCATAGTTCATCATTTCTTCTTCATTCCAACACTCCCCCTCAAGCTTAAGACATAAAAAATGCTTAAGCTTGCAACCATGAAGTATTACCTCATTAAAAATCTAGAGAAGGAAAATCCAATTGGAAAAAAACCTTTTCTAGGGAAAAAGAGTATAACACTCCATGTTGGGATCATTGGTGTGGAATGGTCATGAGACCAAGTCTTGGATAGATAGAGGCGCCAATTTTCAGAGATGTTTCCTTGGTGAATACATCAGCTAGTTGGTCCTCACTCCTTGTATAGCAAGGTAAGATGATATCTTTCCCAATAGCCTCTCTTACTTTGTGGCAGTCCACTTCTATATGCTTGGTCCTTTCATGAAACACTGAGTTGGAGGCTATGTGTATGGCAGCCTGATTGTCACAGTGAATGGTGATTGGATCCTCACACTTCACGGCTAAGTCTTCCAAGAGTTGCTTCAGCCAGATGCATTCTGTTGTGAGCTTCCTCATTACTCTATATTCTGATTCTGCACTAGAACATGAAACCACCTTTTGCTTCTTGGTTTTCTAAGTCACAAGGTTTCCTCCTAGGAAAGTACAATAGTCTGTGGTACTTCTCCTATCTTTCCTATCTCCTGTCCAATGTGCATCACAATAACCAACCACATTTGTGTTTTTATTGTTACCCATCCATATACCTTGTTCATGTGTGCCCTTTAGGTATCTTAGAATTCGCATGGCCATCTCCCAATGTCTCATCTTTGGTCCTTGCATGTGTTGTGATACCTGATTCACAGCAAAACATAAATCTGGTCTTGTGATGGTTAAATAAATAAGCTTACCAACCACTTTCCTATAAAGCTTAGGATCATGAAAATCAATTTCCTTCTCTAGTTCCCCCTTAGTTGCGATTTTATAGTCTTCTTCTAAGGGTGTTTTGGCTGGCTTAGCTTCCATCATACATGTGGATGTTAGTAAATCTACAACATACTTCCTTTGGGAGAGAAAGAGACCTTCCTTAAACCTACATACTTCAATTCCCAAGAAGTATTTAAGTTATCCTAAATTCTTAATATCAAAGACACTCTTTAAGTAATCTTTAGTAGATGCAATACCAACACTATCACTACCAGATATGATTATATCATCTACATAGATAAGAATTACCACAATACCTTCCTTACTCTTTATTGTAAAGAGAGTATGTTCCACTTCAGATCTTTTGAAGCCTTTATCCATTATGGTTACACTTAGTTTGTGGTACCAAGCTCTTGGAGATTGTTTAAGGCCATAAATAGCCTTTCTTATCCTTAGGATATTACCGCTTCCAACCTCATCTTCTAGGCCAGGTGGTGGTGACATGTAAACCTCTTCCTCTAGTTCACCTTGCAAGAAAGCATTCTTGACATCCATTTGCCACAACTCCCACTCAAGGTTAGTAGCAACAGTCAGAACAACATTGACATAATGAAGCTTAGCTACATGTGCAAATGTATCCCTATAATCCTCACCATATGTCTGAGTAAAACCCCTAGCCACCAACCTAGCTTTATATCTATCAATTTTACCATTGCTTTGGTATTTAATGGTAAAAATCCATTTAGAACTTACAGCCCTTTTTCCTTTTGGTAGAGTGGCTGAAGCATAAGTACCATTCCTCTCCATGGCTTGTTTCTCAGCTAAGATAGCTTTCCTCCATTCCTTTTTAGACATAGCTTCTTCATAAGTCTTTGAAATCTGCTCATTATCAAGACTAGAAATAAAAGCAACATGATTAGAAGGTAAGTGAGCAATATTACAAACTCCCTGATCATGATAAACCACAACATTTCCATTGTAGAAAACAGGTGGATTCCTTTGTCTTGTGCTCCTTCTTAAGACTGTAGGTGGAGCTTCTTGATTAGATTCCTCTTCTTCACTCAAAACTTCAACAAGAGTAGGTATATCTCTTGATCTTTTGGAAGCTGAGACTAAAATTGCATCATCTCCTGCTGAGTCTTGTTGGACATGAGTAGAAGCTTCTCCCCCCCCCATGTGAAAGAGGAGGAAGACCAGGAGAGCCGGCTGTGAAAGGCCGTGAAGGGTTGCCTGAGCCGGAAGGGCCTGCTCTGCATGAAGGGCCGATAGTGCATGAAGGGCTGGCTGGTGTGTCTGTGGTTCTAGGACCGCCTGATGGTGGGTTGGTTAACATAGGTGAGGAAGCCGTGAGCTGAGGAGAAGAACCACCTACTATTCCAATACTTTCCAAGAGCTTCCTCAAGTATTCAGCTTGGTCTGATCTTGTTGATGAGATGTCCTTTCATAGAAATCTTTTTCTTCTTGGAACTTCACATCTCTAGACACCAAGACTCTTCTAGTCTCTGGGTCATAACATTTGTATCCTTTCTGAGTAGAAGAATACCCAATGAGCATAGCTTTGATACTATTTGGATCTAGCTTGTTCCTTTGCTCCTTTGGTACTAATACAAAACAAACACAACCAAAAACTTTCAAGCGATCAATAGTGGATCTAGTTTTGTTTAGAACCTCAAATGGAGACAGGTCATAAAGGACTTTTGTAGGAGTCCTGTTAATCAAGTAGCATGCTGCTACAAGTGCATCCCCCCAAAAACGTTTGGGTACCTTCATGTGGAACATCATAGTTCTCACAACTTCCATTAAGTGCATGTTCTTCCTTTCAGCTACTCCATTTTGCTGCGGAGTGTAAGGACAGCTTGTCTGGTGCTCAATGCCATGCTTAGCTAGATGTTCCTGAAGTCTGGTACTAGTGTATTCTCCTCCATTATCTGTTCTAAAACATTTAATTCTTGCATTTTATTGGTTAGTAACATATGCTTGAAAGTTTAGAAATGCATCATAAACCCGATCTTTAGAACTAAGTAAAGTAAACCATGTATATTTGGACTTTTCATCAATAAATGTCACAAAATATTTATGGTTTTCTCTAGATGAAAATGGAGATGTCCAAACATCAGAATGCACCAATTCAAAACAATTTTCATATTTATGCATAGATTTTTCAAAAACTGTTTTACAATGTTTCCCAAGAATACAAGCATCACACAACTCTTTAGGCATTTTTAAATCAGGCACAATTAATTCAAGAGCTCTTGGATGAGGATGTCCTAGTCTAGCATGCCATAAATCAGAATCAGTACTTAATGTATTAGCTTGAAAAGCCGATTCCAATTCACTAACACTAGCCATATTTTCAAGTACATACAAGTCATCTCTTGTGGTTCCTTGTCCAAAATATCTTCTAGTTTCAATATCCTGAAAATAGAAATCATTAGGACCAAATATAGCATGACAATTCAAGTCAGTAGTAGCTCTTTTAACTGAAAGCAAGTTAGAGGCAAAAGAGGGCATATAAAATGATTTAGATTCTTTATCAAACAACTTCAATTTTCCTATGCCTTTGATTGGTACTTTAATTCCATTAGCAATAAGAACAATCCCTAGGGCAGGTTCTACATTCTCTAGCAATTCTAAATCACTAATCATGTGATGAGAAGCACCAGAGTCCACCACCAAAGATTTAGGAGCATATGAAGTATAAGAAGTTTGAAAAGAAACATGAAAAGTTATACCCATCACATTGCTATCCTTTATTGCCTTGATAAGAGCTTCCAAGTCTGATTTTGTCACAAAATCTGATGCTTGTGACATGATACTGGTGGAGTCTGAATGAGAGAGTGGACCACTGCTTACAACCGACTTGGATGGCATCATGCCGTGAGCTTGGCTGGCCGTGGGCATGGCCGAATTTTGTTGAGGCCGTGAGGCCCAAGAGGGCTTCTGGTGAGGATGAAGAACCCAGCAATCCTTCTTTACATGGCCATTCTTCTGGCAATGATCACAAAATTTTCTCCTCTTCCTAGAATCATTTGCTGGTTTGAAGAAACTTTTGTGAGCATCTACTAGTTCAGCTTTGTTGCCAAACAATCCATGTGATCCTTGCTCCTTTTGAATTTGAGCACAAACTTCCTCCAAGCTAGGCAAATTATCAGACCTGAGAATATGCTTAATAAGATCTGAGTAAGTAGAATTAAGAATTAAAAGTAACCCAAACACCTTATCTTGTTCTTTCCTTTCAATGAGAACAAATGGTTCAATAGTGGCTGGCTTTAGCATTTCTAGCTCAGCCCACAAAGCTCTGAATGAGCCATAGTGCTTTGTGAATTCAGCATCCTCCTGCCTTAATTCATTCAAAGCCTTATTTACTTCAAAAATTCTCAAAAGGTTAGTGGTGTTTCTATACACCTTAAGCAAAATGTCCCAAAGATCTTTTGCATTTTCACAAAAAGAATAAGCTTCTAAAAGATCACTAGCAAGAGAATTTTGTAATATAGAAAGTACCAACTGATCTTCTTGGTACCATTTTGCTTGAGTAGCTACTGCCTCACTCACTTCAGCCACTTCATTGTCTTCAATGCCATTTGTAGCAATATGGTTCCAAAGACCTTTACCACCTAATGTGGTTTTCATGGTCATAGACCACAAGAGATAATTTGCTCCATGTAGAATAACTGGAGCACTAAGAGATGTTTGAATCTCCATGATAGATTGTAATGGTCACTGGATTGTTGGGACGATGATAGTAACACGGTCAAGGTTGATCACACGCTGGTCGGGATTTTGGGTTGCTGGTCGGAACGCAAGGTTTTTAGCTGGTTGTGAGATGACTCAAGTATTCGCTTGGTCGAGGCACGGTACAGCGACGATCGCAGGCACGTCAAGAGTTCAGGACATGCGAACACAGCACGACCAGGATGCGAGGATGCGAGGATGCGTCTTGCAATCTTTACCCTACCCTGATTCTATCACGATTTCTACACAAGTACAAGCCACAACGTGCAACCACAAAAGATTATATGCAAGACAGGAAATGATTCTAAGTAAATAAAATCGTGTATGTGCAAATAGCTTGATAAAATACGTGACCAGCAAGAAAAAAATAAAATTTCTTGTAAATCAAGAAATCTTTAACAACCTATAACTACCTATAACAACCTGCAACCAATTCTAACAACTCAAGTAACAAGAATTATAACAGATTAAAACCAAACAGGATTCGACCTTATCAAGAATTAACAACCAAATTCAAATTTTTTTCAATTAAAATCAATCCTAAAATTTCAAGAAATCAATTTTAAAACTTCCCAAAGATTAACAAGGAATTCAAGAAAATCAATCTTGGAGTCTTAAACCTATTGGATTGAACTGGAAATTCGTAGAGACCCTTAAAAGACACTTATTAAACTTTCCAGATTCAAAAAATTAAAGAAAACTGAGAAATGATTAGAATTATATCACCATGATCTTGATACAAGTGATTTCGGACGTCTCTGAGGAAAACTTCAAGAAAATCCTTTAAACTCAATGGAATTGAGTTTTGCTTTCTTTAAAAAGAAACTAGACTCAAAGGGATTGATTTTAGGATTTTGAAAATCACAATTTGATGAAGAATTAACGTCGGGGTGACCTGAGAAATGCAGGGGTTCGCGGGGGACGAGGTTGCAAAACACCTTTGAAAGAAAAATCTTAACTTTTGATTCCCTGGGCCAAATGATGCGATTAAAATGGCCGTGGATTCATAACTCGCCGATGCACAATCCAGAGAAAGCAGATCGACAAAAGTAGTCGTGGTTTGGCGGAAATTTGAATTACAAGATGACCTTCGAAATAGATCCAGAAATTGATGAAGAACAAGTTGGATTCTTGTTGAATCAATGAAAGAATGAAGAAAGTTACCCAGATTTGATGCAACCTGGCTCTGATACCATGAAAGCATATGAGATTAAGAGATTTGTAAAATGAGAGAATGATAGATTAGAGATAATTAGAGAATTAGAGAAAAAAGTGATTTTATTAGAGAATGAGAATTATGAACACTTGCTTACAAAAATGTGAAGAGAGTAAGGTATTTATACTAATCTAGTCTAGGCTTGTTTGGATACAAGGATAGCCTTATACATAAGTGGCTACAAGAATAACATAATTCTATAATACAAACAAGCCTTAGACACTCCCTTTGTCATAGAAATAAATCGTCTTTTAACATGAATTAAAGGCTTCCATAGTTCATCATTTCTTCTTCATTCCAACAGAATAACTTTTAAACCATAATTAATTTTGGTATGATTCCAATCCGACATGCACCTATGATGGGTTAGGTTTCATAAATATTTGGTTTACAACTTGTTTCCTCTTGGTTCAATTGGAATCCTTCAATTAGTAACCGTTGTTCTCTTCCGGGTTCCTTGGAAAACCTCTGACTTGAAAGTTGAATATCTTCTTTATGCGGCAAACTTTTGAACCAATTCTTCTTCTCATTGATTCCTTGATGAGTTGCGTTTCTGGAACAGGTTGATTCATAGCATAACACCTCCTTATTGGGTTGATATGCTCCAGGAAAGACACATATTTCTTTGATACGCCCGGATTGGTTCTCTCCAAGGATCTTGGTTCTCTGTTTCTCTTGTGGCCTTGTGGGCTTGTGGATAATGTAAGATTTTGAAAAAATTTTATTCTCCATGCACATTAGAGGTGTTGCTTTGTTAAAAACTCTTTCAGAAAACACGTTGGGAAAAAACCGAGAGTAGATAAGAGTACAATTCTCTAACATGTCTTCTACTCTTAGTTTTGTCCCAACGGGTTTTCTTAGTCAAACTTCTCTCTCTTGAAAAGGTTTCGACCTCGAAACTATATAATATGCACCAAGAGAAAGAAAGTTAGCTTTCATTCTCCTTTGAGAGTTTAGAATCTTACCTTGGTATTGTTGTGGCTTGGTGGCATGGGGTGCACCAGGGGGCTCCCTTTTGAGCAGATAAGATAGGTTCACATCTCTTTTCTGGTCTGATGTAATTTCTTTGCATCTTACCTACTTAATACCTGAAATGATCTCAACACTTTGGACAAGAAACAAGTGCATCATGGGTTCTTTACAAAAAGCATAAAATTTTCAAATCTAATTCCTTAGCACTATTTATAGCAAAGTTAATTCTACTTTTGGTATTAAACAACTTGTTTCCTCATTCTCTTGTATGTTTAACTAGTTCTTTACACAGCTGTAGCATCATGAGAAACGAAGGAGGTCAAAGAGAGACTTATCTGCCTAACCCTTTCAATGTTCTTAGCCTGGTCTGGTGGTTTCTCTTTGATGATTTCCTTTCTTTTATTACTTTTATCAGCCTCGGATTGGACTGTAATAGCTGATATTGGTGCTACTCCAATCTTTTGTTGGCTCAGATATGGGAAGGGTGTGTACCTTCTCTTCCTTGTCTTCCCTTTGGTCCATTTCCTCACTTTTCTTATCTAAATCTATTTCAGCATTCTTTGACAAAGACAAATGTAATATAATAGCATTTGGAATGTTAGGATTAGTTTCAACAGAATTGTCACTATCCTTAATGCTATTTTTGTTCAGTACTAGAGATCTGTCATTTTCTATTCTCTTGGTTGGACATACTTTAGCAATGTATCCTATACCTTGAAACCTATAACAGATTACTTCAGTTAAGCTTAAAGGAATTAAAGACTTAGTTTGTAGATGTTGGTCTAGCGGTTCAAGCTTTGGTGGACTTAGCTCTGGTTGATTCTTCCTCTCTGGTCCTACTTGCTTACTTGGCGTTTCTTGGCAAGAGAATTGCATGAGCATGTTCAATTCATACCCCTTATGTTCTGTATCTATCTCAACACTTTTGGAAAAGAGCAAGTGCATTATATATGTGCTTAAACTATATGGATAGATTGTGTAAAACTTAAACTTACTGTGATTGCATCCACAAGTTGGGTGATGATTTGGTCTTTGCTTGCTCGTGGTAATAGTACCTCAGGTTGCTCATCTTCTTCTTTCTTAGTCTCCTTTGAACAAGTTAGATGGGTTATCTGCTTTTCTTGTAAGTTTTCACCTCTGCTTGTATATCCTTCTTCTTGTTTATTCCCGGATCAAAACGTTTTGGAAAAGACAAGTGCATTATACTAGAATTGGAATATAATAAATCAGATTGTATCAAACTATTACTAGTTTTAGATAATTTACTTTTCTCTTCTAGCACTTCTACTTTCTTTAGTGAACAAGTTCCAGCATAATATCCTCTTTTATGACATCTATAACATGTCTGATCCTTAGAATTTACAAAGTTAGAAGACTTACCTTGGGTGGGTGTGCCTTGTGACTTTGGTAAGGCATTAGAACTAGATACGGCTACTTGGAATGCAACTTTAGATTCTTTTTTCTCATAGGCATAACTTTAGGACTTTGCTTTTGCTTGTTATTTCCTCCATCAGCCGTAGAGTCTTCTTAATATGTAGCCACGTCTCTTGTTGTTCTGGTGTATGTGTGAATGTAGATGATGTAGACGTTATTGTCGTGGGTGTTCCTTGGTACTTCTCTACAAATTCTTTCTGCATCCATGCCTTGAGGTCATTCCAATCTAGCACTGGCTTCTTGTAGTTGGTTGGATCACTTTCCTTTAGCCACCATTCATAAGCCTAGTCTGTGAAGGCTGAGACAACTTGTACTAGCTTCTTCTCCTCCGGGATTTTGTTGATATGTAACCACTCCTCCATATTTTCTTCCCATTACAAGTACACTTCAGGATCTTTATTATTTTCTGAAAAGACTATGGACCTACTTCTTTTCTTGACTTGCTTTTTTGGACTGATTTTCTTTGAATATGCTTGTACTTTGTATGGAACAACTCCATAGCTGTTGGACTTCTCTGCCTTCTTGGGAGGCTTTTCTTCACTTCTAGAACTTAGGTAGTCCTCTCTAACCCACGGCTCTCCTCCATAGTCAGACTCGTCGGTGCTTGGTTCATGCGCCTCACGACATTGATCTTCTTCATAGACTCCTTGCGAGTCCTCTTCTTTGTGCTTGGTTCAGGCTCGGGTTCTTCTATGCCTGGTTCATAGCCATAATCTTCTTTATCTCAGACCTTGAGTCATCCATGTAGGCATTGTACTCCTTATTAAAAATCTGCTTAGATTTATTATCTTGATCCCAAGTGTCTTCTTCATATAAGACTTGATTTTCTGGCTCTAGTTGTCTTCAAATTAAAAAAAAATTATTCTTCTATGTCTTCCATGGTCCTTCCTAGCAAATAATATTGAAAGGAATTATTTAATTATATAACAAACCTAAAAAAAATAAGAATTTTCGACTAAGACAAAAAGGAAACCAAATTTTGGGAAAAAATTTAAACAAACAACTTTAACTTTTTTTTCTTTAACTATAAACCTTAAGGAAAATTAGACAGAAATAATTAATAGAAAACTTCAAACAATGCAACTAAAAAATAGACAATTCTTATAACTTTTTTTTTAAATTTAAAGAAAATAATTCTAACAACTTAACACTTTTTATTTTATTTAAGGAAAAAATTAAAACAAAATAAAAGACAATGTAATTCAAACAAATATTGATGGATTTTCTGATTTATAATGAAGAAAAAAACAAGAACAAATAAATCAAACAATAGTAGAAACAATTTTTATGGGTTTTCAATCTTATAGAAACATAAACAAGACAAAATCTATAAGATAAAGGTAAAATGAACACAATCTGGGAGATAGGAGCTTTAAACTCTGATACCAAATGATGTAAGACTCGGAATCCACCTTATCTTAAACACATGTATTCAGGAACTAAGGCTGGAGCGGAAGATGAATGTTGGTAGAGATGAGGATGAAAGGGGCGATTGACTCTCTCAATCTAGTTGGTTGATTGACTCACTCAATCAATGATGAACCAAAAATGTTTGAATCACACAAAAAATCTTAATCCACAAATCAATAGAAACATAAGTGCTTCTCACAATTAAGAATAAGAACAACTCAAAGAATTTCTTTGAAGAGAAAGCGATTTTCTGTATTAACTTAGATTAAAGGATGATTTTACAATGAGTCTAATAATCAGCTTATTTAGGCCTATTTCAGATGGTCTACTAGCTATAAAGGAAAGAGAATACACAAAATTAAGTACAAAGGATCATAGAGTTGGCTATTTTGGGGAAATATTGCCATTTAGGCTTTAATTATGCCTTGATCAAGGAAGGCTCGAGATTCCATGTATCTAGACAACTTGGGGAGATATAAATGACGTATTGGAACCTTATGGAAAGTGTATAATGTCTCCAAATCGTGTGTGAATAGAAGGGCTGTTGGAATGAAGAAGAATGATGAAGACAAAGAGAAGAAATGAAGAAAGTGTGCCTTATATTCTAAGTAGCCGCCATGTATCCAAAAGAAGTGGCTTAGGCTTGTTTGTGATTAATCATATGTTATCCTTTTAGCCAAAGATGTATTAGGGTATCTTAGTATCTGTTACAGGCCAAGCCATCTGGTCAAGGAAGTGGTCGGAGTGGGGGATGGGACAACCGAAAAGAACAGCCGGTACGGACGGGTTCTAAGCACTAGAGTACGGTCTAGGTCAAGGAAGAACACGAACAAAGCCGTCCAGTGGGGATTTGGGACGGTAGCCGGGGGCTTAGGAACTGGTTGTGAAAATGCGAACGGCTGGTTGCACGGGACAGACGTGGAAGCGAACGGCTGGTTGGTGCAACGGGACAAGGTGGAACGAAGAGGGTTCTTTGACACGATTTGGACGATGGATTGAGGGCAAATCACCAAGCTATGTCTGGCTTGGATACAGCCTTCCTTGAAGAGAGACACACTCAATTTCAAAGGAACTCTCTTCCTCACTTGGAGACACACTCACACTCAAGGAAGAAGGAATAGACCTAAGCGGCCGTGAACTATGTTTTTATGTTCTAAAATGTCTGCATAGAAATGAATAAGAGTTTGCCTTTTATAGGCTACATTAGTGACCTAGTTGACCACAAGACTCGTGGTCAACATTTCTAAAACCCAAAATAAAAACTAAGTCTTTTAAAGGAATACAAACCATAATGCAAAGGCTAAACAATGCCTAAGATAGGACCAAGCCTAATTGATTTTAAATGGACATATCCAACTTAAAAATCAATGGGACACTAGGCTTGATGCCTTAGACTTTTAGGTCTCATTAAAAACCTTTCCAAGAACCCATTATGGTAAACTTAGAAAAGAAAAGAGTACCTTAATCGCCTAAGGTCTTTTAGGGGATGTCCTTACTCGTGGATAGTAAGGACACACAAGACCTTATCCCTAAGGCTGTGTGCATGGGTGCTCTGGTCAGGAACACCCAGCTGATCAACGTCTAGAGGCTGTCCAAAGTCTTCAGTCTCCTCTTCCTCTCCATGTGTGGGTGCATGGGCTAGATTGGCTTCAGCTTGGTCTTCATGGGGTCGATCATCCTTGCTCCTATCTTGAGCTCCTTGGGCAGTCCTACTCCTGGTCATGACACGGTGAGACACATATGGAGTGGTCTGAACATCATCTTCCAAATACCGAGTCGGTGTGGCTTGGATGACCCCATCAGTATCCAAACAAGCCTAGACTAGTTTAATATAAATAGTTATCTCTCTCTTCCTTTGTAAGCAAGATATTCATTTGTCTAAAATCTCAATAATAATCATTCTCACTTTTCTCTCTAAACTCTCTCTTTCTCTCAATCTTCAAATCTCTTAATCTCATAATCATTTATGGTATCAGAGCCAGTTTTCATCAATCTGGCATAAAAATTCCGCGAAATCTCTTCTTTTCCTTTACGATCTTCTCGCACCTTCTAATCTAGTTAAGCCGCGGGTCTGGTTGTGGTTTGATCGAGTTTTCCGACAATAACTCAAAATTTCTTGCCATTTTCTTTATCAAGGGCTGTTATCCGGTGAATTCTGAGTATTTTCCCAGTGGTTTTATTCAATTTGGTGGCCTGAGTCAAAAGTTATCCAAGTCAATGTCCGGTGGTGTCACATTCATCTTTGCCGCGAGACTACGGGTTTTCAACTAGCATATCTCCCTCAAATCTTCATAAAATTAAGTGATTCCAAAGCCTAAACTCAATTAAAACGAGTCTAGTTGATGAATCATGAGTTCCTCTTTGCCGCTTTTCTCGTTTGGAAGCTTTCTTGATCAATCTTTCTCAACGTGTCAAGATTTGATATACTTGTGGTATTTGTGTTAAAATCTTCAAATTTTCTTAATCTTTTACAAATATTAGACAATCAAAACATAGTTTAGGATCTTTTTGAGGGTCTCAAAAAGTTTTATTTCATTCCAAAGAGTTTTAGTATTCAAGAAAGGTTTTCTTGAATATTACTAGGAATCTGTTTTTTCTTTTTTTTAACTTCTGGAGGCAAAAGTGGATTAGATATTTTTAACAATTTTATTAACTGAATCTTTGATAGTTAAGTTGTTAAGATTGTTAGAAGTTGTTTGACCAAGGGCTGTTAGGCTGTTGGAGGTTGTTACTGACGGTTGCAGGCTGTTGGAGGTTGGCGCACCCTGGTTGCTAACGTTGTGGACAGGCCTGTGTGGTCTGGTCTAGTTTCTCTTTGTTTTTTTTACTTGCAGGTTTTAGATAAAGCCTAATGGAGTACCAGAAAAATATAAAGGCTCCAGTCATGCTTCATGGGACGAATTATCTCTTATGATCCAGAACCATGAGGACAACCTTGTGCAGCAAAGGATTATGGACTCATGTTACAAAGGTGCCTGTTATAGCCATTGAAGAGGACGACTCAGATGACCAATATGATCAAAACAAACGGTTTCAGGAAGACCAGATGGTACTTTCTATCTTTCAAGACTCCTTAGCTGGATCTCTATTAAAGTATATTCATAATGTGAAAATGCTAAAGATCTTTGGGAAACTTTAAAAAATGTATATGGCAATACTACTAACCTCATGATAATTTTTGAGGTCAAGAAAGCTTTGAATGATCTTAGACAGAAGGATGCTGAGTTCACAAAGCATTATGGATCCTTCAGAGCATTATGGGCAGAGCTAGAGATAATAAAGCCTGCCACAATTGATCATATTACTCTCCATGAAATGAGAGAATAAGGTGTTTGAGTTAGTTTTGACTTTGAACACTAACTATGTTGATTTGATCAAGCACATTCTTAGAGAGGACAAGCTTCCTAGTTTAGAGGATGTCTGTGCCAAGATTCAGAAGGAGCAAGGGTCTCTCGAGTTTTTTGGAAACAAGGAAGCATCGGTGGTTGCCCAAAAGAGTTTCTTCAAGGCGCCAGCTGAATCCAAGAAGAAGTGAACAGTATGTGATCACTGTAAGAGAACCAGTCACACAAAGAAGGAGTGCTGGGTGCTTCATTCTGAGTTGATGCCAAGCTGGTTCATTCACAGGTCTAAAGCTTCATCTACATGCGGCCCTAGCTCTTCCAACCTGGTACACACAACTGCATCTACTTTGGCCAACAATCCGGTCCATGCCTCTTCATCTGAGTTTGTGAAAAAATCAAACTTGGAAGCTCTCGTCAAGACCTTTAGCTCTGGTAATGTGTTGGGTAAATCACTTCATGCTACTTTTCAAACATTTATAGCTTCTAAACCTTTGATTGTTGTTTCTGGTGCTTCTCATCACATTATAAGTGATTTAGTTTTGCTAGAAAACTTAGAACCAGCCTTAAGGAGTCTGGTTATAGCTAATGAAATTAATGTGCCAATTAAAAGGAATTAGAAAGCTTAAACTGTTTGATAAAGAATCTAAAGCCTTTTATTTACCATCTTTCACATCTAACTTGTTGTCTATTAAGAAAGCTACTACAGATCTTAATTGTCAAGCTATATTTGGTCCTAATGATTTTTACTTTCAGGATATTAAAACAAGTAGGAAATTTGGACAAGGAACAACAAAGAATGACTTGTATGTGCTTGAAGATTTGTCCATACATCCCTTACAAGAACCGTGTGCTAATAGTGTTAATGTTAATGTTACAGCTGAGCTTTGGTATGCTAGATTAGGTCATCCTCATCCTGAGCTTTAGAATTGATCTTCCCTGGAATTAAATTGCAAAATAATTTATGTGAATCATATATTCTTGGAAAACATTGTAAGACTGTTTTTAAAAAATCAATTCATTCATATGATAATTGTTTCGATTCAGTGCATTCTGATGTTTGGATATCTCCATTTCCTTCTAGAGAAAACTAAAAATACTTTGTGACCTTTATTTATGAAAAATCTAAATATAATTGGGTTACATTGCTTAGTTATAAGGATAGGGTGTTTGATGCATTTCTTAATTTTTAAACATTTGTTACTAATCAATACAATACCAAAATTAAATACTTTATAACAGATAATGGAGGGGAATATACTAGCACCAAGTTTCAGCAACACTTGGCCAAACATGACATTAAACATCAAACAAGTTGTCGCTACGGTCCACAACAAAATGGAGTAGCTGAGAAGAAAAACATACATTTGATGGAAGTTGTGAGAACAATGGTTCCACACAAAGGTCCCCAAACGATTTTGGGGAGATGCTCTAGTAGTTGCATGCTGCTTAATCAATAGAACTCCAACAAAAGTTCTAGATGATTTGTCTCCCTTTGAGGTATTAAACAAAACTAAGCCTAATATTGACCACTTAAGAGTATTTGGGTGTGATTGTTTTGTTTTATTACTAGGAGAACTTAGGAACAAGCTGGAACCAAAGAGCACCAAGGCCATGTTCATTGAGTATTCTCCTATACAAAGAGATACAAATGCTACAATCCAGAGACTAGAAGAGTCCTGGTATCCAGAGATGTTAAATTCTAAGAATTATATGAAGAAGAAACTTGGGAAGAATTCAAGGACATCTCAACAATAAGACATGACCAAGCTGAGAATCTAAGAAGGATCTTGGAAATTATTGGTATAGTCCCTCCAAAGGCACCAGCACCTAGCCCAGGACCAGCTCACAAGGCGCCAGGACCAGGTCCAGAACAATCAGAGTCTGTTTTGGCACGGCCCGAACCAGGACCAGCCCAGCCCGAGCCGTGTTCACCCAGGTGTGTCCCACATCCGTTCCAGGCGCAACCTAGCCACGACCCAGGCACGACCCAGGTCCATCCCAGGTGCGACCCAACCATGTCCCAGCCTGCTCCAGCTCTTGGACCATCTGATCATGGTCCATCCATGGCTCCATCTGATCCAAGCACGTCCATGGTCCAATCCCCGGCCCCCCGGCCTCAAACCAGGTCACATACACGGCTTCATCTCCGGGACGTGGAACGGCCTTTTCATCAACCAGGCCAATTACCTACCCTTTGTCATGAGGGGGGTCAGGAACCTAGACATGATCATGAGGAGGATTCAAAAGGAAATATCTCAGTCTCAGCTTCAAAAAGGCCAAGGGACATTCAACCTAATCTTGTGGATGTTCTATAAGAAGAAGAAAAAAAGGAATCACCTGTTGTTCTTAGAAGAAGTATAAGACAGAGATTTCCACCCAACTTCTACTACAACAACAATGCAGTAGTTCATCATGACCAGGGAGTGTGTAATATAGTTCATATACTTGATTCTCATGTTGCATTCACTTTTAGTCTTGAGAAAGAGCAGATTCTAAAGACCTATGAGGGAGCTATGGAGATAAAGGAGTGGAGAAAAGCAATTCAAGCTGAAAGACAAGCTATGGAGAAGAACCAAATCTATGCACCAGCCATTCTTCCAAAAGGGAAAAAAGGCTGTAAGTTCTAAATGGATTTTCACCATTAAATATAAAAGCAATGGTGAGATAATAGGTATAAAGCTAGGTTGGTTGCTAGATGATTCACACAAACCTATGGTGAAGATTATAGGGATACCTTTGCTCTTGTGGCTAAATTACATTCAATTAATGTTGTTTTATCTCTTGCTGCTAACCTTGATTGGGAGTTTTGGCAAATGGATGTTAAAAATGCATTATTACAAGGTGAGCTAGAAGAGGAAGTGTACATGACACCACCACCATGTCTAGAAGATCAAGTAGGTGGCGGCAATACACTGAGGTTAAGCAATGCTATCTATGGCTTAAAACAATCTCCAAGAGTTTGTTATAATAAGCTGAATGTGACATTAAAAGACAGAGGTTTCAAAAGGTCAAAAGTTGAACACACTCTCTTTACACTTCAGAGTAAGGAAGGTATTGTGATTATACTCATTTATGTGGATGACATAATCATATCAGGGAGTGATAAAGTAGGCATTGATTCTACTAAAGCTTATTTACAAAGAGTCTTTTATATTAAGGATCTAGGTGGACTTAAATACTTCTTAGGAATTGAAGTGTGTAGGTTCAAGGAAGTTCTCTTCTTATCTCAGAGAAAATATATTGTGGACTTACTAACCTCTACAGATATGATGAAAGCTAAACCAGCTAAGACACCCTTAGAACAAGGTTACAAGATAGAACTTGAGGGGGAGCTAGGAAATGAGGAGTTTCTTGATACAAAGATGTATAGAAAAGTGGTTGGTAAGCTCATAGACTTAACCATCACTAGACCTGACTTATGTTTTGCTGTGAATCAGGTTTCTCAACATATGCAAGACCCAAAGATAAGGCATTGGGACATGATCATGCACATATTTAGATACTTGAAAGGTACTACAGAACAAGGTATATGGATGGGTTGTAATGGAAACAGAAAAGTTGTAGGTTATTGTGATGCAGATTGGACAGGAGACAAAAAGATAGGAGAACAACAACCGGCTACTGCACCTTCATAGGAGGTAATCTTGTGACGTGGACGACTAAGAAGCAGAAGGTTATATCTTGCTCTAGAGCAAAAGCTGAATACAGGGCTATGAGGAAGCTTACCACAAAATGCATTTGGCTGAAGCAACTTCTCCTTGACATTCTTGGCGTGAGCTTGAAGTCTCCTACCACTGTCCATTGTGACAATCAAGCAGCCATACATATTGCCTCCAACTCAGTGTTCCATGGAAGCAAAGGGTAAATCGAAGGGACCACACAGACTGTAAAAGGGGCTTGTGATACTCCAAGAACTTCAACCAAAGAGGCTGAAGAACACGACTGCTACCAAGCTTGGAGGCGGCGCAGGACTTAGACAATATTTTTAGGGTTTTTTGTATAAAATCCTTGTTGTCTTATTAATGAGTAGAAAAGAGGCTTATATAATGCCTTATTACAACTTATGCTAAACAACATGATGTTTAGTCTCTTAAGGAATTAAAACAGCAAATAGTTTATGTAATGACAATTAAAAATAGACTTAGGCCTAATTAGTCAACATGACTCCAAAAGCCCAAATAACATACTTAGTCTAGAAATATAATTAAAGTTAGGAAAAGCTCAATAACACTTAGGCTAGAATTCGGTGGTGACTTATGAATGGTGTGAAGTTGTGAACGAGTCTTCACCGTCTTGCGTACTAAGAGTATTGCCTCATTAAAACCTTCTTCGGAAAGCCCAGTGAGACAAAACCAAAGATAGGAAAAAGAGTACAATTTCCTAGCACGACTTTTGGTGTCTCTACCGGATGGTAATGGTAAAGACACCAGAATAAGAAGAATCTTCTAGAATGAACCTCCATGTCTCATTGTTTGGTTGGAACGGGTCGGATGGTCTTTGGACGATCATGGCTTGGTCGGATGGTCCGTGGTCGGATGGTCAGGACGGCATGGACGACACCCTCGGATCCAGCTGGGTCGGCATGGTCGGTCCAGTCTCCAATAGCATGCTGATCTTGTCTCCTAAAGCATTCCTCTTGGACCGTGTGAGTGGTCCTGGTGGGATGACTGGTGCAGTGGCTGGCTCGATGTCCTCATCATTCCCTCCCTCTTGAAGTGCTTTGGTCTCCAAAGCGAACTCTTCACCTGCATCGAACAACTCTAAGTCAGAAATATTAAACGTACTAGAGACGTTATACTCACATGGAAGTTCAAGCTGGTAGGCATTGTCGTTGATTCTCCGAAGGACACGGAATGGACCATCTCCCCGGGGTGCAAGCTTGGTCTTTCGTCGTTGGGAAAATCTCTCAGGTCGCAGATGTAGCTAAACTCAATCTCCCTCCTTGAAAACCATGTGCTGGTGGCCCTTGTTGGCATTCTTGACGTTCTGGATATTCTGTTGCTCCAGAATTGCCTTGGTCTCTTCATGTAGACGCTTGATGTATTCCGCCTTTGCTTCTCCCTCTAAGCTGATGGTGTCTCCCAGTGGTATGGGTGTGAACTCGATTGGTGTGGTCGGGTTTAAGCTGTAGACGACTTAAAATGAAGAACGCTTCGTTTCGGAGTGTGTAGCCCTGTTGTAAGCGAGCTCGACATACGGATGGCACTCCAACCAATTCTTCAAGTTTCTGCCAATCGTAGCTCTCAATGTCTGGGACAATGTCTGGTTGACCACCTATGTCTGTCCGTCAGTCTGTGGATGGTACGCGGTAGAAAACAAGAGGTTGGTCCCTAACTTGCACCACAAGGCTCGCCAAAAGTTGCTGAGGAACTTGGTGTCGCGGTCGGATACAATCGTCATGGGAATGTTGTGAATTTGTACTATCACCTTGAAGAACAGGTCGACAGTATGGCTTGCATCATTGGTCTTATTGCAAGCGATGAAATACGCCATCTTGGAAAATCGGTCGACCAGTACGAAGATGAAGTGCTTGTGGTTGATCTTCGGCAGGCCTAGTACGAAGTCCATGGAGATGTCTGTCCAGGGCGCAGATGGGACTGGTAATTGCATGTAAGGACCCCGCGGATGCATCTTGGATTTAGCCCGTTTGCAGATAAGGTACTTACCACAGTTTGCCTCCACATCCTGTCGCTGGTGGGGCCAGTAGAAATACTCCTTAAGCATGCTTAATATCTTGTCAATGCCAAAATGACCCATTAGACCGCCTCGGTGGGCCTCTCTCGAGAGCAGCTCTCAAATTGATCTTCTCGGAATGCAAAGACACTTGTCCTTAAAAAGGAACCCGTCAAACAAATAGAACCGGCTGTAGGTGTTCTTGCCGTGTTCCTGGTAGGCCTGAGTGAAGTCGGTGTCGTCAACATACTACTCTTTGATCATCTCAAAACCCATGACCTTTGACTCCATCACGGAAATGAAGCTGTATCTGCGGGATAGGGCATCAGCCATAATGTTGTCCGTTCCCTTCTTGTACTTGATGACGTAGGGAAAGGTCTCGATATACTCCAACCAACGAGCATGTCTCTTCTTCAGCGTGGATTTTGCTCTGAGGTGCTGGAGTGTCTGATGGTCGGTGTGAATCACACACTCCCGATCAAGTAGATATTGCTGTCAAGTCTCTAAGGTGCGGACCAAAGCATTGTGCTCTTTGTCGTAGGTCGGGTAGTTAAGTGCGGCTCCACTTAATTTCTCGCTGAAGTAGGCGACAGGTCGTCCCCCTTTGGTGAGGACTGCTCCGATGCCGATCCCTGAAGCATCACATTCGACCTTGAATGTCTGAGTGAAGTCTGGCAGGACTAGGATTGGGGCGTGGGTGAGGCGTCCCTTCAGCAGCTTGAAAGACTTTCCCTGATTGGTTCCCCAACGAAAGTCTTGGTTCTTCTTTATCGTCAAGGTCAATGGACCAACTATCGTGCTGAAGTCTCGGACGAACCGTCGGTAGAAGCTGGCGATTCCGTGGAAGCTACGGGCCTGGTTGGCGGTCGTCGGTGTGGGTCACTCCTGTATGGCCTTGATCTTCTTGTCGTCCACCCGGAGTCTCTTGGAACTCACGACGAATCAATGAAAGACGACTTGGTCTGTGCAGAATGTACATTTCTTGAGATTTGCGTACAGCTGCTCTCTCTGAAGGGTGGTAATGACGGCCTCTAGGTGCTCCAGATGGTCTGAGTAGGTCATACTTAATGTACTTGGAGCATTGGATAGGCCGAATGGCATTACTAGCCACTCATAAAGACACTGATTGGTCTTGAACACAGTCTTCCATTCGTTTCCTTCTCGCATCCTGACTTGATGATATCCACTTTTAAGATCAATTTTGGAGAAAACCACGACTCCGCTTAATTCGTCTAGCATGTCGTCCAGACGCGGAATGGGATGCTGGTACTTGATCGTAATGTTGTTGATGGTGCGACAGTCGACGCACATCCTCCAGCTCTCATCCTTCTTGGATACAAGTAGGACTGGGACGGCACAGAGACTGATGCTCTCTCGGACGTAACCTTGAGCCATAAGATCCTGGACTTGCCGATATAATTCTTTAGCTTCTTCGGAGTTGACTATGTATGCAGGACGGTTGGACAGCTAAGCTCCGGGAACAAAGTCGATGTGGTGCTCAGTCCCTCAGATATGTGGGAGGCCGGCTGGAATCTCATCCAGGAACACGTCGGCATATCTCTCTAGTAGTGCTCGGACCTCGGCAGGTAAGGGGGCCTCGGTGTTGGACTTGTGTTGGCTCTCTCTGTAAAGCATCAAAACGAGCTGGGTACCCTTGGTACGTGTGGCTTTTCTCATGTGTGTCACAATATTAAAATGTTCTCCTTGCGGGCATGTTGACCTTTCGCCATCTTAGATTGCATTTCTTGAACAGCGTGTGCAGACATTGGTGCTAAATTGTATATACGCTTATCGTGGACAAATGTGTAGAAGTTGGTCCATCCGTTGTGCGTAGTCTCTCGGTTAAATTGTCATGATCATCCTAGGAGGAGATGTTCAGCTGACATTGAGACGAAATCACAGGTGACCTGGTCCTGGTATCTGCCGATGCTGAATGAGACTTTAACTTGGTCTGAAATGTATAACTTCGTCTTGTTGTTCAGCCATCGTAGTTTATAAGGCTTAGGATGCTTGGTCACAAGGAATCCTGGTTTCTCCACCATGTATTTGCTTGCAGCGTTGGTGCAGGACCCTCCGTCTATAATCAACGAGCACACTTTCCCAAGTATTGTACATTTTGAATGGAAAATGTTCTCTCGCTGTTCTTCCTCTTCTGGTTCAAACCTCCAACCGAGAACTCGACTGATCATGAGCATCTCTCCGGAGTCGGCATACTCAATCTCTTCGTCAGATTATTGCTGGGCCGTTGGTGCTGGCTCCTCTTGCTCATCCTCGGACTCGTAGTCTCCTGAAGCAGTGAGTACCATTGTCTGTTGTCCTATGCACTTCAAGCATACGATCTCGCTGCTCCGCTGAGGCTGGGTCGTGGTCATCGTTGAACTGGTCGACATTGGGGCAGCTGGGGCGGCTCTGGGAGCCGAGCTGCTGGATATGGCCTTGCCCTTGAGACGTGGATCAATGGGCTAGGTCATCCGCTCGAATGGCTTGGAGCCGGTGCTCCAGGTGCTCTTAGGTCGAGAAGGTGCTGCAAGTTTTCGTTTATGGCACTTCTCTATCTGGACTGTTAGGTGGAACAACTCGTCTAGATCATGGTATGGCTGTAGCTCGATCTTTCGGACTCTCCTCGGACTCGTCAACATCGAGTCGGTTGCGGATGTTCTCGAACTCATCAAAGTATTCGGACACTGTCTTGCTGCCTTGGGTAAGGCGTCGGAATCGTCTCTGAAGCTCGGGGTGGAAGTGATGTGGGACGTAGGTCTCCTCATAATCTAGGTGAGTTCGACCCATGAGGTCAAGGTACCCATCCGAGCTCTCCTGCGAGCTGTTACTTCTCGATCCCTGATGGGGTCATCCATGTTACGCCAACCCGGTACTTGGAGGATGAGGTCCAGGCAACCCCATATGTGTCTCACCGCATCATGACAAGGAACAAAGCTGCCCAAGGAGTGCAAGACAAGAGCCGGGACCAGGAACAAACTTATGAGGATCAAGCTGGAGTCAACATAATCCGAGCACACGGTCAACGAGGAGAAGGGGAGATTGAAGACACCAGCCAGCCGTTTAACAATGATCAGCTGGGTGTTCCTGACCAGAACATCCATGCACAAACCTTAGGGATAAGGTCTTGTGTGTACTTACTATCTTAAAGTGAGGACACCCTCTAAGACTTTAGATGATTAGGGTACTTTTTTTCTTTCTAAGTTTACCATAATGGGTTCTTAGAAAGGTTTTTAATGAGACCTGAAAGTCTAAGGCATCAAGCCTAGTGTCCCATTGATTTTAATGTGGATATGTCCATTTAAAATCAATTAGGCTTGATTCTATCTTAGGCACTTGTCTAGCCTTTATGTCTTATTTCATAACTTGTTTAAAGACTTAGTCTAATGTGGGTTTAGTTGTTTTGTTAACCACTAGTCTTGTGGTCAACTAGGTCATGTGTAGCCTATAAAAGGCAAACACTTCTCCATTTTATGCAAGCAGTTTAGAACCCAAAATCCTTGTCCACGGCCGCCTAGGTATTTCCAATCTTCCTTGTGTGTGAGTGTGTCTCCAAGTAAGGAAGAAAGTTCCTTGAAGATTGAGTGTGTCTCTCTTCAAGGAAGACTGTATCCAAGCCTGACATAGCTTGGTGTGTTGCCCTCAATCTCCCTTTTCAAATCGGTCCAAATTCCTTTTTGTTCAGCCCTCGTTCCATCGCATCACACCAGCCATTCGCATTCACGTCCGAACCCTCAACCGGCCGTTCGTATCCTCGTCCGTGTTGCACGACCCGCCGTTCGCATTCACGACCAAACCCTCGACCGGCCGTTCATAACCTCACCCGCGAGGATGCCCCACTGTTCGTGTCCCCGCTTGTTTTCACGACCCACAACCGGCCCGCTTGTTCTTGCTTTTCCCCTAAGTCGTGACCCGTCTGTCCACGCCAAGAACCCGTCCGTATCGACTGCTCTTCCCGACCGTACCGCGCCCTCTTCCGACCACCCCCTTGACCAGATGGTCTGGTTCATATCATTATGGTATCAGAGCTCAAGTTCCTGCCAAGAAAATGTTGCATCTTTCCATCCTTAAACTTTAGGGTTTTGAAAATTTTCAAGCGGTTGTTAGGGTTTTGGCTTGCCTTTGAATCTATTGCTTAGATTTGTTAGTCTCCATGATTTAGGATGTCTAGGTTAGTTATTAAGAGCTAGTTGAATCTGTGTTAGTAATCGCCATTGTTGAAGCTTTGTTGGGGAAGAAGGAGTTTGGTGTGGTCAAGGCCGCTTTTGACCAGGGTATTGTCCTTTGGTCGGGTGAGTCACTAGTGGTCCACACCGAGTGATGTCATGTTGTCCCCTGCATGTTTAATTTTCGAATTCGAATTGGTTTTAGTTTTTGGCGGTTCTTAGATAGTGTTTGTTCATGCCTCAAGTGTATTTAAGTTTAAGCTTGTCTAGTTTAAAATTAATTAAGTTTTGGTAAGGGTCATTAGTGCTAATCCTAGAGTAATTAATTTGTGTCGATGACTAGTTGACTTTCTTGTTTTGCAAGGTACCTAAGCTAAAATGGCTGATCCAGCCTTAGCGGAGACTCACTAGTCTCCAGACCCAGCTTCAGCAGTTAGGAGACCGGCTTGGCAGAGTGGAACAGCCTCAATCACAACCAGCTCAAGCGCCTCCACCACCACAACTGAGCACCTCCACCACTTTGGCCAGAACATGGCATGGAGGGTCTTTCTGAGGAAGAAGCCTTCCCACCTCATTTCAGAAGGCCAAGATACAGAGAGAGGAGGTTACCTGAAGAAAGGGGCAATCACCACCCACCTAGGGCTCACTCCCCACACCTCAAGATCACGCCTCCCACCTTTGCCGGCAAGGTAGACCCGGAAGCATACTTGGATTGGAAGAGAAGGATGGATCACATCTTTGATGTCTATGGGTTTGAAGAACCCAAAAAGGTGGCTTATACAGCAGCTCAACTCACTGATCATGCCTTATCCTGGTGGGATAAAGACTCGGCCAAAAGAAGAAGGAGAGGAGAGGAGCCGTTTAGATCATGGGAGATCATGAAGTTCATGATGAAAGGAAGGTACATTCCACCCATGTACTACAGGGAGCTCCAGAAGAAGTTTAGGAAGCTCAGCCAGGGCCATAGGAGTGTAGAAGAATATTTTGGAGAATTTGAACATCTGAGGAACCGGCTTGGATTAGAAGATGCCGAGGAGACTCTCATAGCCCAATTCTTGGATGGTCTTCAAGAGAAGATTGCTAGCAAGGTGGAGATGTATTCCTACAATGATCTCAATGAGCTACTACACTTAGCCACACAAGTGGAAAGCCAGCTCAAGAGACAGACCCGGACCAGGGCCGTGATCAACAACCCATGGAGACCTACTGCCTCAGGTTCCAATCCGGCTTTAAACCGGCAACCTGACCGAGGCAAGGCTGTAGCACAAGAAGCAAGACCACCCTACAAGCCTAGAGAAATCTGAAAGAATAATAGATTTAGGTTCACCATTGATCAAGAAAATGGAGAGAGAATTTTAGTGACAAAAGAATGAGAGAAAGATTATTTTTATTCATAATGATGAGAGAATAATTTCTCTTAGTGACAAATGTGAAGGGAGATAGTTATTTATACTATTCTAGTCTAGGCTTGTTTGGATACAAGGATTGCCTTATACATGAATGGCTACAAGGATAACATAACACTAGAACACAAACAAGCCTTAGACACTCCCCTTTGACATTAACACTTCACGCCTTTATACATGAATTAAAGGCTTTCATCTTTCATCATTTCTTCTTCATTCCAACACTCCCCCTCAAGCTTAAGACATGGAAAATGCCTAAGCTTGCAACCATGAAGCATTACCTCATTAAAAAAACCTAGAGAAGGAAAACCCAATTGGGACAAAACCTTTTCTAGTGGAAAAGAGTATAACACTCCATGTTGGGATCATTGGTGTGGAATTGACTGATTTTGAAGCTTCTTATAAGTCTGGTCCATTTCTCCCCCTTTCTTTTGACTCCTTGTCTTTAAGAGGTGATTTTAATACAGCTTTCTCAAAGCTTTCAAGTTTAACCTGTTTCACATACACATATACATGCATGTATCAATTCTCACAAGATAAGCCAATGCATTATAATATAAGAATGATTTTTAACTTCCCTTTTTATAAATATGGATGGCGATTTGGATGATATGATCTAGAACAGTCTGGTTCTCAAAAGACTCCATATTAAGGTCTTTGGATTCATCATGATCACATGGTTCTCTTATGGATTCATCATGATCACATGGTTATCTTCCCTTATATGTTTTGGATCCACTTTGGCTAGCTTCATTTTACTTCACTTTCTACTTTCAATAAGCCTAACTCAAGAGAATAAGATTGTAGAATTAGGTTTGAGTAGAGTGAGCACACTTATCTCCTAATACACTTTCTCACCATGGTTCCACTAAATGATGTAGGGTAAGTCATGCTTATGATTGTTTTCCATCACTTCCTGATCTAAATATCATAGCAACTCAAAAATAAAGATTAGTATTCCAGAACTTGAATAAGATCAAGTCTGGTATCAAGTATAATATCTAGCCAAATTCTCAACCTAAAATCATAGAATTAAAGAACTTATCCTAGATAGAACCTTTGATGAGAGAATTTTGTCATGAGGTGATTCATCACTTTCCACCAGCTTACTCCTTCTCCATGAGATTTGGTAGCTTGATGGCCATTGGTTCTATCCTCAGTTGATGACATAATAATTGGATGACCTTAAACACAGCCTCCATTAGAAAATCAGACTGAGCACATTTCTTGTGCTTACTTTCCAAGATAATCATCTTGGAATGACCATGATCAGACTGACCACACTTTTTGTGCTTACTTTCCAAGGCAAAACATCTTGGAATAACCATGATCCAGTATGAACTGCATGAACCGCATGAAAAACATTAGAACATCACGGCCATGTACCATGTACCAGCAAGGCCTGACCAGCATCATGCGCCAACTTGTTAACTTGGGCCAGCTTCATGTGCCTCCTTGTCACAGCCAGCTTGATCTAGATTAGATGCTCATTTCCCCCCCCCCCCCCACAAGCTTGACACTAAAAATAAGAGTCAAGTTTGGAAGAATGAGCATACACAGAATGAATGTCTCAAAGTGGTCTTCTTTATCCTTTAAACATAAAGAAGAACATTGTAAGTATCTGTGAAATGTTTTGAGAATTAAGAGACTTGAAGTATTGAAGAATATGAAGAATAAGAGATTTGGAGATTAAAAGTATAATTGATAAAGAATTATGGAGAATTATGAACCTATGAAGTATTGTAAGTATCTTCCTAGGTTCTCTTTCATCCTATGAACATTTCTAGATGATAAAATTTAATCAATCAATCAAGGAATCAGTAGAAGGTTTGGAGATAGCCTTTGCAAAGACTTTGATAAGCCTTTGTGGGTTTCCTCCTTTGTGATTGATTATGATCTGAACTTGCAGCATGTGTGCTTTGTTGATTTTCTTTTCAAGCACACACCGAAGGTCACCTTACTCCATGGGAGAGCTGATTCATCACATTCCACCAGTCTTTCCTCTCCACTTCTTGTGGTGGCTGTTCTTGGTGGCCATTGGTTCTAACTTCTTCTCCATGTGTTGTGCCTTTTTCACTTGCTCTCTTTTGTCTTTGTTAGACAATGAAGCAAAAAATCAACTCCCACCTTAAGTCTTTGAACCTGTTGAGAATAGGCAGATAGTGAGTGAAAGAGATTGATTAAAAGTAATCAAACTTAATTTTAAACACTGCCTAAGGATTTTTGGATTCAACATGCCTTTTTAAACTTATTTTCCTAAGTAAAAGACAAGGTTCTCTTCCCCTAGGATCAATGCAATTCATGACAAATGATTCATCTAGCTAAATGTCCTATTTTACCAATTTCTAAATACATGAACAAAACTCAATAAAATTCATGATTTACTAACCACCTAGATACAAGATTTCCTAGAGTTCTAACTCACACAACCATCAATGAAATCAATAAAATAGTTGGATAAGAGTTTAGAAATAGCCTGAATGCATAATACTTTAATACTAGGTCTTTGCATTTGATTTTAGGAACTGGTTCTGATCTAGGCACTCCCTTTTATTATGTTGCTTTGAAAATGCCTTTGGTGGTCTGGCTTGAGTTGTTGGAGCTTCCAAGAGAGTCCATTTGGTGCTTGCATTAGTATTGGATGGGAGGAATTGGAGCTTCTTTGTTGAGGACACAGAGAGGAACACACGTGTATCATAAACACCTGCGCAAGTGCTAAAACTTCTCTGTTTCGAATTTATTTGTCATAAACACGTTTATCATAAACACGTGTATCATTTTGTGGTTCATCCTGCCCGGTCTTTTCTGGGCCTTTGGTTTCTGTGAAATTGCCCATTTTCTTAAGGTAAAGACTTCTGGTGCTGATCACCATTCTGAGACCCATATCCTACGATGAGCACTGCGTGATCCAATGATGTAGAGCATGGGCCAGAGAATATTCCACTAGAATATAACTGAAATGCTCCCTTGCTGCCACATATGCCATTAGGCATAACCTCATAGACGAGAAGCAATTCTCCCTTCTCGTTACACCAACCCTGTAGCTGAACAAAATTCTTGTTCCGCAAGCAAGCTCATTCACGTTCTTAGACCAAGCCAAATTACACACCTGAATCTATCTGCAGTGCCACCACCGAAAGCAAGAAGTCCGTGAAGATGGGAGTTGCGGTACTTTGATAGAGATGCCAATATAGAGTCGCAATCAACAGCTGAGGAGTCTCCAGTTCTTGTCTCAACATGAACCCCTTTCGCACCTCGAGCTTCACATATATTCACTCGTCACCACCGCGCAGATGAACGAGAGCACATTTCTGGTAACACTTGCCATTCACCTGAACGAGAACTCCATTCCCTGTTATCTCCAAAATTGCAACCAATGGACCACCGTAATCATGACCGTGATCACCCTGTTATCTCCTGCATAGATTGGTCTTTGATAGAAAAATCACATCTCCTGCGATTGTAGGTGACGTCAAGACTTCGACTGCAGGGTTAGCGTCAGTTTCAGGAGAGTTATCCATCACAAGGAGTTGACTTCGTCTTTGATTTCTTGTGGATAAGATAGTTTGAAGAGCTGGTAGTGAGTAGATTCTTGCCAACCAAGTAACAACCTAACTTCTTTCAACTAACTTCAACCAACACCTGCACCAGATTTAACAAACCCCAACCAACAATATCTATTTCTAACAGATCTTATCCAATTAACAGACCTTACTCAAGCCTAAATTTCGAATTTATTCAAGGTTTAATCCTAAATTTTAAAGATTCCATCATTTTAAAATTTCAAGAAATTAACAAGGTAATCAAGAAAATCCATCTTGAATTCTTAAACCTATCAGATTGAAGTCAAAATTCGTATAGACACTCACAAGATACTAATAAAAATTTCTAGATTCAAAGAATTAAAGAAAACTGAGAAAGAATTAGAATTATATCACCAGGATCTTGATATAGGTGAATTTGGACGACTCTGAGGAAACCTTCAAGAAAAACTTCCAAACTGAATGTAATTGAGTTCTGCTTTTTCTTGAAAAGAAACTAGACTCGAAGAGCTTGAGTTTAGGATTTTGAAAATCTCGATTTGATGAAGAATTAACGTCGTGGTGACCTGGGAAATGCAGGGGTTCGCGACGGACGTGGTTGCGAAGCACCTTTGAAAGAAAATTCGTAACTTTTGCTTCCCTGGGCCAAATGATGCGATTCAAACGGCCATGGATTCAAAACTCGCCGATTCACAATCCAGAGAAAGCAGATTGACAAAAGGAGTCGTGGTTTGGCCGGAATTTTGAATTACAAGATGACGTTCGAAATTGATCTAGAAATTGATGAAGAACAAGATGAATTCTTGTTGAATCAATGAAAGAATGAAGAAATTTACCCAGATTTGATGCAACCTGGCTCTGATACAATGAAAGAATAATAGATTTAGGTTCACCATTGATCAAGAAAATGGAGAGAGAATTTTAGTGACAAAAGAATGAGAGAAAGAATATTTTTATTCATAATGATAAGAGAATAATTTCTCTTAGTGACAAATGTGAAGGGAGATAGTTATTTATACTATTCTAGTCTAGGCTTGTTTGGATACAAGGATTGCTTTATACATAAATGGCTACAATGATAACATAACACTAGAACACAAACAAGCCTTAGACACTCCCCTTTGACATTAACACTTCACGCCTTTCTACATGAATTAAAGGCTTTCATCTTTCATTATTTCTTCTTCATTCCAACAAAATCACCCGTTCCCCAAGGCCTGAAGCTAAAACTGCCCCCACTGGACCTAATACCAGAGATCTCATGTGTTTCAAGTGTCGGGACTGTGGACACTATGCAAGGGATTGCCCTAACCCCCGGGCCATGATCATTACTCCAGCCGGTGATTACGAGTCTCAGGACGAGATGGAGCCTTCTGAGGAAGCTGATGAAGAGGAGGATGAAGTATCCTACCCTGAAGTGGGTGATCTTTTGGTCTCAAGAAGAGGTCTCAGCACCATACAAGAACCAAATGAAACAGCTCAAAGGGAGAACATCTTTCACACCGTTGCATGGTAAATGGCAAGGTATGTTCCTTAATCATTGATGGTTGTTCATGTGCAAATTTGGTCAGTGCATACATGGTTGAGAAACTGAATTTGACAGCCACCAAGCATCCTAGACCATATAGATTAAGATGGTTGAATGATATGACTGAATTGAAGATTATTGAGCAAGTTAAGGTTTCTTTTAGCATAGACAAGTATGTTTATGAGGTTCTTTGTGATGTAGTTCCTATGCAAGCCACTCATATCTTGTTAGGCAGACCTTGGCAATTTGATAGGAAAGTTATGCATGATGGTAGGACTAATAAGTACACCTTGATGATGAATAAAAAGCGAATTAGTTTAGCTCCATTACTGCCTGCCCAAGTCCATGAGATGCAAATTAAATTAGCTAAGGAAAAATGCATGACTAAGACCAACTTCTTGATTGCACCTAGTGATGTTAGGCACTCACTCTTTGATTTCACTTGTCAAGTAGTTTTGATGGTTTATAAGGACTTGTTAAATGTTGGACATACTAATGCGATCTTGCCAAGGGAAATCCGAGCTCTTCTTGACAGGTACAAAGATGTTTTCCCAGAGGAGATACCAGCTTGCTTACCACCTTTTAGGGGCATTGAACACCATGTCGATTTCATTCCTGGAGCACAACTTCCAAACCGGCCAGCTTACCGAGTCAATCCACCCGAAGCTAAGGAGCTTGAAGCTCAAGTCAGAGACCTCATGGTCAAGGGATATGTGAGAGAGAGTCTTAGCCCCTGTGTCGTGCCAGTGCTCCTTGTGCCCAAGAAGGATGGCTCCTACAGGATGTGTGTGGATTGTCGAGCAATAAACAACATCACCATCAAATACCGCCATCCAATCCCAAGACTTGATGATATGTTGGATGAACTTAGTGGAACAACCATCTTTTCCAAGGTGGACTTAAAGAGTGGATATCACCAAGTGAGGATGAAAGAATGTGATGAGTGGAAGACAGCCTTCAAGACCAAGCATGGGTTGTATGAATGGCTGGTCATGCCGTTTGGGCTCTCCAATGCCCCAAGCACATTCATGCGCCTCATGCACCATATCCTTAGACCTTTCATGGGCAAGTTTTTAGTTGTTTACTTTGATGATATACTGATTTATAGCTCTTACCTATCTGATCATGTGCTGCACTTAGAACAAGTCTTAGATACCCTTAGGAAAAAACATATGTTTGCAAATCTAGCTAAGTGTATCTTTTGCACAGAAGAAGTTTGGTTTTGTTGTCAGCTCACAGGGACTTATAGTGGACTAGAGAAGATAGAAGCTATCCTTGGCTGGCCCAGACCAACCTCTATCAGCCAGGTCCGGAGTTTCCATGGATTAGCCAGTTTCTACCGGCGGTTTGTGAAGGATTTCAGCACTTTAGCTGCTCCCCTGACGTCTCTGATCAAGAAGAACATGGGTTTTAAATGGGGAGAGGTTCAGGAGAGGGCCTTCTTGGAGCTCAAATACCAGCTAACTCACGCTCCAATCCTTGCCTTGCCAAACTTTGAGAAGACATTTGAGGTGGAGTGTGATGCCTCAGGAGTAGGCATTGGAGCGGTTCTAACCCAAGGAGGACGACCAGTAGATTATTTCAGTGAGAAGCTGACTGGTGCTACATTGAACTACCCTACCTATGACAAAGAGTTGTATGCCTTGGTCAGGGCAATGCAGACTTGGCAACACTACTTGTTGGCCCGGGAGTGTGTGATCCACACGGATCATGAGACCTTGCAACACCTGAGGGGTCAGACCGTTCTAAAGAAGAGGTATGCTAGATGGTTGGAATACATAGAAACATTCCCCTATGTGATTAAATACAAGAAAGGGAAGGATAACGTGGTGGCGGATGCTTTGTCTATGAGGCATGCCTTTATGGCAACAATGGATGCTAAAGTTCTTTGTTTTAAATACTTGAAGACTCTATACCCAGAAGATCATGAGCTTAAGACTGCCTATGAGGAGCATGGGACAGGAGCTTACACTAAGTTCTTCCTCTATAATGGGTTCCTTTTCAAAGACAAAAGGTTGTGCATTCCTCAATGTTCAATGAAGGAGTTGCTTGTGGGAGAAGCTCATGGTGGTGGTCTTATGGGGCACTTTGGGATTGAGAAGACTTTGAGTGTCCTTAAAGAAGACTTCTATTAGCCTAGGATGAAGAAGATGGTGACTACTCATTGTGATAGATGCATCACATGCAAGAAGGCCAAATCCAGACTCCAACCCCACAGTTTGTACTTGCCATTGCCGGTTCCCACACTACCATGGGTGGACATCTCTATGGACTTTGTCCTAGGATTGACAAAGATCCAGCACAAGGATTCAGTATTTTTAGTGGTAGACCGGTTCTCCAAGATGGCTCACTTCATTCCTTGCTCCAAGACCAATGATGCATCACAAACTGCCACTTTGTTCTTTAGGGAAGTGGTGAGGCTCCATGGGATTACAAGATCGATTGTATCAGACCGGGACACAAAATTTTTGTCCCACTTTTGGAGGACCTTATGGAAGAAGCTTGGTACCAAGCTTCTGTTTTCTACTACCTGCCATCCCCAGACAGATGGACAGACTGAGGTGGTGAACCGCACCCTAGGAACCCTATTGAGATCAACCATTGGACGCCACTTGACGACTTGGGTGGATAGCCTTCCTTTGGTAGAGTTTGCCTACAACTCAGCCAAGCACTCTACAACCGGCATGTCCCCCTTTGAAGCTGTCTATGGCCGCAACCCAGACACACCCTTGAGTTTGGCACCATTGCCCCCAGCCGAGACCATGGACCTTGAAAGGGAAGCTAAAGCCGCGGCAATGAAGAAGATCTTTGAGCAAGTCCATGGAAGGATTGAGAAGAGGAATGACCAGATCAAGACCAGGATCAACAAGAAGAGGAAACAGCTAGTGTTCCAGCCAGGAGATTGGCTGTGGTTGCACTTAAGACCAGAGCGTTTTCCCAATAATGTGTCTTCTTCTTTCAATGTCTCTGATTTGTCCCCTTTTGATGTGCAGGATGTTGGTTCTTTGAATACCAAAGCGCTTGAAGAGGGTGGGGATGATGGGGTCATCCATGCTACGCCAACCCGGTACTTGGAGGATGAGGTCCAAGCAACCCCATATGTGTCTCACCGCATCTTGACAAGGAGCAGAACTGCTCAAGGAGTGCAAGACAAGAGCCGGGACCAGGACCAAACTTATGAGGATCAAGCTGGAGTCAACATAATCCGAGCACATGGTCAAGGAGGAGAAGGGGAGATTGAAGACACCAGCCAGTCATTTAACCATGATCAGCTGGGTGTTCCTGACCAGAACATCCATGCACACAGCCTTAGGGATAAGGTCTTGTGTGTCCTTACTATCCTAGAGTGAGGACACCCTCTAAGACCTTAGATGATTAGGGTACTCTTTTCCTTTCTAAGTGTCCATAATGGGTTCTTGGAAAGGTTTTTAATGAGACCTGAAAGTCTAAGGCATCAAGCCTAGTGTCCCATTGGTTTTAATGTGGATATGTCCATTTAAAATCAATTAGGCTTGATTCTATCTTAGGCACTTGTCTAGCCTTTATGTCTTATTTCATAACTTGTTTAAAGACTTAGTCTAATGTGGGTTTAGTTGTTTTGTTGACCACGAGTCTTGTGGTCAACTAGGTCATGTGTAGCCTATAAAAGGCAAACACTTCTCCATTTTATGCAAGCAGTTTAGAACCCAAAACCCTTGTCCACGGCCGCCTAGGTCATTCCAATCTTCCTTGTGTGTGAGTGTGTCTCCAAGTAAGGAAGAGAGTTCCTTGAAGATTGAGTGTGTCTCTCTTCAAGGAAGGTTGTATCCAAGCCTGACATAGCTTGGTGTGTTGCCCTCAATCCCCCTTTTCAAATCGTTCCAAATTCCCTTTTGTTCAGCCCTCGTTCCATTGCATCACACCCGCCGTTCGCATTCACATCAGAACCCTCAACCGGCCATTCGTATCCTTGTCCGTGTTGCACGACCCGCCGTTCGCATTCACGACCAAACCCTCGACCGGCCGTTCTTAACCTCACTCGCAAGGACGCCCCACTGTTCGTGTCCTCGCTTGTCCATGCCAAGAACCCGTCTGTATCGACTGCTCTTCCTGACCGTACCGCACCTTCTTCCGACCAACCCCTTGACCAGATGGTCTGGTTCATATCAATCCCACCACACCAGTGCGTGGTCATTGAACTATGCCGTTGCTATGGCGACTTTACGGGGATCGTCGTAGTTATAGTACTTAAAGAGGAGTTTCATTATTCTCTCCCAGTCTAAGTACTCTTCTTGATCAACATTTCCGAAAAGGTAGGCGGGTTCATATTTACTTCGGGGTAGTGCATAGGCTGTCGAGGTGGTGGCATGGGCTCGTCGTAGTACTGATGTCGATCCATTCCTTGGTGGACCGTCTCTGGTCGGTCGTGTGGGTATGGAGGTGGCGCGGGTCCGGATGTAGGTGTAGGGTGATCCGAACGATCGAGATGCGTCGCTATGATCGACATCTGGGTTGTCAAGGCTTGGAGAAGCTGCAATATTGCTTGACTGTTCTGCCCCGATGTCAACTCGTCACGTCCTGACATATTTCATTTTCTGAGAAAAGGAAATTTTGAAAAATGCAAAAGTTTCCCGAAAATGAAACTTGCAAAAATAGAAAATTTCCTCAGATATGATTTTTATTTTTATTTTTTGATTACTTATAAAATAAAAATGAAACTAACTATTGGCGAAAAAGAAAGAAAAAATAAACTATCCTAAAGACAATTATTACCTAAATTTAAAAGAAAAACTAATAAATAGAAGATATCCTAAAAATACATTTGGCCTTAAACTAAAAAGGAAACTAACTAAATGGAAAAGATCCTAAAAATTTATTGTGTAATTAACTAAAAGTAAACTATACTTAAACTCAAAAGAAAAATTAATTAATTCATAATTTCCTAAAAGGTAACTATCCTAAACTAAAAGGAAATATATATTAATGGCCTAGAAACTTTAGGAAAACTACCTAAGATGTTTTAGAAAACTTCATAAACTAATTCCTAGACTATAAAAATTATGGAAGCTAATTAATTTTATGCCTAAAACAAAAGAGGAAAACTACCTAAAACTAAAAACTAAGAACCTAGACACTAAGTATGAACCTAGTCGCCTAAGGCAACTAGGAAACTCGACCTGCAGGCGCGGCATGAGGGAATGCTAGGGAAGAACGCTAAGGCTCTAGGGCTAACGCGGTCGGAAAAAGCTAGCGAGTGGGCTAGGGTAAACGAACGCGGGACCGAAACGAGCTATGCGGGATGCTAGGGGGCTACACGGCTTGGTACGTGACTAAGGGGTGCTGACGCAATATGCTAAGGAGCTAGTGCGGTTTCCTTGGGCCTGCGGCTAGTGGAACGAATGCGGAAGGTAAACACAGTGGGGAGGTCTAAGCTGGACACACGGGGACCTAGCCTAGCAGCACGTAAAAGGACTCTAGCTACACGGACCAAGAAGAACAAGAACTAAGTGCCAATGTAAAAAAACTAGAACTAGTGGCTGGTGGAACTAGCAAGTAGCACTCACATGTGGTCTAAGCACTTGGACACACGATTTATCAAGGTGAAACTAATATTGTAGGTGAGTTTCTAAGACCCTTGTTTGCTTTTGAACAACCTAAACATTTTTTTTGTTTTAAAAAAAATTTAAACACCAAACAAGCAATCAAGCTCTTCTCTTTTTTTTGTAAACAAGAAACAAAGAAAGGATTGATAGAACCTGATTTTTTTTGTATTGTTTTTTTTGTGTGTTGTGGTAGGTGACTTGATTCCTCCTCCTTCTTACCGAGAACCTCAGGGGAAAGAGAAAGAAACACAATCAAAAGCCAAAAACTATTGCAACAAAAACAAGAATAAATTGCCAAAAACAAAAAGATAGATTCAACCTGATGGTGCAAGAACCGTGGGTGGCTGTCTTTTTACCGAGAAGCTCAGGTTGCTGGACAAAAGAGATAGATGCGAAGGGTGGATCGAAGGGACACACAATTTCTGAAAGGGGCTTGTGATACTCTAAGAACTTCAACCAAAGAGGCTGAAGAACACGGCTGCTACCAAGCTTGGAGGCGGCACAGGACTTAGACAATAGTCTTAGTTTTTTTTGTTTAATATGCTTGTTGTCTTATTAATGAGTAGACAAGAGGCTTATAACCTTATTACAACTTAGGTTAATCAACATGATGTTTAGCCTCTCAAGGAATTAAAACAGCAAGTAGTTTATGTAATGGCAATTAAGAATAGACTTGGGCCTAATTAGTCAACATGACTCCCAAAGCGTAAATAACATACTTAGTCTAGAAATAGAATTAAAGATAGGAAAAGCCCAATACCACTTAGGCTAGAATTCGGTGGTGACTTGTGAATGGTTTGAAGTTGTGAACGAGTCTTCACCGTCTTGCGCACTAACAATATTGCCTCATTAAAACCTTCTTCGGAAAACCCAGTGGGACAAAACCGAAGATAGAAAAAAGATTAATATTTCCTAGCACGACTTTTGGTGTCTCTACCGGATGGTAGTGGTAAAGACACCGGAGGAAGAAGAATCTTCTAGAAGGAACCTTCATGGCTCCTTGTCCGGTTGGAACAGGTTGAATGGTCTTGGGACGGTCGTGGATTTGTCGGATTGTCCGGATGGCATGGATGGCACCATAGGATCCAGCTGGGTCGGCACGGTCGGTCCAGTCTCCAATAGCATGCTGAGCTTGTCTCCTAAAGCCTTATTCTTGGACTGTGTGAGTGGTCATGGTGGGATGATTGGTGCAGTGGCTGGCTTGATGTCCTCATCATATTGTATTTTCCTTCTTTAGTTTTTTAATGAGGTAATACTTCATGGTTGCAAACTTGGCCATTAGTCATGACTTAAGCTTGAGGGGGAGTGCTGGAATGAAGAAGAATGATGAAGACAAAGAGAAGAAATGAAGAAAGTATGCCTTAGTTTCTAAGTAGGCGCCATGTGTCCAAAGAGATTGGCTCAGGCTTGTTTGTGTTTAATGATATGTTATCCTTGTAGCCAAACATGTATTAGGCTATCTTAGTATCCAAATAAGCTTAGACTATTTTAGTAGAAATAGTTATCTCTCTCTTCCTTTGTAAGCAAGAAATTAATTTTTCTAAAATTTCAATAATAATCATTCTCACTTTTTTGTCTAAACTTTTGCTCTCTCAATCTACAAATCTCTGAATCTCTTAATCTCATAATCTTTCAAGGGGAAAGAGCTGTAGGAGTTTTAATGCGGATGGCTCCAAACATGGCACGTAGGAGCAAGAAAGAATCCACATGATTCTCTGGATGCTGGTGCATGGTATGATGATAGAAGAATCATCTGGATGGTTATGTGTGTCTCATGAATGCTTAAATATCTGCTATGGGTGCCAAGTATGTTGAAATGAAGAAAAGAAGAAGTAGAAACTCTTAGGCAAAGAGAGAGTATGAAGTGTGGTAGATACTCTAAACCAAAGGGAGAGTATGAAAGAGCTTCTAAACATGTAACCAAACAGCCTTAAGTGGCGCCTATGATGTGTTTGGACATAAGGATTGTAAACTATATAAACACTATGTACTCCTCATTTGTAAGCAAGAAGGTTAATTCTTTCATTATTAATAATAAATCTTTTTTCTAATTCTCTTTTCTCTAACAATCTCTCTATTCTCCAATAGTGAATATAAATCTCTCATTCTAACATGGTATCAGAGCAAGAAACATTCATATAATCCGCAAAATCTCAAGTTATTTTCAATCTTTTCATGCAAGCCTCAAAATGGGACATGCCGAGAAGATCATGGTGGTTCTTCATCAATTAAGGCAAGATCACGAGGTTTTCTTCCACTTTCCATAAAAATTATTATCAGGAAAGAGTTACTGATTATCCTTGCACCAGTTTCATCTCATTTGGTGATCAGAATCAAAAGTTATCCACGAAGGAGTCGCGATCTGCGTCTTTTGGGTTCTCCTCCATTGCAACGAGCATAACTTGTTCAAATCTTCATCGAATCGATCAATTCCAAAGCCTTACCTCAATAGAAATGAGTCTAGATAACTTTTCAGAAGGTCTACACTCATCCTAATCAAGTTTAGAAGACTTATTGATCGTTTTCCTACGACGTGTACAGTTTCAATCCCTTTGGGGTATTGGTGATAAAAATCTTGTCCCTTCTCATTCTTTTTCGAATCTTGGATGTTACCAAGTTAGATAAGAATCCTTTGGAGGGTTCCAAGAAGTTTCATTACAATATGACAAGTTTTAGGCATCAAGATTCATTTTTTTGTGAACTAGTCAGATTCTGAAAATATTGAATTCTGGTATAAGGAGGTTTTACTTATTGCTCAGCTGTTAAACACTACCTAAAACGGTTTTGATTAGTAGTGAAAAGGTTTTTAATCAGTTTAGAAGCTGTTATAAGACAGTTAAAAGGCGGTTACAATCTGGTAAAGAAGTGGTTATAGACAGTTATGTTTGTTAGAAGAAGTTGGAGTTAAAAACTGTTAGTGGCAGTTGAAGAAAGCTGTTGGTGACGGTTTTAGGCTAGTGTTTGGAAAAGGTGGTTAAGAATTTAAAAAGAGTTATCAGAAGCTGTTAAGCCTTAAACAACAGTTCAACCTAACCTAGTACCTTTAGTACCTTATACCAGCTAAAACTATTGGGAACAAGTTGGTTAGGAGGTTAAGAAGTTGTTCTGCAGTTGGGAAGTGGTTATTATGGAGGTTTGGCTACCCTAGGCTACAACAAGAAAAAAGGTGCAAAGGCTAGGACAAAAGAGGAAGAGCTAGAGGCAACTATATTAGAGTTGAAAGAGGATGGAGAATGCATCAGAACCAGTTTCTAAAATCAAATGCAAAGACCTAGTATCAAAGTCTTATGCATCCATGCTATTTCTAAACTCTCATCCAACTATATTTTGTTGATTACATTGATGGTTGTGTGAGTTAGAACCATAGGAGATCTGGTATCTAGGTGGTTAGTAAATCATGAATTCTATTGAATTGTTTTCATGTATTTAGAAATTGTTAAGATGGGACATTTGGAAGCTAGTTTAGCTAGCTGAATCATTTGTTCATGAATTGCATTGATCCTAAGGGAAAACCTTGTCTTTTACTTAGAACAATAAGTTTAAGAAGGTATGTTGAATCCAAAAGTCTGTAAGAAGTGTTTAAAATTAAGTTTGGTTACTCTTAATCACTCTCTTTCACTCACTATCTTTTGTTTAGAATCTGCCTATTATCAACAGGTTCAAAGGCTTAAGATGTGAGTTGATGTTTATCTTGATTGTCTAACAAAGGCAAAAGAAAGCAAGTGAAAAAGACACAAGACATGGAGAAGGAGTTAGAACTAAATGTCACCAAGAACAGCCACCACAAGGAGTGGAGGGAAAGATTGGTGGAATGTGATGAATCAGCTCTCCCATGGAGTCAGGTGTCCTTTGGTGTGTGCTTGAAGTAAAAATCAACAGAGCACACATGCTGCATGTTCAGATCATAATCAATCACAAAGGAGGAATACTCACAAAGACTTATCAAAGTCTTTGCAAATGCCATCTCTAAACTTTTTTTACTTTTTCTTGATTGATTAAATTTCTCATCTAGAAATGTTCATAGGATTAAAGAGAACCTAGAAAGACTATGCATTGTATTTAGAACCTAGTTGAATCCAAAAAATGACCTTGACATTCATCATAATTCTCCATTATTCTTCATCATTCTTCATCAATCTCATCTATTCTACTTAAAATCTTATACTTTTAATCTCAAAATCTCATATTCTTCATATAATTCAATACTTCAAATCTCTTAATTCTCAAGACATTTTCTATTATACCAGATACTTACAATCTTCTTCTTTATGTTTGAAGGATAAAGAAGACCAACAGATGATTTCAAAGAGTACGTATGGAAACAATCTATGAATGCTCATTCTTCCAAACTTGACTGTTAATCCTAGTGTCAAGCTTGTGGAGGGAAAAGAAAATGAGCATCCAAAGGCATTCATGAAGGCATTCATGGCGCAAACAAGGACATCAAAAGAGGTGTGTCTAGCGCAAACAAGGCCATCCAAGAAGTGTGTCTGGCGCAAACAAGGGCATTCAAGGCGACTGGTGCATTCAAATGATTTTTGAGGCACAAACAAGGATATTCAAGGAGATGTCTGGTGCATACAAAAGCTTTCAAGGCACAAACAAGGACATTCAAAGAGTTTTCTGGCGTATTCAAGGGCTTTCAAGCTGTCTGCCAAAACCAAGTGAGCACAAGTAGTGTGTTGCTCAGCCTAATTCTCTCATCAAGGGTTCTATCTAGGATAAATTCTTTAACACTATGATTTTAGGTTGAGAATTTGGCTAGATATTATACTTGATACCAGACTTGATCTTGTTCAATTTCTGGAATACTATGATGTTTTAGATCAGGAAGTGATGAAAAACAGTCATAAGCATGACTTACCCTACATCAATTAGTGGAAGCATGGTGGGAGAGTGTATTAGGAGACAAGTATGCTCACTCTACTCAAGTTTAATTCTACAATCTTATTCTCTTGAGTTAGGCTTATTGAAATTAGAAAGTAAAGCAAAATGGATCTGGTCAAAGGGAATTCAAAACATATAAGGTGAGAGAACCATGTGATCATGATGAATCCAAAGACCTTAATGTGAAGTCCTTAGAGAACCAGACTGGTCTCAAAATCGCCATCCACTCTTATAAAAGGGAAGTTAAAATCATTCTTACATTATAATGCATTGGTTTATCTTGTGAGAATTGATACATGCATGTATATGTGTATGTGAAACAGGTTCAAATTGAAGGCTTTAAGGAAAGCTGGATCAAAATCACCTCATAAAGATATGGAGTCAAAAGAAAGGGGGAGAAATGGACCATACTTAGAAGAAGCTTCAAAGCAGACATTCACAAGGGATAATCAACAAGGTCTTGTTAAAGGATATATGGAGCTCACTATGGTGTATTTAAAGCTCACAGATTAAATGGCCAATCCCTAAGCTAAGAAGACTTCACTCTTTTTCCCTTAGTATTGGTTTCCCAAAGGATTTTCCATACTAAGGTTTTTAATGAGAAAGTTCTTTAAGGTTCCAAACTTGGTTTCTATGAACATAAAAAAATCAAACTTGAAAGGGAGTGAACAGAAGAAGAAGAAAAGTCTCTTCATCTTTGCAATTTCAACCATTCACCCATGTTTAAACTTGAGGGGGAGTGTTGAAATGAAGAAAACAAGAAGTAGAAACTCTTAGCCAAAGAAAGAGTATGAAGTGTGATAGATACTCTAAACCAAAGGGAGAGTATGAAGGAGCTTTTAAACCTTTAGCCAAACAGCCTTAAGTGGCGCCTAGGAAGTGTTTGGACACAAGGATTGTAAACTCTCTATATAAACACTACGTACTCCTCATTTGTAAGCAAGAAGAATAACTCTTTCATTATTAATAATAAATCATTTCTCTAATTCTCTTTTCTCTAAAACTCTCTCTATTCTCCAATGGTGAATCTAAATCTCTCATTCTAACAAATTATAAGTTTAAGCTTCTTAAACCCGTGATCTACCAAATAAGGCAAGTCGGTATCTCCTGGTTTAGAAGTTGAATAACTTTTAAACCATAATTAATTTTGGTATGATTCCAATTTTCCGTGAACCTATGATGGGTTAGGTTTCCATATCAATTTGGTTAACAACTTTGTTCCTCTTGGTTAAATTGTAATCCTGCAATTAGTAACCGCTGGTCTCTTCCGGGTTCCTTGGAAAACCTCTGACTTGAAAGTTGAATATCTTCTTCATGCGGAAAGCTTTTAAACAAATTCTTATTCTCATTGATTTCTTAATGAATTGAATTTTTGGAAAAAGGTTCATTTGTAGCTTAAATCATCCTAATTGGGTTGATATGCTCCAGGAAAGACAAATATGTCTTTGATATGCCTAGATTGGTTCTCTCCAAGGATCTTGGTTCTCTGTTTCTCTTGTGGCCTTGTGGGCTTGTGGATAATGTTAGATTGTGAACAATCCTTATTCTCCTTGCACATTAGAGATGTTTTCTCGTTTAAACCTCTTTCGGAAAACCCTTTGGGACAAAACTGAGAGTAGAAAAAAGAGTACATTTCTCTAACATGTCTTTTAAGTGTCTTAGCCAACCTTTTGGTGGAATCTCCATGCTCCTTGGTTGGTCTTGACTTGATGTCCTCATCAGGCTAGCATTTGGATGTCATCGTACGAAGCATTGTATGGACGGCTTTGCCGAAGCCCGCTGTGTTAGACCAAAGTGGGGGGAGCGGAGCATTTATGGACCGGACTTGGTCGATAGGACGATCGAGAAAATCTGAATTTTGTGGAATAAGATTAAGGAAGCTCAGGATCAACAAAAGAGTTATGCGGACAAACAGCGAAGAGCGTTTGAATTTGAAGTTGGGAAAATGGTTTATCTTAAGACGGTCACATATAAAGGGAAAAAAAAGAACCAATCAGACAGCAAAGTTTAGTATGAGATACATGTGTCCATATAAGATTTTGGAATGGATCGGACCAGTGGCCTATTGATTGGAATTACCAGTGATCTTAAATGCATTCCACAATGTTTTCCACGTTTCTATGCTAAAGAAATGCATAAGCGATATGTTGGAATGAAGAAGAATGGTGAAGACAAAGAAAATAAATGAAGAAAGTGTGCCTTAGATTATAAGTAGGCGTCATGTGTCCAAAGGGAGTGGTTTAGGCTTGTTTATGATTAATCATATGTTATCTTTATAACCAAATATTTATTTGACTATCGTAGTATCTAAACAAGCCTAAATTAGATTAGTACAAATAACTATCTTTCTCTTCCTTTGTAAGCAAGAAATTCATTTTTCTAAAATCTCAATAATAATCATTCTCACTTTTCTCACTTTTCTTTCAATCTATAAATCTCTAAATATCTTAATCTCATAATCTTTTAATGGTATCAGAGTCAGGTTACATCAATCTGGCATAATAATTCTGCAATTTCTCTCATCTTCACACGTGATTCTTTCTTAACCTTCAAAACCAGACCCATCGCGGGTGGATCGTGGTTTCTTCAAGGTTTCCGGCAAGAACTCCGGATTTCTTGCTATATTATTCATCTAATGTGGTTCTTCGGAGAATTATGTGCATTTCCCCGGTGGTTTCATCCAATTTGGTGGCCTGAGTCGAAATTTACAAACAATCTCCTCCGGTGGTATCGCGATCGCATCCGCCGCGAGTCTCTGGGTTTGCAACAAGCATATCTTCTTCATTTCTTCATAAAATGAAGTGATTTCAAAGCCTAAACTCAAGTAAAACTAGTCTAGTTGATGATTAAGGATTTCCACCTTGCCTTTTTTCACGTTTAGAAGCTTTCTTGATCAAGTTCCTTCAACAGGTCCAGATTCAAACCTATTTGTGGTATTTGTGTTAAAAACCTTCATCTTTCTTAATCTTTTGCTAATATTGGACGTTTAAAACTTATTTAAGGATCTTGTGGAGGATCTCAAGAAGTTTCATCTCAGTCCACAAAGTTTTAGACTTCAAAAAAGGTTTTCTTGAAAGTTACTAGAATCCTGTTTTTTCTTAATTGGATTAGGCAGTTTTTTAAAAAAAATTATCACTGAATCTTTGCTAGTTAGACTACTAAAATTTTTGGAAGTTGTTTGACCAAGGTTTGTTAGGCTGTTGGAAGTTGTTGCTCACGGTTGCAGGTTGTTAGACACGCCACCTACTTGTGTTGGTCAAGCGCGTGTGTTCTGTTTTGGTTTCTTCTTGATTTTATCTTCTTGCAGGTTTTAAAGTAGGGCCTTATGGAGTACCAGACAAATATAAAGGCTCTAGTTATGCTTCATGAGACGAATTATCTCTTCTGATCAAGAACCATGAGGACAACCTTTTGCAGCAAAGGCTTATGGAGTCATGTTACAAAAGCGCCTATAGCCATTAAAGGGGCTGATTCAGATGATCAAGATGATCAAAACAAATGGTTTCAGGACTAGATGGTACATTCTATACTCCAAAGCTCCCTTTTTAGATCTCTATTAGAAGCATATTCATATTTTGAAAATGCTAAAGATCTTTGGAAACTTTAAAAACTGTATATGGAAATACTTCTAGCCTCATGAGAATTTTTGAGGTAAAGAATGCTTTGAATGATCTTAGACAGAAGGATGTTGAGTTCACAAAGCATTATGGATCCTTTAGAGCATTATGGGTAGAGCTAGAGATACTAAGGCCTGCCACCATTGATCCCATTACTCTTCATGAAAAGAGAGAACAAGATAAGGTGTTTGGGTTACTCTTGACTTTAAACACTAACTATATTAATTTGATTAAGCATATTCTTAGGGATGACAAGCTTCCTAGTTTAGAGGATGTCTGTACTAAGTTTCAGAAGGAGCAAGAGTCTCTTCAGCTGTTTGGAAACAAGGAAGAACAGGTGGTTGCCCACAAGAGCTTCTTCAAGGTGCCAGCTGAATTCAAGAAGAAGAGAACCGTGTGTGATCACTGCAAGAGAACCGGTCACATCAAGAAGGAGTATTGGGTGCTTCATCCTGAGTTGAAGCCTAACTGGTTCATTGACAGGTCCAAAATTTCATCAACAAGCGCCACTAGCTCCTCCAACTTGGTGCAAACAACCGCCTCTAGGTCAACAATCCGGTTCATGCTTCTCCATCTGAGTTTGTGAAAAAATTAGACTTGGAAGCTCTTTTCAAAGCCTTTTGCTCTAGTAATGTGTTGGGTAAATTACTTCATGCTTCTTTTCAAACATCCATTGCTTTTAAACCTTTGATTGTTGATTATGTAGCTTCTCATCACATGATAAGTGATTTAAGTTTTAGAACATGCCTTCGATAGTGTGGTAATAGCTAATGAAATCAATATGCCAATTAAAGGAATTTGGAAGCTTAAATTGTTTGATAAAGAATCTAAAGCCTTTTATTTGCCATCTTTCACATCTAACTTGTTGTCTATTAAGATAGCTACTACAGATCTTAATTGTCAAATTATATTTGGTCCTAATGATTTCTACTTTCAGGATATTGAAACAAGTAAGAAATTTGGACAAGGAACAACAAAGAATGACTTATATGTGCTTGAAGATTTGTCCATGCATCCCTTACAAGAACCGTGTGCTAATAGTGTAAATATCAATGTTACAGCTTAGCTTTGGCATGCTAGATTAGGCCATCCTCATCCTAGAGTTTTAGAATTGATAATCCCTGTAATTAAATTACAGAATGATTTGGCCAAGTGTTGCTGAAACTTGGTACTAGTATATTCCCCTCTATTATCTGTTCTAAAGAATTTAATTTTGGCATTGTATTGGTTAGTAACAAATGTCTGAAAATTAAGAAATGCATCAAACACCCTATCCTTAGAACTAAGCAATTTAACCCAAGTATACTTTGATTTTTCGTCAATAGGTCACAAAATATTTTTGGTTTTCTCTAGAAAGAAGGAGAGATGTCCAAATATCAGAATGCACCAAATCAAAACAATTATTATATGTATGAATTGATTTCTCAAAAACAGTCTTACAATGTTTCCCAAGAAATGATGTTCCACAAGAAGGTCTCCAAACGATTTTGGGGAGATGCTCTAGTAGCTGCATGCTACTTAATCAATAGAACTTCAACTAAATTTCTAGATTATTTGTCTTCCTTTGACGTATTAAACAAAACTAAGCCTAATATTGAACACTTAGGAGTATTTGAGTGTGTTTGTTTTGTTTTAGTACTAGGAGAACTTAGGAACAAACTGGAACTAAAAACCACAAAGGCCATGTTCATTGGGTATTTTTCTACATAAAAGAGATACAAATACTACAACCCAGTGACTAGAATAGTCTTAGTTCCAGAGATGTCAAATTCCAAGAGTCCAAAGGATTCTATGAAAAAAGAACCTGGGAAGAATTCAAGGACATTTCAACAACAAGACATGACCAAGCTGAGAATCTAAGAAGGATCTTAGAAAACATTGGCATAGTACCTCCTACAGCACCAACACTTGGCCCAGCTCCTCCTCACCAAGCGCCAAGACCAGCCCCAGAACAATCAAACTCAGTACTGGCACGGCCTGAACCAGGACCAGCCCAGCCCGAGCCACGTTCACCCTGGCACGACCTATGTACTGCCCAGGCACGACCCAAGTACAACCCAGGCACGACCCACCAATGGTCTCTCGGCAAGAACATGGCTAGCCCTCGTCCAGGCCGCTCCAGCTCATGGTCTGCTCCAGATGCAGGAAGTACCACTCCTAGCTCCTTCGATGGCTACATCTTCATCGGCTCCATCTCGGCCTCGAACAAGGTCACAGGAGCGGGAAGTGCCGGAATCACCCCCGACACGGCCTTCTCTACAACAAAGCCATTCACCTCCTCTTGGTCACGAGGGGGGCCAGGAATCTAGACATGAACAAGACGAGGATTCATAAGGAGATATTCTAGTCTCAGATTCAAAAAAGCCAAGGGACATCCAACCTAACCTTGTGGATGCTCTAGAAGGAGAAGAAAAAAGGGAACCAGCTGTTTTTCTTAGAAGAAGTACAAGGCAGAGATTCTCACCCAACTTCTACTACAACAACAATGCAGTATTTTACCATGATGAGGGAGTGTGTAATCTAGTTCATATACCTGATTCTCATGTTGCATTTACTGTTAGCCTTGATAAAGAGCAGATTCCAAAGACTTATGAGGAAGCAATAGAGATAAGGAGTGGAGAGAAGCAATTCAAGGTGAAAGATAAGCTATGGAGAAGAATCAAACCTATGTGCCAGCTACTCTTCCAAAAGGGAAAAAGGCTGTAAGCTCTAAATGGATCTTCACCATTAAATATAAAAGCAATGGTGAGATAGATAGGTATAAAGCTAGGTTATTACTAGAGGATTCACACAAACTTATGGTGAAGATTATAGGGATACCTTTGCTCCTGTATCTAAATTACACTAAGTTAATGTTGTTTTATCTCTTGCTGCTAACCTTGATTGGGAGTTATGGCAAATGAATGTTAAGAATGCATTTTTACAATGTGAGCTAGAAGAAGAAGTGTACATGACACCACCACCAGGTCTAGAAGATCAAGTAGGTGGCGGCAATATACTGAGATTAAGAAAGGCTATCTATGGCTTAAAACAATCTCCAAGAGCTTGGTACCATAAGCTGAATGTGACCTTAAGGGACAGAGGTTTCAAAAGGTCAGAAGTTGAACACACTCTCTTTACACTTCAGAGTAAGGGAGGTATTGTGGTTATACTCATTTATGTGGATGACATAATCATATTAGGAAGTGATAAAGTAGGCATTGATTCTATTAAAGATCTAAGTGAACTTGTTTAAAGAGTGTCTTTGATATTAATGATCTAGGTGAACTTAAATACTTCTTAGGAATTAAAGTGTGTAGGTTTAAGGAAGGTCTCTTCTTATCTCAGAGAAAATATATTGTGGACTTACTAACCTCTAAAGGTATGATGGAAGCTAAACCAGCTAAGACACCCCTAGAAGAAGGTTACAAGATAGAACCTGAGGGGGAGCTTCAAAATGATGAGTTCCATGATACAAAGCTGTATAGAAAGGTGGTTGGTAAGCTCATTTACTTAACCATCACTAGACCTGACTTATGTTTTGCAGTGAATCAGGTGACTCAACATATGCAAAACCCAAAAATAAGGCATTGGGACATGATCATGCGCATATTAAGATACTTGAAAGGCATTAAAGAACAAGGTATATGGATGGGTTGTAATGGAAACACAGAAGTTGTAGGTTATTGTGATGCAGATTGGACAGGAGACAGAGAAGATAAGATAAGCACAACCGGCTACTGCACCTTCATGGGAGGTAATCTTGTGACTTGGAAGACTAAGAAGCAGAAGGTAGTATCTTGCTATAGTGCAGAAGCTAAATATAGGGCTATGAGGAAGCTTACTACAGAATGCATCTAGCTGAAACAACTTCTCCTTGACATTCTTGGCGTGAGCTTGAAGTCTTTTTATCACTGTCCATTGTGAAAATCAAGCAGCAGTTCACATTGCATCTAACTTTGGCCTTAGCATAAACCGCTAAGGCCAAAGAGGACGAATCCACTCTAAGTGAGGGAGAATTGTAATGACCGTGTTTCGGGAAACTTGCCTCGGGCGAGAATGGCAAAATTTGGGTAAAAAGGAAAAACGGCCAAGGTAGTAGGAAAACTTCGATATCTGTATAGTTTGGGAAAATGGGAATGTTCCCAAAGAAAAATGGAAGATTTCCGGAATAATATGGAAATATCCTTAAAACGGTCAAGACTCGAGCAAAATTCAAGATTTGCCAAAAATATATGAAAATATTCTTAAAACGGTTAAGACTCAAGAAAAATGGAAAACTTCCTGAACGATATGTAAATATCCTTAAAACGGTTAGGGCTTGAGAAACAAATTGAATACTTCCCGAAAATAAAGGAAAATATCCACAAAGGATATGGAAACCCCCCCACCCAAAGTTATGGGAATATTTCAGAAAGGCTGTGGGGCGGGTCAATGGTGATTAACCGAAGGAAATGAAAATCCTAGTCGGCCTGGGCATATATATAAGGGATTCCAGCCATCCCCATTCTCACGCGAAAACATTTTTGAGCAGAATAAAGAACTTCCAAAGAACCCGAACTCTGAGAATTTCTACAAAAAACCGTGAAAACACCGGTCGTCGAAAGAGCATTGAGACCAGAGAAAAAATATTAGTGTTGGTTGAAGTATCCTGGTAAGCGTCGATGAAGTTAGTGTTTTATCGATATAATTTTATAAAAACAACAAGATACTTAGTGTTTGGTCGATGTGTTCCGAGTAAACCGCTAGGTCTGCGTGATGCACATCGGTGCGGCTTGGATGATCTGCGACAAGAGGTGTTAGAACGTGAGATTTTCATCAGTCCATCAAAATTCTAAGGTGAGTGCATGACTCTGGCTATATTCTAGGGTCGTTAGCTTTAGTAGATTCAATAAGTGCTTGATTTTCTGATCTAATTACTTGTCCTTGTCCTGAGAAATATGTTAATCGTGAATATTGGAGTCGTGTGACTGGTCATGGTTAGAGATCCAGCTGCGGTTGGTGAATCACGTTTAAGGAAAGTATATCAGCCTGATTTGCATGATTATCTTATTGACTATATTGCTTGTTTTCGATTACTTGATCATGGATGAGTGAGATGGGATGACCGCCCTCACTAAGCAACTCGTTGCTTATGCCTCCTTATGGATGCATGGAAAGTTATTGCTTGGAAAGGTAACCGCAGTGGCTAGGACGCGAGACAGATGTTGGAAGCAAGGATGGTGATTAGCTTATTAGCAGACTTATCGTTGTACTAGAGCCTCGGTTTTTAAGCTTCATCACTTGCAAAGAATAAGACAACACGATTTTTAAGCAAAATAAACCCTAGACTTCTTGCCATTGACGGCAGCCACCTCCTCCATTGGAGATCTTGTCTCGTTCTTCTTCACCAAGAAGAACAACTCGGTATATCCCAAGTCTTCCGCAGCTTGTGTGGTCCTTTCGATTCATTCTGCTCATCCAATCCGCTTCTGGAGGTCTCGAGCTTCTCGACCAATAGTTGCACCACCATTACGCTTACATCATCTGGTATCAGAGCCTAAAGCTCCTGCTCATCAGGTTGATTCTATCCTTGTTATTTGGCAATTTTTCTTTTGTTATGTTGCACTTGTTTTTGCTTTTGATTTTTGTTTCTTTCTCTTTTTCCCTGAGGTTCTCAGTAAGAAGGTGAAGGAAACAAGTCTCCTACCACAGAAATAAAAAAAAAAAAAATAAATCAGGTTCTATCATTCCTTGTTTCTGTTTTTCTTAATTCATAAAATAAAAGAGTAGAAGAAAGTTGCTTGTTTATTTGCTTATTTACTGTTTAAATTTTTTTTAAAGACAAAAATATATATATATATATTGTTTAGATTGCTTAAAATCAAACTAGGATTCTTAGAAACTCACCTAGAACACCTTCATCACCAAACTTGGAATCCATAAGGATCTTGTGTGTTGCTTGTTTGCTGCTTAAGTTCTTTTGGGATAGGTTTCTATTAAACTCTTGTTGTTTGTGTGCCGTTAGAAAGCTAGGTAGTTTGCTTGGTCTTGCATGAGTCCTAAGTTTAGGTCCTAGGTCCTTACTTGTGTACCGCGAGTTGTTTCCATCACACCGTACCACGCTAGCCATCTCCCATAGCTTTCCATCGTCCCGTGTGTGCTGCACTCACATCCCACGTGTGATGTGCTCACGTCCTGCTTAGCTCTTCACTCGCTAGTTCTTGCCATCCCGCGTAGCCCACTTAGCGCCTTAGGTCGTGTCCTGTCCCTAGAGTTCCATTTGTGTGTTGTGTCTAACCGCTAGGTAGTTCTTGAAGGTTTAGGTTTAGCACCCCCGTACCGCGTCCGTACCGCAACCCACCTCCTAGCAACCCGCGCGGTTGTAGTCCGAGTACCCAGTTGCATTAGGCGGCTAGGTTAGCCCTAGTGTCTAGGTTCTTAGGTCTTAGTTTAAGCAGTTTTCCCCTATCAAATAGGCAGTACATTAATTAGTTTACATAGTTTTCTAGGCTATGAAATAGTTTATGAAGTTTTCTAGATTTCCCCTTAGGTAGTTTTCCTAATTTTTACTAGGATATTAGTATTTTTTTTTTTAGTTTTAGGTAGTTTCCATTTAGGAATTAGGAAATAATTACATTTTTTTCCTTGCCTAATATAGTTTCCCTTTTATGTCTAGACAATAAATTTTAGGACATATTCCTTAGTTATTAGTTTTCTTTTTGCTTTTAGGCAATATTTTTTCCTTTTAAGATAGTTTCTTTTTTTGTTATAATTTCATTTTCTTTTGTAATTAGGCAGTTTTTCTAAGAAGAAAAAATATATATATAAAATAAAAATAATATCCGTGGAACTCCAATAAAAGGAAAGTTTTCACTTCTGCAAGTTTCCTTTTCGAAAACTTTCCATTTTCGGAAAATTTCATTTTCTCGGAAAAGGAAATATGACATGAAGTGACGACTCCACGTCTGGACAGAACAGTCAAGCCATGATGCAGCTGCTGCAATCATTGACTGTCCAGATGTCGAACATAGCCACATGCGATTAGAGCAGCCCGCGCCCGCACCAGCACCTGCTGCACTTGTACCTCATTACCGAAATGATAGACCATAGGCATCCCACTGTGGAATGGGAAGAAAGCAGTACTACGATGAATCGATACCGCCAGACCCCGAAGATAGACTGGGGGAGGAGGACGGAGCTACTATTTGAATATTATAACTACGACGATCCCCGTAGAGTTGCGTTGGCAACATCGCAGTTCACTGACCATGCACTGGCATGGTGGGATCGCGAGATAGCTGCTCGCAGAAGAGCAAGAATGGGAGCTCTAACTTCATGGTTCGAGCTAACCCAATTAATGAGACGACACTACGTACCCCCTCATTTTCATCAGGAACTCCATAGACGATTCAGACGCCTTACCCAAGGCAGCAAAACGGTGTCAAAATACCTCGATGACTTCGAGCACCTTCGGAATAGGCTCGAGATGGAAGATTCAGAAGAAAGCCTTATGGCTCAGTTTATCGACGGTTTGCATGAAATGATCGCAGGAAAGATTGAACTACAGCCTTATCACGATCTTGGCGAGTTATTTCATCTAGCAGTCAAGATAGAGAAGAGCAACAAAAGGAAGTCCTCTGCGTCGTCCAAACCAAAGAGCACTTGGAGTGTCGGCTCCTAGCCAATTGACAGAACTGCCCCTACTAGTGATTCACGGCTCAAGAGCAAGACAGTGGACAATAACTCGGCACCTAAGGCCCCGACGACTGCACCAAGACCCACATCGACTTCTACTTCGAACCAGCCGCATAAAAGCAGTGCCATTACATGTTTCAAATGAAAAGGAAGGGGGTATATGTCTCGTGAATGCCCTAACTAGAGGACTATTGTTTTGACTGCTTCCGGAGATTACAAATAAGAAGACGAGCAAGAGGAGGTCACACACACGGCTAATCAAATGTCTAACGAAGAAGTAGAATACGCTGATCGGGATAAATGCTAATAATCGGACGGGTTCTCAGCTCGAGGTTAGAGCAAGAGGAGATTGAGCAGCAAGAAAACATCTTCCATTCAAAATGCACTATTCTTGGAAAGGTGTGTTCACTCATTATAGATGGTGGCTCATGCACTAATGCTGCTAGCAAGTATATGGTAGAGAAACTTGGGTTACCCATGACCAAACATCTGAAATCCTACAGACTTAGATGTCTTAACAACAAGACAGAACTGTACATCTCCGATCAAGTCCGAGTCTCATTCAGTATAGGGCGATATCAGGATCAAGTTTTGTGTGACGTCGTCCCAATGTCAGCTGAGCATCTTCTGTTAGGACGACCTTGACAATTTGATAAAGAGACTACGCATAATGGACGAACTAACTTCTATTCGTTCATTTATGATTAGGATAGATACAATCAGACACCTATGTCACCACAAGAAGTGTACGGAATGCAATCAAAGATGGCAAAGGACCAGCATGTCCGGAAAGAAAACTTCCTTGTCAACATTGCAGACATGAGAAAGGCGGTTAGCAACAAGGGGACTCAGATCGTTCTTATGCTTTACAGAGAGGTGTTAAACGCATCTAGCACCGACAACAGCAGTCTACCCGCGGAGGTTCAGTCCTTGTTAGAGAGATACTCTGATGTAATTCCAGACGAAATCCCCAGGATTGCCACCCATCAAGGGTATTGAACATCATATCGACCTTATTCCCGGAGCACAATTGCCGAATAAACCTGCCTACAAAGTTACTCCGGAGGAAGCCAAAGAACTAGAACGACAGGTTCAAGACCTCATGGCTCAAGGCTACGTCAGGGAAAGCTTTAACCCTTGTGCAGTGCCAGTCCTACTAGTGCCGAAAAAGGATGGGAGCTGGCGAATGTGCGTTGACTGTCGCGCCATCAACAACATAACTATTAAGTATCGGCATCCTATTCCTCGACTAGATGACATGTTAGACAAACTAAGCGGAGCTTCTGTCTTCTCCAAAATCAATTTGAAGAGTGGTTATCATCAAGTCAGAATGCGAGAAGAAGATGAGTGGAAGACAGTGTTCAAGACTATGCAGGATCTTTACGAGTGGTTGGTAATGTCATTCGGCCTGTCCAACGCATCAAGTACCTTCATGCGCCTCATGAACCAAGTTCTTCGTCCTTTCATTGGGAAATTAGTAGTGGTCTACTTCGACGACATCCTTGTCTACAGTGCGACTTACTCAGACCATTTGGAGCACCTGGAAATTGTAATCTTGACACTTCATAAAGATCAGTTGTAAGCGAATCTTAAAAACTGTACTTTCTGCACAGATCAGGTCATCTTCCTTGGATTTGTTGTGAGCTCGCAGGGACTTCGAGTCGACAAAGAAAAGATTAAAGCTATTCAGGAATGGCCTACACCGACTAATGCCAGCCAAGTTCGGATTTTTCATGGGTTGGCTAGCTTCTACGGACGATTTGTAAAAGATTTCAGTACGATTGCCAGTCCGTTGAAATTGACCATCAAGAATAACCAGGAGTTCAAGTGGGGACCAGATCAAGAAAAGTCATTCCAGCTGTTGAAAGAGCGTCTCACACGTGCGCCTGTTCTTACATTGTCGAATTTTGATAAGAACTTCTAAGTCGAATGTGACATATCAGGCGTAGGCATTGGAGTTGTTCTAACACAGGGAGGAAAACAATCGCCTATTTCAGTGAAAAATTAAGTGGAGCGGCTTTAAATTATCCTACCTACGATAAAGAGCTCTACGCGTTGGTCCGCGCTTTGCAGACTTGGCAACACTATCTGCTTTCGAGAGAGTGTGTCATACATAATGACCATCAAACAATTCAGCACCATAAGGGTCAGACAACACTGAAAAAGAGACATGCCCGATGGCTGGAGTTTATTGAAACATTTTCATACGTTTTCAAGTACAAGAAGGGTGCAGACGAGGTCGTAGCTGACGCATTGTCCCACAGATACAGCCTTATTTCGGTCATGGAGTCAAAGGTTATGGGATTTGAAATACTCAAGGAACTTTATGCTGAAGATCACGACTTTGAAGAAGCTTTCAAGGAACATGGTTAAGGCAAATACAGTCAATTCTACTTGTTTGATGGATTTCTCTTCAAGAACAAGCGTCTCTGCATTCCCAGAGGATCAGTTCGAGAACTTCTGCTGAGGGAGGCCCACGGCGGCGGCTTGATGGGACACTTTGGTGTCGACAAAACACTGAGTATGCTCAAGGATCACTTCTATTGGCCTTGTCAACGCCGAGATGTGGAAGCCCATTGTGAGAAATGTCTAGTATGCAAGAGGGCTAAGTCTAAGATGCATCCCCAAGGTCCATAAATGCCACTGTCGGTTCCATCATCGCTGTGGACAGACATTTCAATGGATTTTGTGCTAGGTCTACCGCAGGTTAATCACAAGGACTCCATCCTAGTCGTGGTTGATCGATTTTCTAAGATGGCACACTTCGTACCATGTAACAAGACGAATGACGCGATTCAAACTGCGAACTTGTTCTTCAGGGAGATAGTCCGCCTGCACGACGTTCCGAGGACAATTGTGTTAAACAAGGACACCAAATTCCTTAGTCATTTTTTGCTTGTTCTGTGGAAGAAATTAGGCACTAATTTACTGTTCTTCATGGCGTATCATCCACAGACTGATGGTCAGACAGAGGTCGTCAACAGGACCCTATGACAGATGCTGCGAGCGACAATTGGTCGTAACTTGAAGAATTGGTTAGTTAGTCTTCCCTATGTTGAGTTTGCCTACAACAGAGCGACATATTCCGGGATGAAGAAGACGCCCTTCGAGATAGTCTATGGATTCAACCCCACTACCCCTATTGAGTTCGCACTTATACCACTGGGGGATGTTGTCAGCCTGGAGGGAGAAGCAAAACGAGAGTATGTGAAGCGCCTACACCAGGAAGTCAAGGATAATCTAGAACGGAAGAACTCTCAGACAGCCAAACACGCCAACAAGGGCAGAAGACACATGGTTTTTTAAGGAAGGAGATTGGGTTTGGCTTCATCTGAGACCCAAACGGTTTCCACAACAAAGAAAGAGCAAGCTAGCACCGAGAGGAGATGGCCCATTCCAAGTTCTGCATTGAATCAACGATAATGCCTATCAGCTAGAACTTCCAGGTGAGTATAACGTTTCCACTACATTTAATGTTGCTGACTTAGAATTGTTTGATGCAGGGGAGGAGTTCACTTTGGAGACCAAAGCGCTTGAAGAGGAAGGGAATGATGAGGACATCGTACCAGCTACTGCACCACGAGTACCACCAGGGCCTTTGACGCGTTCCAAGGCTTGAGCATTGGAAGACACGTTCAACCAACTAATGGAGAGAGCTGACGACCAGGAGGTCAAGGAGGCCGGCCCATCCAGTTCATTAGTGGATCCAGAGGCCCATCAAGACCCATTCGTGTCAGCAAAGTAACATTGGAGGTTCCTACTCGAAGATTCTTCTACCTCTGGTGTCTTTACCATCACCATTCGGTAAAGACACCAAAATATGTGCTAATAAATTGTACTTTTTTCCATCTTCGGTTTTGTCCCACTGGGTTTTCCAAAGAGGGTTTTAATGAGGCAACACTCTTAGAGCACAAGAAGACGGAGACTTGTTCACAAATCCGCAATCTTTCACAAGTCTGAGTCAATTCGGCCTGCCTTTCATCATTAAAGCTTATCTATCTCATTTTTTTCTTATTTAGACTAAGTATAAGTTTAAGACCTTAAGCCCATTTTTATTATGTCTAAGTTATTGGCCTTAAGCCCATTTCTATTTTTCAGCAAAAAGAACTACATGTTGTTTTTATTTACACTACTTTTTGTTTGGGTTAAACATCATGTTGTTTACCCTAAGTTGTAACTAAAGGTCTATATAAGCCTCATCACTTGCAATGAATAAGACAACACAATTTTTAAGCAAAATAAACCCTAGACTTCTTGTCATTGACAGCAGCCACCTCCTCCATTGGAGAGCTTGTCTCGTTCTTCTTCATCAAGAAGAACAACTCGGTGTATCACAAGTCTTCCGCAGCTTGCGTGGTCCTTTCGATCCATTATGTTCATCCAATCCGCTTCTGGAAGTCTCGAGCTTCTCAACCAATAGTTGCACCACCAATACGCTTACATCATAAGTGTTTTACCATAAACCTCTAGTTTCCTTATACGGATGAAGGTGGGGTTGTGATTGCCTAGTAGGCGTTTCGTATACTACTTGTACACGGTAATGATACTCTCTAAAGGCCCCGTGAGCAGATCTAAGAAGGTTGAAATGAGTGTCAAATGACCTAGAACAATCCGTACTAGAAGATGCCATAACTATTACAAGAAAACTATTCATAAGTTGATATTGTTTATCATTGCTTCATATATTATTTTATCAATTTTTACAATACAAATAAATATATCAAATAATTTGAATATTAGCAATACAATCAATACTTATATATACCATGAACTCTGTAAGAAATAATTATGTTAATAAACGAGTTAGTATTTAAATATTACATTACTTATACATAACCAAGATTCAGATAATTTTGTTTAGAATTGCATTAATATTTGTAAATTTATAGTTGTGTTGTTATATATATTAAATCAGTCAAGGTTTGGAGAGGAGGCAATTTTGTCGAGGTAGAGGCTGCCGCCGAAAAGGAAAAACCATAAAGGTTTTCGTCGCAAAAAATATGAAGCTACGCACGAAAGAATTTGTGGCTTTTCATGGGTACAATTAAAAAGATACGAAAAGCCACAAAAAAATTTGTGGCTTCCTGACATTCTAATTTGTTGCACAAGGCGTGGTTCAAACTTGGGTTGGACAATGGAGAATACATGGGACATTACCAGTTGATTGTGGACAATTTCTGGTAATTTTTACATCTGATAATATATGAACATGACTATGGATTAGTTTATGGTTACTTATATTAAATTTTAATGTAACATTTTATGATAATAATGTTTATTAAACATAAATAACACACAATTACGTAAAAAATAAAATACGAGCTTTTGAAACAATACATTAAAAACTAAGAAATATTAAACATAACAACAATGTAATGCATATTGATGGATCCACTTCATAATTACCATTTTTCGTTCGTACCACAGTCCTTGCTTAACCATTAAGATGATTTATCAAATCTGGCAGGTACAAAATACTTTACTCCACTTATTTTTTATAGCATTTGTAGAATTGGTCTGAGCCATTAGATGTTGTAAGTCCTATCTAACAATTAAATAGTGTAGTCGAATCAGGCTGGTACAAAACCTTTAGTCCACTTATTTTGTTTTTAGCATAATTGATCTGAGCCGTTGGATGTTGTACATCATATCTAACAATTAAATAGAGTTGTCAAATCATGCTAGTACAAAACTATGTAGTCCACATAATTAGGTTAGCTTTAACATAATTCATCTTAGTTGTTAAATGATGTAAGTTAAATCTAACCATTAAAATGAGTTGTCGAATCTGGTTGGTATGAAACACTTTACTCTACTTATTTTTGGTAGTATTTGTAGAATTTATTTGAATTGTTGGATGTTGTAAGTCGTATCTAACCATTAAATAGAGTAGTCGAATCAGGCTGGTACGAAACCTTTAATCCACTTTTTTTTTTGCTTCTACAGAATTGATCTGAGCTATTGGATGTGGTACATCATATCTAACCATTAAATAGAATTGTCGAATTATGCTAGTACGAAACTATGTAGTCTACATAATTTGGTTAGTTTTGGCAAAATTGATCTTAGCCGTTTATTTATTATAAATTTTGCTGAATCGCTATAAGCCGTTAGATATTGTAATGATCCACATGTTTTGTTTAACTTTAGACGTTGTGATATTATGTCTAATGTGATAAACCAAACCAAATCTAACCATTGATTTCTTAAAACACAACATATAGCATACGTGGTATTATAAATATGTGATATACTTGTTCATATTTTCTATCAGCAAAGAGGTTCTATTTAAATTGGTGCAAATGTTTAGTTATCAATTAGCAAAACGTATAATAGAACCAAAAAGATCTGAATCGCTGATCGAATCCAAGGGCAGGTGTGGGTAATGAAGACGGTGATATCGATAGAGGGCGATGGAGATGGAGTTGGTGACGGCGAAGATGGCAAAGGGAAAGGATGGCGAGCGAGACGAGGAAGGAGATCTGTTTCATCGTTAAAATCTAAGTATATGGTACGGGTGAAGACGATGTTGATGACGGGAGAGGAAGCAGGTGCGGGTGATGGTGCTATCGACGACAATGACTACAAAGGATTAGAGGGTAATGCCAATGGTGACAGTAATGGCCAAATTGATATGGAAAACGGATGGCGATGTCGGAGTCGATTTGGTCTGAGGGTTGATTCAAAGGTCAAGGTGAGGGAGTTGTAGAAAGAGAGGGTAACGAGTAGTGATTGCGGAGGAGAAAAATTGGAGGTGTTTGACAAACAAACCGAAGATCTACAGCGAGGGCGTTGGAGATACTGGCGGCTAGTTTGTGCTTTAATCAGCACATCCCAATACAACACAGTGGTGCCGGTAGAGGTCTCTCAGGTAGTAAGATATATGGAAATTGGGTACATTGGTACTATGATTGATAATCTGTGGTGGGTATGGTTTACTCACATCTGGGTTACATTAATTAAGAAATGTTTAGATTCTGTGGATAGCTGCAACCCTCGGGACATAAGGGATTTGAGATGGGAGGGAATCATCGTTATTGTTTAGGTGACTACCTATTTGGGTTATTTGGGGCAACTGAATATTTTGGCAGATTCTGGGAATAATCTCTGGTTTAGATTTTTAGATGACATATTACATGTAATAGCACACAGAAGTCAAAGGAAAGAAACTAAGGGGAGGGCATTAAAGGGGTTAGACAAAATTAGATTGCTGATCTCATTTCTAGACCTTGCGAGATGGTTTTGTGGATCTTTAAGGATATGGCATAATATTTTGTATCTACAGCTGGTTGCGATCCTGCCTTTGGAAGATATTCTTAGGAGACTGGCTTTATTACAAGGAGGTGAACACATATTAGTTACTCATAGGTTTACATTCCAGCTCTTAGACTTTGTTCTTATTTGTGAGAAACACATTAAAAATTTTGAGCGGGGTAGTTATATGGTTCGTATAAGCAAGGGCAGAAGGTCTTCTCAGAACAATTGTATTGCAAATGGTGGTAAGGTGGAACAAGCGGTGGTATTTGCGTTAATGAGGATGGTTGACTCTATGGGAGTAACAGAGAACTTTAACTTAGCACAGATCAAGGAATATCTGGACTATGGAAGAGAAAGGTCACAATGTTAAGAATATGGTTTTAGAGGAAGTCCTCATGTTCTTGGTTATTATTACTTGCTTTAAATCCTTGACCACGTTACGAGGTTTACATGTTTGGCTTATGTTTCGAGAAGTGGTGAATGCTTGGAAGTTATATATTGTCTATTATCGTTGGAGTGTTCATAATAGGACATGGGTTGTAATTGGATCCTATGGGTTTTTAATCTATTCTAATGTGAAAAATTTACAATTTTCATATAAAATGCAGGTTTTACGATGGAAATGTCAGGGTTTAGAAAACAAGTTGACTATTCATTATCTACTGGAGATTTGGTTTAAACATAAATCAGAATTCTTATTCTTCTCCAAGACAAAGCAACACAAATCTTTTGTTCAGAAATTCAAAGATCATTTTGGTTATGATGGTATGCATACAGTGGAACCTAGAGGAAAGAGAGGAAAATATGGTATTATAGTCGTGAGGTGGTTCTTATGGTTTCAAGATATCAGTTTTCTTTTTATAAATATGGTAGAAAAAGGTTTTGGCATATTGGGGATAACCCCATATGTTTTCGGACAAATGGTTACAAGGTTATGTATTGATGGGTTTGTGAGAAATGTTTTACATTGGATCTCTGGAGAGGTTAAATATTGGCAATATAAAATGATGGTCTATTATACTGACAGATCATTATACTGGTTTTCAGTTTTACATGATAGTTCTCATATATTACTGGTTTTTTTGGAAATTCATTACTTATACTGGTTATAAACATCACAAGTTAGTATCGAAAAAAACCCAGATTATACGGTTATTGAAACGAAAGATTCATAAAGCGGTTAATGAGTGGATATTATCGTTTTGTTTACTCAAGGTTTACAATCTTCGGGATTGGAGATGGTTGTGGAAAGGGTCATCGGTATCCAAAAGTGTTATCACGACAGGGGAAATTAAGATCATCCGGGGTATGGTTATCCTGAGTAAAGCGATATTTGGGGCTTATTGTATCCATTAATTGTTGATTATATCGATCATTATTAATGTGGATAGTAAGCTGGAACTGTCAAGGTTTAGTGAGTAAGTGGACAATCAGTTATTTACGAGACATTTAGTTTAAGTATAAACCAAAATTTTTGTTCTTATATGAAACAAAACAAGGTCAAGCGTTTGTACAGTAATTTAAACATCATTTTGGATATGAAATGCTACACACTGTAGAACCAAGGGGATACAAGTGGAGGACTTGCATTATTTTATAATCAAAAATTTAATGTTAATATAGTTTCATCGAATAATCGGATCATTGATACCGAAGCAAGCATAGAGGGGACCAAGGTGTATATATCTTTTGTTTATGGGGAACCTTTTCAAAACTTACGAGAACAAGTATGGGAGCGATTGGAGAGGATTAGTCTGACTCGAGACGATTTGTGGTTTCTAATTGGAGATTTAAATGAGATAATTGGGAATCACGAAAAGGAAGGAGGTACATTACGTCATGCATCGACCTTTATACCTTTCAATAACATGATTACTAATTGTGGTATGACTGAATTTCCTTTCCTAGGAAATTCACTCTCATGGAGAGGTATTAGGAGTAGGAAAATAATAAAATGTCGCCTAGACCGGGCATTGGCAAATCACGATTGACACAACTTATTTCCGCAATCTTTTACAGAATATTTAGGATTGATAGGCTCGGATCATATGTCAACGGTGGCTACAATAGATAAAAAAATGGAAAAGGTAAAACGACAATTTAGGTTTGACAAAAGATGGATAGGAAAAGAAGGTCTAATGGATGTAATAGCTAAGAGTTGGAATACAACACCAAGGGGGAATGAGAAGAACTTTGTTGATAAAGTTAGATATTGTCGATATGAAATTTCAGTATGGAGGAAAAATAAGTTACCTTATAGGAGGGAAAAAATAAATGATTTAAAGAAAGCATTAGAGGAAGTTCAAAATGATGGAAAATAGATCGGAAACAGAGGTTAAAAAAATTATAAAAAATTAAAAACAGCCTACAAGGACGAAGAAGAGTACTGGCAACAAAAAAGTAGGAATATGTGGCACAAATTGGGGGATAGAAATAAAAAATATTATCATGCGTTAACAAAAAAAAAGGAGAGTGCAAAATAGGATTGTGGGCTTATATAATTCACAAGGTGAATGGGTAGCCAAGGATACAGAGATTGAGGAAGTGGCAGTTAGTTATTTCTCCGACCTTTTTACTTCTATTACTACAGAAGGGACTGAGGTTTTTTTAGAGGAGGTTCCATCGTTAGTAACTCCTCAGATGAACCAGAGGTTAACAACAATGGCCACAAAAGATGAGGTAAAGAGAGCACTATTTATGATGCATCCGGAGAAAGCACCGGGACCGGATGGATTTACTGCTCTTTTCTATCAGCAAGCATGGCCGATAATTAAATTTGACATATTGGGATTAGTTAATGGTTTTTTGAGTACAGGTTGCTTTGATCAAAAGCTTAATTGGACAAAAATATATGCTTAATTCCTAAAACGGGTCGTCCAAGTCATATGACAGAATTGAGGCCGATTAGTTTGTGTAATGTGGGTTATAAAATTATATCAAAGGTTTTATGTCAACGGTTAAGACAAAATTTACCGGTATTAATCTCAGAAACGCAATCTGCGTTTGTCTCAGGACGATTAATATAGAGTTGCCAAAGTAAGTATATGACTATAAAGACAGATATGTGTAAGGCTTCTGATACGGTTGAATGGTCTTTCATTAGTCGACTCTTACAGAGGATGGGATTTGCACCACAATGGATCTTGTGGATGATGAGATGTACAAATTCCGTTAAATATAAGGTTTTATTAAATGGACAACCGATAGATAGAATTATTCCAGAACGGAGACTACGTCAGGGGGATCCGTTATCCCCTTTCTTGTTTATCTTATGTATGGAGGCGCTGATTTGTAATATTAGGAAAGCAGAGCAGGAAAAGCTTATAACATGATTAAGGATAGCAAGGTCAAGTCTACCCATATCTCATTTACTCTTTGCGGATGACAGTTTGTTTTTATGTCAAGCTAAGCGGGAGGAATGTTAAGGTATACTTAGGATTCTCAAAAACTATGAAGCAGTCTCGAGACAACAGATCAATTTTGCTAATTCATCTTTACAATTTGGTCATACGGTTACGGAAAAGGTAAAAGAAGAAATGAGGCAGATACTAGGCATATCTACAATGGAAGCATGTCTACGTATTTAGGGATCACGGAAAGCTTAGGGGGATCAAAGGTACAAGTTTTTGGATATATAAATGAACGACTTCAAAATCGAATAAATGGATGGGCAATGCTATTCCTTTCCAAAGGGGGGGAAAAGAGATTCTGATTAAATCAGTTTTGACGGCATTACCTACATATGTAATGTCTTGTTATAGACTACCAAAGACGATAACAAAAAACTTACATAAGCGATAGCAAATTTTTGGTGGAGTTCGGACGAAAATAACCGCGGGATGCATTGGATGACATGGCAAAAACTATGCCGTAAGAAAAAAAGATGAGGGCCTAGGTTTCAGGAAATTAAGGGAATTTAATATCGCTATGTTGGCAAAACAGTTGTGGAGATTAATGAATTCACCGGAATCATTATTCGCAAGAGTTTTTAAGGGCCTCTATTATCATAATATGGACCCATTGGAACACACCTGATCTTACTCTCCTTCATATGGATGGAAAAGTATGATCACAGCTAGATCTCTTGTTAACAAAGGACTAATCAAAAGAGTTGGATCATGTTCAAGTATTTCTGTATGGAATGACCCTTGGATCCCAGCTCCTCACCCGAGATCAGCAACATGTAAATTTTCTACTTACCCTATGACATTAAAGGTCAAAGATTTCATTGATACCCAGTCCAAGACTTGGAACTTTGCTTTACTGGAAGCAACTATTATTCCGGAAGATGTGGACATAATTCAGTCTGGACGTAAGTCGACATGGAAGACCAGATCTTAATGGCTGGCATTTTACAAAAAATGGAAAATATACAGTAAAATCAGGTTATATGTTAAAACAAATTTACCTGGATAAGGGTACTATAGACGGTAGTTATGGACCAACAATATCTTCTCTTCAAGCTCGGGTATGGAAGATTCATTGTCCATCAAAAATACAACATTTTATTTGGCAGGTACTATCAGGATGTGTATCGGTAACAAAGAATCTGAGAACATGCGGAATCATGTGTGACCTGCAATGTGGAAGATGTGGAGCGGATGAAGAGACGATAAACCATATCCTATTTGAATGTCCACCGGCAATTAAAACTTGGGCTTTATCCTCAATTCCCTCAAATCCGGACATTTTTCCAATAGGCTCCATTTTTTTGAACATATACTATCTCTTTCAGAGGCTACAACAATATAAAACATGTGGTTTCTTCCCTTGGATTATTTGGTATTTATGGAAAAATAGAAACGATAAAGTATTCAAGAATAGGGACAGAAATCCTCAGGAAATTCTTATGCTTGTGGAAACCGAAGGGAAAGTATGGCAAAATGCCCAGGAAACAGAGGAAAGTAAATCTATATTGGAAAGAGAGTCTCATGAGGAGAATATACAGAATCACATATGGAGTTGTCAATCAGATGGATCCTGGAAAGAGTCTGAGAAATTTTCAGGGCTCGAATGGGTATGCATGAAATGTGGAAATGAAGAGATGTTGATGGGAGCAAAGAACGTTCTTTGCAGACAGTCACCGCTACACGTGGAGCTTGAAGCACTTATTTGGGCAATGTTTGGATGTTGTTTTTGAAACAGACTGTTCGAACGTAGTGAAGATGGTGCAAAAACCGGAGGACTGGCCAGGATTTGCATCTCAACTGGAGGATTTCAACAGTTTAAAAGCCTCTTTTTCGACGTTCATAGTAATTCACATCCCAAGGACAACAAACACGAAGGCGGATAAGCTCGCTAGGAATACGCAAATGTTGACATCACCTACAGAGTACATCGCCTCAACCCTGTCAAATTGGTTATATAATTCGTTGTATTAGATTTTTATAGTTTGCTATTTTGATGTTGACAAAAAAATAATAATAATAATTCTATTAAATTTGTTATGTCATCATCAAATACTGTTACTGAATAACACTTCTGGGATAAATGTGTTTATCAAGTTTGTTTGCCAAAAGCCATCATTCACGGTGACCGGGAAACTCATTTTTCCATGCGCCCTCTGCAAAAACCAAAACTACAATCTGTGAGATTGATGGCACGTCATCTGTATACAGATGGTTTCAAACGCAATTACTATATTTGGAGTAATCATGGGGTGAAAACATGAGAATCATCAAATACTGTTACTGAATAACACTTCTGGGATAAATGTGTTTATCAAGTTTGTTTGCCAAAAGCCATCATTCACGGTGACCGGGAAACTCATTTTTTCATGCGCCCTCTGCAAAAACCAAAACTACAATCTGCGAGATTGATGGCGCGTCATCTGTATACAGATGGTTTCAAACGCAATTACTATATTTGGAGTAATCATGGGGTGAAAACATGAGAATCATCAAATGCAACACAATTTGATGGAGGTGCCAACCAAGGGAGTAATCATCATTCTCACATTCATATTGATAAAGAAGAAATGTTTCACAAAGCATTTCAAACAGTTGGTGATATATCATAGATGCAAGATCAACAACCACTGGAAACATACGGAGTACATGCGTTTGAGTGTTGGAATGAAGAATAATGTTGAAGACAAAGAGAAGAAATGAAGAAATATGACTTTAGACTCTAAGGTTAAAGGTGCATAGACTAAGGGAGTGTCCTAGGCTTTTATGTGATTAGTGATATGTTATATTTGTAGCCAAACATGTATTAGGCTGTCCTAGAATCCAAACAAGCCTAGACTAGAGTAGTATAAATGGTGCGGCCCTGGTTATGTTTAAACCTCTGGATCGACTTGAAGGGGATGAGGGTTGAAGATTTAAGGAGGCTACTAGCTCTCCTTAGGCAGCGGACAGATGATTTTGAATGGAAGGGAGCTACTAGCTTCCCTTGTAGGTAAGTGATTGATGGTGGTGATTAGGTTTTAATTGGAGGTTACTAACTCTCCAATTGATGTGAATGATGAAGGGGTTTGATTCCACTAGCACAAGATCACCCTGCAAAGAGCTATGGAATTTCACAGTAGATTCCTCTACCCTTAAGTGAATGAAAACAATGTTCTTATGCTGAACAGAGAAAGCAAGAAGCAAAAGTGCTTTGAAATAGTTTATAAAATTCGATGTTCCATTTACAAAGGGGGTGGAAGTCTTTTTATAGGCATAAATCCCTAACAAGATTATGCCTACAAAAAGGAATATCCTAACTACTTTATTCTAACAATAAAATCCTAACTAATTAATTCCTAATTGTATGCTAACAATAATATCCTAACTAATTGATCCTAATTTTATGCTAACAAGATTATGTCTACCAAAAGAATATGCTAACTAACTGATCCTAATTTTGTGCCAACAAATTCTTTGGCCTATCATATCCTATCTAATCTTCTGGTTTAAATTAAATAATTAATTACAAACCAAAAATATATTAAACCAACAGACTGGTTTATTTTTGATCTTATTTTCTAATTGGGCCACGTCCACATCTATTTATAATAGCCCATGGGGGTCGATCCTTAAACTTCATGGGCCAATATGGGCCCTGCTCAATCTTCATCTTGTTGGGCTCATCCTTGAGTAGGCCCAACTTTTCATTGGTGTCTTTCTGGGCCTTTTGGGCCTTATCCCTTGTATGTGGATGAGCTAATACGTGCCTTGAATAATCAAAAACAAGTATAGCCTCTTGAACTTGCATGGGTGGTCGAACTAGCTCACTACGGTCCAACAGAAGGAAAATTCGACCATCTCTTGATTCAACATGAACCAATTGAGTTTTGGCAAGACCATAATCTCCATCATATCTAGATAGTTGAGAAAAATGGTATTGGTTGCTTGATTCATGGTTGATCTTAAAATCCTTAAAATTAAGGCTTATCGAGATCGCACCAATAAATAATTATCTTTCTCTTCCTTTGTAAGCAAAAAATTCATTTTTCTAATTTTCTCAATAATATTCATTATCTTTTTCTCTGTAATCTCTCTCTCAATCTACAATTCTCTTAATCTCATAATATTTCATGGTATCAGAGTCAGGTTACATCAATATGGCATAAAATTTTGCAAAGTATTCTTCAATCTCTCACGGTTTCATCGCGACCTTGGAAGTTATATTCATTGCGGGTTACTAGACCTTTCACCAAGTTTTCCGGCAAGAACTCGAGATTTTTTGTCATTTTCTTCATCCAGGATCATTTTCCGGAGAATTTAGAGTATTTTGCCGGTGGTTTCATTCAATTTTGTTTTCGGAGTCAAAAGTTATCCAAGTTCCCCTCAGAGGTGTCGCGATCGCCTATGCCGCAAGGTTCCTGGTTTGCAACGAGCATATCTTCTTCAAATCTTTACCAAATCGAGCAATTCCAAAGCCAAAACTCAATTAGAACGAGTCTAGTTGATGATTCAGGAGGTTTTATCTTCAATTTCTCAATTTTTGAAGCTTTCTTGATCAATTTTCGAATATTGGATGTTAAGAAGCTATTTAAGGATCTTTTAGAGGGTCTCAGGAAGTTTCATCTCAATCCAAAGAGTTTTAGGCTTCAAGAAAGGTTTTCTTAAAAACGGTAAAATAATGGTTTTAAAAAGTTTTGGGAGGAAAGTTGGTATTTTGATTTGGTTAGGTGTTTTTAACAATTTTTTATCACTGGAAAATTGTTATTTAAGCAATAGAAGGATGTTAAAGTTTTTTTCCAGTGGTTGTTAGGCGGTTACAACCGTTGTTAGGCTGTTAAGATTGTTGGCCAGTGATGGTTGAACGCGCCTTTGAAAGGCTTGTATAGCGTGTGGTTTATTCTTTCTTGGACTCCTCTTCCTTGCAGGCTGTAAAAAACATTTGATGGAGATTCAAGCACATATGAAGCCCTCTGTCATGCTTCAGGGAGAAAATTACATTCTCTGGTGAAGGACCATGAGGACTACTTTGTGCAGCAAAGGCTTGTGGAGCCATGTACTCAAAGAGGTTGTGCCAGTTATTGAAGGGACAACTTCAGATGGGGCTGCTTCAGACGATCATGATGATCAAAGCCAATGGTTTCAGGAAGACCAGATGGTACTCTCTATAATCCAAAACTCTCTTGCTGATTCTCTCTTAGAAACATATTCATATTGTGAGAATGTTAAAGATCTTTGGGAGACTTTAAAAACAGTGTATGGAAACGCTACTAACATCATGAGAATTTTTGAGGTAAAGAAAGCTTTGAATGATCTTGGACATGAGGATTTTGAGTTCACAAAGCACTATGGATCCTTCAGAGCACTGTGGGCAGAGCTAGAGATGCTTAGACCTGCTACAGCTGATCCAATCACTCTCCATGAAAGGAGGGAACAAAATAAGGTGTTTGGGCTGCTCTTGACTTTAAACACCAACTATACTGACTTGATTAAGCACATTCTTAGGGAGGACAAGCTACCTAGCTTAGAGGATGTTTGCGCTAAAATTCAGAAGGAGCAAGGTTCTCATTAGTTGTTTGGCCACAAAAAAAGACTTGGTGGTTTCTCACAAAAGCTTCTACAAACCGGCTGAATCCAAGAAGAAGTGGTCTGTGTGTGATCACTGCAAGAAAACTGGCCACACCAAGAAGGAATGTTGGGTCCTTCATCCTGAGTTGAAGCCGAGCTGGTGCATTGACATGTCCAAGCTTTCACCAGCAAACGGCCCCAGACCTTCACCAGCCATTCAAACAACTGCCTCTCATATGCCTTATAATCCGGCTCAAGGACATATGACCACAAATCGTCTTCTTACTTCTCCATCTGAGTTTGTCAAGAAATCAGACTTGGAAGCTCTCTTCAAAGCCTTTAGCTTTGGTAATGTGTTGGGTAAATCTCTTCATGCTTCTTTTCAAACATCTATTACTTCTAAACATTTGATTGTTGATTCTGGAGCTTCTCTTCATATGAAAAGTGATTTAGGTTTACTAGAATACTTAGAACATGCCTTAGGTAGTGTGGTAATAGCTAATGGATTCAATGTGCCAATTAAAGGAATTTGAAAGCTTAAATTGTTTGATAAAGAATCTAAAGCCTTTTATATGTCATCTTTCACATCTAACTTTTTTCTATTAAAAGAGCTGATCTTAATTGTCAAGCTATCTTTGGGCCTAATGATTTCTACTTTCAGAATTGAAACAAGTAGGAAATGTGGACAAGAAACAACAAAGAATAAATTGTATGTGCTTGAAGACTTGTCCTTGCATTTGGCCTTTGAACTGTGTGCTAATAGAGTATATATCAATGTGAAATCTGATCTTTGGCATACTAGACTTGGTCATCCTCATCCTAGAGCTTTAGATTTAGCAATCCCTGGAATAAAATTGCAACATGAAATATGTGAAGCATGTATTCTAGGAAAACATTATAGAAATGTGTTTGAAAAATCTAATCACATATATGAAAATTGTTTTGATTTGGTGCATTATGATGTTTGGACCTCTCCTTTTACTTCTAGAGAAAACCACAAGTACTTTGTTACTTTCATTGATGAAAAGTCTAAATATATTTGGATCACATTGCTTAGTTCAAAAGATAGAGTGTTAGATGCTTTTATTAATTTCCAAACTCATGTGACTAACCAATACAATGCCAAGATAAAGTGTTTTAGGTCAGATAATGGAGGTGAGTACACTAGCATCAAGTTTCAGCAACACTTACTCAAGCATGGCATCACACATCAAACAACCTGTCCATGCAATCCACAACAAAATGAAGTGGCTGAAAGGAAGAACAGACATTTGATGGAAGTGGTGAGGTCCATGATGTTTCACAGAAAGTTCCCAATGATTTTGGAGAGATGCCTTGATGACAACATGCTATTTAATCAATAGAATTCCAACCAAAGTTCTAGATGATTTGTCTACATTTGAGGTATTGAATAAAACAAAGCCTAATATTGAAAATCTAAGAGTATTTGGATGTGTTTGCTTTGTTTTAGTACCAGGTGCACAAAGGAACAAGTTGGAACCAAAGAGTACTAAGACAATGTTCATTGGATATTCTACTACACAAAAGTGATAGAAATGTTAAAATCCAAAGACTAGAAGAGTCTTGGTATCCAGAGATAAAAAATTTTAAGAGTCCAAATGATTCTATGAAGAAGGAACTTGAGAAGAACTTGAGAACCTAAGGAGGATCTTCTAAAACATTGGCATAGTTCCTCCTAAGGTGCCAGCACCTGTCCCAGCTCCTCCTCACCAAGCGCCAGCTCCTGCTTTGGCTTGGCACGAACCAAGACTAGCTCAGCATGAACCTTACTCAAACAGGCACGAACCGGCTCCATCCTGGCACGACCCGGCTCCAATCTCTCCTCGGCAAGGACCGGCTTCAGCTCCCTCCAGTCCACCTGAACTTCATCCTCTTGATCATGGGGGGGTGGGGAGAATCATTTACAAATGCTCAGAATGATCAGAATGAGAGGACACTATTCTAGTTTCATCCTCCAAAAGACCAAGGGAACAAGACAATTTTGTGAAAGCTTTAGAAGAAGAAGAACCTACTGTCCGTGAAGAACAACCGGTGGCACTTAGAAAAAGTACAAGGCAGAGATGTCCACCTAACTTCTACTACAACAACAATTCAGTAGTTCACCATGATCAGGGAGTATGTAGTTTAGTTCATATACCTGAGTCTCATGTTGTATTTACCCTTAGTCTTGATAAAGAGCAGCTTCCAAGAAGCTATGAGGAAGCAATGGAGATAAAGAAGTGGAGAGAAGTTATTCAAGCTAAAAGACAAGCTATGGAGAAGAATCAAACCTATGCGCCAGCCACTCTACCAAAAGGAAAAAAAATGTAAGTTCTAAATGGATTTTCACCATTACGTATAAAAGTAATGGTGAGATAGATAGGTATAAGGCTAGGTTGGTAGCTAGAGAATTCACACAGACTTATGGTGAAGATTATAGCGATACTTTTGCTCCTGTAGCTAAATTACACTCTGTTAATGTTGTTTTATCTCTTGTTGCTAACCTTGATTGGGAATTATGGCAAATGGATTTTAAGAATGCATTCTTACAAGGTGAGCTAGAAGAGAATGTGTGCATGACACCACCACCAGGTTTAGAAGATCTAGTAGGTGGCGGCAATACACTGAGGTTAAGAAAGGTTATCTATGGCTTAAAACAATCCCCAAAAGCTTAGTACCATAAGCTGAATGTGACCTTAAGAGACAGAGGCTTCAAAAGGTCAGAAGTTAAACACGCTCTCTTTACACTTCAGAGTAAGGAAGATATTGTGGTTATACTCATTTATGTGGATGAAATAATCATATCAGGGAGTGATAAAGTAGGCATTGAATCTACTAAAGCTTATTTAAAAAGTGTATTTGATATTAATGACCTAGGTGAACTGAAATACTTCTTAGGAATTGAAGTGTGTAGGTTCAAGGAATGTCTCTTGTTATCTCAGAGAAAATATATTGTGGATTTACTAACCTCTACATGCATGATAGAAGCTAAACCAGCTAGTACACCCCTAGAAGAAGGCTACAAGATAGAACCTGAGGGGGATCTAGGAAATGATGATGCAAAGCTGTATAGAAAAGTGGTTGGTAAGCTCATATACTTAACCATCACTAGACCTGACTTATGTTTTGTTGTGAATCAGGTGTCTCAACATATGCAAGACCCAAAGATAAGGCATTGAGACGTGATTATGCGCATCTTGAGATACTTGAAAGGCACCAAAGAACAAGGTATATGGATGGGTTGCAATGGAAACACAGAAGTAGTAGGTTATTGTGATGCAGATTAGACAGGAGACAGAGAATATAGAAGCACAACCGGCTAATGCACCTTCATAGGAGGTAATCTTGTGACTTGGAAGACCAAGAAGCAGAAGGTTGTATCTTGCTCTAGTGCAAAAGCTGAATACATGGCTATGAGGAAGCTTACCACATAATGCATCTGGCTGAAGCAACTCCTTCTTGACATACTTGGCGTGAGCTTGGAGTCCCCTATCACTGTCCACTGTGACAATCAAGCAGCTATACATATTTCCTCTAACTCTGTGTTTCATGAAAGAACGAATCATATTGAGATAGACTGCCATAAGGTGAGAGAAGCTATTGAAAATGGAAACATCTTACCTTGCTACACAAAGAGTGAAGATCAACTAGCTGATGTGTTCACCAAGGCTACAGCACTGAAGACTGGCGGCTCAATATATCCTATACTTGGCCTCATGTCCATTCCACACCACTGATCCTGATCATGAAATGTTATACTTTTTTCTCTAGAAAAGGTTTTGTCCCAATTGGGTTTTTCTTCTTTATGTTTTTAATGAGGTAATGCTTCATGGTTGCAAGCTTAGGCATTCTCCATGACTTAAGCTTGAGGAGGAGTGATGGAATGAAGAAGAATTATAAAGACAAAGAGAATAAATGAAGAAATATGGCTTTAGACTCTAAGGTTAAAGGTGTGTAGACTAAGGGATTGTCCTAGGATTATTTGTGATTAATGATATGTTATCCTTGTAGCCAAACATGTATTAGGTTATCCTAGTATCCAAACAAGCCTAGGCTAGAGTAGTATAAATAGCTATCTTTCTCTTCCTTTGTAAGCAAGAAATTCATTTTTCTAATTTTCTCAATAATATTCATTCTCTTTTTCTCTCTAATCTCTCTCTCAATCTACAAATCTCTTAATCTCATAATCTTTCATTGAGGACAAGTCATCTGAAGCATTAATGGAAGCTAATCAATATTTAAACAAAGGTTGAACTGAAGAAAACACCAAACAATATTTGTCATCATGTATTTTATGGTGGAAGATGGATTACAATATAGCAGAGAGTGTGATTGACGATATAGCTGGTACAGTAAAAAGGACTTTATCGGGCCCGAATACTGCTCTTGAGTCGTACTACAATACCAAAAAGATTACAAAGGCTCTTGGCTTATTCTTTCATAAAATTGATGTATTAGTTATTTTGGAGGAGAGAAGATGCCACGCTCGAGCAATGTCGCTTATGTCTTATAGATTGGTATCATTCGTGGAATAGTCAAAGTAAAAAGATTTTTTAAACAACGAATGTTTTACCTTCCCATTAACGATCACTTAAAATGACTATACCAGTGTCAATCAACCGTAAAACATATGCTAAGGCATGCCGAGCATGTTTTTAATGAAGGATAAATGAGTCATCCATTAGACGGAACTGCTTGGAAATATTTCCAGAATGTTTATCCGGGGTTTGCTTGTGAACCAAGAAATATCTACCTTGGGCTATCAACAAATGGCTTTAATCCACTAGAAATGAGTGGCCAGGCATATTCAATCTGGCCGGTGATATTCACTCCATACAATCTACCTCTTGGTATGTATATGAACCAAATATTTTTATTCCTCTCGATTTTGGTTCCAGGTCCAACACACTGGAAGAAAAGTCTAAATGTGTACCTTCAACCTTAATTGAAAAATTATAATAATTGTGGACACATGGCACTGATACTTACGATATATCAACATACCAATATTTTAAGATGAAAGCAGCACTAATGTGGATGATTTGTGATTTTCCAGCTTATGGGATGATATTTTGTTGGATGACTCACGGATGTCTCGCATTTCCATAATGTATGGATTTAACCAAATCATTCTGGTTAACCAATGGACAAAAACATAGTTGCTTTGATTGTCATAGAATAATTTTTAGGAACGATCACCCATACCGGCGGAATGTAGTTGTGTTCACCAAGTCCAAAGCATTCCAAGATGAAGCACCATTATGGAAAATTGGAAGATAATATTGCAGTCAATCAACAGAATACAAGGACTACATATGACTCAACGGACACAACGATCCATCCAAAAAGGTATACGGTGATGGTCAATATCATAATTGGTATAAAAAAATATATTTTCGTCGTTGCCGTATTGGGAGAATCTCTTGCTGAGACACAATCTCGATTTTATGCATATTGAAATTTTTTTTTATAATATTATCAACACCATTTTGAATATGCCAGGGAAAACTAAGGATAATATAAAGTCTTGGCTAGATTTGGCGATAACATGCAGCCAAAAAGCGGTAAAAAGCGGTAGAGCTTACATCAAATGGAAATGATCATGTTCCGTGCAAGGCCAAAACCAAATTCCTTAGTTGGATGGAGAATGAAATTTGCTTTCGGTATGCTTCAAACTTTGGTAGATGTGTAAGTGAAAATAATGTGACTATATTGGGTCTAAAAATCCATGACTGTCATGTCATAATGCAAAGGCTTCTACTATTTGCTTTGATGAAATTAATTCCCAAGTATGTACACATTGCGATATCAGGTACTAATTTTTACAATTTTTTAATTCTTTGATACACCAATATTAAATACTAATAATTTTCTTATTATGAATAAACAGAAATCGTTTTTTCGGACATCGGTGCCCCATCATTAAAGGAAACATATGTTCAAACAATGAAGAAAAATATTGCACTTAAATTATGCAACTTAAAAAGGATATTTCCTTAGTCGTTTATTGATGTTGTGGAGCATCTTCCGGTACACCTTCCTGATGAAGCCATATTACGTGGACCGGTTCAATATAGGTGGATATATCCATTTGAGTGGTATATGTACTACTTAAAAAAAAAGTTTGGAACAAGACACAAATTGGAGGGTATATCGTCGTGCAATGTGTACAAGAAGAGATTTCGGCGTTTACTACCCATTGGCTTGAAGAACCGTTGACTCGAGGTAATGAAAGATGGCATGGTGATAACATTTGCTTTTACTCCTTCAACGATGTTCCAATAATGTTTAAACAAAAGGAAATGTTCGTTGGTAAAGCATCAAAGGGATGTATAACAGATGAAGAGTACAACGTGATACCCAGAGGTGTTCATAATGTTACAGATCTTTTACAACCAGCCTTTCAAGATGATTCAATGAATAAAATTGTCGCAGCATCTGGGCTCCTAAGAGTCGAGTCACACATTGTTGAAGACATAGACATTTATGTGATTTACCCCACCAAGCTACAAATGACGTGTGCACATCCGATCACGACTTAATCGATAGAGAAGGTTCAAAAGTTGATCCCACTTCCGATGATGAATAAAACCAATGCATAAGTTCTTTCTAATAAACTATATTTGCTGCTATGTGAATAATTTTAAGTCTTATAAATTTATACAATTTCAGTTAAGTAGAAACACTATTATATTACTATTACTAAAATTCAATAAAAATACCAAATAGTTAATTTTTTTAGTTGATCTATCATATGAAATGGCCGATAGCATAATTTTTGGAATTTATTTAGCGTTGTCTTTTTGCACACTGAAGAGATTATATCATATAAAAGATTTGTGACTGTGTACAGTATAAAACTTAAATTAACACCTTTAGTCAATTGTCGAATTTTCAAATCAGTATTCTTCTTAATTTGCTGCACTGATTTGGCGAAGCTTTTATTGCACACTGAGTTGTAATATCACATCAATATTTTGTTATTACCAATTAGTCATCGTCACGTCTGTGTCTATAAAATCTAAAGACTTTTACCTAAATAACTTAGAATATATCAACATGAAAATCATAACACAACAACATTCAGTTTCAAAATGGCAAACTGTGACATTTGGAGGTATTATATGGAAAACTGAGACTCCATTCAATATTCAACAAATACTACTCGGTTGCCTTCAAGTCCTCCATACATAACTTGACTGTAATTGATGATCAACCTACAATTTAACTCGAACCAACTCAACGATCGCAATACCAAACGCCTATAATACTTGGATCTGGCCGACCAATACAACAAGGACTGTTTTGAAAGAGGGCTCACAATGCAAGGGTGTTGCGAGGTGAAAGTTCTCAGACAAGCCCAACACAAGACTTCATTCGTGAGGTCATTAATGAGCCACTTGAGGCCAGCTTGGATTTTAGTAGTCCTCCGTGGACTGTTACTATCGATTACATAATCCATGAAAGTATATATAATAATATTGATTAAATAGAACAAATAATAGTTCAATTTTTTGTATATGTAGGTTCCTATAATAACCGAACAACACCATTTTGAACCAGGCTGCCGAAATTCAATGTCCGTCATCTCAATTTGTTAAAGTGAAAAAGGTATATGTTGTGTAATCAATATTATCTTGATTTTGGGTATTATTTATATATATATAACTTGTATCTAAATTTTAGATTGTGGCTATGATATCTACTTTACTCTACAACGGTATGGGAGATCTGCTATTAACCCTCAAGAATCCGTCAGAAAAAATTGAGGAAAGTATGCACCATAACATCTTCAAAACTAATAGTACATACTAGCTAGTGCCATAGGTGCAGTGGTCATTCTTTGGAATGTGAATGTATGTCGTTTTAACATAACTTTAAGTACCTCAACATAGTGACTGACAACATAATTAATGTATATTTTTCATAAAAGATTTAACATTTGTGATTCTAAGAAGCTGAAATCATTTTCGCAACATATAATCGGTGTTAATTCTATAATTGCGGAATATGAACCAACCGAATGAGCTACTATGAAAGAGGAAGATGAAGCAAATACTGGGTACAAATTTGTAACAATTCCAGACTCATATGTTGATGAATAAATTTCCAACCCATAAACCGATGCAGTTCAATTTAGTGTGTACTCTGTGTTAAGAATAAACTATATGCATTATGTTGTTGTTATGTTTAAGAATAAGCTATATGCATTATGTTGTTGTTATGTTAAATATTTTCTAGTTTCTAATGTATTTTTTAAAAGCTTGTATTTTATTTTATGCGTATTTGTAATGTTTTATTTTTGTTCAACAAAAATTATTATTATCGAATATCAACTTTAATTTAATTAACCGTAAACTAAACTTTTTATATATTTGAAAAAAAATTTAACCCGTACTAAGGTTCATATATTATCAAATATAAATAATTATAAGAAATTGTGCATATCTCAACTGGAAAAGTTGATGGATTTTATTGATGAAATCTTTAGACTCTAATAAAGAAATGTTTAACAAAATTTGTATAAATGATTAATCCAATAAACATAGATTTAAAAGAATTTTTATGAATACTAGATCTAATAAATTTGGATTTAATATAATTTTCACAAATACTATACAATAAGGGGAGATTTGAAAAAAAAAAATCTTACCAAACCATCAATTCAATAAACTCCCTAAACAAATCTACTTATTCTAGTTTATGCTCTTTTTGATCTGTGCATTAACTGTGTATTAACTTTTCACACAACTGTGAAAAGTTGATTATATTTAAGAAAATTCATGAACCTGAAGTGTGACAAAACCATCTATCTTTGAGGTAAAATCATAATCTCACTTCTCAATTTTTTTATGACTGAACTGTTTTCAATATATATATATAGTTTCTAATTCTGTCAGTAAGCCCACTTTATTTTCTCTTTTTCCTTATGATTAAATGAATTCTGTATTAACACTCCCTTAACAGAGTATCATCGATGGATACATAGAAAAAAAAACTTTACAAATTTGTTATGTTTATTCTTATAAACTCCCGCTCCATACATCTTTGCCTCCAACGGCTAGTAAAAAGAAACATTTTTTTACAAAAACTAATTTAAAACCCTTGGATCCCAATGGAAAGTTAAATCAATGGTTCAGATTCGATTCACTAAAGAAACATACCGTTACAGAGAGCTAAACACGTCCTTTAAAAATAAATAGTGCCACTCTTTCAACATCAAATCTTCATTAGCAATTTAACGCTCTGAGAAAATTAGAGTTTTTCTGAGAGAGAGACGAAGAAACTTCGAATTTGAAGAGTGATCAGAGAGATAGTGGCGTCTGATTATGTTGAAGCCGGGACGGGAAGCAATCGTCTCCGGGATTTCTTTTCATCTCTGTTAACGAGTATCGGAGGAGCGTTACTTCAGATAACAGAAAAGGAAGAAGCTTCATCAATGGCGTCAAGAGTCTCTGATCTTCCTCATCAGAGAGGAAACGCAGGTTTTTTTGTTTCTGATTTCTTCATATTGACTCGCAATTTATTCTGGGTCTTGATTTAATTGATCTGTTCATACTTTTTAATTTGATTTTGGTTAATTTTTTCCTCAATATCTTGCACCTGCGTTGCTTCTTAAGCATTTTTTGTTGGATAGTTACATAAGTCTTCAAGTTTTAGTTCGGTTACAGATACAGCAAACTTAATCAGTTTTTTTCCTACTGATGTGTTTTTTTCTTTTTGTTTCCGATTTCTCCAAATAGCCTCGCGATATGTTCTGGTTCTTCATCCAATTGTTCTTTTCTAGCCTTTTTAATTTGATTTTGGTTAATATCCCCAATCTGTTCTTGATTTGTTTTCTTTGATTGGGATTGAAAACAACTCTTAGAAACATGACACATCTTTGATTCGGTCTCTATGAGTTACTTAGTTTCTCGGAATCACTGATGGATTTGTGCTTTAATTGCAAATATTAGGCGAAATCAAACCGAAGAATGTTGTGGGACATGGAAGACAAAACCGAAAGGCTCTTGGAGACATCGGGAATCTGGTCAACGATCGTGAAATTACAAACGGAAAGGTAATTAAAACATACATATCTGATCTCTTTCTTTAGTTATGTTTGTTTTCTCCCAAATTGCTTCCAACTAATAAAACTGAATCATATCCTCAGGATGTTCTGAAGAAGGCAAAACCGCAACAGCAGAAACAGTCAAAAACAGAGATTATTGTCATTAGCCCTGATGAAAATGAGAAATCTTGCAAACCAATTGTTAGCAAAAGAGGATCCAAGACTTTTACAGCAACCTTAAGAGCACGAAGCAAGGTCATTATGTAATTCCAAATTTTTCTAATGGCTTTTTGACTTTACCTTGTTTGATGATCTGATCTTGTAATCCCTTTCTTTGATCGTCTAATAGGCTGCAAGTGGACTCAAAGAAGCTGTGATTGACATTGATGCTGCGGATGCAGACAACGAACTAGCTGCTGTTGAATACGTTGATGATATCTTCAAATTTTACAAGAGTATTGAAGAGGAAGGAAGAATCAGAGACTATATGGAATCACAGCCTGAAATAAACGTGAAGATGAGATCGATTCTGGTTGATTGGCTTATAGATGTTCACAGAAAGTTTGAGCTGATGCCTGAGACACTTTACCTAACCATTAACCTCATTGACCGGTTTCTATCTCTCACAATGATTCCTAGAAGAGAGCTTCAGCTGTTGGGAATAAGCGCTATGCTTATAGCTTGCAAGTACGAGGAGATTTGGGCTCCTGAGGTTAATGATTTCGTCTCTATCTCGGACAATGCTTATTGCAGGGAACAGGTTTTGGTTATGGAGAAATTAATCTTGCGACAAGTCGAATGGTGCATCACTGTTCCAACACCTTATGTGTTCCTTGCGCGTTATGTTAAAGCTTCAGTTCCATGTGATATTGAGATGGAGAAATTGGTGTTTTACTTGGCTGAGCTGGGACTGATGCAATATTCTGTAGCAGTCTTGAACCGACCTTCGTTGCTGGCTGCATCAGCGGTTTATGCTGCGTGTCAAACACTTAAAAAGACTCCAACTTGGAGTGAGACTTTGAAACATCACACTGGCTACTTGGAAGATGAGATAATGTAAGCTACTACTAATCCTCACTTTATGCTATTCAATTTCATTTTTGCAGTCATTGAATGCTAATGGTTTGGTTTTGTTTCAGGGAGAACGCAAAAGTGCTGATGAAGTTAAGGGACTCAGCTCCAGAAAGTGCGCTAAGAGCCGTGTTCAAGAAATACTCTTTCTCAGAAAATGGTGAAGTTGCTCTTCTCCCTTCGCTGGAGGAGTAATCTCTTGTTGTTCATGAAGAAACTAAACCCTAGCCTTGTTGATCATGTAGCTGTCATGATCGCTTTGTGTTTACTTACTATCGCTGTGTTTTTCCCTTTGTTTGTTTGGTTTTACATTGGAACCTCTGTAACATCTTCAGTTTCTGTGTAGAATCTTCAGTTTCTGTGTGGATTCCTCAAATTGCATTTGAATTTGGCTTTTATAGTATTGGCATATTATTATATAGACATAAAACTTGAAAGATAAGATCTTTCAAAATTTTGTTTAAATTTAAAGTATGTATAAAATTTAAATATTTAATATTTTGTCATTTTCTGTCAGCTCATCATTATAATTTTATAATGTATTTGTGATTGCTTAGAATATTAGTTGGAAGCTTTTTGTGGAACTTGGATGGGATTCATATTTTTTTTGTCAACTTAGTTTAGTGGTTTTAAAATCTCATTTAATATTGTAAGCTGCTGAATTCGAACCTCAGACATGTATCATGAATTTCGTAGGTAAACACCATTATGTCACATGAAAAGTAAATAAATAATATTATAAAAGTAATTTTATTTATATTTTTATGTATTTTCAAAATAATATTTTATTTAATTATCAAAGATTAAAACATTAGTATATGGATAATACATGAATTCATGACATTTTTGAAATGATAATCGCGATCACTAATCAAAAAATTATAAACTAAATGATTTGAGATATTCTTCAACTAAATCTTCTTTATGTCACTGTAAAACTTTTATGTTTTTTTCTTTATGGATAGGTGAAAAAATCTTTGATTTAGTATTTTGAGGACTTTAATCATGTGTCTCTTTATAAAATTAAAATGAGAATCTCATAAGTCTTACATTTTAGATTTTTTTGTCAACATAGTCTAATAGCTTTAATATTTATTTTTAACATTTTTTGTTGCATAAATAATAATCAACAAAAATATCTTTATTTTATTTGGCCGAACACTATCATCCTTTGGGATGAATAGTATCCGCATAAATAAATGTTCACTGTAATTGACCATTATATATTTTGTTTTTATTTTTATAATTATTTGGTCAAACACTATCATCCTTTAGGACGGTACATGTTCACATAAATAATTTCAACAATATAAGATGATTAAAACTATATGATAATCATATCTTTTTATTATTAGTATTTTAAGTTCATATTTATTTAGCCAAAACCTTCATTCTTTTGAGAAAAGTAGATATTGCATAAATAATTAACACTAAAACATTAATATATGTATAAATCATATAAAACCTTAATTATGTATAAATGAATACACATAATTCCATAAGTATATAACATATATAATATATACTTATATATATTCACTACGTGAATGCTTAGATATATATATATATATATATATATATATATATATATCATATAATCCTTAGATATCATATATATTACATAAATATATATAAATATAAATATATATAAGTTCATGTTTCTTTTCAAAAATATACATACAACTTTAAATGTATATCTTAAAATATTGTTTTAATGAATAAATATTTCAAGAATTCGATGACAATCTCGAATAAAATCAAGATGAATAAAACATCAAATCATGTAATACATCTATATATGATATGTGAAAACCTTAATAATCAAATAATAGATTATAGTTTTGATACTACTTGTTGAAAATAAATAAATAATACCATGTAAAATAATCTTAATAATATTTTTATGTATTTCCCAAAATCATATTTTATTTGATTATCAAATATTAAAACATTAATATATAGATAATACATGAATTCATGACTTTTGCGGAATGATGATCACGATCACTAATCAAAATATTAGAACCAAGAGGTTTGAAATATTATTCAAATAAATCTTCTTATGTCTCTATGAGTTTTATGTTTTATTTCTTTATGTGTAGGTAGAAAACTCTTTGATTCAGTATTTTGGCGACCTTAACCATGTGTCTCTTTAGATAATCAAGATGTGAATTACATAAGTTTCATATTTTAACCTCTTAATATTCCATTTATTCATTCAAAACATAACTTAATTAGTTTCAGTTTCTTAGAATAAATTAAACTACTAAGTGATTAATATAATTACATTGAAAAATAGAAGTTGAAAAGTTTTTTCTAATATCTACCACTGTTATGTTTTTCATCACTATCGTTTCTTGTGCTTTCGAGCTGGAGAGAACTTCAAAATATAGATACGTTTGTGAATGTAAGAATAGTTGATTTTGCTCCAAATTAGATTTTACATTTGCAAAATTGAGAGATTAAATTGTATTTTACGGTAACAATTTAAACCAATATAATTCATTTTTCCTTGCCTTATCGTTGAACTATTTGGATAATTTTATACTCCAGTCTGTTTAACACTTTTTCCTTGATTTTTTTTGGGTTGCACAGAAGACTCATCTGTTGGTCTTTACGTCCTTCAACGACATGGTCCTCTGATGATTTTTCACGGACACCTACTATCAAAAAACATTTATTACTATGTATGACATTTTCATTTTAGAAATTAAGAATACCTATTATTACTTTTGAGTTATCTCCTACACTGTGTCCTCAAAAGCTCTCTTAATATCTAATTGTTCATTCAAAAATGGACGTGCATTATCCAGAATCGATATAAATAAAAGTTTCTCGAAATCGACATAAAAAAGTAACTCGGAATCAACGTGCATTACTCGGAATCGACTTACCCCCTCTTATAGTTATCTTTAATTTTACGATCGTGAATGACCAATGAAGGAAAACAAAAATGAAAAAAAGAAAGGAAGATAATTGTTTTAAAACCGTTTAATAACGATTTCAATTTCAAGAATTTTATAAATATCCGTTGGATTAGATATAATTAAATTAGATGGATGGATACAACTCATATATTTTCTAATTTAGCTAGAAGTTATGAATAATTAACCAATTTTTGAATTAAAAATAATTATGTTTGATATTGTATTAGAAAATAGAGTTTTGAGATTTGTTTCTTAGATTGAGAGGTATTTCAGACTAAAGCTCTTTGAACAAAGATAAAAGAGTTTAATATTGTTCTCCTTACCATACCGTATTCCCTCCTCTCCAAAGCTTATCAAAGCTTGTTATTGTCGAAAATCAAGTCCCTGAAAATTCTTAATCAGAAGTGGAACTCAAAAGATGAAAAGATCTAGTGTTGGCACGAGGATTTGGAAAGATAATTGGATTCCAGTTTAATGGAGAAGATGATATATTTCATGGACTCAATCTACGTCTGGTCTATATACAGTAACACCAGCGTATTGTATGACCAAACATCAACCCACAGAAAGCGGCAACAAAACATCTAGTATCTATTACCCGAGATGATTAGACCTAATTTTTCAGCTCATATTGAAGGTTGATGCCAAGGTCAAGCAATTCTTGTGGAAGTGTTGATCTAACATCTCACTAAAGAGGTTTCTATTCAGATGTGAGCCAAATGCAGAATCAGTGGATCACACCTGTTTGAATTATTCAATGTCCCTTAGTGAGACTTGTGTGGGTTCTCTCTGATCCCAGCACCTCCCAATGGATGAGAGGCTGAAGGTTAGTTCGTTGATAAATTCGGCATAGCTCTTTCATTTCTTTTGTTAATTGTTCTCTCATGACATGTTTATGAAGTGTGTAAATTTGAATCATAACAATTTTTTCACACTTCTTTCATTTCATTTATCACTAACTTTCTCATAAACCCACTTGTAGTGTACTAGAAGCCAAGGTCATGAATTCTTAAAAAATCACATTACTAAATTTAAACATCCTTAGTATAAAACACATCCGTTATATTCCTCAAGTGTGTTCAAGTATGATACGCCACAAAACAAACGAATGAACAAAACAAACCACCCGTTATATAGATAGATTCAACATCTTTTTTACACAAAAAAAGACATGGAACTGCAATTCAAACAAAAGCCTAAACCCTATTATATAAACTACAAAACAAAAACCTCTTACGCATTACTTAGTTAGGACCCGTCTCTGTTCTGTCGTCTGGGCCGGCAAGCGTCACCTGAAACACGTGGTTTCATACTCAAAATCAACACCTCTTCTACAAAACCTTATGTTTCTTACTCCATCTTTGTTGATAAAAAAAAAACTTACATTGCAATCACAAGCGAATCTGCGTGCAAGCATGATAGCAGCGTTTCTTTCTCTCTCAGACTCAAAAGCTACCACAAAGGTCATACCTTTCTTCGCCTGCCAATAAACTGCCTGAGCGGCCGCGTTCCCACCTCCTCTCACTCCACATAGCTACTCAATATGACACAACGATTATGACTTAAAGGTCCTAAACAGACGACGCTCTTAAAGGCGAAAAAGTGTAGAAACGAGCATCACTTACCTGCATCGCACTAGAGTAATACTCTTTTGCAATCACCGTCTTTCCCTTGCAAAGTTTTATCCTCATTTTACCAACGTGAAACAGGTGGATAGATTCTGATGTATGGTCTTCCCCACTCATTTGAGTCACAACTACCTGTCATTTACATAAGGGATACTTTTTTAAAACTACTAATTTGAAGCCATCCTACGTATTGTATACATATATGTACATATCATTATCGTGAGAGAAACCTTACATTGAAATCAACATCGTGTTTCCGTACTAATGCCTCCACATAGCTACCCAATCCAGCAGCTGCACCAAATGAGGACTTTTCATAAAGTTTGTTTTTCATCGAGTAATGATGAAATCAGTACAATTTTCATTAAATTGTTATCAAGTTTTTCATGATTGAATAATGTATGGTTAATTAGATAAGATTTCACCTACTACGCAACACAACCTACACGAAGTATTTGATCATGGAGACATAAAAAAATAACCCTTTCCAGTAAATAACATAACAAGGAACCTGGATCAATCTTTCCCACTGTGGATAATGAAAGCGTATGGCCATTGTAAATGATATCAGCATGCAAGGCTCGTCCAACGTCAAAAGGCTCGGGTGCGTAAACTGATTTTGTGGCACCTGATTTAAGGAATATATTAAGGAAATATATTTTCACAGGAGAAAAACAAATCTCCAACTTAATTTGGCTTTCATTACACCAATGATTTATTGAAACCATATACTATTTGGATAAAATATTTAGACAATTCAATGAAAGAAAGAAAAAAAAAAGGAAAGATGAGGAGACCTGATATAAGCTCCTTCTTGCTGTCATCGGAAGATGAACGGTACCATTGCATCGTACACTTTGAAAGATCAGGAGCATCATCAGAGCAAGGTCTGACCCGCAAACACGAACCTAGAGCTTCATTGCCATCTATTTCGTATAAAAGGGATATATTTTCCTCGCTATTTCTGCACATGGCAAGCTGAATAGATAGAGAAGTGCAACCGAGTATCAGAATACATGTCTTTTGTCAACCGCATAACAGTCACACATGTGTTCATATGGGTGGTCGCACAATCAAAGGACCTGGAATGTATTTATGTATGTAAATATGGAATACAGATTTCAACTAACCTTCTTTTGTAGTTGAATAAAATGTTTAGATTTCTCTGCAAGCTGATTCCGAAGTGCTCGAAGCTCATATTCCATGTCCATTACCTAAAACAATGCACATGATTTGACCTATCAAAAACAACATAAGACTCTACAGAAGCATTGTCTTAACCAAACAAATCAAACCATTTCATCCCTACAACTAAACCACCTTTCATCTACCCACCTTGCTTGGCTGATGCAGCATTTTAATCCGCCTAGCTTCTTGAACTTCCTTCATTAAATCTTCCATGTCCTGATATAAAACAGTAATCAATACTAAACTTAGATGGGTGATATACTTGACAAATCAATGGAGCTACAAGCTGGTTTACATAATATTATGAAAGCCTGATCTCACTAACTACCTGCTTCCCAGAGGCTCTAGACATCTGTTCATGTTCTCGCAGGGCTTCTTCCACTCTTTGTACAGCTGCTCTTGCGCTTTCAATCTCAGCACGCGCAAAAGCTCTTTCCTCGTCGACAAGTTTCTTAGCATCCTCTGAGGCCTAATTAAAGAATGTTACCATTAATCAACAAGAAAATTAGATGCATACATTTTAAGCCAGACCAAATGTTCACCACTAATTTATAACGGACCAAATAAGAATAATACAAATGAGAAAATGTATTGAGAATTGGAAATGACTTATAATGTCTGTAATGAACTACATCATAGTTTTTTATCAAAAGTTTAGAAGACAACTACTCAAATGAAAAAGGAAAAAAAAAACAGCCTGTCTCCGTTATCTGGCTACTCCAAGGACTAACGACTACAGGGTGTTAAGCATTGAGCGAAAACATATTTGCTATTTTAGACGACTTGGTTTTTTCATGTGAAAATGACATACACGTCTCCTAGCTATTCACCTCAAGTTGTACGAGAAAAACAAATAAAAAATGTCACCGTCTCAAAGAGCACACTTTACCTGCTTCAAAACTGACGCCAGCTTCTTCACTTCCGCTTTTTCTATGAACAGCTCTCCTTCACGCTGAGTCAATTGAACAGCTAGAGCTTCAACCTAGCAGAGAACACATTTTCCAAACATACTTAAGAAACAGAGGAACGAGGAAAACTTGTTGGTGGGTGGTTTGCGACACAGTTTAAGAAGCAATTTTGAATACGGAAAAAACACAATTATGATGGCTGAAAAGAAATGAGTATCAGATTGCAGGACAGCGATTCTTTTAAACGAGTGATTGACTATAAAAGACTTACCATGGCAATGGCTTCCTCTACATCATCCTTATTTCTACCTGCTACACGCCCTCTAAGAGACTCCAGCGCATCCCGAAGTTTCTTTAGAAGAACATGTTTCTCCAAAGAAGTTGCTTCTTTGAGTTTTGCCTGCACTCGTTCCCAACCAAATTAGTTTTAAATATTCTATTAATCATCATATCTTCACGTAAGCTACTTAGACTTGCCTTCTTCATTCCTTATATTTCTGTATTTATAACAAAATCGTTTATTGGCTCTTAAGAAGAAATATATCTCACATAAATATACAAAATAAACTTATTTGTAACCAAAGATAGACTAGCTAGTAACATGACAGATATGCATTTCACCTATGTGAACCTAACAAAACAAATACAAGTCTTAACTTCAGAAAAAAAAAATTGAGAAGCTTCTAAGAACAAACAGAGAAATAAAGTTGAAAAGAAGATATCAGACATAGGAATTTAGGACATAAAAGACCTCCTCGGATAGCTTAGCAGCTGCAGCCAACCCTTTCTCGAATTTATTGGCGAGGTCACGAACAGACATACGCTTCTGCTGGTCCATCAGCTGCGCTGTCTCACGCGCAACAACCTCTTTCATTGACATTACTTTAGGGTCATCTTTCACATCAAATGTCTGGTCATAAGCCCCAATTCTGTAATTAGGGAATCTACTTGAAGCGAATTTCACATCTGCTGATACTGCTGGAACAACATCTTTGTGTAATGAATCCCGAAAATCTCGTGTAACCCTTGTCATTGTGTCTATATATATCAACACAATGTGAAAATGCTTAGACTTCAAGATTAAAAATTAACAAAGATTAAAAATTAAAAAAGACAGAAGTCTAACCACTCCAAAGGGCTCACAGATCTGTCGGAGAATATCAAAATAGAAAATCTGAAATCACAAGAAAAAAAGAAAGAATAATGGTAATTTTTCTTATCTCCTCCGAATGTTTAAACAAAACAAAGAAACTCATGCAATTGTTAGATTTTACGCACATTGACGCAAATTAGATAAAGAGTAGAGGAAGTCAAAACCCTAAATTACAAAAAAAAAAACAAATAGTTGCCAACAACTACTACACATTCAATTTAGTAACGAAATCCAGAAAAAAGACGGAGAAAATTGCGAGTAAATTTCCGGAAAATGAAATCCAAATTTAGAAACACAAAACACTGCCGGAGAAACCTATATAATCCGTGAGCAATGCAGGGAAGTCCGGCAACAAATTTCAAGAGAACGAGACTGCGATGATTGAAAGAACCATTACCCGAGTTCGATTGTTGCATCAAACTGATGTTTGCGTTGCAATCAGAGTATGAGAATGTTGTCTTGTCGGGAAATAGAAGGAAGAAGAAGAAGATTGGTTTTGAGCAGCAGAAGAAGAAAAAGTGAGGTTTGATAGAGTCGTAAGCATTAGCTTTACTGATGAAAAGCAAAGACCGTGAAAAAAATGTGGCCTTGGTGGAAATAATGTGTTTTTAATTTTTAGTTTTCACTTTTTTCTTCAAACATATTTGGTTCAGACAATAAACAATTAAGTTGTTTCAAACAAAAAAAAAGTTTTGAGTTTTTCAACACCGGTTGCTGCGTGTCTCTGTGCTGTCACGGGTTTTGTTTTCGTGTTTAACTGCCCACGAAGGTTTTATTATTATTCTAACCATTTTTAATTAAGAGTAGATTAGTCAAATGATGACACTAGAGAAGAGATTAGGTGAAAATAAAACGATCAAGCAAACATTTATTATTGATTGTATTTTTATTTTATTTATAAACCACGATATTTATTTAGTTACTAAATCTTTTATAAATATTTATAAAACAACTAAATTAAAATAATTGAGAAATATGTTAATTTTTATTTGTTTATAAATTTTATTATTCTGAAAAGTTTATGTATACATGATTTTATCTTAATTAGATACATGATTTTTGATATAATATTTCAGACTGGTTTGGTTTTTTACCTTTTTAAATATATTTCAGTTTCTCTGAATTGAAATCAAAAATTATATTTTTGAGTTTTAATTAGGCTAAATTCATATCGATTTTTAAAATTTTATTTAATTCTGTTTTTATCTTAGATTTATAAATATATTTTTAAAAATTTGTATAGTTACATAAATGTTGTTTGAAAAAAAAAATTAGAAAGAGAACATTGAAATACTGATTGGTTCATTTTTGCATAAGCGAACTAAATTAATAATTTTTTGAAATTTTATTAATTGGATAGGAATTCATAATACAGTGATAACGGAAAGCTGAAAATTTTGATTTTATTGGTTTGGTTCTGTTAGATTAAGGTCAAAGTAACAGCTATCATTTTAACTTTCTATCTTATTTTATTTTAATTGTTGATTTGATATTATATTAATTGTGATTTTAAAAGAAAAATAAAAAAATTTAATGCCACAAAGCCACACAAAATCGCGTCCCAAGGCTCTACAACTGCAAAATCTGATAACATAGCAACGAAAACAAACGTCAGAAACCCTTTCTCATACAGAAATGATTTTTTTAGTTTTAAAAATGATCGGTATCCAGTAAAAAAGTCGTATTTTAGGAGAAGCAACAAATCTGTTATATATAAATATCTAAATCAAACGAATAAATCAAAAGATGACCCAACCTAACAAACTTGATAATATAATTGCTAAGGACTTTTTATGCCAAGTTTAAAGAAATCATTCGTATTATTGTACTAAGTGATTTACCTATGCTCATGCATGAGTATCTATATTTATGAAATACCTAAATTGTATTAATTGGTTAATATCTTGTTTTCATTAATTATTTTTTTTATATAATTTATATGTATTGATAGTAAAAAAATATTTTAAAATATTTTATTTTTATTATCTTTATTAAACTTTTGATTTTGGATAAATAATTCAGGCCGATTTGTTTTTTATTTTTTTGGTATATTAGTTTGCAGCAATTTTTCTTATTAGAATCAAAATTGTTTTTGGAATTCTAATTAGACTAAACTGAGACTAATATTTTTAATTGTATTTAATTTTTTCTCGTCTTAGATTTGTAAATATTTTTAAAAAAATTTGTTTAGTCACATATATGTTTTTGGTGAAAGAATTAGAAAAACAGACTAAAATATTGGTTGGTTCAATTTTACATAAACGAATCTATTGTAATATTTTGGAAGTCCAGTTATAGATTAAGAGTTCATTATGTAACCAAAAACTAAAAAATATAATTTTATCGGTTTTGTCTGGTTTTGTTCGGATCAAAGTGATAGCCATTATATTAATTTTTAATTCTATTATATTTTATTTGTTGTTTTTTTAAATATAATATTATTATTGTGAAAGGAAAAACCAATATTTTGAAAAGAAACATAACATCAAATAATGAATTATGTTATTAAATAAACTCTGTTTTTTAGCTATTTGAAGATAATTTTATAGTAAAACTATTTTAAATTTCTTTATTTTAATATTTATTATTATTTAAAAAACAAAATTTGGTTAAAAATAAAATTTAGAGTTGATAACTACATAAATAACTATATAACTTATTTATTAAAAATCTCAGCAACATTTTAAAAAGAAATCATTTATATATATATATATATATATAACTGATTATAAACTGTAATATTTAGAAAAATAAATTAGCTGAAAAATTATTATTAATTTTAAAAATTTATAATTGGTCTAATGAGAATTAATAATATGATACGAAAGAAATATACATTTCAAATAGCATTAAAAATATTTTAAGGATTTTTGTAATTTCCAAAAAATTAATTTGAAATAAAAGTTATTAACTAAGAAAAAAACTAGAAAACATTAATAATGGTAATTTTTCATAATAATTTTGATTCATTAACGATATCTATATAATTTGTATTTTATGAAAATGAACGTATAGTGACTTTTTAAATATTTTTTTTTTTGTGTTTTGGGTGAGCACGATGACTGCACCATAACCAAAAGATTAATACAACCTGTATTTTTAAGATACTAATTACCTTATTTTACAATTTCCGATTTCGTTATTTTTTATTAGGATTTGCAAAAAAAAAATTTTCATTATTTCACAGTTGACAAGCAAACAAAATTCCATATAACAAAAGAACACTATTAAAAAAAGACGTTATACCCACGAAAAACCCACGAAATATTTCGTGGGTATATTCATAAAGCTACGAAAATTCACTAAAACCCACGATGAACAGTAAAGATTTGACCACGCTTGTTTTCGTGGGTAAATCGTGGCCAGTGGTGGTCTTTCGTGGGTAATCGTGGGAAAGATTATACCCACGAATTTTCCGTGGGTTTTCGTGGCAATTATACCCACGGTTACCCACAAATATATCAGTGGATACTGAAATTCCACCGATACCCACGCCGTTATTGGTGGGTAGTTAAGTACCCACCAAAACCCACGAATTCTTGCGTGGCTAGTTGAGAATAATTATTTTTGCTTTAGATGTGATTCGAAGACGGATTCTGGAGGTAGAACTTTGGAAGATTTAACCGTTAAGATACTGATAAATTCTGTTAATTATTAACCATCACTATTATTATAGCTTTAAAACGAGATAAAAATTATTGTAATTTAATTTTTTAACGGAAAATGATTAAAAAACAATAAATTAATTTTTTTAAAAAATTATTACATTATAAATATCCATAAAGTAGTACAAATATTTGAAATATTACATTAATTAGATAGTAATAAGAAAGTAGGAAATATTATACATAATAACATCACTAGGGAAATATTAAACATTCAACCAACATAATTAATGCTTTGAAGCTTATTCTTATTGTGAATTATATTTTTTGACGAATTGGCAATTTATTCATCATCTGAGTCTGGAACATTTTCATATTCATATGAAGTAGTGTCTTCATCTTTCTCTTTCGAAGTAGCTGCTTCGGTTGGTTCGTATTCAGCAATCAATGAATTAACACCGATTATCTATTTGAAAATTATGTCAGCATCTAATAATCATAAATATTGATCTCTTATTGACAAATTTACCTTAACAATGTTCCGATCTGTTATGTTGAGGTACTTAGAGTTCCTGGTAAATCAGCATACGGTCACATTCTGTAGAATAACCACTGCACCTACAACAGTAGCGAGTCTGTACTCGTCATTTATGAAGATGTTATGGTACATTGTTCCCTCGATTTTTCCTGATGGATCCTTTAAGGTTACCAGCATATCTCCCTGGCCGTTGGCGGTCAAACATGAGATCATGGCCACAATCTGAAAATGAGATACAATTTACATGTTAGAAAAATTATTCTAGTAATTGAAGATAATATTTGGTATACAACGTAAACCTTCTTGACTTTCACAAATTATGAAGAAGGGTATTGAATTTCTATAATCTGGTTCCAGAATGGTGTGTTCCTATTTTGATACGAACCTACATTTACAAATAATAGAGTTAGTATTTGTCAAAAATAGAAGTCCACCGAGGACCACTAAAATGTTAAAGCTTTAATTATGTATATACCTTCGCGGATTATGTAGTCAATAATAGAAGTCCACCGAGGACCACTAAAATCCTGATCGACTTGTTGTGGCTCATTAATGACCTCACGAATGAAATCTTGTGTTGGTCGGGTCTGGGAACTTTCACCTCGCATGACCTTTACATCGTGAGACTTCTTGCGAAACAGTCCTTGGTGTATGAGTTGACAAGGTCCCGGCATTACGAGTGTTTGGTTTTGGGATCGTTGAGTTGGTAGGAGTGAAATTGTTGGTGGAGCATCAATAACAATTAGGTTATCATATGGAGGGCTTGAAGGAACATGAGTTGTGTTTGGAAGATTTCGAACGGAGCCTCGGGTTTCCATATAGTAATTCCATAGATCACGGTTTGTCATTTTGAGATTGAATGTTTATGTGTTATGATTATGTAAGAATTACTCGGATTTATATAGGAAAAATACACAGATATTTTAAGCAAAATGTGTCGGTGTCTATGTGGTTATTAGAAAAGAACAAAAATTTGATAAGACATTACATCTCAGTGGGCAACAAAGAAAACTCCAAATTAATTGCGTGAATTATGGTGTCGGCCATTGAAATATGAATTGACAATTCGGGAAATAAATGAATGGTGTGCAATTATTTACTCTATACAATCACGGGTCTACATAATACATGGAAAATTGAAATTTCATAGTTATAATAGTTAATGAGTATTTACAGTTTTAATAGGTAATTAGTTCAAAGGCCCACAAATCATTTCTATAAGGTCCGAAACTTAAAGCCCTTGGCTGACTTTGGATATTAAAGGGCTTAAGCTCTACATTGGAAATTTTGTAATTTAGAATACTTAAAATGATCACAAAGTTATCAAATATATTACATTAATTAATATTATACAAGAAGTCACTCCACATAATTTATGACATTGACGTACATTTTTATTCATCATCTGAACAGGACTCAGATTCAGAACCTTCGTTATCGGTTAGCTCGTGATCAGATGTGTACATGTCATTTGTATGTTGTTGGGGTAAATCGTCGTAATTGTCGATATCTTCAACATTGTGAGACTCGACTCTTAGGAGCCCTGAAGCTGCGACAATAGTATTCCTAGAATCCTCTTGAAAGGCTTGTGGTAAAGCATCCGCAATATTTCGAACACCTCTAGGTATTACCTTTGCACAGGCTAACCATTCCGTTGTATGCCTCCTATTAAACTTTGGATATGGTATGTAACAAGCCTGATCACATTGTTCAGGAGTAATAAATAGATCATATTGTCGATACTGCTTGTTTGCCGCAACATCCACTAGTCCTAAACGACTTCTACGCATTCCACTCCCACTAGTAATATCGTACCAAAAGCATTTGAAGACAACCACCTTCAACCCAACCCCTCCATCATACTCTAGCAATCTGATGTCGTCCACAATACCATAATATTCTGCATCAGTAGTTCCCTTCACACAAACACCAAAATTTTGTGTCTTTTTGTTTGCACTCCTACTCAATGTGTGAAATAAGTACCCTCTTGTTGCATACGAAGGCCATGATGTGTATGCACGACGTGGACCTTGTACAAAATCATTGAGCCATTGTGGCACATATGCTAACATCATTTGATTATTAACCTGTACGTAGTAAAATAAATGCATAAATTAAAAGTATATTATAAAAAATACTTAACAAAAAATTACTTACATAATCTTTGCACCAGTGGGCGAAGTTTTTGTCTTTGAATGTCTGAATGTCAGTACCAAAAATTTGCGGATATGTAGTTCGCATGAATTCTTCAAACATCCTATATACAAATTTTGTAATTAAAAAACATTTAACTTTTGGGTTACATTGTCATTTATGAAAATCATACTTTTCATACGGTGCTAACTCGGGGCAGTTATTCATGAGAAATATTTGTAATACATTGTAGTCTTCATCTGTTATCCATCCCTTTGCAGGTTTACCAATAAATCTTCCCTTATGTTTGAAAATTGCGGGGACATCTTCGAATGTGTATAAGTAAATGTTTTCACCATGCCATCCTTCATTACCTCGAGCGATCGGTTTTCCTAGCCAATGGGTAGCTAGCGCTGATATCTCTTCTTGTACGCAATGCTCGACAATAGACCCTCCAATGTGTGTCTTGTTCCTAACCTTTTTTTTTTAAGTGGTACATGTACCGCTCAAATGGATACATCCATCTATATTGTACCGGTCCACCTAATATTGCCTCATCTGGAAGATGTACCGGTAAATGCTCCATGACATCAAAAAACGAAGGAGGAAATATCTTCTCCAAGTTGCATAATTTAACAGCAATATTTTCCTTCATTGTTTGAACATCTGCTTTTTTTAATGAGGAGGCACCGATGTCTCGGAAAAACAATGCGATTTCTGTGTATTAATAGTGACATCCATTATTAGTACTTTAGATTTGTGTATTAATAAAAAAAATTGTAAAATGAATACCTGATATCGCAACATGTACAGACTTGGGGAGTAGTTCCATGAAAGCAAATGGTAATAGCCTTTCCATAATGACATGACAATCATGGCTTTTAAGACCAGAAAGAATTGCATTACTTTCACTGACACATCTACCAAAGTTGGAAGCATATCCGTCTGGAAAGTGAATATCTTTCTTCAACCAACTAAGAAATTTGTTTTTCGCTTCTCTTGACATTCGAAATATTGAAACCGGAGCATTTCCAGTTGATGTAAGCTCCAACGCTCTGCGGTTGCATATTATCGCCAAATCTAGCCTAGATTTTATGTTATCTTTTGTTTTCCCCGGCACATTCAATATTGTATTGATAATATTATCGAAATTTTTTTTCTCTATATGCATAAAATCTAGGTTGTGTCTGAGGAATAGATTCTCCCAATATGACAAAGACCAGAAAATAGATTTTTTATACCAATTATGGTATTGACCATAACCGTGTACCGTTTTTGATGGATCGTTGTCTCCATTGCCACCACAGTCGGCACTCATTTGTAGTCCTTGTATACAGCTGATGGATTGCAATATTGTTGTTCCACTACGCCACATTGGTGGTTCATCATGGACAGCTTTGGACTTGGTGAATGCAACTACATTCCGCCTGTATGGGTGGTCGCTCCTCAAAAACATTCGGTGACAGTCAAACCAACTATGTTTTCAACCATTTGTTAACCAGAATGAATTGGTTGAATCCATACAATATGGACAAGCGAGCCGACCGTGGGTCATCCACCCAGATAACATCCTATAAGCTGGGAAATCACTAATCGTCTACATGAGCGCCGCTTTCATCTTAAAATAATTGTGTGTTGATATATCGTATGCATCAGCACCATGTATCCATAGTTGTTGTAGTTCCTCAATTAATGGTTGGAGGTAGACGTCTAGACTCTTCTTCGGATGTGCTGGACCAGGAACCAAAATAGAGATGAATAAAAATTCTCTTCTCATACACATACCAGGAGGTAAATTGTATGGAGTGACTATCACCGGCCAGATTGAGTGTGCCTGCCCACTCATGCCTAGTGGATTAAAACCATTAGTTGATAATCCAAGGTATATGTTTCTTGGTTCATAAGCAAACCCCGAATAAACATTTTGGAAATGTTTCCAAGCGGCGCCGTCTGATGGATGATTTATTTCGCCTTCAACCACAATATGATCAGCATGCCATCGCATATGTGCAGCAGTTGATTGACATTGGTAGAGTCTCTTCAAACGATCGACTATGGGAAGATAAAACATTCGTTGTTTTGGAATTTTTTTACCTTGACCATTCCACGGATGATACTGATCCGTAAGACAGAAGCGACATATATCCAGCGTGGCATCTTCTCCTCTCCAAAACAGCATACAATTATTCGCACATATGTCCATTTTATGAACGGGTAAGCCTAGAGTCTTCGTAATTTTTTTGGTTTCGTAGTACGACTCCGGGGCAGTATTCGGGGTTGGTAGAATCCGTTTTATAGTACTGGCGATATCATCTAGAGCACTGACAGCTATATTGTGTTCCGTCTTCCACCGTAAAATACATGATGCTAGATATAATTTAGTATTCTCATCGGTGCAACTTTCGTATAAAGGTTGATTAGCTTCCATAAAGGCTTCAAATGACTTGTCAACGAACGCCGGAACTTCGACTTCTTCAATATGTTGTTTATCTTGCATCTCTGCAATATCAGCAACAGTTTGGAATGCTTCATGAAATGTTTCTTCTACATCAAAACGAGAATGATGATAACGCTCTCGATTCAGACTTGCATCAAATTGTGTTGCAGTAGATGATTCTCCAGTAAACATGAAAGATTCTCCATGATTACTCCAAATATAGTAATTAGCTTTGAATCCAACCGTGTAAAGATGACGTGCAACCACTCTGGCAGATTGTTGCTTCTCGTTCTTGCAGCGTGCGCATGGACAAATGAGCTTTCCGGTTGACTGGAATGATGGTTGTTGGCAAGCAAATGCGATAAACACATTTATCCCATTTGAAAATTCTTCGGTAATAGTATTTGTAGATGGATCAATACGGAGATCCATCCATCTTCTTGAATGGTTTGAAGAAGACATAATAAATTTACGTACTAAGAAATTTAAATGATTTGGAATTAGAAGTCTTTGGTGTTAGAAAATATAAACAAATGCAGGAGCAATTTATAATACCAATGATGTGTCTGTCACCATTCGAACGGCCAAGATCTAATCCTCTAAAGCTTACAAAAACATGTGGATATAAACGTTTGATACCAACCTAAAATGACAAGACAATATAATGGTTTGTCATGTATCAAAGTATCCAATTTATTTTAAGCAATCATTATAAATGTTTCGAACAAACATTGAATTGACTACTCAATTCATTGGTTAGATGTGCCTTCATCATTTGAACGGCCAAGATTAATTCTTCTAAAGCTTACAAAAATATGTGGATAAAAACGTTTGATACCAACCTGAAATGACAAGACAATATAATGGTCTGTCATGTATCTATGGTTAGATGTCCTTTTCATCATTTGAACGGCCAAGATCAACTCATCTAAAGTTTACATTTGATACCAACCTGAATTGACAAGGCTATATAATGGTCTGGCATGCATTAAAGTCTAGCATGCAACCTGTATATTTTCTACAGCTTTCCATAACACAAATAATGTTTAGCAGCTCTCATAAACAAAACTCTAAATCAACAAGTGTGCCAAACAACCATGAAATACCAAAATTCTCATGGGAGACTCAAAGTCAATGCGACGAATTCACGCAACAGATACCCACTTAATCGTGGGAATTTGATTCGTGCTCACCTACCGAAAATGAAGACTCTAAATCAACAATAGTGCCAGACAGCTATGGGGTGCCAAGTATCCATGACATTTCTAAATTTTCGTGGGAAACTGATACTCAGTGCGACGAATACACTCAAGATATACACTCAAGATATACTCTCTTGCCAATGTATGGAGTCCTAAACGTGAAGATGGGTTTAGTTTTTTTAAATACTGTTATGGTCAGCAGCCAAAAAATCCTTACCAGAAGCTGGTTGTCGATGAAGTTTTATATAGGCAAAACGAAGACGAAAAACCCGCTCAATTGACTGAAAAGTCAATTACATACGGTGGAAGTACTTCAAGTGAAGGTAACAATCAATACTATGATATTTATGATGATGCCCAAAGACCAGAAAGTCCAAACTTAGATATTGATTTGGATGCAATTAAAAGGGACTTGTGTGACGGATTTATACATTCTCCACCAAACAAATGAATGTGGAAGAAATGGTACTGGTAGTAAAATAATGGTAAGTTTGGACCATAATCGTTGTATGTTTAATATTTTATAGATTGTAATGTCATTTTAAAACAATGGTTTTTTAATTTTACTATTAATTGTAATGTTTTATTTTACTTTTAGATTACTATTAATAAAACAATCTTGAGTTTGATGATAGGTAGATGTAAAACATAAAAATTTAAGTTACCCACGTAAATATTATTCCGTATTCGTGACTTTTTAAGAATTACCATGATAATGTTAGTGGGAATTTGTGACAACAAAAATATGTGGACGACAATGTTTCGTCGGTGAGATTTTTGTCGCTGATATTTTTAAGAACAAAAATATGTGGACTACACGGTTTCGTCGGTGATATTTTTTGTAGTAAATTACAACAATTAAAATTTTATACATATTTTGTACCTAAAAATCAAATTTTTCATACACTATAAATAGCCCTCAGTTGCATTAGCTATGGACACATTAAAAATTATCAAGAACCATATCCAAAATAAGTTTTACTCCTTCTGAAGAAGAAACAATAATAACTTCGTTCATTAATCAGTTTCTATGCTTTCTTTAACCAAAATCGGTTTATGGTTCATACATGTTTGGTGTTTGGTTTACCGAAATAAGGTTCATATATTATAAAACATAAATGATTTAAAACTATTGTCCACAGCTCAAATGGTAAACCATATATTCAAAAAACCAAAACTTAGCTAACCCGGGATCGAGCCCATTTGTGTTCGAAAATTTTAATTGTACCCACGAAAATATGAGTGGGAATTCGTGCGTACTTAAATGAAACCCACCAATTGCCACGTTTTATTCGTGGGTAGCCAAATATTTATCGACTTCATCTCCTTCATTCAGCGGCTGCGAGTTTTCCACAAAAAAATTAGGTTTTGCAAGGTGCGATTGTTGGCTGCGGTTGTCAACTGATTTTAGATCGATTTTCGGGCATTAGACAGTGGGTTTTGGCGATTCAAACTGATTCAAACCTCTACAAATCACTGGGTAAGTGTTCTTCACACTTTAATTTCGCAAATTTTTTTTAAAACCTGAAGAAAGGTGAATTCGATCGATTTGTTGGTTTAGGTGATTAGTAAGTGGGTTTGTCGATCTGTTTTCATCTGTTTAAACAACCAGCATATCTATACAAAATCATCTTCCAAGAAAGAAAACCTAGAACATAAGTTGGAAGAAAAAAAATCTAAGTTACCACAAAAAAAAACTCAGTAAATTAAGCCAAACACCCATTAGTTTCCATAAAATCACATTTATAAATAAATCATCGATGGTATGATTTTAGACACTAAATCTAAAAATCGATTGTAGACACAATATAAATGTGTATATATATATTATTAATTAACGAGAATTGTTGGGTTAATCGATTAACTATTTTAGGATTAAACTATGTTTATTGTTTTAATAGTTTTTCTGATACAGATAAATTATAAGATAAAGTCTAATAGATTTGATGTTAGCAAATATACTAGAGATAATAAAGATAAATTCTAACTATAAATAGCATGATTGGTGTATTCTTTAATATGAGAATAAAATTACAAGTTGTTTTAGGTTTTGTATAGATTTTTAAAATTTCAATAAACAAAAGTTTTTTTGTAGAGACTTTTTACACATCAATAAAGAAAAGATAAGTCAGTGTATGTACAAAAAAAATAAGATTAATAAAACAAAGTTTAGTTTTGTTTCACTTAGTTAGCCAAAAACTATACACAATTGCTGTTAATATTGTTTACTTCTTATTTTATGTTTTTTATTTTGTTAGAAAACAAAAATCAGTGGTTTATGTACTATTTGTCTAGTTTGTTCATTTTATATATTTTTGTTTATATATTTTGTTTTAGCAGTACATGTATGAATGAGTAATTAAGATGTGTGATAATGTACTTATGATTTAATTTATTGTATTAGGTATGGCAGGGTCATCTAGTTCGGATTATTCGGGATCATTTGGTTCGTAGTGTGATCTTCCGAGATCTGCGATTGGAGCTTCTAGAGAGTATCATATTCGTTTACAGGCGGTATACACAGCGCATACTAGACGCTCACAGCCCGTCCTTCACCCAAAAAAGGCAAACGGAGCATTATGGTAAAAAACATTACTGTCTTTCACTTTTAAAAATTTCGTTTATATCATGTGTATACTAATCTTTTTTTGGTATAAGGATTGAGATCGATGGTTCGGTCACCAACTTTATTAGACAGACCTGGCAGGGTAACTTTTGAGGTCCTTGGAAGAACTGGACCGAAGTGAAAAGAAACGCTCCACAAAAATTCAACAATGGTGGGGAACATTTGTGGTAAGTATTAAATTCAAGTATTTAAACGATTAAAATAAATAGTTTTAATGATAATTATTTTGTTTTATGTAACTAAGCAAAACTACTATTGGGATCCCCGATACGAGGACATTGTATTCCATACTTGGAAGGACAAGACGATGAAAGGTTTGGGAGAAGAAATTAGCCGTGGGAGGAGAAACAACAAAAGGACCTCCTACATCAGCGAGGATGACTGGCGATTCTCATGGAGGACTATCATACTGAGGCGACCATGGCAAAGAGCAAGAAAGCCGCATCTAGCCGTACAACACCGATAGACGGAAAAAACATGCACAAACACACAGCCGGCCCTAAATCTTTCTGGAAGATTGGATACGAGATGGTTAGTGTACTTATTTATATTATAATTCAACACATATTATTTGACGTATATAATATTTTTTTTTATGTATTTAAACATATGTTTCTTTTCTTTTAGGAGCAAAGCACCCAAGGATCTGAGCCACCATCAATTCTTGATTTAGTGAAGGTGACACATCGATGCGCAGACGGTACATACGTAGATAAGGTCGTTGAAGATCTCGTGCACGAGGTCGAAGAGGCAGCTACACAGTATCAACCTTCCCCGGGCTCGATGGGTTCCACTACTGGTCCTTCTCGGGAAGTAATAAACCAATTGTATATTGAGGTATGTTTTTATGGAAATTAATAACTTCTTTAATTAATATCACAATTTTTTAATATTACGTTTTATAATGTAGCGTGCAAACCCACGATACAGACAGTTGTACGGCGTCGGAAGTGCAAAAACGCAATTTTATCAGCCTGTCGTCGAGTATTCGCCGGAGAACCAAGAAGATCTTCGAAGTGAGCTCAATGAGCTTAAGAGCAAGTTCGGACGCATGGAGGGAAAGATCGATATGATGGTTGAGAGACTCTTAGGAAGGCAGATGGGGTCGTCGTCGGGGAGTCAGCCAGGAGACTGTGACCCAAGTCAGCTGCCATCGGTTCGGTTGGACTTCAATGAAGATCCATAGGTTTTTTCGGTTTTTAAAATTTCGGTTCTTTAGTTTATTTTAGAAACATTTTAAGTCATATATTTTATTTTCAGAATTTTATTATAATATTTTTATATTAATTTTATTTTCAATTATTATTATAATTACTATTTATTAATTTAAATATTAAAAAACAAGAAATTAAATATTTTTGGGGTGTTTTACTGGTTTTAGTGGTAACTCCCACGAAAATCTTGGTGGGAGTTCGTGGCAATTCCCACGAAAGTCATGGTGGGTTTTAGTTGGTATACCCACCAAATGTATGGTGGGTATTCGTGGGTATTACCCACTTATTATTTCGTGGGTTCTTGTGGCAATTCCCACGAAAAATATGATGGGAATTCGTAAAACTTACCCACCAAATTATTTGTGGGTATTAGTGGGTATACCCACTAATACTTTCGCGGGTATGCGTGGGGAAATTCCCAGGTAGTACGTCGTGGCTGATCGTGGGTAATATCCCACGAAATATTTCGCGGGTATTCGTGGATAGGTGTACCCACGAAAACCCACGAAAAATATTACCCACGAGTCTATACCCACGAAATACCACGAAACTCTTTCTCATTTACCCACTAAAATTTCGTGGGTATAGCGAGATTTTTTATTAGTGGAAGAAAAAATAAAAGGGGTTTGAGTTTTATTAACTTGATTGGATCAAGTATAAATACTAAAAGAAAATTGTCCAAATTTCGGACGTACATTCTGTCCATCAAATATCTGTCAGAAAATCGTTAAAATATTACGGATTACAGTCTGTCGGAAATTTCCAACGATTTTTAAACGATTTCTGATGGAATTTAGGTTTTGTTGGAAGCCCATCAAAAATTTTTAATGGATTTCGACGGTCATATCTATTTCTGAAGTTTTCCGATTTGTTAACATAGCCAATGTTATAGTTGTTGTGGGTGACCATTATGCATTATATTTTTGATTGAATTTCGACGGATACAAATATTATATATGTTTGCACAGTTCTTTATTTATTCATTATTCAAAAATATTTGCTATAGTAAAACCAAATTTTTTTAAAAGATGAGTAGATATTTTCAGTCACAGATGGACGAGCCTATGATGGATGTGGAGTCAAGTTTATTAAAATATAATTATACCCGAGATATATGCGAATTCATGGAATTGGTCGGAAATTTGAATGATGCAGAAAAGATAAGATAAAATGTCTATGTTCTATTTGCGGGAATAATATTAATGTTAATTTTGAGTTAGTGTGGAATCACTTATACAGTAATGAGTTTATGCCGGATTATAAGATTTGGCATTTATATTGAGAAAGAAATTACAAATATAGTAGTGCTAGTGAACCATTTGTTGTGGATAGCTTAAGAAAACATATAACAGAAGTAGATGTAAGTGTAGGTATGGTTCGAATGATGCATTTAGAGAGAATATGCATATGGGTGGTAATGATGGAGATAAGGTTAAAGAACATAATTTAGAAGCGCAAATGTTTTTTGATATGCTAGATGCGGGGAAGTAACCACTATATAGCGGTTGTAGAGAACGTTCAATCCTAGACGTGAGTTCTCTATCCCAAATTAAATCTTGCTACAAAAACAAATATTAATTAACATATACTATTAAAATCAAAATTAAAATTAAAATAAATAAAGTTACTGTAAATTTTCAAAACCACGTATCACGATCATCCACCCGCATTAACGAGTATGTGGAATACGGATACACTACCAAGAAATTAAGCATTCCATTGATAGACTTAGAGATCCAATTACAAGGATATTAAAGCCTAAAGAAAATTTTAAATGCAAAAGTTAGTAGAAACTAATTATAAATTTAATAAACTGAATACATATTAACAAATATAACTTATCAAGTAATATCAAGTGGGCAGTCTAGATCAAGTACTGTCAATCGCTCACGTCCAAATTGGGAAATGATGTCCTTGATGCTAATTTGTGTGGGAGCTGAAGCCGCTGTAGGAGCAGGAAAAAATTGTTGCTTCTCTAAACTGGGAGTCTTAGGGATTTGAGATTGACTTGACCACACTTGGCTGACGCCAACGACGGGCACCAGAGAAATGTTGAAACACAAAATAATTCCTACAAAATACATTATTATGAAATTTCTAAAAATTTATAACCTGCTATCTTAGAATTTTACTAGGATTTAGGATATGATTTAACTATTAGGATCTATTTTAAGGTGTTTTATGACTGCATTTTGCATGCATATTGCATAAACACGTGTCCGTGTGTCAAAACCAGAAATTGAACAAAACCAAAGCAAAAAGACGGGATTGTGCGTGGAACTGAGTATCGGAGGAAATTGTGTATCAAGGGACGAATCACCAGAGAAAAAGAATCAAATAAAAGAAATGAGGAAAAAAATCAAAGAAGAAAAGAAACAAAGGAAGGAAGGAAACAGAGAATCAAGAGGATAAGAAAAAGGCTACAACAATATACATAACGGGTTGTTAACCTATTATGCACAAGCAACGACTTACCAAAACCGATGAAGCCGCGCTCCTCCTAGGGAAAAATCTCCTTCTATATCTATCTATATACCCCCTATTGTTCTCACTGAATAGGGGCAAAGAGAGCGAAAAAGAAGAACTTTAAGTTCTAGTTTAGTTTTAGTTTAGTTTTAATTTTTTGCAAGACTCTTTTATTTTATTTAAACAACTGTATTTCTTTACTTATTGTCTTTCATTTACTTGCACTTAGCTGGATTAATTCTCGTTCTGTATTCCAATCTTATATTTAACGTTCCATCAACCAATATGATTTCGTTACCATATATTATTAGCATTTAAATTCGGTTGGGTAATAGCAAGGATGTTTTAAAAGAAAAAAACAATGATTGTTTAAAACTTCGATTCACAGCTCCTATCGTGTACCTGTGGTGCTTCTATAGCGAAAGCTCGAGCCTGAATCATAAGCCGTAAGCGATCCTGAGCAGGATGTGTTTTATGCTTAAACACTCTAGAAACGGGCCTGGTTAAATATGTTCAAAGAACGTTGACTTTGGGTTACCTTGCTACAGACAATGAGAACACGCTACTAATGCTTATTGTTCGTTGAACCACATGGCGAACGTTTGATAGTGGTCGATGAGCGATGAAGTAGTTTATGTCACGAAAGTGGATTAACTATACATCAGAGCTTCTCACTAGCGTGGGCTGAACATAATAAGCTTATAAACATAAATTCAAATAAATTGTCCTTGATAACATCCAACCAAATTACCTGATCCCAAGGTATCTTTTAATCTGAAAACAAACAAACTAAACTGTTTTTATTTTTTCTTAGCTTTAGTTAGATTTTTTAGATATAGCTATTTGTTTTACTGTTTTAGATTAGTCTGAGTTTAGTGACACCAGTCTACTAACGTATAACCTTTTTATCCACCTAAATTAAGTAGAAGCTTGTATTCTAGTATTTTGAAAGAATATGAGATTAAGAGATTTGTAGAATTAGAGAATGAGAGAATGAGAGATTAGAGAAGAATGATTGTATTAAGAAAATGAGAATAATAGTTTCTAAGTTACAAATGAGGAGAGAGATAGTTATTTATACTAATCTAATCTAGGCTTGTTTGGATACAAGGATTGCCTTATACATGAATGACTACAAGGATAACATAATACTAGAACACAAACAAACCTTAGACACTCCCCTTAGACTTAGACTACACACGCCTTTAATCAAGTGTTAAAAGCCTTATTCCTTCATCATTTCTTCTTCATTCCAACACTCCCCCTCAAGCTTGAGATATGGAGAATGCCTAAGCTTGCAACCCTGAAGCATTATCTCATTAAAAACCTAAAGAAGGAAAAACCAATTGGGACAAAACTTTTTCTAGGGAAAAGAGTATAACACTCATGGTTGGGATCATTGTTGTGAAATGGTCATAAGGCCAAGCCTTGGATAGATGGAGACGCTATTTTTCAAAGTTGTTGTCTTGGTGAACACATCAGCTAGTTAATGCTCACTCCTAGTATATCAAGGCAAGATGATTCCTTTCCAATAGCTTCTCTTACTTTATGGCAGTCTACTTCTATATGCTTGGTCCTTTCATGAAACACAGAGTTGGAGGCAATGTGTATAGCAGCCTGATTGTCACAATGGATGGTGATAGGTTCATCACACCTCACGGCTAGATCCTCAAGAATTTGCTTCAGCCAAATGCAATCAGTTAAGATTATTCTGATTCTGCACTAGAGCATGACACCACCTTTTGCTTCTTGGTTTTACAAGTCACAAGGTTCCCTCATATGAAAGTACAATAGTCTGTGGTACTTCTTCTATCCTCCCTATCTCCTGCCCAATTTGCATAACAATAACCAACCACTTTTGTGTTTCTATTGCAACCCATCCATATACCTTGTTTATGAGTGCCTTTTAGGTATCTCAAAATTTGGTTTGCCATCTTCCAATGTCTCATCTTTGGACCTTGCATGTGTTGAGATACCTGATTCACAGCAAAACATAAATCTGGTCTAGTGATTGTTAGATAAATAAGCTTACAACCCACTTTCCTATAGAGCTTAGGATCATGAAAATCAATTTCCTCCTCTAGCTCCCCCTTAGTTCCGATTTTATAATATTTTTCTAAGGGTGTTTTGGCTGGTTTAACTTCCATCATACCTGTAGAGGTTAGTAAATCTACAACATATTTTCTTTGAGATAGACACTTTTAAAGTATTCTTTTGTAGATGCAATACCAACACTATCACTACCAGATATGATTATATCATCTACATAAATGAGAATTACCACAATACCTTCCTTACTCTTTAGTGTAAAAAGAGTATGTTCAACTTCAGATCTTTTGAAGCCTCTATCCATCAAGGTTACACTTAGCTTGTGGTACCAAGCTCTTGGAAATTGTTTAAGTCCATAGATGGTCTTCCTCAGTCTGAGTATGTTGCCGGCCCCTACCTCTTACTCTAGACCTTCTGGAGGTGACATGTATACCTCTTCTTTTAATTCACCTTGTAAGAATGCATTATTAACATCCATTTGCCATAACTCCCAATCAAGGTTAGTAGCAAGTGAAAGAACAACATTAACAGAATGAAGCTTAGCTACAGGTGCAAATGTATCACTATAATCTTCACCATATGTCTGAGTAAAACCTCTAGCCACCAACCTAGCTTTATATCTATCAATTTCACTATTGCTTTTGTATTTAATGGTAAAAATACACTTAGAACTTACAGCAGAAAAAGTGGCTAAAGTATATGTACCATTCCTTTCCATGGCTTGTTTCTCAGCTAGGATAGCTTCCCTCCATTATTTCTTAGTCATAGCTTCCTCATATGTCTTTGGAATCTTACCTTATCAAGATTTGAAATGAAAGCAACATGGTTAGTAGGTAAGTGAGCAATATTACAAACTCTCTGATCATGATGAACCACAACATTCCATTGTAGAACACTAGTGGATTCCTTTGTCTTGTGATCCTTCTTAACATTGTAGGTAAAGCTTCTTGGATAGGATCTTCCTCTTCACCTAAAACTTCAATAATATTGGGCACATCTCTTGATCTTTTGGAAGCTGAGACTAGAATTAATTTATCTCCTGCTGAGTCTTGTTGGACATGAGTAGATGCTTCTCCCCCCATGTTCAAGAGAAGGAAGGCCAGGAGAGCTGAAAGGAAGGTCATGCCGCAGCCTGGATGGACCGGATGAGGTGGATGGTCGCGGCCCAGCTGGCTGTGCTGGTGCCGTGGCTGTGCTAGGTCTTGGCGCCGCTTGTACAGGTGGCTGAGACAAGGTGACCGAGGGATGAGGATGAGGAGAGACTATGCCAATGCTCTCCAAGAGTCTCCACAAGTTCTCAGCTTGGTCTGATCTTGTTGTGGAGATGTCTTTGAATTGATCCCAAGTTCCTTCTTCATAGAAACCTTTTGATTCTTGGAATTTGATATCTCTGGATACTAAGACTCTTCTAATCTCTGGATCATAGCATTTGTATCCTTTCTGGGTAGAGGAATACCCAATGAACATAGCTTTGGTACTCTTTGGTTCCAGCTTGTTCCTTTGCTCTCTTGGACCTAATACAAAACAAACATAACCAAAAACTCTTAAGTGGTCAATGTTAGGTCTAGTTTTGTTTAGTCACTCAAATGGAGACAAGTCATCTAGAAATTTTGCAGAAGTCCTATTAATCAAGTAGCATGCAGTTACAAGAGCATCCCCCCCAAAATCTTTTGGGAACTTTCATGTGGAACATCATTGTTCTCACAATTTCCATCAAATGCCTATTCTTCCTTTCAGCCACTCCATTTTGTTGTGGAGTGTAAGGACAGCTGGTTTGATGTTCAATGCCATGTTTGGCCAAGTGTTGTTGAAGTCTGTGCTAGTGTATTCTCCTCCATTATCTGTTCTAAAGCATTTAATACTTTCATTGTATTTGTTAGTAATGTATGTTTGAAAATTTAAAAATACATCAAATACTCTATCTTTAGAACTAAGCAAAGTGACCCAAGTATATTTGGACTTTTCATCAATAAATGTCACAAAATACTTGTGGTTTTCTCTAGATATGAATGGAGATGTCCAAACATCAGAATGCACCAACTCAAAACAGTTATCATTAGTATTCAAAGATTTCTCAAACACTGTTTTGCAATGTTTTCCAAGTATACAAGAATCACACATATCCTTTGGCATTTTGAAACCAGGAATAATCAGTTCTAGTGCTCTAGGATGAGGATGTCCTAATCTAGCATGCCAAAGATCAGAATCATCACTAAAAGAACTAATACTAACAGCCGGTTCTAACCCTCTTGCATTGGTCATATCTTCAAGCACATACAAGTCATTTCTTGTAGTTCCTTGTCCAAATCTCCTACTAGTATCAATATCCTGAAAGTAGAAATCATTAGGACCAAATATAGCTTGACAATTTAAATCAGTAGTAGCTCTTTTAACTGAAAGCAAATTAGAAGTAAAAGATGGCATGTAAAAGGCTTTAGATTCTTTATCAAACAACTTAAGTTTTCCTATGCCTTTAATTGATACTTTAATTTCATTAGCCATGACAAAATTACCTAAGGCAGATTATATGTTTTCTAGTAATCTTAGATCACTAATTATATGATGAGAAGCACCCGAATCAACAACCAATGATTTAGTGGCATTAGAAGTAAAAGAAGTTTGAAAAGAAACATGAAAAGTTTTACCCAACACATTACCATCCTTAATTGCTTTGAGAAGAGCTTCTAGATCTGATTTTGTCACAAATTCAGATGCTGAAGACATGGCACTAGTTGGGAATGAGTGACAATGGGAGCTGGTACACGCTTTTGAAGAGGCCGGGAGCTTGTTCATGCAATGGCCGTCTGCTTGCAGCTGAGTGTGGCCGGCTGTGGGCTGTTGTCTTTCAAGGGCCCAGCTTGGTTTCAGCTCAGGGTGGAGTACCCAACACTCCTTTGTATGGCCACTCCTTTTAAAATGGGCACAAATTTGTCTCTTCTTCCTAGGTTCATTTGTTGTTGTTGGTTTGAAGAAGCTCTTGTGTGCAGCCACCAATTCAGCCTTGTTGCCAAATAATCCATGGGATTCTTGCTCCTTTTAGATTTGAGCACAAACATCTTCCAAGCTAGGAAGCTTATCAGACCTGAGAAAATGCTTAATAAGATCTGAGTAAGTAGTGTTAAAAGTTAAAAGTAACTCAACACCTTATCTTGTTCTTTCCTTTCAAGGAAAACAATTGGGTCAATGGTGGCTGGCCTTAGCATCTTTAGCTCAGCCCACAATGCTCTAAATGAGCAATAATGCTTTGTGAATTCTACATCCTCCTGTTTCAATTCATTCAAAGACTTTTTCACCTCAAAAATTCTTAAGAGGTTAGTGGTGTTTCCATACACCTTTGGCAAATTGTCCCAAAGTTCCTTAGCATTCTCACAAAAAGAATAAGTCTATAAGAGATCACTAGCAAGAGACTTTTGAAGTATAGAGAGTACCAACTGGTCTTCTTGGTACCATTTGGCTTGAGCAGTCACAGCCTCACTAACTTCAGCAACTTCATTTTCTTCAAGACCATTGGTTGAAATATGATTCCAAAGGCCTTTAACACCCAATGTGATTTTCATGGTCCTAGACCAGAAGAGATAGTTTTCTCCATGTAGAATGACAGGAGCACTGAATGTGGTTTGTATTTCCATACTTTTCAGATGGTATGGATGTACCTTGTCGGAACACAGCTGGTCGGGATGAGCTGGTCGGGACGCGGGACAGCTGGTTGGGACGTGGGACGGCTGGTCGGGAGAGCGTGTACAAAGCCCGCGGGTTCAGGACGAAAGTGGTCGCGTGGGCTTGGGCAGGGTACGTATGCAAGATTTAGATACCATGCCTGTTGAAAGCTGCACGGATGGACAGAAGACTGGAACACGGCACGGCTGGTCAAAATGTCTGGTCGGGACGAAGCTGTTACGAGCGAAGTTGGTCGGGAACTGCGGAACTCGTCTTGCAGGATCGTAAAGTCACTTGCAGGAGCAGGACAAGGCCGTATGATCAACGACCTGGTAATGCTGGATGCCCACAACAGGGACACGTGATGCCCACTCCAATGATGCGTGTGATCCAAGACACAAGAACCTTGCAGGCGCGTGACCAACTCCAGCCAACAACTTCTGTAACTTCCTGCAACAGATTTTAACTAACTCCAACCAACAAGATCAACTCCTAACAGTCCTTATCTTCACAACCAATAATGATCCAACAACAAAAATCAAATTTTACAAATAAACCAATTTAAAAATCAATTTTCCCTCATTTTTTAGAATTTCAAAGTTTGATAAGGAAAATAAGAAAATCAATCTTGAAGACTTAAACCCTTCTGATTGAAACCAAACTTCGTGGAGACCCTCACAAGATTCTTATCTAACTTTTCAGATTCAAAGATTTTAAGAAAACTGAGAAAGGATAAGAATTTTATCACCATATTCTTGTGAGAGGCGATTTCTGACGTCTTGAGGAAAAACTTCAATAACTGCCTTCAAACGTAGGGGAATTGTGTTCTGCTTTCTTTATACAGAAACTAGACTCGATGGGCGTGATTTTAGGATTTGGAAAATCACGATTTGATGAAGATTTGATGACAGGATACTCAATTGATGCAAATCCAATTGGAGTGGCTTCAGAACTCGCCGAAGAACATTCGAGAAAAAACAGATCGTCAAAAGCTGCCGTGGTTTGGCCGGAATTCGCGATCAAAGTTGACGGACGATATAAGAATGAAAACAGATTGTGATGAAGATGATTTCTTCTTGATTCAAAGCTTTAATGATGAATTTTACCCAGATTGTGGTAACCTGGCTATGATACCATGAAAAAAATATGAGATTAAGAGATTTGTAGAATTAGAGAATAAGAGAATGAGAGATTAGAGAAGAATGATTGTATTAAGAAAATGATAATAATAGTTTGCAAGTTACAAATAAGGAGAGAGATAATTATTTATACTAATCTAGTCTAGGTTTGTTTGGATACAAAAATTGCATTATACATAAATGACTACAATGATAACATAATACTAGAACACAAACAAGCCTTAGACACTCCCCTTAGACTTAGACTACACACACCTTTAATCAAGTGTTAAAGGCTTTTTTCCTTCATCATTTCTTCTTCATTCCAACATATTTAAAAGAATCTCTAATTTGGATTGACACCCTAAATACTATAATTAGGGATTCATAACCCTGAAACACCCTTTATCCCATCGGGGATTTCAGTTTTATCAACTGGTGCTGTCACCGGAGATAAAGAGAGTTATCATAACCTTAATGAAAATCTAAATTTTTTTAAAAAATCAATAATTAACCACAAATATAATAAAGATCAATAATTAACCATAAAAAATTAACTAATAATCAAAATAAATTTATATTAAAAATAATATAAAAATTTACAAAAGGAACCCAAAACATTTTCTGTATCTTAACCATTTCAATAACATCTTTTCTACATTTCATAAACTATTGTTCATAATTTTCAACCATTGTTCAACCATTGTTCATAATTTTTAAAAATTATGAAAATAACCATTGTTCATAATTTGATAAAGCAAAACTAATCAATCTAACAACCAAACTTAATCAATCGCATTCTCAAAACCTAATCAATCAAACCAAAAACTCAATCAATCTCATTTTCAAAACTAATCAAGCTAACCACTAAATCTAAACAATTTTATTCACAAAACCTAAACAATTTCATTCACAAAATCCAAACAATCTTATATACTAAATCTAGATCTAACAAAAACAATTAAAATAAAGTAAAAAATCAAACATGGGTTAAGAGGTGGTGGGTTTAGGCGGCGTCGGTGGCAAGTGGTGATGGTGCCGGCGAGAGGGGGCATTAACGAGAGAGATGCGGCGGCAAGAGATGGCATTGGCGAGAGCTGGCGTTGGCGAGAGTTGGCGACAGCAAGATGTGGGGTTGGTGAGAGATGGCTTTGGCGAGAGAGAGACGGTGGCGAGAGGTGGCATCGGTGAGAGGCGGCAGCAAGAGGTGGCATCGGTGAGAGGCGGCAGCAAGAGGTGGCGTTGACGTTGGGTAGAGGTGTGTTGGCGAGAGGTGGTGTCAGTGAGATGCGCTATTTCTGAGGATATAGTCTTTTGAAAATCTGTCAGAAATAAAAATTAATTATTCGCTCATTTGATATTCATGATGTGTTTTCCGTAGCACAAATTTGACAAAATCCGTTGGAAATTTTCGACGGATATACAAATTTTAACCCCTATAGGATACTTGTATTCAAATCCCTCGGAAATCCGTTGGAGGATTTGGGGTATAAGGGTTGTTTTCGAATTTTTTTATTTCAAGTATCTTAGATATATGAACTATTTATCATTAGAATGATAAATTACTCAAAAAAAACCATTTAATATATCAAAAATGTAAATCTCAGTTGTTATAGTTATAAGTGTTTAATTAAGTACATATTTCATTATATAACATGTAACCGTAATCTTCAAGTCATTTTTCTAAGTCTAATATATATATTTTTAGTGTGTCATTTGTCTAATATTTTTTCAAATAAGTCTTATAATTGTATTTACAATTATGATCAGTAAAAAAATATTCATATAAAGACATAATGTTCTAAATCTGTCGGGTATTCGTCAGAAATTTCGGATGGATTTCTAATGGTTTTATTTTTTGGGTTAATTTGGCTAATATGTGTTCAAGTAAGTCATTTAGTTTTGTTTAGAATTATGATAACAAAACTATAAGTAAATTGTAACATAATATCTTAAATTCATCAGAATTTTCTGACAGATTTCCATCGGGCCAACAATTTTTGGTTTCTTTAAAGTGTATATATTTATGAAATACAATTACAAAATTTGGAGATATATCATACCGTTGTGGATGAAGAACCTCCATGATCCTTCTTTCCCGAGGAAGATCCTCCATCATCCTTTTTATCCTAAGAAGATCCACTGTCAACCATTTTACCCCAAAATGAGCCGAATCCATATTTGATAATGTCGTCCTTTAATTTTATGATTTTTTTTTTGGTAAAAACATATTTTAATATCTGAAGACATATTTTTAACTTTATTCAAATACATGATTCATATTTTAAAAATTGATATAAAAAAATTAATACATAACTAAATATTATGAATCTCCGGATGAACCTTTGGAAAATATCGAGTCTGAATCATCATCAAATTTTTCACGTGATTGTTTTGAGTCAGAATAAAATATATCATCACCAATTTTTGTGAAATCAACAACAAGTTTTATGTCATCTAAATTATCAACATGATCCATTTGAATACTTCTCGATGGTTGCAGAGCATCATGTTCTAGAACTCAATATATTATTCTTCTTGGATTAATTGCATTCACTATGATCCAAAGATCTGAATTATAGGTATCTCGAGGATATGAAATGTAGAAAACCTAAGAAAATAATGATATTTGTTAACACATATAAATAACAAAAGAGGAATAAAAATCATATTTTAATTATACCATACCTGGTCTGCTTGTGACACAAGGATGAATGAATTGTATTTAAGTAGTCTCTGTCTTGAATATATCAAAATCACACCCAGTTGGTCAATTCAAACCCTACACCCAACGAATGGATCATACCAATTACACATAAACACAATGCACCTCAAGTCCAACATTCATGGATATCGGACTTCCAATTTTTCATTTCGAATATCATAGTACACTACATCACCTGATTGTGATGAAATACCAAATCCTAAATGCATATCTGCTAGTGCAAAACCTGGGGTATGAAGTTATAGTGGTGTTTAGACATTAACAAATTCCACCAACCATGTAGGGAGAGTTTGACCACTTTGTATACCTTCGAAAACCTATAAACGTATAACTAACAAATAATTAAAATATAGAACGTAATATTTATTCAAATTCAGTAGGATATTTAAAAACTTACGTAAAATTCAACCATAACACAAATTCTCCATCTTTTATGACTGCAAGTTTTGATTATGTTTTAACAGAATAGTAGCTTTGTACTATCGTCTTGTAAATCCTGTAACATAACCAAATATTAATAAAAACTAATAATAGATAAAAACTAATGGATAAAAACTTCAATACCTTTCATACTCTACAATTTCCTCACAATTTGTGAGGATATACGTATGCAAATGTGTGACCTCTTGTGCTGATAGTTTGTTTCCTTTTCCACTTACTCGACTAACTTGGATAAACAACTCATGTACAAACACGAGATAAATCGCTCTCTTACCTCTATCATCATGGCGCGACGGACGTCTGTCCTTAGTACAAACTTCTGATGGAAAGTAATATTCAACAGAAGTGAGACTTCTTCATTGAGGCTACGTGCAATAATATATCTCTCAACCTCGCTCAAATTTTTAAATTTTTTTCTTGAAGTGGAACATGTAACGCTCGAAAGGATACATCCATCCGTATTTAATAGAGCTTCTTAATGCTGCTTCTCATGGGAGATGGACAGGAAGATGTTCCATACCATCAAAGAAAGATGGCACAAATATCTTTTCAAGATGAAGGATCACTGGTATATTGGCCTCTAAATTGCGGATACCCTCAATTGTAAGTGTTTTTGAGCAAAAATCTAGAAAAAGCACCAACTCCTACAAATAAAAATTAAACAAATTAATAGATATATTGTATGATAAATGGTTAAAATTTTGGGACTGTGATATACACCCACAATTGCTTGTTGGATGTCTTTTTGAAGAGGATGAGCAAAGGAAAATGGAAGAAGCCGATGCATGACAACATGACAATCATGACTTTTCATTACAATAAACTTTCCTTCTATTGAATCCATGTAATTACGTAGATTAGATGTATATTCGTCAATAAATTTTATTTTTTCTTGAATCAATTCCAAAAATGTTTCTTTCTTACATGCGTATAACCGGTATGCAGGCACTGGACATCTTCAGCAAAACATGAAGAGAATCCTGAGAACAAATCAATGGCAAGTCTAAGAGACTTCCAGTTGTTTTATATCTTCTCTTGGACATTTAAAATAGTGTTCATGATGTTATCAAAGAAGTTCTTTTAAACATGCATGATATCTAAACAATGCTTCAATAAATGGTATTTCCAATAAAAAAATCCCATAAAATATTTTTCTTGTGCCAATTATGATGTTCTCCAGCACGGTCAACGAGATCATGACCATTACCTCCACAGTAAGGAGTTTTATCAGCACCAAAATCTCTTAAATGCTTCATTATACTACTACCATCTGTCTCAGAAGGTGGACCATCAAACACTTTCTTATTTTTCGTAGAATATGTTCTAGACTTACGACAAGGATGTTCTGCCGGTAAAAACCTTCTATGACAATAAAATCAACACGTCTTCTTTCCGTGCTGCAATTGGAACACATCAGTGTTGACTTGGAAATACGAACAATATAATTTTCCATGCGTTGTTCATCCAGGTAACATATCGTAAGCTGAAAAATTGCTTATGATCCACGTAAGAACTGCACCCTTCTTAAAGTTATGCTGCCATGAAACATCAAATAGTTCAACACTATGATCTCATAACATTTTTAACTCATATATCAATGGCTGGAGGAACATATCAAGTGCCCTCCTTGGATGATTTGGGCCGAGAACTAGAATAGAGAAAAAAAACTCTACGCGTGTACATAGATTGCAGTAAATTATAAGGTGCTTTAATTACCGGACATAACAAATATTATCTTCCATGCTTTCTAAATGGTTTGAAACCATCTGTACATAAACCAATGTATTTATATTTCGTCGCTCATATGCAAAATTTGGATATATTGATTAAAAATGTTTCCACGCTTTTGCATTTGAAAGATTTGTAATTTCGCCATCTTGACGATGCGTTGCATGCCATCTCATTGTCTCAGTTGGGCACTGAGATTGATATAGCCTCTTTAACGTCTCTGTTAATGATAACTACCACATCCATTTGAATATAATTGAAACTCTACCACTCGTTTCATGAAACTGTGGTTTACGACATAATCGACATGTTATGCGGTTTTCATATTCCATCCAATATATCACACAGTTGTAGATGCAAACATCTATCATCTGATACAGAAAACCAAGACCAACCAAAATTTTTTGAACCTCGTAGTATAGTGCCGATGAAAGATTATATTCCGATAAAATATCATAAAGTCCTTCTTAATGTTTATCATCCTACTAGTAGATGATAACGGTGAATGACATTTTCTAAGTAGTTGTTTCGCTGCGTCTAGCATATCAAAAAACCTTTGCGCTATTAAATTAGGTTTTTTAACCCTGTCTCCATCATAACCATCAGACTGCATATTCTCTCTAAACACATCATTCACCATCTCTACCCTACCTACACCTACGTTCGTTCTATGTTCACTTCAGCTATTAGCAACTGATAAACATGTAATCTTTGTGGGATAGAGAGTTACAATGCCTAGTTTATAGTACGTAGGTATAAATCAAAATCGAGTGTTTGTAAGCACCTAAAAGACATGTTTCTACTTAATTAGACGGATAAAAAGATTATAGGTTTGTAGACTGGTGTCACTAAACTGAAACTAAAAACCAATATAAAGCAGTAAATTAAATAGTCATGTCTAAGAAATCTAACTAAAGCTAAAAGAAATAAAAGCAGTTTGTTTTGTTTGTTTTCAAATTAAAGGACCCTTCTGGATCGGGTGATTAGTTGGATGTTTCTAAGGAAGATTTGTATCAACTCATGTTTATAAGCTTATTACTTTTAGCCCAGGCTAGAGAAAAACTTTGATGTATAGTTTATCTACTTCCGAGACAGAAACCATTTTGTCACTCATCGAATCAATTACCAGACGTTCGCCATGTGATTCAACGAGCAACAAGCATTAGGAGCGTGTTTTCTCTGTCTGTAGCAAGGTAACCTAAAGTCAACGTTTGTTGAATAGATTCAACCACGCCCGTGTCTAGAATGTTCAAGCACGACAGATATCCCGTTAAGGATCGCTTATGGCTTATGATTCAGGCTCGAGTCTCCACTATTGAGCCTAATATTAAGCATTTGAGGGACACATTGGGAACAGTGCATCAAAGCTTCAAACAATGATCTTTTTCCTTTTAAAACATCCTCCCTATCACCCAACCCAAAAGATTGAGGGAATCTACTCGCTAATAATAGATGGTAACAAGATCATATTGGTTGATGACACGTTAACCATAAGAATGGAGTAAAGAATGAAAATTAAACTAACTAATGTGCATGTAAATTAATGACAAAAAGTAAAAAAATACGAATACTTAAATAAGATAAAAAAGAGTCTTGCAAGAAATTCAAACTAAACTAAAACTAAACTAAAACTAAACTAGAACTTCTTTTTTTTTTTCTCTATCTCTCTCCCAATAGAGGATATATATATATATATATATATAGATAAATAGAGGTGAAGAGTTTTCCATAGAAAAAGTAATGCGGCTTCACCAGTTTTGGTAAGTCATTGCTAGTGCACAATAGATTAGCAATGTTGAAATGAAGAAGAAAAGAAGTAGATACTCTAAGACAAAGAGAGAATATGAAGTGTAGTAGATACTCTAAACCAAAGGAAGAGTATGAAGGAACTTCTAAATCTGTAGCCAAACAGCCATAAGTGGCACATAGGATGTGTTTGGACACAAGGATTGTAAACTCTCTATATAAACACTTGTACTCTTCATCTGTAAGCAAGAAGATTAATTCTTTCATTATTAATAAAAATCTTTTCTCTCATTCGTTTTTCTCTAAAATCTCTCTGTTCTCCAATGGTGAATCTTAATCTCTCATTCTAACATGGTGTCAGAGCAGAATCATCCATATAATCCGCAATTTCTGGTTAGTTTCATCAATTCTTCACAATTCTTGCACCAACCTCCCATACCAGAGCTGCCGAGGAAACCACCGCCTTTCTTGTCTTTCTTCCAAAATTGATCAAAAGGATCATCAGGTTAGATTTTCTGATCATTCCTGCACCGGTTTCATCTCATTTGGAGGTCAGAATCCAAAGTTCTCCTCGTTAGCATCGCGATCGCGTTCATTGCAAGTCTTCGCCATTGAAGAAGGCATAAATTCTTCAAATATTCATCCAATCGAGCAATTCCAAAGCATAAACTCAAGTAAAACGAGTATAGTTGATGAATCAGGAGGTCCTAATCGCCCCTGTTCACGTTTTTAAGCATTCTTGATCAATCTCCCTCGACGTGTCTGTTTGTGACCTCTTTGGGGTATTGGTAACAAAAAATTTATCCCTTCTTGATTTCTTTCAAATATTGGACGTTGATAAGTTATATAAAGTCCTTTTGGAGGGTTTAAAGAAGTTTCAGCTCAATCTAAAAGGTTTTAGGCTTCAAGAAAGGTTTTCTTGATAATGGTTAAAAATCTATTTTCTTGAAAATTGGAGGGAAATTTTGTTTTTGAGTTGTTTAGGCAGTTTAAAAAACCTTTGCTTGCTGAATCATCTTTCAGAAGTAGAGAGCTGTTATAGCAGTTGGTAAGTGGTTAGAAAACGGTTGGAGTAGTTATGAACCTAGGCTCACACGCTCTTTAGTAAGCTGTTAGCGCGTGTGTATCAAATTGTTGAGGCAGGTTGTTCTGTCTTTTGCATGTGGATATACAGTTACTAGGCAGATGTTTCTGGTCTGAAAGTAGTTCAGGTGGTCACTAGGAAGCTAATCTTGTTGATAAAAGATGATTTAACAAGTTTGTTTTAAGTCTTCTACAAGGTTAATCATGGAATTCAATAAACACATGCAATCTCCAGTGATTCTGAAAGAAGTGAACTATCTCCTGTGGTCAAGAAGGATGTAAAATGAAATGAAGAGATGTTTGAAGGAAAGATAAACCTTCTAACAAAGAATTTTCAAATTCTACATAAGCTGCTGCTCCAAAGGAGGAGGCATTTTTTGACCATCAAAGGTGCCTAAATCAGACTCAAAAGAAAAGTCGCCTAAGAAAGTAACATGAGAAGGAGTGCCTAAATCATAACCAGTTCCTAAAATCAAAATGCAAAGACCTAGTATCAAAGTCTTATGCATTCAGACTATTTCTAAACTCTTGTCCAACTATATTTTGTTGATTACATTGATGGTTGTGTGAGTTAGAACTATAGAAAATCTGATATCTAGGTGGTTAGCAAATCATAAATTCTATTGAATTGTGTTCATGTATTTAGAAATTGTTAAATGGGACATTTTGAACCTAGTTTAGCTAGATGAATCATTTGTTCATGAATTGCATTGATCCTAAGGGAAGAGAACCTTGTCTTTTGCTTAGAACAATAAGTTTAAAAAGGCATGTTAAATCCAAAAGTCCTTAGGCAGTCTTTTAAAATTAAGTTTTGTTACTCTCTTTAACTCACTATCTTTTGTTTAAGAATCTTCCTATAATCAACAGGTTAAAATACTTAAGATCGGAGTTGAAGTTTTAGCTTGATTGTCTAACAAAGGCAAAAGAAAGCATGTGAAAAAGGCACAACACATGGAGAAGAAGTTAGAACCAATGGCCACCAAGAACAGCCACCACAAGAAGTGGAGAGGAAAGACTGGTGGAATGTGATGAATCAGCTCTCCCATGGAGTAAGGTGTCCTTTGGTGTGTGCTTGAAGTGAAAATCAACAGAGCACACATGCTGCAAGTTCATATCATAATCAATCACAAAGGAGGAATACTCACAAAGACTTAGTATCAAAGTCTTTGCAAAGACTATCTATAAACCTTTTACTTATTCCTTGATTGATTAAATTTCTCATCTAGAAATGTTCATAGGATGAAAGAGAACCTAGGAAGACTATGCATTGCATTTAGAACCTAGTTGAATCCAAAATTCACCTTGACATTCATCATAATTCTCCATTATTCTTCATCATTATTCATCAATCTCATATATTCTATTTAAAATCTTATACTTTTAATCTTCAAATCTCATATTCTTTAATACTTTAAATCTCCTTTTTCTCAAGACATTTCCTATTCTACCAAATACTTACAATCTTCTTATTTATGTTTAAAGGATAAAGAAGACCAAGTTAAGACATACAATCTATGTATGCTCATTCTTCCAAACTTGACTCTCATTCCTAGTGTCAAGCTTGTGGGGGGGAAAGAAAATGAGCATTCAATGCAAAGAAAATGAGCATTCAATTGCACAAGAAGGACAAGGCCGGAGCGTTCCAAGTATTGTGTAAGGAAGAGGCCGGAGCATGCCAGATTCGTGTGAGGAGTATTATTCTAGGACGAGCTTGAGAAGGACAAGGCCGGAGCGTTCCAAGTATTGTGTAAGGATGAGGCCGGAGCGTGCAAGGTTCGTGTGAGGAGTATTGATCTAGGACGAGCTTGGATCATGCCTGACTGTGTACGGTTCGTTCCGCACTTGGGCGAGTCGAGTCCGGATCGTGCGAGAACGAGAGGTTCATCCCATGCTAGACATCCCATGCTAGACCTGGTTCTTGACAAGCTGTAGCTGAGTTTGGAGGTGCAGACAAGGACAATCATTCAGGGTGTGTCTGGCGCAAATAAAGACATCCAAGAAGTGTCTGGCGCAAACATGGGCATTCAAGGTGTCTGGTGCATTCAATGGCTTTCAAGGCACAAAGAAGGATATTCAAGGAAATGTCTGGTGCATACAAAAGCTTTCAAGGCACAAACAAGGACATTCAAAGAGTTATCTGGCACATTCAAAGGCTTTCAAGCTGTCTGCCAAAACCAAGTGAGCACAAGAAGCTTATTGAAAGTAAAAGGCGAAGCAAAATGAAGCTGGTCAAAGGGAATTCAAAACATAAGGGAAGAGAACCATGTGATCATGATGAATCCACAAACCTTAATGTGAAGTCCTTAGAGAAACAGACTGGTCTAGATCATACCATCCAAAAATCGCCATCCACTCTTAAAATCATTCTTACATTATGTTGCATTGGTTTATCTTGTGAGAATTGATACATGCATGTATATGTCTATGTGAAACTGGTTCAAATTGAAGGCTTTAAGGAAAGCTGGATCAAAATCACCTCTTAAAGACAATGAGTCAAAAGAAAGGGCGAGAAATGAACCAGACTTAGAAGAAGCTTCAAAGCAGCCATTCACAAGGGATAATCAACAAGATCTTGTTCAAGGATCTATGGAGCTCACTATGGTAGATTTAAATTTCACAGATTCAATGGTCAATCCCTAACTAAGAAGACTTCACTCTTTTTCTCTTAGTATTGATTCTGTCCCAAAGAGTTTTCCATACTAAGGTTTTTAATGAGGAAGTTCTTTAAGGTTCCAAGCTTGGTTTCTATAAACATTAAAAATCAAGCTTGAAAGGGAGTAAAGAGGAAGAAGGAGGAAAGTCTCTTCATCTTTGCAAGTTCAACAATTCACCCATGCTTAAACTTGAGGGGGAGTGTTGAAATGAAGAAGAAAAAAGTAGATACTCTAAGACAAAGAGAGAGTATGAAGTGTAGTAGATACTCTATACCAAAGGGAGAGTATGAAAGAGCTTCTAAACCTGTAGCCAAACAGCCATAAGGGCACCTAGGATGTGTTTGGACACAAAGATTGTAAACTTTTTATATAAACACTTGTACTCTTCATTTGTAAGCAAGAAGATTAATTCTTTCATTATTAATAAAAATCTTTTCTCTCATTCCCTTTTCTCCAAAACTCTCTCTTTTCTCCAATGGTGAATCTTAATCTCTCATTCTAACAAGCAACCTGTTGTGTATATTTCTGTATCCTTTTTCCTTATCCTCTTGATTCTCCTTCGATCCTCTGTTTCCTTCTTTCATTTCTTTCCTTTCTTTCCCTTCTTTACTTTCTTTATTTCTTCCTTTATTCTTTTAGCTTCCTTTTCTCTTATGATTCATTTTCTTAATACGTAATTTCCATTTGATACATAATTCCATGCACAATTCCGCCTTTTAGCTTCAGTTTTGCTCCATTTTTGGTTGTCACACGGACACTTTTTTATGCAATATGTATGCAATGCAATCCTAAAACACCCTAAAATGCATCCTTATTAGCTAAATCCTAGCCTAAGTCCTAAGATATCAATTTTCCAAGAATTTCTTTTTGCTTGTCCTCATGCAAAACTATAATGAAAAGACACCGACTATGATAAATTCTTAAACAAAAAGACAATATGCTCTCAAATGGCTGTCTTTCGTGAGATATAATAAATACTCTCTTGTACTTTTCCGTGGTTATCATGTTCTCATCAATCTATCAAACCAAAAAAGTCAGGTTAGGAACAATCATTTACATTCATTAGGAGTTATTAAAGTGCGGTCTAGCTTAGGGGAGATTAATCAATTCTCGGTTGGTTAGAGGTAAAAAAAGGTCAAGTAAGGGTGTACCTTTCTGGGGCTAGTTCTTTGTGTTGAATATCTCTCAAAATTGTATGCTTGAGATTATGTAAAATAGCTTAAGAAAATAACAACTGATGCATACAAAAGGTTCATCTCATTCTTATCCCAATAACTCCCAAACCCTAGTATTATCCCTCTCATTTTTCTTTCTGATCCCAAAAACCTTCTTTAGCCAAATATTTGATAAAATCCTTGAGTATTTGGATCATTCCTATTATAAGGCTCGGGTTTTTCATGTGCTTCTTTTCTTCTTCTTTTCTTCTTCTTTTCTTGAACTCATATTTCCTAATGGAGATTCTTAAGTGTACTTGCTTTCCTTCGAGTCTTCTAATATTAGGATCTTTCCCATAGATTCAGTTTCCTCTTACTCCTGCTACGGGTTACTAACCCATTCCCAATTCTCTTTTTTTTCCTTTATTAAAGAGTATAAAACTACTACTTCTATTATTATTTGTACTACTGCGGGTTACTAACCTGTTTTCGAACTCTTTTTTTTTTTTCACCTTCCCTACCCCAAATGGTATTGTTCCCAAAACTCCATCCCTAGTTATGTTAGGCCATAATGATCCTAACTATCCTATGAAAATGAAATCCCTTGTTGTTCCTTGTCTTTGACCATTTTACACATGCACCACATTTCAACAAAATGACATCACTCAAGGAAAAGTGTTTTGGTTTTGAAAAGAATAGTTGGAGATTAGGGTGGGATAATTATTCGGTTGCAAGAGAATGGTAAAAAAAGGTGGCGAAACAGAATAGAAAAGTTTAAGCCACAAGAAATGCTTGTAAAACCCCTAGGCGACAAAATTAATAATTCAAATTAAGTTCAAGTTCATGGAATTGTTCCTAAAGTGACAAAGTGAGCCCCAAAGCTGTTAGCCTTTTCGAGAGTGAGAAATTCCAACCATGGTGTTTCTATTTTTTTCAACATTCTCAATTGTGATGAACAGTCAAGAAAGAGCAAAGTGTGTGATCCTATGCTAACTACCTTATTCTAATGCGTATGCAAAATGAATCTAACAATCTAACTGATTTTTTATTCAATGACTCTACTCAATGACTACGAGCCTGTAACTCAATTAAATTCAAAACTGACTTATTCAAAAATTAAAAACAAAGCTAGCAGCGATATCCCTCCCCCAAACTTAATTCACACCGTCTCAGTGTGAGTAAGAGAGTGGAAATGATCAAAATAGTGAAAAGAAAAGAAAATGAATGAAACTATGTACAAAGGTGTGTGTGGTACCTAGAAAGAACCTGCATTTGTGGATTCATAACCTGATGGTGGGGTTCGTCGTTTGTATGGTTGTGTTCTCGGGGATCGTCTGCTTGTTCTGGCTCTGGTTTGGCAACTTATCTTCCTATTCATCTCTTGAACATCTTTCTTAATTTCTCGAATTGTGCTAGTAATGTGATCCCCAAGATATGCACTCTAAATTTGGTGTTGGAGAGGCTAATATAAAAGTTACTAACTTCATATGATCGTTTGATGGATCAATAGGTCATAGAAGGGTTGAGGAAAGTCCCTTGATATACCGATTCTTAAGCAGTCCTAAAGAGTTACTAATTTTTAGTGTCTGAGAATAAGAAGATCCTCGAGCAGTCCTAAGCGTTTCAGCACTTAGTATCCAAATGAGTGGGTCGTTGATTGGATGAACGTACCAAATAACTGGGATGTTCACGAATAACAAAAGAGATTCACTCTCTAAGTATTCAGAAATAAATTTTGGCAAAAACTCATTTATTAGAATTCGGTGGCTTGCTTTTATAATAGCAAGTTTATACAAGTCAAAGTGATTTAATAACTACGAAAAATCAAGCAAGACTTTGACTAAAAGGACTGAATTTTAGAATACTTGGACATACTCTTAAGCTACTTTTAATGACCCTTAAGCTACTCCTAGACTTACTATTAGTCTTCTTATGAACGTGAGTCAAGTGGCCTTGGGCTTAGGTCTTGTTCAACCAAACGGCTTGGTCCTTCATCTGAATGAGAAGTATGGTCACGTCCACCTTGATAATGTCCTCCTTCTAAGTATTCATTGGATCGAGACTTGGGCTGAGTAAAAGATTACCTAAGGCTTAAGTGTACCTCCGAACTCTGGACTGCGTCATGGATCCCTTTGGGAAGTGTAGTGCATCATCCTATTCATAAGTGGTCCTGGCTTCTTCATTATGCTGGACGGCTTCTGTATCTTATCCAAGCTCAGGTTCATACCGCCCATCGTCCAAGCTTGTCACGATCACATCATTCCTCCCCCCCTTCAAAAGGATTTACTCTCAAATTCATCTCTTCTGAAGGAATATAATTAAATTAAATACAATAAAACTAGAACAAACATCATTCTTACCTTGTAGATCAATTTGGTAAGAATTATCGTTGATCCTCCTTGTGACCGTGAATGGTCCATTAATCCTTGGCTTAAGCTTGAAGTTTCTTTCTTTGGGAAAACGTTCTTTACTCAAGTAGATCAAGAATTGGTCTCCTTCTTGAAAGACTAGCTTGTGCCTGTTCTTGTTAGTGCTCTTAGCATACTGGTTAGTCGTTGCTTCAATGTTTTGTTGTGCCTTTTTATGAAGCTTCTTAATCATTTTGGCCTTCTTTTCTCCATTCGAAATAGTTCATTCACTCAAAGATAAAGAGATTAAATTCAACGGTGGAAAAAGGTTAAATACATAAAAAATTTGAAATGGAGAAAACTTAGTAGTTGAATGTACTAACTGATTATAAACAAAATCAACAAAAGGCAAACATTCTTCCTAAATTCTAAGATTCTTTCTGATCACGGTTCTAGGCATTGTGGACAGAGTTTTAGTAACTACTTTGGTTTGCCCATGAGATTGAGGATGACAAGTAGTTAAAAATAGCAACTTAGTTCCTAAATTAGACCATAGGGTTTTCCAAAAGTAACTAAAAAACATAGAATCCCTACCAGACACGATAGTTCTAGTTATGCCATGCAAACAAATAATCTCCCTAATGAATAAATCGGCTACATGCAAAACATCATTGGATTTGGGACATAGAATAAAATGAACCAATTTTGAAAATCTATATACCACAACAAAGATATAATCTCGTCCAGCCTTAGATATGGGAAATACTAAAAAAAATCCATTGAAAGATTGCACCAAAGATGAATAGGGATGGGTAAAGGTGAGTACAACCAGTGCTTTGAGTTGAGGCCTTAGAACACTTACATATAAGACAGCGTCCACATACCTTCTCCAGTCTTCCTTTAGATGCGGCCAGAAGAAGTGTTCTTGGACCACCTTTGATGTAAGAACCAAGGGTGGGCTGTCTTTCACCGAGAAACTCAGGTTGTTGGACATAAATCGATGGGAAGGAAGGGGTGGATCAAAGGGACCACACAAGCTGTGAAAGGGCTTGTGATACTCCAAGAACTTCAACCAGGCTTGGTTGAAGCACACGACTGCAGCAAGGAGGAGGCTTGCTGGCGGCTGTTTAGGGTTTAGGCACTAATCTTTTTGGTTTTGTCAAAATGCTTGTTATTTTATTAAGGGTAGACAAAAGGCTTATATAATGCCTTGTTACAACTTTAGGCTAAACTACAAGGCGTTTAACCTTACAAGGATTAAAACAACATATAATTCACTTATTGGCAATTAACAATTATTAGGCCCTAATTAGTCAACATGACTTAAACCCAAATTAAACACTTAGTCTAAAAGAATAGAAATAAGATAGAAAGCCCAATAACACTTAGGCATAGAATTTAAATGATGACTTTTGAATGGAGTGGAATTGTGAACAAGTCTTCACCGCATTGCGCACTAAGAGTATTGCCTCATCAAAACCTTCTTCGGAAAACCCAGTGTGATAAAACCGAAGATAGGAAAAAGAGTACAATTTCCTAGCACGACTTTTGGTGTCTCTACAGAATGGTAATGGTAAATACACTAGAGGAGGAAGAGTCTTATAGAAGGAACCTTCATGGTTCCTTGTCTAGATGGAACGGGTCAAGGCGTGGACCGGTCTTTGGTGCATGGAACGGACTGGTCTGGTCGGATGCGTGGGCACTGGTCAGCTGGAATGCTGGGCGTAGGCTGGTCATCTGGGTCAGCTCAGGGTCCTCTCCGGTTCCACTCTCCAGGAGCATGCTGAGCTTGTCTCCTAAGACTTTTCTCTTGGACCGCGTAAGAGGTCCAGGTGGAATGACCGGTGCAATGGCTGGCTCGATGTCCTCATCATTCCCTCCCTCTTGAAGTGCTTTGGTCTCCAAAGCAAAATCCTCACCTGCGTCAAACAACTCTACGTCAGAAACATTGAAAGTAGGCATTGTCGTTAATTTTTTGAAGGACGCGGAATGGACCATCTCCCCGAGGTGCAAGCTTGCTCATCCGTCGCTGGGGAAATCTCTCTGATCGCAGATGTAACCAAACCCGATCTCCCTCCTTGAAAACCATATGCCTGCGACCTTTGTTGGCATTCTTGACGTTCTGGATGTTCCGCTGTTCCAGGTTTGCCTTGGTCTCTTCATGAAGCCGCTTGATGCAGTCTGCCTTGGCTTCTCCCTCCAAGCTGACAGCATCGCCCAACGGTATGGGTGTGAACTCGATAGGAGTGGTTGGGTTGAAGCCATAGACAACTTCAAAAGGAAAACGCTTCGTGCCGGAATGCGTTGCCCTGTTGTAGGCAAACTCGACGTACGGAAGGCATTCCAGCCAATTCTTCAGATTTCAGCTGATTGTTGCCCTCAAAGTCTGGGACAAGGTCCTGTTGACAACCTCGGTATGTCCGTCTATCTGTGGATGGTATGCTGTGGAGAACAGAAGGTTGGTGCCCAATTTCTGTTGGAATGAAGAAGAAATGATGAAATATGGAAGCCTTTAATTCATGTTAAAAAGGCGATTTATTTTTATGTCAAAGGGATTGTCTAAGGCTTGTTTGTATTATGGAATTATATTATCTTTGTAGCCATTTATGTATAAGGATATTCTTGTATTCAAACAAGCCTAGACTAGATTAGTATAAATACCTTACTCTTCACATTTTTGTATGTATGAATTCATAATTCTCATTCTCTTAATAAAAATCATTCTTTTCTCTAATTCTCTCTAATCTCTCATTTTCTCATTCTACAAATCTCTTAATCTCATAATCTTTCATGGTATCAGAGCCATGTTGCATCAAATCTGGGTAAATTTAATCATTTTTTCATTGATTCAACAAGAATCCATCTTGTTCTTCATCATCTTTTGGATCAATTTCGAACGTCATCTTGTAACTCAAATTCCGGCCAAACCACAACTTTGTTTGACAATATGCTTTCTCTGGATTGTTCATCGGTGAGTTCTGAAGCCACGCCCGTTTGAATTGCATAATTTGACCGAGGGAATCAAAAGTTACGAATTTTCTTGAAAAGGTCCTTCGCGAGCATCTCTTCTGCGAACCTCTGCGTTTCCCAGGTCACCTCCACGTTGATTCTTCGTCAAATCGTGATTTTCTTAATCTTAAACTCAAGCCCTTCGAGTCTAGTTTCTTTTTAAAGAAAGAAGAACTCAATTCCATTCTGTTTGGAGGATTTTATTGAAGGTTTCCTCAGAGACATCTAAATTCACCTATATCAAGATCCTGGTGATATAATTATAAACTTTTCTTAGTTTTCTTTAAAGCTTTGATTCTGGAAAGTTTAATAAGTATCTTGTTAAGGTTTCTACGAAATTTAAGTTCAATCTAATAGGTTTAAGACTTTAAAGATTGATTTTCTTGATTTCCTTGTTAATTTTTTAAAAGTTTAAAATTGAATTCTTGAAATTTAGAATTGATTTTAACTCATAGAATTCAAAATTGGTTGTTAATATTGGATAAGGTTGGTTATTAGGTGTTTTAATTTTTTAATATCTTGTTGCAAGTATTGGTTAGATTCAGTTACAGGTTGTTAAAGGTTGTTATATGTTGTTGGAGTGTGTGTTTTCTTGATTTACAAGTAATTTTTTTTATTATTATTATTTTGTTTCTTGTACTCCACGCACACACACTCTAGTCTTCACGTGCACGAACATATCTTGTCCAGCACATACTCGTTTGTGGATTGCAGGTGGGTCATGCATTTGTGGAACAAAGACCTTGCCAAGTAATCTTCTTGTCCCGACCACCTTTGCTTTCTACCAAAGGCAGTGCCATTGTTTCATTTGATCGTATCGCATACTCACTCGTGAGGATCATTGTCCGTGTTCGGAGGGCAAGCTAGTATACGTCCGTGTCCGTGTCCGTGTCCGTGCTCGTGAGGATTAGCCAGGGCCTGGCTGCTTCCGACCGGTAATCAAGTTGCGACGTACCGTGATTGTCCCTGTACCGTGATCAACCGACTGACTCAACCAAATCTCTCGACCATTCCTTACGACCTACTTCAAGTTTTTAACAAGCATGGAGATTCAAACATCACTTAGAGCTCCAGTCATTCTCCATGGAGCAAACTATCTCTTGTGGTCTAGGACCATGAAAACTACATTAGGTGGTAAAGGTCTTTGGAACCACATTCCTACAAATGGTATTGAAAAAAATGAAGTGGCTGAAGTTAGTGAAGATGTGGCTGCTCAAGCCAAATGGTACCAATAAGATCAGTTGGTACTTTCTATATTACAAAATTCTCTTGCTAGTGATCTTTTAGAAACTTATTCTTTTTATGACAAATGCAAAAGATCTTTGAGACACTTTGCTTAAGGTGTATGGAAACACCACTAACCTTTTGAGAATTTTTGAAGTGAAGAAGACTTTGAATGAATTAAGGCAGGAGGATGCTGAATTCACAAAGCACTATGGCACTTTCAGAGCTTTGTGGGCTGAGCTAAAAATGCTAAGGCCAGCCACCATTGACCCACTTGTTCTCCTTGAAAGGAAAGAACAAGATAAGGTGTTTGGGTTACTTTTATTAAGCATATTTTCAGGTCTGATAAGTTGCCTAGCTTGGAGGAAGTTTGTGCTCAAATTCAAAAGGAGCAAGAATCACATTGATTGTTTGGAAACAAAGCTGAACTGGTAGCTGCTCATAAAAGTTTCTTTAAACCAGCTAATGATTCTAGGACGAGGAGAAAACTCTGTGATCATTGCAAGAGGAATGGCCATGCAAAGAAGGATTTCTGGGTACTTCACCCTCACCAGAAGCCCTCGTGGGCCTCACGGCCTCAACCACACTCGGCCATGCCCACGGCCAGCCAAGCTCACGGCATGATGCCATCCAAGGCGGTTGCAAGCAGAGGATCACTCTCTCATTCAGCCCTTACTAGTATCATATCACAAGCATCTGATTTTGTCACAAAATCAGACTTGGAAGCTCTTATCAAGGCAATAAAGGATAGCAATGTGATGAGTAAAACTTTTCATGCTTCTTTTCAAACTTCTTATACTTCAAATGCTCCTAAATCTTTGGTGGTTGACTCTGGTGCTTCTCATCACATGATTAGTGATTTATAATTGCTAGAGAATGTAGAATCTGCCCTAGAGAATGTTCTCATTGCTAATGGAATCAAAGTACCAAAGGCATAGGAAATTTGAAGTTATTTGATAAAGAATCTAAAGCATTTTATATGCCCTCTTTTACCTCTAACTTGCTCTCTGTTAAAAGAGCTACTACTGATTTGAATTTTCATGCTATATTTGGTCCTAATGATTTCTATTTTCAGGATATTGAAACTATAAGATGTTTTGGACAAGGAACCACAAGAGATGACTTGTATGTACTTGAAAATATTGCTAGTGTTTGTGAATTGGAATCGACTCTTCAGGCTAATACGTTTAGTACTGATTCTGATTTGTGGCATGCTAGACTAGGACATCCTCATCCAATAGCACTTGAAATAATTGTTCCTGGTTTAAAAATGCCTAAAGAGTTGTGTGATTCTTGTGTTCTTGGGAAACATTGTAAAACAGTTTTTGAAAAATCTATTCATAAATATGAAAATTGTTTTGAATTGGTGCATTCTGATGTTTGGACATCTCCATTTCCATCTAGAGAAAACCATAAATATTTTGTGACAGTTATTGATTAAAAGTCAAAATATACATGGGTTACTTTACTTAGTTCTAAAGATAGGGTTTATGATGCATTTATAAACTTTCAAGCATATGTTACTAACCAATACATTGCATGAATTAAATGCTTTAGAACAGATAATGGAGGAGAATACACTAGTACCAGACTAAAAGAACATCTAGCTAAGCATGGCATTGAGCATCAGACAAGCTGTCCTTACACTCCACAGCAAAATGGAGTAGCTGAAAGGAAGAATAGACACTTAATGGAAGTTGTGAGAACTATGATGTTCCACATGAAAGTACCCAAACGGTTTTGGGGGGGATGCACTTGTAGTAGCATGCTACTTGATTTACAGGACTCCTACAAAAGTCTTTGATGACCTGTCTCCATTTGAGGTACTAAACAAAACTAGACCCACTATTGATCACTTAAAAGTTTTTGGTTGTGTTTGTTTTGTATTAGTACCAAGGGAGCAAAGGAACAAGCTAGATCCAAAGAGTATCAAAGCTATGTTCATTGGGTATTCTTCTACTCAGAAATATGTTATGACCCAGAGACTAGGAGAGTCTTGGAGTCTAGAGATGTAAAGTTCTAAGAAGAAAAAGGTTTTTATGAAGAAAGAACTTGGGAGCAATTTAAGGACATCTCATCAACAAGATCAGACCAAACTGAATACTTGAAGAAGCTCTTGGAAAGTATTGGAATAGTAGGTGGTTCTTCTCCTCAGCTCACGGCTTCCTCACCTATGTCACCTACCCCACCAGCAGGCGGCCCTAAAACCGCGGAACCACGGCTGGACACTCCAGCCAGCCCTTCATGCACAGCCGGCCCTTCCGGCTCAGGCAACCCTTCACGGCCCTTCATAGCTAGCTCTCCTGGTCTTCCTCCTCTTGAACATGGGGAGGAAGAAGCTTCTACTCATGTCCAACAAGACTCAACAGGAGATGATTCAATTCTAGTCTCAGCTTCCAAAAGATCAAGAGATATACCTACTCTTGTTGAAGTTTTGAGTGAAGAAGAGGAATCTAATCAAGAAGCTCCACCTACAGTTTTAAGAAGGAGCACAAGACAAAGGAATCCACCAGTTTTCTACAATGGAAATGTTGTGGTTCATCATGATCAGGGAGTTTGTAATATTGCTCACTTACCTTATAATCATGTTGCTTTTATTTCTAGTCTTAAAAATGAGCAGATTCCAAAGACTTATGAAGAAGCTATGTTCAAAAAGGAATGGAGGGAAGCTATCTTAGCTGAGAAAAAAAGCCATGGAGAGGAATGGTACTTATGCCTCAGCCACTCTACCAAAAGGAAAAAGGGCTGTAAGTTCTAAATGAATTTTTACCATTAAATACAAAAGCAATGGTGAAATTGATAGATATAAAGCTAGGTTGGTGGCTAGGGGTTTTACTCAGACATATGGTGATGATTATAGGGATATATTTGCACCTGTAGCTAAACTTCATTCTGTCAATGTTGTTCTTACTGTTGCTACTAACCTCGAGTGGGAATTATGGCAAATGGATGTCAAGAATGCTTTCTTGCAAGGTGAACTAGAGGAAGAGGTTTACATGTCACCACCACCTGGCCTAGAAGATGAGGTTGGAAGCGGTAATATCCTAAGGCTAAGGAAGGCTATTTATGGCCTTAAACAATCTCCAAGAGCTTGGTACCACAAACTAAGTGTAACCTTAATGGATAAAGGCTTCAAAAGATCTGAAGTGGAACATACTCTTTTTACATTAAAGAGTAAGGAAGGTATTGTGGTAATTCTTATCTATGTAGATGATATAATCATATCTGGTAGTGAAAGTGTTGGTATTGCATCTACTAAAGATTACTTAAAGAGTGTCTTTGATATTAAGGATTTAGGAGAACTTAAATACTTCTTGGGAATTGAAATATGTAGGTTTAAGGAAGGTCTCTTTCTCTCCCAAAGGAAGTATGTTGTAGATTTACTAACATCCACAGGTATGATGGAAGCTAAGCCAGCCAAAACACCCTTAGAAGAAAATCGCAACTAAGGGGGAGCTAGAGGAGGAAATTGATTTTCATGATCCTAAGCTTTATAGGAAAGTGGTTGGTAAGCTTTTTTATTTAACCATCACAAGACCAGATTTATGTTTTGCTGTGAATCAGGTATCACAACACATGCAAGGACCATAGATGAGACATTGGGAGATGGCCATGCGAATTCTAAGATACCTAAAGGGCATATATGAACAAGGTATATGGATGGGTAACAATAAAAACACAAATGTGGTTGGTTATTGTGATGCAGATTGGGCAGGAGATAGGGAAGATAGGAGAAGTACCACAGGCTATTGTACTTTCATAGGAGGAAACCTTGTGACTTGGAAAACGAAGAAGCAAAAGGTGGTTTCATGCTCTAGTGCAGAATCATAATATAGAGCAATGAAGAAGCTTACAACTGAATGCATCTGGCTGAAGCAACTCTTGGAAGACTTAACCGTGAAGTGTGAGGATCCAATCACCATTCACTGTGACAATCAGGCTGCCATACCCATAGCCTCCAACTCAGTGTTTCATTAAATGACCAAGCATATAGAAGTGGACTGCCACAAAGTAAAAGAGACTATTGGGAAAGGTATCATCTTACCTTGCTATACAAGGAGTGAGGACCAACTAGCTGATGTATTCACCAAGGCAACATCTCTGAAAATTGGCGCCTCAATCTATCCAATCTTGGCCTCATGACCATTCCACACCAATGATCCCAACATGGAATGTTATACTCTTTTTCCCTATAAAAGGTTTTGTCCCAATTGGGTTTTCCTTCTCTAGGTTTTTAATGATGTAATACTTCATGGTTGCGAGCTTAAGCATGTTTCATGTCTTAAGCTTGAGGGGGAGTGTTGGAATGAAGAAGAAATGATGAAATATGGAAGCCTTTAATTCATGTTAAAAAGGCAATTTATTTCTATGTCAAAGGGAGTGTCTAAGGCTTGTTTGTATTATAGAATTATATTATCCTTGTAGCCATTTATGTATAAGGCTATCCTTGTATCCAAACAAGCCTAGACTAGATTAGTATAAATACCTTACTCCCTTCACATTTTTGTATGTATGAATTCATAATTCTCATTCTCTTAATAAAAATCATTCTTTTCTCTAATTCTCTCTAATCTCTCACTCTCTCATTCTACAAATCTTTTAATCTCATAATCTTTCAATTTCCACCACAAAGCTCGCCAGAAGTGGCTTAGGAACTTGGTGTCACGGTCTGATACGATCTTCCGGGGAATGCCGTGAAGTCGTACTATCTCCTTGAAGAAAATTTCAGCAATCTGGCTTGCATCATTGGTCTTGTTGCAAGCGATGAAATGTGCCATCTTGGAAAATCTGTCGACCACTACGAAAATAGAGTCCTTGTGGTTGATTTTCGACAAGCCTAAGACGAAGTCCATGGAGATATCTGTCCAGGGCGCGGATGGAACTGGCAATGGCATGTAAGGACCCTGCGGATGCATCTTGGACTTAGCTCTTTTGCAGATCAGGCACCGGGAGCAGTGTGTCTCTACATCTTGTCGCTGATGAGGCCAATAGAAATATTATTTAAGCATGCTTAAGGTCTTGTCAATGCCGAAGTGACCCATGAGGCCTCTGCCGTGGGTCTCTCTGAGAAGCAGCTCTCGAATCGATCCTCTCGGAATGCATAGTCGTTTTTCTTTAAAGAGGAAACCGTCGTGAAGAAAGAAGCGGCTGTAGTTGCCCTTGCAGGCTCTAGGTAAGCCTGAGCGAAGTCGACATCGTCAGCGTACAGCTCTTTGATCATCTCGAAGCCCATAACATTTGACTCCGTTACGGAAATGAGACTGTATCGACGAGATAAGGCATCAGCGACAACGTTGTCCGTTCCTTTCTTCTACTTGATGACGTATGGAAAGGTCTCGATGTACTCCAACCAACGGGCATGTTGTTTCTTCAGTGTAGACTGTCCTCGGAGGTGCTAGAGTGTCTGATGGTCAGTGTGAATGACGCACTCTCGGGCAAGCAGATAATTCTGCCAAGTCTCTAAGGCGTGGACGAGGGCATAGAGATCCTTGTCGTTTGTCGGATAGTTAAGTGCAGCTCCACTTAACTTCTCACTGAAGTAGGCGACAGGTCGTCCACCTTGTGTGAGGACGGCTCCAACGCCGATGCCGATCACTGAGGCGTCACACTAGACTTCGAATGTCTGGGAGAAATCCGACAGGATTAGGACTGGAGCATGGGTGAGGCGTTCCTTCAGAAGCTTGAAGGACTTATCCTGCTCGGGTCCCTAACGAAAGTCTTGATTCTTCTTGATCGTTGAGGTCAACGGACCAGCGATCGTGCTGAAATCTAAGACGAACCGTCTGTAGAAGCTGGCGAGTCCATGGAAGCTACGGACCTGGCTGGCGGTCGTTTGTGTGGGCCACTCTTGTATGGCCTTTATCTTCTCGTCGTCCACCCGAAGTCCCTGGGAACTTACAACGAAACCAAGGAAAACAAATTGGTCGGTGCAGAATGTACATTTCTTGAGATTTGCGTAAAACTACTCTCTCTACAGGGTGGTGATCACGGCCTCTAGGTGCTCCAGATGGTCTGTGTAGGTCGTGCTGTAGACGAGAATATCGTCGAATTAGACCACTACGAACATGCTAATAAACGGACGAAGAACCTCGTTCATAAGTCGCATGAAAGTACTGGGAGCGTTTGACAGGCCAAATTGCTTCACTAGCCACTCATAAATACCTCTTGAATGCAGTCTTCCATTCATCTCCCTCTCGCATCCTTACTTGATGGTATCCGTTTTTCAGGTCAATTATGGAGAAGACTGCGGCTCTGCTGAGCTCGTCTAGCATGTCGTCCAGGCGCGGAGTAGGGTGCCGGTACTTCCATTAGCCACTCATAAATACCTCTTGAATGCAGTCTTCCATTCATCTCCCTCTCGCATCCTTACTTGATGGTATCCGTTTTTCAGGTCAATTTTGGAGAAGACTGCGGCTCTGCTGAGCTCGTCTAGCATGTCGTCCAGGCGCGGAGTAGGGTGCCGGTACTTGATTGTAATGTTGTTGATGGCGCGGCAGTCGACGCACATCCTCCAACTTCCGTCCTTCTTGGGTACGAGAAGAGCCGGAACAGCACAAGGACTTAGGCTTTCTCGAACGTAGCCTTGAGCCATGAGGTCTTAGAATTGTCGTTCTAACTCTTTAGCCTCCTCGGGGTTTACTCTATAGGCAGGACGGTTGGGTAACTGAGCTCCGGGAACAAAGTCATTGTGGTGCTCGATCCCTCGGATAGGTGGGAGGCCGGCTGGAATTTTTTCCGGAAAGACGTCGGCATACTTGTCTAACAGAACGCGGATCTCGGCAGGCAGTAATGAATCGGTGCCACTCGTGTGCAAGCTCTCTCTGTAGAGCATCAATACCACTCGGGCGTGTTGGTCTTTCGCCATCTTTGATTGCATCTCTTGAACAGCGTGTGCAGACATTGGGGCTAGGTTGTATCAACGCTTGACGTGGACGAAAGAATAGAAGTTGGTTTGTCTGTTATGCGTAGTCTCTCTGTCAAATTGCCAGGGTCGTCCGAGCAGAAGATGTCCAGCTGACATCGGGACGACATCGCAGGTGACCTGGTCCTGGTATCTGCCGATGCTGAAGGAGACCTTAACTTGGTATGAGATGTACAATTCCGTCTTGTTGTTCAGCCATTGGAGCTTGTAGGGTTTGGGATGCTTGGTCACAGGCAATCCCAGCTTCTCCACCATGTATTTGCTGGAAGCGTTAGTGCAGGATCCTCCGTCGATTATCAATGAGCACACTTTCCCAAGTATTGTGCACCTAGAGTGGAAAGAAAATGTTTTCTCGCTGCTCTTCTTCTTCTGGCTCGAATATCGAGCAGAGAACGCGTCGGATCATAAGCATTTCTCCGGAATTGGCATACTCAATGTCCTCGTCGGACTGGTGGTGCGTCGGAAATGCTTGCTCCTCTTGTTCGTCTTTGGATTCATAGTCTCCGGAAGTAGTAAGTACCATTATCCGTTGAGTGGGACACTCCCGGGACATGTGTCCTCTGCCTTTATATTTGAAGCAGACGATCTCGCTGCTCCGCTGAGGCTGGGTAGGGGTCATGGTACTGGACGGTTTCGGGGCTGAGGGAGCCGGTCTGGGGGCTGAACTGCTGGCCACGACTTTGCCTTTAAGTCGTGGGTCAATGGGCTGAGTCGTCCTCTTGAAAGGCTTGGAACCAGTGTTCCACGTGTTCTTGGGTCGAGAAGGTGCGGCAATTTTACGCTTATGGCACTTCTCGATCTGGACTGCTAGGTGGAACAGTTCACCTAGGTCGTGGTATGGCTGCAATTCTATCTTTCTTGAAATTGACTCCTGCAAACCGTCAATGAACTAGGCCATAAGGCTCTCCTCGGAATTGTTTACATAGAGTCGGTTGCGTAGGTGCTCGAATTCATCGAAGTATTCGGTCACCGTCTTGCTTCCTTGTGTGAGAGGTCGGAAACGTCGCTGAAACTCGCGGTGGAAGTGGGCGGAACGTATCGTCGCCTCATGATCGGGGTGAGCTCGACCCATGAGGTCATGGGACCCATACGAGCTCTTCTACGAGCGGTGACTTCTCGATCCCAACACGCTAGTGCGTGGTCTGTGAATTGCGCTGTCGCAAGGGTGACTTTACGGGGATCATCTTAGTTGTAATACTCGAAAAGAAGCTCCATTCGTCTCTCCCAGTCTAAGTATTCTTCGGGATCAAGTTTACCCGAAAAGGGAGGTGGGTTCATCTTGACCTCTGGATAGTGGACTGGTGGACGAGGTGGTGGTGGTGGTGGCTCGTCGTAATACTGATACCGACCCATGGGTGGTCGATCGTGATGATAGGGAGGTGCGGCAGGTGATGCGGCAGGTGCTGGCGCAGGCTGCCTTAAGCGCTCGAGGTGAGTCGTGAAAGTTGACATCTGGGCAGTCAATGCTTGCAACAGCTGCATCATTGTTTGATTGGGCTGCCCAGACGTGGACTCGTCATTCCCTGACATATTTCCTTTTCCGAGAAAAGGAAATTTTCAAAAATAGAAAGTTTCCAAAAAGGAAACTTGCAGATTATGTAAACTTTCCTTAAATGGAAAGTTTTTTTATTTTATTTTGATTTTTTTTATTAAATAAATAAAAACACAAAAAGGAAATAAACAAGAAAAGGAAAATATCCAAAATGAAATATTGCCTAAAACTAAAATGGAAACTAATAAATAGAAAAATATCCTAAAATTAATGTCCTAATACTAAAAAGGACACGATATTAACTAGGAGAAAAATCTATTTATTTTCTAATCCTAAATAGAAATTTCCTAAAAACTAAAAGGAAACTAAGTTAATGCCTAAGAAAAATCTAGGAAACTTCCTAAGACAATCTAGAAAACTTCATAAACTAATTCCTAATCTAGAAAACTTATGGAAACTGACTAATATGCTATCTAGATACTAGGGAAAATTTCCTAAAAACTAAGACTAAGAGCCTAGACACTAAACTAACCTAGCCGCCAAAGGGGAACTATGCTCACGGAAGACCTAACTACACGCAGGCTAGGCTATGCTCGGCAAGGCGCGGTACGCTGGCTAACCTAGGCTGGACGCGGGACGGTTTAATGCTAGCAAACGGTGGGACGCGCTACTAGGGAAATGACGGGTGGTCTAACGAACACCCGGGCTAGCGAACTTGGCACTCACGATAAACCTAAAACGCGACCTAGGATGCTACTCGGGTCAGGGACACGACCGTACACTAGGGAACTGAGACGCGGTACGGGTAAGCCACACACACACGCGGGACACAAAGCAACCTAGAACTAGGGAACACTTGGACCAACAAACTAGGAACACACACGTAGGCACACCTAAAACGCGGGACTCGGCTGCCTGACTTAGGACTAGACGCGGCTACTCACGGCTTGGTACACCGGCTGGGAGCTAAGGACGCGGGACACAAAACCTAGCCTAGCACTCGACAACTAAGGAAACCTAGCAAAGAACAAGCAACACACAACTCCTTATGGATTTCAAGTATGGTGAAGGTGTTCTAGGTGAGTTTCTAAAAGGTCCTAGTTTGTTTTTAAACAACCTAAACAATATTTTGTTTTCTTTTCTTTTCTAGCAGCAACAAGCAATGAAACAAACAAAACTTTTCTATATATTTTTTTTAAAATATGAAAACCAAGAAAACAGAATAATAGAAGCTGATTTTTTTTTTTTTGTAGGATGTTTGTGGTATGTGACTTGATTCCTCTCCTTCTTACCGAGAACCTCAGGGGAAAGAGAAAAAAACACAATCAAAAGCCAAAAACTGTTGCACAAAACAATGAAAAATCACCAAAAACAAAAAGGATAGAATCAACCTGATGAGCAGGAGCTTTAAGCTCTTATACCAGATGATGTAAGAACCAAGGGTGGGCTGTCTTTCACCGAGAAGCTCAGGTTAGTAGTTTTAGTACTTCAATACTATTATTAGTATTATTACTAATAGTAACAACAATCTGCTTACAAACCATTTTGATTTGTTTGACTTTTGGATTTGTCGGTCCGTCATAACATTGACGTGATGCATGTGGAGAAGAACATGTCATATGCTATATTGTCAACTTTGATGAATAGTGCTAAATCGAAAGATGGAGTCAATGCAAGAAAAGACTTGGAAGATATGAGAATCAGAGGAAACTTACACACACAACTACGAGGAAAGAGGATATTTTTGCCACCAACAACTTATTGGTTTTCCAAGGAAGAAAAATATTGATTTTGGAAGTGGTTATCTAAGTACAGAGGCCCTGACAGATAATGTGCTAACATTGTCAATTGTGTTTCACTTAACCCTCCTGCTATTAGTGGTCTGAAATCGCATGATCATCACGTCCTTTTGCAAAATCTATTGCATGTGGCTTTGAGAGGATTGCTTCCAAAAGGACCCAGAGTTGTTGTGACTCAATTATGCTACTATTTCAACATGTTGTGTCAGCGTGTTATTGATCCAGAGAAGCTGATTGCCTTGGAATCTGAGTTTGTCCAGACAATGTGTGAAATGGAACAGTTCTTTCCTCCTTCACTATTTGATATCATGTTCCACCTTCCAAAACACCTATCAAGAGAGGCACACTTAGGTGGACCAGTATATTTCTGCTGGATGTATCCATTTGAGAGGTCCTCTTTCTGCTTAATTTACGAAATAATACCTTATTATTAACAATAATTCATTTTGTATCTTGTTTGTAGTGTTGACATATATGTTGATGAGGACATCGTCCCAGCTACTGCACCGGACATCCCACCAGGACCTCTCACACGATCCAAGAGGAATGCCTTAGGAGACAAGTTCACCATGCTACTGGAGAATGGAGCCCGTCAAGAACTCAGACCAACCGCGCCGGAACCCATCCCGACCGACCCCGGTCCATGCGAACCCGACCCCAACCCCTTCAAGCCCGACAAGGAACAATGGAGGTTCCTTCTCGAAGACTTTTCTTCCTCTGGTGTCATTACCACTACCATCCGGTAAAGACACCAAAAGTTGTGCTAGGAAATTGTACTCTTTTTCCTATCTTCGGTTTTATCCCATTGGGTTTTTCGAAGAAGCTTTTACCGAGGCAGTACTCGCAAGATGGTGAAGACTTGTTCACGACTCCACTCCATTCATAATTCACCACCGATTTTTGCCTAAGTATTTAACTGGGATTTCTATCTTTTATTTATATTTTAGGCTAAGTATATTATTTGGGCTTATGAGTTATGTTGGCTACTTAGGCCCAAGGTTTCTTTTAAATCACCACCAGCTAGACTCCTTGTTGTTTTTGTTTTATTAAGGGACTAAACATCATGTTGTTTAACCTTAGTGTACCAAGGCATTATATAAGCCTTTGAAACATTCATTAATAAAATAACAAGCAATTCAGAATTAAAACAAAACCGTAAGACTTTTGTCTAGTCCTAACTGGCGCCGCCTCCTTGGTGAGCCTGCCGTGTTCTTCAACCTCCCTGGTAGAAATTCTTGGAGTATCACAAGTCCCTTCACAACTTGTGTGGTCCCATTGATCCACCTCTCGCTTTCATCTCTTCTGTCTAGCAACCTGAGCTTCTCGCTGAAAAGACAGCCCACCTAAAGTTCTTACATCATCTGGTATCAAAGCTTAAAAGTTCTTGCACATCAGGTTGATTCTATCCCTGTTTGTTTGACAATTTTTCTTTGTTTTGTTTGCAATTATTTTTGCTTTTGATTTTTTTTCTTTCTCTTTTTCCTTGAGGTTCTCGGATGAAAGATGAAGGAATCTAGTCTTCCACTATAAAAAAAAATCAGGTTCTATCAATCCTTTATCTTTCTTTCACTTATATATAAAAAATGGAGTCTAAGTAATTACGTTGCTTGTTCCTTGTTTAATCTTTACAAAAAATGGTGTTTAGGTTGTTTAAAAACAAATTAGGGATTTAGAAAACTCACATAGAGCACTTGTTTCACTCTTGAAAAAATCGTGTAGTCCAAGTAAACTTGGGCACACGCGTGCGTTCCTTTGAGGCTCTCGCTTGCTTGTTAGTTTGTGTGTGTTAGGGTTAGACAGGTTGAGGTTTGAGTCGGCTTGCCTTGGTCTTGTGTCAAAACGAGCCCAGTCCCATCGTGCTAGGTCTAGTTCCCAGCCTCATGTTCCACGCCCGCCTTACCCTTAGCACCCCAAGTCAAGGGCAGCGTTAGAGCTAGCTCCCTTACTTGTACGGTTCTTTCTTCGTCTAGGGTCCCGTCGTGTGAGTACTAAGCTGAGTTACGCCTTAGGTTTAGGTACCCCGCGTTTTCCAGTGCCTAGCTCTAGGTTCTACGCCAAGAACCTCCCACACCGTGACGTACTTGTACTGTCCCACTACAAGTCCTACCGCACCGCACCCTAGGTCCCACGCCTAGCATTTCCCCTATTCCTGCGTTGGCTCTGCTCCCAAGCCGCGCCGTCCATAACCATAATCTATGTTCATTGCATTAGTTTTATGTAGTTTTTCCTTTTTACTTTAGGCATAGTATAAATTAGTTGTCTTTTTCCTTAGGCTAGGAATTACCTTTTAGGAAGTTTCCCAAAACCTCCTAGGAAGTTTTCCAAAACCCTTTAGGCATTTTCCCATTATTATGATTTTATTTCCTTTTAGAAACTAGGCCATAATTAGATTTCATTTTAGTATAGGATAGTTTCTTTTTGGGCATTTATACAATAATCATTTTTAGGACAGATTTCCTTTGTCTTAATTTCTTTTCTTTTTTGCATTTAGGAAATTTACCTTTTTAATAAAAAAAAAAAATAATAATAAAGTAATATCTGTGAAATATTTCCATAAAAGAAAAATTTTCATTCCTGCAAGTTTTCTTTTCGGGGAAACTTTTCATTTCCAAATATTTTCTTTTCTATAAAAAAAGGAAATATGTCAGGTAGCGATGAGTCGTCTTCAAGCCAGAATAATCAAGTCGTGATGCAGCTTCTGCAGTCCTTGACCACCCAGATGACTACCATAGCAACGCGCCTCAAGCGATTAGAGCAGCCAGCACCTGCACCAGCCCCCGCGTCACCCCCAGCCGCACCCCCGTACCGAGCTGACAGACAAGAGGCAGCCCACCAGGGAATGGGCCGGCACCAATACTACGACGAGCCAATGACACCGCCTAGAGATCCCCTGAGCCACCTTGACGTAAAGATGAACCCTATTTCCTTTTCAGGAAAAGTTGATCCCGAAGAGTATCTAGATTGGAAAAGGAGGATAAAATTACTCTTTGAGTACTACAACTACGAAGATCCCCATAGAGTCACCTTAGCAACGGCTCAGTTCACTGATCTCGCACTGGAGTGGTGGGATCAAGAAGTAACTGCTTGCAAGAGAGCTAGGATGGGTACATTGACCTCATGGGTCAAACTCACCCAGATCATGAGGAGACGCTATATCCCACCTCATTTCCACCGTGAATTACAGAGACGATTCAGACGCCTGACCCAATGCAGTAAGACGGTGTCAGAATATTTCGATGAATTTGAGCACCTATACAACCGGCTTGACGTAGACGAGTCAGAAGAAAGTCTAATGGCCCAATTCATTGACGGATTACATTAATCCATCGCCCGGAAGATTGAGCTACAGCCTTACCATAATCTTGGCGAATTATTCCACTTAGCAGTCCAGACAGAGAAGTGCAATAAAAGAAATTAGCTGCACCTTTTAGACCTAAGAGTACATAGAGCACCGGCTCCATGCCATTTGAACGAACAGCCTCGACCAGCGACCTACTCCTCAAGGGAAAGGTCGCGGTCAGAACCCGGCCCCCAGGGCCACCCCAGCTGCCCCAAAACCAACCACCCCCACGACCACTCCGACTCAGCCCTAGCAAAAGCAGCGAGATTGTATGCTTCAAGTGCAAAGGAAGGAGACACATGTCCCGAGAATGTCCCACCCAACAGAAAATGGTATTGACCACCTCAGAAGACTACGAGTTTGAGGATGAGCACGAGGAGGCCGCCCCTGCTGCCCATCAACAATTTGATGAAGAGATAGAATATGCCGACTCCGGAGAGATTCTCATGATCAGACGAGTTCTCAACTCGAGATTTTAGCCAGAAGAGGTAGAGCAGCGGAAAAACATTATCTATTTCAAATGTACCATCCTTAGGAAAGTGTGTTCGCTAATTATAGACAGAGGGTCCTGCACCAATGCCGCGAGCAAATACATGGTTGAAAAGCTAGGAATGTCTGTGACCAAGCATCCTAAGCCCTATAAACTGTGATGGCTGAACAACAAGACAGAGTAGTATATTTCTGACCAGGTTAATGTCTCATTCAGCATTGGCAGATACCAAGACCAGGTGACCTGCGATTTCGTCCTGATTTCAGCTGGACATCTCCTCATAGGATGACCTTGGTAATTCGATCGAGAGACCATGCATAACGGACGGACGAACTTCTTCTCATTTGTCCACGACAAGCGTAGATACAACTTGACACCAATGGCTCCACACAGCGTTCAAGAAATGCAATCTAAGATGGCAAAAGACTAACATGACCGCAAAGAGAACTTTCGAATCAACGTGGCTGACATGAGGAAGGCCGCACGTACTGAGGGCACTCAACTTGTCCTAATGCTCTACAAAGGGATCTTAAACACATCAGGTTCCGAGACACCCCTACCAGCCGAGGTCCAAGCCCTCCTAGATAATTATGCAGATGTGTTTCCAAACGAGATACCAGGCGGCCTCCCACCCATTCGAGTTATTGAGCACCAAATCGACTTCATTCCAGGAGTTCAACTACCCAATCGGCCTGCATACCGAGTCAACCCCGAGGAGGCTAAAGAATTAGAAAGGCAAGTCCAGGATCTTAAGGCTCAAGGTTACGTCAGAGAGAACCTTAGTTCTTGTGCCGTCCCGGTCCTACTTGTCCCGAAGAAGGACGGGAGCTGGAGGATGTATGTCGACTGTCGCGCCATCAACAACATCATAATCAAGTACCGGTACCCCATTCCGCGTCTGGATAACATGCTAGGCGAATTAAGTGGAGCCGCGGGCTTCTCCAAGTTTGACCTAAAAAGTAGATACCATCAAGTCAGGATGCGAGAAGGAGATGAATGGAAGACTGCATTCAAAACCAAGCAGGATCTTTACGAGTGGCTAGTAATGTCCTTCGGCCTGTCCACCGCCCCAAGCACTTTCATGCGCCTTATGAACCAAGTCCTTCGACTGTTCATTGGTAAATTTTTAATAGTCTACTTCGACGATATTCTAGTCTACAGTACGACTTATTCGGATCATTTGGAGCACCTAGAGGCCGTCATTATCACCCTACAAAAGGAGCAGTTATACGCAAACCTCAAGAAATATATGTTTTGCACAACCAAGTCATCTTCCTTGGGTTCGTCGTGAGTTCACAGAGACTCAGAGTGGACGACAAGAAGATCAAGGTCATCCAGGAAAGGCCCATGCAAACGAATGCAAGCCAAGTTCGAAGCTTCCATGGACTCGCCAGCTTCTACTGACGGTTCGTCCGAGACTTCAGTACTATCGCCGCTCTGTTGACCTCTACGATTAAGAAGAACCAAGAATTTGGTTGAGGACCCAACTAGGACAAGTCCTTTAAGCTGTTAAAGGAAGCCTCACCCACGCCTCAGTCCTAGTCCTGCCCGATTTTAACCAGACCTTCGAAGTCGAATGTGACGCTTCAGGGATAGGCATAGGAGCAGTCCTGACCCAAGGCGGAAGACATGTCGCCTATTTCAGCGAGAAGTTAAGTGGAGCTGCTCTTAACTATCCTACCTACAACAAGGAGATCTATGCATTGGTCCGAAACCTAGAGACCTGGCAGCACTACCTATTTGCCAAGGAGTGCATGATTCACACCGACCATCAGACACTTCAACATCTTTTAGGGCAATCCACACTTAAGAAGAAGCACGCTCGTTGGCTAGATTATATCGACACCTTCCCCCATGTCATTAATTATAAAAAGGGAACGGACAACATCGTGGCTGATGCCTTATCCAGAAGATATAGTCTCATCTCCGTCATTGAATTGAAAGTTATGGGATTCGAGATGATCAAATAGCTGTATGCTGAGGACGCTGACTTCACTGAGGCCTACCAGGAGCACCGCAAAGGAGCCTACAACAACTTCTACTTGTTTGACGGATTCCTTTTCAAGGAAAAGCGTCTCTGCATTCCGAGAGGATCGATTCAAGAGCTATTTCTGAGAGAAGCCCACAGAGGAGGTTTAATGGGACATTTCGGAGTCAATAAGACATTGAGCATGCTTAAGGGGCATTTCTACTGGTCCCACCAGCAACGAGATGTGGAAGCTCATTGTGCTAAGTGTCTTATCTGCAAACGGGCTAAATCCAAGATGCATCCGCAAGGTCCTTACATGTCGTTACCAGTTTGTTATGTACCATGGACAGACATCTATATGGATTTCGTGCTAGGGCTGCCTAAAATCAATCACAAGGACTTTATCTTTGTCGTGGTTGACCGTTTTTCAAATATGGCACAATTCATCGTATGTAACAAGAAAATGACGCGAGCCAGACTGTCGACCTATTCTTCAAGGAGATAGTATGACTGCATGGCATTCCTAGGAAGATTGTATCAGACAGAGACACCAATTTCCTCAGTCACTTTTGGAGATTATTGTGGCGCAAGTTAGGGACCAATATTTTGTTTTCTACTGCGTATCATCCACAGACAGATGGACAGATAGAGGTGGTCAACAGGATCTTATCACAGATGCTGAGAGCAACGATTGGAAGGAATCTGAAGAACTGGTTAGAATGTCTTCTATACGTCCAATTTGCCTACAACAGGGCCACACACTCTGGATCGAAGCGGTCTCCATTTGAAGTAGTCTACGGCTTCAACCCTACCATTCTCGTTGAGTTCACGCCCATTCCGAGTATATCAAGTGTCTACATGAAGAAATTAAGGCAAATTTGGAGCAACGAAACATCCAGAACACAAAGAATGCCAACAAGGGCCGCCGACACAATGTTCAAAGAGGGAGACTGGGTTTGGCTACACCTGTGATCAGATAGGTTTCCCCAGCGACGAAAGAGCAAGCTTGCACCCCGGGGAGAAGAATCAATGACAACACCTACCAGCTTGAACTTCCAGTTGAGTATAATGTGTCTAGTACGTTTAATGTTTCTGACTTAGAGTTGTTTGATGCAGGTAAGAAGTTTGCTTTGGAGACCAAAGCACTTCAAGAGGGAGGGAATGATGAGGACATCGTTCCAGGTACTGCACCGGTCATCCCACCAAGACCTCTCACATAATCCAAGAGGAAGCCCTTAGGACAAGCTCAACATTCTACTGGAGAGTGGAGCCCGTCAGGAACTCAGACCGACCGCGCCGGAACCCAGACCGACTGACCCTGGTCCATGCGACCCCGACCCCTTCAAGCCAGACAAGGAACAATAGAGGTTCCTTCTCGAAGACTCTTCTTCCTCCGGTGTCCTTACCATTACCATTTGGTAAAGACACCAAAGTCGTTTTTCTTATCTTCGGTTTTATCCCATTGTGTTTTTCAAAGAAGGTTTTAACGAGACAATACTCTTAGTGCGCAAGACGGTGAAGACTTGTTCACGACTCCACACCATTCACAAGTCACCACTGATTTTTGCCTAAGTGTTTAACTGGGCTTTTTATCTTTTATTTATATTTTAGGCTAAGTATATTATTTGGGTTTATGAGTTATGTTGGCTAATTAGGCCCAATGTTTCTTTTAAATTGCCACCAGCTAGACTCTTTGTTGTTTTTATTTTCTTAAGGGGCTAAACATCATGTTGTTAGCCTAAGTGTACCAAGGCATTATATAAGCCTTTGAACCATTCATTAATAAAATAACAAGCAATTCAGAATTAAAACAAAACCCTAAGACTTTTGTCTAAGTCCTAACTGGCGCCGCCTCCAAGCCTCCTTGGTGAGTCTGCCGTGTTCTTCAACCTCCCTGGTTGACGTTCTTAGAGTATCACAAGTCTTTTTATAACTTGTGTGGTCCCATCGATCCACCTCTCGCTTCCATCACTTCTGTCTAGCAACCTGAGCTTCTTGGTGAAAAGACAACCCACCCAACTTTCTTACATCACATGTTATGGGATTCATTTGTAGGTACATGAAAACTCTGTAGGCTTATGTTAAAATTTTGCAAGGCCAAAAGTGTGTATGGAAGAGGGATGGGATACTTGGCTGAAGAATGTCTTGCCTTTTTTTAGAGTTTCTGAAGAATACAGTTCCAATTCAAGAAGCTCTAAGTTGTAATGAAGATGTTGTGTCTGATGAGCACATCCTTGAAGGCCGTCCACTCCAGAAGCTAATAGATGTTATACTTACATACAAAGAGAGAGACATAGCTCACCGGTATGTCTTAATGAACACAGCTGTTATGGATTCTTATATCGAGTAAGTTAAATTCTTTTGACACTTAAATCTTGTAATTTTTTGCATTGACTATCAAAAAGGATGTAATGAATACTAATTTTTGAATGTTGTGACATAGTATGCATATAGAAGAATTGCAAGGTACTGATGTTCGATGTGCACGCAATAAAACTCTTTGTTGGAAACTTTATATTGAAAGGTTTCCTGTGTGGATAAAGGCAAAGGTTTGGCTTTACATATATGTTTTTCATCATTTAGTTTCTTAGTCTCTATTATTATAAACTAATTCTACTTTTTAATTTCTGATTAGATACCTACAAATTCAGAATGTCATTCCACAAAGTTAAAGTGATTGGCATTTAGTCCGAGAAATGTTGCTCAAAGCTATAAGGGGTATGTCATTAATGGCAATCGATTTTACAGAGATGATGTTCAGCAAAAGACGCAGAACAGTGGAGTCACATATGAAGCTATCAGTATGTGTAGAGCTAGTGCTAAAGATAATTGACAAAAGGCTGACATGTTTGTGTACTACGGACAGATAATGGAGATCATCATGCTTGATTATAATATGTTCCAGGTTCCATTATTCAATTTGTTTGGGCAAACAAAGGGTATGGTGTAAGAGAAGAAAACGGCATTACTCTTGTAAATTTCCATATGAACCAATCATCGTTTCTACAGGATCCTTACATTCTGCCATCACAAGCAAAACAAGTTTTCTACTTTAGAGAAGATGACTCTTCATCTTGGTATGTAGTTATGCGGGCTCCATCGAGAGGTTATCATCAACTAAAAACAGAATAGAGTTTGTCAGTGGGACACTACCACTAGAGGAGAATGAAGACTTGAGTAATTAAGCATCTGATGATGAAAGTTTCTGTGTTAGGGATGACTGTAAAGGGGTCTTAGTATAATATTAACCACCAATGCCTTTTTGCAGATTTGATGTGTTACTTGTTGAATTTCATTCATGCAACCAGTACTAATGATTTTTTTTAATATATTATTGATGTATAAGGGTCAAGTATGAAAAACAAGATAACAAAGGAGACTATTCCCCAACGTAGCAACCGTCAACTAGGTGCGAATCCTAGCCCAGTCCCCTTGCCGATGAGAAAAAATAAGAAGAAAAATCCTTGGCAGATGGTCACTGATAAGGTTGTAAATCAAGATCAGGTGAATGACAACCAAATTCATGAGGAGATGGATAACTTCCAAATTCATGTGGAAGCAGGTGGTGAAGATGAGGCAGTGGAAGATGTTGAGAAAGAAATGGATCTACCAGAAGAAGATTTAGAACAACCAGCATAGATCAATGTTAATACTAAAAAGCATGCCAGTGTAGAGGAAGAACAACCCCAGCAGTCTGTGAATACGGTAAAGCAAAAACGAGGGCCAACCAAGATGCGTAAACTGGCAAAAGAAGCTATGGAGAAGGTAAATGTGGAGTTTTCAGTTTTTGGAGAACATTCAGGGCCAGGTTCTGTGACACTTTCATCTTTTCTTGTTACTCTTGTGAGGGAACATGTCTTGTTCTAGTAGATGATTGGAGAAATGTTGACTGTTAAACTAAGGATACAATGTGGAATTTAATTCAGGTACTTAGTATTTTATTCACATAACTCAATTAGTTGTCATTACAGTATAAGTAGCAACAACTTTTTTTTTGTAGGCAAGGTTTAATTTGGATGAAGGCACACAAAGAAATCAATTTTAAGACAGATGGGTAGTATCTGGAGGGCTTCAAAATCTCGACTTGTTACTGAAGTTAGGAAAACTACGAGTGCCACTGCGAGACTTAAGTTAAAACCAGACAACATTCAGTCTCTTGCAGCTTGGAACAACTGGGTGAAAAGTAGGACTTCCCTAACTTTCAAGGTTATGTAATTCATACTATTTTCTTGTTTGAGTGTTGTACTTGATGATGATTCTCTATTTATCATGACAATGAGTGATTTTCTAACTGCAGGTAAAAAGTGATAAGTACAGGGACCTGAGGAACAAACAGATTCCTCACACCACAAGCAAGAAAGTAATGTATCGTCTATCTGTGGAAATGGTATGTGTGTCTTTTCAATTGTGTTACAAACTTATGAATTTTATTAATGTAAGACCTGAGTAATTGTTATGCTTAACTCGTAGAAAAAGAAGAGCTCTAACCCAAACAAAGTGATTAGAAGCAAGGTCTGTTTGGCTAGACATACGCACTCTGATGGAAGACCTGTGAAAACAGAATTTGCAGAAATGATAGTAAGATAAATTCATCAATTACTTTATTATTCATTTTTTATTTTAAGATAACATTTTTTAATATTTGATAGGAGAGGATACAACAAAATCGATAGTCAAATGGACTCAAATTGCACTGAGAATGTAAGAGAAAATGTTGTCAGTCAAGTTTTAGGAAAATATAAACATGGAAGAGTTAGAGGTATGGGCAGGGGAGTTAGTCTATCCAAGTTAGATTACCTTAATGCTAGAGACACACATGTTCAGAAGCTTGAAGCTTCACAAGCAGTAATGATGAATAAGCTTGATGAATTGCAGAACAAGCTTGATGCTTTTGTGGCAAATAAGGTAAGTTTCCACTCATGTTTTAATGATGGACAATGAAATAAGCTTTTAACCAAATCTTTTTCTTCTTGTCAGTCATCATGTGCATATGTGGATGCTCAATCTAATGTTTTGAACAAAACCAACGAACCAGTAGTGTAAAATATTGGATTGGTATTCGTTAGCAGATGTTGTTTTTGGGGAAAGAGAATTTTGTTTGGCAGAACCGTACTATACAATTGATCAAGTTCCAATCGGTCCTAATGCGGCAGCTGTTATTGTGAAATCTGCTACAAGCCCAGAATCTTCACTATGGAGGCCTACAATAAAAGTTTGAACTGTTGGTGAAGTTGTTGGAAAAAAATTGCACGGCCATGTGACAGGATTATTTTGGACTCACATGAATATGGCTCCTCTGGTGTTAAGTCTGCTGAAAAGAAGGTAAGTTTTTAAGTTATGATAAAATCTTAACTAGAAGTACTTTCAACATGAACAATAATGAGATGACTACATATATATATATAGATATATATATATGTATGACTCCTTAGGACTGATGAATCACAAGCAAAATGCAACATATATGCTTGGAGTGGTAGTGGAACTGTTGCCGAGGGTATTATTTGTTCACTTGATCCAAATACCCCGGTCAACGAAATTGCTCTTAGTCCTAATGTTGCACTGATGAAGGTTGTGAAGGTGATTGATCATCAATCTTTTTTGTTTCGGCCAAGTTCTGGTATGTCAGTTATTGGTGATGCTTTAAATAAAAACATCGCATGGCCACTAGATAAGATTGGTTTCATCATTTCATCAGTGGAGTCATCTAAAACATCACCTAGGGTAAATGCTAAACGTACTTCTGTTTTACGTTGCCTTAAGTGTTGCTATCGATCATTTCCATGTTTTTTTACTGGTATGTGTTTTACAATTTTGAGTGGCAGAGTATAAGTAGAAGCACTGGTAGTAGCAAAAGTGCCCACAAGAAGTGTATTTTGTTTGATTGTTACGGATCTAGCGAAATTGTTGCAGAGGGACGTGTTTTTTCAACTGATCTGCTGTTGTAGTACACTTCGTTCCTTTAGGAGCTAATGCATCGAAGGTGTTGGTAGATTTAGCAAAGATTCTGGAGGCTAAAGTGTGGAGACCAAATTCTGAAATCCAATGTGTTGAAGATGCTAAAGGTACTTGAATTGCTTGGCCTAATGACAAGATGAAATTAGTGTAGTAAATGGAAACTATCTAATGTTTCTAAGACTTGTGTTGAATTGAACTTATCTAATGTTTCTAAGACTTGTGTAATATGAATGGTGTTGTAAAATTTATGTATAAAAAAGTTTTCAGGTTTGTATCAGAAACCCACGTTTATGATCAGATTTCAAAATTTCAAAAAAATATTGCAGTAGAAAGAGAACCGAAACCAAACGTTGTAATTATAAAGTACCAGAAAATAATGCTACGAGTATAACAAATATAATGAAAATAAACTGTTATTATAAAATATTTAGTTGAATATTTAAAAGTGCTATATTAAGTAGCCGATATAATTGCAATATAAAAAAAGCGCTATAATAAGTGACAGACTTTTTATAACGGGAACATATACAGCAGAACTGAAAACATTATGGAATATCTATGATAGCGGATACCGTCCGCTACAGACATCTCAATTTCTTGTAGTGCAAATTGGCAACAGCGCCAATTGATACACTCATAATCTTTGTGGGATAGAGAATTACAATGCCTAGTTTGTAGTACGTAGGGTGTCAATCCAAATGGGAGGGGTTCTTTTAAGCACCTAAAATACATGTTCCTACTTAATTTAGGTAAATAAAAATGTTATAGATTGGTAGACTGGTGTCACTAAACTATTAAAAACTCAGTAAAGTAAATAGATATATCTAAGAAATCTAAGTAAAGCTAAAAGAAATAAAAACAGTTTGGTTTGTTTGGTTTTAGATTCAAAGACCCTTTGGGATCGGGTGATTGTTCAGAAGTTACTAAGGAAGATTTGTATGAACTCATGTTTATAAGCTTATTACGTTCGACCCACTCTAAAGAAAAGCTCTGATATATAGTTAATCCATTTTCGTGATAGAAACCACTTCGCCACTCATCAATTACTAGACGTTCACCATGTGATTAATCGAGCACCAAGCATTAGGAGCGTATTTTCTCTGTCTGTAGCGAGGTAACCCGAAGTCAACGTTCGTTGAACAAATCTCAACCAGACCCATGTATAGAGTGTTAAAGCACAATCGCGTACAGCTTATTCAGGCTCGAGTATTCACTATGGAGCCTGACATTAAGCATATCAGGGACAAGATGGAAACAGTGCATCAAAGCTTCAAACAATCATCGTTTTTCCTCTTAGAAAATCCTCCCTATCACCCAACCCGAAAGGTTGAGGGAGTCTACTCGCTAATCATAGATAGTAATGAGACTATATTGGTTGATGAAAAGTTAACCATAAGATTGGAGTAGAGAATGAGAATTAAACTATTAGAATTGAAGATTATGATTCACCATTGGAGAAGAGAGAGTTTTAGAGAGAGAAAGGATTTATTTTATTAATATGAAGAGAATAATAAATCTTACTTACAAATGTGAAGAGAGTAAGGTATTTATACTAATCTAGTCTAGGCTTGTTTGGATACAAGGATAGCCTTATACTTGAATGGCTACAAGGATAACATAACACTAGAACACAAACAAGCCTTAGACACTCTCCTTTGACCTAGATAGCTCACGACTTTATACTTGTAAGTGAAGGCTTTCATCTTTCACCATTTCTTCTTCATTCCAACATTCCCCCTCAAGTTTAAGCATGGGTGAATGGTTGAACTTGCAAAGATGAAGAGAATTCCTCCTTCTTCCTCTTTTACTCCCTTTCAAGCTTGATTAATGTTCATAGAAACCAAACTTGTAACCTTAAAGAACTTCCTCATTAAAAACCTTAGTATGGAAAACCCTTTGGGACAAAACTAATACTAAGGGAAAAAGAGTGAAGTCTTCTTAGCTTAGGGATTGGCCATTGAATCTATGAGCTTAAAATTCACCAGAGAGCTCCATAGATCCTTGGATAAAGCCCTTAGTGACAAACGTTTGTGAATGGTTGTCTTGAAGCTCCTTTTAAGTCTGGTCCATTTCTCCCCCTTTCTTTTGACTCCTTGTCTTTAAGAGGTGATTATGATCCAGCTTTCCTTAAAGCCTTCAATTTAAACCTGTTTCACATACATATACATGCATGTATCAATTCTCACAAGCTAAACAAATGCATTATAATGTAAGAATGATTTTAACTTCCCTTTTATAAGAGTGGATGGCGATTTGAATGATATGTTCTAGACCAGTCTGGTTCTCTAAGGACTCCACATTAAGGTCTTTGGATTCATCATGATCACATGGTTCTCTTCTGGATTCATCATGATCACATGGTTCTCTTCCCTTATATGTTTTTGATCCCCTTTGACCAGCTTCATTTTGCTTCACCTTCTACTTTCAATAAGCCTAACTCAAGAGAATAAGATTGTAAAATTAAGCTTAAGTAGAGTGAGCACACTTATCTCCTAATACATTTTTCCACCATGCTTCCACTAAATGATGTAGGGTAAGTCATGCTTATGATTGTTTTCCATCACTTCCTGATCTAAAGCATCATAGCAACTCAAAAATAAAGATTAGTATTCCAGAACTTGAGTAATATCAAGTCTGGTATCAAGTATAATATCTAGCCAAATTCTCAACCTAAAAATCATAGAGTTAAAGAACTTATCCTAGATAGAACCTTTGATGAAAGAATTTGGTCCTGAGGTGATTCATCAGTTTCCATCAGCTTACTCCTTCTCCATGAGACTTGGTAGCTTGATGACCTTACTTGCGCCCTCCATGAGAGAAACAGACTGAGCACACTTCTTATGCTCACTTAGTTTTCACAGACAGCTTGGAAGCCCTTGAGTGTGCCAGACTAATCTTTGAATGTCCTTGTTTGTGACTTGATAGCCTTTTTATGCACCAGATATCTCCTTCTTGGAATATCCTTCTTTGTGCCTTGAAAGCTTTTGAATGCACCAGACACCTTCAATGCCCTTGTTTGCACCAGACCCACTTCTTGTGTTGTCCTTGCTTGTGCCATACACTCCCTGAATGTGATTGTCCTTGTTTGCACCTCCAGCTCCAGCTTGTCCATTCCAAACTCAGCACAGACATAGGCACGTCCATGATCTAGTACCTGGCCAGGTCGAAGATACTGTCCCGCAGAACGATCAGGATCCAGCAGGTCCACGTATATGTACCAGCGAAGTCAGCCACGGGTCGAGAAGCCCGACCATGTACCAAGCTCGTCCTTGGCATGAGATTACTTGAACCAGACACCTTAGCACGGCCAGCACCTCACCTTCGACCAGCCACAATCCAGCTTCATGCGCCACTTGTACCAGCATCGACCAGCCACGATCCAGCGAAGTCCAGTCACGTACCACGCTCGACCATGAACCGCCCTTTCTTTGTCCATTGAATGCTCATTTCCTTTCCCCCCCACAAGCTTGACACTAAAAACAAGAACAAGAGTCAAGTTTGGAAGAATGAGCATACATAGAATGAATGTCTTAAATTGGTATAGAGAATGATTATAAGTATCTAGTAAAATAGACAATGTCTAGAGAATAGAAGATTTAAAGTATCAAAGAATATGAAGAATATAAGATTTGGAGATTAAAAAGTATATGATGTTAAGTAGAATACATGAGATTTAAGAGAATGATGGAGAATAATAGAGAATGATGATGATGAATGTCAAGGTGAATTTTGGATCCATCTAGGTTCTAAATGCAATGCAAAGTCTTCCTAGGTTCTCTTTCATCTTATGAGGTGAATTTTGGATCCATCTAGGTTCTAAATGCAATGCAAAGTCTTCCTAGGTTCTCTTTCATCCTATGAACATTTCTAAATGAGAATGTAATTAATCAAGGAATAAGTAAAAGGTTTAGAAATAGCCTTTGCAAAGACTTTGATACTAAGTCTTTGTGAGTATTCCTCCTTTCTAATTGATTATGATCTGATCTTGCAGCATGAGTGCTTAGTTATTTTTCACTACAAGCACACGCCAAATGACACATGACTCCATGGGAGAGCTGATTCATCACATTCCACCAGTCTTTCCTCTCCACTCCTTGTGGTGGTTGTTCTTGGTGGCAATTGGTTCTAACTCATTCTCCATGTGCTGTGTCTTTTCCACTTGATTTCTTTTGCCTTTGTTAGACAATCAAGCTAAACATCAACTCCCACCTTAAGCCTTTTAACCTGTTGATCATAAACAGATTCTAAACAAAAGGTAGTGAGTGAAAGAGAGTGATTAAGAGTAACCAAACTTAATTTTAACCACTGCCTAAGGACTTTTGGATTCAACATGCCTTCTTAAACTTATTGTTCTAAGTCAAAGACAAGGTTTTCTTCCCTTAAGATCAATGCAATTCATGAACAAATGATTCAGCTAGCTAAACTAGGTTCAAAATATCTCATTTTAACAATTTCTAAATACATGAAAACAATTCAATAGAATTCATGATTTACTAACCACCTAGATACCAGATTTCCTAGAGTTCTAACTCACACAACCATCAATGAAATCAATAAAATAGTTGGATAAGAGTTTAGAAATAGCCTGAATGCATAAGACTTTGATACTAGGTCTTTGCATTTGAGTTTAGGAACTGGTTCTGATCTAGGCACTCCCTCTCTTTGAAAGCGCCTTTGGTGGTGAAGCAATGCCTCCTTCTTTGGAGCAACAACCTATGTAGAATCATTTGAAACTTCTTTCTTAGAAGGTTTATCCTTTCTTCAAACTTCTCTTCCTTGCATTTTCCATCCATTCTTGACCACAAGAAGATAGTTCATTCCTTTTGCAAACTCCATGAGTGTATGCATGTCAAACCTAAAACAAAACTTGAAAAACGCCTTCCAAACTCTGGTTAGTCCCTTATCTACTAGACTAAGCATTTTCTCCTGAAGGTTAAGACCTGGATCACGAGTTTATACACTTCAAATCAAGCAACAAAAGCTGCTACACACAGACCTACCTCACGCGCCCTCTACTTGCTAAGAGCGAGTTAGTAACTGATCCTAACAACTCCAACCGCCTCCTAACCACTTTACAACAGCCAAAACAACTCTAAACTTATCACAATATGATGATTCAACAAGAATTAATTGATTAAACCGTTTAACCAAACTAAAAATAACTTTCCCTCCAAAAATTCAAAAATCCAGATTTTGAACTTCTTTCAAGAAAACCTTTCTTGAAACCTAAAATTGTTTAGATTGAGCTGAAACTTCTTGGAACACTCTATTAGAACCTTATCTAACTTCTGAACGTCCAAGATTTTAAAAGAATCAAGAAGAGATAAGAAATCTGTTACCAAAACACCAGAGGGTTCGAAACTGGACACATCGAGGGATTTCATTCAGTAAAGCATCAAAACGTGAAAAGAGGCAAAGCAGACCTCCCGATTCATCAACTAGACTCATTTTACTTGAGTTTAGGCTTTGGAATTACTCCATTTGATGAAGTTTTGAAGAAGTTATGCTCGTTTCAAAGGCGGACAAAGGCGGAGAACTTCGACGGAGCCGATCGCGACGCCGTTGAGAAGAACTGATCAAGAAACCTTTTAATATCATCTTTGAATAAGAACGGACCTCTTGATTCTTCAAAAGGACTCTTTCTTCTACATTTTAGGCGGTGGATTGATTGAATTTGATGAAGATCTCGAGCTTTTATGGTCGCTTCAATGGAGACCTTCGCGGATGAAGCCAATCGCGGATATCTTGTGTAAGAAAACTCATATCTTTTGATTCCTGTGGCCAAATGATGCGATTCAACTTGCCGAGTCTTCAGAATTCGCCGGAGAACAATCCAGAAAAAAACAGATCAAGAAAATCTGTCGTGGTTTGATCGGAATCAATGATCAAAGATGGCGGACTTCTCGGCAGCCTTGATTTTGAAGGTAGCGCAAGAACTTGAAGATTTTGAATGTTTCATGAGGAGAATTGATCGAAACCTGCTCTAATACCATATTAGAATTGAAGATTATGATTCACCATTGGAGAAGAGAGAGTTTTAGAGAGAGAAAGGATTTATTTTATTAATATGAAGAGAATAATGAATCTTACTTACAAATGTGAAGAGAGTAAGGTATTTATACTAATCTAGTCTAGGCTTGTTTGGATACAAGGATAGCCTTATATTTGAATGGTTACAAGGATAACATAACACTAGAACACAAACAAGCCTTAGACACTCTCCTTTGACCTAGATAGCTCACGCCTTTATACATGTAAGTGAAGGCTTTCATCTTTCACCATTTCTTCTTCATTCCAACAGTGCAAGTAAATTAAAGAAGAAAAGTTAAGGAAACACGAATACTTAAATAAGATAAAAAAAGATTCTTGCAAGAAATTAAAACTAAACTAGAACTTCTCATTTTTTATTCTCTCCAAATTGGGGGTATATATATAGATAGATAGAGACAAAGAGTTTGTCCTAGAAAGAGTAATGCGGCTTCATCGGATTTGGTAAGTCATTGCTAGTGACAATAGGTTAGCAATTCATTGTGTATATTGATGTAGCATTTTTTCTTTATCCTCTTAATTCTCATTCGATCTTTTGTTTCCTTCATTCCTTTCTTCCTCGATTTCCTTGTTCCTTTCTTCTTTTAGCTTCCTTTTGTATGATGATTTGTTTTTTGATACACAATCTCCCTCTCATACTCAATTCCATGCACGATTCCCCCTTTTTGCTTCAGTTTTGCTCTATTTCCGGTTTTGTCACATGAACACCTATTTATGCAATATGTATGCAAAATGCAATCCTAAAACACCATAAAATGCATCATAAATAGCTAAATCCTAACATAAATTCTAGTAAAATCCTAAGATATAAACTTGGTTCACTAGTACTACCAAGTTTGTACTTATTTTCTCCATGTAAATATCAAATTTTATAACCTAACATAAATCCATTACTGTATAAATGATTCCAAACTAACTAAATCTTAACATTAATATTGTTCCGAAAAATAGAATATGGATATTTTATCGTACTGTTTTTTTATTCTTTCATTCTGGTTAATTTCATGAACTTGCATATACCTCGTGCATATTTATTTTTAAATAAGTTCGACCCCAAATCTATCATAGACTTGTCCATCTATGACCAAAAATATTTACTCATTTCTTCAAAAGATTTGGTTTTACTTATGAATTATTTTTTATGATTAAATAAAATTGTGTAAATATATATATAGGGCCATGTGCGGGCACAATGTTAAAATTCCTTACAATCTGGGATACTTCCAGCTCTAGGATATATATCTGTATCAGCGCTACCCTATGGTACATCTTTATGGTTATATATATATATATATATATATATATATATATATATATATATATATATATATATATTTATATATAATTTTGATATATCTGTTCATAAGGTATTAAACCGTTGGAAACTTAACAAAATAACAGTCACCCTGCAGCTAATTTTGATATTTCTCTTCGTAAGGTATTAAACCGATGGAAACTTAACGAAATAACAGTCACTCTACAGTGGTTATAACAACAGTTATATTTTTCGATAATTTTGGAAATTTGTTGGAAATAAATACGATCCGTCATAATCTGGACAAATAGAAATTTTTGATAGATTTTAACTGACTTAAATTATTAAAAACTAACAGATTTAAATAATCGGAAAACTGCTGGTAATTCGTCATAAATGTTCTATAGATTTATTTTCTGTAAGAAATGCCATCAGTTTTCTGGCAATTTTCTTAGTTATTGGTTTTTTAGGATTTTATATTAATTTATTTATAATACTTATTTATTTTTGAATAATTTTATCAATTACTAGGTTTCTATTAAGATGATGTAGAAATTTTATTTTTTATAATATTAAAAACAGTAGAAAACATCGATCATTTTTAATTTATTAATACAATGTATTTTAAATAATAGAAAATTAATTCTCTTATACAGTTAAAACTTTACAAATTAATATCTGATAAATTAATAAACACTATAAAATAATATTTTTTTTGATCTCCAGTCAGATTAGTGAAAAAAGTTAAAAACATTTGATAAAATATTAAGATTATAATTTTTCAAAAATTCATATGTAAATATATGGTCATATTAATATCATAAGTTAATAGTTATAAAAATTTATTCATATATAACTGAAGGTATACTAAAATATGAGTAAAATATTTTTATCTTTACTTAATGTTAAAATTCTGTTAAAACTAATCTCAATATTTTATTTATTATGTTCATAATTGTTATTATCTAGATTTATGTCAAACATGTGTGAAAAAATTTAGGTGTGATAATTGAGTTTTTTTGTGTAACTGTCTATAGATGAATCAATGCAGTGTTCAACTTTATCAGTAATATTAACATTAATTAAAGATATTAAAACCACAATTTCTATAATTTTCATCTTGAAAACCAATATGTCTGCAAATATTTATTCTATTGTGACAGTCAAAACTATTAATCATAACGTGAAATTTGTATAACTAATATACAGACGTTGATTCATTTAAAACTTTCCATATCAAATTATTTAATTCTTTTGAGGAAAAATTATAGATTAAAAAAATTCTTTCTCAATAAAACTAATAAAAATTAATTTATCAGTTAATTTATTTCTTTATAATTAATAAATTTTTAAAAATCCTAACATAATTAAATTTTAGAGAATTTACTGTATATAAACATACATTTTATATTTGACCAATCATGTTTTATTTTAAAATATATATATAGCCAAAATCTTACAGCTACATTAACAACCTCTGCAAATAAATCTATAATAGTAAATTTATAATTGCAACGAACACCTATATACAAAATTTACAGCAAAATTTATACATTTATAACTCAATGAATCTTCCACCTAGTTTGTTTTCTATTTGTTACCCAGTACGAAGCTGTACTTCGTTAATTTTTACTGGAAATCTCAGATTCACGTCGTTTGCTTTCATTAGATATATAGTAAATTTATAATTGCGACAAACACCTAGAATACAAATTTTACCCAAAATTTATACATTTATAACTCAATGAGTCATCCACTTAGTTTGTTTTCTATTTGTCAACACAGGTTGAAGTTCTATTTTGTTAATTTTCACTGGAAATCCCATATTTACGTCGTTTGCTTTCATTAGTAAATTTATAATTTCAACGAACACTTAAATACAAATTTTATGGCAAATTTTATAAATTTATTAGTCAACGAATCACCTATTTATTTTGTAATATATTTGTTGACACAGCTTGAAGGTCTAATTTGTTAATTTTCACTGGAAATCTCAGATTCACGTCGTTTGTGGTTTGCTTTCATTGGATTTAAGTGTTTAGGCTTTTTCTATACTTTGCCAATAGGCAATCAGAGCGAGCTTGTTGAGCAACATCATTTGCTTGTGCTCTCCCTATCACCAAATTTGTTCGTAAACATGTCTTTCACATCCATAAGTTAATGAAATTTAAGCTAAAAAATAATCATCAGCAATCATCATCAACACACCAAAAAAAAAAACTACATTAATTTTCCTTCTCTATACCAATTAATAATCCGGTAAGAAATGTTCATCCGGAACATTCCGTTATTAATTTTCAAACTGTCAAAAGCAACAAAGAAATAACCCAAGAAGAGGAGAGGCCTCTTTCTTTAGATTATCTCTGATTATTCCATATATCTTCAACTTGCCTGAGGTCGTCAAGCTTAGTGAGCCCTTGTCTATTCAGAAAAGAGAGTCCAGTACTTTGAAGAGATCCCCTTAATCCCTATTTATAATGTTAAAGTGCCACACAAGAAGAATTGAGCCTGCACACCCATAAAGGAAAATTAAAAAACAAATAAAAACACATAGATTTGCAGCTTCGTACTTGTGACATCCTTCCAAATAGGGATGCTGATGTTGTTCTTCGTCTCCGTGGTGTTAAACTAGCTGCTCCAGTTGCTTTGAGTGTGCGCTGAAGAAGCAATAATAACGTGACTGAATTAGATAACCAATACGCCAAAACTTCATTTTTATATGGGACCTGTATGGAAGACAACATTCCAATTGATATTCGAAAACTTGTTAGCGTTTGGACTATACAATTTGGAATAATACATAAATTCTTTTTAACAATGAAGCAAGAACGAAATAAGTTAATTTTAAGGCTGAAGCTATTATATGAATGATACGGTCAAAGACGCTGGTTTTTCGACTTCAAATGACATCCAGTGAAGGAGACATTTGTAAATGACAGCATCAACAGGCTTGTCCCAAGCATATCCATGGATCATTTGTGAGACACACTTGACTAGTAGATCCTGGTTCTCCTGAATAATGCAAATATTATAACATATGTTAAGAGAAAAAGTAGAATGCAATACTCAAGAAATGGGTTCTCACCATTACAATTAGTACAAGAAATCCATATATGTGATACATGCAGAGTAGTTACCTGCTGCTTTTAATTCAGGTATGTCTGTGGTTTCTCTTCAGACTCTGGTTCCCCGTACAGCAAGACTCATGTCCTGTGGCAATTATGGACGATTAGCAATGAAATGAACAAGAAATTCTCCGGGTCTCCTATTTTATCGTACAAATTTAATCAGAAAAATATCAATTTCCCTTACCTGTGTAGTCTTTATTTCTCCATTAAGAATATTCAAATCCAAAGTTTCTCTCAATGTGCTGAGTTCTACTTTTTGCTTCCAAATGTGATGCACACACCATGTACAATATAGATCACCAAAGTCATAATTGACATTTCAAATATACACTCATTCTAACCCTTCATTTCCGAAATCGAAATCTCTTGGTCTTCAAAATAGCCCGCTCAACTGTAGCAAATAATTATTCAGGCAGTGAAATATCCTTTCCTGACAATTCGGTAACAAGTGTAGCTGCGCCTGCCTTATCTAGGTATCCTTCGCGACAATAAGCAGATATTAGAGCTGTGTAAGTCACCTTATCAGGCTTCACCCCACAGTATATCATTTGATAAAGGATATCTGTGGCGGTTTTTAGGTTAAGAATCGTGCAATGGTGATTCATCAAAACAGTATAGATATTAACGTCTGGTTCTATACCAGCAGCTGCTAATTCGTTCCAAACTTCTAAAGCTTTCCCTTTTAGCACTTCTCCTTGAACAGAACCTGTTTCATGATGCTCTTCATCCAACTTCAGATGACCATGGAACATAACTGTGTATATTTTCAAATCAGGTTTTATTCCTCTCTGCTTCATGAACTCGAAAAGATCATTGGCTTTCTGCAACTCCTTTAGCCTACAGTATGTGTGAATCATGATTGTATATGTAACCAGATTAGGGATGTGTACTCTCCTAATCATTGTGTCAAATACCAGCTGGGCTTCCCTCGCATCATCTAACTTACTAATCATTTTACCATACATGCTCCTCGCAGGTTCAACTCCACAAACCCACATTCTTTTCAGTACGACTAGAGCTTTATCGTGAGAATTTTTCTCCTTGCAAAGACAGGTGAATAGTTTAAAGCACACATTCTTGCGCAGAGCGAACTTTGGATAAACGAATAGTTTATAGGCCACTTTAGGAAGGCCAGAATCACAATAACCTTTCACCAAACTGGCATAATTTTCCGGGCATTTCGCTTCCAAGCTTCTGAAGAACTCTTCGGCTTCCTTTATTTTTCCCGCAGAACAAAGGCCTTCAATGATCAAATTGTGTGTCACAGCATTGGGCTCTAGACCCTCATCTTTCATACGTTTATAAATTTCAAATGCTTCTTCATTATGACCATTCCTGGCGAGTCCATTAGCAAGCACGTTGTTTGTGATTACATCAGGAGCCGTACCATTTGCTTTCATTTCATCAATCAAATCAAGGGCATCAGCAACTTTACCATGAAGGCAGTAGCCATTAATTAGAGTTGTGTAGTTGATGACATCAGGAACCATATTTTTAGCCTTCATTTCTTGGAGCAACTTAATAGCTTCTTCCATTCTGTCAAGCTTGCTCAAAGCTTCAAATGCAACATTGTAACATACCTTGTCAAGGAAAATATTCATGTCTTTAAATTCTTTAAACTTTTCTAATGCTCCCAACCACAATTCATCCGCATTAGACTTCTGTAATTCATCCGCACTGGACTTCTGTAATGCTCCAATCTTACAATAGCACTGGAGGATTGAACTTACAATCACACAATTGATTTTGAGTCCTTTCTTCAACATTGCGTCTACAAACCACAAAACTTTATCTAAATCCAAGTTCTTGCAGTATCGATCAGTTAATGTTGAGCAAGCATTAACATCAGGACCAATCCCGATTTCCTCCATCATAAAAATAACTTCTTCGGCAGCTTCTATTTCATCTCATTACAGAATCCGCGAACAACCAAGTTATACGCAAATTTAAGGCCATCACCAGCCAGAGCTTTCGCATCTATCAGGTCACTGATCCGAGCAACAGCCATCTCTGTCTTCCCATTTAAACAAAGTCCTTCGATGAAAGTCGTATAAGCAAACACACTAGAAGTTTCCCTAAGCAACATAGCTGCTCCATCTAAATCGCCTTTTCTACACAATGCCTTCACCACAATCGCATATGTGTAGTCATTTGCACACAAACCAAGCTGCTTAAGCTGCAGGAAAAGAGCCACCGCCATATCAGTTTTACGAAACTCAATCAAACGGTTCATCAAGAAATTGCAGGACTTAATTCTCGAGACACAACGAAGATGTTTACTCTGGTACAAAACATCGATAGCTTCGTCAACCATCCCGAGACTAACATAAGCTTCAACCAAGGCACTGGAGACTCGAGCCAAGAGGAAGGACCGCTTATCATCCTCAGCATCTTCTCCAATGACTTCCATCAATTCCATTACACAGAAACCATACTCCTCGTTCGTAATTAGTTCCACTAACACCGAATCTAACTTCCTGCCCAAACTCCAACAAAAGATAATTTTGACAACAGTTGCGTATGCATTAACTAGTCATCGTCTAGAATACTCCTTTTGCTCAATCTATGTTGTGATATACCCCTGTTATAAATTAAATGGACAAAATTATTATTTTACCCTTATAACAGATTATATATTTATTATTGTAAATAATACTAACGAAAACATGCTACCGCAGATGGTAAAACGCACTTCACACGACCCAAATAACATGGGTTCGAGCCTCAGATGTGTAGTATAACTGAGTATAATTTTGGATACTCAGTTGTACTAGTTGTACTCGAGTATAACTGTGTATCCAATTATACTAGTTATACCGAGTACAACTAGTACATCTGGATACCTAGTTGTACTGGATATCTAGTTGTACTCGAGTGGTACAACTGGAGTATAACTATGGGATCTAGTTTTACTCGAATAGTACAATTGGAGTATAACTAGGGGATCTAGTTGTACTCAAATGGTACAACTGGAGTATAACTAGGGTGTATAGTTGTACTCAAGTTATATAACTGGAGTATAACTAGATACCAAGTTGTACTCGAATGGTACAACTAGAGTATTACTAACATCATTTATACCGAAGTCAGAGATATTTTTGTCTTTATACCAATGCCAATGGTATTTTCGGGTTTACATTAATTGGAGGGCATTCCAGATTAATAAGGGGTATAAGAGATCATGGATTGAGCAAAAGGGGTAATGAGCAAAATGGGTATTGAGCAAAAGGGGTATTTATAATCGTCTAGAATACCCCTTTTGCTCAATTCATGTTCTGATATACCCCCTTTATAAATTAAATGGGTAAAATTATTATTTTACGCTTATAACGGATTATATTTTTATGATTGTAAATGATACCAACGAAAACATGCTAGCGCAGATGGTAAGACGCGCTTCGCGCGACCAAAATAACTCGGGTTCGAACCTCAGATGTGTAGTATAACTGGGAATAATTTGCATACCCAGTTGTACTCGAGTATAACTGGGTATTCAATTATACTAGTTATACCGAGTACAACTACTACAACTGGATACCTAGTTGTACTGGATATCTAGTTGTACTCGAGTGGTAACTCGAGTGGTACAACTGGAGTATAACTATGGGATCTAGTTGTACTCGAATAGTACAATTGGAGTATAACTAGGGTATCTAGTTGTACTCAATTGGTACAACTAGAGTATAACTAGGGGATCTAGTTGTACTCAAATGGTACAATTGGAATATAAGTAGGGTGTATAGTTGTACTCAAGTTATATAACTGGAGTATAACTAGATACCTAGTTGTACTCGAATGGTACGACTAGAGTATTACTTACATCAGTTATACCGAAGTCAGAGATATTTTCGTCTTTATACCAAGGTCAGGGGTATTTTCGGGTTTACGTTAATTGAAGGGCATTCTAGATTAATGAGGGGTATAAAGATCATGAATTGAGCAAAAGGGGTATATGAGACGATGTCTCTAATGGGAGACATCGTCTCATATGTCCCTGCATCTAATTTCATTTTTTGTTTAACAACTAAACATACTCATATGAACTCAAACAGTTTCTTCCCAAATACTGAGGCTATTCAACCAATCTCACAAGCGAGATGGGGGATTATGGTATAATGTATCTATTATCCTAAAACTTCACCAAACAATAATTCTAATAGACCAATACACTACAAAAACGAAATAAAAAACGACCCTCCAATAGGTGATGGTCATATCCACGGCAATTCTAAGATTACAAACCCGTAACACACAAAATCTCAATCAGTTAAAAACGCTAGACAAAGCCGTAACCATCAACTGAATATAAGATACACCGCCAATCCACCGTAAACGAGGGTTAAAAGGGAAGAACCAGCTAATGACAACAACAACTTCGAGGAACCGATGCGATTACGTTTGAAGAAGCATTACCAGATCCTGTCCTCTACAGGTCTAGATCCGCAAATACGCATACACCGCAGATCCTCCAAAATTTATTGAAATACCGCCGAAAGCCCTCCTAAGAATCTCCAACCGAAAACCCAAACTACAATGTCTGGACCAAAAAACCTGCACACACAGTGCCTGAAGCTGCAACGCCTGTGACAGCCTCCACACAAAGGAAAGCTGAGAGCTCCTTAACCGCCACAACACAGTTGGAAAAGCCTCCGGAGAGACAGGAGAACACTGAGAAGGAGAGAGACCCGAATCCAAAATTTTATCCTTATCAGATCTGGATCCAAAAAAACCCCCTCTTAGCCATCACAGCTCCGCCTAAGCATCAAGACCAACCACCAACACGATCTAGGAAAACCACTTAACCAAGGGTAGAGTACCAACTTGTCTGAGTCAGAACCACCGACGACTTCATCACGGTGGATTCCAGACGAGGAGGCTACATTACCGCACACACAGCACCACCACACGGCATGATGTGAACCCAGTGAGGTTCACAACCCAAGATCGGCAACAGGGTGGATTCTCGTGAGAAGTTATGATGAAAAGCACGACCTTAAAGAAGGTGGATGAATGGATTTGCGGAAGTGTTGTAGAAATGAACGAAAGAGGGGGTAAAACACCAAGTTTGTGGGAGAACTTGATGTCGGCTTGGAAGCTAAGTAGGATATGACACACTAAACTCAGTTCCAAGGGTTTCGTAGAAAGGCCAATGGATGTTACGCACCAAAGGGAGTTTCAACGAGGATGAATAGCTATGAACTACTCACAATGATCAAAAGTTTTCTTAAGAAGCAAAGCATCTTTTATTACAAAATTTGATGGAAAGAAAAGATTACAATGGAGCACAAGGCCGAGTTTAAATAGTGAGGAAAGGCGGTGGTCAAGGGCGGTGGTCACACACACCTTGACTACGTTTACAATATTTCAAACACAAGTTTCTAAGAAGTCCACGCCAAAGATAAGGGGTCGGGCCATAAATAAGAAAACAAGATCCAAATCTAATTCAAACGCTATGGGCCTTAAGTGATGCACATCTGAAATATCTTTCAAAGCCTCAGTAAAAAAACCTTGGTGGCAAAACCCAATGGGACAAAAACTAACCGAAAGAAAAATAGTACTTGAAAGAAATTCCTTCACAAACATTCAATTCAAATAGCAAGAATTAAATTGGTCAAACCTATAGAAGTGGAGGTTTGAATAGAGCCTTGATTAAGAAAGGCATTGATCACTTGCTGAAATGTCTTTGAACGTGTACGACCAGTTGGTAGCACCATCAGATCTAAGTTCGGGGCTTGGTTGAGTTTGGACGAGGCGCGGTCGAGAGTGGGTCGAGGCACGGTCAAGGCGGTCGAGGTCTGGTTGAGGCACGGTCGTGGCGCGGTCAAGGTCTGGTCGAGGCACGATCATGGCACGGCCGAAGTCTGGTCGAGGCACGGTCGTGGCACGGTCGAAGTCTAGTCGAGGCATGGTCGTGGCGCAGTCAAAGTATGGTCGAGGTACAGACGTACTGTGGTCGATATCTTGGAACGATCGTGGGTCGGCGGCTGGGTTGTCCTGAACCTCACGCCCGGTCGATATCATATCATCATCTCCCTTTTGAAGAAGAGTTTTCCTCAAATCCAAATTGTCTGCCACAAAAGGAAACAAGTCAGTAACATTAAAACTTGAAGTTATTGGATACTTATTGAAAGATTATGAGATTAAGAGATTTAGATATTTGTAGATTGAGAGAGAGATTAGAGAGAAAAGTGAGAATGATTATTAGTGAGATTTTAGAAAAATGATTTTCTTGCTTACAAAGGAAGAGAGAGATAGCTATTTATACTAATATAGTCTAGGTTTGTTTGGATACTAAGATAGCCTAATACATGTTTGGCTACAAGGATAATATATCATTAATCACAAACAAGCCTAAGCCACTCCTTTTGGACACATGGCGCCTACTTAGAGTCTAAGGCACACTTTCTTCATTTCTTCTCTTTGTTTTCATCATTCTTCTTCATTCCAACACTCCTCCTCAAGCTTAAGTCATGGAGAATGGCTAAGCTTGCAACCATTAAGTATTAGCTCATTAAAAATTTAAAGAAAGAAAACTCAATTGGGACAAAACTTTTTCTAGGGAAAAATAGTATAACACTCTATGATCAGGATCAGTGTTGTCGAATGGACATGAGGCCAAGCCTTGGGTAGATAGAGCCGTCAATCTTCAGTGTAGTAGCCTTGATGAACATATCTGCTAGTTGATCCTCACTCCTTGTGTAGCAAGGTAAGATGATTCCACTTCCAAAAGCTTCTCTCACCTTATGGCAATTCACCTCAATTTGTTTGGTTCTTTCATAAAACACAGAGTTAGATGCAATGTGTATATCTGTTTGATTGTCACAATTGACAGTGATAGGAGACTTCAAGCTCATGCCAAGAATGTCAAGGAGAAGTTGCTTCAGCCAAATGCATTATGTAGTAAGCTTCCTCATATCCCTGTATTCAACTTCTGCACTAGAGCAAGATACAATCTTCTACTTCTTAGTCTTCCAAGTCACAAGATTACCTCATATGAAGGTGCAGTAGCCGATTGTGCTTCTCCTATATATTTTCCACAATATATTTTCTCTGAGATATATTTTCTCTGAGATAAGAAGATACCTTCTTTAAACCTACACACTTCAATTCCTAAGAAGTTTTTAAGTTCACCTAGATCTTTAATATCAAATACACTCTTTAAATAAGCTTTAGTAAAATCAATGTCTACTTTATCACTCCCTGATATGATTATGTCATTCACATAAATGAGTATGACCACAATACATTCCTTACTCTGCAGTGTAAAGAGAGTGTGTTCAAATTCTGACCTTTTGAAGCCTCTATCCCTTAAGGTCACATTCAGCTTATGGTACCAAACTCTTGGAGATTGTTTTAAGCCATAGAAGTCTTTCTTAATCTCAGTGTATTGTCGCCACCTACTTGATCTTCTAGACCTGGTGGTGGTGTCATGTACACTTCCTCTTCTAGCTCACCTTGTAAGAATGCATTATTAACATCCATTTGCCATAACTCCCAATCAAGGTTAGCAGCAAGATATAAAACAACATTAACTGAGTGTAATTTAGCTACAGGAGCAAAGGTATCTCTATAATCTTTACCATAAGTTTGTGTGAATCCTCTAGCCACCAACCTAGCTTTATTCCCTTCGATTTTACCATTGCTTTTATATTTAATGGTGAAGATCCATTTAGAACTTACAGCCTTTTTCCCTTTTGAAAGAGTAGCTGGCACATAGGTTTGATTCTTCTCCATAGCTTGTCTTTCAGCTTAAATTGCTTCTCTTCACTCTTTTATCTCCATTGCTTCCTCATAGGTCTTTGGAATCTACTCTTTATCAAGGCTAACAGTAAATGCAACATGAGAATAAGGTATATGAACTAGATTACACACTCCCTGATCATGGTGAACTACTGCATTGTTGTTGTAGTAGAAGTTTGGTAGGAATCTCTGCCTTGTACTTCTTCTAAGAACAACAGCTGGTTCCCCTTTTTCTTCTCCTTCTAGAGCATCCACAAGGTTAGGTTGGATGTCCCTTGGCCTTTTTAAAGTTGAGACTAGAATATCTCCTTCTGAATCCTCCTCTTGATCATGTCTAGATTCTTGGCCCCCCTCATGACCAAGAGGAGGTGAATGGCCGTGTTTTAGAGAAGGCCGCGCCTGGGTTGATGCCAGCACTTCCCACGCCTGTGACCTTGTTCGAGGCTGGGAGGAGGATGGAGCCACGAATGGGGATGATGAAGATGGAGCCATGGATGGAGCTAGTGGCGGTGCTTCCTGCATCTGGAGTGGGCCATGAGCTGGAGCGGGCCGGGACGAGGTCGGGCCCGGTTCTTGCCTAGAGACCATTGGTGCTAGGTCATGCCTGGGATGTGCCTAGGTTGTACCTGGGTCGTGCCTGGGTCATGCCTGGGTTGTGCCTGTGTTGTACCTGGGTCTTGCCTGGGTAGTACCTGCGTCGTGCCTAGGTGAATGCGGCTCGGGCTGGGTGATCCTTGTTTGGGCCGTACCAGGATAGGATCTGATAGTGCTGGAGCTGGTCCTGGCACTTGGTGAGGAGGAGCTGGGCCAAGTGCTGGTGCCTGAGGAGGGACTATACCAATTTTTTCTAAGATCCTTCTTAGATTTTCAGCTTGGTCCTGTCTTGTTGTTGAAATGTCCTTGAATTCTTCCCAAATTCCTTCTTCATATAATCCTTTGGACTCTTAGAATTTGACATCTCTGGATACTATGATTCTTCTAGTCTCTGGGTTGTAACATTTGTATCCCTTTTGTGTAGGAGAATACCCAATTAACATTGCCTTGGTGCTCTTTGGTTTCAGCTTGTTCCTAAGTTCTCCTGGTACCAAACAAAAAAAACACACCCAAATACTCTTAAGTGTTCAATATTAGGCTTAGTTTTGTTTAATACCTCAAAGGGAGACAAATCATCTAGAAATTTATTTGGAGTTTTATTGATTAAGTAGCATGAAACTACTAGAGCATCTCCCCAAAATCATTTGGAGACCTTCTTGTGGAACATCATTGTTCTCACAACTTACATCAAATGTATGTTCTTCCTTTCAGCTACTTCATTTTGTTGTGGAGTGTAGGGACAGCTTGTTTGATGTTCAATGTCATGTTTGGCCAAGTGTTGCTGAAACTTGGTACTAGTACATTCCCCTCCATTTTCTGTTCTATAGCATTTAATCTTGGCATTGTATTGGTTAGTAACAAATGACTGAAAATTAAGAAATGCATCAAACACCCTATCCTTAGAACTAAGCAATGTTACCCAAGTATACTTTGATTTTTTATCAATAAAGATCACAAAATATTTTTGGTTTTCTCTAGAATGAAGGGAGATGTCCAAACATCAGAATGCACCAAATCAAAACAATTATTATATGAATGAATTGATTTCTCAAAAATATTCTTACAATGTTTCCCAAGAATGCATGATTCACACAAATCATTTTGAAATTTAATTCAAGGGATTATCAATTCTAAATCTTTAGGATAAGGATGACCTAATCTAGCATGCCAAAGCTCAGCTGTAATATTGATATTTACATTATTAGCACACTGTTCTTGTAAGGGATGCATGGACAAATCTTCAAGCACATACAAGTTCTTTGTTGTTCCTTGTCCAAATTTCGTACTTGTTTCAATATCCTGAAAGTAAAAAATATTTGTTTTTCAACAACTTGTCACCCTGAAAATGATGGTCAAACCAAAGTAGTTAATAGGACCTTAGGATTTCTGTTGAGATCATTTGTTAAAAAAAAATTTCAAACTTGGGAAGAAATTTTACAACATGTAGAATTTGCATACAATAATTCGGTACATTATGCATCAAATTTCTCCTTTTCAAGCTGTTTATGGCTTTAACCCTCTCTCTCTTTTGGATTTATTACCTTTACCTATAAATGAAAGAACTAATCTAGATAGAGAACAATAGGCCAAACTAGTTAAAAGATTGCATAAGGAGGCCCATGAAAATATTGAAGCCGAAACTAAAAAGTATGCAGAAAAGGCCAATAAAAATGGAAACAATATAGTTTTTAAACCAGGAGATCAAGTTTGGATCCATCTAAGAAAAGAACGATTTTCATATGAAAGATGGTCCAAATTGTTGCCTCGGATGAACAGTCATTTTACCGTCATCAAGCGCATCAATGATAATGCATACCAACTTGAATTACGAGGTAAGTGTTGGAATGAAAAAGAATGATGAAAACAAAGAGAAGAAATAAAAAAAGTGTGCCTTAGACTCTAAGTAGGTGCCATGTGTCCAAAGGGAGTGGCTTAGGCTTGTTTGTGATTAATGATATGTTATCCTTGTATCCAAACATGTATTAGGCTATCTTAGTATCCAAACAAGCCTAGACTAGATTAGTATAAATAGCTATCTATCTCTTCCTTTGTAAGCAAGAAATTCATTTTTCTAAAATCTCAGTTATAATCATTCTCACTTTTCTCTTTAATCTCTCTCTCTCTATCTCAATCTACAAATCTCTAAATCTATTAATCTCATAATCTTTCATGGTATCAGAGCCAAGTTACATCAACCTGGCATAACAATTCCGCAATTTCTATCATCTTTACACACAATCTTCTTCAACCTTCGAAACCAGACCCATCTCGGGTGGTTCACGGTTTCTTCAAGATTTCTGGCAAGAACTTAGGATTTATTGCCATATTCTTCATCTAAGGTGGTTCTGCGGAAAATTCTGTGCATTTCCCGGTGGTTTCATCCAATTTGGTGGCCTGAGTCAAGTTACAAACAATCTCCTCTGGTGATGTCGCGATTGCATCCGCCGCGAGTCTCCGAGTTTGCAACGAGCATATCTTCTTCAATTCTTCATCACATCAAGTGATTTCAAATGCTATGCTCAATTAAAACGAGTCTAGTTGACGATTCAGGAGCTCCGCTTTGCCCCTTTTACTTTTAGAAGCTTTCTTGATCAATCTTCTTCAACAGATCCAGATTCAACCTATTCGGGGTATTTGTGCTAAAATCCTTAATGTTTCTTGATATTTTGCGAATCTTGGACATTCAAAACTTATTTAAGGTTCTTATGAAGGGTCTCAAGAAGTTTCATCTCAGTCAAAAAAAATTTTAGACTTCAAGAAAGGTTTTCTTGAATGTTACTAAAATTCTGTTTATTTTTTTTTATTTTGGAGGCAAAGTTGGTTTTTAATTGGATTACACAGTTTTAACAATTTTTATCAATGGATCTTTGTTAGTTAGACTGTTAAAGCTGTTTGAAGTTGTTTGACCAAGGGTTGTTAGACTATTGGAAGTTGTTACTCACGGTTGCAGGTTGTTAGACACGCCACCTCTTGTGTTGGTCCAGCGCGTGTGTATTGGTTTGGTTTCTTCTTGGTCTTATCTTCTTGCAGGTTTTAAAACAGCATCTGATGGAGTACCAGAAAAATATAAAGGCTCCAGTTATGCTTCATGGAACGAATTATCTCCTCTGGTCAAGAACCATGAGGACAACCTTGTGCAGCAAAGGCTTATGGAGTCATGTTACAAAGGCACATGTTCTAGCCATTGAAGGGGCTGACTCCGATGATCAAGATGATCAAAACAAATGGTTTCAGGAAGACCAGATGAAATTTCTATCCTCCAAAACTCCCTTGTTGGATCTCTCTTAGAAGCATATTCATATTGTGAAAATGCTAAAGATCTTTGGAAAACTTTAAAAACTGTATATGGAAATACTACTAACCTCATGAGAAATTTTGAGGTAAAGAAAGCTTTGAATGATCTTATACAGGAGGATGCTGATTTCACAAATCATTATGGATCCTTTATAGCATTATGGGCAGAGCTAGAGATGCTAAGGCCTGCCACAATTGATCTCATCACTCTCCATGAAAGGAGAAAACAAGATAATGTGTTTGGGTTACTCTTGACTTTAAACACTAACTATATTGATTTGATTAAGCACATTCTTAGGGAGGAAAAGCTTCCTAGTTTAGAGGATGTCTGTGCTAAGATTCAGAAGGAGCAAGGGTCTCTTCAGCTGTTTGGAAACAAGGAAGAACCGGTGGTTGCCCACAAGAGCTTCTTCAAGGCAACAACTGAGTCCAAGAAGAAGAGAACCGTGTGTGATAACTGCAAGAGAACCGGTCACACCAAGAAGGAGTGTTGGGTGCTTCATCTTGAGTTTAAGCCAAGCTGGTTCATTGACAGGTCCAAAACTTAAAGTCAAAGCTTTTGTTTAACTAAAATAATAACCTCTTTCAGACTTAAAATGAAGTCTCCTTTGAGATTTTATAACATTTTACAAAAAACTAACTTTAGTCGACCAAAAACTTTGACTTTAGAGCAAACTTCATTTAAAGTCTCTTCCTGTTATTTTGTGTTTGAACATAACTGCAAAACATTATTCAGAAAAACATTTAGATAAATGTCATTCGAAGTCTCCTATTTCTCAAAATTTTTAAAATTTTTTGCAAATAATCATGAGATTTCATGTGAAGCCCCTTTTTTTTAAGTTAGTCAACGCAGACTAACCGCTCACATGAAGTCTCCTGTTCAATTTAATGTCTCATTCTTTCATACTTCATCTGAAATCTCCTATATGGCATAGACTGTACATGAAGTCTGCTGATTTTTTTATGAGACCTCACATGATGTCTCATAATTTTCCAAAATTGAGGAGACTTCAAAATAAAATCTCCTAAAAAAAGTCAAAGTTTTAGTCAATTACAAAATAACTTGTTTTTTTGCAGATTGCAAACAAAGTCTTCTTGACGAAATTCAAACTTTTGGTCAATTGCAAAAATAACCCCAAAATTAACAAAGAGAGACTTCAAAATAAATTCCCTGATTTTTGGTGAGACTTCACCTGAAATCTTCTAATTTTCCAAAACTAAGGAGACTTTAAACGAAGTCTCCTACAAAAATCAAAATCTTGGTCAATTACAAAACTAACTTGTATTTTCTGCAGACGTCAAACAAAGTCTCTTCTACGAAAGTTAAATTTTTGGTCAATTACTAAAATGACTCAAAAATTAACACAGGAAGACTTCAAACGAAGTCTCTGTGTCAAGTAGATTTCAGATGAAGTCTCCCCTCATTAATTTTTAATTATAAAACTTACCTAAAACGCAGACGTCTTTTGAAGTCTCCTGTTACTATTTTTTTTACCATATCTATAATGAATTTTTATTTTGTTTTCTTGTTCTCACATTTGGAATAGTTATGTTGTTTTCCAATAGTATGAGTTAACATGTTAATGTTTTATAATTAAGGGAGAAGTAACTTTAGTGTTGAACTAGTTATTTAGCCCATTGGAAGGAAACTTCTTTGGAAGTTTTCTCCTTTTTCTTTGTCGAGGAGACTTTAAATGAAGTCTTCTTGCTAAATTTAATCGAACAGACTTCTTTTAAAATATTTTATTTTGTTATTGTATTAAAAAATCTTGAATTAAGAAGGCTAACATGGTTTTTTTTTTTTGCAGATAATGGCTCAGCTACCTGTTGTTCATGGAAAGTGGGAGATGAAAACAACTTTGTGGGAAATTGTGGTGGATCATGTTAAAAGAGGTCGAATGTTCGTTTTGAGTGATTATTGTACACATGGTGAACTAGTTGAGATGACAATAGATGATTACAAGCGCATCAAGATATCTGAGCTGATTGATTTAACATATTCATTACCGGTTTCAATGTTAAAACAGATGGCTCCAAATACCCCACAAATGATAGACAATTCTGGAGTCTGATCGAGTTAAGTAAAACGCATCTGGTATGTCTTTGTGTTTCTAGTCTATGCATCATGGATACTGCGAGTAATGAAAATAAAGGTGAAGAGGCCAATGAAGAGTTTGATCAAGAGTTTTTTGAAGAAGGTGATGAAGATTTTTGTTGAAAAGGGTAATGAAAAGTTTGCAGATGAGTTTAAGGAGGAAGATGTGGATGAATGTAAGGAATAAGATGTAGATGGTGTTGGTAATTTTGACGATGAAGTATGAAAAAGTGAAAGAGGATGATGAGGACGAAGACGGTATGTGTTATGATGAGAAAGATGTAAAATGGTGGTGTGTTAGTCAAGGGGGAGGATCACACTTCAGGTGGTCTGACAATATATATGTCAAACATAATCTCTCAAGTAAGGACACACTAATTTCTGAGTTTTATTGACGACATTAATGTCAAAGTTTGCATTCAAGGTATATAAATCAACAAAGACTCTATTTGTTGCTAAATGTTTTATTAGAGTTTGTGGATGGAAGCTATTACCAGCTGTGAAGGATGTACCATATACTTTTTGGGTCATAAAATGTATGAAAGTTCACACATGTTCAATTGTGGATCGGATGGATGAAGGTAAACACACTTGTCTGAGATATATTGATAGGGTATTTCTAGAGTGTGTTAGGATAATCGATAAAATTAAGCTGAATCATATCAAAGATTTCATAAGGGTAATGTTTGGTATGCGTATGGATTATTCAACCTCATATAAAACATTAACATTTGAACAAGCAAGAGTGAAGAGATCTGCAGAAGATGGCTACGAGAATCTGCCTTCTTATTTGCATCTAATCGAGAAATTAATCCGGAGTGTCACTGGTTTTGAACATGATAAGGATAACATGTTTAAATATTTTTTTATAGCTTTTGGTGCATCAATAGCTGGTTTTTGGTTTCTCAAGCGAGTTATTGTGGCTGATAGGACTCATTAAGCTGGGAAATATGGAGGTCTTCTCTTAGTTGCAGCTGCTCAGAATGGTAATTTTTAGGTTTTTCCTTCGGATTTTGGAGTGGTAGATTCTGAGAACGATGAATCATGGAAATGTTTTTTTACCAAGCTCGAAGAATGTGTTACGGATGAATATATGTTGGTGATAGTTTCTGACAAGAACTCCTCCATAAAGAATGTTTGTACAATGGTTTTTCCTTGGGCGATAAGAGGTATATGCTATTACCATCTCCATTATAACATATTTAACAAGTTTAAGGGGAGACATATTATGTACTTGGCCAAAGATGCTGCATATGCGCTCTTGATTTTAACTGATATATGGACCAGCTACGAAATATAAATCGTCAGCTTGTGACATATTTGGAGGAGGCAGAAGTGAAGCTATGGTCATGTGTACACTTCTCAAGAGAGTACAACATTAAGACACATAACATTGTAGAAATTATCAATTTTGTACTTAAGCCCACAAGAGGATTCTCTGTTTCATTCCTATTGGAATTTATTTGTGAGATGCTAGGAAATTGGTTTGCTGAAAGGTGAGAGGTTGTTTTATCTCTCACAACATACATTGTACACGTGGAGTTAAATACATAATGGCGATTTGTGACTATTATGTGTCCACGATGCTGGTTGAACACATAGATGGTTGATGATTCCATATGAAGGGAGGCAAACGAGCATGTATAGTTGATGTGAACATCATTCTTGTGAATGTGGCTTGTTCAATGTTAAGAAGATACTTTGTTCACATGCTATTGTAGCTGCAAGAGAGGCTAAGGTGCATGTGTCTACCCTTCTATGCCTATCCTATAACAAGGATTATTTGTATGCCATATACTCATAAATTATTTATCTCACAAATGCTCGTTTACGGGATCACAACAATCCAATGATATACAAAGATATATCTCTCCAGAAGTCAAGCAGGATCCTGGTAGACAGAAGAAATCGAGATGACAAACATGACTTGAAATCACAAGAATGAAAGGCAATAAATTGTGGAAGCACACAAAGCATACAATTGTTCACAATGCAGAAAAAAGATCATAGGATACCGGAATGTGTAAGATACCTCCCCTATTTGTCTTGCTACAATCATCAGTCTATTTTTTATTCTGTTATAATCATCGTTTTTGTATTAGATTTGGATTCTTGGAGAAGAAAAGTGATGGGGCTCAAGAAGTTTTGGAGAAAGTTTTCCTAAATCTCAAGGTGACTTCTTTGGATATGTCCTAAGCCTCCATGAGACTACTATATAAGTCTCCTTACGAAGTCTCCCATAGTATCTCAAGAATTCTCCCTCTGTTATCTCATGTTTTTTTTGTTTGGTTTAAGTTGAACTTTGCATTTCATAATTTTTAGTTGAAATTCTCATCTTGTAATTTTAAGTTGAATTTTGCATTTCATAATTTTAAGTTGAAATTCTTATCTTGTAATTTTAATTTGAACTTCTCATCTTATAATTTTAAGTTGAAATTCTCATCATATAATTTTAACTTGAATTTCTCATTTTTATTTTTAAGTTGGTGCATCAGTAGATATGCACACGTTTTCAATGTCATTCAAAATAGCTCATTACATGTGTTAGCTACAAAAAATTTCTACACTAACACTTCTACAAAATATTTCCCACCATCTCTAATAAATTAGCTTTAACATCACCACTATCGATGTTTTGTGGTACTTCCTTGCCTTTGATCCACTCGTAGGTGAATGCTCATAGGAGAACTTGTATTTCTCTTTCACATCAGCTAACTCATGAATTAAATAGGCCATGATGACAGCAATAGGCTCCACGGCAGCTGCAATCTCATGATCCTTCATGTGAACAGTAGAGCTGTCCCAAATAACAATGTGTTTATTCGGAATTAATATTTACATGACTATCCAATGGTATTTGGTGATATTCAAGGGTGTGTGTATATCATCCACCTTGATGCCCATTTCTAGTACATCTTGCAATACCTTGGCTCTTCACATGTGTAATAATCATACGCCCCAACAAGTAAAAGTTTACCTGACCCATCAGCATTAGGGAAAGTCCACAGACTCCTTGTACTTTGTTGCCCACATCGACCAAAAAATGTATCAAGTAGGGAAACTCTTTCGCTCCTCATCCACTTTGGATGCTTTATAAATCGAAGCCTCAGCATATTAATCAACGCACCCAGATGATGTATTAAGGTAATCATGTGTTATAAACAATAGACCAAAACAAAAAAAAAGATATAAATCCACTAAAGCTCTAGGAGACTTCTATGGAAGTCTTTCAGAGAAATCTCTCATAGAAGTCTCCCACTATAGTATCCTTATGCTCAAGGAGACTACTACAGAAGTCTCCCAGAGAAGTCTCCCGTAGAAGTCTCCTAAGGCCCAAGAAGAATATCAGAGAAATCTCCTAGAGAAGTCTCCCATAGAATTCTTCTAATGCCCAAAGAGACTACTACGGAAGTCTACTACAGAAGTCTCCCAGATAAGTATCTCGTACAAGTCTCCTAAACCCAAGGAGACTACCAGAGAAGTCCTCCCATAGATGTCTCTAGTAGAAGTCTCCAATGGAAGTCTTTATATACTTAAAGAGAATTCAATACAAGTAATGAGTTTAACCAAATCTAGAGAGTTCGTAGAACCCAATACTAGTAAGCGGCAATACTGACCTTTTTATGGATTTTAGTAATATAATCATAGTCAAATTTCAGCAGATCAAGGAGCATATTCACCTTTTGCTTATCAACTGGAGAAAATGATCATATACATGACCTTCTTCCTTAGCATTTGGTATGATAGTCTTGGCAGTGTTACTTTCCTGAAAGGGAGAAACTTAATAACCCGCAAGCCACCTAGCCCGGTCATTCTTTACACAATTCAAAATGATCGCCGCATTTTTCTTTTTTTCTTGATTTTTTTTTCTGAGCCGCCCCATAAATGATGTATAATTGTTTTGTGTCCATAAGAATTACACTTAGTTCATTGCCTCCATTGACACTCTCACTTTGACCTCCTCATTGCGAACATTTTAACTATTTTTTGTACAGAAACTTGTCTACTCTGCATGTAAACGAACCAACAACCACTATTCAATCAAATCTGCTCTTTAATAAAAAAAATAGCTCAATAAAAATGTAGCTAAACATATGACACAAACAATATCTGACCAAACATGTGTAACAAGGTCAATACTTAAACATGGAAGCATACGAAAAACATTAGAAAGATAAAACATGAAAGAAGTCTATTTCATTTTTAAATGTCTACTACTAATTCTTTTCTATTAGTGGGTTCGGAACTAACCCCAGTATCTGGAGTCTGCTTAACCTCCACACCAACCGTCGGTGAGGTGTTGGATTTGAGTTGCTCATCAGCGGAGGGATTGATAGGGGTCTCTTTCTCCTTCTTCTTTTTCTTTCCAGCAGCTTCTACATTATGCTCAATGGCTTTTATCTTATGCTCAACAAATTCTGCCTCATCTGTGAGAACTTTCATTTTCTTCTCACACCTACCAAAGCCACTTATCATCATCGCAGTTAAGTCTTTGAAGTCAGCTGCAATTATAGCTTTACACCAATTACATCCATCATCATCCTTTAGCTGGTACCTCTTTCAACTGTCTTCCGTTTTCTCACGGCTTCTTTTGGTGTCGACAGTTCTCTTAATATCAACAGGAAGTGACTCCTTAATCCCTACGTCTGCCCAATTGGCTTTCTTCCACTTCCACAGACCCTCACAACACATTGAGTTAACAATGTTATCAATCTTCTCATCTTGTACATCATCATCTCATAATGGGAACATTTCCTCTAAATCTTTCAGGATGAAGCTGTGTACACGGACCTACAAAATATAAGGTACAAATGTGTTAGAAAAATAGAACCAGATAAAAATAGAGACAAGTCTCCTAAGTCTCCCACATAAGTCTCCCACAAATTTTTTCTAAGCATCAAGGAAGCTACTATAGAAGTCTCCCATAGAAGTCTCCAAGAGAAGTCTCAAGACCATTCTCCAATTCTCTTACATGTGGCTATTAGTTCATCAATATTTGAGCCTACATCAATGGCCACTCCTTGAAAGATTTCATCTCAGTTGTAACCTCACTTTCTGAATATTCCATGTCTTGAACATACTTGCAGTTGAGTATCGTGATATGTTCAAACTCATGTACTGAAAATCGCGCTGGGTATCACCTATAAAACTCCAAATCATGAACTTCTTGCATTATAGCTGGAAAATGAGCATGTAATGCACCCGCCTCGATGCCCATCCAAAATTCAGCTGGTAGAACTTCAAAAATACCTCCAACTTCAAATTTAAAAGCTCATCCCATTCAGCTTGTTTAAGAGTTGTGGCTAATGCAGAAAACAGCTATGAATCATCACTGTGATAGCCTATGCTTTACTCAGCTGAGACTCCTCGCCCCTTGTGAATAACCACAATGAAAATTCTTTCAATCATGCAACTGGAACAATATTAGGAGACTAAATTAGAAGCCTCAAACAATGAAGAAGTCACAAAAATGAATGAGAAATCTGAGAAATATAGTGAAGTCTGCGTACTTTGGCGGAAGATAACTTGGTCACTGCTGCCATTTAACAAACTATTTTTTTTCAGATCTCAGGTAATCCCTCTTCCTCTTTCGTCGGTGGTCCCCTTTGATTTTCTCGTGTTGTAAACTTACAGTTAAAAAAACTGTTTTCTATTTGTTACAGATCTGGAAGTCACCGTCAAGTTCATTGCTTGCTCTCGTATTTACAACTTCATATTTGTTTTCCATACTTGCTATAGTCATCATCATCGTTAAAAGTACCAATACCATCTGCAGCTTCTTCCTTACGTTCATTCACATCATCCTCCTTATACTCATCTGCAAACTCTTCATCACTCTTTTCAACAAACTCTTCTTCACCTTCTTCAACAAATTATTGTTCAAACTCTTCATCAAACTTAATGTCATTAATCTCAGAGAATCCACGTCGCCTAGACTGGAAACACAAAGACATAGAAGATGTATCCTACTTAACTCGATAAAAATCCAGACTTGTATCATTTGTGACATGCATAGGAGTATCCAGAGCCATATGTTGTTACATTGAAGCCGGCAATGAATATGTTAACTGAACTAGCACAGATTTCTTGTCCAGGTTGTAATTATCTATTGCCATACCAACTAGTACACCATGGGTTCAAGAATCACTCAAAATGAATATTAGATCTCCTTTGCCATGATCCACTACAAATTCCCATGAAGTTTTTTTCATCTTCCATTTTGCAAATACAACAAGTAGCAGAGCTAGTATCTGCAAAAAAAAAAACAAAAACAAAAAAACCATGTTAACCATATTAATCAAAGAATTTTTTAATAAAATAACCACATCAGAGATCAAAAGAAGTTTTGTTGATTAAATTACAAAGAAGACTTCAAACGAAGTATCCTTGGAATACTAAAAGGAGACTTCCAAATATGTCTTCTTCAAATGAGCTAAATGACTAGTTCAGCATAAAGTTGCTTCTACCACATTTATAAAACATAAACAGGTCAACTCATACTATATTCAAACAATATAACTACCCCACATTTGAGAACAAGAAAAAAAAATCATTGTAAACATGGTAAAAAACGATTTTACTAAAATTAGATCTCCTACCATGGATGGTTCATTTTTGTAATTTATAATTAACGAGAGAGACTTCACACAGACTTCATATGAAGTCTCCAATTGTTAATTTTTGGGTCATTTTTGCAATTGACCAAAAGTTCAACTTTCATCGAAGAGACTTTGTTTGCTGTCTGCGGACAAAACATGTAAGTTTCACACTTGACCAAAATTTTAACTTTTCTAGGAGACTTTTTTTGAAGCCTCCTCAATTTTGCAAAAAATGAGGAGACTTCATATGAATTATCCGCAAAAATCGGGAGACTTCATGTGTAGTTTGCACCAAATAGAGACTTCACCTGAAGTCTCCTAGTTCTCCTAGAAGGAGACTTCAAATTGAAAATGGGACTTACGTGAACTGGTTAGTTTTGCGTTGACCAACATGAAAAATGGTTTTCAAAAAAAAAATTAAAGTTTTTGAGAACTAGGAGTCTCCTATTTTAATGGTTCGTAAAATATTTCGAAGAAATTTGAAGTCTCCTATTTTAATGTTTTTTGGTCAATGTTTGGCAAACACAAAACTAACCAGAAGAGAATTCAAATGAAATATGGTTTAAAGTCAAAGTTTTAACCTTTTTCAGACTCATATGAAGTCTTTTTCTAAATTTAAAGTTTTGGTCAATTGCAAAAATAATCTCGCTTTTATGAGAGACTTCAAAAGAAATCTCCTTAAATTTTTTGTTTTTTTTTTGTTATCAATGGAAATTTCACAGACTACAAATGAAATCTTCTTTGTTCAGTCAACTAAAAATCTAACATTTTCAGCTTAGTATGAGACTTCATTCCCAGTTTTCAGACTACAAACGAAGTCTGAAAATATAACCAATATTGAAATTCACAAAATTCATGCTAGTGATAATTTGAAGTTGTTTTTAGCTGCTCCAACCACCCAAAAAAACATACTTCACAGATTCGAATGAAGCCCAGGCATTGTTCATGCAAGATGCGATAAAGATTTGAAGATCAATTGATGCAATTTTGAACTAAAAAAAAAGGATGAATTAAAGAAAAATTGGAGAATGAATAGAAAGCTAAAAACTTCTAAGCTCATTTTGTTAGAAATTACACAAGAAAAACGATTGAAGAAGCGTTAATAACTTTCATTTTGGTTTGAAGAAATTGAAGATGATGGTTAACTATTAATAATTTATAGTTTTAACTATTAAATTGGTTAAATCATGTTTTTAGTGATCTTAATATTTTTAACCTGCCTTGTAATGGTTTTAATATTATGCATGCTCGATGGAATAATCCTCAAGAGACTGAAATCATAAAAACATTATTCCAACCCGTTCTACCATATAATTAAATAATATAAATATTGATAAATTTTAATATTTTTATAAATTTACATATGTAGATATAAATATAATTTCTAATATTCTAAATCTAAAAAAATATTTATTTTATATATTAATTTTTAGTCCAAGCCTATTTTACCATATAATCGAAAAATATAAATATTGACTTCTTTTTAATATTTTTATCGATATAAAAATATATAGATATTATAATATTTCTAATTTTTAAAATATTCATTTATATATCAAAAATAATTAATATAAAATATTATTATTTGTTTTTTTAATATTCAAATCTCAACTCGTCCCACCATGTAATCAAATAATATAAATATTTATTAATTTCATAATTTTTTAATCAAGTAGAAAATATAAATCTAATTTTTAATATTCTTACTTTCAAAATATTCATTTTATATATAAAATTAATTAATATCAATTTGATTGCCTATTTAATTTAATAATATTTATTTTTCAATGCCTATAAGATTATGTTATTTTGTGTGTATATTTATTTTATCTTAATTATATAAAATTTTTAAAAATAACTGATTTGTTGATAAAAATACATACTAATAATTTTTTTGCTATTTTTCAATTATGTTTATCATTTAATTTAGTAATTTAACTATATTTAATATTTATATAATAGATTTTTCATTTTTTATAAATCGAAATTAAATATTAATTGATAATAATTTTAAAAAGTAATTATTAATTTAGTTAATTATTTTATAAAAGAAATTGAAACAGAAAAAAACTTATTTTTGTAAGATTTTATTATAATAGAAAAATAAATTATATATTTATCTTTCAGTTTATAAATTTTTATCGTTCTTAGTTTACAAGGCCAAATCGTTTACTATTTCAACTTTTAAGTCTTTCAATTTCTAATTTTTAAATATGTGTATTTGGTTTACTTAAATCATCATATTGTAGATTTTATATGAAAACTTGGTTGATTAATAGATTTTCATAACCTCATGGGTCTTTTTAATGTTGTCCTTTAAACATTTATGCCATAAGAGTAATGTCTTCTATGTTTGTTAGGGTTGATTTTAGGAAGTACTAAATGTTGTGAGATCTCTAATTAGTCTTAAAGTTCATGCTCGCAACTCGTATTTTTTTTCTTTCTAATGAGAGTTATGATTAGAGAGTACCGATTTAGGATCTTTTGATTTATATTTTTAATTGGCATAGAAAGCATGTATAATATTTAATGAGACTCATACTTATAATGTGTCATGGTTTGGTGTGATGATTTGGCAATAATGACAATATTCCAAAGAACACAAGAAGAAAAGAAGAAAACCATAAACGCATACATTCTAGTGTATCATCTAATACCAATGAACCATTCATATATTATCTTTAGATAAAATTTGTATTCACTTTCTCTTTCGTCTCATATTCATAAGAGTTTGCATATGTGAAAATCCTCTTATAAACACTCATATCTTGGACGCATCAGCTGTGATCCGACGGTTGAGAGCAACAGCAGCCTTGGAACCGTTTGGACGGCCGAGATGCTTGCTGATGAAATCTCCAGCAGCTATAAGCTTTCCCAAATCGACGTTGGTTTGGACACCCAAACCGTTCAACATGTAAACCACATCTTCTGTGGCTACATTTCCTGAGGCTCCTTTTGCATATGGGCAACCGCCTAATCCAGCAATTGATGAGTCTACTATGTTTATTCCCATCTGTGTTTTTTTCACCAACACATATCACTCAAACCCATAAATAAAAGTTCTATAAATCAAATCTTGATCTGTTGCTTGACTTACTTGGAGAGACACCAATATGTTTGCAAGAGCTTGCCCGTAGGTATCATGGAAGTGAACAGCCAGCTTATCCGCTGGCACAACTGCCATCACGGCTTCAAGCATGGGAACCACAGAACCTGATTTGTTTATAAGAACAGAAGTTGTAAGACTACTTTTCTAACTCAAATCAGAATAGAGAAGATTGATTCATGAGAGGAGTCTCAGAAGATTTGCAGTAAAGAAATTACCAGGAGTGCCGATTCCAATTGTATCACCCAGAGATATCTCAAAGCAGCCCATGTCATAGAGTTCTTTCACAACATGCGCCACTTTTGAGGGTGGAACGGCTCCCTCCACTGGACACCCCACAACGCAAGATACATACCTTCAAATATTGGGTAAATCATGGATATTAATTAGAACTAACTGTTTCTGCTGTAAGCGTTACATTAGGGTCGAAAATTGGAAAATACGTTGATTCTACCACAAACAACACTCAAAGGGTCCATAACATGACACATTAAACCAGACTGAACTAATTGGAATAAGCTTGATCGTAAATGAAGTTTGAACAAGAAAAACTGTTCATGGGTCCATAATCTATATTATTACACATTAAACCAGAACTGAGATAAGCATAACATAATTATCACCTTTCAAAAGAATCGTATGTCACACAGGCCCTAGGATAAGATTACCACACGTATGGGTTAAAATTTGCCAAACATGATCCAATGGTTACTCAAAGTTTTTGGTTCATCACGAATTTAAATTTGACATGGTGACGAACCATCAAGCATTTGAAAAGCTAGAAACCATAATCAACTAGAAGATGTTTTGCCCACCAGCAAAGAAGTATCAAAAACTTGATTGGGAACATAGATTCTATCTAGGGGGAACATATTATGAAAAAAGACGTACCCACGGACGGGAATCGAATGCTCTTTTGCAGCAGTGGCAACAGCACGATATCTCAAGAGACTCTCTTCAATGGTACAGTTGATATTTGACAAGGAGAATGACTCAGAAGCCGATGCAAAGATTGCAACTTCCTTAGCACCTGCAGATACAGCCGCTTCAAAGCCCTAAAAAGAAGCAAGCACTTTATGTTAGTGTTCGAAAGTAAGAAACCAAGAATTCTTTGGTAAGCATTAAAAGAGATAAAAGATACACACTTTTAGATTCGGAGTCAGCACCGGCAATCGAGCCCCATCTAGAGTATTTACTGCATCCATTACATCTTTTGCATCTGCAAGCTACAAGGCGAAACAGTATAAATTTCTTTTCAGTCAGATTAGTTTCACGTAAGCATCTGTCATAGAAATTGTTACTAACATCTAAATGGTAGCCTACTTCCTCTACACAATCAGAAACTTGGAAAATGCCTGTCTCCATTGTTTTGCCTATCAGAAGCAGTTTAAATTACTTGTACCAAGAACTATAGACTGTAACCAAAACAAATTTCCAGAAACGGTATGCTTGTTGCCCAGTTAGCTGTAGGCACAAGCAAGACCATAAAAGCAACCAATCTATGTATTTTCGAAATGCGTTGCTGGCACGCAGGTAAACTATTTACATGCAACTAATTCTACAAAGGGGACTTCCATTTTATGAGAAAATTATAAAAGTCTGTCTACAGTAAACAAACATTACAGGATACACCAAACAAATGATCATATGACAGTTCAGGAAAATTATAATTTATAAACATTAGCATTACAGCATTACCTGGGGAACCCATTTAGGTGATACAAAACTTGTAGCCTCAACAACGGGCAGTCCAGCAGACACTAATCTTTGAATTAGTTCTACCTTTACAGATGTGGGTACTATATTTTTCTCGTTCTGCAGGCCATCCCTTGGACCAACTTCTACAATCTTCACAAATTTCGGTACCCCTGTAACTAGCTGAATTTCATACAGAAACGGACAGAATAAGAGAAAGCAAATTGTCGTTTCCTACTGGGAACTTTTCAGCAAAAGAAAGAAAAAAGAATCATTTTGCAGACATGTTTACAAAACAAACAGTTCTGCTATAGACAGACAAAGAGAAATAAAAAAGGATAAGTAGCTATGGTTTAGGTAGAGGCACAAGAAAACATATTCCACCATCAAGAAAATTAATTACCTTGTTACTTGAATGTGATAAGCCATTCTCATTGCTAAGGGTGTGATACTTGTGGTCTTGAACATTTTTGGATTCCCATATAGTCCCAGAAACTGTGGAAGTCCTTCTTGAGAATGAAATATTCCGAAGTAGATGTTCTCCTTCAGATATTTTCCGAGTATGCTTTCTCCACGGAAAAGACTCTTTCCCGAAACTTTTATCATCATCACTGTTAAGTCAACAGATATTTCAAGAGAGTAAGAAAGACATCCGAGGCTAACACAAACAAAAACAATTCATAAAACCTACTCACTTGCAACTGTTTGATGTGCTGCAACCTCTTCCCTCGATCCAACGGTGTCCCAAGCCGACATCATCGCTGGGCCGACAAGCACCGGACGAAAACCTCTGGATCCTCTCTATGGTGTTCATACTCGGCAACTTGTCAAAAGCTAGCGGCTCCTCCAAACTCGACATGGTGACAAAGTGTGAGACTGGAATATAAGCATGATGCAAATGAGTGTTGTGTGTTAAACTCTTGCACCATAAAGAATGGGCTCGTCTCACCCCATTCCACTGCATTTTCAGCAATAATTTTTGGTTTTCTGGAGAAAATGGTCAGATCCATTGCTCAAAATACGTCACAAGAAAAAGATTCCTTCCATTTATTCTTTTCTTTCTATCAAATTTCGTGTTAATAGATTTAGAATTTTTCTTCTCACACAAATACAAAAATCAACTTCTTTCAGTGATCGATGACTAAACATCTAAGATTTAAAGACAGATTCTGCAAACTTACTAGCCAAAATCGATAAATTCAACACGAATCTCACAGAAATACGACAATTATTCTCTGTTTAGAAGATAATCGTGCTGCGAAAATCTTTACCAAAGTAATAGAAACAAAGGGGGAAGCTGAGATTTACCGGAGAAAAGAGTGAATTGATTCCAACGGAGGATTAGATTTTCAGGCAATAAGTTTCGTTTTTCCGGTGACGTGAAGAAGATGAAAACGAAATAAAGGGGAAGCGTTGGGTTTGAGAGATGAAGAATGCCGCGGCAACTTTTATCTCCTTTAATTCTGGTTGGGGAAGTTCCACTGGTATTTGCCTAACATTAATTTTAGACCTCAATAAATAAATTAAATATACATGTTTTTTCTTGTGTCTTTCTTTGCTGATTGGACAGCAAACTTACGATATAATATTTGTAATTGTGGCGTATTAATTAAAAAATATGGTGGAGATTTGTTTGAAAGTTGACATCGGAACAAAACTGTAAAACATGTGGCGTGTGATAGTGTTTTATATAAGTAGAGTTTGGACTGAATATTCTGTGTGGTTTCAACATAAGGCAAGGGTATACATGATGATAGAATGGCCGTCAAATTTAAGATTGAGGCTGTGCTAACAAGCAGAACAAAGAAGCTCTTGTCGTTTGGCAGGGACTTCTGTCTGAGGATGCAACTTGGGAAAATTTAGAACAGCTAAAACAAAGCTTCCTATTTCCCCATTTCCCGTAAGTGTAGGAGCTAGGACTCCATGATTTGTTTCATGTTCTTTCACTATTTAATCAATGAAAAGCCAAAAAAGAGGTAATCTTAATTGTCCAAACCAGAGTGTCTATTATTCTTATTCTGTTACAAAGCTTTGAAAGAATTCATCGCTAACAATTCTTTACTAACTTGTTAGTAAAGGAGACGACAGATGCGAACCCCGACAGCGCTAGGGTTTCTCGTTCCCTTCCTCGATCCGCCCTGATTCCTTCTACTCTCGGCATCCCAGTTAACCTCGAAGCTCCAATCCCTCACCTGAATAGCCCCTCGCTAGATCGGAAGAAAGAAGAGTCTAATTTGCTCGATGAAACACACAAGATCATCACGCCGGAATCTACTTCGTCAGCTTCCCCTATCTCGCAGTCTCTCACCTCACAGAATCCTTCCTACGCTGAGAGACTCAAATCATCTCTCAGAAATCTCAAGAAGGTCTCACAACCGGTCTACGAAAACGACGGAATCCCAGTTGTTAGAGCGCCAGATGCAGTCCTTCTCAGTGCGTCGACTCTCTGGAAAGACCATATCCTGGTCAAATTTCACGGCTCCATCCCCTCTCCAGCCAAGATTTTCGCAGATTTGAACCCAATTTGGGGAAAATTTGGAAGCATCACGGTTCGAGTGGTTTCTTCATCCGCCTGCCTAGTTTTCATCCCTTCCGTACGCACTAGGGACTGGGTGATTCAAGTAGGCTACTGGCAAGTTGACCATTGCGCTGTATCAGTAACGCTATGGTCCCCAGATGCTTCCTTGGAAATACATGAGCTCGCTTCGGCTCCCACTTGGGTAATCCTTAAGAACGTCCCTCCTCAGCTTTATTCGTTAGATGGTATTAGTATAATAGCTAGCGCAATTGGGGATCCACTGCACACTGAAAAATCAAGATTACCACCTTTGCAGTTTGTTGATACCAAGTTAAAAGTGGAAATACAACTGGATAAGCCTCCACCAGAACTGGTTGAAGTAAGAGACTCCAAAGGGAACTCCGTTCGCATTAAGGTCGAATACCCAAATCTTCCTCCTCGCTGCAGTAAGTGTGCGAAATTCGTCCATAGAGCACAGAGGTGCAATCAAGAGCTCAACAAGATAGAGAAGTCCACTCTAGTTCCATTGTCGGCCGAGCCTAAGGCCGACATTCAAGACGCCACTACTTCAGAGGCTGTCAGTGCCCCTAGGAAGCCAGAGCTGCCTTGTGACATCGCCATACCGAGGAAAGACAAAGAAAAATCTTGCAGTTGCTCCCCCTCGTTAGGCAGAAGGAATTCGTACATTGAACATGGGTTTTGCGCTTCATCTGATAACGCTGTTTTAGACGTCGCTGAGAGCAGAGCTACTAAGGTGACCCTCTTAAGGAACATTCAAACAGCCCACGGCAATCTCTTGAGCAGAGGTAACAGTAACACCACCCAGCTCGACCAGGAAGATTGCTGGGAGGTGAAGAAGTCTAAGTTCTCACGGAAGGAAATGAGAAAGCAAGTTCGGTTGAAAGCTTTATCTGGGAATATCTCACCAGTTTATACACTCGACTTAGCCAAGGAACCGGCTAGGTCAACCACCTCATTATAAGTCTCCTCAGCTACCCGTTTCGTTCCGTTTTTATGAAAATTTTTAGTTGGAACGTAAGGGGACTCAATAACATTTCTCGGCAATCTGAGATCCGTCTATGGCTGAGAAATAACTCCTTCAAAGTGGGTGCGTTATTGGAAACGCACGTCTGAGAAACGAATTCGTTGTCCATCTTTGCTAAAGTGGCGCAAGGGTGGAAGTTGGAAACGAACTACTCTTCGGCCGAAGGCGGCAGAATATGGTTGATGTGGGATCCGGACATCTCTCTTATAGTCTACTCGGTAAACGATCAGTCCATAACCTGTGGGATTTTCGACCCCTCCTCCGGTCTATATGCCACAGTGATGTTCGTCTACGCCTATAACTGTGAGGTAAAACGTAAGCAACTATGGAGTCATATTTCTCACATCTCACAAAGTAAGTTGGTCAAGGATAAACCCCTACTCGTCTTGGGCGACTTTAACCAGATTCTATCCCCCTCTGAGCATTACGCTCCTAGACCGTGTAATCTGCAGAGTAGTGGCATGAATGATCTCCAAGAGTGCTTAGCCCAAAGTCAGTTAAACGATTTGGTTATAAAAGGAAACTTCTTCACCTGGACAAACGGCAGAATAGAGGATCAGATACTCCGTAAACTGGATAGGGCGTTGGGAAATCAGTCCTGGCAAGATATGTTTCCTGACGTGGGAGCTCTCTTCGAGCCACCTGGAAGCTCGGATCATTCCCGTTGTGTGGTGGACTGCACAGTTGTAACCGTGGTAAGAAAACCGAACTTCAAATATTTTTCCTTCCTTTCCTCCCATCCAAGGTTCAAGCAAATCATAGAAGAGGCCTGGACAAGAGATACATTGATGGGATCAAAGCTGTTCACGATCAGCCAGAAACTCAAGGTCATAAAAGCAGCCTGCAAACCACTTAATAAGGAAGGTTTTAGTAATATTCAGCAGCGGACAAAGGACGCTTTGGCTAAGCTTCAGAACATTCAAAACCAGCTCTTAGTTAACCCATCCGATGGGTTATTCAGGGAAGAATTTGTAGCAAGGAAGAACTGGTCGTTCTTTGAGGCAGCACTTAAGGTTTTCTATGAAAGAAAGTCTCGCATTATATGGCTAAAGGATGGCGACTCCTGCACCAGTTTCTTCTTTAAATCGGTTCAAGACCGTCAAGCAAAAAATGGCATCAAATATTTGAGAGACTCCTCTGGAACAACATTGTCTAACCAGGAACTTATCAAAGAGATGATTGTCAGCTACTATAAAGACCTCTTAGGCTCAGATAAGGAAGGTTCTGAATTCTTAACACCGGAGGAAGAGTCAAGGTTCATCCCCTTTCATTGCTCTCCAACGTTAGAAGGACAGCTGACAGCGATACCTTCTAACAGCGAAATCAAGCAAGCTCTACTCACTATGCCGAAGAATAAAGCCCCTGGAGGAGATGGCTTTCCGATCGAATTCTTCCTAGAAGCCTGGGACATAGTTGGGGAAGAGGTAATAGAAGCCATTAAAGAGTTCTTCCTAAGCTCGAGATTGCTTCAAAGGTTCAATGTTACTGTCATTACTCTGTTGCCTAAGTTCACAGGAGCGGACTCTATCTCCTCCTTTCGGCCGATCTCCCTCTGCACTACTCTTTATAAATGCGTTGCAAAAATCATTAAGCAACGGATGCAGCTCTTTATCAGCGATGCAGTCCAGAAGAATCAAGTAGGCTTCATAAAAGGTAGACTACTATGCGAAAATGTGCTCCTAGCGTCGGAACTAGTAGCCGACTTCCATAAGCTTGGTCCAGTTAAAAGAGGCTGCTTGAAGATCGATTTGTCCAATGCTTTCGACAATGTAGATTGGACTTTCCTGTTCAATATACTAGAGTTCCTCAACATACCACAGAAGCTTGTATCTTGGATCAGAGAGTGCGTTACTACCCCGTCATACAGTGTATCGATCAATGGGGAGCTTCAAGGGTATTTTAAAGGAAGAAGAGGCCTGAGGCAGGGCGATCCAATCTCCTCACTCCTCTTCACTCTAGTTATGGATGTCCTATCTAAAATGCTTGATGCTGGCGCCATTGATGGAGTGTTTTCCCCGCATCCTTTATGCCTTGCACCACTGGTAACTCACCTAAGCTTCGCAGACGATCTCCTCATCTTCTTCGACGGTTCAGAGCAATCACTAATGGGTATCTTAGGCATTCTGGATCGCTTCAGGTTGGTTTCAGGCCTAACATTGAACAAAGACAAGACCGAATTGATGTTCGATGGAGGAGACAACAATAAGTGTCGCGATCTTGCTATCAAAGCCGGCATCACTCAAGGAAGTCTTCCAGTGAGGTATTTGGGAGTTCCACTATCCTCCAAAAAGATGAAAAGGTCAGATTTCCACCCCTTGATTGACCGCATAAGTGCCCGTTTTTCATCCTGGACGGCTAGGCATTTATCCTTCGCAGGCAGGCTACAACTAATCCACTCGGTAATTTACTCTACTCTGTCCTTTTGGGCATCAGTTTTTATCCTTCCGAAGCAGTGCGTTAGAATTCTTGAAACGATGTGCAACTCGTTTCTTTGGTCTGGAGCACCAAACTCGGCCAAAGGGGCAAAGATAGCATGGGACTCTGTGTGCTCGCCTAAGAATAAGGGAGGTTTGGGTCTGCGTAGAATAGCGGATTGGAATAAAGTCTTAGGCTTAAAGCTAATATGGCTGATTTTTACCGCGGGCGGATCCCTGTGGGTTTCTTGGCTTAGAAGAAACTTGATTGGAAACCAAAATTTTTGGGAATTAGATCCTGTTCGTAGTGGTAGCTGGATCTGGAAAAACATTTGCAAGCTCCGAGGCTTAGCTCACCAAATGTTAGTGTGTGAAGTCGCCTCCGGGATCTCGGCGAGCTTTTGGTTTGATAACTGGACTTCTTTGGGTCCTTTAATAGAGATCACGGGCGTTGAAGGTCCTATGATCTCGGGCCTAAGGAGGAATGCCTCAGTTGCAGACGCCTTAGTTAACGGAGACTGGTGGATCTCCAGGACGAGATCGCGAAGTCCAATTTTGTCTCTGCTTAAGCGTTGTCTCCCTTCTCCAGGATCGATAGCAAACACGTCAGAGGACGACGTCTTCTTGTGGAAGCCTGACAGCGTAGCTCAGGCAGGGAGGTTCTCTGCTGCTACTACATGGAAAGCCCTTTTTGATACCGGGTCGGAGGTTAGCTGGCACAAGGAAATCTGGTATAAGAACAGAATCCCGAAACATTCCTTCATATGCTGGGTCGTGGCCCGCAACCGGAAGGTGACAAGAGACAAAATGCGCAGCTGGGGACTTCCGGTTCCGTCAGAGTGTGTTTTATGTACCGTTGGAAGCGAGTCTAGAAACCATTTGTTCTTCGATTGCTCTTACAGCTCCGAGGTGTGGAACTTCTTCACTTCCAGGTTAAACTTGATCGCCCCAATTGGCTTTGAAAACTTGCTTCTTTGGTTAAAAGCAAATGTGCGAGTTAAGAACATTGCTTTTCTGAAGAAGCTTCTATTTCAAGCTTGTAAATACTTATTGTGGAAGGAGCGTAATGGCAGAATACACACAGGGGTAGCTCGTCCTCCAGCGTCAATCATTGAAGATATCAAAAGAATCAGTCGCTCGAAACTGGACCCGCTAGCACGGATTCAGCATTCATCGGGCACTAGCCCATCACTATTAGAAACATGGTTCACATATTTTTAAATATCTCTTTCTGTTGTACTATGTGCTCTCTTTTGAGCCCTGTTTGCCGCCGTTCGTCCATCTTGCGAGAAAGTTTTTGTTTATGCATTATGGCTTTGGCGAGGTTGAGTGAACTATGACACTCAACTAAGGGTTTTAGATTGTATTAGGTTTCTTTCATAATGAAAATCAGTTTAAAAAAAAAAAAAAAACTCCATGCATAGTAGTGGTTCCAAAGGTGTGCTCTAGTCTGGACGGGGCGGGTCTGGGTTTCTTTGCAGGGTTATTGATGTAATGGACACATCTTGCATTGTCATCTTTTCTAACGTCTTGCAATATAAAAAAAAAGAATTTTTGTGTTTATCATAAATTATTTATATGTAAAAAGAGTGGTAATAGCTGTAATAAAATTACATAATTTTACAAAAAATTTCATAAGTTTTCAGATATTGATCTTAGAAAATGATGAGACTGACATAGATTAGCAACATATTATTCTCAAATTGATCTGAGTGAAATGAAAGTAGCATAGATTGCCGATATAAATCTTATGGCAAATATCATAAGAAAAATATTACAGATATGTTTTCGACAAATAAAAAAAAGTCAATATTTAAACAAAAATGTACTTGTATAATATACTTGAATTTCTTTTATAATTTATTCTAAATATTTATAACCAAAGTTATATTTGGACGAACTATATATTAAAAATTTTAAGATTACATAGAAACTTTTAAATAATTTTTAGCTATGCAATTATTTAGAGAAAAACAATTATAGGTTGACATTATTAGTATCATGTTATTATTTTATATCTAAAAAACTAAATGTGTTGTCATTACAATAACACAAATATATAATTTTAAAAAAATAATAAAAATTGTATATTAAAAAAATCATACAGTATTTTAAAATTACTATAATTAATTATAACTGAGTAAACTATTTTATCTAAAATTTTTATTGAACATGTTTATATTTTTCTATATAATTTTTCATGTTATATTGTTTATCCTTTTTTACAATTCAAGTATATATCATTAAACTATTTAATCCGCATTTTTGCTGCATAATATGTATTTATTGAGTTATTCATAATTTATATGTCAAAATAATAATTTTAAAATTATTTAGTTATAAATATATCAACAATTAAAATTAATATGGTTAAAATTTAAATATGATTAGTTTAAAATATGGGTATTTTAATCATTTTTCTTATTAAAATTCATCTGGATAGAAATGGATATTTACAGAAAACAAATATTGATTAAGATGTTTCATCCAAATGAACATTCAAAAATTAAAACAAATATCATTCAGATAAATATTTGGATAAAACATTTAGATAAATCATTTCGGTAAAAATACCAGATAAATCAATAAATATATTCAAGGTGCATTACCAATTAATTTTAAATGGTACGGAGAAAACGATTCGAATGACGATTTGACAAAGACGACAGTATGATTCGAAAATGTCAGAATCATATAAATTCCATGGGCAAAAAATTTGAAGGCGGATAGATTAGCTTGCGGTGCACTGATATTACCATCAACAACGGTGTATATCGATTTGATTCCTCCGATTTGGGCGAGAAAATCTTTTTTGTTTTTGTTATATTCATTGCTGAAAAAAAAAATCAACAAACATATCCATAATCTACATTGTTTTATTTGCTTTACTATTAAAATCTTTATTTTATCACAAGATTCCATCAGAAATACAAATTTTTGTGTAGTAAACTATGTCAGCGCCATATGATAGACTTTTGGATTGGCAAGTGCCAATATTTGAGCTAATATCCTTTACGTAATTTTACGACACTGGCTGGTGCAAACGTAGTGCCCTATCCAAAACGTCATATTTTTTATTTCATTTTCCAACTGGTTGTTTAACTTTATTTAAAGTTGCATTAGCAAAAATTTCATTTGGCTATCAACTTGTCAAAATGTAGAGTTTTGAATATTGAGATGATACCCATTGAATCTTTTTAGTAATTTTTATTCGCATCTAAATATGACAAATATATCATTAATACATTGTTTGATATAGAAAATATATAGATACCTATTATAAGCCATTTTATAAAAGATTATAGAATGACTTAGATTAGGTTTTATTTTGTCATCTAAGTAAAATCCTCTCCTTGTACTTTAATATAAAAGATTTTTTTATTTATTGAAATAATACACAACAATATCTTTTATCTTTCTTCTACCTCTTTCTCTATTCATAACATATTATCAGCATTATTAGTCTCTATTTGCTAGATTTAGAAATTCTAATCACCTAAGTTAAAAGTGAACAATGTCAAACTTTATTAGCCTTGAATTTGAAGTTCTTGATATCACTGGAGACAACTATTCATCATTGGCATTAGATGCCAAAATTTCTCTCAGTGCAAAGGGGCTTGATGATACAATCAATGAAAGGAATCAAGCTCAAAATCAAGCCCAAACAAAGGCTATGATATTCCTTCATCATCACCTCCATGCGGGTCTTAAAAATGAGTACTTAGCTTTGAAAGATCCATAAATATTTTGAAAAATCTAAAGGAAAATTGTGACTACCAGAAAAAACTGTGATCTTATTTAAAGCTCGTTATTATTAGACACATATGAGATTATAAGATTTGAAGTCTGTAAGTGATTATAACTCAGCCTTGTTCAAAATTACTTCCAAGTTGGAATTATGTGGAAAGAAAATCATGAAGCAGATAAGTTAGAAAACACATTCTTTGCAAACAATATTAATTGTCTAGCAGACACAATACCGTGAAAGAGGATTCCAGAAGTATTCTCAACTTATTTCTTGTCTCCTTGTGGCTGAGCAAAACAATGAACTTTTGATGAAAAATATGGACTACGCCCAACTGGTTATTCTCCATTCCGTGAAGCAAATGTGACAGAAACTACACTCGTGGTAGTGGTCGTGGTCATGGTCGTGGATACGTACGTGGAAATGGATACAGATACGGTCGAGTTTGAGGTCGAGGAGTTTCTTTTAAGAACTCATACTCTCACCAGAAATGGAAAAACAAAGATGGTACCAAACATGAGAAACCAATACATGTAAATGTATGTTACCAATGTGGAGGAAAATACCATCTTATTGAAATTTATCAACAATCAGTGAAGAAGGGAAAGAATGTAGAAACAAATTTGGTGTAGGAAGATGGAGAAAATGATTATAATCTTGGTGATACCACTCACCAAGACTTTTCCAATTTTCTCCTCGATGAATAGGAGAAGTGATTGAACAATATTTACAAAAAAAACTTTTTGGCTTTTAGTTATTTGGATTTTGGATTTTATTTTACTATTTGAATTGATGTTTTGCATTTTTTTAGTGGTTGAATTTTAATTATTTTATTAAGTTATTTTTATATACGATCTTGATATATTTAATTTTTTTATTTGAAGAAAATTAGATGGTGCAGATTTATGCTTGACAAACAGTGCAATTAATCATACTATATTGAAATATAAGAGATATGTCTCTCATGTGACAAAGAAAGAAGCTAGTGTGAGCACTATAAAGATAGTGCAAAGATAATTGAAGACTTTGGAATAGCAAATATAACATTATCTATGGAACGCAATTCAAAACTGATGATGTGTTGTATTCTTCTAAATTTCAAAGAAATTTATTGAGTTTTAAAGATGTTTGCATGGATATCATATTGAAACTATGAATGAGTGAAATATTAAATTAATGCTGGTGAATTTACATCTTAGACTTTTAATACTTATTGCATGTCTATTGGGATAAGTGTTTAACATCATGTAGCACATGTTCACACACAAAATGGTTTAGTTGAATCTTTAATCAATCGAATACAATTGATTGCTAGAGAATTACTCATAAAATCAAAAGTCATAATTTCTGCATAGGGGCATGCTATATTACATGCAGCAGCATTGATTTGCATGAAGTCAATGAGTAATCATCAATTCTCCCCATCACAATTGATTCTGGCTCATGAACCAAATATTTCTCATTTTAAGATATTTGGGTGTGTTGTATATGTTCTGATTGCTCCATTACTGATGAGGCCCAGACCGTATCGAACGTCTTGCCGACCTAGTAACCGACTTAGATGGACCGGATCTGGACGAAGCCGCTCCAGTCGTACCGACCGGACCCATAACGCGATCAAGGGCTAAGGCGTTAGGAACCAAGATCAACCGTTATGTTGAACGTTGTATTAAGGTTCTTCCAAGGAACAAAGAGCTTACTCACAGACCGGACCAAGGGCAGGATTTCAGCACCACGGCTCCACCTTGGGAGCTGCTTAGTCGTCAGACCACCGACTCATGCGTCCTTACCATCACCCCAGGTTAAGGACGTCAAAGACGCACTAAAGATTTGTACTCTTTTTCCTACCTTCGGTTTTGTTCCATTGGGTTTTCTAAATGAGGTTTTAACGAGGCAACACCCTTAATGTGCACTCGGACTTGGGCTTGACCACTTCCAGAAGCCCATGGTTTTAAGCCATTTATTGTTTCCTTTTCATTTTTCTAAGTATAGGAGTTGGGCCGCCCAAGACCATTAGGGTCCGCGGCCCAAGACAGCTACCTAGACTACATGTTGTTTTATTTTAAAGTTCTTGTTGTTTTTCCTTAAACTACTTGATGTTTTCTTTGTAAGGCAAAACCCTAAGACTTAGGCCTATATAAGCCAAGTCTTTCACATTAATAAAATTCAGACTTTACACAGAAATTAAAAACCCTTGTTCTTAGTTCTTTGACGGCACCTCCTTGCTCATCCCAGCCCGGCTGCCCACGACTTCAACCGTAGCCGGCCGAAGTCTCCTGGTGTATCACGGGCCTTACCATAGCCCGTGTGGTCCAGTCCAAACCCCGCGTCCTCCATCTCGCACGCTAGTCCGGTCGAGTCTCTCCTGTCCCAGCGTCCAGCCCTCACGGTCACGATCGAGACTCTCTCAAAGCCGTCCCGCGTCCTGCACCCTTGAACCTTCACCTAGTTCAGTCCGCGGCCGTGCCCACATCAATTACAGCGATCTAAGACAAGACCTCTAAGGAGATTAAATATATATGTTGGATATGATTCGCCATAAATAATTAAATAACTAGATCCATACACATGACATTTATTCAATACCCGATTTACAATTTATCATTTTAGTGAGTCTGTTTTTCCGACATTAATGTGAGTGAATATACAGTTTGGGAAAAGATATTAACTGAAATGAATTATTACTAAACAAGTTACTCATTTGTTATGAATAAAATTTGACGCTGATTGTTGTTTATCATAAATCCCTAACATGAATAAATGCAGAAATGATCTCTAACACTTCATCCATCATGGAGAATTGACTAAAGATTTTGCATGTGAACATTGGCCTATAATGTTATTTGTTTAATCTTGGAATGTAGCTTAGAAGTCCAACCAAATACATTTACTGCCCCAAAAGGAGTGACTAAGTCACATATCTCAGGTATGAATTGATGTCAGCATAGTGGTGGAGCAACCTTCAGTCGAGAATCTCGAGACTTCTAGAAGCGATTGAGATGAAAGAAATTGGATCGAAAGGACCACACAAGCTGCAGAAGACTTGTGATATACCAAGTTTGTTCTTCTTTGTGAAGAAGAACGTGACAAACTCTCCAAAGAGGAGGTGTCTGCCGTCAAAGACTAGGAGTCTAGGGTTTATTTGCTTTAAAATTCGAGTTGTTTTTTTATTAATGAGAAAGAATAAAGCTTATATAGGACTTGGTTACAACTTAGGATAAACAACATGATGTTTAACCGAAACAACAAGAATTTTAAATAAAAACAGCATGAAGTTTAAGTTGCTGGAAAATTAAATGGGCTAAAGTCAAAAGACTTAAAACTAAGAAAATGGGCTTAAGGCCTTAAACTTATACTTAGTCTAAATAAAAAGAAGAAATAAGACAGATAAGCCTTAATGATAAAAAGACCGACTTTGACTTAGACTTGTGTAGGATTGTTGATTTGTGAACAAGTCTCCGTCTTCGTGCGCACTAAGAGTGTTGCCTCGTTAAAACCTTCTTCGGAAAACTCGGTGGGACAAAACCGAAGATAGGAAAAATAGTACAATTTCTTAGCACGTCTTTTGGTGTCTTTACAAAATGGTAATGGTAAAGACACTGAAGGTAGAAGAATCTTCAAGTAGGAACTTCCAATGCTCCTTATCTGACACAAACAGTTCTTGATGGGCCTCTGCATCGATTAATGGGCCTGATGGGCCAGCCTCCTTGACTTCTCGAACGTCTGCTCTCCCCATCAGCTGGTTGAACTTGTCTCCTAATGCTCGAGCCTTGGAACGCGTCAAGGGTCCTGGTGGTACTTGTGGTGCAGTAGCTGGTACGATGTCCTCATCATGAATGCTCCAATTAGAATGAACGTCCAGAAGAACAAAATCAATCTGCTGATGAATGTAAGGCATGTTTGAAGTGTGGTAGACCTATCGGTTCCAATGATAAAAATCTTCAAAAAATAAAGAAGCAAAAAGTGGCAATGATGAAACCGAGATAATAATTAAAGATGAAAAATCTCCAAAAGAGACATTAGACGTGACACAAAACAAAATTCAGGTATCTGATAATGAAGAGATCTCAACTAGTTATGTCATGTCTTGACTAAAGTTGAATTGAAAGCACATCGACGGTGATGAAATTTTTGCATGCAATGTAGCAGTTGATATTATGGATGAGGATCATGAACCAAAATTTATTTCAGAATGTACATAAAGAAATGATTGACCAAAATTTATTGCAGAGTGTACATAAAGCAATAGATGCAGAGTTAAAATCTCTTGCAAAGAGAGGCGTATGTGGATCAGTAGTCCATATACCTAAAGGTATTAAACCAGTAGGACACAAATGAGTTTTTGTATGAAAAAATAATAAAAAGTGATATTATGAGATATAAAGTAAGTTTTGTTGCACAAGAATTTTCACAAATACATGAAATTGATTATGAATAGATATATTCTCATGTGGTAGATGTAACTATTTTCAGGTTCCTTATCAGTATGACAATAAAATAAAGACTTGATTTAGACTTGATGGATGTCATCACAGCTTACTTATATGGTCTACTAGATACTGATATTTACATGAAACTCCCATAAGGATTTAAACTGCCAGAAACAGCAAATTCTAGTTCTTGAGAGGATTATTGCATAAAATTAAATTGATCTCTTTATGGACTGAAACATTCAAAACGAATGTGATACAATCGCCTTAGTGATTATTTGTTGAAGGAAGACTATAAAAATGACCTTATTGGTCCTTATATATTTATAAAGAGATTTGGGAAATTATTTGTTATAATTGCAGTGTATGTTGATGACTAATATATCATTGGAACTCCAAAAATTTCACAAACAATGGAATAGTTAAATAAAAAATTTGAGATAAAAATTTTTGAAAAACAAAGTTTTATTTAAGACTACAAATTGAGCACCTAAGAAACGGAATCCTAGTACATCAAACGACATATACAAAAAAAGTGCTTAAAAGATTTTATATGGATCAAGCACATCATTTGAGTAGTCCAATGGTTGTAAGATCACTTATGTGAATACAAATCCCTTCCGCCTTGGAGAAAATAATGAAGAAGTTTTTGGTCCTAAAATATCATACTTAAGTGCAATTGGAGCATTCATGTATATTGTTAGTCATACAATACTTGAAATATCATTTGCAGTGAATTTATTAGAAAAATTTAGCTCATGCCCAATTCATAGGCACTGGAATGGGATTAAAAATATACTTTATTACCTCCAAGGTACAAAATACATGAGTGTATTTTTTCCTAACCCATCCACATAAGATTTGATCGGTTTTGCAGATGATGGATATTTGTCTTATCCCCCCAATGCTAGATCACAAATATGATATGTGTTCACATACGGTGGTACTGCTATTTCTTAGCGTTCTATGAAGCAGAATATTGCAGCCACTTCTTCTAACCACGCAGAGATTTTAGCCATCCATAAAACTAGTTGTGAGTGTGTATGGTTAAGATTTGTCATTCAACATATACGAGAAGATTGTGGTAAATCTGTAGGAAAAGAAGTTCCAACAGTTATGTATGAAGCCAATGTCACATGACACAACTCAAAGATATATGAAAGAAGATAGGACAAAGCACATTCTACCCCTAACCCATCTTGTTTCTAGAATGACGTACACTAAATTTTACTGTCACTAAATAAAACTCTTCTTATACTTCTGTATAAAAAATAATTTATTCAATCAAATAATACACACCAGTATCTTTTTTATCTTTCTCTTATTTCTTTTTGTATTCACAACATTGTTATCGTTACAAATCAACCTCAAATTTGCTACGGGATTTTACACAAGGTTTAATTAATAAATGCAAATACATAATAAAACTCTTATAACAAAAATACCATTACAAATTCGTCTCAATCATCTATACAATTTGGACATAAGGTTAACGAAGGGCAGAAGGATGAATTAAAGAAAATATTGGGTATAAGTACAATTGGCGGTATGGGGACATATTTAGGAATTCCGGAAAGCCTAGGGGGTCCCAAAGCACAGGTATTCGGATTTATTAACGAAAGGTTGCACAATAGAATAAATGGTTGGAGTTTAAAATTCCTATCGAAAGGAGGGAAAGAGGTTTTGATAAAATCAGTATTAACAGCTATACCTATCCATGTAATGTCTTGTTATAGATTGCCTAAAACAGTCACAAAAAAACTCACAGGAGCAATTGCTAATTTCTGGTGGAGTTCGAACGGAAATGATAATGGAATGCATTGGATGGCATGGAATAAGATGTATAGACACAAGAAAGAGGGAGGCCTCGGTTTTAGGAAAATTGAGGATTTCAATACAGCAATGTTAGCGAAACAGTTATGGAGATCACAGGTTTTCAAGAGTAGGTATTATCGCAACACGGATCCGCTAGATCCAATAAAATCGTATTCGCCGTCATTTGGATGGCAGAGTATCATCTCAGCTAGATCTCTGGTTAGAAAAGGACTAATCAAACGGGTTGGATCTGGTTCATGCATTTCTGTATGGAATGATCCATGGATCCCAGCCCCCCGCCCGAGACCAGCAACTTGCAAACTAGGATCATATCCCCAATCTCTTAGGGTTACAGATTTAATTGATCAGCAGACAAAGACTTGGAATATTCCTTTGCTACATGCAGTTATTATTCCACAGGATGTGACTTTAATACTTTCAATGGCAATTAGTAAGTTTGATAGACCGGACAACATGGGTTAAATCAGGTTATAAGATCCAACAGCAATTCCCTGATAAGGATGACCACGAGGTTAAATATGGTCCAACCATCACATCTCTTCAAGCTAGGATGTGGCAGATGAGATGTCCCCCGAAATTACAATATTTCATTTGGCAAGCGATATCAGGCTGTGTTGCAGTGGCACAGAAGCTGAATGCACGAAAAATCAATTGCGACCTTCAGTGTGTCAAATGTGGTATAGAGGAAGAAACAATAAATCATGTCCTGTTTGAATGCCCACCAGCACTTCAAACATGGGCTTTATCAAATGTTCCCTCTAATCCTGGTATATTTCCATCAAATTCAATTTACTCGAACTTCGAATATTTATTCTCAAAGAAACCTCTGGATAATCTAGACGATTACTATCCATTGATAATATGGTACCTATGGAAAAGCAGAAATGAGAAGATTTTCACAAACAGTGACAGGGATCCACGAGAAATACTTAGGCAAGCAGAAACCGAAGGAAAGTTATGGCTAGAAGCCCAATTAGTGGAAATTGGTACACAATTTACGGAGATCCAAACATCGGAATCACAGTTTGGTGGAGATGAGCTACTGTCGCAGGATATGTTGTATTGTCAAGTTGATGGATCATGGAAGGAGTCTGATAAATATTCAGGCCAAGGTTGGTTCTGTAAAAAGAATAACATGGAAGGAAAATTATTTGGAGCTCGGAATATCATCCCTAGTTTATCCTCTTTACATAGTGAGATGGAGACACTTATTTGGGCGATGAAGTGTATGATTGAATATCAAAAGGTCAAAGTTGTTTTTGCAACAGAATGTCATGATGTGGTGAAGATGATAAACTCACCGGAAGAGTGGCCAGCATTTGCAATTCACTTGGAGGAATACATGCACTACAAAATTTGTTTCGAAGAGCTTAAGATAACTGTCATCCCACGGAATTAAAATACCATAGCAGACAAACTCGCACGTGAAGCTCGGAGCTACGCAACTGTCATGGAGCACATCAGTCCGATGTTACCGAATTGGATGGAAAAATCTCTATAATATTTATTAGTTTTTGTTGACAAAAAAAAAAAATTCGTCTCAAATTTATTACGGATGTTCCGCAGGTCTATTTAGAATTTTAGATCATTACATAACTATGGTTTGGTTACCACGATAAATAAAAGTTTACAACCGATTTTCTGTTAATCATTTGTTCAAAATATTACTTTTGAAGATCACGCAAGGATAAGCTTCAGTAAATAATATCCAATCATAAGGAAAACAAAATGGCATATATTAAAAGTAGGTGAAATAAAAAATTGGACATAGCAACTATCAAAATAGGAGATAACGTTAGATCAACAGTTCTTCACCTACCGATGTGGATTAACTTCAAAGCATCCACAATGTCATTGCATATTTTCAAACACTGCATTGATTCATCGATTTCACCAAATGTATGCATCTTTAAAACACAAAAATAATGCAAGAAAGTTACTCCAAATCTTATGCCTTTTCTTCTTTTATTTAAGAGTTATCTCAAATATGACCCCTTCCAAGTTTCCCACAGTACACCGAGTCCCAGAAACTTCATTCATCAGCATCCCGTGCTGAGCGCCTTCCCTCAAAATCGCAGAATCCATCCTGAAACAACGTTCCAGATAGTTTTACTCTGTGGCACAAATGAAAATTCGCAAAAAAGGTTGTGGCTGACAAGCTTACTGTCTAGCCCGTGATACGTAAGCTAATATGAACTTGCAACTTCCGGGTCTTCTGATCCGCAGAAGCTGCTCAACACTATCAAATAGCAACGGCACACTAGATTGCTGAAAGCTTACGTAGTGTCAAGGGTCAATACGGTTTAACTGATCCAAACTGAACCACAACTAAACCGAACAGATGATTAACCATTGTGATGAAAACAGTACTCTTCGTGAACATTCTTTTAATCAAAGATGTATTTTTCTATAGATCCGAATCCAGACAAGAACATGAACCATATAAGATAAAACTACGACTAACTACAGTAACTAGGCGGATAGTTGGAAACTCGTTTATCCAACATAAGGATATAGATATCAGCTCCAAGAATAAGATCGAAGCCATCACTATGTTTCTGTAAAATTTCACCAAGATGATCACTATTTCCCCATTCTAGCTTTGCAGCCTCTAATTCTGTAGATATAATGTCAAACATAACCAATCAAAATTTGTATGAAAGATGAGAATCATTAGCATAATTAAATACTATTTCCACCAGCTGAGGGGTTGGGACCGCTTGAATGTTCATGAAGATCGATGTTCTTCTTCAGTATCTGAAAGTTTCATTTAAAATATTATACTCTAAAAATGATGAATTCTCATAGTAAGTATTCAGCGAAACGACCTTGCCTTGAGCACTTCATCGTTATGGTCAGTAAAAACAACTTCACGGCAAAATTTGCTGCAGAGAACTCCTGTTATGCCTGTGTTTTAACAAGATTAAAGATCAACGACTACACATGAACTAAAACCAGAAAAAATTGGAAGAACATTCTGCAAATTAAGGAACTGCTTTCCCTAGTATTGCCCACAAAGACCAAAGAAAATGCACAGATTTAGGAGTTTATATATGTGAGTGATGGTGAATTACAGGATAGGAGAGTCTCCAAAGACCAAATCTGCAAAGAAAATAAACAACAAATGCCTAACACGGAGCAGTGATGTTTACAATATGAAGGCACACATGCACAGGAGGTGATTTTGCCATTAACTACTAGGGTAAACAAGATACGTTTTAGTGTGGTCTTAACAATTAAAAACACTTACCAACACCAGATCCCAATTCCAAAACTGAACACCCCTGGAGAATGTCAGCATTTTCTGAGAGGTAACCGTTCATAAGCATAGCACCAGGCCAGACCAGCTGTCCTGTTAAATCAAAATCAGCTGTCCCACAAACATTTTAGACATCGTGTTGTGTAAAGAACCATGTAGCTCTACGATAAATACTAGCGAGTGTAAGAATGGAAAGGTCTCTGAACTCATCGCTCACAAGTTACTTTGTCTAAAGCGATATAAGTTCGAAGAATACACCAGTCTAGAATACAGATAAGTAACTCCTGATAGATAAAAGTTCGAAGAATTCACCAGCTTAGAACCTTACAGCTGTACTTACTATAAATACTACATTACTACGAGCCTGATCATCTCTGATCACCTTATTCTATTTTACTTTTTCTATGGCAATAAAAGCTCAAAGAATACACCAGCCTCCATAGAATACATCTACATCAATCTAGTGAAGGATGATTAATGAAGAAATTCACAATCTTTGTCAATCAGCTCTAATTACAATAACCAAATAAAAAAACCAACTTTGCTCCTTTTTTCAAAGACAAATAAACATTGCAAGATTGATAACTCACTTGAAGCTGATTGGAGACAATAGAGCTCAAGAACATTGGAACCAAACGTAAACGTCGTCAACTGATAACTGCATCAGAAAAGAAAAAAAAAACAAAATAATGTCTACTAAGCAAACCAGACACTTGATGAAAGTTAATCAAAAGCAAACTAAACAAACATTTTTTTTCAATATATTTTGTAACAATTACTCATCGTTGACGAAGAAGGACTCATCTAAGCAAACTATATCTTCCTCTTCTTCATTTGCTTCTCTCTCTTTCTCACTTTTGCTACTCATCTTTGACTGCAGAATGTAACGATGCACAATAAGATTTCTCAGATTCAAAATTTGTACCAACAAATCAAACCCAAAATAAACAGAGCTCGTAGAAAACGTCAACTTCAATTCCTTAGATAGAATCCAAAATAACTCCTAAACCCTTCAAAATTCGAACAATACGTGGCTAATTATGCAAAGATTTGATGATGAAAGCTAAGGATATGGGCAAGCACGGTAAAAAAAAGAGGTTGATAGGTACTTTATGAGAGAAGCGGAGGGTGCGGCTACAATGGCGTCGATGGCTACAGCTTGCGGTGGTGGAAACTGGGAAAAATGATTAGAGCATACCGATGGGTTTTTGCGGTTATTTCATTTTTGTTCCAATTCATTTTATACTAACGGGTTATAGAGAAAAATCCATGGAACTGAACCGAACTGTACCAAACTGAATTAGATAATGTAAAGAGTTGGGACACGTCATGACAAGGGAAATCACACTTTCCTTAATTGGTCTCTATATGGTCTACCGGTAAGCCAAATGAGCAACTCTTTATCCAAGCTGAACGCCTGGTGATTTGATGAATAATGGAATTGAGGTGATTTGATGAATAATGGAATTGAGGTGATTTCCACGAATGGGTTTGGCTGGTGGCGATCTCCATGGCTCGGTTAAGGCTTCATGAAAGATCTTAGTGCATAGACCGGCTGGTTTGGTTAACTCTGGGTCTTGTTTGATTTGGATGTCTACAACTAAGGGTGGGCATAAAAACTAAAACCGAATAACCGACCTGACCCCAACCGAAGAAACTGATCCATTGGAAATTTATGTATGTGTGATAAATCGAACGGTTTGTGAATGATTTTGTTGTGGTTTTCGGTTCGGATCGGTTAAAAACCAAGATCCAAATAATACCGATATCAATTCTGCATATGTAGAAAACAGTAAAATTCTTGAATTTTCTCGACATATCAATTCTGTTAGGATCTGCATCTTCAAAATTTATGTTTCTCTATTCAAAATCTCGGAAATATATGTTCCGTTTTAAAAATATGGAATCTCTAAACACACCCAACAATACATCACATATCTTCTCCTCCTTCAGTGTCATTGCGAAATTTCCTAAGCCGATTAGAGGTATGCGCTGATTTTTAATTTTTGCTTTGAATTTTATTGGTGTTGTTCTTTGAAAGCTGAAATTAAAATGAAACCAAACACACTTAATAACTTATAATTCAAATTGATTTAGTTTATAGGTTTTTTTGTGAGTTCGTGACATTGATTATGGTTGGTACATGATAGTTTAGTGTTTGATTATGTTTGCTCCATCGCTCTTTATGATATTGTTTTATTGATTATGTTTGGTCGGTTAAGTGTGAATGTAAGGCGATGGTTGTCCCCTTTCTGTGAATGTGTAGTTCGTGTTTAAATTAAATTTTGTAATGGCAGATGGATTCAGAACAACAACCTGAAGTCGATGAAAACCAAGAGGAGTTCACAACAACAACTCCTACAAGCAGAAAGAAAAGGAGACAAAGAATAGCATCGAAGGGTACAACACGATCATGGGTTTGTGACCATTATAAGAGGCGTGCTGACAATGATGTGAAACTGCAACTATTGTAGTAGAGAAATGGCTTGTCCTATCTCATCGGGAACTTCTAATTTTCAGAAGCATCTAACAATATCAGGTGTGGATGAAAAGTAAAGCACATAAGCAATAGATTTTAACACCTGAGGGTAATGAAGGCAATGTGAAGTTGTCTAAAGTGTCTGAAGATGTTTTCAAAGAGGCAGTGAATGAGATGATTGCTTTGGGTGAGTTACCACTTTCATTCACTGAGTGTTGCGTGGAGACATTTATGCATTAGAGTGAACTTGTACAATCCCCATTCTCGGAGGACAGCAACTAGAGAAATAATGAAGATGTATATGAACCGTAAAGAAAGCATGAAAGATATGTTTGCTTCCAATCAGCAACGAGTCTCTCTCACAATTAACATATGGGTTGCTCCAAACACAGGTAAACGCTAGCTAGTGTAGTTCTTTTAACCATTGCTATCTATGATTTGATATATGTTCTTTTTATAGACTTTAGCTAGTATATAACTAAAATGTTAGCTATATAAAACGTTAGCTAGTATATTTTCTTTTTTATAAATGTTAGCTAGTATATGTTTTTGTAACTAAAAATGTACACTGAATTGATGCATGTGCGAGTTACATGGTCATTACTGCACATTGGATTGATTCAAGTTGAATGTTGAGGAAGCTCATAATTGGGTTTAAGAGCGTTTCTGATCACAAAGGAGTGAATATATCAAGAATTTTTGAAGCTTGTTTGACGGATTGGGGAATAACAAAAGTGTTTACTATAACACTTGACAATGCCACAGCCATTACAAAGGCTTTAAGAAGGTTTAAAGAGTCATTCAAATCGGTTGGTAATGATTCTTTTGTGTTAGGTGGCAAGTTCCTTTACATGAGGTGTGTTGCTCATATATTGAATTTAGTTGTGAAGGATGGACAACATGATTTGAACACTTTTGTAACTGCTATTCAGAATGAGGTTACATACGTCAGATCTTCCACTCCAAGGTTGCAATCTTTTGAGTTGTGTGTTGCTTCAGGTAAGATGAGCAGGGGTTCTATGCCTTTAGATTACAAAACAAGATGGAACTCTACTTACCTAATGCTTAACAAGGCGATTAAGTTTATGTTAACATTTGATAGAATGGAAGCTAAAGACAAGCTATATAATAAGTATTTTGAGGAATCTGTTGATGGGCAAAAGCGAATAGGACCACCAACCAATGCTGATTGGGAAGGAGTTGAAATATTGTCAAGGTTCCTTGTTATGTTTTACAATTCAACATTAGTTCTCTCTGCATCTAATTCAGTTAATTTTTACAAGTGTTATGCAGAGATTGTGACTATTGAAAGGAACCTTGACAAGCTTAGCACTGATCCAGATGAGAAGCTGAGGAAAATGACATGTGCTATGAAAGGTAAATTTGATAAATATTGGGAAGGATTGAAGAAAATCAATAGGCTGATAGTAATTGCTAGTATTCTAGATCTGAGGAACAAAATGTGGTTTGCTTTGTTATGTTTTGAGAGGATATATGGCAAAGATAGTGCAGAAGCAAGAGAAATATATGATGATGTTGTTAAAGTCTTGAAGCGTTTGTTTGAAGAGTATTCTCTTAGGAGTGTCAACAAATTTGGTTATGTTGGAACAGAATCTGAAGTTGGTAGTGTTGGGACACAAGCTGAGAGTGTTAATTTTAATGATGGATTAGCTGAATGGCAAGGTTTAGACAGCCAAGGTTTTGATGTTGATGTTGGATACGAAAGATGGATTTCATTTACAAGGACCTTGTTGAAGAAATTGGCTTAGATGAGACATCAAATGAGTTAGATACCTACTTGAAAGAGAAGGTGGAAACTCCAAAAATGCTACCTGGTATGGAATATTGCGTTTTGTCATGGTGGAAGCTTAATGAGTCCAAGTATCTGGTTCTATCTCAGGTTGCCAAGGATGTTCTCGCGATGCAAGTAACTTCAGTGGCTTCTGAATCTACCTTCAGCACAAGTGGTCGAATTCTTGACCCATATAGGAATTGTTTAACTCATTATATGATGGAAGTGTTGATGTGCACAGAACAGTGGTTGAAGAATGATATCCACTTGTGTGAGAGAGCTTCAATTTTCTTAAACAAACAGATTATGGCTGACATTGACCTACAAAATCAACTTGAGAGAGGTAATTATGAATAAAACTCGGTTAATGTTTCTTGTTTATCTGTTGTTAAGTTAATAACATATTCTGATTTCTCATTGTTCTTTTGAGTATGCAAGGAATGAGATGATTGAGCTTTGAAGAAACATTTTCAAAAGGTAGTTTGGTTTATGTTCATTGAAGAAAGCTTTTTATTATGTAACAAAGAAGCTGTTTGAGTTTGAAGAGAAAAAGGTATTGAATCTCTGTCTTTGGTTTGTCTTTGTTTCTGCTTTGTTATTTTTTGGTTAATTTGCTTCTGAACATTATGTTTTTGGTGTTGTTATTGTTTTTGGTGTTGTTATTTAATTCAGATTTATGATTTAAACCACTTTTTTTAGGCAGTCAGACTTCAGTTTTGGCTTATCAGGGGTATATATTATTCTCGGTGAGAATTTAACTTATGATGGATGCTTTTGTTTCGGTTTTTACAATCAGTATCCATACCAAACCAAACCGAGAGACACCCGAACCGAGCCAAACCAATAGCTATGTGGTTCTGCTTTGGATACCTTAGCCCTCTACCAGAATTACCCAAAAACCGAATGAACCGAACTGAAACCTAATAATTAACCGAATGTCCAGCCCTACCTACATCATAGTTCACATGGTGGAGTTATTAAGTTTTCAAATTGGATGAATTTGAACTTACCTGACTAAACCTATGCGCATTCTTTGGAAGATACCGACCAAATCAGAAAGAATTAAACAATAAAATAACTTGGTCAATCCCTAAATTTTACCGACGATAAAGCATGCAACGAATTGGATTCAGGCCAACACCGATTTAGACTTGGGAAATTATTAATTTCTAAACTTGTCTTAACTGGAACCTTCTAGGTTTGGGAGACTTCAATTATATGTTTGGAGTTCAAGGGGGTCTTTAGTACAACTAGAGGCTCCAAATAACACCTCAAGCTTTATTCTCAGCTATTGGATCAGATGGATTCAATCTTGCCTGCTCATACACCAAGACTTTGCATATTCAGACTAGGTGCATTCATAGAGTTCACACTACAACAACCCCTTCTAGCGTGAAATCACTTTTCTATATATATATTTTTTAATTAAAAACTTTGAAATTAAGCTCATATTTCATGTATAATTTTAGAATTCAGTCACATATCTCTACCTTCATCAATCGTATATCACATACATTTGTGTCAATATAGAATGACTTTACACCCATGAATATATCACATACATTTGTCATGTTTAAAATTGCGATTGCCCCAAAATTTGGATTACCTTGACCATCATTTATTCTTTGTACAAATCTCCTTTAAGGTCATCAAATGTTTTAAGAATAACTTGCTTGGGAAAAGCAGTTGTATCTCATGGACGCATGTTTGGTTATGTGGAGTTTTTTTTGTAGGAAGGATATGATGTGGTGGTTAATACGAAAATTTATAACCATTATCGAGAAGAGGTTTGTTGCTTTCAATTTCTTTAAATTAAAACAATTATGTCAGAATTACGTGGCACAATGATGATCACTTCTAAAATTCATTACATATGTCTGGGATTCAAACTCATCACCCCACAATATTAAAAGGGATATTAAAAGCCACTAGACTAAGACAAAAAAACAATTATAGACTCATTTAAATTATAAAAGATAACTGCTGTGTAACATTTTCAGTTAAGTGGCAAAGTTAGAAATGCATTGTAATTGTGAGGGAATTGTAATTGATTTACTTTGATGCGGACTGTAATGACAAAGATGAGATGTAGGTTAGTGGAGACTGTAATGTCTTTGAGAGGTCTTTTTTTATTTGCTTTGTAAACGTAATAAGTTTATTGGATTAGGGATTTGAGAGGATTTTTATTTTCTTTTTAAATCTTCTCTTATTAGATTTTGTATTTGTACAAATTATTTAAAATTTTAATTTTTTAGATTAATCATTTGTACAAATTGTATAAAATCTCAGCTTATTGATTAAATTATTTATAAAAATTCTATAAAATCATAGTTTATTATAAATTAGAGACTTTATCAATAAAATCTGTCATTTTTAATCTATCAAATAGGATTGCCAGCGGATATTGTAAATTTATTGATTGCAGAAATAGATTTTGGTTTGTTTATGATACAACTATAACATAATTTATTCGATTTTTTATTTTTTATTTTATTGACTTTACATGGAATAATGCAAGTTATTCGAGATAATTAAAAATAAAATAGTATGAAAGGATATATATGTAAAATATTATAAAAAAAGGAAATCTAAGAATGATATAATAAATGGATATATAAATGCAAATTTATAAAAGACAATAAATGGAATCAAACAAAATATTTTTTTTCTTCATCATGTACATATATATACATAACTAAATTCAATAATATTAAGAATTCTCTTTCTTGTCATAATAATATATATATATATATATATATCTAACTCCATTTCCATCTCTCTATCCCTCCCCCTCCCCCTCCCCCTTTTCATCTCTCTCTCTCCCTTTCCTCTTCTTCCTTCTGTCCCTCCCTATCCATATCCCTCTCTATCTTCTCTTCCTCCCTTTTGTCCCTCTGGTGTGACCATGGATGCACAAGGAATGAAGTTCAATCAAGCTGAAGACAAATGACGGCCAATCTGGAAATGGATAGCTTAGGAAGTCACGATGAAGAGGACTTGGAGGACTTAGATCTGGATGCACCCGAGGAAGAGATGGAATCAAAGGCACATGAAGCTGTGGAGGGCTTGGAGCGGATTTCAGATGACTTGGCCAACATATTCACCGGCCCAATGACTTGATCACGAGCCAAGGCCCAAGAAGAAGCCATCCAGACTCTACTAATCACGATGGCTCAAAGAGAAAAAGAGAAAAATGGACCAACTTGTTGGTTCAATTGTTTTATTTTTTGTAATTAAGGCCTAATAAAATTAATTATATCTAATAAGATGTATCACTTAAATTAAACCAAAATAAACCAAGTAATTATAAAATAAGACATTAAATCACTCCAGTTTAATTAGATTATGGTTAGCTTGTGTATAAATACACCATGTGGCTGTTTTTTACAGCCACCACCCCCATAAATCGAAATCTAGGAAAAATTTAAACTTCTAGTGTTCTTCTTTTGTGCTTTCTCTGTTCAGCCTAAAAACATTGATCATTTCACATTAAGGAAGATGAATCTACTGTGAATCATCTTTAATAATCAAGCGGGATCGTCTCCTGTGTTAGAGAACTGCAAAATAACTTTGAAGCATCCACAGCGTCAAGGTGAAGTCATCGCCCATCTCAGGTGCTAATATCCCTGAAAATTGCCTCCCATTCAACCTTCAAGAGAATCCATCGGTTTTTCATCTATCCAAGATCTTACCACCCTCTCTATCCCTCTCCCTCACCTCCTCTCCCTTTGTCCTTGTCATTTTTGCTCTCTCTCTCTCTCACTCTCTTAGTTTTGGTTTTAATAATAACACAAAATTTACAATACATAAATAAAAAATTCATCTTAAAAATCTATTCAATCATCATATTATCTATCTACGAGACTATACAACCTATTTGACTTAGACGCAAATATTTTCTAATTACAAGGTTTTTTCTCTCTCTTTATATTTTACACTATCTTTTAGTATTGCTCTAAAATATAACACAAAATTCATAATCAGTAAATAAAAAAATCCAGCTTAAAACTCTTTTCAATCATCACACTAAATTATCTCTTTAATTTAAATGAAAATTACATTTTAATTGCATATTTCCCACAGATTTCATTATATTTATTAACTGTATATTTAATAACTTAATTTTTAATAAATTATATACGTATGATTAATAGAACTTAGGAATCTAATAATTATTGTCCAAATAAAAAATACTTTATACACATATTTAAACATAAATTATGTACAAAACTCTAAGAAAATGAATAAATTATTTACAAAAACTAGAATTTCCATAAAAATTTATTATTTTTTTCTCTCATCTTGTTTCATCAATCTATTATTAGAATAAAAATAAATAAATATATCATCTATGCAATTAAAAATCTAATATTTCCTGTATATATATGTTTAGGTCAAATTTTTGTATAACTATTATAAATGATGAGAATTGTAAGAAAAGAAAGTATGACTTAACTAACAACCAAATTTTATATTTTTTATTATTTTACAAAGGTTTTTACTTAAATCTCATGTTTAAACAGATATAAATATTATAATTAATAATTTAACTTAATAAAAGTTAAGATATTAAAAATTAAATGATATTTATATTATTAGATAATATGAAGCATTGATTATTGGTTAGGAATGATTCTTATAATTGACCGCTTTCTGTGGATTATTCTTCTGTCAAATTATGAATTTTTTGAAACCACTCTAAAATGAATTACAATGACTGATTAATCTATTTTAATTATAACAAAATTCAAAACAAACTGAGACTAATACGAGACATCTGAGAGGATATGAGCTCGGTACCTCCACGGTACTGGAACTACTGAATTAGACAAAAATCTTGCAGCCCGGGATGAGCTCTTTACCGATCTTAAACATCTCGCCGCCGCAAACAACAGAATGAAGCAAGCAGCAGATCGTACAAGGAGAGATGTCTCTTTTGAGGTCGGAGACTGGGTTTTCTTTCGTTTTCAACCATATCACCAACACCCGCTCTTTCGCCGAACGTCGCAGAAGCTTTCTACCAAGTTGTATGGGCCATTTCAGATTGAAGAACGCATTGGGACTGTTGCCTGTCGCTTACGGTTGCCTGAAGGTACACGCATCCATTATGTGTTTCATGTTTTGCTATTACGCAAATGGATTGGGACAGACACGTCTATAGCGGCTAGTCTTCCACCCTTGAGAGCTTCGGGACATCTTCATCTTCGTCCTGAGGTGGTTTTGCAGTATCGAAAATCAAGGACCAACGGTAAAGAAGTCATGAAGAAGCCACGTGGGAAGAATTGAAGCAGCTCAAGTCAAGTTTTCCTACGTTGAACCTTGAGGACAAGGTTCTTTCCAATGGCGGGGGTAATGTTGAGGTCGATCAGCAAGGGGTATTCAAACAGAGATGATCGGTGAGACGAAGAGAACCAAACCGACGATACAAGGATTGAAGATTCTCTGTTTAATATTTTCAATTACTGTTTGTTGTTTCCACAAATAAAGGGAAAAGAACGAGTCTTCATGAACTGCAGGGATTCACCACTTACACTTTCCCATGTTTTCCATTTCTTCCATTTCCCAGTAATGTAGGAGTTGAACTCCATTTGCGATTCTATTCAAATGAATGAAAAGCCAAAAAGAATCAGATCCATTGCCCAAAAAAAAATCTCGTCTCTCTCTTTCAATTCTATCTTCTCTCCGACCTTCTGATACTCTCAAACTGCATACTAGGTCAGAAACGACCCAAATTCTCCAAAAATAATAATTAAAATAATATTCCCAAAATAATCCAAAACGTTTACTAAAATAATAATCCAAAAATAATTTAATGTCAAAATAATCAATCGAAATCCGTCTTAAATAAATAATAGATAAATCCGAAAAATATTATTTAGAGGTACAACAGCTTCATCAACTTCAACGCTACTTGAGCACGACGACATACTCACATGAAAGATAGGGGAGGGGATGAGTAATTGGATTACCTAGTGAAAAATGAGTCTAAGGATTCATGAATCCACCAAAACAACTTATAATAATAATCTAAAGCAAGTTCAAGGCTAAAACATGTAAACAATCATAATATCTAGAACACTCAAACATATGACCACTTAGTGTCACACACACAAACCAGGGGACACATTTTAATGCAGGGCAAACCTTACATAACAAACGGCCAAACGAATCTTCATGCAGGGCATGCCATACATGACAGAAACTCCTTCCCTCCACAAACACAAGAAAATATGCACGTCCTCATGCATGACACGCCATACATGACAAACGGTCATGTGGATCTTCATGCAAGGCACGCCATACATGACAGACTATCATCACACCATATCTCAATCCCATATGATTCGAAATTCTGGGTCTAAATGCCACAACACCACTCTCGAACCAACCTATCGCGGGCTCCTAACGCTCGTATCTAACACAACACACAATACAACTTAGCATGCTCAAACAACAAATTATCACACAAAAATTTTAATCCTTTAATCCTATGGATTCTATGTGATCCATATATATATATATATTTGTTAACATAATATATAGTTTATACAATCACAAACAATAAACATATCTATTATTAATTAGACCCGTTACATACATGTTTTAAACAAAGACTCAAACCAGAGATTAACGGCTATAAGAATGAGCTAATGGAAACACTCGACGAATTACTCACATTAGCAACAGAAGAACAAACTTTTCTTTTTTTTAAAAAATGCCAAAAAAAGAAAATTTCCTTAAATGGAAACCTGCCGTAACTGGTGTACCCTTTTATATGAAAAATTCCTTAAATGGAAACCTGCCACAACCTGTGGCAAGTCTACTGTGGTTTATGCCATCGCCAATGAAACTGGTGTACCCTTTTATATGATGTCTGCTCCAGAATTGGTTTCTGGTGTTTCCCGAATGTGCTCTTGACTTTTTCTCGTTTACATTTCTGTTACTTTTTCTCTAGGTTGGTTGCTGTTTGTGGTTTAACCTTCCCTTTTTTTCTTTCTAGGTGGGTCGGAAAAGAATATCAGGGAACTCTTTTCCAAAGCTTATAGAACTGCACCTTCAGTTATATTGATCGATAATATTGATGCAATTACATCGACGAGGGGAAATTAGCAGAAGGGTATGGACACGCGTATCGTGACGCAGTTGTTGAATTGTATGGAGGTGAAGTATATGCGACAAAAGCAGGAGAGCAAATATAAGAATCGGGTTCTAAGCCTGGCCTTGTGATTGTAATTGGAGCTACCAACAGGCCTGATTCTCTTGATATGGCTTTGAGAAGGAGATTTTTCAAGGAGATTTAGGTGTGCCAGATGAGAAGGCAAGGGAAGAGATTCTCTCTCTGCTAACACGCGATCTCTCATTGGAGAGCACTTTTGACAAGGCAAGGATTGCTCGTCTGACTCCTGGCTTTGTTGGAAGTGATTTTGAAGATTTGGTCATGGAAGCTGGCATGGTAGCAGATTCAAGAAATCAGAGATTTCTATTGATAGTGATTTGGCGATGAGGTTTCCATTGTCAGAGTAAGAGGAGAAAAGACTCTTCTACACTACCTAAATTTCGAGGTGACATAAATCTCTGTATGTATCTCATTAAACAAGAGTTAATATTCTCTTTAAAGCCCCAACCCCCTTGCGCGCTAAGTCTTATACTCAACTTTCTTTGGGTAATAACTGTGTCTTTTGAAGCGAGCCAGCTTGATTGGTTTAGGGAAATGAAACTTGTATGCTATCTTTTGTTAAACAACATGTTGTGGTTGTTCTGTTATTTTGCTTTTGTTCTACACCTGACTCTATGTTTCGTTGTCTATACTACCACATGAAGCGCTGAAAAAGGTTCAACCTAGTTTAACTATAGAAGGATTCACTACTAGGCCTAGTATAACGTGGGATGATCTTGGCGGCCTTGATCATCTAAGAGAGGAGTTCTATCATCATGTAACCGTACAATTTAATTTCCTGAACATGCAAGGTAATCTTAACGAAATAAAAAGTAACACATAATGGGACAATAATCTTCCTTGAGCTCATATTTACCTGATTTCTCTGGTGCGGTTCGGGACAAGCTAGTGTTTGATAACTGAGAAGAATACACTAATGCTATGCCTTAAACGTGGTCCATGCACTTCAAAATTTCTCTAGTTTTTTTTCTTCCAAGAGATAGTGATGGGTATCTCATAATGTTTATAGGGATTTGAATTTTGTTTAGAGACTGGTTTTTTGCTCTATGGACCACCATGTTGGGGTAAGACATTAGTTGCGAAGGTGGTTGCGAATGAGGCAGGAGCCAAATTTATCCACGTCAAGGTTTCCTTGGAACATTTTTTCATTCGGTCGTTTAATTTGTGTTCGAGTTTTTCTGATAAATCTGTCAAATCTTTGAATTCTTATTTTGTTGATGTGTAGGGTCCAGATCTATTGAGCAAATATGTTGGAGACACCGAGAAGTCTATTAAAGAGTTATTCAGTCGTGCTAGGATATCCTCACCATGCATAGTCTTCTTTGATGAGCTTAGTGTTTCAAAGATAGTTATGGGTTGTGAGATGTTTCTTTATTATAAACATAGTTATGTTTAATTGGCATCTGGGAAAATGAAACGTACATGCGTGGTAAGGAAGAGTAGTTGAATTTATTTTATGTACACAGACTGATTACATATACTGTTGCAAGAAGTTAGAACACTTAGAAAATGAAACAAGCTCCTCATGTTCTTTAATCATTGCAGGTGGATGCTTTAACAACAAAACGTGGAGAGTAAGGTGCTTGGGTTGTTGAACGACCTTTGAACCAGGTGATTAGTTTTGAAGTTCTCTTTTTTTTCTTCTTTATAATCTATCTTTGTACTGAAAATGTCTCAATGCTAACTAATTAATGTTTTGCTAACTGACAGTTGATATAATATCACAACCCACAATCGACACAACAAGGAAGTGTGGTTGGAAAGAGATAGGTTTTGGTGCGGCCTTGAAATGGCTGACTCTCCTAGGATCACTTGAAGGAACAAAAATGGGGAAATAGATGATGAGATAACGATGAACTTCTCTTCAGAGTTATGGGCTGCTCTAAAGATGTTTAGCAAATCCTATGACACATGTTCACCTCGCTATAGAGCTACAAAAGATTACAATAGATCACTCTACCCTTGATGTGAAAAATGATCAATGTTCATCTGTTGAACAGAGAAGGCAAAAAGGCACAATTTATGTAAAGTAATCGACTTCTATTAAATTTCAAAGTTGGATCCTTTACAAATTCGTGGCTGCCTCTTTTTTTAGCCAAAAAATGAAAACCCTAAAGCTAGAAAACCCTAATCCTAAACCATAATGGTTTAGTTAATCTTAATTATAATTAAAATTAGTTTAAATTAAGTTACTTGGTTTATTTCCTAATCCTATTATTAATTATCTCTAATTTTAATTAAACCAACAAGCTGGTTTAAATTAATTTTTTTCTACTTGGGCCACGTTAACCATTTATAAGAGTCCATGGTAGTTGATCCTTCAACTTCATAGGCCAGTATGAGCCCTCCTCAACCCTCATCTTGTTGGACTCATCTTTGAGTAGGCCCAACTCGTCCTTGGTGTCTTCCTGGGACTTTTGGGCCTTATCACTTGTATGTGGGTGAACTAAGACGTGCCTTGAATCATCAAAAACAAGTATAGCTTCTTGAAGTTGCTTAGGTGGTCGAACTAGCTCACTACGGTCCGGTAGAAGGGAAATTCGACCATCTCTTGATTTAGCATGAACCAATTGAGTTTTGGCATGACCATAATGTCCATAATAGCTAGTTGATTTATAGAAATGGTCGTGGTTTCTTGATTAATTGTTGATATTCAAATCCTTGAAATTGAGGCTGATCGCGATCATTCCGTCCTCTCCTCCTTTATAAAGATTTGTCCTTAAATATGAGCCCTCTAGGATGATATATGACCGTCCTGGATAATCATATATGCCTCCTGAATGATTATATTCCTCTCCTGGTTGCCAATGTTTCGTTTGTGAGTGGTTGAATCTGTGAGCTTTCAAATAAGGCAAGTTGAGCATCTCCTTGTTTAAAAGTTGAAACCATAATTAATTTGGACATCAATACACTTTGACATGCTCCTGTGAAGGATTAGCTTTCCAAAAAAAGTTGGTTTACAACTTAATTCATCCTGGTTCGATTGGGATCCTTCAATAGGTAAATGCTAATCTCCTTCGGATTTAATGTTAGTCTGCCGACTTAAAAATTGAATATCTCATTCATATGGAAAGATTTTGATCCAATTCTTTATCTAAGTGACTCCTTGTTGAGTTGAATTTATGGAAATTCAATTCGTTGCTTAATTCTTCTGGGTCTGGTTTGTATGCTCCGTTGATTGGTCGTATGGCTCCTTTGGGTATATTGGTGGTCTGTCTGATGGGATCTTCTATATATTTTTTTATGTTGAATCATTTGGGAACGATTTTTCTTCTCAGGCTGCTTCTCAACCTTTTGTGATGGCTTAGGGAACACTCCCAAGCGGATCTAAAGCAAGCAGTATTTCTTCCTTCCATGGTTTTGGATCAGGCGCTTTCCTTCTTTGCTTGTAGCCTATATTTGTCACGATCTGATTGTATATCAGATCTGTTAGATCTTCCAATTGCTTATCACTTAGGATCACTGTCTGGATGGGTGCAACTCTCTCCTTGGTTGCTTGTTGTTTAGCCTTCTCTCCATAGCTTCTTTTGTTTCCAAAAGAATACATGGCATATTTGATAGATGTATGATAAATCGATGGTGAAAGAACGAGACTTCAAAACCTAACCTCCAAGTGGCTTTGATACCAAATGGTGCGGTCTTGGAATGGCTGACTCTCCTAGGATCACTTGAAGGAAGAAAAATGGGGAAATAGATGATGAGATGGTGATAGACTTCTCTTCAGAGCTATGGACTGCTTCAGAGATGTTTAGCAAATCCTATGGCACAGGTTCACCCCGCTATAGAGCCACAGAAGATCACATATATCACTCTAACCTTGGTGTGAAAAAGGATCAATGTTCATCTGCTGAACACAGAAGACAAAAAGGCACAATCTGTGCAAAGAAATCAACTTCTATTAAATTTCAAAGTTGGATCCTTTAAAAATTTGTGGCTGCCTCTTTTTGTAGCATAAAAGTGAAAACCTTAAAGCTAGAAAACCCTAATCCTAAACCAAAATGGTTTAGTTAATCCTAATTCTAATTAAAATCAGTTTAAATTAAGTTATTTGGTTTATTTCCTAATTCTACTATTAATTATCTCTAATTTTAATTAATCCAACAGGCTGGTTTGAATTAAATTGTTTTTATACTTGGGCCACGTCCATAACTATTTATAAGAGCCCATGGTGGTTGATCCTTCAACTTCATGGGCCAATATAGGCCCTGCTTAACCCTCATCTTGTTGGGCTCATCCTTGAGTAGGCCCAGCTCGTCCTTGGTGTCTTCTTGGGACTTTTGGGCCTTATCCCTTGTATGTGGGTGAGTTAAGACGTGTCTTGAATCAACAAAAACAAGTATAGCCTCTTGAAATTGCTCAAATGGTCGAACTAGCTCACTACGGTCTGGTAGAAAGGAAATATGAGCATGAACCAATTGAGTTTTGGCACGACAATAATGTCCATAATAGCTAGTTGATTTAGAGAAATTGTCGTGGTTTCTTTGTTCATTGTTGATCTTCAAATCCTTGAAATTGAGGTTGATCGCGATCACTACATGTCTTGCATCCAAAACGGGATTTAGATCAAGGGATGTGGACATAAAGAAACCAACAGAAGTTGTGGAAGACTTCTGTAAGTCATGACTTGGAAAATTCTGTATATGACACGCAGAAAATTCACAAGGGTTTCTTAGATATGCCATAAGATATTACACACATAGGGAGGATCTAAAAAAAGAACAATGACCAAAATGTTTAGAGAAAAACACTCTTTAGATTAAAATTTTCGATGAAAGGTTCTAATGACAAATGAGAGAAATATATTGGAAGTGGAGAGGAGACAAACTTGCATGATTGGAACAACTCCAAGATCTTGCAAACTCATGCAAGAGTTAAGAAATAAATCCTAACTTCCAAACAGCCAACTACTATCAAACACAATAAATGAAAAGAAGACAAATAAAAGAAACCTGGCTGGGCCGAAGTAAACAAATGGGCCAAAGAAAATTAATATTTGGGTCTCAATAAAAACCTACTCGGTAAAACCCAATGAGACAAAAACCAAGTAGGGAAAAAGAGCTCCCAAAAATTCACTTATCCAAATGTCAAACTTTATTGGTCCGGATGAGAAAGGTGAAGGATGGTCTTGGATTTGGAGTGGTCAAAGTGCTGATGGCCTTGAGCGAGTCCTCCATGGAATCCTTGAGTTTCTTGGTGCGGGCTCTGGTCATTGGTCCGGTTGGCATCGTCCAAGTGGTTTCAGGCGGCTTCAGTCCTTCCTTCGGGTTAAGGGGTGGAACGTCAGTCTGGATGATGTTTGGAACGTCAGTATGGTTGATGCTTGGGACGTTCGTCCGGCCTTGTGTGTCTTCCGGTTGGGTGTTGTAGTCGTTCACGGGGTGAACCTCCTCCTGGCTGGGCGTTTGTTTTTCTTGCCATGGGTCGTCAATGGTGTCCTTAGGCAGGATCATATCATCCCCTCTCACTTGAAGAAGATTTGCCCTCAAATCCGCTTGATCTGCATAAAATGGAACAAGATCAGAAACATTATAACTAGAACTTATATTATACTTACCTTGAAGGTCAAGTTCATAAGCGTTGTTGTTAATCCGCTTGTTGACTGTGAAGGGGCCGTCCATTCTGGGCATCAGCTTGGATTTTTATTCTTTGGAAAACTGCTCCTTCATAAGGTGAACCCAGACTTGGTCACCGGCCTCAAAAATGACTTATTTTCGGTTCTTGTTGGCGGTTTTGACATACTGCTTGGTCCTTGCTTCTATGTTCTGCCTGGCTTCTTTATGGATTTGCTGGACCAATTCAGCCTTCTGTTTTACATTTGTGTTATGTCTTTCACTCAAACGCAAAGTAATCAAATCCAAAGGAGAGATGGGATTGAACCCATAAATAATTTGGAAAGGTGAAAATTTAGAAGCAGAATGCAGAGCATAATTATAAGCAAACTCTAAATGTGGTAAACAATCCTACCAAGTTCTTAAATTCTTTTCCAAAAAAGCACGCAAAAGAGTTCCTGAAGTTCGGTTAACTACTTAAGTCTGACCATCATTCTCAGGATGACTAGTAGTAGATAACAATAGCTGAGTGCGTAGTAGTGACCTACAACAATCTTGTCACATGACTGATAAATTTTTTCATAGTCCGTGTCAGTGGCATATATGTTCTTGATCTGATCATATCAAAAGAGCTTAGCATCGAGAGTGGACAGGAGAGTGTACCTTCGGGACAATGCATTAGCAACTACATTGTCTTTACCTTTTTTATACCTTATGACATAAGAGAAGGTCTCGATGAACTCATCCCATTTGGCGTGTCTCTTGTTGAGATTTTGCTGGCATTTGAGATGCTTCAGGGATCTATGATCAGTGTGAATTACAAACTTCTTGGTGAAAAATTATGAGATTATGAGATTTAGAGATTTGTAGATTGAGAGAGAGAGATTAAAGAGAAAAAAGTGAGAATGATTATTATTGAGATTTTAGAAAAATGAATATTTTTTGCTTACAAAGGAAAAAAGAGATAGCTATTTATACTAATCTAGTCTAGGCTTGTTTAGATACTAAAATAGCCTAATACATGTTTGAATACAAGGATAACATATCATTATTTACAAACAAGCCTAATCCACTCCATTTGGACACATGACACCTACTTAGAGTCTAAGACACACTTTCTTCATTTCTTCTCTTTGTTTTCATCATTCTTCTTCATTCCAACACTCCCCCTCAAGATTAAGTCATGGAAAATGGCTAAGCTTGCAACCATGAAGCATTATCTCATTAAAAAGCTAAAGAAGGAAAACCCAATTGGGACAAAACATTTTCTAGGGAAAAAGAGTATAACACTTCATGATCAGTATCAGTGTTGTGGAATGGACATGAGGACTTAGAAGCAGAATGCTGAACATAATTATAAGCAAACTCTAAATATGGTAAACAATCCTACCAAGTTCTTAAATTCTTTCCCAAAATAGCACGCAAAAGAGTTCCTGAAGTTTGGTTAACTACTTCAGTCTGACCATCATTCTCAGGATGAAAAGTAGTAGAAAACAATAGCTGAGTGTGTAGTAGTGACCTACAACAATCTTGTCACAGGACTGATAGATTTTTTCATAGTCCGTGTCAGTGGCATACATGTCCTTGATCTGATCATATCAAAAGAGCGTAGCATCGAGAGTGGACAGGAGAGTATACCTTCGGGATAATGCATTAGCAACTACATTGTCTTTACCTTTTTTATACCTTATGACATAAGAGAAGGTCTCGATGAACTCATCCCATTTGGCGTGTCTCTTTTTGAGATTTTGCTGGCATTTGAGATGCTTCAGGGATCCATGATCAGTGTGAATTACAAACTCCTTGGTGAAAGATTATGAGATTATGAGATTTAGAGATTTGTAGATTTAGAGAGAGAGATTAGAGAGAAAAAAATGAGAATGATTATTATTGAGATTTTAGAAAAATGAATAGTTTTTGCTTACAAAGGAAAAAAGAGATAGCTATTTATACTAATCTAGTCTAGGCTTGTTTGGATACTAAGATAGCCTAATACATGTTTGAATACAAGGATAACATATCATTAATTACAAACAAGTCTAATCCACCCCCTTTGGACACATGACGCCTACTTAGAGTCTAAGACACACTTTCTTCATTTCTTCTCTTTGTTTTCATCATTCTTCTTTATTCCAACACTCCCCCTCAAGATTAAGTCATGGAAAATGGCTAAGCTTGCAACCATGAAGCATTACCTTATTAAAAACCTAAAGAAAGAAAACCCAATTGGGACAAAACATTTTCTAGGGAAAAAGAGTATAACACTTCATGATCAGTATCAGTATTGTGGAATGGACATGAGGCCAAGCCTTTGGTAGATAGTGTTGCCAATCTTCAGTGTAGTAGCCTTGGTGAACACATCTGCTAGTTGATCCTCACTCCTTGTGTAGCAAGGTAAGATGATTCCATTTCCAATAGCTTCTCTCATTATGGCAATCCATCTCAATATGCTTGGTTTTTTCACGAAACACAGAGTTAGATGCAATGTGTAGAGCTGCTTGATTGTCATAATGGACAGTGATATGAGACTTCAAGCTCACGCCAAGAATGTCAAGGAGAAGTTGCTTCAGCCAGATGCATTCTGTAGTAAGCTTCCTCATAGCCCTGTATTCAGCTTTTGCACTATAGCAAGATACAACCTTCTACTTCTTAGTCTTCCAAGTCACCAGATTACCTCCTATGAAGGTGCAGTAGTCGGTTGTGCTTCACATATCTTCTTTGTCTCCTATCTAATCTGCATCATAATAACCTACAAATTCTGTGTTTCCATTACTACCCATCCATATACCTTGTTCTTTAGTGTCTTTCAAGTATCTCAATATGCGCATGATCATGTCCCAATGCCTTATCTTTGGTTCTTGCATATGTTGAGACACCTGATTCAAAGCAAAACATAAGCCATGTCTAGTGATGGGTAAGTTAATGAGCTTACCAACCACTTTTCTATACAACTTTGTATCATGGAACTCATCATTTCCTAGCTCCCCCTCAGGTTCTATCTTGTAACCTTTTTCTAGGAGTGTCTTAGCTGGTTTAGCTTCCATCATATCTGTAGAGGTTAGTAAGTCCACAATATATTTTCTATGAGATAAAAAGATTCCTTCATTAAACCTACACACTTCAATTCCTAAGAAGTATTTAAGTTTACCTAGATCCTTAATATCAAAGACACTTTTTAAATAAGCTTTAGCATAATCAATGCCTACTTTATCACTACCTGATATGATTATGTCATCCACATAAATGAGTATAACCAAAATAACTTCCTTACTTTGAAGTGTAAAGAGAGTGTGTTCAACTTCTGACATTTTGAATCCTCTGTCCCTTAAGGTCACATTCAACTTATGGTACCAAGCTATTGGAGATTTTTTAAGCTATAGATAGCCTTTCTTAATCTCAGTGTAATTCTGCTACCTACTTGATCTTCTAGACCTGGTGGTGGTGTCATGTACACTTCCTCTTCTAGCTCACCTTGTAAGAATGCATTTTTAACATCCATTTACCATAACTCCCAATCAAGGTTAGAAACAAGAGATAAAACAACATTAACTGAGCGTAATTTAGCTACGGGAGCAAAGATATCCCTATAATCTTCACCATAAGTTTGTGTGAATCCTCTAGCCACCAACCTAGCTTTATACCTATCTATCTCATCATTGCTTTTATATTTAATGGTGAAGACCCATTTAGAACTTAGAGCATTTTTCCCTTTTGAAAGAGTAGCTGGCACATAGGTTTGATTATTCTCCATAGCTTGTGTTTTAGCTTGAATTGCTTCTCTCCACTCCTTTATCTCCATTGCTTCCTCCTAGGTCTTTGGAATCTTCTCTTTATCAAGGCTAACGGTAAATGCAACTTGAGAATCAAGTATATGAACTAGATTACACACTCTCTGATCATGGTAAACTACTGCATTGTTGTTGTAGTTGAAGTTGGGTGGGAATGTCTGCCTTGTACTTCTTCTAAGAACAACAGCTGGTTCCCCTTTTTCTTCTCCTTCTAGAGCATCCACAAGGTTATGTTGGATTTCCCATGGTCTTTCTGAAGCTGAGACTAGAATATCTCCTTCTGAATCCTCCTCTTGATCATGTCTAGATTTCTGGCCCCTCTGATGACCAAGAGGTGGTGATTGGCCTTGTTGGAGAGAAGGCCGCACCGGGTTGATGCTGGCACTTTCCGCGCCTGTGATCTTGTTCGAGGTCGGGACAATGTTGGATCCAATGATGGAGCTATGGATGGGCCACGAGCTTGGGCAGGCTGGGACAAAGTCGAGGCCGGTTCTTGCCGAGAGAACATTGGTGTTGGGTTCTGCATGGGTCGTGCCTGGGTTGGTGCTGGGTCGTGCTTGGGTTGGACCTGGCTCATGCCTGGGTGAACTCGGCTCTAGCTGGGCTAGTCCTGGTTGGGGCCGTGCCAGTACAGAATCTGATCATTCTAGAGCTGGTCATGGAGCTTGGTGAGGAGGAGCTGGGCCAGGTGATGGCGCCTTAGGAAAGACTATGACAATGTTTTCTAAGATCCTTCTTAGATTCTCATCCTTCTTAGATTCTCAGCTTGGTCATGTCTTGTTGTTGAAATTTCCTTGAATTCTTCCCAAGTTCCTTCTTCATAGAATCTTTTGGACTCTTGAAATTTGACATCTCTGGATACTAGGACTCTTCTAGTCTCTGGGTGGTAGCATTTGTATCCCTTTTGTGTAGGAGAATATCCAATTAACATGACCTTGGTGCTCTTTGGTTTCATTTTGTTCCTAAGTTCTCCTGGTACTAAAACAAAACAAACACACCCAAATACTCTTAAGTGTTCAATATTAGGCTTAATTTTGTTTAATACCTCAAAGAGAGACAAATCATCTAGAAATTTAGTTGGATTTCTATTGATTAAGTAGTATGCAGCTACTAGAGCATCTCTCCAAAATCGCTTGAGAACCTTCTTGTGGAACATCATTGTTTTCACAATTTCCATCAAATATCTGTTATTCTTTTCAGCTACTCCATTTTGTTGTGGAGTGTAGGGACAGCTTGTTTGATGTTCAATGCCATGTTTGGCCAAGTGTTTCTGAAACTTGGTACTAGTATATTCCTCTCCATTATCTATTCTAAAGAATTTAATCTTGACATTGTATTGGTTAGCAACAAATGTCTGAAAATTAAGAAATACATCGAACACCCTATCCTTAGAACTAAGCAATGTAACCCAAGTATACTTAGATGTTTTATCAATAAAGGTCACAAAATATTTTTGGTTTTCTCTAGAACGAAAGGGAGATGTCCAAACATCAGAATGCACCAAATCAAAACAATTATTATATGAATGAATTGATATCTCAAAAACAGTCTTACAATGTTTCCCAAGAATGTATGATTCACACAAATTATTTTGTAATTTAATTCTAGGGATTATCCATTTTGAAGCTTTAGGATGAGGATGACCTAATCTAGCATACCAAAACTCAGTTGTAACATTGACATCAACACTATGAGCACACGGTTATTGTAAGGGATGCATAGACAAATCTTCAAGCACATACAAGTCATTTTTTGTTGTTCCTTGTCCGAATTTCCTACTTGTTTCAATATCCTGAAAGTAGAAATCATTAGGACCAAATATAGCATGCAATTAAGATCTGTAGTAGTTCTCTTAATAGTCATCAAGTTAGATGTGAAAGATGACATATAAAAGACTTTAGATTCTTTATCAAACAATTTAAGCTTCCAAATTCCTTTAATTTGCACATTAATTTCATTAGCTATTACCACACTACCTAAGACAGGTTCTAAGTTTTTTAGCAAACCTAAATCATTTATCATATGATGAGAAGTTCCATAATCAACAATCAAAGGTTTAGAAGCAATGGATGTTTTAAAAGAAGCATGAAGTGATTTACCCAGCATATTACCATAGCTAAAAGCTTTGTAGAGAGCTTTCAAGTCTGATTTCTTCACAAAATCAGATGGAGAAGCTTGGACCGGATTGTTGACCAATGTAGAGGTGGTTGTTTGAACCATGTTGGAGGAGCTAGTGGCGCTAGTTGATGAAGTTTTGGACCTGTCAATGAACCATCTTGGCTTCAACTCAAGATGAAGAACCCAACACTCCTTCTTGGTGTGACCGATTCTCTTGAAGTGATCACACATGGTTCTCTTCTTCTTGGATTCTGCTGGAGCCTTGAAGAATCTCTTGTGGACAACCACCGGTTCTTCTTTAATTCCAAATAGTTAGAGAGACCCTTGCTCCTTCTGAATCTTGGCACATACATCCTCCAAACTAGGAAGCTTGTCCTCCCTTAGAATGTACTTAATCAAATCAATATAGTTAGTGTTCAAAGTCAAAAGTAACCCAAACACCTTATATTGTTCTCTCCTTTCATGGAGAGTAATGGGATCAATTGTGGCAGACCTTAGCATCTCTAGCTCTACCCATAAAGCTCTGAATGATCCATAATGCTTCGTGAACTAAGCATCCTCCTGTCTAAGATCATACAAAGATTTCCTGACCTCAAATATTCTCATGAGGTTAGTAGTATTGCCATATATATTTTTCAAAGTTTCCCAAAGATCTTTAGCATTTTCACAAGATGAATATGCTTCTAAAAGAGATCCAACAAGGAAATTTTGGATTATAAAAAGTATCATCTGGTCTTCCTGAAACCATTTTTATGATCTTCTTGATAATCTGAGTAATCTCCTTCAATGGCTAATGAGGCGCCTTTGTAACATAACTCCATAAGTCTTTGCTGCACAAGGTTGTCCTCATGGTTCTTGACCAGAGGAGGTATTTCGTCCCTTGAAGCATAACTGGAGCCTTTATACTCGTCTGGTACTCCATCAGGCTCTGTTTTAAAACTTGCAAGAAGATAAGATCAATAAGGAACCAAAACAATACACACGCGCTGGACCAACACAAGATATGGCGCGTCTAACAACCTGCAACCGTGAGCAAAAACTTCCAACAGCCTAACAATCCTTGGTCAAACAACTTCAAACAGCTTTAAGAGTCTAATTAGCAAAGATCCAGTGATAAAAAGTGTTAAAACAGCCTAATTTAATTAAGAATCAACTTTGTCTCCAATTGTTTTAAAAAAAAACAGGATTTTAGTAACTTTCAAGAAAACTTTTTTGAAGTCTAAAACTCTTTGGATTGGGATGAAACTTCTTGAAACCCTCCAAAAGATCCTTAAATAAGTTTTGAACGTCCAAGATTTGCAAAATATTAAGAAAGATTGAGGTTTTTAACATAAATACCCCGAATAGGTTGAATTTGGATCTGTTAAAGAAGATTGATCAAGAACGCTTCGAAACGTGAAAAAGGCCAAAGAGGACCTCCTGAATCATCAACTAGACTCATTGTACTTGATTTAGGCTTTGAAATCACTTGATGTGATGAATAATTGAAGAAGATATGCTCGTTGCAAACCTGAAGACTTGCGGCGGACGCGATCGCAACACCACCAGAGTATATTGTTTGTAACTTTCGACTCATGCCACCAAATTTGATGAAACCACCGAGAAAATGCACAGAGATCGCCAGAGAACCACCTTAGATGAAGATTATGGTAAGAAATCCCGAGTTCTTGCCGGAAAAATCGATCAAACCACGATCAGAACCACGACAGTATTAGTTTTGAAGGCGCGAGGAGATCGTGAGTAAAGAGAAGAGATTTTGCGGAATTTTTATGCCAGATTGAAGTAACCTGGCTTTGACACCATGAAAGGTTATGAGATTTAGAGATTTAGAGATTTTAGATTGAGAGAGAGAGATTAGAGAGAGATAAGTGAGAATGATTATTATTGAGATTTTAGAAAAATGAATTTTTTTTGCTTACAAAGAAAGAGAGAGATAGCTATTTATGCTAGTTTAGTCTAGGATACTAAGATAACCTAATACATGTTTGACTACAAAGATAACATATCATTAATCACAAACAAGCCTAAGCCACTCACTTTGGACACTTGGCGCCTACTTAGAGTCTAAGGCACACTTTCTTCATTTCTTCTCTTTTTCTTCATCATTCTTCTTCATTCCAACACTTGGGCTTAGGTAATGATGCCATGTTTGAAGAGCTCGGACCAGGGCATAGAGTTCTTTGTCATATGCGGGATAGTTTAGTGTGACTCCTCCAAGCTTTTTACTAAAGAAGGTAATTGACTTCTTTTCTTGCATTAGAACAACTCAAATACCTATTCTGGAAGCATCACACTCAATTTTAAAGGTATTAGCAAAGTTAGAAAAAACAAAAAGTGGGGCGTTGGTGAGCTTGTCCTTCAACGTCTGAAAAGCTTCCTCTTGGGCATGTTCCCACTTGAATTCAACGTCCTTCTTAATCACTTCGGTCAAGGGTGTAGCCAGAGTGCTGAAATCCTTCACAAATCTCCTATAAAACCCGGCCAGCCCATGAAAACTCCTTACTTCACCCTCAGTGTTAGGAGTAGGCCACTCACGAGTGGCTTTGACCTTTTCTTCATCGACCCTAACACCATCTGCACTTACCACGAAGCTTACAAACACAAGGTTATCCATACAAAAGGTGGATTTCTTAATATTGGCAAACAATCTTTCTTTCCTAAGGACATGCAAAACCGCTTTCAAATGGTCTATATGTTTCTCTAGGTGTTTGTTGCAGACTAAAATGACATCTAGTATACTACAACAAAATAACTAATGAATTCCCTAAGGATATGATTCATTAAGAGCATAAAAGTGCTGGGTGCGTTATTTAGACCATAAGGCATCACGAGCCACTCATAAAGATCATGCTTGATTTTAAATGTTGTTTTCCATTCATCACCTTCCTTCATCCGGATTTGGTGATAGCCACTTTTAGATCAATTTTGGAAAACATGCTAAATCCATGCATTCATCAAGCATATCGTATAACCTAGGAATATGGTGGCGATATTTTACCGGGATGTTGTTGATTGCTCTACAATCAAAACACATACGCCATGAGCCATCCTTTTTGGGAACAAGGAGAACTGGGACCGCACATAGGCTCATACTTTCACGGATGTGACCTATCTTCATAAGGTCATCCACCTGTATTTGAAGCTTTTTGTTTCCACCGGGTTGGTACGATAAGCTGGACGGTTGGGCAAAGTTGATCTTGGAACAAAATCAATCTGATGCTTAATCCCTCTTATGGGTGGTAAACTGTCCGGTGTTTCATCAGAGAACACATCTTTATACATCTTCAAAAAGGAGGTTATCTCACTCGGTAGCACCGGTGATGTGAACCTGGTGAGGTTCACAACCCAAGATCGGCAACAGGGTGGTTCACAAGGCAAGATGATTGTGAAATGAAGGGATCTTGACGCGACCGTTTAAGCTGGGATAGGCGGAAGTAATGGAGCAATAGGAATGAAAGGGAATTCAACACCATGTTTGTGGAGAAAAGACTTGGTGAGGTCGGCTTGGAACAAGAAGGATATGACACACCGGCTTGTTCCAAGGATTTGTAGAAAGGTCTAAGGATATTATGCACCATAGGGGTTTATACAAGAATGAATAGCAAAAGACTACTCACAATGATCGAATATTCTTAGAAGCAAAACAACTTTTATTTAGAAAACTCGATGAAAGAAAAAGATTACAAGCAGCACTCAGCCAATTTTAAAAAGGAAGAGAAGGGCGGTGGTCAAGGGTGGTGGTCAAGAAGTCATAGCTTTGAATGATGAGCTTAAATCCCCACACGCCTTGACCACATTTACAATAATTTGAATACAAGTTCCAAGAAAAACACGCTTAAGACAAGATTTTAAAATGGGCGGGGCCAAAATAAAGTCCAAATCTAATTCAAGCTATGTGCCTTAAGTATTGCACATCTAGAACCTCTTTCAAAGCCTCAGTTAAAAAGCTTGGTGGCAAAACCCATTGAGACAAAAACCAACTGAAGGAAAAAAAGCACTAGAAATAAATTCTTTCACAATACTTAACTCAAATAGCAAAAATTAAATTGGTCAAACCTATAGACATAGAGGTTTGATTAAGGTCTTGATTAAGCAAAGTCTTGATCGCTTGCTGAAGAGTCTTGGAACGTGTCCGAGTCATAGGGCCGTCTAGAAGTACCATCGGGTCCAAGTTCCGTCGAGGCGGGGTCGAGAATGGGTTGAGGCTTGGTCGAGGCGCGGACGAGGCCTGGTCAACACTTGGTTGTGTCATGATCAACATCTTGGAACGTACATGGATCGCCGTCCCGAACCTCATCCATGACGAGATCTTCGTTCGTGCTTCGGTCGTGCCCTACATCCGTTGTGGTCATGCCGTTCGTGCTTTGGTGGTACCTATCGTTCGTTTTGGTCATGCCATTTGTGTTCTGGTCATGCTCCACATCCGTCATGGTTGGGCCTAAATCCTCTTCTTCATCCTAGGTCGCATTAACCGGTTCCAGATTAGTAAGGCTGATGCAATGCTCTTTATAAACAAACAATAATATAGGCTGGGATGAATGAAGGGTTCGTTTGACCTCACCAGCCTTAGCAAAAAATTTGGGTTGTTTCTTTTTGTCCTAACTCTTAACGGCTGGGTTCTTCTGTTTGCTCAAGTGTAGCTGATTTTGGTACACTTCTTGGGGCGTCATGGGCACAAAACTAAAGCGGTTAGTAAATCCATCATGTATTACCTTACGATCGGATTGCCATGGCTGTCCTAATAGAATGTGGCCCGCATCCATGGGTAGGACATTACAAAGGACCTCGTCTTCATACTTTTTGATACTCAAGGGAACCTTCACTTGTCTGGTTACTTTAAATTATCCTTGGTCATTCAACCACTGAAGAGGGTATGGCCTAGGGTGTTTCATCTCGGTCAGGCCAAGTTTGCGGACCATGTCTTCACTGGCAACATTGGTGCAGCTGCCTATGTCGATGATCAGGCTACAGATCTTCCCTTATACCAAGCATCTGGTATGGAACAGATTCTCACGTTGCTCTTTTACCTTCGGTTTAGCTTGGACACTCATGGATCGCCTAGCTACCAACAGTTGTCTATGGATTGGTCGCTCAATGCCTTTGTCTGATGGAGTGTCGTTTTTGGATTCCTCGGTTTCCAACTTGCCATTATTTCTTAGGATCATTACCTTCTTGTTGATACACTCATTGACATAATGACCGAGGCTTTGGCATTTGAAGCATCTGACATCACGGTTCCTAGTTTTACCTTTGTCTAAAATACTTGTAGTAGGACGAGCATTTATTCGGGATGTGGAAGGGTTGGAGTCACGCGGGAAAGTTGGCTTGAAGTCCCGGACATAAGAAAGTTTAGATGGCACGGATCCAGAACCAAAGGTGTGTTGGAGTGGTGGCTTTCTCTTAAGTTGTTGCTCAATAAGCAAGGCTTTATGGAGCATTTCCTCTAATTCTACATAGTGCTGCAACTCTAAGCGTTTTTAGATGTCCCGGTTTAGTCCTCCAAAGAACCGAGACTTGGTGGCTACTCTGTCCTCTGTGACACTGGTCTTGATGAGAAAGGTTTCCATTTCTTGAAAGTATTCTTACACAGTGCGGTTTCCTTGGCTTAGATGTATTAAGCGCTGGTGCAAGTCGCGATTAAAATGGCTAGGTATGAACCACTTCCTCATGATCATTTTATTTCGTACCAAGTCTCCACTGGAAACTTTCCATTTCTTCTTCGAGACGTGACAAGTTGATCCCACCAGCATAAGGCATAGTCGTAAAATTCAGTGGCGGCCACTTTAACTTTGTTTGCCTCCGTGTAGTGATGATAATCGAAAACCAGCTCGATTTTTTGCTCCCACTTCAAATATGCGGTCGGGTTGTTCTTTCCATGAAAAAAAGGGATCTTGAGCTTAAGGCTATTGAAGTGATCGTGTTGCGGTGGTGGCGGCCTAGGCTCAAACTCACTTTTGGCCTCCTTTGGTTGCTACGAACAGATCCACCACTTTGGTAGAATTTCTCGGCCACTTCATCTCCATAATACTCATGTCTCTCAAGGCTTCATATAGTAGATTATATGGGTCGCCTGTCTTGAGTACGGCCGGGTTGTTCCTTCCTTGGTGGAGGCTCGGGCTGTTCAGGCTATTTTCCACGTGGGGCTGTTCGTCTTTGAGTAGAGGCATTTTGCAATATTGCCTATATGGACTCCACCATTGTATCCTAAAAATGTTAAAGTACCAATTGGCCAGTTAAAACTTCTTTGGAAACAAACTAGTTTTTGAATAACATATTAACGGGATTTGCATGAACAGATTATGAAGAACTTAAAAAAAAATTAAACAAGGAAATGATAGAAGTTATATAGCTTGTTGTGAAGCTCTGATACCATTTGACATGATCTCGGTGGAGATCACAACCCACGATCGACACCACAAGGAAGTGCCGTTGGAAAGGGATAGACCTTGCATCTAACACTGGATTTGGACCAAGGGATGTGGACGAAAAGAAACCAACAGAAGTTGCGAAAGACTTCTGTAAGTCAGGATTTGGAAACTTCCGGATATGACACACCAAAAATTCACAAGAGTTTTTTAGATGAGCCCTAAGATATTACACACCTAGGGAGGATCTAAGAAAAGAACAATGACCGAAATTTTTACAGAGAAACACTCTTTAGGTTAAAAACTTCGATGAAAGGTTCAAATGACAAATGAGAGAAATATATAGGAAGTGAGGAGGAGACGAGCTTGCATGCTTGTAACAACTTCCAAGATCATGCAAGCTCATGCAAGAGTTAAGAGACAAATCCTAACTTCCCAACAACCAACTACTAACAAACACAATAAATGAAAAGAAGAAAAAGAAAAGAAAACGGGCCGGGCCGAAGTAAACAAATGAGCTAAAGAAAGTGAATATTTGAGCCTCATTAAAAACCTACTTGGTAAAACACAGTGGAACAAAAATCAAATAGGAAAAAAAGCTCCCAAAAATTCACTTACCCAAATTTCAAACTTCATTGGCCCGGATGAGAAATGTGAAGCATGATCTTGGATTTGGCGTGGTCAAAGTGCTGATGGCCTTGAGCGAGTCCTCCATGGAATCCTTGAGTTTCTTGGCGCTAGCTCTGGTCATTGGTTTGGTTGGCATCGTCCAAGTGGTTTCAGGCGGTTTCAGTCCTTCTTTTGGGTCAAGGGGTGGAAAGTCCGTCTGAATGATGTCTAGAATGTTAGTCTGGTCGATGCTTGGGACGTCCGTCCGACCTTGAGTACACGAGGAAAACCTCCTCCTGGCTGGACGTTTGTTTTTCTGGTCATGGATCATCCGTAATGTCTTTAAACAGGATCATATCAACAGTTACTAGTTGAATTGAGTGGAGGAGAAGAACGAGATGGTGTCATTGTGATTGGTGTGACAAACAGGTTTGTTGGCGGAGTACTTGTCTGTTTAATTATCGTCATGCACATTTTATTCAGCTCTCTTTATTTTCTTTTCTTGGGTTAGGCCGGACAGGATGGACCCAGCTGTTCATGAGGGCAGGCAGGTTTGGCAGACATTTCCATGTAACGCTCCCAAACTGGGCCCAGCGTTATGAGATTCTGAAATCTATTGTGAAGGGCTTATCAGTACCAAGTGATCCAAGTGTTGATTTGAATCAGATAGCAAGAATGATGAGTTGTAAGAATCGTAGTGGAGCTGATCTCCACTCTTTGGTAAAGAAGCGGGTTTTGCGGCTTACAAGATTGTATCTTTGCTTTCATGTTTGTATAGTTTCTATTACTTTGAATCTTTTTTTTTTCTAATAAAAAACCATAGAAAACTACTGCAATTAAGTTCCTGATGTGGATTTCCCCTTGGGAAGACAGATCCCCTTCTGAAAACTAAAAAAAAAGCCACTCTATAAACTTGGTCAATCTCTAATATTTATTATCATATTTGATATGAAGTTAATAAATTTGAGGACAGAGCTGGATTTTGGTACGTTCTGATCAGTTCCCCTAGTGTCATCGTCAAATATCATCAAAACCCAGGTTTACTTTCTCTCTCTCTCACAAAACCCTCAAGTGATTTTGAGAAACTTGAACTTTAAATGTTAAAATGTTGTGGTTGATGAATTGGAAAATTGCATTTGTATTTGAGTAACTCAAATATGGTTTGTGGTTTGTGCTTTTATTTTTTTAAAAATGGAGATTGTGGCAAAGAGTACCTCAAAACGTAAGTATTCATGGTAGTGGTTTTGTTTTGGCTTATGAAATATCATATTACTGTTCAGAGAGACATGAAAAACTCTTTTTAGTTTGACACATATAGAGATAGTAATGTGAAGAAAATGATCACAGTTCTTAAAGAAGATGCAGATTCCTTTGCCAGGCGCACAGAAATGTATTAACGTAAACGTTCTGAACTTATGAAACTGGTTGAAGAGTTTAATTGTTACTATACTAGTATGAAACCACCACAATTGTAATTGTTCAAAATGGGACAATAGATGAGCTTGATGCAATGCTACTACTACTGATAGTACTAATTAACCATATGTAGAAAAATGACTGGTTTCTTCTTCTCTTCCTGAAGAAACGCTAGTCCGATCGTTGCTCCAAAAGCAATCTTCAAGCTAATTGCCCATGAAAGAGGAAGCAACGCTCCTACTTAGGGATACACAACTCAGAAATATTCTTATCCATTCAAAAGTTATTTCTGTAGAAGCATAATCAAATTTCACATAATACAAAGTTCATATGCACATGTTGCGGTTATGCATGAGTGTGTGTTAAAGTCAAACCGGTTCACAAATACACATGTTCGTCCTATAAGTTGTGTCTATACACAAAAATGTTTTTTGGTCATCTATCTAAACATAAATATGTGTGTATTTGCAAACACAAGAGAGTGTAATACAATTATCAAGTAATAAAAGCTCTTTGCATTCTATACTATGTTTTTTCTCTGTTTTTCTAAAAATTGTAAACACCTAAGCACCAACATGGTATCAGAGCTTTACGATTGAGTGAACCAAAAGAATGCATAAGTGAAAAGATAATGCAAAGCTCTTTACATCAAGTGATCACAAGAAAAATGTGAACTGTGGAAGAAGGACTTCGAAACCAACTCGCCCAAGACGACCACAGCCCTGAAGCAGTCCAGTTAAGAAATCAGTGGGAAGAAGCATCTTCAATTGATAAAATAGCTTTGCAAGTTTTGCAAACCGCCGTGACAGATCAGATTTTCTCTCGCAATGGATCAGGAACTTCATCAAAGAAGACATGGGATGCATTAAAGGCTGAGTATGAAGGTTCTCCTCAAGTCCGATTGGTTAAACATCAAACCTTATGAAGGGAGTACAAAAATATGAGGATGATTGATAACGAAGATATCAAGACATTCACCGATAAGTTAATTGTTTTGGAAAATCAATTAACTTATCATGGTGAAAAGAAGTCAGATTATCAACTCATACATAAGCTATTTATGTCTCTCCCAGCCAAGTTTGATAGCCTTGTAAGCGTTATGGAGAAAACTCGCGACTTGAAATCACTAACGATAACAGAGCTATTGGTATCTTGAAAGCACATGAAGCAAGAATGACTGCAAGAGAAGAAAACACTAGTGAAGGAGCGTTCAACGTTCAAGCAAAATAAGATTTCCGGTTTTAAAACAATTGACACCAAGGATCATGCTTATCAATGCAAGAAGTGGTGTGATTTCTGCAAACGTAGCAACGACACACAAAAGTAGTGTTGGAAGAAACCGAGTAAAGATGATCAAGGCAAGAATCAGAGAAGTAACAAGGAATGTTACAAATGTGGTAAGATCGACCACTATTCAAACTCGTGTCGCTCAAAGCAAAAAGAAAGAGCACACATAAGTCTTGAAGATGAAGACTGGGAAGAAGACCACATGTTGTTTAATGCAACTGAAAAAGCAATACAACAGTGAGAGAGGACATTTGGTTAGTAGATAGTGGATGCACTAACTATATGACCAAAGAAGAAAGATACTTCTGAAAGATTGATAAAAGTATCAAAGTTCCAATTAAGGTTGGAAATGGTTTGATTGTCATGACAGCGGTAAAGGACATATTACCGTCATGACAAGTTTTAGCAAGAAAATCATTAAGGATGACTTCTTGGTGCCGGGTTTGGACAAAAATTTGTTGAGTGTTCCTCAAATTATCTCAAGAGCTATCAAGTGTTGTTTGAAAGGAAGACATGCATCATACTTGATGCAAAAGGCAAAAAGATTATGGAAATTCCCATGACTCACAATTGCTTCATAATCAAAATGAGTTTGGTTCAATAGGAAACAATGAATACAAGTGAGCAGGAGGAAAAAGAGATATGACACAAGCGAATTGGCCATGTAAGCAGTTCATGTGTGAAACAAATGCAAGACATATCTGGTCGTTGGATTACCAAAGGTTAACTTTAACATGGAGGCATGTAAAGCGTGTAATCTCGGAAAGCAATCACAAAAAAGTTTTCCAAAATAATCTCAATCAAAGACGAAGGAAAAACTTTGAGATTGTGCATACGGATGTATGCGGACCAATGCAGCACAAATCTCTTGATTGTAGTCGTTACTTTCTTTTGTTTCTAGATGATTATACTCACATGATTTGGGTATACTTCCTAAAGCAAAAGTCTGAAACATACTCTATGTTTAAGAAGTTCAAAATTATGGTGGAGAAGCAATCAGATTATGCTATCAAGACAATAAGATTCGATGGAGGTGGTGAGTTCACTTCACAAGAATTCAACTATTTTTGTGAAGAATAAGGAATCAAAATGCAAATTAAGTTGCCTTATTTACCACAGCAGAACGCAAGAATAGATCCCTGGTGGAAATGACAAGAACATTAATTGCAGACAAGGGTTTGCCATTCAAATTTTAAGCTGAAGAAGTGTACTTTGATTTATCTTCAAAACAGACTACCATCAAAAGCAATAGAAGATGATTTAACGCCTATGGAGAAGTGGTGTGGACATAAGCCAAACGTGTCGCATATAAAAGTCTTTGGGAGCATGTGCGCATATTGCTGAACAAAAAAGGAGAAAGATAGACGTTAAGACAAAGCAAGAAATCTACATTGGCGATATCAATCAATCCAAAGGCTATAAAGTTTTAATCTTGGAAAATGAGAAGATTGAAATATCATGAGACGTTGTGTTTGAAGAAAACAAGAAGTGAGACTGGGAAAGGAAAGAAGCGGTTGAGAAAACTCTGGTTTTACCCACAAAAGACACTCAAATACAAGAAGAAGAAATTGAAAACTTTGATAACCCTGTTTCTAACCAACATGGTGATCAAGTTTATGCCTAATAAGGAGAGAACTCTGAGTCACCAATAAGAAGATACAAGTCCATAAACGAGATCATGCAAATAACACCAAGAGTAGAGGATATCAAAGTGGCACAAGTAATAGAAGCTAGTCTTCTTGCACACGAAGAACCACAATCTTACAATAAAGCTTCTGGCAACAAAGAATGGAGAGAAGCAATGAGTGATGATTGAGAAAAACAAGACATGGAAACTAGTAGACAAGCCTGAAGATAAAAACGTGATAAACGTTAAGTGGATCTATATGATCAATACAGATGCAACGGGAATACGATCAATATTATGTTAAATAATATAATAAATATTTAATTTTTTAAATAACGTTACTATTAATTTATCTTCAAATAACTAAAAATAATAATTTTTGTTTCAGATATGGGAGTTACAGTTATGAGCATTATCAAAGATTCCATCGAATCAAGATTTGTTTCCAACAAAATTGGTGTACTCAAATTTTGATTATTTTTTCTGAAGAATTTCAAAAGAAAATCCAGAAAGATATTTCCCATGGATTCTATGGTACATATGGAAAAGAGGGATATTAGGGGATTTCTCACGATGGCGGAAATTGAAGTAAGGATTTGACATGAAGCTCAAGATAAATAGGAAATCAAAAATAATCATGTATCAGTTTCTAGATCTGTGCCTATAGCACATGATACCTGGTGGTGTCAAGTGGATGGATAATGTAAGGAGTCCGAAAAATTTTCCGGACAAGGTTGGGTACTTGGGTTTGTAATAAGGTTGGAGGAGAGGATATATCGGTAAGAGCTCGAAATATATTTTGTGGTCAGTCTCCTTTACACGCGAAGTTGGAATCTTTTCTTTTGGTAATAAATTGTATGATTTCGGCTCAAAGATTGAAGGTGGTCTTTGCAACAGATTTTCCAGACGTATTAAAGAAGGTGTCGTCACCAGAGGAATGACCAACATTTGCAGTTTATTTGAAAGGATTCAAGCGATCAACAGCTTTCTTCAAGAATATAAGAGCATCACACATTTCACAAACAACAAACATGGGGGCGGACAAACTAGAAAGAGGAGCAAGAACTACAACATCATCTATGGTTTACATTAATTTATCTCCATCGTCTTAGGTGTGCATATCTTTTTAGTTATTTTTTAGTTTATAATAGTTAAAAATTTAAGATATTAACAATAAAATCAATAATTTTTATTTACTTATTATACATATGTATTTATAAAATGATTTACAGTTAATAAATAAATAAAATCAAAATATTAATAAATCATTATAATTTAGTTATTTTATAAACATTTATATCTACAAAAATGAGCATGAGTGAATCATTTAGTTTTAAATTAAAGACGGAATTAAATTTTTTTTTATTATATTAAGTTACATGAGCTTTCAACTCAAAACTAATTAACAATGAATGAGTCACTCTATATTCTCTATATATTATTTAATTTTTTTAATGTGGGACTTTTGTCTTCAATTCGTGCATTCTTGACCATTAATCTTGAAATATCAAACTTGGATCGGTGGGATTAATTTTTGGGTTGGGACTATTTTCGATATACCAACTTTAGGTAATTATTGATTTTTGATCGAATTGGATAGCATGGATCATATTCTAATACCATATTAACATATATAAGTTTATTCTGAAGATAATAAAACAGATTATAGCAATTACTAGAACTCCAAAAAAGTTCATCAGAAAAGATCCAGCCGCTTCAATTATTTATTATTATGCATTTCTATTCTGCAGCAATCATGCTCTTAGAACTCTAAAAACATATTTTTTTTCTTAAAGATAGATAGATGATGGTATAGCAAGAACTTTAAAAACTCTCATGAGAAAAGGTCAATTTCATTAGAGGACATTCTTTATCAACCAATCATGTTTTTGAAACTCAAAATTGGATCATATAAAACCAATTAATCCTAATATTTGGATCAAAGATAAAAAAGAATTTTGATTTACTAGTGAATCCATGCTAACATTGCGTCATTTTTTTTTGTTATTCAAATATTTTCATTAATATTAGTTAAGAATCAAAATAGTAGACAAATTATTATAAAAACAAGGATATATATATATATATATTTCTCAACTAGATATATATATTATATAATAACAAACCGTACCACATGAAAAGTGAATTTAATTATATTTTTCAAAATGAAGTTTTATTTTATAAAAATCAAGGAAATCAGATGTCTTAATTTTTGTTGTTTAGAAAAGAACAACAAACAACAAAAAATGCAAATTATAGAGAGACGAAAAATAGAAAAACGTTAGAAAATTTTATTGAAAAAGTAAAATTTATTTGGTTTACCTAGAAAAATATAATTATTTTTACTAATATGCTATTTAAAATAAAATATAATCGTTAAAAAACACATGCCAGGTTTGTTTAAGTAGTTTAATAAAAATGAAAAACTGATTTGGTTCAAAATAAATCCATCCGGTTTTGAAAATTTAGTTAAGAAACGCAGGACATGCTCAGTTTTTTTTGTCAACAAAACACAACTTTCATTCATAGTAAAAGAGTTCAAACATATACATCTTTTCAACCAATTAGGTAAGACATTATCGATCATAGCAAAATACATTGAACATTTAATTGCAGATCCTAGCTATTGCATCAACTAACCTGTTCGCCTCTCTACTTATCAATTTGAAGGAAAAAAGGGCTTCTGATCCGAAATTCGAACTATATCTGCAAGGTATGCATCCGAGCTGGTCACTTATCGGATTCTTTCACTGCCATGAAGAGATTTGAACAATCCATCTGAAAGGTAACATTCTTATATCCCATGTTAGATAGACATCTACAAGCCCAACTTAATGCAGCCGCCTCCGCATGGATAACAGAGGACAATTGCGGGTAGTTTTTGGCCACGAAGATTCTGATCTCCTATAGGGGATTTCTAACTATCCATCCAGTTCCAGTAACTAGAGATTTAGCTAACAATGACTCATCAATGTTGCAGGAGACCATACCTTCATCAGGTGGCTGCCAGCGATTGGGAAATAAGCCAAGAGTTAAAATTTAGAACCTGCTCTCGTGATACAGGAAAATCGGTTATGGTACTTCGGAGAGACTATTTTCCTGTTCCTGATCTTGTCTCCATTCTTATATTTCCTCCATTAACTTTTTTTTTCCCATCCCCTAATTGGTGCTATTTCCATTCAAAGATAACTTCATTTCTCATCTTCCACAATCTCCATATCATCCATGGCCAGATGGCAATGTCATCTACCCTCTTTGATTCCCACAAACAGGAAGCTATGTTTTCATAAATTGGTGGTCCTGCAGATGGTGCAGAGAGAAACCATGCGTCTGTACTTGCTCACTTGGCTCTAGCAAAAGGGGATGCGAAAAAATGTGATTCCGGTCCTCAGAACCACAACCACATCGTGTGCATTCAACTTCTGTTGGTAAAGATTTTTGACGAAGATTCTCGGCTGTGGGCAGGTTATTTGAAAGAATTCTCCACAAGAGATGCCTGATCTTTGGAGACATGCACACTCTCCACACTGGCATAAAGACTATCTAAGCTGGGATTTGTAATCTGGCTCTCTCTTGCCTTATTCATTATCATGCTATACCAAATTATGTATCCTGATTTGACAAAATAACGCTCATCCTGCTGATGAATCCATGAATATAAGGCTTTTGATTGTTAAGGTTTCAATAAAATGCAGCTAGTCATTGCGGAACATAGATAAGCTGCTGAAAGCGTTGCATGAGCATCACGTGCAGGAGTTGGAGTCGAACATTAGAAGTTTGAATAAGTCTTAGGTTCAAGTTCACGTGTGGATTCGGTTCCGGTTATTGTGGACATTTACGTTTACGTTTTTATGTTTGATTTAGTCATGAAATGGCTTCCTGTTCTGTAGGAGAGCCATTGTTGAATTTCGTTTATATATGCTATAACTCTTGAGAGAATAATACACAAGTTTTCAGCAATTCATTCGTGCAACAAAACAGAGTGAGTAGTGTTCTGGTTTTACATGTGGTATCAGATCACAAAAAACCAAGATTCAAGCGAGTGAATGAGAGAAACACAAAACAAAGACTAAACAAAAGAGTGAGAAACCATAAGAGTAAAATACAGAAGCTAAGAAAGAGAGGTAAACCATCAAAGAAAGTAAAAAGAGAGTGATAGAGAAGGAAGGATTGCTCAACATCCCAAAGTTCAACGGAGACTACGAACATTGGGCGATGTTGATGAAAAATCTATTGAGGTCCAAAGAATGGTGGAACCTTGTTGAAGAAGGAATCAATAAACCACCATGGTGAACAGTTCTAAATGGTCAACAACGCACCGAACTTGCAGAGATGAAGCTAAAGGATCTTAAAGTAAAAAACTACTTGTTTGCCGCCATTGATAAAACAGTTCTCAAACAAATTCTGCAGAAGAATCATCCAAAGAACTATGGGATTCAATGAAATTCAAGTACCAAGGAAATGAACATGTGCAGAGCCCTTAACTCCAGCGAATGAGAAGAGAGTTTGAAGTGCTAGAAATGAAGAATGGAGAAACAATCAATGAGTATTTCTCAAGAGTGGTGACTGTTTCTAATGATATGAGGAATCTGGGTGAGAAAATGCCAGATTCAAAGATAGTGGAAAAGGTGTTGAGAACACTGTATGATTACTTCACCTATATTGTATGTGCAATCGAAGAATCCAAGGACATTCGAAGACTGTCAATTGATGAGTTGCAGAGTTCACTTCTTGTTCAAAAACAGGAGTTCAAGAAGAAGGAGAACGAAGAAAAAAAGTGATGAATGTGTACGATCAAGGGAAAGGATAGGCGTGGTATCGCGGAAGAGGCAAATACCAAGGAATAAGAAGAGGAAGAGGACAAGGCAGGGGAATGCTTGACAAGGCGCTTGTTGAGTGTTATATATGTCACAAATTGGGACATTTCCAGTATGAGTGTTCTGATCGAGGAAATAACGCTCATTATGCTGAGATAGATTAGTCGGAAGCAATGGTATTGATGGAATACATTAAAGCAGAGAAGAAGGTGAACTTCTGGTACCTTGATTCCAGGTGAAGCAACCACATGTGTGGTGAGAAAGAGTGCTTCAGTGAATTTGACGAGACCTTCACGCATCATGTCAAGCTTGGAGACAACTCAAAGATGTCAGTCAAAGGGAAAAGAAACATAAAGATGACAGTTGGTGGCTTTTGTCACGTCATCACCAACATGTATTTCATTCCAGAATTGAAGAACAACTTGATCAGTATGGAGCAGCTGCTTGAAAAAGGGTTCACATTCTTACTTAAGGATAATGTGTTCAAACTGTATCATCCTTCTAAAGGCTTGATCATGGAAACATCTATGAGCTCTAACGGGATGTTCCGAGTTACTGCCAACAATTTACCTCAAGAAGCAACCTGCTTCAAGACAACAACAAAAGAGACATCCCATTTATGGTATCGGCGTTATGGTCATCTAAGTTACTCTGGTTTGATAACGCTTAAGAACAAGAATATGGTGAAAGGTCTACTAGAGATTAAAGCTCCCAACAAGCTTTGGGAAGACTACTTAATTTGAAAACAACAATGTGAAATGATTCCTAAGAAAAGCAACTGGAGAGCAACTAGAAGCTGGAACTGATTCATTCTGATCTGTGTGGACCAATCACACCAGAATCCAATAGCCAAAAGAGATACATAATCACGTTTATTGATGATTATTTGAGGAAGTGCTGGATTGATTTGTTGTCAGAAAAGTCAGAAGATATAGAAGCATTCAAACGGTTTCAAAGCTCGAGTTGAGAGAGAGACAGGGATGCTGATTAAATACCTAAGAACAGACCGAGGTGGTGAATACGATTCGAGGGAGTTCAAGGAATAAAGATAAGCTGTTGAAGGTGCTGCATGAGCATCACGTGCAGGAGTTGGAGTTGAACGTTAGAAGTTTGAATAAGTCTTAGGTCCGAATTCACGTGTGGATTTGGTTCTGATTATTGTGGACATTTACGTTTACGTTTTTGTTTGATTTAGTCATTACACGGCTTCATGTTCTGTAGGAGAGCCGTTGTTGTATTTCGTTTATATATGATGTAACTCTTTAGAGAATAATATACAAGTTTTCAACAATTCATTTGTGCAACAAAATAGAGTGAGTAGTGTTTTGGTTTTACATTGATTCTCACTTACTTAGTTTTAATAGTAGATAAACCTACATTCTTCCTCAGAAAAGACGTTCCTCAACCTCGAGAGACTCCATTCCTCTATTTTCGGCTCGACATGCTCGATTTAATAGAAAAATGAGAATTGATTTATTCCAAATAAATCAATTCAAATTTTATAATATAACCGTTAAATAACGCTTTCGGTTTAAGTGGAAAATGAAAAGCAATTTGATTCTAAATAAATCAATTCAAATTTTAAAATATAACCGATAGGAACTTATGACACGTTCGGTTTACGTGGAAAATGAGAAGCTATTTGATTCCAAATAAATCAATTCAAATTTTAAAATATAACGTTAGAAAACGCGTGAAATCAAACGCAGAAAAGAATCGACTAACTTTTTTCATATAACCGTTAAAAAACGTGTGTTGTCAAACACAGCGATACATAAAAATATTTTATCCCAACTTATCTTTATTCACAACAAGTAACAACTTTTTGTGTGTCTCCCAAATTTTTTCTCTTCTTTTTGATTGAAGAATTCTCTCGATCGACTTTCTTAAGATTTGAAGAACACCTGTTTACATTCTTAGATTAGTAAGTGTTTCGTTCTCTGTAAATCGTGTATTTGTTTGAGGATTTCTAAGATTCTGGTTTTTGTACCGATCAACTCTTTAATCGCGATTTTATTTCTTGATATCCAAATTTTCTAGTTGTTTTCATTTTATTTGTTTGTAGTGATCTTTATTAGAGATTCCGTCTGAAACCGATCCGATTGGTTGGGTTTTCTCGCTCATCATCAAGGTAGTCTCTATCTTTGCTTATTAGGGTTTATAAATTTCGTGTAAATTGTGTTTCGTTTTCGTGTACGATTCGCGATTTGTTTTCGTGTTTTAAATTTTGCTAATCGTTCAAAGTTGAATTGTTGCAATGATCTTGGTTTAGGGTTTCATTTTTTCGTTTTTGTTTTGAATTTGCCGTTTGTTTAGGGTCTCATCATCATCTATTTGTTTGTGCTTGGGGTTTGCCGTTTTGTTGGTGTTTCTGAAATTTAATCGCATCTGCTAAGCTCTCTACAAATGCAATGGAATTGTTAGTCACAACTAAGTCGTGTTTATACCTTAGGGGATTATTAGTCACAAAACTCAATAGTAAATCTATATGATTTGTGAGGTGATTTGAATGTTTAAATCCATATTAGTCCACCTACTTGCTTTTCGTTCTTGTTCTGCAATCTTATTAATATATAGTTGTATTAAGAATCTGAACATTTGTTGTCTGATCTCCAGCCTAATTAAGCAACACACAAAATCGAATCATGGAACCAGTGGGATCAAGTATTAAATAGAGGAACGTGTGGATGTACAGCTTGGTAAGTTAAAGACTGAGAATCAAGATGGCCCTCGATCTGGTTAAGGCATTTGGCCTCCTGATATTCATTCAGTTCTGGATCCAAAATTATCTTTATACTTGTTGCAACATTCTCTGAGATTTGTGATTAACTAAAACCATCCCTTGTGCACATATCACATACAATTTCCCTCTGTCACTGCTGATTGTGGTGGTGGAAAGGTTTGTGAAAATATCGTATCTTCGCTACATTCATTGCTTTATGTTTAAATCATATATTTCAGGGATCCCAAATGGTTTCATCACCTTTATGTTTTGTTCTCGACATAGGATTGGTTAGAGGACTGTTTAACCTCACAATCGTTATTCCCAGATAATATCTCAAATTCATTTTTTTTTGTCAACATAGCGTAGTGACTTTAATATTCTCAATAACATGACCTGGTGTAATGAATGCAGAGGTGGCTATAATTATGCCACATGATTCCTACATCTCTCAAATTCATTCTCTTGCATAAATGTCACACAAATCCCGTGGTTAGTGTCTGAACATGGTTTTGGTTTGAACAGATGATACTATCACCTGTAGCGGTTCATGGGATGCACTGTCCGGAGGAGGAACTCACCGAACTTTGTTTTGGCGTTTCTTGCTTCTTTTTCTGCCAAATTTACTCCCTTACATGGCTGGTAGCTTACTCTGCGTGAAAGCGTTGTTGAGGTAAATTCTTTGTTTTTTGAATATTTTCCTTTTGATAATGGAATTGAACGAGGACAAAGTCAAACATACTTGATCAGTTCTCGTCGATAATGATGCCTTAGAATTTTATAAAACCCAAAAAAAAAAAATCATAGGCAGGCACTAATCTAATAGTGTTTTGTCAAATTATTATTTGGGTACATTGTCCCGTTGCCTCGAAACTGGCCCATAAGGAATCCATTGGTTGGTAGTGCATGTCAAAAGAAGAATGTTATGGGATGGAAAATAAGAGATGGAATCTATTGTTTGTGCATGGCTTAAAAGTCTTTAGACAAAAACTAGATTGGATCTGCTTTTGATTATTTAGGTGGAATGGAGGATAACGAGGGCTTAAGAAAGTCTTTAGACAAAGACTATGAATTGAAAACAGATTCCCTATTGGATGGAAAAATGTCTTTAGAAAAAAACAATATAGGATCGGTTTTAGACTTGCTGGATGGAAAAATTACTAACGGCTTACAAAAGTCTTTAGACAAAGACTATACGGGGATGGAAAAAACAATGACCAACGACTTAGATGAAAAAAAACGGCTAATGGCTTAAATAAGATTTGTTGGATGGATAAAAACGACCAACAACTTAGAGATGTTTTAAGACAAAGACTCTAAACCACAAGGCTTAAATTAGACAAAGACTACGAGCCATGAACTATTTATGCCAAAAGGCTTAAACGTATAGACAAAATGGCTGAGAAAAGTCATGAAGGTCTATAGACAAAGACAATGGGTATTTGACTTGCTGGATAGAAAAAACAACCTAATGCCTATAAATGTCCTACAACTTAGAAAAGTCGTAAGACAAAAACAATTGTTTGATTTACGATTTGTTGGATGGAAATGAACGACCAACAACTGAATTAAGCTGAAGACAAAGTCTGAAACGAAAAACCAGTTACCTTACTTTATGACCCATGGGTTACGAAAGTCTCTACACGAAGACAAAATGGGTCGGTTGTAGAATGCTGGATGGAAAAAAAGACCAGCAGCTCAGGCAGAAGTCTTTACTTGGAAAAAGCTTGTTGGATGGAAAAGAAACAACGACCAACAGCTTAATGAAGTCTTAAAACAAAGACTATGAACCACATAGTGTAAAAACTCTTTCTGCTCGATAAAGACAAGGCTTAGAAGTATACAAGAACTATGACTTGGATAGATAGAACGATTAACTCTTAAGACAAAGAAAATGGAAGAATGACCGATTATTTGAAATCAGTCTTAACATAGAGTCTGAATCGAAAAACAGGTTCTTTTATTACCACTCGTGGCTTTGGAAAGAGTCTCTAGACAAAGACTATGTGTTGGCATTGGACTTCCTAGGTAGAGCAACCCACGCCTTAGAAAAGTCTTTAGACAAAGAAAATGGCTTGGTTTACGATTTTTTGGATGTAAAAAACAATTAACAGCTGAATTAAGCTTAAGAAAACGTCTGAAACGAAAAACCATATTCCTTGCTTGATAAACAATGGCTTACAAAAGTTTCTACAGAAAGACAATTTGGAGTTGCTTAGAAAAAGGTCCTTATGCTATAAAAAATTCAAACGGCTCAAAGAACTCTTACAAAAATCTCTAGACAGACAAAACAGGTCGGTTTTTAGACATCAAAAAATGACCAGCCTCTCAGAAAAAAAGTTATTAGATGGAAAAAACGACTAATGGATAAGAAAAGACTTGTTGGATGGAAAAGAAAAAAAGACCAACAGCTTAATGAAGTCTTAAGACAGACTATGAACCACAAGGCGTAAAAAACCATTTCTGTTGGATAAAGTCAAGCTTTAAAGTATACAAAGACTAGGAGTTGGATGGGTAGAATGACCAACTCTTAATAGAAAGACAATAGAAAAATGAAAATTATCTGAAATCAACCTTAACACGGAGTTTGAATCGAAAACGAGGTCCTACTATTACCATACTTGTGGCTTTGGAAAAATTCTATAGACACAGAAGGTTGGTATTGGACTTCCTGGGTAGAGGAACCCAAATCTTATAAAAGTCTATAAACAAAGATAATGGCTTGGTTTACGATTGTTGGATGGGAAAAACAAACGACCAACGTCTTAAGATAAATTATGGAAAAGCTCTTCAACAAAGACCATGAGTTGGTTTGTAATTGTCTGAAATCACTTTTTTAAGACTGAGTTGATAGGAAAAAAATTCACGGCTTTGCAAAGTCACACAACTTAGAAAGTCTTCTGACCAAGACTACCAACAGCTTATAGAATCACAACGCAAAGACTTTTAACAAGAATTATGAATTGAAAGGATCAAGATTCTTACATAACGGCTTAAATAAGACTTGTTGGATGGAAAAAAAAAACGACTAACGGCTTAAAGATGTCTTAAGACACAGACTTTGAAAAAATCCTTTGATGGAAAAAAAAACCACTATTGGCTTAAATAAGACTTTTTGGATGGGAAAAAAAATGAATAACGGCTTATAGATGTCTTAAAATAAACACTCTGAACTGAGAACTGTCTTTGCGATAACCACAAGACTTAAAAGTATAGAACAACCTATCAGATAAGTAGTGCTTAAGAAAGTTTTAAGGCAAATACTATAAATTGATAATAGACTACTTACTTTTCTATCCATGGCTTAGGTATGGGCATTCGGGTTTCGGTTCGGATTCGGTTCAAATATTTTGGGTTTCGGGTATTTCAGGTTTAGAGGTCTAGGACCCATTCGGGTAATTCTCTATTTCGGTTTGGGTTCGGTTCAGTATATATCAGATTCGGTTCGGTTCTAGTACTATATCTTAAGTCCCATTTTGTACCCATACACTTATCGGGTTCGGTTCGGATTCAGTTCCTAATTGAATTACCCAAACTAGAAAATCCCGATTGAAGAAAACCGCAAGAAAAAATAAGAAAAACCCTAATAAAATATAATATTTTATTTATTTTGGTTTTGTTCGGGTTACCCGAACCGAATCTGAAACCCAAACTACTTAGATTTAGGAACCGATCGGGTTTTTAGGTGCATCACAACATAACCGAATCCAAACCTGAAATCCAAACTACCAAAATTCAAGAACCGATCGGGTTTTTGAGAAGAACTGGAATTGAACCAAACTGGTTACTTCGGTTTAGGTTCGGGTTCGGGTTTCGGGTTCGGTTTATTTGTCCAGCCCTACCATGACTTAAGTCCTTGGTGGAAAAAAAGTACAAACGACAAACAAAAAGTTTCTACACAAAGACAAGATGGGTCTGTATTTAAACATGCTGGATGGAAACAATGATCAGCTGCTTAGAAAACAAAGTCCTTAGATGGGAAAAACGACTAATGGCTGAGAGAATACTTGTTGGATGAAAGAAAATACGAGAAAGAGCTTAAAAAAGTTTTAAGACTAGGATTATGAATCAAAAAGCTTAAGGACCTATTTCTGTTTTATAACCACAAGGCTTAAAAGTAGTAAAAGACTATAAGTTAGATAAATAGACCAATTGTCTAACATCAGTCTTAAGACAGAGCTGAAATGAAAACTACCACAGCTTTGGAAAGTTTCTAAACGAAGAAATAACACGGCTTAGAAATGTCTTACAGCTTAGAAAAGTCTTAGGAGAGACTATTTGGATGAAATTAGACTTTTTGGATGTTAAAAAAACAACTAACGACTTGCTATATAGAAAAAGGCCAACTGCTTAAAAAAAGCAACTACTTGAAGATTCTTGAAAAAGATTATGAATCAAACACAGATTCTTATTTAACCACATGGTTTAGAAGGCTTGTTGAATTGATAAAAGACCAACAGCTCACTACAAGAAAAACACCAAAAATCCGAGGGACATTTCCGACGGCAAATAATCCGTCGGAAAATTCTCCATAAACCGAGGGAAAACCGACGGAAAACACCGATGGTTTTCTGAAGGACATGTTACGACGGATTTCCGACAATTTTGTGAAGGATTAAGGAGCTGTCGGAAATCCGTCGCAAAATAACCGTCGATAATCCGTCGGTAATTGTTTTTCCGTCGTTCCGTCGGAAATCCGTCATTAACTTGCGACGGATTTGTAACGGAAAAAATTAAATTTGTATCCGTTACAAATCCGTCGTAAATTAAAGACGGTTTTCCGACGGATTCCGTCGACGAGTATATTACACATTTAAAAAACAAGTGCGTAACCGCCGGGTAGGTACATTCCGATGAGTTGCCGACGGATTTCCGATACCCATTTCCGACGGATTATGGACGGATTTCCGACGGATTTTTTTCCTATATATATGATCGCATGCATTCAGTTCAATTCACAACTTTTAAAAAAAACTTATAAGTTCTCTAAAAATGAGTAGATATTTTCGTTCTTGGATGGACGAACCAATGATGGATGAGGAGTCCAACCTATTGCGAGATGATTATGCTCGAGGTATATGCGAGTTTATGGATCTGGTCGGGAGAAATCAACATGGCAAAAGAAGTGGTAAGATCAAATGCCCATGTTCTATTTGCGAGAATAATATAAGTGTTAAGATTGAGTTAGTTTGGAATCATTTAAACCAAAATGGATTTACTGCGGGTTATAAGATATGGTATTTACACGGTGAAAGAATCTCTGAATATGGTAGTAGTAGTAGTGCACAAGGATTTCCACATGGTATTGAAGAAAATAGAAATGAGGAAGATGTAGTGGTTGGAACGGTTCAAATGGTTCATGATGCATTTAGAGAAAACGTTAACCCGTCTGGCGATGATAGGCGTCAGGTTGAGGAACCTAATTTAGATGCGCAAAATTTTTTTAATATGTTAGACGCAGCTAACCAACCATTATATAGCGGGTGTAAAGAAGGTCATTCGCCGTTATCATCAGCTAGTAGGATGATGAATATTAAAACAGATTATAATTTATCTGAAGATTGTGTTGATGCTTTTGCTGATTTTGTGAAAGATATCTTACCGGAAGATAATCTTTCACCAGCATTATACTATGAGATTCAGAAACTTGTCGCCGGTTTAGGTTTGCCCTATCAAATGATAGATGTATGCATTGCAAATTGCATGATATATTGGCGAGAAGATGAAAACCGCAAAACGTGTAGATTTTGTCGTCATCCGCGGTTTCAGGAGTCTAGTGGTCGAGCTTCCATTCCATTTAAACGTATGTGGTATCTACCTTTACAAGATAGGTTGAAACGGATGTATCAATCTCAAAGAACCGCAAAAGCAATGAGATGGCATGCAGAGCATCGTCAAGACGCTGAAATGATTACACATCCGTCAGATGCCGAGGCGTGGAAACATTTTCAATCGGTGTATCCTGACTTTGCTTATGAACATCGCAATGTGTACCTTGGGTTATGTACTGATGGTTTCAACCCATTTGGAAAGCATGGACGACAATATTCCTTGTGGCCAGTAATTATTACACCTTACAATTTGCCACCAACTATGTGCATGCGTAGGGAATTTTTGTTTTTGTCCATACTAGTTCCCGGACCAGATCATCCAAGAAGGTCACTGGATATTTTTTTGCAACCATTGATTTATGAGTTGCAAATTTTATGGGAACAAGGTGTTGAAGGTTTTGATGTAGCAACGAGCCAAAACTTTAACATGCGTGCGGTTTTGATGTGGACAATAAGTGATTTTCCTTCTTATGGTATGTTATCTGGGTGGACGACACATGGAAGATTATCGTGTCCTTATTGCCAAGACAATACTGATGCGTTTCAGTTACACCATGGGAGGAAGACATCGTGGTTTGATTGCCAGAGAAGGTTTTTACCAGCTGGTCATCCATATCGTCGGTCCAAAACACTTTTCAAGAAGAACAAGCAGATTTTTGATGGTCCACCTCCTGAGGTTAATGGTCGTATTATACTTGAACAGCTTCGAGATTTTGGTGCTGACAGCACTCGATATTGTGGAGGTAATGGTCATGAGCCTGTTGATGGTGTTGGAGAACATCATAACTGGCATAAGAGAAGTATATTTTGGGATTTGCCTTATTGGGAAAACCATATTCTGAGGCATTGTCTTGATGTTATGCATGTGGAGAAAAACTTCTTTGACAACATAATGAACACAATATTGAACGTCAAAGGGAAGACAAAAGACAATTTGAAGTCGAGGTTGGACTTGCCATTGATTTGTTCACGTAAATCTCTACATGTAAAGACGAATGGAAGTTGTCCCATGCCTGCGTTTCGGTTGGATTCCAACCAGAAATTCGCATTTTTGAATTGGATTCGGGATGATGTTAAATTTACTGATGGATACGCATCCAACTTACGTAACTGCGTCGATATCGTTGACGGAAAGTTAACCGGAATGAAGAGTCATGATTGTCATGTTGTTATGCAACGTCTTCTTCCTTTCGCATTCACATATCTTCTTCCCAAAGACGTCCACCGCGCGATTGCAGGTAATAGTTAATTGTAAACTTAATAATTTGTTTTATATCTGAATCCCAAATTAACATTAATTGTTTTATTTTGTAGGTATTGCTTCATTTTTTCGTGATCTTTGCTCAAGAACTCTCACAGTGGATGGCCTTCGAGATCTTCAACTTAATATCCCAATAATGTTGTGTAATTTGGAGAAAATTTTTCCCCCGTCCTTTTTTGATGTCATGGAACATCTGCCTATTCACCTCCCAAGTGAAGCATCACTAGGCGGTCCTGTGCAATACAGATGGATGTATCCATTCGAACGGTACATGTTTCATCTGAAAAAAAAAGTTAAAAATCTGAGTAAAGTGGAGGGATCTATTGTCGCACAGAGTTTAAATGAAGAAGTTTCACACTTTACGGAATATTATTTCCCTTCAGAAGTTCGCACAAAAAGTAGAAGGCCTGGAAGACATGATGATAGAGGTGAAAAAGCAATTTATCCTGTATATGTACCACAGTTATTTTCACAAATTGGCCGAGCAAGTGGCAAAGGAAAGAAACGTAAATTATCTTCACAAGAGGCAACTCATTTGCATAGATATATTCTTACAAATTGTGAAGACATTGGCGAGTACGAAAGGTATAAAAGTTATACTTATAATTTTAGTTTATTTATACAATTAATGTTATAATTGCTTACCGTTTATTATTTTTACAGTATCTACAAGGAAGTTGTACGTAATTATTACCCCGGTATTAGCGACAATGAAATTGAGGGTTTAAAAGAGAAAGAATTTCCGTCATGGTTGAAATATTACGTAAGTTTCTAAATACTATATAAAACAAACATTGTTATAAATTTTTTATTTAACCTCCCTTGTTGTGATTTTCTGTTGCATATAAGTTTCCGAACGTATTCAAGAAGGTGATACCCTACCAACATGGTTGGTCGAAATTGCTAATGGTCTTATTACCACTACAACCTCTCACCCAATATTCTGCACTAGGGGATATGCTTTTTCAACTAAAGACGATGGTAGAAGCAAACCAACATCGGACTATGGTGTTTCAGCAAAATCGGGTGATCTAGTGTACTATGGTGTTTTGAATGAGATATTGATTGTCCGATATGCAGGCATGTTAGACTTGCGATGTACAATATTTATGTGTGATTGGTATGATCCATTTATTGGTCGTGGTGTCCGTATTGATCAATTTGGAGTTATCTCGATCCATTCAGCTCGCAGGCTGTTAAAATATGATCCATGTATTCTATCATCACAAGCAGATCAGGTAATTATGTTTAATATAATAAAATTATTATGCACTTTTATTAAATCCCATTTAACAAATAAAATTTATCAATAACAGGTTTGTTACTTAACATATCCCCGGACAACTTACCGTTCAGATCCTTGGATAACAGTCACTGCAGTTCACCCAAGAGGCCGGATTTACGGAGTTGCAGAACATGATCCTTTACAGATACCTCAAAGTCATTTTGTTCAGATTGAAGAAAATGTAGATGACGTTGACCTTGTTGTTGCATCTACACAAATTGGTGACGAACGGGTATATTCAGATTCAGAGAATTCTCATTCTGAATTTGAAGATGATTCTGATTCCATACCATCTGAAGGTTCATCTGATGATTCCGAGTAAAAAACGGTTGTACTTCATTAAATTTGTAAAATATTAAGTTTCAATTTTTACTCTTTGTAAAATATTATGTTTCAAATATTGTTTAATGATAAGATATGAATTAAAATTATATAATTTTTCAAATTTATCATATAAGTTTTAATAAATTAAATAAAAAAAATTAAATATTCATATCATTACCGACGAATTTCCAACGACTGATCGTTTCCGTCGGAAATCCGTCGATTATTTGCAGTTATTGGGACACCGCACTTCGTAATTATCGCGAACATCTTTCCGACGGATTTCCGACTGGTCTCCATTTATGAGGGATTTCCGAGGGATATCTAGAAGTCTTTCGGAATTCCGTCGATTTGTTGTCTGGTTTTCCGACGGATTTCCGACGGAGTCAACCAGTCGTCGGAAATCCGTCGGAAAACTGTTTTTCGAAGATATTTTTCGACGAAATACCGATGACTGGTTGACTCCGTCGGAAATCCGTCGGAAAACCAGACAACAAATCGACGGAATTCCGAAAGACTTCTAGATATCCCTCGGAAATCCCTCATAAATGTAGACCAGTTTCCGACGGATTTCCGAGGGCGTCCGTCGGAAATCCGTCGGGCAATTTCGGTATAAATAGAGACGTCGACGAACTCATTTTTCATCACAAATCAAATCTACACTTTTAAACATTCTCTACAAAAAAAAAACCGAAAATTTTTTCGGGAATCTAGAAATTTTTAGAAAAAATTTCTTCAGCCGTCTTGCCTTAGATATGTAAGTATTTATTTTTAATTTAAATTTTCAGTATTACTTAATGGTAAATTAGAAATTAGGAAATGTTATACTTTTGTGAACCGTTCATAACTTTAGAAATATTAGTAAATTAGAAATGTTTATGTTATGGTTATTTAAATTATATATGCAATTATTTGTTAATAATATGAATTACAAAATTTTTGAAAAAAGGAATTACGACGGATTTCTAAACTCGGGAGACGGGAACCACCAATACGGAATTGGTGGTTCTAGTTTTTCACAATTTGCGACTGATTCGGAGACACAGCCACCAACATCTCCGATCAGGACTGCTGCTTCTGCTCCCACTGTGATGAGCATTGAAGATTATGTTTCACAGCCGGGTCGGGATAGACTTAGAAAATTAGACCCGCTATGTGCCGGAACTTCAACATGGTAAAAATAAGTTTTAAATTATTTATATAAATTTTAAAATTTTTTAATTTTAATTTTAAAATTTTAAATATTATATATAGGTTCCATAAATCGAGCAATGGCATTTCAAAAGCAATCAACAAAATGCTTAATGATATGCTATTACGCCCATATCCAGCGTATTCGGACATGCCGAAAGAGGAGCAGGAAATATGGTTTCGGCAATTCGCGGTAAATTTAAAAATAAAATTTTCAATTATAATTTTATACTAACATATATAAATTTACTAAAATATTTTTTTTTTATAATAACAGCAAGAATTTACTTGGGATCCGCAACTCACTGCCATAGTTCGTAGGGAGTTTAACACTAAAGCGGCTACGTGTTACTCCCGAAAAATGAACGAATGGAAGGACAAGTGGAAGCGTGATAAAATCCCTAAAAGCATGCTGAAGAATCCGGATTTATGGACTGGGCTCATCAACTATTGGATGGGACCAGAAGTCGCCGCCATTTCCTCAACAAATTTAAGTAATCGCAAGAGCGATAGAAAGGGCAAAGGAATGGCGACCCATAATCTTGGAGCGACTAGTAAAGCTTCCCGAGCTGAGCAACTGGTAAAAAAAAAATTAAATTCAATATTTATAAATTTTTCAATTTATAAATTTATTTAATTAATTAAATTTTTTTTTAGTTTCATATGGACGGACAACCTCCATCTCTACTCCGGCTGATTGAAGATGCTCACACCAACCGGAAAACTGGTCAAATTGATGATCCAGTTGCTCGGGAGATCTCACAAAAAGTGAGAAGTTTGGGGGAGGAGTTCATACAAACTCAGCCCACACAAGAAAATGGAACTCCTCTGTATACAGAAGTTCCATTAGAAAAATTAAATGGAATTGCTTATGAGGTTAGTAATTTTTTTTTTTTTTTTTCACTATACTAATTTTAAATTTTTTTAAAGGTAACTCCGAAGACCAAAGGTCGTTTATACGGGTTACCTAAAGACTGTTCAGCTTCATCTTCTTCATCATTTCCTTCTTATGGCGACTTCAGAAGAGCGGAACTGCAAGAAGAAAACCGTGAGCTTCGAGACAGACTTAAGACGCTCGAACAACAAAGGCAAGAAGATATGGAGCGCCTAAGGATAATGGAAGAGAGGATGAACGCATTCTTCAGTTCTTACAACACTCAGCCTTAGTTTTTTTTTTTTTTATGTTTTTTCACTTTTTATGTAAAACATTTTTAATAATAAAAATTTTAATTTATTTAAAAAATACAAAATTTTTATTTTATAATTATTATTATAAAATAAAATTTTCGTTTTTTTTTTAATTTTTGAAATTACGTTTTCCGACGGATTACTGACGGTCGTCAATCCGACAGATTTCCGACGGGTATCGGACAGACCTTTCCCGACGGGTAACCGACCGCTAGGTTACCGACGGTTTTCCGACAACGGAGAGAACCGACGGTTTACCGACAGACATTTACCGACGGAATTCCGATCGAAAATTTGCGACGGATTTGTGACGGTTTTTTTCCGAAGGCAAACCGACGGATAATCCGTCGGTATGTTCCCCAATTTTGCGACGGACAATTCTTAGACGGATTACCGACGAAATTAATTTCTCGATGGAATTCCGACGGTTTTCATCAGCCGTCGTTTATCCGTCGGAATTTACCGACGGGTTTCCGACGGATTGTAAAATTCCGACGCTTTGTTTCCGACGGCATTAGTTGATTAAAAAGTCGTCGGAAATCGCTGTTTCCGACGGGTTCTAGACGGATTTGTCCGTCGAAATTAAGACGTTTTCTTGTAGTGGCTAAAGAAAAATCATAAGACAAAGATTCTTGACAATATGAATCGACAACAGATTCTTATGTAACCACATGACTTAGAAGTCTTTGGAGAAAACTAGAGTCAGTTTTGGTAAAACGACCAACGAGTTAGAGCTCAAGACAACGACTATAGATGGAAAAACTTATTCTTTAATCTGCCACAAGGCTTGAAATAAAAGTCTAAGCCAAAGACTATGGACCACAAGGCGTAAAATAACAATTCTGCTCGATAAAAACAAATATACAAAGACTACGAGTTGGATGGGTAGAACGACCAACTCTTAAGACAAAGACTGAAAGAATGAAAAATTATCAGATATCAGCCTTAACATAGCGTCTGAATCGAAAAAGAGGTCCTTTTATTACCATACTTGTGACCTTGGAAAAACTCTAAAGACAAAGACTATGGGTTGGTCTTCGATTTGCTGGGTAGAGCAATCCCAACCCACGCCTTAAATAAGACTTGTAGGATGTGAAAAAACGAGGCAAAATCTTATATACCCCTCTATCTCAAACCATGTTCTCAAATATCCCCATTATAAATTTAATTAGTAAAATTATTATTTTATCCTTATAACGGATTATATATTTATGAATGTAAATAATACCAACGAAAACGCGCTAGCGCAGATGGTAAGATCCGCTTCGCGCGACCCAAATAACCCGGGTTCGAGCCTCAGATGTGTAGTATAACTGGAATAATTCGGATATCCAGTTATACTAGTTGTACTCGAGTACAACTGGATACTCAGTGATACTAGTTGTACTCTAGTACAACTGAGTATAACTAGAGTATCTAGTTGTATTCGAGTGGTACAACTGAGTATAACTAGAGTATCTTGTTGTACTCGAATGGTACAACTGGGCATAACTAGGATATCTAGTTGTACTCGAATAGTACAACTGAGCATAACTAGACACCTAGTTGTAATCAAATGGTACAACTGGGCAATACTAGGATATCTAGTTGTACTCGAGTGGTACAACTGAGCAATACTAGGGTATCTAGTTATACTCGAGTGGTACAACTGGAGTATTACTAATATCAGTTATACCGAAATTAAGGATATCTTCATCCTTATACCAAAGCCAGAGGTATTTTCGGATTTACATTAATTAGGAAGCATGCCAGATTAATGAAGGGTATAAGAGGATAGAGGCATATGAAAAAACGACCAACAGCTTTAAGATGTCTGAAGAAAAATACTCTCATAAAGTCTTTTTCAACCGCCTTAAAAAGAAAAAGATGCGCTACCTCATCGCAACCTCAAATCTAAGTACCGCACTCTCCTATCAACGATGAACCAGATGTAGAAGTGTTAGGTCATCGGAGCCTCCGATTCGGAGGAACCTTGGATGGTTTGCGAATCGGGATAGTTTGTGAAAAAGTTGATTTACCCAGATTTGATGGTTCGAGACCATACTGTTGGATTAGTCGCTAATTTCGTGCAGCTCAATGTAGCGAGGATGATAAGCTTGAGATAGTCGTTTTGAATTTGACTGGACCAGTGTTAAATTAGTATACATGGGAGGTTACTAACTTAAAGGTCTTAATACAATATTATATTTGAATCGTTGAATAGACTACGACCAATAGTTTCAAAAAGACTAAGAATCGAAAACGATTGTTTACAAATATATGGCGAAGTAAAGACTAACTAAACATGTTTTTTTTTTTCCAGGTTTGTGCTTCAGAAGGTATTCAAAACTTTAAATTTGTTAGAGATTCTAAGGAGATTTGTGACAGGTATGTGCTTTCAAACTTGCTTGTAATTAGTTTCTGAAATTCACAAGTAGGAGAAACATATGCAGACTAATGTGTTTTCCACAAGACATGTGCTTGAATAAGCATCCAAAATCTTAAGAGATTTATATGTGTTAGCCTTTAAACTTATGTAACAGCTTGAAGTATACAGGCTATTATTGATTTGTTCAGGTATGTGCTTCTTTCATGGACGCCAAAGAGATTTTTAAGGTTTATAAATCTTTGTTGAAGTATGGATTTAGCACCCTCTTTATATTGTATAACTTTTCATTTGAATCAGTCTTTTAATGTTTCAAACTAATCACGTCTTTGTAAAAGAAAAACGTCAGTCACTTGAATTTTTGCAGGTTAGTCGTTTCCTTTCACATCTCTGTTTGGTCCTACAAGTTCTAAGTCTGTTTTTCGTGATGGCTTACTCATTTGTGTTGGTCTTGTAAGACAATCTTTAGTGAATTTCTCTCATAGACACGCGGTCTGCAACTCTCTGCTTCCATTCAACAATCTTGTCTTTTTTTCTAGGTATATCCTCTTCAATCCTTTTCTTCTGATTGGTCATTTGATTTTGCTTCTAGCATTCGATTTTTGTGTAATTTTTCTTCTCCATCAACCGATTTCAAATCGTAATGTGACATATCACAAAATACATATATACATACATAAATACAATTATACATATATACATACCTACTTACATACTTGCTTATTTGTATTTATTCATATATACTTCCATACTTCATTGTTCACTTGATTTCTTGATTTTTAGTTTGATTTTTTTTGCTAGCTTAATTGCTTCATTATTTTATCCCTTCATTCGTATTTTCTTACTTGCTTATTTTCTTGATGTCCAGCTTCTTTATTGACTTTCTTGATTCCTTTCTTAGTTTTAGCTTCTCTACTTGCTTTATTGATTTTGTTTCGTGTTTTAGATATTGCTAATCGTTCAATGTTTAATTGTTGCAGTGATCTTGGTTTATGGTTTCAGTTTTTTGTTATCATTTTGAACCGAAGCCTCTTGACTCCGCAGAAAACCATCATCGAAGGTAAATCCTTTTGTTTTCTTTTTATGACTAGTGTTAATGCTTTTCCTTTTGTTCTCTAGATCCGAGAGAGAGTTCCTGTATCAAATTCTAGGTGAAGTCATAAAAGCTGGAGCAACAACACTCAACATACATGACACTGTCGGTATAACTTTGCCGAGTGAATTTGGTCAGTTGATTGCTGATTTGAAGGTCAATACTCCAGGGATCGAAAATGTTGTCAGAATGATCTTGGACGCTCTACCGCCAACACTTATCTGTATGTCTTTTTATTTATCTTTACTCAGAACAACTTAGCTAATTTGTCGTCGTATATATGTAATGCTAATGTGTGATAACCTTTTTTGAATTCAGGGGGCACATGCAGGTGCAAGGCAGGTGGAAGTGACCATCAATGGAACTGGTGAAAGATCTGGAAATGCTTCACTGGAAGAGGTCAGAGTTTCATTGAAGGCATGTGATCCTTTTCGGCACTGAAAATGGCTTGAACTTAGCCAGAGAGAAGATTCTTATCGTAGGAGGCACATATTGTGAGGCAAGAGAACTGAGTAGAACCGAGTAAGACTTTGTCATAATCAGTAGCAGTGAGAGAAATCTGGAATAATTTTCTCTAATAAGATTTTAATAGGCTAAATGTCTTAGTAATTATTCTCACTATAGCCTTGGCTGCAATTATACTTCGAAAATATCATTTGGAGATAAGTAAAGTTAAAGAGATATTGGGTGATAAATTGGCTATTTTCCATCGTTAGCTGCTTAGATATTTTGGAAGCCGTTATCAATTTAAGATTTTCAGTTTTTATTCTGCTTGAGCTGCAATGGGATACTTAATCTGTACCTGATTTTTTTTTTTGGCCATAAAATGCCGTGGAGATCATGTTATAGGAGGTCTGTTTACTGGAATTGATACTCGGCATATCGTTATGACAAGCAAGATGGTACACATTTTAACTTCATTCTTTATATTATGAAAACAGTATTATGAAAAGAATAATAATTTTCTTTATCTTAAGAAAGGGAAAGAGATTGTATTTTGATTATTTATGTAACTGAATTTTCTCTTTCAGAGAGACATTAAAAATTTGTTCTCATAATCTGTTTTTTTCCTCTTTGCAAAGTATAACTTTCTTTGTAGGCTGTAGCTTTTTACTCAATATGCTTATGTTCCCATCCCTTAGCAACTATTGCCTGGCTATGAACATGATGACTTAGTATATAATTTAAGCTCTATACTCTTTTGATTTGGACGTTTACTCTTTCAGTCTGCTACATAACTGTACTGTTTTTTTCATGATTGTTTCCTCAGTTCCGGTTAATGGATGTTTGCTTTATGACTGTTCATGCTTCTTCTAGGATGGAATGCTGAAACACAAGGATACATGTTAGAGTATTGATACTTGTCGATTGTAAACAAACTCTAAACTTACAATTCTGAATAATACGTTTACGATAGATAACGATAAACCTTGTACAAGAGTAGTGTTCATCAATATCTCATGACGATACCAATGACACACGTGATCTCATCACGATCACCATCCCGCTCATAACGTCCACACTCAACATACAAGATATGAAAAAGAAAGGAAAATAGCTAACTGAAGTGCCTCTTTATACAAATAGCTTCATGCAATATTATTAAAGACCCTCTGACCCACTGAGAGGTTTTATTAAACTTCTTGCTCCCATCTTCAATCTTCTCTGCTTCTCCCTTCGTTGCTGTTGCTTGGTTCTACCTCATCAAAGATCACAGCTAAAGCTTGCACAACTTGTTTCCCTTCTTTCTTTTTCTTCTTCCTATAATAGGCTCCCCAATAGACGAAAGAGAGTTCCTGTCTCTTCCAATCTACCTCGCAAAGACCCAGCGTTTCAAGCCACTGCACTCCGAGAATAAAATCGACGTTTCCCAGTTCTAGAGAGATAAAATAAGACGTGAAATCGGTTGATTTGATATGGTAAGTTACAGCTCGGCAAGTGCCCAAAGACCTCACTATAACTCCATTTCCCAAAACCACGTCGCAGCTACGTGCAGCACAAACTTTCAACCATAGTTGGTGCACAATTTCAGGAGATATAAAATTGTGCGATGCTCCACTACCAAGCATGATTATGACCTTTTTCTGATATAACCACGAAGCTTAGTAGTCTTAGGTGCGTCAATCCCCAGAAAAGGGTGAAATGATAGTGTCATGAGCTCTTGAGAAGACAACGGACAATCATGATCTTCAAGATCCAACCACGGCTCAAACACTTCCATTTCTAAGCCATCGATTATGGTAAGCACACACAAATCTTTGTTAGGGCTGACGTGAGACCTGGACCAAGGAGCTCTACACTTGAAACATAGTTTGCCCTTCCTCATACGGTCTAGCTTGGCATCAGTGTATTGCATTCATGGGCGAGAAGGTGGACGAAAAGAAGAGGGCTCCTTAGCCACAGATAAAGGCTAATTGATTGGCTGTGACTGGCGTGGGGACCAAGTAGACATCGTGGTCTTTTCTCCTGGTGAAAGCCGCGATGGAGCGTGTGCGGTAGTAGGAGTAACATCGCTAACCATCTTACAGAAATCACTTGATTACATCCTAACCACAGCTGCGATATAATCCTTCATTCTAATAACTTATTTCATCTCACTACTCAAACCATTATAGAAATTTTTTTCAAGATGAGTCTTCCAATCCAGATAATTGCGCGGAGAGATCCTCAAATTCAGAGATATAATCCGCAACAGAACCCGTTTGTTTGATCGCAAACAATCTTGTGCTCGGTTCTGCATCAATAGATTCTGCAAAGCGAACCACCAACTTATGACGAAAAGCCCTCCAATCACAAAAACCCCCACGTCGTAAGACCCACGCAAACCATTTCTTAACTCGTCCCTCCAAACATAACGGTAAAAGATCCATTCATCTCAGAAGCCACCAATGGTAAAGAAGTGCTCAATATCCACTAACCAGTCATAAGTATTAGTGCCTTCAAAGCTCGGCATTGTCACCTTCTGCAACATATTTTCTCAATTGGCAAGATTTAAGTGATCAGCACAGGATCTCCCATGACGTTCATCATGTTCGTGGTGTCCATAATGTTGCTCGAAAAGTGGGTTTCGAACCGACAAGCCACGTTCAAATGTATCAGCCGGCGGACAGGGAGTTTGAGATCCCAAAGGCGGTGGACCACCTGGACCAGAAGATGCCTCAGCTGGTTGCTTACCCAGTAACTTGGTTAACCCTTTCAAATGCTCCTCAATAGTAGATAGTCTCCTCTTTGTGTCAGCTGCCTCCTGAGATATTTGATCCTCAACAGCCTTGAATTTGATTTTGTTCTCAGTAGTTGTTTGCATCAAAAATTGATACCCATTCTTGAGATAAGAGATCTCCTTGTGAATAGGAACCTCGACATCAGGAGAATCAATGTCGCTGGAATGATTTGGGGAGCACGAAGAAGACATCCTGCAACCACAGAGCAACACAACAAAAACGCACGACAACGGCAAGAGAACAAGATACGTTCACCAATCTCTCACAACAATCAATCACAGTAACCAAATTTGTACTCCTAGCCAACGATCCCAATCAACAACCAGAAGATGAAGACAATCTCAGCACCAGAAGCCAACAGAGATCAGAGGAATAAAAACGTTACCGCACACCATGGGAAGAAACATGGAACACAGAGACGCGATATTGCAGAGAATATAGAAAACCCAAAGCTCTGTAACTCGATGTAATAGTATCCTTTCAAAACTCAACGAACGTGAATAGCCCAAACCACAGAGAAACAACAATTAATGACGTGAATGATTCGCAACCCGATGGTCGTGAGACACAAACCAACGATTAACATGAGCCAACTAAAAACACGAACTCGATTGGCAAAAAAACCCGTAACTGTCGACAAACACACCTCGACGAGACAACCTACTCTAATTGCCTTGATCGTCTCCGCAACAACATCAAAAGCCACAAACCACCCAGAACACGGAAAATGTTAAACCTTGTGCACTGGATCGTCACCAAAACACGTAAAGGTCGAACCTTGCTCACCGCACCAATGTTAGAGTATTGATACTTGTCGATCGTAAACAAACTCTAAACTTGCAATTCTGAATAATACGCTTACGATAGATAACGATAAACCTTGTACAAGAGTAGTGTTCATCAATATCTCATGACGATACCAATAACACACGTGATCTCATCACGATCACCATACCGCTCATAACGTCCACACTCAACATACAAGGCATGAAAAAGAAAGGAAAATAGCTAACTGAAGTGCCTCTTTATACAAATAGCTTCATGCAATATTATTAAAGACCCTCTGACCCACTGAGAGGTTTTATTAAACTTGTTCTTGCTCCCATCTTCAAACTTCTCTGCTTCTCCCTTCATTGCTGTTGCTTGGTTCTCCCTCATCAAATATCACAGCTAAAGCTTGCACAACTTGTTTCCCTTCTTTCTTCTTCTTCCTATAATAGGTTTGATGATGCTTATCAGTACATATGAAATTATATGCCCCAAAGAAATTGGACTTGAGCGATCGAATGATGCTGGCATTGTTTTGGGGAAGCTTAGGTATGGAAGTTTTTCTTGTTTACCCTGTAAACTCTCAGTTTGTCTGTTTCTTGTTCAGACAATGGAACAAACCTATAATAGATGGATATTCTAATAATTTGGCTGTGACGTTGAATATTTCCAGACATTATTAGGCATTTTTGACAATTTACCAATTCATAGGCTAGTTAATGTACACTACATATGTATTTGAAAGCTGAAGTCTAACTGTTGGTTTCTCTTTTGCTTGGATATAGTACTATGCAATGGGTGTCATGGCGCTGAAAGACCGTTCCACAGAGGTGCACATCAATTTCACCCATACACATACATACTCGGTATTTCCATCTTTGTGGGAGATACTAACGTCCTCTCATATTTTCTACTTTACCAGCTTGGTTATGAATTGGATGATGAACAACTAAGCACCATTTTCTGTTGTTTTAAATTCGTGGCTTAGCAGAAAAAGGTAATTGGTTATGATTGTCGTGTTATTTATTCAAATGTATAGCTTGTGTTTTCAATTCCAACTGATTGTTTATGTTCCCTTGCAGAGAGTTACCGATGCGGATATAATAGTTTTGGTGTTGGATGAAGTTTTCCAACCTGGAAAATTCAGGTGAAATTGGGATCAAGGTGGTTTTTTTTTTTAAACTCTGTTTTCTTGTTCGTTGTCTTTAGTCAATTCTCATTTGACTTGAAAGTGTAATGCAGATAACTTGTGGGACTCTCGGGCTTTCAACAGCAACTATTAAATTTGCTGATGATGATGGCAAAGAGCATGTTGCTTGTTTTATGGGAAGTGGGCTTGTCGATTCAGCATATAAGGCAGTCGATCTTATTGTCAAGGTACTTTTTATACAACTGAGGCTCTCACATACATATAATTTCACCTGTAGATCCTCAACTATTTAAAACTTTTTTTTCCCTTTCCATATTCCCGACGACTCTGCTTGAGTACTCAATGAAGGAAGTAACATAAGGCATTGAGGACATTGCAACTACACGAGTTCTCGTCCGAGGAAACAACAATTACTCATCTACAAACGCAATAACTGGTGAAGAAGTTCAAAGGACCTCTAGGTGAAAATCATCTTTTCGTATACCTCATTTGACCGAGACAAAGATAATCTTTTTGCCTTGTTTCATTTTTTTGACTCTTTTATGACAAAGAGCATGGGTGGTGGGTAGCGATAGTCTGGTCAAGATGCAGTCAAACATTTTCAGATATGTTTCGATGGAATCTCTGGCTAGCTTCAAGTTGACCATCTCAGAAAGGGGGTCATGATAAAGATCGCTACACTTCGATGATAACTCACCAACATACTGGAATGATCCAGAACAACTCAAGCTTGACTAAGGATGATTTAGTCGAAGATGAATCAAGTAGGGATGGAGAAAGCACGGATGGAGATGAATCTGACCCAGTTCATGAGTTTGGCACGATCTAGGCCCTTGGCAATAGCACGCCCGACACGATCCAGGCTCCTTCCTTCGGCACAAACAGCACACCCGACATGGCCCAGGCTAGCGACAGATGCTCTACCGACACGCCCCTGATCCACGACTCCGGAAATCCCTCGCTCCCCGACCAGTTCCGGCTCCTCGACCAGTTCTGTCTGCTTTAAGACCACGGCAGGCCCGAACCGCTCCACGATTGCGAACCATCACAATACTCCGGCCCGTTTTGTGATTCAGGCCCATTCCAAGCTGTAGACCCGTCAGGTCCGGACCTGGAACCCAAGGAACTCGACCCGGCCCATGAAGAAGGAGAACCAATCCAGACTACCCAAGTAACCAAGTTGTGGCAAGACCCAATGACTAAATCCAAGACTAAAGCTCAACAACAAGTTCTTTTACAGCTAGCCCAAGGAATGTCCCAACAAGGAGCAAGAAGATAAAGGGCCAGATTATTGGTTTAATTATTTTGGGCTTTTGTAATTAATTAAAGCTCAAAATTAGATTGTACTTAAATTGAACTAAGTAAACCAGTTAATTTAGTAATTAGAGAATTAAACAAATCTGGTTTAATTAGGTTAGGAGTTTTACTAGATAAATATTACATCTTGTGTATAAATAGGCCTAGTGGCCGCCTGAGAAAGGCATCCAACAAATTTCTTAAAGCTACTTATGCCAAATTATTGAGTTTTAATAGCTTTCCCTGTTCAGCACAAGAACAAAATCTTCATTAAGTTTAGAGTAATCTAAAGATGACAATCCTTAATCATAAACAGGATGAACCTGTGATAAGGAGAATCAATTTCCTGTTGGATCAAACCCAAACCCCAGAAAATAAAACCATAGGCGATTGGAGAGCTAATAGCCTTCAATCTCCCTTGAACCGCCAAACCGCTGCCTCCTAGAGAGCTAGTAGCCTCTAGAGTTTAGATTACCCTGTCTTCAAGCGATCCATATACATAACCAGGACCGTTTCAAGTGGTATCAGAACCTCTTGAAGGTTAGGGTTTGAGGAAATTATCTCGATTTCACATAACATCTCACGATCTCCATACCTTTTTATTATTTTTTTTAATTTTATTTTATTCTTCTCTATCTATATGTTGTAAGTCAGTTGAGCCTTTTCTGATTTACAACAATAAATCCAAAAACAAATGTCAAAAAAAGAAAACAAAAAGATAATAGAAAGCATATGAGAAATCCTGCTGGAAATAGGTTAATCAGCTGACAAATAAAATCTTGCAATATTTCTATGTTAAGTCATAATTTGGGTTATTACTCTAGATCTTAGGTGATTGGGTTTTGATCTTCAATGTACTTGTGGGAATAGCAAGAGAGCTTAAGAGCTGAAACTGAGTGAGATAGGGAATTTTTTTTATTTAACTTGTTTGCTAAGTAATTTTCAGGAAAAAAATGGCACATCAAGAGGAAGAAGGGGAGAGGACCCCTGTAGTTCAACAAATTTGACTTGACCAGTTGCAATTTGAAGCCATAATGGCTGAGATAACTCGAACAAGACAAGATTTTGAACTAAATAACCAAGCTAATGAGAGGTTCCGAGGTTTTGATCATTTTGCAGGTAGACCTGTGTGTGGGAGAGGAACAACGCGAGGAGGCTGGCCCGGTATAGGAGCAGTACGAGGGGCTAGACGAGAGGAGGACGCACCATTGGACTTCTCTGATGATAGCAGTACCAGTTCCCAATATAGGAGGAACAACCGGCCCCATCCTAGACCTCTAAGGGAAGAAGACAACTTAGATAACTCAAGCTCCGAATTCCACCTTTCTTGAGAAAGAATGACCCTGATGCATATTTAGAATGAAAGAAGAAGATGGAATTGGTCTTCAACTGCCAATACTACTCTAAAGGCAAGAAGGTGAAACTAGCAGCTATTGAATTTAGTGGGTATGCTGTTAACTGGTGGGAGAAAATTACTCTATCCAGAAGACGCAATGGAGAACCTCAGGTTGCCTCATGGTTCGAAATGAAGACCATGATGAGGAAGAGATTTTTACCTATTTATCATGGTCGAGAACTACACCAGAAGCTAAGAAGATTAACTCAAAGAGTTAGGAGTGTAGAAGACTATCATCAAGAGATGGAAAACCTCCTCATCAAAGCTGACATTGAGGAGACGGTGGAAGCCACCATGGCCCTGTTCCAAGGAGGCCTCAAGTGAGATATTCAAGACCGTCTGGAACTTCAGGAATACGAGGACATGGGCGAACTACTACACAAGGAAATTCTGATTGAGCAACAAAATAAGAGGAAGAGAAATACACGGACAGCCTACATACAAAACCCCAGACCGTATGCAGGGAAGACAAAGCCGGAGGAACAGGCTTTAAGACACCACCAATGGCTAAGCCCCAAGAGGGAGCGATTGCCACCCTTTTATCCCAAGAAGATAAGGGCAAGAACATTGTAACCTCAACCTCTACCCAGAACAGGACCAGGAAGATCAAATGTTTTAGGTGTCAAGTTTTTGGACACTATGCAAATAAATACTCCAACAAGAATGTCATGCTCATATTAGACAATGGGGAGTTGGTTTATGAATACGACCAGTCAGAAGAAGAAGGCACGGCCTACCCAGCTCAAAGAGAATTACTGGTTACTAGAAGGACCTTGATCACCCATCCTAATGTCCAGGAACATAGGGAAATTTGTTCCATACTAGGTGCCTCATTCCAGAGAGAATTTGTAGCCTGATCATTGATGGAGGAAGCTGTACCAATGTGGCAAGCCAAACACTAGTAAACAATCTCAGCCTTGCCACCTACAAGCACCCAAGGCCTTACCAACTGCAATGGCTTAATGATGAAGGAGAAATGCGAGTAAATGAGCAGGTAACCGTACCGGTCACGATTGGAAGATACCAGGATGACATCATTTGTGATGTATTGCCCATGAAAGCTAGTCATGTCTTACTTGGTCAACCATGGCAATATGACAAGAAGTTTTTTCATGATGGGTACACAAACAAACATACCTTCACCCATAAAGGGAGAAAAATCACGCTAATACCCATGATTCCTCAAGAAGTACATCGCAACCAGATGCTGCTAAAGCAAAGGAGAGGACAGGAAAAGGAGGCGCCAAAGGCTTCTTACGCAGAAGAGCCATCACAGGTAAGTAACCTCAATCTCTTTGCTTCTTCAAGTGATGTGAAATCTGCTATGATTGATCGGCAAGATCTAATACTAATGCTATGCAAAGGAATACTAACCTGTTCTTCTAACTTTGGTCCAAAAATTCCGAGAGAAATTAAGTTACTTTTGCAGGAATACCAAGATGTGTTTTCAGGAGATCAACCTATGAGATTACCTCCCATACGTGGTATAGAACATCAAATAGATTCCTTACCAGGCGACAATCTTCCAAATCGTCCAGCATACCGAACAAATCCAGTAGAGACCAAATAGCTTCAACAACAAGTCACTGAGCTCATGGAGAAAGGACATATCAGGGAGAGTCTGATTCCTCTTGCAGTACCGGTTTTACTAGTTTCTAAGAAGGATGGAAGCTGGTGAATGTGTGTGGACTGTAGAGTCATCAATAACATCACATTTAAGTATAGACATCTTATTCCTTGATTAGACGATATGCTAGATAACTACATGGCTCATGCATCTTTTCGAAAATTGACTTAAAAAGTGGATACCATCAAATTAGAATGAAGGAAGGAGATGAGTGGAAAACCGCTTTTAAAACCAAGTTATGATTGTATGAATGGCTAGTAATGCCTTTTGGCTTAACCAGTGCTCCTAGTACTTTCATGAGGTTAATGAATCATGTTTTTAGAGCCTTTATAGGTCTGTTTGTGGTTGTGTACTTTGATGATATTCTGATATACAACAAGAACATGGACGAACACTTAGACCATCTTAGGCAAGTAAAAGTACTAAGGAAAGAGAGTTTGTATGCTAATAGAAAGAAGTGTTCATTTGGAACAGATAAATTGGTCTTTTTAGGTTTGTTGTCAACTCTCAAGGTATACATGTTGATGAGGAAAAGGTGAAAGCCATCAGAGAGTGGCCCACGCCTAAATCCATTGGAGAAGTCAGAAGCTTTCATGGACTTGTTGGCTTCTATCGGAGGTTTGTGAGAGATTTTAGTACTGTTGCAGCGCCTCTGACCAAGGTGGTGAAGAAGAATGTAGGATTCACCTGGGGAACAGCTCAACAAGAGGCGTTTGACAAGCTTAAAGGGGAGTTAACCAATGCACATTTACTTGTACTTCCCAACTTTGATAAAACTTTTGAAATTGAATGTGATGCCTATGGAATTGCTATTGATGCTGTTTTAATGCAGGATAGGAAGCCCATAACATTTTTTAGTGAGAAACTTGGGAGAGCTACTCTAAACTATCCAACTTATGATGGAGTTGTATACCTTGGTGAGAGTCCTTCAAACTTGGCAACACTACCTCTGACCCAAGGAGTTTGTAATCCACACAGATCATCAATCTCTCAAGTATCTTAAGGGCAAAAAAAATATTAAATAAGAGGCATGCTAAGTGGGTTGAATTCATAGAGACCTTTCCGTATGTAATTCACTACAAACAAGGTAAGGAGAATGTAGTAGCAAATGCGTTGTCAAGGAGGTACATTCTTTTATCAACTATGGAGATAAAACTTCTGGGATTTCAAAATCTTAAATCATGGTATGACAACGATCCAGACTTTGGAGACGCCTATAAGGTAACCAAAACTCACGCTTCAGGTAAGTTCTACCAACTTCAGGGTTTTCTGTTTTATAAAAATCGCTTATGCATACCCTGTGGAACTTTAAGAGAAATGTATGTGAGAGAAGCTCATGGAAGAGGTCTAATGGGGCACTTCGGTGTCGCCAAGACTTTGAATACCTTGCAGGAACATTTTTATTGGCCTGGCATGAAGAAGGATGTGGCCAAAGTATGCTCTAGATGCGTGAAATGCAAGCAAGCCAAATTAAGGGTCCAAGCTACAGGTTTGTATAGGTCATTACCCATACCCGACCACCCTTGGATAGATATTTCTATGGATTTTTTTTAAGGATTTCCAAGGACTAGGAAAGGCAAGGATAGTATATTTGTTGTAGTTGATAGATTTTCCAAAATTGTCCATTTATACCTTGTCATAAAAAAGATGATGCCATAATGGTAGCTGACATTTTCTTTAGAGAAATTGTTAGGTTGCATGGAATGCCTAGAACAATTGTGTTAGATAGAGATTCTAAGTTCCTTAGTTATTTTTGGAAAAATTTTTGGGGGAAATTAGGAACCAAGTTGTTATTTTCAACCACCTGTCATCCTCAAACTGAAACAGTAAATCGGACCCTTTCTACACTGTTGCGTGCAATTGTTAAAATGAACATTAAAATTTGGGAAGATTGCTTATCTCATGTAGAATTTGCTTATAATAGAGTTGTGCATTCAGCCACCAAACTAACCCTTTTTCAGATTGTATATGGGTTCAATCCTTTATCTCCCCTAGATTTGTTTGTCTTACCTATTAAAGAACAGACTAACCTTGATGGCAAAAATAAGGCCGAATTTGTTAGGTCCTTACATGAGCAAGTTAGGCGCAACATTGAAAGAAGGACATAAAGGTATGCCAGAAACAAAAACAAGGGAAAGAAAGAACGTATACCAAAACTTGGCGACCTTGTTTGTATACACATGAGGAAGGAGAGATTTCCAAATGAACGAAAGTCAAAACTCATGCCTAGGACAGATGGACCGTTCAGAGTACTCAAACGAATAAACAACAATTTCTACCAGATTGATCTCCAAGATAAGTATATTGTTAGTTCCACTTTTAATGTTTCTTACTTGATCCCTTATATTGCAGATGATCTAGATTTGAGGTCAAATCCTTTTAAAGGAGGAGAGGATGGAGTGATCTAGAACAACTCAAGCTTGACTAAGGATGAATTGGTGGAAGATGAATCAAGTAGGGATGAAGAAAGTAAGGATGGAGATGAATCTGACCCAGTTCATGAGTTCGGCACAACCCAGGCCCTTGGCAATAGCACTCCCGACATGACCCAGGCTCCTTCCTTCGGCACGAACAGCACGCCAGACATGGCCCAATCTCGCGACGGATGCTCGACCGACACACCCCTGATCCACAACTCCAAAACTCCCTCGCTCCCCAACCAGTTCTGGCTCCCCGACCAATTTCGTCCGCTCCAAGACCACGGCAGGCCCGAACCACTCCAAGATTGCGACATGTCACAAGACTCCGGCCCGTTCCATGATTCAGGCATATTCCAAGCTGTAGACCCGTCAGGCCCGGACCTGAAACCCAAGGAACACGACCCCGCCCATGAAGAAGGAAAACCAATCCAGACTATCCAAGTAACCAAGTTGTGGCAAGGCCTAATGACTAGATCCAGTACTAAAGTCCAACAAGAAGTTCTTTTACAACTAGTCCAAGGAATGGCCCAACAGCAAAAAGATAAATGGCCAGATTATTGGTTTAATTATTTTGGACTTTTGTAATTACTTAAAGCCCAAAATTAGATTATATTTAAATTGAACCAAGTAAACCGTTAATTTAGTAATTAGGGAATTAAAAAATTCTGGTTTAATTAGGTTAGGGTTTTTACTTGATAAAGATTACATCTTGTGCATAAATAGGCCTAGTGGCCGCCTGAGAAAGGCATCCAACGAATTTCTTAAAGCTTCTTATAGCAAACTCTTGAGTTTTAATTGTTTTCCCTGTTCAGCACAAGAACATAATTTTTATTAAGTTTAGAGTAATCTAAAGGTGACAATCTTTAATCTTAAACAGGGTGAACCCTGTGATAAGGAGAATCAATTTCTTGTTGGATCAAACCCAAACCCCAGAAAAGAAGACCATAGGCAATTGGAGAGCTAGTAGCCTCCAATCTCCCTTGCGCCGCCAAACCGCTGCCTCCTAGAGATCTAGTAGCCTCTAGGGTTCAGATTACCCTATCTTCAAGCGATCCAGAGATTGAATCATAAACAAGACCGTTCCACATACTCCGAGCACAATGTGAACATATCATATCTTAATGAAATTGAGATGCCATTGTTGAGCTCTGCCTTCCATGTGTAGTGAAGCTAAGCGAATCTTCAGCTCGGGTGGAGTATTGTCGAGCAAGAACTGTTTGCAACGAGAGACCCACTCACGGACATTCATCAAAAGAAAGGCAGTCAATTTTTGTGAGCATTGTGGTTATACCGTTTAGTAACAGTGGTTCCTTATGCGTATCAGAGATAGCTTTCCCTTTTGAAAGTTGTTCAGAACTAAGAGGGTTGAGGGTTTGGACAGCCTTGAAAATCCATGTATGATTAAAAGACCTAATGAGTGGGACGATCCAGGTTCCTGGCCCTGATGTGGGGTCGAACCATGTGAAAACTACTTCAAAATCATCGATTTCAGGTTGGAAAACTCATTTTCGAACCTTGAAAACTTTTCGTCCAGTTCTGAGCGTAAATTTGAGAAGAGGGAGTCAGTTTAGAGCTTATGTTCTTCCATTGTTTTTTGTTGAACTCAACCAATGAACGTTTTGTTGTTCTCATAACTTTGATATGACTATGTTAAAGCTCTCGTACCAATGAAACAGTGAGTGATGATGATTGGTAAATCTAGACTTAGAATTCTCCGAGAACTTGGAGGTTAGACAATAACAGATTAAAAGGTGATAAGAAGAAAGAAGAATCATTAGAAAGCTAGAATTTGTGAATAAGGATTGTATAAGCAATGGTGAAAATGGAGCGTAAGAGAGAGATAGAGAAAAAAGATAAAGATAAAATTGTTTTTTAATTTATTTTTTTATAAGGCAAAAAGTTTAAGAGTTTAAAAAGTGATAAACTAAAATGCGAACATAACCGCGAAAGAGCTCGTAGTCCAGTGGTAAATGGGGGTGTGGTAAATGGGGGTGGGAGTCCCTCCAACTGGATTCGAGTCTCCGGTAGCACTTTATGTGATGGGAGCAAGTAGTGCAGTTGGTAAATCGCTACATCTGAAATTCCCAATATCACTTCACAACACCTTTTCCTCGAAATGAGAAAGAAGATGGTACACTCGACTCGGGGTTTGATATCTGCACCTTACCTAGAATGGATCACTTATCTGTATAGATATGTTATAACCACTTGGTTAAGCGTTAAAAAAAAATGCAGACATAACCAAAATGATAAATAATCGGGACAAACTGAATGGATCAAACTAGCTTCCCAATATATGAGAATATTGATTCTTCTCACCATAATAAACTATAATTCGATATAACAACTCAAGATCATATCTCGGCTCTCTCACGACCTCGGACCATCTCTGTTTTATAAGAACGCCTTGCAAGTCGCACATTACTGGTTTTATTTCAACTTTAAGGTGAAGCCAACGAAACACAAACACCAATTGTATATTAGATTGAGTTTTTCTTCCGTTCATAACTTTAAGTTTAATTTTCATAAAATATCTAACTAATATTTCAACAGATTAAAAACAAAACAAAAAATTATAGCGGTTTCAGTTGTTTCTCAATGAATTTTAACTATTATTTGAAATGTATATAATACACCTATAGTTAGTATTGTTTAGCATATAAATTTTTTCTCATACCAATTTACGTTCAGAAATATATATATATATATATATATTTTGGAGAATAATAAGTAAATGACAATGGCTTTTTTTAAAAAAAGCGAACAAGAGTGTTAATTAGCATTTTGGATGATACTATAAAGTCATTCGACTATTGCGGATGAACATTTTCTGTAGCGTTTTAACACGTTTAATTGCCGTAAGATGACCCTTTTAGGCTAAGACCTTTAGTAATGTTTGGTTTGAGATTGACACAACTTTCTCACTTGTAGGGCCAATCTGACCCGTACTTTTGATCTTATTGGCCGTCAAGTTAGTAGCTCACCATGATTTTTACTGCAATATATCATTTCCATTCTCGCTGCTAGATGCACATTATCTTCACAATATAGTGGGAGACGCAGACATCAGGAAAGGGGATGGCATGCAGTTTGATGAACTTATAAGTCAATCTCCTTGTGTCAAGGACACTAACTCTCACATCCAACCATTTGCTCTAGATACTCTTCGAGACACTTTCCAACTGCAGGAATGTGCTCATGTTGACATCCCTCCTGTAAGCACTATTAGTCTTATTGGGTCCATTTCTATAAAACATAGTTCTTTTCTTTATGTTCTTTTGTAATTTATCAGCTTTTATTCGATATTCGTTAGAATGAGAAGGGAGTTACTACACTTTATGTGTGACCAAAGAATCTTGCCATTATTCATTTCCTGTAGATTAAGTTTATGGATGTTATAAACTCTCTATGGTGAAAGGTTTTCTCTCATTTCAACAACTTTTAAATGGAAATTTACTTTCAGAAAAGGAAGCATGAAGGAAATGAAGTTCTTAACAGGAAAAAGAAAAGCAAAGTAAAGAAAGAAACTTTGCTCGACTTGAAATATCTCTCTTTTTTCTTTTAAAATTGTTTACATGTTGCTCATGGATGATTTGGGGTATAACAATAGCGGAATCATGCTTCATCTGTTTTCCCTATACCTTCTTTATTGTGTTCATTGATTCAAATTTTGCAGCACAAGAGCCATAGAATTGAGGGAATGAACGAAACAAGACAAGTAAAGTGAAGGGACGAGGAGTATGCAGCTTAGATGGAAAAAAATTGGATGGAATGAGTTTTCAGGTGCTTTGGTCTTGGGCGATATATGCTAGAATCGTGTATGTAGGGCAAATTATATAATTTATTTTCTATTTTTTTTTGTCAATTAGAAGAGTCTTAACAATAACAAATTAGCTATGTTAAGTGTCGAATACAAATCAGAATGGTTTAATAAGAAACTAATCACGCGAAAAACATTACAGTGACTAGTTTTCTAAACAGTAAACCTCAGATGAGACAAATTCTTGCGGCGTGTTCAACAATTTCGCAGGTTTAAGAGTTTCACCATATGCCGCAATGAGCAATGCCTCAGCTCGACCATGATCCTTTTTCCTCTTGAGTTGCGAACTTAGCAAAGGAAACAACTCCGATGCAACTCGTCTACTATCATCCTGTAAACCCAAAAAATAAAATTCGTTTTCAGTTAAAGATTTGCTTTTGAATCTTGAAACATGTGACAATAAAGATCAATCACCTTCGTGCAGTTTCCACCAGCAAGTTGAAAATGCCTCTTCCACAAGGATGAAGGAACCGGAACGACCGAAAAGCCTGATGCAACAAGTGTTCCTATCCAAAACCCATATCCAAAACCTCCACTATACCAACCCTAAAACACAGAAATCACACAATCATGAATTAGTTTTGACAAATAAACATCGTATGAGAAAATAATCAGTGTTATTGACCTGTTTCCCATCTTTTGGAAAGGGAGTTGATTGCTCTATATATGCCGTACTTCCTGCATTGTTGAACACAAACTGCTTCTAAATTTAAACCAAAGAACACAACAACAAAGAGACAATGTGAACCATCTTCTTCTTACCAGAGGGGATATCTAAACTTCGAATTAATTGAACAATTGACTTTGCATCCAAACGTTTTCGTACTCTTTTTCCGACTAAAACCGGCAGGTGAGGAGTATCAAAGACCTAATTCACAATCAACTTTGGTTAACAACTCTGATTCTAATCACAATCAACTCTGATCACAATCAACTTTGGTTAACAATCAACTTCAGGTAAGGAGTTTCAAAGATAAATTATTCAACTCACAATTCTGAAATTCCCAAATGGTTGCTTGAAATCAATTCACAAAACCCTAAAACCTTATACAATCAGAGATAAATTGCATAATCATATATGCTCATTAGACCAACACAACTCTAAAATTCCCAAAATGGGTGAACTTCAAATCAATTCACAAACCCCAGAACCCCACAGTTTCACCAAGCTAGGGTTTATCCTCCAAGAGAGAAGTAGCGACACTAACCTGAGCTTGAGAAGAACCCAAGATATGGTCAGTTTTCAAGAGAGCTAAAGCACCTGACAAGTCGGGGTCAATCCCAATGACATATCTCGACTCAGTATTCTCCAGGGTCGCCTCGTATTCTTCTGGTGACGGCAGACTGAGAGAATCCAACCATTTCTCCTTCATCAACGCTGCGTCGATGGCTTTCGTCTTTGTAGGAAGAGCTCTAAACGCGAGACTCTGCCGCCGCTGGAACGGAGCAGTGAAAGACGATGGCGAGTGAGAAAGGAAAGGTCTGACCTTAGAGAAGATACTATACATCGGAGGCTGTGACGGTTGTCCGTACGCCGTTGGCATTACAAGAATCCCCTAATTAGATGAACACTTGCTCTATTTGATTATGTATCCTTTTTTTTGTATTTTCTGAATTTAGTTTTGGTATACAGTATGTATTTATTTTATGCGAATTGAGTCGATATTGTGTATAGAGACTGATTAGATTAATGAAAAAGGCCTTTTTGTATCTCTGATAATTTTTGGCGTGGCCCTCAAACCACTGGGCGCAAATATCGGACTGATATACACTATCTCTGTTGAAACTCTCAGAACGCAATTCGCTAGATTATATGCTTTTGTATTCATTATTCTGGATATGTGTGACACTTCGATCTTGAGAAAATAGGACTTGCAAATAAGGCTGGTTAAAATACCTGAATCCGAAGATCCGACCGAACTCAAACCAACAAAGTAGAACCAAATCGAACTCAAAAATTGACAAAATAGCTGAACGGATCCTAAATATTTATAGTTAAAGAACCGAACCTGAACCAAATCCGAACCAAAAACCGAATGGATACCCGAAATATCCGAACTACAATTATTATTTCTAAATATAATAATTATATTTAAGTTTATAATCGTTCAAATATCCAAATTTATAATTATAAATCTGAAATTATCTGTTATTTGAAAATTTCAATAATCAAAATATTAAAATTAAAATATTTAAAAATTTTGAGTTATAAATTAGGGATAGGTAAAAAATCTTAAAGAAAAAGTCAAAGAACCAAAGTTAGATTCGAACCCGAATGGTATTTGAATACAAAATGGGACTTAAAGTATATTACTAGAACCAAATGAAATCCAATGAGAACCAAACCCAACTCAAATCGAACTAGAGAAATACCCAAATGAGACTTAGACTTCTCACTCCAAAAACCCGAAAACCCGAAAAACCCGAACGGGACCCCGAACGCCCACCCCTACTTGCAGATACTAAACTTTTCCAAACAAATCCAAAAAATAGCCATTCGTCAAATGTATCTACAATTTTTATAACTTGAAAACCATTAGTTATGAATACAACTTCTAAGCGCGGGACTTCAATCATACATATTATTGCTCAAATCAAGGATTCTAAGTTAACATATATCATAGAGAGATTGCATCGTACATTCTGAGCCCCAACTGTATGTACCATTTTTTATCACAAACTCATCACTGTGTCTAAATCTGATTTTTATCCAGGATCCTTCCAGTTTATACCACTATATGTCATTTGGTAACGAAGGCATTTGTAATACTAAATATACAGTTTTTACTAAGTCAAATGTTATTTGTATAGTTTCTGCTGAGTCAAATATCAAAAAATATTATTAAAAATACCAAAAATATACCTTAATACATAAAAATGACTACTAAATATCATTTTTTGATATTTAGATATCGAAGAAAAATATCATTTTTGGATTATTCAGATATCGAAGAAAAAAACAACAATAAATACCCAAAAATACAGAAAAACTAAAAAAATATTTGAAATATCAAAAATATACCATAATACCTAAAATTAACCACTAGTTATCATTTTAGGTTGTTTGGTATCCAACTGGTTTTCGGTACAAAGCGAAATCAGACAATAATAAGGATCTGAGAGTGCATCATCCAATATGTAAAATAGCCACAACAAAACCCAATCCAAATCAGTTTTTTTGGGTTTGTTTTGATTCTGAGTTTTTTGGGAGTAAATTGCTCAGGACAAAGTTCTCTAACCAAACCCAACAAAAATAAATGATTTGGTTCCTAGCCGAATATTGAATATGTACCCAAAATCCTAAAATTTACATGTATTAGTTACTTTTTAGGTATTTTAAGATTTTATGTATTTTTAGTTTTTCTTAGATGTCTAAATAACCCAAAAATGATATGTAGTAGTTTAAGTTATTTTTCATTTAAGAGCCCAATATGATATTGGTTTTTTTATTTACTATAATTATGGGATTATATAATAATTTTAACAATTCAACCCTATCTGTATCAGGTACATTTTGGATAAAAAATTTAATACTCTAAATATTTTTATCCGTTATTAATTAATTTTTATATCTGTAATGAACATTTATAACTATTAGTCATTCATAAAATATGGTATAAGTTTTAGATGTAGAGGTCTATCTTACCTAGATTAGGGTCATATTCACTTTTTGAAAATAAAATAAAATGAGGTAATTTTATAGAAAGTCACTTTCTATGATTTATCTAATATAATTAAGACACATTTTGTTACCAAAGCATTTTTATGCAGCAGCAAGTAACTCTTTTGTATAAAATTTCAAACATGCTCTCTCCTGAAACTTGACCATAGCAAATTTATAGTTTGATTAAAGCTTTTTAACTAAATAACTAAAGCTTTTTAACATTTTACCTTTTTACATTAACATAAAAACCGTAGATTAGCGTATATCACTGTGACTTTTATTTACCAAACTTCATTTCCACCATTCATTTATCAGTAAAAAGTATACCAACTGAAATATATCGGTTGAAATTGGATCTAAGAAACATCTCAACTTTCTTACCAAGAGGAAAAGGGTAAAATTCGGATCTCGACTACGGCATCAGCTTCCGACTGGTAAAACATGGAGGACCACTGTCTCATAATTTCTGGCGAATGGAGCTGCTCCTCCGATGGGAGATGGGATTTCATCATTAAAAAATAACAATGTCTATGATCATCCATTTTAATCAAGGAATTACATTTTCCGAGCTTCAAACAACTTCTTAACCGAGTTGCTACGTAAAATTGATGGCCAAATCTATGTCTCCTTAAGCTATTGACCTTCCAACAGCAAAGAACTGGCCAAGGTCTAACAACACCTCCATTTTTGTTTACCAACTATGGAGTCATTGTTTTTTTTTCCAGTATTTTCAACTCAACAAATCCATGAATCTTTTTGTCAAGTTCCAAAAAGTAGACACAAAAACAGGGGATAGCCAGGTTGAAGATAATGCTAACGTTGGCTACACGACATCATCACAAACAAAGAAGAAGCTAGGCATTTTTGAAGAAGGGGGTGGATCAGACAGGCATGGTAGTGACACAGAAGTAGATGCCTCAACCGCAGGATCAAAGATTCATCCTTTTTTCATCGACAACGATGCAACACTTCTTGAACATGTCGAGTTAGAAAAGGAAAGGTTTAGGAGCGAATCTTGGCACGCTAGGAATTCGTGGCTAAGCAATGATGACGGACACATAATCTGAAGACGACCATGCGCGGGAGATCAATGTGGATGATGTCCGACCCCGTCGATTCGACTAAAATTGTAGGGGACTTATGCTTGACGATGCGCTGGTATGATATCATCTTCTTTTATGGTAATCATTGTTAAGAAGAGATCTTTTTCTGATTCACACCCTTGACATCATTAAGCTCTTGCAAGCTGTAATCGTCATCTTTTATTCCTTGCACACACACATTCAAGGTAGGATGTAAGATGCCTTACATGACTCGACAAAAAAATCATAAGAAAATCTTACAGCCTTATATATCCATCCTTACGCTCCTACATGCTGTCCGCACCCTCGTCTCCAATCATCTTGTCCTGCTCCTGCATAATAGATACTTCGATATCATGCTACCTCCTCTTTAGCCCTCTCTTAATCTGTATCGCTGATATATTTCTTAAACAGGATTGTCTCCCCACCCTATGCATCTTAAACATTCTAGCAATCACCTTCTTGAAACTCTTGACCTACTTATCTAGTTCATCTACCTGAGAAACCAATCAATCAAACAGCTCATCACCCCTTCCCACCTACTCTGTTTACATATACCTTTTTTACCAACACCAGTATCATTTTCAGTCTGCACCCTTGCACGTTCACCCCTTTGCGATCCAGAATTCTTCTTTTGGTGGATGCTCGCATTACCTTCTCTGCCTTTATGCATCACCACAGGCAAGGATGCCTTCCCTCTGGGCCAATTATACTTCTGAAAAACATTCTTAGAAGCTATATGTTCTTCCATGTAATTAACCTTCTTGTCTCTTATCTCATCGTCCCATTCACACCAACCATCCTCCTCTGCCGTTCTTTCCATGATAGCTATATAAGAAAAAAAAACAAACAAACATCCACTATAGCGTATCCACATGGATGCCATAGTCAAAAATAAATCCACCCGGCAGATTATATGTGTACTTTCAAAAAAATAAATGTCCTCTACATACTATCCATGTGTACCGCTTAAAACAATCATGAATTATGTTCAATGTGTCGACTATGTATGTATACTCATAGTTCCTTATGTTCCTCGTTGCGTGACCATCAACTCGACTTTATATGTACAGTACTTTGCATGTCATAAATATGTGTACTACTTATAGTTGTACATATTTTTCCAAATAACTTACATCACTATCGGTCTCGGCTTGTAGCACCTCCGTCAGAGTCAGTCCTGCATGTTGTACCAGTTTTTCCTCCGAGGATCCATTAAGAGTCAGTTCATGACCTGCTTTACAGCTCATACGCTTTAGGAGGGGATGTAATAGCGTCCAAAGCAAGCAGCTATATAACAAGAGGACCCAACCAGCCAAAATGAAGATTGTTGCAGTTGCTCAACATAGGTCTTCACCGGATCATCACACTTTCCCCTTAAATTTTCCTATGTCTCATTGAGTTGATTGTCCAAACAAACGACTCTCACCCCCACGAGAACGCAAAAAGGTCTCGATGTCTTCCACCAGCTTCATGTATTTGTGTGTTGGCTTATGAACCTGTGTTGATGCAATCAAAACACCATCCACAATTAGTTTTAGTACAAACAAATCCTTCTTCACGAGGGCAATTCACTATCCTTTGTTAACATATCCACAATGGCTGCTAGTGTAGCCTGCCTATCAGAACCAATAAGCTTCTCCCATGATTAATATGACATATTCTCGTTGGGTTGCTGTTGGTCGTGCTCATATCCATCCTCAAAATTCTCATACGGTGCCCAATATTAGCCCCAAACTCATACAGAAAGAAGCGTAGAGGTTTTCCACCGAAGACCAACCACAACACATACTTCTTCTTTGTAACCAGTTGCCTTGACAACATTCTATGGACAAGTTTTCCCAAAACTGAACATCTCCTGGCTAATCCTCGTCAAATCATTGGTTCTTTCTAGAACATTCTTCACAAAAAGAAAAATATCCATCTTCGAATAAATATTTAACCTCTTGTTAAGGTATCCGTCAGTCACGAACACCCGTTGGGGAAGCTTATAATCCCAGACAGGGCTAGAGCTAGATCCTGCAACGAGGAAAAATTGACCAAATCCATACACATATACACACATTCCTCAAATTAAAAACAATTAAAGACCAATTCAAATAATTCCTTCAACCAGCTAGACGATGAAATGCCTTTAAACAAAAATGTCCAAACCATGAACAAAAAATGCCAACTCGACTTTGATTTGTTATCTGATGTCATTTCAGATCCACATACCTTCCATTAGAGCTAGGCAAAATATTTGAACCCGAAGATCCGAACCGAATCCGAACCGAAAAAGTAAAACCGAACCGAATCTGAAATTGACAAAATACCCAAACGGATCCTAAATTTTTATAATCAAAGAACCGAACCCGAACAAAAAACCGAATGGGTACCCGTAATATCCAAACTACAATTATTATTTCTAAATATAATAATTATATTTAAGTTTATAATAATTCAAATATCCAAATTTACAATTATAAATATGAAATTATCAGTTATTTGAAGATTAAAATAATCAAAACATTAAAATATTTAAAAATTTTGAGTTATAAATTAGGGATAGGTAAAAAATCCTAAAGAAAAAGTCAAAGAACCGAAATTAGAACTGAACCCAAACCGAATCTGAATGGTATTTGGATACAAAATGAGACTTAAAGTATATTAACATAACCGAACCGAACCCGATGAGAACCGAACCCGATGAGAACCGAACCGAACCCAAACCGAACTAGAGAAATACCCTAATGAGACTTAGACTTCTCACCCCGAAAATCCAAAACCCAAAAAACCCAAACCGAACCCGAACGGGACCCCGAATGCCACCCCTACCTTCCATTATGAATTCTGTGGGGACCAAACATGTTTTCTTTCCGTCGTATCCAACTAAAAACTAGGGCTTCGACGATGGGGGAGAAAAGTTACTTGCCGGTGAATTTTTTTTACTTTACCAATGGATAATTCTCGAGGGTGAAAAGAAACGATAAGATTAGAGAGTTTCATAGTCAGGCTTATGTGGATGGAATTTCAAATTTCAAATAAATCATTGATTTAGCTAACCAGATAAAAACCGTTTAGATTTAGGTAAAAGGGTTTTAGGAGCTAAACTGGATTTTTACACCCCAGAGTGTGTTAGTAGTAGAAAATGTCTGTTTTGAAAGAAAACTAATGGAAAGTGCCTTATTTAGTAATCATCTCTAATAAGTTTTTTTTACAACTCTGTAAAAGAATTATAGGAATGCTTGACTGAGACTTTAAACGTTTGATTATAGACTATTATTTTAATAAAAACTGTTGAGACTTTTGCTTTAAATAAGAGGTTGTGATTTTAGGAAAAATAAAAATGTATTTATTGTTGTTCCAGAAAGAAAGAAAAACAAAAACGTTCGAAAAAAGTTAGTTATCTAAACTTTAATTGATTTTGTTTATGGTTAGAGAAGTAAATTTGGGTTGCGGGCATCCAAATAGCCAACCCATTGCGGATGTGAATTATTTTTGGGTTATGCAAGCTGGCCCATCGCGAAATGCAGTCCAAATTGCCATGCCTAAACCCACCCTGTTATTATTGTGTGGTTTTAGCGGCCGGGTTGACCCGCGGGTCAAAATTACAAATGATAAATTCTTGTTCAAGTTATAATCAATAACAGGTTTTGACATCATTTACCTTTATAATATGATGTTTAAGAAGAAGTTTCAAACACTACCTAGAAGATCAGCAAGACAACACATGATAGCCTTGAGGAGAGAGCATCAATCACTCGATATTGATTTCCAAATGAAAAGTCAATAAAGCTATGATTCTACTATATAGAGATGTTTTGGATTAATTAAGCACCTAGATCTCGAGAATGAGTAGAACACCACAAACGACTTGACGAGCGATCCATAGAATTCGCAAACCATTGTCAATCTCCAAACTTTAAAACCAATAGACATGTATCAGATAGATTGGATGTTCAATGTGTTAAATAACTAATCTCAATGTAGAACCCAAGATGAACATAAGTAAGATCAAAAGTTTGTACATACAAGTTTGGATACAATCGTTTACTTTTTTAATACATGGTGCTCTAAATTTGGTGAAATCAGAAACCTGATACGCTAAATTTGACTTCTTCGAAGAACTCATATAGTGTATTCAGAATAAAAATCTAAAAATTCAATGCCAAAGGAAACAAATGTCTTTGTTTTTATCCTCATCTTTATCAACATTTGTCTTTGTCCTCATCTTCATCACAACAATAAATTCAAAAGACAGAAGTGTCTCATCTTCACCATCAAATTTGTCTTCTACAATGTGAATAATTTGAGCTAGTTAACAATAGTAAAGCATGGTATAATAAGTGTAATAATGTAATATGCTTCAAATCCTCTTAACTAATTATGACTACATATCAAAGCTTGCACATTCTTTGAAAGTAGCCGCTCATGTAGTTGTTTAGAATGCAAGATCCAAATGAAGCATCTTTTACGTTGAATTTCATCTTGTTTTCACATCTAATATTAAACCAGACTCACAGAATCCACACATTTTCCAAAAAATATCTCACAAGACTCAGATGTTGTAACATACTTGATACTATGTCTGATTTTATGCAAAGAGTCACCAATAACCTTCAAGCCGTCTTGAACTATAAGATTGAGTATATGAGCTCAACATATAAGATGAAAAAAACTCTCCTCCACACAACAAATCATTCCTCAAAATCAGCTGAAATTTTATAATATCTTGCATTGAATCATTGCTTGTGGCATTGTCTAATATGATGAAATACACCTTTTTACTTCCCCATTCTCTCCATGACTCAAGAAGCTGCATTGCTAAATTTACACATCAATGTGGTGGTGGGAGAGTACAAAATGCTAAGATTTTGTTGTTCAGCTTCCAATTGCGATCAATATAATGCGTCATGAGACACATTTATCCCTCCTGTGTGATTGCGGACCACAAATCAGATGTAAAATTAATTCGTCCTGGAAGATTAGTTAGTTATGTCTTCAAGTTAGCTGTATCGTTTTCATAAAACTGATACACATCTACTGAAGCTGTGTTCTGGCTAATGAAGATGACATCACCATTCAAGTATTCTCAAACTGCTCTAACTCTGATGTGATATTAGCCAAGCTATGATGACTTAGACAGAATCACCCAAGACCTTTCACTCCAAGGTGGTAATTTGATAATCCTAAACTTCTATGGCTAGTGAAAACCAACAAAAGGTATGTTAAACATTATGCCTGATGCTAGCAAATGATCCAACAAGGAAGATAGGCTGTGGAACCTTCAAATGGAGATTTGTGTAGATCCAATAGTGAATATGTTAAACTCACCACCTGATCTATTTCGACACAAGCCAACACTCTTTGGTGATAGAATTTCCACAAAAAAATTTGCAGAAATACCTCTTGATAAACCAGTTTAAATCTTAGATATGACACTCTAAGAAATTGAAATGTTCACAAATGAACAAAGAAAATCATTCTAAAATAAAACAAGTTTTTGACAAGAAAAATGAGTTATTTTATTAATATGGTTGTACATTACATTATATACAATGGCAAAGTGCTAAAAATTAGACATATTGAAAATTAAAAAAAACAAAAAACTAGGAAGACTTAACCAAAATTATAGGTTATTTGTTGAATGATTCTTGAACTTCTTTGCCTGCTAATCTTCTTGCAATAATTTGGCTGTGTAGAAAGGTGGAACTGGGATTGAAATGGACCAAGACAAATAATCCTTAGATTTGTCCAGACTTGTATTAAAACCCAAAGAAATTGTTTGAAACATTTCTTCTTCCTCACATCCCAATTCTTTTTCACTTAGGTCATTTGATCCAACTTGAGATAAAGTCCTTTCCATGTATGGGCTTGATCTCTGGGCTTTGGCTTGACAAAATCATGTATTGGATCACCAAAAAAAAAAACATAGACTTCATTAGATAATTGGGTGGCTTTGTTGGCCTGATATGGCCGAGAAGGTGACTCCATCGACCATCTCTCAAACTAGCTTGGTTCAGGTGTGTTTAGACTCGACCAAGGAGTTCCTCATAGGTGATTGGTCGATCAAAATTTCCTCTTTAGGTTGAAATGTGGTCGGGTCCAACTGGTTACATGCTTGGATTTATTTTTGGCTTTCCCAGGTAACGTAGAAGACCAGCGTGGTCGAGAAAGATGATGCTTCAACCAACTTTAATTCCAGCTCGTCCCACATGGTCTTTGGCTTTCTTAGACTTATCTTCATGCTTCCTTGTTCATCTGCTTTTTCTTTGGCTGTCAGACAGGTGTATCTGGTCTATGATAAGAGCCAGTCAGGTCGTATCAAACTCTTTTGTAATCAATGTAAGAAAATGGAAGATCATGCTTAATAACAAACTTAGATAACATCTCCTAAAATACATGATCATATTTACATGCTTCTAGTCTAGCCTCAGCCTTGACCATCATATGGCGGATATTTCCATTTCTTAAAGACTCCATTTATCACGATGCTTTCTTAAAGCATTGGTATTATGTATATGTGAGTCATACACATATTCAGCCTTGCAATGCTTGCATACTCTTTTTTTTTTTCTGAGTTGATGAATTCCATTATCCCCTTCATCTGATTCATCTTCATGCCGAACATTATGTTTCTTCTTATTAATCTGCTGACTTACTTCAGCCTGAAAAACATTTTTCATCCTTGTAGCAACTTCAACATCAACCGGTTTTTTCTTTCTCAAATTCAGTTGCGACAACACTCCTGTTCCACCAACGACTGTAACCTTCTTCTAGGGGTGTCTTAGCTGGTTTGGCTTCCATCATACATGTAGAGGTTAGTAAGTCCACAATATATTTTCTCTGAGATAAAAAGAGACCTTCCTTAAACCTACACACTTCAATTCCTAAGAAGTATATAAGTTCACCTAGATCCTTAATATCAAATACACTTTTTAAATAAGCTTTAGTAGAATCAATGCCTACTTTATCACTCCCTGATATGATTATGTCATCAACGTAAATGAGAATAACCACAATACCTTCTTTACTCTGAAGTGTAAAGAGAGTGTGTTCAACTTCTGACCTTTTGAAGTCTATGTCCCTTGAGGTCACATTCAGCTTATGGTACCAAGCTCTTGGAGATTTTTTTAAGCCATAGATAGCCTTTCTCAATCTCATTGTTTTGCCGCCACCTACTTGATCTTCTAGACTTGGTGGTGGTGTCATGTACACTTCCTCTTCTAGCTCACTTTGTAAAAATGCATTCTTGACAACCATTTGTCATAACTCTCAATCAAGGTTAGCAACAAGAGATAAAACAACAACTGAGTTTAATTCACCATAAGTTTGTGTGAATCCTCTAGCCACCAACCTAGCTTTATACCTATCTATCTCACTATTTCTTTTATATTTAATGGTGAAGATCCATTTAGAACTTACAGCCTTTTTCCCTTTTGGAAGAGTAGCTGACGCTAGGTTTGATTCTTTTCCATAGCTTGTCTTTCAGCTTGAATTGCTTCTCTCCATTCCTTTTTCTCCATTGCTTCCTCATAGGTCTTTGAAATCTGCTCTTTATCTAGGCTAACAGTAAATGCAACATGAGAATCAAGTATATGAACTAGATTACACACTCCCTGATCATGGTGAACTACTGCATTGTTGTTGTAGTAGAAGTTGGGTGGGAATCTCTGCCTTATACTTCTTCTAAGAACCACATCTGGTTTCCCTTTTTGTTCTCCTTCTAGAGCATCCACAAAATTAGGTTGGATGTACCTTGGCCTTTTTGAAGCTGAGACTAAAATATCTCCTTCTGAATCCTCCTCTTGATCATGTCTAGATTTCTGGCCCCCCTCATGACCAAGAGGAGGTGATTGGCCTTGTTGGAGAGAAGGCCGCGCTGGGGTTAATGCCGACACTTCCCTCGCCTGTGACCTTGTTCGAGGCCGGGAGGAGGATGAAGCCTTGGATGGAGCTATGGATGGGCCACGAGCTGGAGCAGGCAGGGACGTGGTCGAGGCCGGTTCTTGCTGAGAGAACATTGGTGTTCGGTCGTGTCTGGGTCGTACTTGGGTTGGACCTGGGTCGTGCCTGGGTGAATGCGGCTCGGGCTGGGCTGGTCCTGGTTCAGGCCGTGCCAGTACAGGATCTGATTGTTCTGGAGTTGGTCCTGTCGCTTGGTGAGGAGGAGCTGGGCCAGATGCTGGCGCCTTAGGAAGGACTATGCCAATGTTTTCTAAGATCCTTCTTAGATTCTCAGCTTGGTCATATCGTGTTTTTTGAAATTTCCTTGAATTCTTCCCAAGTTCCTTTTTCATAGAATCCTTTGGACTCTTGGAATTTGACATCTCTAGATACTAGGACTCTTCTATTCTCTGGATTGTAGCATTTGTATCCCTTTTGTGTAGGAGAATACCCAATGAATATGACTTTAGTGCTCTTTGGTTCCAGCTTGTTCATAAGTTCTCCTGGTACAAAAAAAAACAAACACACTCAAACAATCTTAAGTGTTCAATATTAGACTTAGATTTGTTTAATACCTCAAATGGAGATAAATCATCTAGAACTTTAGTTGGAGTTCTATTGATTTAAGTAGTATGCAACTACTAGAGCATCTCCCCAAAATCGTTTGAAGACCTTCTTGTGGAACATCATTGTTCTCACAACTTCCATCAAATATCTGTTTTTCCTTTCAGCTACTCCATTTTGTTGTGGAGTGTAAGGACAGCTTGTTTGATGTTCAATGTCATATTTGGCCAAGTGTTGCTGAAACTTGGTACTAGTATATTCCCCTCCATTATCTGTTCTAAAGCATTTAATCTTGGCATTGTATTGGTTAGTAACAAATGTCTGAAAATTAAGAAATGCATCAAACACCTTATCCTTTGAACTAAGCAGTGTAACTCAAGTATACTTAGATTTTTCATCAATAAAGGTAACAAAATATTTTTGGTTTTCTCTAGAAGGAAAGGGAGATGTCCAAACATTAGAATGCACCAAATCAAAACAATTATTATATGAATGAATTGATTTCTCAAAAACAGTCTAACAATGTTTCCCAAGAATGCATGATTCACACAAATCATTTTGTAATTTATTTCCAAGGATTATCAATTCTAAAGCTCTAGGATGAGGATGACCTAATCTAGCATGCCAAAGCTCAGCTGTAACATTGATATCCACACTATTAGCACACGGTTCTTGTAAGGGATGCATGGACAAATGTTCAAGCACATACAAATCATTCTTGGTTGTTCCTTGTCCAAATTCCCTACTTGTTTCAATTAAGATCTGTTGTAGCTCTCTTATTAGACAACAAGTTAGATGTGAAAGATGGCATATAAAAGGCTTTATATTCTTTATCAAACAATTTTCCAAATTCCTTTAATTGGCACATTGATTCCATTAGCTATTACCACACTACCTAAGGCAGGTTCTAAGTTTTCTAGCAAACCTAAATCACTTATCATATGATGAGAAGCTCCAGAATCAACAATCAAAGGTTTAGAAGCAATGGATGTTTGAAAAGAAGCATGAAGTGATTTACCCAACACATTACCAGAGCTAAAAGCTTTGAAGAGAGCTTCCAAGTCTGATTTCTTCATAAAATCAGATGGAGAAGCTTGGACCGGATTGTTTACCAATGTAGAAGCGGTTGTTCGCATCAGGTTGGAGGAGCTAGTGGCGCTTGTTGATGAATTTTAAGACCTGTCAATGAACCAGCTTGGCTTCAACTCAAGATGAAGCACCCAACACTCCTTATGGGTGTGACCAGTTCTCTTGCATTGATCACACACGATTCTCTTCTTCTTGGATTCAGCAAGAGCCTTGAAGAAGCTCTTGTGGGAAACCACCGGTTCTTCCTTGTTTCCAAACAGCTGAAGAGACCCTTGCACCTTCTGAATCTTATCACATACATCCTCTAAACTTGGAAGTTTGTCCTTCCTAAGAATGTGCTTAATCAAATCAATATAGTTAGTGTTTAAAGTCAAGAGTAACCCAAACACATTATCTTGTTCTCTCCTTTCATGGAGAGTAATGGGATCAATTGTGGCAGGCATTAGCATCTCTAGCTCTGCCCATAATGCTCTAAAGGATCCATAGTGCTTTGTGAACTCAACATCCTCCTGTCTAAGATCATTCAAAGCTTTCTTTATCTCAAAAATTCTCATGAGGTTAGTAGTATTTTCATATACAGTTTTTTAAAGTTTCCCAAAGGTCTTTAGCATTTTTACAATATGAATATGCTTCTAAAAGAGATCCAGCAAGGGAGTTTTGGAGTATAGAAAGTACCTTATGGTCTTCCTGAAACCATTTTATTATCATCTTGATCATCTGAGTCAGCCCCTTCAATGGCTAGAACAGACGCTTTTGTAACTTGACTTCATAATCCTTTGCTACACAAGGTTGTCCTCATGGTTCTTCACCAGAGGAGGTAATATGTCCCTATAAGCATAACTAGAGCCTTCATATTTTTCTGGTACTCCATCAGTCGCTGTCTTGAAACCTGCAAGAAGATAATACCAAGAAGGAACTAAAACAATACACACGCGCTGGACTAACACAAGAGGTGGCGCGTCTAACAACCTACAACCGTGAGCAACAACATCCAACAGACTAATAACCCTTAGTTAAACAACTTAAAACAGCTTTAACAGTATAAATACCAAATATCCAGTGATAAAAAATTGTTAAAACTGCATAATCCAATTAAGAACCAACTTTGCCTTCAAACATTAAAAAAACTGGATTTTAGTAATTTTCAAGAAAACCTTTCATGAAGTTTAAAACCATTTAGATTGATATAAAAATTCTTGAGACCCTCCAAAAGATCCTTAAATAAGTTTTTAACGTCCAAGATTCACAAAAGATTAAGAAAGATTGAGGTTTTTAACACAAATACCCCGAATAGGTTGAATCTGGACCTGTTGAAGAAGATTGATCACAAAAGCTTCTAAACGTGAAAAGGGGCACAACGGACCTACTTAATCATCAAATAGACTCGTTTTACTTGAGTTTAGACTTTTAAATAACTTGATTTGATAAATAATTGAAGAAGATATACTCATTGCAAACTCGAAGACTCGCGGCGGATGTGATCGCTACACCATCGGAGGAGATTGATTGTAACTTTCGACTCAAGCCACCAAATTGGATGAAACCACCGGGAAAATGCACAGAAGTCGCCTTAGAACCACCTTATATGAAGAATATGGCAAGAAATCCCGAGTTCTTGCCGGAAAGATCGATCAAACCACGACCAGAACTGCGGCAGTGTTAGTTGCCAAGGCACGAGGAGATTGTGAGTAAAGAGAAGAGATTTTGCAGAATTTTTATGCCAGATTGATGTAAGCTGGCTATGATACCATGAAATATTATGAGATTAAGAGATTTAAAGAGATTTGTAGATTGAGAGAGACAGATTAAAGAGAAAAATGAGAATGATTATTATTGAGATTTTAGAAAAATAATTTCTTGCTTACAAAGGAAGAGAGAAATAACTATTTATACTAATCTATTCTAGGCTTGTTTGGATACTAAGATAGCCTAATATATGTGTGGCTACAATGATAACATATCATTAATCACAAACAAGCCTAAGCCTCTCCCTTTGGACACATGGCGCCTACTTAGACTCTAAGGCACACTTTCTTCATTTCTTCTCTTTGTCTTCATCACTCTTCTTCATTCCAACATTCAAATTCTCGAAATCCTTAGAGTTTAAGTCCATCATCGCTTATCAGTTAATACATATCAATATGGAAGAGGCCTAGCGTTGATCATTGCTTATCACGTCTCTATGACATTAACTCAGCCGAATGAGTATATATTTTTTTAATTAAGTTTTAAGTTGCCTTTAGGCTTAGGCTAATATAGGTTAATAGTATTAGGGTTTTGATTAATAGTCATTCTTTTTTATTGTCAACTTAGCCTAGTGGCTTTAATGTCCTCTTTAATATTACGGGGTGCTAGATTCAAACTACATATAGGTGTGATGAATTTCAGAAGTGACCACCTTTGTTGTGTCACATGATTCCCCCTGTTAATAGTTATTTTAAATGAGAATATTTATAATTGATAAATCTAACCGATCTGATTCATACAAATTTCAAAATTAAAATGAGAATAAAGCACTCACAAGTCATAATTAGATAATCTAACATTCCTACTTTCAAGCTAATTGATAGATTTAACCTATAACAAACTCTGTAAATTGAATAATACTTTAAATTAATACAAGGAAAAGATTTTGTAAGTTTATATATTGATACTTAACTCATAACAATAGTGATCTATATCTACGATCTCATAGCGATCGTTGCAAGACTCATATTGTCTGCAAACAACACACAAAAGCCAACAAATAGTTTTCTACAAATGACAAGAATCTTTTATATAGCTTACAAATTATTCTTTGATGGCCAAGTCTATTTCTCCAACGAAGGCTTTGATTTACTCTTTCTGTTTATTGCTTGATTCCTCTTCCACGTTAGCTCCCTCCAAATCTTTTACTCTGAATTTTTTTTTTCTTCTTACGATAGTAAGCTTGACGGTATCTATCAATCCCCCTCATCGAAACCAAGCTTACCCTCAAACTTGTAAGAAGAAAATCTCTCCACAAACTCCTTGGAAGACACCCAAACATCTTCCACCGAAGGTTTCCCCATCTTTTTCACCAAGATTTCCAAATCATTGGTGTCATTACATTGAGTGGCTATAACCTCTTTTGGTTCAGACAGTGAGTCCAATTTATCCATGAGGAAGAGATGGTACCACGACACCTAATCCTAGAGTTCATTTATACTATGAAATATAGAATACTGAGTGAATACGAGATTCTAGAGGTAACTGCAAATTATAAAATATTTCACCAATTTGCTCAATAACTTTATATGGGCCATAGAACTTGACGGCGAGCTTCTGACAGAAATGGCTAACAACCGTTTGTTGATGATATGATCTAAGCCTCAGATATACCATGTCACGAACCTCCAATTCAACATCAGAATGATGCTTATCTGCCTGATCTTTCATTTGTTATTGAGCTTTAACTAGAAAATCTTCAACTGATCTGGCATTGCATCTCTCTGTTTTGATAATTCTTCTAGTTCATAATTCTTTGTAGATCCCAGTTCATACGAAAGTAGACTTGGTGGTTATTGTCCATAAACCACAACGGTAATGACTTTAAAGACTTGTAATTAGAAGTATTATACCAAAATTCAGCCCAACACAAATACTGGGACCAGGTGTATGGGTATTGAGAAGCAAAGCAGCGCAATTAAGTCTCTGAAAACTGATTCAATACTTCAGATTGACAATCAGTTTGTGGATGAAAAGCTGTGATATACTTAAAACGTGTCCCTGCTAGGCGAAAAACATCTTTCCAGAAGGAACTGAGAAAAACGATCACAATACGACACAATACTTCAAGAAAAACCATGTAATCTGACCACCTATGAGATAAATTTTTTAGCCACGTTACTGAAAGAAAAAAGATGATTTATACTAAAAAAAATGTGCGTATTTGCTCAATCAATCAATGAAAACCAATATCACATTAACACCATCTAAAGTAGGAAAACCCTCGATGAAATCCATATTGACATCTTCCCAAATACGTTATGGGAGCTGTAATGGTTGTAGTAACCCTGCTGGAGACAAAGTGGAATGCTTATGTGTTTGAAATATTGTACATTCAGCAACATAATTTTGTACCATCTTGTAGATGTCATCCCAATAAGATGATCTTTGTATTCTATTGAGAGTTTTTAGCGCTCCTGAATGATCATCAACTTGACTTTCATGAAATTCTCGTAAGATTAATGGAATAAAGCGAGAATTCCATAGAATAACCAGTCGGTTTCTAGACCACAATCTGTCATCATTAACAATATATTTTCTGATAGTTAAATCCATTGATTGAATCTGAGATATGAGTTTCTAATCCCAGTCCTCTGCAATCTCCATAAAAAAATATTGTTAATGTAATACTGTCGAAACTGTAAAAGTCAGCAACATTGTAGCCACAAAAATGCTTATAGACAATCCATCAACATCTAACCACTTTTAATATTTCATATTCACTTTCTTTTGCTCCAATAGGTATTTAATACTCCACTGATCAGTATGGACATGCAGTTTCATTCCCAAAAGATAATGCATCCACTTCCTTACAGCCATGACTACCGCCATCAATTGTCTTTCATAAGCTGGTGTAAGTTGTTTCTTGTCTGTCAACGCATGGCTGAAAAATGCAATATGTTCGTTTTCTTGCATTATTACAGCTCCCAAGCCAAAACCAAACGCATCAGATTTGACGACAAACATCTTCTAAAAATCAAGTAAAGCTAAAACGGAAGCATTTTTCATTGTTAAATTGAGTGTTTCAAAGGCATCTTGAGCTTTTTGACCAAGTAAACTGATCCTTTTTTCAAAAGCAATGTCAATGAACAAGTGATATATATGGTTTTTCAACACTTAAGTGACATTGTAGTAATTAAGATATCAATCCACTACGGGGTTTATTCAAACATTTGGAATAAAAAATTTCACTTAATTTATGTGAAATCAGATTGGTAATGGTTTGGTAACCGGCTGAGTTTGACCTAAATTGCAGAAGTTAACTAAATATGAATTTATCAATAAATAAATGATAAATAGCATAACTAGATTAAATAAGTTGAGCAAGAAATTAACTATAAGTATGAAATTGGTTTTATATGTTTTTAGAGATAAATGAGCTTTTGGACTTAGGTAATTGGTTGGATGTTTTAAAATATTACATTAACTCATGTTTATAATCTCATTAAGTTCAACCCCCTGGTAAAAAAAAAATCATAATTTATAGTTAGTCTACTTCCATGGAAACTACTTAATTAACTACCCAATCAAGCACCAAACTTCTTTTTTGAGATTTGATTGGTAATGAACATTAAGACTGTGTTATTTCTAAATAGCTAAGCAACCGAGTTCAACTCCCGTTGAGCAGGTTTACCAAATCCCGTGCTTAGAGTGTTCAAACGCAACAAACATCCGGTCAGGGTATGTTCGGGCTTATGAACAAGACTCAAATGACCAAAATGAACATGTCATTAAGCATCTTTAGGCAGGTGGGAGCAAGGATTTGGAGTTTTAAACTATCATCAATTTTCTTAAAACATGCTACCAACCTAGGGAAAAGGGCCGCTTTCGACATGTATTTTTCCCGTCAAATATTTTCCCATCCAAACAAGTATAACATGCATTTTACTATATGGACATTTCAAAATTTCGAATAAACTATCTAAAATTCTAATTTAGTGCCTAAAACCGAATTGACTAAAACGAACGATAGTCAATGTTAAAATGTGTTGAATACTTTATCGAATCAGTCCTTACACCTTTAGCGCCTACTGCAGAGCCACGACTGCTCGGAACACCATTGGCGAAAGCAATACCAAAGTCTCCGACAGAAATGGCAGAGATCTGAGCAGAGAGGACGAAACTCTTGTAAATTGGAATATATGTATTTGGTCTATTAACAACATATTACAACATCTCAATGGTTAATATATGAAAATAGTTTTTTATAAAAAAATAAAATTAAACAAAACGATGTCGTTTATGCCACGTTGGTTAACAAATCAGCACGTTTTAACGTTGACTAACGTATGTTTTAGTCAATTCGGTTTTAGACACTAAATTAGAAGTTTATACATTATATTTAAATTTTTGAAGTGTCCAGAAAGTAAAATGCACGATATACTTGTTTGGATGGGAAAACACACGACGGAAAAAATACACATAGAAATTGGCCATTTTTCCTACATACCTAACCCAAAAATTATAAAGAACTATTCATTAATTTCCATGAATAGAAAAATCATATTCTTGATGATTTACTAAACATTGGATAACAAGAAAAGTTAGATTTTGTGAATTGTAATATAACATGTTGAATGAAAAGAACAGATTATGAAAACAAAACTGTTGATAAATTCTTAAAGTGAATCATACAAAAATAATCAAAAGCTTGCAAGAATAAAATAAATATATGAAAAATTTAGAGTAAGAGACGACTAACATAAAAGGTCGAGATAGGTAAAATATTAGTATTTTTATAGGTAAACAAAGATGGGGATGAGATTAACCCTAAAACAGCTTGCGTTGACCCGTCAAACTTTTAAAACGCCAGGTCATCTTTTTGCAATGAGTTAGCAACCCGTTGAACGCTCCAGACGGCTTCATTTTATTTATCCTGTGATGGGGTCATTCAAGCTACACTGACCCGGTACTTGGAGGATGAGGTTCATGCCACTCCATATGTGTCTCACCGCATAATGACTAGGAGCAGGGCCGCTCAAGGAGCTCAAGACAGGAGCAAGGATGATCAACCCCATGGAGACCAAGCAGTAACCAACCTAGCTCATGCATCCGGTCATGGAGAGGAAGAGGAGATTGAAGACACCAGCCAGCCGCCTGATCATGTTCAGCTGGGTGTTCCTGACCAGGACACTCATGCACACAGCCTTAGGGATAAGGTCTTGTGTGTCCTTACTATCCATGAGTAAGGGCACTCTTAAAGACCTTAGGTGATTAGGGTACTCTTTTTCTTTCTGAGTTTACCATAATAGATTCTTGGAAAGGTTTTTAATGAGACCTGAAAATCTAAGGCATCAAGCCAAGTGTCCCATTGGTTTAATGTGGATATGTCCATTTAAATCAATTAGGCTTGATTCTATCTTAGGCACATGTTTAGCCTTTGCATTTTCATTAAGACTTAGTCTTTATTTTGGGGTTTTAGTGTTTTGTTGACCACGGTCAACTAGGTCATATGTAGCCTATAAAAGGCAGACTCTTACTCCTTCTAAGGCAGACAATTTTCGAACCCTAAACTCTATCTCATGGCCGCCTAGGTCAGTTACATCTCTTGCTTATGTGAGTGTGTCTCCAAGAGAGAAGGAAAGCTTCCTTGAAGATTGAGTGTGTCTCTCTTCTTGGAAAGGCTGTTTCCAAGCCAGACATAGCTTGGTGTGTTGCCTTCAATCCACTTTCAAAACGCAACTAAAAACCCCATTTCATCTCCTTCGTTCCATTGTTCTCTAGCCGCTAGTCGCTTACCGTACCGGCCACTCTCTCGTTCCTGTCCCAAGCCGCGACCAGCTCATTCACGCCGAAACCCCATCCGTACCGTCCACGCTTTCCCGACCATGCCGCGCCTCCTTCCGACCGTCCCCTGAACCAGATGGCCCTGGCCTGTAACATTTTGGTATCAGAGCTCAAGTTCCTGAAGAAAGGTTGCATATTTCCACTTTCTCACCTAGGGTTTTGATTTTTACTTAAGCGTGTGTTAGGGTTTTAGGTTGCGTGCTTAGTACTTCTTGTTAGGGCTTGTTAAGCTGTGAATTTGGTATTTTGTGATGTTGCTTAGCTAGGTTGATAGAGCTTGCCTCCTTGTTTAGAAAATCGCCATTGTTGAACCTAGGGAAGAAGATAGAGTTAGGTGGAGACATAGTTGCTTTTTGGTCAGCCTGGTCGGTGAGTCACCGTGTGGTCCTCACCGGATGATGTCACATTGTCTAACCTTTTGACTGTTTGAATTTGAATTTCGGTCTTGCTTGTCTTTTTGGCGGTTCATTGAGTTAATGCATGTGATTCGAATTGTTGAATGGTTGAATGATTTAGTAGTTAGTTTAAATTTAAATTTAAGATTAATTAGGTCATTAGTGATAAAACTTAAGTAATTAGTTTAAGTACTTTGACTCGTTGACTTTTTCTTTGCAAGGTACCCGTGAGCTGAATGACTGACCCAGCTTTAGCAGAGATTCTCACCAGCATTCAGACTCAGCTTCAGCAGCTGGGAGACCGGCTTGGCCGAGTGGAGCAGCCTTACCCACAGCCTGCGCCAGCACCTCCACCTCCTCAACCGAGAGCTCCACCACCCCCTTGGCCGGAGCAAGACATGGAAGGATTGTCTGAGGAGGAGGCTTTCCCACCCCATTTCAGAAGGCCAAGACACAGAGAGAGAAGGTTTCCTGAAGAGAGGGAACATCACCACCCACCTAGAGCTCATTCCCCACACCTCAAGCTCACGCCCCCTACCTTTGCCGGCAAGGTTGATCCGGAGGCATACCTGGACTGGGAGAGAAGGATGGATCACATCTTTGAAGTCTATGGGTTTGAAGAACCCAAGAAAGTGGCCTATGCAGCAGCTCAACTCACTGATCATGCCCTGTCCTGGTGGGACCAAGACTCGGCCAAAAGAAGAAGGAGAGGAGAGGAGCCGGTCAGAAGAATTTTAGGAAGCTCAGCCAAGGCCAGAGGAGTGTAGAGGAGTACTTTGGAGAGTTTGAACACCTGAGGAAACGGCTTGGTTTGGAAGACACTGAAGAGACTCTCATGGCACAATTCTTGGATGGACTACAAGAGAAGATTGCCAGCAAGGTGGAGATGTATTCTTACAACGACCTCAATGAGTTATTGCATCTGTCCACACAAGTAGAGAGCCAGCTCAAGAGGAAGACCAGGACCAGAGCAGTGGTCAACAACCCATGGAGAGCCTCTGCCCCCAAACTCACATCCGCAGGCTTCAAGTTCTCAGCCTGCCTTCACTAGGCAACCTGACCGAGGCAAAGCCATAGCCCAGGATGTGAGAGCTCCATACAAACCCAGGGAGACCACCCCTGCCCCAAGACCAGACGCCAGACCTGCCCCCACTGGTCCCAAAACCCGGGACATCATGTGCTTCAAATGCCGTGGCCGTGGACACTATGCACGGAATTGCCCAAATCCTAGGGCTATGATCATCACACCGTCTGGTGATTATGAGTCTCAAGATGAGATGGAACCTCCTGAGGAAGCTGATGAAGAGGAGGATGATGTAGCCTATCCTGAAGTGGGAGACCTCCTGGTCTCAAGAAGGGTCCTTAGCACTATCCAAGAGCCGGATGAGACAGCCCAAAGGGAGAACATCTTCCACACACGCTGCATGGTCAATGGTAAAGTATGCTCACTGATAATTGATGGTGGATCTTGTGCTAATGTAGCCAGTACTTATATGGTTGAGAAACTGAACTTGGCAGCTACTAAACATCCTAGGCCTTATAGGTTAAGATGGCTAAATGATAAAACCGAATTGAAGATTAGTGAACAGGTCAAGGTTTCATTTAGCATAGGCAAGTATGTTGATGAGGTTCTTTGTGATGTAGTTCATATGCAAGCCACCCATATCCTGTTAGGTAGACCTTGGCAATTTGATAGGGAAGTTGTGCATGATGGTAGGACTAATAAGTATACACTTATGATGAATAAGAAATGAATTAGCTTAGCACCATTGTTGCCTGCCCAAGTTCATGAAATGCAAGTCAAGTTAGCTAAAGAAAAATGCATGTCTAAAACTAATTTCTTGATTACACCTAGTGATGTTAGGCGTTCTTTCTTTGACCCAACTTGTCAAGTTGTTTTGGTTGTTTACAAGGATTTGATGAATTTTAGACATACTAATGTGGTCTTGCCAAGGGAAATCCGAGCTTTGCTTGACAGGTACAAGGATGTCTTTCCTGAGGAGATACCAGCAGGCCTACCGCCCTTGAGAGGCATAGAGCACCAGATTGATTTCATCCCAGGCGCCCAGCTCCCAAACCGGCCTGCATACCGAGTCAACCCCGCGGAGAAAAAGGAGCTTGAAGCTCAGGTCCGAGACCTCATGGCCAAAGGATATGTGAGGGAGAGTCTAAGTCCCTGTGTCGTGCCTGTGCTCCTTGTGCCCAAGAAAGACGGCTCCTACAGGATGTGTGTTGATTGTAGAGCCATCAACAACATCACCATCAAATACCGCCACCCAATTCCAAGGCTATACGACATGTTGGATGAGTTGATTGGAGCAACCATCTTCTCTAAGGTGGATTTGAAGAGTGGGTATCACCAAGTGAGGATGAGGGAAGGGGATGAGTGGAAGACCGCCTTCAAGACCAAGCATGACTTGTATGAATGGCTAGTCATGCCATTCGGCCTCTCCAATGCCCCGAGCACCTTCATGCGCCTCATGCACCATATCCTTAGACCCTTTATGGGCAAGTTCTTAGTGGTTTATTTTCATGACATTCTGATATATAGCTCTTGCTTGACTGATCATATGCTGCATTTAGAACAAGTCTTAGAGACTCTTAGGAAAGAACACATGTTTGCCAATTTGTCTAAATGCATCTTTTGCACAGATGAGGTTGTTTTCCTTGGCTTTGTGGTTAGCTCACAGGGAAGAGTGGATGTGGAGAAGATAGAAGCCATACTTGGCTGGCCCAGACCGACTTCAATCAGCCAAGTTAGAAGCTTCCATGGGTTGGCCAGTTTCTATAGGCGCTTTGTGAAGGACTTCAGCACCTTGGCCGCACCATTGACTTCCCTGATCAAGAAGAACACGGGTTTTGAGTGGGGAGAGTTGCAAGAACAAGCCTTCTTGAATCTCAAGTACCAACTGACCCATGCGCCCATCCTTGCTCTGCCAAATTTCGAGAAAACCTTTGAAGTGGAGTGTGATGCCTCAGGAGTAGGCATAGGGGCGTACTGACTCAAGGAGGGAGACCAGTGGCCTATTTTAGTGAGAAGCTGACCGGTGCTACCTTGAACTACCCAGCTTATGACAAAGAGTTGTATGCATTGGTCAGGGCAATGCAAATATGGCAGCACTATCTATTGGCTAGGGAGTGTGTGATCCACACAGATCATGAGACCTTGCAGCATCTGAGGGGCCAGACTGTGTTGAAGAAAAGGCATGCTAGATGGCTGGAGTATATAGACACCTTCCCCTATGTGATCAAATACAAGAGGGGAAAAGAGAATGTAGTGGCGGATGCCTTGTCAAGGAGGCATGCTTTGATCTCCACCATGGATGCTAAGGTCATGGGATTTGGACACTTGAAAACTTTGTACCCTGAAGACCCAGACCTCAAGGCCGCTTATGAAAGGCATGGAACAGGAGCCTACACGCGTTTCTTCCTTCATGATGGGTTCCTTTTTAAAGACAAACGGTTGTGCATTCCCCAAGGCTCAATGAGGGAGTTGTTAGTAGAGGAAGCTCATGGAGGTGGTCTTATGGGCCATTTTGGAGTGGAGAAGACTCTCAGTGTTCTTAAGGAACATTTCTACTGGCCCAAGATGAAGAAGATGGTAGCCACCCACTGTGACCGGTGCATCACTTGCAAGAGAGCCAAGTCAAGACTCCACCCCCACGTCTTATACATGCCCCTGCCAGTTCCTACTCTACCATGGGTAGACATCTCCATGGATTTCGTTTTAGGATTGCCAAAGATTCAGCACAAGGATTCGGTGTTTGTGGTAGTGGACCGCTTCTCCAAAATGGCTCACTTCATACCCTGCTCAAAGACCAATGATGCCTCACAGACAGCAACCCTATTCTTTAGAGAGGTGGTGAGACTTCATGGCATCCCAAGAACCATTGTGTCTGACCGTTCTGGAAGACTTTGTGGAAGAAGCTGGGTACCAAGCTTCTGTTCTCTACCACGTGCCATCCTCAAACAGATGGGCAGACCGAGGTGGTCAACCGCACCTTAGGAGCACTCTTGAGGTCAACAATTGGACGGCATCTAACAACTTGGGTGGAGAGCCTTCCCTTGGTGGAGTTTGCCTACAATTCGGCCAAGCATTCTACCACAAGCATGTCCCCTTTTGAAGCTGTGTATGGTCGTAATCCGGACACTCCTTTGACCCTGGCACCTTTGCCACCAACCGAGACCATGGATCTTGAAGGAGAAGCTAAAGTCGCAGCCATGAAGAGGATATTTGAACAAGTGCACGGCAAGATTGAAAGGAGGAATGACCAAGTCCGATCTAGGATCAACAAGAAGAGGAAGCAGTTGGTGTTCCATCCAGGAGACTGGGTGTGGTTACATCTAAGGCCAGAACGGTTTCCCAACAAGCGCAAGCACAAGCTGGACTTCAGAGGAGATGGGCCATTCCAAGTGGTGGAACGCATCAATGACAATGCCTATAGGCTCAAGCTACCAGGTGAGTATAATGTGTCTTCATCCTTTAATGTTTCTGATTTATCTCCCTTTGATGCACAGGATGTTGGCTCTTTGGAGACCAAAGCACTTGAAGAGGGTGGGGATGATGGAGTCATCCAAGCTACACCGACCCGATACTTGGAGGATGAGGTTCATGCCACTCCATATGACTAGAATGGGATATTTATCTGGGACTGTTGAGCGACTCTATGCTCTGTAATTAACGCAAAAACGAAATCTTCCATTTTTTTCTTTACTAACAGTATCAGACTTGAAAATGGGCTTATACTTGGTTTAATGACACCTGCTTGAAACATTTATGTGACCATTCGTTGTATGACCTTTTTGAGCATGAGGATAACGGTAGGGATGAACTGAAACCGTTGAGACTCCTGGAATCAAAGTGATAGCATGCTCTTTGCCTTGAATAGGAGGTAAAGTTGTTGAAATTTCAAACACATACGTAAATTGATCCAATAACCCTGAGAATCGATATTACAATCTTGTATTATTGATGTAGCAACAGTAGTAGTCAAAAGCACTTTCCTTCCATATTATTATCACTGGAGACTGGATATCGTGACTTGAGGGAAAGCCAAGCACTATGTAACATATGATCGCCAAACAAAGTAATTCAGTTTCCATGACAGACAAAGGAAAGCTTCTGCTGCTTCTAATCCACCTCACACCTTCCTAATGTTTCAAGCCACTGTACACCAAGTATCACATCAACACATCCTAGTTCTAAAGAGATAAAATCTGATGTGAGTCAGTTAAATTGAGATAAAATGTAGATAGCTTAGGAGAACATAGAACAGAGGTAGATGTAAGTGTAGGTAAGGTTCAAATGGTGAATGATACGTTAAGAGAGAATATGCAGCTGACTGATTATGATAGACATAGGGTTGAAAAACCTAATTTAGAAGCACAATTTTTTTTTGATAGCATTGAGGAAGCAAAGCAAGCAGTATATAGCGGTTGTAGAGAAGATCTCACCTTTATTATTTGTTACTAGGATGATGAACATAAGACAAACTACAATTTGTTGGAAGAATGTGTTGATGCAATTGCTGATTTTGTGAAACATATTTTTCCCGAATATAATCTTTTCACCAGTATAATACAACGAGATTTATAAACTTGTGGCTGGTCTTGGTTTGTCGCATCAGATGATGTGTGCATAAACAACTAAGTGATATAATGAAGAGAAGATGAAAACCATAAAACATGTCGGTTCTGTCGTAAACCAAGTTTAAGAAAAAGAGTGGCAGAGTTTTGATTTCATTCAAACGGATGTGGTATTTACCATTAAAGAAGAAGTTGAATAGGTTATATCAATCTCATCACACAACGGAGGCAATGAGATAGCATGCAAAGCATCGTCAAGATGGAGAGATTACGCATCCTTCTGATGCAGAAGCGTGAAAACATTTTCAATAACTCCATCCACATTTTCATATGAGAGATGAAATGTATACCTTGGGTTATATACAGATGGTTTCAACTCATTTGAAAAGCATGGAAGATAATATTCATTATGGCTAATAATTGTAACACCTTAGAATTTGCTGCCATTTACGTGCATGAGTAGAGAGTTTTTGTTTCTCTCTATTTTAGTTCACGGCCCAGATCATCTTAGAAGGTCACTTGATATATTCCTCCAACCATTAATCTATGAGTTACAAATGTTGTGGGATCATGGTGTTGAAGCATTTGATGTTTCATGGCAGCAAAATATCAATATGAGTGCGGTCCTTATGTGGACCATAACTGATTTTTCAGCTTAAAATATGTTATTTGGATAGACAACGCATATCATGTCTGTATTGCCAAGAAAACATTGATGCATTCTAATTGCAGTAACGAAGGAAGACGTGTTGGTTTGATTGACATATAAACGTTTTTATGGATCATCTTCATCGTCGGTATAGAAAGCATTTTACGAAAAATAAGCAAATGTTTGACGGTCTACCTCCTGCGATATATGGTAGTTGTATATTGGAACAGTTAAAAAATTTGATGTTAAGAGATTTTTGTACTGATAGAACTCTTTACTGTGGAATTAATGGTTATGAACACCGTTTTCAACGTCAAAAAACAACTTGAAGTCTAGACTAGACTTGCTATTTATTTGTTTTTGTGCTTCTCTTCATGTTTTGCGGAATTGTAGATGTTCAATGTCTGCATACAAGTTAGACGCGGCTAGGAAATAATCATTTTTGGAGTGCTCTTATTGCCCATTGGATGATGCTGGAAACTGAGGCGATCTCCGCAACTAATTCTACTAACTAGAAGAGTGGACAGAAGGGAAAAAAACTGGCGATCCATAATAACTGAGCAACGAATAAGGCTATCCGGGCACAATTGTAAGTATTTAAATAAAAAAATTTAATTTCAATTTTTAATTAACACAATTGTAATTTTTACTTATTTAACAGGCTGAGAAGGAGGGAAAACGTCCTTCATATCATACCTTCATATCATATGTTGCTTGAAGATGCTCACACCAACAGACAAACTGGTGAAATTCAAGATCTAGTAGCTCGTGAGATTTCCCAGCTCTTGAGGAGGATCGGTGACGAGTTTCTCTTATCCCAAGAAACAGTCGAACGAGCTCCTCCGTCCACTAGAGTTCCGGTGGAGAAGCTGAACAAATTATCTATAGGTTAGAAACGTTTTCAATTTCTTCTAACTATTTCTAAATAATATTTTTTAATTTTTAAGAATTTATGTTTTATTTTATGTTGCACGGAACTCTGAAGAGAAATATCGTTTTTAAAATCTACATGAAAAGTCTTTAAGTTCATCCGTTTCATCATTCCACTTTTACCGAACTCGAGGCAAGAACTCGAGGTAAGAAATAGCGAGCTTCTCCAACGAATTAATACAATGGAAAAACAACAAGAAACTGATATGACACAACGAGCAGCGGATAAGGCAGAGGTAACAGTAATAATGGAAGAGTGACCAGCTAATAAAGAACGTCTCCGTCAAATAGAAGAAAACATTAATGTGTTTTTCAGTTTGTTTCAAACGTCTCCATAATTTTATTTTTTATTTGTTTGAATGACTTTTAAAAATTTCATTTAAACTTATTTGTAATAATTTTTCATTTTCATTATTTATAATTTTCATTATTTATAATTTTAATTATAATTTATATTCAATAAATAATTTTTTTTTAAATGACTCTGTCGGAATTCGGTCGGTTAACTATCTCTGAAAATCCATCGGATTATCGCTGTCAATAATTCGTCAGTTTTTATTGCAATGAAATCCATCAGTTTTCAGCATTGTCAAAAAAATTTTGGTTTTGATGCTGTCAAGAATCCACCGTTTACGATGCCATCGAAAATCTGTCGGTTTTGACAGCCATCGAAAATTCGTCTATTTTATCTGCCATCAGAAATTCATCTGTTTTGATCATTACTGACGGTTGTCAGACTTTTTTTGGTTTTGACGACCGTCAGACTTATGTTGGTTTTGATGGCCATCAAATAACCGTTAGACTTTTTCCAATGTTTACAGATGACTTATTTCCGATGGAATGTCTAACCGCCTGTTTCTGTCAAAAATCTGTTGGAAATATTAATAGATTTCTGACAAGTTTAATGTTTAAGATGACACAGAAGTTTCCAATGACTTTCCAACGGATTTAGCGGTCAACTCACGTGACCCACAAAGCCGTTACTGTTTAGACCACTAAAACTCTAATCCACAAGGTCATGCTTGTTACACCAACAATTTTTTGGACAAAAGTGTATTATGTAAAGTCCAAACCCGCTGTTCAGACTTCACTTGGATTTGGCCCACAGACAGTAATTCGATTTGACACCTCTATTTTTATATTCGGCAAAATTTTAATTTTAAAAGCTTTATTAAAAAAATAAAATTAAAATGTAAATGCCAAACATCTTCTACATAATAAAATATGTTAGCAACCAAACTATAATTCTCTATTCTTTAACTTATCTCTCTATTTTATATAGTTACTGATAAAAAGATAAAAATAAATCTGTTAAAACATTTACGGACAGAGAGTGCAAATGCTGTTATCAAATCTTAAAACCTTAAGACTAATCTTATGTGACGTTGGCTTCCATTGGTGACATGTATTCCATTAGTGACATACTGACATGTAGTATTCTTTTGTTGCACCAGGTGAATAATGGCCCGTGATAAATAAAATCTGATAACTAACATTTCTCACCACGTCTTGAAAATCCCTCATCCCTACTGAAATTGACCGAAATATCCATGGTCTCCCACAAAATCCTGCCGAATCGAAACATGCTTGATTATCTCTCCACAACTCCTTACGTTCATCCATAAATTCGAAGCATATATGAAATAGAAGTAAAACTCAGTACCCATATTCTCGACATTTAACAAGCAATTGATCATTTATGCACTCTTAGACACCATAGTGAGCTTTACCCTTTAATTCCTGACAATCCAAATCCTTCCCAACCGATTAAAATTATAGTATGACTCCCAAGACCAGTTCTAAACTCCGAACCTATGATCTAAGGCAACTATGTTCTCTTTAACTCTTGTTTCTATTAAGCAACCAGACTGCAAAATTTTTTTACGAATCTATTCCTGAACCACTTATTGTTTATTTGATTTATTAAAACCCCTTATATTCCAGGAAAAAAAACATGACATTAAATTTTCGTCCCGTTTCTTCTGTTTCTAGGTATCATGCACTTTGGATTGGCTCCTTTAGCTTTCTAAGAAGTATCCAATAGATGAGAACTTTTTTGAATCGTGGTAATGTAGCTCGAGGAGCTGTTCTTTCACCACTTTCAACTCTTTCGTTTTTTCGAACATTTCGAAAATGATTATGATCATTATATATAGTTTCATATTGACTATTAAATTGTTAGTTATAATTTATATTACTTTGCGTTATATCCCGTGGCCGTGCGGGTTCATCACCTAAGTTAATAATAATATATATATAGCATATATTAGAACTAGGGTTGTGAATTTTATCTTAAATTTTCGGTTTTCAAATTAAGGTTTGGTAACTGATTGTAAACCGATTGAAAACATTGTAAATTAAATTTGGTTATCGGTTCAGTTTGTTTTGGCACAGCTCAACCAATCAATTTTTTTGTTTTCTCCTTTTTTTTATTTTAACCAACCAAACATACCAAAATAAACTGAATTATATAAAAAATAAACCTAAACTGAACTATCCAAAATTATCTGAATTTAACTAAAATTATTTAAATTCTACCAAAATTTTAAAATTTCGGATAGTTTCCCAAAGTTTGTTAGAATATTTTAGTCAGATTTTCTTTATCTAAATTATCTCACTATCTGAATTATCCAAATCAAAATATCCCATCCAAATCGGCGGCCTAATTAGAACTCTAAAATCATGTGTGCAAGGAAACAAGTAATTGATCAAAGTGACGTCATTGGTTTTTCCACAGAAATGATGACCAAATAAATTTAAGTGCTTTTTTTTAACAAAGATGAGCGTGGTTTGCACGCGACGATGATGCAACAGGAGGGGATGAATTAAAAGGCTGGGTAAATCTGGACGGTTGAGAGATCTCGATCGGACCGATGATAAATTCAGCAAACCTTATAATGAAAGAAAGGTATATAATGAATGAAAGTGTCACTAAAGGAAGAGCAAAATGTAATCCTCAGTCTAAATTGTGATTCTCAGAAAAATCGACAAAATATATAAAGAATCTGATGCATTTGGCTGGTTTTATAGAAGCTAAAAGAGCAAAAGAGTATGGTAACAAATGGTAAACTGAATCAGCCAAAGAGACGGCTAATGAATCCTCTTTGGGCTTTCTTCATCCTTTCTTTAATAACTGGGAACTCAATGCAATGGTAGGCGAGGTCTAGAACAATTGGATTACACGGTATAAATTGGAATGCAGGTGAACCGTTCAATCTTTGGGGTCATTTTTGTGTTTGAATCTCCAACTACAGACTCATACACATCCATTTTTTTTAACAGGTATTCTCCAACTGATGAATAGAAAAAAAACCATCAAAGTGAAATTTGATAATTATCAGACATTTCAAGATTACAAAATAAACTCAAAATACATCAAAACACAACGCGGGTGAAAAATTCAGGTAAAATAGCTCACGAGGATGATGCACTATAGAAGAACGTGAGATGTGAAGATTGTACCTTAGTGGCTGTATCGTTTAAGTGATAGAGTTGAGATTTTCTTTGACAGATTCTCTGGCGCCTTCTCTTCCTCCATGATCCCCGTCGCATGTTCGATGCAACTATTAGCTCTGCATTCTTTGCTCAGTGTCTTCAGTTCCTGGATTGTTCCCTAAAAATTATTCGAAAAATATTACTTTATTGAATATAATATATAATACGAAATGTATTTCCCGCATGTACTGTGCCAAAACTTACACCATCAACATACTGTATTATCCCTATTCGGTCGATATGAGGAGGTAACATAGTACTGCTATTCAATGACCATATCAATAAAATGATAAGTGGATACCTCATCTTTGTTTGCTATGCTATGAAACTTGTCCAGGGCATCTTCAGCAAGAGACCGAGCACGAGAATACAAGGCATATGCTTCAACCCTTTTTCCTGCAAGACTATATGACTTTGCCAAGTAGAAGCACCTGAAAAGAGATTCCAGAAGATGTCATTGGCTAATTTAATCAAGGGCGATGAAAACTAAATGCATCGGTAAGTATATGAAATTAACTCTTTTTATTATGTTTTCTCAATGGAAACAACTTTGTGAATATCTCGGGACAGGAGTTAAAGAATCTAATCAAGTGGTTCTAATATAGACCAAAAAGTAGGTAAAAGAGGACGAGATTCCTCATTTAATGCGTTAATATTACTACTATGAAGGATTTGGATAAAATACTTGGAGGAGCTCAACTCTAACCAAAGATGCTAAAATCAAGCGAAAGGTAAAGGAAGCCCACTCAATAGCAACCATCCTACAAAAATACAATAACACGGAAGAAGAACTAAACCTTTCAGCACGAAAGGCTAAGCTTTTGCGTTGACACTCTTCTACCAAGGCAATTTCTTCAGGTTTCCTGTCTCTTCCAGAGCTAATGAGATCAGAAAGATCAGCGACATTTTGAGAAAAAAAAAATAGAGGAGAGGTCTCCTCAATGGTTATACAAACAAAATCCGCTTCTGAAGGAAAAAAAATCAGGTGAAGAGTGGTTAACCTGTGATAGAAGGTCATACAATCGAACAAGCTCCTCAGGCTTAGTGACCTTTTCATTTTTATCATCACGTTTCATGTTCAGTTTACTCTTGGCTACTTTAACCAACAACTGGTTCCTTTCAATGGTTCTTTGTCCTAGCACAGCTCCAATAGCTTTGTCCAGACCATTTAGGTCATCTTTAACAGATTCAACGTTTCCTGGACTTACCTAAAAGTAGTATGCTCCTTAGTAAAATTAATCAAAGAAACAGCAATGGACCAAAAAGACAGATGTTCTGACTGTTTGATAAACTTGTCTACACTTTCAAAAATCTTCAAAAGGTTATTCGGTACCCAATCAGTAAATCAGAGGATCTCTTGTAAATTCACTCACCAAGTCACTGCGTATGGTGTCCCTCGCATCATGATATGCAATGAATAATTTATCAAATATGGTTAGCTTTTTCTCTGCAGGGAGAGATTCTGCTATTGGACCCTGTAGCTCCTTCTCAAGTTCCTGGGCTGAACGAACAAGGAACAAAGAGTAAGAGCTGCAGAGAGGTGCGCAATGTTCTATAAAGGCAGGTTATATTAATAGGGAAACACATAACGGTAACTACATGGTTAAGGTAAACCAGACATTTCCCAGATCTAAGACTATGGTATCAGACATAATTTATCAACATAATACAATAGTTCAAAAGACTGAATAAAAGAAGTTAGTCAAAATTATCTAGCACAATAGTGGTTACCTCTGAAATTCATAACACATATCTGGGATTCAAACCCAATATCCCTACAATGTTTAACAGGATATTAAAATCACTATGCTAAGTTGACAAAAAAAAAAGTTAGTTGAACTTTTTAAAATAGAAATCCGAGATTTTGGTTGGAAAGTGGAAATCTGTAGCCAAGCCAATTAAACTCTGTAAGAGATGCAGCTTGTTGAGATCTGGCCTCTTCCATAGCAGCCTACTTGACAGTGAGCAATATACATCATATCAACCCAAAATTTGTGAGAGACCTGAGGAATAGTTCACCACTAATGCATTGCAAGACATTCAAGAGTACCCAAGATCGTATACATGTAATTAGTATTTATGTGTGTTATTCACAGGTCAAAAGCGGACTCTAAGTTCTCCTCAACAGATGGAAAAACTAACAAAAAAAAAACTTCTGCTTCAGCAGTTATGTGGACTACCAAAACTTATATACGCAGTAACTCATTTGCTTCTGACAGAAAATGATAGTTATATGTACCTCTATCTTTGCTTTGAAAAGATCCAGTGCAGGGCCTTCCATCTCACCAATCTTAAGAATCTCAGATGTCTGCAAGTTCGATTTGCCAATTTTGTGTAGGCAGTTTCGAATACTAGGCTGAGTTCCCCATAAACAGCTCTGCAACGGTGAATGATTTTCAGAAACAAAAACTACCAAATTGCAAAATGAGGATATGGAACAAAGACAAACCTGGCGTTTTTGAAACATGCCAACGCAGTTTCCCAGTTTTGATCTTGCTCAAACAATAGCGTGTCTTTCATATAGGATGCATATGCGTATATAAAAGAGTAAGATAAACTATGAATACTCTTGTCGTACGTACACACACATTTTACACGAAACAACTAAGCTAAAAGCCTCTGCTACACACAATTTCTAAAATACTCTCTTTTGTTTACAGTGTTTCTTTCAAACTCTCCTTGTTTCTCATATATTCTCTGTGGGACCCAAATCAAATTAATCAACTAAAATACCATCAACTACCCTTCTTTTTTATTTTTGATAAAATTAATTTAAATTTTAAATTCAAGTGGGACCCACCCATAAAGTGACAAAAAAATCAAACCAACAAAAAAAGGACCCACCCAATTTTTTTCTCACCATATACGATTACACCAAAAAATTTTAATTAAAAAATGAAAAATGGGACACACTCAATTTTTTTCTCACCACCTATTTTATTAAAAAAAAAAATGAGATTCATCCAATTTTTTCTTTCACACGATCACACTCAATTTTTTTTAATTAAAAAAATAATTAGACAAATTTCAAATGGGACCCACAATAAGATGTTATATATAACTAGATACTACTGATATAACTAAAATATTATATACAATTGAGCGTTACTGGTATAATTAAAATATTATGTACAACTGGATACTACTAATATAACTTAGATATTTATGTAAATAATAAAAAACTATTATTTTGAAAATATTTTTCTGTAAATTTATTAATCTTAATTTATTTATCTATTGTAATCGGTACAAATTAAAAAGTGCTTAAAGATAATAATATAACTAGAAAAACCTTAAAATGATAATTTTATGACTATGTGTAATCTGATACTACTCTTACAATTCACTACAACTTCAGTGTGAATGCATGTAATGCGAACAAGTGTTTACGATTTAAGGTTTAGGGTTTATGATTTATGGTATAAGGTTTCATACTCATATATATGAGTTACTGAAACCACTGTTGTTGAAAAAATAATAGTATTTAAAGTGAATTTATTAGTAGTAGGCAAAGGAAATATAGTAGTAGTAGTGTTTAGGATATAGGATTTAGGGTTTAGGGTATATGTTTTGGGATTTAGGGTTTTAGGGTTTAGGGTTTAGGATTTAGTGTATATCTTTTGGGATTTAGGGTTTTAGGGTTTAGGGTTTAGGGTATAGGTTTTAGTGTTTTAGGATATAGGATTTTCATCAGTTGATAACATCGACCAAGAAAAAGAAATACTCCCAGAGGAGGTTTGTATTCGTATTTTGATTATAGTAGTGGTGGTAGTAGTATCAAATATTGAAACTCATGTGTATTACATGATATTAAAGATTTCATAAATTGAAATATCAAGGTATTAATTGTATAACTATGTACTATGAAATACAACTGTATATTACTGGTACAACTATGTTGTAGGGTTTAGGGTTTAGGGTTTATGATTTAGAGATTAGGGTTTGAGTTTTATGGGTTATAATCATATATTTGGTATACTAAAACCAGAGTTTACCCTATTAATTATAATATCTAATTATTAATCTAGAAAAAAATGAAAAATAACATGTTTTAATCTTAACAAACCCTAAACATCTATGTGTGTTGTTAACTTGTTTGATCATTAGTATGCAAATTGCTCAAAATTTGTAATTTTGATAATTTATTACTATGAAAATTTTATAATCCTAATTTAATAACATAATGTAGTCGATACAACTCAGAAAATTGACTTCAAATATCGATATAACTGAAAAACCATAAATTGACATTTATATAACTATGTGTTATTTATACTACTATGTACAACTATAGTGTGAACACTTCTAGTGTGAACAAGTGTGAACACAGAATATTTATTATTATTTTATTAAACAGCAGTGTGAACGCGCAGGAGAGCGCGTGTGAACGCGCATGAGAGCGCGTGTGATTTAGCACCAGTCGTACTCAGTTGTATTTGTACTGTTCAGTTGTATCCTCAAAATTCAGTTGTATTCTCAAAACTCAGTTATATACGTTATTCACATAGTTGTATTCAGTTGTATTTTTAGAACTCAGTTGTATTTGTTATTTACATAGTTGTGAAAACGTTTAATTTAATAATATTTCAATACATACATATAGTTGTAATAAATTGTATTCGTACATCTCAACTGTATAATTTAAACATAATTGTACAGTCAAAAAAACCAAAAATACCTAAAGATAATTATAAATTTAGTATAATTTTATTATTTTAAGATAATTATAAATATACTATAGTAAGATAATTATAAATATTGTATTATTTAATATTATCTAATATATGTATACTTTAGTTATAATTTATATAGCTAATTATAAATATAATTTATAACAATTATAATTATAAAATTGATTATATAAATTATTAATAGTTGAGTTTATAAATATTAATATGTTTGTAATACTTGCAAGAGAACACATCAGCTCAATGGGTTAACTCTCAACTTAACTCAAAAGTAACAATTCAAATGCATTTTTAGTTAGTAGTTGTATCACTTGATATTAGGTTGTACAATAGCGTGTAGTAGTATCGATTGATACTCAATTGTATCATAACGTATAATTATATATATTGATCTTTCAAATCAACTACCAATCAACTACTATTCTATGGTTTAATTACGCCTAATTCGTTTAGAATTACTAAAATCAACTATTAATCAAATTTCATTCAAATAAACTACCAATCAACAATATAAGTAAAACAAAGTCTATTATACTCTTATTCTGTATAAAAAGTACAGTAAAATCCATTATAATAAAAATGTAAAAAATTAAAAAGATACTGAATAACAAGATATTTCAATTTATTTTAAATTATATTTAACAAATATTTAATCCAACAATATTAGATTTTAATTGATTCTCGTTAAATTTACAATTAAATAACATTTGATTTCACTTTAATCTAAAATACATTCAATTTCATTAAATTTTTCTGTCTTATAACACCACTTAGTTTAATAACTTTAGTTAATTTATCTATTGGAATCAGTACAACTAGAATTTTTTAAAAAAATATTGATACAAAAATAAATACTTTAAAATGAAAATTTTACAAGTATGTGTAATTTGATATTACTATTACCTCTTAATATAATTTTAGTCTAAATTTTTTTTTTTGAATTTTTTTTTTGCTACTTTTAATTTTTGGATTTTTTTTTAAATTCGTTTTTGTCAATTTTGTCAAATTTTTATCAATTTTTTTATTTTTTTGTCATTTTTGTCAATTTTTTTTAGTTCAAGAATTTTTATGTGTCATTTTCTTTTGACAGTTTTTGTTGCCTATTTTTTTGTTGTCAGTTTTTTTTGGTCAAAATATTTTTTTAGTCAATTTCTTTTGTTAAAAAAATAGTTGACCCAGTTCAGATACAGTTTACCCATTAACCCATTGGATCTTTGGTATGGGTCGTAATTAAGTTAAAAAGATATGGTTATTTTGTAATTTTATTTTTGTTTTAAAAATAAATGTAAAAATAATAAGTAAGGAAGGAGTGGTATTTTAGAAACAGATTCAACATTGGAGAGTGTTTGGGAAATTGACCCTAAAGTAACAGAGGTATTCTCTTCAACATATGGGGACACTTCAATACCTCAGCTTCCAGAGATGTCCTGGAATCTGTCTTAATAGAGCACAGACTTGAGAAAAGCGAAGCCCATTTGACTGCCTTTCTCAGCCTACCAATTAAATATATCCGCTGACGTGTATTAGGCCCATCTGGTAGCTGTCTTTTTTCCATTGCATGGCTCCATGCTCTTTCCGCCAAATAGAAAACCACATGAAGAACTTATTTCAAATAGGTATGTGAGTACAACAAAATTACTTAGATTGGCTTTAACAACTGAGACAAGGGAGAAGGATAAGTAGTACTTAACATCAGTGACAGTTGATTCAACTACGGCTCGTCGAGTGTATTTACCACGGCCATGAGTAAATTTCAAGGACTTGTATAGCCTCCTTAACCTTGCTGAGCAGTACCTCCTACACAACAAGATAACACAGATGACAATACAACATTACCTAATCGTTTTTGAAAAGATAGGTGTAAGCCAATGAGCTTAGGGTTTCATATAAATACCGATAACGAGCATAGTCACCATGACGCAGACCATGTTGCGCCTGGGAAGATTTCATCAGCTGCACAACTGAAAACACAAATGCGATGTTGCATTACTTCACAAACTTACAAGACTTATAGTTGACACAAACTTCACACTAAAATTCGAGATTCAGCAACATGCAGATACTTATTGTCATCATATCTATTGTTTTAGATTCTTACCACCAACACTACAAGAAAACACAGGATTTCCGAAGGAAAAAAATCATCGGTAAACCGTCGTAAACAGAAATTTCTGAGGATTTATCAACTGGAATTATTCGTCGAAACCACAGCGTGGAAAAAATAGAATTCGTCGGAAATTCGTCGTAATATTATGACAGATTTTTGACGGATAAAAGAACCATTGGAAAAACAGTCGGAAAAAGTATTCCATCAGAAATTCATCATTTGTACAGGCCGTCAAAAATCCGTCAAAAAAATCTCAACGGATTTTCGAGGGATTACATTTTCCAACAGCTTTCTGTCGGACGGCGTTCTCCATCAGAAAACCGTCGGAAATTAATCGAAAATTTGTCGAAAATACTGCTGGTCGGAAATCCCTTGAAAAACAGTCCATCGAAAATCCGTCTGTAAATGGGTCATCGAAAATCCGTCAATGAATTGTTTTTTAAATGTTTTTTTATTCTAATTTTAATTTTAATAAATAATTAATAAGATTTAACATAATTATTTAAATTAAAATTTAAATATAAATTAAAATTTAAATATAAATTAAAATTTAAATATACTAAAATGTTTAACAAAAAAACTAAAACATTAAAGATTAAAAGAAAAAGAAAAAAACATCAAGGAGGAGTTTGGTAAGAATTAATAAATCATTTATCTTCTCTTCCACCACTCGTAAACGACTCGAATCTTTTTCTCTTTGTTGTTCCAGCGTATTAACTCTTTTGCGGAGCTCACAGTTTTATTTTTGAAGTTCGGATCTACCAAAATCACCGTACACTAGAAATGATTATGAAAAAGAAGTCGAACACTCTTTAGGCAATCCGAACAGACGACTTTTATTATTCGGAGTTACCTTCAAAAATATATACCAAAAATATATGTTACTATAGTGAGTAATTACAATTAAAAACATATAAAAAATTTAAATGTTACTAACTTTGTAAGTAAATCCATTTAGTTTCTCCAAAGGAACTTTGGTGTACATAGGAGTTTGTTGGGTTTGGAGAAACTCCTGACCTAGACTCCTCACTTTCTGAGAGATCTCATGAGCAACTGGATCATCAATTTGACCAGTTTGTCTGTTGGTGTGAGCATCTTTGATCAACCGAATTAGAAAAGAAGGTTCTCCATCGATGTGAAACTATTAACAAAATAAAAATCATTAAGTTAACAAATAAATAATTAAAATATTAATTAATTTTATACTTACAAGTTGTTTGGTCCGGGAAGCTTTGCTCGTTGCTCCAAGATTATGGGTTGCCATTCCTTTGCCCTTACGATCGCTCTTGCTGTTACTAGAATTTATAGTAGATATGGCTTCTATTTTCGGCCTCCTCCAATAGGCAATGAGATCAGACTATAAGTCAGGATTTCTTCTCATCTCCTTGGGCACTTTATCATGCTTCCACTTGTCCTTCTACTCTTTCATCTTTCTCGAGTAACATGTTGTCGCTTTAGCGTTAAATTCCCATCGAACGATGGTTTTGATTTGTGGATCCCAAATGAACTCTTGTTGTTTTAATAAGAAAAAACATTTTTTGGCAAATTTTTAGAAACTATATTTAAAAAATTTGCAAAATAAAAAGAATAATAACTACAATACAAAACTAAGAATTGCCTAGTTTACATACTACAAATTGAAGAAACCAAGTATTTTTCTCGTCTTTTGGCATGTCCGAGTAAGCTGAATAAGGACGTACTAGCATGTCATTAAGCACTCTGTTGATTACTTTCGTGATCCCATTGCAAGATTTATGAAACCTTAAAATATTATAAAAACAAAAAATGTATTAGAATCAAATTTTTAAACTGTTAAAATATAAATTATTTTTTAAAAAATTTTACGAAGTCGTTCCCGATGCAGTGGGGAACGAGTTTTTTCAATCGGTCACGACCCGGTTGTGACACAAAGTCCTCAATGCTCATAAGTGTATGAGCTGAAGCGGTCGTCCGAATAGGAGACGGTGGTTGTGTCTCCGAGTCGGTAGAGAACTGGAAAAAACTATAACCACCTGCCTCATACTGATGGTTGTCATCTCCAGATTGTAGAAATTCATTGTAATTCATTTAAAAAAGAACGTTATTGAAAAAAGTGTACAATTTATTAAAAGTACTTGTAATCATTTGAAATAGAAATTAATACAAAAAAATATTTTAGTTAGCTTTTGAAAATTTTAAAAATATTGGAATAAAATTTATTTAAAGATGTAGGAAAAATATTTTGAAAATTTTTCAAATAAAGGAATATTGTTGTTTCACTTTCGAAATCAAGATAAAACAAAAAAAAATTTTTTTACAATCTAGAGAAAAACAAAATTTTTTTTTAACTTTTTCTGCAAAGTGTAAAACGTCTTCATTTAGGCTTTGTGCTACAATAGATCCCTCCACTTTGCTCATATTTTTTTTCTCAAGATGAAACATGTACCGTTCTGTTGAGGACATCGTACCACAGGCTATACCACGAGTTCCACCAGGACCTTTGACACGTTCCAGAGCACGAGCTTTAGGAGACAAGTTCACCCAGCTCATGGAGCATGCAGGCGACCAGGAGCTCACGGATGAGGAGCCACCAGACGGCTCAGAAGACCAACCGGATCCGTTCATCTCAGCTAAGGAGCATTGGAGGTTCCTGCTTGAAGACTCTTCCACCTCTGGTGTCTTTACCATTACCATTCGGTAAAGACACCAAAAGACGTACTAAAAAATTGTACTCTTTTTCCTATCTTCGGTTTTGTCCCACTGGGTTTTCCGGAGAGGGTTTTAATGAGGCAACACTCTTAGTGCGCACGACGACGAAGACTTGTTCACACAATCCGACACCTTCACAAGTCTTAGTCAAATTCGGCCTTTATTCCTTTATAAGGCTTATCTATCCCATTTCTCTCTTTTGTAGACTAAGTATAAGCTTAGGGCCTTCAGCCCATGTTTTTTATGTTTAAGTCATTAGGAGTTAAGCCCATTGCTATCTACAGCAAAAAGAACTACATGCTGTTTTTATTTACATTACTTGTTGTTTTGGGTAAACATCATGTTGTTTACCCTAAGTTGTAACCATAAGGCCTATATAAGCCTTACTACTTAGAAGGAATGAAACAACTCGATTTTGAACAAACAAAACCCTAGACTCTTGTCAAACTGACGGCTGCCTCTCCTTGAGAAGCTTGTCCACGATTTCTTCTTGTGCCAAGAAGAATCACCCTGGTGTATCACAAGTCTTCCGCAGCTTTTGTGGTCCTTTCAATCCACCCATTCCATCGCTTTGCTCCTGAAGGTCTCGAGTTTCTCGATCAACAGTTGCACCACAACCTTAGTTCACATCATCTGGTATCAGAGCCTAAAAGCTCTTTAAACATCAGGTTGATTCTATCCTCTCTTTATTTTTGCGGTTTGTTGTTGTTTTATCCAACAGTTTTTGGCTTTTGATTCTGTTATTTTCTCTTTCCCCTTGAGGTTCTCGGTAAGAAGGAGAAGATTCAAGTCATCTACCACAAACAATCTACAAAAAAAAAAAAATCAGGTTCTATCATTCCATTAATTTAATTTCATCTTACAAAAAAAAATATAAGAAATTTTGCTTGCTTCATTGTTTGATATTGCTAAAATCAAAAAAATTAAAAAATATATATATATCTTGCTTAGGTTGTTTAAAATCAACTAGGAAAATTTTTAGAAACACACATAGAACACCAATCACATACTTGTATTCCTTAAGGAATTGGGTGCTGCTTGTTCTTGTTAGTTTTCTTGGTTGACAAGTCTTAGGTCTAGGTCTTTTCCTCTTGCTTGTTGGCCGCTTGTGTGTCCTAGGTCTAGGTGCCCAGTACTCGCGTCTTGTACCCAAGCCGCGAGCCGTCCTGTCCCGAGTGGCTAGCGTGTCTCGTTGTCGAGCTAGGCTGCCGTCCTGTCCCGCGAGTGCTCCTCTAGGGTAGTCACTTGTAGCCGCGTTCTCCTAGTCACGCTCTTGTTAGTTCTAGGTAGCCGCGACCGTGTAGCTAGGGTTCTGTTCCTAGCGTGTGTTCCAGCTTAGAGTGTCGCTAGGTCAGTAGCTTAGGAATTTTAGTTGTCGCGTCCTTGTTAGTTCTAGGTTCTAGTTAGATGTCGCGTCCTTGTTAGTCCTTGTCCTAGTTGTGTCCGCGTGTGTGTTCGTCTAGGTTTAGGTATCGGTCTTGCTAGTCGCGTCCGTGTGTTACCGCGTCTGTAGTCGTCCGCGTCCTAGGTCTAGGTTTCCTTAGCGTGTTCGCGTCCCGTGATCCTTTGGATATGTGCTAGCTGTCGAGTATCTTAGTGCTAGGTTTAGGTAGAGTAGCTGTTCGCGTCCGTGGTAGTTAGCCGCGTCAAGTTAGTCTGGGTCGCGAGTCTTGTGTTCCTTGCCCCATATAGTGTCTTAGACCATCCCTAGGTGAATTCGCGTCCGTCTAGCAGCCAACCATCCCGCGCCCTTGTGTAGCTCGACTAGTTAGGCGGCTAGGGGTTTTCTGATAGGTTTAGGCACTTTAGTTTTAGTTTAGGAAGTTTCCCTTAAGTGTCCTAGATTAATTAGACAGTTCCCTAAAGTTTTTAGGCCATATAATTAGTTTAGGAAGTTTGTCTAGATAATTTTTAGGAAATTTCCTACAACTAATAGATAGATTATTTAGTTTCCTTTTAGGAATTAGGAAATACTTAGATTTTATTCTCCTAGATATTTAGTCTTTAATATTCAGTATATTTCCATATCTTAGTTTAGGGAAATATATCTTTATGATATTGTCCATATATTTATGTTTCCTTTTCTAGAATTAGGAAATTTTCCAATTTTTTTTTCTTTTTCTTCTTTTTTTCCTTTATTTGAATTTTCTTGTTTAAATTTCTCTTTATAAAAATAAAAAAATAAAATCTGTGTGAATTTTCCATTAAAGGAGAATTTCCACATTCTACAAGTTTCCTTCCCGGAAAACTTTCCATTCTTGAAATTTCCTTCTTCTCGGAAAAGGAAATATGTCAGGTCGAGACGAGTCTCTGCCTGGGCAGTCCGACCCAACGGTCATACAAATGCTACAAGCAATCACTGCCCAGATGACCACCTTCACGACTCGTCTTGAGCGTTTGGAGGAGCCGGTACGCGCACCAGCCGAGAACACACGCCACCATCACCGGCAAGATCCACGTCAGTACCAATATGATCGACCCGAGGCATCCCATCGTGGTCTAGGGAGAGACCCATACTACGACGAGCCACCACCGGCACACAGGCAACCAGCCGGCCACCATGACATCAAGCTCAACCCACCCCTATTCTCGGGAAAGTTAGACCCTGAAGAGTACTTAGATTGGAAACGCCGAATGGAGTTGATCCACGACTGCTACCACCACGACGAGGAACGCAAGGTCACCTTGGCGACAGCCCAGTTCACCGACCACGAACTGGCATGGTGGGATCGCGAGCTAGCCACTCGCCGGAGAGCAAGAATGGGAGCTCCTACGACGTGGTATGAGTTGACTCAGATAATGAGGCGACGATACGTTCCACCTCATTTCTACCGAGAGCTGCAGCGACGATTCAGACGCCTTACCCAAGGCAACAAGTCGGTGCCTGAATATTTCGACGAGTTCGAGCATCTTCGAAACAGACTCGAAATGGAAGATTCAGAGGAGAGTCTCATGGCGCAGTTTATCGATGGACTACACGAGTCGATAGCACGAAAGATCGAGCTGCAACCCTACCACGACCTTGGAGAGCTATTCCATCTGGCCGTTCAGATCGAGAAGAGCAACCGGCGCAAGTCTTCAGCGCCTATCCGACCTAGGAGTACCTGGGGTACTAACCCCAAGGTTTTTGACCGCACTGCCACCACCAGTGACCCACGACCTCGAGGGAGATCCACGGACATCACCGTGCCGACCAAGGCACCCGTGATCACTCCTAGACCTGCCCCACCGGCAACCAACGCAGGTCAACCCTAGAAGAGCAGTGCCATCACGTGTTTTAAGTGCAAGGGTAGAGGACACATGTCTCGTGAATGCCCCAACCAACGAACCATGATCTTGACTGCTTCCGGAGACTACGACTCCGCAGACGAGCAAGACGAGTATCCACTCACGACAGACCCTATGTCTGAAGGGGAAGTCGAATACGCCGACTCAGGCGAGATGTTAATGATCCGGAGAGTTCTCAGCTCACACCTAGATCAAGAGGAAATCGAGCAGCGAGAGAACATTTTTCACTCCAAGTGCACCATTCTCGGAAAGGTCTGCTCTCTGATCATTGACGGCGGCTCCTGCACCAACGCCGCTAGCAAGTACATGGTAGAGAAGCTTGGGTTGCCCGTGACAAAGCACCCCAAGCCCTACAGACTTCGTTGGCTCAACAACAAAACGGAGCTGTACATTTCCGACCAGGTCCGAGTTTCCTTCAGCATTGGACGATATCAGGATCAAGTATTGTGCGACGTCGTTCCCATGTCAGCTGGACATCTCCTATTGGGACGACCCTGGCAATTCAACAAGGAGACCACTCACAATGGACGCACAAATTCTACTCCTTCGTCCACGATAAACGTAGGTACAACCTGGCACCTATGTCTCCTCAAGAAGTGCACGGCATGCAAGCAAAGATGGCGAAGGATCAGAATGCCAGAAAAGAGAACTTCCTCGTCAACGTCGCAGACATGAGGAAGGCTGCAAGCACCGCAGGCACCCAGCTCGTCCTCATGCTTTATCAAGAGGTCTTGAGCGCATCCGAGGCCCCCAACACTCCTTTACCGGCGGATGTCCAGGCACTCCTGGACAAATACTCGGACGTCTTCCCAGATGAGATTCCGCCTGGCCTACCACCTCTCAGAGGCATTGAGCATCACATCGACCTCATTCCCGGAGCCCAGCTGCCAAACAAGCCCGCCTATAAAGTCACCCCGGAGGAAGCAAAAGAACTTAAGCGACAAGTTCAGGATCTCATGGCTCAAGGCTACGTCAGAGAAAGCCTTAGCCCTTGCGCTGATCCCGTCCTCCTTGTGCCAAAGAAGGATGGAAGTTGGCGAATGTGCGTCGACTGCCGAGCAATTAACAACATCACAGTGAAATACCGGCATCCGATTCTGCGACTTGACGACATGCTAGATGAACTAAGCGGAGCATCCATTTTCTCGAAAATTGACCTCAAGAGCGGATATCATCAAGTTCGCATGCGAGAGGGCGATGAATGGAAAACGGCTTTCAAGACCAAGCAAGGTCTGTACGAGTGGTTGGTTATGCCTTTCGGCCTGTCCAACGCACCCAGCACTTTCATGCGCCTCATGAACCAAGTCCTTCGACCATTCATAGTCAAATTCGTCGTGGTCTATTTTGACGACATACTCGTCTACAGTGCTTCCTATTCCGCCCACTTAGAGCACTTGGAGACAGTGATCATGACACTTCAGAAGGAACAGCTCTACGCCAACCTTAAGAAGTGCACCTTCTGCACGGATCAGGTCGTCTTCCTCGGATTCGTCGTCAACTCACAAGGGCTTCGAGTTGACGAAGAAAAGATCCGTGCTATTCAAGAATGGCCCACGCCAACCAACGCCAGCCACGTCCGCAGTTTTCATGGCTTGGCAAGCTTCTATTGCCGATTTGTACGTGACTTCAGTACGATCGCCAGCCCCTTGACAGCGACTATCAAGAAAAACCAAGACTTCAGATGGGGCCCAGAACAGGAAAAGTCGTTTCAGCTGCTAAAGGAACGACTCACGCAAGCACATGTGCTGACATTACCAAATTTCGATAAGACTTTCGAGGTAGAGTGCGACGCTTCAGGTGTAGGAATTGGAGCAGTCCTGACACAGGGTGGAAAACCAATTGCCTACTTTAGTGAAAAGTTAAGCGGCGCAGCTCTCAACTACCCCACGTACGATAAGGAATTGTACGCTTTGGTCCGAGCTCTACAGACATGGCAGCATTACTTGCTCTCGCGAGAATGCGTTATACACACGGACCATCAGACACTCCAACACCTCAAAGGGCAGACGACCCTAAAGAAGAGACATGCCCGGTGGCTGGAGTTTATCGAGACATTTCCGTATGTCATCAAGTACAAGAAGGGTACGGACAATGTCGTCGCAGATGCACTTTCCCGAAGGCATAGCTTGATCTCGGTCATGGAGTCAAAGGTTATGGGATTTGAAATGCTCAAGGACCTTTATGCTGAAGACCACGATTTCAAGGAAGCCTTCAAGGAGCACAAACAGGGCAAATTTACCCGCTTCTACCTGTTTGACGGTTTCCTATTCAAGGACAAGCGTCTTTGCATTCCAGGCGGTTCAGTTCGCGAACTTCTACTCAGGGAAGCTCATGGAGGCGGATTGATGGGGCATTTTGGTGTTGCCAAGACCTTGAGCATGCTCAAGGAACACTTCTACTGGCCACGTCAACGACGGGATGTGGAAGCCCATTGCGAGAAATGCCTTGTCTGCAAACGGTCTAAGTCTAAGATGCATCCTCAAGGCCCCTACACACCACTTCCAGTTCCGTCATCTCCTTGGACGGATATCTCCATGGATTTCGTCCTTGGCTTACCCCAAGTCCATCATAAGGATTCCATCCTCGTCGTCGTCGACCGTTTCTCGAAGATGGCACACTTCATACCCTGCAACAAGACGAACGATACAATTCAGACAGCGAATCTGTTCTTCCGAGAGATCGTCCGTCTCCATGGCATTCCGCGCACCATTGTGTCCGACAGGGACACTAAATTTCTCAGTCATTTCTGGCGGGTTTTGTGGAAGAAACTTGGCACCAGTCTACTATTCTCGACGGCATATCACCCACAGACGGGTGGTCAGACCGAGGTGGTCAACCGAACCCTATCTCAGATGTTGCGCGCGATGATTGGTCGTAACCTGAAGAGTTGGCTCGAGTGTCTCCCTTATGTCGAGTTCGCCTACAACAGAGCAGTTCATTCCGGCACCAAGAAGACACCATTTGAGATTGTCTACGGCTTCAACCCCACTACACCAATCGAATTCGCCCCTATCCCACTTGGTGAGGTCGTCAGCTTAGAAGGCGAAGAAAAAGCGGAATATGTCAAGCGCTTACACCGGGAAGTCAAAGAAAACCTGGAACGAAGGAATGCCCAGACAGCAAAACACGCCAACAAGGGAAGGAGGCATGTGGTCTTCAAAGAAGGAGATTGGGTCTGGTTACATCTGCGACCCGAACGTTTTCCCCAGCGGCGCAAGAGCAAGCTAGCACCACGTGGAGATGGCCCGTTCCGAGTCCTGCGACGCATCAACGACAACGCCTACCAACTGGAGCTTCCAGGTTAGTATAATGTTTCTACTACGTTTAATGTTGCTGACTTGGAGTTAATTGATGCAGGTAACGACTTTGCTTTGGAGACCAAAGCACCTGAAGAGGGAGGGAATGATGAGGACATCGTACCACAGGCTATACCACGAGTTCCACCAGGACCTTTGACACGTTCCAGAGCACGAGCTTTAGGAGACAAGTTCACCCAGCTCATGGAGCATGCAGGCGACCAGGAGCTCACGGATGAGGAGCCACCAGACGGCTCAGAAGACCAACCGGATCCGTTCATCTCAGCTAAGGAGCATTGGAGGTTCCTGCTTGAAGACTCTTCCACCTCTGGTGTCTTTACCATTACCATTCGGTAAAGACACCAAAAGACGTACTAAGAAATTATACTCTTTTTCCTATCTTCGGTTTTGTCCCACTGGGTTTTCCGGAGAGGGTTTTAATGAGGCAACACTCTTAGTGCGCACGACGACGAATACTTGTTCACACAATCCGACACCTTCACAAGTCTTAGTCAAATTCAGCCTTTATTCCTTTATAAGGCTTATCTATCCCATTTCTCTCTTTTGTAGACTAAGTATAAGCTTAGGGCCTTCAGCCCATGTTTTTTATGTTTAAGTCATTAGGACTTAAGCCCATTGTTATCTACAGCAAAAAGAACTACATGCTGTTTTTATTTACATTACTTGTTGTTTTGGGTAAACATCATGTTGTTTACCCTAAGTTGTAACCATAAGGCCTATATAAGCCTTACTACTTAGAAGGAATGAAACAACTCGATTTTGAACAAACAAAACCCTAGACTCTTTTCAAACTGATGGCTGCCTCTCCTTGAGAAGCTTGTCCACGATTTCTTCTTGTGCCAAGAAGAATCGCCCTGGTGTATCACAAGTCTTCCGCAGCTTTTGTGGTCCTTTCAATCCACCCATTCCATCGCTTTGCTCCTGAAGGTCTCGAGTTTCTCGATCAACAGTTGCACCACCACCTTAGTTCACATCACGTTCGAAAGGATACATCAATCTGTATTGTACAGGGCCTCCTAGTGCTATTTCTCGGGGAAGGTGAAAAGGAAGATGTTCCATAACATTAAAGAAAGACAGTGGAAATATTTCTCCATATTACACAGGGTTACTGGGATATTGATTTCCAAATTGCGCATTCTCTGAATTGTAAGTGTTCTTGAGCAAACATCGCGAAATAATATCCCAACTCCTACAAAATAAATAATATACATTAAGTTTTATGTTTAATAGATAATACAATATCAACTATTATTAACAAAAAAAATTATCTGCAATAACGCGGTGATCTTTTGGGTGGAGGTAGGCGAAGGCAAATGGAAGAAGATATTGCATAACAACATAACAATCATGACTCTTTATTCCTGTTAATTTTCTGTCAACTGAATCAAAGCAGTTCAGTAGGTTAGCAGCGTATCCGTCAGTAAATTTAACGTCTTCTCTAATCCAATTCAGAAATGCAGTTTTTTTACGGAATCTAACTGATATGCAGGCATCAGACACATTCCAATGGGTTTGACATATAGAGATTGACGAGAACAAATCAAGGACAAGTCTTATATGGACTTCAAATTGTCTTTTGTCTTTCCTTTCACGTTTAAAACTGTGTTCATTATGTTGTCAAAAAAGTTTTTTCCACATGCATGACATCAAGAAAATACCTTAGAAGATGATTTTCCCAATAAGGCAAATCCCAAAATATAATCTTCCTATGCCAGTTTTGAAGTTCACCAACTCCGTCAACAGACTTATGACCATTACCACTACAGTAAGCAGTTCGCTCCGCACCAAAATCCATAAACTGTTAAAGTATAGTATGACCATCAATCTCATGAGGTGGGCCATCAAAGACTTGTTTATATTTCGTAAAAATTGTTTTTGATCAACAATAGGGATGAACAGTTGGTAAAAACCATCGATGACAATCAAACCACGATGTCTTCTTGCTGTGGTGTAATTGATATGCATCAGTATTGTCTTGGCAATATGGACACGGTAATCTTCAATGTGTTTTCCATCCAGATAACATATCATAAACTGAAAAATCACTTATTGTCCACATCAGAACCGGACACATGTTAAAATTTTGCTTCAATGCCACATCAAAAGCTTCAACACCATGTTTCCATAAAAATCTGTAACTAATAGATCAAGGGTTGCAAAAATATATCGAGTGACCTTCGGATAAATATTCTCTCTAAACGCATTATTCACCTTTTGAACCATACCAACAATTACATCTTCCTCTGTTCTATGTTCTTTTATACCATGTGCAACACCTTGTGCACTACTACAACTACCATAATCATAGTTTCTTTTTCCATGTAAATATCAAATCTTGTAACCCGGGGTAAATGTATTTTGGTATAAATGATTCCAAACTAACATAATCTTAACATTTATATTATTTTTGCAAATAGAATATGGACATGTGTTCTTACCATTTTTTCTCCCATGATGATTTCTCCCGACCAAATCCATGAACTCGCATATATGTCGAGCATAATAATCTTTTAGTAGGTTGGACTACTCATCGATCATTGGCTCGTCTACCCAAGAACAAAAATATATGCTCATCTTTGGGTAATGTTTAAATGTTTTTGGAAATGTGATAATGTGTTGAAGTTTGCCAACATATTTATAGGAAAAACACCCATCGGGAATCCATTTGTATTTTCTGACTGATTTCCGATTACTTTTCATTGGATTTGGAAGCCGTAAGAAATCCATTGCAAAATACCAATAAAATTCTGACGGTTTTGTTAAAAAATTAATTCCGTCAGAATTACGTCATAAAATATCGGCAGAATTATGAAGGTCACATATTCTGTTGAAATTTTGTCTGCAACTGGTCTTAAATTCCCTCGGAAATCTGTCGGTTGTTTTATGTTAGTAATCATTTGGTTTTAGGAGAAATTTCCGATGGATTTCTGTCCATCATAAATATCCGTCAGAATTGAGAGTGTTTTCTTGTAGTGCAATTATCCTCAAAAACACCATCACAAGCCATTGGGTAAATATGCATTCCCTAATGATCGAAAGAGAAAACTAACCATGCATCGACAACCTCGGAAGGATCTGTTCAGAGCTGTCAGATTTCGGATGGTCGATCTCCATTGCTAACATCGCAACCAAATAACCAGATTCTCTGAGGAAAAAATAAAGTAGCGATAAATCAATTGTTGAAGTCTTAAGCGTAATTTAGTTCAAAAAGAAAATTTAAATTTAAAAACCTTAGTTACTCACCAGCAAACAAATATCCGACAGAGTAAGGATTCACAGATAAAGCGAAGGGGAGAGAGAGAGGGAAAAAGAATAGAGTTGATATATTACAGACGTTGTAAATAATAGGTCTAAGCCAATTGGATATTTTATTCGGTTTGGTTTAAATATTTTGGTTTTGAATATTTTAGATAAAAAAATTATAATAATCATTTGGATATTTAACAATTTTGGGTTGGTTTGGATACTTTTTTTTAGATAGTAAAACTAGAACCGGCTAAAAACCAAAAAAGTTTTTGGCTAATTCAGTTTTTAGAATAATTTCAAGTAATTTTGATAATTCTGAATATTCTGATAAAAATATCAAGTATTTTAGATAATTTTGGTAATTTTGAATATAAATATTTAAATAATTTTGGAAAATTCAGTTTTTAGATAAAATCTGAATCGGCATAGATCTCTTTTTCTCTTGTTGACAAACTATTTTTGTCAACAAGAGAAAAAGAGATCTATGCCGATTCAGATTTTGGAATACATTATCTACATGAATAAAAAGAGACGGTTATATACGCATATTCTGTGGTAGTTTATCAGCCCTTGTGTTGTTTACTCGTTGGATCACCTTTATGGAGAACATGTTGAAAGACACCTTATTTCTTTGAAATTCTTCCAAATAGACTTTAAAGGCAGGTCATTCTGTTGGTGTATATACTATTTTAACCAATTTTGAACAGTCTGTTGCAAAAATCACGTCTAGATTTTGCAATATTCCCATACAGTCCATGATCAAAATAAAAGCTTTAAATTCTGCATGCTATAGTGAAAGACTACTATGAATATTTCAAGCTCCCATTATAACATAGATCATGTTCTCCTGATTGCTAACCCATTCTTATCCCGAGAACATATCAGTCTCTTTACATAAGCCATCTATGTGGCACCAAAATCCCTCTTGAATCGAATAAGCCGGATTTGGAATAATTCTATTAGACTAAACTATAGATATATCATTATTGATTTGTCACTTGAGCCTCTTCCCACAGTTTTAAAGTTTTTGTCTCTGTAATCTTAATCAATATTGCTAAAAATATTATCATTTTTATTTTTCTAGAGATACCATATTATATAACGGAATTGCTTATTTATATTATCTCGAGGAAGCTTTCAAAACAAATAATCTATATTAGAAAAAATCGATGACATGGGAAAAACTTTTGGATTTGATGGAATTTGTGATAAAGTCCATGTTTGAAAAGTGGCTAAGGAAAGCTATCTATGGCTTAAAACAATCTCCTAAAGCTTGGTACCATAAGTTAAATATGACTCTAAGGGACAGAAGCTTCAAAAGGTCATAAGTAAAATACACTCTTTTTACACTTAAGAGTAAGGATGAGATTGTTGTTATTCTCATTTATGTTTATTATATAATCATATATGTAAGTGATAAAGGGGGAATAGCCTATACTAAAGAGTATTTAAAAAGTATGTTTGACATTAAAGATCTAGGAGAACTAAAATACTTCTTAGGAATTGAAGTATGTAGGTTTAAGGAAGACCTATTTCTTTGTCAAAGGAAGTATGTATTGGACTTACTAACATCTACAGGAATGCTTGAAGCTAAGCCAGCCAAAACCCCATTAGAAAAAGGCTACATAGTAGAACCTCAGTGGGAGCTTGAAGATGGCAGCTTTAAAGAGGCAAAGTTGTATAGAAAGGTTGTTGGTAAGATAATATATTTAACTATCACTAGACCTGATTTGTGTTTTGCAGTTAATCAAATGTCTCAGTATATGCAAGACCCACAAACAAGGCATTGGTAGATGATTCATAGGATCTTGAGATACTTGAAAGGAACACATGATCAAGGTATATGAATGGGTAGTAATGGAAACACCAATGTAGTTGGTTATTGTGATGCAGATTGGGCAGGTGATAGAAAGGACAGGAGGTCCACAACCAGTTATTGCACACTCATAGGTGGGAACCTACTTGGAAAACTAAGAAACAGAAGGTTGTTTCATGTTTAAGTGTTGAGGCTGAGTATAATGCAATGAGGAAACTTACCACTGAATGCATCTGATTGAAGCAATTAATACTAGATCTTGGAGTAAGCATTGAGGCGTCAATCACAGTACATTGAGACAATCAAGCAGCAATACAGATAGCTTCAAACTCTGTGTTTCATGAGAGAACCAAGCATATTGAGGTGGATTGCCATAAGGTAAATGAAGCTATTAGAAATGGAATCATCTTACCTTGCTACACAAGGAGTGAATATCAACTTGCTGATGTATTCACCAAGGCCACAACACTGAAGATTGGCGGCTATCTATCCATGACTCGACCTCATGTCAATTCCACAACACTGATCATGGTCCTGGAGTATTATACTCTTTTCCCATAGGAAAGGTTTTGTCCCAATTAGGTTTTTCTTATTTAGGTTTTTAATAAGGTAATACTTCATGGTTGCAAGCTTAGGCATTCTCCATACCTTAAGCTTGAGGAGGAGTGTTGGAATGAAGAAGAAAGAAGTATGTGGCCGTGTGATATAAGGAAGTGTCTTAGGCTTGTTTGTGGTTTATGATATGTTATCCTTGTAGTCAATCATGTATTAAGCTATCTTTGTATCCAAACAAGTCTAGAATAGATTATTATAAATAGCTGTCTCTCTCCTCATTTGTAAACAAGAGATTATAATCTCATTCTAATAAAAATCTAATTCTTTCTAAAATCTCTCTAAAATTCGCCTACTGTCTCTCTCTTAATCTCTCAATCTTTTTATTCTTCTAAGGGAAAATAACTGTATTGACCTATATATTAGATGTATTTACTAGGATAATGTATATCTTTCGTTAATTACTACACCATCTTTCAAATTTTCTAAAACCCAGTTGTATCCTATACGAATACTTTATCGCAAAATTATTACGATAATACCACCGCATAAATTTTATCGCAGAGTTTTTGTGGCATAGTTATTTCACATCATTGATGTTTCAATTGATCCGTTGTCGCAGATTTTTTGCCACGTTGTCGCAGATTTTTTGCCACCGCAGAATTGTTTCGTAGAATTATTAGTTCATTGTCATAGTTTAATATGTCACAGTTTTGTTGATTATTATCACAGAAAATTTTTGCAGAAATATTTGCTCGTTATCGCAGTTTATTATCTCGCAGTTTTGTTTGTTGGTATCGCATAATTATTAGTGCGTTGTCGCAATTTAATATGTCGCAGTATTGTTTATTGTTATCACAGAATAATTTTGCAGAATTATTCTTACGTTGTCGTAGTTTTTTTATTGTTGTTATCGCAGAATAATAATGCAGAATTATTTTCACGTTGTCGCTTGTTTTTGTCTCGGTAGCTTGTTTGTAGTTACAGCAAAATTGTTTTACAGAATTATTAGTACGTGTTCGCAGAAATATTTGTATGTGTTCGCTGTTTATAGTCTCACAGTTTTGATTGTTGTTAACGCAGAATAATATCGCAGAATTATTTTCACGTTGTCGCAGTTTTTCTAGGGTTTCTAGGGCAATCGAAAGGTTATTGTCGTCGAATTTATGTGGAATTGAAGAAAAAATTTGATATTAAGCCATTGGAATATGAGTTTCGGTTTGAAATAAGAGATGAGAAGAATGAGGATGTAATTCAAAATGGTGAACTTAATTTGGAAGAAGATTGTGATGAAGATAATGAGACCATGTGATGAAGATAATGAGGCCAGATTTGATTATTGCGATGACTTTGATGGAATCTACTCAGGTGATGAGAAATTTGAAGCGTTTGGGATGAAGGAAAAATATGATGTAAATATTGAGGCTTCTAGGATTAAAGAAGAAGCAGATTATGACAATTTGGAAGCGCTTGGGACGGTACATAAAGATGATCACGAGAATCTGAAATTACCTCCTAAGAAAAGAACAAAATTATTGTTTGTTAGTGAAATAAATAGTTATGTTGCGAACTCATTGACACTTGAGTTGGAAGATTTGAATTTATCTGTCAGATAATGCTATGAGACAAAAGAGCAGATGGTGATAAGAATGAAGGTTCTAACCGTGGTAAAAAAATTGATTTCGATATTCATAAATCGACACAATTTCTTTTGACTGCCAATTGTTGGGTAAAGGGATGCTCTTGGAAGGTTCGAGCATCACCAGTAGGAGATTATCTGAAATTTCAGGTACAATAGCATGTCTCTGAACATACATGTTCTGTAACCGAGCGTTCAGGACGATCCCGACAAGCTACGCATGAGATTCTTGGATTAATGTACACGTCGGTGGAGTCGGACAAAGCGTTTTGCCAACTCATGTTGCTGATGCGCTGAACAAACGATTTCAAATCAATGTAATCATCCGCGTAGTGTATTTCATAATTATTGACAATCAACTTTTTCAATGATCACTGATTTGAAGTTACTTGTCTATGTTTTTTTGGATGGTGTAGATTTCATATTAGAAGGCATACCGTGCATTAAGACATGTTCGCGAATTGATCAGGGGAACACTTGAAAGTGGATACGAGTTACTACCAACGTACTTGTACATGATAAAAAGAGAAAATCCCGGGACATACAAGGCTTGTTGTTGATGAAGAAAATATATTCAAATACTTGTTTATATCATTTGCAACTAGCATCAATTGATTTCTTTTCATACGTAAAGTCGTTGTTGTTGATGGAACTTTCTTGCAAGAAAAATACAAAGGGACACTCCTCACAGCTACAGGTCAAGACAGTAATTTAATTTATTCCCAATTGCTTTTGCTGTTGTTGACACTGAAAATGATGAATCATGGAGATGGTTCTTCGAGCAACTCAACGTTGTTATCCCCGATGATGAAGGGTTAGTCATTATTTCAGATAGGCATAAGTCTGTTGGGAAAGAAATTGCAACTGTTAGTACGTTTTAAAGGTAGGGAAGCATTCAGTTTGGTGAAGAAGGCGGCATACGCTTTCAGACTTGTTGATTTTCAGAGACCATTTGACGAGCTCAAAGAAGTGCATCCTGCACTTCATGCGTATCTGAAACAAGCTGATGTACGCCTTTGGACACGTGTTCATTTTCCCGGAGATCGGTATAATATCCTTACAAGCAACATAGCTGAATCTATGAACAATGTTTTATCCAAAGCTAGGAAATTGTCTGTAGTTCAACTTCTAGAAGCAATCCGATCGATGGTGACAAGATGGTTTGACAGTCGAAGGGTTAATGAAAAGAAACTACAGACAACTCTAACTAGTGGAGTTGAGAAATTGTTACATGTAAATTTGATGTCTATCATAGTATTGAACAACGCAGGAATATTTGGACTAACCGTATTCTTGTTATTCCAGGACCGTGTCCTACAATCAAAAATTTTGACAGTCCAAGATATTGATGTTGTGCGTGTACACGTTACTTTGGTTGGTGGATCAGTGAATATTCTAAATTTGAAAGACAGAAAATGTACATGTCGTCGATTTGACTTGGAGAAGATACCATGCGACCATGCAATTGCGGTAGCCGAAAAGAGGAATATATCTCCTATTTCTCTTTGTCATCTATTCTATCATCGCTCATATTTGTATAATGTTGGAATGAAGAAAAATGATTAATTTAGAGTCCTTCATGGCTCTTATAAGCCGTGTGTTATAATATTTAGGGAGGAGTGTCTAAGACTTGTTTGTGTTCTAGTATTATGTTATCCTTGTAGCCATTCATGTATAAGGTCATCCTTGTATCCAAACAAGCCTAGACTAGTTTAGTATAAATATCTCTCTCCCATCACATTTTGTATCTAAGAAAATATAATTCTCATTCTCTTAATAAATCATTTTTTTCTCTCATTCTCTCTAATCTCTCATTCTCTCATTCTGCAAATCTCTTTATCTCATAATCTTTCATGGTATCAGAGCCAGGTTGCATCAAATCTGGGTAAATTTCATCATTGATTCATTGATTCAAGAAGAAATCATCTTCTTCTTCATCTTCTTCTTGTTTGATTTTGAACGTCATCTAATAACTTCAATTTCGGCCAAACCACGACATCTTTTGATAATCTTCTTTCTCTGGACTGTACATCGGCGAGTTCTGAAGTCACCCCAATTTTGAATTGCATTATTTGACCAAGGGAATCAAAAGTTTCAAATTTTCTTGCAAAGGACCTTCACGAGTGCCTCCGCCGCGAACCTCTATGTTTCCCAGGTCATCCTGACGTCGAATCTTCATCAAATCAAGTTTTTCTAAATCCTAAACTCAGTACTTTCGAGTCTAGTTTCTGTTTAAAAAAATCAGAACTCGATTCCATTTAGTTTGAAGGATTTTCTTGAAGTTTTCCTCAGAGACGTCCAAAATCGCCCTTAACAAGATCCTGGTGATAAAATTCTAATCTTTTCTTAGTTTTCTTTAATTCTTTGAATCTGGAAAGTTAAATAAGTATCTTGTGAGGGTCTCCACGAAATTTGGGTTCAATATATTAGGTTTAAGACTTCAAAATTGATTTTCTTGATTTCCTTGTTAATCTTTGGAAGTTTAAAATTGGAATCTTGAAATTTAGGATTGTTTTAATTCGTATAATTCGAATTTTATTTGAAATTGTTTGTTAATAATAGATAAGATCTGTTATTATTATTTGTTATTATCAGTTAAAATCTTGTTGCAAGAGTTGGTTAAAGTCTGTTGCAGGTTGTTAAAGTTTGCTATAAGCTGTTGGAGCTTACTTGAATTGCAAGTTCTTTGGGAAGTTTCTTGCACTACACGCGCCCACTTTATTGTCTAGTACACGAGGTCTTTCCTGTCCAGTACACGCTTGTGGTTGCAGGTCACACTGGTGGTATACCAAGCTGTGACTGGTGTATACAAGGCCGTGACGGTTGCAGCAGTTTGTGTGTCCAACATACAAGGTCGTGACGGGTGTTCCTCGCATTGGTGTTCCTCTCGTCCCGACCAGGCGCTCTAATCCGTTCCGACAAGTTCCTGTTTAAGTCCGGTACACGTTTTTTTTCTTGGATCATACGAAGGACCAGGTGCTCGACCAAAGACCAGACCAGACCATCGTGACCGTGTGCCCCCAGTTTTCTTCGTGTTCGCGTGATACTCTCATTCCGACCAGGCGCCCGACCAGCTCTCACACCCGTCCAGACCTGCCCCGATGATGAGGACATCGTACTACAGACTGTACCACGAGTGCCACCAGGACCTTTGACACGTTCCAGGGCTCGAGCTTTAGGAGACAAGTTCAACCAGCTAATGGAGCAAGCAGACGACCAGGAGCTCACGGATGAGGAGCCACCTGACGGCTCAGAAGATCAGCAGGATCCGTTCGTCTCAGCTAAGGAGCATTGGAGGTTCCTGCTCGAAGACTCTTCCACCTCCGGTGTCTTTACCATCACCATTCGGTAAAGACACCAAAAGACGTGCTAGGAAATTGTACTCTTTTTCCTATCTTCGGTTTTGTCCCACTGGGTTTTCCGGAGAAGGTTTTAATGAGGCAACACTCTTAGTGCGCATGACAACAAAGACTTGTTCACATAATCCGACTCCTTCACAAGTCTTAGTCAATTCGGCCTTAGTCATCTACAAGGCTTATCTATCCCATTTCTCTCTTATTTAGACTAAGTATAAGTTTAGGGCATTCAGCCTATATTTTTTATGTTTAAGTCATTAGGACTTAAGCTCATTGTTTTCTACAGCAAAAAGAACTACATGCTGTTTTTATTTACATTACTTGTTGTTTTGGGTAAACATAATGTTGTTTACCCTAAGTTGTAACCACAAGGCCTATATAAGCCTCATTACTTACAAGTCATAATACAACTCGAATTTTAAGAACAAAAACCCTAGACTCTTTGTCACAAACGACGACTGCCTCTCCTTGAGAAGCTTGTCTTCAATTCTTCTTTTTCCAAGAAGAATAACCTGGTCTATCACAAGTCTTCCGCAGCTTGTGTGGTCCTTTCAATCCACTCATTCCATCCGCCTTGATCCTGAAGGTCTCGAGATTCTCGATCAACAGTTGCACCACCACCTTAGCTCATACCATTGGTATCATAGCCTAAAAGCTCTTTAGACATCAGGTTGATTCTATCTCTTGTTCATTTTGGCTTTTGATTTTGTTCCTTTCTCTTTCCCCTTGAGGTTCTCGGTAAGAAGGAGAAGAATTCAAGTCATCTACCACAAAAAACCCACAAAAAAAAAATGCAAAAAAAAAAATCAGGTTCTATCATTCCATTGTTTTGTTTCAACTTACAAAAAAAAATATAAGAAAATTTGTTTGTTTCATTGTTTAATATTGCTAGAATTTTTTTTTTTTTTTTTAAAAAAAAACAAATATATCTTGTTTAGGTTGTTTAAAATCAACTAGAATTTTTTTTTAGAAACTCACCTAGAGCACCAATTCACATACCTGGTCTTTAAGGATTTGTGTGCTGATTGTTCTTGTTAGGTTTCTTAGGACTGCCTGTTTGTTTGGCCGCTTTGTGTTCTAGGTCTAGGGGTTCTGTGCTCGCGTCTTGTACCCAAGCCGTGAGCCGCCTTTCGGTCTAGTGTCTCCAGGTCGGGTCTAGGTTAGCCTCCTTGTCCCGCGTCCTCCCTTTACAAGCCGTGTAGCTAGGTTTAGGTTCCTAGTGTGTGTCTAAGTCTAGGTCTTCTTGTTCCTTTAGGTTTAGTGTCTTCCCGCGTGTGTCTATCTAGGATTAGGTCGAGTTCTTGTTAGTTGCGTCTGCATCCATAGCATCCGCGTTCTAGGTCCAGTGTTTGTTAGCATAGGTCGCGCCTTGTCCCGTGTTCCTTGCTAGGTTAGGGCTTGTGTCCGCATGCGTTCGTCTAGGCCTTAGCGTCCGCGTCTTTAGCTGTCTAGGGTTTCCGCATCCTAGGCTAGCCTACCGTGTAGCCGAGTCCTGTCATAGTCGCGTCCAGCCGTCGCGCCCTAGGTAGCTAGCAGTGTCCGGTGTTTGGGTCGTGTCTGGTGCTCCTGTCCCGCGTGGTGTCTTAGGCAACCCTAGGTTAAGCTGCGTCCGGTTCTAGCCCTCGTCCCGCGTCCCACCCCTGTCTAGCCCCAGCCGTGTCTAAGGTAGGTTAGGGCTGCGGCTAGTTTTTCCTTGTTGCACTAGGCGGCTAGGGTTTCTGATAGGTGATGTGAGCTTGATCGACCAGTTGCACCAACCGGACGATGGTACGGATGCAAAGCCGGATGACAAGCTGGGTGAAGACGCGTTCGAAGACTTTGTGCAACCGGACCAGAATGTGGAGGTTGGCCCGGGACGTGGCCATCGACTCAAGCAAGGCGCCCCGACCAAGTCTTCTCTCGTCCCGTCCACGCCTCCAACCCATGACTCAACCTCGCCCCTGACCAAGACATCAGCCAACGACCCAACCAAGGCTTCACCAAGGATCAGCCCGTTGACCCAACCTTCACCTGAAGCCACGACCAGCCTTGTCCCGGACCCATGGACTGTTCCACCTGGTCCCATGACTCGCGCACGGACTAAGGCCTTGCAAAACACCATTGGGTTGTTTCTGACCCAATCTCTTTCTATTTTGTCTAAGTCCATTTGATTTTGTCCATGGGCTTATTTGATTGGGATTAAGGGTCCACTTGGTTCCCTTTTCCCATGTGAGGTTTTTCCCATTGGGTTTTTCTCACATGGGTTTTTAATGGGGCCTGGTGAACTTTTAAGATGATCAAGCCTATAAGGTTTTGGACTTAAAATCAATGGCATGGCCCGGTCCATTTTCTTTGTAAACGTGTGTCATTGTAATCTGTGTGGTCTTATGTTGACTGCTTAGTTTTCTGTGCCAAGCATGCATGCATTTTGACCATGCATTTCGAATTTTCTAAGTGTATATTTTGTAATCGTGGCCATTGTAACAATCAATCGATTTTGAACTAAGAAACTTTGTTGTTTACACAAGGGTTCTTGATCGGTTCATCTATCTCTTGCAAATCCCCTCCTAGTGTGTAGTATCTAGGTTGCCCATTTGCAAAATCCTTGTGTGATCTGGTGCGTCATATCTAGATCATACAAGTTGGTGTCTCAAAGCTTCTCCTCTCTTTGAGAATCCACCAATTCGATCCGCTTTCCTCTTGATCTTCATTCATCCTCAACCCGCTTCTTTTTCTTTTGCCACACCCACTCGGTCCATTGAATCCGCGCTTAAACCTCCATTCCACTGTTTGCAACCTTCCGCATCTAGCTCACCTGTTGCTGATCTTGGAGTCACGTGATCCTCCTCACAAGGACCACGTCAAGTGGTATCAGAGCAGACATCAGGCTGAGCATTTCACCCTATCTTGTTTCTTTGTATTCGTTTTGCTAAGTGACCATTCATCTTCTTTGATCCGTGATAGATTTGTGTGTACTTATGAATTATCCTGAACATTTGACTTGTTAAAGGTGTTGAATGGCAGGGAATGAAGATGAGGAGACTGATGCAAACCGGTTACACCGCCTGTTCGAAGATCTTGCATACAACTCGGGATCCGAGAAGGCATACGTGAGGAACTCACCAGGGCGGTTACGAATGGGAGGCAACCGCGACCCAGGAACCCCATCCCTCCAAGGCGTGTTAGGGGACTAACACCAGAACCACCAGAGCATGTCTCGGATGCAGGGAGTTTGGGACGCAGAACGTTTGTAGGAGACGAAGGGGCTGCTAGATTTTACAACTCTGGAGGATCAGACCACAGTAGACACAACCGGCATAGGCGCCATCAGAGGATTCCAAATCTGCCCCCTCAGCTGGATCAGTTTAACAATCTCAAATTGAAGATCCCTCCCTTTCACGGCCACAATGACCCCATCACTTACCTTGATTGGGAAACTAAAATAGAACTTGTTTTCAATTGCCAATTCTATAGTGAAACTAACAAGGTTAATTTGGCTGTTACAGAGTTCTATGACTACGCCCTAAGCTGGTGGGATCAGGTGGTTACTTCAAGAAGAAGAAATGGTGAATATCCCATTGAAACATGGGAAGAGCTTAAACTCATTATGAGAAGGCGGTTTGTTCCCAACCACTTCCATAGGGATCTACACCAAAGACTCAGGCATCTACAACAAGGCAACAAGAGTGTTGATGACTACTTCAAATAAATGGAGATGCTCCTGATTCGAGCCGGTGTGACTGAAGACCGTGAAGCAACCATGTCCCGCTTCATGAGTGGGCTCAATCCGGAAATCCAAGACCGGCTGGAAATGCAGCACTATGTGGAGCTGGAAGAAATGCTACACAAGGCATTGTTAATTGAGCAGCAGCTTAAGAGAAGAACTAACACTCGGTCTTTTGGTACAGGTGCCGTGGGATCCAAGTTAACCTTCAACAAGGATTTCAAACCCAACCGCACCTTTGACACCAAACCGTCCGGGTCCAAGACAGCGCCCCACCAGAACTAGAGACATCCGGTGTTTTAAGTGACAGGGTCTAGGGCACTACGCCAGTAACTGTACCAACAAGCGTGCCATGATCATCATGGAAAATGGGGAAATCCAGTCAGAGGAAGAAGAAAGCAATGACCCAGCGACCGATGGGGAAGAAGAGTTGCCAGTATCAGGACAACTCTTGGTAGCAAGGAGGTCCCTGAATGTCCAAGTCAAGACCCATGAACCGGACCAAAGAGAAAATCTTTTTCACTCACGCTGTCTGATCCAAGGGAAGGTATGCAGCTTAATTATAGATGGTGGTAGTTGTATTAATGTTGGTAGTGAGTCTATGGTCAGGAAACTAGGCCTTGAGGAGCTGCCCCATCCAAAGCCATATCCTCTCCAATGGTTGAATGATTCAGGCGAATTGAAGGTGACCCATCAGGTCAAGGTGCCGATTGAAATAGGCAAATACAAAGATGAGGTCTTGTGTGACATCCTGCCAATGGAAGCAAGCCATATCCTCTTGGGCAGACCGTGGCAGTCTGACAGGAAGGTGACCCATGATGGTTACACCAACCGCCACCACTTCACTTACAAAGGCCGTAAGACAACTTTGGTACCTATGTCACCCCATGAGGTATATTTAGATCAAATACACCTTAAGAAACAAAAGAAAGAGGTTAGCAAGGCTAAGGAACCTAGGGCTAAAACCAACTTTTACATAAAGGCTTGTGATGTTAAAAGGAGTCTTAGTCTTAAGGCACCCGTTCTTATGCTTATCTATAAAGAGCATGCCCTTGTGACTACTAACCCTGAGCCGGTTCTTCCGAGCATTCTTAGTGAGCTTTTGCAGGGATTCCAGGACGTGTTTCCAGAGGAGTGTCCAGACGGGTTACCACCCATTTGTGGAATAGAACATCAGATCGATCTGGTCCCTGGAGCTTCCCTACCAAACCGGCCGGCGTATAGAACCAACCCCGTGGAGACCAAAGAGTTGCAAAGGCAGGTTGATGAGCTCATGGCCAAGGGACACATCCGTGAGAGCATGAGCCCGTGTGCTGTGCCAGTCCTTCTAGTCCCTAAAAAGGATGGGACTTGGCGCATGTGTGTTGATTGCAGGGCAATCAATAACATAACGGTAAAGTATAGGCATCCCATTCCTAGGTTAGATGACATGTTAGATGAACTTCATGGATCTAGGATATTTTCTAAGATAGACCTTAAAAGTGGTTATCACCAGATTAGGATGAAGGAAGGTGATGAGTGGAAAACCGCTTTTAAAACTAAGCATGGATTATATGAGTGGTTAGTCATGCCTTTTGGTTTAACCAATGCTCCTAGTACTTTTATGAGGCTTATGAATCATGTGCTTAGGCATTATATAGGATATTTTGTGGTAGTATACTTTGATGATATCTTAGTATATAGCAAAACCTTGGAAGAGCATGTGCAACACCTTAGGCTTGTTTTAGATGTGCTTAGAAAAGAAAAGTTGTATGCTAATCTTAAAAAGTGCACTTTTGGAACAGATAACATTGTCTTTCTAGGTTTTGTAGTGAGTGCTGCAGGTGTACAAGTGGACAAGGAGAAGGTCCGTGCTATACAAGAGAGGCCTAGCCCGAAAACTGTGGGGGAAGTCCGCAGCTTCCATGGTTTAGCAGGGTTCTACAGGCGCTTCGTTAAGGATTTTAGCACTTTGGCCGCGCCCTTGACTGAGGTGATCAAGAAAGACGTTGGTTTTGAGTGGGAGAAGGAGCAGGAGGAGGCGTTCCAGATGCTTAAGGACAGGCTTACTAATGCGCCCCTGTTGGCGTTGCCTAACTTCGCTAACACCTTTGAGATTGAATGTGATGCTTCAGGTGTTGGGATAGGAGCTGTTCTTATGCAGGACCGCAAGCCCATTGCATACTTCAGGGAGAAGCTTGGAGGAGCTACCCTGAGTTACCCCACGTATGATAAGGAGTTATACGCTCTGGTCCGATCATTACAAACTTGGCAACATTACTTGTGGCCCAAGGAGTTTGTGATACACACGGACCACGAGTCACTCAAGCATTTGAGAAGTCAGCATAAGCTAAACAAACGTCATGCTAAGTGGATGGAGTTCATAGAAACTTTCCCATATGTCATTAAATACAAGCAAGGTAAGGAAAATGTGGTTGCCGATGCCTTGTCCCGCAGGTATGCACTCTTATCCACCTTGGAAGTTAAGATTATGGGTTTTGAACATATGAAAGATTTGTACTTGACTGACCCAGACTATGGAGAAATCTATAAGTCTTGTCTTAAGAAACCTACAGGACGCTTTCATGTTCAGGACGATTACTTGCTCTTTGAAAACCGTTTGTGTGTGCCATCATGCTCCATGAGGGAGTTGTTTGTCCGTGAAGCCCACGCTGGTGGACTCATGGGACACTTCGGAGTGTCTAAGACACTAGCTGTCATGCGTGAACATTTCTATTGGCTGAGCATGAGGAAGGACGTGGAGAGAGTGTGCAGCCGGTGTGTTAAGTGCAAACAGGCTAACTCCACGACTCAGCCCAACGGTTTGTATCACCCTTTACCCATTCCAGAACATCCTTGGGTTGATCTATCTATGGATTTCATATTAGGATTGCCTAGGACTCGTAATGGCAAGGATAGTATCTTTGTGGTTGTAGATAGGTTTTCCAAAATGTCCCATTTCATTGCAAGTAGGAAGACAGATGATGCATCTCATGTAGCAGACTTGTTCTTTAAGGAAATAGTGAGATTGCATGGCATTCCTAAGACTATAGTGTCTGATAGAGACACCAAATTTCTGAGTCATTTTTGGCGCATTTTGTGGTCTAGGTTAGGTACCAAATTGTGTTTTTCTACTACATGCCATCCTGAGAGTGACGGCCAAACTGAAGTAGTTAATAGAACATTAGGCTCACTCTTGCGTGCATTTGTTGGAAAGAATCTTAGAACATGGGAAGATCATCTACCGCATGTAGAATTTGCATACAATCATTCTGTCCATTCAGCATCTAAGTATTCTCCCTTTCAAATTGTTTATGGTTTTAGTCCTATCTCACCTATGGATCTAATGCCTTTGCCTTTGAGTGAGATTACTAGTCTTGATGGGGAACAGAAGGCTCGTTTAGTTAGAAAGATTCATGAGCAAGCACGAGCCAACATCAAGGCCAAAACTAAGAAGTATGGCCAAGCGGTTGATAAGCACAGGAGGAAGCTTACCTTCAAGCCTGGAGACCAGGTCTGGATCTACCTACGCAAGGACCAGTTCCCTGAAGAACGCCGATCCAAGCTGATGCCTAGGGTGGACGGATCATTCACCGTGGTCAAGCGCATAAATGACAACACCTACCAGCTTGACTTGCAAGGTAAGTATGCCGTGAGTTCCAGTTTCAACATTACTGACTTGATTCCTTACTGTGCACATGGACCGGATTTGAGGTCAAATCCTCTTCAAGTGGGAGGGGATGATGTGAGCTTGATCGACCAGTTGCACCAACCGGACGATGGTACGGATGCAAAGCCGGATGACCAGCTGGGTGAAGACGCGTTCGAAGACTTTGTGCAACTGGACCAGAATGTGGAGGTTGGCCCGGGACGTGGCCAACGACTCAAGCAAGGCGCCCCGACCAAGTCTTCACTCGTCCCGTCCACGCCTCCAACCCATGACTCGACCTCGCCCCTGACCAAGACATCAGCCCACCACCCAACCAAGGCTTCACCAAGGATCGGCCCGTTGACCCAACCTTCACCTGAAGCCACGACCAGCCTTGTCCCGGACCCATGGACTGTTCCACCTGGTCCCATGACTCGCGGACGGACTAAGGCCTTGCAAAACACCATTGGGTTGTTTCTGACCCAATCTCTTTCTATTTTGTCTAAGTCCATTTGATTTTGTCCATGGGCTTATTTGATTGGGATTAAGGGTCCACTTGGTTCCCTTTTCCCATGTGAGGTTTTTCCCATTGGGTTTTTCTCACATGGGTTTTTAATGGGGCCTGGTGAACTTTTAAGATGATCAAGCCTATAAGGTTTTGGACTTAAAATCAATGGCATGGCCCGGTCCATTTTCTTTGTAAACTAGTGTCATTGTAATCTGTGTGGTCTTATGTTGACTGCTTGGTTTTCTGTGCCAAGCATGCATGCATTCTGACCATGCATTTCGAATTTTCTAAGTGTATATGTTGTAATCGTGGCCATTGTAACAATCAATCGATTTTGAACTAAGAAACTTTGTTGTTTACACAAGGGTTCTTGATCGGTTCATCTATCTCTTGCAAATCCCCTCCTATTGTGTAGTATCTAGGTTGCCCATTTGCAAAATCCTTGTGTGATCTGGTGCGTCATATCTAGATCATACAAGTTGGTGTCTCAAAGCTTCTGCTCTCTTTGAGAATCCACCAATTCGATCCGCTTTCCTCTTGATCTTCATTCATCCTCAACCCGCTTCTTTTTCCTTTGCCACGCCCACTCGGTCCATTGAATCCGCGCTTAAACCTCCATTCCACTGTTTGCAACCTTCCGCATCTAGCTCACCTGTTGCTGATCTTGGAATCACGTGATCCTCCTCACAAGGACCACGTCAATAGGTTTAGGCACTTTAGTTTTAGTTTAGGAGTTTCCCTTAAGTATCCTAGATTCATTAGATAGTTTCCCTAAAAGTTTTTAGGCAATCGAATTAGTTTAGGAAATTTTCTAGAAATTAGTAGATAGATATTTAGTTTCCTTTTAGGAATTAGGAAATATTTAGATTTTATTCTCCTAGATATCTAGTCTTTAATTTTAGAATATTTTCATATCTTAGTTAGGGAAATATATCCTTAGGATATTTTCCATATTTTTAGGTTTCCATTCTGGACTTAGGAAATTTTTTTTTTCCATTTTATTTTTATTTCCTTTTGTGAATTTTAAGCAAATTTTCCTTTAATTTTATTTTCTTTGTGTTATTTTCCTTTTATAAATAAAATAAAATAATATCGTTGGAGATTTTCCAAATAAGAAAAGTTTCCAAATCTGCAAGTTTCCCGAACAGGAATCTTTCCATTTCTGAAATTTCCTTTTCTTCGGAAAAGGAAATATGACAGGTCGAGACGAGTCTCCGTCTAGGCAGTCCGACCCGGTTGTGATGCAGCTTCTGCAAACAATCACTGCCCAGTTGACCACCTTCACGATTCGTCTTGAGCATGTGGAGGAGTCGGTACGCGCACCAGCCGCGAACACACGCCACCATCACCGGCAAGATCCACATCAGAACCAGTATGATCGACCCGAGGCGTCCCATCGTGGCCTAGGGAGAGACCCCTACTACGACGAGCCACCGCCGGCGCCCAGGCAACCAGCAGGCCACCACGACATCAAGCTCAACCCACCCCCCTTCTCGGGAAAGCTAGACCCCGAAGAATACCTAGACTGGGAGCATCGAATGGAGTTAATCTTCGACTATTATCACTACGACGAAGATCGTAAATTAACCCTAGCAACAGCCTAGTTTACCGACCACGCACTAGCATGGTGGGACCGCGAGTTAGCCACTCGCAGAAGAGCAAGAATGGGAGCTCTCACATCCTGGTACGAGCTGACCCAGCTTATGAGGCGGCGCTATGTTCCACATCACTTCCACCGAGAGCTACAGAGACGATTCAGACGCCTTACCCAAGGCAGTAAATTGGTGTCTGAGTATTTCGACGAATTTAAGCACCTTCGGAACATGCTCGAAATGGAGGACTCAGAGGAAATCCTCATGGCTTAGTTTATCGATGGACTACATGAGTCGATAGCACGAAAAATCGAGCTGCAACCCTACCACGACCTTGGAGAGCTCTTCCACCTGGCCGTTCAGATTGAGAAGAGCAACCGGCGCAAGTCCTCCACTTGGGGTACTGGCCCCAAGGCATTTGACCGCACTGCCTCCACCAGTGACCCACGACAGCGAGGAAGAGCCGTGGATAGCAATGTGTCTACCAAGGCACCCGTAACCACCTCTAGACCTGCCCCACAGGCGTCTAACGCAGGTCAACCCCAAAAGAGCAGTGCCATTACATGTTTTAAAAGCAAGGGTAGGGGACACATGTCTCGTGAATGCCCCAACCAGAGAACCATGATTTTGACGGCTTCCGGAGATTACGACTCCGCAGATGAGCAAGAAGATGACCCATTCTCGACAGACCCTATGTCTGAAGGGGAAGTCGAGTACACTGACTCAGGCGAGATGTTGATGATCAGGAGAGTTCTCAGCTCACGCCTAGATCAAGAGAAAATCGAGCAGCGTGATAATATTTTCCACTCAAAGTGTACCATCCTCGGAAAAGTGTTCTCTGATCATTGATGGCGGCTCCTGCACTAATGCCGCTAGCAAGTACATGGTAGAGAAGCTTGGATTACCCGTGACAAAACATCCAAAGCCCTACAGACTTCGTTGGCTCAACAACAAGACGGAGCTGTATATTTCCGACCAGGTCCGAGTTCTTTTCAGCATCGGACGATACCAGGACCAAGTTTTGTGCGACGTCGTTCCCATGTCAGCTGGACATCTCCTATTGGGACGACCCTGGCAGTTCGATAAGGAGACCACTCATAATGGACGCACAAACTTCTATTCCTTCGTCCACGATAAGCGTAGGTACAACCTGGCACCTATGTCCCCTCAAGAAGTGCACGGCATGCAATCAAAGATGGCAAAAGATCAGCATGCCAGAAAGGAGAACTTCCTCGTCAATGTGGCGGACATGAGGAAAGCAGCAAGCACTACATGCACTCAGCTCGTCCTCATGCTCTATCAGGAGGTCTTGAACGCATCCGAGGCCACCAGCAGCATTTTGCATGCGGATGTCCAGGCACTCCTGGACAAATATTTGGACGTTTTTCCAGACGAGATTCCACCTGGGCTGCCACCCCTCAGAGGTATTGAACATCACATCGATGTCATTCCCGGAGCCCAGCTGCCAAACAAACCAGCCTACAAGGTCACTCCAGAGGAAGCAAAAGAACTCGGGCGTCAAGTTCAGGATCTCATGGCTCAAGGCTACGTCCGAGAAAGCCTTAGCCCATGTGTCGTTCCCGTCCTCCTTGTGCCAAAGAAAGATGGAAGTTGGCGAATGTGCGTCGATTGTCGTGCCATAAACAACATCAATGTTAAATATCGGCACCCAATTCCGCGACTAGACGACATGTTAGATGAGTTGAGCGGAGCCTCTATCTTCTCCAAAATTGATCTCAAGAGTGGATATCATCAGGTTCGCATGCGAGAAGGTGATGAATGGAAGACAGCTTTCAAGACCAAACAAGGTCTCTACGAGTGGCTGGTGATGCCCTTCGGCCTGTCCAACGCACCAAGCACCTTCATGCGCCTCATGAACCAAGTACTTCGGCCATTCATAGGCAAATTCGTCGTGGTCTATTTTGACGACATACTCGTCTATAGTGCGTCTTATTCCGACCACTTGGAGCATTTGGAGACAGTGATCACGACACTTCAAAAGGAGCAGCTCTACGCCAACCTTAAGAAGTGTACTTTCTGCACGGATCAGGTCATCTTCCTTGGATTCGTCGTGAGCTCGCAAGGGCTTCGAGTTGACGAAGAAAAGATCCGAGCAATTCAGGAATGGTCCACGCCAACTAACGCCAGCCAAGTCCGGAGTTTTCATGGCTTGGTGCTTCTATCGCCATTTTGTACGAGACTTCAGTACGATCGCCAGCCCGTTGACAGCAACCATCAAGAAGAACCAAGACTTCAGGTAGGGCCCGGAACAAGAAAAGTCATTTCAGCTGTTAAAGGAGCGCCTCACTCAAGCACCTGTCCTGACATTGCCGAATTTCGACAAAACTTTCGAGGTAGAATGCGACGCTTCAGGTGTAGGCATTGGAGCAGTTCTGACACAGGGTGGAAAACCAATTGCCTACTTTAGTGAGAAATTAAGCGGTGCAGCTCTAAACTACCCCACGTACGACAAGGAGCTCTACGCTTTGGTCCGAGCCTTGCAGACTTGGCAGCATTACTTGCTCTCACGAGAATGCGTTATACACACGGACCACCAGACACTCCAACACCTCAAAGGACAGACGACCCTCAAGAAAAGACACGCCCGGTGGTTGGAGTTTATTGAGACATTTCCGTATGTCATCAAGTACAAGAAGGGTACAGACAATGTCGTCGCAGATGCACTATCCCGCAGACATAGTTTGATCTCGGTCATGGAGTCAAAAGTTATGGGATTTGAAATGCTCAAGGACCTCTACGCTGAAGACCACGACTTCAAGGATGCCTTCAAAGAACATGGACAGGGCAAGTACACCCGCTTCTACTTGTTTGACGGATTCCTCTTTAAGGACAAGCGTCTTTGCATTCCAGGCAGATCAGTTCGCGAACTCCTTCTCAGAGAGGCTCATGGTGGCGGATTGATGGGGCATTTTGGCGTCGCCAAGACCTTGAACATGCTCAAGGAGCACTTCTACTGGCCGCGTCAACGCTGAGATGTGGAAGCCCATTGCGAAAAATGCCTTGTCTGCAAACGGTCTAAGTCTAAGATGCATCCTCAAGGCCCTTACACTCCACTTCCGGTTCCGTCATCTCCTTGGACGGATATCTCCATGGATTTCGTCCTTGGCTTACCGCAAGTCCATCACAAGGACTCCATCCTCGTCGTCGTCGACCGTTTCTCGAAGATGGCACACTTCATACCCTGCAACAAGACGAACGATGCGATTCAGACAGCGAATTTGCTCTTCCGAGAGATCGTTCGTCTACACGGCATTCCGCGCACCATTGTGTCCGACAGGGACACTAAGTTCCTCAGTCATTTCTGACGGGTTCTGTGGAAGAAACTTAGCACCAGTCTACTATTCTCGAAGGCATATCACCAACAGATGGACGGTCAGACCGAGGTCGTCAACCGAACACTATCTCAGATGTTGCGTGCGACAATTGGTCATAACCTGAAGAATTGACTCGAGTGTCTTCCATATGTCGAGTTCGCCTACAACAGAGCAGTCCACTCCGGCACCAAGAAGACACCGTTCGAGATCGTCTACGGCTTCAACCCCACTACACCAATTGAATTCGCCCCTACCACTTGGAGAGGTTGTCAGCTTGGATGGAGAAGAAAAAGCGGAAAATGGCAAGCGCTTGCACCAGGAAGTCAAAGAAAATCTGGAGCGGAGGAATTCCCAGACAGCAAAACACGCCAACAAGGGCAGGAGGCACGTGGTCTTTAAAAAAGGAGACTGGGTCTGGTTACATCTACGACCCGAACGTTTTCCCCAACGGCGCAAGAGCAAGCTAGCACCACGTGGAGATGGCCCATTCCGAGTCCTGCGGTGCATCAACGACAATGCCTACCAACTGGAGCTTCCAGGTGACGACTTAGCTTTGGAGACCAAAGCACCTGAAGAGGGAGAGAATGATGAGGACATCGTACTACAGACTGTACCACGAGTGCCACCAGGATCTTTGACACGTTCCAGGGCTCGAGCTTTAGGAGATAAGTTCAACCAGCTAATGGAGCAAGCAGACGACCAGGAGCTCATGGATGAGGAGCCATCTGACGGCTCAGAAGATCAGCAGGATCCGTTCGTCTCAGCTAAGGAGCATTGGAGGTTCCTGCTCGAAGACTCTTCCACCTCCGGTGTCTTTACCATCACCATTCGGTAAAGACACCAAAAGACGTGCTAGGAAATTGTACTCTTTTTCCTATCTTCGGTTTTGTCCCACTGGGTTTTCCGGAGAAGGTTTTAATGAGGCAACACTCTTAGTGCGCATGACAACAAAGACTTGTTCACATAATCCGACTCCTTCACAAGTCTTAGTCAATTCGGCCTTAGTCATCTACAAGGCTTATCTATCCCATTTCTCTCTTATTTAGACTAAGTATAAGTTTAGGGCCTTCAGCCTATATTTTTTATGTTTAAGTCATTAGGACTTAAGCTCATTGTTTTCTACAGCAAAAAGAACTACATGCTGTTTTTATTTACATTACTTGTTGTTTTGGGTAAACATCATGTTGTTTACCCTAAGTTGTAACCACAAGGCCTATATAAGCCTCATTACTTATAAGTCATAATACAACTCGAATTTTAAGAACAAAAACCCTAGACTCTTTGTCACAAACGACGGCTGCCTCTCCTTGAGAAGCTTGTCTTCGATTCTTCTTTTTCCAAGAAGAATAACCTGGTGTATCACAAGTCTTCCGCAGCTTGTGTGGTCCATTCAATCCACTCATTCCATCCGCCTTGCTCTTGAAGGTCTCGAGATTCTCGATCAACAGTTGCACCACCACCTTAGCTCATATCACCTGACCATCAGTTCAGTCATCCGGCCAGTGTTTCAAGCCTGTTCAGCCTATAAATCATGGAGATTCAAGCCACTTTCAGAGCTCCAGTCTTTCTCCATGGAGCAAATTACCTATTGTGGTCAGGACCATGAAAACCACATTTGGTGGTAAAGGTCTTTGGAATCATATTTCTACAAATGGCCTTGAAGAAAATAAAGTGGCTGGAGTTAATGAGGCTGTGGCTACCCAAGCCAAATGGTATCAAGAAGACCAGGTGGTACTTTCTATACAAAATTATCTTGCTAGTGATATTTTGGAGGCTTATTTTTTTTTGTGAAAATGCAAAGGATCTTTGGGACACTTTGCAAAAGGTGTATGGAAACACCACTAACCTTTTAAGAATTTTTGAAGTGAATAAGGCTTTGAATGTATTAAGGCAGGAGGATGCAGAATTCACAAAACATTATGGTTCATTTAGAGCATTGTGGGCTGAAGTGAATAAGGCTTTGATTTACTTTTGACACTTAATACTACTTACTCAGATCTTATTAAGCATATTCTCAGGTATGATAGGCTTCCTAGCTTGGAAGATGTTTGTGCTCAAATCCAAAAGGAGCAAGGATCTCATGGAGTATTTGGCAACAAGGCTGAATTGGTCACTGCACACAAAAGCTTTTTCAAACCAGCAAATGATTCTAGGAAGAAGAGAGAAATATGTAACCATTGCAAAAGTAATAGCCATACAAAGAAGGAGTGCTGGATACTCCATCCTCAGCTGAAGCCAACCTGGGCCTCACGGCCACAACAACCCAGGGCTAGCCTCACTCAAGCTCACGTCCCTATGACTGCGCCTTCAAAAGCGTGTGGTAGCAGCTCATTTTTTCACTCCTCTTCCACTAGTATCATGTCTCCAGCATCTGAATTTATGACAAAATCAGACTTAGAAGCTCTTATCAAGGCAATAAAGGATAGCAATGTGATGGGTAAAACTTTTCATGCTTCTTTCCAAACTTCTTTTACTCCAAATGCTTCTAAATCTTTGGTGGTTGATTCTGGTGCTTCTCATCACATGATTAGTGATCTAGGCTTGCTAGAAAATGTAGAACCTGCCCTAGGTAATGTTCTCATTGCTAATGGAATTAAAGTATCAATCAAAGGCATATGAAAATTGAAGTTGTTTGATAAAGAATTTAAAGCCTTTTGCATGCCTTCTTTTACTTCTAATTTGCTTTCAGTTAAAAGAGCTACTACTAATTTAAATTGTCAAGCTATATTTGGTCCTAATGATTTCTATTTTCAGGATATTGAGACTAGTAGAAAATTTGGACAAGGAACCACAAGAGATGACTTGTATGTGCTTGAAAACATGACTAGTGTTAGTGAGTTAGAGGCGGCTTTTCAAGCTAGTACATTTAGTACTGATTCTGATCTTTGGCATGCTAGATTAGGACATCCTCATCCTAGAGCACTTGAATTGATTGTTCCTGGTTTGAAAATGCCAAAGGATGTGTATGATTCTTGTATTCTTGGAAAGCATTGTAAAACAGTTTTTAAAAAATCTATGCATACTTATGATAATTGTTTTGAATTGGTGCATTCTAATGTATGGACATCTCCATTCCCATCTAGAGAAAACCATAAGTATTTTGTGACATTTATTGATGAAAATTCCAAATATACTTGGGTTACTTTACTTAGCTCTAAAGATAGAGTATTTGATTCTTTTTTAAATTTTCAAGCATATGTTACTAATCAATACAATGCAAGTATTAAATGCTTTAGAACAAAAGATGGAGGTGAATACACTAGCACCAGAATTCAAGAACATTTAGCCAAACATGGCATTGAACATCAAACCAGCTGTCCTTACACTCCACAACAAAATGGAGTGGCTGAAAGGAAGAATAGGCATTTGATGGAAGTTGTGAGAACAATGATGTTCCACATGAAAGTACCCAAAAGATTTTTGGGGGATGCTCTTGTAGATGCATGCTACTTGATTAATAGGACTCCTACAAAAGTCCTAGATGACCTGTCTCCATTTGAGGTACTAAACAAAACTAGACCCAATATTGGTCATTTGAGAGTTTTTGGTTGTGGTTGTTTTGTATTAGTTCCAAGGGAGCAAAGGAACAACCTGGACCCAAAGAGTACCAAAGCTATGTTCATTGGGTATTCTTCTACACAGGAAGGATACAAATGTTATGACCCAAAGACTAGAAGAGTCTTGGTATCCAGAGATGTTAAGTTCAAAGAAGAAAAATGTTACTATGAAGAAGGAACTTGAGACCAATTTAAGGACATCTCATCAATAAGATCAGACCAAGCTGAATACTTGAGAAGGCTCTTGGAAAGCATTGGGATTGTATCCCCTCAGGCTCAGCAGTCCCCAGCCACGGCTCCTCAAGAACCATCCATTCCAGTCGTGCCCGGTCCTAGCCACACTGCCGTGATCACACCATCTGATCCGCAGCCATCTACACCATCCGGCCAGTCCCATCAACCGCAGCCAGATGCCTTCAGTTCTCCTTGCCTTCCTCCTCTTGAACATGGGGGGAGGGGAGAGACATCTACTCATGTCCAACAAGACTCAGCAGGAGAAGAGTCACTTTTGGTATTAACTTCCAAAAGATCAAGAGAAGTACCTACTCCTATTGAAGGTTTAGGTGAAGAGGAGGATCCTATTCAAGAGGCTCCACCTACTATCCTAAAAATGAGTACAAGACAAAGGAAACCACCAGTGTTCTACAATGGGAATGTTGTTATTCATCATGATCAGGGAGTTTGTAATATTGATCACTTACCTACTAATCATGTTGCTTTCATTGCTAGTCTTGATAAGGAGCAGATTCCAAAGACATATGAAGAAGCTATGGCCAAAAAGAAATGGAGGGAAGCTATTCTAGCTGAGAAACAAGCCATGAAAAGGAATGGTACTTATGGTTCAGCTACTCTACCAAAAGGAAAAAAAGGCTGTAAGTTCTAAATGGATTTTTACCATTAAATACAAAAGCAATGGTGAAGTTGATAGATATAAAGCTAGGTTGGTGGCTAGGGGTTTTACTCAGACATATGGTGTGGATTATAGGGATACCTTTGCACCTGTAGCTAAGCTTCATTCTGTTAATGTTGTTCTTTCACTTGCTACTAACCTTGAGTGGGAGTTATGGCAAATGGATGTCAAGAATGCTTTCTTACAAGGTGAGCTAGAAGAAGAGGTATACATGTCACCATCACCAGGTCTAGAGGAGAAGGTTGGAAGCGGCAATACTCTCAGGCTGAGGTAGGCTATCTATGGCCTTAAACAATCTCCAAGAGCTTGGTACCACAAGCTAAGTATAACTTTAATGGATAGAGGCTTCAAAAGATCTGAAGTTGAACATACTATTTTTACACTAAAGAGCAAGGAAGGTATTGTGATAATTCTTATCTATGTAGATGATATAATCATATCTGGTAGTGATAGTGTTGGTATTGCATCCACTAAAGATTACTTAAAGAGTGTCTTTGATATTAAGGATTTAGGAGAACTTAAATACTTCTTGGGAATTGAAGTGTGTAGGTTCAAGGAAGGTCTCTTTTTATCTCAAAGGAAGTATGTTGTAGATTTACTAACCTTTACATGTATGATGGAAGCTAAACCAGCCAAAACACCCTTAGAAGAAGATTATAAAGTCGCAACTAAGGGGGAGCTAGAGGAGGAAATTGATTTTCATGATCTTAAGCTCTATAGGAAAGTGGTTGGTAAACTTATTTATCTAACCATCACAAGACCAGATTTATGTTTTTCTGTGAATCAGGTATCTCAACACATGCAAGATCCAAAGATGAGACATTGGGAGATGGCCATACGGATTTTGAGATATCTAAAGGGCACACATGAACAAGGTATATGGATGGGTTGCAATAAAAACATAAATATGGTTGGTTATTGTGATGCAGATTAGGCAGGAGATAGGCAGGATAGAAGAAGTACAACTGGCTATTGTACTTTCATAGGAGGGAACCTTGTGACTTGGAAAACCAAGAAGCAAAAGGTGGTATCATGCTCTAGTGCAGAATCAGAATATAGAGCAATGAGGAAGCTTACAACTGAATCCATTTGGCTAAAGCAACTCTTGGATGACCTGGCCGTGAAGTGTGAAGATCCTATCACCATCCACTGTGATAATCAGGCTGCCATACAAATATCCTCCAACTCAGTGTTCCATAAAAGGACCAAGCATATAGAAGTAGACTGCCACAAAGTAAGAGAGGCTATTGGAAAAAGTATCATCTTGCCTTGCTATACAAGGAGTGAGGACCAACTAGCTGATGTATTCACCAAGGCATCATCTCTGAAGAATGGCGCCTCCATCTATTCAAAGCTTGGTCTTATGATCATTCCACACCAATGATCCCAACATAGAGTGTTATACTCTTTTTCCTTAGAAAATGTTTTGTCCCAATTGGGTTTTCCTTCTTTAGGTTTTTAATGAGGTAATATTTCATGGTTGCAAGCTTAGACATTCTTCATGTCTTAAGCTTGAGGGGGAGTGTTGGAATGAAGAAAAATGATGAAATTAGAATGTCCTTCATGGCTCTTATAAGCCGTGTGTTATAATGTTTAGGGAGGAGTGTCTAAGACTTGTTTGTGTTCTAGTATTATGTTTTCCTTGTAGTCATTCATGTATAATGCAATCCTTGTATCCAAACAAGCATAGACTAGTTTAGTATAAATATCTCTCTCCTTTCACATTTTGTATCTAAGAAAACATAATTCTCATTCTGTTAATAAATCATTTTTTCTTTCATTCTCTCTAATCTCTCATTCTCTCATTCTGCAAATCTCTTAATCTCATAATCTTTCATATAATGTGTATGCTACCGCAATCATGCCAAGGGATTTCAGTATACCAGTACCCGAACATATTACCAGAAATGTATGTTGTCTGCCTCTAACTAAACAACAACCAGGACGGCCCAAAAAATCGAGAATTAAATCATGTTTAGAAATTGCGATGGAGAAGAAATAGCCGCGAAAACAACACGCCTTTGGTAATTGTAATGAAGTTGGACATAACCGTCAAACTTGTAAACTACCATTGCGATTAATCACTACGTTTGTATTCTTATATTGTTTTTAGGGTTTATTATAGTGCACAATTTTTTAATGACATAGCAGATTTGTTTTAGTTTTATAACCGCATACTTATTATTATCTACCGCAAAATTTGTTATATGATAACGCAGGCAAAAGAATGTGATTAATAGAAAGAGACGAAATCAGAAAATTCGTTTATTAATAAAAAAAAATTATTACAGAAGAAAAAAAGTGCAAAAATTATATATAGTGTATCCCAAACTTCAACCAATCGATGTATGGGATCTGCACTTCATCTACCTCCGCTGCACGACACTCGCTTTAATCGGCATAGACCTGGCGAGCAGCCTGTAAATCTTTCATCCGTCTCTTCACTGTCACGTCTCGTGGCTTAATGGCACGCTAAGCGATTTTAATGCTGTGTCTTTTCGATGTCATGCCTATTGGCTCAACGTCATCAGCGACAGCTAAAACTAATTTAGCGAATACTAAATCAGCGACAACTAAAACTAATTTAGCGACTACTACAATTAACTGAGCGGCAACTATGAATAAATCAGCGACAACTAAAACTAATTATGCGACTACTACAACTAACTGAGCGACAACTATGAATAAATCAGCGACAATTAAAACTAATTCAGCGACTACTACAACTAACTGAGCGACAACTATGAATAAATCAGCGACAATTAAAACTAATTCAGCGACTACTACAACTAACTAAGAGACAACTATGAATAAATCAGTGACAACTAAAACTAATTCAGTGACTACTACAAATAACTGAGCGACAACTATAAATAAATCAGCGACAACTTAAACTAATTCAGCGAGTACTACAACTAACTGAGCGACAACTATTAATAATCCAGCAACAACTAATTACTAACCATATCGAGCAATCACCCATTAGGTTCCCCCTTTTTAAAATTCCATTTCTCTCTAGGAAGAATGATCAGAATGAAGAAATCACCGAATGTTGTAAATTGTTCACCCCTGGACAAAAGAGATACATTACTTACATAATAGGATACCTTTATAAATTATATACAGTAGTGAGTTCGATGATACATAGTTAGTCTTATCCATCCAGTTTTCAAAGCGTTCCCATTTTTCTTCATCTACTAGAGCCATCAGATCATAATCGTTTCCAGAATTTACCACACCTGGGATGATGCGTTTGACAGTAGAATTAGGAAGGTATGGCGATTGTTGAGAATCTGCCAATTTGGGAATTCACATTCCCTTTCGATTCACAACATCCACTATGGACAACGCAACATCCAACTGTTCTCCAGGACTTGGCGTCATCTGCATATTTTCTTCATTCCGTTGTGACGTAATGTCAACAACATCATCATCTTCAGTAAGTAATTCTTTTTGAATTCTTCACAACCTTTGTCACTTCAAGCCCATCAGATGCAATTTTACCCTTTTCTACCAGCCATGACTGAGTAAACATGTCGTATCATAATGTACAAACAGACTTTTTATAGTATTACTTATTGGATCATCAGAACTGTCAACTAGATTTGGTATATTTATAGGGTTCGCTTTACCGCTACCCACTGTAATACCACCTGCCGGTGTGCTACTGTCGGCATCATCTTCTTTCTCTTGCTTGCGGTGAGAAGTGCTGACATCATCATTTGTCGGACGACTTAAATTTATTTCATGTGCCAGGTTTCTTATTTCACCCTTAACAGTTGAGGCAAATGCCTTGAAGTTTTCTAATCTTCTGGATACTTCGTCTTCCAAGTTGTCAAACTTGTCAGATAAACCTTCTACCATCTTAATATTTGAGTTAAGCAAACATCTGATACCCAGCACATTTTCATCTTCTTCTACAACTTCAACCGGCTGTAACTCCAACTTCTGCTTCTTTTCCTTCTTCTGCTTGTTATGGTGATCAGCCAAACGTGATTTACGTTTTAAGGTTTTTTTTTTTCTCACCAGTCCAAGTACCTTTAACCAACTGATCGGATATGATATCCAAAAGTATATTGTCAAGCTTCATATCCAAGCTTTGTTGGTTATTGTTTCATTTAGGGTACCTATCTTCATATGTAACGGGAAAAATATGCCTCACCCGAACTTTAAATAAATCATGGAAACCCTTTAAATATCTCGACGATAACATGTAAACCATTCACAAAAAAACGTCAAAGTAGAGATTCTCATAATATTGTTAAGTTACATACCTATTGATGTTTAGCTTTCTCATCAACAATGAGTTCTTTAAAACTAAAACGTTGGCGACTATCACGCCAGTTAAGGAGTGGTGGCACATCAACCAAATCTCTCCTCATCCCATATATCTCTCCTACCGCAGGAACAGACTCAAAAATCCATATGAGAAGAACATGAACGCAACCACACAGTGTGTAGCTTTATCCTTTCATCGAAACAAATTTGATAGAGTCTACCAAACTGCAAAATCCAGTTCTACCCCATGGATATTTTTCGAACTTGACAGCAATAAACGCTCGTTTTACGCTTTTTAACGATATCCGAGAACCATGATGTATGCCATAAATCCCACATGCAAGATGCATAACCTCCATACTATCATCCTCTTCTCCAAACTCCACTATTCACACTGTGGCAAAACCTTAGCTAGCTCTTCCCATGTAGGTCCACATCCTTGGGCCACATTCATTTCTCTCCATAACACTTCATATTTTGAAGTGTTTACCGGTTCTTCATTTGGATATAGGTCACAGTTATGACCAGTAATTTCCTTATACTCGTTTAGCGAGAATCTCATAGGATGATCATCAATCAAAGACCAAAACTCATGGTCAACGATGATTGACAATTGATGGGTTATGAAGTGATGAACGATACTGGCAGAATATACATACGTATCGTTCAAATCTATGTCTACCAGTTTCAGAATAACTCCAACAGATGAGTTTTTCAGCGCCTCCCACGCATCTACACCAATATATTGTTTGAGGGTCTTTAATTTCCCAAATGTACAATAATGATTCATTCTCTTCAGTTCAAAAGGAGATTTTTCATCATCGTAAAGTCTAGCTGGGTAGCGTGAAGCGACCATATTCTGCAAATCACAGAACAACAACGTAACTACAACGAATTTTTTACTACAATCAATATAATTCTGCGGTTACTACAAATATTTCTGCGACAACCTTAAACAATTCTACAACAACTACAGTTTATTTCTGAGACATCCTTACATAATTTAACCTAATTTAACAGAAACTTTAAAATAATTTTGCGGTGAATACAAATATGTCTGCGACAACAAATGAATGTATCGGCGGCAGCAGTAAATAGTTCTTCTCCACTGACTTTTACCTGTAAGGGAGAACACTAAAAGATTTCAATGAAGATGATGAAGCCGGGTAATACGAAATTCAGCGAAAAGACGAAAACGAAGTGAAGCACATGAAGAGATGCAGAAGAAGACGAAGAGTTTTTTGTAGGGTTTGTTTTTTTAATTATGTATTTGTAGAAGGGATTGTAGAAAGTGGAACAGTTACCACTTAACTTTAGTAAACGTTCGAAAATTTATATTTTCTACTCAAATGGCAAATTTGTAAATAAAATGAACTATGCAGGTTTTCATATATTTAACCTATCAGTTTTTCCAACCATAAAATAAATGAATTAGTCTAGTTATAAGTTACAAGATATAGATCGTTCTAGGCAAATTTTAATTTTTTAATTTTTAAATATCTTGATGTCTCATTCTTTCAGTGCACGCCACTGGAATTGTTTCATCAGAGGCCAAAATCTTGTAAAACTCTACGTACAATACAATTTATAGCCAGAAACAACCACAATTCCTGACATCAGACTAGCTTTTATTAACCTACATTTGAAAATAACAGATTTACCTTGCCTTAAAATACCCGAACATAAAATTGATTCTTTCAGTGATTAGGATTCAACCCACTCAAAGTTCTGGAGAAAAAAAAAGCATCAAACTTGCTATTATGATTTTAACAAAAGAAATCAAATAGAGGCAAGTTAGAAGAAGAGAAGATATGGTACGTATCCAAGTAAAAAACAACAATATTTTTTACTTTCTCATCAAACATTTACAAACGACAATATCTTCTCTATAGAAAGAAGAGAGTTAAGGAAACTGATGGGACTTTACAAAAGGATGTACAAAAGGCAGTAATGGTCAAGGAGACGAAGAAGAAGAAGGAGGAGCGGTAAGTGCGTAAGTGAGACTGTTGGATGAGTTCTCGATAAAGCCAGCCACTCCAGCCGCTGATTGCGTGTTCGATGGGAGGAAGAGATCGTGCTTTTGGTCTTTATATGCACTCCACACCTATCAAAATCAATTTCGGTTTTTTATCATAATCTAAACAAGAAACACATTATTGTTCCTAGTTTCGTAATCAAAACTCACTTCCGAAGCATCAAGTATCTCCCGCACTTTTGAACAATGTGCACCTTCTGTTGCAAAACCATGCAACACCTGAGATATATATTGTTCAAATTTGTTTCATCAGTCAAAAATCTAAAAGAGAAAACAACATCTCTATACTTAATCAACAAATTAAAACTAACCTCAACTGCAAGCACCCGCCCGATCGATGCTTCTGATTCATTCCATTTCATGTGAGAGCTGAGACCATATCTTCCGCCCGTCCTCCAGTCAAGCAGCCCAAGAAGAACCTCAATAAGACCAACCCTACAAAAAAATTTCACAACCATTTGTATTAAAGTCAGACAAATTGGATACAAATTTCAAGCCTCGAAGTCTAAAGGTGAGAGTTAGTCTTTTCTAAAACAACTATTTTCCACAATATTATTCGGGTTTTGCACAAATTAGCAGTCTGAACGGGGTTTGCATTTAGAGAAATAAGATGTGAGCAACCCATCATCTTAAGTACCAAAGAAAAAATCATGTCGTAACAGGATGACTCACTTTAGACCCTGCGCAACAAGCGCATCTCTTGCCCGATTTCCAGCAACAACAACACGCTTAAGTGTCTCAAGTGCTAAAATGCTCCCACCAAGCCATCCTATTGCCTTCATGAGAAGTGGAACCACCTGGTGTTTAATCAATTACAAATGTCAGAAGCCACACCAATAACTATTATTAACCACTAATAGCATGTATTAATAAGAGAGGATGTATAGTAGAGAACCTGGGCATTCCCAGTACTAGTTGCAGCCATTGCTTCGGCACAGGTGGTACTAGCGGCAAGTTGATGTAGAACACGTAAACAGCTAAGGCGCACACGTTCTTGAGGACTTTGCCCAGGTAGGCTTGAGGAATCGGCTGCCTCATTCGCTCCATCAGAGCCGATTTCTTCAGCATTCACATCTCCTGAAGACATCGTTTCCCGCCTGCCCTCATACGCCACAGCAGCGACAAGTTTGGGGACATACCCGAGAGTTCCTATGTGATCTGCAAGTCCAGGATGCACACGCAACAAAGAAACCAATGCAGCAGAGAGAAGGAGAGGGAGCTCAGGGTCAACAGGATGTTGTTCATAATGTGTTGCAGCCATTGCTGACACATACTGCTCCAGCAGTCCTTCCAAGAATCTTTTTGGATTTCTCAGAGGAAATTTGGGATCTTTTAAGAAAAGCCTAACATAGATTCCAGAAACCTACAAAGATAACTTGCATTAAGAATTATGCTTCCACTCAAAAGAACTTTCACTACTGCTCTGATTAATGTATCAGTTTAAATATAAAACCTGTGGCTCGTCTCTCATTTCTGGTTGACCAGATTGCTCAGGTACATCCCATTCAATTACACAACCCTTCTGTTGTTCACGATAAAGATCTGATGCCATGGTCGCAATCTGTGCAGATAAAGATGCTGCCATTGCTGGTGTCCACACAAGTTCTGGAGTCTCTGTGGTCCGCTCAAGAGCATGTACAACAGCCTCCCCAGGTCCATCACGAATGATGGATACAAGACCTTCTGGAAGGAATCTCACTAGTGTGATAGCAACTCTAGGCCCATGCATTGGTTGTGCGACAAGCTTCCCCAACAAAGAAGCCGCTGCAGCTCTTTGCTGCATGGGAATTTCTTCTGCACAAGGCCATTTTGTGTCATGGATGCCATTGCATGCAATTAGAAAGCAATTGGAAAGAGAAAAAGAGTTAAGAATCATTACTTTGCAAAGGCAATAAAAGTTCCAACATGTATACTACACCACCATGTTTTGCAGCAGCCCAAGCAAGTTCCTGTGTGCTTGCCAAAGCATAAAGAACATGGAGAGCACCCTCACGAAAAGAAGGTGCAGAATGAAGCATTTGCAAGAGGAGAAGAAGACTATATCCATCAGATACCATGGTCTCCAAGCAAGGAGCATAAGCAGTAAGGCGTGACAGGACATTCAGGCAGAGTTTTGGAATATCAGTTTTTGATGCAATGGGCACTGAAAAACATTCAAAGAGAGGTAGTAATCTCTGCTTAGACGAAAATACTGAAGCCAGATCCGGATACTTTGTAAGCAAGTTCTACACACACAAAAAAAGGCAAAAAAAAGGTGAGACATGCTGACTTCTTTCATAATTACACATTCACATGCTCCATATGAGTACCTGAAGAGCAGTCAATCCTAATTGGAGGTGATCAATCAGAGATTGCTCTTCCTTCTTCATCCCCTCAGAAGAATGTCCTTCACTCAATGAGGGTTCTGCGATAGATGAGCAGCTGTCCTCAATCATATTTTTGTCGTCAGAAACAGAGGGCAACTCAGTATGTACTAAAGATGATATAAAGTCGATTAGAGCATTGCAGAATGCTTCTGGTTCACTGATTTCTGAGTCGGGTTGATCATTATAGACCTTCAAGTAAACATTGCCAATATAGACCTCCTTTGACAGTGCCTCGTACGCAAAAGATTGCGCAGTTTTCAGATCATATGAACCATCAGGGCCCTGGCAGGCACGTTGTTCATCCACAAAATTTAAAAGCTCTGATCGAGTTCCAGAGTTCCAGATAATCTGTGGAAGAAAAATTTGATACAATTATAGTATATCCAGCCAAAAGCTTAACATCCTTTTAACACTCAGTGAAGTGTTCAGAAAGTTTCCATATGTGCAGGTAAATAAAGAATCTTAAGAATAGAAAGTTCAGCAATATGATGACATCGAACATATAATTATCATGAATGACAAAAACACAAGCTTAGACTCAAGTATACACCATATGTACATGGAAATGTGAATTCTGAAGATGTTTATGCACCATTCATTTCAATATTCTTAAGCTGGTCAGTCTAAAAAATCAGAAAACGACAAATCTTTACCTCCGGTGTCTCCAAGTTTGTGTTTAGTTTGGTTAACAAATCTTTGGCCACGTCATCTTTCAACAAACTAGCAAGCTTTGGAGTCAGCAATGCTCTGAGAACATCAGCCGCAGTTGCATTGTAAGGTGTTAAACCCTCACCTGCACACAGTCCACTAAGCCTTGATAGGGCTTGTGATGCTTGTACGGCATGCTCATTCTTGGCAATTTGAATGCTAACTCCAACCCCATGAGATTCAACAGAATTGGATTCCTCTGCAGTTGAGTCATACTGTAGTAATAATGGGAGAATGTACCTGATCAACCAAACGCACAAATGAAAAGACGCACAGTCATTGGTTATATTTGTCACAAGTTAAGGTACAAATGAGTATAACAAAGATAACAAGTTCAGGTGAAATCTAACTGAATACGAACATATTGACGACAACAAATAGAATAAGAAAATAGCTCACCATAAGGCACCAGCCTTTAGCAGACCATGCTGAAGTTCGGGGAAGACAGAAACATTGGCAATAGACTTAAGAGCAGCATCAACGGCTGCAGGCACAAGTTCTAATTCCGTACAGTGCACAATGTCTTCAATCAGACTGGATAACTCTAAAATTCCAGCCCTTGCACTCTGAAATTGACTTATTACAGCAAATGTACGCATCACATTTGTGACAATGATTGCAGCTGGTTCGTGTTGTGAAGTTGTTGGCTGAACCACACACATGCAGCGGGAAAGAAGAGTCGAAAGAAGCTGCACACCACCATCTCTCACTAGTTCTTCACCATTCAATGACGATGCAGCACAGCTGACACGGTAAATAGCAGGAAAATAAAGTAGGGAAAACAGATAACTTTGAAAACATGGGAATAAACAAAATTAGAACTGCAAAATTTTAGCAAGAGAAAGAAAATACGTTAATGAAACAAGCTCAGATGCTGCAACAAGAAGAGGGGCTCTATCGTTAGACAGAAAGTTGTTGTCTTCCTTGTCCACTGTAACTGCATCAAGTAACATTGGATAGCCAGCATATTTGAAAGGCTGCAACACATGTCCATAACGTCGATATAAGATGCACTGCGCTTTCAGTAAAAGCAGCAACCTCCAAGGCTGAGGACCTTGCAATCCTTGCATTGTTGCCTATAAGTAGAAGAATGGAAGAATTTAGTGTCATAAATATTAAATCTAGTGCCAAAAAAAAACAAATATAACACTATATAATATTATGGAGTTGAGACTAAAACACATTCCCAGAGTTTCATAGATAGAAGAAACACGGAACTTCTTGAGTTAAAAGTCGAGCATGTTCACTAACTGCAAGTTAGATGAGAACATTATGTACATACTCCGAGTAAATAGACATGTTTGTCGCACAGACACCAAAAAGGAAAAAGTTGACCAATATTTTCTCTACTAAAGAAAGAAGAAAAGCAATTACTACATCTAGCATTCATCAATTGACTTGAAGATGAATTATTTTCTGGTATATAATTTGTTTGCACTTTTCAACATATAACGAGATTCTCCAATGCTCTAAAAGAGAAGTACAATAGCAGACAACGATGCTAAGCTAAACATATCTGAAAGAAACCTCAAAGCTAGAAATTGATCACAATTTGGTTGACGTACCTGTAGGCATTCATAAGCTTTTTGAACGGCCAGAAACTTTTCTCTTCCTTCTGGATTCTTATCAGGATGGTACTTCATCGCAAGTTTCCTATAGTGGCGCTTTAGTTTCTCTTCATCAAGGTTTTGGATCTGTTTGGATATATTAGATGTCTCCTCATTTAACTCAACTTGAACCCTCCCATTTAGGTCATCACCTGAAACATCATTCAGGGATATTTCTAGAATTTTGCAAGCTTCTTCTTCAGAAAGATCCATGGGTTTCCTAGTCAACTCTTCGCGCCACATCACGAGTAACGATTGTAGAAACTCGACATGTTCAACGATCGGCCAATTTGGAAATCGAATATCATTACATAAATTCCTGAGATAATAACGGTGACACCACATCTCATCTCTAAGTTCTGGATATGTAACAGGTGGCATGGGAGCATAATCATAGAGAGAGTGGCAGTGCTGCGACAATTTCTGGGGATAGTCACCAAGATGCTGCAAAACCTGAGGAGATAGACGATAAATTAAAGCTCAAAGATCAAAAATGATAGTTTACAAATAGTGGGAAAAAGAAAATGACCAAAAGCCCGCAGCAAGAAATATGTATAATACCTGACATATAAGATGTTCCGCTCGCATTTTATGTGTCCATATAATCTCCGGAGTATCGGAATCAGAAACCATGGCAGCTGCAAATGCAGCCGGTCCACTACGCTCTAACACATATAATAAGGACTCAGGGAGAAGACCACCCAATACGCTTCGCTTAGCAAGGGGCAGAGAAGAGGAAACAGTAGCTTCTTCCCCACCATGAAAAGCTTGATGCACATGGGTGACCGAGAAGAGTTGTGCGATTGAGTACAGGTTGGATCCAGGGTAAGCAAGGGCAAAGTAAAAGGCACCTGTATTGTACAGGCGGATCATCGCTTTAGGGTTTCTGGTAACAACGTCTTTCAGAAGAGCAGCACTGGCCTCTACAATAACTGGTTCGCCACAAAGCATAGCCTTTTTCCAAAATTTGGAAAATATATCAGATTAACATAGAGTTATGATGATTTCAGTTAATGATTAAAACAATTCACTCTACAACTCCCAGTTTATCAATTGAGGAAAAATAACTGAGTAAAATTCAAATGCTGACTTATGTTGCAACTCCTCTCTCAGATGCTACGAAATAGGGAAAAACTAGATCAGAGAAAGAAGGCATTACTTGAGCAATGTGAGGAAGACAACGTGTGCTAGACAAGATACGTTTTACTCTTGGGGTTGGAGTTACAATCTCTCCTGCGTCATCCAAATCTGAATGAGCCGAAACCATGCTATGCAATATGGACAAAGCAACATCCCCTACCTGAGTAGTGTTTTACCAATTAGAGTGAGTATTGCATAAACATGTCAGAATGAGAACAGAACAACAAGGGAATGGACATGAAAAGCATATTTTTTGGAATGTTTAACATGATAAAATCAATGGTGAAAAGCAAGTCAGACAGATAAGTAAACCATAGTTTCACCTGCGTAGGTGTGAGGACTGGAACTCGGACAGCTACTGCCCACCTAAGTTCACGGATATCACGCAATTTCTTCCAGTCTGACATTCCAAAAGCCCGACACTTTGTTGTCCAGTCAATCTCCTTTTTAGACCATAAACTTCTGATGACATCCTTCTCTACAGGTCCAGCTTCTGCACCACCTTTGTCAATGTACATCCATTCCTTAGGTGGTTCCATAAATGCAGTAGCAGCAATTAAATTTGACTGTAATGGAATAGGAGTCCTTTCCGAGTTTTCATGAACAACCGTCAGCAGATCTACAACTAGGACACAACCACCAACAACAACACAACCTTCGACGTTTAACAAGACCTTCACTAAAGCCTGCATGTACAAGAAAAAAGTAACCAACACAGCATGAAAAGAGATGTATAATCTTAGTTGCCAAACTATCCCAGGACAATATTGTATGTGACGACCTTATGCAGACATCATAACCTAAGTAAAAAAAAATAAGAAAATTGCCAAAAGGCTATTTTGATAATTTATGATACCTTCAAGAGAAGAAGCAGGCGATGCCTCAATGCTCTATCATCTGTCCTATCTATCAGTCCTGTAATATGTGCAGTGCCTTCAAAAGGACCTATTATGCTGTAGTGTTGCTCATAGACAATGGCCATCGCTCTTGCACAAAGTTCCCTAACAGAAGCTCCTCCCCCTCCACCAAAACCATCAAGCCGAGTCATATCACACCAATCGCCTGATGGACCCAATTCATCTGGAACAGCGCCACCAATAGTAAGGCCCATATCAGCATCACACTGGAAGCGATGATAGAGCGCCCTGAAAAAAGCAACTGGATCACGGAGAGGGAAATCTTGTGCCTTGCCAGAGCTCCCACTTTCAAGCAATAACCGTAGATAATATTGACCCACACAAACTTCTTTTGACAAGCTAGGATAACTAACAGAGAACTCAGAATAGTTCCATGATATACGTGGGATAGTCTCCTGGCCAGTTGTAGCATCGACAGCCACAGATCCTGGGGAAATATCTTCCGTGCGTTCTTTCTCGACATCTAGGTTGTGAACTTCGGCTTTCAAAGCTTCCCTTAATTCTTGCCTGGCACGCTCATTCCAGATGAGATCTGCACGATTATGATCAAGGCCAAAGGCTCGCCAAAACTCACGCCAATTGAGAAGTAGCTTTCCTGAACCTACAGGTGCACTCTCTACAATAACTCGAGCAGGTGCTGGAAGCACTGAATTCTGGATGCCATACAAGTCTTGGTCAGACCTAACCATATTGGACGCATTTGCCTCAGGTTGCTCATGCCCATTTCCATTTGTCGGATTTGATGCAAATGCTGGAGAGCCATTTTGTAAAACCCCTGCAGTGGTACTGTCACCATCTGGAAAAGCAAAGGCCTGCGGATTCGAAGCTTCGGAGGAAGTTTCTGTAGCAGGCCTTTGAAAGTTATCGGCTACACTACAGACATTTAAACCCATCTGTTTTGCTGCATCGCCAGTCTCAACACTGTTACCAGAGGGAGGAGGAAAATCTTGAGCACCCGTTCCTCTTGCTGTACGACCTCTTCTCTGCTGAAGTAATCTTTTCTGCCGCCTATTTGTTGACGATCCTTCTTGATTTGTATCTTCGTGAACATCATCAGGACGTGTATACAAATATGCAACAAGGCCAGGTGGCAGAACACGAGAAAGTAGTTCCAATGCTGGTTGGTAAGAATCTGCCCAGAGTGCCACAAGCTGCCTACTTACGTCACGCCGTTCACTGGCAGGAAGGAAAAATGCATTCAATAAATGTCTCAACAAAGCACCATCTCGCAAAGCAGCATCACGCATTGACTCTGCAGCAATTGCATCTTCTTCAGCTATTGTACGCATTATAACAGCAATGATTTCCCTAACACTTTCAGCAGGATGTGCAAAGAGTGAAAATAAACGGCGTCGTAAGGCAGCTATTTGGCGTAACATTTCTACAAAAACAGTGTATTGGGTAGTCTCTCCATGTGGATCACAAACCATAGCCTCAAAGACTTCAACAATCGCCATCGAAAACAAAGGTGAGACTGATGTGGGCCTCAATCGATTAACCAGGATCGTGACATAACCCTGTTGAGCAAACAATACAGACTTGGTATGCATAATAGTTGCATGTTTTTCTCCTTTGGAGTCAGGTGAAGTACTTAGATCTGCTGACCCACCACCTATGAGGGACGCAATAAGCCCGGCAGCTTCAGCAGCCACGCCTTCAGAACCATTCCGAAGTAAACCCATTATTCTATTAATAGCAGCAGGAAAAGACATTATATGGGATGCTGCAGTCCTGGAGGACAATAACCTACGCAAACATGCAACAAAGCCAATGACAGTTGCTGCTGCTTTGGGCGAAGGAGCTGGCAAAGGAGGGGCGTCTAGAGGGAGATTTGGGGTTGATGGGAGCATTGTAATCAATGCCATCAAAGTCACCTCAGGGACTTCAATATTGGCCGGTACACCTGTATACGGGATACAAGCATTGAACTCCCTTATTCTACGCCATAGTCTAGCCCTACAACCAGGAACAGACCCACCTTCGGCAACTGCATCTTTTGCAGCAGTAGCTAAATGTTTCAGATGTAGAGAGCTAGTTTCCATATCAGCAACAAGATGTTGTGGTCCAACGATCAAACTAACTCTTCCACAAGGAGGATCAATGCAATGACCTGGCATGGTAAGCCTTGGTAATACTGGTATCGGGGATTGTCCCTGCATCATATATCCCTCATATATCAGTATACCGTTCTACCCACATTTTTTAGTGCAATGAAAGCAAAGTATTAATAAATGAAAATGCTTAAATGTTTAGGTCAAACATATCGGTTTCTAAAAATGACGACACTACGTACTTGTGTTTGCAAAACATCAAGAATTGCTGCAAGTAGGTTGTCTCGGGATATGCTCGCGTAGACCTAGAGTATGTGGCACAGAGGTTAGCTAATAATCAGGAAAAAAAATGAAACATAGAAGCAGAACAAACTCACATGTACTGGACATCCATCACTGAACTCGATAGCAAACATTTGGGGCTCCTCAGCGAACCGGACAAGTGAATTTACTGAAGATAGAGGACGAACGATAACAACCTGCACACATCTAAGCAGTATTCTCAGAATTTGACAGAACAAAACCAAACTGAACAAGTAGAAAGTAAAAGCTACTTCCTAGAGATTTTCAGTCTTACCATATCATCTCAAAAGTTGTAACTTATTTGACTTATGTTTAATTAAAGGCATGGCTATATCATGGAAAGCATTTTAGATATATATAAAAAAAAAAAAAAATCTAATAAAAACCAAGAAAGTAAAGCAGCATAAAATAGTCGTATAGCTAGAAATTCTGTCTAAAACGTGTTGCCAACTTACTTCATAGTTATCTATTCGTCTCTCAACAAGGGAGGCCTTAGTAAGAATAAGCTGAAGGGGTACAGCATCACCATGCTCACCAAGTCCTCCTTTGGGGCCAATTGCCAAGCTTAGTCCAGGCATGTTAAGAGTTCCATGAGCAGCAGATCGCAATCTAGAAACAGACCACCACCCATTAGGAGTTTCTTCAGCTCCAACTGCTTCTTTAGCTGCATAGTAAAGTTTACTATAAGTTGTGGCAATAAAAAGAAATTAAAAACAAGATTAAGGAAAGACAAGTGAACTACACAAGACACATAAGCAAGATGGGAGGTAAGTACCCCTTCGTGTCATATAATCCGATGCTGTCAGCGATAGTGAACCATCGATTGACAAGAATACCCCAACCATAGACTTTGCAGTCTTAGCCTGCAAATGAAATTTGCAATCATCAAGCTACATGTGCAATGTTGCATTGCCTAATTATATTTTAAAGCAATCAGAAAGCATTCGCAAGATTTAACAATAAGTTAGCAATAACTTATCAACTAATGTCCAAGAATCTCATTAGTACCAGACTTGCGACAATGGAGGAATTTGTTGTCCCGGGTGCAGCTCTGAAAGCTTTTGACTTTCTCCCATACATTGGGCACAGAACAAACCCAGCTGAGTCCGTAGATTTTGTCCGGTATGCATCAGAGAGAAGAATAATTGCTGGGGAACCCATGTCTCTGAAATCCAAAATCCAGCGTGAATCACCAGACTTTGAGTCGATGAGCTCCAAACCAACATAGGTGACCTTCAATTTCTGCAGAAAAGAAAGAAATTTCAAATAATACAAAAGTTAAATGATTCGATTAGTAAAAAGCGCCTTACTAAATTTCTACGACCAGTTGCAACTTCACTTGATTATTGGTTATTGCAATTGAAAGAAAAAAAATAAAAATCCCATAGAAAATAAGAATAAAAGTAGTTATATGAAATATAGCTAAGTACTGGAGAACACATTTCTCCCTGCCCAGTTCATGATTACACAAAATTAAGAGCACATCGAACATCGAAAGATAGTAGCAGCATCAGCTTAATGCCTAATACCTGACCGGCTGATCCTGGCTAACACTATCCACACACCAGAAGCTTCAAATATGTTTTATAACTAAACAGCCTAGTCCGACTTGACTTCAAAACCAATCTAACCTCACCAGCTATACCAATTTTGACAACAACCAGCACGATTGAATATCAGAGAAACCATTCATAAAGACCTTTGAGATGGAACAACTGTACTTACATAGGAAACCCATTCTGCGTTCCGTCTCCTAAGGTGTAGCACCTGAAACTCAGCCACGGGTCTAATTTGGTTCCATCGAAGCCGATACAACTCGGTTAAAATGCTTGCTCTGCACCTAGATGAGAACTTCATAGCCTTAAACTTGCCTTTCCCATCCGTCCTAACATTGATAGTAAACTCACCACCAACACTGTCCGTGTTCTCATCCCTTCCAATCAAAGGCGAAGCTCCATCAAAATTGCTTCCAGTATCATACGAATTAGTGATCGAGAGAGTATTCGGGTCAAGCGTCACGATTCCAGCGCTGGAAAGGCAAAGGATCCTCTTATAGCGTCCACGCCATGAATGTTTTATCACAAGGTACCTAGCAAGATACTCCGGCTCTTCCACGGCGGTGCCGGTAGTTGACGCGACGTTACCTCTAGCGACGGATTCCATGATACGAGGAGGCGTGCGACCAGATCCGATGATGCTCACGGAATCGATGAACTGTAGGGAGCTGCTTGGAGGAGCATTACCTAGAAGAGGTCGGAGAAATTCCCAGAATCCTACCCTGGTTTGATCGGCGACGCCAGGATAATGGCGGGAACGAGACTGATTCGCCCCCAGCTCTTTACTTGGTTACAGCAAAGCCACCGAGGCTAGAGATCGATCTAAATGGAACCTTAAACCCTAATTTCTCATACGCGAAACACACAAAATCGCGAAACCACAAAAAAAAAACTGGAAAGAAGCTTTCTAGCTGCGATCTTAACAGATACGATTTGAGCGAAATTCGGTCATGGATCAGGCAAAAATGAAGCAGATTCAATCTGAGATCAACTCGATGAGGAAGACGAAGGAGAAGGACAAGGACAAGGACAAGAAGAGAAAGGGTCGCGAATTGTTCTGATGTTTTACAGTATGACGACTTTGTGAGGGTTAAAGGCCATTTTGAGGGTTACGGTCATGTCTGTCACATTCGGTGTCTCCGGTGCAATAGATTTTTCTGCCATTTTTTTTTTTTGTGTGTAAATATGTTACATTAAAAATAATTGGAATTTTATACCTTTTACATTTTTTATCCAATTGTGACTATATTGTCCTTATCTAAAAATTTAGAAAATAAAAAATAAGTATTTATATACATTTAAAAATGTGAAAAATAAAAACGGTAAAAACATAGATATATAAAAAATTGTTGTATAGTTTTTCAAACAAATGATTTTATAAAAACAATTTGATTTATGTTCTAACTAAGCTAGAAAACATATTCTAGGTAATATTTTGAGAATAATATATACTGAAATTTGCCTAAAATGACTCAAATTTTATAACTTATTACTAAAATGACCTATCATTTATTATGTTGAACAAGTTATTGGTTAAAATACCTAAAAACCTACATAGTTGTTATAATTTATAAATTTGCCATTTAACAAAAAAATCAGTGACAATTTTACTTCAACATCATATTCTCTCTCTTCCACATAAGCTCTAATTTAACATCCATTTTATTTTTACACTATATAATGGTTTGTTAAAACACATTTAATTTTTATAAATCATATTTATTTTTTATTAAAAATACATAGTATAATAATACACATAGAAACCATAAAACATACATAATTAGTATAATATTTTAAAATTAATTATTATGATTCATGTCTTAAAAAGACTTATTTTTTGGCCAAATTAAATAAAACAAATTTCTATTTATAGAGTTTAAAAAATGATGAATTTTAGTATTAAAATAAAATATAATATTTTTATTTATCAAGAAATAATTGACTTTAAAGATAAGGGTGGATAAAAAAAACACAAAATCTAGATATCCAATAAACAATTTACAAGTGTCAATGAAATAGAAAAACAAGAAAAATAAAAGAAATTCATGTGTCACGTCAGACAGCCTACAATGACAGGTTAATGGTTTGTTACGTCAGACAGCCCAGAAAATAAATCTGCCATAAAGTCAAAAACAATTCTACAAAACAATTATGTGATAACTATAACAAAAATGCGATAAATAATTCTGTGACAACATAAAATAATTCTGCAAAACAATTCTGCGATTACTACAACAAAACTGCGAGAAAGTAACTCTACGACAACATAAAAAATATTTCTGCGACAACATAAAAATAATTCTGCAAAACAATTCTGCGATAACTACAACAAAACTGTTAGAAAATAATTTTGCGATAACATAAAATAATTCTGCAAAACAATTCTGTGATAACTACATCAAAACTGCGATAAATAATTGTGCATAAAAATAATTCTGCAAAAAAATTCTGCGATAACTACAAAAAAACTGCGAGAAAATAATTCTGCGACAACATAAAAATAATTATGCAACAACTTGAGAATAATTTTGCGAAAACAATTCTGCGATAACATAAATATAATTCTGCAAAAAATATTATGCGATAACATGAATGCGGTGGCAATATCGTAATAATTTTTTTTATAACATCCCAATAGGGGTACGACTGGGTTTTTAAAAAAGCGAAAGTTAGTTTAGTAATTAATATAAAATATAGGTTATCTAGGTAAATACAGCTAATATATAGGTCATTATAGTTGTTCTCCCTTGTTTCTCTTTGTTTTACTTAGTTTATAAAACGTAATATATCTTCTGGTCTATATTCTACGACTAGCTAGAATATGTCTTGTTTTTTTCTAACATTTTTTCTATGTTCTAAGTATAGTTAGATTACGTATTTTATCTATTACTTGTACTCTATGTTCTATTTGAGTTAGAATACATTCAGTTTTATCCTAACCATTAGTCTATGTTCTAGGTTTGGATAAATCACGTATTCTAACTTTTGTTCCATGTTCTATATGTCCCCAGTATTCTAGAAAATCGGAGAATTTTATTTTAATATTTTCTCATATATTTTTTCAAAATCAATTATTTTCTCTTCTTCCTAATATCTATTTTTGATCCTATGATGATTTGTTTTTGGGATTTTTGGTTTAGGGTGTTTTTTAAACTTTATATATATTAAATTAAAATTAATATTATTATTTTTTATTAAATTTTCAAATTTAGAAAAGAAAATCACAGGGATAAAATTGGATTTACACAATTATAATTCATAATCCTCTAATTAAATTAGTATAAAATATAAATAGACAAACTTTATTTCAATGTATCTCTTTTAGCTAATTTCTTTTTTTTTCATTTACGGATTAAAAACAATTTTGTTTACATGAATTGAGTGGATCTTTTTCCAATTTGACAACGTAATGAATTACAAAATAGGATATTAACACATTTTATTATTATTTTATTAGAAAATAAAAGAGTCTAAACAGATTAAAAACACAAATTTTTTATTTATACATGAAAGTTTACGTACCATAATAAATAGATGGACCAAAATTTTGAGGGACGGTAGAAAAGTATTAATAAAATCAGTTCTGACGGTTAACATATATAATTTCCTTTTATAAACTACCCAAGTGGTGGAGGACGGTTGGAAACAATCGAGGTATGTATTAGATGGCTGGGAATTAATTATGCCGCCATAAAATAAAAAGTTTTATATTTAGAAATATCGAAAATTTCAACATTTTAATGTTAGTAAAGCAAGTGTGGAGGTTATTGGACTCACCGGATACTTTGAACACAGGTCTTCTTGAACCCATGCGCTTATATTATACTTCTTCCGATGGAAAAATATTTGCTCAGTTAGACCTTTGGTTAAAAAATGACTAATCAAACGGGTTTGAACCGGTTTAGACATTTTTGTATGTAATGAAATTGGGTTCCATTCTAGACTCTCGCCCAAGATCAGCTACTTGTAAATTCACTGTTTGCCCCTCCTGTGTTCAAGGTAAAAGATTTAATAGACAATCAAACAAAAGACTTGGAATATGCCATTGCTGAATGCAATTATCTACCTGAGGATGTCAACAACATTATTCAGTCACTAGCCATAAGTCATATTAGAAGACCACACACTAATGGTTGGTATTTTACAAAAAAAAAAATAGAAATACACAGTTAATTCGGATATGAGATTGATAAACTTCTCTCGGATAAAGGTGTACATGAGGTTTCCTTTGGTCCGAATACGACTACACTTCACGCGTCTGTATAAAAACTAAAGTGTCCACCAAAGATTCAACATTTCATTTAGCATACAATTTCCGGATGTGTAACGGTAGCTAAGAACTTAAGGTCACATGGACTACAGTGTGATGCACAATGTAGTAAGTGTGGGGTGGAGGAAGAGCCTATCAATTATGTCCTTTTCGAATATCCACCAGTCATTTAAACATGGGCAATATCAAATATACCATCACCTCCAGAGGTTTTTCCAACAAAATTGATCTTTACAAATCTATATCATTTAGTTACAAAATTGCTAAAAGGTATCCAAAATGATTATTTTTCTTGGATACTTTGGTGTTTATGGAAGAGTATGAATGACAAACTTTTCAAAAACATAGATAGAACACCACATGAGATTCTCCTACTTTCGGAAATGAAATCAAAAGTATGGGATGCAGCGCAAGTCCTTGGGGAAAACACACATCTTTGGTGTTGTAACGTATATCGATCATGGAAGAAATCTGATAAATTTACGGGTCATGGATGGATTTGTAAAAATACATGATGGAAGATACTTTGATTGGCGTTTGAAACTTTAAGAGTAGCCTTTCCCTTTACATGCTGAGCTAGAGTCACTTATTTGGTCAATAAAGTGTATGATTGCAGTTCAAAGTTTAGACATTATCTTTGCTACGAACTGTTCCAATGTAATCAAGATGATATTTTCTCCTGAAGAATGAACATCTTCATGGTCCATATGGAGGAATTTGGCGGATATAAATCTTATTTCTACAAAATCGACGTCCAAATCATCCCACAAAAAGGAAATGCAAACGCAGATAATCTGGCGCGTAGTGTATGGAGACTCCCAACAGAAGAAGTGCACATCAGTAGTCTCCAACCTATATGGCTAGCCAAAGATTTATAGTTTTGTTTTTACTCATGTTGTTTAAAAAAGAGAGAAAATGAGAAAAAGAAAAAAAGTGAATTGGTGGTGTGAAACGTCTAACGTCAGTTTTACGCCAAAACTCATTAATTTTTTGTTTTTCTTTTTTTTTGTTTTTATTTTTTCCTGAGATGATACTGTTAAACAATCACTAATATTGAGACTCTTAGTCTCTCGATGATCCTCATAAACCAGCTAATGGATCAGGTGCTTATCACAGGCCAACACTAATGGTAAATGAAATATGAACTCAAGGTCAGGTGAATGGAGCATTATCAGCTAAGCCAGAATGTTGTTATTGAGGACGATGCATTTCATATTATAATGATCCGGCCTAGTGTCACCAATGAAATGGATTTTAGGTAAATATAGTGTCAAATCTAAATATCATGTGCAAACATATGTTACTCACATCAAGCAGCTTTGCAGCAACTGGATATTGAATGCAAAGAGATCTCCAAAGCACTTGGAAACAGTATGTACTACCTAAACTCAAACGTTTTGCTTATGACAGCTTGCCGGTAGCAAGTAGTCACCAAAAAAGAAGATGCAAAATAAGTCTGTGATGTCATCTATGTATGTAAGACGTTGAATCCTTGAATTATCTATTGTTCTAATGGAGGAGGTATCTTGGAGCTGGCGCCTCTATCAAACCCACCAGGTGATAGTTTGCTTTCTCAGACTTACATTTAAATATTTCAAACTTCACATTAAACAACAAAGCGCTTTGTTCTTTGATAGCAAAAATGAATACATTCCGCTAAGTAAAGCCATTTTCGATAAGAATCTAAGAGAAGAATCAAAAGCTTGGAATACAAAAATAACAAATCCCAGGGGAAAGGATTATCAAAGTAGCACAGTTATTAATAACACTTAGGATCTTTGTCAAGTAGCTAATAAACATTGATGTGATGTAGATGCTTCATGGTCCTCAAGAACAAGAAGAGCAGGAACTGCTTGGTGCTTATACAGAAAAGACGGACAGTTACTACTCAAACGAAGAGCATCGATAGATGAAACCCCAAGCCCATTAGAAGCTGAAGCAGAGGCTTTGCTAATGGCAGTGAAAGAATTGAGAAAGCTTGGATATAAGGACGTCTTATACGCTGGAGCCTACAAGACACTCTATGACGAGCTTAATGGGTTTTTCAACAAGACTCAAGCTTGGTGTCATTCAAGTATAGCAACAGCCACTAAAGACATAAAGAAAATTATCTACAGATCATTATAAATTTTCTTTTGTTACATTTTCCGAGATGTGTAACTAAAGAGAAGCAAAGGCTGAAGGATAATATGTATTGATATTGATCTCAAGAAGAAAGTCATAAGAGAATGAAATCGAGCTAGAATCTACACTATATCCTAGAGGAACAACGAATTGACTACCAACGAATTGTATTTTTATTTATTTTCCAAAGCATCAAGCCACCCTATATAAAGCGAAGCAAAACTTGCAATGAAAAGACAACTTCTTGAATCAAAAAATCGCATGAGGAAACACTTAGCAATTTTTCTAAAAATTTTGTTTAAGAGTTCAACTTGAACAACTCGAGAATCTTGTACGAAAGCGTATCTAAACAGAAACAAATAATAATAACCGGCTTTAGATAATTTTGTGTGTTTGTGTTTTTCTTACGTAGAGTTTTCTGAATCCTAAATTTTTTATAACAAATTTAGTTGTGCAAATTTCGACTCTCATTTAAATTTTTCATAATAATTTTTTTAAAGAAACAATACTTAATACATTAAATGATGGAAAATCAAAAAGAAATATGAAAACAAATTATCTATTATCAATATTACAATATTTGTTTTCTCAATTTGTCGATAAAATCACTGATTTAATTTTTTTTTTCGATTTAGCATGTTGGCTTTAATATTCATTTTAACATTGCGAAATATTGTATTTAAACTCCAAACTTGTATGATGAATTTTAAAAGTGATAACCATTATACCACATAGTTTCTTGATTTAGTATTACTATTCAAATGTAATACATCTTATAGAAAAGAAAGGTTATAAAGAAATGCATTTACTCTTTCTTTTCTCAGCTCACGGCTTTTTTCTACCAAACAAATATATATTATTATAATATAAAATATATACGCATATACATATACCTCACCATATATATATTATAAATATTAATTATTTATAATGTAGAGTTTAAACTAGTTCGGTCAGAAACCAAGTAAACAAGTGTATATATTATCTTTGTACAACATAAATTACTTGTATAATTTTATGATTAATCTGCATCATACTAAATTAATTATGTATAAAAAAGCCACAAGATAAATGAACAAAATATTATTATCGGCTACAAACAAACTTAACTATAACATTGTAATATTGTTTTCTTCAAACGCTCTATGACTGAGGTTTCTGGATAGCTGGTGCATCTTTTAGCAAAACAAAATGCACATAAAATATATTGTCAGTGTATATTTACAGTTAGCTTATATTGTACAACATTAGTAACTCGCTTAATATTGTAAATATCGTGAAATGCGTTAATTTAGTGATCTAATAAACATAATATTTGTTCACAATTAAAACATTGTGATCTTAGATTAGAACATCTATTTTTTCGCAAACCAGTTTCTCTTCAATCTTAATTTTTCATAAGCTGTTGCGACATGATGAAGTTATTATCTTACTACAAAAAACATTATAAGGTTATAGTTAAGTTGTAATGTATTATATCTTATATAATAAAATAATATTTTGTTAAACATAAGCTATGATAGGCTGCCATGTGTTAATAAATTTTAATGCTTACTTTTATTAAGTTTTAACAATTAATATACTCATTTATTATTTATTTATTGATTCTTTTTACATTAATAAATATTTTTAAGACAACATATATTTTATTTTTACCATAATTAGGATAAAATGTCAATAAATATATTTTCAAAGTTACTTTTCTTATATAATATAGCAAATTTCAATATATAAACTCATTTATTCATAATCACTGATTAATTTTATATTCATAAATATTATTAAAACAGTATATAGTTTCTTTTTACTACAATTATAATGAAATTTCAATCAAAATAGTTGAATATATAGCTAGACAAGAAGTATGTTTTAGAAAATAAAACTACATTTTTTATATAATAAGTTATTTTAGTGTTATTTAGGCGTTTGTTACCAGTCAAGTAATATGTTATAAAATGTTTTTTCCCTATTTTCTACATATTAAATTGAAAACCAATTTTGTAGCAATTTTAATTGATAAATCATAAATTAATGCAAGCTACACTAAAATACAAGTTAAAAATTTATTGAAAATAAGTTTTTTTGAATTCTAAACAAATTTTCAGAATAACAAAAAAATTTCTACTTTATAAAGAAATATAATTAACATATTTACTTACAAAGTTTAATACAATAAGTATATAAAACAAGAGGTCACTTTTAAAAGTGTAGATAATTGAAGTCAAATCGGTTTATAAAATAATTAATTCATGGAAAATGGTATTGAATATTTTAAAAATACTCTTAGTTTAGTAAATTACTTCTCTTAATGAAATAGTATAATATATTTGCACTTGCAGTTTATTTAGGGTTGTAAACCTGAGCACATGAAATTTTTTTGGCACCATTGTTGGGGATTTTGGTTCTGTTGCTTATGATTTAAGTCTAGAGTTTAGTCTGAGACATTTTACTTTCATTTAGCTTTCTGATTTTTTGTATTTCGTTTTTTGTGTTTTTAATGAACATCTGAGATGGGAGATCATCTCACAATAGCTGATCTCGATGCCCCTCATCAATCTTCAAATATCGAGCTGCCATTTGCACACTACGACCACAAGGGCAAGATCTTGAGAGCACACCTGAACTCATTGCCTTAGTGAAGGAGTATAAGTTACATGGTCTCTCTATAGAGCATCTTATGGAACACATTGAGTCTTTTGAAGAAATTTGCAGTACCATCATACCGATTGGTGTCCATGAGGACTACTTGAACTGCAAGCTCTTTTCGTTCTCTGTAAGCGAGAAGGAAAAAAGATGGTTGAAGTCTTTTCCACCAGTCTCTATCACGACTTGGGAAGTGCAAGTCAGATTTTCTCTATCACTTTTACACTAAATCTCATTCCCATCTCCTAAGGAACAAGATACAAGGATTTTGACAAGATTTTACAAAGTCATTCTCTTAATCTTGGGAATGATTCAAGGACCATGAGAGGGACTGCACTGATCATGGTTTCATTGAAATTAGTATCCTAAGCGCTTTCTATAGAGGCATAGCCGATAAAGACCAACTGTCTCTTACATGAAAATGGTGATTTTTCAACAAAAAGTGTGAGAGAATCTCATCTCTTGATTGATAAGCAACATTCTTTAAATGTTTGTGAAGCTGTTGGCAATACAAGTTCATAAATCTTTCAAACCTATGATCAAGATGGGTGTAAGCAATATGATAACGAAAATGTTGTACAACACGCACCATGGCCCCTACTCAACTTACAAGGAACAAAGCGTCAGGCTTGGAGGTGTAGACTTCCAGCAATAATTTCAGTAAAAAACTGCCATTTACCAACTTTCATGAGCCTCTATATGTTACAGACGATTCAACATATGCTTCTCGAGACAATAAACTTGAACTTTTGGTTCAGAAGTTTATGGATGGTATTAACACTAAGATAGAAAGCATACGTGAAGACCTACATGGTGACTTTGAAGCTCTATATAGAATAATAAGCTTTAATAAAGGATGCATCAACTTTTGGATAATCAAAGGAAGGGTTTGATAGCTTTCGATGCCAAGATGGAAAGCAAGTTCAACAATCCTAATGGCAAGTCATTGAATGTGAGTCTGGTAGAACCTGAAAATTCAGATAAGAAAGTACGATTCGATAAAACCTGATACGATTATAAAAATCGGATATGTAAAATCAATTTGTAAAACACCATTTCAGAAAACGACTTAGAAGTAGAAACGAAGACGAGATTTGATGTTTTTCCTTAATTCAATAAAGCGCCCTTAGTGCGATAATTTATGTACGCTTTTTAAGTCATATGATACAATCGTTTATAGACCGATTCCCTACACTCGAATTTGAAATCTGCGAACTATTAACTACGATATACTCAAGAGATATTATTCGTTTCTGAAAGAGATAAAACGAAAGGGAGAGAGAGTTGAATTACTTTTTGTTGTGAATGTGGGAGAGCGATGTGTTTTTCTCAGATTATCGGATGATTAAAATTGTTCGCCTCAATTTGATTATATAGGGAGTTGTGGCGAGATATGATCGACTTGGAGATCACGCTACTGGTCGTAAAATCCGCACACGATCAGATAGATTTCTCTGATTATCAAATTATTAAAACTATTCACCTCGACTTAATTATATAGGGAGTTGTGGCGAGATATGATCGACTTGGAGATCACGCTACTAGTCGTAAAATTCACACATGATCAGATAGATCTGGGATCTTTAGGTTTTATTTGATTCAATTTTGATATAAAAAATCAAAAACTTAAATAACAAAAAAAGATAGGGACTACTTGATATTCTCGTGAACCACGAACCGCGATTGCGAGCAAACAACGGTGGTGGCAAGCGTGTGAATTTTTTGGTTCTCCCCATGTACCAATTTGAATTTAGATACCTTGTTCCCATATGTATATATATATATATATATACTAGTGGAAAAAATTTCTCCTAAGCAATATGAGACTTTTTGACTTTCACAACTTTGATGAGTCTTAATTTTATGCTAGTTTCTCATTCACGTTTGCAATATATTTTAAGTCCAATGTCCAAAATATTTTTGGTCCAACATTTGCTTATTATATGATCCAACAAATCTTTTTAATCAAAACAAGGAAAAAACTGTTTCTGTTCGTGAAAAAAAACTTTATCTCTATTAATTTGTTTGGAAGTCTTAAAAGATGATAAGCCAGCATGCAAATAAACTAGTTCTTATAAGCCTAATAATGAGACAGATTTCTTTACCATCAGCTCTTCAGCACTTTAGGAATGAGACAGATTTCTTTGAGGAGGAGACACTCATGGTAATATCAACATGTCCATTGATGACACTTTCCAAGATAAAGGATCCATGGAAGTTTGTTGTTCCATACTCAATCAAGGGAGTGAAATTTTGTGTTCTGTTTGTGATACATGATCTGATGTGAATGTGAATGTTATGTATTATGCAGAAAGGTTAGAAATTTTGGATTTTAAGCCCTCTAAGATATCCATTTAGAATGGAGATTCTTCTTCTGTAACTCCACATGGTTTGGTACCAGATTTTGCTACTTCAAGTAGGAGATTGTCTTGTTCCTACTGATTTTCACATTGTGGAGATGAAAGAAGATACAAAAAGATCATTGATCCTTAGCTCCTCATTCCTTTCATCTGTTGGAGCATTCATAAACTATCATAACCAGCAAGTGTGCTTTTAATCGACAAGAGAACCTTTTATCCAGCAATGCCTACAATGAGCTCATGGTGTAAGACCATATGCAGTGGAGATGTACCAATCTTAGACCCAAGAGATGACATGGAGGACAAAAAGTCCTATCATGCTTAAGGGAAACATCAAACCGACAAAATTAAGGTGAAAAGAGGTCATTTGTGATTCACATTCAACCTTGACTCATATGAGACAGGATGAAGACCTAATTGAAGCAAACGTGAAGCTCAAAGAATTCTCAAAACCTTCCCCCAATTTCAGAATCATCAACCATTCAGAGTTGAAGGAGAAAGATAAAGAACTTGATAAAGAGAAGTAATTAAGGTTGTAAATTTGAACACATTACTAGATAATAAGCCAATTTAAAAATATTAACATCTGAGATAATTGGAAAATGCAGATAAAAAGTAGAATCTCATATGAAACTATGATCACAATATATGTTAACTTAGCTGTTAAACCCATAATATAAATAACTAGATGGTGCAATTACTGATTGCGAAGTTGATGAGATAATGGGTTTGCTTACGAAATATTTTATTGATTTTCATGAAACCAATAAAAAAGCTCATATGAGATAGCATTATTATGCAATTATATTGAAGTCAAATTTTGTTTATTAGAGATTCACTATAAAAAAAGTGAAATTCTTCTTTTTTGAGTATGGTTTGTACTTTGGGTATAATTCTAGTAAATATTGACCCGTTTTCGCAACGACTCTTGGCTGATGGCTATCATTTGGGGTGGTAGGTAATGATTTCTCATCTTCTAATCTGCATATTGTTACATAAGTTAGAACAATAATACTGACGGCTCCTTGGATTATTTTTTTGATTTTATCGTCTACGTGTTTCTGATCTATGGTTGATGTTAAATTCAAGAAATTAGCCGTATCTCAAGTGTAGTTGTAAACATGTTGAATATGTGCTCTGGTCTTCTCTTCTCTTTAGATAGACTAAATGTTATGTCCCATATTCTTTTTTGGTTAATAGGAACCATACGTTGCAATAATCGGTGGTAGACTTGGAAGTTCTTGACTCTAGTTTACGTACAAATTCATCCAGTTTTCTTGTTTGGCAAAGTATAAAGTTATATTACATCAAATTATAAGAGTCGGGTATGTTATGTTTCTAGGGAACGGCATATGTGATTTCTAAATTAAATAATCATTCGAGAGTCTATGTTGTAGATTACGGCTACGTTAGGTAGACTCAGCTGTAATCTTTAGCGAAAAGACAAATGAGATTACTTATTTGTAACAGAAAATTAGAATTTTGATGTTATGTATATAACCAATAATATTTTCTGTATATTTATTTAGCTAGGTGTTAGAATATAAGATATTCTTTTTTGTATTTGGTTGGTTTATCTTATCGTCTATGAATTATTTTTTATATTTTTACATTTTGGTTGATTTTTAGAATATAATTAGCTTGTATGGTAAATTGATTTCTCAACTTTCTTTTTACATTATTGTGCAATTTACTGGGAATATAATTTTTGAAAATATGTTCCATGAATTTATTTTACTCTACCAAATGAATTTGAATTTGCTTATTGACACTATGCCTCTGTTTTCTTAATATTAAAATTTAAAAATAAATAAATAAATTATTTCTTTATATATATTTTTATAATTAATAAATACATTATTTTCTTTGTAAAGTATACAAAACAATTTCTCAAAACTTCTCTTAATAAAAACCTTAAAACATTATTGATGATAAATATAAATATAACTTTTTATAGAAAAAATAAAAAAAAAATCATTACAATATGAACAAAAAATAGAGATAGAAAAATAAGAGAAAATATAAAAATGATAAAGTACACATGAAAGTCTCTCAAAACTTATCTAAACAAAAAACTTAAAATATTATATAAATTATTTAATTTATAAAATTAAAATATGAAAAAATCAATTTATTTTATTTTTAAAAGGCACATGATAGTTTCTTAATCTTTAGAGAACATCATAAAATATAATACAATATAATATTTTTTTAAGAAAAACAACATAAAATTCACTAAATATGAAAAAAAAATGAAAAGATAAAATAAAAAGTATACAAATTATAGAAAACACATGACACATTTTCAAAGCTTGTCTCTAACTTTTTTAAAGAATTAAAATGTAAAAGTTCATTATACAACATAAATTTTTATAAAGGAAAAAAATGAAAAAAAAAGAAAAAAAGAAAACATTTATTTTTTAAGAAAAGATATAATAAGTAAAAAATCAGTAAGAAATAAATAAATAAAGTAATATAGAAATAATTATAGATGTCGAAAATTAAAGTGATGTGTATTAAACTCTCAGAATTTAATTTTAGAAAAAATATACAATATTATATAAGATATATTGATAATTAATATTATTATAATATAAAATTATATATGAAGAACAAAATGAAAAAAATATAAATAAGAGAGAGAATACATATATTATTATAAAAATATTTATGAGTGCAAAATCAATAAGGGAGAAGAAAACATATATTGTCCTAAAAAAATATTTATAAATGAAAAATCAATGAGTAATAAATAAATAAAATAATTATAGATATCAAAAAGTAAAGTGATGTGTTATAGCTTCTCAGAGGTTATCTTTAAATAAGGTGATAATATATATATATATATATATATATTAATGATTTTAATTATTTGAATCAAAAAATTTAAAATATGAACAACAAAATGGAAAAACATATATTTTAAAATGAGACTTATGAGTGTTAAATAAATGACTGGAATAATTATAGAAATAGTTGTAGATATCAAAAAGTAAAGTAACACGTGAAAACTTTGTATAACTTGTTTTAGAAAAAAAATATTTTATTATATAAAATATATAAAATGTTGTTTAAAAAGAAGTTAGCGCAAACAATAATCTATTGAGAATGATTTATTTAACTTGTAAATTTGTTAGAACTGACTTTCCAAAATCCATTTAATAAATGTGATTAGAAAATTTTGATCCTACCAAATACCACATAAATGATAGAATGTGGAAGTCTTATTAATTAAGTGGTTAACCGTTCAGTTTTTTTATTAAGAATGTAAATATAAAAAAAATTTAGCTAACTAAACTGGTGGAGACGAATTGATATACACTATAGTTGATGAAAGATTTTATGCACTAATTGTTAAGTTATCCGTCCTTGTGTTTGTTGTTCGTGGAATGAATGATATCCTTATATTATCGAAGGATTTCTGTCACAAAAGTGGATTAGCCAGTACATGAGCGATCTTCTATCATCGTTGAGAACAATAAGCTTGTAAACATGAGTTCAACATATATTCTCTAGAAAATTTCGATCAATTAACCACTTCCGAATGGTGTTTTTAAACTTGAAAACAAGCAAACCAAATTATTTTATTTCATTTTGCTTTAGATTTAGTTATTTTCTTTACTGCTCTTAGTTTAGTGACACATGTTACCAACCTATAATCATTTATTAGCATAAATTTGATAGAAACTTGCATCCTATGTGCTTGAAAGATACCAGATTTGGATTGACACTCTAAGTATTACAAAAAACAAGGAGATTTGGTATCCCATGATAAAAAAAACTCACCTACCAGCTTTGCATCTATTGAGTTCCTCAAAATGAACTGAAAATGTTGGTCACTCTTCCGGTGAAGATACCATCTTTACCACATCATAACAGTCGGTTGCGAAGAAAACATCTAATCTTTAAAACGCATTCATACACTTCATTGCCCAAATAAAGATCTCTAACTCAGCATGCAATGGGAATTGACTACAACAAATGTTCCTAACTCCAATCAATAGCTCCTCCATCCCGTTCTTAGTGCACACCCACCCCTGACCTGAAAAAACTGTCTAAATCCTTCCAATACTCATCCACTTGACACCACCATATGTTATGTTAAAATGGGACAATTCGAAGGACTATTGCCATATTATGTTTAATTTCCTATATTACTTGAGTTTCTTCCCATATTTTTCTTTTAGTTTCTGCCAACATAAGAATTTCATGTTGATTTTTATCTAAATTATTGAAAAATTTGTCATTTCTGCTTTTCCACAAATATCAAATAATCCATACGAAATATCCATTAGGACCGTCCTTTGGCAAATTGAAAAATAAATAGTATAAATTCAAGAAGATCGATGTTGTAGGAAATATATTTGGAGGTGAGGGAATCCTAGATAAAACCCAATTTTGAATGGCATGTTGGCATTCAATAATAACATTATTTATGGTCTATTCTTCCGCCCCACATCTATCATATTGCATATCAATATTAATTTGACGAGACCTCAAATTCTTGGCTCCAAAAACAACAGATGCATATTCCAAGTCTTTGTATGATTATCAATTTATTCCTTGACCTTTAATGAAGTAGGGTAAAAGATGAACTTTCAAGTTGTTGATTTTGGACAAGGGACTGGGATCCAATGATTATTCCATATAAAAATGTTTGAACCTGATCAAACCTTTTTGATTAGTTATTTTTAACCAAAAATCTAGCTGATATAATACTTCTCTATCTGTAAGAGGGAAGGTACCTTCGTATAGGACCCAACGAATCAAAATTTCTGAAATACCGGCTTTTAAACATTTTTGAAAATAATGAGTTTGATGAATCCATTAAAATCCACAGCTGTTTTGCTAACATGACTCTGTTAAAATCCTTAATATTCCTAAATTCAGACCACCCTTTTTTTTTATGGCGACGTAATTTTTGTCATGCAATTTAATGCATAACACAATTATTTTTGCTCTTATTCCACCAAAAGTGAGCTACCGCTCTTGTAAGTTTTATTATTACCATTTTAGGTATTACAAGACATTATATGAGCGGTTAATACCGTTAAAAAAACTTAATCAAAACCTCTTTATTTTCTCTAGATAGAAATTTCAAAGTCCATACATTCACTTTGTTATGAAGTCTTTCATTTATAAAGCCAAAAACTTATCTTTTCGGACCATCCAAGCTTTCAGAAATTCCTAAGTATGTTTTCATATTGCCAATTATAGTTATGCATAATATTTGTTTTATCTCTTCTTTTAACAACTCATTAAATTTATGAGCAAATTAAAAAGATGATTTAGCAAAATTGATTTGCTGAACCAAGACTGCCTCATAGTTTTTGAAGATTCGAAGAATGACTTGACAATATTCTCTTTTAGCTTGACAGAAAAATATGTTGTCATCCGTGAAAAAGGTGAGTTAAATAAGGGTTTGACGTTGCGATTTTTAAACCTATTAATTATTTTTCCCGTTCTGCTTTCTATATTTTTGCAACAAAATCTTCCATGCATAAAATAAATAGATAAGGAGATAAAAGATCATCCTGACGAAGTCCCCACTCTGGGATAATGCAACGCCGTAGTTTCCCATTAATCTTGACTTTATATTTTACTGATTTTATATACCTCATCATCCATGAAACCTAAATTGGGGAAAATCTCGTCTTTCTTAGAAGATTTTGAATAAAAAACCATTCGACTCGGTCGTAGGCTTTACTCATATCCGTCTTTATAGTCATATACTTGCTTTGACAATATATTTTTGTCTGTAAGCCATCAAATATTTTTGAGCAATTAAGATATTATCTTAGATCAACCGTCCTGAAAAAAACTTTGATTGTGTTTTTAAGATTAATCCTGATAAATACTCTTTTAACCTTTGACATAAAACCTGAAATGATTTTTTAATCCACATTGCAGAGACTAGTGGGCCTTAATTCGGTCATTCTACTTGGATGTGTCGTCTTAAGAATTAAACATATATTTTTTTCAGTTTAACCTTTGATCAAAACAACTTATCCTTAAATATTATTTACCAAGCCAAGGATATCGCCCTTTATAGTCAGCCATGCTTGCTGATAGAATAAGCGGTCATACCATCCGATCCTCGTATTTTTTTCGAGTGTATCATAAATATAGATTACTTCACTTCCTCTTCTGTGGCCAATACCATGAGCCTCTCAGTCATCTAATTATTAATTAAAGTCAGAACCTCACTTAAAACCCTCAAAATCTACTGGAGATGTTAACCCAACAATTCTAATTTTTGCTCTCCTTTGCTTTTTCAAAACATGATAACACTTCATATTTTGATCTCCCATATTATGCCACAAATTCCTGTTTTTTTGTTGCCAAAATAATTCTTCATCCTTATAGGCTTCTTTTAACTTATTTTTCACATCCTTGACCTCTATTTTTGTTCTACTACTACCATTATGAACTTCTTCTAGGGCTTTATGAAAATCATTAATCTTCTCCCTCATATAAGGCAAGTTATGCTTTTTCCACACCGATATTTCATAGCTGCAATATCGAATTTAATCAACAAATTTCCTACCGTTACCTCTCGGTAATGTGTCCCAAAATTTAGATATAGAATCCATTAGCTCTTCCTGTCCCATCCATCATTTTTCAAAACTAAATTGACTCATTTTCCTTTGTTTTATATCTTCGATCATAGCCATTATTGGTCTCTGATCAGAACTCACCATCCTGAGATATTCCACAAATGAAAAAGAGAATAAATTATGTCAATCATAATTTGCGAATGTACTATCCAGACGATACCTTATTGTTTGCCTACTTCAGATGCCCTTCCATGATAATAAATTTCCTAGGGAGAGAATTCAATAAACTACAATTAGCTATCATATTGTTAAATGAGATAAATGTGGATGGATATCAGACTTGCTTCTTTTTCTTGATATCCGGTTATCTCATTTAAACCTCCTATTATAAACCATGGATCATTCTTTTTCTTGATTTCCGGTTATCTCATTTAAACCTCCTATTATAAACCATGGATCAGTCCTGATCATACTAATTCTAGTTAACCTTTTCCATACCTGCTCTCTTAATTTTTGTACTAGATCCCCATATACAAAAGATAAACAAACACTATTTCTTTCAATATTCGTTTCAATATCAATGATCTGATTACTCAAAAATAAGATATTGACATTATATGAGTTGTTATAGAATAATAAAAGACATTCACTAGCACTTCTAGGTTCCACACTGTGCATATCATCATATCTAAAATGGTACTTAAACTTTTTCACAAAAGTATAAACTTGTTTATCTCAGTAATAAACAAAAATTTTGGTTTATTCGTAAACCAAATATCTCGCATATAACTAATAATCTACTTATTTCCTAAATTTTAGCAACTCCAACTTAGAATCATCATTTCTATTTTTTATCAGTATTTTCTACAAAAAAAATTATCGATTTATTTTTAAACCAAAATTTTCGGAGATAGATAATTGTCCATTTAATTCTTAAACTCCAACAATTTTGACTCAATATCCACATATTAATAAAATAATATGTATATCCAAGCTTTCTTACGGGTTTGAAGAGATCCTTTTGAATTTTCCAGTTAATCATATACCAACCAAACTTGGTTTGCCACCTAAAATTTTGGGGATAGTAAACCTTCCATTCCATAGAACAAAACACTTTATATATAACACATAAAATAAACGATTTCCTTTCTGAACTGGCCAAAATACAAAAGTACCAAGTCATATTCATGTCCCCCTTATATAATAGGAATTTGAAAAGATATTTTAAAGAGGAATTTGTCTATAATGATCCATATATGATAACCATTTATGACTAGAATGACCCATTTTAAAATAATATTTTGGTTAAAATATTCACAAATCTGCATAGTAGATTATATTAACAAATTTACTATTTGAAAAAAAAACTTATGAAGTTTAAATTTGTCGAGAAAAGTTAGAAGTTTCTCTAAAAATCAGAAAATTTTAAAAAGAAAACAAAACTCAGAAATCAGATTTAAGAACCCTAAAAACAAAACTCAACTCAGAAACACAACAAACTTTTCAACTTCTCAACACTTGTAAATTTTTGAGCTTCGTCTTCTCTATGTGTTTTCAAGTTATCAATTTTTCGTCTGTTCGTGTTTTATCTTCATCTTCTCGACATTCCGTCCTCTCTGTGGATTATACTTCTTCATTTTTCTGTCCCGTTCTAAGCTAAGCTTTCCTAAAGTAAAGGTAAAACTCATACTCGATACTTTGCATATTACCATCGATTTGTTGTTAGTTGCCGTAGAATTATTTGCATCTTTTCGGGTATTGATTGTTTAACTGCCAATTAATTATTTACAGTTATCGGCGAAAGATTTTTTTGTTGTCGCAGAAATATGTATTGTTGTCTCAGAATTATTTGTAGTCACTGCATAATAATTATTTGTAGACGCAGAATTAGTTGTAGCTATCGCATAATTATTTGTGGTTGACGCAGAAAAATTTGTAGTCACCGCCAAAATAATTTCTTTTGAATGTTGTTGTTTCAAATGCAGAATATGGCCTCTTTACCCTCGTAGACGTTACGATGATGGAAAATCTCCTTTTGAAATGAAGAGCATGAATCATTATTGTACACTGGGAAAATTGAAGACCCTTAAAAAATCTATTGGTGCAAATGCGTGGGATGAGTTGAAAAACTCATCAGTTGGGGTGTATCTGAAACTCGTGGACATAGAGTTGACCGATAAGTATGTTTATTCAACCAATATCGTTCATCACTTAATAACCCAACAGTTGTCAAACGAGGATGACCATGAGTTTTGGTATTTAATTGATATCAACCTCTGAGATTCTTTCTAGACGAGTATAAGGATATTATCTTAACTGTGACCCATATCAAACACTTCAGACTATGAAGCATTGTGGATATAAAAAATGTTTCCCTAGGAGGTGGACCTACATGGGAGGAGTTAGGGAAGGTTCTGAAACGGTGTCAGGAATGGTGTTTGGAGAAGAGGATGATGGTACAGAGGTTATGCATCTTGCATGTTGGAATTTATGACATACATCATAGATCTCAGATACCGTTGAAAAGCGCAAAACGAGTGGTTAATGTTGGGAGCTTCGAAAAATTTCCATGGGGTAGAACTAGATTTTCTAGTTTAGTAGACTCGATCAAATATGTTCAGATCAAAGGAAACAGCTACACAGTGTGTGGATGCGTTCATGTTCTGCTCATATGGATATTTGAGTTTGTTCCTGGGATAGCAAAGCTATATGGGATGAGGAGGGTTTGTGATTGGTTTACATGTTATCGCCAAGATATTTAAAGGGTGTCGTTGATTTATTTATATGTTCAGGTCAGGCATATGATTCCTGTTATATCTGTAGATATGTACCCTCAATGGAGCAACAACCAACAAACTTTGGATCTGAAACTTGATAATTTGCTTCAGGATATCATATCCGATCAGTTGAATCAATGTACTTGGGGTGGAAGGAAAAAAGTTTCCACAAAACGTCATTCTCGTTTGGTTAACCAGACTTCTAAGCAGAAGAACGAGAAGAAGCAGAGGATGGAATTTCAGAAGATTGTAGATGCAGAAGAATCAGAAGATGATAGTACTCTTGTTGCTTATTAGTGCTAGCAAACATCCATTTTTGAATTTAAACTCCTATGCCAACTTGACACATTTGTAAATGTGCATGCTATAGTAACTTTGCTTCATTTATTGGTTAAGTTGGTTAAAGGTTTAGCCGAGAAGTTAAACAACCTGGACGAAAAGGTGTCCATAAGAAATGACGATTTTTATGCCTTTGCCGAGACGGTTAAGGGGGATATAAGAAATATCGTAGACCAAGTAGGGCGTCCCAAAAACGTAGAAGTCAATCTCTACTCTTCTAACGAAATAGATGAGAAAGAAGATGATGCATGCGGTACCACACTGTCAGGCGGTATTATTATGGGACAGGATAGAGCGACCCCTTTTTTAATAACAAATCTCGTTGACAGCACCAATAATCCGGTAAGTAATGTTGCAGGATATTTTATGAATTGATGTTATTGTTGCATGTTTTATGGATGTTTTACATATATATACGCAGTCATTTCTGGCAGAGAAGGGTCAAGTTGTATCTGATGGGCTTCCCGTTACAAATGTCATAAAGAGTTCCAAAAGTTCTGGAGCCTGAAGATGATGATGATGATGATGATGATGTCGTTGACATAACGACAGAACGGAATGAAGAAGATTTACAGATGACATCAAGTTTTGGAGCCAGGTTAGACCTAGCGTTGGCCATCATGGATAACAAAATTAAAGGGTGTGGATGAAGGGAATCAAGAGGGAAAACGAATTCCAAAATTGGCTGATTCTCAAAAATCACCACACATTCCTAACTCCACCATCAAATGCATCATACCAGGTGTGATCACTTCCGGACACGACTACGATCCTATGCTTCCTGTATATGAAGGAAAATGGACACAGTTCTAAAACTGGAGGGAGAAGGAAGAGGATGTATCAGAAAACCCTCTCTTTTCTATTCACTAATCATCAAGATCTTGCATTTAAATTCATGTATTTTTTTGGTCCATGGACGATCCGTTCGCATCAACCCAAGTTGGAGATTTCTTTACTGCGATCATGCTTCCTAGGGAGGAATAAAGTTTTAAATCTGGGGAACATAATGGGTGGTTGCTCGATATGGTAAGTAATGAAGTGGTACTCTTTTGCTATATTATTTCTAATTGTGGCTGAATTATTTTTGTTGTAGTTATCGTAGTTTTGTTTGCTGTGGTTGTATAATTGTTTTGTTTCTTATTATTCAGGGGTTTTATTGCTCGCTCACTCATTTCTATCGTATCTACATTACTTTGCTGAAGTAATTCTGTAGAAGAGACATGCGTTCTCACTCACCATTCCAGAGAAAGGTGGGATTCATAGATCAGTGGTTCATGAGTATCATACAAAAGGATTTCATAAATATTAAACCGAAGACATCCAAAATGACCTTTGATGCATAATATTTCAACTACTTTAACAGTGTTACCCTCTCGCTCGGCCATCAGAAAGATATGGTGGCATAATATTGATAACTTGTACGGTGTTGTCAATGTATGCGGCGATCATTGGGTTGCGGTAGTCATCAACTTTCCACGATAAAAAATATTCGCCTACTACTCCATACCAGGACACAAACTGACAAGGTCCTCCTTGAAGAGTTGCAATTTCTATGCAAAGGCGATTTTAAACATCTGCGTACCAGATACAAAACACCAACGAACGGATATGATGTTTAAGGTGAGTAGAGTGAGAAGGAACATCCCATTTCACAAAATAGTCGGAGGGATTGCGATGTCTATGTTGTGAAGTACGTAGAGTATCTTTCTTTAAGATGGAGTTTCGAGGGAATTTTTGATGATAACATTGTCAACCTTCGGTGAAAACTGGCGGCAGGGCTGTTCGATGAAGTTCCAGAGACATGGGGAGGCGCAAAAGTTTGTTTCACTAATCCATTGCCCCGTCGTGCAGAGCACAAATTTCCCCCAGTGAGATTAAGTTCTTAACTTGACTTCCATGCCTGAACATGTTATGATTTAACCTTAGATAATTAACATTAGATATCTAACCTTGTAATTGTATTCATCTAATAATTCTACGACAACTAAAATTAATTCTTCGACAACTTACCAAAAATTAGAGATCGCCAAAAATAATTCTGCGACGAATGAAAACAAACTGCTAGAACGTATAAATAATTCAGCGGTCACATGAAAATAATTATGCGAAACCTAAACAAAATCTGTAAGATCCCGACTTTATAGTTTAGGGTTTAGGCCATTTAATTACAAATGACAAGACGTAACGACCATTATAGCATCAGTACACGAAAAGACATGAGATGGAGCCATAAAACAGGCATAACACTAAAGAGACCCCTATGACAACTTACGAGAAATCAGAGATCGCCAAAAATAATTCTGTAACGCCTGAAAAAAAACTGCGAGAATGTACAAATAATTCAGCGGCCACTTAAGTGAACATTAAATACGCACAACCACTGTAGACCGCCTCATCTCACATCCACCTTAAATACGAAATAATTTCTTCACAACTTATGCCACAACACTATATCAAAAAATATGGAGCATCTTCATTCTGAAACAGTAGAAACTCCCCTAATTCTATTAGCTGATAGAATTTACCTGTCTTAGAGAAACAGCAAAATAATTCGGCGGTCACATGAAAATAATTCTGCAAAACCTAAACATAACCTGTTAGATCCCAACTTTATTGTTTATGGTTTAAGTCATTTAATTATGAATGACAAAACATATGACCATTAAAGCATCAGTACACAAACCACCTTGTCACATCGATCTAACTACTTCTAGAATTTGCAAAATAGGCAAATTTTAGAACTTTGGATAGCACGTGGTTCAAGGACTCAGCTCGTTGGAGATACGCATGAAGTGCAAGATTCACTGATTTAGCTCATCAAATGTTGTCCAAAAATCAACAATTTTGAAAGCGTAGGCCGCCTTCTTCACAAAACTAAATGCTTACCGACCTTTAAAACATACTAAAATATCTTGTACAAATCATACATACATATTCCACGACTAGACTTTGGGTACACTATTGCAATAGCTTTTCCAGTAAATTTTTGCCTATTCAAAATAATGGCAAGTCTTTCATCATCAGAGATAACATCGATGAGTTGCTCAAAGAACCATCTCCATGATTCATCATTTTCAGTATTAACTACACCAAAATCAGTAGGGAATAAATTAAAATTACCGTCCTGACCTGTACCGGTAAGGAGTGTCCCTTTTTATTTTCCTTGCAAAAATGTTCTGTCAACAACCACGACTTTCCACACGAATGGAAATTCATTGATACTAGCTATGAGTGTTATAAAAAAATACTTGATTCTATGAAATTCATTAACTACAAGTCGTGTGTGTGATCCGAGATTTTCCCTTTTAATCATGTACAAGTATATTGGCAGTAACTCGTATCCACTCTCATGTATTCCCGTTACCAATTGCTGAGCATGGCTTAATGTTCGGTACTCCTTCTAGTACAAAATTTTTACATACAAAAATAAATCTGCAGAACTAAGACCAATTCTGCGAAAACTGTTAATATTTCTGCGATAATAAAGAACAAATCAGCAAACACATACATTGATTTGAAATCATTTTTTTAACGTTTCAACAACATAACTTGACAATACGCTTGGTCCGATTCCACCAACAAAATTTCTATATATTAATCCAAGAATCTCATGTGTAACTTGTCGGGCTCGTCCTGAACTCTCGGTGACTGAACATGTATGTTCAGAGACATACTTTCGAACATGAAATCTCGGATAATCTTCTACTAGTATAGCTCAGACCTTCCAACATTTGGCAGTCAAAAGGAATGGTGTTGATTTATCAATATCGAAATCAAAATTTTTTACCACAGTTAGAATCTTCATTCTTTTCACCAACTGCTCTTTCGTGTCATAGCATTGTCCGACAACTAAATCCAAATCATTCAATTCAAATTTGAGTAAGTGGGCAACATTAGCATTGTCTTTACTTACAAACAGTGAGACACTTATCTTCTTAGGAGGTAATTTCATCTTATCATGATCATCTTCTTCTTTGACATCAGCTTCTTCCTTGACATCAGCTTCTTCCTTCATCTCAAACGCTTTGAATTTCTTATCACCTAAGTATGTTCCATCGGAGTCGTCACAGTAATCAAATTTGGCTTCATCATCTGCATCACAATCTTTTTCCAAATTCTGTTCAGCATCGCGAACTACATCTTTTTCGTTGACATCCCTTTTTAAATCAAAACTCCTATTTTAATGTCTTTATGTTGACTTTTTCTTTAATTCCACACAAATTCGACGAAAGTTTTCTTTCGATTGCCCCATGTATACTTGAAATAGCCTACAATATGATATATACACCGGAGGTGTATAGTGAGACAATTTGTTCAGACGCTCTTTAGGCAACATATAACTCAATTTGACGTCAATTTGTCTCTTATCCAATCCAAAATCCTTGAACACTATTCCAATTAGATTCGCATACCTCATACAAGCTGCAGCTAATACCATTCGTGATCCTTGCTTAACATCAACAAAACAATCACTTTCTCTCGAACATGAATTCTCCACAGACCAAAATAATATGTTCTATTATTGCTGATCGAAATTTTCACAAACAAAAGAATGCGCGACAGTTTCCCAAATAAAGATGGATAGAGTCTGCTTCAACAACAAAAACAACAAAAATGGTGACTTTTTATATGGCGTCCATGGTCACTATTGTATACTCAAGATTGTACGGCTCAGATTATCCGAAGATAATTATGCTACAACGGAAAGAAAATTTTGCAAAACAACTCTGCAATTACTAAAATAAAATTGCGAGAATAATACTGCGAGACCTTACAAACAAATTCTGTAAAAAAAAAACTATGTGATAACTAAAACAAAGCGGCGAGACAATTACCCTGCGAAAACGTAAACAAAATTCTGCCATATAAACTCGGTGATAACTAAAACGAAATGGCGAGCAAATAATCCTGCAACAACGTGGAAGAAATTCTGCCACACAGATCTGCGATAACTTAAACAAAACAGCGAGAAAACAAACCTGCGATAATGTGAACCAAAACATTTTTGCGATAACACAAAACAAAACGACAAGAAAAAAACATGCGATAACGTGAAAGAAATTCGGCAAAACATATACGCGATAACACAACAAAAAACAGCGAGAAAATAATCTTTTGACAATGTCACAAACAAATATTCTAAGCAAATTTGCGATAACTAAAACAAATCAGCCAGAAAGAAAACAATGACAACGTAAAAATAAACCGGTGACAATAAATAAACGACGACTATAACAATTATGCGGAATAATAATTCCATGATAACAAAATAAAAATATTTCGACAAATATATAACATATCTACAAAAACAAATTGGCAATCACTGTAAAATAATTACACAATTCTAATTCTGCGATAATATGAATACGGTGGCAATATCGTAATAAAAATATTCCTTCAAGGTTCCATTAAAGGTACAACAAAATTTTTAAAAATTGAAAACAATTGTTACTAACAAAAATTCACCTTTTTCAAAACCCATTTAACCCCCTGATAGCTCTGTGAATAAATATAATCTTCCATTAAAACTTGTAGCTTTTTTAAAAAAAATACTTAAACTTTCTTTGACTAGGAAATGCTCATAGAGCTACAATTTGAATCCCCTCTTACAAAAGGTTCTAACAAAAAAGGAGATTCATTTGAGATCCAAGCATGATAACACTGAAAATGATAAACATATTTAGCGATGCAATCCGCAGAGCGGTTTGCATCTCTACTTATTGTTACTAACGAAAATGAAGGATTTGCCTTGAAGCAGGAACTAATATCCGCTAAATATCCCGACAGTGTAAGCCACTGTTCTATGTCATTGCAAGCAAGATATAGGTTCCGACAATCAATCTGAAAACATACATTTTCCAATTGCATATTAGCTATGCATTGACAAACCCAAGCAAGAGCTGCAGCCTCTGCATGGAGTGGAGAGGGTAATAAGGGATACTTCTTGGCTCCCCAAAATCTAACAATGCCCAAATCATTCCTAAGAATTCATCCCGTTCCACAACCTAGTTCATCAGACCAAGAGCCATCTACATTGCAGTAGAGTTTACCTGGAGGGGGACGGGTCCAATGTCGGATATTTTGTTGCACTCTCCTACAGCTGACGACTTGATTTTGGTTGTGGTGTCTTGATGGTAAAGTCTGTTGACTGTCGAAAACTGTCCCAGGATCATCAACTTTTTCATTCGCTTGAAGCCATTCTATAACATTATCCCTGACAATCTTAGATGCCTCTCTTGGATCAATAGTTTTACCTTCAAAAAGGTAATCTTTACGTGTTTTCCATATTCCCCAAATGATCCACGGCCATAGAATGTGTTCATTATGATGTCGTTTCCCCAGAGACAATTTGCAAAATTTGCAAAGATAGAGTCATGTGCATTAGATGCAGTGAGGTGTCATTCCTCAGATGCTGCCCATATTTCTCTTGCATAATGTCAAAAGAAGAAGATATGGTTTATATCCTCAGACTCTGAGCCACAATGATAGCACTCTACTTATTTTGCAAGTTTCTTCATCCGCATATTTGCAGCTGTTGCTAAGTTGTTGGATGTGATTCTCCACATGAGGTTCTTAATATTTGGAGACGTCTTCAGATGCCATAGACCTTTATAAATAGACCACAGACTCGGAGAATGGGCAATCTCTGCTGCTTCCGGATTGTAGACCATCCTGTACCAAATCTTGTATCCTGATCGGACTGAATATTGCCCGTCAGTCTAATGTATCCAGTTCCAAGCCTTGAACAGTGCTGGCTTGCTCGGTCTCACTCTGAGTAATAGATTGTATTCCTGTTCAAGGAATAGCTCCTTGAGCTTGCCTAAATTGCATTCTTCTGATTGATGGTTGAGGATGATCTCTTTGCGAACATAATATGTTTGCACTTCATCCTTTTTCACTAGAGGTCTGGGTTAATGATTCTAGTCAACAATCCAGGGATCCTCTAATATTTGAATTCTTTCTCCCCTTCCAAAGATCCTTTGCATTCCTTTCCGCATCAGAGATTGTGTACTACAAATACTTCGCCAAGCCAGAGAGGGTCTTATTCCTAACGGTGCCTCGAGAATGGATCTTCCCCGAAAATACTACATTCCAGGACCTTTGCTAAGAGACTCTGAGGTTGAGATGCAATTCTCCATAACTGCTTTCCCAGTATTGATTTATTGAAACCTTCGAAATCTCGAAAGCCTAGACCTCCTTCTGCTTTTGGCTTGCATAAGTCCTTTCATTGGCGCCAATGAATACCCCTATCTGTGGATTGATTTCCCCACCAGGATTTTGAGATGTCGAGTTAATGGCGCGACATGTACCTTTGGGCAAGAAAAAGCAAGACATTGCCTATGTGGGGAGAGCCTGAACCACATATTTAATAAGGGTTTCCTTCCCTGCAAGGGATATATATCTTGTTTTCTATGAGTTGAGCTTCCTATCAATTCATTTCTCTAAGAACTTAATTTTTTATAGTTTAGAGCTCATGAATGATTCAGGAAGGCCTAGGTATGTTCTTTTGCCTCCATAATTTTCTATACCAGTGAGCTCACAAAGTAGTCTTGCCATGTACTCGTCCACTTTGGAGCCAAAACTAATGATAGATCTGGATATGTTAACACATTGTCCCGATGCTGCGATATACTCATTGAGGATCGCGATGGTGGTGTTGGCTTGTTGGAGTGTCACCTTACAGAAGAACATTGAGTCGTCTGCAAAGAATAAACACGAGAATCTTGGACTGCAAGGTGCAATTCTAATTCCTTCCAGTTCCTTTGCTTCCTCTGCTAGCTGGATTCTTTTACCCAATAGTTCAGCTCCAATTATGAACAAGAAGGGCGAAAGAGGATCCCCTTGTTTTAATCCTCTTGATGGGGAGATACGTCCAAAATCCTTCCCATTAATAAGAACCTCAAAGCTCATTGATGTTATACAAATCATCACCCTGCTAATCCACTTATCGCTGAAACCCAATCCCCTCATTGCATCTTCAATAAACTGCCATTCCATGCGATCAAAGGCTTTTGCAATATCTGTTTTGATTGCCATATAATTCTCAGCAGTTTTTTTCTTTGTCCTCAGTGCATGAAGCATTTCATGAGCGATGATTATGTTATCGCTTATTAGTCTTCCATTGACAAAAACAGCTTGATTTTCTGATATTAACTCTGGGAGTAATTTTCGTAGCCTTGTTGCCAGGATTTTGGAGACTACCTTGTATAGAAATTGCATAAGCTAATTGGTCGGAAATATCTCATACGCTAAGGCTTTTGGATTTTGGGGATCAGGTAAATACTCGTAAAATTCATTTTGCTATCCAAGCTCCCTGATTCCATAAAATCATATACCATAATGCATACATCCTTCCCCAATATCTCCCAATTGTCTTGGTAGAAAGTTCCTAATAAACCATCCAGGCCCGGACATTTATTTGAGTTAAGTCCAAAAACTGCAGCTTTGACTTTAGATCATGTGACAGGAGCCATTAATATGTTATTCTGATATTCTGCAATCACTGATTGAATGTTTATGAACATTGGAGATTTGCGAGCTGTAGAAGTGTTGAGTAGCTCTGAAGTGTACACTTTAGTTAAGTGCGTGGTGGCCACTTTTCCCATCTGCTCATCAGTGTAGAACTGAATCCCTATCCCTTCCTCAATCAACATGTTAATACGGTTCCAAGCTCTTTTTTCTTTTGTATGTGCATGGAAGTAACATGTATTTTGTCTCCAGCTTTTATCCATTGAATTCTACTTAGCACTGTCCAAAACGTTTCTTCACCATGGTAGGCGGTTAGGAGCTCAGATCTCAGGGATTGAAGTTCCTCCATCGAGAAATGATCCTGGTGGGAGAGATCGCCAAGCTGTTCTTTTAGATATTGAATTCTAAGATGAGAGTTACCTTTAATTCCTTTCTTACAGACCGAAATGCTACGACGACAATCACTTATCTTTTGAATAAGATCAGGGATTTCAAACTCTTCCATCCCCTCCTGCTGAGTTCAATTCCATCCTTCATGTACTGCTCAGACAAAACCATCTTTTTTTTCCACCTCTCATCATATGTGAAGCAATGGGAACTTCTTGGACCCCCCATCAAAATAAAAACAGATAGGACTATGGTCCGAGCCCACCCGAGACATGTACTGCGATGTAGTCTTTGGAAAACAATTCATCCATTCAATATTACATAGGACAAGATCTAACTTACAATGAATTAGTTCAGAGCCACGTCTTCCAAACCAAGATAAATGATTTTTGGAGAAGCTTGGTTCATATAATCCACATTTTCCTATGAAGGAGGCAAATGGGTAGTATGATGATTCATGCCTAATTCTTCCTCCTCGTTTCTACTCAGCACCGGTTATTTCGTTGAAATTCTCATACATGCTTTTCAACCTCCCATATTTTCATCAAAGCCGATGCCATCCTTGCTGGTTTGATCGAGTGAAGATTTAGGATGCGATGCTATTGCCCAATTCATTCACTATCTTTTTGATCGAGTGAAGATTTAGGATGTGAAAGGATCAGGAGATAGTTAATCTAGAGGAAGTTATGGTCATTAATGCAACCGAGAATGCTGCGATCGTAGAGGAGCTTGACTCCAGCCTGATAGTTCGCATCTTAAATTCTCATTCGATAAAGCCCTCTGGTCTCGCTTCTGCCCTCCCCAAAATATGGAACCTGGAGAAGAACATTAGAGCCAGACCAATTGGCAGCGATCAAGTACAATTTTACTTCGACTTCTCTTGGGATATGGAGAGGGTTCTGGAGAAGGCTCCATGGTTCGTCAACGGGTGGATGGTAACAGGTGAACGTTGGACTGCTCAACCATCCTCAAAATTTTTACAGAGAATCTTATTTTGGGTTCATATTAAGAATACACCAATCAATTTCATAACGGAGGAAACCGTTAGGAAGGTTGGCTTGGTCGTTGGAGAAGTTACCAATGAGCTTTTTCTCCACGCACATGCCCCAAACTCGATGGAGTATGTAAGAGCTAGGATCTGGATACCTGTGACAGCACCTATTTTTTTCAAATACCCAATAAGCTTCAATGCTGGCGACCCAGTTGTGGTTGAATTTGAGTATGAAAAGCTGCAACGAATCTGCCTCAAATGCAAAAGACTCACCCATGATCAGTACCACTGCAAGCATGGAGCCATCTCCAAAGGTGCTGACCCCATTGGAAAAACGAAGGAAAAGGGTATTATTATTAAAGAAGCCTCATCAGCTCCGACACAAGATAAATGACCAAGTGGCAGAGGCAAAACAAAGGATACCCATTCTCGGTCTCAAGCTGGTGATACAAGACCGAAAAGGGAAAGCAATAGGCGGCCCAAGAGGGGATGGGCAAGCGAAGGCTACTTCTATGTGGCGCCCAAAATCGGATGTGCCGAGTTATAGGCATTATGATCAAGATAAAATTGCAGCTAGTCGATCACATCTTTATGTTAATGAGTTGGAAGCAGAGAAGATACAAAAAGAGGTCTCTCAAAAGGAGAAGTTACTTCCACCTTTGGATTCCAGAAATGATGATCCTGTATGTGAGAAAGGGGAGATCATACCTGTTGTCTCTGAACCGAAAAGGATACCCGCTGCACAAAGACTTACGCCCCCTACTTCTAAACCTTCTAAGAGAATCCTTTCATCAGGACGTAAAATTGAAGGCTTACAAGGTTCAGAAAAAGAACAAGCATCTTCCTCCCGTAAGAGGCGAACTAGTGCTGATAGGTGTCAGGCTAGTAAAAGACTGAAAATCTCATATTCTTCAGATGACTCTATCAAGACAGCTCCGGACTCAGTTGGGAGCTCCTTCCAACTCATGGGACTTCACTCGGACCTTCGACAGTTTCTCTCGGCTTCGTCTCAGCATACTCCTATCTCTCACAGGTTGGTGGTTCCTCAAAAATCACCCAAGTCCATATGAATGCAGTTGCTTGGAACTGTCAGGGAATAGGAAAGCCCCTGACAGTTCGATACCTGAAGGACATGTGTGAGACCAAAAACAGGAGAGAGAAGCTCGAATTAGTTTTTCAAGACTTAGTTTTTTTTTATTTACTTACGGTGGAGCCAATTGGGCAAATTGGAGGTCTAACATTGCTTTGGAAACAAGGATTTCAAGTAACAAAGATCCAAGCAAATAAGCGCTTCATAGATGTCCAAGTTACATGGAAAAATCACTGTATTTTCTTTATTGGGGTCTATGGAGAACCAGTGCCATCTGATAGGCAATGGTTGTGGGACCAATTAACGAATATTGGGCACTACAGAACGGATATGTGGATGTTAATGGGTGATTTTAATGAACTCTCCAGTGCGGCTGATAAGAGGGGAGGGCGTTCTCGACCAGAGCACACATATTACCCTTTAATGCTTTTATAGCAAAATGTGGATTACAGGAACCCTCATATGCAGGAAACTCCTTTTCGTTGTTTGGCATTAGAGGAGGTCAAATTATACATTGCAAGCTTGACAGGACTCTATGCAACATGGAATGGTTCAATCAATACCCCAAGGCCAGATCAAAATATCTTCCTAGAATAGGCTCTGATCACAGCCCTATATGCTCTTATTTTGGTGGGGAGGATCACAGAAGAGCCGAGTATTTTCGATACGATATTCACTGGAAGGGTAAAGAAGGTTTCCAAGAGATTGTTGGATCGGGTTGGAAAGGGGAAGACTTCTTGGGTTCATCTGGCTTCGCACAGTCAGACATGGAATGGTTCAATCGCACAGTCAGACATTGTCCACCAAATCAAGGAATGCAGACGTAAGATGGCGCAATGGAAGAAAGAATCCCAATCTAATTCCAATGTCCGCATAATGGAGCTGAAAAACAGGATTGATCGCCTCACGCACCAAGATTCTTTTGAGATCAAGGAACTTAGATATCTAAGAGAGGAGCTTCAAAAAGCTCTTTACGAGGAGGAGGCATACTGGAGGTTATTAAGCAGAGTTCAGTGGCTACAGGAGGGGGACAAAAATACAAAAAAATTTACATGCTTGCACAAAGGAGTGCATGTCAGCCAACATGATTACTATGCTAAGGGATGCTTCCTCGGATATAATTCTCTATTCGGAAAAGGACATAGCTGCTCTTACTGTTAACTACTTTAGTAAACTCTATACATCGGAGTTGATTGATACAAGCTTAGTCCGAGAATCACCGATGTTTCTGAACGTGGATCATGTTCTCACAGAGGAGATGAATCGTGACCTGAGCTCAACCAAGTGAGGGAGAAATTAAGGCTGCGGTTTTTGGGATGAATCCAAAAAATGCCCAGGACCAGATGGCCTCTCTGGAGCCATATACCAAGACAACTGAAGGATTGTTGGGGCGGATGTATGTGCTATGGTCACAGACTTCATTGATACGGGATTCCTTGACACCATAGTCAACTACACTAACATATGTCTAATCCCGAAGAAGAAGAGGTCAACAAGTATTACAGATTTCAGACTGATAAGTCTCTGCAACTTTATTTACAAAATAATCTCTAAGCTGCTCTCCACTAGATTAAAAAAACTGTTCCCCCTTCTAATTTTGGAACAACAAGAAGCCTTTGTCAATGGGCGGCTGATCTCAGACAATATCATAATTGCTCATGAGCTCATTCATAGTCTAAAGACTAATAAGGGGGTTGCCACCGATCTTCTAGCCATCAAATCAGATATGATGAAGGCTTTCGATAGAGTAGAATGGTAATTTGTGGAGGACACATTTAGGGCATTAGGCTTTGGCGAGGTATGGATCAGCCGAGTCATGACTTGCATATCTACGACTACTTTCGATGTCCTAATTAACGAAAAACCTCATGGGAAGATCTTACCCACAAGGGAAATCAGACAGCGGGACCCATTGTCACCATTTATCTTCATCCTGTGTGCTGAGATGTTGGCAAGGAGACTACAGTTAGCGGAGCGTCAACACCAGGTTGAGGGGATAAAGATTGCAGAAGCCTAAGGATTTCTCATCTGCTTTTTGTAGATGATACGCTGTTCTTTTGCAAGGCTCAAGAGCCTTAAATCCGGATTATCATCCAAATCCTTGCCGAGTACAGCCAATCCTCTGTCAACGAATCAACAAAGATAAATCCATCATAATCTACGGTTCCCATGTGGATCGGGACAGGAAGGAAATAATTAAGGAAATATCTGGTATAGAATCAGAAGCTGGCAAAGGAATCTATCTTGGGCTCCCAGAAGTTTTCATTGGCTCAAAGGTTGCGACCCTGAAGTTCAATGAAGGAAAAGTTAACGACAAGATCAACTCGTGGAAAACAAAATTCCTCTCGCTTGCAGGGAAGGAAACTATGATTAAGTCAGTTCTCTCAGCGCTACCTACATTTTGTATGTCATGTTTCCACCTACCTAAAGCAACTTGCAAGATGATTAATGTGATGGTGGCAAAGTTTTGGTGGAGGAATCAACACACGTTCAAAGGGTTACATTGGAAGAGTTGAAGTAAACTTTGCACACCAAAGGATAAAGGAGGGATGGGATTCATGGATGTAGAAGGTTTCAACCTGGCTTTGCTGGGGAAACAACTATGGCGCATTGCCCAAAACCCTGACAGCTTATTAGCTCACCTCTTGAAAGAGAGGTATTTCTCAAAGAGTTTCATTCTATCGACAACAACTGGAACCAGGGCCTCTTTTTCTTGGAGGAGTATACACCAATCGCAGAGTTTAATGAAGTTGGGAATGCTAAGGAATCTGGGGAATGGCTCAGAGGTGAATATTGCATAGGATCTGTGGATTTTGGATACATTTCCCAGACCTCCAGTTGTAAAGGTCGACTTCGACCACAATCTATTGATGATATAGTACTTTAAAGAGCAAGGGGCAGATCAATGGCAAATAAATCGGCTAAGAGAAGCTTTCTCGGAGCAGGATTGTCAATTAATCTGCAGAACCATTCCATCCAAGCTCCCTGAAAATATTGCATTCAGCTGGGTTAACAAGGCTAATGGATGTTACACAGTCAAGTCCGGCTACAAAACTTGATTTAAAAGATCAAGTCTCAAGAGCATCTTGCAGAAGTTATCAATCCTAGCCTGGAACCTCTTTACTCAGGAATCTGGCGAGCTTTTACGACACCGAAGATCAAGAACCTGCTCTGGCGCATCCTCACAAATAGTCTTGCAACTAATTGTAACCTACGGCGAAAATCTTTGCTTTCGAACTCAGAATGTTTACGATATGGAGCAGACACAGAGGATACAAATCACCTTTTCTTTGAATGCCCTTTCGCCAGAGCAGTATGGACATCTACACCAGCATGGTTCCTCCTAGCATCCAAGGGACAAGACTCAATTTATTCGAATATGGGGAATTGCATGTTATGGAGGAATACACAACAAGTTAATATTGATTTTTGGTCTTGGATATTATGACGACTCTGGAAGTCTAGGAGTGAAATGTCCCTTGAAGGCAAAGACCACTCACCCCAAGAAGTACATGACTAGGCAATGAGAGAAGCTAAAGTCTGGATCCAAATACAAAAGGAACAAGTTGCTGTTCCACATGTTTTAACAGATGTTCAAGGGCAAGGCTCCACACGTTCAATAGCTCGAAGGGGCAGAACTTCAAGATGGCTACCTCCTATTCCAGGATCTTTGCTGTGTAATATTGATGCATCATGGATTAGTACTTCTATGACAACAAGAGTAGGCTGTATTATACGTAATTACCTTGGTGAGATAAGATTTTTTGGCATGAAAGCTTACCCAGAGGTACCATCAGCACTCCATGCGGAAGCGGCGACACTGATGTGGACAATGCGATGTATCTCCAGTATGGGATACATCAATGTTGAATTCCAAACCGACTGCAGCAACTTGCAGGTGGCTGTATTAAACCCGGGAGAATGGTCATGCTTAAATGGCTATATAACAGATATTGGCACTATTATAGAAGCAACCCTATCTTCAAGGTTAAAGGGATAGCTAGTTCGACAAACAGTGCTGCTGACGCAATAGCCAAACAGACTAGATGTTTTACTTTGTATTATGCTTCAATAAACAATGTGTTACCACCATAGCTATGACCGATGGTAAATGGTGACATGAACCTTTGTGCAAACTCAATATTAGTTTGAATGAAATAAAAAACAGACCGAAAATGATTCTTGTAAATTCCTGCTCACTTAGTTTCAAAAGTCATACTGGATTTGCATTTGAAACGTTCAAAAAAAAAACATTGCCTTAATTAAGCCTAAAAACAAATAGAAGTAAAAAAACCGTTGACGGGAAAGTAGAATGTTGCTAGAATCAAACTAATAATTAAATCAAAATATAGGTATACTATATTGTACTCAAATCTGGCCGTCCATTTATACACTTGTCCCTACACCATATAATATAACGCTTAAACTAATGTAGTTACTTGTTAGTTGAATCCAGAGAGAGACTGTTTTAATTCATTTTAATATATCAAAAAACAAAATCATTTGTTTTTTTCCCGCTTAGTATTAATTAGCCTCTCTTCTTCTCAACTGTCATTTCACCTTTAACGGACAGATAAGAGAGAGAGAGAGAGAGAGAGAGAGACAGATAGAGAGAGAGAAAAATAAGTGCATTAATGGCAGCTTCACCTACCAGTTATCTCGTGGTGAGAGATTAAACTAACAGAAGAGAGAAATAGAGAGCAAAGCAAATCTCATCATCTTCTTCTTCTTCATCTGTTTTTCTCTAAACTGTGCCGTTTTCGTCGATGTGGAACTCGACGGAGAACGCATTCTCGCGTTCGACGTCGTTTAGAGACGAAGTCGAGGACGAAGAAGAGCTTCGATGGGCGGCTTTGCAGCGTTTACCAACTTACTTTCGGATCCGTCGCGGCATTTTCAGGGATGTGATTGGTGAGCATAAAGAGATCAGAATTGGTAATCTTGAAGCTAGCGAGCAGCGTCTTCTACTCGATCGGCTTGTTAATTCCGTCGACCATGATCCTGAACAGTTCTTCGCTCGGGTCAGGAAGAGATTCGACGCGTACTTGTTTCTATTCTCACTTTTTGTTTTTCTTCTCACTTGCAGTTTGAATTATTTTTTTACATTTTCTTTTGGGGAAATTTGGCAGAGTGGATTTGAAATTCCCCAAGATTGAAGTTCGATTTCAAAATTTGATGGTGGAATCATTCGTTCATGTTGGAAGTCGAGCGTTACCAACAATTCCCAATTTCATCATTAACATGGCAGAAGTAATTTCTCATTTTTTTTTCATCTGTAGTTGTGACCATCTTTTGTGTTTTGTAATAATGAGAAAAGTTTGTCTTTACAGGCGTTGTTAAGGAACATACGTTTGTACGGTGGAGACAGAAGCAAATTAACGATCTTAGACAATGTCAGTGGAATTATTAGACCTTCGAGGTATATATACACATCTACTTCTATTACATTTTTCATTTAAAAAGTTTTATATGTTTGTTCAATTCTTCATCTCTTGCTTTGCAGATTGACACTCCTACTCGGTCCTCCAAGTTCCGGAAAGACAACACTACTCTTAGCTTTAGCTGGACGCCTTGGAAGCAATCTTCACGTAAGCAACAGTGACCGAATCTTAGAAGATGCTTTGATGCTCTTAGATGCTTGTCGATGTTATTCTTGTGTTTGAGATATTTTCTTTGCTATTCGAATATGAAGACATCAGGGAAAATAACATACAACGGATACAATCTCAAAGAGATAATTGCACCAAGGACGTCCGCGTATGTCAGCCAACAGGATTGGCATGTGGCAGAGATGACAGTGAGGCAAAATCTCGAGTTTGCTGGTCGTTGTCAAGGTGTTGGATTCAAATATGGTAAGTAGTAAGTAAGAAGCAGCGTGTGTGTAGGTGCATTTATCTCTAAGTTTGACATTAAAAACAAATTGAAAAACAGATATGCTAGTGGAGTTAGCAAGAAGGGAAAAGCTTGCAGGAATAGTACCTGATGAAGATCTTGATATATTTATGAAGGTAACTGGTGTTTAAGTCAAACTCTAAGTCCATTTCTTTGTCTAGATTTAATCATACCGTTGATTCCAGTTAGTTTTTCGAATCCTCTAGTCTTTAGCTCTTGGAGGACAAGAGACAAGCCTCGTCGTGGAGTATATTATGAAGGTATTCTCCATTAGCCTTTTAACTTTTGGTACCATTTCAAACTTATATAACTACCACACATTTGAAGATGTGGTTGACCTTTGCATATATTTTCTTCAAACTCTTTCTGAAATTCTCATACATCCAACAAAGATTTTAGGGTTAGACTCATGTGCTGACACATTGGTTGGGGATGAGATGATCAAAGGAATCTCAGGGGGACAGAAGAAACGGCTCACAACAGGTGTGTGTGTGTGTGCTCATTCTTTATGTTGTTCATATTAGATGATTTAACCATTCGATAGATACACTGACCATACTAATTGAGTTGGATTTGAAATCACAGGGGAACTGTTAGTAGGTCCAGCAAGAGTCCTTTTTATGGATGAAATATCGAATGGTTTAGATAGTTCAACGACACATCAGATAATCATGTATATGAGGCATTCGACTCATGCACTCGAAGGAACCACCGTCATTTCTTTACTCCAACCTTCTCCCGAGACTTACGAGTTGTTCGATGATGTTATCCTTATGTCCGAGGGACAGATTATTTACCAGGGCCCTCGTGACGATGTTCTTGACTTCTTTTCATCCTTGGGATTTAGCTGCCCTGAGAGGAAGAATGTGGCAGATTTCTTACAAGAAGTAAGGTTTAAAGAATTTGAAATAGAGGTTAAAACCGTTGTTTTTTAGGATTCTAAATGAGCTCCTGTTAATAGGTTACTTCGAAGAAAGACCAGCAGCAGTATTGGTCAGTCCCTTTTCGGCCTTATCGCTATGTACCTCCTGGAAAGTTTGCTGAAGCTTTTCGTTCTTATCCAACCGGTAAGAAGTTGGCAAAGAAACTTGATGTTCCATTTGATAAACGCTTCAATCATTCAGCCGCTTTGTCTACATCCCAATACGGTGTTAAGAGGAGTGAACTTCTCAAGATTAACTTCTCCTGGCAAAAGCAACTGATGAAGCAGAACGCATTTATTTATGTGTTCAAGTTCGTTCAGGTTCGGCTCCAAATGATTTGTCTTCATGTAGTTGATAAACTAAGTACCTTATTTAACTCATTCTCTCAACATATTATGTGTTTGCAGCTTCTTTTAGTTGCCTTGATCACAATGACTGTCTTTTACCGGACAACAATGCATCACAACACTATTGATGATGGCAACATATATCTTGGGTCGCTTTACTTCTCCATGGTCATCATTCTCTTTAACGGATTTACAGAGGTTCCAATGCTAGTAGCCAAGCTTCCGGTTCTGTATAAGCACAGAGACTTGCATTTTTACCCGAGCTGGGCTTATACATTACCTTCCTGGCTTTTGAGTATTCCTACTTCAATAATAGAGTCTGCCACATGGGTGGCAGTCACATATTATACAATCGGATACGATCCACAGTTCTCCAGGTACGTACATCTTCATAATAAGATGAATTGGATAGAATTTGATTGCATAAAAAGAGTTTATAGTGAACTTCTCTAATCTTCAGGTTTCTTCAGCAGTTCTTGCTGTATTTCCTTCTGCACCAGATGTCCTTGAGTCTTTTCCGTGTGATGGGTTCTTTAGGCCGACATATGATAGTTGCTAATACGTTTGGGTCTTTTGCAATGTTGGTGGTCATGACTCTTGGAGGGTTTATAATTTCCAGAGGTTTTTTATACTCTTTCTTGAAGTGCTTAAACTTTCTCCTTTTAGCACATGAATATTCATTTATCTTGTTTGATTTCTCAGATAGCATACCCACCTGGTGGATTTGGGGTTACTGGATCTCTCCATTGATGTATGCTCAAAACGCAGCTTCTGTGAACGAGTTCCTCGGTCATTCTTGGCAAAAGGTGAAAAATATTACCAAAATGTCTACTACAACCATGATCTTTTAATGATTGTTTTTTTTTTTTCTATGAAGAGAGCTGGGAATCACACCAACGACTCTCTTGGTTTGGCATTGCTACAAGAAAGAAGTTTGTTCTCTGAGAACTATTGGTATTGGATTGGTGTTGGTGCTTTGCTCGGATACACGATTCTTTTCAATTTGCTCTTTACACTGTTCTTAGCTTACCTCAACCGTAAGCTTCTTGTTCTATTCTTTCAACCTAAAAGCACCAACTATCTGCAACTGTAAAAATTTTGCTAATCTTGTTCATACCCTTTGTAAACTATTCATAGCTTGGGGTAAGTTACAAGCTGTTGTATCCAGAGAAGAGTTGGACGAGAGAGAGAAGAAAAGGAAAGGCGATGAGTTTGTTGTGGAACTAAGAGAGTACTTACAGCATTCAGGTTCACTACATGGTGAGGGAACAAAATGTTTTTCCTTTCTCATCCCTTAACTGAACTCAAAACAAAACTAATGCTTATAGTAATTTTGGTCCAGGAAAATATTTCAAGAATAGAGGAATGGTTCTCCCGTTTCAACCGCTCTCTTTGTCGTTCAGTAATATCAATTACTATGTGGATGTTCCGTTGGTATGTAACAAGTTCCTACACTGATTCTGTTTCACACTGAACGCATTTTAAATTTCTTGGTCATGCGACGAAAATTTCAGGAACTAAAAGAACAAGGTATACTAGAAGATAGGTTGCAGCTACTTGTGAATATTACTGGAGCTTTTAGACCAGGTGTGCTTACAGCGTTAGTAGGAGTAAGTGGTGCTGGTAAAACAACGCTCATGGATGTTTTAGCTGGAAGAAAAACTGGTGGGACAATCGAAGGAGATGTGTACATATCTGGTTTCCCCAAAAGGCAGGAAACTTTTGCAAGAATCTCAGGCTATTGTGAGCAGAACGATGTTCATTCTCCATGCCTAACTGTTGTTGAATCTCTACTTTTCTCGGCATGTCTTCGTTTACCGTCAGATATTGACTCAGAGACACAAAGGGTAACAATATTTTCCATTATCTTTTGATCATTTTATCATATGTTTGTCTCGGATTATGCTGACATCTCTCAACTTTTAAATTCTTGAGGCGTTTGTCCATGAGGTGATGGAGCTAGTGGAGCTTACCTCCTTGAGTGGAGCATTGGTGGGTCTACCTGGAGTTGATGGCTTATCAACTGAACAGAGGAAAAGGTTAACGATTGCGGTCGAGCTAGTTGCAAACCCTTCTATAGTGTTCATGGATGAGCCAACTTCAGGATTGGATGCAAGAGCTGCTGCTATTGTGATGAGGACTGTAAGAAATATTGTTAACACTGGACGAACCATCGTCTGCACGATTCATCAGCCTAGCACTGATATTTTCGAATCGTTCGACGAGGTTGGTTTCTTCAAACAATTGATTTGGATAATGAATCAAACATTCTGCAGAATTTTCTTAGTCATCATCCCTAAAGTTCATTATTTATGCAGCTTTTGTTCATGAAACGTGGTGGAGAACTCATATATGCCGGTCCACTTGGCCAGAAGTCTTGTGACCTTATCAAGTATTTCGAGGTAGCCTTAGTTCTACTACTATGAACTAAGAGATACATGTAGATCTGAGTCTTGATCTGTTCTACTACTCTGTTTTTCATTAGTCTATTGAAGGGGTGCAAAAGATCAAACCCGGCCATAATCCAGCAGCATGGATGCTTGATGTCACCTCTTCGACCGAGGAACACCGACTTGGTCTTGATTTTGCTGAAATTTACAAGAACTCAAATCTGTGTCGGTATGTGACTTTCCACCATTTAGTTAGAATTCAGATTAGCTTTTCAAACGTTTGGTTTACCACATTTCTCTGTTCAAATGAAGACGCAACAAGGAGCTGATCGAAGGCCTCAGCAAGCCAAGTAATATTTCAAAAGAACTCGAGTTTCCGACAAGATACTCTCAGTCGTTCTATAGTCAGTTTGTTGCTTGCCTGTGGAAACAAAACCTGTCATATTGGCGGAACCCGCAATACACCGCGGTTCGGTTCTTTTACACCGTGGTTATCTCTCTAATGCTTGGAACAATATGTTGGAAATTCGGCGCCAAAAGGTGTTTACTATCTCCACTTCTATGAGTATGTGTATAAGGTGGTAACTTCTTTAACCATTCATACATTTCTTTATGTATAGAGACACTCAACAACAGTTATTCAATGCAATGGGATCGATGTACGCTGCTGTTCTCTTCATTGGAATCACCAACGCAACGGCTGCACAGCCTGTTGTTTCCATTGAAAGATTTGTTTCATACCGCGAGAGAGCAGCGGGAATGTACTCGGCACTTCCCTTTGCATTTGCACAGGTCACACTTCTGTTTATTATCTTCCTATATCATCCCCGTTGAGTTTTGAAGAACTCGGTAAAAGACAACAAGATTGGTAATTTTGCAGGTGTTTATAGAGTTTCCATACGTACTAGCTCAATCCACTATATACAGTAGTATTTTCTATGCGATGGCCTCGTTTGAATGGTCGGCTGTGAAATTCTTGTGGTACTTATTCTTCATGTACTTTTCGATAATGTACTTCACATTCTACGGGATGATGACAACAGCAATCACCCCAAATCACAACGTTGCCTCAATTATAGCTGCTCCTTTCTACATGCTCTGGAACCTCTTCAGCGGTTTCATGATCCCATACAAGGTAAGTAGCTTAGACATTTTAACTGATTGATGATTTGGGAAATATCTAAAAATGACACTTCTTTAAGAAGTAACTCTTGCTCACATACAAACTTATCTGTTTATCAGTTGGTAAAAGCGCTTTAGTTGGTTAAAAATACAAAGATTTGGTATTGTAGTGCTACTTGATTTTCTCTAGAAATACTATGTTTTTACTTTGTCTTTGGATTGATTTGGACAGAGGATTCCGTTATGGTGGAGATGGTACTATTGGGCTAACCCGGTGGCATGGACACTGTACGGTTTATTGGTGTCTCAGTACGGTGATGATGAGAGAGAGGTGAAGCTATCGGACGGTGTTCATAAAGTCATGGTGAAACAACTACTTGAGGATGTGATGGGATACAAACATGACTTCTTGGGTGTTTCCGCTATTATGGTCGTCGCCTTTTGCGTCTTCTTCTCGGTCGTCTTTGCTTTCGCCATTAAAGCCTTCAATTTTCAAAGAAAATGATTACCAACTTCTCAACTATCAAACAACTCTCTCATTTATTAATCTATACATATACAAGGATCAGCCTATTTATTTGTATATTGGAGATTTTATACCCCTAAAATGTTGGGTATTGCATAACTTTCTTCCACTCTTACATGTACGGATCAATAAGAGCTTATGTTGTGTATTATTTATCTTCTGATAATTTCTTCGTAAATGTGTATAGGTTATCTATAAACTATTAACAGATTACATATATAGTAATACGTATTTAAGAGACATATCTTTAATTTGATTGGTTGAATGAGGGAGCTTTACCAACTATACTTAAAAAATATATATGTTGTATCAAATTAAAAAAATTAAGAAAGAAATGGCTAACTGTGACAAATTGAGAAGTGATTGGTCTTAGTAGAACTTAGGATATTAAAATTGAAGGATTAAGTTTTAAATTAATATAAATCCAATTTTTATTTTCAACCTAAATTTATTTTTTATTTTATAAATTTTTTAACAGCTGTGAAAGTCATATAGCATGGCATATGAATATCAACAACGACCATGAAATTTAATTGTATGAAATCCATCGTCACTATGCACGCACAATAACTTTTGATTTTCATTTTTTAAATATAAATGAACGAATTTATTCGATTGAAAACAAACTTAGCAATACAATCTCTCTTGCTTCTCTTTATTTTCTAGTATAATCTTCTTTATGCAGGAAATAATGTTTCGTTTGTTATTAATTTAAGTGTAGTTGAAATTTTTCTTCGATTTATTATCTATCCATTGAAGAATTTCATCAAAGAGTTTATCATAACTATTGCTTTACTTTTCTATGCAATATTTTTCTTCTAATTGCTTCAATAATTCATGTAAATGGTTCGTTTTAGTATATATTATTATATTTCTAATAAAGTTTTATGATTTTTTCTTTAGAAAATTAAATAAAAAATATTGAGAAGCTTTGGAGCAAACTACTTAATAAGGACCATCAATGTAGAGTATTATCTTGAGATAAAAAAGTTAACTGAGACGATTAAAAGTGGAAACAAATCATCTACTGAAAATAAGGAAGAAGCGATAATTTTCCTAGAAAACATCTCGATGAAAATGTGACGCATGACTATGCACACATAAAAGACCCAACAGAGTTGTGACAAGCTCGTCTGACAATTAGAAAAAGTGAATCTCCCTCATGCTTTTGAAAAGTGGAAAATCTGATGTTTCAGGATTTTCATAAAGTTAAAGACTATAATTTATGGAAAACGGTCAAAAAAACTATGAACTTACCAAAATAAGCCAAAAAAATCTCTAACTTTTAATTGAGCCATTTAAACCTTTAATTTTTTGAATGCCAATTTAAACATGAATTTAAGTTGACCACACCATTTTAGCCCTCAAAAAAGTCAACCGTTAAAAATGGTTAACGGTCGTTAAAATTGAAACAACGTCGTTTTATTAATTTAGTTTTTTTGGCGTAATCAAGATAAATATATGTTTAAATTGGACATTTATAACAAAATTATGATTTAAATGTCGCAAACTGAAACTTGGTGATTTCTTTTGCTTCTTTTAGAAAGTTTATGGTTTTTTTGGCCAAAAAAATAATGATTCAAAAAACCACGGCATGAGGTCGTTTGGGGTCCAGTTCAGATTAGGGGTCCCGTTCGGGTTTTTCGTACTTTCGGTTCGGGTCTTAGAAAAAAAAACAACGATATGAGGTCGATTCTAAACCAAACTTAAATGTATGTTTATAAAACAATGGTCTGAGACCTCATACACATGAAATTGTTTTTGAGATCTATTCTGACCTAATCGACGATATTATAAATTTGCATTTATTTGGAAAAAACCAATATATTGAACCCGATTCATTTGGTTAAAACAATTTTATTGACCCCAATAATCAACTTAACGACACCAAATAAATGCAAATATATAATATCGTCGATTGGTTCAAAATAGATCTCAAAAACAAATTAATGTGTATGAGGTCTCAAACAAAAAAAACCACGACCTAAGTGTTCATAGTTTTTTTTTCCCTAAAAAATTCATGATAAATACCAATTTTGTTTATTTAGTATGAGGTCTTTTGGTATGGGTGGGCATTCGGGGTCCCGTTCGGATTCGGTTCGGGTTTTTCAAATTTTCGGGCATGATTTTGGTAACACAATTTAAGTCTGATTTTGGATCAAAATACTATTTGGATTCGGTTCGGATTCGATTCCGAACCAAAGTACTTAAATTTGGTAATTTAAACATACATTTAAGTTTGGTTTAGAATCGACCTTAGATTGTTGTTTTTTGGTCTTAGACCCAAACCGAATCCGAACAGGACTCCGAACGGGACCCCGAATCCGAACGGGACCCCAAACGACCTCAGACCATGGATTTTTGAATCATAATTTTTTTGGCCAAAAAAACCATGAACTTTCCAAACGAAGCCAAAAAAATCACTAAGTTTCAGTTTACGCCATTTAAATCATAATTTTTTTTATAAATGTCCAATTTAAACATACATTTATCTTGATTACGCCAAAAAAAACTAGATTAATAAAATGACGTCGTTTCGATTTTAACGGCCGTTAACCATTTTTAACGGATGACTTTTTTGAGGGCTAAAATGGTATGGTCAACTTAAATTCATGTTTAAATTGACCATTTTCAAAAAATTAAAGGTTTAAATGGCTCAATTGAAAGTTGGAGGTTTTTTTGGCTTATTTTGGTAAGTTCATGGTTTTTTTGGCCGTTTTCCCCTATAATTTAGCTATCCTGAGGATAGTTTCACAATTGAAATATTGTGGTAATCATGTCACTGAAGCAGAAATGCTCGAGAAGATGTATCTCACTTTTCATAAAAATCACCTTGTCCAACAACAAACATAGAAAATGTGGGTACACAAAGCATTCTGAATTGATGGTGACGCTTATAATAGAGAAGAAGAATAATGGGCTTTTCATCAAAACACACAATTCTCAACCTACGGGAGCCAAAGCATTTCCTGAAGCATATGCTACGGCTGTGGAAAATTCAGAAAGAAAAGGTCAAACTTATCGGGGTAGGGGATGTGGATTTTATTGTAGACATGGAAGAGTGTACAACCCAAAAGAGAGAAAATCTAACAAATAGGTTTCACCTGAACAATATTCCAAAGGGAAAGAAACCCAAGTGGATATCCCCCCAGAAGTGTGAGAATGTATGTTGAAGATATGGATCCAAAGGACACAGTCCCGTACCTGTCTTACCTCTCCACATCTTTGTAAGCTGTACCAAGAGTCCACAAAATGCAAAATGAAAGAAGTGAATCTACATAACACTTTGAGGGTACATTGTAACTTGATTCTTCCAACTTTGAAAATTATTTGACGAGACTGCTCTTGAAGAAAAATAAAATGCTTGTTGAGACTATTGGATAGTCTCCAATAATACTATGTGTAATTATTACGTTTTCAGTTTTTAATAATCAATGTTATTTCTAACAACAAATATAATATATAATTACTGAACATTTTTCTATGAATAAATTTTACTTTTTCTTTATTGATGTTTATGTTAATTACATAAATAGATCACAACACAAATGGAACAGTATCAAGAAAAGGATTCGAAAACTTTTCATACCATATAGTGGAACAATACGTACTATTTTAAGACAAAAGAGATATTTCTCTAATATAAAGCCGAAAAATCATTATCAATACAATATTGGGTCTTGGAGACTTGATTGAAGGAACACAATTTTCAATAAATAATTCTTTGTATTATCTGAATTCTGTAAGAATTTTGTTGAATTTTAAATACATATACCTTCACGGATATGATACTCAGTCTGCAAGAGGATGAAAAGAAGTATATGTATGTAACTTCTGATAAATATGGCAAAAGGCATATATTGAAAAAGTTCCCAGAACTTTTTTCTGGGTTGAATCATACTTATATTGATGCAATCAAATCGAATCTTGTGATAAAGAAATCCAAAAGATTTCACATTATGGCATGATCGCTTTGGTCACCCAAGCTTCACAATAATGTGTAAAATCAAAGAGAGCTCACATGATCATTCATAAAATCCAGAAATTATATAAGGTGAATAAAATGGCATGAGCTCCATGTTTTCTTGGGAAATTGATTATAAGGTCATCACGAACCAATCGATAAATTATCACTAAAGTTTCTTGAAAGAATTCAAGGCGATATTTATGGACCAATACATCCACCATGTTGATGATTCCACTATTTTATAATATTAATTGACGTATCCAATAGATGGTCACACGTTTGTCTATTATCATCTCAAAATATGACATTTGTGAGATGTCTAACTCAGATAATCAAATTACGAGCCCAGTTTCCTGATTATACTGTTAAAAGAGTTAGATTAGACAATGCTGGTGAATTCACATCCCAAGAATTCAATGAATATTGGATGGTAACGAGAATTGAAGTTGAACATTATGTAGCTTATGTATATACAAAATTGTTTGGCTGAAACGTTCATTAAATGTCTGCAATTGATTGCAAGACCATTGATCATGATATCAAAATTTCTAACCTTTATATAGGGACATGCTATTTTGCATGCAAAAGCATTCATCTGCATAAGACTTAGTGCAAACTACAAATACTTCCAGCTACAATTAGCAATTGGTTGAGAACCAAATGCCTCTCATCTTATAAGTTTTGGTTGTGCGATGTATGTGCCTATAACAACACCACAACGTACAAAGATGGGACCACAAAGAAGGTTGAGAATATATGTTGGTTATGATTCTCTATCAATTATAAAATACATAGAACCACAGACTGTTGACGTCTTCACAACACAGTTTTCCGATTGTTAGTTTGATGAGAAAGTATTCCCAGTTCTAGGGGAGAAAATAAATATATAGGAAAATATATCAAATGGAGTGTACCATCTTTGTTACACCTTGATCCTCCTACTATAGATTCAGAACTAAAAGTTTGAGAAATTATGCATTTGCAAAGTATAGCAAATCAGCTACCTGATGTATTTGCATATACCAAAACAGTAACTAACTGCAAATGCTCCTGCTTGTTTTAAAATACCACATGAAAATGGAAAAGCAATAGTAGACCTGTTGGTTTTAAGAATAAAAATTCTAGAAAACAAAAGAAAACTGAGATGCATGACACACCTAAAATAGTAGAAATAAATTTGGAGGAAGCAAATAATGAAATTACTGAAAAAGTAGAGTATCATGAATCATAAAGAAATCATGAGATTTCTATCAACTACATCCATAACAAAAGGATATGGAAAAGAAATGAAAATGATGATGTTCATAATGCCTTTTCATATCTTGTGTCAACGATGATAAATGAGGAAAACAAAGATTTAGAACCAAAATCTATATATGAATGTCAAAAGAGACATGACTGCATAAATGGAAAGATGCAATACAAGTCAAACCTGATTCGCTTAATAAACGAGAAGTATTCGGATCTATTGTACTCACACCTACAAATGTGAGACCAGTTGGATACACATAGGTTTTTGTTCGAAAACAAAATGAGAAAACGAGATTATGAGTTACAAAGTTCGTCTTGTAGCCCAAGGTTTCTCTCAAAGACTTGGTATAGATTATGATGAAACATATTCTCCCGTTATGGATGAAATCAAATTTAGATTTCTGATGATTCTAGCGGATGATGAAAATCTAGAGATGCGTCTAACTGTCTAGGGTTAGCATTCACGGTAATAGGTAGTTTTCTTTTTCCCTCCTAACCGGCTGCATAGAACTAGGAATCCTTCCATTTATGTAATAGGCAATTTTCTTTAGAGTTCTAGATACTAGGATATTTTCCAATTCTAGGTTCTAGCAATTTAGGAAGATTCTACTTAGCATTTTTGGCCATTAAACTAGATTTCCATAAATTTTTCTAAGTCTTAGGAAGTTTTCCTTTTAGCTTAATTAGATTTTAGGCATAAAATAAACTGAAATTTGCCTAGAATGACCCATATCTTATAACTTATGACTAGACTAACCCATTCATATTTTGTTTCGAAACACTGGTGGGTTAAATATATAAAAACCTGCATAGTTCATTTTATTTACTAGTTTGCCATTTGAGTAGATAACTTCTCAACGGTTACCAAATTGAAGTCGTAACTGTTCAACTTTCTACAATCTCTTCTACAAATACACAATTAAAAAATCAAACCTTACAAATAACTCTTCGTCTTCGTCTTTGTCTTCGTCTGCATTCTCTTTGTGTGCTTCTCTTTGTTTTCGTCTTCTCGCTGAATTTTCGTATTTTCTGGCTTCGTCATATTAACCGAAATCTTTTCGTGTTCTCCCTTACAGTAAAGAATCAGTGGAGAAGAACTATTTACTGCTGCCGCCGATACTCTTTTCGTGTTGTTGCATACATATTTGTATTCACTGCAGAATTATTTTAAAGTTTCTGTTTAATTAGGTTAAATTATGTCTGGATGTATTAGTAATAAACTGTAGTTGTTGTGGAATTGTTTAAGGTTGTCGCAGAACTATCCGTAGTAACCGCATAATTATTTTGATTGTTGTAGTTACCTCGTTCTTCTGTGATTTGCATAATATGGCCGATTCACGCTACCCAGCCAGACTTTACGATGATGGAAAATCTCCTTTTTAACTGAAGAGCATGAATCATTACTGTACAATTGGGAAATTCAAGACCCTCAAAAAATATATTGGTGTAGATGCATGGGAGGCGCTGAAAAACTCATCTGTTGGAGTTATTCTGAAACTGGTGGACATAGATTTGACCGATAAGTATGTATATTCTGTGAGTATCGTTCATCACTTCATAACTCATCAGTGGTCAATCATCGATGACCATGAGTTTTGGTCATTGATTGATGATCAGCCTATGTGATTTTCGCTAAACGAGTATAAGGAAATTACTCGTCTTAACTGTGACCTATATCCAGAGGAAGAACCGGTAAACACTTCAGAATATGAAGTGATGTGGAGAGAAATGAATGTCGCCCCAAGATGTGGACCTACATAGGAAGAGATAACTAAGGTTTTGCCACGGTGTGAAGAGTGGAGTTTGGAGAAGAGGATGATAGTAGGGAGGTTATGCATCTTGCATGTGGGGATTTATGGCATACATCATGGTTCCCGGATACCGTTGGAAAGCGCAAAATGAGTGCTTATTGCTGACTAGTTTGAAAAATATCCATGGGGTAGAACTGGATTTTGCAGTTTGATAGACTCTATCAAAATTGTTTCCATGAAAGGAAAAAGCTACACATTGTCTGGTTGCGTTCATGTCCTTCTGATGTGAATTTTTGAGTCTGTTCCTGCGGTTGGAGAGATTTATGGGATGAAGAGAGATTTGGTTGATGTGCCACCACTCCTTAACTGGCGCGGTAGACGCCAACGTTTTAGTTTTGAAGAACTCATTGTTGATGAGAAAACTAAACATCAAGAGGTATATAATTTAGCAGTATTATTAGAATCTCTAATTTGACGTTTTTTGTGAATGGTTTACATGTTATCGTGGAGATAGTGAAAGGGTTTCCATGATTGATTTATAGGTTCGGGTGAGACATATGTTTTCCGTTACATATGAAGACAGGTACATTAAATAGAACAATAACCAACAAAGCTTGGATATGAAGCTTGACAATATGCTTTCGGATATCATATCCGATCAGTTGGTTAAAGGTACTTGGACTAGTGGTAAAAAAAATCCTTAAAACGTAAATCACGTTTGGCTGATCACCCTAACAAACAGAAGAAGGAGAAGAAGCTGAAGTTTGAGTTACAGCCGGTTGAAGTTGTAGAAGAAGCTGATAATGTGCAGGGTATTAGAGGTTTGCTTAACTCAATTATTAAGATGATGGAAGGTTTATCTGACAAGTTTGACAACTTGGAGGACACAGTATCCAGAAGATTAGAAGACTTCGAGGCATTTGCCTCAACTGTGAAGGGTGAAATAAGAAACTTGGCCCATGAAATAAAGCAAAGTCGTCCGACAAATGATGATGTCAATGTCAACACTTCTCAAGGCAAGGAAGAGAAAGAAGATGATGCCGGCAGTAGCACAATGGCAGGTGGTATTACAGTGGGTCGCGGTAAAGCGAACACTATAAATATACCAAATCTAGTTGACAGTTCCGATGATCCAGTAAGTAATACTATAAAAAGTCTGTTTCTACATTCTGATACGACATGTTTACTTGATGTTTAACATGTTTACGCAGTCATGGCTGGTAGAAAAGGGTGAAGTTGCATCTGATGGGCTTGAAGTGACAAAGGTGGTGAAGAATTAAAAAAAAACTCCACAGCGTAACGCAGAAGACGATGATGTCATTGACATTACGTCACAGCGGAATGAAGAAGATATGCAGATGGCACCAAGTCCTGGAGAACAGTTGGACGTTGCGTTGTCCATCGTGGATGTTGTGAATCGAAAGGGAATGCGAATTCCCAAATTGGCAGATTGTTAACAATCGCTATACTTTGCTAATTCCACAGTCAAACGCATCATCCCAAGTATGGTAAATTCTGGAAATGATTATGATCCGATGGCTCCAATAGATGAAGAAAAATGGGAACGTTTTGAAAATTGGATGGATACGACTAAGTATGTATCACTGAATTAATTACTGTATATAATTCAGTAAGGTATTTTGTTATCTAACTAATATGTGTCCTTTGTCTAGGGGTTAAAATTTTGCAACATCCAGTGATTTCTTCATTCCGATCATTCTTCCTAGAGAGAAATGGAGTTTTAAAAAGGGTGAACCTAATGGGTGGTTGCTCGATATGGTAAGTAATTAGTTATCACTGGATTATTAACAGTTGTCACTCAGTTAGTTGTAGTACTCGCTGATTTAGATCAAGTTGTCACTGATTTATTCATAGTTAACAGTCAGTTAGTTGTAGTAGTCGCTGATTTAGGTTTATTTTTCGCCGATTTATTCATAGTTGTCGTGAAAGTGGCTGAATTCGTTTTAGTTGTCGCTGATTTATTCATAGTTGTCGTGAAAATGGCTGAATTTGTTTTAGTTGTCGCTGATTTATTCATAATTGTCGCTCAGTTGTCGTGAAATCACTCACTCTTGCCATTATCATTGTTAACAACACTTAGCTGAAGTATTGACAATGTTCCGTAGAAGAGACATGCAACCTGTGTCACTATTTCGAGCAAGGGTAGGCTTCATAGATCAGTAGTTCATGAGTATCATGCAACGGGATTTCAAAAGTACCAAGTGTAAGTCTGCGAAAATCTCGTTTGATGCATAATATTTGGACCACTTCAACGGAGTGTTACCTCCTGGCTCAGCAACAAGAAAGAGATGGCGGCATGATATTGATAATTTGTACAGCAGTCCACGTAGGCGGCAATGATTGGGTTGCAGTGACATCAACTTTCCCCGCGAAACAATATTTGTCTATCACTCAATACCCAATATCACCACTGACAAGGGCCTCCTCGAAGAGATGCATTTTCTGCGGAAATGCATGCCGGCAATATTAAACATCTTTGTGCCAGATACAAAACGCCGACGAACCGATCGGATGTTTAAGCTGAGTAGAGTGAAAAGGAGCGTTCCAATTCATAGAACCCAAGGAGGCGGAGATTGCGGCGTCTACGCTTTGAAGTACGTAGAGTGTCTGGATTTAGGAAGGAGTTTCGAGGGGCTTAACGATGAGAACATAGTCAGTCTCCGACGTAAACTGACAGCAGAATTGTTCGATGAAGTTCCATAAATAATAGAAGCCACACCAGTTACAGCGACAGATCCCATACCCATTCGTGCGATACCACCTACAACTTCAACATCATAATCGTCACTTTCATTAATGTAACTTTCGATAACAATACATTTAATTCTGGGATTGTATTCAAATATTTCTACTAGAACTAACGATAATTTGCAAATGTTTGTCGCTCAGTTAGTAAATCTGTGGTAATTCTAAAATATATATGCGATAAGTTGAATGCAAATCTGCGGTAACTTGTAAATAAATCTGCAGTAACTTAAAATTATATTTGCGGTTAATCTGGGATAACTTGAAAATAACTCTGCGGTAACATGAAAACATATATGCGGTAATGTGAATACAAATCTGCGATAAGTTGAATACAAATCTGCGATAACTTGTAAATAAATCTGCGGTAACTTAAAAATAACCCTTTTTTAACTTCAAAATATATCTGCCATAAGTACAAATTACTTGAGGCAGTTGTTATAACTTGAAAAAATCATAATTGGTCGAAAAATTCAAACTTGAATAACTACACAGTTCTGATATTGAAGGGACATTACGAACCCCCAAATTGAAATGTTTACGCAACTGCAGAGAGATTATGAATAGTCAACAGGCATGACATCGAAAAGACACAGCATTTAAACCGCTTAGCGTGCTTTAAGCCACAAGATGTGACAGTGAAGACACTTTAATTTAAACCTCCATTAACCCTAAACCATTGCTCAGGACCACTATAATAGATGATATACCATCTCTGTTGATTGCAACAAAAAAAAAAACTTTCTTTCATATTTTCAACACTTTTTAACTTACCCAAATGACCTCAAGCTCTTCAAGTTTCTCAAAAAAATGAATGACCATCGAAGAACTGAGGGCAGCGTTGGAGAAGACCAGATGGAGAAGAAGGAAGCGAAGCAGTATCTCCAACTCAAGTTGGAGAAAAAAGTGCTAAACTATACGTCCTCAATAACATAATCGCCGGACGGATAACAGATTTACAGGCGGCTCGCCAGGTCTACGCTGACCAACGCGACTGTCTTGCAGCAGAGGCAGACGAGGTGCAGATCCCATACATCGACTGATTGAAGTTTGTGATACATTATATGTAATATTTGCACTTCGTTTCCTCTGTAATATTGTTTTCATTAATAAACAAGTTATCCATTTCGTCCCTTGCCTGGTTTATCATATAAAAAATATGCGGTAGATGACAATAAGTCTTCGATTATAAAACTTAAACAAATCTGCAAATGTCATTAAACGATTGTGTACTATAGTAAACCCTAAGAACAATATAAGAATACAGATATAGAGAAGAATAGCTATGGTAGTTTACAAGTTTGACGGTTATGTCAAACTTCATTACAGTTACCACAAGCGCGTTGTTTTCGCGGCCTTTTCTTGTCTATCGCAATTTCTAAACATGGTTTAATTCTCGATTTTTTGGGCCGTCCTGGTTGTTGCTTAGTTAGAGGTGGAAAACATACCTTCTTGGTAATATGTTCGGGTACTAGTATACTAAAATCCCTTGGCATGATTGCGGTAGCATACGCATCATACAAATAGGAGCGATGGTAGTATAGATGACAAAGAGAAATAGGAGATATATTCCTCTTTTCGGCTACCGCAATTGCGTGGTCGCATGGTATCTTGTCCAAGTCAAATCGACGACATGTACACGTTCTGTCTCCCAAATTTACAATAGTCACTGATCCACCAACCGAAGTAACTTGTACACGCACAGCATCAATATCTTGGACAGTCAAAGGTTTTGATTGTAGGACACGGTCCTGGACTAACAAAATTATGGTTAGTCCAAATATTCCTGCGTTGTTCACTAGTATGATAGGCACCAAATTTAGGCATCAAATTTACCTATAACAATTTCTCAGCTCCAGTAGTTAGAGTTGTCTGTAATCTCATTGATGCGGTCCTTCGACTGTCAAACCATCTATTCATCATCGATCAGATTGCTTCTAGAAATTGAACTATAGGCAATTTCCTAGCTTTGGATAGGACATTGTTCATAGATTCAGCTATGTTGCTTGTAAGGATATTATACCGATCTCCAAGAAAATGAACACGTGTTCAAAGGCGTACATCAGCTTGTTTCAGATACGCATGAAGTGCAGGATGCACTTCTTTCAGTTCTTGTACAAATGATACGTACAGATTCCACGACTATACTTTCTATAAACAGTTGCAATTGCTTTCCCAATAGACTTATGCATATCCAAAATAATGGCTAACCATTCATCATCGGGGATAACAACACTCAGTTGCTCGAAGAACCATCTCCATGATTCATCATTTTCAGTGTCAACAACAGCAAAAGCAATCGAGAATAAATTGAAATTACCGTCTTGACCTGTAGCTGTGAGGAGGGTCCCTTTGTATTTTCCTTGCAAGAAAGTTCTATCAACAACAACGACTTTCCGTATGAAAGGAAATCCGATGATGCTACCTGCAAATGATATAAACAAGTATTTGAATATATTTTCTTCATCAACAACAAGCCGTGTGTGTGTCCTGAGATTTTATCTTTTTATCATGTATAAGTACGTTGGTAGTAACTGGTATCCACTTTCAAGTATTCCCCTCATCAATTCGCGAGCATGTCTTAATGCTCGGTATGCCTTCCAGTATGAAATCTACACCATCCAAAAAAACATAGATAAATAACTTCACTCAATGATCATTAAAAAAGTTGATTGTCAGTAATTATGAAATACGCGGATGAGTACATTGATTTGAAATCGTTTGTTCAGCGCATCAATAACATGAGTTGGCAAAACGCTATGTCCGACTCCACCGACATAGTAAGTGTAAATTAATCCAAGAATCTCATGTGTCGCTTGTCGGGATCGTCCTGAACGCTCAGTTACAGAACATGTATGTTCAGAGACATGCTTTTGAACATAAAACTTTGGATAATCTCCTACTGGTGATGCTCAAACCTTCCAAGAGCATCCCTTGACCCAACACTTAGCAGTCGAAAGGAATAGCGTCGATTTATGAATCAGAGGTTGACAAAAACTGCGACAACGTGAAAAAAATTCTGCGATATGATTCTGCGATAACAACAATCAAAACTGCGAGACGATAAACAGCGAACACATACGAATAATTATACGAATACGTACTAATAATTCTGCGAAACAATTCTGCTGTAACTACTAACAATTTACCGAGATAAAAACAAGCGACAACGTAAGAATAATTCTGTGAAACAGTTCTGCGATAACAATAAACAAAACTGCAACATATTAAACTTGCGACAACGCGCTAATAATTCTGCGAAACAATTTTGCGATACCAACAAACAAAACTGTGACATACTAAACTGCGACAACGTAAAAATATTTCTGCGAAACAGTTCTGCGATGACAACAAACAAAATTGCGACATATTAAACTTGCGACAACGCGATAATAATTCTGCGAGACAATTCTGCGATACCAACAAACAAAACTGCGACAACGTGAAAATATTTCTGCGAATGACAACAAACAAAATTGTGACATATTAAACTGCGATAACGCGCCAATAATTATGCGAAACAAGTCTGCGATACCAACAAACAAAACTGTGATGTATTAAACTGCGACAACACACTAATAATTCTGCGAAACAATTGTGCGGTTGATAAAAACTGCGACCACGTGAGCAAAAAAACTGCGACATGGGATCAATTAAAACGGCGAAGATGCGTAATAACTATGCGACAAAAAATCTGCAATAAAATCTACGCGGTGGTATTATCGTAATAATTTTGCGATATAACATTCCTATATGGGTACGACTGGGATTTAGAAAATTTCGAAAGACGGTGTAGTAATTTACGAAAGATATAGGTTATCCTAGTAATTACATCTAATATATAGGTCAATATAGTTATTCTTCCTAAAATAAAACATAAGAAATTTTCCTTTTAGAGTCTAGAAAATCGCTGACTTTTAGCAAAATTAGCAAATTAGTAGATTTTCCTTTCTTGTAGAATTTTCCTTTAGTCTTTAGGAGAATTTTCTTTTTCGAAAACTTTCCTTTTAGAATAAGAAAGTTATATCGGGAAGTAAAGGATCATCGTCAGGAGCAGACAACCAAGCCATGATGCAACTACTACAGAACTTGACGGCTCGGATGATAGCCATGGCTACACGTATGGAGCACCTCGAGCAGCCTGCCCGACCAACCGGATGACCCAACGCGCCAGAGGTGCCCAACCATGGGCCCATATGAGAACCACGGGCCGAAGATCCACAACCGTTCCAGCACCATCCACCCACCCAGACCTTAAGCTCAACCCGCCTTCCTTTGCGAGGAAAATTGGACCCCGAAAAGTACCTCAACTGGGAGAGACGAATGAAATTACTCTTCGACTATTACAACTACGACGACCCGAGACGAGTAGCCCTAGCAACGACCCAGTTTACGGACCATGCCCTAGAATGGTGGGATCGAGAGGTCGCAGCCTAACGTCGAGGAAGTTTTGATCCTCTAACTTCGTGGGACAAGTTGACCCACCTAATGAGGAGACGATACTTCCCTCCATATTTTCACCGGGAACTTCAGAGGAGATTCAGAGGCCTGAACCAAGGAATTAAGACGGTGGCAGAATACTTCAACGAATTCGAACATCTACGGAATCGACTGGAGATGGAAGAATTCGAGGAAAGCCACATGAAACAATTCCTAGACGGCTTACAAGAGCCCATTGCTCGTAAGGTCGAGCGTCAGCCCTATCACGACCTAGGTTAGTTGTTCCACCTTGCGGTTCAGATTGAAAAAAGTAACCAACGCAAGACCACTGCATCGCCCAGGCCAAGAACTATGTGGGGTACTAGCCAAAAGCCATATGACCATTCCGTGACCAGCAACGACCCGCGGTTCAGGGGAAAACCCCCTACCAACCAGGTTCCTAAAGTCACTCCCGTGGGCTCGAGACCAGCCGCCCCTACCTCTACAAACCCGCCTAAACGGAGCAGCGAGATCACCTGTTTTAAGTGCAAGGGACGAGGCCACATGTCTCGAGAATGCCCGAACCAACGAACCATGGTCTTAACATCATCAGGAGATTATGAATCCGAAGACGATACCAATGAACCCGTGCCTACACCCGACCACTTTGACGACGAGGTCGAGTACACCAGTTCCGGAGACTTCTTAATGATCAGGCAAGTCTTTAGTTCCAGACTAGAACCAGAAGAGATCGAGCAACGGAAAAACAACTTCCACTCCAAGTGCACCATTCTCGGAAAGGTGTATTCCCTGATCATAGACGGCGGATCATGCACCAACGCTGTGAGCAAGTACATGGTTGAAAAACTTGGACTTGCTACGACCAAGTATCCGCGACCCTACCGGCTCAGGTGGCTCAACAACAAGACCGAGCTCTTCATCTCCGAACAAGTTAAAGTGTCTTTCAGCATTGGACGATATCAAGATCAAGTGTTATGCGACATAGTCCTGATATCAGCTGGACATCTTCTTTTGGGACGGCCTGGCAGTTCGATCGGGAGGCAACACACAAATGGACGGACCAACTTCCACTCCTTCGTCTATGATAAGCGCCGATTTAATTTAGCCCGTATGTCACCATAAGAAGTCCGAGATATGCAGACTAAAATGGTCAAGGACCAGCATGCTCAGAAGGAGAAATTCCTCATTAAAGTTGCAGACGTTTGTAAAGTCGTCTAAAGAAGAGACACAAGTCGTCCTACTGCTATACCAAGAGCTATTATGTGCAGCTAGCACAGAGAACAGTGTTCCCGAGGGAGTGAAGACGCTACTAGAAAAGTACGCAGATGTCTTCCCAGACAAGATCCCACCATGACTGCTGCCATTCAGAGGGATCGAGAACCACATTGACTTCATCCCCGGAGCCCAAATGCCAGACCGATCTGCCTATCGCGTGAACCCTGAAGAAGCCAAAGAACTAGAGAAGCAGGTTCAAGACCTTATGGCGCAAGGATATGTGAGAGAGAGCCTCAGCCCATGCGCCGTCCCAGTCATCCTCGTGCCCAAGAAGGACGGAAGCTGGAGGATGTGTGTTGACTGCCTAGCCATCAACAACATCACCATTAAATATCGACATCCCATTCCGTGCCTGGACAACATGTTAGATGTGCTCAGAGGAGTGGTCATCTTTTCCAAGATCGATCTTAAGAGCGCATACCATGTTCGAATGTGAGAAGGCGATGAATGAAAGACCGCGTTTAAAACCAAGAAAGGTTTGTACGAATGGCTCGTGATGCCTTTCGGGCTGTCTAACACCTCAAGCACCTTCATGCGACTGATGAACCACGTTCTCAGACCATTCACCGGCAAATTTGTGGTCGTCTACTTTGACAACATTCTCGTCTATAGCAAGACCTACGGCGCTCATCTGGAGCATCTAGAGGCCGTGATCCTGACACTTCAAAAGGAACAACTCTACGCCAACCTCAAGAAGTGTACCTTCTGCACCGATCAAGTCATATTTTTAGACTTCGCCGTGAGTTCACAGGGACTTAGAGTTGACGAAGAGAAAGTACGAGCCATCCAGGAGTGGCCCACACCAGCAAACGCCAACCAGGTCTTGAGCTTTCACGGATTGGCTAGCTTCTACCGCCGCTTTATGCGAGACTTCAGCATAATCGCCAGCCCCTTGACGTCTATAATCAAGAAGAACCAGAAGTTCAAATGGGGCCCAAAGCAAGAGAAGTCATTCAAGCTATTGAAGGAGCGTCTCACACACGCCTCGTTCCTCACACTGCCAGATTTCACTAAGACCTTTGAGGTCGAGTGTGACGTCTCAGGAGTGGTCATAGGCACCATCTTGAACCAAGGAGGCAGGCCGGTCGCCTATTTTAGTGAGAAATTAAAGGGAGCCGCCCTGAACTACCCTACCTACGACAAAAAGCTCTACGCTTTGGTCCGAGCCTTGGAGACGTGGGAACACTATCTGCTAGCTAGGGAGTGCGTTATTCATACGGATCAGCAGACCCTTCAACACCTCAAGGGCCAGACAACACTAAAGAAGAGAAATGCACGTTGGCTTGATTTCATCGAAACGTTTCCTTATGTAATCAAGTACAAAAAGGGAGACGATAATGTTGTAGTCGATGCGTTATCTTGGAGACATACCCTTATCTCGGTTATGGAGTCCAAGGTAATGGGTTTGAGATGTTCAAGGGACTATATTCGAGCGACAAGGATTTCAAGGGGCCTTCCAAGAACACGGGAAGGGCGCATACGGACTGTTCTACCTGTTTGACTGATTCCTCTTCAACAAGACATTGACCATGCTTAAAGAACACTTCTACTGGCCTCATCAACAACGAGATGTCGAGGCCCACTGTGCCCGGTGCCTAGTCTGTAAATGTGCCAAGTCAAATATGCATCCGCAAGGCCTTTACATGTCACTACCGATCCCTTCTGCCCCCTGGACAGACATCTTTATGGATTTTGTACTAGGACTGCCCAAAATCAACCATAAGGACTCCGTCCTTGTCGTCGTCGACCGGTTCTCCAAGATGGCGCATTTTCTTCCATGCAATAAGAACAACGACGCCAGCAAGACAGCGGACCTATTCTTTCGGGAAGTAGTCAGATTGCACGGCATCCCTTGGACGATTGTCTCAGACCGAGACACCAAGTTTCTCAGTCATTTCTGGCGAGCACTGTGGAGGAAGTTGGGAACAAACTTGTTGTTCTCGACCGTATACCATCCCCACGCCGATGGGCAGACCGAGGTGGTTAACCGGACTCTTTCTACTCTGTTACGAGCAAAGATGGGACGCAACCTGAAGAATTGGATCGATTGCCTATCCTACGTGGAGTTCGCTTACAACCGTTTCTTCCACTCCGTGACTCAGATGACTCCATTCGAGGTCGTGTATGGCTTCAACCCGCCTACACCCATGTAATTTACACCACTACCCCCAGGAGATGCCGTTAGAATGGATGGCGAAGCCAAGGCAGAGTATGTGAAGAAACTGCATCAGAACGTCAAAGCCAACCTGGAACAGCGCATAAAACAATATGCCAAACACGCCAACAAGGGACGCCGACATGTGGTGTTTGAAGAAGGTGACTGGGTTTGGCTTCATCTACGGACCGAACGTTTTCCCAAGAAATGGAAGAGCAAGCTTGCACCCCGAGGAAATGGCCCGTTCCGAGTCCTCCGGCGAATCAACGACAACGCCTACCAGCTGGAACTTCTAGTTGAGTTCGATGTGTCTACTACTTTCAATGTTGTTGATTTAGAGTTTTTTGATGCAGGTGAGGAGTTTGCTTTGGAGACAAAAGCTCTTCAAGAGGGAGGGAATGATGAGGACATCATTAGAGCACAAGTTCGTTGAACTTGCGAGGCGAGTTATAGAGCAAGGACCAGCCCAACACGAACCAGGCCCGACCAGGCCCTTCATGGCCCATCCGAGCCGTCCCACGGACCAGCCTATGACCAGGCCTTTCTCGACCCATCCGAGCAGACCATCCCACGACCAGGCCTTTCTCGACCCATCCGATCCATCCCGCGAGCCATTACCTTGACCAGTCCACCAAGGCCTATTCGCAGCCCACCCGGAACCATGGAGGTTCCTGCTCGAAGATTCTTCCAGCTCGGGTGTCTTCACCATTAACATCCGATGAAGGCACCAAAACCCGTGCTAAGACATTGTACTCTTTTCCTACCTTCGTTTTTGTCCCACTGGGTTTTCCAAAAAAAGGTTTTAATGAGGCAACACTCTTAGTGCGCATGGCGACCAAAGCCTGTTCTCAAGCCCAACATCCTCCATGGGCCCAAGTAAACTTCAGCCCTATCCCTATGGTGCTTATCTATCTTGTTTCTTGTTTATAGACTAAGTGTGGAATTAAGGCCTTAAGCCCAGTTCCTAGTTATTGGCGAATTACCCTAGGCCCAAGACCTTTGTGTCTTGGCCTAGGCCCATTTGTCCACTTAAGACTTCTTGTTGTTTTTATTTAGACTTTTTGTTGTTTTGGGGAAACATCATGTTGTTTACCCTAGGTTGTAAACTAAAGGCCTATATATGCCTTATTACTTGCAATGAATAATACAACTTGAATTTGAAAATAAAACCCTAAGACTCTTGTCTAAATTTGGCGCCTCTCTCCCCTCTTGGTGAGCTTGTCGTGAGCTTCCACCTCTCAGGTTGAAGCTAACTTGGTGTATCACAAGTATTCCGCAGCTTGTGTGGTCCTTTCGTTCCACCCTCACTCCATCTTGCTGTGTCCCTAAACCTCGAGTTTCTCGGTTGAAGAACACCCCGCCACTACGCTTGTATCATCACAGTTTGTATATGCCTCTTCCTATTCCTACTACGCCTTGGACTGATATTTCTGTGGATTTTATGATAGGTTTGCCTAAGAAAAACCACAAAGATTCCATCTTTATCGTAGTAGACAGGTTCTCAAAGATGGCGCATTTCATACCTTGAGCCAAGACAAATGACGCAAGCCAAACCGCCAACTTATTCTTTAAGGATGTGGTACAGCTTCATGGTATTCTGAGAACCATAGTGTAAGATCGAGACACGAATTTCCTGAGTCACTTCTGGAGATCCTTATGGAAGAAACTTGGAACCAGATTAGTTTTCTCAACGACTTGCCGTCCGCAGATAGATGGGCAAACAAAGGTGGTTAATAGGACGCTATCGACTCTACTCAGAGCTACTATTGGCCGAAACCTAAAGAGCTGGTAAGAGTGTATTCCGTTTGTGGAGTTCGCCTACAACCGAGCTACTCATTCAGCCACTAAGATGTCTCCATTTGAAATAGTTTACGGATTTAATCCACATTCACCACTGGATCTTACTGCGTTGCCTCCAGCCGAGATTGTGAACTTAGAAGGAGAAACCAAAGCTGAATTCGTAAAGAAGCTTCATCAAAAGGCTAAGGAGAATATCGAAAAGAGGACATAAGCTTACGCTCGACAAGCCAATAAGGGCTGCGAATTAGTGAGCTTCAAGGAAGGAGATTGGGTCTGGTTACACATGCGGACCGAGCGGTTCCCCATAAAAGAAAAGACAAGCTTGCCCCGAGAGGAGACGGACCATTCAGAATCCTGAAAAAGATCAACGATAATGCATATCAGCTGGAGCTGCCAGGTGAGTTTAATGTATCGTCTACATTCAATGTTTCTGACTTAGAATTTTTTGATGCAGGAAATGATCCAGTTTTTGAGGACAAAACCTTCTGAAGAGGGAGGGAATGATGAGGATATTGGAGCTTCGAGGACTTCAGGCGAGCCAGCTGACGCAGAGATCGTACCTCAGGTGCCAAGTGGACCAATCACTCGACAGGGGGCAAGAGCAATCGGCTACAAGTTCAACCATTTTGTGGAGTTTGTGCTCGAACATGAACCAGCTGATCCAAGACCAGTTCCAGCCATTCTTCTCACCAAAAGAGAAGATTCACTCTTACACTTCTCGAGTGAACTTCTCCAGCTTCAGACTTCTTCCTCCGGTGTCTTTACTATCACCAAGAGTAAAGACACCTAAAATCATGCTAAAGAATTGTACTCTTTTTCCTATCTTCTGTGTTATCCCACTGGGTTTTCCGAAGAAGATTTTAATGAGACAATACCCTTAATGTGTCTTAAGTATAAGACTTCTTCGTCTACTTATGTAATAAAAATGGTTATTTATTTATTTTATTTATTTGTTTTTAGACTAAGTTTATTTAATTGGACCAGATTATTTACCAAATTTTGTGGTAAAAATCTTGGTAAATAATCTGGTTCAATTAAATAAAATTAGTCTAAAAACAAATAAATAAATAAATAAATAACCATTTTATTATTGAAGTAGACGAAGAAGTCTTCTACTTCAGACACACTAAGGGTGTTGCCTCATTAAAACCTTTTTCGGAAAACCCAGTGGGACAAAACCAAAGATACGTAAAAGAGTACAATTCCTTAGCATTATTTTAGGTGTCTTTACTCTTGGTGATAGTAAAGACACCGGAGGAAGAAGTCTGAAGTTGGAGAAGTTCACTCGAGAAGTGTGAGAGTGAATCTACTCTTTTAGTGAAAAAACGGCTGGAACTGGTCTTGGATCAGCTGGTTTCTGTTCGAGCACAAACTCTACAAAATGGTTGGACTTGTAGTCGATTGCTCTTGCCCTCTGTTGACTGATTGGTCCACTTGGCACCTGAGGTACGATCTCTGCGTCAGCTAGCTCGCCTGAAGTCCTCCAAACTTCAATGTCCTCGTCATAAACACACATCACCTAACAATAGCAAAAGAAGTACATCAACACCAAAAAATAAGTTTATAAACAAGGACTCAAAGTTCCCCGAACCATCTCATTTCTCTTCAATTTTTTCCTTGCCTTTGCCTTTACCTTTGCCCTTTCATTTCCTCAGCCCAGCGTCAATAAAAACGGACTGCAACAATCAGCAAAAGGTTTTATTATCCTTTGAGTCCATTTCTTCTCTCTGAAACTATTTCATCCTCTCTTTTTGGACGTTCGGGTTGCTGCTCTCCCTCCTCACCTCCTCCTACTCTTCTTCCTCCTGATCTTCAGCCGCATCAGTTTCACGAGTCTCCTCCTCCATTACATTTTTTTTCTCCATTATCATTGTTGTTATCAGCACCACAACATTCTGTTGCATCATAATATATAAAATTTTTTTACGAACAACATAAAATTCCATTTTTTAACCATTTCAATTGAGAAGGAAATCTCTTTATCAACTTCACCGTATCATTTACATGACACCTTGATCCTATCTAACAAATCTGGGTATATTGATGTGGACCAAAGTAAAACTTTTTTGGTTGCAGTGGTGGAGTATCATCCTCGTTTTCCTACAAATTCAAACACTATTTTAATAAAAGGTTAAACCAATCAATACTTAGTTGAACCCAACAAACGTAGTTGAACCCATCAAACGTAGTTGAACCTACTAATATGTCTTTTATGAATTTGTTTTTGTTGTTGATGTACTTCTTTTACTATTGTTAGATGATGTGTGTATTAGATGCGGTATGGTTGGTTTGTTTTAAATGCAAATACTTTTTTTAGTAATACACTTTTTTGGTACAACTGGATTACTTGGTTCGATTGAGTGAGTTATGCGGTATAACTGGATAAAACTGATACAAACTTAACTGTTATGTTTCTTAAAAGAGCACTAATTGGCATGTAATTAATATAAATCATCAGTTCTTTGCTCTTATAATGAAACTCTCATTGCTTTCATTCCTACAGGCTCCAATGGAGCTATAGGCTCAATAGATTATCCAACCAAAAAATGATATACACTAACCATTAAACACCTTCCACTGGATAAATTGCTCATTCCCAAAATGAGCCACATAAAACAATAATGGTAGTGGAAAAGGTGGGTGTTTATATTACTTTATGTTTATAAAGTAAAATTGGGTGTATTAAGAACAACTAAGACAATTTTGATATTAATAAAATTATTTGGTATAACTTAGTTTTAAAATGAATTAAAACAATTGCAAAAAAAAATTAAACAAACATATATTAAAACGACGTTGGTAAAAATTTGATCTAAAAACTAAATTAAAAAGAACACACGTGTTTAAAACTTTAAAACTGTGATTGGTTAGTAATTTTAGAGATTTGTTAAGGGTATACAAATATTTGCATAGATTTTGAATTTAAATGGAAAAAATAATTATTAGAATGCTAACTTTGAGCAGGAACAATGTCTTAAATGCCATAATCTGAGGAAACAATGTCTCAAATGCCACAACCAATATTTAAATGGGCAAAGTTACTATTTTACCTTTATAACAGATTATATATTTATGATTGTAAATGATACCAACGAAAACACGCTAGCGCAGATGGTACGACGTGCTCGCGCGACCCAAATAACCCGGGTTCGAGTCTCAGATGTGTAATATAACTGGGAATAATTCGGATATCTAGTTATACTAGTTGTACTCGAGTACAACTGGATATCTAGTTGTGCTAGTTGTAATATAGTATAACTGGAAATAATTCGGATACCAGTTGTACTCGAGTACAACTGGATATCTAGTTGTACTCGAGTGGTACAACTGTGTATAACTAGAGTATCTAGTTGTACTCAATGGTACAACTGGAGTACAACTAGGTCGAATGGTATAACTAGAGTATTACTAGATACCTAGTTGTACTCGAATGGTATAACTAGAGTATTACTAACATCAGTTATACCGAAGTCAGGGATATTTCCGTCTTTGTACCAAGGTCAGGGGTATATTTTCGTCTTTGTATCAAGGCCAGGGATATTTTCGGGTTTACATTAATTGGAGGGCATTCCAGATTAAAAAATAGCAGGTCAGATTAAATTTTCACACTTTATGGCATCTCAGCCATTTTCCTCTTTGAGCAAACTTCTTCACAAATAATGGCATTCGAGCCATTGATTCCAATCCGTCATAATGAAAAAGTTTTGCTCATTTTGTGATTTTAATATTTTCTTTGAACCTTAAAATAACATTATCATGCCATAATATTAAGCTCATATATTTATTTCCATACCCATCTTCATACATTTTATTATTAATCTTGGATTAGGATGACAAAACTCATACTATCATATAACATATATATCATTCAGCAGGCTTGATATAAAGTTTATTGTTGGAAATATCAAAACCTATGTTATGATTTTGAAATATTAGTATAAAAATGAAATATACTTTTTTACGGTGATTCATTCACGGATAGACAAAAGGGTTCAGAAGAAAATGTCATTAAGATACCAATGTTTCAAAGACACAATATTGGATTCGATATCCTGAACAACAAAAATTATGGATAATATTCCATTAAGCAAGAAATTAGACCAAATATATCTGCAATAAGGGATACCCTACATAGATTTACACTAAAAATGGTGAATATCACCAACTTATCAAACTAACCCTGCAGCAAGGTTTTGACATGTCTAGCCCGAATGAATTGTGTAAGTCCATTTGGATAGTAAATGTGTCTCCTAAAATCAAACATTTTTGGTGGAAGGCATCCAAAAGTCATTCCAGAATGATGTATCCTCTGACCTCTGTGGTGAAGCAAACGAAACTGCTCCTCATCTTTTTTTCCACTGTTGTGTTGTCGAAGAGAACTGGGAACTATCTCATGTGGATATTGCACAAGGTCAGTTCAATCCAGATCATAACATAGTAGATTGTCTCTAAAAGCTGTTAACCAATAGAGCTACTCATCAGAAGGTACAACCCATTCCTTTAATTGGATGGAGGATTTGGAGAGCCCGTAATGATCTTCTGTTATTTTTTTCCCGGCAAATCTAATACTTAATTTACAAAAGTGATGATACATAATTCTTATGAACCAAGGGAGTTAGCCATCGAGGCAACTAAACACAGTTAGAATAAAAGACATCATTATTTGGGCCATGTCTTGCAAAGTGTGAGTAACTTCATTAGAAAAATATGAGACATAAGTGAAATAACAACTCTTATATTTTTGTGCCCACCATTTGATTGCAAAGAATCCGGATTTCAAAGTCTTGGACTGCAATATTAATATTTTGGACTAAAATTTGACAACCTCCTTCGAAAATCATCATGGTCAAACCCATCTGATAAACACATTGTATTGTCATTAACAAAGCCTTCCACTCTGCTTCCAAAACTAAATTAACGAAACCCATACATGTAGAACCCCAAGAGATTGTTGTTCCTAAGTGATCTCAAACAATCCAACCTGCAGTTACTTGTCTTGTAGTAGATTTATATGCAGCATCATAATTATATTTTCTCCAACCTGCTTGTGGTCTCTCCCATGTTTTGTTTGTGAATCTTCTATCTAAAAGTAGACTGACCTAAAGTCCTCCAACTATGGTGGCGCTCTTGATTATTGGAAGTCTCTGATTTTAACCATTCTGACACATCTGCAATTGCTAGATCAACATCAACCAAGGGAGTCGGACTCTGTTTTTGAAGATGATATTATTCCTCGATTTCCAGATTTTCCAGAAAAGCCAAAAGGGAAAAATACTTTGTATGTTTTTGAAATAGGAAAATATGAGATTAATCCAAACCTAGAGCTTAATCGTAAGAACTAGAAGATCTGGAGAGAAATAGATTAGGAGATGATATGAAGATTAGAAAATCACCTCTAAAACTATTAAACCTTAGGGAAGGCTCTAGATGATCAGAAGAGATTGAATGTGTGTTTTTTATTGATGATTGTAGAGAAAGCCTAAAAAGCTATATTTATAGTTAATCCAAGTAGGTTTACAGACAAACCGTTTGAATTTATCAAATTATTAAAAAATAGAAAAATCTAAAGATAATTAGAAAAACTTAACGACAAAGATGAAATATATCTGGTGAGATTGTTGTTGTGGAGTATCAGATAACGATACTGTAACAATACTCCCTCGTTGAAACTATTTTTGTATTCAAGGATCAAATGTAGGAAACTTGTTGATAAAGTCTTGGTAATACTCCCATATAGCCTTGTCTGCCGGTTCTCCCTTCCACTGGACCAACACTTTCGTGGCAACCTTGTTTTAACATTTTGTCATTTTCTTGTCAAGTATTGCCTCAGGTTCTTTGTCATGGCCGGTCTCACGTAATTATAGTGGTAGAGTCTTCGTAGCAGAGCTTGAATTTGGGCAGAGTTTCAGTTGATTGACATGGAAGACGTTGTGTATTGCCGATCCGGGCGAAAGATCGAGTTTATAGCTGTGTTGTCGACTTTGTTTGTTACTTTGAAAGGTCCGTAGAACTTGGGAGAAAGTTTGTGTGGTAATGCACAATTCTTCATGGAATGCTGACGATAGGACTGTAACTTAAGGAACACGTAATCCCCAATGTGAAATTCCCTGTGAGATCGCTTGGAGTCAGCATATTGTTTTATTTTGTTTTTTGCACGTAGGAGATGAAATTTGAGGAGAGTAATCAATTCTTCACGTTTGTGAAGACTGCGGCTCACTACTGCAGAAATTCTTTCAACGGGTAAGTATGGAAGGTGAGTTAGAGGAGGTTGACCAAAAAAGATCTCATAAGGAATACTTCGTATGGCGGAGTGATATGATGTGTTATACCACCATTGGCTGAGGGCAGCCACCGAGACCAAGAGTGTGTAGTATCGGTCGTCATACAACGAAGGTACGTCTCCAATGTTCTGTTTGTAACTTTGGTTTTGCCGTCTGTTTGTGGGTGATATAAGCAAGAGTATCATAGGTCGACACCATGAATACAAAATATTCTGTCCATACGTCGCTTAAGAACGTTAGATCACGATCACTAATGATATCGCATGGCATCTTGTTGATTTTGAATACCTGGTCCATGTAGAGTTGTGCAACATCAATGCCGGTGTACTGGTGGGAAAGAGCCAAGATATTTACATTCTTCCTAAGTCTATTGATGAAAACCCAGATGCAGTGTTTCACGAGAGAAGATGGTAAGCCCTCAATGAAATCCAACCCAATAGACACCAAAATACATGTTTGGATGGGTAGATGTTGTAGTTAACCTTGTTTTGCGGACTTGTCGTACTTGTTACATTGGCAAATATCACAGTTACGGACATAGTTCTGAACCTCTGGGTTCATTTTCAACTAATAAAATAAAGATTTGATACGGTGTAAGGTTGCGTCTCGTCCAGAGTGACCGCCAATTGCTGAGTCATGTAGCCATTTGAAGATATGTAGTTTAACTGCTGGGTTATCTCCAACAACTAGCTTGCCTTTGCGTCTTAATTAGTTGTTGTAAATTTATATTCAGGGTGAGAGGCTGATGTGACCCAGGACGAAGAGGAGGATTTGAGGACGACCACGATGGATGTGGAGCACGACCGAAGCACGAACGGAACGATCGAGATAAATGTAGAGCACGACCAAGACGAATGTTGGGCACGATCCAAGCACGAAAAATGATCTCTTCCCAGTTGAGGTTCTGGACGATCCGAACGTCGACCCACGTACGTTCCAAGATGACGACTGCGCCTCGACCAAGTCTCGACCAAGCCTCGACCGCACCTCGACCAAGTCTCAACCAGGCCTCAACCGCATCCCGACCAAACTCCACCAAAGTATGAACGTGGACCCAATGGTACTTCCAGATGGCCCTATGACTCGGACGCGTTCCAAGACTCTTCAGCAAATGCTCAAGACTTTGCTTAATCAAGACCTTAATCAAACCTCCACTTCTATAGGTTTGGCCAATCTTATTTTTGCTATTTGAAGAAGTATTGTGAAGGAATTTCTTTCAAAGTGCTCTTTTTCCTTCGGTTGGTTTTTGTCCCAATGGGTTTTGCTATCAAAGTTTTTTTACTGAGGCTTTGAAAGAGGTTCTAAGTGTGCAATACTTAAGGCCCATAGCTTGAATTAGATTTGGACTTTATTTTGGTCCGGCCTATTATTTTAAACTCTTGTCTTAGGCGTGTTTCTTTTACTTTTTGGAATTTGTATTCAAAGTGTTGTAAATGTCGTCAAGGCGTGTGTGGGGATTTGAGCTCATCATGCAAAGCTCTGACCGCCCTTGACCACCGCCCTTCTCCTTCTTTTTAAACTCGGCCGGCTGCTCATTGTAATCTTTTTCTTTTCATCGAGTTTTCTAATAAAATTTGCTTTGCTTCTTAAGATTATTCGATCACTGTGAGTAGTCCCTGACTAGTCATCCTTGTAGAAACCCCCTCTGGTGCGTAATATCCTTAGGCCTTTCTACAAAATCCTTGGATCAAGCCGGTGTGTCATATCCATCTTGTTCCAAGCTGACCTCACCAAGTCATTTCCATAACTTGGTGTTGAATTTCCCTTTCACCCTCATTCTTCCATCATTTCCGCCTTCCTTAGTATTAACGGCCACTTTTGTAATCTCTATCTTCCGTATTCATATTGCCACCGGACCACTCTGTTGTCGATCGTGGGTTGTGAACCTCACCAGGTTCACATCAGAGGCCGGGTCTGCTTGTAGGTCGGTGATAAGTTTACTCAACTGCGGATCCGTGAGCCATAAGTTTTGTAAGGAGCTATAAAAGTCGTGATGAGCTTGAGAGAGAGTGATCTGCAAAAGTTGTGATCCCGTAACCCGTGAAAGAGCATCATCAACTTTGTTATCCTTACCTTTTTATATTGGATCTCAAAGGTGTATCCCATTAGTTTAGAGAGCCACATATATTGGAATGGTGTACAAAACTTTTGATTAATTAGAAAATGTAAACTCTTCTGGTCCGTTTTGATCACAAAAGGCTGATGAGCAAGGTAAGCATGCCATGATTGCACTGCGTGAACCACTGCCATTAATTATTTCTCGTAGATGGATAAGCCTTGATGTCGAGGGCCGAGGGAACAACTGATGTAACAAATTCGGTGGTTGTCATGCATGAGGACTGGGCTAATACATGTGTTTGATACGTCGTTTTCAACGACAAAGGTTTTGTAAAAATCTGGTAGGGTTAGCACTGGAAATGTAGACAATGCAGTCTTCAAGTTGCTGAATGCAAGCTCGGCGTCAGAGTCCCAAGATAATCTATCTATTTATAGCAATTGAAATAATGGTTTGGCGATAATGCCATAGGAGCGGATAAATCGTCGATAATAATTGGCGAGACCCAAAGAACTCCGTAATTGCTTTTGTGTCTTCAATATTGGCCAATTTTTGTATTGCTGTGATCTTTAAAGGGTCGGTGCTGACTCCAGCGTGAGAAATGAAGTACCCGAGATATTCAATAGTTGTTGCGCCAAAAGTACACTTAGACGGTTTGAGGTAAAGTTCATGTTGGCAGAGGATGGAGAAAAAAATGTTAAGGTTATGTAAATGCTCCTCCCAAGAAACACTGTAAACTAGAATATGTCAAAGAAAACCAAGACAAACTTGTGACCGATGTCTTCAAAGAAATGATTCATCAAACCTTGGAAAGTGCATGGAGCATTCGTCAAGCGGATAGACATAAAAGATACTCGAAGTGGTCTGCATGAGTTTTAAACACTGTTTTGTATACATCCAGAGGATGCATACGCTATTGATGAAAACCTGCTCGGAGGTCTAGTTTCAAAAAATATATGGAACCGCCAAGTTCATCAAGAAGGTCTTCAAGGACTGGAATGGGATACTTATCTTTGATCGTTTGTTTGTTGAGTCCTCGAAAATCAACGCAGAGGTGCCAAATGCTGTCTTTCTTTTTCACAAGGAAGATCGGTGAGGCGTATGGGCTGGAGCTACGCTGAATGATCCCCTGGAATATCATCTCCTTTATCATCTTGTCGATAACATCTTTCTGTAACTTTATGGCCTTAGATTGATGGGACTTGATCCTGAAACGAGTGGGATGGTGTGGTCGAAGCCTTCCCGCAAAGGAGGTAAGGTATGTGGCTCGGCGAACAAATGGTGATGTGAGAGAGTAGCGATTCCGATTGAGAGTGTTCGACGTTTGAGTCGTGTAGTTGTCGAACTTGGAGCATGGAAATTTGTGGGGCTTGCATCATTATTTTGTTGAGACGACTACCTTTGATCAATTTTTTTGTAGATTTATTTGAGCCGTGCAAGACCTGTTTGGTGTTGTTTAGGTGGAATTCCATGTGTAGCTGATTGAAATCCCAAAGGATTAGTCCGAGAGTTGACAGCCATTGGACTCCGAGGCCAAAATCACAACATGTTAATGGTAACATGCATATTTGAGTCATAGAATAGCCCTGCATCTGCCATAAAAAGTAATCATGGGCAGCAGTGACCCCCATTTGTTTTGTTTGTTGTAGGAGGATGCCAAGTTCTTTGGACTTTGATAGTTCCCACAAAATTATGTGTACTTCCTGGATCGATGAGGATATGCAACTTTTATTTTGCACACTAACCGGTTAAACACATACAGTTGAACGTAGCAGACCCGTTAAGTGCATTAATTGAGAGGATGGGTGCTACATGGGAGTCGTCATCAACGACCGAGTTTGGTAATCCATTTTCATCATCGTCAGGTGGATCAGATAGCTCATCATTATCACATTCTGGAACATAGATTTGGGCTTTTCTATGCTTTAGGTGATGTCCATGTGTGCTCCTCTTTTTATTTCTTTCTTGCATCTCCTCATACGTGTAGTTGTGTGGTTGTTTATCTGGTAAGTTTTGGGGAATGAATATAGGTTTTGGTTATAGGGGTTTGGTGGATGCGGTGGGTTTGTAATCAGGGATGAGAGGAAAATTGTTGTTTTGTAGTAGGTTATAGCGTGATGAATTTGGATTGAATGGGGTTTTTTGTTTGGTGGTGGTGTTATGGGTAAGGTAGGATTCATGTAGTCTGGCTATCCTAGCTGCTTCAGAGACATCAAAGATCTGAATTTGTCTTGTATGCAGCACCAATTGAGGGTTAGGTTAGCCAGAAAAATGCTTAACGCGTGGGTAGGTGGGAGGGATAGTGTAGTGAGAGTGTTTACAAATTTCTCGAGATATTCATCTACTGAATCTCCTGATTGCTTCAGATTAACAAGTTCCGATAGAGGGTAGTCGTAAGACTCACTAAATCTCTTTGCCAATGCAATCAAATATTCAGGCCATGATGTGTAAACACTGTATCGTTCCATTCATGAAGTTGTGGTGCTAGGCCAAAGCTTTTCCTAACATGTGTATTGTTGTGAGTTGGACACTTGCATCATGCGGTGTGTTGTACAGAGAAAAGAATTGCTCCCACTTGAACATCCAATCACGCATGTGTCCATCAAATACAGGGAAGCCAATTTTGGACAAGCAATTATGGAAGCTGGAGTTGTATGTCATGGAAGTACCATCGGTTTGATTGAGCTCAGTAGGGTGTGGCCTCGGTTGCTGATTTTTGGATATGTCCGGTGATCGTGGTGTCTTTTGTATTGTTGAGAGTAGCATCGAGTCTTGGGATTGTTGGATGGGTCTTTTCTGCGGATCTCTTGGGAATATATCTACTAACATATTAGTGATTCCATTCAACTTTTCGTCGATTCCAGTTTAGATTTCGTGAAACATTTATCAAAACCAGTTTTTAAGTTCGCTAATTCCGAACGCAAGGTTCCTGCATTTTTGTTATGCTTTGTTTTTATTTCTTCGATTTATTTATTTACCTCAATCAATGATTGTGCTCCGGTTTCCATTGAAGAAGTTTTTTTTTGTAAGGTTACAGAGCAAGAGCTATGATACCAATGGAACAGGAAGATATGAGATGAATCCCAACCTAGAGTTTAAACGTAAGAACTCGAATATCAGGAGAAAAGTAGATTAGGAGATGATATGAAGATTTGAAAATCACTTCTAAAACTATTAAACCGTAGGGAAGGTTATAAATGATCAGAATAGATTGAATGTGTGTTTTTTGATTGATAATTGTAGAGAAACCCTAAAGAGCTGTATTTATAGTTAATCTAAGTCTGTTTACATGCAAACGTTTGAACTTATCAACTTATCAAATAAATAGAAAAATCAAAAATAATTAGAAAAACTTAACGATATAGATAAATAAATTTGGTGAGATTGTTGTTTTGGATTATCGGATTACAATAGTGTAACAGTTTTATAACCCAGTCCTATTCTGAAGTTCGAGAATACATTGGACATACTCTATGATGAGTACATAGAAACCACTACTAGACCAAATATCAAATTCCTACAATTAGACAAGCTCCAAGAACAAGATCAAAAACTAGAGATCTAAGGAATGAGTTCAATCAAGCTGTGGAATCTCTTATCACTCAGCATAAGCTTGAAGACATCCTGATCAACTCACTAAGCTCACCATCTTAAAAGAATCACAAGTCGAAGATAACGAGTTAGAGCACCGAGGAAGGATCTCAACTGAAGTAGAACCGTGGACCGAAAAGAAATAAATGAAGCTTATATTATACAAGAAGGTCCACATGAACTCATGCACAAATAGCATTACATAAGATTCAACGACAAATTTTCCTTATTCAACATTTCTCTACTTGAAGCCTAAAGCCAAAAACATACAAATTCACTAAAGAGAAGAGAAGCCCAATGCATCACTCTGAGGCAAATAATCTACATTAATCTTTTCTTCACTTTCAAAAGCAACGAAACACTTACCAAACTCAGAAAAGGCACCAAAGGCCAAGGTAAAGAATCCATTTGAATTATTTGAATTAATATTTGACTAATCTTCAATATCATAATATTAGTTATTTTTGCTTCCATGTAATCCCTTTAATCTCGTTTTTATCATTAAATGTAATATGCTTCAAGTTCTCTAGAATGGCATAGCTGTTGGACTAGTATATAAAACCCCTTTGCAGCCTTGTTATTTGACACCTTTGAATCAATAAAAAAACAAATTTGTTTAACACAAATCCCTTGTTGAACTTCTTAGTGTTTTTGAGAAGCATCCTCTATTTAGTTCTTGTCTTATCAAAGCTTAGAATCATAAACTTTGCACCCATTTTTATCCAGCATTGGTTTGAAGACTCTGTTCATCCATCAATCCACTCAAATAGAGCCGTACAGCCAATTGAGTTGTTTCCATCTTCTATATTCCACCGGTCCATTCATTGAAGTCTAACAAGCGTTGAACAACCTTTTAGTCCTTTCTCCATTGCCACCGTTTATAAGATCATTCTCTTGATCTTATATCACTCTTCAAGTTCTGACATTAGCTGCGTTGAGAGACCAGAAATTTGAGCGATTCTCCATGTTGCTTGCGAAAGAGGACAAGTGAAAAGAGTATGGTTTATGCATTCTTCATTTTCAGAGCATCTCTGAAACGTTTTATCAATATTGATCCCTCTTGTGTATAGCCTTGTTGCATTACCGAGAGCTGTGGACAAAATTTGCCAAAAGAAATGTTTTAACCTTAGGACAATTTTGAGTTTCCAGATAGTTGCCTTTAAACTTGATTACATGCAGGTGGTAAAACTACAGGATTCTCTGTCCTAGCTAGGTGCATAGCCAGTAACCTGATCTTACAATATATACTCAAAATCTTGTATAACTCCATATAATATTTTCTTGATCCTCTATGCGTGATAAATGCAGAAATGGAAGGAACAGTTTGTTTTCTTCTGTCAACAGAAAATTGGCTTTGGAGAAATCCCCAATTCGTGTAGTTCCCCTCAATCTTATCAAATCCAAAACGTACAATTATTCTTGTATAGCATCATGTCTTTGTTCTTTGATAGCTTTCCTTGGTGTATATGATGGCAACCAATGATCCTCGTAAAGTCTTATCATTTTTCCATCACCCACAATATAACAATGTCCTTTTTTAATAACTCAATCCCAACAAGATGCCCATTAAAAAGATTGATTTCTCTTTGATTTTTTCATTCAGAATCGAGTCGTCCCTGTAGTACCGTGCTTTGAAAAATCTAGCAACAAAATATCTGGAAATTTAAATAAGTATCATCTTTGTTTACTAAGAGCGCATCATTAACATTCTGTAAATCTCTCTCTCTCTCTTTTTTGAGTATTGCAATCTCTTCCAAACAACCCAAGGGATGCCCTTTGATTGTAAACTATTTTTTTCACCAGAATCAGGATAAAATACTTGTAATTTATGAGATTATTCGAGTACGAATCTTGAAGCATCTCATAGAATATACAAGCATTAACACTGTAATGACCAGTATCTTAGGTTGAATCAAAATGGTCCATTAGTACGTGAAAAGAAAGAGTTGGGCCTGTTGAATGGATGAATGGGTATTAACAAAAAGAAGTTTCGGAACGCATTTAGGACTGCTGAGAACCGAGATGATGCGGAGTACCAAACCAGAGAGAAGTTTCATAACGCATCTAGGATGTCTGAGATCATAGATGACAAAGAGTACTAAACCAGAAGGAAGTTTTGGAATGCAACTAGGACGACTAAGGTCTGAGATGACGTAGAGCGTGAAATCAGGGAGCAACCTCGAAACGCATCTAGGACGATCGAAGTCATAGACAAATGCTTATCTTGACAGCTGAAATCCACTATGTCCGCTGGGATGCACTGAGGACAGTTGTTGGCTCATGGATGCACCATATATAAAAATTGGGATATGTGTCTTTTTTCTAAGTTAACAAGTCATGGAAAGATGTCCTTTCCTAAGCTAACAAGTCAGGGACATGTGTCATTTTCCTAAGCTAAACAAATCAGGGACAGGTGGTTGGGGTTTAAAGTGGTGACTAAGATTAGTGGGACAGGAGTTTAAACTAAACCATGCATAAGCTAGCTATAAATACCCCTTAACCCATTCAGTTCAGTTTATAAAAGAGAAAAAAAAAACCAGAGATCTCATAGAAACCGTAAGGAAAGAAATAAAGAAAGAAAGAGAAAGAGAGAAGAAGAACCTGGTTACCGTGGATGGAGCTGAGCGTAGGAAGAATGAACAAACCGCTAGGAAGATCCTTGATCTAGGGGCCGATCGTAAATCTGTGAGTTTGGTTTTAGTAAGCATGAATGTGGATCTGAGTTTGGTTAAGCTAGATAATTGTTTTAATACGATGCATGTCTGTGATTATATGTTGGTTTGTTCTTGTATGATTGCATGCATGTGAGTTTGGTTTTATTAAGCAAGAACGTAGATATGAGTTTGGCTAGGCTAGATAATTGTTTTAATATGGTGCATGTCTGTGATTATATGCTTGCTTGTTTCTTGTGTGATTGCATGCTAATGCGTGTGTTAGAAATGATGGATATGAGTTGTTATGGCATGTTTAATGTTTGATCTGTGATAGTGCATGCTTGGTGTTGGATTTTTTGTAAATGCACTTGTTTGGGTAGCTAGGCTGGGATGTCTCTGCTCATTTCAGTAGCATTCAGGTCGGGTTCAAGTTTTAAGAGATCAGTCTTGCATGTTCTTATTTGATTGTTGCACGATTGATCAAATTCAACTTGGACCTAAACGAGAATGGCACGACTGAGTTAATGATTAGTGGTGCATGTTCTTGTTTGATTGTTGCACGATTTATCGAATCAACCTCTCCATGGACCTGAATTTGCAAGAATTACAACTTATGTGCATTCAAGTGTGTTGGTATTAAGTATCATTTAAGGATGCTCTGGTAGAAGAAAGTAGTTGTGTAGTGTTTATTTTGGGTGCTATAGTTTCATATCACCCGAGATAGTGAAAAGTTTTGAGGGGACATATACCATAGTGAAGGTAGATATTCCCATTAGGACACCCTAAATTCAAACCCTGAAAGCTGTGAGTAGGATCCTAGATATTCCCTTGAGATTGGTTTTACTGAAGCCGCAACAGCCATTCTCCATCTATACGGATGCATCCCGAGTAGGACTCGATTGTGTATTGATGCAAAACGACAAAGTTATAGCCTATGTGTCCAGGCAGTTGCGGAAGCATGAAGAAAATTATCTAACCAATGAATTAGAGATGGTCGCAGTAGTGTTCGTCTTAAAGATTTGGAGATCTTATCTCTGCGGTGAAACTGTGAAAGTCTTTACGGATCACCAGAGTCTGAAGTATCTGTTCATGCAACCAAATATGAATCTAAGACAAAGGCGTTGAATGGAATTCATAACGGATTATGAAGATCCTATATTATCTGGGAAAGGCCAACGTGGTGGCCAATGCTTTGAGTAGAGGACAAGCTACTAGGATTGCCGTGAAAGATATAGATAACTTGTCTATTATGCTCAAGACAGTTTGTCTTACAATAATGTAAGGAGAGACGAGCCAACCTCTTGGAGTTCAGGCCGTGAACCATGCCAGTTTGATTAACCGCATCAGAGACGCCAAAGAGAAGATGTGGATTTGAGAAAGATCATTGATAAGCTATAAGAAAATAAAGAAATGAATCATAAGGGTTATCGTTTAGCGGAAGATGGAACGTTACATCTAAATGGGAGGATCACGGTTCCAGCCGAAAAAGAACTAAGAGAAGAGGTATTGAGGAAGGCTCATCAGTCTCTATTAAGCATTCATCCGGGGAGTACCAAGATATACCATGACATCATACGTTATTACCACTTGCCCGTGATTAAGAAGGCAGTGGCGAGATAGGTTGCACAATGCCAAGTTTGTCAACAGATTAAGGTTGAACATCAAGTTCTGGGAGGTCTATTGCAAAATTTGTCAATTCCGGAATTGAAGTGGGAAGCAGTGGCCATGGACTTCATTACGGGATTACCTACAGCACCAGGTCGAGGTAACGACACTATTTGGGTAATAGTGGATCGCTTGACTAACTCCGCTCATTTTTTCCCGATTAAATTAGGAGATCGGTTCGAGACTTTGGCCAAGTTATATTTGAACGAGATAGTAAGATTGCACGAGGTACCAGCAAGCATAGTATCGGATATGGACCCGAGATTTACTGTACGATTATAAAGAGCTTTTCAGGATGCCCTTGGAACAGAATTACATATCAATACAGCTTTTTATCCTGAGACCGACGGCCAGACGGGAAAGACAATACGAACAATCGATGACATGCTTAGGACGTGCATCCTCGATTGGGCTGGAACATGGGAACAACACATACCTTTAGTGGAATTCTCCTATAATAACAGTTACCACTCGAGTATTGGCATGTCGCCTTAGGAGGCCTTGATTGGTCGTTCTTGTCGCACACCCATGTGCTGGGTCAAAGCGGGAGAAAGAAGAATGATCGGCAAAAATATCATGGACGAGACCATAGACAATATCATGATGGTCAGACAAAATATGAAGAAAGCTCAAGAACGCCAAAAGAAGTACATGGATCAGAACCGACGAGAATTAGTCTTTACATTAGGAGATTGCATATACTTGAAGGTAAAAGCAAAAAGGAAAGACTCAGTTCGGAAAGGTTGGGAAATTGGCCACACATTTCATTGGACCGTACAAGATTATTCAAAGAGTTGGAGAGTTAGCTTATCAGTTAGAGCTATCATCAGACATGACATTACACCCAGTGTTCCCCGTCTCACTGCTTCAAAAGCATATTAGGGATCCAGCCGAGGTGGAACCACAAAGGATCGAGGAGTTGCGGTCAAACCTCACATATCCAGAAGTTCTGATCCGAATAGGATAAAGGTGCATTAAGAAATTGAAAAACCGAGAAAATTCTCAAGTACAAGTCTTTTGGTGAAAGCAGCATAAAATTGTTATCACTTGGGAGGACAAAGATTTATTCCGAAAAGAATACCCCGAGCTATTCACTGAAGATTTGACAGATTGAACTTGAGAATTTGAGGATGAATTCTTATAAGGAGGGGAGAATGTAATGACCCGTATCTTAGGTGGAATCAAAATGGTCCATCAGTACGTGGAAAGGAAGAGTTAGACCTGTTGAAAAGAAGATGAATGGGTATTAACAGAAAGAAGTTTCAGAACGCATTTAGGACAGCTGAGGACCGAGAAAATGCGGAGTACCAAACCAGAGAGAAGTTTCATAACACATCTAGGATGGCTGAGATTATAGATGACAAAGAGTACTAAACCAGAAGGAAGTTTTGGAATGCATCTAGGACGACTAAGGTCTGAGATGACGCAGAGTGTGAAATCAAGGAGCAACCTTGAAACGCATCTAGGATGATCATCCTAGACAAATGCTCATCTTGACAGCTGAAATCCATTATGTCAGCTGAAATGCACTGAGGACATATGTTGGCTCATGGATGCACCAGATATAAGAATTGGGATATGTGTCTTTATCCTAAGTTAACAAGTCATAGAAAGATGTCCTTTTCCTAAGCTAACAAGTCAGGGACATGTGTCCTTTTTCTAAGCTAAACAAATCAGGGACAGGTGGTTGTGGTTTAAGGTACTGATTAAGATTAGTGGGACAGATGTTTAAACTAAACCAGGTATACACTAGCTATAAATACCCCCCTTAAGTCATTCAGTTCAGTTTAGAAAAGAGAAAGAAAAACCAGAGAACTTAGAGAAACCGTAATGAAAGAAAGACAAGAAGAAAAAGAGAGAGAGAGGAAGAACCTGGTTGTCGTGGCTAGATCTGAGCGTAAGAAGAAGGAATAAACCGCTAGGAAGATCCGTGATCTAGGGGCCGATCATAAATCTGTGAGTTTGGTTTTATTAAGCAAGAAAGTGAATCTGAGTTTGGTTAGGCTAGATAATTGTTTTAATACGGTGGATGTCTTTGATTATATGCTTGCTTTTTTCTGGTGTAACTGCATGCATGTGAGTTTGGTTTTATTAAGCAAGAACGTGGATCTGAGTTTGGTTAGGCTAGATAATTGTTTTAATATGGTGCATGTTTGTGAATATATGCTTGCTTGTTTCTTGTGTGATTGCATGCGTGTGAGTTTGATTTTATTAAGCAACAACGTGGATCTGAGTTTGGTTAGGATAGATAATTGTTTTAATACGGTGCATGTCTGTGATTTTATGCTTGTTTGTTTCTTGTGTGATTGCATGCATGTGTGTTTGGTTTTATTAACCAAGAACGTGGATCTGAGTTCGGTTAGGCTAGATAGTTGTTATAATATGGTGCATGTCTGTGATTATATACTTGCTTGTTTCTTGTGTGATTGCATGCATGTGAGTTTAGTTTTATTAAGCAAGAACGTGGATCTGAGTTTGGTTAGGCTAGACAATTGTTTTTAATATGGTGCATGTCTGTGATTATATGTTTGATTGTTTCTTGTGTGATTGATTGATTTATGTTGTTGCTGGAATTTTAAGTATAGCTGTTCCAAGAAGTCATCTAGAATCCCATTTAGAATCGTATGTAGGATCATATCAATAATTGTTTCATGCTTGATTGATGTTGAGTTTAAACTGGTGTATTGCTTGATTATGGTTGAGTATGAACTGATGTAGCATATTTGATGCTTTATCGATGATATTTTTGGATGTTGCTGGTTTTGCGGTTTATGCATGTTTGGTAAGTTGTGGGTTAAGGTTTGATTATCATGTGGGTAAGCATGTGGGGATTCTTGTGACTTAGCTATTCCATGAGCATGCGAGGGATGACTTGCCATCATCCTGTAGACGACTTGCTGGGCATATGTTCATCTTCGTGAAGACCTTGTAGCTTTGGTGGCTAAGGATTCACCGAAACAGGAAATACGTTCATCTTTGTGAAGTTCTTGTAGCTTTGCTGGCTAAGGATTCACCGGAACGGGAAGGAAGTGAGCTAAGGTCACATGCGCGCACAGGTAGATTAAAGACCGTAGCTCGGGTTTTGAGCATGCGGATGAGTCTTGATTATTAGGATTGATTGTGCATGTTTTATACTCTGTTATTCTTGCTTGTGATTGCTTAATTGCGTGTAGTTATAAAGTTGCAGGATTGGGTATATAGTCATATTTACCAGTGTTGGAATAAAGAAGAAATGATGAAAGATGAAAACCTTTAATTCTTGTATAAAAGCGTGAGTTGTCTAGGTCAAAGGGGAGTGTCTAAGGCTTGTTTGTGTTCTAGTGTTATATTATCCTTGTAGTCATTCATGTATAAGACAATCCTTGTATCCAAACAAACCTAGACTAGATTAGTATAAATAACTATCTTCTTTCTCATTTGTAACTTAGAAACTATTATTCTCATTCTCTTAATAAAATCATTATTTTCTCTAAATCTCTCTAATCTCTCATTCTCTAATTCTAAAAATCTCTTAATCTCATATTATTTTATGGTATCAGAGCCAGGTTACATCAAATCTGGGTAAAATTCATCATTCAATCTTTGAATCAAGAAAAAATCATTTTCTTCTCATCTGTTCTTCAGTTCTATTTTGTCCGACATCTTGGATCGCAAATTACGGTCAAACCACGGAATATTTTGATGATCTGTTTTTTCTGGATTGTTCTTCGGTGAGTTCTGAAGCCACGCCAATTGGAATTGCATCATTTGACAAAGGGAATCAAAAGTTCCGAATTTTCTTGCATCGGACCTCTGTGAGTGCCTCCGCCGTAAACCTCTGTATTTCCCAGGTCATTCCGTAGTTGAATCTTCATCAAATCGCGTTTTTCAAAATCCTAATCTCAAGAAATTTGAGTCTAGTTTTTTAAAAATAAAGCAGAACTCAATTCCCTTTTGTTGAAAGAAGTTCTTGAAGTTTTTCTAAGAAACGTCAAAAATCGTCTCTCACAAGAATCTGGTGATACAATTCTAATATTTTCTCAGTTTTCTTTAAATCTTTGAATCTGGAAAGTTAAATAGTATCTTGTGAGGCTGTCCACGAAATTTGGTTTCAATCTGACAGGTTTAAGTCTTCAAGATTGATTTTCTTGTTTTCCTTATTAATCTTTGAAATTTTGAAAAAAAAGGGAATCTTGAATTTTTAGGATTGGTTTATTAAAATTCGAAATTTGTAATGTATCTTTATTGTTGATAAAGATAAGGACTGTTATTAGTTAATCTTGTTGGTTGGAGGTTGTTAAATCTAGTTGTAGGAGTTGTTAAAGTTTGGTGAAGTTGTTGAAGTTAGTTACAAGTTGTTGGAATTTGCGTGGCCTGCAAGCTTCTTGGTGTGTCCGTGTCACGCGCCTGACAGCCATTACACAGCCGTTCCACGCCCCAGCCACACTGTCTCGTGTCCGTGTTCGAGTCCTGTATCTTGTGGCCAGAGTTCCCTGTCCGTGATCTCGCCCGACCACATCTCACGAACACGCGAACACGCCGACCATCTGTCCCTCGTTCCGACCGACTGCTCTAAGTCCGGACCGACTCATTCAACAAGATTCATTTCAGCTGGCACAGATGGTTATCCCGTGACTGGCATTGCTTGATCGAACTCAACCATCCACGTCCATTCCCGCATCCAGCTCGTGCCTTAACGTGCCGTGTGACTAGCTTGTCCCGACCGGCCTTCCCCACGTTCCAACCAACGTCCCAACCAGCATTCAGACCAGCACATTCCAACAAGCTACATCTCCTTTAAGCCTCTGAAACATAGAGATTCAAACTACATTCAGAGCTCCTGCTATTTTACATGGAGAAAACTATCTCTTATGGTCTAGGACCATGAAAACCACATTAGGTGGTAAAGGCCTTTAGAACCACATTTCAACCAATGGTCTTGAAGAAAATGAAGTGGCTGAAGTTAGTGAGGCTGTGGCTGCTCAAGCCAAATGGTATCAAGAAGACCAGTTGGTACTCTCTATATTTCAAAACTCTTTTGCTAGTGATCTCTTAGAAACTTATTCTTTTTGTGAGAATGCTAAGGAACTGTGGGACACTTTGTATAGAAACACCACTAACCTTTTAAGAATTTTTGAAGTGAAAAAGGTTTTGAATGAATTGAAGTAGGATGATGCAGAATTCACAAAGCACTATGGCTCATTTAGAGCATTGTGGGCTGAGCTAGAGATGTTAAGGCCATCCACCATTGACCCAATTGTTCTCCTTGAAAGTAAAGAACAAGATAAGGTGTTTGAGTTACTATTAACTCTTAATACTACTTACTCAGATCTTATTAAGCATATTCTCAGGTCTGATAAGCTTTCTAGCTTGGAAAATGTTTGTGCTCAAATACAAAAGGAGCAAGGATCTCATGGACTATTTGGCAACAAGGCTGAATTGGTGGCTGCACACAAGAACTTCTTCAAATCAGCAACAACAAATGAATCTAGGAAGAGGAGACAAACTTGTGACCATTGCAAAAGGAGTGGTCATACAAAGAAGGAGTGTTGAGTACTCCATCCTGAGCTGAAGACAAGCTGGGCTCTTCGGCCACAACAGCCCACAGCCGGTATTACACAACTGCAAGCTCACGGCCATGGAGTGTATCAGCCGCCGGTTCCTTCAAAGGCGTGTACCAGCTCCTTTCTTCACTCAGCCCCAACTATTTACATGTCTTCAGCATCTGAATTTGTGACAAAATCAGATTTAGAAGCTCTTATCAAAGCAATTAAGGATGGTAATGTGTTGGGTAAAACTTTTCATGTTTTTTTCAAATTTCTTTCACTCCTAATGCCTCTAAATCATTGGTTGTTGATTCTGGTGCTTCTCACCTTAAGAGTAGTGATCTAGGATTGCTAGAGAATATAGAACTTGCCTTAGGTAATTTTGTCATTGCTAATGGAATTAAAGTACCAATTAAAGGCATATAAAAACTTAAGTTGTTTGATAAAGAATCTAAAGCCTTTTACATGTCTTCTTTTACTTCTAATTTGCTTTCAGTTAAAAGAGCTACTACTGATTTAAATTGTCAAGCTCTTTGGTTCTAATGATTTCTATTTTCAGGATATTAAAACTAGTAGAAGATTTGGACAAGCAACCACAAGAGATGACTTGTATGTGCTTGAAGATATGACTAAACCTAGTGGACTAGCAGCGGTTGTTGATGCTAGTACTTTTAGAAATAATTCTGATCTTTGGCATGTTAGATTAGGACATCCTCATCCTAAAGCACTTGAACTGATTGTTCCTGGTTTAAAAATGCCAAAGGATATGTGTGATCTTGTATATTTGGAAAGAATTGCAAAACTGTTTTTGAGAAATTTTTGCATACTTATGATAATTATTTTGAGTTGGTGCATTCTGATGTTTGGACATCTTCATTCCCATCTAGAGAAAACCATAAGTATTTTGTGACATTTATTGATAAAAAATTCAAATATATTTGGGTCACTTTACTTAGTTCTAAAGATAGAGTATTTGATGCATTTCTAATTTTTAAGCATATGTTACTAATCAATACAATGCAAATATTAAATGCTTTAGAACATATAATGGAGGAGAATAGACTAGCACAAGACTTCAACAACACTTGGCCAAGCATGGTATTGAACATCAAACCAGCTGCCTTTACACTCCACAACAAAATGGAGTGGCTGAAAGGAAGAATACGCATTTGATGGAAGTTGTGAGAACAATGATGTTCCACATGAAAGTTCTCAAAAGATTTTGGGGGGATGCTCTTGTAGCTGCATGTTACTTGATTAATAGGACTCCTAAAAAAGTCCTAGATGACTTGTCTCCATTTGAGGTACTAAACAAAACTAGACCTAATATTGACCACTTAATAGTGTTTGGTTGTGTTTGTTTTGTATTAGTTCCAAAGGAGCAAATGAACAAACTGGACGCAAAAAGTACCAAAGCTATGTTCATTGGATATTCTTCTACCCAGAAAGGATACAAATTTTATGATCCAGAGACTAGAAGAGTCTTGGTATCTAGAGATGTCAAGTTTCAAGAATCCAAAGGATTCTATAAGGAAGGAACTTGAGATCAATTCAAGGACATCTCCATAACAAGATCAGACCATGCTGAGAACCTGAGGAGACTCCTGGAGAGCATTGGCATAGTTTCACCTCATCCTCAGCCCACGGTCACTGTCCCTCAGCCTGTACCAGCTGCATCCAGCCCGAGCACAGCTCCTGCCCCGATTCAGCCAGCCTGGCCGCAACCATCAACCCCGGCTGTCCATCCAATCCGTAGCCTTCATCATCCAGGTCTCTTGGACTTCCTCCTCTTGAACATGGGGGGGGGGGGAGAAGCATCTACTCATATCCAACAAGACTCAGGAGATTCATCAATTCTAGTCTCAGCTTCCAAAAGATCAAGAGATGTTCCTACTCTCATTGAAGCTTTAGGTAAAGAGAAAGAGACTATATAAGAAGGATTACAAGACAAATGAAACCACCAGTGTTCTACAATGGGAATGATTTGGTTCATCATGATCAGGGAGTTTGTAATATTGCTAACTTACCTACTAATCATGTTGCTTTTATTTCAAGGCTTGATGAGGAACAGATTCCGAAGACATATGAGGAAGCTATGACCAAGAAGGAATGGAGGGAAGCTATCCTAGTTGAGAAAGAAGCCATGGAAAAGAATGATACCTATGCTCCAGCCACCTTACCTAAAGGAAAAAGGGCTGTAAATTCTAAGTGGATTTTTACCATTAAATACAAAATAAATGGTGAAATTGATAGATATAAAGCTAGGTTGGTGGCTAGAGGTTTTACTCATAGATATGGTGAAGATTATAGGGATACCTCTGCACCTGTAGCTAAGCTTCATTCTGTTAATGTTGTTCTTTCACTTGCTACTAACCTTGATTGGGAGTTATGGCAAATGGATGTTAAGAATATATTCTTACAAGGTGAATTAGAGGAAGAGGTATACATGTCACCTCCACCAGGTCTAGAGGAGGAGGTAGGAGGTGGAAACATACTTAGACTGAGGAAGGCCATCTATGGCTTTAAGCAATCTCCAAGAGCTTCGTACCACAAGCTAAGTGTAACCTTAATGGATAAAGGCTTCAAAAGATCTGAAGTTGAACATACTCTTTTTACACTAAAGAGTAAGGAATGTATTGTGGTAATTCTCATTTATGTAGATGATATAATCATATCTGGTAGTGATAGTGTTGGTATTGCATCTACGAAAGAATATTTGAAGAGTGTCTTTGATATTAAGGACTTAGGAGAACTTAAATACTTCTTAGGAATTGAAGTGTGTAGATTCAAGGAAGGTCTTTTTTTATCTCAAAGGAAATATGTTATAGATTTACTAACCTCTACAGGTATGATGGAAGTTAAACCAGCCAAAAAATCCTTATTATAAAATCGAAACTAAGGGGGAGCTAGAGGAGGAATTTATTTTCATGATCCTAAGCTCTATAGGAAAGTGGTTGGTAAGCTGATTTATCTAACCATCCCTAGATCAGATTTATGTTTTGCTGTGAATCTGGTATCTCAACACATGCAAGGTCCAAAGATGAGACATTGGGAGATGGCAAACCAAATTTTGAGATACCTAAAAGGCACTCATGAACAAGGTATATGGATGGGTTGCAATAAAAATACAAATGTGGTTGGTTATTGTGATGCAGATTGGGCAGGAGATAGGGAGGATAGGAGAAGTACCACATGCTATTGTACTTTCATATGAGGGAACCTTGTGACTTGGAAAACCAAGAAGCAAAAGGTGGTGTCATGCTCTAGTGCAGAATCAGAATATAGACCCATGAGGAAGCTTACAACTGAATGCATTTGGCTGAGGCAAATTCTTGAGGATCTGGCCGTGAAGTGTGATGAACTTATCACCATCCATTGTGATAATCAGGCTGCTATACACATTGCCTCCAACTCTGTGTTTCATGAAAGGACCAAGCATATAGAAGTAGACTGCCACAAAGTAAGAGAAGCTATTGGAAATGGAATCATCTTGCCTTGCTATACAAGGAGTGAGGATCAACTAGCTGATGTGTTCACTAAATCAACAACTCTGAAGAATGGCGCCTCCATCTATCCAAGGCTTGGCTTTATGACCATTCCACAACAATGATCCCAACATGGAGTGTTATACTCTTTTTCCCTAGAAAAGGTTTTGTCCCAATTGTGTTTTCCTTCTTTAGGTTTTTAATGAGGTAATGATTCATGGTTGCAAGCTTATACACTCTCCATGTCTTAAGCTTGAGGGAGAGTGTTGGAATGAAGAAGAAATGATGAAGATGAAAGCCTTTAATTCTTGTATAAAGACGTGAGTTGTCTAGGTCAAAGAGGAGTGTCTAAGGCTTGTTTGTGTTCTAGTGTTATGTTATCCTTGTAGCCATTCATGTATAAGACAATACTTGTATCCAAACAAGCCTAGACTAGATTAGTATAAATAACTATCTTCCTTCTCATTTGTAACTTAGAAACTATTATTCTCATTCTCTCTATAAAATCATTCTTCTCTCTAAATCTCTATAATCTCTCATTCTCTCATTCTACAAATCTCTTAATCTCATATTCTTTCAACCAGCTCACAGAATATTATGTGCTGACCAAACTCGTTCTTGCAGATAGAAGAACGCCTGCGGGAGGAAGATGTAACCAGCCAGTGTAGATTGCCTGTCCCCCTTGTATTTTAGTATGCTTTCGGTTTATCTAATTACACTTCCGCGACTTTGTATGATTTTCTTTTTTTTTTGGTTATGTTGTATAGTAGTTTATGGCTTTTGTAAACGGTTTTGGATAATAGGTTATAAACAATGTTTTTTTGTAAAGTATACTTGTATTGCATATTAGGAATTTAATCGGTTTTAAGATTATGCATGTTTAAGTTCCCGACCGAGCAATTCGATGGTGATTTCAATTCTTAGTTAAGGAACCTCAAACTGAAGGAGTTGAACTATGGGGTACATATCTTGATCAATTGGGCTTTTGAAATGTATTCGGAAGAACGGATAGTCGGGATTCGGACCTATCGTAGCACCTTTGGTCTAAGACGAACGGGGGTGTTAAAGAAACAGCAACTGATTTTAATAAGACCTCTTCGCCGGCTGAAGATAAGAACTTAGCATTCCAATTGGATGTTCTTTTATGTACTCTGTCCACAATATATCCAAACATTACTTTCTTTGGTCGACCAAATTATTCAGGTAATCCCAGATACTTACCTCCTCCTCCATGGTTTCAATTCCCAAAAATATTTTAGACGTTCTTGCACTGCTCCATGAATGTTAGCTCCAAAGCTAATCACTGATTTGGCCTGATTGTCCAGAGCACAGATCATAGACCTAAAAAATCTCCTTAATTGATGTGCAATTTCTCATGTTTGCTTGTCACAAAAAACAAGAAATCATCTGCAAGTAGTAAATGTATGATCGCCGGTACACCGTTGCCAATTTTGATCCCATGTATTTATCCTCTTCTTGCATTTGAGCTTAATTACATCATCGCACAAGATGAATAGATAAGGAGATAAGGGTCTCCTTGTCGCAAACCTTTCTCCGGTTTATTTAATCCTTGAGGATTACCATTGATCATGACATAGTATTGTATCGTTGCAACCATCGATATAGTCCATCCAATCCACGTTTACATTCACAAAAAACAAAAAGCTCTCATCGACCTCTCTAGGAAACCTTACTCCACGCAGTCATACACTTCATTAATGTCAGATTGTATGGTCATATATGTTTGAGATACTCTCTTCCGAGATCTGAGAGTGTGCATTAGTTCATGGGCAATAGAACGTTGTCTGAGTGATAAATTTTATCAAGCTTGAAGAAAGAGAAAACTAAGAAGAAAATTTGTTTTTAATATTTCCATACACCATCTAGAAAACGATTACAGCAGTTTTATATATATAGTCTAAGTGACCAAGTGCAGAATTGAAACGATGACATGTTTCACACAATTACAATGTTCACTTATTTTATACACATGTAATTGTTTGTGATCGGAGATCATCAATCTTGTTGTGCAGCTGAAGAGTAATGGTCTTAATTTTTTGGGCTTGGAATGCTGGTCTATTAGCTGAAGGCATAACTTCCATTAATTTCATAGTCTTCTGTTTAACATGCCCATTAAGCTTGGAGTAGGCGGAAAAACAACTCCAAGTTTGTACCTTAAATTAAAGAATGGTTTTTTGAGGCAGAGATTTCGTAAAAATGATTGCTAACTGTTGAGCTGCAGGGACATGTTAAACTAGAAGTGTTCCTAATGCCACACGTTCCCTCACGTAGTGATAATCTACATCAAAATGCTTTGTGCAGTTATGCATTCCTTGATTTGATGTAAGAGATACTGATGACATGTTATCACAATACAGGTCAGGTGTATCTGGCTGAGAGATACCAATTTCTCAAAGCAAAGCTGAAATCCATTTGGGCTAAATAGCAGCAGAAGACAGAGTTCTATACTCTGCTTCAGTTGAGGAAATTGAAACTGTAGAATGTCGTTCAGAAGACCAACTGATGATGTTTGTTTCCAAAAATGTGCAGTAACCACATGTGGACCGTCTTGTTTCTTTGCAATTGGCTCAGTCATTGTCATTGTATGTTTTAAGTGTGGAATCTGTTTTATTGTAGATGTTGAGTCATATGAAAGCAGTACCTTTTAGATATCTGAGGATTCTCTTGAGAAGATTATAGTCAGCCACAATAGGTGAATGCATTTTCTGACTACAAAGTTTACCGCAAACTGTATATTCGGTGTTGTTAGAGTAAAATTTTACAGTTTTTCGGTAAGAAATCTGAAATAGAAAGGATCAGAAAATACTTCTTTTTGACCGGATACCTTGTCGAGTTGCAAAGTTAATGGCATGGGCATGGGAACATAATCAGCCATATCCGTCTTAGCTAAAAGATCAATAGGGTACTTCTCTTGATGTAAAAACAAACCATCAGGATGATAATGAGCTTGAATACCTAAGAAGTAATGCATAGGACCCAAGTCTTTCATTTTGAACTCTGTATTGAGATTCGCTAGTTATTGAATCGAAAAATTATTATTTCCAGTGAGTAGCATATCGTCAAAGTAGAGAAGTAGAATCATTATGTCTCTTCCTTGGAGATAAATGAATAAAGATGGATTTGAATAGATGCAAATAAATCCACAGTCAATAAAAAAAGTCCTAAATTATCAAAACATGTTCTTGGAGCTTGTTTCAGTCCATAGATAGTTTTATTTAGCCTTCAAATGTAATTCGGTTTATTGGGATCTTCATAACCAGGAGGTTAGACCATATAAATTGTTTCCTTCAACTCTATGTAAGAAAGCGTTTTTGACGTCAAACTGTTTGATATTCCAGTTATGTATTGTAGCAATATGTAGAACTGACATGACTGTTGTTGTGTGAACCACTGGACTATATGTCTCGACAAAATCAATACATTTTTCTTGTTCATACCCTTTTACTACTTATCTTGCTTTTAAATTGCCTAGAGATCCATCCGACTTGAGTTTTGTTATGACAACCCATTTAAAACCTAATGGACTTATTGTATCATATGGTGGAATCAAATCCCAAGTATGTGTTTCATGCATATTTCCCACTTCTTCTTCCATTGCATTGTTTCATCCAGGATCTGTAAGAGCTGACGTCACTGTGTGTGGCTCTGGATAGTTGCTTTTGATAGTGAAAAGAGAGTATTTAGGATTTGGCTTAATGATCCCTGCTCTTGCTCATGTGGTCATGGGATTAGTTAAACTGACATGACTAAGAACATCTTGTGGTGAGACAGAAGACTGAGTAATAGCAGCAGGAGAGCTGGGCAGAGGAGGAAAATCACTTTCAAAGAATAATGGCAACTCTATAACAGCTTCTGCATTTTCTTCTGTAGCAGTTTCTGTAAGAGCTTCTCCATTTTCTTTGCTGACTGATGAAGTTGTAGTCGGAGCAAGAACTTGATTGTATGTGCTGTTTGGTGAAGAGCGATAAGTTTTTGATGTAGGAGTATAATTGTTTGTCTATAATTTTTTTCTTGAGGCATTATCTCCTGTGAAACTTTGATCAAGTGAATAACTATTTTGCCAAGTAGTGAGCAAACGTAAAGACAGTGAATCAAAGAAACCACTATACACATATGAGAATGGAAATCTGGACATGTCTATTTATATAAACTTTTCTGTTGGTGGATAAAAGCATCAATCCCCTTTTGACTTCTCATCATACCCAGAAAGACATAGAGAAGAGACTTTGGATCCATCTTGTGAAAGTAAGTGAGCGATGAATTTTTTACTTGTGAATTCACCCCCTCTATCACTCTTATGTGATCCTAACCAAAGATGGACATACGGATGCAGATGATTAGGACCTGACCACATATGTTTCGGACAAGTGCAACTCGGACGTTTCAGATGTATGCAGCACAGACGACCCAACAGAAATCTGAATGAAGAACAAGGACAACATGTCAATCGACTAGACGCACAACCAGACGAACATCTCCACAAATAACCTGAAGCTGAACAAGGATGATCCAGACGACCAGAACGCGGACGTTTGGATGGAACCAGTCAGTCCCATTATCAGGGCCCGAACCATAAAAATTGGAGACGCACTAGGAGGTTATCCGAAGACCATCCAGACCAAGATACGATCAGAACCAAGGACGGCCATGACTGTACTCACCCGGACAATTGGAAATCAATAATTAGATAAGTGTTCCAATCTGTGCTCTTTTTCCCTACTTTGAGTTTTTCCCACTGGGTATACCAAAGTAGATTTTTAATGACGTAATTGGTCCACTTTCATCAAGCCCATTTGTTATTTCCAGGCCCAGACTTTTTTTTCTTTTGCCATTAATAAAGTAGTTGGTAGTTGGAGGTTGAGAGTTATCTCTTTAATTTTTGTTTCTTGCATATTCTTGGAGTTTGTTCCAAACATGCAAGCCTTCTAGCTATTTTCTTTCTCCATAAATATCTGACATTGGCCATTTGTACTCTCATCGAATTTTTAATCAAAATTTTATTTTCTATATAAATAGTTTTTGATCATTTGAGCAGTGTGTAATATTTGTTCTTCTCTTAGATCTCCTCTTCGTGTGTAAAATTCTAGAGCCATCTAAGAAATTCTTATGCTCTTTGGTGAGTCATATCCAAATAAGCTCTCTTCATGTGTAAAATACTAGAGCCATCTAAGAAATTCTTATGCTCTTTGGTGCGTCATATCCAAATAAGCATAAGCCGGTATATCAAAGGCTTTTCCGCAGCCTTTTTTCCAACCCAACGTTCCGTATTCTTTTTCAAATTGTGATCATGCTCGTTGTGCAAAACTTATTCCATTCTTCAATCCCTTGTTGTGCCAATTTTGGGTTGATCCTGTCTAGGATCTCATAAAGTGGTATCAGAGCAACACAAAAAGCTGAATATTCGTTTTCCTTTCTTTCTCTTCAATTTTGTTATACCATTCAAAGTTTTATGTTTGTTTAAAACGGTTTGTCTAGACTTGTTTATATTCATTTTCTATTTATGTTTTAACTCATTTTCAAAAGAACTTTGACTGGCCGTGTTTGTATATTCTCCCTTTTAGGTACAATGTCTGAATCTGAGGAAGCATAAACTAGTCACATTCGTCTGATTGAAGCTATTACAGCCCGATTGGCTCAGATGATGAACATTAAACTCAACACTATGGAAGCAGGCTTGACAGATGGTGTGTTTGAGGAAATCTGACATGTTCTCCCAGAAACAAGAAATCCCCATCAGTTAATGCTCTTTCCGTGAATGCCAAGGCTTCTATGGAGATGAAGCCGTGAACCAGTTCTATCAAAGTAGTGATTCTTTTCACAACAACCACAAGCATCTAGGCGTGTTCATGAGCGTAGACCACCATCACTTCAGCAAGACAACTTCAACAATGTAAAGTTCAATATCCCTCATTTCGACGGCAAGAATGAACCAACCACCTACTTGGAATGAGAATAGAAGATCGAGCTTGTTTTTAACTGTCACTACTATTCTGAAATCAAAAAATTCAACATGGATGTCACCGAGTTTTACGACTATGCCCTCAGCTGATGGGATCAGATGGTGACATCCAGAAGGCGCAATGGCGAGTACCTAATTGAGACTTGGGAAGAATTAAAGATGGTCATGAGAAAATGGTTCGTCCCAAGTCATTTCCACTGTGATCTACACCAACGGGGTAGACTGTTGCTCCAACAAAACCACAATGTTGAAGAGTACTATCAAGAAATGGAGACCCTTCTAATATGGGCTGATGTCCTTGAAGATATGGAAGCCACTAAGTTCTGATTTCTTGGGGGTCTAAACTGTGAGATCCAGACCCATTGGAAGCAGGCTTGACGGATGGTGTGTTTGAGGAAATCCTGCATCTTCTCCCAGAAACCAAAAATCCCCATCAGTGAATGCTCTTTCCGTGAATGCCAAGGCTTCTATAGAGATGAAGCCATGAACCAGTTCTATCAAAGTAGTGATTCTTTTCACAACAACCACAAGCATCCTAGGCGTGTTCATGAGCATAGACCACCACCACTTCAGCAAGATAACTTCAACAATGTGAAGCTTAAGATCCCTCATTTCCACGACAAGAATGAACCAACCACCTACTTGGAATGGGAATAGAAGATCGAGCTTGTTTTTAACTGCCACTACTATTCTGAAATCAAAAAAATCAACATGAATGTCACCGAGTTTTACGACTATGCCCTCAGCTGGTGGGATCAGATGATGACATCCAGAAAGCGCAATAGCGAGTATCCAATTGAGAATTGGCAAGAATTAAAGGTGGTCATGAGAAAATGGTTCGTCCCAAGTCATTTCCACTGCGATCTACACCAACGGGGTAAACTATTGCACCAAGAGAACCGCAATGTTGAATAGTACTATCAAGAAATGGAGACTCTTCTAATCTGGGCTGATGTCCTTGAAGATATGGAAGCCACTATGTCCTGATTCCTTAGAGGTCTAAACTGTGAGATCTAAGACCGATTGGAGCTGCAACACTACGTAGAGTTAGAAGAAATTCTTCAGAAAGCATTATTGATAGAGCAAAAACTCACAAGGAAGCCTTCAATCCGACCAATATATGGATCTGCACCCATATCCACCAAGCCAGCTTACCAGCTCGATTTTAAACCACTTACCTGTAGGACTCTAAGCCATCCACGTCCAAGATGGACACCAACCCTTTTGCGACCATCCTAGATAAAGGAAAGGTCATTGACCGTCCAGCAAGAAACCGTGACATCCAATGTTTCAAATTTCCAGGCCAATGTCATTATGCCAACGAATGCTCTAATAAAAAGGTGATGATCCTCATGGAAAATGGAGACATGGAGACTTAATATGAGGAACCAAAATATGACACCTTCTCGGATGAAGGTGAAGAGCGACCAGTCTCTGGTCAATTAATGGTGGCTAGACGATCTCTAAGTGTCCAAACAAAGACGGATGAACAACAGCAGCATGAGAACTTGTTTCACACAAGATGCAAGGTGCAGGGGAAGATCTGTAGCCTTATTATAGATGGTGGAAGCTGCACCGATGTTGTTAGTGAAGATGTGGTAAAGAAGTTAGGTCTGAACGTAATGAAACATCATAAACCATATCCGCTTCAATGGCTGAACGATTCTGAAGAAATGAGAGTGAATAGTAAAGTGATGGTCCTATTGTCCATTGAGAAATATGAGGACGAATTTCTTTGTGATGTTCTGCCAATAAAAGTCGGTCACATATTTCTTAGGAGGCCATGGCAATCAGACCGCAATGTAACCAGTGATGGCTTTACTATTCGCCATTGTTTTTGTGTTTAAAGGGAGGAAGACTATCTTGATTCCTATGACGCCTCATGAAGTTTAATCAAGACCAGTTGCATTTCAAACCACAAAAGCAACAAAAAAATAAGGTCAAGGGTCCAAATGGTAAAACGAACTTCTTTATTAAGACTGGTGAGATTAAAAAAAAATTGTTTTCTAAACAGCATATTCTTATGTTTGATTTTAAAGAGGCTTTTCCTAACCTAACTGACTTTGAACCGGCGCTGCCGAGTGAGATAACTTCTCCTTTGTGGGAGTATAAGAACGTCTTTCTTGAGGATATTCCGGACAGCCTTCCATTTATAATGGGAATGGAGCATCAAATCGATTTTGTAACGAAATCCTATCTGGCCAACCGTCCAGCCTATCATACCAATCCAATGGAAACTAAGGAACTTCAAACCTCTGATGGAGAGCAGAAAGCTAAATTGGTCCACAAGATAGGTTTTTAGGACGGAGATCAAGTTTGGGTTCACCTTATGAGGAGTGGTTTCCAGAAGAGAGAAAATCCAAACTAATGCCAAGCATGGACGGCCCCTTCAAGATCATCAAGTGGATCAACAATAATGCCTATGAACTTGACCTTCAAGGTAAGTATAATATAAGTTCTAGTTTTAATGTTTATAATCTACTCCTTTTTTATGCAGATAGTGCGGATTTGAGGGCAAATCTTTTTCAAGAGGGAGGGCATGATGTGATCATAACCAACGAAGGATATACGGACGACCATAACCCAACCACGGACGTCTCAGACAAGTGCAACTTGGACATCCTCGACGTATGAAGCATGGAAAATCCAACAGACGTTCAGATGAAGAACCAAGATGACCCGTCAATCGACCAAACACACAACCGGACGGACAACTCCATGGATGACCTGAATCGGAACAAGGACGACCCAAACAACTAGGACGCAAACGTTTGGACGGAACAAGTCGGTCCCATTAACAGGGCCTGAAACAGAAAACTTGGGGACGCACTAGGAGATTATCCGAAGACCATCCAGACCAAAACACGACCAGAATTAAGGAAGACCGTGATAGTACTCACCTAGACCATTAGAAATCAGTAATTGGGTAAGTGTTCCAATGTGTCTTCTAATTTTTTACTTTGGGTTTTTTCCACTGGGTTTACCAAAGTAGGTTTTTAATGAGACCATTAATCTACTTTCATCAAGCCCATTTGCTATTTCCAGCCCCGACCTTTTTCCCTTTTTTTATTTTTTTATTAATAAAGTAATTAGTAGTTAGAGTTTGGAAGTTATCTCTTTAATTTTTGTTTATTGGAGTTATTTCCGAACATGCAATCCTTCTAGCTATTTTCTTCCTTTATAAATATCTGGCATTGGCCATTTGTACTCTCATCGAATTTTTAGTCAAGAAGTTTCTTTTCTCTTTTAAGTTTTCGATCATTTGAGCAGTGTGTAATAATATGTTATTCTCTTAGATCTCCTCTTGGTGTGTAATATCCTAGAACCATCTAAGAAATTCTTATGCTCTTTAGTGTGTCATATCCAAACAAGCATAATGCGATATATCAAAGGTCTTTCCGCAGCCTTTGTACAACCCAACGTTCCACATCCTTTGTCAACTTGAGATCACACTTGTTCTGCAAAGCTTATCCTATTCTTCACTCCCTTGTTGTGTCAATTTTGGGTTGATCCTTCCGAGAATCTCATCAACTATGGAATACAAAAATCATTTGTTGGAACTGATTCTAGACCATCTTTTAATAGAGAATAAAGATATAGCAGAAGTCAGAAATTTTTTGTACTGGATTGAACCATGTAAAATGAGAATAGTAATCAACCAATATAACATAAAATTAAAATCCTTGGGAAGAAACAACCGGAGAAGGTTCCCACAAATCACAGTAGATCCGTTCTAGAGGTATCTTTGCAACAAAATCTGAAGAAACAAATGGAAGTTTACTACTCTTTCCCATCTGATAAACATTACACAAACACAAGCTTGATTTAGTCAAAACTATAGCCTTAGTTTTAGATAACTGCTGCAGAAATTCATTATTAGGATGGCCTAGCCGCATATGCTATACTTGATAACTTGTAGCTTTCTGTCTTGTAAAGTAGTGAGCTAAGAAGTGTGGGTTCTTCAGCACGTACAAGTCATTATGTATTCTTCCTTTGATGAGTAGATGTCTTTTCCGTTTGTCATTTACAATGAAATCATCAGAATCAAATTCAAAGGCACAAGTATAATCAGCCGTAAGTTTTGAAACTGACAAGAATGATTTAGACATTCTAAGACAGACAAGGACATCTTGTAAGGGTAACTTACCTTGGTGAGTTGGGAGCACAGCATAACCAATATGTGTGATTGGCAAGAAGTCACTGTTGTCAACCATCACTGAGTCTTCACCATATAAAGTCTGAGTTGTTTGTAACTGAGCTGTGAAATTGGTGATGTGTGCACTAGCACCAGAATCGGGATACTATTCAACACCTAACTTTAGGCTATGATCAGAAACTCGGATTGCAACAAAAGCATTCACAAAATCTATGCATTGATAAGTATGGTTAAAGCGTTTGTAACATTTTTTAGCTGAATGACCATATTTGTTACAAATTGGACATGTTGGTCGTGTTTCTGAAACAGAGAAGAGCCATTCGAGATTTGTTGCTGGAAGCCTCATCCTCTAGTTGAATAAAATCCACGACCTTACCCGCAAGATCAACCATTTGACGGACCCCGACCATAATTATCGTTATATCAGGCATGTTTGTTATGGTGTCGATGTGACCGCTTCCAGCGATCAAAAATTACACATCAAAATAAATAAAAGAAAGGGTGGAGAAGAAAGAAGGTGTCGCTGCAGTTACTTTTCACACATGCTTTTGTGTTATATGTGACGCTGTGAAAACCAACGACAAGTAAAATGATATCTACGACTATTTTTGTTTATTGAAAAGATCGCTGCTGGTGTTACTCTTTGTTAGATTTTCAGAATGAGTATGAAAGAATCTGAGTTTATAATGAAGAACAAGAAAGATAATAAAGTGACGAAAGAATAATTGTAACCAATAAAATAGAGAATTTGTGAAGGATGAGTATATTTTCTTGAGTTATATGAACAAGTCACAATGCACAATATTCATAGGATAATACATTAAGACTTCCAAGAGAAGACTATTAGTAACAGACAGAACAATTAATATATATTCTCAACTACTTATTTAATAAATATTCTAAACTACTTATTATCTTTAATAAAGAAGAATCAAATCGTGTAGTAATCTTGGACCTTCGTCATTGTTGATGCGTTCCGAAGTTGCTCCCTGATTTATTTAATCTTCGTCATCTAGGACCTCAGTCGTCCTAGATTCGTTCCGAGGTTTCTCTCTTGTTTGTTTACTCTTCTTCTTCTAGGACTTTAGTCGTCCTATATGCGTTTCAAGTCTACTCCATGCTCAATACTCCCCCTCAAGCTTAGCATTAGGTGTTTGTAATGCTGAGATTGGAAGTGGCATGCCTTGTCTTTTTAGACTTCGGCTTTGGCTATTCTTTTCTTCTTCCTTCCTTCCTCCACTGTTATCATTCCTTTAGTCCTTCATAACTTGATTTATCTTCTTATGAATCTCTCTCTTGCTATCTTATATTTCTTTGAGACTCTCATTGTCTCCTTTTATCCTTAAACAAGTAATAAAGAAAAAAGAGTTTATGTATATGCCATGAGGAATATCAAATGTTTAGATGTTCAAGTAAGATTTCATATAAAAGAATAAATAATAAAAATTGAACTAAGATAAAGAAACAAATTAAATGGGATAGATTTAAGAGGTTAGCCTTTTTGATTGGATAGGAAGACTGTGGAAACTGCTTTAGTCTTCCTTGACTTGTCCATGGCTTCGGCCATGATTTGAGATTTGAAACATTGTGCATTGTTGATCTTGTTGGAACAATATATTAATAAGCAATTTTGGACTTATAATATATAGTTAAATTGTGAATAAGATTTTGCTTAGAAGGAACTTTTTCCAATAATATATATTATTGAACAAAATCACTAAGAAATAAATGGTATAAAGGGGATCAAATTAAATTTAAAGATTTTTCATAACTTACAAATATTTTGGAGTTAAAATCAAATTAAATTTTTCCATTATGGATCAAATTAAATTCAAAGATTTTCATAACTTACAAATATTTTGTAATTAAAAATCAAATTAAATTTGATCATTATGACTCTTGACCACCAAGTTTCATTCCTCTCATATAAATACTAATCTACCTAGAAGGAAAAATTCATTACATTCTTCATTTTGCAAAAGAAAACACCAATAGAGTTAATTTATATATTTTTTGAGAAGTTACTAAGTGTTGAAGCTCTCTTGAAATATCTTGTTGGTTTTTGGTATTGGTAGCTAAAAGATTCACAAGTTAAACATGTTCTAACTTTCTCCCTATTCTACTTTTCTCTTTCAAAAGTAGATTTTGTGTTCTTGAGTATATGGTAGAATATCAGCTCGTAGATTCTTAAATGAATGAAGTATGTTAGTTTTATATGTTTGGTTGTATCATGAGATTCAAAAAATGCATGAAAATCGTCTCATTGCGTGCATTTTATTGAGTTAAAGAAATGGATCATCCCGCCTCCAAATATTTTTGTTTTTTGTTCTTATGATTCTAAAAACAAAATTTTGTTTAAGATTTTATAGTTCATATTTGTTATTAAGTTATGTTAATCTTATTTATTATTAAGTTTTCAATCTTAAAATAATTGTCAAGGAATCATGCATTGTTAATATTGAATATAATAATTATGTTCATAAAGATTTATATGTGAAATATGAAACTATAATTTTTGGTCATATAATAATTTAAATATTGTTAGCTTTTATGCTCTTACTAAAAATTATGATGGTCAATCCTAATTGATAATTTGAGTAATTGCATGGTCAATATTGAATTTATTATTTTTGGTAAAAAATATTATACTTAAGTATATAATTTAATATTGTTGAATTATGTAAATGATATTATTATTTGTTGAAATAAGTTATACCTACATAAATGACAATATTAATGTGTGTACATATATATGTCTATATTAAAATATATATATATATATATATATATATAAATATGTAAGTTTAATAGTTTATTTCAATTTCAAGAAATAAATTGTATTGCAAATTCATATATTCTAAAATCCGGTTTTACAAGGTTCTACAGATCTTCTACATCTTGTGCACATCCAAATCTTGAATTCCAATAGTTTTGATAGTAACACACATTCTTTGAGTTTGATTCATCACCTTCCACCAGTTTGGCCCTCCACTTGTGGGTTCTGACAGCTTGCTGGCTATTGGCAAGCATTGTATTGTGCCTTCTTATAGCCTTCCTCTTGGAATCATTAACATTGGTTAAGCCATTTGTCTCCCCTCCGCAAACTTGACTCGAAGAATAAAAGTATAGAGCCAAGCTTGAAAGAATGATACTAACAATGGTCACTAATGCTTTGGACCCCCTGCCTTCTCGGTTTTATAGGTTGGCCTTTTTGAGATAATAAGTGAAATCCATACCATCTTTAAATATTGAATCTATTTGAGATTTTGAGAAGATGCTAAACAAAACAAGGTGAGAGCATAGAGAATAGTATAGGAGAATGATGGAGAATTAGTAACCAGAGAATAATGGAGAATAAGTAACCAGAGATTTTTTTTCCCTTGAAGACTTTTGGATTCATCAAGATCTACCTTCACAAGAGTAAAGTAGATCAAGGTTCTATTCGCTTAAGTGATTATCATGAGGAATTTTGGATTCATCAAGATCCTAAATGCAATGCATAGTCTACCAAGGTTCACTTCCCTCTTCTTATAAAATGGATTTGGGACTTTTAGATTCATCAAGAAATTAATGCTAATACTCAAAAGAGTAAAGCTTTCATTGGTTTTATTCCTCCAATTTGCTAAGAGTTCTTATGGACAGAGTTTTGCTCTGTTTTCTTGAATTGTGCAGAAGCTTTAACAGTCATGATCATCCAAAAATCAACAAGATTTTGGTGTTTTAATGGCTGAAACAACAATAGACCGTTGGACAATTGGTTTATCCACCGGTTAAAGAGACGAGCCACCAGAATGACTCATAGAAAGGTGTTTTTCGTGGCTGTTATCAAGAAAGCCATCAGAATAACATATAAGGAGGTGTTTTATGTGGTTTAAACAACAATGAAACTGATGGAGTACATTGGTTTATCCACCAGTCTAAGAGATGCATTAATAGAAATCTATTGTCCAATGGATAAAGCAAAATTGTAAAGCATTTTTTAATTCTTTCCTTCCCTCAAAATTTTTCTGGAGATATCACCAAAACAAAGACAAAGCTCACACAATATTGAAGTGGAGGAGAGAAAAATCGATTAAAACAGAGAGACTAAACAGCAAACTTCAATGGACTTAGGTGTTTCACATTCCACAAGAAAAGAAAAAAGTTCCAAGATTTTAAAAACAACACAAACCAAAAGTCTAAACATCAAACTACATTGAGCTCATGATTCTCTCATTTCACAAGAAAGGAGCTTGCGGTTTGTTATCCAAGATGATCTAATGCTGACTGTGGCTTGAAATATCTCACATTCACAAAGGAAATACATAAATACCCAATAGTTCAAGCTATTTTCCAATAGATAATAGAAAAATATTTTAAAAATTCAAAAATAAAAGACAACAGTTTGAAAATCCAAACATAGCTAAGTCACTAAAACTACAATGATCTTAAAAAAGAGGCTAAAGGTCTAAAATCAACAATTAGAAATTCAAAAAATGTGATTTAGAGATTTGAAATTCAAGTTTTGAAAATAACTCTTTGAGAAATCTCATGGGATAACCTACTTTAACCTCTCACAACTCAGCACCTTTGGTTTTGAGGATTATTCAATCTCAGAGTGAGAAGATTATGATGATTTATCTCAAAAGCAAACAAAGATTTGACATTTTAATTTTGAAAAATATGAATGTGAAAATTGCAGAAATTCTTAAAAGAGAATATGTAGAAGAAGTATAAATAATGCAAGCTTAATTTAACAAAAACCTGCTCTGATACCATTTTAGGTTTGCGGAATGAGTATGAGACAATCTGAGTTTATGATGTAGATCAATAGAGAAAATAAAATGACCAAAGAATAGTTGTAACCAAGAGAATAGAGACTCTATGAAAGATGAATATATTTTCTAGAGTTGTATAAATAAGTTACAATGCAAAATATTTATAGGCTAAGACATTAAGACTTACAAGAGAAGGTTATTAGTAACAGCTAGAAATATTAATATATATCATCAACTACTTATTGAATAGATATTCTCAACTACTTTATTTTCTTAAATAAAGAAGAATCAAATTGTGTAGTAATCGTGGACATTTGTCATCCTTGATGCGTTCCGAAGTTGCTCTTTTATTTGTTTAATCTTCGTCATCTAAGACCTTAGTTGTCCTAGATTTGTTATGAGACTTCTTTCTTGTTTGTTTACTCTTCATTATATAGGAATTCAATCGTCCTAGATGTGTTCCAAGGTTGCTCCATGTTCAATATTTCCCTTCAAACTTAGCATTAAGTATTTGTAATATTGAATTTGAAAATGGCATGCCTTATCTTCTATACTTAGGCTTTAGCTCTCATTTTCTTCTTTCTTTCTAATACTCTCCACATCTTTAGGCAAAAGAACACTTACATTTTTATCGCTGGAAACGGTCGCAACGACACCATAACGAACAGGGCTATCCTTTGTGGTGTAGAAAGCCAGGTGTGGTGTAGCTCCAGATTTGTCAGCATATGACTGAATCTTGACATCAAAGATGATCAGTTTAAACTCAACATCGTCAAAGGAATGTGCAGGAAGCAAATCCATATAACTTTCAATTACAATTGCAGTTGACTCATATTCCTGACCTAAGCCATTTAAAGCACCAAAAATATTCTCGTCCTCGGGGATAGGACATCCAACAGAGTCTAGCTGGTGGCAAATAAACTTAATTGCAGTAAAGTATCCAGTCATACTGTTGTTTTGAAATAGAGTTCAAGCAACGTTGAAGATCGCACTTCCTGGTGGTGTTAAACTTCTCTGCAAGCGTAAACCAAACTTCTTGTGATATGAAGACCATAGAACAAAGGAGAGCATCTTCAGATAATGATCCATACAACCATGCCAAGATCATTTGATCGTTTTGAACCCATTTCAAAGGATTTGGAGCTTCAGAAGGTTTGATCTCCGTTTTGTACTGTAAAAGTTGGATTAGGACGCGAAGAAGCACCAGTGATATGACCAAGGAGCATTTGACTGGTGGCCAATTCTCGAACTGAATCTTTCACAAAAGGCAGTTTGAAAATGAAAGTTTCAGAGTAACGCATTGAGTAATGTTTAGCGAAGAAAAGGAAGAATACTCAGATGAGCTAGCCATGATCGACTATTGCTCTAAATCCATAAAAGCTTTTCTCAAGCTTGAAGAAAGAGAAAACTAAGAAGAAACTTTGTTATTATTATTTCCATAAACCGTCCAGGTTACAGAGGTTTAGATATATTTAGTCTAAGTGATCAATTGCACAATTGTAACAATGACACGTTTTACACACAATAACAATATTGACACGTTTTATACACATGTAATTGTTTGTGATCTGAGAACATCAAACCTGTTGTGCAGCTAAAGAGTAATAGGCCTAATTGTTTCGGCTTGGAATACCGGTCTATTAGCCTAAGACAGAACTTCAATTAATTGCAGAGTCTTCTGTTTAACACTGAGATCATTCTACCTTTCTACATGGTATAAAGGCAGCCTGGGCTTCTGAAACTATCTAATCTAAAACCAGTTTCAATAGCATCAGAGATTATCTTATATAAAACATTGCATAGAGCTATCGATCTATAATCATAGAAGGCATATTCAAGATATCATACATTAAGCCATCTTAGACTATCGTATATGGCATGAAGGTAGTTGTATAGATGCCTCCTGGACATGTAATAGTAGTAAATCAGATATTGGCTGGACTCTCCACAACTCACAGGGTCATTACATCCTCAAAGGCTCTGCTTCAATTGAACCAACGTAGTCAGTTTTGGAAGCCAAAGCAATATCCTTAAGAGAAGCTCTTCTCCAATAAAAACGTTTGGGATATGAAAATGTCACTTTCTGTCTGGAACCCGACCAGTTGTTTGATTCTTTGGACCATGCTAGTATAAGTATGTTTAAATGCTTGTAAAAAAAAACTTTGTAATCTCTTTTAAATTTTTTTATGATAAGTTGGCCGACAAAAGAAAAAAACATACGAAAAAGGGATACAAGAAGTCAGAGACATTAGTTACACATCCATTGGCTTAACATACATTTGACAAAAACACCTTCTCATTTCTCCTTTCTCCCAACAAAACCCTAAAAGTCATCATCTCTTTCGCAGATTCAGTTTCGGCCTCGAACAACGCCTTCTTCACCACCTATCTTCTTTCATCGATCTCCTCCGTACAGGTCCCTCCTCTTCTCTCTGTGTCTTCGATTATGGATGGAAACTCTTTTAATCCTTCGTGATTTGTTTTCGTTTTCCGTCCACGGGATATCGAGGGTTTCGCCGAAATCGGTAATCCTCACGGATTATTTTCGTGAATTGCCTTCGTTTGAATCACCATCCATCTCTTGAAGAATCAAAAATTTCTGCTTTTATCAATCAATTTAATAATTTTGTTTTTCACAACTTTTTTGGTTTTGTCCTCCTGTTGATCGTTTTACGTGATTGTCTTTATCCCGTTGCCTTGTTCTACTGATAAAAGAACTGACTTGAATTGTTTCTTTTTTCGTTTTTTTGTTTGATCGAATTCGTCTTTGCACGACAATCTGATCTTGGAGAAGTTCATATCTTTTCGTATTTGTGTTCGTCAAGTGTATGCGAAAATTAGTTTACAAGCTTAAGCCTGACTGTTTAAGTATCATTATCTCCAATTTAACATTCTGCGAACTTTCCTGTACATTCTTCTGTTCTTGTCTCTGTAGTATGTTACGGGAATCATAGGGGCGTGTTGTGTGTTGTTGTAGTCTTAAAGAAAAAGTCTCATGTTGTTACCTTACCGAGTATCATATTAACAATTTGCTCATTTCTTGATACTTTTAGAATTATTGATGTTCTTTGCAGAGATGTCTCCAGCAAGAAAATCAAAGTCAAAGGATAAAAAAACTGGAAAAGAAGCTCAAAAGGCATCACCGAGGCCTGCACTGTCCGTTAACGGGAATAGCAGCATGGCAGCTAATGCCTATAACCCCCTTCTAGGAACATTTCAAGTTCTTGATTCAGTCTCGGTAGCTTCTGTGTCACCCATACAATATGGTCGTTTCCGAAGTATAGATGAAACAGATGTAAATGGGGTTGAGTCTGATTCCGTTTCGAACAATGGTAGCTGCTCGGGTGAGTCAGACGATCACAAGGATAAAACAACCAATCTGACACACAAGCAGGAGGGGATACCATGTGCAGACAATTACAAGCGAGAAAAAGTTCGCCAAAAGAATGAGAGAAAACATCAACGCCAGAAGGAGAGGCGAGCTCTGGAGTTGTATGAGAAATGCAGCACGTATCTCATGTCCAGAAAGCTTGAAGCTCTTACACAGCAACTTGTGGCAATGGGAATATCTCAAGAACATGCGACGACGGCATTGATGATGAACGAAGGCAAGGTAGAGGAATCTGTTCATTGGTTGTTTGACAGGGATGAGGAAGAAATCGAGAAGCAAAGTATTCATAGCCCTGGGAATTTGAAAATAGATATAACAGAAGAACTAGCTAAGATTACACAAATGGAGCTACAACATAAGTGTACAAGGCAAGAAATAGAGCGTGCGGTTGTTCAAGCAGAGGGTGATTTGGACAGAGCAGAAGAAGTCATGAAAGGCACAAAGTTTGAAGAATTGTCTGTGCCAATGAAACAAGATGATTCTGGTAATCATCTTACAGCCAGTAATGCTAAACATATCGTAGGGATAAGTTATCAGAATTCAGATTCAGAAAGATCAGAAACACAACCTGTTCCGTTACCTCCTTTACAGCCAACAAAAGATGACAAGAACTTTAACTACACGAAACCACTCCCCAAAGTGGAACCTGTGGACAAAATTGCTCAGCCTATGAAACGACCCCAACCGAAGCTAGAATGGCCAAAACCTCAACAATCTGCTATTTTGGTTGATAAAAGATGGACAAATACAGGACAGGCTCCGTCTGCTTCGTACTCGTTGCCATCATCGCCATCAGTATCACCTCAGCCTTCTGTGAGGGTTGAAGCTCGTTATATAGCTAGTGGAAATGAATTTAAGAGCCCTCAGCAGCAGCCAGCAAATAGGGAACCAGTCGTGGCAATGAGGCAGCGGCCACAAATTGTAAGCACGAATCCCGTTCCAACTTCAAGCATGAGTGCCCCTACCAGTTGGCACCCTGCAGCAAGCATAGAGATCATGAAATCAAATGGGTTCATGCAAACGCATAATATGCCCACTGCGCGAAGACCAAGCCCAAACAGTGTGAATCCATATCAGATCTACCAGCAGCTTCAGTATCAAAACCAGAAGCGATTCAGTAACAACTCAGTAGATCCACATGGTAGTACTGCCCGAGGGAATGGCGGCTTATGGGCCAGAAACAACACTGCACCATCTTCATCAATATCTGCTGCTTCCTCGCTGGGACTGTTCTCTGCGGTTGGTTCAGCAGGAACATCGGGTGCATCCTCACCAATAGATTGGAACTCTGGTGGTTCGGTGGACTACACAAACATAGACTGGAGTCTAGATCAAGGTTTATCCCCAAATACTAGATTCAATGGAATCTGGTCCGGGCCAAAGAGCAGCAGCCACATGTATGATCCGAACATGAACAGGTATAGTCTAAACGGTTCCATGGGAAGCCGAGTCACCAGCAGCAATGGTGTTTCTCTGGAGCGTGCGGGTGTTGGTGTACCCGTGGAAACACAACCAGCAACCTCTCAGGATTGGACTTCACCATTTGAAGGAAAAGATATATTTAGCTTGTCTAGACAATCTGTGTCTCCTTCTCTGTAAGAGCAGAAGAGTTACATACGAAAATGGAAGTAATAAAACAAGAAAAAACGGACAAAAATATGGTTTCATGATTCTGTGGCTGCTTCTCCGTTTGGTTATTATTCGTGAATAGTTTTTCTCCTTTTCACTTTTAATATATGCTAAGAGCATCAAAATCAATCTTTTAATCAATTCTATACCAATACAGAACAAAGCCGTTTGGCCTTAAACTTGTTACATCACATTGGGAATCTCCAGGCGAGACTCGGTAGATTATGTAGTTGCAGAAGCAGGTTCTTCGTACCATTCATTAGCCTCTCGAGTCATAAAGTTTGCCTCTGCAACAAGTTTACGTCAAATTAGTTCCTTACATGTGCAAAATCCAGAAGAGGAGAAACCACTAATTGTAATTGCAAGAGAATAGCGTACCAGACAAGAACACATTCTTGTATTCTTCATCGTCATATATAAATTGTGGAAGATCTGGTGAACCGATACCAACAATGGTGCTTCCACTGTTATGCATTCATCCTAGACAAATTAGTACAAGTAATTTTGCACTAGCTTGTTAAGATGTATTTGGGAAGACAATTACAATAGTAGCATAATGTTTACTTAAATACTAGATGAGCTCCTATGTAATGCTCGACATTGTATGAAATTTCTCAATGATGAGGCTGTATACAGAATTAGTTATGGGTACGGCGTACCTCACAGACATAAAGACGGTATCATATTAGCCACGCCCAGATGCTATTATACGTTATTTCAAGTGTTTAAGAGATGGAAGAACATTAAGTGCTGGCAGTTCTGGAACATTTCAAAAGTGTAGAAAATGCAAGTCACTGTTCCATGAATCATACTGAATCTTGAAATTTAAAGATGTGACTATCTCTAACAGAATTAACAGTATTCGGTTATATCATGTTTAGTATTCTGTATTGATTATACTATGGTTATGAATGTAAACCAATATACAATACAATATAAATAGTATGTACAAGTTCGTTAGAAAGAAATAACAAATTCTTTTTTTTTTACATTGATGATTTCTTCATCTTCTTTCTCGAGATTTCGTCTTCTCTAATATGGTATCAGAGCTTTGAAGCTTAAACTTCGTTTCGAGTCTGCTTCTTTCTTTTCGTTTCTTTTGACCTTTGATTGATCGGAGATTCTCACGATTGATCAATTCTTAAAAATTTGTGATCGATTATTTGGTTATTCCACCAAAAATCATTAATATCACATTCACAAAACCTCGAAAACTATTCCAATGGTGATTAATCGCAGAACAACTCGACGCATCGGAAGATCGGCGACATCTTCAGCTAATCGAACAAATTCTCCAGTTCCGATTACTCCAAATGTAACAGAGTTCACGTTCGATAGCATTTATTCCCCCATTCTTCCTTACGAATGGTGATAATCCAGGTATCCAAGTCATTTCCTAAGTACTAAAGATGAAGTGCTCACTGTTTTTCCAGAGTTCTTGCAGATTGTTGGCAACTCAGTACAAGAAAATGATAAAAGCAGTTAGATCAGACAATGCTTAAGAACTGAAATTTGGAAAATTGTTCAGAGAAAAGGGGATTATTGCGTACCATTCGTGTCCTGAGACCCCAGAACAAAATTCTGTTGTTGAGAAGAAACATCAACACATTTTAAATGTTGCCAAAGCTTTGATGTTTCAAGCAAAAGTCCCTTTGTAATTCTAGGGAGATTGCATTCTTACGGCATTCTTTACAATTAACAGATTACCATCTCCCCTACTCAACAACAAATCACCTTTTGAAGTTTTAACTTCTAAACGGGTTGACTACAGTGGTTTACGTGTTTTTGGATGTTTAGCCTACTATTCTACTTCATCCAAAAACCGTCACAAGTTTCAACCTAGAGCAAGGCTTGCATCTTTCTTGGCTATCCTGCTGGATATAAAAGCTACATACTTATGGACCTTGAGACATACCAAGTTCACATCTCTCGAAATGTCACTTTTCATGAGGTGTTATTTACTTACCATAAAGGTCAGTTGGAACAATACTTTGACTTCTTCTCTTATACTAGTCTGGATTCTGAGTTTCCTAGACAAGATAATAGTAGAAAGGACCATGAAGTATGTATTGTCGACAATGATAAGAATGCTGAAAATGTTGAGAATACCAACAAGCGATTGACAAAGATCTCTACTTATCTTCAAGACTACTATTGCAATATGAATGAATCAGACACGGAAATCCCACATCCTTTGTCTGCATTCATGTCATATGATAGTCTGTCTACAGAATACAAAGCGTACATTTGTGCTGTCGCTCTTCATTCAGAACCCACATCGTTTACTCAAGCTAAGAAGTTTGATGAATGGCTTCAAGCCATGAATGAATAGTTAATCGCTTTGCAGAATTCTAATACCTGGACAATGCTCTTTACCTCCTGATAAACATGCCATTGGATGCAAGTGGGTCTACAAAATAAATTTTAATGCTGATGGGAGTTTGGAAAGATATAAATCTAGGCTTGTTGCTAAAGGTTATACTCAACAAGAAGGAATTGATTTTGTTGACACATTTTCCCCGGTAGCTAAGTTGACAAAGGTTAAAACACTTGTAGCTGTCTCTGCAGCAAAACAATGGAGTCTTACTCAGTTAGATATCTCCAATGCGTTCCTAAATGGGGATCTCTCTGAAGAAATTTATATGACTCTACCTCAGGGTTACACACCTAAGCAGGGAGAGACTTTGCCTCCAAATACAGTTTGTCGTCTACAAAAATCATTTTATGGCCTTAAACAAGCTTCTCGCCAGTGGTTTCTTAAGTTCAGCTCTACTCTGATTCGACTCGGGTTTAAAAGGTCACATTCAGATCACACTTTATTCATCTGCAATATTAATGGTCAATATCTTGCTGTCTTGGTCTATGTGGATAATATCATAATAGCCAGCAATGATGATGATGCTACAATATAACTTAAACATGATTTGGAACAGTCTTTCAAGCTACGAGATTTGGGAACTTTAAAGTACTTTTTGGGACTTGAATTTGCTCGAAGCAGTAAAGGAATATCGCTCTGTCAACGGAAGTACACTCTGGGTTTATTAGAAGAAACTGGTCTTTTAGCCTGCAAACCATCTAACAGTCCTATGGATCCTAGTATGAAGTTAGTTAAACATTTTGATGAACCAGCTTTAGATGATGGCAGTGTATACAGGCGTCTAGTTGGTAAATTGATGTATCTTACCATAACTAGACTTGATATAACGTTTACCGTGAACAAGTTATGTCAGTTTGCTTCTTCTCCAAAACAGTCTCACTTACAAGCTGCTCTGAAAGTTCTTTATTATCTCAAAAGAACAGTTGGTTTAGGACTCTTATATTCTTCAAATTCCAGTTTGACACTACAAGCGTTCACTGATGCAGATTGGGCATCATGTCCTGATTCTTGACGATCCACGTCTGGTTATTGTATGTTTCTTGGTGATGCATTGATTTCTTGGAAATCAAAGAAAAAACAAGTGGTTTCACATAGCTCTGCAGAATCAGAGTATCGAGCCATGGAGTTTGCTTCACGGGAAGTCGTTTGGTTATCTCGTTTGCTCTCTGAGTTTGACGTCACACCACCTTCTTCGACTCTTTTCTATTGTGATTCAACCTTTGTCATTCACATTGCGAGCAATCCTGTCTTCCATGAACGCACAAAACATATTGAATTAGATTGTTATCAAGTTCGTGAGAGAGTGGAGCTTGGTTACATCAAACTTCTCCATATTCGAACCAATAATCAAATTGCGGATATTTTCACTAAACCTCTGTTTTCTCCTCAATTCTACTCTATCATGGGCAAGATGCCTCTCAAATCGATCTACATGCCATCTTGAGGAAGGGTAACAGAATTAACAGTATTCAGTTATATCTGGTTTAGTACTCTGTATTGATTTTACTCTGGTTATGAATGTAAACCAATATACAATACTGGTGCGGCCTTAGAATGAATGTCTCTCCTAGGATCACTTGAAATAAGGGAATGGTGAAAATAGATGATGAAGATGGCGATGAACTTCTCTTCGGAGCTATGAGCTGCTCCAAAGATGTTTAGCAAATCCTATGGCACAGGTTCACCCTGCAATAGAGCCACAGACGATCACAGTAGATCACTCTACCCTTGTGAAAAAGGATCAATGTTCATCTGCTGAACAGAGAAGGCAAAGAAAGGCACAATCTGTGCAAAAATTGATTTCTATTGAATCTTCCAAGTTGTCTGCAAGTACAGAACGTGGCTGCCTCTTTAAATAGCCTAAACATGAAAACCCTAAAGCTAGAAAAATCTAATCTTAAACCAGAATGGTTTAGTTAATCCTAATTCTAATTACAATCGGTTTAATTTAAGTTATTTGGTTTAAAAGCATAATCTATTCCTAATGGGTTTATGAAACCCAAATACTAATCATACTTGGTTATAATTCACCAAGCCTAATTACAATATAATTACATAAATAAAAATCCAAATAAACAAATATAGCCCATGAAGGTCTATCCTTCAGCTTTCTGGACCAGTAAGGATTCTATTCAGCCCATACCTCATTGGGCTTGTTTATAATCAATCTTAGCTCGTCCCATATATCTTCTTGGGCCTCTTGGGCTTTGTTTCTTGTCTGTGAATGAGCTGAGACGTGCATTGGATGTATAGAAACAAGTGTATCTTCTTGAAGTTCCTCGGGTGGTCGAACTAGATGGCTACAGTCCGACAGAAGGGAAATTTGACCATCTCTTGATTCAGCATAAACCAAGTGAGTATTGGTATGACCAGATTGTCCATAATAGCTAGTTGATTGAGAGAAATGGTCGTGGTTGCTTGATTCATTGTTGATCTTCAAATCCTTGAAATTGAGGCTTATCGAGATCGCACCATCCCCTCCTCCTTTAAAAGGATTTGTCCTCAAATCCAAACCCTCTAAGGTGATGGGTGAACCTCCTGTATGATTATATATGTCTCCAGAATGATTATATTCATCTCTTGGTGCGGCCCTGGTTATGAATAAACAAGAGGATCGGCTTGAAGGTAGGTTGAATGATGAAGAAGGAGATTACTAACTCTCCTTGGGCAGCGGATGGTTGGATGTATAGATAGAAGCTACTAGCTTCTCTTGTTTTGATGGCGGCTGGATGGGGATGACTTTGAAGGCTACTAGCTCTTCAATTGTTGTGAATGATGAAAGAGTTTTGATTCCACTAGCACAGGATCACCCTGCAAAGAGCTATGGAATTTCACAGTAGATTACTCTACCCTTAAGTGAATAGAAATCAATGTTCTTAGGCTGAACAGAGAAAGCAAGAAGCAAAAAAGCTTTTGTATTAAATATAAAATTCGATGTTGCATTTACAAAGGGGGTGGAAGTCTTTTTATAGGCATAAATCCCTAACAAGATTATGCCTACAAAAAAGAATATCCTAAGTACTTTATTCTAACAATAAAATCCTAACTAATTAATTCCTAATTTTATGCTAATAATAATATCTTAACTAATTGATCCTAATTTTATGCTAACAAGATTATGTCTATCAAAAGAATATGGTAACTAACTGATCCTAATTTTGTGCCAACAAATTCTTTGGCCTATCATATCCTATCTAATCTTCTGGTTTAAATTAAATAATTAATTACAAACTAAAAATATATTAAACCAACAGACTGGTTTATTTTTAATCTTATTTTCTAATTGGGCCACGTCCACATCTATTTATAATAGCCCATGAGGGTCGATCCTTAAACTTCATGGACCAATATGGGCCCTGCTAAATCTTCATCTTGTTGGGCTCATCCTTGAGTATGCCCAACTTTTCATTGGTGTCTTTCTGGGCCTTTTGGGCCTTATCCCTTGTATGTGGATGGGCTAAGACGTGCCTTGAATCATCAAAAACAAGTATAACCTCTTGAACTTGCATGGGTGGTCAAACTAGCTCACTACGGTCCAACAGAAGGAAAATTCGACCATCTCTTGATTCAACATGAACCAATTGAGTTTTGGCAAGACCATAATCTCCATCATATCTTGATAGTTGAGAAAAATGGTATTGGTTTTTTGATTCATGGTTGATCTTAAAATCCTTAAAATTAAGGCTTATCGAGATCGCACCATCCCCTCCTCCTTTAAAAGGATTTGTCCTCAAATCTGAACCTTCCAAGTTTATTGATAAACCTCCTGGATGATTAGATATGTCTCCAGAATGATTATATTTCTCTCCTGGTCGCCAAATTCTGGTTTGTAAGTGGTTGAACCCGTAAGCTTCCAAATATGGCAATCCGAGCATCTCCTGGTTTATAAGTTGAATAACTTTTTAACCATAAGGAATTTGGACATGAATCCAATTCGAAATGCCCCTATGAAGTATTAGATTTCCAAAACATGTTTGTTTACAACTTGTTTCATCCTGGTTCTCTTGGGGTCCTTCAATAAGTAAACGATTATGTCCTTCGGATTCAATGGTCGTTTGCCGACTTGGAAGTTGAATATCTCCTTCATCTGAATAGATTTTGATCCAATTCTTTTTTTTTTCAGTGATTTCTTGATGAGTTGAGCTTCTGTAACAAGTCGATTTGTTGCTTAATTCCTCTGGGTCTGGTTTGTATGATCCGTTTATTGGTTGTATGTCTTGTTTGGGTTTGTTGATAGTCTGCAAGATGGAATCTTCTGTATCTTCTTCATGTTTATTTATTTTGAGCTCCTTAGCTGATGGTGATATAAACGTCACTCTGGTTGGGGTGGATTGATACTACTCTACAAATTCTTCATGCATCCGTGCCTTAAGACCTCTCCAATCTAGCACTGAATTCTTGTAGATAGTTGGAGGGTTTTCCTTTAACCACCATTCATGAGCTTTTCCTGTGAATGCTGAGACCACTTGTGATAACTCCAGTTCCTTGGGAATTTTGTTGAATTGTAGCCACTTTTCCATATCGCTTTCCCATTGCAAGTATACTTCAGGATCTTTTCTATTTCCTGAAAATAGTAGGGATTGACCTCTGTTGTTGACTTGCTTCTTTGGACTTACTGGTTTTAGATCAGGCGCTTCCCACCTTGGCTTGTGGAATTTTTTTTCTCTCATTTGATTGTAGATCAGATCTGTTAGATCCTCTAATTGCTTCTCACTCAGGATCACAGTTTGGATAGGTGCAACTCTCTCCCTTGTTGCTTGTTGTTTTGCCTTCTCTCCATATTTTCTTTTGTTCCCAAAAGAATACATGGTAGATTTGCTAGATATATGATGAATAGATTATGAATCTAGGATAGATTATTCCAACAAGTTCAAAATAGATCAAAGCCCAATCACCTAAGATCTATAGCTAAACCTACTGAAACTTAAGATAGAAAGATTGCAAGATTTTTTTTTTTTTTTTTTTATTTTCGTTTTTTTTTTTTTCTGATTTTCGTTTTTTTTTTTTTTTATTTCCAGATCCTTTCTTAGATCATTTTGTAATTCAGAAAAGGCTCAGCTGACTTACAAAAGATAGAAAGATAAGAATTTCTTTATGAAACTTAAAAAATGAAAAGAAATTGATGGTGGTTTCGAAATCAAAGTGATTTCACAAACCCTAACCTTCAAGAGGCTCTGATACCACTTGGTGCGGCCCTGGTTATGAATAAACCAGAGGATCGGCTTGAAGGTAGGTTGAATGATGAAGAAGGAGGTTACTAACTCTCCTTGGGCAGCGGATGGTTGGATGTATGGATAGAAGCTACTAGCTTCTCTTGTTTTGATGGCGGCTGGATGGGGATGAATTTTAAGGCTACTAGCTCTTCAATTGTTGTGAATGATGAAGGGGTTTTGATTCCACTAGCACAGGATCACCCTGCAAAGAGCTATGGAATTTCACAGTAGATTACTCTACCCTTAAGTGAATAGAAATCAATGTTCTTAGGCTGAACAGAGAAAGCAAGAAGCAAAAGAGCTTTTGTATTAAGTATAAAATTCGATGTTGCATTTACAAAGGGGGTGGAAGTCTTTTTATAGGCATAAATCCCTAACAAGATTATGCCTACAAAAAGGAATATCCTAACTACTTTATTCTAACAATAAGATCCTAACTAATTAATTCCTAATTTTATGCTAACAATAATATCCTAACTAATTGATCCTAATTTTATGCTAACAAGATTATGTCTACCAAAAGAATATGCTAACTAACTGATCCTAATTTTGTGCCAACAAATTCTTTGGCCTATCCTATCCTATCTAATCTTCTGGTTTAAATTAAATAATTAATTACAAACCAAAAATATATTAAACCAACAGACTGGTTTATTTTTAATCTTATTTTCTAATTGGGCCACGTCCACATCTATTTATAATAGCCCATGGGAGTCGATCCTTAAACTTCATGGGCCAATATGGGCCCTGCTAAATCTTCATCTTGTTGGGCTCATCCTTGAGTAGGCCCAACTTTTCATTGGTGTCTTTCTGGGCCTTTTGGGCCTTATCCCTTGTATGTGGATGAGCTAAGACGTGCCTTGAATCATCAAAAACAAGTATAGCCTCTTGAACTTGCATGGGTGGTCGAACTAGCTCACTACGGTCCAACAGAAGGAAAATTCGACCATCTCTTGATTCAACATGAACCAATTGAGTTTTGGCAAGACCATAATCTCCATCATATCTAGATAGTTGAGAAAAATGGTTGTTTGATTCATGGTTGATCTTAAAATCCTTAAAATTAAGGCTTATCAAGATCGCACCAAATACAGTATAAATACTCTATACAAGTTCGTTAGAAACAAATAACAGATTCATTTTTTTACATTGATGATTTCTTCATCTTCTTCCTCGAGATTCCGTCTTCTCTAATAATCTCCTTGGGAAAGGAAAGGAGGCATGACAGATGCATATAGCTCTTACCCAAATCGTTTAGGCAAATGCTTTGAGATACACCATTGTTGGTGACATTCTCCAGTAATGTTAAGGGATCAATGTTGCTTGTCTGATGTAGACGAAGACGCTGAAAAATAAAAGGTCAAGCCACGAAATCCTGAAAAGTTTCTAGAAGTCAAATATCCATCATCAATTCAGTTGATTACTTTGTAAATTTCAGCAGTTGAACATGCTTCTCGTGGCTTTATGAGCACCATCGGTATATCATGAGGAAAGGGAGGAGGAAGGTCTTGGACAATCTGCATTAAGCTCCATCATCTTAACAACTCCAAAGCCAAAATTTAATGGATGCAAGAGAACTGAATTAGAACAACTGTTTGCAAAGTAGTAGAATGCCCCAACGGGAAGCGAAGAATCTAAACAAAACATACCTCACCTCTCCTGGTACAATAGGCATCTCCATGTGAGAAGAAGAAAGGAATATCTGAGCCAATTCAATCCTGGAGTTCCTTCTCAGAGACAAGACCTCCATTGAGCTGATTTGCCGCCCAAAGTGCAGTTGCAGCATTATTGCTTCCACCACCTAGTCCAGCCCCGGTTGGCACCTTCTTGTGTAGATGAATCTTTTCATATCAAGAGAGACTGTAAGTTTTAGAAGAGTATCTAATATGTTTTAGGCAAATCGTGTTGTCTAGTGTTTTTACCCATAAGAACTTGTTACCGGTTCTCTTCCTGTAAAGGTTAAGTGCTTTTATAATCTGGAAAAAAAGGAAGTTGCAACACAGACCAGAGGAATAGAATAATGCTTCACCAACCAGAGAGATCGTCTATTAGAATAATCAAAACATCTCACCAGATTTCTCGCATCGACAGGGACTCCAAAGACGTTGGTAGAAAGACGATCTTTGGATTTTGATGGAGACAATGAGAATTTAATTGTGTCTCCTAAGCTAGTCACCTAACCAGACGCGGAAAAGAGACATCAAGATACAATGAGAAATAGGAAAAAGCTTAAAACTTACATGAGGAAGAACTTACATGAAACAAAGAGGCTAAATCATGAAACCCATCTTCCCGTTTGCCAGTTATCCTCAAAAAAACATTGATCTGAATAGATTAAGACAATGCCATTGGTTCTTAGGATAAAAAGAAGAGAGATGATTCAAGAAAAGTATAGAATATGAAACTGTCTTAAAACCTTGCAAGGTGAGAAGAGCTTAAGCCTTGAAAAGGGAGCTTCTTTGTCAACAACATCGCCAATCTTATTAAGCCTCTCGTCAGGATCAAACACTATCTACCATCAACAAACATTAGTTCAAAAAATGTTGACATTATATCATTTCAAAGTTTGGAGGAATTGTGAGAACCAAATGATGAACTTGAAGAACTCAAAACTTGAAATTTTCAAAAACCCAGATAATAAATGAACCGGAACAGCTACGCAGCGTCAAATTTGGATCCATCAACAACAAAAAAACGGCTAAAATCAAAAGCAGGAACCAGACGAAGGAGAAAGGGAATATTTGCCAAAATTGCTTCCAAGGTATTCAATCTGAGCAAAACATTGAGTTAGAACTCGCTACAATAGAATCGGAGATTCAAAAAACACACAGTATATTTTCCAGATTCTGACCCAAATTGAGTAAGCAGAAATAAAATTCGAATTATCGTTACCTCTACTTGCTTTCTGGAAGCTTTCACTAAAAAACTCCAAAGGGGACGAAGAAGCTTGGGAGTAAATGAAGAAGAAGAAGAAGAAGAAGAAGAGAAAGAAGGGAGAGTAGTTTTGAAAGAAGAAAACGTGAAATTGAGAGATGAGATAAATGGATGAGAAGCCGTTGCCATGTTCTGTCTCCGAGTTTCTCTTTGATCGGATATGCGATGTTTTTTTTTATTATTCTTTTTTCTAAAAAAGCATACAATTAATGCTTAACTTATAATTCGTTTCTAACTTGAGCTTGGCAAATAAACCAAACTCAAACTCAAACCGAAGTAATCAGTTTGGTTTAATTCTGGTTCTTTTCAAAAACTTGATCAATTCTTAAATTTTGGTAGTTTGGTTTTGGGTTTGGATTCGGTTCAGTTGTGGTACATCTAAAAATTCGATCGGTTCCTATATCTAAGTAGTTTGGGTTTTAAGTTCAGTTTGGGTAATCCGAATTAAACCTAAGTAAATTAAATATTATATTTTATTAATTTTTTCTTATTTTCTATTTTTGATTTTTTTTTATCAGAATTTTTGAGTCTGTGTAATTCAATTAGAAGCCGAACCCGAACCGAACCCGTTAAATATATGAATACAAAATGAGACTTAAAATATAGTACTAGAACCGAATCGAACCCTAACCAAAATAAAGAATTATCCGAATGGATCCTAAACTTCTAAACCTGAAATACCTGAATCCAAAATACCCGAAGCAAACCAGAACCAAAACCCAAATGCCGAAGCCTATTTCTAACAATGATTAACCTAACCGGCAGTACAAAAAAAATAAAATTGGTACAAAACCAAAACCCTAAAATTCATCTCTTTGGCATATTGAAGAACAACGCCCATATTCACCCATCTTCTCCCAACAGGTCTTCATCTCTGTGTCGATTTTCCTTCGCTTTCGTCTTGTCACATCGTGAAAACTTTGCAAATTTCTCTGATAAAGTATCAGTTCATTATAATATCAGATCATCGAAAGTTTTGATAAAAAAGAGTTTTACTTGAGTTCATGTTTCATAATGAATTATCTTATGTTTTTATCATTTTTTTGTGTACAAAGCAGAGCGTCTTGTATCTACATCCATGGAATCAACTTCCAATCACATGGTATATCTTACATAATTTCTGTACCCTTAATGTTTTATGTATTAAGTGTGAATGTATATCTTATGTGTTCAAGTGTTTGCACAGGCAAGTCTCTTGAAGATTGAATCTCCTACGTCGGGATGGGTGAAATCCCTGGAAAATTTGCTCAATACCATCAATGGTTTCATACTCTTTATCAATTTTCTCTTTTAGTTATATCATTTTCTTAATTAGTTTACTTCATTTTGTCACTTGTGTTTTACTGAATCCATATACTAACACATATATATATATATATATACAGATGTGGATTTCACGATCGACAAGCAAAGTAAAACAGTATACGTCTATGGGAAAATCAATCCAGAAATAATTCTCGAGAAGATTACAAAAGCTGGTACAAAAGCTGAAATTGTTTGGAGCGACAATAACAGACGCAAAAATCTGCTGAAAAATCAAAGAGACCGTTCGATGGAACAATGTTATTCGTCGGGATACATAAATTCTCCTAATGGTTACTCGAATTATCATCATCAACAACAATACAATTGTCCTCAAACTTGTGCTCTTCCACCTCCATATATACATCAGCTTCATCCGCAACCGCCACCACCGTACGTGTTCCTTCAGAATGAGCCGGCGGCTAAGGGTTTCCCGCCGACGCCTGCTCCGCCTAAGAACTTTACGATGGGAGATTTACAACCAGGATGTTGGATCATGTGAATCTTTATGAGTTTTTTCTCTCTCTTTTTTATGTCATTCATAATTTATTAGACAAAAATCATAATGAGTTTTTTCATCATTCATGATTTTGTTGTTGTTGTTGTCGTTATACAAATGATATTATACCATTCGTGTTTGCTCTACACACTTGAATAAAAAAGGCATTTAACATTTTTAATTAAATGGCCAAATTAAAATCAAAATGGCAAATCCATTAAACAACTTGAAAGCTAAACATCAGCTCAATGATGGAGATTAGTGGCAAAGATTCTCGAGAATTTTGGAAAAAGATTGTTAGAGTTGTCGAGATATTTTTTATTTTCATCAACGGAAAGAAATTGAAGAAATAAAACAACATTATGATAGAACCGATTGGTTTTGAGATTCCTAACTGACCTAATCTGGTTATCAAATGAATTTCTTTATGTTGCCAAACAGTTTCATTATATGATCCAGATCCACACCAAATTGGCTAAACTTTGGCTTGGTCCAGTCAGCTAATTTTGTTCAGATTTTATTATCAAATCTACAATCCATCTTTTTGTATCTTTTGAAATGATAAATATATTAATAAACAAAAAAAACTATTTACAAAAAATAAAAATAAAGAAATGCAAATCTCTTGAAAGAAAATAATCTAAACTTGTTTTGCTTAAGGGTATTAGAGAGACTCAGTCACAATCCAACTATTGTATCGATGAGTCTAACCATATAGCCGGTCGGGCGTGTTGTGCCTACAAAGTCACACACACACAATTCAACCATGATCAAGATCAATCGTAATCTTGAAGCACATATAAACTGCTACATACTGTAAAACAGAACAAGAAAAAAAGAGAGAGAAGACCATGAGTTTTACGATGATTTATTGGCGTGACAGCACCTATATTTCGGCCAGAAGCTCACTTGCAATTGACTGTATCAGAACCTTAAGATTATCATTGATTGAGAACTTTAAGAAGATTGATTACAAACAAGACCTGAGAGATCATAAACTGTAAAGAACGTTATAACCTTTAACTACAAGAAAACAAGATTTTTATAACTACATTTGGCGACAACATATTTAGTCGCCAAAATTTACGACTACGTAGCAACTATATTGTGACTTATTTACGACTCCATAATTTTAATCGTAAGTTAGTCGCTATTTTGTGATTATAGATAAAGTTGGTAATATAGTCGTAAATTAGTCGCTAATTTACAACTACATAGAAGATGGGGAACAGTAGTTGGCTATTAGTCGCTAATTTGGCTACTAATATACGACTATTTTTATTTTGGGACAGTAATCGGCTATTTGTCGCTAATTTGGCAACTAATATGCAATTAATTATACCTTATAAACATAATCCATTTTTTTGTTTGGTACAAGAAAACCAAACCAAAAACCGATCTTACCCCTTTACATAAAATCAATTCAGCCCCTTCTTCCCCGTGTTTTGCTTAGGGTTTCCTAATTTCCAAAAGCTCCCATGGATTCTTCCGATTCCTTCTTCTCTGCTGATTTTCTAGCCGATCCCTCCATCTTCTTCGATTGCTCCATATTCTCTTTCTCCCTTCTGGGCTTTTTCTAGGGTTTTTCTTCTCAGTTCTCGATTCCCGCTTTTATACTCTTGTCGTCGCCAAGATACTAGGTATGCTTCTTCACTTCATCTATCGAACATGCTTCAGTCAGAACCATCCCTCTGATTCATTAAGTTCCCAATTCGCGTTTTTCTAATTCGATCTTGAAATCATTCATTTGTCGATTACAACTTTTTGTTTTGATTTATCCAAAATTGTAGGATTTTTCAAGCTTTTTCACTAAAATTGGTTACATCTGATTTAATTAGTTTAATTTGCAAAAGAAGGAAGAAAATATGCATTTTAGAAGGCTCATCTAATTTTAGATGTAGATGAACAATATGATGGGTTTTCAAGCTTTTGACGAGGTTCAATGGTTCTTGCTATTAATTATATGATATATGTTGGATAAACTCCAACTTGAGTTGGAAGCTATCTTCAAGAGATTTGTTATTAGCTAAAAATGAGGAGAGATTTAAATATAGAGATTATCTTTAAGAAGATTATGTGTTTATCCATTGTAATTTATAGAATAAGTTAAGAGATTTAGTATTATCTCTTGAGAGATTTAAGGAATTGTGAGAGTATATATAGAAGTCTTGTGAGGAGGTTTAGAGGATAAGAAAAACACGTGAGAGAGAGAACAAAGCAATTAAGATCAAAGTGTGATCAAATAGCATTGAGAGATTGTGAGGTTTTGAGAAGTTTTACCTAATAAGAAGAGATTTCTATATTGAAAGTGTCCTAAACCCTTTTATTTGGTATCAGAACCTTAGAGATATCTTTATCTCTTTGTTGCAACTGTGAAGAGAAACTAAGGTGACACACAAAATCATGTCCGCCATTCAACTTAGAACAAAGGATCCGGGACCACCACAGATCACGGTTCTGATGCTTACAAACTCAAACTACACTGTTTGGGCTATAAGGATGCGTGTAACTCTGATGGTGCGTGAAGTACTCTGATGGTGCGTGAAGTATGGGATACTATTGATCCTGGATCCACTGACGTCAAGAAGAACAACATAGCTACCGTTTTGCTCTTCCAATCAATCCCCGAGAATCTCATCCTCCAAGCGGGAGAACAAGAAACAGCAAAAAGAATATGGAAAACTCTCAAAATACGAAACGTAGGAGCTGACCGCGTAAAAGAAGCAATGTTACAAACACTCAGATCAGAATTCGAGCGACTCCGAATGAACGACACGGAGACAATTGACAAGTTTGCTGAAAAATCTCTCAGAAAACCGTCAGAAACAGCTGTTTCCGAGGGATTACCGACGGTTTTTTTCTGTCGATTCTACAGCGTCGGAAAACTAAGATCCGTCGGAATTTTCCGACGGATTTCTGACAGATAAAAGTGGTCAGAAAAACCGAGCGATTTCCGACGCAAATAGACAAAAAAAAAATAAAAAAAAATATATATTTTCTGACGAATTTCCGACGGAATTAGAAAATAAAAAAAAAATTTGAAAAATGAATTTTTTTTTTTAAAACACGAAAATAAAAATTATAAAACAAAAAAACAAAATTATATGAAAACCAAAAATAATTTATAATAAAAAACATTAATTATATAATAACAAAAATAATTTATATTAAAAATTAAATAAAATTAGAAAATTATAAACTATTTGCATAACATAATAAAATTAGAAATTAGAAATTATTTAAATTATAAATTTTTTAAATAAAATTTTAAAAATAAAAAATTAAAATGAAAGAAAAAGAGATAGAGATAGAGATAGAGAAAGAAAGAAAATAATGGAAAATGAGAGAGAAGGAAAGAGAAGGAAAGAGAAGAAGAGAGAAGAAGAGAGAAGAGGAGGAAAAAGAAAAGGAGAAAAGGAGAAAAGAAAAGAGAAGAATAAGAGGAAGAAGAAGAATGATGGAAAAGAATGAAAGGAGGAAAAGAAAGAGAGGAGAAGGAGGAAGAGGAGGAGGAGAAGAAGGAGAAAAAAATATCATGGGGGGGGGGGAAGAGAGAACAAGTGAGAGAAAAAGAAAATGTGATACAAAGAGAAAAGAAAGAAAAAAAAATATAAAGAGAAATTATGGGGGAGAAGGAGGGAAAAATTGGGGGAAAAGGGAAATTAAAATTTTTCATTTCCAAGTGATTTCTGACAGAAATTAAAATTAAAATAAAAAATCAAAATTTTAATTTCCGTCAGACATCCCTCAGAAATTTTCGAAGGATTTCCGATGAAAATTAAATTAAAGTAAAAAAATTCAAAAATTTATATTCCGTCGGAAATCCCTTGGAAATTTCTGAGGGATTTCTGACGGAATATAAAATTAAAATAAAAAAATTCAAAATTTTAATTTCTGTCAGAAATGTTCGAGGGATTCCCGACGGAAATTAAAATTAAAATAAAAAAATTGAAATTTATTTTCCGTCGGAAATCTCTCGGAAATATTTTTAATTTTTTTTTTCTGTTATCAAAAATCCTTCAAAATTTTTTGACGGATTTATTTCCGTCGGAAATTCCGTCGAAAATTGATGTTTTTTCTTGTAGTGACAATTCAACCATGATCAAGATCAATCGTAATCTTGAAGCTCATATAAACTGCTACATACTGTAAAACAGAACAAGAAAAAAAGAGAGAGAAGACCATGAGTTTTACGATGATTTATTGGCGTGACAGCACCTATATTTCGGCCAGAAGCTCACTTGCAATTGACTGTATCAGAACCTTAAGATTATCATTGATTGAGAACTTTAAGAAGATTGATTACAAACAAGACCTGAGAGATCATAAACTGTAAAGAACGTTATAACCTTTAACTACAAGAAAACAAGGTTTTTATAAAACAAAATAAAAAATTTGAAAAATGAATTTTTTTTTAAACACCAAAATAAAATTATAAAACAAAAAAACAAAATTATATGAAAACCAAAAATAATTTATAATAAAAAACGTTAACTATATAACAACAAAAATAATTTATATTAAAAATTAAATAAAATTAGAAAATTATAAACTATTTGCATAAATATTAAAATTAGAAATTAGAAATTATTTAAATTATAGTTTTTTAAATAAAATTTTAAAAATAAAAATTAAACTGAAAGAAAAAGAGATAGAGATAGAGATAGAGAAAGAAAGAAAATAATGGAAAATGAGAGAGAAGGAAAGAGAATGAAAGAGAAGAAGAGAGAAGAAGAGAGAAGAGGAGGAAAAAGAAAAGGAGAAGAGGAGAAAAGAAAAGAGAAGAATAAGAGGAAGAAGAAGAATTGATGGAGAAGAACGAAAGGAGGAAAAGAATGAGAGGGAAGAGGAGGAGGAGAAGGGGAGGAGAAGAAGGAGAAAAAAATATCGTGGGGGCGGGGAAGAGAGAAGAAGTGAGAGAAAAAAAATGTAATAGAGAAAAAAAAAGAAAAAAAAAATATAAAGAGAAATTATGGGGGAGAAGGAGGGACAAATTGGGGGAAGAGGGAAATTAAAAATTTTCATTTCTGAGAGATTTCTGACCAAAATTAAAATTAAAATAAAAAATCAAAATTTTAATTTCCGTCAGACATCCCTCAGAAATTTTCGAGGGATTTCCGAAGAAAATTAAATTAAAGTAAAAAAAATTCAAAAATCTATATTCCGTCGGAAATCCCTTGGAAATTTCTGAGGGATTTCTGACGGAATATAAAATTAAAATAAAAAAATTCAAAATTTTAATTTCTGTTAGAAATGTCCGAGGGATTTCCGACGGAAATTAAAATTAAAATAAAAAAATTTGAAATTTATTTTCCGTCAGAAATCCCTCGGAAATATTTTTAATTTTTTTTTTCTGTTATCAAAAATCCTTTGAAAATTTTTGACTGATTTATTTCCGTCGGATATTCCGTCGGAAATTCCGAATTCCGTCAAAAATTGATGTGTTTTCTTGTAGTGAAAATTCAACCATGATCAAGATCAATCGTAATCTTGAAGCACATATAAACTGCTACATACTGTAAAACAGAACAAGAAAAAAGGAGAGAGAAGACCATGAGTTCTACGATGATTTATTGGCGTGACAGCACCTATATTTCGGCCAGAAGCTCACTTGCAATTGACTGTATCAGAACCTTAAGATTATCATTGATTGAGAACTTTAAGAAGATTGATTACATACAAGACCTGAGAGATCATAAAGTGTAAAGAACGTTATAACCTTTCACTACAAGAAAACAAAGTTTTTATAACTACATTTGGCGACAACATATTTAGTCGCCAAAATTTACGACTACGTAGCAACTATATTGTGACTTATTTACGACTACATAATTTTAATTGTAAGTTAGTCGCTATTTTGCGATTATAGATAAAGTTGGTAATATAGTCGTAAATTAGTCGCTAATTTACAACTACATAGAAGATGGGGAACGGTAGTTGGCTATTAGTCGCTAATTTGGCGACTAATATACGACTATTTTTATTTTGGGACAGTAGTCAGCTATTTGTCGCTAATTTAGCAACTAATATGCGACTAATTATACCTTATAAACCTAATCCACTTTTTTTGGTTTGGTACAAGAAAACCAAACCAAAAACCGATCTTACCCCTTTGCATAAAATCAATTCAGCCCTTTCTTCCCCGTGTTTTGCTTAGGGTTTCCTAATTTCCAAAAGCTCCCATGGCTTCTTCCAATTCCTTCTTCTCTGCTGATTTTCTAGCCGATCCCTACATCTTCTTCGATTGCTCCATATTCTCTTTCTCCCTTCTGGGCCTTTTCTAGGGTTTTTCTTCTCAGTTCTCGATTCCCGCTTTTATACTCTTGTCGTCGCCAAGATACTAGGTATGCTTCTTCACTTCATCTATCGAACATGCTTCAGTCAGAACCATCCCTCTGATTCATTAAGTTCCCAATTCGCGTTTTCCTGATTCGATCTCGAAATCATTCATTTGTCGATTCCAACTTTTTGTTTTGATTTATCCAAAATTGTAGGATTTTTTAAGCTTTTTCACTAGAAATTGGTTACATCTGATTTAATTAGTTTAATTTGCAAAAGAAGGAAGAAAATATGCATTTTAGAAGGCTCATCAAATTTTAGATGTAGATGAACTATATGATGGATTGTCAAGCTTTTGACGAGGTTAAATGGTTCTTGCTATTAATTATATGATATATGTTGGATAAACTCCAACTTGAGTTGGAAGCTATCTTCAAGAGATTTGTTGTTAGCTAAAAATAAGGAGAGATTTAAATAGAGAGATTATCTTTAAGAAGATTATGTGTTTATCAGTTGTAACTTATAGAATAAGTTAAGAGATTTAGTATTATCTCTTGAGAGATTTAAGGGATTGTGAGAGTATAAATAGAAGTCTTGTGAGGAGGTTTAGAGGATAGGAAAAACACGTGAGAGAGAGAACAAAGCAATTAAGATCAAAGTGTGATCAAATAGCATTGAGAGATTGTGAGGTTTTGAGAAGTTATACCTAATAAAAAGAAATTTCTATATTGAAAGTGTCCTAAACCCTTTTATTTGGTATCTGAACCTTAGAGATATCTTTATCTCTTTGTTGCAACTGTGAAGAGAAACTAAGGTGACACACAAAATCATGTCCGCCATTCAACTTAGAACAAAGGATCCGAGACCACCACAGATCACGGTTCTGATGCGTACAAACTCAAACTACACTGTTTGAGCTATAAGGATGCGTGTAACTCTGATGGTGCGTGAAGTATGGGATACTATTGATTCTGGATCCACTGACGTCAAGAAGAACAATATAGCTACCGCTTTGCTCTTCCAATCAATCCCTGAGAATCTCATCCTCCAAGTGGGAGAACAAGAAACAAAACTGGAAAATAATATAAATAAACGTCTTCTCTCTTTATTGAATATATGCTTTAAGCAAAACTGGAAAATCCAACAAATTTTCTCTGTTTTTCATTCTTCTCTAAAAGTAATTATCAAAAGTATAGTGTAGCTATCTAAGTTCGCAGATTTTATTTCGGATGTTACAAAACTGTCTTATACCGTTTTATCCTGAGATTCAAAAATCTATTTCGGATGTTACAAAACTGTCTTATACCATTTTATCCTGAGATTCAAAAATCACACGTAAACTAATAGATTTTACAAATAATTTATTAAGTTAAAAATATATTAAATCTTACCTCCACAAATTCATCTATTTCTTTGTAGATTTTCATACATTTTATTGTTTTGTTATATAATATCAATTTCAATTTTTTTATTTCATGATTTTTAATATGTATTTTTGCAGTTCTACCAAACTAACCATATTTTAGAAGTTCCAAAATGAGCTAACAAATCTTTTTTTTTTGTTTTTTATTGACAATGATAGTAAGATATGTTGGTTGAGATATTAGGGAAAGTAACTAACCGTGACCATCTACTGATATTGAGGGTATCTAGAGATTTGAGATTGATGTCTGAGGGAAAATTTTGAAGATATATGCATCTACTAATCTTCAAATCTTTTATGTTACTGAGATTCTGAAATGAGGAAGGAAGCTCCACTAAATTTGGTATAATCGAGAGATATAACTCCTTTAAAGTGGGAGACAACATAGGCATGAAGAGCATAGGCAGCTGAACCAAGTAATCAATTTAGAGATGTAAAATATAAAGTTTTAATTTTATGTTTTGACAGCTGCAAATTACCTTAAAAGTATAAAATTAATCTTTTTAAATAATAGAATAATTTTTTAAGTAATGAAAACATTGTTTTTTGTGTGTGGTTATTTATCATACGCACACTACAAGAAACATGGATTCTCCAAATTTTGCGACTATATAGCTACTTAATGGCGACCTATATACAACTACAAATATTTGATCGTACATCAGTCGCTAATTTGCGACTAAAGTTAGTAGTCGGTTATGAGTCGTAAATTAGCGACTAATTTATGACTATATATCAGACAGTGAACAATAATGAAAAATAGTCGCTAATTTGACGACTAATTAGCGACTAAATTCAAAATTTATGCCAAATCCAATTTTTTTTGTTTAATCAATATAGTCACTGAATAGCGACTAATTAGCAACTAGTTAGCAACTAATCAGTGACTATATTCAAATACTTGGGCAAATTAAAATATATAACCCTAAAACATTTACTCTAAACTAAGACTCAACAGTTGCAACAAAAAATCTATTTTCTATAACTAATCTCTTTCAAACCATAACAATCAACCTCATACCTAAACCCCAAATATGAACCCCAAACCCTATAGCCTAAATCATATACCTAAACTCTAAATCTTTAAATATAAATTCTATATTTTATATCTAACACTTTTTAAAATCATAACCTAACTCTAAACCTAAACCTCAAACTCTATACCTCAAACATAAACTCCAAACACTCCCAAACCCTAGATCCCAAATACTATATTCAAACTTTAAATCCTAAAATATGAACTTTACATTATCCATTAAATTTTTATCATAAAAATTACTTAAATCATAAACCATAAAATCATAATATAACAATTAATTATACATACATCAAAAAATATTTAATATAAAATATATTTTACATGAAATCAAATTAAAAATATTTAGTTATAAAAATTTGAATGTAATCATTTTTTATCTTAAAAATATTATTAAAATATCTAAACAAATAATTTAAATATTATATATAATCAAAAATGAAATCTAACAATTAAATCCAGTGTTGATAGATTCAATCTAATGGATCAAATATCTTCTTTTTTTTATCTTTTCTTTGTTTTCTTCTCCTCGTTTTATTTTTTTGGTTTTTTGGGATAATTATTATTTTTTTGATTAAACCAAATCAACAACCCCTTTTTAATTTTGTCCATTCGTCTCACTTCTCTCCTTACGCCTCTCCTCTCTCTCCTTCTCTTTGTGCCACTTCCTTGCTTCTCTTCCTTCTTCCCCTGTGTTCTCTCTTCCCATCGAATCTGTTTTCCCAAATCGACCTTGGATCTCGTCTTTTCGCAACGCATCTGCCGCCAATGACACCCTCTTCTCTCTCCTCTCCATGTCTTCTTCTTCCTCGTGTCCGGCGGCGAAGAATAACCTCCTCCTATTTTCCCAGATTTGTCAAGCTTTGTTCGCCATATCCCAGCGGATTCAAAAGGTATTACATTTTCTCTGTATTAATTAGTTAAAGGAGTCATCATAGAGTGCTGAGGATTAGCCTCTTAGGTCATGTATTCAATTTCATAGATCCTGCGAAGGTAAAAGCTTTCTAGATTTCTGGGTTTTTTTTGTTTGTTCACTAATTTATGAGCTCTTGTGTTTTCACTGATTTTAGAGTCTTGCGAGCTCTAAAGGAAGTTCGACATCTTCGTTGTCGATCCCGCCTATTTGCAAGTCGAAGTATTTGTTTAGCTCCACAAGAAACACCAGAATCAGCGTCTCCGGTCACTTCTTTCACTCGCGATGAAGATTCGATGCCTCCTCCGCTTCATCCTGGTTCAGCCTCTCCAGATCATGTATATATCTTCGGTGTCCATGTTTACTTCTTCTTCTTCTTCTTCTTCGTACTAATTTTTTATCGAAGGCTTGAATTTGATTTTCTCTAGTTAATGGGTTTTGCTAAAGCATTTGCCTTTTGGTTTTTTAAGGGATTAAGAACACTGCCCATCATGTCTTTATTTCTAAATAGATTCGGTTGAGTGTGCTGAGGCTTGTGTGGTTCTATTTCTAGGTTGGAGAAGGAGTCTTGACCACTGGATGATTAAAAAATATGCTTTGTTAAGAATCCATTTACTTGTAATGTTTCAAGGGAAAATGAGCAGTTTGCCAAGTATGGGGATACTAAGTCTGCAAGAGGTATTATGCGGGGGGAAGTTAAAAAATAGATTGAGTTAAATCCTCTCTTCCGGGACAAACTTCAATTTCAAAGTTTGAAGAATTCAAGATTGAGAACCTTAATAAATCAAAGGTGCGTTTAAAGTATGGTCGAAGCTTTTCTTTATTGTCTCTCTCCTATTTTCTTTTATATATGCAGCTGATTTTGGAGGCTATTCAAGTGTTCGGATCATACTAATTTCAAGTGTTCTATTAAGCTTCTTCGCTATTCATGGACACGAAGCTTCTGCATACATTGACAGATGAAAACTCGGATCTGCACAAGAAAACTAGTGATCATATAACTAAAAAAAAATTAAAATACATGTGCTCTAGATCGTGTCTCTTAGTCCTTGACTTGTAAGTGATTCACTTATTATTCCACCTTTTGGATTCAGTATCATATTTTAAAGCACAGTTTATAAAACAAAAACAAAAAGCTATTGGTCGCGAAGAGAAAAGAGTTTGTCGTTAAAATTTTCTGTTTTTGGTAAACTTTTAAGAGTTTCATATTTTGGCTGTTATATTATTGTGTCAATACATGAGATCGTACAGATGGCTCAAGAACTGATCCTCAAAGAGAAACAAAACATGAAGAGAAAGCATTACCATAAGTTCAAACATAAGTTTTATCCATGTCGTAAGTGCTTTAGATGATGCCACGTTTCCTTCTTTTTTTTACCTAAAACATTCTTGCATTTGGGTAAAGTGAATGATTTATCATTTATCTGTTGGTTGGTCTGATGTGGCAGCTTTCGAGGTCTTCTGCTCGGGAACGTGGAAACCCGTGGAGCACCTAAGGATCGGAACGATGACGATGCAACTTTTTGAAAACTGGCATGTCTTTTTCCATGTTTTTTCTTCTCTTCTTAAGCTCTGTTTCTTCATGAACGAAAAGTTCTGGTCTGATTCTTCTCTGAGGACTAAATGGAATGTGCTTTCTTTGGTGATTTTGATACTGCAGGATACCTTTAGGACAAGAGTCAATCGCTTGTTGGGGAATCTTGTATTTTTTTCGTTCTAATAGAGTGTTTATTCACCACTAAGTTGTAATATAAAAAGCTAATAAAATCGTATATGTTTTTTTGTTGAATGAGAATACTATGTTTGTATTTGAATTTTGATTTTTTTATTAATATTTTTGGTTGTAAAATTTTTAATGATTACATTTAAAATGAATTCCAAACACAAATCAAAAACATACCAATACAAATCAAAAACATATCAATTTTTTTTAAAAAAAATAATAGTCGTTAAAATAATAGTCGCCAAATTGTCGCTAAAATAATAGTCGCCAAATAGTCGTTAAAATAATAGTCGCTAAAGAGTCTTTAACATTATAGTCGCCAAACAGTCGCTAAAATAATAGTTGTTAAATAGTCACAACATAGTCGTATCGTAGTCGCATATTAGTCGTAAATTATAACGACAACATGACGACTAATATGTGACTATGACATTTAGTCGTAACGTAGTCGCCAATTTACGACTATGTTACGACTGTATATTTTAGCGACTAAGGATTTATGACTACAATTATTAGTCGTAAAATAGTCGTAACTCACCATTTAGCGACTGTTTAGTGACTATTATCGCAGTCGCTAAATCTCTGTTTTTTTGTAGTAGCAAACGGTTTTTGAGTTTAGAACTACATACCTGCACTCCTTTCCATAGTTTTTTATAGTTACTCTTGACAAACAAAACATTTAGAAATATTCAAGAGAAATTGACACACAAAGGTACTAGGATAATCAAGAAGGAGATGTAACTAAATATGTAAATCAAACAAGGATGAATTTCATTATGTACAAACCCTATGCAGGGTATAACACAATGCATATAGTTAGATGTAAATTCATAGAGCAATAATCTACTCCATGGAAAATCGAAAGCAAAGCAAAGTAGCTAGTTCCCTTACGAATAAGGATGATCTTGATCATGGTAAGGCTGATTCAGATCAAACCCTAAGGATCTCTTAGCTTCACCTCAGTATCCATCTTTATCTTAATATCTACGCTCTAATCTTCATCATCCATTTCACCATCTCTTTTCCCCTTTTCTTTTCCCTTATCGTCATTATAACGACTGGTACTTCTTACCTCGGCGTATTTGAGCATCATTAGACAGCAAGCAGCTTGTTGAACATCCTCGGTTACATCACTCATCGGCATGGATCTACTCATCACATTATCATCATCATCATCATCTTCATCATCATCCAAAAAGCTGAGATTGAGCTTTTCCGGTGGAGGAGGTCGTATCCCTTTCCAGCTCCGATCAGGATGTCTCCTCATATGTCCAAACAAAGAGTGCATTGTTTGAAACTCTTTTCTACATAGACAACACCTAATCTTACCTTCCACGTCAGCCCTAATCAGATCTATCTCTTTTTCCTTCTCCTTCTTCACCAAACCAATCTTGCTCTTCTTCTTCATCTTCATCTTCTTTGTCTTTCCTTTGTTATTGTACTCGCTCGAGTGGATTCTCACATGGCCACCGTAAGACTTACCGGAGCTAAACTGCTTATCGCAAATCACACAAAAATTCTTCCTTTCCGGCGGCGGGGACGGCGGCTGCGGCTGAAACACTCCAGATTCGGACGAGGAAGAATCATCATCATCATCATAAACGGAGGATTGATGGAAAATTTGAGTAGGGTCATCTCTTGTTCTCTTCATGATCTTGCTCTCTTCACAAAACCCTGAAAATGAAAAAAATAAAAAGCGAAGTTTGTGCTCTTTAAATTTTGTTATGGAAACAATAAAATCTTAGCGAGATTTACGCAAGGGTTTGGGATTTGTAGAGATAGTGATTCTTAATTAATTGTGATTAGTCAAAGGCGAGGTCAGATAAGAACAACTCCACACATACTGTTTTCAGTTGCATTTATCTTAAAACCCTATATTAAGTAAAATAATATTTAGTTAAGAAATAACATTAAAATAACCATTTACCATATATTTTCATTCCTATATTTTCAAAAAAATTTTAAAAAAAATTTTTACACTATAATGTAATAGTGGTTAAGATTCCATTAACTAATTTTCAAGACACAAAACGAAATAATAAAAAAAATTTAACACTATACCATATTTTAACTGCTGTTAAGATTTTATTAAAATAAAATATTTCAAAAATACATTGTTGTCATCTTTAATGATCAGGATTACAAATGAAAAAGAGTTCAAATACCGTATTAGAATATTTAGTCCTGTATACTTATATCTTCAAAAATAACAAAAAATTTCTTTTTATACAATATTTTAACTCTCTTTAACATTTGTTAACTTCTTTTGACGTTACAAAACAAAATTAAAAAAAAACTTGAAAGAACATCACATTTGAATATTTATTTTTTAAGTAATTTATAGTAATTTTCAAATAAATAATCACTTTATGAGTGTCTTTTTTAAAAATAATTAATAATATATTTTATAATATTAAAGTGTCTTAATTTAAAAATAATATAAGAACGAAGATGAATTTAAATGTGAAATTAACTTAACATTTCATTTATTTATTTTATAATAAAAAGTAATTAGTGCAGTACATTTTATAATAAAAAGTACAAAAAATGGTTTCATGACTTTGTGTGGCTACTTCTCCGTTTGGTTATTATTCGTAAATATGTTTTCTCCTTTTTTCTTCACTTTTAATATATGTTAAGAGCATCAAAATATATTTTTTAAACAATTAAGTCTGTACCAATACAGAACAAAGCCGTTGGCCTTAAACTTGTTACATCACATTGGGAATCTCCAGGAGAGACTCAGAAGATGATGTAGTAGCAGTTGCAGAAGCAGGTTCTATGTACCATTCATTAGCCTCCCGAGTCATAAAGTTTGCCTCTGCAACAAGTTTACGTCAAATTAGTTCCTTACATGTGCAAAATCCAGAACATGAGAAACAACTACTTTTAAATTACAAGAGAAGAGCATACCAGACAAGAACACATTCTTGTATTCTTCATCGTCATATACATATTGTGGAGGATCTGGTGAACCGATACCAACAATGGTGCTTCCAGTGGTCATGCATTCATCCCAGACAAATTAGTACAAGTACAACCCCACGGCTCTAATTCATAAACATAGCTCATTAACTATGATTTTGCACTAGCTTGTTAAGATATATTTGGGAAGACAATTACAATAGTAGCATAATGTTTACTTAAATACTAGATGAGCTCCTATGAAATGCTTGAGATTTTATGAAATTTCTCAATGATGAGGCTGTATACAGAAATAGTTATGGGTAAGGCATACCTCGCAGACATAAAGACGGCATCATATTCGCCACGCCCAGATGCAATTATACGTTATTTCAAGTGTTTAAGAGATGGAAAAACATTAAGTGCTGGCAGCTCTGGAACATTTCAAAAGTGTAGAAAATGTAAGTCACTGGTCCATGAATCATACTGAATCATGAAGATTAAAGATGTGACCATCTTCTTGGGAAAGGAAGGGAGGCATGACAGATGCATATAGCTCTTACCCAAATCGTTTAGGCAAATGCTTTGAGATATACCATTGTTGGTGACATTCTCCAGTAATGTTAAGGGATCAATGTTGCTTGTTTGATCTAGACGAAGACGCTGAAAAATAAAAGGTCAAGCCATGAAATCTTGAAAAGTTTCTATAAGTCAAATATCAATCATCACTTTCAGTTGATTACTTTGTAAACTTCAGCAGTTGAACATGCTTCTCGTGGCTTTATGAGCACCACCGGCGTTGGAACGAAGAAGAATAATGAAGACAACGTGTGCCTTAGATTCTAAGAAGGCGTCATGTTCAAAAAAAGTGACTTAGACTTGTTTGTGATTAATGATATGTTATCTTTGTAGCCAAACATGTATTATGCTATCTTAGTATCCAAACAAGCTTAGACTAATTTAGTATAAATAATTAATTCTCTCTTCCTTTGTAAGTAAGAAATTCATTTTTCTAAAATTTTAATAATAATCATTCTCTTTTCTCTCTAATCTCTCTAATATTTCTCTCTAATCTTTTTCTTTCAATCTACAAATCTCTGAATCTCTTAATCTCTTAATCTCTTAATCTCATAATCTTTCAACCGGTAGATCATGAGGAAAAGGAGGAGGAAGGTCTTGGACAATCTGCATTAAGCTCCATCATGTTAACAACTCCAAGGCCAAAATTTATTGGATGGAAGAGAACTGAATTAGAACAACTGTTTGCAAAGTAGTAGAATGCCCCAACGGGAAGCGAAAAATCTAGATAAAACATACCTCACCTCTCCCGGTACAATAGGAAGCTCCATGTGAGAAGAAGAAAGGAATATCTGAGCCAATTTCACTTGACCAATCCTGGAGTTCCTTCTCAGAGACAAGACCTCCATTGAGCTGATTTGCTGCCCAAAGTGCAGTTGCAGCATTACTGCTTCCACCATCTAGTGCAGCCCCGGTTGGCACCTTCTTGTCTAGATGAATATTTTCATACCAAGAGAGACTACAAGTTTTAGAAGAGTATCTAATATGTTTTTACACAGAAGAACTTGTTACTACCGGTTTAATTCCTGTAAAGGTTAAGTGCTTTTATAATCTGGCAAAAAAGGAAGTTGCAACACAGACCAGAGGATTAGAATAATGTTTCACCAACCAGAGAGATCGTCTATTAGAATAATCAAAACAACTCACCAGATTTCTCGCATCGACAGGGACTCCAAAGACGTTGGTAGAAAGACGATCTTTGGAATTTTGATGGAGACAATGAGAATTTAATTGTGTCTCGTAAGCTAATCACCTATTCAAACGCGGAAAAGAGACATCAAGATACACAGAGAAATAGGAAAAAGCTTAAAAATTGTATGAAGAAGAACTTACATGAAACAAAGAGGCTAAATCATGAAACCCATCTTCCCGTTTGAGAAGAGCTTAAGCCTTGAAAAGGGAGCTTCTTTGTCAACATCATCGCCAATCTTATTAAGCCTCTCATCAGGATCAAACACTATCTAACATCACCTATCAACAAACATCGGCTAAAAAATGCTAACATTATATCCTTTCAAAGTTTGGAGGAATTGTGAGAACCAAATAAAAAAGCTGAAATTGTCTGGAGAGACGATTATGGACGCAAGAATCCGCTGGAAAATCAAAGAGACCGTTTGATGGAACAATGTTATTCGTCAGGATACATAAATGCTCCTTATGGTTACTCGAATTATCATCATCATCAACAATACAATTGTCTTCCACCAAACGGGATGTAAACACGATCAAACTTGTGCTCTTCCACCTCCATATTTACGTCAGCTTCATCCGCAGCCGCTACCACCGTACGTGTTCTATCAGAATGACCCGGCGGCTAAGAGTTTTCGGCCCACGCCTGCTCCGCCTAAGAACTTTACGATGGAAGATTTACAACCAGGATGTTGGATCATGTGAATCTTTATGAGTGTTTTGTCTCTTTTTTATATATATCATTCATAATCTAACTAGACAAAGAATCATATGAGTTTTTTTTATCATTCATGATTTTGTTGTTGTTGTTGTTATTGCATTTATTTTAATATACAACTGATATGATAACATTTGTGTTTGCTCTTGAAATGATGACACGGTTGAATAAAAAAATAAAATTAACACATTTCATGGCCAAATTGAAATCAAATTGGCGAATCCATTAAAAACCCCGAAAGCTAAACATCAATGGAGATTAGTAGCAAAGATACTCGAGGATTTTGAAAAAAGATTGTTGGAGTTGTCGAAATATTTTTATTTCATCAACATAAAGAAATTGAAGAAATAGAAGAACATTAGGATAAAACCTATCGGTTTGTGATTCCGAACTGACATAATCTGGTTATCAAATGAATTTCTTTATGTTGCCAAACAGTTTCACTATATGAACGAGATCCAAACCAAATTGGCTAAACTTTGGCTCGGTCCATTCTGATAATTTGGTTTAGAATTATGCCCAAATCTACAATCCATTTTTTGTATTTTTTGAAATGTTAAATATATTAATCAACAAAAATGACTATTTACAACAAAAAAAAATTAAAGAAACGCAAATCCTAGAAAGAAAATAATCTAAACTTGCTTTGCTTGAGGGTATTAGAAAGACTCAATCACAATCGATGAGTCTAACCATATAGCCGGTCGGGTGTGTTGCGCTTACAACTCCCATTCTCAAGTCACATAAACACAATTCAACCATGATCAAAATCAATCGTGATTTTGAAACACATGTGAACTGCGACATAAAGTAAAACAGAACAAGAAGAAAGACAAGACCATGAGTTTTACGAGGATTTATTGGCGTGACAGCACCTATATTTCGCCTATAAGCTCACATGTAATTGACTGTATCAGAAGCTTATGATTATTATTGATTGAGAGCTTCAAAAGATTGATTACATACAGGATGTGAGATATCAACAAATGTAAAGAACATCATGTAGAACCTTGTAACACCAGATTTTTGAAATATCAATTTTCAATATAATTTATGTTTTAAAATTGAAATAAACTATTAAACATATATATATATACTAATATCTACATATATATATATATTAATATCTACATATATATATATACAAACATTAATATTGACATTTATGTGTCATGACTTATTTTAGTAAAATAATTATAGCATTTACATAATTCAACAATATTAAATTATAATAACATTTTGACCATGAATAATAAACTCAAGTATGACCAAAATAATTATTAGCAAGAACATAAAAGCTAACAATATTTATTTATTCTTTGACCTAGAATTATAGTTTCATATTTATATTTATATTAATCTCATGAACATAATTCTTAAATTCAATATTAACAATGCATAATTTCATGACCATCATTTTAATATTGACAACTTAATAAAGAATAAGATGAACATGGATTAAAACAACAATATGTGTGAAACTAAAATTTAAACAATAAACAGATTTTATAAAATCATAAAAAATCATTTGGAGACGGGATGATCAATTTCCTTAACTCAATAAAATGCCCGCAATGAGATTTATATGTATTCTTTGAATCCCATGATACAATCAAACATATAAAACTAACATTAAAACCCCTAGCATGATCCAAGTATCTCCAAAAATTTATTTTCTTATGTAACACTCTCTTCAAGTGGAGGATTCCACATTATGCATTTAAATTCCAAACCAAATAGTGTGAACCGGTCCAGTTATTGTATTAGTTTATCAGTATGTTTTTGGTTACTTTTTCAACAAACTCCATCTCAACTCGAATTGACACAATTCATCATATTAGTATATCAACCTTAACTTTGTGATAATTAACACCTAGTAGCACTTTCTAAGTTGTACTTCAGAACCTTTAACAAGTACAAAGTCTCGCTGAATTTTTGAATCTGATGAAGTTTGTCAAAATATCTCCATGATTCCTTAATATGGTATCTTCAGAACCTTCAGTTCACAATTTGAAGCACCTTTCTTAAGAAGTGAAACTTACATCAATGTATTGGGTACACTCATAAAGTAAGCTATTATTTGGTAGGAAATTAAAGGTTTGAGAATCACTATCATATCTTCACTTATGATTCTTGTATAATCCAAGTTCATTCGATCAGTTCAATTCAGGAGTGCTTTCTCCAGATTAAACTTGTTGGACCAATTTTTATAAGCCCAATAGGTTGAGTAAAAATTTTAATAAGTGAAAAAATAGAATTTCGGACTCCTAAGAAAAGTTTATGAGTTGAATGATTCATAAACTCATAAACTTTTCTTAGGAGTCCGTTCTTTATGTTAAAAAAAAAAAATTATGAGTTTTGGCTACAAAGTAAAAAGTGCACACTGGAAAAAAGAGAGAACAATCTCTAATTTATATATATATATATAGCATTCCGATAACAAAAATTCAAAAGCATTGGGGATCACTATAAAAAACAATGAGAAAACTATTATGCAAAACCTTATATGCATGCATGGTCGTGGAAGTCCAGAATTTTTTGTTTTTATTTTTATTTCTTCTCTAAAAGTAATTCTCAAAAGTAAAGTGTAGTTATCTAAGTTTGTAAATATTATTTCGGGTGTTACAAAACTGTCTCACACCATTATATCATGAGATTCAAAAATTGTTAGTAAACCATCACACTTTATAGATAATTTATTAAGTTAAAAAAAAAAATCTAGCATCTGCAAATTCATCTATTTCTTTACATATTTTATTGTTATATAATATTACTTTCAGTTTTTTCGTTTTGTGATTTTTACTATGTATTTTTGCAGTCCTGCCAAGTTCCAAAATGAGCTAACTCATTTTTTTGTTTTTATTGACAATAATGATAAGATATGTTTTATAAAATCAGATTTTACTAGAACAAATTTATTGACAATGATGATAAGATATGTTTTATAAAATCAGATTTTACTAGAACAAATTTGTGACGAATTATATTATAACATTGATACTATGGTAAATATTTGTTTAAGATATTCCCCATCGGATATGTCTGGGAAGATGAATGCCTTATAAAGATCTAAAGATACCCATATCCTTAAGCTATTGTGAAGTAAAGATCTTTATGGGCCAGGTTTGAGTTCAATTCTATCATATTAATACATTTTGAAATATGTTCATATGAACATTTTGATCTACGAAAACATTCACAACTTGAAAACTCAAATCCTTGTCTATGAAAATATGCAGTAGATTAACCTATAAAATTTCTTCTACCCAAACAAAACATTCAGAAATATACAAGAGAAATTGACACAATAAGGTACTAGAATAATCAAGAAGGAAAGGTCCAAACTAAATCTGTGAATCAAACAAGGATTTCATTATGTGCAAAGCCTATGCAGGAGATAACACAATGCATATAGAAAAACAATTTACTCCATCGAAAATCGAAATTGCAAACCAAAGTATCTAGTTCCCATACGAATAAGGATGATCTTGATCATGGTAAGGCTGATTAAGATCAAACCCTAAGGATCTCTTAGCTTCATCTGGAGGATTATTAACCTTCACCACAGTATCCATCTTTATCTTAATATCTACGCTCAAACCTTCATCATCCATTTCACCATCTCTCTTCCCCTTTTCTTTTCTCTTATCTTCATTATAACAACTGGTACTTCTTACCTCGGCGTATTTGAGTATCATTAGACAGCAAGCAGCTTCTTGAACATCCTCGGTTACATCACTCATCGGCATGGATCTACTCATCACATCATCATCATCATCATCATCTTCATCATCATCCAAAAAGCTGAGATTGAGCTTTTCCGGTGGAGGAGGTCGTATCCCTTTCCAGCTCCGATCAGGATGTCTCCTCATATGTCCAAACAAAGAGTGCATTGTTTGAAACTCTTTTCTACATAGACAACACCTAATCTTTCCTTCCACGTCAGCCCTAATCAGATCTATCTCTTTCTCCTTCTCCTTCTTCACCAAACCAATCTTGCTCTTCTTCTTCATCTTCATCTTCTTTGTCTTTCCTTTGTTATTGTACTCGCTCGAGTGGATTCTCACATGGCCACCGTAAGCCTTACCGGAGCTAAACTGCTTGTCGCAAATCACACAAAAGTGCTTCCTTTCCGGCGGCGGGGACGGCGGCTGCGGCTGAAACTCTCCAGATTCGGACGAGTTAGAATCATCATCATCACCATCATAAACGGAGGATTGATGGAGAAAGTGAGAAGGGTCATCTCTTGTTCTCTTCATGATCTTACTCTCTTCACACAAGATTTGTGTTCTTTAAATTTTGCTTATGGAAACAATAAAATCTGAGCGAGATTTACGCAAGGGGTTTTATGACTAATGGTATTCTCTTTCTTTAATGTATGACTGTGAGGAGAGTGGGGATTTTCAGAGATAGTGATTCCTAATTAATTGTGATTAGCCAAAGGCGAGGTCAGATAAGAAAAACTCCACCATGTTCTCATTTGCATTTATCTTAAAACCCCATATTAAGTAAAATAATTCTTAGTTAAAAAATAACATTAAAATAAACATTTACCTCTTTCGTATATAAGATTTATAGAATGAAAGGAATAATGATTTTTTTGTTTCTTTTATTGTCGTTCATACCTATATTGTCAAAAATATTCAAAATTTCATTTTTACACCATATTTAACCGTAGATAAGATTCAGTCAACTGTTTTTAGCTAGTACACAAACCAAATAAAAAGACTTTTTTTCTAACACCATAATCTCATTTTATTAAAATGAAAACAAAGTTCAAAAAAATACATTTTTGTCATCGTTAATGATCGGACTTACAAATCAATGTATTTGAATATTTAGTCATCTATACCTATATCTTCAAAAATAACAAAAATTTCTTTTATACCATTTTTTAATTGTCGTTAACATTTCATTAACTTCTTTTGATGATACAAAATGAAATTAAAAACAAAAAATTGAAACAACATCACATTTGAATATTTATTTTTTTAGTAATTTTATAATAACATTCAAATACTGTATCGTTTTATGGGGGTGGTTTTTTAAAAAGAACTAATAACATTTTTTATACTATTAACATGTGTTAATGTAAAAATTATGTAAGAATGATGATGAATTTTAATTTGAAATTGATTTAAAATTTCATTTATTTATTTTATAATAAAAAACTAATAAGTGCAGTATATTTTAGAGAATAACTAAATAATTTGTGACTTTTTATAAGACATTTTCTAATTTTAAATATAAGTATATGATTTTAAAAATCTCCAATATTATTTTTCAATATTTGACTTCTTAAGCTGTTTAACCAGGAAAAATTAAACTATTTAACTTTAAAATTAATTTAGATATTGTCAAGATATTTTGACAGAATTCCAAAACTGAAATATTTAAAACTTTTCAAACCATATTGTTAAAAATTAATGATTTGTAGGAAGATGATCTCGGTTAAATTGTAGTCTATATTGAAAGATGCTGATCTCGATCTGTCAAATTGTATTGTTAGTAGTTCTAACATCATAAATAGTTTTAAGAAAACAAAGGGCATAATAAATAGAAATCTTTTGTGTTTCTTTAAAAAACTAAACTGTTTATTTATTCTAAAAGAACGAATTACGGTTTTATTAGTTTGACCAAATTCATTCACATTACATTCCGATTGAATTGAGTTCGTTTCTTTTTCACCCTATTGTTTTCGTTCTGTTTGACATTTTTTACCATATTTTGGGTTTGTATTATTATTTTCAATTATGATGCTAAGAATATATAACTACGTTATATTATAAGAAATTAGAATACAAAATTATAAAATTAAATCAGTTGGGGACTAATTATGAGGACGGTATGTGTTCTATGCTTATCCGGTATTGAGAGCCGTGATCATCTTCTTTGATGTCATTTTGCTTCCTCGATCTGGCTTTAATTGGACATTCATTCAGCAGCCTTCTCGATTCTTCAGGCCAGAGATTCTTCTCCTTCTAAACTTGAGTTGTATTGCTGCTCAGCTTGCTCTCTTCGGTTTACTCTCTGCCCTTCTATTGTGCTCTTGCTCCTTTTTGAGCTTCTATTCTGTAATGGGTAGCTATTAATTAGTCGTTCCAACATTGTAAAATCAGAAACTGGTGTTATATAAATCTTAACATTTAGATTAAACAAAGCCACGAAGTAATTTTTTCAGAGAATAAAAAATGACAAAACCAACTAAATTCCGCCTTTTTTACACTCATTTATTATTATTCTTTTATAAATTATAAAATAGTTACATAGACAACTCTATATTGGTCAAATTTATCCACACCAAATAACACCATTGATATACTGGACTTTTATATTCTACTGCAAATACATAACAATTCACAATAGTATGGATTATTTGAATTTCAGAACACCAATGTTATTCAAAGTTTATATGGGAATGAAACTAAACTAAGACTGAAAGTGGAGTTATGGTTGTCACAATAACAAATGAAAAAGTAAATATTGATGTAAAAAAAATAAAACAGTTATTTATAGTATAATTAAACACATATCTCAAATTCAAATATCAAAGTAAAATTGATCCACTGTTATTGCATTAACAATTTTATCTAGTAATCTAGAATTATAAACTGTCATTTGAATTACAGACAAACACTATAAACATGTACGATTTGTTCACGATTTGCCTTAACATGAACTTTGTTAGCTAAAAAAAAATTGCTCGTCTGTTTCTTCTATCAACCTATTATACTTATTATGAATATATTAAACCTAGAATCAAAGAATAAGTAATCAATTCAATCAAGACATATATTAAATTTAGATGAAGACAATCGATTGTTAAAATCCTATTTGTGTTAAGTTTAGTGACTCATGGGATACTTTGAAATGTTTAACCTAACTAGAAAACTACTCAGACATATAGAAGCAAAACACATCAAGAAATGAATAAGAATCTATGAATGAAATAGATAAATAAACAAAGGGGTTCAAAAATCTTCTCGAAGGTTGTAGAGATTCTTCATCACAATCTCACAGTGTTTAACACTCTTAAAATCTATATAAAACTCGATATTGCTCTATAAATAGTATAAGAGAAAAAATAGATTACAGGTATGCAGCGGCTGGACGAATTTGAAAATCTTTGGAGCAAAATTAGGTAAACTAAAAAGTTTCCTAATGGAGTGACTGCTCCAAACATTAATTCTTGCTTCTTTGCTTAATTTTGCTTCTTTTGCTCCAAAATCTCTCATCTTCATCCAAAGCCACTGAAAATATGAAAAGACTCGATAAAGGAATATAAAACTCTAAAACACACTTAAAATACAAACTTTGACTTAATAAACAACAAAAAAAACAAAGGTTGAATGTGTCAAAAACCCAATATATCAACTCTCATTGAATTAAAATTTGCGTATCCTTAAACAAAACATAAATCTCAACACAAAAAAGAGCTTTGAAAACATAGAAACTTACATATCCTTTAGAACACCACATTGATCATCACTCTTTTCAGCTACATCAAACAACACCACCCTTAGATGATAATTCCATGTAATTTTCTCTAAACTTAGCAACCATACCAATCTAAAACACAACTCATAACAGTTATCCAAAATCACCATTGCAGCCATTTTAAAAACATTATAGCATATAGTCTCATTGAGGGAATATCGATTAAAGAACACATCAATTTTACCCATTCAAGTTTCTGATCACACATACAATTTTACTTATAGTTTCTTTCCTCTCTCTATTTTTCACTCCCTTTGTCTATTTCTTCCTACTTTGTAGAGTATCATTTTATTTTCTATCGATTACAGGTTTCCATGAAAAGCGAGAATTAATGGGGGGAGCCACTAACTTGCCTTGTTTATTTCTTTACCACTTATATCTTTTTGTAACTTTTTATTAAAGGAAAGAGAGAGGGAAACCGTACACATAGACTAGTCTTTTCAAACTTGAATGAACATTCCAATTTAATGTATGTCAAACCCCATGATGAGAAAATTTAGTCCATTAGGTGTGAGGCCAGCATTGGATTCTTCAAATGTCCAAACAGATATTGGTGATCTAACTAAGAAGATTTCCATTCAGTAAAATATGTAATCAAAAGCTTAAAATGGTCACTAAAGTGTTAGTTTAAACAACAAGTTCCTATAAAAGCTCATAATTCCAACAAAAAAAATTGGTTCAATAAAACGAAGAACTCAAAACAACAAACTGACTCAGAGAAAACATCAAATGATCAATAAAACATCAAAAATCAAATATATTAGTAACAACACTCTCCCATGACTTATTTCACACTGTCAGTGTGAAAATAAATAAAAAGGCTGAAAAACAAAAACAGAAATGGAATAATACAATGTTGAAAAATTGGTGTTACTGTGAGATTTCAAGGACTCACCCTGCGGGGCTGATGAAAGCGGGTGAATATTTGTGGAAACGGAGAAAATCCAATCAATTTTGACACAAAATCATTCAAGTTGGTTGAGAAATCAGAAACTTGGATTTTGTGAAAATCTCATATGTAAGAAGAAGGTGGTCGTGGGGAAGAAGAAGATGAAGAAGAAGAAGAGAGGGGGAGAGGAGAAATAAAACTACGGGGATCCAACTTTTAAGAAATATGGATTTGAAAATTGGAAAAATTGAAGTTTCTTAAACTATAAACCTTTAGAAAATTACATGGGTATGGATTGATTTTCAGGAAAATTTATCCATCTTCTATAGTAGGTGTTCCATAAAATTTGTAAAAAGTGCTCTAATAGGCGAGTTATGCCTAGAACGTCGCAAAGAATATTGGGAGCAACTGTTCCAAATAATTGCAAAGAATGTCCCTAAAGGCGAATGATGCCTAAAACGTCTCACAACATTCTGAGCAAGAGTTCCGATTGGAGCGGCTGTTATGTTCTTTTTTCCTGCAATCTTCTGTGATTTTTGTCTAAAAGTAACACCAAATTTTCAACTCTCTTTTTATATATAAAAGAAATCAAATTGAAAAAATACCAGTGGATTGCCTTCTATTTATCGCTTGGATAAAGTCACTAGCTTGACTTTGGTGACATGTATTAGTCAGGATGAGCAAGGGAACTTGTGGTAAAACAAGCTCCACAACCAAATATCTTCTTGTTCACCACCTCTCTCTGTCTTTCTCTTTCAACTCTAAAGGAAGAATAGCTGTGGCTTTAGAGAGAGGTTTAGAAATACCTTTGCATTTCACCTTGTACTCACTTGTGTTTCCATCACATCTTTGAGGAATCAAAGTCATTTTAGAACCCTCCTTGGTCCTTTTGCTCTGGATTTTTGTCCTTCACATTTGCCTTCTCCCTAAGTTTCTTGGTGATAGTATGAGGATCTCCATCTAGGACTTTCTTGATCTCACTCTAATCACCAAGCTATTTCACAAAATCAACTGTCAGCTTCTCTATCTACTGCTGAGATGCAAGAGGCATGATTGGTGGCTCTTCTAATGGGGATGACTTTGTAAAAAACATTTTTGTTGACAACGGAAAAGGAGACTCTCTTATTAGGCAGATCAATAATTGCACTCACTGTAGCTATGAATGGTGTCCCAAGAATCAAAAGTATTTCATAACCCTCTCTTATCACCAAAACTTGAAATTCAGTATGAACTAGGTATTACCCTAATTGGACATGTAAATTGTAAATGGTACCAAATAGAGTCATAGTGCAAGAGTTTGTAAATATAAGTTACCCGAGGAGGTTTACTCTCAGTAATTCCTAACTTCTCTGCAATAGCCTTTGACATGAGATTCACACCATGCCCAAAATCACAGAGAGATTCTTCAAATTTAACTCATGCAATGGAGCATTGAGCCACTTCTTGCTTCTACAAAGATTGCCTTAATTTTTTTTTGGGGCGATTTTCCAAGGCTTCCTCAAAGGAAATTTCTTTATCACCATCTTGTTAAAGCTAGCCAGCTTTTCTGTTCCTCAAATTTCTTGGGAGAAACTGGATAAGGAACCGTAGGAATATACATGAAAGTTAGAAGATTTTCTGCAGGTTGACCAAGAGCAGGTGCTCCAGAAATTTTCTCACGGTGCTCCGTTTTCTCTTCTTCGCTTGGAGCATCGCAAGTCTTTGTGAGCAGGTACTCCTCACCATGCTCCACAGTCACTTCTGGGTTTTTCATGATTTTTGCTGCCGAGTCTGCACTTTTTCACTCTTCAATTCCACTGCATTGCAATACTCAGTTCAAGGATTCACCTCTGCTTTTCCAAGAAGAGTTATTGGTGGTCTCTTTATTGCATCAGAAGTTTGGGAACCGAATGTCAAGCTTTTTCACATGATTACATACAACTTCATATTTATTGTTGAGATTATTGTACATGCTGTCCAACTTAACATTGATTTCATAAGCAGATCTCCGCTGGTTGAGTAGAAGCAGTTGCATAAGTCTTGAGCTCGTCGTGAGAGTTAGTCGCACGAGCTTGGAAATTCTGAAAACTTTGATTCTGCACATAGCCCTGACCATTCACATAATTCACCTAAGCTTGCTTTCCATCTCTTTTGTTCTCACAAAGCTGCACACTTCTCTGATTGTCCTTCAACAACATATTGACTTTTGCTGTCAGCTCATCAATCTTCTATGATTAAACATTGGTGACACATCCAGACAATCATACTCAGGGCTGCAATTGTTGGAACTTAAAACCAAGTTCTCTATCAACTGATATGCTCCATCTCTGATCTTGGTCATAAAATTCCCATTGCTAGCAGCACTGAGAGCATTCCTATAGTCTCAGTTGACTCCATCATAGAAAACGCTAAGAACCTGCTCATCTGAAAAGCCATGTTGAGGGCATTATCTACGATACTCTTTCAGTCTCTCCCATGTTTCATATGAAGAATCTCCTGAATGCTGCTCAAAAGTGGTGATTCTGTTTCTCAGTGAAGCTGTATTGGATTTATTGTAGAAGTGGTCCAAGAAAGCAGCTCTACATTGATCCCAAGTGGTCAATGACCCACAAGAATGTGACATAATCCACCTCAATGCTTTATCAGCCAAAGAAAATGAGAAGAATTTGCATTTGAGGAAATCAAGAGGTACCCCATTAGAGCTTGTGATACTGCAAATCTCTTCAAAGCTCTCAATGTTGTCCGTGAGGTTTTCTGCAATGAAACAACTGCAGCTTCACCATTTTGATCAGCTGAATATTGATTTTGAAATATTGCCATTGAATGGGTGGTGGAAAAATAGCAGCTATATTCTGGTAGAAAGCATGAGGCGTGTGTATTTCTCCAATTGCATGTTACTGATGTGGTTGTCCTGTTATTGTAACTGCTACATTTGTTGTTCTAACCTCTGAATAGCACCAGCTACTTGACCATCTGTAGCTCGGTTGTCCATTTTTTTTTCTTGTTAGGTCGTTCTAACTTTGCTAGATCTTGATTGTCTAGTGTGGGAAAGTTTTTAAAATCTTGGCTTATGGTCAAAAACCTGAAACATACAAGAGAAGAAAACCATAACAAGTTAGTAAATATTAGACTAAATTTCAATCCGAGAATAAAAGGTAACAAATTGATCCCCATCACAACGGTGCCAAAAACTTGATACACTGAATTTAGTGTTTTTATTTTTTACTGCAAGTGCACAATAATTCACAATAGTATAGATGATTCAAATTCCGGAAGACCAATGTTAATCAGAGTTTCTATGGGAATCAAACTAAACTAAGAACGAAAGTGGGGTTATGGATGTCACAGTAACAAAAAAAAAAGTAAATACCAATGTGAAATCAATAAAGAAAAAGCGCTAGGTCAAAAGCAAGTTCGCAGAAAATCAGAGATCATGAACCAAACAACTATTCATGGTATAATTAAGCACATGTCTTGAAGTCAAACATAAAAGTAAGATTGATCCACTTTCATGGCATCAAAAAAATTATCTAGCAACTTAGAACTTTAAATTGTTGTTTAAACCTATAATTTGAAACAAACATTATGAACAGGTTTTATTTGTTCACGATTTGCCTTAACATGAATTTTTGTTGGCTAAGGAAAAATCGTTCGTCTAAATCCTTTCTAGCGATCTATTACATTTTTGATGAATATATTAAACATACAATCAGAGATTAAGTGATCAGTTTAATCAAAGCATATATTAACTTTAAATAAAGAGAATTGATTGGTAAAACCCTATTTGTATTTAGTTTTGACTCATAAATCCCTGTGTACAGTTGGCTGAACCTGCCTTCGAGGCCGGAGACCAACAATGACACACGTTGTGATGGAGCTAAACGAGTTTGTGGCCTTGGAAAATGCAAAGAGACAAGGTCGTAAAGAGATGTACTCGAGAGGTTCTGTTGACTTTAGTCTGTATAAGAAGCAGGTGTTTCTTACAAAATTTTGTTGGCCTTAATTATGTGTAAGTTGCTTTGGATCACAATAAGTTGATACTATGAAATTCAGTATTAGAGAGAATCAACGCCACAGAAATTAAAAACAAGTTAAAATGTTGGATTATGTTATTGTTAGCTACTAATATGTTTGTTTCTGTATTATTTTCTTGGATAATTGCACGTCTTGAATCTTTGTATTGGTAAGTGGATAATCAACTACTGTACTTGATTGTCAAAAAATACCCACCAAAGTCCAATAACAATAATATATTTGAAGTCAGCTCTTTGTAATTGTAGGCAATGTACTTAACGACGAGGTCACAAATCACAATTGCAAAAATTTACTCATTCGTTTGAAAAAACACTCAATTTTGTGAAAAGTTTTCCAATATAATTAGTATTGTAATTAAGAAAATTGAAAATGTGTTACCTATTCAAAAGAAAAGCAGATCCTATTTTTTATAATAGTTTTTGTTCCTCTCATTTTAACCTTCTTTTTTTGGGTGGAAGGCAAGTTAGGACAGAGGAAAGAGTCTGTACAACTGCAAGTGTTTTCATATTCTTCTTTATATTTGTTTTCACATTTTATATCATATTTTAGTTATATAATCTGAGTCCTCACCTGAGACCAGAAAGAATGTGGTAACCAAGTAAGTGTACTGTTACAGTGACCTGAATAATCTAATGTTGAAGACTTGGCACAAAGTTGACCAATATCTATGTTTTCTTAGTTTTTGCTAATCAACATCAATGAACAATGAATAATAGTATCCTCTGAATCAGATCAGCTATCCAAGAAGAATGAAGCCTCTAGATTGGTTTTTTCTTCTCTTGATAATCGCTTTTACCATTCTGAGATCAGTCGAAGCTCAAAATCAAGCAGGTTCTTGAGAACATGATGATGTTTTTGATTATTCTGTTTGCAGTTAAACTTTTGAACAACGCTTCAGAAAGTGTTTTATTTGTTTATATTTCTATTGTTGATCATGAAAAGGATTTATCAGCTTGGACTGTGGATTGGTGCCTCAGAACACAACTTATGTGGAGAAGACGACAGGTATAATATACAAATCAGACGCGGATTACATTGATAGTGGATTGGTCGGGAAGATCAATGATGAATCCAAGACTCTGTATCAGCAACAGATTTGGGCCTTGAGAAGCTTCCCTGAGGGTGAAAGAAACTGTTATAATTTCAACCTAACAGCCAACCGCAAATATCTCATCAGAGGATCCTTTGTGTATGGGAATTATGACGGCAAAAATCAACTCCCAAGCTTTGATCTTCATATTGGTCCTAACAAATGGGCTTCTGTTAAAATCGTAGGAGTAACAAATATTTCAATGCACGAGATCATCCATGTCGTAACACAAGATAGACTTCAAGTTTGTCTTGTTAAGACAGGACCAACAACACCGTTCATTTCATCGCTTGAACTTCGTCCGTTGAAGAATAACATGTACGTCACACAAAGCGGATCATTGAGACGCTTTGCCAGAGTATATTTTTCAACCAGTACAACGGTCATCAGGTTATAAGAAAACAATCCTTTTAGGACATACTTGTTTGCTCTTTGTGTTTTCAAGGTAACAAAAAGGAAAGCATCTTTCTAGGTATGCTGAGGACCAAAACGATCAAATTTGGAGTCCATTCTTGAATAATGAAACCGCAACGATAAGCACGGATCTACAAGTCGATACAAGTAATAGCATCTACTATGTGCCTCAAGCCGTGATGAAGACTGCTGGTGTCCCGGTAAATGCTAGTAAGCCATGGAACTTATGGTGGACTTTTGATGAAACCTCTGCACGGTCATATGTATACATGCATTTCGCCGAAGTCCAAAATCTAAAAGCCAATGAAACTAGAGAATTTAACATTACTTACAACAATGGCAATCCTTGTTACTCCTGGTTAAGGCCTAACAATCTCAGTATTATAACGATCAGCAATGACAAACCCATAAGTTCTCCCGATGGAGAATTTAATTTCACTTTTGCAATGACTGGTAATTCAACTCTTCCTCCACTTCTCAATGCCCTCGAGATTTATACAGTTGTAGACATTCTACAGCTTGAGACTGATAAGGATGAAGGTAAGCATGTTCCTAGATGAAAAAAACTGTCTTTTAACCTTGATTTTTCCTTGTTTCTGAGATAAGTTTGAATGTGATGATTAGTTTCTGCTATGATGAACATCAAGAAGACATATGGTTTGAACAAAAAGCTAAGCTGGCAAGGAGATCCATGTGTTCCTCAGTTTTACCGGTGGGAAGGTGTGAATTGTAGTTATCTAGATTCCGAGCCATCACGGATCATATCATTGTATGTTCTGTATTCTTTATCACAAGGTTCTAAATATTATGTTTTGGCTTTGAAAAATTCTAAATATTTCTTTTGTAATTGTTTCACAAATAAATAGGAACTTGAATGCAAGTGAGTTGACTGGTACCATAACATCTGACATATCCAACCTAACACAGTTGAGAGAGCTGTAAGTATCTGAATTGTTACACTAAGAAACTTTGTTGTGGTGGGAGAAAGAAATAACTCTATAAAAACATTTTCTTTCTATATCTAATGGACAGAGATTTATCAAAGAATGATTTATCAGGAGACATTCCAGGGTTTTTTGCTGATATGAAGTTGTTGAAACTCATGTGAGCTTCTTTTTCACAACCTTCTCTTGTCAGCTCGCTGCTCTTTTTGTTCTGTTCTGAAAGATCACATGAAGTTGTCTGAAATTTTATTCCTTTTCGTTCACAGAAACTTAAGCGGAAACCCGAAGCTTAATCTCACAGTTCCAGACTCTCTTCAGAAAAGGATAAACAGCAAATCTTTAACACTAATGTAAGATGATCATATACTTTACTTGATTAATTTCAAATATTTCGAGTCAGTTCAAAAGTATATCAGACTCCATCACTTTTAATGGTTACAGTTTGGGTGGTACAAATCCGACTGTCACAGGCAAGAGTCAAAAGGTTCCAGTGATTGCTATCGCAGCATCAGTGGCTGGCGTGTTCGCTCTGGTAGTTATCTTGGCCATCTTTTTCGTTGTTAGAAAGAAGAAACCGGAAAGTAACGCAGGTACGTTCTTGAGATTAATGAAAATATGAAAACTTGTTTTTTTTTTTTTTTTGCTTTATTCATTTCACTTACTTTTGTATGACTTTTACAGCTCCAGGACCCCCATCAGTCACTCCCGGTATAGTTAAAAGTGAGACAAGATCATCCAATCCATCAATCATAACAAAGGACCGCAGGATCACGTACCCCGAGGTGCTGCAGATGACTAATAACTTCGAGAGGGTTCTTGGTAAAGGTGGCTTTGGAACAGTGTATCATGGAAACTTGGGTGATGCTCAAGTTGCTGTGAAAATGCTCTCTCATTCATCAGCTCAAGGTTATAAAGAATTCAAAGCAGAGGTATGTTTAACAATATGTCCTTACTGTTAATCTTTGTTTTTAAACAGTGTTAAGTTTCTTAATCATGCAATGGCAATTTTGTTTATCTTTCTCAGGTCGAGCTTCTTTTAAGAGTTCACCATAGACATTTGGTGGGACTTGTGGGTTATTGTGATGATGGAGATAACTTGGCTTTGATCTATGAATACATGGCAAATGGAGACCTAAGGGAGTATATGTCTGGTAAACACTTTCACTAAAGAGACTCTGATTTAGTCGTATCCATCTCCTTCCACAGTTTAAAACATTCAAATCCTGGTGCAGGAAAACGTGGAGGCAATGTCCTAACCTGGGAAAACAGAATGCAAATAGCCGTAGAGGCAGCACAAGGTGAACAAAACTCTGACTTAGTCTCTATACCTTGTTCTGATTATGATATCTGAACGCAAAGACTAACGTAAACAAAAATCATTTGATACAGGATTGGAGTATCTGCACAGTGGATGTAAGCCTCCTATGGTCCACAGAGATGTGAAAACTACCAACATCTTATTGACTGAGCGGTGTGGAGCCAAACTAGCCGACTTTGGGCTCTCGAGATCTTTCCCAATCGATGGTGAATGTCATGTCTCAACAGTGGTTGCAGGCACACCTGGTTACCTAGACCCCGAGTGAGTTGATCGATCAATTTTATGAGTTGTCATATTGTGGACAAATAAGAATTCAAAATGTGAATTATAATCTCCTCTCTCGCTCATACTCGTTTCAGGTACTACAGAACTAATTGGCTAAGCGAGAAGAGTGACGTGTACAGCTTTGGGGTAGTGCTATTAGAGATAGTCACAAACCAGCGTGTGATAGATAAAACCCGAGAGAGATCTCATATCAATGAATGGGTTGGTTTCATGCTCACCAAAGGAGACATCAGAAGCATAGTTGATCAGAAACTGATGGGGGACTATGACACAAACGGTGCGTGGAAGATTGTAGAGCTGGCTCTGGCTTGTGTGAACCCGTCTTCGAACCAGAGACCAACAATGGCATACGTTGTGATGGAGCTAAACGAGTGTGTGGCGTTGGAAATTGCAAGGAGACAGGGTAGTAAAGAGATGTACTCAATGAATTCAGTCGACAATAATCTCTCTTCTGCTTCAGCTTTTGCCCCTGGAGCTAGATAACTTGGAAAATTTGTTTGATGCTATTTTATGGAAAGCTATTTGGTTTGTTTTTGTATTATGTTTTTCCGTGTGAGTCGCCAAAGTTTATGTTTTTGCAGAAGCAATGACTTGCCATCAGGTGATCACTCCAGATCTCTGTCTTTTTGGTTCTTCCAATAACATGTTTTTGTGTCCAAAATACATACACATGACAAAATATTGTATAAAAATATAGTTTAGCACAAGGTACATTCATCCGAATCTTATTAATTCAACATAAATAAGAAACAAAACAACAAATGGATTTCTTCAAAAACATAGAACGTATATTCCTTTCGCAAAAACATAAACTGAGAGATTCAAGGGAAGCCTATATGAAGTGATCACCTGATGGCAGTTGAGTTACCATTGACGAGATGCTTGCATTAAACCATTAATGGATTTTTTAGTTTACATACAAGATTCTTTGGATCACCGACCACAAAGTTTTCCAATTGTTGCATGTAAATGGTATCTTCATTGAGGGTTTTTGCAAACTGTTAAACAAATTCACTTATGCTCAAATATTTAGTTTATGTAAAACTCTTAAAATTTGCAATACTGTATGTAATTTTGCAAAAATTGTAAAATTATATAAAATTATGTATACTTGCAAAACTTATAAAACATTTGCAAAACTTATAAAACTATATAAAACTGATGCACGAAAGATTACAATTGTCATTTAAAAAATATCAACGTTATTAGAAGGATATATTTGTAAAATATATTTTATAAATTTGTTAATATTTTTAAATTTTACAAAAGATTTACAAAAAAAAAATATTAACTAACTTACAACATAACTCTAATAACTTTCTAGGCTTTCATGTATACTTATCAAATACACTACCTAAACTAATAACATATCCTAAAAATGTGGAATTTCAGAAACAATTGCTCAACAAGATGCTAGATAGTTATTATAGAAATATTTTTATTTGCATCTTGCTGCAATACTAAAATTACTAAAATTTTTATTCTTTTTTTCTCCACCTATTTGTAAAACTATGTACAAACTTGCAAAACTGAAATATTATTTGCAAAACTATGCACATATATGACATTGTAACAATTTTATAGAGACATGTCACTATCAAAATAAAAAGTAGCACCATGTGTCATTACCATAATAAAAGCGGCTCAATATATCATTTTCAAAAATTTGTAAAATTTGTAAAACCTGCAAAACTAGCCATCAACAAAAAAAAAAGCTGAATTAAAATGTGATGCATACATGCCAAAAAACATTCATAGTTTAATATCCAACACATCCATAATAATATGGATCAAATGTCAAAAAATAATTCATAATCTTATTTAATGCGACATAGATTGCTTTGCGGATTTCTTCTTCTTAGGTCCTTTATACGGATCCAATTGCCATCTTAATGGCATAATTTTTCTATTTTCTCAAAGCGCCAAAAACATCACCATCACCACCACCAACAATAAGAGAAATATGACCACCATCAATAGAAAGAACGTCACCACCACCAATAAGAAGAGCATCACCAGCAACTCATTCACCAACAATAGGGGGAACATCACCACCATCAATAGAAAGATAATCACCAGCAGCATCACCATCAATAGAATTAGGATCGCCAGCACCAGCATCATCAATAGCTTCCATAGTAGTCGCCATTGAATTCACTTGGTTCTTCAAGATATCAAGCCTGATTAATGGTAGAAGAACTGGCAGCAAGAGGAGAACAAACATAACCAGCACCACCACTAACAGCCTCATCAATGACACAATCTACACAATATAAAACTTGTAAAACCTGTAAAACTCTCAAAGTTACAAAAATAGCAAAACATGTAAAGCCAAAGCAACTAACTCTGGAACTCATTAAAGAATTAATCTTCTTGTCCATTAGCTCGAACCTTTTCACTATGATCTCAATAGTAGTGGCCATTGAATTCATTTGGTTATGCAAGGTATTAATATTCTGATCAATGGAAGCAAACCTGGCAGTAGGAGGAGAAGAATCAGCAGTAGAGGGAGCAAGATCAGGAGCAGAAACATCTGCATTATTTGCCTGAAAAGAATATGAAGATAAGTTAAAATTTTCAAAATACAATAGTAAGATAAGCAAATCACTATGTAAACTTGTAATACCATATTAAAAGAAGAATCGTCAACACCATTTGTAGTCCAAGTGTCTTGGGATTTAATAATTTTTTCAATAAATCCTGAAAGAAAACCTTTTGGCTATTTTCTAGAAAGTAGGTCCAACCATCACCCCTACAATGTCATCAAAAAGTCATTCTTCTTTTTCATCGGGTTGCAACATACTAGTGACCCCCTTTGAATCATCAATCACATCATACATATCCTCTAACACATGACTTTTGTTATTACATGTTTTCAACTTGGTTTTTCATAGCTGAGGACAGCTTTAGGAGGGCGCATCAACCTCCTACCTACAGTTATCCTTTAAATTTTTAATACACTCGAATGCCAAAATCTACAAAATAAGTAATATTGCAAAATATTATAAAACCAGCAAAACCAACAAAACTTGGTAAATATAGCAAAACCAACATAAACAGATCTTACCTCGAATGGTAATACAAAACCCTCAACTGTGTAATTGGTCTGGGGAACATTGCCATTCATTTTTTTCTCAACCGAATTTGGATCGGCCTTATTGCATTCTCAAAGGTAAGTCTTCCCCACGGGAAAGTGTCGCATGCTTGACGATGATCAATGATTTCCAAGAGAAACTTGTCAATTTTAGTCAGTGCATTTTATACGATCACCATACCTACAAGAAAAAAAAGTCATCGACTTGATTTTCTGATACACTTGTTCTATCGCCGGGTCTTCTTTACGGAAACTCTTCTTAACAAACAACTTGCACTTATTGAATGAATTCTTGTAGTTAGGGGGTAGTGGACTGTAGACTAAATGCAAAACTAGCAAAAATACCAACAAAACTATCTTGCAAAATTATCTGCAAAACTAGCAAAAATACTAACAAAACTATCATGTAAAAGTAGCAAAAAGAACTACAAAACTAATTGCAAAACTTTGTGCAAAACTGGAAACTACCTGCAAAAATATTGTGCAAAACTACTGCAAAATTTGCAAAACCTAAAAAATCTGCAAAACTTAATTCGTTTCCACCAGAAAAACATTTTTCCTTAGATGAAGGAGAATCTCCATAATCTTCTTCTTCCCTAGAATCTCCTTCTTCCCTAGAATCTCCTTCTTCAGAAATTTCTTCTTCTTCCATAGAAACCGGATCCGTAATAGGTTCTACGAACAAATGATTCTTTGTTCTAGCCATTGAAACCTACAAAACCACATACATTTGAGAATAGAAATCACAGTTTTTTACAAAACTGTTACAAATTTAATAATTTCTTTCGAAATTCTCAATTCAAAATGCAAAACACTAACTATACTAAATATCAAAACTGGTCCTATACAAAAATGGGAAAGAAAATAAGAAAACACTAACAAGAACGAGAAGAAGCAATGAAAAAGAGAAGAGAGTAGGGAAGTTTCCGGTAAAAGAGGTTTTGGCGACAGAAGCTGAACACTACTATACACGAGTTTCAGGTGAAATGCAAGGAAGAAAGAAGAATCAACGAAAGAAGAAGATAAAATAGGCATAAGTTTTAGAGTGAAATCAGAGAAGAATATCGATTTTGGTAGAGGGAAAAAGAAAAAACAAAGACATTATCCAAATGCTCCTAAATCTAAATCTCATTCTCTTAAATATCTCTGTAATATTTGTTATTTGATAAATATTTTTTTAATTGCAAAATGAGCTAATTTTTAAAAAAAATTTAAAGATAACTAAATAATTATGGATTCGATTTGGGTTTTATTCACCCACCAATACTTTGTTGGATCTATCTATTGGGTGTGAAAAATGGTTCAGGGAAAAACGGTTGGAAAATTTTTTGAAACGCACTTCACTTTAATAACGAAACCGAGCCATTTCTTGCTCTTATTATTCCGCTCGAGAGAAATCCCTCCTTGTTTATCTCGTAAAACTAGGGTATAACTGAGACGACCTCGAACCGTAAAAGAATCATCCAGTAATCGAATCTCTCTCGATCGAGCCCTCTTCCTGATCATATTTGCTCTCTCGTCTCCTCTCTTGGCTTGAATTTTGTGTCGTTGCCGCCTATTCCCGATCCCTCCTCCCTCACTGTTCAATCTTGTTTCTTCTCCCATGGGACCTAAAACCAGATTTAGTAAGAGGAAGACCATAGTGTCGCCGATGGTCGATGTAGAAGAGCCACCATAAGTTAGTGAAGAGGGGGTTGGTCCCTAAGCCACTGGTCCAATCTCCACCGGTCCAAAATTTGCCGCTGGTACAAACTCTGCCGCCAGTCTTAGATCTGCCGCAAGGGTTACCTCCAATAAAAAAACGCGAAGCAGAAGAACAATCCAAAGAAAAATCTAAAGAATCTGAAGGGGAAGAAAGCGGGTCCTGAAAAGAAGGGGAAGGGGAAGAAAATGTGTCTCCGGAGGAGGAGGAAGAAGAACAAAGAGAAGAGGAAGAAAATTTGTCTCCGGATGAGGAGGAAGAAGAACAAAGAGAAGAAAGACAAGTTTCCAGCAGCCACACCGAGAGAAATTCCTCCACAGAGGTGACTTTGGTATTTTTTTAAAGTAGAACTAGGGATAACTGGTTGATTTGGTGATATAAAACTAGGTTAAACTTAATAAAATGTGGTAAAACTTTGTAAAACTTGGTAAAATTATGTATTGCTTATGTAGAACTTGTAAAACTAAGAAAACTAATTGTTGTGTTTTATATATAAGTTAGTAAAATTAGGTTAAACTAATTGTTATTCTTATGTATAACTTAGTAAAATTCAGTGTTATTTTTATGTATAACTTGGTAAATCTCGGTAAAAGTAGGTAAAACAATTTGATATTTGTAGGTATAATTTGGAAAAAATATTTAAAACGAAGTAAAACTTCACATAACTATTTTGTATTTGTATGTATAACTTGATAAAACTAAGTAAAACTAAGTGGATATTAACTATGCAAACTATGTAAAACTATCTGGATATTTTGCAGGGATAACTATGTAAAACTAGGTAAAACAAATTGTTATTTTTATGTAAAATTTGGTAAAACTAGTTGTTATTTTATGTATAACAACGTTTAATTAGGATTAAATGTTTGTTGTTTGTTGCAGAATTTGGTGGAAGCGATACTACCAATGGAAATTTACTTTCCTCCGAGTGAGTACAATAAAAAAATAAAATTTTTGACAAGGTGCTTTGTGGTCGAATGCTTGGAGACGTTTAATAGGCTTAATCCGCCGCTTACGAGTGCGGAGAGGAATTGATTTAAACGTCATCATCAGTTTGGACACTTCTTCCACATGCCCAAAGACAAAAACCACAAACTTATGGGGTTGCGGATGCTTCTTTTTAGGACAGCGCGCATTGAAAGGAAGAAAGAGGTTTGGTTTATTGCCAATGGTGTTCCCATTAGTTATGGAATAAGGGAACATGCCTTGATTTCATGACTAAATTGCAAGAGTTACCCGTTGGACTTTTTGCAACTATGAAGTATGAGATTCATGCTGAAGTACTTCGACGCAGGAACGACAGTCAGATACCACGAAGTTAGTGTCATGCTCGAGAATATGACGCCTTCTACTGATATGCTGAAGATGGAAGTCCTTTACTTCCTATCATGCGTCATTATCAAGCAGACCAAAATCGAAAAAGATGCTCCGTCGGTGGAGCCTTTCTTCCTTAGGACTGTTGATGATCTCAACCTCTACAAGACATTTCCGTGGGGAAGATTTTAATTTGATAATATGTTGAAAGAGATCTTGCACACTATGTCGCATTTTGGATGAGCAGTTAAGGAAGATGTCCTATGGCTGATTCACGGGTTCTGCATTCCTCTTAAGGTAAAATTTAGAATTTTTTTTGTAATTTGTACATTTAATAGTAAATAAATTTATGCATTGTATGTTATATGTAGTTGTTAGCCTTTGAGACCATTCCACAATTGAGGCAGAAGTTCCGTGAACCTTGTCTTCATGCCGATGCAACTTGTCCACATATGTGCAAATCGAAGTTCAAGAAAGGTGAGATGAGATGATTCCCTCTTTCTAGGATTTATGAAGAACTCGACACAAATTAGGTAATTTGTTTGATTTGTAAAACTAAGTAAAACTTTATATTTGGTTTGCAAGTTCAAGACATTGATAACATGATGATCCCAGCCATTTGTGAAGAAAATCTTATGCATGATATGACGGAGGAGCAAGATGATGTTGATATCCATGACGTCGTTTTTGATTCATGTAATAAACGTCTTAAACAATTATTTACTTTGCTTTTTGAAGACTTTTTCCTTGCCGATGTGGAAGCCTATTCGAGAGTTGTAGATGATGTGACTAGACCTGACTCCTCGACACCAGCTTAGCAGCCTTAGCCACATCAACAACATCCAGTTCGACCCAAAACGATGAATTCGTAGATGCGCTAAACACAATGAAAGCTGACATTCAGCAACTCGAGAGGAAGGTTGATAATTTGGAGGGTCGGTTGAAGGAGGTGGAGGAGAAATTAGATGGAGGAGGTAAGAGAGAGAAACGACCCCGAATTAAATGATGATGTACTAGTTGTGTGATTTGGTTTGACTTGTTTTTCTAGTAAAAATATGTATTTTTAGGAAAACTATGTGTGAAACTATGTGTTTTTAGTAAAACTACGTGTTTTTAGTAAAAGTATGTAATTTTAGTAAAACTATTTGTAACATAGTTTGGTAAAACTATATATTTTTAGTAAAATTATACAACATCAAACTATGCATGCAACCTTTCAATTTAAAATATGATGAAGTTGTTGCTCATTGTATCCTGCCAAAACAACACACAAAAATGATTCAGTTACACTAGTTATCTTAGTAATATTGGTTTTACTAGTTTTACTAGTTATACTAGTTGTCCACAATTTCCTAGTTTTCATAGTTGTACTAGTTTTACTAAGTTTTCTTATCGCGAAAACTGAGATTATCATTCATCTTCCTCTAAAGATTACTACCATTCAATTATTGCAATATATTTATTTCTAATACATAGTCTTAATCGACCCATAAGGCATGATTAACAATTGTTGAATCAATTTCAATTCAATTTTAAACCCTAATATCATACCTTATTTTGAAATCTCTCAATGCAGCTTTAAATCTGAATTAATGATTATCTACGATTAATGAAAATGACCATAAGCTGAGAAGAGGATGTAGGACTCGCAGACGAAAAATCGAAGAAATGAAGCAGATGAGTGCTCAATTGTGTTTGTTGCCGCGGAGAAAAGAGATAAAATCTCAAACGCGATTAGGTGAAAGGAAAAAATGAGTTTGAAAGATAATATTTATTAATTGTTTTCTTTATTTATTTCAAATGTAATATGAGAAAATTATATTTGAAATCAACATTTTATTAAAGAGAAGAGGTATGTGGATAAAAAAAAAAAAGATATAATAGATAAAATTCCCAGACTTAAAAAGCATTTGAGATAATAGCTTGAAAAAACAGATGTTTGATAGAGAACAAAAATAAATAAATAAAAAGAGAAGAGAGAATAATAGGATGAAAAATAGTAATATCAATCTAATTTTGTTGTTTTTTGGTTAAAATATATTTTTTGCATTTTATAAAATTTAAAAAAGAAATTAAAATCAGGTCATTTGAGCAAAGTTGAAGACGTAGAAGGCCACAGGATTGTTCCTCTTTCGGTGTTCCATACCTTTTAAAATAGACTAATCCAGTTTTCGTACCATAGCATAGCAACAATGACCATTATCACTAGGTTGAAGAGTTTTTACAAGTTTTGATCGTGAAAAGCTTGTATGCAGTTAAATCTATCTGGAGATCCAAAAATAGCCTCGCATGATCATAAGCCGTTTGATCAAAATCTTTAGAATCCCTAGTTATATAATGTCGTGCAGCAAAGATGCTTGCTTATAAAAGCCACTAAGAAAAACTAATCGGCCGTTATTTTTTGTCGCCACAGTACTGATATATTTTAAGACAGACTAATCTACTCGGAGTGAGTTAGAGATCAGACAAGAGATAGAGAGAGAGTGAGAGAGAGAGTGAGATCCCTCTATACATCACGCCATTGAGAGAATCCTCTTCTACTTGGTGTAGTCCATAACCTCATCAAAAAGTTCTCTTATCATAATACCACTGTCCTCGAAGGATGTGCGTCTCTCATCTGAAGAAGTTGGACCTAAATGAACCAAATGTGTTTCAAAATTGCAGATGAAGAATGGGGAGCTTTGTTCAGAGAGAATTGAATACGTAAACAACGGAAGTGACTGTAATGCTTAAAGAGTAAAAAATATCACCTATTGTGTTTGCAGTGGCTGGTGTAAGCTCGAAATAGCCAAGTAGAGAGGACTGATGCAGCGGGGAATCTGGATCAGTATGTGTTGCCTGTCTTTCCCCTGATGATCCATAGACAACTGATTCCAACAATCCATCACAGGATAATGATGGACAATCCGATGGTGTCTGGTCTTTCAGAGGGGACTGGACTAAAGTATTGTCTGACTCAACTGCCGGCATTGGGTTAGAGTGTTGTGTTTCCCAATCGCCAGGCTCTTCTTGAGGGTCAAAACATTGGATTGAAGGGAGCTCCAACCTCTCGGCCCCGTGAATGAGAGGCCCAGAAGGAGAAGAATACGTAGCATTGCCAAGCAATTGGCTATCTGGTAAAACGTTGAACTGTTCTTGAGTGCTATTGACGAAAGGATAGCTCCAGAGCTGAGCACTTTGCTCGTTTGTAGCATAACCACCCGTGTAAGGAAACGCGGTTTCTGGCTCCCTAAAGCGTTTGCGGTTAGGCGGCATGTAAGGAGATCCTATCAAGTTGTACATATTAGGCTGAACAAAACATGGTCTCTGTCTCATCAGGTTGCCCATGGGAACATTGCTAAGCATTGACTGGAAGTACGCGGAACTATCATGGAGTTGTAAGTACTTGAAATCGATTTCAGGGATCTCCAGACAGTCTGGCTCCGATGACTCTTGACTATGATGACCACCCAATGAGTCTGTGTTTTGACTATTTTGAGCTGCTGCATTCGTCGCTTGCTCCCGAACTTCATCAGGGTAAATAGGTAAGCCAAGTCGCTGCAGTTTCTTAAGTCTCGTGTTCCAGAAGTTCTTAATCTCATTATCTGTTCGCCCGGGCAGCTGAAAAGAGAAGACAACATTAGAACATATCGTAAGAAGACAAGTAAACCAGAGAGTTAAAAAAAAAAAAAGAAACAGAATTTACATACTTCTGTAGCCATCCGTGCCCATTTGTTACCCATTGAAGCATGAAGTTCAATGACACGCTGCTCTTCCTTGTCCGTAAAGGAGCCTTTTTTCAAATTCGGTCTCAGGTGATTCACCCAACGAAGGCGGCAGCTTTTGCCACACCGAGAAAGGCCAGAATGTTTTTGAACAGCATTCCAATTCCCATCACCATGTTTAGCAACGTAAGCTATCAGAATTTCGTCTTCCGCTGATGTCCAAGGGCCTTTGTGATATGTTTTCTCTACAGCACAATTTTCGCCTGATCCAGAATCATGGCGAACTTTACGCATCCTGACTGAGTTTCCTCTATCATTCCAAGACTTCTCTGTGATTGTATCTGTAAATATACTGGAAAATAAGTCAGAATCTCAAGCTAAACTATAGTGTTATACCGTCACTATAATTTTATCAATTTATATAGCTCATAAGATGGTATCTCTACACATGCTGCAAAAATCTGTATTTCTATGTCGATAGTTCATCAATCCACAACAGTAGATACAGCAACTTCAAGAGTAACAGTGTTCTACAGCCATTATTGTTTATCAATTTATAGCTCATAAGATTTGAAGTAAATGCGAGACGACTCTAAGATACTCACAGTCTAAAGAACTCGTGTACCTCACTGAATCTCGAACAACCCAATAGCACTATTTTCAGCTCCGATTCAGTCAATAAAACCCCACCGAAAAACAAAAAACGCTAGTGATCGCAGCTCAGTATCTCTACAGCAACAGGATGATTTGAAGAATTCCTAATAAATCGAAAACCAAACAAAAAAAAAAAAATCGAGTTAAAGAAAGCTGAAAAGAAATAAAAAAATTAAGGGAAGCTAATAAAGATTTTCAGAAACCTAACCACAATCGATTAATAAGAAAATCGAAAAAGAGTTAAACATAGAAACAGGCGAGAAAATGCATTTCAAGAAGAGAGAATGCGATATTGAAGAAAAGAGGGAGAGAGAGAAATCAGCAAGAAAATAGGAACGAACCCTTAAAATGACAATTTAATAAAGAAAAAAAAATCAGATATTTTTCCAAGAAAGATCTGCACAAATCTGAATAAGAAAATTAGAGAATTAGAGAATGAAAAAAAAAACGGATTTTTCTTTTTTTATTTTTCTTTTTTTCTTTTCTTCTGCGAAATTCTCTGCGAAAAAAGTGTATGTTAGCGTTACCTAGTCACTTTCCCGCACCTGAGATTAATGGAGGTTCTTGGCATTCAAATAAACAATTGAAGGCAAATATTTCTTAATTATAACTCTCTCCTTCGCTTTCTCTATTTATATGTTTTTATCGTTTTGTTTGAAAACTTTTAATTAACAACAAAATAAACGTGTTAAATTACTGGCGATAAGACCGAATCCAAAATAAACCACAAAGATAATATGATTAACATTTGAATAAAAAGAATAATAATAATCAGGAAAATTCATTAGAATATACTACAATTATAGTTTTACTGTTAAGTTATTTCAATTTATTTTTATAACATGCAAAAGTGTAAAAATGTTTTTAACCATATTGTTAATTTTTAAAATTACATTATATATTATCTGGATTTATTTTTTAAACATTTTGTTTACATAAACAACTAAAAAAATTCATAAACCCTAATTTTTATGCGTCTACACTCCAATTGCCACTGCTCTCTCTCCACTCTTCCCTCTATATAGCTTCATTCAATCTGTTTTTATTAACGTTATTGGTGATTTGATGTCTTCCAATGAGTAATTGTTATCTGGGTTTGAGTTTTATGCATGATATTGCCTATTTGTTTCTTGCAGTTTATATGATTTGTTGATTTCTAAGTTTGGCTGATTTCGTTGCTGCAGATTTTTGTTCTTTTGGTTTGATTAATCAATTTCTCATTACTGACTACATGAATTGGTGTACATGAACATAGTAGATCTTAAATTTTACAAGACTGCAAGTTAGAGAAAGAAAATAGAATGTTTTAATTTAGTAAAATATATATTATTAAACAGATAAACAAAATTTGAAAAATTAAGATTCAAACTCAACATCTTATCAAATTATCTAGAGGTATAACACCACTATACCAAAAAACAATTATTGTAAAAATGTGGCCGAACTTTATTTATAAAATTAGCGTTTGGAAGCCCTTACTTGATTGGCTTGTTCTCATGGCCTATTATGTAGATAATTTTGATTTTTACCATTTTCATATAAATTCTACCTAGTATTTTTATAAAAAAATAATTAGATCGCTGAATAAATAACCAAAACACAAAGATAAATATGAAATAGCATTTTATTAATCAGGGTATCGATTATATGGATCAAGATAGACCAATCAATCTAGTTAGATTCTCTAGTAGTTAGCGGTAGTATTGGTGTATTTTGCTCTTGATTACATGTTTTCCTTGTGTAATTGTTGTTTTCTCCTATAAGAAGTAGATTAAGTATCATAATCTTTATGAGATTTTGCGTCAAATAAATTAACAAAAACCTATAATGTCTATTGCAAGTAACTGAGATTCAAATCCACAGAGAATCTAGAATAACACACTAAAATTGTATGATTCAACTTAATATAGAGAAACAGATCATTGGTTTTGTTTAGTGACTATCCGCTTAACTATAATCTAAACTAAATGAAATACTACTAAAAACTGGATTAATATGATTGCTAAGTGAATAGTTCAGGTGAGGTTTTATTAGGGAGACCAGATTAATGAATCATGCGGTAGAATTATCATTCTTAGTATCTCTAAACTATGAATATAACCAGATTAATACACTCTCATGTAATTAATCATCATGCAAGATCAATCAACTATTAAACTCTCATTTAAAGATCAATTATCTGCAATTATTAGGTTAAGGTTCAGACTACACACCAATCAATCTAACATCATCTCTCAATTATTAGAATTGAAAATCCCCTTAGATGGCATGTTCAGGTTCTCAATCAAACACCTCTGGGGAGATTAAACCCTAAAATCCAGATTAAATTCTCTCAAATTAATTCTAGCATTAAACTCAATCATAAAGGATGGTCTAACAATCCTAACATGAATCATTCATCATTGAAACCCCTAAATCTACCAAACTTTAACCATTCAAAGGGAATTACTCACTCATCATTATAAAGAAACAAAACGAATTCATAGAAATTTAGACATTAATAAAAAGATAAGGGATTAAAAGATTAGCCAAATTGTTTCGCCGATTGTCTTAAAGAGGTTCTCCAAAATTCTAAAACTCAAATTATAGGTTTTCTCAATCACTTGGTGGCTGTAGTCTCTTTCTCTAATCTAAAACTTACTAAACCATTACATAAGGTTGGATATTTATAGTTTTAAACTACATCAACCCGAACAAATAAACTAAACTGGTTTAATTACAGATTTTTCAGTCAGATCATTAACTCGGATCGATCGATCCAACAAGGCATCGATCGGTCTGGAATTCGATCGGTCAATCTTGAAGGTTGTGGTCGATCTTGGAAGCGTCCGGAAAATCTTGATAGGAGGTGAACGGTCGATCGATGATAAGGATCGAGCGTTCCAAGGGAGGATTAATCGATCTGTATTTCAAATGTCGATCCTGAATATTCCGCAGACTTGAGTAGTTGCGATCGATTGGTCTCAGAATGGACCGATCGATCCTGGCGAATCTCCTTTCTCCTTAGCTCAATAACATTTGTTTTATGCCTCATTTTCACCTCTACTCGATTCCATTGCATGATCACTATTCGGGAGGCTCCAAAACTTCTGAAAAAGACTCAAAACACTTCAAATATGCAAATGCATGATCCTAAACACTAAAATGCACAAATGAGATAAACTACCCTAGAATGATGCTATGTGAATGACAAAATAATGTTAAAACATATGAAATATGTGATTAATCAAGCCTAATATGCACTTATATCAATAACTAACCCTTTTTCGGATAAAAATCAAAATGATTAATTTGAGATAGTATCAAAATAGTTCTTTTAAGATACGACCAATACACTTATCACATTATAAGATTAAAACGATTATCTCAATAAGACCAAAACAGTTTTCTCATCATAAAATTGTTTTCTAATTTAGATTGTACTGAATCTCGTATCACGTATTTAGGTTTTTATAAAATATTTATAATTTGGTTTATCCCGCGTATAGTGGAATTTATCCAATAGAATTTTAGAAATAAAATTATAGCACAAAATTTGCCCCACTCTTTATTTTCTTCATAGGAATTTTGTTTGGTCAACTTCTCCCACAGTTTGAAGATTGTTGATTTCTATCCAATTATTCGAAGAACTAGAATCCATCGTAGGAGTAGAAGAGATTTTATATGTGCACTCTTTTGTGCGGCGATGAGACATTAGCTCCAAGGCTAGTCCGCACGGGATAACAGGAGCATCAAAGATTCTTACTAGCAAGTTTGCTTTGGAAAAAAGTACTAAAAATGGGGTTAGATAATCACTATTACCAAGTGATCTCATTTACGCCTTTCTAACTTTCTCCTACTTATAACAGCTCATTCTCTCACTTTCGTTTCACAGGATTTGACATGGCGAATGAGCAACAAGGCCCTGCATCTGACCCTTACACACGGTTTCTTCTAATATCTGGGTTAGTCGGGGCTAACGCAAAGACATCACTTCATATTTTACTAGATTTGGGGGACGAGGTCCAATAAATAGAAACTCTTGCTGTTGCCAAATGCAAGATCCGAGAATATACAGTGACACCCTAAATATTATGCGGCATAAGGCAGCTTGTGGCAATCAGACTCTTATGCCCCTGACTGCTTAGGACAAGTTTATTAAAGTTTTTGTCTGTTGTCGAGGTGCTAAAAACTAAGGTTTTTGTCTCTTGACTTTAATTTTTATCTCTGTTGCTGAGACCAACACATTTATTCAAACTTAAGTAATCAAAAAAAAAACGTATTTCATTGTACTTAATTCAGAAATAAAATATTTATACTCATAGTTGAAGGATTTCCATGTCGACTATCTGCTTATTTTATTTTTTTTTCCTCTGAAGAATTCTCAAAATCACTAACCGGTACATACTCTTTACATGTCCTCGTCTTGCTAACTGGAGCTTTGAAGACATCCCAATCTTTTCCATTCATACAATTGTGAAGTATATCATGAACCAAGTTGTTCAAATCTTCATCGTCAATCTGGTTATTCCACTTATGATATATATATATCTCCGTACAATGTGAAACAAAATACCTTACATGCATCTAAAACATAATAATTGTCATTTAATTTCAAAAGAATACAAGGTTAAATAAAACAATACTCAAATGTACCTTATTTTCATGAGCTTTTTTTTGAATTATGAATTCCTGAAACTCAAATCGCTTACAGGATCCACACCATGAAAGAACAGAAATTTGTCACCATTCCATATAGTTCTCCTAAGCATATAATTGATTCATATGCCCATGGTATACGATTTATTTGCATCGTAACTGACACTTCGTTGAGTTTATCAAACTGTTACACACAATACAATCCCACATATATTTCTCGAAAGTTTCTGAATCAAGTACTCTTTTGGCACATTCTAAAGAGATTCGACTTTTTGGACATATTCCACATACTCTAATATGCAAAATACACAAGAATCCAACGATTCTGTTTTATTTAAAACTTTAGTTCTTGAACCATTCCAACACCAACTTCAACTCATTCAAGCTAGGACCTACGGATGTAGAAGCCTATAATTCTCCCTAAAATTATGTATGATCAACATCACAAATGTCCCCATTATTGGAACGGTTCACAATTTAAGCCAGTAATCTCCTAAAATTTTATCAAAGATAGACGAATCGGTTGCCAATCATCAATGACCATATCTCATGATTCTTCCTAACTACTAGTTAACGAGTTAGCAGATAATGGATAACCTTGACATACCATGTGTAATTGATCTCAAATAGCTTAGCGATAACTCCAATAGAAGATTTTTTAAGGCATCCTAGACATGTTTCCAACTCATGTTTCCACCATTTGTAAATTTGGCAAGTAACAGTAGTATTTTCCCATTGTAAAATAGTCGAGGGTAGTAACTCTTACCACTTGATGAAGCCGTATCTAGCAAGAGAAAACATACATTTTGTTGAATGAAATAGTGAATTTAACTACCATAGACAAAAATATGATCAGAACCTTAAAACCAAAAGCATGAATAAACAACCATATAACTCGTTTTGAAGATCCTTATATTACAGATGAAGAAGAAAAGAAGAGTCAAGACCAAAGTCTAGAAGACAAGGTTGGACACTTCCAAGCAAGCATTGCAAATGGTGTCTAACAAGCAAGAAAAAATGGGCATGTGTGTTAGACAAGCAACACGTCTATGGAGCTTAGTGAGGGCAAAATTGGAGCCATCAAGAGCCCAATTCAGTATGGCATTCACCAAGGAAAAAGAGAAGAAGATAAGAGACCCAAGTAACCATTAAGCAAAAAGAATAAAGCAAAGAAGAATAAAGCAAAGAAGAATAAAGCAAAGAAGAGTTCATGAAGAGCAAAGCTCTATCTAGGCTTCAAGATGGTGCAAGGGCCGAATTGGTTTATGACCAATTAAGGTCCAAGATGAGTTTAAGAAAACTAAGAAAGAAAATGAGAGTATAAAGCCCACATTCGTTTGTACAAGTCCGAAAGTTCATTGATCTTATCCTAGCCCATCATGTGGATCTTCGGATGTAAAGGAATGTACAAGTCTTCTAGAAGGCTTCTTTCACGTGCCCACTTGGAGATATGGACGTTGGAGAAGCTGACAAGTGAGATCAAATGTTCTCTTAAGGATTGAATGTTAGGACATGTCACTTTCATTCTTGGGCTTCACCCTCTTTGTCCTCATGTTCATTTCTCCTCTTTTGATGTATAATTCAAACTTGTGGCTTGTAGTTGGCGAGTTGGGACACTAAGTTTGGGATAATGTGTACTAAATTTATAAAAATATGTTAGTATGTGATTAATAAAAATCAACAGCTCTTATTGGAATTTCTTCACACCATAAACACTCCATTTTCTCTAAATCCGCCATGCTTCACTTATCCTTGTTCAATCCTAATCTGTTTGACAAGTTCATTCACTTAAAACTCATTTATATTCTCTGTTAAGGACAACTCCAACTTGAGATTTTTCCTTGTTCCACTCCCTTAAAGAATCGTCATAACCACACAAAAGCTCTTACTCTGTTTTGTGTTCATCACATTCTTTCACCTTACAATCCAAAAATACTAAGTCAATCATCAGAAGTAATGGAAATCTGATGACACTTTTACTTTTTGACATCATTGTTTAAGAAATTTTAATATATCCTTCCTCTTTTCGGGGATAAGTCGCCAACAACAAGTTAACTAATGAAGAAAAGAGATGCCAAATGGACGCCAGAGTCGCTACTTGCATAAACAAGTGATGCTGCGACTGTAATGTTAGAGTCGCTTGTTTCTTTAGCGATCAATTAAACGGAAGTAAACGGCGCTACTTCCTTAAACCAGTCGCCGTTTTTTTGTTTTTCACCTCATATTATTTGCACAAGAGTTAAAATTTGGTCGTTTGATTATGTTATTGGCGACACAGTAACAAACAAGGCCTCTATCAGAGTCATATATTTCAAGCAAAACAATTATAAATTTCCACAAAACAATTTTAATTCAGATGACATCCAAAAAAAATGTTGCATAAAGATTGATAATCAATAATTACAAGAGCCAACAACAAAAATAGACTATTAAACACATCTAGCTGACTAGAAAAGGATGAGTCAAGGTTCATGAGATTTAATCAAGTTTAATCAAATTGATCAAAATGTTGATGTGATGACATTTGATCAAAACAATAGGTTTCATGCCCAAATAAAAAAAATCAGCATAATGAAGAGAATAGATTAAAAAATCAGCAACGATTTCAATCAAATTGTGTGATTCAAATTAAATATACATGTAATTGTCTCAAAACATTATAATTCATAGGAGACAAAATTCACCAAAGTAGAGAGAATGAAAAAGCAAATCAAAGAAAAATACACACATCATCAACTCTCATAATCAATACTATAGTTCTCATCGCATCCAAATTTACGACTTGAGTATAATATGAAGTGAGATTTAAAAAAAAACACAAAAACAACCAGAATAGAGAGAAGAGGATCTAAACAATTTGAACTTACATTCAGATCGGTTTAAATGACATGACAATTAATATCTACTGAGTCGGAAAAATCTAGACTCGAACAAGACCTAATTGGGATATGTGGTGGAAGCTGACACTTAACGTTGAGAGGGAGACCGATTACAGAACGGAGCCACCAACAAACACGGAGAAGGATTGTCATTGACAATTGTGAGTGCCGTGGAGAATTAGAAACCAGTGGAAGATCGCTAAAATGAGAATTTGGCGGTAATGAAACCGACCTAGAACTGCCTGAGAGCTCAAAGGCTAGGAAAATAACAGACTAAAAGGTTTAAAAGAGTAAGAAGAGTCACCTTAGGGAGCAGGAATCTTTGTGATGATTGATGAAGATGATGGGAAAGATTACAATGATGGAGGAGCGTATGAAAGAGAGAGATAGAGATGAAAGTAGATTACTGTTTAATTTCCTAAATGGTGAAAATGTTGGGAATCTCCTGAAATCATTTATATTTATTTTTATTAAAGTTGTAATGTCGAGATTCTGACGATCGTATAATATTAGGTGATTATAATGTTTTGCTAGAAACCGCTTATAATCTATAAATTGAGAATCTATTACTAATATTATACGATCCTACAGGGTCACACCTAAGCAAATTAGATCAATGATATTTTAGATACTATAAGTCATATAATATATATATATATATATATATAATATTATATTTATAACTTATATATATGTGTTATATGATAACATATACATGTGAAGAATAATTAGTATAATTATTCTGGTTTGGGTTTGACCCATTAGCCTTCAAGGATATACATGTTTTATATATATATATAGAGACATGGTGATGTGTTTTGAGACATAGACACACAAAAACCAGAAAATCCAAATATAAGGTGAAAACGAATGGTTCGTTGTCACATACTCGACAGCACTAGCATCCCGTACGATCTAATTTGTGTGCGTGTGGATACTGGTAGAGGCACGACGCTTGGAGTGCTTGACAACTTCGCTTTCGTTTTTTCGTAATTTCGCTGTAAAAATCCAAGTATATTTAAAACCTTAAAATCAAGATTTATTTCAGTATTTACATTAGATCTTGGCAATATAAATTTATAGATTAATTTATAAAATTATTTTATAAATCGATATGAATTCCAACAGTGGTATCAGAGCTATAATTGTTTAATACTGAGATCAAATCATATTTAATCTATATTTGATGTAGATAAATAACTTGATGTGGTTGATCTTGCTAGAATAATTTAATTGATTATGTATGTGTTTGTGAATATTTGATCAGCATATACATATTAAATTAAAATATCAAGTGAAGATTTTGATTAGTTCCTAAAATTATTTATTTATAAATATTTAATATTCATATATTTAGGAAAAGTTTGAAATCGTATACATTAGTTATATATATATTTAGTTATGGCATGAATATATAATAAATATATATATTAATGCAATCTATACATTTGAAAAATTTTGAAAAGTCAACTTGTATACGTTAGTTTTTTTTTTTTGTCAACATAACCTAGTGGATTTAATATCCCCAATAACATGCGAAGTGCTGGGTTCGAATCCCAGACCTGGTGTAATGAATGCAGAGGTGGCTACCATTATGCCACATGATTCCTACACTTGTATACGTTAGTTAGTTAGTTATATATATAAATATATCTTTAGTTATGGCATGAGTATATAATAAATATATATATATATATATATTTATTCAGTAACGTTAGCATGTAAACGTTAATTAATTAACGTAACGCATGCAACAAATATCCAACATTTGAAATATGAACGTTAACGGTATATAACGTATATATTACTATCATATGCATATGATGTATATTGAATTTAATTAATAGTCAACATATATTAATTAATGTTGATATTTAATGTATATATAATATGTATATATAATGGAAATATTGTAACTCATACGTTAGTAACCTACCAACGTAAATTAAATTACACCAATTAATATACATAAATATGAAGATATTTATGTATAAAGATATTTATATATGTAATTTTTGTAACATCTACAAAAGTTATGACATGCACCAAATTTAATTAAAAGTCAACGTGTATTAAAATAATATTAAAATATTTTTTAATGTGCACGTGATTTGCAAGATTATGGGTATAAGTTACGATTTAATTAAGATTTTTAATATATCTATTAAATTTCTAATTTGATTAGATTTTGATTTTAAATAAAACTTATCTAATAAATAATTTTAATTAGATTAAAATTAAATTATTTATAATCCAATTATACATATATATGATATATGTTACTTATATTTAATTATTTATAGTAGATATAAAATTTTAAATATAAATTAAAATTAGATTAAATTTATTCCTCATTTAATATCAAGTATTTTGATATCTTCCCAATTTTATCAACTATCAAGGTTTGTGTCATTGTATGATGGGCTTGCTAAGCAAAATGTCTACAATTACATAAGTGAGGTAGATGGTAATGGTTATCATGTGAAATAAGATTGATTTACTTGATTAAGCTATCAAAACGGTTTTGGGCTTAAAGGTATATGTTGGATTTGACATAAGATGTCTTCCAATGACCAAGAGTTATATTTGATATAATTAACAAAGTGTTGTTTACCTAAATAACTAGACGTACGGGCGATGAGCCAAAGCTCACTCGGACTCTAATGAAATATGGATCTTAGATCATTATATTCAATTTAAGGATAATATTGTTTGAATATAATGCAAGTTTTCTTAAATGTTAAGATTTCTTTTATTCATGAACATCATATTAATATTAGCTTTTCTTCATATCCAGAAATGTCAACTCCTCACAGCTCGTTTTCATTGCGATCCCGTCCTTGAGAAAGAAAAACTGAATGGATCAAATTTTCTCGAATGGTATCGAAACTTGAGAATTGTTCTCAAACAGGAGAAAAAGGATTATGTCCTTGAAAAGGTTCTTCCTGAAAATCCTAAGACCAATGCTCAGCATGCAGAGATGAATGCTTATGACAAGCATGTCAGTGAAATGGTTGACGTGTGTTGTCTAATGTTGGCGACCATGAACTCAGACTTGCAAAAGCAATATGAGAACGTGAATTCACCTATTGAGATGATCACTAGCCTGAAAGGAATGTTTCAAGAGCAAGCACGAACTGAGAGATACCAAACCGTTAAGGCTCTCATTGAGTGCAAGCTGCCAAAACATAATCAAGTTACCCACATGTCATTAAGATGATATGTTATATTGATAACTTGGCAAAGTTGGATTGTCCTATCAGCCAAGAGTTGGCAACTGACCTTATCCTGCAATCATTGCCGTCAAGTTTTGATCAGTATGTTATGAACTACAACATGAAACAACTTGACAAAGACATTGACTGAATTGCATGGAATGATAAAAACTGCTGAACCCAACATCAAGAAAAATGCCCCACATGTTCTTATGGTACAAAAAGGCAAAAAGTTTAAGAAACAAGGTAAGAACAAAGGAAAGGAAAGGGCAAGCTGGATTACGAATCCGAGCAAGTCTGAACCTGCTCCTAAGTTCAAGCCTGGTCCTTCTGGTGTTGATAAGTGTCATTATTTTAATAGTATTGGGCATTGGAAAAGAAACTGTAAGAAATACTTGGAAGATCTGAAAAAGAAGACTTTCGAGACTTCATCTTCAGGTATCTATGTTATAAAAGTAAATGTTAATACATCTGGTTCTACTTCTTGGGTATTAGATATCGGTTGTGGTGTTCATATTTGTACAAATATGCAGGGCCTAAGCAACAGTAGACCTTTGGATAAAGGACAAGTGCGTGTGGGAAATTGAGCAAGAGTTGCTGCATTAGCTGTAGGAACATTTCATTTGTCTTTGCCTTCATGCATGGTTTTATAACTTAATAATTGCTACTATGTACCTGCTATAAGCAGAAATATTATCTCCATTTCCTGTTTGGATTTGGAAGGATTTCAATTTTCGATTAAAAATAAATGTTGTTTATTTGATCGTTGTGATATCTTTTATGGTAGCGCTCCATTAGAGAATGGATTTTATATTCTAGACCAAAGTGTGCATTTCTATAACATTAACCAAAAGATTAAAGTCAAAAGAAACAAATCAAACTTTTCTTTGGCATTGTCGTTTGGGACATATAAATGAGAAACACATTCAAAAACTTCATAGAGATGGACTTTTGAGCTCATTTGATTATGAATCATTTGAAAAATGTGAATCTTGTTTATTGGGAAAAATGACTAAAACTCTTTTTACTGGACAGAGTAAAAGAGCTACATATTTATTGGAACTCATACATACTGATGTATGTGGACCAATGAATATAAATGCTAGAGGAAACTATCAGTATTTCATCACATTTACTGACGATTTCAGTAGATATGGTTATGTTTATCTAATGAAACATAAGTCTGAATCCTTTGAAAAGTTCAAAGAATTTCAGAATGAAGTACAAAATCAGCTTGGCAAGACAATCAAAGCCCTTCGATCAGATCAATGTGGTGACTATTTGAGTCAAACTTTTAATGATCATATGAGAGAGTGTGGAATTGTTTCACAACTCACTCCTCCAGGAACGCCACAATTGAATGGTGTTTCTGAAAGGAGAAATTGAACTTTATTAGATATGGTTTGATCTATGATGAGTCATGCAGATCTTCCTTTTTCTTTTTGGGGATATGCTCTAGAAACTTCTGTGTTTACGCTAAACAGATGTCCATCAAAATCAGTCGAAAAGACACCATATGAGATATGGACCGGAAAAGTTCCAATTTTGTCTTTTCTGAAAATTTGGGGTTGTGATGCTTATGTTAAATGAATGTTTACTGATAAGCTCGGACCCAAATCTGATAAATTCTAATTCGTTGGTTATTCCAAAGAAACCAAAGGTTATTACATTTACAACCCTACCGAGAACAAAGTGTTTGTTACTCGTAATGGTGTTTTGCTAGAAAGAGAATTTCTCTCTAAGAAAATCAGTGGGAGTAAAGTATCACTCGAAGAAGTTCGAGAGATACAGGAGGATATTCCAACTTATGAGGAAGAACATCAGTTGGATTTACAAAGAGTCGTAGATCCTACAGCTGTGGAACCTATTGAACCTGAGGTGCGTAGGTCCGTAAGGACACATCACGAACCTGATAGATTTGGGGATTGGGTGATGGATCATCATGAAATATTAATCATAGAGAGTGATGAACCTACATCTTTTGAGGAAGCAATGATGGGCCCTGACTCCGATAAATGGCTAACAACCGCAGAATCCGAAATGGACTCCATGTCAATCAACAAAGTATGGACTATTGTTGATTTACCTGATGGTGTTAAAACCATTGAGTGTAAATGGGTTTTCAAGAAGAAAATAGACATGGATGGTAATGTACAAATATACAAAGCTAGATTGGTGGCAAAAGGTTATAAGCAAATTCATGGTATAGACTATAATGAAACTTATTCCCCAGTCGCAATGCTTAAGTCCATTCGTATTCTCCTAGCAACTGCCGCTTATTATGATTATGAGATTTGACAAATGGATGTGAAAACAGCTTTCCTTATGGAAATCTTGAAGGGGATGTGTACATGACACAACCCGAGGTTTTCACATCTCCTGAAAATGCTGGGAATGTATGCAAGCTTCAACGTTCCATTTATGGTTTGAAACAAGCATCCCGGAGTTGGAATCTACGTTTTGATAAGACAATCAAAGAGTTTGATTTCATTAGAAACGAAGAAGAATCATGCGTTTACAAGAAGACTAATAGGAGCGCAGTTATTTTCTTAGTGTTGTATGTGGATGACATACTTCTCATAGGGAATGATATTTCGATACTTAATTCTGTAAAGGCTTGGCTAGGAAGTTGTTTCTCAATGAAAGACATGGGAGAAGCTGTGTATATACTTGAAATAAGAATCTATAGAGATAGATTAAACAAGCTTATTGGATTATGTCAAAATACTTATATAGATAATGTCTTGCACAGGTTCCAAATGCATAATTCCAAGAAAGGTTTTCTACCAATTTCACATGGCATAACACTCAGCAAGACTCAGTGTCCCACAACACATGATGAGCGAGAGCGCTTGAGTAGAATCCCATATGCTTCTGTTATAGGATCTATCATGTATGCCATGCTTTGTACTCGTTCAGATGTCGCATGTGCTTTAAGCATGACAAGTAGATACCAATCTGATCCAGGTGAGAGTCACTGAACAGCAGTCAAGAACATCCTTAAATATTTGAGAAATACTAAAGATAAGTTCTTGGTCTATGGAGAAAGTGATGAGCTTGTTGTGAGTGGTTACACCGATGCCAGCTTTCAGACGAACAAAGATGACTTTCGATCACAATCTGGTTTCATCTTTTGTCTTAACAGATGAGAAGTGAGCTGGAAAAGTTCCAAGCAAAGCACTTTAGCAGACTCTACAACCGAAGCTGAATACATCGCCGCTTCTGAAGCAGCAAAAGAAGCTGTTTGGATTCGAAAGTTTATTACAGAACTAGGTGTGATTCCTAGTAGTTCTAGCCCAGTGGATCTCTATTGTGACAACAATGGAGCCATCGCACAGGCGAAAGAACTTAAATCCCACCAGAAATTCAAACACATTCAAAGGAGATATCATCTCATTCGTGAGATTATTGATAGAGGAGATGTGAAGATTAGCAGAGTCTCAACGGATGCAAATGTTGCTAATCCATTGACTAAACCCCTTCCACGGCCTAAGCATGAGAGTCATACTGCGGCTATGGGCAATAAATTTCTTAAAATGTAATCTTAATTCTAGTGGGAGTTTTTCTTTTATAATATGATGTTCATGTTTACATACATTTGGCTATGTTTAAAATTAATAAAATTTGTTTCAGATATATTTAATTATTGGATGGTTAAATAATTGTCCCAAAATAATTTATATCATTTTTATAGATCATCAAGTACGTGACTTGATCATGAAACTCTATAAGTGATAAATGAAATAAATTATAAATCAAGTATAAGACTTGATGTCTCTAGTCAAAGTTATTAAAAATTGGGATATTAGTAACTTAAAATGACTAGTATGTGAGGTGACTGATGACTAAGTTTCATGAAGTCATTGATATGTTGTATCAAGTCAATCACATAGATATGTGTTTGAGAACACATGATCAGACTGACCCGGTATGAGAACTCTACAAGCTTGTTATATGAGTGTCATAAGAGGTTCTCATTACGACTATAGAGTGTAGTCCTTTGACCTGTGTTCGTCATAATTTCTTACGCATGGATTGGTTCACTTTGACCTTGTCATACGTCAGCAGTAAAGGTGATTATAAAGACATTTATTGGGTGTTCTATGAAGTCTGTAAGGAACATGGATGGAACAAGATGGGATTTGTCCCTCCAATATAACGGGAGATAAATATCTCTGGGCCTATCGAAGATTTGATACTGAAAATGCATGGCCGTGCTCAAACGAGGTGAAAGTTAGTCGTTTGTTAAGTCAGTATTAATCAGAGTTCGATAAACATGATCTAGTTTAATAAGGACGACACCATTTCTTGCCTTATGCTGAGTTCGAGATATAAGAGACAAAGAGATTATGAGAATAGATAATTCCAGTACAAGTGGGAGATTGTTGGGAATGTCCTGAAATCATTTGTACTTACTTTTATTAAAGTCGCAATGTCGAGGTTCGACAATCGTATAATATTAGGTGATTATATTGTTTTGCTAGAAACCGCTTATAATCTATAGATTGAGAATCTAGTAATAATATTATACGATTCTACAGGGTCACACACCTAAGCAAATTAGATCAATGATATTTTGGATTCTATAAGTCATATAATATATATATATATAATATTATATTTATAACTTATATATATGTGTTATATGATAACATATACATGTGAAGAATAATTAATGTAATTATTATGGTTTGGGCTTGACCCATTAGCCTTCAAATGTTTACATGTTTTATATATATATAGAGATATGGTGATGTGCTTTGAGACATAGTTCGTTGTCACATACTCGACGGCACTAGCATCCCGTACGATCTAATTTGTGTGCGTGTGGATACCAGTAGAGGCACGACGCTTGGAGTGCTTGACAATCTCGCTTTCGTTTGTTCGTAATTCCGCTGCAAAAATCCAGGTATATTTGAAACCTTAAAATCAAGATTTATTTCAGTATTTACATGAGATCTTGGCAATATAAATTCATAAATTAATTTATAAATTTTTTTTATAAATCAATATGAATTCCAACAGAAAGTGCCTTACATACAAGAGTTTGTACCAATAATTTATAAACCATATAACTGAAAATGCAACATAACAAAAATGATAGATAACAGGGATAAACTAGTGGTTGTGATTTCCTTTATAGTAATGCTCCCTTGTTGAGAACATCTGGAAATTTGGAAACTTGTTGATAAAATCTTGATAAAATTCTCAAATTGTCTGTTTTGGTGTGTGGCTTTTCCAATGAACCAACACCTTAGTTACAGTTTTTGTTTGCCTTTGGACCATATTTTTTTCAAGTATAGCTTTTGATTATTTGGTATTAGGGATATCTAACCTAAATTGAATTAAAGTTTGGGGCAAAGTTGGAGGATTTGGATACAGCTTCAACTAACTGACATGGAAGACATTGTGTATGGAGGCATAAGGCGGGAGCTGGAGCTTGTAAGTGACATGTCCAATGCAGTTAATGACAGAAAAAGGTCCTGATACCTTTTTGTCTTGATAGAGTTTTGTCGGTAAGGTTGGAGTTTAAGGTAGACAAAGTCTCCGATCTTAAATTCTCATCCATTAATGGTTATACTTCAATAGCAAGAGAGGTGACTGTGTTGCTAGTAGAGAATTGTGATAGAGAAATATCAGGTTTGGATAGACTGAAATCCTCATATGTTGTCCTGACTTCACGAATTTGTAGCCTATTGATTTGCAAACCCTGCGAAAGCAGCTTATCAAGGCTTGCCCCTTTTGTAATTTTGTAGTGGATTTGGTAACCCCTTTCATCACGTGTTTGATTCCTTGGAATATGAGTTTCATATGAAGGTTTAAGAAATCCCATAAAATATGGCATAGTGTGTAGAGCCATTAAACTTTGAGCACCATATCACATGAGTCAAAATGCACCCTCTGAACCTCAAAGTTAAAGATGTGCTTTATAATGTGTATGGACATAGCTTTAGCTGACTGACATGGAGCTTGTAAGTGACATGTCCGATGCGGTTAGCGACAGAGAAAGGTCCATAAAAATGAGGAGAAAATTTACAAAGTACCTTTTTTTCTTGAGAGAGTTTTGTAGGTATGGTTAGAGCTAAAGGTAGAAAAGTCTATGATCTTAAATTCTCATCCATCAGGGTTAGACCTCAATAGTAAGAGAGCTGACTGTGTTGCTAGTAGAGAATTGTGACAGAAAAATGTCAGGTTCGGATAGACTAAGATCCCCTTATGTTGTCCCGACTTCACAGATTTGTTGCATGGCTGGATTTGGTAATCCTTTTCAACACGCATTTGATTCCCTGGAATATGAGTTTCATATGAAGGTTTAAGAAATCCTATAAGATATGGTCTAGTGTGGAGAGCCATTAAAATCTGAGCACCAGATCACATAAGTCAAGATGCACCGTCCGGATCTCAAAATTAAAGATGTGCCCTGTCAAGCTCATGTTAAAATCGCTACATTTATAACCAGTGATCAGATTATCTCCAACAGTTGTGACTGTCATAGGTTTGATGGTCTTGAGTGAGCACCCTATCTCCTTAGTAACTGATATATAGATAAAGTTGTGTGTGCTATCCGTATCAATCAGAATGTGAAGTCGCTTCTTATGTTCGTACTGACATGTCCCTTGCATATAGCTGAAGCCTGTTGAGCCATTGAGTGCGTTCACATAAATGACCAGTGCCTTCTTAGCCGATATGGGTGAGTCGGGCGCTGCTTATAGCTTGAGAGGATTTTCTTCATTGTTGCAATAGTCCTCATCAGAAAGATTTGAGCTCTCTTATGTTTCAGTTGATTGCCTTGGGTGAACACCTCATCGTACAACATACACAACCCTTTGTTTCGTTGTTTTTACATCTTATCGTATGTGAATTTCTTTGGGGTCTTATCTACAGTGTTGTTAGGGATGTAGTTTGGTTTAAATGTTGGAGGCCGTGGAGTCTTTGTGTGCCATGGGGACGATAACAAAGGAGTGGAACTCGTAATTTTAGAGAAAGATTTTGTTATCATTTTAAAGTATAGACTGAAGTGAGCTCTCTTTGTTTGGACTGGTGTATACAAGAGAGAGGATTCATGGAGTTTTAGTATTTGATAGGCCTGGGCATTCAGATAATCGGGTCGGGTTCGGTTCGGGTATTTCGGGTTTCGGGTATTTCGGATCCGAGGTTAAGGATCCATTCAGGTATTTTTTTATTTCGGATCGGGTTCGGTTCGGATCCGGTTCTTTCGGATATTTGATAAAAGATCCGAAATTTATCCGATACTAAGTTGTATGATTTCGGTTCTAGTATTTTAGTACTCGTAAAACCCGTAATATCCGAAATACCCGACTATTATATTATCCGAAGTATTAAAAATATATGAATTTTATCCGAAATACTAACATATATTTTTAAATGATAACAATCAAATATAATATAAATCAGATTTGAAACATTAAAACATTGTAATATTCATCAAACAAAAAGTAAATGTAATAAACAAAAAAATAAATATGACAAAGGAAAGCAAATATGATATAGTTTACATTCTATAATGTATTTAGAATTCAAAACTAAAAAAAAACAAATACGAATGGCCGTCTTTAAACTATGAATATTAGATGAACTCTACACTTGCTAATATAAAATATGATACTAGAAAAACAGATCAGATTAGTACTTATTAACTAATAAGTCAGTGAAAACCAACCAATTAAAGTTACAAAACAAATAAATTAGTAATTAACTTTAAACATAAATATATGTAAAATTGAATTCGGTTCTAAAAAATACTAATTCGGATATCGGTTCGGATCGGATATTACCCGATATCCGAAGTATTGGAAGACAAGATCCATTCGAGTTTTTCAATACTAAAAAAGTATATCCATTCGGGTATTTTCGGATCAGATCTGGTTCGGATCTTCGGATCCGGATATCCGAAAGAACCGGATCCGAACCCGATCCGAAATAAAAAAATACCCGAGTGTTGAACGGACCCTGGTGAGAAATACTTTAGGTTTGTCGATTGCAAACCAGTGTACTTGTCGTCGAAGTTCAAAATTTTTTTATCCAGCTCCAAACGTACTGAGTGCTGTCTGATCACCATAACCCTGATTCCATAAATCCAAAGAAGCTCTTATACTATAGATGAAACCTCAACCTATAACTCTCCAAAAGATCGAAGGTTTGACAAATAGCATACCAAAAAGGGAGAAAGAAGAGTCAACTTAGAGAGCTGCAATCTATGTGATGAAGATGATGAAAATACAACAATGGTGCATGAACGTATGATAGAGAGAGAAACAAAGAAATAGAGATGAAAATATATTTCTGATTAATTTATCAAATGAAAAAATGTTTAACATATAAAACCATCAACAACGCTGATATTTTAGAGTCTAATCTCATCTAAAATGAAATTTCTGATATTTATTTGTGGTGAGACATATGAAACATCTCATATACTATAACTTAATAATAATAAATCAATTATAATATTTTAAAAGTATGAAAGATAAAGATGTTCTAAGAGTTTGTATCACTAATTTGTAAATTATATAATTGAAAATGCAACATAACTGAAATAATTAAATAATTGGGATAAACTGGTGATTATGATTTCCTTTCTATAGCAAGTCGAGAAAAATAGAATCAAGGGACGAGATCTATTTGGAAATGGGATGGCGATAAAAAGGCGACTCTCTGGTTCCCTTTCGCCGATGAGATCTATGTCACCTCCGATATTTCTTCCATGCTCTCTACCCAAATCTGAAACCTCTATTCCTTCCTCTATCTTCTCATACTTTTTTTTCATTTCCCTCTCCCCCTAAATTAGGGTTTACCTCAACTCTTGCTTAGAAGATGATTTTCTACAACTCGATTGGATCCTAGAGTCTGACTCAGGGTCCAAGTGAGATTGAGTGCCACTACACATGTTAGTTCGTTACCTAGTGATCTATTACCTCTCGATTTGGCGACTGAGCTTAATGGAGAAGGAACAGCTTACTCACGATATAACATGGATTTTGCTGCTCTCATAATAGGGTAGAGGTAGAAAAGTGAATACATTTTAGCTGATTGCTCTAGGTGGTTAGAAAATGCTCTCACGACACCAGTTCTCACTCTGTTAACCAATTTGAGTTCTCAATGATATCTCAAAATGAGTAAAGGGAGGAAACAGGACGATGATATCCTCCATTGATTGAAGGATCAAGAGGTGATCGACTTGAAGGACATCATTGTGATTCAGGCTGAGGAAATTCAACAAAAGTTGAGGAATTGGATTCAAGTATTATCGTCAAAATTCTTAATCCATTCATCATCAAAATCTCTGGTTTGGCCTTTAATATTCCCAAAATTCGGGACATGGACTGTTTGCGCTCGTCCCATCGGCTAAGATCAAGTCCAATTCTACTTCGACTTTGAGGATGACCTTAAGAAGGTGCTTAGTAAAGCTTTCTGCTTTGTGAACGGATGGATGGTTGCTGACAAGTGATGGCCCGCACAATCTTCTCCAAAACTTCTTACAACGCATTCTCTTCTGTGTGAATATTAAAAATATCCCAATAAACTTTGTTATAAAAGAGACGGTCAAGAAGGTTGGTGCTGCACTAGGTGAAGTTACTGACGAGTTGTCCCTACACGCTAGGAATCCGAAATCTATGGAATTTGTGAGAGCCCGCATCTGGATTATGGTAGATGAACATATTGTTTCAGGCTTCCTATCAGCTTTAGTACTTATGAACCCACAATATTGGAATTTGATTACGAGAAACTCCAAAAACTATGCTTGAGGTGCAAGCGCCAGACCCATGATCAATATCATTGTACGCATTCCCCCTTCTCTTGGGATCTGATCCCACTACTAAGCAGAAGGAGAAGGGAATCTCCTTTAAGAAAAAATGTGATCAATAAGAGGGACAGAGGGAAGGGACATCAAATACAATGTGGCATTTGAAGCAAGATGTATCGTGCTTTCGTCACTTGGTTCCATATAAAGTTACAGCTAGCAGATCTCATCCCTATGTTCTAGAATCTCAAGCTGATATGGCTCAAAAAGATAAGCAGCTCCCTTCAGGTAATATGGCATTATCATTATCATCCAAGAAGGAGAGTGTGATCCCATCCCTATGTCTGATGGGATCAGGGCGCCCGATGTCTCAGAGACTCTCAGACCCGCAGCTCCATCCGACAGAATTATCAACTCAAGGATCAGAGTGGATGCCTCATTTGATAACAGAGAGCCAGTCTCCTCCCGTAAAAAGCTGAAAACCAGTGCTGAGAGGAATCAAACTCAAAAGAGTGAAACTTCTTCATAAATCAAACGATTTCAAGGCATTGCCTATGTTGGTAGCTCGAGTCAGGGTCAAATACCCATTTCAGACCTCAGACAGACCATCTCACCCGGGAGCAACAGAACCCCGGTCTCACAGCGGTTGGTGGTTAACCATAAACCACCAAGGTTTATATGATCACAGCTTGTTGGAACTGTCAGTGCATAGGAAAACCCCTAATAGTTCATCACCTTAAGAACTTGTGTGGTCAGCAAGCTCTTGAGATCATTTTCCTTTGTGAGACCAAAAATAGACGAAGTAGATTGGAGCTAATTTGTTAAGAGCTTGGCTACTTTCATTTGATCACGGTAAAGCCGTCCGGATTAAACAAAGGTCTGCCTTTTATGTGAAAGCAAGATATAAGTATAAAACGATTGAATGAAAATGAATGATTCATTGATTTGGAGGTGCAATGGCAAGGATATCAAAAGTTTCTTACTGGTGTTTACGGTAATCCAATAGCTAGAGAACATCAAAATTTCTGAGATAGACTGTCAGTTATGGGTGAGAACAGAGATGCCCCATGGATTATGTTTGGTGACTTCAATGAGCTCACTTGCGCAGAGGACAAGCGAGGGGGTAAACATTGCGCTGAATCCTCCTTTTATCCATTTAGAACCTTAATAGCTAAATGTTGATTTCAAGAACCAATCTCGTATGGCAATACACTATCTTGGTTTTAGAAATCGTGGTGGGAAGTTAATTCATTGCAAACTAGACATAATACTTTGCAACTCATCCTGGTTTAACTCCTTCCCCGAACTCCATCTCACAGTATATGGCTCGCGTTGGCTCAGAACATAACCCCATATGCACTTATTTTGGTGGGGAGGGTCCTAAAAATCTTGGACGCTTCAGATATGACTGAGGTGGAAGGCACATGAAGGCTTTGTGGGTATAGTATCTGATGGTTGGAGAATGGTCGACCAATCACTACTTGGAAGCTCTGACAACCTTAATATATCTCTTAAAATGACCGACTGCCGAAAGAGGATGTCCTGTTGGAAACACCAACACTGTCTGAATTCAAAGCTCAGTATATTAGAGCTGAAAGAGCATATCGACCATCTCACCCATCAAGATTCTTTCGATTTATCGGAGCTTCAGGACCTGAGGAATAACCTTGAATTTTCTTACAGGGATGAGGAGGTTTACTGGCGTATATTAAGCAGAATCCAATGGGTACAAGCAGAGGACTATAACACCAGATTCTTTCATGCCTGTACCAAGGAGCGTCGTGCCCTCAATCAAATTATGATGCTTAAAAACGACGACACATGTCAGATGGTATACTCCGATAAAGAGACGGACCAACTGATTGTTAGTTATTTTACTCACTTGTATACCTCAGAGTTCTTAGACTCAAGTTTGGTCTGGAATTTCTCATGTTTACGCTAGTCAAAAAAACTGGTGTCTAATGCTCAGAATTAGGCCCTCCTAACCAATCCTTCCAACAATGAAGTAAAAGAAACGGTCTTCGGAATGAATCCACACAAATTCTCTGGCCCTGATTGACTATCAGATGCCTTCTATCATAGTCATTGGGACAGTGTGGGGAATGATATTTGCATAATGATTTGAGATTTTATGGAAACCGGGTTCCTGGAATGGAGAAGTAACTTTACAAGTATTTTTCTCATTCCAAAGAAGTTGAAGCCAATGAGCCTAAAGAGTTTTGTCCAATAGGCTTAAGCAACTACATCTACAAAATTATCTCCAAACTTCTTGCATCCATACTTGAGAAACTCATGCCGCATCTAATCTACGAGAATCAAGCAGCATTTGTGGAGGGCAAACTCATAACCGACAATGTAATCATCGCACAAGAGCTTCTCCCTGCTCTAAGAACAAAGAATGAGATGGTTCAAATCACTTGTCAATAAAGACTGATATGATGAAAGTGTTCGATAGGGTAGAGTGACAATTTGTTGAGGACACACTGAGATCTATAGGTTTTGGAGAAACTTGGATCAATCGGGTTATAATGTGTATTACATCGGCATTTTTCAAAACGGAAAAGCTTATGGTAAGATCACTCCTTCCAAAGGTCTCAAACAGGGTGATCCCCTATCACCGTTCCTGTTCATCTTATGTGCGGAGATGCTGACCAAGATATTCAAATTAGCGGAGCAGTCGAAGAGATATAATGAATTAGAATAGCAAATACAAGCTCGAGATTATCCCATCTTCTACTTTCCCATAACTCGCTCTTGTCTGCAAAGCGCAGAGCTAGGAAATTCACCTTGTAACTAAGTTACTTTAGGAATACAGCGAGGCCTCTAGACAGAAGATCAATCATGCTAAGTCCAGTATTTTCTTCGACCAAATAGTGGATCAAACGACAAGAGAAGAAATAAAAGTAATCTCAAGAATTTTGAATGCGGGGGGCTAGGAGATCTATCTAGGCCTCTCAGAATTTTTTATAGGTTCCAACATTTCAACGCTGAGATATTTGGAAGAGAGAGTCGACAAATTGACTAATTCCTAGAAGTCCAAATTCTTATCATTGGCGGGCAAGGATACCCTCATTAAAGCAGTAGCACTTGCATTTCCTACATACACCATGTCTTGTTTCTATCTACCTAAAACAACCTGCAAGAACATCAATGAGATCATATCACGATTTTGGTGGAGAAACCAAATTACCAACAGAGGCTTACACTGGATAAAGTTAGAAAAATTATGTGCTTCCAAGACCACTGGATATTGAAGGTTTCAACCAAGTTTACTTGGCATGCAGAATTGGCGAATAGCAACAAACCCTGGTAGCCTCCTTTCCTGTGTTCTCAAAGGTTGCTACTTCAGGAAGTCTACCATCTTATCTGCCTCCATAGGGTCTCGCCCATCTTTTTTTTGGAGAAGTATTCATAGTGCTCATGCTCTACTGCGTACAGGGATGCATAGAGATTTTGGCACCAGCAATAACTTTCATCTTTTAGAGGATCCTGGATTGTGGACCCGCGACCCAAACCTCCAGTTCTACGCGAGGGTTTTGACCCATCGTTGATAACTCTGAATTACCTTAATTAAGGAGCCAGACTCCGATCAATGGAATCTCACCCATTTTCATGATGCTTTCCCAGAGGTTGAGTGCAAATGCAATATTAAACCGAACAATCATGATGTGAGTATTCCCTATAATTGGATTTGTTATGGCGGATCCTTAGCAACAACCAATTGACAAATGTCAACATGAAGAGAGAATCCTTAACCAAAAAAGGGAAAAACCCCAGATGCGGATGCAAATAAGAGGATTCAAACCATTTGTTCTTTTAATGCGCTTATGCCAATGCAGTTTGGGCTAGTACCTCTGTGTGGTTCCTCTTTTTACCATCTCCAGTAAATTCAGTGTTTTAAAATGTATCTCAATGTCTTTGGGAAATCAATTAGGATGCGAGTTCAGACTATTGACCGTGGGTAATAAGGCATTTGTGAAAAGCAAGAAATGCACTCGTCTATGAGGGAATAAACTACATGCCCATGGAGACAAGTACCAAGGCTTTAGAGGATGCCAAGGAATGGAGGAAGATGAAAGCAGATTATAAGTTTCCATATTTGTAGCCTCAACGAACAAACTATAATTTCTCTGGCATACCCGAGGTAGAATTATGGATCACCATAGCACTAATTGGTGCGAGCCCCAACAAATACATACACTTGTAATGTTGATGCTTCTTTGTGTCGGGACTCATCTGATACGGTTGTAGGCTGGATTCTTCAAAATGATTTAGGAGTCGTCAGACTGTTTGGCACTAAGACCTGCACACAATTACCATCAGTTCTCCATGCAGGAGCTGCGGCTTTCTTCTGGTCAATCACGTGTATAGCTAAAATGAATTGTAGAGATGTATTCTTCTACGTTGATAGCTTAAACCTCCTTTTAGCTGTGTATGATCTCTGGAAGTAGTTTGCTTTCATTCTAGCTCTACGCCTATCAGTTCTCTATTCGGCACATAGATCAGCTGGCCAATGAGGCTGTTGACGCTATTTCCAAAATTCGCTACAATTGATAATTGCCTTTCATCTTGGTTAATCCCGATTGTAAGTGGAAACAAGCTAATTGTAAACATCGCATTTGGATACTTTTAATGAAAATTAAAAGTAAGTCAATATATATTAAAAGAATAGAGGAATAGGCAACAGCAGATGGAAGAGATAAACACTGGCCAATACACCACCGATATTTCACCATTAGAGACAAATAGGATTTTTTTTTTTCAAATTTGGTTTCAACAAGAATGACTAATCTAATTGCTTTAATTTTGTGTTTTTTATTTAAATATGTTTAAATGTGAGATATTTTAACAAGGTTTATTCCACATGCTAGTTTTTTTTTTCTTTTTCGTTTTACCAACAACATGTGTAAAAGAAAATTGAATTCCTAAAAAGGTTTAGAAAAACAAATCCACATGCTAGTATAAATTGCAGAAGATTCCTAATTTTTTTTTAAAAAAAAAAATTGAATTCCTAAAAAGATTTAAAAGATTTTCATCTATTAGCTAAAACTTTTTTAATTTATATTATTCAATTTAGTAAAACAGATGCTAATCTGGGTATTTTTTTGTTTGCTTTCTTTCACTTCTAGGTTTACGTTCCTCCCAATCGTTTTATATTATTGAAAAGAAAAAAAATAAGGTGAAAGAAAATGGACAAGCTCTCCAATGCTTTCTCTCTCCTAGCTTTCGCCGACGAAGATGCTCCCATGGCTTCTCCATCTCCTTCTTCTTCTTCTTCTTCCACTGGTATCTCCCGTTTTCCACTTATACTTGTCCTCTTCCTGTTTTGCTTTTCCGATTTCGTATTTCCTTTTAACTCTGGAGTCAAATTGATGTCTTAATATATATTGACTAATTAACTATCGATTTAGAGAAAGGAAGAAGGATTTGGCCTTGCAGTTTAGGTTTTGATACATCAGTTAGCGCAACATGTTGGCATATGTCATTGTATGTTGTAGCGGACCATTTTTGAATTTGTGATCGATTCATGTGTGAATTTTACAGTGAAACAAGGAGAAAGAGTAAATGGGTCACTTAAGGCCGGATATTACAAGCAACCACTTGTCTGGATTGATCTGGAAATGACTGGTATGTTTCAACTAGTTCATGAGCTATTAAACCCTGATTTTGGCTGCTAATTATAAATTTAAAGATTCGATTTTTTTGTATATATTAGCTTAGTGTTCTAAATAAGCATGAAGTAAGATCTGTAATTCTCCTTTTATTTTTTGAACACTATGTTCAGTTTGATTTGTAAACATTATGTCTGTTCTCTGTGCCTATAATTTATTTCTTCATCTTCCACATATGGCCCGGTCATGTGAAACATGTACCATACCACCCACTGTTTGTCTCCCTTTATGATTCTAGCATTTTCGAGTGATGTCTTCGTATGCTTAAACAGAAACACAGATATTTTGTCTTTGTAAGTTTGTCATAACAAAGATATGATATTTGTTCCTTTGAAGGTATCCCTAAATGTTTCAAAAAATACATTATAAGAAGATAAAAGGATCTCGGTCCTTCAAGTTTTTTCGATCATCCATTTTAATATTCTTACTCTATTGTGTAGGTCTAAATGTTGAAGTTGACAGGATATTGGAGATAGCATGTATAATTACTGATGGAACATTAACCAAATCAGTGGAGGTATATTCTTCTCTGTCTTACCTTCTAAAAATGCTTACTAACTTTATCTTCTGCCAATCGCCAAAGCTTTCTAAGTTTGTTCACGGTCCTTTAAGTTTCTCTTGAACAAATGTTGAAACTGTTTGCTATACAGAAAAGTGGTATTTTCATAGTTGATAAGCTACAATGTTAAGAATTTTTCTAAGAGAAGGCTTAATTCTGACCAATGAAATTATCGTGGTGTCTCAAAATCATTGTCATCTGATGGCAAAAGAAATCAGAAAGTTCTTGTAAGAATGTAGAATTATTCAGTATTCAGTTGTGAATATGATAATACTGGTTTTAAGGGACTTTGCAAGAGCTCTCACTCATTTAGATGACTCATTTGCTCTTCCACAATATATTTGTTGATTCATTATATAAGTGGTTTATTTGGATTTGTTATTGAAAAAGTATATTTACTGTTAGGGTCCAGATTTAGTTGTACATCAAACCAAAGACTGCATGGATAAAATGGGTGACTGGTGTCAAACTCATCATGGAGCCAGTGGTAAGCTTCTCTGCAGATATTCATCGTTCTAGATTTTCTATGTTTGCCATGGATTTGAACTATCAGACATCTGGACGACCACTTTAGGTTTGACAAAGAAAGTGATCCTTAGTACAATAAGTGAAAGGCAAGCTGAACAAGAGGTATGTGGATATCTCCAGCAATCCTTTTGCAAACATGTGTTATTAGATTAAAAATTTAAAACAGCATCTCTATACCAGCATTCAAGCTTTTTCGTAAAAGTTGGTAATGGTTACTGTTATATTCTGATTTTGTTTACAGGTTATCGAATTTGTAAAAAAGCATGTTGGTTCTGAGAATCCACAGTTAGCTGGAAACTCCATCTATGTGGATTTCCTTTTCTTAAAGGTATAGCTCGAACTTTGATATCTCCACTCTATTCAACTCCAAACAGTTGCATCTTGAACTGAACCAACCTGTATATTCCACAGAAGTACATGCCAGATTTGGCTGCCCTTTTCCCCCATGTACTTGTCGATGTCAGTAGCGTCATGTCTTTATGTGTCCGATGGTTCCCCAGAGGTAAAAAATATTCAAAAGAAAAACTCTTTGAAAGTGCATATGTTCTATAAAAACTTATAAAGAAATGACTTTTCTATAACAACAGGACTCATAGACAGATTTCGAATGTGTTTGTGGGTTGAGTACAGATAAAAACAGAGCTCCTGCAAAGAAAAACAATCACAGAGCCATGGATGATATAAGAGAAAGCATCAAGGAGCTTAAGTACTACAAGGAAACCATATTCAAAGCAAAGAAAGCAAGGTAACCATATCCTCTGATACATGTATTTGATTAGAAGAGATTCGTTTTCGTTTTGGGTAAGGGCATTATTACTTTCGAATCAAGACTGTTGTATTATGAAATCTATGTACGAGATGATCTTTAGTTATTTGAATAGTAAATACTGATCACATATTGATAAGCACTCTTGCTAATATCTTCTTGTGGCAGTTGTATACGTATTATATGTAAACATCATTTTTATAGCTTTGTGCAAGTCGAATCCCAAGCTTTCTAAGCCACCGTGGCAATAAAATTGACTGTAAGCATATCTTCAAGCAGTTAGCCAACAAGCTACGATATGACTTTATAAGTGATAATGCAGTTCATATTTACACCTTACACAAACCAATCCCACTCATCATCCTTACAAATTGAGCCGGATCAACAAAAAGCTCATAAACAAAGAAAGCAAGCTTGTCCCATAAGATCAAACATCCATACATCACTTTTCAGTATCTTTCTTCATTTTTCGTTGTGTTCATAAACAAAGAAAGCAGGCTTGTCCAAAATGTTCAAAGATTCATACATCATTTTCCAGCTTCTTTCTTCACTTCGTTCGTCCAGACTACATTCTCCAGAGAATTAGAGAGCTTCTTATAGAACTGCAAACACACCATCACCTCTGCTTAGCTTATAAAACCGGTACTAAACTTATATCTCAATCTAAACCAAGCTATAGAGTTACCTTATGGAATTCGAGAGTGTCCCCTTTAGATTTCGATACTTGAACCATATGAAGACTTGGTGCTACTTGGAATATCTGTTTGTCACACCATACAAAAAAATACACACTGAATCAATAACTCATAAACCATCACCATCGCTTTCTTAAATGTCCAGTCTCATATAACTAACATACCTCTGTTGCCACATTGAGATTCCCTTTTCTTCCAGTCTTCACATTCTCAAGCCTCATCTGATTTTAAGTAATACCACAGATTAGTTATTGCTTTTTTATTTTATTTCAATTCATTTTCCTACCAGAGTTTTCACTAACCTTGTAGTTCTTTTTTTGCACATCAAAACCGAGAGGCTTTGCAGCTTCTTCTATCTTGTCGATAATCTCATTCGCGCCTGCTCTCAATGTTATCCTTGTTTCTCTCTTAAATTCCTGATTTGTAAAAACAAAAAAGTATTTTTTTTTTCATCAGAATACAATTACAGAACATGCCAGTTCTTTTATAGGAAGGCAATAGTATACAAAACACAGACCTGTTCTGGATCAAACAGGTTTTCCAAGTTAAGCCCCCTTGACATTGAGATGATCTCAAAGGCATTAATTGCAGCTGGCTGCTCTTCCTTTTTCTCAGTAACATGATGTTCCTGTAGATGATCAATCATGTGTTATATGAAGCTATTCTTAATACAAAATGAAAGAAAACAACAAATCTATTCTCACCTCGGAGTCCTTGAAAACAGCTTCAACGTCGTCCATGTTTGAATCATCCTTCTCCTCAAACACTGGAGGCTTGTAATCTTTCTTGAACCATTCATCTTCGAAGACTTCTTGCGGTGTTACACGCTGACACAAAAAACCAGAACTTGCATAAGCAATAAAAACTCTAACAATGGGTGTTGAAAATCCCCATTCTCAGGTAAACAAAATAAATGTTTATCCGATTAGTATGTTTAACCACATCTCCTATCCTTTCAACTCAGCTAATCGAGAATTAGTGGTCGATTTTGCCACCAAAGAAAAAAAAATATAAACTGTGAATTAAACGAAAGATAAAGCAGATAGAGTTGTACATTTTAATATGTATAACAGAGGTTCTCCAACTTTTTTTCTCCAGCCCATTCGTGCTGGATAAAATGGAAAACATGATTGAGTACCACAAAAAAAATCATGTTACAAAGGAAGGTATATAGAGCTCATTACTCGTAATAGTGGATTTTATACTCTCTTCTTTTGTGTTTGTGTCATAAAGTTCATGTTTGTGTCAAAAACTCTTAGCAACAAACAGCTTTTCACACCCGGTAGACATGGACAAGAACATGCCTTTTATTTAACAAATGTAGTAGCATTTTAAATTCCTTACAGTCATCGGATTTGGATCTAAGATTCGAGTGATCAGCTTCATGGCGCCTAGTGAGAGCCACGGAGGACAGTTGAATTCACCAGATGAAATCTGCAAACCAAAAGAAAATGCCACAACGAAGCTATAAAACCTGATATTAGGATTGCTGGAAATATAATCTAAATGGGAGAATTGTTAAAAGAAGTGAGTTTCTCACTTTCTTATAAAGATTCATTAGATTAGAATCATCAAAAGGCAAGTAACCTGCAAGCAGGACATAGAGTATAACACCACATGACCACATGTCGGCTGTTGCTCCATCGTAGCCTCTGTCATTAAGAACCTAAACACCACAGAGATTTAGTCATAAAAGCCATGAAAGGCGTACAATCAAAGGATAATATTATCAGATATAACAAAATGATGTTCTTAACGCAGACCTCAGGAGCAACGTAGTTCGGAGTTCCACACGATGTATGAAAGAGTCCATCATCCTGCTTTACCCCAAAGCATATAAAGCATGTTTAAGAATATATATGGATAACATTTTTGACAACAAAATCCGTAGAAAAAACTGAAATCAAATACTATGGAGATGGATGGTCATTACCCTGACTTGCTGAGACAAAGCACTTAATCCAAAATCTGAGATCTTGAGGTTTCCATAGGCATCAAATAGTAAATTTTCAGGCTGCAAAATCACATACACACAGAATAGTGAATCAATTGTTGTTACACAACGTGTGCATAAGTAACTTTCTTCGAATGTACCTTGAGATCTCTATGGTAGACACCTCTGCTATGACAGTAGTCCACAGCATGTACAAGCTGTTGAAAATATCGTCGAGCCTCGTCTTCTTTCATCCGCCCGTCATTTACCTTCACAATCAGATTTCAGTTTATAATGCGAGACAAACCATCAATCACAGTATCATCCTTTATAAAAAATGTGCTAACTTACAATCTTATCAAAGAGCTCTCCTCCTGTAACATACTCCAAGATGATAAATATCTTCGTCTTGCTTGCCATCACCTGCAAAATAGTGTAATCTTGAAGTAAAACTAGTAGTACATGATATTCTTAAATCAAAGAAACAATGAGCTGAGGCGTGTTACCTCATACAATTGAACAACATTTGGATGCTTAATCAACTTCATAGTAGCTATCTCTCTTCTGATCTGTAACAACAATCAATAAAGAGGATAAGCAAAGATCAGTTCCTGATCAATCAAACGGACAAAACCACAATGATGATTATCCTAAATTGAAAGACAGAGACAAACACTAGACCTGTTCAGACATCTTATGCTTGAGGACTTTCTCTTTATCAAGAATCTTGAGAGCTACAGGTTCGCCAGTTTCTGAGTTTCTTGCAAACTTGACTTTAGCAAAAGTTCCTTCCCCAATTGTTCTTCCCACTTCATATTTACCTAATCTACGCTTAACTTGCTGCCTCCGATTCATTTTCGAAATCGCCAATCACAGATTTAGAAGCTAATAAGATTCCACCAAATGCCAAGAATCTCTCTCTGAAATCACCACAAAACAAAGATTACTTAAAATCAACACACATCTTAGAATCAAGACCAAAACTGAAGCGGAAGAATCAAGGAGGGTTTTATAAGTGAATAAGAAGCAAGACATGGAGACAGATAATTTCTCCATTTATATTATAATAAGCAAGTTGATATATAACTAAATTTTACCTTATTTTAAAAAGAAAAAGAAAAAATCCTATGAAAGAACCTTAATTTTTTTTTTTTTTGGGATCAGCACAGAAGGAAAGATCTGAAAGCCGCAGAAGATTGAAATGGCCTTTGAGAGAGACGAAGAGGCAGAGGTTATACACGATGATGAAGATGAAGATTGATTTTTTTATTTTTATTATTTATTAGTTTTTTGGAGAATTTTTTTTTTAGTGTTAAGTTACAGTCTTGCTTTATGGAGTTTCACTAAGAGACAAAGATCCTTACAATAGAGAGAAACAAAGAATCAATTGCTCTTTTAAGTTGTACAGCTTAACCATTAAAAGACAAAAAAAAATAAACCAAACCGATTCAAGATTTTGGGATGAACTCAATTCGGATTTGTTTTCTCTTTTTCTGTCACTTTTTTTAATAATAAATTTCGTTTTCATTTCTATATATGAATGTATGATTCACGATAATAAATAGCATCTTCCAATGGATTTAACGATTGCGGCGAATTTGTCGCGAGTCTTCTGACCACTAATGATATTTGATATTTTTCGGATTAGTTTTGTTTAGGAAAAATTTCTACTTCAATTTAAATTGCTAATTTAATATTATAATTTTTATTTTTATAGAAAATTTCATTTTTTTAATCACTGATTGTTTTGATATATAACTATTTTCCAATGTATACGAAATAGAAAACCATCATATTAAATTTATGTTCTAAAATTAATCATAATTAAAAATTAACTACAATATATAGTTAGTTTATGAAACTCATATGGATATGTTTTAAATCTTTAATTATAAACCTTAAATTAATTTTAAAAAATCAATTGAAAACAATAGCATAATAAATTCAATGGAAGCCGAGAAGAAGAGATGGTAATAAGAAAAATTCATCGTAGCTGAAAGAAAAAGATTAAAGAAAATTAGAATAGGTTTACTTTGGATATTAATGTTCCAATCGAATCATGAAGTCAGAACGAATATCAATTTGTCCAATTGAAAAGAAACATAGTAAGTCTACTTCGGAGAAGATGAAATACAAATCTCACATTATTTCTCTTTTTATTTTATTAGAACATTCAATTAAGTCGATTTAGTGAATTTTTTTGATGTAATTGGGTTTTACAGTAACATCAATGGAGTTTTGAGGATGAACATTAAATACTCTGGCGTAGCATTGTATAAAGCCAATAAGTTCTGTTATTTTGGTGGAGTTTATGTTCGAGAATCAAGCATTGATCCAGATTTCTTGACTTATTCTATTTAGGAGAAATTCATCAAAATATGGTAATTGAGATTAAGGTAGGTCAGGTTTTTGTATAAGTTACCAACGGAAGATATATTTGTCCTAAAATCGATTTACAAAAACAAAGATCCTAAGATTAGAAAGTTTTGTGAGGAAACAAATAGAGTTTAAAAGAATGATTTGTATATTTTTTAATGGTTAGAGTGTTGAGTTTGAAGAAGGTGAAGGTGATGAAGAGAGGAATGGTGAAGAGAGGAATGGTGATGAAGAGAGTGATGATGAAAATAGAAAAAAAGAGAGTGAAGATGAAGAAAATAAAGAGAATGAACAAGAAGACACATATAAATAGTCATCAATCCGAGGATGGAGAGCAGATTCTAGAGGATATGGTCATCAGTAGAGAAATTGATGCACAAATAGATGGTTAAAGTGTATGAAAACATACCTTGCCATTTGCCCATGAGAGGGTTAGGATGCTGAAACAAGGTATCATCGCTACACTGTTCAAAGAAGAGGCAAGAAAGGACATGAAAAAGGAGTACAAATATCAAGGATCATCTGACGAACATGTACGTACAATATCTCAGTTTTAATATTTTGCATAGCAAGAAGGATTGCATTAAACATGGTGCTAGAAACACAAAGACAATTGAAAAGTTATGGGATTATGAGGCTGAGTTGTTGCGGTCTAAGAAAAAATGTGGCATAGAAGTTGTCATAGTTAAGAGGGATAACATACAGGTTTTGGATAGCTTTTATATGTGTTTTGAACCAATTAGAACGATATGGCAGAAATATTTTCTTCCTATGAAAGATTAGATGGTGTGTTTTTGAAGTGAAAATTTAAAAAAAAAAGAAGATGTTATCAGTGGTCGGTAGAGATGCAGAAAATAGGATTTATCCTATAATTTGGGTTGTTGTTAGAGGAGAGAACAAAAATACATTGAAGTGGTTCATCATAATGTTGCAGCAAGACTTGAACTTGAGTTTCGAAGATGAATATACATTGATCTTCGACAGACAAGAGGTATGCCATTGCTATCAATTATTGAATACATTGAAAGTGTTAAGCCATTGCTATCCATTACCTACAATTGGAACATCTGTCTTTAGGGTTTACAAAATGCAATAGCAACTATTCTCCCAAACGCAGAACATCAAAACTGTGCATGACATGTTTATGCTAACTGAATGAAGATATATGGTAGTAATGACTATAAACATTTTTTTGGAATGTAGCTTATAGTCGAACTAAAGGAGAATATGGTTTGCGTATGGATGAGCTAACAGAGAGACACATGATTCTTTGGTAGAAGTTGAACCTGAACGCTGGTGATACACGCTCTGGTTGTCAGAAGAGGATGCAGACCAATGGGTTAGTGTTTGTGCCAACAAGAGAGATCCTCTCCTGGTTAAACACGAAGGGGGAAGCGATTTGGACCACACGAGGGAGGAATGATCTCGTGATACACCAAGGTTCTTCGCGCCTGGATGACAGATCAAGGCAGAAGAATTCGATTGCTACAGATTAAGGAAAAATCGACTAGGGCTCTGAAATTTGCTGTCAAAATTAATTCTGTCTGTCATTCCAGGGGAGGCTAAGGTTTTAATTACCCTAGCCTAAAAAACAACAAGTAGTTTTAAAAGAAAAACAACAAGGCGTTCAAAACTTCCACAAAAAAACTACAAACAGTTTAAAACTTAAAAACCAGAAATTATACTAAGTGTTGAAGACTGCTGTAGCTTGTCTTCATTGGAGGGTCCTCATCTTCTGATTATTCCAGGGGCTGGTAAAAGGTTATTATCGTATAACAGGCCCTGTCTTGCACACTAGAGGTGTTGCCTCGTTAAAACCCCCTTCAGAAAACCCATAGGGACAAAACCGAAGGTAGGAAAAAGAGTACAATTCCCTAGCATGTCTTTGTGTGTCTTTACTCTATAGTGATAGTAAAGACACCAGAAGATGATGTCTGACACTGGAGAAGCTCGCACGAGATGCTTGAAAATGGGTCTTCTCCCTTGCTGCTGTCGATGACTGAGGGTGGACAAAGACTAGCTGATCCTTGCTCGAGCACAAATTCTACTAGATGGTTGAACTTGTGTGCGATGGCTCTGGCTCTCTGGCGAGTTATGGGTCCATTAGGTACTTGAGGGATGATCTGCACTCCCTCTGGTTCAGCTGTCATTGTTGAAGAGTCGATGTCCTCATCATTCCCTTCCTCTTCAGCAGGTTTTGTCCTCAAAACTGGATCATCTCCTGCATCAAAAATTTCCAAATCAGCAACATTAAAAGTAGAAGATACATTAAACTCACCTGGAAGTTCCAATTGGTATGCATTGTCGTTGATCTTCTTTAAAATTCTGAATGGACCATCTCCTCTTGGCGCAAGTTTATCTTTCCTCTTCTGGGGAAACCTTTCTGTCCTCATATGCAGCCATACCCAATCTCCTTCCTTGAAAGTAACTTGCTTTCTTCCTTTATTGGCTTGTCTTGCATATGCTTCTGTCTTCTTTTCTATGTTCTCCTTAGCTTTTTGATGAAGCTTCTTGATGAACTCGGCTTTTGTCTCTCCTTGTAGGCTAACAATTTCGGCTGGAGGCAGTGGAGTAAGGTCAAGGGGGGATTGTGGGTTGAAACAATAGACAACCTCAAATGGAGACATCTTAGAGGCTGAGTGAGTAGCTCTGTTGTAGGCAAATTCCACAAAAGGGATGCACTCAAGCCAAGTCTTCAAGTTTTGCCCAATAGTTTCCCTCAGCAATGTTGACAACGTTCTATTAACCACCTCTGTCTGCCCATCAGTTTGTGGATGGCATGTTGTCGAGAACACCAATTTGGTTCCTAGTTTCTTCCACATTGACCTCCAGAAATGACTCAAGAACTTTGTGTCTCTGTCTGACACTATTGTCCTGGGAATTCCATGAAGCCTCACTACTTCCTTGAAGAACAAGCTGGCGATTTGACTAGCATCATTTGTCTTAGAACATGGTATGAAATGCGCCATCTTAGAAAACCTGTCTACTACAACAAAGATGGAGTCTTTGTGGTTTATCTTAGGGAAGCCTAGCACAAAGTCCATAGATATGTCAGTCCAAGGAGTAGTAGGAATAGGAAGTGGCATATACAAACCGTGTGGGTGAGACTTGGACTTGGCTCTTTTGCAAACTAAGCAGCGAGCACAATGAGCTTCCACATCTCTTCTCTGGTGAGGCCAGAAGAAATGTTCCTTCAGCATGCTCAATGTCTTGTCCACGCCAAAATGTCCCATCAATCCTCCTCCATGCGCCTCTCTCAGCAGTAAGTCTCTGATGGATCCTCTTGGAATGCAAAGTCTCTTCCCTTTAAACAAGAACCCATCGAACAGGTAGAAGTTGCTGTAGGCGCCTTTTCCATGCTCCTTGTAGCTCTCCTTAAAGTCATCATCTTCTGAATACAAATCCTTGATCAATTCAAATCCTAGCACTTTGGATTCCATGATCGAAATAAGGCTGTATCTCCTTGATAGTGCGTCAGCTACAACATTCTCCTTTCCCTTCTTATATTTGATGACGTAGGGAAATGTTTCAATGAATTCCAGCCATCTTGCATGTCTCCTTTTTAGCTTAGTTTGGCCTTTGAGATATTGTAGGGTCTGATGGTCTGTGTGGATAACACACTCTCTGGCAAGTAAGTAGTGTTGCCAAGCTTCCATTGCCCTCACCAGTGCATAAAGCTCCTTGTCATAGGTGGGGTAGTTCAATGAGGCACCACTGAGCTTCTCACTGAAGTATGCTACTGGTTTCCCTCCTTGTGTCAGCACTGCTCCTATTCCAATGCCTGATGCATCACACTCCACCTCGAATGTTTTGTTGAAGTCTGGAAGTGCTAGAACAGGTGCATGCGTCAATCTCTCCTTGAGGAGTTGGAAAGCTCGTTCTTGTTCCTCTCCCCATTTAAACTCATGGTTCTTTTTGATTACAGAGGTTAGAGGAGCTGCGATAGTGCTAAAGTCTCTGACAAAACGCCTATAAAAGCTGGCTAGGCTGTGAAAACTTCGCACTAAGCTAATACTGGTTGGCGTAGGCCACTCCTTAATGGCTTTTATCTTTTCTTCATCAACCTGTAATCCCTGCGAACTCACAACAAAACCTAAAAAGACAACTTTGTCAGTGCAGAATCTGCACTTCTTGAGATTAGCATACAACTTCTCTTTCTGAAGTGTTCGTATTACTGTCTCAAGATGTGTCACATGGTCAGAATAAGATGAGCTGTAAACTATTATATCATCAAAATATACAACCACAAACTTACTGATGTATGGTATAAGAACATGGTTCATTAGACGCATAAATGTACTGGGGGCGTTGGATAAGCCGAATGGCATGACCAGCCACTCATACAACCCATGTTTAGTCTTGAAGGCAGTTTTCCACTCATCTCCCTCTCGCATTCTGACTTGGTGGTATCCACTTTTCAGGTCGATCTAGGAGAAGATGGTGGCGCCACTGAGCTCATCAAGCATGTCATCAAGTCTGGGAATGGGGTGCCTATACTTGATGGTTATATTGTTGATTGCCCTACAGTCCACACACATTCTCCAGCTGCCATCTTTCTTTGGCACAAGTAGAACTGGAACTGCACAGGGGCTGAGGCTCTCTCTCACATATCCTTGAGCCATTAACTCCCTGATTTGGCGTTCAAGTTCTTTGGCTTCTTCTGGATTGACTCTGTAGGCAGCCCTATTGGGTAGCTGGGCTCCTGGAATAAAGTCAATGTTGTGTTCTATGCCCCTTACTGGCGGCAATCCAGGTGGTAGTTCTTCAGGAAACACATCAGCATATGTTTCCAGCAATGTATTCACCTCTGATGGTAGCTTGATATCTGCTTTATCTACACTCAAAAGCTCTTTAAACATCAGTAGAAGAACATGTTCATCTCCCTTACCAATGGCTTTTCGAATGTCACTGGAGTTGATTAAGAAGTTCTCTTTGCGTTTACTCCCATCCTTAGCCATTTTTGTTTGCATGTCTCTCACTTGTTGAGGTGATAATGGAGCCAGTTTGTACCTGCGCTTTTTATGCTCAAAAGAATAGAGATTAGTCCGTCCATTATGTGTGGTTTCCCTGTCAAACTGCCATGGACGTCCCAATAAGAGATGACCAGTTTGCATCGGGACCACATCACATATCACTTGATCATGGTATCGTCCCACACTAAATGGAACCTTAACTTGATCGGATATGTGTAACTCAGCCTTATCATTGAGCCACCTCAACTTATAAGGATGAGGGTGTTTAGTTCTCTCAAGGCCAAGTTTGTCTACCATATAAGAACTAGCTACATTAGTACAAGAACCTCCATCAATGATTAGAGAACATATCTTTCCATGAATGGTTCACCGAGTATGGAAGATGTTTTCTCTTTGTGCAACCTCTTCAGGACCTACCATTGCATTAAGAACTCTTCTCATCATCAAAAGCTCTCCTGAGTCTGGGTACTCTATGTCCTCTGGTTCACCATAGTCATGGGATTCTTCTTCTCCTTCGTCTTGAGACTCGTAGTCTCCAGCTGGTGTGAGGATCATGGATCGTTGATTAGGACACTCTCTTGCCATATGTCCTCTCCCATTGCACTTGAAGCACAAAATGTCTCAGCTCCGTTGAGTGGAAGCAGTTGGCATGGCATGTTGAGGTGCACTAGGGCCGGGTTTGGTCAACTTGGTTAGTTCACTCACTTTGCTCTTGAACCGGCTATCTCCTGGTGTACTAGTGTTCCTCTCTGTTGGCTTAAATGTGGGGTTCCAGATGGTCTTAGGCCGAGTATTGTTTGCTGCCTTGCGCTTGTTCTGTTGTTCAATCTGAATGGCAAGATGTAGCAACTCTCCTAAGTCATGGTATGTTTGTCTCTCAACTTTCCTAGCAATCTTTTCTTGCAAACCATCCACAAATTGTGCCATTAGACTCTCCAGAGAGTCTTCTACTTCCAACCGGTTTCTCAGATGCTCAAATTCCTCATAATACTCCTCCACACTCTTGTTGCCTTGTGTCAAACGTCTAAAACGCTTCTGCATATCTTGGTGAAAGTGTGGTGGTACATAGCGCCTTCTCATAATGTATTTGAGCTCTTCCCAAGTCACTATATTCCCATATCGGTTCCTCCTCCTCTCAGTCACTTCTCTGTCCCACCAAGTAAGAGCATGGTCAGTGAACTGGGCTGTAGCTAAAGCTACTCTCCGTGGATCAGCATATCTATAGTATTCAAAAATATGCTTCATCCTTCTCTCCCAATCAAGATAAGCTTCTGGGTCCACTCTTCCAGCAAAGGTTGGTGGATTAAGCTTAACATCAGGAGCTGGGTACTGTGGTTGTTGTGGTGGTGCATGGAATGGTGGTGCATGGGCATGGAATGGTGGTGCTTGAAAAGGTGGTGTTTGAGCTGATTGCTCTCCCAAGCCACGCGCTTCTCCTTGCCTAGCCGTTTCAGGTATGTCTGGTCTTCCAGGCTGCAAGAGTTGCCCCAAACGATCCATACCAGCTGCCATGTTGCTGAGTTGCCCATTGATGGCTGCTAGCATTTGGATCATGGCATTAGTGGCGTCTACTTGTTCTGAGCTATCAGACATTGTTGTTCTGGACAAGGATTCGATCCAGTCGAGGAGTGGTCGATTCTCTAGGCGATCGGTCGATCTTAATGTCGATCGGTCGATCTAAAATTCGTCCGTAGAAGGTTGGATCGATCGGTCTGTTTGGGGATCGGTCAATCTTAGATGTGATCGACCCGAGGTATGATCGGTCGATCTAGGTCCGCTCGGTCGATCTTGTAATTGTCCGCAAAAGTGGATCGGTCGATCCAAAGTTGATCGATCGTTCCTGTTCTTTTACGTCTACGGTTTCCACTAATTGAAAGTCTCTCCGCAGCCGCTTTGCAGAGGGAGATCGATCGATCCAAAGAGGGATCGGTCGATCTGGGCTCGGGTTTTCCTCTCGCTTAAAGTTCCTGTCAGCTGTAGACAAACCAAAACCAAAGTGAAATACGAAATTCCTAGCCGTTTTTTTCCTCTAGTTTCGTCTACAGACTCTAGAATCCTACTAGTTTAAAGGTGTCTAACTATTCTAAACTCGTTTCTACTAATAATTCAGACTCAATTCCAAAGGACTAAGAATCTGTCAGTTTTTTTTTTTTTTTTTTTTTTTTTTTTTTTTTTTTTTTTAGAGTGAATGAAAGTTGCAGACAAAAAGTTAAAAAGAGATAGGTTTAGACACTCCCTGAGAAGGTAGAATCTTCAGCTCTGATACCAAAAGATGATACACGCTCTGGTTGTCAGAAGAGGATGCAGACCAATGGGTTAGTGTTTGTGCCAACAAGGGAGATCCTCTCCTGGTTAAACACGAAGGGGGAAGCGATTTGGACCACACGAGGGAGGAATGATCTCGTGATACACCAAGGTTCTTCGCGCCTGGATGACAGATCAAGGCAGAATAATTCGATTGCTACAGATTAAGGAAAAATCGACTAGGGCTCTGAAATTTGCTGTCAAAATTAATTATGTCTGTCATTCCAGGGGAGGCTAAGGTTTTAATTACCCTAGCCTAAAAAACAACAAGTAGTTTTAAAAGAAAAACAACAAGGCGTTCAAAACTTCCACAAAAAAACTATAAACAGTTTAAAACTTAAAAACCAGAAATTATACTAAGTGTTGAAGACTGCTGTAGCTTGTCTTCATTGGAGGGTCCTCATCTTCTGATTATTCCAGGGGCTGGTAAAAGGTTATTATCGTATAATAGGCCCTGTCTTGCACACTAGAGGTGTTGCCTCGTTAAAACCCCCTTCAGAAAACCCATAGGGACAAAACCGAAGGTAGGAAAAAGAGTACAATTCCCTAGCATGTCTTTGTGTGTCTTTACTCTATAGTGATAGTAAAGACACCAGAAGATGATGTCTGACACTGGAGAAGCTCGCACGAGATGCTTGAAAATGGGTCTTCTCCCTTGCTGCTGTCGATGACTGAGGGTGGACAAAGACTAGCTGATCCTTGCTCGAGCACAAATTCTACTAGATGGTTGAACTTGTGTGCGATGGCTCTGGCTCTCTGGCGAGTTATGGGTCCATTAGGTACTTGAGGGATGATCTGCACTCCCTCTGGTTCAGCTGTCATTGTTGAAGAGTCGATGTCCTCATCAGCTGGTGTCATGCTTTCTTCTCCATGACTGCAAGATATGATGACGTTTGTAACAACTAATCGGATAGCTGAACAAAACTATTAAAAAAGTTAGAGAGTTACCTCTTAATAATTTGTTGAAAACGATGAAGAGGCAATCAATTATATGGATTACTCGTTATGTTTAATATAACAACTATTTGTGTTTTGTCATTTCCAAAAAAGATAGGAGACATAATGAAAGCAAAAGCAAAGATTGTTCAGTGATGACAAGTTGTATGGCTTCAGCTACGAGTTCGGTTTTAGATCTTAAACATTGTGTTTATAAGGAGTGAGACCTCACAGGCGTTCCATGTGCACATGAAATTTATGCTATCAAGAACCATATAAGTTACATTTTGTTAGGTTTTTGATACTAAAATTCGTATTGATTGGTCTTACTTTTAATATTTTGCATTCATGTCAGTTACCACTACATGATTTCAGTTATGATATAAAGTTACATGAAAAACATCAATTCAACTAATGGAATAAAACTTTGACGAAAAACTGGTAAATAACCCACTGTAAACATAAAGCCAGTTAATGATGAAATCTTTTGGTGAAAATCTGGTAAAAAACCATTGGACGTTGTCATTGTTTACCAGAATCACTCCTTGAGGTTGCAACTCAATGATATCGTCATTGTTGCTAGATGAAAGTGAAAGAGACAAACAGATGTCATTGTCGTTGCTACTAGACGGACAAATGAAAAGGTGACAAAGGACGAGACACTCACAAAGAAGATGACCGTCAACATATGAGCCTGCTGAAGTTTGCCATTTTAGATTGTGAAAAAATTTAAAGTTGTTGACAGATTGACAGTGAGAAGATGCAATAAAAGTGACAAATGACAGTCAGAGATATACTTGATGACATATCTTAAATAGTGACATGACTATGCGTTTTGGGTGACCAACAGTGAGAGAGAGAGACTCCTTGATGTAACAAATCAACTACCATGAAATACGATATGGTAGAGTTGTTGTTGAGTTGATATTTTTATATGTCTAATACTATCAGTGTTTTTTTCTTAAAAACGATGAATTGGATGTTTCAAATCTTTACATGTGTTTGTTGATATGATTAGAGTTGTTGTTGAACTATGATAATTACATTTTAGTCACAATTAAAAAGAACTTTGGGAATCTGCCCATAAAATGCACTAGAACTCTAAAGTAACATAAGAAACAAAAATGATGATTTGATGAGTTGTTTTTTTGAGAAGGATATCAAAAAGACAAGGAAAATGTCACAACATGACAAACCCACAGCTCAATTACACCCTCTGCATTTCATACATAAGCATTTTGTTATCTTATTATATGTATTTATTAGTATTATAAATAGGAACAAATATGTTTTTTTAAATCCCCAACTTTTCAATTTTGACCATTTAAATACTCAATTTAAAAAATCTCTTTTAATACTCAATTTTGGTTGACTTATCGTAAAATAACACATTTGTGTTGACTTTCGTATTATGAGCTTGTCGTTAAATCGTCTGACGGAATTTGGTGACGGTGTTAAATATCTGTTAACAATTTCTATTTCCGACATCTTTTATCATCTAGCTATATAACAATGTTTTGTTCAAAATTGAAAAAACAACATTAAGATTCTTCTGAGAGCTCTGTTTCCCTCTTTCCGTAGGGGTTCCCAATTCAAAAATTCTTCTTATACATTATTCGCAATGCGACAAGCTGTTGTCGACTATTATATGATATCGGTCAATTGGAGGTCTGTGGGTAACAGACGGATGTGCCCAAATCAGGAAACTCTTCTTTCCTCTTGTTTGCCTTGCGACTCTTGGTTTTTGATTTGGACAAGGAAAAGCCGTATGTTTGACTCCGACAACCTCGCAGTCGTCTCCGTCATCTGCTGTCTTTCATTTTTGCTTCGTTCGAGGTTTATCAACAACAGTCTAAGGTATGTGTAAGGTAGAAATTCTTCCGACATCTTTATTTTTTTTTCTTCTACCGGGGTGCCCAAACATTGAACAAAACGACGTCGTTTTATTTAATTTTGTTTCGACATCTCATTGAACAAAACTACGTTGTTCTGTTAGATGATAAATGATGTTATTTAGAGTAAATAGAATTTTCTAATGAATATTTAACGCCATTACCGAGTTTCATTTAACGATATATCCGTAATAGGAAAGTCAATACAAATTTGCTATTATACGGCAAAGTCAACAAAATAGAGTATTAAAATAGACTTTTTAAATTGATGATTTAAATGGCTAAAACTGAACAAATGGGATTTGAAAAAAATTTATTCATTACAAATTATGTACAAGTTTTCACTTCTAGATAACTAATTTGAAATTTCAGAATAAATTGGCAACAAATGTGTAAATGACCAGTTTTGAGATGATGTGTAGTTCGTTCGTTATATTCACTAAAGATTGTTATATGTATTACATTGCAGGGATAAGTAAAGATTGAATCATATGTATTTTCATTATGGTTAATGTTTTCTTTTTATATTATTAATAACAGAAGAATAGAGAAATAAAAAAAAAGATGTAGCATGAAACTTGATATCTCATATTTTTCTTGAATTTAGACTGAGTTTTACATTATATTTTTGTCATCTTAATCGCACATTAGATTGTTTAGGTTTGCATTTTGCATACATGTTGCATTGTCAATTGATGGTGTGATGATGCTGGAATTAGATCAAAAGAGGACCAAAAGCTAAAGGTGTGCTGAGAGGAACCACATGAGATCAGGTCAGAGGAAAGGAAAGCTGCATGAAGGGACCAGTTGATGTTGCTAACATGTTGCGAATGAGCCGACTTGGTATTTTAATTGGATTGACGAGTCAGCGCCAGCTGTCTAGGGCTTTCCTCGTTTTCTTCTTGTATTCATAGTGCTTGAATAAACCTCTGGAGCGGATTGATATCTTAAGTAATACACTAAAAACCTATTTATCAAAACTACGACAAATCATATCACTTTTTAAACAATATCATCAAGTATATTTCTTACTGTCATTTATCACTTTATTTGCATCCTCTCACAGTCAATCTTTCAGTATCTTTTGTTTTAGTATACACTATAAAATGGTAAACTTTGTCAGGCTCATGTGTTGGTGGTCATCTTCTCCTCTCATCCTTTGTCACCTTCTTGTTCGTCTCACAGCAACAACGAGGTCAACCATTTGTCTGGTAGCAACGACAATGACATCCGCTTGCCTCCTCCACTTTTTTCTGGCAACAATGACCGTATTATTGAGTTGCAACTTCAGGAGGTGATTTCGGCGAACAACAAGAAAATCCAATGAGTTGTTTACCCAAAAAAATTTATCCAAAAAATGGGTTTATGTTCTCCAATGGATTCTTTACTAGATTTCAAAAAGATGTCAGGCCGTCCTAAGAAAATGAGGATTAAAACGGCACATGAGTCATCCTTCGAAACCCAATAGAGTGACTCGTCATAGCAGAAGGATGACTTATGGTAATTGTAAACAAGTTGGACCTAATTGACTAAAATATAAGAATTGTTCTAATCTGGTTCACGGTCCAAAATAAAAGTATGGAAAACTTTGGAAGACACATGTGACAGTAACTCATGATGGTAAAATTTATTATATTTGTATATTTTTGGTTCTAAAGTTTGCTTATTCTTCATTTCAGGTTGATGATGAAACAAACTCAAAACCACCAAAAAGAACAAAATATCAAAGTCACAACCTGCTAAAACACAATCACAACCTGATGCTACTTCATCTGCTGCAATTGATGCTTTAACTATCTGTTTTCTTCAACCTGTCCAACTTCTTCAATTGCCACTAAATACTCAACAAATACTACTTTCACATGCGCTTTCACTTGGTTGTGGTCGTTCTCTTGGAAATGGTGGAGCTCGCAAGGAGACAATACCTAAGAGTCATGGAGTATACTTAAGTTCTTTCACTTAAAGAATATTTTATGTTTGTGGAGACAAAGTTCTATTTTTAGCATTTCCCAAGAAATGAATGTCTATTTTTATTTGGTGTAGACTCTGAAAATGTTTACACTTTTAAGTTATAATTTTTTAATTTAACTTATATTAAGAAAATGATTAATTACTGCATCAACAACAACATAATCCACCTACAATATGATTACAAATAGTCCAAGCATCTTCTTCTTGTTGCTAGCCATAATTTCTTGCTTCAACATCTTCTCCTTCTCATTGCTAGTCATTATTTCTTCATTTAGATTATTGATCATCTCTGCATTCTCTTATGTTGTATCTTCAAAATTATATTTTCTCATTTGCTTCATCTTCTTTCAGCTCTTCAATTAAAACTTTTTGGTCACAAATTGCCTCACGAGCTTCTAGCAAAGTCTTTCTCTGCCATCCTCGCGGTTTTTCAACATCAAACCAACGTAATATATTGCAGTTATCGGCTCATTGGATCTCCACATCTGTTTAACCTCCTCTTTGAATTGTCATCCGTCCAAGCCTTCATCACCGTCGCCGTTATGCCACAATGACATTGCAAATCACCAGTCACTGTCCCCAATCTCATTCCACTGACCCATTTCTTGAATTTTGGTCTGATTCATTCTCCTCAGCTTCTCTTTATCTCTTCAATATCTTTCATTTTCTCTCTCTCTCTCTCTCTCTCTCTCTCGAGAGAGAGAGAGTTTAACAATTGAAGAAAATAAGATTTTTATTTGGGAATTTTTGTTTTCTTCTGATATATAATTAGTCTTTTAACCTTGGGTTAGAGATCAAACCAAATGAATAACGATTTTTTTTTGTTAACAATGTAAATGAAGCTTAACGATCTCTTCCCATCCAAGTCGGTGTCGCCGGACTAATATGTTCCATTACTGTTGAGAAACTCCGGGCACCTCGAGCAAGTCTGTCCGATGTGGTATTTAGTAAACTCGAAATGGTTGTTACTTATATTTCTTCAAAGAATTTTTTGCAATGCTTAAACTCCTCTAAGTGGGTTCCAAACGCTGGCCACTCCTCTAAGTGGGTTCCAAACGATGGCCACTCCTCTAAGTGGGTTCCAAACGCTGGCCACTCCTCTGGTGAGGCTACCATCTTCACAACATCCTGACAATCTGTTACAAAAAAAAAATTTAACCGTCAATAATCAATAACGATTTAAAACTGTGTTTATAGTATTGTAAATAGTTCTTAACGACGTGTTGTCATAGAGATTGTCAATTAAGAATTGGGGTGCATTTTTATGGGCAGTTAAAAAGTTATGTATGTGAGAATGATGTGACATAATGGTGATCATCTCTTAATTTTATCGCTCATGTCTGGGTTTAAAATCTATCACATTGTAATGTTAAAAAATATTAGTATATTGAATTGGTACTTCAAGTAAAGTGGTGTATTATGAATTTTTCTTTTTATTTATTGACTGATGACGGAGAAAACAATTAACAAATTTATTGATTAAATAGTTAATTAATTTTTTATAAAATAAAATATGTTATTTTGTTTTGAAAGAAAAAATTTTGTAGATTAATATAGATTTGTTAACAAAAAAAAAATTAGTATCGAGTAAACAAAACCATTTATTATGGTCTGGAATATTTAAGATAAATTTCGTCTATCTTGAATCTATGTAAAATAATATGTTACAGAGTTGTTTTATACTGTTCTTATAATTTGTGATAAAAAAAATTAAAACTCAGACACCAAATTAAAGTATAAATTTATATATATATATATATATCACTTTGAGAAATTTGATAATATTTTTGATCCTTAAAATTTTGAATGTGGCTTTTTTGTTAATTTAGTCTAATAGTTTTTATAGTCTATTGAATATCTTAATGTATTAGGTTCAAACCCAATGTGATACATGATGAATGTTATTAAATAGACATAAAAAGATGAATATATATGCATTAAAATATATCTGTAAATATATATTAGATAAATCCATATATCATAAAATTTTGAATTATTCGATTTCATATCCGGTGGATACCAGATCCATACCACAATTATCTTTTATCAATATCGGACTAATGATTTTTTTATATCTAAAATTTATATACCATATAATTAAGATATTCTAGATATCGAAATATATTTTTAAAAAAGACTGTTTCTTCCATCTCTATTGAAGTTTGCCGTTGATTGGATACAAAGTGGTATGACATCTAAACATATGAACCTTAACACCATTATGGACTACTTTCACTGTGAGCTTAACACCAAAATTTGCTTGAAGAACCCTATGGTTAATGCTGAAAATCCTATTACCACATGGAAGAATAGCTCATTAAATTTTTGTATATTCCAGATTCTCGAACCACAATAAATCAAGTCTTCACCCATGCGTAAAAAAAGATGCATTCGCTCCTAATAAATCAAAAGATCTATCCAAACTCTTACAACTCCCATATTTAAACATCATTTTCAGTCATTCATTTAGTAAGTCACTATCATAAATGAGATTTCACCAACGAAATGATGGTCTACATCCAACTTCAACCATCAAATATCATTATTTTCAAAATACCGGAATTTCATTATTTTGGAAAAAAAGACAATCTGGATATTATAATAGCCTGTCACTTTTGTTAGATAAAAAGACTTGGTTAAAGCATTTCAAATCTTGAAAGTCGAATCCACCTTAATCTTTTTGTAGGCATAATGTTTTCCAACCAATCCAATGTATTTTTTTTTGTCTTCAACGGCATTCCATGAAAGATCAAACAAAACACTAATTGTTGGGCAGGATTTACAACACTCAATCCGTATTGAACACATGGCGAGAGGGTCCCATAGACTCACCAGTCCGATATGGATGGAAAGGTCACCATTTTTCCTAAAAATCCCACTTAACCACGATGGAGGAGACCACAAACCGCTCGAGTGTAGCCGCCATGAAATCAAGAATGACAAGCGTATAGGTAAGGAGGAAAATCAATCCACCATACTTCCTCGACTATATAAGAAGGAAGAAGAGTTTCAGAATAAATAAGTGGATTCTCACTCTAGAAACACACAAGATAATGAAAAAAAAGAGAGCTTCTAGCCCGTTCCTCTGATTTTCACAAATCATTCAAACATAAACATATAAGAGTTTTAATGTACAAGCGAAGCTCCTCGTCCAAAACCATACATATCTCCCCACCATCACTCTTAGTTAAATTGATATCTAACTTTGACATCAGAAAATATTTGAAAGAAAATTATTATTTTTTCTCCCCGATGATTTTGAGTGACATTTCCATATGTAGGATGAATGCAAGCGCAGATCAGCATATGAAAGCCATCCTGGAGGCTCCCGTGCGAGATCATTCCTATTCTCCCAGAGAACTTCTATAATGCATTGACCGGCTATTGAACCCGAAGTACATACCTCCAACTAAAGTCAGCGTCGGTCCAATGATTTTTGATTTCTCAGGCGAATTTTTTTTTGATACTTTTTATATTTTTAATATTATAAATAAAATGACAATTAGTTTTTTAAAAAACTAACTTCATACACAATCTATTACAAAAAAAGTACTGAAATATAGTTTTTCTTGCATTTTTTACCGTAAAATCATTCATCAAACTCACATAGTCGAGATCTTTGACCATACTTGTCTCGATTGATAGCAAAACTAACTCATTCAATCTCTCTTGTGACATGTTATATCGCAAATAATTTTTTATAATTTTTAGTTTTGAAAAACTTATTTTTGTGACAGCAATTGACACCGGAATGGTCAACAATATCTGATAAGTGATTCTTGTATTTGGATAACAACTTTTCAATATTTTCAAAAAAAAAATTGTTACCCAATTTACTCGGTAAAATATTTGGATGATGAAAAAAAATTGAATCTTTAAAGTCTTTTTTCTATTAACTAATCTATCTTTTTCTTAACTATTAATTATAAATATAAAATTAATTAAAATTTTTTTTAAGAATAATCATGTGCTATTAGAAAAGAAAGACACAAGAATTTTTTTTATAATTAACATATTTTTTTCTTCAAATAAACATATTTAAAATCTATTTAAAATATATTACTCCACAGTTTAATGTCCCTAAAAATATGATTTTTTGTGATGTCTTTTAAGTCCAAACCTTGGTTGTTTGGGCCATAGGCCGGGCCTGATTACCGCAGAAACCCGCAAAAATCTGTAAAATAAGATTTATATACTATTTTGTCCTGAATGATGTTTTTACAAATCTATTTAGAAAGAAAAAATCATATGATGCGTAAATAGATTGGCAACATCATTAGTACTAATTTTAGTAAAATATGTTTCCATCTTTGAGAAAAAAACTCGAGCATACCATGGTATCAATGGCGGAGCTAGTTCACAGTTAGGGAGTCAATTGACCCATGTGAGTTCTACCAAATTTTGTTTATATATTTATATAATTGGTATTTGAAAGATAATTTTTATAACAATAAATAAGTTTGACCTTGATGACTAAAGTTCAAAATTTTTCCTTGAAACCTATTTGATAATTATTTTTGTTGCTTTTCATATGTTTATACATAATGTTTTCAGTTTTTTTCTTCCACTACTTATATATTAATTTCAGTTATCTTTTTTTCTTTCAGTTAATTGTTTGATATATCTTTCATTTAAAAATGTAAATATTTTTAAGTTATATATATCGAAAAGCTAAAATTTACCTTTACAACATTGACAAAAAAATACCTTTACAAACAAATTATCATTATTCAGTATAATTTATTAATTAAATACCAATAATAATATCTAAGATTGTTTTGAAAATTTTGAAAAAAATTTCTCACAAAATATTTAATATTTATTATAGAGTTACATTTAAAACAAATTATTCAATATTTACTATATAATTGTATTTAAAATTTATGAAATATTTATAATATAATTATTAATATTTCTGGCTCCAGCACTGCATGTTAATACCATCCTTGCAAGCGTGAACAAAGCAATTTTTTGATATTACTCAATATATCACTTTTCTATCTAATAAGAAAATAAATTAAAATTAATTATGAAGAAATTATATGAAAATTAAAAATATTAGATCAGTAAGTGACCACTGGCCCACTAGTCCCATGGCCAATAGGTAATAATCAGTCCAAGATCCTAGAAAGATTGACACAATCAAACTAATTAAAATATTTTTTTTGTGTTAAAAAATACTAATGAAAAAACTTGAACCTAACTTTTCTTGTTCAGACTCGTTTAAATTTTTAAACATTCATAGTTGTAAACTATTACGAAAAAGGCGTCCAGTTGTATTTTCTGGTACGAGTTCGGTTAATCAAATCATCACTTGCAGTTATTTATTTATCTTGTTGTTACAAAGTTAAAAAGACACTTTAGAAAATAAGATTTAGTAACTGTCAAATACTTTTTTGGTATTAAAGTTAGACATCATTGTTCAAACAAAATGTCATTTTTTAACAAAATACCATGATAAATTGATGAGAGTACATTGTGTTTAGAAAAAATTATAATTAGACTATCATAAAAATAAAGTTATAATATCTATAAAGGGAAAAATGTTATTTAAATCATCAATTTTTCGGTTTTGCCCATTAAAAGCCTCAACGGAAAAAGTCTAATTTTATGATTAATTTTTGTTGACTTTTGCTTAAAATATAGAACTTATGTTGACTTTCCCATTAAAGGCACATCGCTAAATAGCCTGACGGAAATAATTAATGGCGTTAAACGTCCGTTTAATGGTGTTCGTTTAATCTAAACACCATGATTTATCTACTCAAAATGATGTCGTTTTGTTCAAATCCAAAACCGAAAAATTAATTAAAGCCAAACCCCAATAATCTGAGCCCAAATCGTGAGCCCAAGCCATCTTCTCTTCAAAAGCATCTTCCTCACGAACCCTAATCCCCAATTCGCAAATTGAATTCGACGACTCAATCCACTCTCCTCGGTTACGTCGAATTTGAATTTGATTGGAGTTTGTCTCTTCCTTTGGTATTTTGATGAGTTCAAGTTCGGTTACGTCGGCTGTGGTTGGAGAACGTGGTATCCCGAGGAAGTGTTATTGGGGTTGGGCTTTAATTAATTTTTCGGTTTTGGGTTTGAACAAAACGACATCGTTTTGAGTAGATAAATCATGGTGTTTAGATTAAACAAACACCGTTAAACGGACGTTAAATGCCATTAATTATTTCCGTCATGCTATTTAACGATGTGCCTTTAATGGGAAAGTCAACATAAGTTCTATATTTTAAGCAAAAGTCAACAAAAGTTAATCATAAAATTAGACTTTTTCGGTTAAGGTTTTTAATGGGCAAAACCGAAAAGTTGATGATTTAAATAACATTTTTCCCTATCCATAAACTTATATAGAGATTTCAATAAATCTAATTTTCTAAATTAATACAAAAATAATATATTAGAGATAATATTGAATTTCCTATTTTTAGATATTATTCTGGATATATCTAAATTTTTTTGATTTTTCTAGATATGTTCGATATTCTCGATCTTCGAATACCGTTCCACAAGCTCATACGTGATAACACGTATGAGATTGGACAAAATATTCAAAAATCGACAATATATCATGGCGTCAGATCATCAAATCGACACTTATACCCGATCTTAAGGTCAAATCGGCTGTAATACTCGACCATCGGGTCATCATCAACGTTTATACCTGGTCGTAGGGTACATCATCGATGTTTATACCGGGTCGTAGGGTTCATTGTTGGTGTTTATACCCGGTCGTAGGGTTCATCATCGACGTTTATATCTGATCTTAGGGTTCTTCAAGTAATTAAGAATAAAAATTTGCAATTGAGATGTAGATAAAACAACAACTAACGATGGCGAGAAGTCAGATTAAAAGGATGTTATTTAGGAATGCGAAAGAAAAACATCAAATTGAACAAATCAATCAATAGATTCATGTTCAAAATTTCCTAGTAAAAATGAAAATAGAAGTAGAAACAGAAGTAGCTCGTGACTTCTCAATTTGTTTTTTCTCCAGAAGATATATAAACTTGATCCACAGGTTTTGGATTTTGGCTCTAATACCATGATAAATTGATGAGAGTAAAACACACAAAGGTGTTTAGGAAAAATTATTATTTGACTATCATAAAAATAAAGTTATAATATCCATAAACTTATATAGGGGTTTCAATAAATCTATTTTCCTAAACTAATATAAAAATAGTATATTAGAGATAATATTAAATTTCCTATTTTTATATATTATTCTGGATATATCTAAATATTTTCTTATTCTTCTAGATATGTTCGATATTCTCGATCTCCCAATACTCTCCCGCAAACTCATACGTGCTAACACGTATGAGATTGGACAAAATATTCAAATATCGGCAATATATCATGGCGTCAGATCATCAAATCGACATTTATACTCGGTCGTAAGGTCAAATCGGCTGTAATACTCGGCTGTCGGGTCATCATCGATGTTTATACCCGGTCGTAAGGTCAAAATCGGCTCTAATACTCGGCCGTCGGATCATCATCGACGTTTATACACGGTTGTAGGGTTCATCATCGACGTTTATACCCGGTCGTAGGGTTTATTATCGACGTTTATACCCAGTCGTAGGGTTCATCATCAACGTTTATATCCGATTGTAGGGTTCTTCAAGTAGTTAAGAATAAAAAATTGTGATTGCGATGTAGATAAAACAACAACTAACGATGGCGAGAAGTCAGATTAAAATGATGTTATTTGCGAATGCGTAAGAAAAACATCAAATTGAAAAAATCAATCAATAAATTCATGTTCAAAATTTCCCAGTAAAAATTAAAATAGAAGTAGAAGTAAATCGTGACTTCTCAATTTTATTTTCTCCATAAGATATATAAACATTGATCCACTGGTTTTGGATCTTGGCTCTTACCATGATAAATTGATGAGAGTAAAACACACAAATGTGTTTAGAAAAAATTATTATTAGACTATCATAAAAATAAAGTTATAATATCCATAAACTTATATAGGGGTTTCAATAAATCTAATTTCATAAATTAGTATAGAAATAATATATTAGAGATAATATTAAATTTCATATTTTTAGATATTATTCTGGATATATCTAAATCTTTTTTGATTCTTCTAGATATGTTCGATATTCTCGATCTCCCAACACCCTCCTGCAAACTCATACGTGGTAACACGTATGAGATTGGACAAAATCTTCAAAAATCGGCTATATATCATTGCGTCAGATAATCAAATCGACACTTATACTCGGTCATAAGGTCAAATCGGCTGTAATACTCGGCTGTCGGGTCATCATCGACGTTTATACCCGGTCGTAGGGTTCATCATTGACGTTTATAGCCGGTCTTAGGGTTCATTATCGACGTTTATACCCGGTCGTAGGGTTCATCATCGACGTTTATACCCGGTCGTAGGGTTCATTATCGAATTTTATACCCGGTTGTAGGATTCATCATCGACATTTATACCCGATCGTAGGGTTCTTCAAGTAGTTAGGAATAAAAAATCGCTATTGCGATGTAGATAAAACAATAACTAACAAGGACGAGAAGTCAGATTAAAAGGATGTTATTTGCGAATGCGAAAAAAAAACATCAAATTGAACAAATCATCAATAGATTCATATTCCAAATTTCGCAGTAAAAATGAAAATAGAAGTAGAAGTAGATCGTGACTTCTCAATTTTTTTTTCCAAGATAAATAAACTTTGATCCACATGTTTTGGATATTGGCTTTGATACTATGATAAATTGATGAGAATAAAACACACAAATATGTTTAAGAAAAATTATTATTAGACTCTCATAAAAATAAAGTTACAATATCCATAAATTTATGTAGAGGTTTCAATAAATCTAATTTTGTAGATTAGTATAAAAATTTATTAGAGATAATATTGAATTTCTTATTTTTAGATATTATTCTGGACTAAATACAAGCAACAAAATCTTGACGAGAGCAAATCGTAAGACAAAATTCCCCGTCTTTGATGATCTGATAAATCTCTTCTACTAATCACGTTTCTACATTCAAGTTTGCCTTTCCAATAAGCTAAAGAAATATAAAAAGAAGCTGCACTCTATTCACCTTTTTATGAACTTAACTCAGTCTGAAAAATTAACTCAGTCCGAAAAAATAAAACACATGTACCAGAGGCTTCTGAGAAATATCATCAGTTCTTTTTTACTCAATCCCATACTGATTTTCTCGAGAAACAGAACATAGAACTACTAGAAACAGAGGCCCACCAAAACAAAAGAAAAAAAATAGAGGAACTAAACAAAGACTAGGCAAGGTCCTATTTTACTGCATGTTGCTTAAGATGTTATTAGTTCAAATAAAATAAATAAACGACATAATTATTTCTTAAAAAGTTTAGACACGTATTACAAATCCAGTATTAGATCTTCCTTATCCCAAGCTCATTGGATTTTCTCAGAAAACAAAAACAAAGAGCCATTGGAAACGAAGGATAGAGAACATAATAAATGAATAAAAACAGTAAACTTCCTGAACTAAAATAATGGCTACATATATCTTAAGCTCTAGCTACCGAAGAAACTTCAGATGTTCAAGATTTTAGAATCAGCCAGCTTATGTTTGAGTAAATTTATATGTGCCAGTATCTCAAAGACATACGATGTTTAAAACACCGTGACAGACAACGCATAAATAACAATTTATTGGCTTTCTTGTTTTTTTTTAAATTTTATTTTATGAAGCACTTCGAGACCTTGGAACTCAAATAACATAAGAACTAAAAATATCATAATATAACAGCTTGAATATTTTCAGCTATCTATGATATTTGATAAAGAGTAGTCTGACATAGATGCTGAGTCAGTAACAACCTTTTCTCTCTCTAGAGTAGTGTATGTGTTGTAGAAAAGAATGTTACATAACGATGAATTTGTATAATGATTGAATCGTGTAAGAGAGTTTTTTCCTTAAAAAGTATTTCAACCCTTATCAATGATTTGGGGTACACGAAATCTCTTGTAGGATAAGATAACCAAAGTTTTCTCTTGTTTTAGGCTAAGAAACAAGAGATCCAAAAGAACTTAAAAATATGTTTTGTTTTTATGATTATTTATATTAGTTCAAAAGTTGCAACGAACGTTTGTAACCGCTGGTTTATAAAATATAAAATAACCAATAATTGCAATTGTTAGTAAAAGACACATTTTCACTTAAATCTCTAACAGTATGAGCCTGATTTTAATATGATTGTCACTTTTTCTAAACAGTTTTGAGTTTGAAAGGATGCATATCTCATGAGATGTTTCTCTTCTATACTTTCTATATATGTTTCTCACTCAAAGGCCTCTCCAGATGGGATGACAAGCAACAAAGAATAAAACTGGGTTAGTTCTACAAAGATGGGATATATATATATATCCATATTTATGCATCCAAGTACATCAAGTTTGAGAATTGTAATCAATGAATCAGTTTGTGCCATGAATATCGTATTATTACTTATAGACGTGATTTGGAGAAACCGCGGTTTAGTAGAGTTATTGACAGTAAGTAAAAGTAGATTCGACCAGCCATGTTCTCTTGCATGTAGCTTAAACGGTTCAAGCCAGGAGAAATTAATGCCACTAAATTTACAGGCTGCTATGATCAAAATAATTGAAATGCAGAAGAAGTAGTTTGATCAGTTTTAAAGGTAATGTGATCACCGTAAGACCAAGAGTGATAGGAAGAGATCGAAACTGGTACTGTTGGAGGTGGGCTTATCACCCTCCGTTGGCTTGGCCCAACTTTTTCAACCCATCTATATGTTAACTTGTCCATTCGACCTAATGGAAAGCCCTTCTGCTCGAGGTTTTAATGTGCGCATTCTAACCGTTGTTTCTAGTCCATATTGAATCTTTTTTGTTTTTTTTTTTAATTTTTTTTAACGTTTAACGTAGTGGTTATATCACATTCATACAGGTAAGTGATCCAACTAGAATAAGGTGCAGGGATCGAACCCCGACTGAGAAGTGATATTGGGAATTTCAGAGGTAAAAACTTACCAATTACAATACTTGTTCGCTTTTTTGTGTTTATTAAATCATTTCAAGTCTAAATTATTTAAAATTTTTTTGTGTTTATTCCATGACCAGAAATTTTCATGGAATAACTGCTCCAAAAAAAAGCAACCGAGGCAAAATAAAAGCGCATTCAATAAAAATAATCAATATAAAATTAGTTTAACTTTATATTATATTTAGTGGTATTTTGGTCTTTTGATTTTAAGATGTAAAATTTGCATCCAAATTTTTTCTTCAGCATCTTAAATTTTACAATTTTTGAGATGGAAGTGATTTTACATCCAAACTTTGACAGGTTAAACGTAGTGGTTGCGGGAGTGGAAATTTGCATAAATGAATGATTACAGTTTCAAGCGTTATTAAATAATTCATATAACTAGTATAGTGGTTAGAAACAAATGCATTTACGGAATACTTATAAATAGTTGATTAATGGGTATAGTACCAATTAAAAAAATAAAATAATAATATAAACATATTGTATTATTTAAAAATAACAATAAAACCATATTATTATGATGAAATATAAAAATCATTAATTAAACATAACTAATAATAAAAACATATTGTTTTTGTCAACATATTAAAACAAAACAAATTAAAAAATATGTGCTACCTAGACTGGAGGTTATCGATGCACCCCCCCCCCCTTGTGGTCTTTTACAATTATTTTCAAACTTGGGCATCAATGCGCCATCAGAAAACACCCCACCACCGTGTTTTTCTGGCTCTAGTGTCACTGATTGTTTTACAGAAAACTTTCGCCTAGAGGACAAAAGATCCCCTAACAATGTAAAATACTTACGTTTATTTCATAATTATCTTTAGTTTGTATGAAAGATATATTTTAACGGAGAAATTATTTCTTTTGTAGATATTTAGATTAGATTTAGAGAAATATATATATATATATATAAATGTATCGAAAAAATTTGATTTAAAAATCTTATAAATGTAAAATTATGATGGATGGCTAGTAAATATTAATTATAAAATGTCAAATTTGTTCATATAATTTGGGACATAATATCCAAATTTTTTTTAAAAAAAGTTATCATATATATTATTGATTTAAATGAATTTCATCTTTTCTCTGTTTTTTAAATTTTAATATTTTTTTGTTTACCTACTTGCAACAGTAAAAGCTAAAGAAAAATAATAATGAGAGATTTGAAAGAGTCATTATCTAGAATATCCCTAAAAATAAAAATGATTTATGAAATGTCTTCTTATATAATTTATTTTTTTATAATGAATTATTTTTTAATCGAAAAAGTAGTAAATGACTTAAAACCCACATAAGTTTTATATATATACAAGTTAAACCTGGATTTTATCCATCCATCCAAGTTTGGTGGATTATCCACCGGGTCATAAAAAAAACATAAAGAATTTTTTTTTAAAAAAAATATATCTTCCTCTTGTCGATGGAAAAAAAATGGAGCTCTCCTCGTCCTGACTCTCATGCTTTCCCTCCTAGTTTCCGATGAGTTCTTCCTTCCCGATCCGAATTCGAATCAGTTCTACTCGCTCAACTCGATGGTCCGACGAATCCAAAGAAGGAAAGAACGTGGGTCCGAAAAGAGGAAAAGGGGAACAAATCATGTATGGAAAAGAGGAAGAAGAAGATAAACAGAGTGCGCAACAACCGCACCCAGAGAAACTTCGTGGAGGTAAAACTATGTGTTGTTTATGTAAAACTCGTAAAACTAGGTAAAACTATATGATATACATGTATAACTTGGTAAAACTATGTTGATTACGTAAAACTGATAAAACTAGGTAAAACTATATGATAATATGTATAACTTAGTAAAACTGGTAAAACTAGGTAAAACTATATTATATAATGTGTTGTTTACGTAGAACTGGTAAAACTAGTTAAAACAAAGTAAAACTAAGTAAAATTATTAATAATTTTTAAGTATCAAATAAAACTTGGGAATAACTGTTTGTTGTTTGTTGCAGGAATTAATGGACGATCCAGATTGAATGAACAATCTTTATTTACTGTGGTTTTACAAAAAATAATAATTCTAATTTACCTTAAAAGAAGTAGAACTTGGTACAACTACCAATAGTTTTACAAAAAAAAGAAGTAGAACTTGGTATAACTAATGCTAGTTTTACCCAATAAAAAATATTACTTAGTACAACTACAATAGTTTTATCCAAAAGAAGTATAACTGCAAATAAAAGCAAACACAAATAAAAGCAAATATAAGGTTTAAATGCTCAAAAGAGCTAAATTGTAGTTTATTGAAAGCAAAATACAATATTTTTTTACTACTGCATCTTTTCATTTAAGGTTTAATCTCCTTAAACACTTGTTCACTATGAAGTTCCAATCTTCTAATCTTCGATTTTTGAGAATCAACCTCCTTGTTTAATTTTATCAATCTCTTGTTCGACACCATCAAACCAATCTTTTTTACGATGTGATTCATCATCCTGGAAATATTGGAATATATGAGTTATAAAGCATTAATAATTTTCTAAAAGACAAATATTCTAACCTCAAACTTATTGCAGATAAAGTATTTCTTTCTGGGACCGGATTCGGTTTCAGTTGTATCAACGACGACGATTTTTCCACCACATGGACAAACTTTCGGTATCCCATCGTCACTATCGGCCATATTGTACAACATTTCATAATGCTTCCTCCACCTTTTCTCATCTTCGTAACTAGGGTCCATAGTATAATAGAATGAGAGAGAAGATCAAAGTTCAAAGTTTGAAAAGAAAGAGGTGCGAAAGGAGAGAGAAGAAGTTTGGAGAGAAGAAAGGACTTAAAGGAAGGTTCGATGGGTTCGATAATATCAAAGTTTGGAGAGAAGAAAAGAGGCGTGGTGCGAAAAGCAAAACAAAAAAATGAAAAGGAGTACATGATCACTGGATTGTTTTGCTTCAAAGAAAAGAGGCAGACTTTTAAAAGAAACAAATGCTTCCCTGCAATGCTTGTCATTCAATCCAGTGATCATGTACTCCTGGTTTGAGGGGCGGACTTTTAAATTAAAGTCAGCAACTTAAACCAGGAGTACATGATCACTGGATTGAATGACAAGCATTGCAGGGAAGCATTTGTTTCTGATGCATTTTTGTGTACTCATATTGTTCTTTAGCTTATTCCTTTGCTCACTTTCGAAGCTTGCTCGGTTTCATCCATGATAGCCAAAGATTCCACATACAAAATACACCTACAATTATATTTATCATAAACACAAAGATCATCATCATCAGAAATATTAAAGGGTTCCTCACATCCCACCAGCAATGGAATGTAACTCAATTTTAATTTGACTGCACTTTCATATAACCCAACTTTCTTGCATATCCTAGCTTTAACATTCGATAAAGTTATATCCTCCACTGATGACTTCAACATTAAACTATACATGCGACATTTGCATTTAAAATGTAAGATGATGTTGTTGCTCATTTTATCATGCCAAAACAATATAAAAATTAAATCACTACAAATAGTTATCCACACTTTTACTAGTTTTAATAGCTATCAACAGTTTTATTAGTTTTACGAGTTATCTATAGATTTACTAATTTTACCAGTTTTACTAGTTTTACCAATTGTACCAGTTTCACCAGTTATACTAAGTTCTCTTATCTCGAAAACAGATAACCGGGAAAAATGGTTGTCGATTCCGCCGATTTACAGATTACTACGATTCAATTACATGCATAATCCTAATCGACCTAAAAAAGTTAAAACTATTTGAATCGAGTTCGTTTAATAAAATTTGATTATCAAAAACCCTAATACCTGAATTTAAAAGAGGATCGAAATCCTTAAATTGGAGCGGCGGTCAAATCGAATGAAGAGGATGAGAAGCTAAGAGGAGGAGAGAGCTCGATTCGATTCGATCAAGGAGGAGAGAGATCGACCGGGTGGAGGAGAGAAGGAAGAGAGGGTCTCGTCGGTGGAGTGTACGGTTGATGGAGAAGATACTCGTCGATGGAGAAGAGTTTGAGAGTTCGAGGGAATGTGTAATGACCGCGATCGAGGGCAAAACTGGCAAGGGCGGGGAAAAAGGAAATTTCGGGGTTATGGGCGAAGATATCTGGGAAGGAAGTTTCGAAATATTCTTGTAACAGACTTCCCGGAAATTTCGCAATATCCTAACAACCGGATAATGGATTATTCCCACAGGAAAAAGGAATTATCCCAAAGGATAATGGATTATTCCCAGCGGATAGGGAATTATTCCCGAAGGATAGGGAATTATCCCCAAAGGATAGGGAATTATCCCCAAAGGATAAGGGATTATTCCCAGCGGATAAGGGGATTGGGTTGGTCGAAGTTGTTGGTAACAACTTCCGAGATTTTCGCGCTAAATCCCAACCACTTCCCGAAAATCATGCTGATATCCTAACAAACGGATGGATATTCGAAGGGATAAGAGAGGCTGCGGATTAAGGGAAAATCCTAACCGCCTTCCCTTATAAATAAGAAGGCAGGTCGCCTCATAAGTCCCTGCGTGAGTAAACGAAAAATCAGAACACTGAAAGAAAGAAAGTTCGAGGAAACTAAGTGATTTCTCTAGAAAGGTTCGAGAAGCGACCAGTTATCTGAGTTTTTATCGAGAGCGGATCATTCGGTTAAGGAAATCCGGGTAAGCATCGATAAACTTAGAGTTTTTCCTTTCTGGGCTATAAGCATCGAGAGACTTAGTGTTTTGGTCGATGTGTTCCGAGTAAATCGCTAGGTTTGTGTGACGCGCGTCGGTGCAGCTTGGACGATCTGCGTCAAGAGGTGTCAGAACGTGGGTTTTCATCGGTTCATCGAAATCCTAAGGTGAGTGCGTGACTGTGGCTATGGTCTAGGGTCGTGAGCGTGTGTGGATTCAATAAGTGCTTGACTGTCTGATCTAATATACTTGTCCTGTCCTGTTTTAAGTGTTAAGCGTGAATAAGAGAGTCTTGTGTGACTCGTCCTGGTGAATGATCCAACAGTGGTTGGTGAATCACGTTTAGGAAAGTATATCGGCCTGATTTTGCATGATTGACTTATTGATTGGATTACTTGTTTTCGATTTCTTGACCATAGCTATGTGAGACGGGATGACCGCCTCACTAAGCAATTCGTTGCTTATGCCTCCTTATGGATGCAGGGTTAGGTAATACTCGGGAAGGTAACAGCAGTGGCTAGAACGCGAGACGAAGGCTGGAAAGAAGGGATGGTGGCTTAGTAGAATAATTGGGTCTAGTAGCTTAGACGATGTATTGGTAGACTTATCGTTGTACTAGAACCTCGGTTTTTATAATAAGTAATCTATTACACGTTTATGCACTGTTCCGCTGAATCAAATCTGAAAATGCTAAGAAAAAGTTAAGTAAAAATTTGAATCAAGAAATTTTTACTAAGTGTGGTTGTTTGGATCGACCGCGGGTAGGAAACCTTTAACCTGGGGTAGTTTTCCCGGGTTAGGGTGCTTCAGTTTGGTATCAGAGCATGGTCGATTCTAGGACAGTGTTAAGCATAAACGGGTTAGTGGGTTAAGCCATCCTTTCCAGCCAGTCTCGCGGTAAGTGATATTTTAGAGAATAAGTTAGTCTCATGCTAACTTAATAAACTGTATGATTGATGCAGATGGTAAGGAACACTCGATCGCAGGTTGGGAATGGTGGTGCGGCTGAGGAACGCACCGATGGAAATGGTGCGAACCCCACCAACGGTCTGGAAGGCGTCGCGGCAAATGTGCCTGCGAATGGAGCCGCTGCACCCCAGACCGAATTGGGTCAGTTGATGGGGATGTTGGGGCAGATTCTGGAAAGATTGACGGCTGCGGTACCTGCTCCTGCTGCACCCGCGCCTGTTGCGCCCGCGCCGGTGGTACCACCACCCGCGGTAAACGACCGGGTCGCTGAGGCAGTGGTTGAGGATGTATTGCCAGAGCCGAGGATTGCATCGTACCTTACGATGGCTGATCATATGCGGAAGCTGGGTACAAAGTACTTCGCGGGTGGTGCAAAACCGATCGAGGCCGATGAGTGGCAATCGAGACTCGAGCGGAACTTTGCATCAATACGCTGTCCGGATCAGTATAAGAAGGACATCGCGGTTCACTACTTGGAAGGTGACGCACATACTTGGTGGACCACGGTTGAGGCAAGGCGCCGAAATTGCTCATGGACCGTGTTCCGTGAGGAATTCCGCGCCAAGTACTTTCCAAGGGAAGTATTTGACCAATGCCAACGTGCGTTCCTTGAGTTGCGTCAAGGAAATATGAATGTGCGCGAATATGAGATTGAGTATAACTCTCTCATGAAGTTCGCTGGGCGCGAATTCGAGGATGAACAGACAAGGATAAGTCGGTTCTTGTGGGGACTTCGGGTCAATCTCCGCAATCGGTGCCAAGTGCGGAGATACGACTCGATGTCTGAGCTGGTAGAGGTAGCGGCTCTTATGGAAATGGGCTTGAAGGAGGAAGCAGAGTTGGCAAACATGGAGTGGAAAGCGTCCACGGTACCTTCTGCTAGACTAAGACTCGGTTCGAGCCAAAGGAGGAACTCAGACAAGAGTCTTAGGAGCAACAAGACATTGACGGTGCAAACTGCATGTCAAAGTTGCGGGAAAACGCACTCGGGTCAGTGCAGGACCAGTTCGGGTGCGTGTTTCCGGTGTGGCAGTCTGAGCCATAAGATTGGGGACTGTCCGGAAAGGTACCCTGGGGCGCGAGAGTCGGGACGAAATTTTGGGGAGCAGATATGCTACCATTGCCGTGAGCCGGGACACTTCAGGTCTCAGTGTCCGAAGCTGGCGCAGTCATCCGGGAAACGGGCAAATGAGGGACTGCCGCCACCACCACCAGCTAAGAGAATGGCCCATACAACTGGTGGAACACCAAGGGTCTTCTCGATTTCTGAGGAGGCGATAGAAGGCAGCTCTTCTCGTCCGATCACTGGTAAGTTCCTAACACTTACTAAGTAAATTCGATGTCTGCTTGTGTCCTTAGCAATTTAGGGGATATTGTAGGGACCATCCTTATGGGCGGAATACCGACCCATGTTCTGTTTGATTCCGGGGCGACACATTGTTTTGTTAGCCCTGAAGTGATTGGGAAATCCGGGTTCCATAAGGAACTTGGAGATCAACTCGGACTTGTCCGAGCGGCGGGTGGTCAAGCAATGAAAACCTTTGGAAAAGTGCTTGACGTTCCGATAATGGTATGCGGTGTGGACATGCCAGCTGACCTAGTCATATGCGGAGTGAAAACTTATGAGGTGATATTGGGCATGGATTGGCTTGGAAAGCATAAGGCCCATTTGGATTGTCATCGAGGGAGAATCCGGTTTGAGAGAGGGAACTCAACGCTGGAATACCAGGGAATTGGACCCACTTCAGGAAGCTTGATCATTTCAGCGATTCAAGCAGAACAATTGATCCAGAAAGGATGTGAGGCGTATTTGGCCACGATCACAACATCAGAAGTTGGACCAGACATAGGGCTTAACGATATTCCGGTAGTTAAAGATTTCGGTGATGTGTTCCAGGCCTTGGTTGGACCACCACCGGAAAGGTCGGATCCATTCACTATTGAATTGGAACCTGGAACCGCCCCGATATCGAAAGCTCCCTATCGAATGGCACCAGCTGAAATGGCTGAATTAAAGAAACAGTTAGGTGAATTGATGGAGAAAGGGTTCATCCGTCCGAGCAGTTCACCTTGGGGAGCACCGGTCCTGTTCGTTAAAAAGAAAGATGGAAGCTTTAGGCTTTGCATCGACTATCGGGGATTGAACCGAGTTACGGTAAAGAACAAGTATCCGCTCCCAAGGATTGACGAGTTATTGGACCAACTCAAAGGGGCGACTTGTTTCTCCAAGATTGATCTGGCTTCGGGATATCATCAAATTCCGATAGCCGAGTCAGACGTTCGAAAGACGGCTTTTCGGACAAGGTATGGACATTACGAATTCGTAGTCATGCCTTTCGGATTGACCAATGCACCGGCTGCATTTATGAAGCTGATGAACACTGTTTTCCAAGATTTCTTGGATGAATTTGTGATCATTTTCATAGATGATATTCTGGTTTACTCGAAAAACCAAGATGAGCATCAAGGTCACTTAAGAACGGTTTTGGATAAGTTGCGAGAACATAAGTTGTTTGCTAAGCTCAGCAAGTGTAGCTTTTGGCAAAGTGAAATTGGGTTCTTGGGTCATATAGTCTCGGATCAAGGAGTGTCTGTTGACCCAGAAAAGATCAGGGTTGTGGCAGAATGGTCGAGACCCGAGAATGCCTCAGAGGTGCGGAGCTTTTTGGGATTGGCTAGCTATTATAGACGGTTTGTTAAGGGTTTTGCAAGCATGGCTCAGCCGATGACCAAGCTGACCGGTAAGGACGTTCGGTTTGTATGGTCAGCAGACTGTGAGACTAGTTTCGTTAAGCTGAAGGAAATGCTTACGAGTGCTCCAGTTTTGGCATTACCAGAACCCGATGCACCTTATGTAGTTTACACAGATGCATCTCGATTGGGACTTGGGTGCGTTCTGATGCAAGTGGGTAAGGTCATCGCTTATGCATCGAGACAACTAAGGAAACACGAAGCGAATTACCCAACCCATGACTTAGAGATGGCGGCTGTGGTATTTGCTTTAAAGATCTGGAGATCCTATCTTTACGGTGCTAAAGTTCAGATCTTTACGGATCACAAAAGTTTGAAGTATATCTTCACTCAGTCTGAACTAAACCTTCGGCAAAGGAGATGGATGGAACTTGTGGCCGATTATGACTTGACCATTGACTATCATCCGGGAAAGGCCAACTCGGTTGCAGATGCACTAAGTCGAAAGAAAGTGGTCAAGGATGTTGTAAGAGACATGGAAGGTCTGGTCAGTATGATAAGCACTTTGCGCCTTACCGCATTAACGGATGATGTGGAACCGTTGGGCTTAGGTGCTGCCGACCATGCGGATCTGTTAACCCGCGTTCGGCTAGCCCAGGATACCGACGAGAAACTTAAAGAGGCAGCAAAGAACGAGAACACTGAGTATCAGATATCGAATAATGGTACGATATTGGTGAATGGTCGGGTGTGTGTTCCCAAAGATCAGCAGTTGCGTGAGGAAATTCTTAAAGAGGCACATCAGTCCAAATTCTCCATTCACCCAGGAGCGACTAAAATGTATCGAGACTTAAAGCGATACTATCACTGGGTTGGAATGAAACGGGATGTAGCCAAGTGGGTGGCTGGTTGTCATACATGCCAAAGGGTCAAAGCCGAACATCAAGTTCCGGCTGGGTTAATGCAGAGATTACCCATCCCCGAATGGAAGTGGGATTTGATCACGATGGACTTTGTTACCGGATTGCCGATGTGCGATAAGAAGGATGCGATTTGGGTCATTGTGGACCGTTTGACCAAATCCGCTCACTTCCTCGCAGTTAATCGAAAAGATGGTTCAGAGAAACTTGCGGAGTTGTACATAAAAGAGATCGTTCGGTTACATGGAGTTCCTGCGAGTATAATATCAGATCGGGATTCTAAGTTTGCGTCAGCGGTCTGGAAGTCATTGCATAAGCGGCTTGGGACTAAGGTCAACCTGAGCACGGCTTATCACCCGCAGACGGACGGACAATCGGAACGAACGATCCAGACTCTTGAGGATTTGTTGAGAGCGGCTATCTTAGACTGGGGCGGTAAGTGGGAACAGTACTTACCATTGGCCGAGTTTGCATACAACAATAGCTATCAGACTAGCATTGGAATGTCTCCCTATGAGGCATTGTATGGACGGCCTTGCCGAACCCCGCTATGTTGGACCGAAGTGGGGGAGCGAAGCATTTATGGACCAGACTTAGTCGATAGGACGACTGAGAAAATCAGGATTTTACAGATTAAGATTAAGGAAGCTCAGGATCGACAAAAGAGTTATGCAGACAAACATCGAAGGGAATTAGAATTCGAAGTTGGGGAAATGGTCTATCTTAAGACGGTCACCTATAAGGGAAAGGAAAGAACAAATCAGACCGCAAAGTTAAGTCCGAGATATATGGGTCCGTATAAGATTCTAGAACAGATTGGGCCAGTAGCTTATAGATTGGAATTACCACCAGTCTTAAGTGCATTCCACAATGTGTTCCACGTTTCTATGCTAAGGAAGTGCATAAGTGATAGACATAATGTGTTAGTGGAACCACCAGCAGATTTACAGGAAAATCTGACTGTGGAAGGAAGGCCAGTTCGAATTGTGGGAAGGAGAGTTAAGACAGATCGCAGGAAGAAAACCAAAATGATTCAGGTCGTTTGGGATTGTGATGGAGAAGAAGAAATCACGTGGGAACCTGAAGTCATTATGAAGGACAAGTTTCCCAAATGGTTCGACAAACAAGCTGTCGAGACATCTAAGTCCAAAAAGACTAAGTCCTAGATTCGAGGACGAATCTACCTAAGTGGGGGAGAATTGTAATGACCGCGATCGAGGGCAAAACTGGCAAGGGCGGGGAAAAAGAAAATTTCGGGGATTATGGGCGAAGATATCTGGGAAGGAAGTTTCGAAATATTCTTGTAACAGACTTCCCGGAAATTTCGCAATATCCTAACAACCGGATAATGGATTATTCCCACAGGAAAAAGGAATTATCCCAAAGGATAATGGATTATTCCCAGCGGATAGGGAATTATTCCCGAAGAATAGGGAATTATCCCCAAAGGATAGGGAATTATCCCCAAAGGATAAGGGATTATTCCCAGCGGATAAGGGGATTGGGTTGGTCGAAGTTGTTGGTAACAACTTCCGAGATTTTCGCGCTAAATCCCAACCACTTCCCGAAAATCATGCTGATATCCTAACAAACGGATGGATATTCGAAGGGATAAGAGAGGCTGCGGATTAAGGGAAAATCCTAACCGCCTTCCCTTATAAATAAGAAGGCAGGTCGCCTCATAAGTCCCTGCGTGAGTAAACGAAAAATCAGAACACTGAAAGAAAGAAAGTTCGAGGAAACTAAGTGATTTCTCTAGAAAGGTTCGAGAAGCGACCAGTTATCTGAGTTTTTATCGAGAGCGGATCATTCGGTTAAGGAAATCCGGGTAAGCATCGATAAACTTAGAGTTTTTCCTTTCTGGGCTATAAGCATCGAGAGACTTAGTGTTTTGGTCGATGTGTTCCGAGTAAATCGCTAGGTTTGTGTGACGCGCGTCGGTGCAGCTTGGACGATCTGCGTCAAGAGGTGTCAGAACGTGGGTTTTCATCGGTTCATCGAAATCCTAAGGTGAGTGCGTGACTGTGGCTATGGTCTAGGGTCGTGAGCGTGTGTGGATTCAATAAGTGCTTGACTGTCTGATCTAATATACTTGTCCTGTCCTGTTTTAAGTGTTAAGCGTGAATAAGAGAGTCTTGTGTGACTCGTCCTGGTGAATGATCCAACAGTGGTTGGTGAATCACGTTTAGGAAAGTATATCGGCCTGATTTTGCATGATTGACTTATTGATTGGATTACTTGTTTTCGATTTCTTGACCATAGCTATGTGAGACGGGATGACCGCCTCACTAAGCAATTCGTTGCTTATGCCTCCTTATGGATGCAGGGTTAGGTAATACTCGGGAAGGTAACAGCAGTGGCTAGAACGCGAGACGAAGGCTGGAAAGAAGGGATGGTGGCTTAGTAGAATAATTGGGTCTAGTAGCTTAGACGATGTATTGGTAGACTTATCGTTGTACTAGAACCTCGGTTTTTATAATAAGTAATCTATTACACGTTTATGCACTGTTCCGCTGAATCAAATCTGAAAATGCTAAGAAAAAGTTAAGTAAAAATTTGAATCAAGAAATTTTTACTAAGTGTGGTTGTTTGGATCGACCGCGGGTAGGAAACCTTTAACCTGGGATAGTTTTCCCGGGTTAGGGTGCTTCAGAATGCCTCAGATTTTTTTAATTTTTTTAATTATTTTTTTATTTTTTTCAGGGATAATATAGAAATTTAACAAATCATTAAATAAAAAAGGATATGTAAATAAAAAGAAAGTATAAAAGAAAAAATTGTAATGCTGAAGGGTATTTGAGAAAAAGACTCGATTTGAAACTGTCCAAAACGGTAAAAGAAAATTCAAGTGATTGTTATCAAACTTCAATAACCACTATCATCCTCAAATACAACATTTGCGGATGTTAGCAAGAAAACCAATCAACATCCAGAGTTTAAAGTGACCAACCGATTAAAATTTTAGCTTTCTATGCAAATGCATTTTCCAAAACGCAAAAACGAATAAAACGTTATAAACAAGTATATATATATTTGTACATTTTCTCTATTTTCTTAACTTCTTTTAAAACTTTTAAAATTTTGTAATACCTCTTAAAACCTTACGAATATTTATTTTTTTAATATTCCATATAAAACATCATTTTATAAAACTTTGTACACAATTTTTTTATCCTATTTTTGAATGTTTATAAATTTTGAATTTTCGTAAACAATCTTATGAGTATATATCAAACATTATCTTTTATATCCTATTTCTGAATGTTTATAAAACTAAATTTTTATTATCACTTTAGTAATTATAACTTTTTGCATATACTAACTATTTTTCTTTCCATTTTAATATAACAACGTTTTAACTGTCCATCTATTTTATTATGTAGTACGAGTTGTAGGAAGTTTTCTGACACAAAACTCTTCTCCTGATCCGCCAATATGAAGTTCCTCTCTGAATCCTCTCTAAAACGATATTATTCTCGAAATCAAATTCTTTGTTATAGTCTCATCAATAGTAAAATGGATGGACGGTTAAAATTTGGTAAATTTAAATAAAAATAATAAAATAATTGGTGTATTGTATTGGGTATGGAAAATGTTGATGTATTAAAATGGTAATATAAACTTACTTAGTGTATTATTATCAAATTTTCTCTTTTAAAATTGTAATTCTAACTTCTCCGTGTGAAAAAGAAAACAAAAAAAAAAGCCTGTAAACACTTTATTTCTTTAAACTAAAAGCAACTGCATGTAATCGTGACGAGCCTTAAAACGCTTGGGCGTACGAGATGCGAGAGTGCGTTCCAACTAGGCTGTAGTGCTTGTTTGTTGATTACCTTTTTATGAAGCGAAGAAAAAAACTTTGCATGCAAACAAAATGGAAGAGCATGAGTATATCTATAAAATTAACTTCGTCAATAATGCTAATATCAAATTTATATTACCACAGTTTGTCTTTTGGGATACCAAATTTTATAATACTTTAGGAGATTTCATTGATGTAACTAATACAAAGATTAGATTGATATAAAAAGTGAAAATCTGTACTTATAAAAATATCCTAACTTAATAAGAAAATCATGTGACGAAAGCATTTACTGATTTTCAAGTGACGTAAGATCATAATAACCAGATATTGAAAACAAAAAATAATGTTGTCTCTACTCTCTATTGTCTTCACTTTTCTTTCTCTTATTCTGTCTTCGTCTCTTGGCGTCTACGTGTTCCCCTCTCCATTACAAATATCCGCAGATTCATCAAAACCGAATCTTCTCAATGCAATGATAAAGAAGAGAGGTAGTGTGCTTCTATTAAGCTTAACTCTTACGTGAAAATAATCTTCTTAATCTTTTGTTAAAATAATTCTCTCAGTCAAATCTAAATTTAATTAATGGGTGATTTATTAAAATATTCCATAATAAATATGAAATAGCAAATAATACGCAACAATTCATAATTATTTAAACACTTTTATAAAATCATATAATACTATTTTATCCTTTTATAACGTTTAAACAAAAAACTTAATAAAAAATGCTATTAATGAATTGTGTCAAATCAAAAGTGTGAGAACTATTAAACTTTATTATCATTTGGTTTATCCAATGTAACTTTTCATCTTCTTCTAATGTGCAAGTCCATATTGCTATAAATATGACACATGTTACTCTTCTAAGTATATAAGTTTATAGATAACCGGGGCTCACGGACTGAAAACTGTATTTGAAGAACCCTCTTTAAAGTGTGATGGGTCTAAACGTGATATGTCATTAGCATTAGGACTAGTAGATCAGAAATTCATATATATATATATATATATATATACTTTTTTGCTAAGTAAACTTACATATATATATATATGTATATATGATTTGTTTGGGTACTTGGATGTCAAGGAAAATAGATTTTGCTCAATTTGCTCCCTACTTTCTACTAGATCGTGTTATATAAAAGTATCAAGCTTCTTTTGTTGTTACTAATCTGTAGTGGTACAACTGAAGAAAAAGAGAAAGGAGGGAGAATGCCAAAGCATGTTGCGATTATATTGGACGGAAACAGACGTTGGGCAAAGAAACGAGGACTCGGGCCATCGCAAGGTCAAGAAGCCGGATTCAGAACTGCTTTGGAGAATGCTAAGGACAGTTTCGTTATGGGAGTAAACACTGTTTCACTCTTTGCTTTCTCAACTGGAAATTGGATAAGACCCGAGGTGATTATAAAAATATGAAAAACAGATGATTTTATATCGTTGCAAGATTTCTTATCTTTCCATCTTTTTGATTCCTTTAGTTTTCTTTTCTTTGATCAGGATGAAGTTAACTACTTGATGGAGATGTTTGAGAGAATCGTCCAGTCTGAGATGTCTAACTTGTGCAGGTACCCAACATGTTGTTTTGATCCTTATTTTTTGAAGTGTTATGTTAATTTTTCCATTTCTTTTGTAGATATGGCGTCAAGGTCTCGGTCATCGGGAAACGGACGAATATTCCAAAGTCGCTTCTAGATTTGATACGAGAGGCAGAAGAAGCTACAAAGAACAACAAAGAGAAGCAACTCATTCTGGCGTTGGACTATAGTGGAAAGTTTGATATCTTACAAGCCTGCAAAAGTCTTGCTGAAAGGCAAAAAAGGGGCTGATCAATGTAGAGGATATCGACGAAAAGCTGATGGACAAAGAGTTGATGACAAGCTGTAGTGAGTTCCCAAACCCTGACCTTTTGATCAGAACGAGCGGTGAGCAAAGGATTAGTAACTTCTACCTATGGCAATCAGCTTACACTGAGCTCTACTTTCCTAATGTTCTATGGCCTGACTTCGGAGGGGCTGAGTATCTCGAGGCTTTGGATTGGTATCAGAAGAGGCAGAGGCGATTCGGTCGAAGAATTTAAACTTTCAGTTTTTATGTATGACAAATAAATGGTTCAATTACTCAATATGTGTGTTCGATTTCACCTTTACTATTTCAAAATGCTACTTGAAATGTTATTGTTTTTCTAATAGACCCTCATACTAATACATGAAATTTCTCTGTTGGAAGCTACAATTATTCCTGAAGATGTCAACATTATCCAGTCAATTAGAAGTCGTTATGGTAGACCAGATTTGATTAGATGGCATTTTACAAAAAAAAAAAATATTTGGTGAAATCGGGATACATGATTGAGACTTTATACCCTGATAACGGTATTGACGAGGTGATATATGGCCCCACAATCACGAAACTTCAGGTTTCTGTATGGAAACTAAGATGTCTTCCAAAAATCCAACATTTTATTTGACAAACAATTACAGGATGTGTTCCAGTAACACATAATTTAAAGTCTAGACGAATCAATTGTGATACCCTATGCGCTTTATACAGATTAACAGAAGAAACTATTAATCACGTTTTTTAATGCCCCCGACCATTCAAATGTGGGCCCTTTCTCAAATCCCTTCACCCCCGGACAAATTCCCAACATCGTCGATATTTACGAATATAGATTATTTACTTAATGTAGCAAACATGACTGATCCATTAGGATATTTCCCTGGATAATATGATATTTGTGGAAAAACAGGAACACCAAATTATATAAGAATATTGAGAGAAAGCCTCCAGATATTATTATGCTTGCGGAAACAGAAAGAAAAATATGGACAGAAGCCCAAAAAATTGACGAAACAAATTGTAAAACAGTATCTTCTCATGTGGAGGCCGTCCCACCAGAAATGTGGAGATGTCAAATGGATGGCTCTTGGAAGGACAAGGACAAATACTCAGGTCAAGGATGGGTTTGTACAAAGAATGAGATGGAAGATATACTGGTAGGAGCTCGGAACATTCGATCAAGTTAAACCCCTTTACATGCAGAACTGGAAGCACTTATATCGGCAATGAAGTGTATGCAGACATATGATAAACCTGCATTTTAGTAGTTTTAATCAATCATTTTGCACAAAACTCACATGACTTAGCCATTAGATTTCATATTTTAGGACACATTTAGGTTCATATGCATTAGTCCTATGATGTTTTTCACTTTTTGTTTTCAGAGGATACGAAACAAGATAGGAGCGTTTTCTGGAGTCAATGAGGATACCGCTGGCTAGTGCAACGATTAAGGACTGATTGAGGACATGCTATTTGGAGGAATGAGCTAAAACGATGATCAAATCTGTATATTTTCTTGAAGTGAAGCGATCGATCGATCGACCACCCGTCAAATTCTGCTTCAACTTCCAAGACCGACCAAACAGCCGAGAGAACGATCAGTCAAGTTTAGATCGATCCATTTCCATCTGGATCGATCGATCCATCAACCCAAAATTTCTACGAATGACCACAGGATCGATCGATCCCTTTGTCTGATGGATCGATCTCTTCGTCCGATCGATCGATCCCTTCGCCCGATCGATCGATCCCAGTAAATATTCTTTTTTATTTCATTTTTGTCAAATAAATCAGTTTTTGTAGAACCTATAAATAGGTTGTTTTAGGAGACTTAAGGGTATCACGTTTTTTATCAGACACCCATAGAGAAAAAGAACCCTAGGTATTTCTTCAACAATCTATGGTGTTTAGTAAGACAATTGTAGAATTATTTCATTAAGGATTCTTGTATTCTTTTCCTCTCTGCAATATAATATTGTTTTTCTCATTTATTATTGTTTTCTCTGCAATTTCTATTATGTCTGAGTAGATCTTTTAGGTTCAGCCATGGATAGGAGAAATGATTAGGGGAATTAAGATCTTGTGATGATATCTAGATCTAGAATTGTATAATCTATCACTTTTAGATGTGTTAAATGCTAGCTTGATCTCGGAGAGTTAATATAGGGTTTACAGAATTTACCTCTTGGAAAAAGAAAAGTGAATTCATATGATAATCTAACTAGTGAGTCTTATGATCCTAGCATGCAGAAGTAGTTGTTTAGGGCATTTGATGAAAATTGAGATTGCTTTTAAAGCATGTTTAGTTTCACGGTTTACAATGGAAATTGATCAAATTGAATTCTAAGCATAGAAGTTTTTACATGGGAATGTATTAATCTACTTATAATCTCATTGTCTTAAAATATAAATTACACATTCATGATTTATAGTCTTACATTGATCATAACCCATAGTCATTCTAACGCCTAATCCATGGTTGAATTGCTTCGTTTATAATTCATTCTTAGTTGCGTTCAATTGCTATTTTATTTATTTTGCCATTAATTAGTCTAGTTTAGATCAATCCCAACATAACCTATTCAAAATCTCTTAGCGTAGACAAAATTCTCATAATCTATTGATTTATCGATCTCGTTTATACTACAAGAGGCATTAACTGTGCACTTGCAACTACTATTCGGGTAAACTCTTGAGGATACTCTCTAGTATTCTCAGGTGAAACTCGAGGAGACAAATAAATCTCTATCAAGTTTTGGCACCGTTTCCGGGGAAACAATTTAGCCTATAGATTTAAGAGTCATCTAAGACTAAGATTGTTACTTTTACTGCATTCTTCTCGTCGTTGACTTAAACTCGAGAAGTTTTCTATTTTGCAGGTTCATGAATTTAAGAAGTCAAGGACAACAAAATCTGCAACCGTTGATTCACGAGATAGGACACTTTGAGAGAGGAAACTGCTTAAGGATTTTAAGAGAAAAATTAGAACAATCTCCCAATCTAGACATGGAGGATCAGAGAGGAGAAGCTCAACATTTTCCATTGGAGGAACACCAGGGTCGTGGAGTCGGTGCGCTGCCTGTCCCACAGGTGGATGCGAGAGCTCCTCGCAAGCGCATTGGAGCTTTCGATGAGCCTGGTGAAAGGACTATAAGCCTTGACATTCTGACACCAAATGTTGCCAACAACAACTATGGACTCAAAACGAGCCTAATCAACATGGTTCAGGGTTCAAAGTTCTATGGTCTGCCTAGTGAGAACCCACTTCACCACCTTGATCATTTCGAGAGGCTCTGCAGAACAGTCAAGATAAAGGGTTTTTCTCAAGATGCAATAAAGATGATGTTATTCTCATTCTCTTTGGGAGACAGAGCCGCTCAATGGAAACACAATGTGCCTTCCGAATTGGTTTCTACATGGACTTTGTGTAAGAAAGAATTCACTAACAAATTCTTTCCCAAACAAAAGACAGCCAAAATCAGGAATGACATCACAACTTTCCGACAAAGATCAAATGAGTCACTCTATGAAGCTTGGGATCGTCTGAAGGGATACACCAGAGCATGTCCTCACCATGGAGTGGAAAAAGATGCACTAATAGAATTTCCATGGAGGAGTTCATGAGAAGTTCAGAATAGCTCTAGATACAACGAGCTATGGGAGTTTGGCTAACCTGAATGTTAACCAATCGGAGCAGCTAATTGAGAACAGTGAGGACTATGACAGATCATCAAGACGTGTGACGCTAGAGGACCAGAAGCTAAAGAAAATCAATGAAAAGCTTGATAGGCTGGAGAAGGTACTACACCTAAACCAGAGACAAGTCCACTTTGTGGATCAACATGACGCATACCAACCAGACTATCAAGACCCTACAATGGAGAACTTGGAAGGAAATCCTGAAGAAGTCAGTTACGTGGAGAATCAACAGAGCTATCAATATAAACCATACAACAACAACCTGTCTTACATAAGCCAGAATGTGGAGAACCCTCAAGACCAAGTCTATCCACCTATCATAAAGCAGTAAAGACAAAGGTAATAGAATCAAGGTCAAAGCTATCAGTCCAAGCATTCAAACCAGCATGGACAAAGCAGCTTCCAACCTAGACCTTTCACCCAACAAGATCAAGGGAACTTCCAAATAAACAACTTCAACAACCAAGGAGGATATCAAGGGCAAATGAATAACCAACCCAAAGGTTACACAAACTTTGGCAACCAAGTTCCTTCAAACAACAACTATGTGCCAAGAACACAACTCAACAACTTCCAGCAAAGAGGAGGTAACTCAAATCAATATTCTCAGGATGATGAAGTGAAGAACATGATGAAACAGCTGCTAGAGGGACAAGGGAGCACAAAGAAAGAAATATCTGAGATGAAAGCCTACTACAATGATCTGAACTCTAAGTTTGAAAGACTGTCAACATATGTGAAAGGACTTGAAAATCAAATTGCTCAAGTGGCTTCATCCTCCAGAATCAATGGAAAAAGAATTATACCTGGACATCCTGAACCAAACCCTAAAGAATACTGCAAAGCCATCACCTTGAGAAGTGGTAAAAAATTGTTAAGTGGAGGAGTAAATGGAAAGAAGTTTGGATTGGAAGATACACCAATAAAAACAGTTTCTGAGGAGTTGCCAGATACATAGGAAGTTGAAGATGAACCTCCTGCAGAAAAAGGCATCGCTGTGAATGCAAAAGCTGACAAAGCCAAAACTACAAGGTAGACAGCTGACTTTGTACTCCCAGCTTACGAGCCAAAACTTCCATTCCATGGAAGGTTCAAAAAGCAAATCCTAGACAAGCAGTTTGAGAAGTTCATGAAGCTGCTGGGGAAAGTTCAAGTCACAATGTTTTGTTCTAGACTGTCCAATCTATAATAAGCTTCTTAAAGATATAGTGACCAAGAAGAAAGCAGTAGAAGAAGTTATGGTACAGATTAATCATGAGTGTAGTGCAATAATTCAGAACAATGTGTCTTGGAAACTCAAAGATCCTGGAAGCTTTACATTGCCTTGTTCTATTGGATCTCTGAGCTTTGGGAAATGTCTAGTTGATCTGGGAGCAAGTGTCAGTCTGATGCCATTGATTGTATCAAATAAATTAGGGCTGATAGATTTCAAGAAGACCAGGATCTCATTGGTGCTCGCAGACAGGTCTATTAGATATCCCATTGGTATTCTGGAAGACTTGCCTCTGAAGGTAGGAGACTGTATAATCCCTACTGATTTTGTGGTGTTAGAAATTGATGATGAACCTACAGACCCAATCATCCTTGGACGTCCATTCCTAGCCACAGCAAGAGCAATAATCGATGTGAAGAAAGGGATTATTGACCTGAACTTGGGATCCTCAGTTCTCAAGTTTGACATACTGGAGGTCATGAAGAATCCCATAATAGAGAAGAATGTCTTCTACATTGAGATGCTTGAAGACATGGTTGATGAATATCTGGAGGGGTTAGATGTTGAAGACTCCCTACAATTAGCTCTCACCAAAGAGTCTGTAGAATCAATGCGATGAAGCAGAGCAATATGAGCGGATTATGAATTCTCGTAAACCACTGAAAGGAGAGATTAAATCAAAGTTGGAAGTTCCAGAAGCTAGCGATGGTAAGACTAGCAGCAATGACGACTGGAGTGAGCAGAATGCACCTAAGCTGGAACTCAAACCACTACCACATGGGCTAAGGTACACTTTTCGTGGAACAAACTCTACTTATCCGGTGATATTGAGTGTTTCTCTGTCTGATGATGAAATTTCTATGCTGTTGCATGAGCTTAAAAAGTATAGGAAATTCTTATGTTACTCTTTATAAGATATCAAAGGAATTTCCCCATCATTATGCATGCATAGAACTTATTTAGAAAATAATTTCAAGTCATCAGTTGAGCATCAAAGGAGATTAAATCCAAACTTACATGAAGTACTCAAAAAGGAAATCTTGAAATTGATAGGGTCATGAATCATTTATCCTATTTTAGACAACAATTGAGTCTCACCTGATCATGTAGTTCCGAAAAAGGGGTATTACTATGATTAGAAATGAACAAAATGAACTGATCTCTACAAGAACCATTACTGGTCATAGGATGTGCATAGATTATAGAAAACTTAATGCATTAACTAGGAAATATCATCTTCTATTGCCATTCATTGATCAGATGTTAGAGAGGTTAGCAAATCATTCATACTACTGCTTTCTGGATGGGTACTCTGGATTCTTTCAAATACACATCCACCCTCAAGATCAAGAAAAGATGACATTTACTTGTCCTTATTGTACATTCGCTTACAAGAGAATACCATTTGGACTATGTAATGCACCTGCGACTTTTCAAAGAAGCGTGATGTCTATTTTCTCTGACATGATTGAGGAAATAATGGAAGTATTCATGGATGATTTCTCGGTGTATGGTTCTTCTTTTGCTGTGTGTCTTTCGAATTTGTGCAGGGTACTAAAAAGATGTGAGGAGACAAACCTGATTCTGAATTAGGAGAAATGTCACTTCATGATCAAAGAAGGCATTGTATTGGGACACAATATTTCAGAAGCTGTGATAGAAGTGGACAAAGCTAAGATCAATGTTATGACCAGACTTACACCACCAAAATATGTCAAAGAAATAAGAAGTTTGCTCGGGCATGCTGGATTTTACAGGACGTTTATCAAGGATTTCTCGAGTATTGCTAGTCCACTCACAAGACTTCTGTGCAAGGATACAAAGTTTCTTTTTAATGAAAAGTGCATGGCAGCCTTCCTAAAGCTGAAAGAAGCCTTGAAAAGTGTTCTGATAGTGCAATCACCAAACTGAGATCTTCCTTTTGAGATGATGTGTGATGCCAGTCACTATGCTATAGGAGCAATCTTGGGACAGAGGAAAGATAAGAAGCTCAATGTGATCTATTACGCCAGTAGAACGCTAGACGACGCACAGACAAAATATGCTACAACTGAGAAAGAGCTGCTACCGATTGTCTATGCGTTTGAGAAATTTCGGTCATACTTGGTTGGCTCTAAGGTGATAGTACACACAGATCATGCTGCTTTGAGGCACCTACTGGCTAAGAAGGATGTAAAACCGAGACTGTTGAGATGGATATTGCTCCTGCAAGAATTTGACCTGTAAATCAAGGACAAGAGAGGAATTGAAAATTGGAGTTGCTGACCACTTATCTAGGAAGAGGATTCCAGAAGTTCTACCTATCAATGACTCGTTGCCTGAAGAGCAAATTCATACGATTAAAATGCTTCAGATTGTACACAGCGAGTTGGACAGCCTTTTAGAGACTAACACGGTTGAGCTGAGTCCACCGTGGTATGCGGATTTTGTGAACTATCTGTCCTGCGGAATTCCACCTCCAGAACTTCAAGGTTACAACAAGAAGAAGTTTTTCAGTGATGTTCAACAGTACTACTGCGATGAGCCATACCTCTACAAGCAGTGCAAGGACCACCTCTTTCGAAGATGTATTCCAGAGGAAGAAGTAGCAGGAATCTTGACACACTGTCATGGTTTTGAATATGGTGGACATTTTGCTACCTTCAAGACTTTTCAGAAAATACTGCAAGTCAGTTTCTGGTGGTCTACAATGTTTAAAGATGTTCATGACTATATTACCAGATGTGATGCATGTCAGCGAAAAAGGCAGCATGAGCAGGAGAAATGAGATGACACAGAACCCCATCCTTGAGGTAGAAATATTTGATGTTTGGGGAATTGACTTCATGGGACCATTTCCTTCTTCCTACAATAACAAATACATCCTAGTAGTCGTTGACTATGTCTCTAAGTGGATGAAAGATGTTGCCAGTCCAACTAACGATGCGAAGGTGGTCATAAAGTTGTTTTAAAGCACAATCTTCCCTAGATTTTGAGTCCCAAGGATTGTGATCAGTGATGGGGGAAGCCACTTCATCAACAAAATTTTTGAAAACCTGCTAAAGAAGCATGAAGTGAAACATAAAGTAGCGACACCTTATCACCTTCAAATATCGGGACAAGTTGAAGTTTTGAATAGACAGATTAAAGAGATTCTGGAGAAGACAGTCGGTAAATCCATAAAGGATTGGGCAGCTGAGCTTGATGATGCTTTATGGACATACCAGACAGTCTACAAAACTTTAATTGGTATTATTCCATTCAGTTTGTTGTATGGAAAAAGCTGTAATCTTCCGGTAGAGCTAGAATACAAAGCTTTATGGGATACAAAGTTGCTTAATCTCGACATCAAGACAGCTTCGGAAAAAAGACTGATTGATTTGGAGGAACTTGAAGAGATGAGACAAACAGTATATCAGAGCTCAAAAATCTATAAGGAGAATACCAAGACCTTTCATGACAAAAAGATCCTGAGACGAGATTTCAAAGAAGGAGACCAAGTCCTGCTTTTCAACTCCATACTGAAACTCTTTCCGGGAAAGCTTAAGTCGAGGTGGTCTGGATCATTTACTATCAAAGAAGTCAGACCATATGGAGCAGTAGTCCTCTGGAATAAGTCTGGGGGAGAGTTCACTGTCAATGGGCAAAGATGCAAATCATACTTGGCAACTGAAGATAAGAGCGAGAACATCCAAATTTCTCTCTCGGAACCTATCACTGCATAAACTCGAATTTCAGGTCGTCAAGCTTAGTGACGTTAAACAAGTGCTCTTGGGAGGCAACTCACGTATCTTTACGTAAATATTTCAACTTTTTGTAGTTTAGAATTTAGTTGTGTTAATCTAGTATTCGTTTTTGTGATCTACATATGAAGGAGTCAACGATCAATCAATTGAATAGACACGTTTGATCGATCGCATAAATGAGGAATTTAGCGGTCATGAACACGATCTACCGAGGCGACACAGATCGATCGGATCATCGAGAAGGAAATTGCTCCGGAGAAAAAGATCGATTGGTCCCTCTCCGTGACTTTACTGCCCTAACCTCTAGGGCCAACCTGGAGTTTATCATTCCATCGGAGCGCTTGCATCAGCCCAACACTGGGTCTCAACGACGGGGCAGCTTATCCAGAGCATTTACCTCTCAGCCCCACTAGGACAACGACAGAGTCCCAGACTATTACCCGTAGCAGACCCAAGAGACTCATGGAGACGCATATGCTCTTCCTCCGTATACTGGAGATTATGATCTTCCACCATACTCCTCAGGTGTCATTAATGCTGAGTTCAGACTGGGTAGTGGAATCTCATAGGAGGTCTCACTTGATGATGCAGCAAATGTGGGAAGCCATAGCCAGGATCAGATGTTTGCAGCCACCTTCTTGCTTCCGGGACCGCATACTAGAGAGACGGGTGCATCTACTGGAGCCACAGACGATATTCCTGATGTTGCTGGACACAGGACACAGGCTGATACAGATGACACAGAGTCGGATTCAGATGCCCGACTGCCCAGGCACAGACGTCACCTAGGACAGAGTCGCAACATTAACCCCGATGACCATTGATTTAGTAACCTTTCTATCTTTTATTTCCTTTGTATTTGCTACTATTTTTTTTGCCTTGTATCTTCCTTTGGTTTTATTTTTACACCGGGACAGTGTAAAATAAGTCTGAGGGAGGATATTTGTTTGCACTTACTTATCTGTTTTATTGACTTATTTTTAATCATTCATTTAGTTCTATATTGCATTTGCATAAGGAACCATGATGAAATTGTCTTAATTTAGTATATTGCTCATTTTATTAGTTTAAGTGGATGAGTTATTAGTTTAGAATAAACAGATTAAAGAGATTCTGGAGAAGACAATCGGTAAATCCAGAAGGATTGGGCAGCTAAGCTTGATGATGCTTTATGGACATACCAGACAGTCTACAAAACTTTAGTTGGTACTACTTCATTCAATTTGTTGTATGGAAAAAGTTGTCATCTTCCGGTAGAGCTAGAGTACAAAGCTTTATGGGATACAAAGTTGCTTAATCTCGACATCAAGACAGCTTCAGAAAAAATATTGTTTAAATTAGAGGAACTTGAAGAGATGAGGCAAACAGTATACCAGAGCTCAAAAATCTATAGAGAGAAGACCAAGGCTTTTCATGACAAAAAGATCATGAGACGAGATTTCAAAGAATGAGACCAAGTCCTGCTTGTCAACTCCAGACTGAAACTCTTTCCGGGAAAGCTTAAGTCAAGGTGGTCTGGATCATTTACTATCAAAGAAGTCAGACCATATGGAGCAGTAGTCCTCTGGAATAAGTCTGGAGGAGAGTTCACTGTCAATGGGCAAAGATGCAAATCATACTTGGCAACTGAAGATAAGAGCGAGAACATCCAAATTTCTCTCTCGGAACCTATCACTGCATAAACTCAAATTTCAGGTCGTCAAGCTTAGTGACGTTAAACAAGCGCTCTTGGAAGGCAACTCACGTATCTTTACGTAAATATTTCAACTTTTTTCGTAGTTTAGGATTTAGTTGTGTTAATCTAGTATTCGTTTTTGTGATCTACAGATGAAGGAGTCAACGATCGATTGATTGCATACACACAATCGATCGATCGCATAAATGAGGAATTTAGCGGTCATGAACACGATCGACCGAGGCGACACAGATCGATCGGTCCATCGAGAATGAAATTGCTCCGGAGAAAAAGATCGACCGGTCCCTCTCTGTGACTTTATTGCCCTGACCTCTAGGGCCAACATGGAGTTTATCATTCCACCGGAGCGCTTGCATCAGCCCAACATTGGGTCTCAACGACAGGGCAGCTCATCCAGAGCATCTACCTCTCAGCCCTACCAGGAGGACGACAGAGTCCCAGACTATTACCCGCAGCATGAAAGATTATGAGATTAAGAGATTTGTAGAATGAGAGAATGAGAGATCAAAGAGAATTAGAGAAAATAATGATTTTATTAAGAGAATGAGAATTATGAATTCTTAGTTACAATATGTGAAGGGAGGGAGTAATGTATTTATACTAAACTAGTCTAGACTTGTTTGGATACACGGATAGCCTTATACATGAATGACTACAAGGATAACATAATACTAGAACACAAACAAGCCTTAGACACTCCTTTTTACAAAGTCACTCACGCCTTTATACATATAATTAAAGGCTTTCATTTTCTTCATTTCTTCTTCATTCCAACACTCTCCCTCAAGCTTAAAGCATGGAGAATGCCTAAGCTTGCAACCATGAAGTATTACCAAAACCTAGAGAAGGAAAACCCAATTGGGACAAAACCTTTTCTAGGGAAAAAGAGTATAACACTCCATGTTGGGATCATTGGTGTGGAATGGTCATAAGGCCAAGTCTTGGATAGATTGAGGTGCCAATTTTCAGAGATGTTGCCTTGGTAAATACATCAGCTAGTTGATCCTCACTCCTTGTACAGCAAGGCAAGATGATACCTTTACCAATAGCCTCTCTTACTTTGTGGCAATCAACTTCTATATGCTTGGTCCTTTCATGAAACAATGAATTGGAGGCTATGTGTATGGCAGCCTGATTATCACAGTGAATGGTGATAGGGTCCTCACACTTCACGGCTAAATCTTCCAAGAGTTGATTCAGCAAGATGCATTCAGTAGTAAGCTTTCTCATTGATCTATATTCTGATTCTGCACTAGAGCATGAAACCACCTTTTGCTTCTTGGTTCGCCAAGTCACAAGGTTTCCTCCTATGAAAGTACAATAGCCTGTGGTACTTCTGCCCAATCTGCATCACAATAACCAACCACATTTGTGTTTTTATTGTTACCCATCCAAATACTTTATTCATGTGTGCCTTTTAGATATCTTAGAATTCGAATGGCCATGTCCCAATGCCTCATATTTGGTCTTTGCATGTGTTGAGATACCTGATTCACAGCAAAACATAAATATGTTCTTGTGATGGTTAAATAAATAAGCTTACCAACCACTTTCCTATAGAGCTTAGGATCATGAAAATCAATTTCCTTCTCTAGCTCCCCCTTAGTTGCGATTTTATAGTCTTCTTCTAAGGGTGTTTTGGCTGGTTTAGCTTCCATCATACCTGTAGAGGTTAGTAAATCTACAACATACTTCCTTTGGGATAAAAAGAGACCTTCCTTGAACCTACACACTTCAATTCTCAAGAAGTATTTAAGTTCTTCTAAATCCCTAATATCAAAGACACTCTTTAAGTAATCTTTAGTAAATGCAATACCAACAATATCACTACCAGATATGACTATATAATCTACATAGATAAAAATTACCACAATACATTCTTTACTCTTTAGTGTAAAAAGAATATGTTCAACTTCAGATCTTTTGAAGCCTTTATCCATTAAGGTTACACTTAGCTTGTGGTACCAAGCTCTTGGAGATTGTTTAAGGCCATAAATAGCCTTCCTTAGTCTTAGTATATTACTGCTTCCAACCTCATCCTCTAGGCCAGGTGGTGGTGACATGCAAACCTCTTCTTATAACTCACCTTGTAAGAAAGCATTCATGACATCCATTTGCCACAACTCCCACTCAAGGTTAGTAGCAACAGTGAGAACAACATTAACAAAATAAAGCTTAGCTACAGGTGCAAATGTATCCCTATAATCCTCACCATATGTCTGAGTAAAACCCCTAGCCACCAACCTAGCTTTATATCTATCAATTTCACCATTGCTTTTGTATTTAATGGTAAAAATCCATTTAGAACTTGCAGCCTGTTTTCCTTTTGGTAGAGTAGCTGAAGCATAAGTATCATTCCTCTCCATAGCTTGTTTCTGAGCTAAGATAGCTTCCCTCCATTCCTTTTTGGACATAGCTTCTTCATATGTCTTTGGAATCTGCTCATTATCAAGACTAGAAATAAAAGCAACATGATTAAAAGGTAGGTGAGCAATATTACAAACTCCCTGATCATGATGAATCACAACATTTCCATTGTAGAAAACTGGTGGATTCCTTTGTCTTGTGCTCCTTCTTAAAACTGTAGGTGGAACTTATTGATTAGATTCCTCTTCTTCAATCAAAACTTCAACAAGAGTAGGCATATCTCTTGATCTTTTAGAAGCTGAGACTAAAATTGAATCATCTACTGCTGAGTCTTGTTGGACATGAGTAGAAGCTTCTCTCCCCCATGTTCAAGAGGAGGAAGACCAGGAGAGCTGAAAGACATTGTGAAGGGCCGTGAAGGACCGGCTGGACAGGAAGGACCGGCTGGAGTGACAGGCCGTGGTTCTGTGGTTCAAGGACCGCCTGCTTCTGGGGCAGGTGACAGAGGTGAGGATGTCGTGTGCTGAGGAGAAGGACCGTCCACTATTCCAATACTTTTCAAGAGATTCCTCAAGTATTCAGCTTGGTCTGATCTTGTTGATAAGATGTCCTTAAATTGCTCTCAAGTTCCTTCTTCATAAAAACTTTTGTCTTCTTGAAACTTTACATCTCTAGACACCAAGACTCTTCTAGTCTCTGGATCATAACATTTGTATCATTTATGAGTAGAAGAATACCCAATGAACATAGCTTTGATACTCTTTGGATCCAGCTTGTTCCTTTGCTCCCTTGGTACTAATACAAAACAAACACAACCAAAAACTCTCAAGTGATCAATATTGGGTCTAGTTTTGTTTATCACCTTAAATGGAGTTAGATCATCTAGGACTTTTGTAGGAATCATGTTAATCAAGTAGCATGCTGCTACAAGTGCATCCCCCCAAAAAAAAGTTTGGGTACTTTCATGTGGAATATCATAGTTCTCACAACTTTCATTAAGTGTCTATTCTTCCTTTCAACTACTTCATTTTGTTGTGGAGTGTAAGGACAGCTTGTTTGATGCTCAATGCCATGCTTGGTTAGATATTCTTGAAGTCTGGTACTAGTGTATTCTCCTCCATTATCTGTTCTAAAGCATTTAATTCTTGCATTGTATTGATTAGTAACATATGCTTGAAAGTTTAAAAATGCATCATATACTCTATCTTTAGAACTAATTAAAGTAATTCATGTATATTTGCACTTTTCATCAATAAATGTCACAAAATATTTATGGTTTTCTCTAGATGGAAATGGAGATGTCCAAACATCAGAATGCACCAATTCAAAACAATTTTCATATGTATGTATGGGTTTTACAATGTTTCCCAAGAATACAAGAATCACAAACTCTTTTGACATTTTCAAACCAGGAACAATTAATTCAAGTGCTCTTGGATGAGGATGTCCTAATCTAGCATGCCACAGATCAGAATCAGTACTAAATGCATTAGCCTGAAAAACCGATTCCACTTCACTAACCCTAGTCATTTTTCAAGCACATACAAATCATCTCTTGTGGTTCCTTGTCCAAAACATCTTTTAGTTTTAATATCCTGAAAATAGAAATCATTAGGACCAAATATAACATGACAATTCAAATCAGTAGTAGCTCTTTTAACTGAGAGCGAGTTAGAGGTAAAAGAGGGCATATAAAATGCTTTAGATTCTTTATCAAACAACTTTAATTTCCCTATGCCTTTGATTGGTACTTTAATTCCATTAGCAATGAGAACATTACCTTGGGCAGGTTCTACATTCTCTAGCAATTCTAAATCACTAATCATGTGATGAGAAGCACCAGAATCAACCACCAAAGATTTAGGAGCATTAAAAGTAAAAGAAGTTTGAAAAGAAGCATGAAAAGTTTTACCCATCACATTGCTATCCTTTATTGCCTTGATAAGAGCTTCCAAGTCTGATTTTGTCACAAATTCTGATGCTTGTGACATGATACTAGGGGAAGCTGAATGAGAAAGAGGACCGCTGCTTACAACCGCCTTGGTTGGCAAAATACCGTGAGCTTGACTGGTTGTGGCCATGGCCGCCGGTTGCTGTAGCCGTGAGGCCCAAGAGGGCTTCTGGTGAGGATGAAGTACCCATCAATTCTTCTTTGCATGGTCATTCCTCTTGCAATGGTCACAAAATTTTCTCCTCTTCCTAGAATAATTTTCTGGTTTGAAGAAACTTTTGTGAGCAGCTACCAATTCAGCTTTGTTGCCAAACAATCCATGGGATCCTTGCTCCTTTTGAATTTGAGCACAAACCTCCTCCAAGCTAGGCAACTTGTCAGACCTGAGAATATGCTTAATAAGATCTGAGTAAGTAGAATTAAGTGTTAAAAGTAACCCAAACACCTTATCTTGTTTTTTTCCTTTCAAGGAGAACAAGTGGTTCAATGGTGGTTGGCCTTAGCATTTCTAGCTCAGCCGACAAAGCTCTGAATGAGCCATAGTGCTTTGTGAATTCAGCATCCTCCTGCCTTAATTCATTCAAAGTCTTCTTCACTTCAAAAATTTTCAAAAGGTTAGTGGTGTTTCCATACACCTTAAGCAAAGTGTCCCAAAGATCTTTTGCATTTTCACAAAAAGAATAAGCTTCTAAAAGATCACTAGCAAGAGAATTTTGTAGTATAGAAAGTACCAACTGATCTTCTTGGTACAATTTTGCTTGAGTAGCTACAGCCTCACTCACTTCAGCCACTTCATTGTCTTCAATACCATTTGTAGCAATGTGGTTCCAAAGACCTTTACCACCTAATGTGGTTTTCATGGTCCTAGACCACAAGAGATAATTTGCTCCATGAAAAATGACTGGAGCTCTAAGTGAAGTTTGAATCTCCATAAATGGTTGAAATGGGAGAATTGGTCGAGAGAGTTGGTCGAGAGAGTTGGTCGAGAGACAAAGGTTGAGATTGGAAGCTAGCTGGTCGAGAGAGCGAGACGTCTGAGTCAGCCGGGACAAGGAACAGCAACTTGGTTTGGTCAAATATGAAGAACACCGCCAGCTGCTTGGTCACGGTACATGGACGAGCGCTTGAGGAAGACTTGGTCGGATCGCCACACGATACAGGAACCAGCTTAGCGATACAAGCACTGGCCACAGAAGAATTCCGAAGACAGCCACACCAGCAGACGAGAAGACTCGCAAGAATTCAAAGAAAGCCACAGACAAGGTCACGACAGAAGTACAAAGGCTTGTCGGAACTAGTGATCCACTTCAAGCCAACCTAGTAACACATGCCTTGAACAATCCAAGATCGATCAACCTCACGTCCTTGTGTGCACCACTACCTGCAAGTTCGTGTGTGCTATACAGAAGAGACCAAAGGCCTTGTGTGCAAGACAAGAAGGGTGTGTGGGATGCAAGAAAGAAATGAAAACAAAATATCTTGCAGTTCAAGTAACCACCAACAACCTATAACCACTTGTAACAACCTTTAACCAACTCTTTTAACAATAATTAACTAATTAAAACCAACTAATAACAAACTTTATCAATTATTAAAAACCAAATTCGAATCATATGAATTAAAATCAATTCTAATTTCAAGAATTCAATTTTAACTTTCCAAAGATTAACAAAGAAATCAAAAAAATCAATCTTGAAGACTTAAACTTATTAGATTGAACTGAAATTTCGTGGAGACCCTCACAAGACACTTATTTAACTTTCCAGATTCAAAGAATTAAAGAAAACTGAGAAAGAATTAGAATTATATCACCAGGATCTTGATGTAGGTGATTTTGGACGTATTTGGGAAAACATTCAATAAAATCATCCAAACAGAATGAAATTGAGTTCTGTTTTCTTTATACAGAAACTAGACTCGACGGGCTTGAGTTTAGGATTAAGAAAAACACGATTTGATGAAGAATCGACGTCGGGGTGACCTGGGAAACACAGAGGTTTGCGGCGGAGGCGCTCGTGAAGGACCTTTGCAAGAAAATTCGTATATTTTGATTCCCTGGTTCAGATGATGCAATTCAAACGGTCATGGCTTCATAACTCGTCGGTGAACAATCCAGAGAAAGCAGATCGTCAAAAGGAGTCGTGGTTTGGCCGGAATTTCAGTTACAAGATGACGTTCGAAATTGATCCAGAAGATGATGAAGAACAAGATGGATTCTTGTTGAATCAATGAAAGAATTATGAAATTTATCCAGATTTGATGCAACTGGCTCTGATATCATAACAGATTATGAGATTAAGAGATTTGTAGAATGAGAGAATGAGAGATTAAAGAGAATTAGAGAAAAGAATGATTTTATTAAGAGAACGAGAATTATGAATTCTTAGTTACAATATGTGAAGGGAGTAAGGATAGCCTTATACATGAATGGCTACAAGGATAACATAATACTACAATACAAACAAGCCTTAGACACTCCTTTTTACAAAGTCACTCACGCCTTTATACATATAATTAAAGGCTTTCATTTTCTTCATTTCTTCTTCATTCCAACACAGCAGACCCAAGAGACTCATGGAGACACATATGTTCTTCCTCCATATACGGGAGATTATGATCTTCCACCATACTCCCGTGAGGGGAACAAACGTAACTTTTGATTCAGGCAACCAAATTTGATGAAATCATCGGGAAAATACACGGAATTTGCCGGAGAATCGTCCTTGGTGAAGAATCTGGCCAGAAATCTTGAGTTCTTGCCTTGAAAACTCGAAGAACATCAGATGAACCGCGACAGGCTTAACTTCAAGGCTAGGACGAAGATCGCGAGTTAGAAACAAAATTTTTGTGGAATTCTTGTGCCAGATTGACGTAACCTGGCTTTGATACCATGAAATATTGTATGATTGAGAGATTTAGAGATTTGAAGATTGAGAGAGAAATAGATTAGAGAGAAAGTGAGAATGAATATTATTGAGATTTTTAGAAAAATGAATTTCTTGTATACAAAGTAAGTGAGAGATTACTATTTATACTAATCTAAGTTAGGCTTGTTTAGATACTAAGAAAGCCTAATACTTGTTTGGATACAGAGATAACATATCATTAAATCCAAACAAGCCTAAGTCACTCTCCATTAAACTCATGGCGCCTACAAGTGACTAAGGCACTCTTGCTTCATTTTATCTTGTTGTCTTCATCATTCTTCTTTATTCCAACATTAGCCAAATGAGTTCATTGAAAGTGTCTAGCATGATTCACGAGTTTTATAGTTTAATGAATGTTATAAGATTTGGTTGCTATGAATGCATTGTGTAGATTTAAGTTTGATCTGAAGTGACGTGTGATGGGCATGACTAAATTTTTTAAGTAAACTTGCACACCTTGCATTCTAGAACTATTAGCTTTGATGTTGAGCATAATATTTGACCAATGTGGCTTGGCTCTGAGTTCCAGGAGAGTTTATTATTTCTCCTATTGGTAGTCATTTGCTTGAGGACAAGCAAAAGGCAATCCTGGGGGAGTTGATAAATCTGCATTTTAGTAGTTTTAATCAATCGTTTTGCACATAACTCACATGACTTAGCCATTAGATTTCATATTTTAGGACATATTTAGGTTCATGCATTAGAGTCCTAGGATGTCTTTCACTTTTTATTTTCAGAGGATACAAAACAAGATAAGAGTGTTTTTTGGAGTCCATGAGGATACTGGTGGCTAGTGCAACGATTCAGGACTGATTGAGGATATGTCATTTAGAGGAATGAGCTAAAACGATGATCAAATCCGTATATTTTCTTGAAGTGAAGCGATCGATCGATCGATGCATAGTGAGATCGATCGATCGACCACCCGTCCAATTCTGTGTCAACTTCCAAGACCGACCAAACAAACGAGAGAACGATCAGTCAAGTTTAGATCGATCGATTTCCGTCTTGATCGATCGATCCATCAACCCAAAATTTCTACGAGGGACCACATGATCGATCAATCCCTTCGTCTGATCGATCGATCCCAGTAAGTATTCTTTTTTTTTTGTCAAATAAATCAGTTTTTGTAGAACCTATAAATAAGTTGTTTTAGGAGACCTAAGGGTATCACGTTTTCTATCAGCCACCCAGAGAGAAAAAGAGAAAATAAGCCCTAGGTCTTCCTTCAACAATCAATGGTGTTTAATAAGACAATTGTAGAATTATTTCATTAAGGATTCTTGTATTATTTTCATCTATGCAATCTAATAATGTTTTCTCATTTATTATTGTGTAGATCTTTTAGGTTCAGCCATGGATAGGATATATGATTAGGAAAATTAAGATCCTGTGATGATATCTAGATCTAGAATTGTGTAATCTATCACTTTATGATGTGTTTAATGCTAGGTTGATCTCGGGAGAGTAAATATAGGGTTTACAGAATTTACCCCTTGGAAAAGGGAAAGTGAGTTCATATGATAATCTAACTAGTGAGTCTTATGATCCTAGCATGCAGAAGTAGTTGTTTAAGGCATTTGATGAAAATTGAGATAGATGTTAAAGCATGTTTAGTTTTAGGATTTGCAATGGAAATTGATCAAATCGAATTTTAAGCGTAGGAGTTTTTACATGGGAATGTATTAGTATACTTATAATCTCATTGTCTGGAAATATAAATTACACATTCATGATTTATAGTTTTACATTGATCATAAAACTTAGTCATTCTAACGCCTAATCCATGGTTGAATTGCTTCGTTTATAATTCATTCTTAGTTGAGTTCAATTGCTATTTTATTTGTTTGCCATTAATTAGTTTAGTTTAGATCAATCCCAACATAACCAATTCGAAATCTCTTAGCTTATATAGAATTATCATAATCTATTGAGTTATAATCATTCCCTGAGGATCGATCCTTTTTATACTACAAGAGGCATTAACTGTGCACTTGCAGCTACTATTCGGGAAAACTCTTGAGGATACTCTCTAGTATTCTCAGGTGAAATTTGAGGAGACAAATAAATCTCTATCAACATATCAGAGGATGAAAGTTGTATTTATTACTAATTGTAATGATATTGTGAGGATGGTGTCTTCACAGGAGGAATGACCAGCTTTCACAGTTTTTCTAGACGAGATAAATAGGTTAATAAAATATTTCACCAAGATGAAGATTATATTCAGCCCAAGAGCGACCAACAATAAAGCAGACATTCTAGTCATGAGCGTATGGAGTCTCCCAACGGATATGTATACATTGATTTTGTTCTCCCGGATTGGTTAATTAATAAATTTTAAAATTTTATATTGTTGACAAAAAAAAAGTTTTAAATGTTATTGTGTGAATAAAATCGTGTTAACTGTTGTAGATAAATGCATTTATTTTTTGTTTTTACTTGCCAACATGCATAATGCAGATAACTACATTAATTTAATCAACATGTAAGCGTTAAACAGTAAAACTAAATATAAACATAATATTATGTTTAACTAATTTTCCGTCTAAAACTTTCACACCGTTCCAGATTTGAATCTGAGATATAAGATGGGGGGCCATGTTATGATTGGTGAAGGTAGTATATGTAATGTATTGAAGTTGATTGTATTAACTACAAAAAAGTTTTATATATGAAATACTTCATTCAAACCAAAGTCATTATATACAAAGCCGTCTCCTACTATCAAAATAGTTTGAATGGAATGATCACCCATAAAGAAACTGATAAGTTCCTTTATTTGAGCATCATCAACTTAATTTCAGAAAGAGTACTGAGCTTTTTACTAGAATGCAATATAAAAATACAGACGATCAACGCGTACCACGTGTTTATAGTAACTATGTTCAATTTTTACCAAGTTTTCCAAAAATGTGGAAGAAACAACCTGAGACACTCTATAAAACTTACCTTAAGAAGAAGCTTTTGTATACATTCAGCCGCCTGAGTTTTAGAAGACCGCAAGAAAGAAAAAAAGGAAACCCATACTTAGTCTGTTTAGGCTCAGGGGTGGCCTCAGTATTCACATACGACAATGTTTTATATGCTCTGTTTCTATGAAGACAAATTTGCAACAGAACGTTATGTTTTCAGTGGAGGCTACACGATGATGGAGGCTTAAAAAAACTGAATTTTCGCACATACTTGTCTTGTGATAGTACATTTGAAAAGAACATGACAGATGGTTTCAGCCTCCACACTGCAAATTGTACACATTAAACCAATTTGTATGTCTCGAGAGTGTAGGCGATCCGATACTACTAATGTTCTTGTTAGAGTCTTCCATATAGAATTCGTCACCGTTTGATTTTCCAGAGTTTAGTCGACAACCTCTTTGACTTTCAGGTTTAAGCATCATTTGTACTCCAAAATGGATATTCTTAAAAATATCTGACTCTTATCAATTCCTTAACAAATATTACCTCTATTTTCTTGGTTACAAATGCTACTTCTCTACTAAAAAATTAATGAAATTCTAAAGTAGGTGTCTAAGGGTTTTAATTTGTATGGTATTAGTAATAATTTTGTAATCGGACAGAATTTTAAGAATTAAATGTAACTCACATAACTCCATCAAATCCAGCTAAGTGAAAAGAAAAAAAAAAATCCACAAAATGGCTGAAACAAGAAAAAGTTAAACCAATCACTATCCAAAAGAGAAACCTTGGGGGAAATTAACAGACTCGGTTGGTGATACTCGAAGAAAGAGACTTGAGTTGTGTATTCCATTTATCAACAGCCTTGTGAAGCTTCCTTCCATTAGCACTGTCACCTCTAAGCAAGTAACGGTTGATTTCATCAATGTGCCCGTCGATTTGGCTGTCGAGTATCAGCGACACGAGCAACTCTGTGACATCCTTCTCTGGCACGTTCAGTTCCTTCGATATAAACGGAATCCCGATCTTTGTGTACGGCTTTATCAGCTTCAGCAACACCTGTGTTCTCACCTTCTTCAGCAGATCTTCCATGAAGTTTCTGATGAATGGATCATCCATTATTGTCCTCCGGTTATTCTACATTCCAAAACTATTCCATGAGTAACGATCGTCTTTAGGTATAGATGAAAGAAAAACCCAATAATACTTCAAGTTATTACCTTTAGTATTTTCTCAAACTCTATAATATCGTTTCGTTGATATGCTGCTATCAGATCCGTCATTGCCAAGATCTCAGGGTCGTTTTTGTACCTGTAGAAATAGCCAATTAAGTGAAGCAAATAACCAAAACTGGGTTTTAACACAATAATAAAATTTAAGGAAATGACTTACGGCTTAGCCTCTTGACCGTCAAATGGATTCACTTCTGATCCCATCAGCATATTCGCAAGAACAAGATACCTTTGCGAAGCCAAACAAAAATAACAAAATTAAATAACTTTAAGATGCTTGGACAAACAACGATACAAAAAGCAAGATACAGGACAAGTGTTAAAGAAGCTCATGTGCACCACATATCTTTGAAGTCAATCTAAACAATACTGCGTTGCTTTGTTCATCCCATAATTCTTGTTCGTTTACTTCTAAACTATGTCAATAATCAAATGGCAAGAGGATAGCAAATAAGAGAGGAAGAGATGAGAAGAGATCAGATAGGAAACATACTTTAAGCACTGAATACGCCTTTGGTTGCCAGCTTCATCGTAATTTTTGAAAGCCTCAAAGAAGTCTGTGGCCGCTTCTGCCCACTGACGTTCTGCCATGTGCATTTTGCCACCACACTCGCGGATTATACCCATGATCCTAGGATGAGGTATAGCAGATTTGATGGCAAGTGCTTTCTGGTATAGTTGCTGCATTCATTCAAAAGGTGCTGGTTGCGTCTTAGTCACAAAAGCCAAAAGAGAGTATGCAACAATAAAATAGCAGAATCTCACATATAAAGGTAAGAACTTTCTTGCACTAGCAGATGAATTTAACCTTAAGCTTTTTGTTGTCCTTTGTTTCAGTGTAGATCTGAATTTCAATCGCATAAACCTCAAGCAGCTGACTTCCTTTCTTCTGATCATCCGTTCCATCTTCCTTCTGACAAGATTTATGTAGTTCCTTCAAGATCTGGCAAACGATAAAATAGCTGTTATTATACGTACTACGCATAATCAGCTTCAATGAAAATATTTGATTATACCAACTTATACCTTAGTCATTCGTCTGTATTCACCAATGTCAAACCAGATGTTGCAGAGTTTTAGATTCGTCTTAAACCAGAGTCTCTGCGAAAGAACCAATATGTCACATCTCCGAACCATTGAGAAGAAGAAACGAAAAAGTAAATTTTCAGACCTCATTCTTAGCCTCCTCAAGAGCTTTCAAGGTGGTTTGGTAAAACTCTTGAAGTAGGCCAGTGTTCTGGCTAGCAGATCCAGAGACGAAATCCATAATATTGTTTATACATTTCTCGCTGTAGTTCCGGGTCACTGCTGACTTGATATACGTAAGCATCTCTCTATACGCATCCATCATCTCTTTGTATTTACCTAGACGATAGTAAATCTTCACAGTCTGCTTAAGAGCTTTGAAACCCCTGACAAAGAAATAGCCCAAGGAATGGTTCAACAAAACTTTCAAACAGAATATTCACTCATATTAGAGGCAATAAATCTTAGGAATACAGTCTACAGGACAAAAATTTACTAGACATATACCAGGAAGATCTTGCAGGAAAATCGAGATCATAACGAGAGAAAAGGGTCAAATTTGAATGCACACATAGCCCAATTTCAACTCTTTAGACTGCCACACAACAAGTTATCTGACATGTAATGTAAATCCTGTTTTAATTCAGAAATAACATCCCTATCTCTTTCACCATGGATACATTCACAACCAGTTCCAACCTTCCAAAAGCAGGCAAACAAAATCTAGTATTCTCCAGACATACAACAATCTTTGATCAATAGAACTTCTCTGGTATCTTACCACTCAGCCTTGTCTGGTTCCATCTTAACAACCTCAGCAAACCCAGAAAGTGCATCTTCAGGCTCAGTCTCAACCATACCTTCAAGAAAGAAAGAAAAAACATTTCTGAGTCAAAAGTTTAGAATCGCAACAGAAATCGAGAATACGAACATAATAATGGAACGCAAAAGAACCTTTGGAGTTATAATACTGGTTCTCAATGTCAACATCTTGTTCCTCCTGTTCCTCGTCGGAATACTCGAATCCATAGTCCTCCATATCAGCATCTACAAAGATTACAAAATTTCGGTCAAAAAATGAATAGCCTTTCGTTAACGACAACGAACCTTCACGATTCATGACGAGTAAGCAAGTTCGATTTTGGAACTCCGAACCCTAAACGGTTCACAGTACGATATAAAAAAAAAAAAACAGCAATAAGACCTGAAGCCATAACGATCAGATGAAGAAGAAGCCAACACCGATTCGAAGATTAAGCTAGTGACGGTGTAAAATCGAAGGCGGAGCAGAGTAAAATTCGATCGGAGCAAAAACTTGGAAAGAAAGTAGGGCGCAGAGCAAACAAAATAAAAAATGGTTTTCTTGAACAGAAAGAACAAAGTGGATTTGCGATATTTGGTGTTGGGCCAAGTTTACATAATTTTGGAATCACTCCATAAATGCATGTTTTTGAGTTTTTTTTTTTAAATCACAAAAAATGATTGTTTTTCTTTAACTAGAAAATTTAAAGAGTTGACAAAAAAAAACTAGAAAATTTAAAGATTTTTTTCCAATTCAGTTTTTTTATTCTGTTTACTGCAAATTTTCAGTTTTAGTTAAGTAACATAATTGGTTGTATAAATTTAAGTCAACTCCATTAGATTTTAAATAGATCAGATTTTAGAAATTTTGATTCATTTCAAAATAATTTATTATTCATTGAATCTAATTTTTAAAATCTTTGCCAGTGTATTTATAATATCAACATAATATCATTTGATTTCTATATTAGAATTAAATTCAATAACAAACAATTAACAAATCTATCAGTTTTTTTTTTCAAACTTCTATAATGTTTTGTATCATTTTAAATATGTGTTTCTGTATCCAATATAGAACTATAAATTTTAAGTTAAAGATTTATTATTAAAGTTCTCATTTAGGAGGTTACTAATTTAAAATGTAATTCAAAACTTAAAAAAATTATAAAAATATAAAATAAAATTAGAAAAGACCTAAAAGCACAAAAAATCTATGATAATAATATTACCATACGATCACCGCCAATTCATATACATAACATAATATTTACATCTAAATCATCTTCCTCACTGAAGTTTTGTTCCATTATTTAAAAATTTACAATAACAATATTAAAATCACCACCACTACAAACTAATAACAATCAAAATCAGAAATGTTAGAATCGACTCTATCTATATATGATGAAATTAAAAGATTATTCTTAGATATATAAAATATTTTGCTATTATAAAAATGAAAAAGTAACATTAGCTATATGTGAATCAGCAAAATCACGTGACCAATAATATCAAATTTACAAGCAACTAATAGTTCTTAAGCGGTCTCCACCAATATCTGATCGAGATTATATATTCTACTATATAGAGTTTATCCACAAAAGAAAAAGAAAACATACCAAAGCTTTTTGAATATTAACTTCTGTCATTAGAACAAAGGGAAAAAATATTTAAATTCTCAACTTTTCAATTTTGGTTTTGAATGCTATACTTTTGTTAAATTTACCGTAAGATATCAAATTAAGTTGATTTTCCATTACAGGTATGTTGGTAAGCCAACATACAAAATTTGGTAATGATATTAAAGATCCGTTAACAATTTTCGTTTATTCTAAACGACATCGTTTATCATCTAACAAAATGGCGTCGTTTTGTTCAATGAAATGTCGAAACAAAATTAAACAAAATCACGTTGTTATGTTCAATGTTTGGACAGGGAAACAGAGCTGTATGAAGAATTTCTACCGTACCCAAAATTTGACGGTAATCGACGAGCCTCTAGCGAAGCAAAAAAAAGACGTCAGATGACAGAGACAATTGCCAGGTTGTCATAGTCAAATGTGCGGCTATTCCTCGACCGAATCAAAAACCGAGTGTCGCAATACAAACAAGAATGAAGAAGAGTTTCCCAATTTGGGCACCTCTGCCTGTTACCCATTGACCTCCATATTTTTATCAATCAACAACGTATAAGAATTGACAACAGCTTGTCGCATTGTAAACATTGTATAAGAGGAATTTTGTGAATCGAAAACCCTGACAAAAGGAGTGAAACAGAGCTCTCGGAGGGAAACAAAACTTTCGGCAGAACCACCGACGTCGTTTTATTCAATTTTGAACAATGTAGTTTAGAGTAAACGAAAGTTGTTAACGAATATTTAAGACCGTCACCGGATTCTTTCTGTTGACTTAACCAGATATCTGTAATGAAAAAGTAAATACAAATTTGCAGTATTACAGTAAAGTCAACAAAATAGAACACTTAAAAAAATTAAATTGAATTTTTTAAATAGCTAAGTTAAAAATTTTAAAAATATTTTTTCCTTAGATCAAAACGCCTTCATACTACAAAATTTTACTAATATCATATCGATTACGTGCAACTATCTCCTAGATTTTCTTTTTAATTTGCATAGACATAGTGTACCAAATGTTGCTAATTAATTATGGAAAAACTGCATAAAAGTTCTCCAACTCTCTATCAAAATTATCAAAAAACTCCAACTATTTTCTATTAAAAATTTAATTTTTGCTGACTTAACCATTAGATCATGAACTTAAACTGACCAAGTTAAATTAGTATCATCATTAAATTGCCAAACAGAGGAATTAGCCCATAAATTTCTGTTTACATTTGTAGTTAACCAATATAATGTTTTTTAAAAAAAACGAAAACCCATAAATCTATTTCTTCCTCATGCTGAACCCTAAATCGTAAAGTTCTCAAATTGATTTTGAAACTTAAATCCAAAAAATCTCAAATCGGTTTCTTTCCTCTAATTCTCAATTTCTATTTTTCATCTAGATTCTTTTTTCTCTTCCAAGATTCTCTTTTTTTTGTAAAGGAATGGTAAGAATAAAGAAGCTTGTTGTACGATAGCTTAAAAAAGGAAATCATGATGCTACAATAGAAGCTGCGACAACCGATACTTGTTGTAAAGGTAATGTTGATTCTACTGGAGGCGAGTGTAGTAGAGTTGTAGGAGATGAACACAAGGCTGAACCTAAGCTGTAATAGGATATAACTGCGAGATTGCTGCAGATGATGCTTTTTATGTTATTATTGATGATGATGGTGGTGATGAGACAGCTAATGAGAAAGAAGATAACCATTTAGGTGTCATAGAAAAAGGTTTTCAAGATTTAAGAGAAAACTTTGGTGATATTACGAGGAATGACAATGTTAATAGTGATGGAGAGAATGAAGATGATCTATAGAATGATGATATAATTCCAGGTCATTTATCAGCATCGGATGTCAAAGAAGAGGCAGAGTCGAGAGAAAACGAAGATCCTGAAGAGTTGCTAACGTTGGGGAAAACGTATGGGTGTGCTGATGATTCAATTTTGTGCTTTTTAGGTACTCATACAACATCTATGAGGCTTGGTGTGAAGTGCTTGGACAATAAGACTCTGTGCAGTGTCTAATGCTCTTATGGGAAAAGCAAATGCAAGATTTAGGTAAAATTCTACGTGAATTAGAATATATGTGTTAGATCAGGCTATTCTAAAATATTGAAGCGATCAACAATTGATTGGCTTTTTTAAAAAAGGCTTCGAGTGAATCCAAAGATGACAAATGTGGAAATGGCTGCTGAGATCAAGAGGGAATATAATCTTATTGTCACTGAAGACCAGTGTGGGAAGTTGAAGACAAAGCATGCAAGAGAAAGAAAATCTAGTATGAAGCTCATTTTACAAGAATATGAGATTATCAGGCAGAAGTCTTCCGATCTAACAAGACTCGATTATGGAAATTGAGACTATTCATGGGAAAACCACTGGAAGCAAACAAAAGTTTTATCGTTTATATTTTTGATTTAAATCACAGAGAGATACTTGAAAAGAGAGTTGTAGGCAGATTATAGGATTGGATGGTGTTTTCCTTAAATGGGATATGAAGGGGCATCTTATAGTTGTAGTAGGAAAAGATGGAGACAATGGGATAGTTCCAATTGTGTGGGCAGTAGTCGAAATTGAGAATGACATGAACTGGAATTGATTTGTTAGAGATCTGATGTCGGCATTCTAAGTTGGTAGGGATAATCTTTGACTTCTAAAGAGTGGTTAAACTCAAGAAACAAGGTGGTGGATCGAATGGTCGCACAAGGGATGTGGAAGGCCCTTGATATACCAACCTCAATGTCCTAGGATATGACACACCTAGACGACAAAGAGGGTGATCCCTTAGATATGACACACTAAAGAATCCAAACATTTCTGTTAGATATGACACACTAACAAGTGATCGAAAATTTAGAAATAAAAACTCTCATTAAAAATTCGATCGATTACAAGAGTGGCCAAAGCCAAGTATTTATAGAGAAGGAAGAAACGAAGAGAGGCATTGCATTCTTGGAAAAACTTCCAATAACATGCAAGAGCATGAAAAAGCCTAATTAAGAAGAAATAAGGCTGTATGCTTGGACAGAACCCAAAAACATGCAGCAACATGCAAAAAATTAACATTAAATGCTTTAAATGTTCAACTAACTTCTTGTTTCATCTTTGATGGTATAGGCAGATGGGCTTGGGCCTTGGTTCCACTTTTCTGGGCTTCTATCATGGACCAGGATTATAGAACAACTTTGTTTATAGCTTCATTCATCCTGATCTGGCCGAAATTCCTCTTTAAATGTGCACATGTCAAAATCGCATAATGTGAAAATCACTGGATTTATAAAATTCATAACTCCTTCATCCGAACTTTGTTTGAGTTGATTCTTCTTTAAGGATTTAGATAATTTAGCTAAGCACATTTTCCAAGTAATTTTGTGAATTAAATCATCGTGGTTGAAAAGATACGCCTTGAACACTGAACACATGTCTGGGTGCTTTCCATGATCACATCATCCCCTCCTCCTTTAAAAAATATTTGCCCTCAAATCTTGTTTTTCATAGAACAGCAAGACTTTTCATTATTATTATTATTTTTTTAAATGAAAATAAGTAAGAAATAAAATAGAAGAAAAGAAGATGAAAGGTAGAAGATAAATTGAAAGAAAGTGAAAAAGATGAGAGGATGAAAGAAAGATAGAATGATAAAACCAAACTTAGAATGTTTCTCTAATACCAAATGATGTGATCCTTCCAAGGAGTCAAAATTCTAAGTTGTTAGGGATAATCCTTGACTTCTAAAGAGTGGTTAAACTCAAGAAACAAGGTGGTGGATCGAATAGTCGCACAAGGGATGCGGAAGGCCCTTGATATACCAACCTCAATGTCCTAGGATATGATACACCTAGACGACAAAGAGGGTGATCCCTTGGATATGACGCACCAAGACGGATCTCCTGGATTCTTTAGATATGACACACTAAATAATCCAAGTATTTCTGTTAGATATGACACACTAACAGGTGATCAAAAATTTAGAAGTAAAAACTCTCATTAAAAATTCGATCGATTACAAGAGTGGCCAAAGCCAAGTATTTATAGAGAAGGAAGAGACGAAGAGAGGCATTGCATGCTTGGAACAACTTCCAATAACATGAAAGAGCATGCAAAAGCCTAATTAAGAAGAAACAAGGCTGCATGCTTGGACAAAACCCAGAAACATGCAGCAACATGCAAAAGATTAACATTAAATGTTTTAAATGTTCAACTAACTTCTTGTCTCATCTTTGATGGCATAGGCAGATGGGCTTGGGCCTTGGTTCCACTTTTCTGGACTTCTATCATGGACCAGGATTATATAACAACTTTGTTTATAGCTTCATTCATCCTGATCTGGCCGAAATTCCTCTTTAAATGCGTACATGTTAGAATCGTATAATGTGAAAATCACCGGATTTGTAAAATTCATAACTCCTTCATCCAAACTCGGTTTGAGTTGATTCTTAAGGAGTTAGATAATTGAGCTGAGCACATTCTCCAAGTTATTTCATGAATTAAATCGTCGTGGTTGAAAAGATACGCCTTGAACACTGAACACATGTCTGAGTACTTTCCATGATCACATCAAGATCTCAACACTACCTTGGGACTTAATGATGGAATAAACATGGTAATCATATCAGATAAATAGAAGTATAGTATGTCTTTACTTACAGTGTTTATTTTATTGATTACTTATGGTGTTTATTTGTGTTGTTTCTTTTTGTAGGTTTTAGTGAATTCTGTTCACATTACTCTTCCATACACTGAGCACTGAATGTGTGCTAAACACATTATGTATAAAAAGAAGTAAGCCAACAATTATGTAGACTTAAAGAGGATGTTTTGGAGGATAGCGCGCAACTATACCATAGGAGAATTTGAAGATAACATGGAAGTTTTGAGGCGTTATAGTCTAGGTGCACATGATTCTATACAAAACACATGTCTTCAAACATGGTCTAGAGCTTAATTTAGAATAGGATATTATTGCAATGAAAAATTAAATAATCTCAGTGAGTCGATTAATAAAAAAATTCGTGAAGCTATGACAAAAATCCTTACTAGACATGTCAAAGGATATAAGGAGGCAGTCAATGGTGTGTAATGCAAAGAGATATATTATTGGGAATAGATTGAAGAATTTTTTTTTAAAAAAAAGCACATGTGGAGATAGCAAAAATGACAGACCACTCTATGGCATGCATAAGATATATGACCACAAATGAGTTCAGTAAGATAGTGCATCAAGGTGTTTATTACACCGTAGATATAGGAAATGAAAAATGATTGGAATTCCATGTATTCATATGGTTTATGTTATCATCTCAAAAAAAAGATTGAAGATTATGTGTGTCATTATTACACAACAGAAACATGGTAGCAAACATATAGCCAAGGTATCAAGCATGTCTAAAGTATGAAATTCTGGTCTAGAATAAATAGATTACCTGTCCTGCCACCACCATGGAGATTAGGAAATCCTGGTAGGCCGAGTATGTATGCTAGGCCGAGTATGTATGCTAGGCGTAAAGGAAGAAATGAAAACAACATTTTTTGCAAAGACCAAGTTGACATGCTTGAATAGAGTGATAACATGGTCAAACTGCAAAGAAGAAAGGCACAATAAGACAAGTTGCTCAATAGCCAGTGTTGAGAATCCACCGAAGAGACCAAGAGGTTGACCAAAAAAAATGATCAGGTTTATTTTATTTTAAAAAAACTTAAGAAAATGCTTTGTCTTCAGTTGCTATGAATGTTCATGCTTTCTTATTTGTGAATTAGAGAGGATCACATGAATGCCTTTCATAATCACAAGATCACAAGCACGTGAATCACAAGCACAAAAACTAGAATGGTGGTTTCTTTGATGAATTTTATAGAGGCATGTTTTCTTCTATTTTATTTTGAGACTTGCAACTTGTTTGATTGTTTCTTTGCTACTTGTTTGATTGTTTCTTTTGCTACTTGTTGGATTTCTACTTTAGAGAGGGCTGTTTAATTTTCTTTTCTGTTTTATGAGACTACGACGGTGGTTTCTTTGATGAATTTTATAGAGGCATGTTTTCTTTTATTTTATTTTGAGATTTTCAACTTGTTTGATTGTTTTTTTTGCTACTTGTTGGATTTCTATTTTAGATAGGGCTGCTTAATTATATTTTCTATTTTATGAGACTATGCCGTTTGCTACTTGTTGGATCATGGTTTCTTGTGTGTTTTATGACATTGAGATTTGTGTGTTTAGACTTGTGTGTTTTATGTCATATGTCTAATTCTTGTTCTTAAACTCATAGTTGGTTTGGTTGTGCAATACCTTTGTCACTACTTTCACTTGCTTATGACAAGAACTCATGATCATCACTTTCAATTTCTTCTCACAAAAACTCATAATTATCCATTCTTCCTCAAATTACAAATTCTTGAAATAAAACAAAACAAAAGAAAAGGATAGATCATTATCGAGTTCATCCACAAGCAAACTTTGACGGGAACCCACGATTTCCAAATTTGTTCACAGATGACTTCTTTAAGCTAGAACTCATCAGAGAATATCTGGAGAAAATTGATAACTTAGAGCCAAGGATGAGGAAAGAGAAATAAAAAATTGTTAGTTCGAAATGAATTTGGGAATTTTTTCGATTTTGGGTTCGAAATCGATTTGGGGAAGTTAAAGACGACATCATTTTGGTTAACTACAAATTTAAAAGGGATTTATACGGAAGTTAACAGGGTTAAACTTATATGATTGGCAACTTAATATTGAGACAAATTTGGCTTGGTCAATATAAGTTTATGATTTAATTGGTTATTTAATATGTTTACAAAAAATTTGGAGTTTCTTTTGGCCATCTCGGTATAATTGAGTATTTCTTAAACATTTTTCCCATTGAATTATCAATCAAATTGTTGTAATCAACCATGAGAAATGGATATACCCAAGTGAGATTTATGAGATAAACGTTGACACCGGAGTCTTTGAGAGGCTCATAATCCTCATAATCAAGAATATTGGTAAAATGGAAAATTGTTTGATTAAGAAAAAGTTTTGATAAAAAAAAATGAACTATAATTTGAAGTCAAATATAAATCTAACATGTTTTTTTCTCCATCATATTTTGCCACTTTCAACCAAATATGTCCCCAATCAATTAACTTAACAACGAAAATGCCATTATTTTTTTTATACGAAAATAGGCAAAAAACATTAAAATTTATTAGATTATCACTTATTTATGAAAATGCCATCTTTATAATATTCTCAGCCACTATTAACAACCAAATTAAATCTCTAAATATTTCCTAAACCAATTTTCGAGATTTAAAACTCATTGTTTGATCTAATAAGCTCATAACCTTTTATTTCCTCTCCAATTTCATCCAAAAAACTCTCCAAATTATGTTTTTAATATCACACATTCATTGTTTTACAAGTTTTGATGGTTTTTAAATAAAAAATATTAGAATTCTTTCATATTAGTGAAATTCGAAGTTATGAGTGCTTGAACAAGCTAAAAATAGTTTACTATTTTTTGTGAAATTGAGCATACTTCGTATGAAGTCTGCTCCAAAAAGTCAAATTTTGTCAAATTCTGGTCAATTGCAAAACCAATATGTCTTATCGACATACTTCAAACGAAGTCTGCTCCTTGAAAGTTAAACTTTGGATCAATTACAAAAATGATCAAAAATTAATGAAAAGAGACTTTATTTGAAATATATGGGTCGAGTAGATTTTGGATGAAGTTTTCCTTATCTAATTTGCAATTGCAAAAATGACATAAATAGTAAAGTTTTACTAAAGTCTGCACTGAAGTCTGCACTATATGCACTGAGTCTAATATTATAATTTAGAAAAATAGATTTTTATCATTTTTTTTTGTTCTCACATGTTGTGTAGTTATATTGCTTGTCTCTAATATGAGTTTGACTTTTTTATGTTTAATAATTATGAGAGAATCAATTTTCTTGCTAGAATAGTCATTTAGCTCATTTGAAGCAGATTTTAAAAGAAGTTTTCGACTTCGGAGAAGTCTACTTTACAATTAGGTGAAGTCTACTTTACATGTTGCTTATTTTGTCAAAAATCTTGAATAAGGAATGCTAGCATGGTTTAATCTTGAATTTGACTTGTTTATGTTTTATAAAATACATAAAATAAAATGCATTTTAGAATTCTTCAACTTTTATTATTGATAGTTTACAAAAACTTATTCCCGTACAACGTTTTGTACTAGTTCAATCTATGTGTCACAAAATAGCACATTTATAGGTCATAACAAGCAAAAAGTTTAATCTACAAAATATGTACAACAATACAAAAACTATAGGAATACACAAGCATATTACTAGATGTTGAAATCTCTTTTTCATTTTCATAAGGTTCTTCTCGATCATTTGATTGATTTTCTATAATTTTGATGGCTCATATGAAATCTACTAATGAAGTCTGATCACGAAGTATGCTAACGAAATCTGCTGTATCGGTTCAACTAATGAAGTCTGCTGTATCAATTTAGATTTAATTTTTTTGAAGATCTGGAAAATCAGCATATCTAAAAACCATTAAAATAGTTTCATATCCGTAAATATTTTAAAACAAGAATTTTTAAGCTTAAACAATGAAAATAAGAAAAAAAAATTAAATAGGTTCACATCTAAAATCTATAGATCTACATCATACCTTTTTGGGAAAGAATATGAAAATCATGGAGGGGAATACCGGAAAAAATATGATAAAATTATAAGAAAAATATGAACTAAAGATGAAGACATAGATCTAAGGTTTTGTGTCTTAATATTCAAAGAGGTTATAGAGAGGTTAGAGGGAGGTTTAAAGATGAAAGATTTAAAATATTGTTCAGACATCAGAGAGAGAAACAGTACAAATTTCCTTTATATAAGAAAAAATGATAATTAAGTTAATAAATTTATGTACTTCAGACTTTTTGGAAGTCTACTAAGAGTAATAGAAATTAGTAAAGCTACTATTCTAAATTTAATAGAATTCTAGTAGTATACTTCTGAAGCAATTTCTGACTTAAAAAACTGTATATTCTAAAAACATAAAAATAGGTTCAAATCTAATTTTTTTTATCAAATAGAACTTTCAACTAAAATAGTAACAAAAATATGAAAAAATTACATCGAATTTGAATATATGGTTTTATTTGGATTTAACCACCATAAGCTAAAAAAACAACCATTATTTTATTTTAGATTCAAAAATTGTTTGAACAAAAAAACTGAAAAATACATATTTTATATCTAAAATCATAGATCTATATCTTACCTATATAGGAGAAGAGATGACAATCACGAAGGGAAATACTTGCAAAATCAAGAAAAATTGTAAGAAAATATGATATAAATTGAAGAAAAAATAAGGTTTTGTGTCTTAAATTTTAAAAAATTTAAAAAGAAGTTAGAGAATTCTAGAGAGAAGATTTAAAATCTTGTTCAGTCGGAAGAAAGAGAAATAGTACAAAATTTCTTTATATAAGTGATAAATCTTCCAATTGGGGTTTAGAATTTTAGTACTTCATACTTCCAAGAAATTCACTCTTAGTAGACTTCATATGAAGTCTCTTACACCCGTCTTAGTAGACTATTTCATATGAAGTCTGCTACTATTCTTCTAACAGCTAAATTTGATTTGTTAATTAAAATTATTTAAATTGTATGAACATTTAGGCAAATATAATTTATATACGATCAAATATAAATTATATTTCAGTCTATACAATAATCTTCATTCAAATGACTTTTTATGTTTTTAAATTTAAATCTAAGATGCTACATTTTTCTAACAATATAAAACCTAAATTTTGTTTGCTGCTTCAAAAATTTTCAATTGTATGCAAATATAATTTACATAACTCACAAGTATTTATATTTCAGTTATACGAAATACGTTTCATTTAATATATATATATGTATATATATATATATATATATTTAATTGAAATCTAAGATTTATATGAGGAGCATACTTCATATCTCTCAAGTTTTCAAACTTCTCAAGACTATAATTTTCATTGTGATTTTGAATTTTTTTGTTTAACCATAAGAGAGGCGATTGTTATTTTACTATTTATTTAGGTTATTTTTGTATTTGATTGAATAAAGAATCTATTTTTGTATTGAAAATAAAATTGTGGGTCATTTTTGGTACTTTCTCTTAAAAATCTGGATTTAGTGATGATGTCTTTTTTGGGAAAAAGTAACGATAGCTAAGCCTTTAATAATAGCCATTGTTAATTTTATTATTAATAGAAAATGATGATAAAATCAGAGGTAAAATGTTATATTTTAAATTATTAAAATTTACACATAAAATTAGATTCAAATTCATTCAAATCCTTTCAAGTTAAATGAATTGTATGTATCTATCAAACATAAATATCACAAAATTTTAATTGTTGTATTCAAATCTTTAATTGAAGAAAAATGTATTTTAAATTCTTTTAATGAAAAGATTATAAATCTAAGAACTAAAACCACTAATTTTAAAATTCTTTTAATATATATACTTTAAATATAATAATTAATAACACTAGATTTTAATATAGAATTAACAGTCAATCATTGGATAACTATGGAATATAAAACCTATGTGATTGACTTTATATCTATTATTGAATAACACCACCAATATATTTAATTAAGTAAATAATTTCAATTAAGTTAAGAGAAAGGCATCAGATTAATGGATAAACATTATAGTTTGCGTTTTTTATAAATCAAATATTGATATCCTAAAGAATTTATTAGATACAAAAAATTTTTTTGATATTAATACAAATAAAAAAATTGAAACAATTTTGATTAAAGAGTGGAAAGTAACCAAACTATATTAAAATACGTAGAAGATCTGGGAAAGTAGAAGATCTAGACAAATAGATTGGCAACATGTTGGATATATTTTGTTTTATATAATTTGTATATTCCTATTTATCAGGAACTGATATAACCAATTCTGTTATTTAAGATCATACGTTTAATGATAAACACAAAAAGACATAAATATAAAGAGACACAACTGTTCGTGTTGTAATAATAAAATAGAATGTGCTCCACTTTTGTTGAATACTTCTTTTATAGTGTGTGTTTTTCTTTTCTTTTTTTAATTTCCAACATCGTTTTTGACTACTCACATTTCCAACTCATCTACAATTCAAATGTTTTGTCTTTGGCTCCATCGTGTAGCTTATAAATGCTGCAAAAGTAACATTAGATCTTCCTATAAAATGTAACCACAATAATTTATTACTGAAAATCGACTCCATGAGAAGCAAGCACTACTCACATGTTCGCCACCTCAATAACGTCTTCTTTTGCATGTCATCTCAGATAATTTCAAGATCGCGATTTTTCTGCAAAGGAAATGATTTTATCCATCAGAACATTTGCATAACTTTGCCTGGTCAATAAACTATGTCTGTACCCTTTAGTTGAAACAAATTCCATAGGTCAAAGACAGCCAAATTATATGCAATCCAGAAACATCTTTCGTGAAGTTCTTACTCCATTCATTGAATCAATATCATCAGTTTCATTAACCCTAAAAACTAAGGTGATACTTATATTCATAGTAGTTTATTAACGTTTTAAATGATTGATAATTTGAAATACAATCTATATATACAAAGTAAGTTTTTTTTTATATATGCCACCACAGTACTATGTATCCATAGCATTTTCATATTTTTAAAATTTAATAAAAAATATGAAAAGTCATTTTTCATATTATGTATCATAAAACTAAAAAGAAATATTTTTATTGAAATTATAATATAATTTTTTAAAGTTTTATTATACTAATATAATAATTTTATATTAAATTTCTAAAGTTAATGTTTTTTATCAAAGATTTTTTTCTGTAACTAAATGTTATTTAATTCAAACTAACAGTACATAATATCTTTTTAAAAATAAATAAATTTAGTCATACATATGTATAAAGTTATTTATTTCAAATAAAACCAGAAACTCAAATGGTAATAAGTTTATCATAAAATATCAAAATATTATAAATTTAATATAACAATATACAGACAATAATAATAAAACCTAAAATCAAAATAAAAAAGTAGAAATATTATGATTTATTTTTAAAAAAAATATTTAGTAACCGTATTAATTTTTGAAACTTCAACATATTTACAAATATTTTCACACAAAAAAAACAATTTAAATTCTAAAAAAATAATTAACAACAACAAAACATATCAAATTATTTAAAAATTCTTCTCTTAACATTAACATATTTCAAAAGAATATTTAACCATTAAAAAAGTGCATGTGATATTTTTATAAAAAAAACGTCAGTTCACATTAATTATACTGATATATATATATTTATATTTTGTCTAAATCAACTTTTTAATTGAAAATGAATAAAAATAAAAAGGGATATAAATAGATTAAAATGAAAATCTAAAATCAGAAAGTAATTCATGATCTGTATGTTGAACAAATCGCTTTTATGTCCAAAAATAATTATTTTATTTGATGTTAGAATAAAAATAGGACAGATAGTGAGAATAAGTTTAGCCAGTTATTTTTTCATTAGAATCTTATATTATATTCATAGTGAATTTTATAATTTGAATAGCAAAAAATAATAAAAGTTAATATTTTCAGCTAAAAAGATCAACTATATTTTAAAAATATTTAAAAAAATTTTTATATATGTTCGTTTATCTGTACACCCGCCGTATAATGGGTTAACTTATAGTATTACATAAATTAAAAGAAAATTGAGTTAGAAACAAAAGGGATTTTTTTAAAAATTACAGAATTTAATAGCCAACTATTATATGACAAAAAAATAAGAATACAAAAGCATAAAGTTCTCTAATTGACATGAAAAAAAATGTTAATTCAAACAAACAAAAAAAGAAATCAATCTAACAAATTTTCATAATTTCTCCTCTCTCAGTGATTTAAAAATAACAGCAATCTAGATTTGAATTAAATTACCAACGTAGATTTAGATTGGTAAAAAAATTAATTAATATGCAAATTATTAACTTTGCATTTCTTCAGTTTTCTGTTTATTTCCCCGTTATATTTTTAGTGATTGTGTTCTTTGCTATTTGATTGAATTAGCTACATGTGAAAATTCTTATGAAAACATTTTAGCTGCCGTGTTTGCTTCTTCCAGAAGATCATAAGGGAGCTAAGATGAATCCAATTCTAAGATGAAACCAATTTATATGGTTTACGAACATTTCTTTAACTCATCATTAAGCATTTTATAAGATTTTTACCTTTTGATGTAATCGTTTTGACTCCTCACATATCCATCTCATCTCCAATTCAAAGGCCTTGTGATGTAGTGCATCTTTCCATCAAACATGTCTTGGGGTTTTGTTCTTTTACTTTCCTGTAGCTTTAAACTATTGGCTTTCTTTTCTAGACATAAACAAAACATACATTGATATACTAAACTATTAATAAGAAAACATTGTAGATTTATTATTACCTTCCAATATCTCATAAAATACAATCGTATATACATGTTTTGTTCGGCACATAAGTATGAATATATAGTGGGATAAAAAAAGAGTGTGAGTTCGTATATTTTAAAAATGTGAGTAATGTAATATTGTGTTTGTTTTTTTGGAGCTAGGGATTGTTGATTGATCTTAGGGCAATGATTACTCTTCGCAGTTCGCACCGTGATGCGTATTTCTTGAGCAGTATAGTATAGTTGTAATAACATTCAAACCATTCGTATACTTTTAATCAAAAAATTAAATGGTACAGTTTGTCATGAGCAAGCCGAGGTCTTCTCTCCACCACGGCCATGAAATTGTTTCTCCATCTTTGCTTCTTTACTTTAAACTTCGAATACTACTCGCCAATCGGTGGACTCCTTGTATCCTTTTTAAAATAAAGGCATCATCTACTGTTTCTGTTAAAACTTTCAAGTTCTTCCAGAGTTGTAGCTCTTCCATTAATCGTCATCAACACAAACACGTGAATCAAAAAATTTCAAGACTTGAAGACTTGTTGCTATCCCAACAATACTTTGAAGTTTATAAGTAAACTCCAGATTCAAGTAGTTCAGCTTCTTCAACTCCTTCGGACCAGCTGGTACCGATTTGATCTCGGTAAATGATAAGTTGAGGTATTGCAAAGAACTTAAGTTTGAATTTTCAATCATTCTAGTAAGAATCTCGTTCCCCGAAAGATCCAGGACAACAAGTGCTTGCATAAATCGAAAGCATTCACCTGAAATATATCTCCACAACCAGGCCTGACCACTAATCAAAGACATATTCCTCACAGTTTCTCAGTTGATGTCATTTGTTATCTGATGTAACTGCATACGGGATTTCACATAAATGCTTCTTTATGTTTTCCAAAGTTGGACGCTATCCAGAGAGCCAACTCGCTTAACACATCATGCATTTTCACGGTTGATTTGAACTTACCATCCATCAATAAATGCGCACGAAGTAACATACCAATTATAGCATGACCTTGGTTGTTAGCTGCATCTCCATCTCTGTTACCATCTGTAAACCTTCGTATATCCAATACTATATTAAGTTCTCCTTCCCTATTTCACAACAATACAGGAAGCAGCATTGGACTATTTCATCCTTCAAGTTATCATAACTGAACCTCAAGATGGGAAGAATCTTTTCTTCCATACCTGGAAACTCGTGGCTAAACGAATTCAGCACACTAAAGGCAAGCCGCCATTCTTCAACGGTTTCTTTACATGCCATGGCTTTGCCTAAGACACAGAGTGCATGTGGCAAGCCACAACATTTGCCAGCTTGCAAGTTTAGGAATTTCTGGATGGTTCTCTAATGGGATTTATCCAACTTGTTTTACAAACAATTCCCATGCTTCGTCCTTTGACAAACAAACTGTTAGAATTTACGGAAAGAGAATAAGAGTTTGAGAATTTTGAGAATAGTTTATGGGTTTAAAAAAAAAAAAAAGAGAGAGAATAGAGTATGGAAGGATGATTATATTTCTTTAGATTGATATGAACAGTTACAATGCTTATTTATTGGCTAAGACATCAAAAAGAAAATAGGTAGAACTATTAGTAACGTTTAAAACAGAGCAGAGGCTCCTCTGATAGTGACTGCAATCTTGTCCTCTAGCTACCAACGTCTCTTTTACAAAATTCAAATTCGAGTAGCCGTCTCGGACCTCTGTCCTCCTAGAAGTGTTCTGAGATTACTCACTGGTTTGTTTATTATCTGTCATCTAGAACCTCTATTGTCCTAGATGCGTTCCAAAGTTATTTCCTGGTTCTGTCTTCAGTCCAATAACTCTCTAGTTTGTTTATTATTTGTCATGTATGACCTCAGTTGTCCTAGATGTATTCCAAGGTTACTCCCTGGTTCTGTCTTCAGTCCAATACAAATAACTTCCATTGTATCATCAACTTTCATGTCTTTGAAAACTTCCATGGAACGAGTGTACTTCCTTTGTGATTAGAAGAGGCCTTTTTGAGTTCGGCACACTTCTATCCCTAGGAAGTACTTTAGTTCACCTAAATCTTTTATATCAAAAACAGATTTCAGGTAATCTTTAGTAGATTGAATTTCAACCTTGTCATTCCTGAGATGATTATATCATCCACATAGATAAGAATGACTACTATACCTGATTGGCTTTGAAGTGTGAAGAGAGGGTGGTCAGCTTCAGACTTCCTAAAACCTCTATCTCTAAACGTGATGCTCAGCTTGTGGTACCAAGCTCTAGGTGATTGTTTGAGTCTATATATAGCTTTCCTCAGTCTTAGGACCTTGCTTGGTGCAACTGAGTCTTCTAAACCAGGAGGAGGAGTGATGTAGATCTCATTTTCTAGCTCCCCTTGTAGAAAAGCATTCTTGACATTCATCTGCCATTACTCCCAATCAAGGTTAGTAGCTAAGGAAAAAAGAACTCTTACAGTGTGTAGTTTGGCACTGGTGCAAAGGTATCACGATAGTCCTCTCTATAGGTTTGGATGAATCCTCTTGCCACAAGTCTTGTCTTATACAGTTCTATCTCTCAATTTTTTGTACTTAATGGTAAAAATCCACCTACTGCTTACTGTCTTTTTATTCTTAGGAAGATCAGCCTCATCCCAAGTGTGATTGATCTCCATATCATTGCGTTCAGCCTTAACTGCTTCTCTCCACACTTTATGCTCTTTAGCCTCTTCATAACCTCCTTAGCCTCTTCATAACTTTTTGGAATTAACTCATAATCTATGGCAGCATCAAAAGCTTGGTGTTCTTGGGGAACATGGACAAGGGAGAAAACTGCTTGAGTTGGATGGTTTACTGCTTGTGCATTGTAGTAGACTCTGGTGTTGCAACAGTTTGGAGCTGGTTTCTTCTCTCTTTGACTCCTCGTAAGAACCACTTGTTCCTCCTGATGTTCATCGTCTTCAGTCTGAACTTCTTGTGCATATTCTTCTTGATCATGGACACTAGAGCTTGTATCTTGTTCATGTGATTCAGATGCAATTTCTTTCTCTTTTTCAAAGTATGTGTCTCCCTCATGATCAAGGGGAATAACCGGGGCAACATTAGAACGAGAAGGAGCAACATCAGATGGAAACATTTCTGGTGATTGAAAAGCTATTGGGACACTAGGAGCTGGTAATGGAGAACTAGTTGACAATTGAGAAGCTGAAAAGGAGATTCCTAAGTCCTCCATGAGGTATCTCAGGTTGGTAGCACGGTCTGAGGAAGATTTGGAAAGATCTTTAAGGTCGTCCCAATTTTTATCTTCTTATAACTCCTTTGTTTCTATAAATTTCATATCTCTGGACACAAGCACTTTCCTAGTTTCTGGATTGTAGTATTTGTATCCCTTCTTAGTGGTTGAATAGCCAATGAACATGGTCTTGACACTGTTTGCCTAAGCTCTCCTGGGATTAAAACAAAATAAGTACAACCAAAAACACGCAAGTGGTTAATAGATGGTTTTGTGCTGTTCAATACCTCAAATGGAGAGACATCCTTAAGAACTTTGGTAGGTATGCGGTTGATGAGATAACATGCTGTCATCACAACATCACTCCAAAATTTCTTACGAACATTGTTGTAGAACATCATGGATCTGGCCACCTCCATGAGGTGTCTGTTCTTCCTTTCAGCCACTCCATTTTGCTGAGGAGTGTATGGACAGCTTGTCTGATGCACAATGACTTGCTTTGCCAAGTGATTTTTGAATGCATGGATTGTGTATTCACTTCCATTATATGTTCTTAACACTTTCACAGTAGCATTAAAGTGGTTAGTCACATAGGCTTGAAAGTTCATGAATGCCTCAAGTACACGATCCTTAGAAGGCAACAATGTAATCCAAGTATATTTCGATTTCTCATCTATGAATATAAAAAAATAATTATGGTTATCCCTATAATTACATGGAGATGTCCACACATCAAAATGAACTAAATTAAAACACTTTTCATAGATGGTCAATGATGTTGGGAATACAGATTTACAATGCTTGCCTAGGATACATGCTTCACATTCTAAATGGTTAAATGATATATCAGGCATCATTAGCTCTAATGCACGTGTGTGAGGATGAAATAGTCTAGCATGCCAAGTAGTATTATCACATACAGTGGATGCACTAGTAAAACATGAAGTATTAAGGACAAAAGACTTAGACTTTAGGAGATAGTATAAACCATCTTTAGTGACCCCTTTTCCAATTATCTTTCCTGTCTTAAGATCCTGAAGTTAAACATCATTAGGTCTAAAGACAACCTGACAATACAAAGCAGATGTTGCTTTCCCTACATAAAGCAAACTGGAAGTAAAATCAGGCATATAAAAAGCCTCAGATTCCTTGTCAAATAGCTTTAAGTTACCTATCCCTTCAATCTTAATTTTATCTCCCTTAGCTATCGTAACACTACCTGAAGCAGGCCTAACATCACTGATAAGATTTCTATCACTAATCATATGGTGAGAGGCTCCTGAATCTATCACAAGTGGCCTAGGTGTGTTAAGTGCAAGAGAGAGTGTATCAGACATCTTAGAAGATATGTAGTCCTTAAGAGCTTTGATGAATGGTCCTAAGTCACTCATCCTTACAAATTCATCATTGATGGTTGTTACAGCCTTTGAGATATTCTCCATTTTCTTTTATTCAGTGGACAAAGCTATGGACTGTTGGATAATAACTTTGAAACAGAGATTTTTGAGATTATAGGAACAGACCCAGTGAGTCAATCCTGAAAGAGTAGAAGATATATAGATTGCAAGATTTTTGGGGCTAACTGATTGACCAACCTAGATCCGATTTCTCATGAATCTTTGTGAATCTGATTTCTCCTAGATTCAAAGAAAGTTTTTTTTGAAGGAAGGCTCAGCTAGCAATGGAGATAGATAGATAAGAATTTGAATTTTTAGAAACTTGGCTCTGATACCACGTTAAAATTTGCGGAAAGAGAATAAGAGTTTGAGAATTTTGAGAATAGTTTATGGGTTTAGAGTGAAGAACAAGAGAGCGAATGAAAAACAAGAGAGAGAATAGAGTATGGAAGGATGATTATATTTCCTTAGATTGATATGAATATTTACAATGCTTATTTATAGGTTAAGACATCAGAAAGCAAGTAGGTAGAAATATTAGTAACGTTTATGACAGAGGAGAGGCTCCTCTGATAGTGACTGCAATCTTGTCTTCTAGCTACCAATGTCTCTTTTACAAAATTCAAATTCGAGTAGCCGTCTCAGACCTCTGTCTTCCTAGAAGTGTTCTGAGATTACTCATTGGTTTGTTTATTCTCTATCATCTAGAACCTCTATCGTCCTAGATGCGTTCTGTCTTCAGTCCAATAACTCTCTGGTTTGTTTATTCTTTGTCATGTAGGACCTCATTTGTCCTAGATGTGTTTCAAAGTTACTATTTGGTTCGGTTTTCAGTCCAATACAAACAACTTACATTATATCATCAACTTTCATGTCTTTGAAAACTTCTATGGAACAGAGTAGTGAGAACTATTTTGGATCCATTTAGGTGGAACTCCAATCTTGTTCAAATCTATCTCCCTCCATAAATCATCCAATAAAAACAAAACTTTTTTATTTTAAGGATGTTGTATATGGAAGAGGCTTTCTCCTCTTTTTAGTTTTTTTATGACATTCCTTATCTAAATCTAGTCTTCCAAAAATCTGATTGTGAATGCTTTCATATTACAATTCTTTAGAGACCACAACACATATCACAGCATCAAACTCATTCACCACTTCAAGGAACTTATTGTTAATATGAGAGTAGTTTTACCTACTCCCTTCATACCATAAAGACCCAATTTTCTTCGTCCATCTTTCATGAGGCTGTTCCATGCCCTTTCGACCATTGCATCTAAACCAACCGTGGTTTGGATATGCTTTTCTCTCCCCTTACGGGCATGAGTTTTATCTGCCACCATTTCAAAAATTGCTTTAGTTAGAAGTTGTCTAACTTCATTCTTCTCCAGTACCTTTTCACCATAATTGCGGCTTCATATAAAATTCTTAGAATAATATCCACATAAACACAATCTTTCAGTTTCGGTTGACCTGGCCCTAATCAGATCATCGACTTGGGACTTACTTTGTTTCCACCGATATTAACCTCTATGAGTTTATCCCATAAAACGTTCATGAGGAACTGCAACAACAGTCCCTCCAGAGTTGCTGAAGCACCAATCAAATGAATTAAACTGTCGATAGCAATAAGACGAAAGAGTCCAAAGGTTCGTGAGAAACTGCAACAATTGCCCCTCGAGACAAAATTCAAAGTTTTACAACAGAAACACCAAACGATGCATTGGATAAATCTAGTTTAACCCATTTTCTCAGTTTAGTCAGCATCCATCTCCTCGAGTGCAGTTTTAGCTGCCGTCTTTGCTTCTTCCAGAAGATCATCAGGGACCTAAGATGAGTCCAATTTTATGGTTTATGGAAAGCTTTCGAAAAACTTTTTTTTTGTATCATCAATAAGAAGCATTTATAAAGAAAAATTCACCTTCTGATGCTCTCGTTTTGACTCCTCACATATCCAGCTCATCTCCAATTCAAAGGCCTTATCTTTGGCTTCATCGTGTAGCTTGTAAATGCTGCACATGAAACTCACATTAGACCTTGCAATAAAATTAACCACTGAGAATACAGAAGCACATGGTTGCTAATAAAGCATCAGTCTTTCAGAGAACCACAAGAGTTTACTATTGAAATCGAGTATATTAGAAGCAGCACTAACATTTTCGCCACTTCAATAACGCCTTCTTTGCATGTCATCTCAGATAAATTCAATTTTTCAATTTCCCTGCAAGGAATCTTGATCCATCAGAACACTTGTATCCATAAATAACGCCTTTAGCTGAAACGAATCCCACGGATCAAAAATAGCCAAAAGCTATGCAATCCAGAAACATTTGTTGTAAAGTTCTAACTCCATTCATTGATTAAATCAGTATCATCAATCCCATTAACCATAAAAGCTAAACAGATCCTTCATGTTTTCTTTATTTACTTGTCTGGTTGATTGTGAAGTTTGTTAAAATTTGCTTAACCCTACTGAACTACAGATACCATAGTAACTACAAATATCCTCAACAGGATAACCCTAGAGCATTCTACGATTACACCAATCACTTTCAGGCAGTAGCTTACGTTTTAGCAGCTTGCTTTCCTTTGCCAATTGCAGCACCAAAATATCTCTGCAGGATAAGAATCCATATGACAACAGACAAAAATGACGTAACAATTGAAAGCTTGAAGACATATCTCTGTTCAAAAGGACATAGAAAGACTTACATATGATATGCCCGATGGCTCAATCATGTACAATTGAGGTCCATCTTTTTCATAACCTCCAAGGATGACCCCACATCCAAAAGGCCTTCAAAAATTAAAAATCATTTTCTTGTTATTCATTCAAGTAGGAGAAATGCTTGAGGGATTATCAAAGAGGTAGATGAATTGGACAAACCTGAGCCACCAATACAGGGTACATAGATGTACGTAACTTGCAACACGCTCTGAAAGTTCCTTCACAGGTACAGCGTCGCCATAAACACTAAATTATCATCACATGTGAAAGTTGAGTAAGTTGCACAATCAGGAAAGCATACACATGGGCATCTTATGCCCATATATTTAGATTTTCGATCTAACAAAATGAAGAAAAAAAATTTATACAATTAATTAAGAGAAACTTCTCCTTGAGATAAGTTATAGAAGTAGAACAGTCCTTTCATATTTATACATATAACATGCAACTTTAGCAGCAGAAGCTAAAAAAGATCAGTCTGATGCTTTCATTAAATACCTCTCATAACTTCTTGCTTCAGATTTGGCCCGCGCAACAATTTGCCTCCCATCAGCTGCAAGTCCAGCAACAGCCTGACATAACAGAAGGAGATAGACCTCAAGATAATGAAAAGACACAGTGATATCCAGAAAATTAGAAAGGTACATACCATGCCAGCATGACGATGAACAGAATGGATTCTCCGGTTAGATCCCGGTAGCATCATCTTAGATGCAATAAGTTTCTCCACACCCTAAAACCACCCAAAAGATAGACACTTAGTAAAGGCCAATCCTTTGTCAAATCTATTTAAACCTCACAAAACCCAAAGGTAAACTCATAAAACTTCATTCAAATGAATTTGACGGTTAAATCAAAGAAACCTGATCTATCATTGCTCCAGGTATGATCCAATTTCGAGCGAATCCGAACACGAGAGACTAAAACTACTATTACACTTACTGAAGAACATGACAAAGTAGGATAAAAATAAAAGAGGAGGACAAGAATCGAACCATTACAATCCCGTCCTTGCACTTGATTCCAACAACAGTTCTGGGAAAGAGAAAAGAGAAAGCCGAGCTTAAAAACCCTAATTTCGTCAAGTAATACCCATACCCAAATCTCAAATTTCAAAAGCTAAATCCGATATAGGCGAAAGACAGAAGGAAGAATCGAAGAGAAGTGAGACTAACCCACTGTTGTCGACAGCTTTCGCGGCGTACTCGATCTGGAAAACACGGCCATCGGGAGAGAAAGTCGTGACAGAGAGATCGTATCCAGTTCCAATGCTACTCATCTTGTCGAACTTTTTTTTACTGTTTCTGCTTCTTCCTCTTTCTTCTTCGTTTGAGGAGCGATTTAAGCAGGATCGGAGAATGGGGTTTTCTTTGTTCTCAAGCCAGACAAGAAGCTCGCTCCGACTCTGGCCTGGATATCAAAACCGATCCGGGTCCTAATATCGGGTGGGTTGATTCAATTACTATCGGGCTTTAATATTAATAATTTAGCCCATTTAGCTACTATCTTTTTAGGTTTATTTTGGGTAAAATGCCGAAAAATATATTCAATTCAATACTTTCAAACTAAAAAAAGCTTCAACTTTTTCATAAACCAAAACAATTTTTAACTTATCAGACAACACATCTTTTAGCATAAACCATCTAACAATATATTTTTCTCTGCTTGTAGTTATCCACCATGTTAGGCTAACAAATACTTTGTATTATGACTATATCATTTGAAGATAAATATAAACTTTGAATCTCCAAGAGGATTAACGAACACTGCAAAACGAAAAAAAAGGACATTAGAAAGCAGCAAAATCAAAGTCGGAAGAAATATCCGAATTGAATTGGAACTAAAAATCAAAAAAGAAAGAAAACATTTTTATTAAGTTTGACTAGGTTTGAGCGTTCGGGCACCCGTTCGATTTCGATTTTTCAGATTTAGAGAATAGGAACCGTTCGGGTATTTTTATTTTCGGTTCAGGTTCAGTTTGGTTCCACCCAAATTTGGGTCAGGTCCATGTATCCATAATATATTTTAAAAAAAATAAATTAAATTTAAATAAAAATTATTTAAATTTTAACAAATATAACTTAATTTTTTAGATATTTTATTTATTTTTAATGTTTTTATTATTTTAATCTTAAATTAACTAATAAATTTAAATTTATTATTATAATTTGGGTATTTAAATTATTATAAGCTTAATATAATTAATATATTAGAAAATATAATTATATTTCAGATATTTTGGATACCCATTTGGTTCTTGATTCGGATTCAATTTCGGTTTTTTGGATATAAGAATTTATAACCCATTCGATTATTTGCTAATTTTAAATTCAAATCGGTACTACTTTTTCGAATTAGATTTGATTAGATTCTTTGGATATGGTTATTTTGCCCGGCCCTAAGTTTCACAATAACTGTCGGCAAAACATCTTTTGTTTCTTTCTTTTTTATAAAGAATATATAAACATCAATTGCATCTTAAACAATAAAGGCCCACTGGAGGAAAAAAGAAGAATCAAATCCACGAGAATCGGATGCGAAAATTATTGTTATTGGGCTTAATGGGCTTTTCTTTCCATTATTAATCTGCTTTATAATTTCACAACTCGTCTTCTCCACACCTTCATCGCATTTACACACCAACATTGATCTCTCTCTCTCTCTCTCTCTCTCTCTCTCTCTCTCTGTCAAATCCTTCGCAAAAAATGGCCGATCAGCTCACCGATGATCAGATCTCTGAGTTCAAGGAAGCTTTCAGCCTATTCGACAAGGACGGAGATGGTTCGATTCTCTCAGATCTTTCTTCTTCTTCATTTTTTCCCTTCAATGGCGGCTAATTTTGAGGCTTTCTTCTTCTTCTCGTTTTTCTTGAATTACTTAAGAATCTGATGCTTTTCGTTCTTCGTTTCTATTTTTTCCTCATCAAATGCTTTTCGTTCTCGACTGTTTCGTAATCCATGGTCGCAAATTGGATCTATCTCGATGATATCATCACAATCGCAAAAGGCATTTTAGTTTTTCATTAGCTTTGTTTAGTAAATCGTAGATTGAATTGAAGTTTACAGTCGCGAATTTTTTATATAAAATCGACCTTATAGGAAATGAAAATTTGAAATTGATTTACAGGTTGCATCACAACGAAAGAGCTTGGTACAGTGATGAGATCACTAGGTCAGAATCCAACAGAAGCAGAGCTTCAAGATATGATTAACGAAGTTGATGCTGATGGAAACGGAACCATAGATTTTCCTGAGTTTCTGAACCTGATGGCTCGTAAGATGAAAGACACAGATTCGGAGGAAGAACTCAAAGAAGCTTTCAGGGTTTTCGATAAGGATCAGAATGGTTTCATTTCAGCTGCAGAGCTAAGACATGTGATGACCAATTTGGGAGAGAAGTTAACTGATGAAGAAGTCGATGAGATGATCAAAGAAGCTGATGTTGATGGAGATGGTCAGATCAATTATGAAGAGTTTGTCAAAGTTATGATGGCAAAGTGAGGAAACAATTCTCAATCTCTCACTTTTTTTTTCTTTAATCAAAAGAAAAATTCTTTATGCTGTTTTTATTGAATTTAAAAGAAGTCTGATTTTATTTTTCTTTCCATATTGGACTATTCATCATCATCATCATCATCATCATACATTCGTTTCTTCTTGTATGTTTGTTCGTCTTTTTTTATCATTTTTTCCAATAATTTTATGTTTATGAAGTGAACTATTTGTGACTCGGACTTATTTATTTGTTTGGAAAAGATTCAAACTTTGTTTTCTTTGTGAACTATGTTATGGTCATTTGAAAAACAAGCTATCTCTTGATATCAGGCTTTTAAGTTCATGGGTGTTTGAAAAAAATTTGTATATTTTGATGTATGCTTGAACCAAAAACTAATATGGTTAAATATCTAGAAAAAAATCTGGAAAAAAAACAAATTCTATTCTTTCTAGGGTAAATTAGAAAATACTAATTTCAAAAGTTCAGGTGGTTTGAATTTAACTCGTATACTTTCTTTATTTTAGAACTAACACATAATATGTTCGTAAAATTTTTAGAGAAATGTTGGCATTTCATTCAAATTCATATCCATTTCTTATTCATACGCTTCACATAGATGCAATTATTTAAAAATATATAAAATGTTATACAAAAAAACCCAAAAGCAATTCTTAAAAAACATTTCTAATTATTACGACAAGAGAAATAAAATTAAGAAATTCGAAAAAGGGTAAAAAGCAAAAACCGACAGACAAGTATACTTATTCTGAGTTAGAAGTAAAAAGAGAAAAGGCGTATTGTTTAAAGTAAAGCTAGATATGGTTAGGGGAATAAAATCATTAATTCGGATGGTAAGCAGCGAAAGCCAGATAGATGAAATGATAAATTTCTTAGTTATGATTTGATAACCATTATTCTCTTTTTTTCATTAATTATTGTCGAATCTTATTTGGTTACTAATTATTCTTCAATTGAAAATGTGTGTGGGGGCTTTAGGAGAAGACGTAAGAGGAGTATGACGGCGAATCGTAGTAGCAGTACTGAACACAAAGAAGAGAGACGTCGCCGGAAAAGCCATTGCCGTATTCTCTGAGCTCCGGGTTATCTATTTAACGCTCTCTCTTCATATGCTTGTGTAGAAATAAGAGATTTGTACCTCAACCCAATTTCTGTTTTTAACTATATAGCTATGATTTCAAATATCCTATCTTTTTATCCGACCTTTAAAAAAAAAAGAAAAATTTATGAAAAAAGTTAAGAAGTCTGAAAAATATCTGGGAAGTTAAAAATTCATAGAGAGATAAGTTTTTATGAGAATTCTGAGATGATATTTTACAATGGGACATATACATATTTATGGGCAGATGATTGTTACGCTGACATAAGCGTTTACCTCAGCAGCTACATTATTGATGTGATGACATCAACATTGACATCATCGTGATCCTTATTATTTTATGAGATTTATAATATCGCTTTACACATATAATATGTGATTTATAATATCGTTTTACATACATAATAATTATACAGAATAAGTACTTATCTTATCTCTTAATGATTTATTTTGAATTCAATAGTGTGACCGTCCCAACAACCGTAGTAGTTCATTGTGAATTTTTCATTAGATTATTCAAAATTTGTCTCGGTGTTATCTTTGATATCAATATTGAATCTTTTTCCAATTTATTCTATATCCATCGAATCATCTGGGAATTGTAAATCTTTGAAATATTATGGTGGATATTTTGGATAGTGAGTCCAAATTGGATTTAATGGAATATGGAATGTCTGACTGGCATTATTGAAGCAGAATGCATGAGTCTGAAATTCTTCATATATTTTGGTGTCATAAAATATTGAAGTTTAGGCGAACACCTCTTTGAAAGTCTTTGTGATGGATAAGCGTAGGAAGTACATGAATCTTGTTGGACTTGACATTGACCTGAATGTGTCGGTGGAAAACATAAATTGTGTGTGGGTTGAAGAAAGGATTGAGACTTTCTTGACTCATTAGCTTCTTGAACGACAAGTTTGTCACCTTAGCAGATTTTTGTATTTTACTGCTCTAATTGCAAAGTGGTGCAAACCATATGAGAAATGTTGCAGGCATTCTATGTTTCTTTGTTGAGCATTGACATATTGATATAACCATTTTATATCGAAAGAGATTCCAATGGTGTATACTGAGCAGATGTAATAGAGGAAACAAAGAACTTCTTCTGGCATGCCATTTGCTTCGATCCTATAGAGGTGAGCAAATGGATGGTCTGGATGGATCCTCATTGGTACAATGTAGTGGCAGCAAGGAGCGTGTTTGTACATGAGTATGGACTGATAGTGAAATATGTTGTTCAACAGATTTGCGTGCATATTACCTTTCTCGATGAGTTCTTGCACATCTTTGGGTATGTTTGCGTCAAACCGAAATAGCTTCTTCCACCATTGAAGAGTTTGCCATCAGTTGAATATCTTTTGGTGGATTTCTGTTGAGCATGTCTGCTAGAGTGTTTTTTGAACCATTTAAATAGAATGATTCAAAATCATATTTTGAAAACCATTCGCTTCAGCGTAGCAACTGTTGATGTGGGATCATCTTTTGCTTGAATTGTAACATCTTCGAGAAAAAATACATCAATTTTGATTCGAAATTATGTTCTATCGGATGGAATTCAAACTTCTCAATAGCTTTTTTTGTCTGATAGGATTTCTTTGAATGTGGAGTGATAATGCTTTTGAGAATCTTTAAAGCGACCGCTTTTATATCCACATATTTGAAGTTTCCCATCAAGTTCTTCAAATGATATTGCTCCCAAATATTTATCGCTAGCATCAGTCTGTAGGACACATATTCCAATGGAGGGAATCTTTAAAGGTGGTAGTTTATGTACTTCTAGCTTTAGCCTTTGATAGCCTCCGGGAAAGGGGAGAGAAGATACGGCGGCGGATCTAGAGTAGATGAGAGAAGGCGGAGGCCGATCCGGAGAAGGAGAGAGAGCGGCAATGAATCAGGAGAAGAAGAAAGAGAGTGAGATAAAGAGTACGAGCGGTAATGGGTAGGCGGCGACGGAGATAGAGAAAGAATAGTGGAGAAGGAGAAAGAAAAAATCGTGGGAGAATGACAAAAAAAATAGGATTTAGAATTAATATCATATTTTCGACGGATTTTCACATAAATTTTTTATATGTGGTTTGCCCTAATTTTTTTAGAAATCCATCAGAATTTTCCAACAGGTTTTTGAACAAAAAAAAGTTGTCAAAAATTCATCCAAAATTTCCGATAAATTTTCGATGAAATATTTTTTTTTATTTTTGTTAAAAATCAGTAGGATATTTCCAACATATTTTCAATGGCTACAAAACACCATTTTATCGACAAATTTCCTATGATATTTTCCAATGACCCATTGACTGTCACTGCTGTCAGAAATTTACCCAATTTTTTATAGTATACCGATGATACCATTACCAAGATACTTCCTATAACTGAGAAATGGGACATGATCATCTTATCTTGTAGTATAAATACGTCCTTGAAATTTAATTTAACATGACAATATCCAAGACAGGAAATGAACTCATTGCGTATTGTAAACGGATTTGCTTTTTGAGACTTTTCTTCCAACGCAAGTAATTCTTTCCTTTCTCTGTCAACCTTTTCTTCCATAATTTATAAATAGAAAAAGCTCCAATTATTATATAAGGGCCAAAATATAAATGGTAAAATTCTTAGAACGGACCATATCTTCGATCAAAATTTGGCGAATATTTAAATGGTTGGTAAAAAAATTTACGAGTTAGAGAATAAGAAAAGAAAACTCAAAAGGAAAGCAAAAAAGAGGTGTGTGAACAAAGTTCATGCAGAATCATGTGGTATAATGGTGACCACTTCTAAAATTCATGACACATTTTTGAAGTTTGAACCTAACACCTCTCAATATATGAGGGATATTAAAGTCATTAGACTATATTGACAAAAAAAAGCTCATGCATATAAAATGAATTTAACTGAAGCTCAAATATAAAAATCATGCTAATTTTCATGCTCCTTTGCTATATATATATATATAGCAAACAAACCCATGGAAGCACAAACAAAATTAACTACAAAAACAAAAAAAAAGTAAAAAAAAAAATGGGAAGAAGAAATGTATGGGCATTATCAATGTATGTAACGGTGATGATGATAATTAAATTAGATTCAAGTCTTCACAGAGTAGGCGGCGGAAAGTACAATTGGAATCCCGATGGTAACTTCTCCGATTGGGCAAATACCAACGCTTCTACTCCGGCGACTGGCTCTGTTAGTAAATAACATTTCTTCATTCTATTTTCCACTTCCTAATTATTTTTTTTGAAGAATTAAAAAAGCTAAAAATAATTATAATTTTTAAAAAAAATTAGTCAAATATTTCAAACTTAAGAAAATACATTATTTATTTAGAGTTAAATTTTTACTTTTAGGGGTTATATAGTATCTTATATTTTAGGATTAGTGTTTAAGATTTCAGATCAAGAGTGTGTTTTCAGAATTAAGGGTTGAGTTTTGGTAATTTTATTAAAATTATTAAAATATGAGTTATTTAGCTGATATTGGTATACAATGCATCCTCATTTAATTTTCCACTTACTATTTTTTTAAGTAAGAGAAAATTTTTAAAATTTAAAGAATAGACCAATTATCTCAAAACTAAAATAAAAAATATTTAATCTAAATTTTAATGTTTAGAATTTAGAATCGAGCCATTTTTTTAGTTTGTAGAAAATCCGATTTAGAGTTTGTTTGAAATAAAAATTTGGTCTACTGGTCGATTTTTATATAATTTGTCATATAAATTTTGGTAGTTTTTGGATTCGATCTGACCCGTCATAACATCTTCCAAGTAAACAAGAGTAGCTACGAGCAATGCATCGATAGTGATTTCGTATTCAACATAACTCGCGGAGGAAGAGATGTATTTCAACTTCTTCAACCAAAGCCTTATTACTTCATTTGCGGTAGAGGTTATTGCCTTGAAGGAATAAAGCTCGTCGTTAACGTCCTTCCTCAACCGTCGCCTTCAACTCCAACCGTTCCCATCACTCCCTCCTCAACCGCCACTACTCTCATAATACACTCAGTCGCTTTCACCTCTATTGCTACCGCCATTCTCATGGCCTTCACCTTTGAAGCTTCATACTTTGACTAGGCTATGTGAATATTTCGTTTCTTTGTTAACTTGTGTTTTGGTGTTTTTAATTGAAACTAAAGGGTCACATCCTAAACTTGAGAAATATTCACTACATTATGTCGTTTATATGGGTGGTTACAAAAAAATTGCTTCTTAAAACTTGCAAAATGAAGCTCTTTCCTGGTTAACGCAAATGTTTCCACGCTTTATTGAATATTGATAGAGTAACTACTAACTAGTCCACCTGCCCATTTTATCTCAATCATCCCATTATGAATGCTGGATTAAACCACATCGTTTTTTGAGGTACGTTCTCCCAGCCGTCGGATGATCGGCGACCAATAACTATCAACCGTTGATAGACACAATCATTGATACGGGGTTTCATCTTTTTATTATTCTTTCCGAGTCTCTTTCTCAAAAAGTCAAGCATTCATTCTGCAATCGTGCGAATCACTCTCTTAGACTAGGCCTCTTTCTCACAGGTCGGATGTCTAATCCTCAGGAAGAAGACAAGTACCCCGGAGACCAAGAAGTTCATATCATTCTCAAGGTCAAGAGCGAGGTTTTGTCACTGTGTTTCTCGTTCACCTTCTATTCTATTTCTTGCAATTTTTGACGAATCTTTGTCCGTTGATGTCGATTATGTGTAGTTATGGTTTTTCTTTAGTATGAAAAAACATTTGAATTATACTTATTGTTATTACTTATAGTTTTTGTCGTTGGTGTTTTGTTGCTGATAATTTACGGTTTCATTAGACGAAAGCACTTTGATAGTTCTGTGATGATCTCAGTAAGAATCATTAATTTTTGTCTTGATTCGTGAGACGTAGGATGATGAAGTCTTATTTAGGATCAAGAAAAGCACTAAGCTCAAAAAGCTGATGTATATTTACTGCGACCGCCGGGGTTTGAAATTGGACGCATTCGGTTTCTTGTTTGATGGGAAACGTGTCCGTGGCCAGGAGACTCCAGATGAGGTTAAAATTCACTCTTTTCTTGCCTTGTAATATTTCGTTATTGTATCATTTCATAAACCAAAAATCTCTAATTTTGCAGCTTGATATGAAAGATGGAGATGAGATCGATGCATGCCGAACGATGAGTGGTGGTCTACGAGGAAACCAGCTTCAGTGGTCATATATGGTTTTCGATAAGATCGTGTGAAATGAATGGATTTCATGAATAATTTTGTGTATTTTTGTGATTTTTTTTTTAAATTTATCTATCAATAAAAAAAACAAAATAGGTGTTACAAAGCTGGAAAATCTAAAATTCAGGAAAAGTTTTAGTTTTGATGAGACGTCATCAACGCCCTTTTGTAACTAATTTGAGATGGGCGTTAATGACGTCTCCCATCCCTCTTTCTCCATAATCCAAATATCGCTACTTGGAAAGCTAGGTTGGGCAAGTTAGAGTCCGTTTTGTTTAACCTATTCCGAATCAAAGAATTGATTGTTAGATTTGCGAAAAATATTAGAGAATATGGGTTGAGAATGAAAAATAATAGAAAGAGTAAATAGCGAATTTAAGTAAAAAGAATAAAAAGAGAGAATAATTTTTCTCCTTAAGTGTGATAAATAAATTAAAATACATATTTATAAGCTAAATCATCAAGTGCAAGTGGAGAAGGCTGTTAGTAACGGCTATAACATTTAAAAGTTACTCCTAACTAATCTTTTTCTTTCTGGGAATAAATAAAAATTCGAATAGTTGTTTCGGACCTCAGTAATCCTAAATATGTTCCACGATTTCACCCTGGTTGAGTACCCTTCATTATATCGGACTTCAAACGTCTTAGATATGTTCCAAGATTTCTCATTGGTTGAGTACCCTTCATCATATCGGACTTCAGACATCCTATATGCGTCCATGTTTTTTCGTTGGTATTTTTTCAGTCCAATACTTCTCCTCAAGCTTAGCATTAGATGTTGGTAATGTTATGCTTAAAACCCATGAAGCACCACTTCATTAAAACTCTCATCATAGAAAAACCCACATAGGAGAAATTATGGTGGAGGAAAAATAGTATGGTGTTTATGGACTAGGGATAAGATCATGCTTGTAGAAATTTTACAAGTCCAAGTTTGTCATGAATGTAAGAGTAGACTTTGAGACTAGCTGCCTTAGTCAAGATGTCTTTAGTGAAGATGTATGCCAACTGATGTTCACTCTTTGTTTAACAGGAAAGGATTACTCTTTCAATCCTCTCACGAACTTTACGACGGTCAACTTCAATGTGTTTGGTTCTTTCATGAAAGACAGAGTTGACTGCAATGTGTATAGCTGCTTGATTATCACAGTGGATGGTGATGAGAGTAGCTTGCTCAATGTTCAGATCTTTGAGGAGAGCTTTAACTTAATCTGTTTGTAAACTTCCTCATTGCTCAATATTCAGCTTCAACAATGGAGGATTCCACCACTTTTTGCTTCTTTTTCTTCCAAGTTTTCTCCAATAAAGGTGCAATATCACCAGCCTAATCAGAATCACAGTATCCCACAATATCTGTGCTTTAATTCTTTCCCATCCATACGACATGACAAAGACTGCCTTTGAGGTATCTAAGGATCATCTCTACCATACTCTAGTGGTGTTGTGTGGGAGTTTTAATGTGCTGACTGACATGGTTCACAGCAAAACAAAACTTAGGACGTGTGAGAGTCAAGTAAATAAGCTTACCTACTAGCCGGCGGTATTGTGCAGCATCCTCCAATGGCTCATTGTCTTTCTCCCCCTTTTGGTTGACCTCATAGCCATTTTTAAGTGGAGTTGTAGCTGGTTTAGCTTCAAGATGGCCTGTCTCAGTTAGAAGGTCAAGTGTGTACTTCCGTTAAGATAGAAATAAACCTTCAGAAAAACGGCATACTTCAATTACAAGGAAGTTATTAAATTCTCCAAGATCCTTAATATCATAGACAGATTTAAAAAGGATTTAGCAGATTGGATACCTTCCTTGTAGTCCCCATAGATGATGAGATCATCCACATAGATGAGGACAACTACTATACCTTAGAAGTTTTTGAGAGGAAACAAAGTGTAATCAGCTTCTGATCTTCTAAAACCATGATTTCACAGTGTGTGACTCAATTTATGATACCAATATCGAGAAGATTGCTTTAGGCCATATGTAGCCTTCCGAAGCCGTAAGAATTTTCCAGGGAAATGGTTTCCTCCAAGCCTGCTGGTGGAGTCATGTAGACCTCATCCTCAATCTCCCCTTAAAAGCAAACATTCTTTACATCCATTTGCCATAACTCCCAATCTAGATTATTTGCCAATGATAAGACGTGGAAAGCTTTGCAACCGGGGCGAAGGTGTCTCTATAGTAATCACCATAGGTTTGAGTGAAGCCTTTTTCCACTAACCGATTCTTTTATCTTTTAATGTCTCCATTACTCTTATATTTGATGACCCACTTAGAGATGACGGCCTTATTTCCCTTAGGTACATCCCATGTGTTGTTGCGATCTGTAGCTTCTACTTCCGTTTTAACTGCATCCCTCCACACCTTTCTTTCTTTGAACTCAGCATAAGTCAAAAGAATTTGATCAAGTTCTATCTTATCAAGGAAAGCAAGATGATCAGATGGTAAGAGAGCAAACGAGCATGATGCTTGAATAGGGTGAACCACTACTTGTTTGTTGTAGTACACATGGTATTCATCCAGAAGGGATCTTGCAAATTCGTGTGCTCCTAAGAAGTGGTGGTGAAAATTCTTCCACAACTGCTTCTTCCTCATGAGGGTTAGGTACAGATTCCTCATCCTCATCTGATTCTGCCATCTCATGTAGGATTGGTTCTTTGGGGCCTTGCTCTGATGGGGCATCAACAGGTTCAACAAGAGTATTATGGGCAACTAGTACTTCTTTAGGTGGACTGTCCTTGCATTTTTCTGTATCATTAGATAAGAAGTTTCCCAAATGGTCCAAGAGAAACCTCAAGCTTGAAGCCCGGTCTGATGGAGAGCTAGAAAGATCCTTGAGGCTTGCCAAATCATGTTTGTCAAAATAATTTGATTTTCAAGAAACTTGAAATCTCGGGAAACATAGGTTCTTTGAGTGTCTGAATTATAGCATTTGTAGCCATTTTTAGTAGTTAAGTAACCAACAAATATGCATTGTGCTCTTTACATCCAGTTTGATTCTCTGTTCTCCTGGTATCAACACGAAGAACACACATCCAAATATTCTTAGGTGATCAAGAGATGATTTAGCTTTGTTAAGTATAGGCCTGGGCAAAATATCCGGATCCAAATACCCAAACCGGATCCGATCCGAAAATACCCGAATGGATATACTTTTTTAGTATTGAAAAACCCGAATGGATCTTGTCTTCCAATATTTCGGGTATTGGGTAATACTCGATCCGATCCAATACTCGAATTAGTATTTTTTAGAACCAAATTTAATTTTACATATATTTATGTTTTAGGGTTAATTACTAATTTATTTGTTTTGTAACTTAATTGTTTGGTTTTTTAGTGACGTATTAGTTAATGAGTACTAATTTGACCTGTTTTTCTTGTATCATGTCTTATATTAGCAAGTGTAAAGTTCATCTAACATTAACACTTTGACAACCATTCATATTTGTTTATTTATTTATTTTTATGTTTTGAATTCTAAATACATTATGTAGACTATGTCATATTTGCTTTCTTGTGTCACATTTGCTTTTTGTTTGTCATATTTGCTTCTTGTTTGATGAATATTACAAAGTTTTAATGTTTCAAATTTGATTTATATTATGTTTGATTATTGTCATTTATAAATAAATGTTAGTATTCCGGATAAAATTCATATATTTTTGATACTTCAGATAATATAATAGTCGGGTATTTCGGGTACTTCGGATATTTCGGATATTATGGATTTTACGAGTACTAAAATACTAGAACTGAAATTATATAACTTAGTATCAGATAAATTTTGGATCTTTTATCAAATATCCAAAAGAATCGGATCTGAACCGAACCCGATCAAAAAAAATACCCGAATGGATCCTTAACCTCAGATCCAAAATATCCAAAACCCGAAATACCCGAACCGAACCCGATCCGATTATCCGAATGCCCAGGCCTAGTTAAGTACATCAAAAGGAGATAGTTCATTCGGAACTTTTTTTGGATTATGTTGATGAGGTAACATGCAGTCATGACAGCATCTCCCAAAAACTTCTTAGGCACATCATTATGAAACACCATCGATCTTGCTACTTCCATAAGATGCCAGTTTTTCCGTTCAGCTACAGCATTTTGTTGTGGATTGTACTGATAATTTGTTTGATGTAGAATGTGATGATTTGCTAGGTGTTCTTTAAATTTGTGGCTGGTATATTATTCTTCATTATCTGATCTCAAAACTATAAGCTTGGCATTAAAGTGATTAGTGACTAATTTTAGATGTTTAAATGTGTCTCAAATACCCGGTCTTTAGACGGAAGAAGGGTAATCCATGTATACTTTGATTTTTCATCAATAAATGTCACAAAGTACTTATTATTATCCCTAGATGCACATGGTGATGTCCACACATCTGAATGAACTAAATCAAAGCATCTTTCATAAATGCTAGATGATTTTAGAAAAATAGTCTTGCAATATTGGCCAAAGATATATGACTCACAACTAGAGTGATCAAACGAATTATTAGGTATCATTAACTCAAGAGCGCGAGAATGAGGGTAACCTAATCTAGCATGCCACATAGAGTTTAAAGAAACTGATAAACAAGAGTGTGGTTTGTCTACTGAACTGTCTTCCAAGACATAAAGTTCATCTTTAGTTCCTCCTCTTCCAAGCAATTTTATGGTCTTAATATCCTGAAAGTGAATATCATTAGGGCCAAATACAGCATAACGATTCAAATCAGTTGTTTCTTTCTTAACTGAAAGTAGATTGGATGTAAACTGCAGCATGGAAAATGCCTTAGAGCTCATATTAAACAGGTGCAAATTACCAATTCCTTTCATAGATATCCTATCACCATTTGCTATGGTCATATTCCCTACAGCCGGTTCTATGTTTTCTAGCAATTCTGGATTACTAATCATATGATTAGAAGCACTAGAATCTACAACTAGTGACCTATTGAGTTTATGGGAGAAGAAAGTGATACCATACTCTTTCAAAGATGCAACGGATTTGATGAGGGCCTCAAGATCATATTTTCTCACTACATCATCTTGAGCAGCCGCAGCCATGGCCACCTCTGGTGTCTTTGGATGTCCCTGAGGATAAGTAGCCTTAGTGGAGAAATTGGCTCTGTTATGTTTACGACTTGAGTCTCTGAATCTAGGGTTGTGTCTGAGATATGAATGAAGGAGAAAACATGTATCTTTTTATGACTCTTCATCTTGCAATGTTCACACATCCCTTGCCTTCTCTCATCACGTTTGTACACACTTATGTGTGCTGTTGAAAAAATCACTTCTTCCACTGAACAATCCAAAGAACCCCTGCTCCTTCTGAACTTGAGCAAAAACTTCATCCAAGCTAGGTAGCTTATCTACCATCAGAAAATGCTTTATAAGGTCATTAAATATCAGATTCATGTTGAGTAGGAGAGCAAACACCTTGTCTTGTTCCCTCATCTCATTGAGAATCACAGGATCCACAATGGCTGGTCTCAACATTTCAAACTCTGCCCATAGTGACCTGAAATTGCTAAAGAACTTGAACTTCATATCTTGTTGGCTGAGATTATTGGTAGCCCTTCTTTACTTCAAACACTCTTGTAAGGTTTGATACATTGCCGAATAAATTCCTTAGTGTGTCCCATAATTCCTTGGCAGTCTCACGATATGAGTAGGCTTCAAGGACTAACACATCAAGAGATCCATGGAGAATAGCAAGTACAGCCTGGTCTTCTTGGAAGCGCTTGTTCTCTTCAGCCATGGCTTCTGCTACTTCTTTTAGTTCTCTTGAAGCTTGGAGAGTTTCAACATGACTCCATAAACCACGAACACATAGCACTGCCTTTGTTGTTCTTTCCCAAAGAAGATAATTTTCTCCTCCTTTAAGAACTACAGGCAGCATCACAGACTTAGGGTTCTTCATGAATGATATCTCTCAAGGGATAATCTACTCTAACCTTTCACAGTTCATCACCCATGAGTTTGAGAATTATTTAATCTCAGAGTGATAAATTATGGTGATTTATCTCAAGAGCAAACAATGATTTTAAATTTAAAATTTTTGGGTGTGAATAGTGTCATAACTATGGAGATTTGCAGAAATTGTTTGAAAAGAATAGATATAATTAGATTGATAAGAATAAAGAAAACAAGCTTTGATTTAACAAGATCTTTTCTCTGATACCATGTTAGATTTACGGAATAAGTATTAGAGAATCTGGGCTGAGAATGAAGAATATGGGAGAGAGTAAATAGAGAGTTTAAGTAAGAAGAATAAGAAAAGAGAATAACTTTTCTCCTTAAGTGTTTTTAACAAATTACAATACATATTTTTAGGCTAAATCATCAAATGCAAGTGGAGAATGCTATTAGTAATGGCTACAATATTTAAAAGTTACTCCCAACTACTCTTTGAGAATAAATGAAAATTCAAGTAGTTATCTTGGATCTCAGTATTCTTAGATACGTTTCAATATTTTTTTCTGGTTGAGTACCTTTCATTATATCGGACCTCAGACGTCCTAGATACGTTTCAAGATTTCTTTATAGTTAACTATCCTTCATCATATAGAACCTCAGACATCCTAGATGTGTTTTATATTTTCTCTGTGGTATTGTCTTCAGTCCAATACTGGGGATGGACCATTCTGGATTAATTCTTGATCCAAAGAGTCTCGCACAAAGATTTATCCACAAGGACAAGCTGTGAAGAAAAGTTGAACCCTTGTTTCATTCCTTTCTCCATACAGAGTACATTCTTGAATGATTCGGGAACCTGTTGAGATTATCTTGCACAGCCAACCAGGTTACAAACATATGGCGGGGGATGGGCTTATATTCATCCAATCATCAAACCAGGAAAACGTGGACTTCCATCACGAATTTTCATACGAATGAATTTTGCAGCAACAGTTTTCATTTTCAACAACTTCCTCTACATCCACGATCCCTTTGTTGTTTGCTACATCTAAGAGTTGTAAATTTCTGACCAAATTTTCCACCAGTCTGTATCTAAAAGTATTGGTCAGAAATTTTTGACTGATTTGTGATGAATTTGTATGTGTTGGCTATGCTTAGTAATAGTTTTGAGTTAGTTTTTAATATTAATAAAGACTAGTGAATATGTGCATCATTAATGACTTAATTTCAGTGGTGCGTATAACTATTAAGTAGATTATGGACGAGGAAATGAACCTTGGATAATTAGACCAGTAATCCCAACTCATACGACGAGAAAGGCTATTGCCTGTATCATCCCGCCTATGGATGTTCAACTCAAATTACCGAAGCCTGGAACTAACGCTTGCGGCAAAGGTTCTGACAAGAGAATTTGGAGATTTTTATTATGCACATAATTTTTATTACTAATTTTATATTAAATTAATTTTTTTCTATTTTACTAAATATTTAATTTTGATATAATTTTATAATTAAATAATATATTTTATTTTTATTTATTGTTTAATCGATACTATCTACTAGTCAGCCATTCATAAATATTAGGGATGACTGCATAAAACCACCCCTACTAATATAATCCTACATATTTTCCCCCAAATTACATTACTCATTATAAAACCACCTAATATATGATTTCTTTTCTTAAAACCCCCTAATCATTATAAAACCAGATAAACATTATAATTTCTCTTACTAAAACCCCCTAATAATTATAAAATCATCTAAACATATAATTTATATTCGTAATATCTTATAATTTTTCATAAATATGAAATTTTATTCTTTTTAATTAACATCAATTTTTGTATAAAATAAAATGATATAATATTTAATAAAAATATAGATATATGTATCTATATATATATTAAAATCTAGAATGATATCCCTTATGAAATTTTAGAACATTAAAACAGTATCTTTTAAACTAAAATATTATATTTTTTTAAAAATAATGTAATACAATTACTACAATATCATAAACTTATAATTAATTAGATTAATTTCACTAGACTAGAAAAATATATAAATAATTATAAATTTATGATATTCTAGTAATTATATTATATTATTTTTAAAAAAATTATAATAATTTAATTTAAGAGATACTGTTTTAATGTTCCAAAATTTAATAAGGGATATCATTATAGATTTTAATATATATATATATATAGATACATATATCTATATTTTTAGTTTTCAAATATTAAATATTATAGTATTTTATTTTATAAAATTGATGTTAGTTAAAAAGAATAAAATTTCATATCTATGAAAGATTAGAAGATTTTAGGAATAAAAATTATATGTTTAGATGGTTTTATAATTATTAGAGACTTTTAGAAAGAGAAATTATAATACATATGTGGTTTTATAATGATTATGGGGTTTTAAAAAGAGAAATTATACATTAGGTGGTTTTATAATGAATAATGTAATTTGGAGGGAAATATGTAAGGTTATATTAGTAGGGGTGGTTTTATAGAGTCATCCCTAAATATTCTGCAAACATACTTGTTTTCAACCATTATATTAATTATATAAATTGCTTAATTTTTGTGAGAATTATGTCACACATTTTGTGAGAAGTTTAAACCTAAAATCCCGAATTGTTAAAAAAATATATTAAAACCACTAGACTAAATTAACAAAAAATTACTTAAGTTTTTAAAATTTTAACCACTGGTCTCAACAAACTTACACAACCATACTTGACTCACTACATTGTAAATCAGTTAGGCTTTACTTCCTAAAAGCCAAATAGGGAAAAATATACTGCACATGTAAGATGTTTGATTCAACAAACATAAGAACATGGAATTTTGGTTTCATTTAGTATTGTAAATATTCATTTTTGTTGATATGAAAAAACGAAAATAAATACAAATAACTTTTTACACAAACATAAAACGAAAATATATACGCATCTCAATTTGGCTCGTATCTTTTTGAAGTTATTAAAACAATACTCGCTTATGTAAGAACCGAGATAGTATCGCCATGATTGCTACAAATGCACCAGAAACCCTAAAGATTATTATTTATTTTATAAACTAATGAAGCCAAATCGTTTTCATTGTTGGATTGAAAAGTCGCCTGACAACAACATCATTTTAAAACAATAGTTATTTCAAACTAAAGAAAAAAATGAATTAAAAATGAGTTACAGATTCCTCTTGGCTGATTAATTAAGATAAGTGATGATTAAAAAAAAAAAGTTAGACTTGGAAAAAAATGTAATGAAAAAGACGGCAATGCACAATTGTGGCGACATGATGAAGTTGCCTAAACTTGAAAGAAGAAAGGAGGGATTATACAAGTACAACGAAGTTGCAAATAATCAGCCAGAAGTTCAAAATATAGATTCAACTGGTATTAATTTAACGAAGTTGAATTCTATTATACTTTGCAATCGTCTTTTAATTATCGTGTTATCATGATCTTGATAAATTTGTCGACATCTAGGAATCCAGAAGAGCGAGGCTGACCAATGTGGTCCTGATGCATGTAACCCTAGCCCTGTGTTCTGGGGCGAGTGCGGGACTGTGCCGTACCCAGGTAACGCCGATTGCTGTAAGTGTTGCCAAGACAAATACACGATTAGTAGAATCTGTAAAGCAATTGTTGAGGGAAGCGACAAACATTGCCATTGCTACTCAGACTAATAAGGTCTGAGATAACCTCATATAATTGCCCAAATGTAAATCTTGTTTCATTCGGTGTGAGGACATCACATCTCTGTATGTTTGTGTTCGAGTTTGTTTCGCTTCCAATTAGAACGTTAAGAGCAAAGCTTATCACTGCTTGTCCCCAAGTATAAGCTCATGTTGCTTCGGCAGCAGGCCAGATATTTAAGATGATAAAGAAGAGATCATTGAAAAGCTTAATCATTGTGAGTTGTTGGTGATGTGATGAGAACATCAGATCGGCTGCCGTCTCAGAAGTACCACTTGGACCATTGACGAGATCCAAGGCTCCAGTTTTAGAGCACTAGTTCAACCAATTGGCAAAATGAGCAAGCGACCAGGTGCCCGAGATAAAAAGCCCACCAGCCGACGGACCGGCCCACCAAGGCCCATTCGTGCCGGACAAGGAACCATGGAGGTTCCTGCTTGAATATTCTTCCAGCTCCGGTGTCTTCATCATTACCATCCGGTGAAGGCACCAAAAGCCGTGCTAAGACATTTTAATATTTTTCCTATTTTCGGTTTTGTCCCACTGTATTTTTCGAAGAAGATTTCAACGAGGCAATACTCTTAGTGCCCATGACGACCGATGCCCGTTCCCCAACCCAACACCTTTCACAAGCCCAAGTCGGATTCCGCCCCTTTCTTATTGTGGCTTTTCTATCTATTTCTTTTATTTAGATTAAGTGTGGAACTAAGGCCTTAAGCTCAATTAATTAGATTTTAGGCGAGTTGTCCTTGGCCCAAGCCTTTGTGTTTAAGCTTTGGCCTAGGCCCATTTTCATTTTCCAGCCATTTAAACTTTATGTTGCTTTTATTTGTACTTCTTGTTTTTTGGGTTAAACACCATGTTGTTTACCCTAAGTTATAACCAAAAGCCTATATAAGGCTCATTACTTGCAAAAAATAAAAAAACTCAAATTTTAAAACAAAAACCTAAGACTATTGTCTAAACTCGGCGCCTCCGATGAGGACATCGTCCCAGCTACTGCACCGGTCATCCCACTAGGACCTCTCACACGGTCCAAGAGGAAGGCCTTAGGAGACAAGCTCAACATGCTACTGGAGAGTGAAGCCCGTCAGGAGCTCGGACCGACCGCGCCGGAACCCAGACCGACCGCGCCGGAACCCAGACCGACCGACCCAGTCCATGCGACCCCAACCCCTTCAAGCCGGAAAAGGAACAATGGAGGTTCATTCTCGAAGATTCTTCTTCCTCCGGTGTCTTTATCATTACCATCCGGAAGAGACACCAAAAGTCGTGCTAGAAAATTGTACTCTTTTTCCTATCTTCGGTTTTATCCCATTGGGTTTTCCGAATAAGGTTTTAACGAGGCAATACTCTTAGTGCACAAGACGGTGAAAACTTGTTCACTGCTCCACACCATTCACAAGTCACCATCGATTTTTGCCTAAGTGTTTAACTGGGTTTTTCTATCTTTTATTTATGTTTTATACTAAGTATATTATTTGGGCTTATGAGTCATGTTGGCTACTTAGGCCCAATGTCCTTTTAAATTTCGTCAATAAGCACACTACTTGTTGTTTTTATTTTTTAAGGGGCTAAACATCATGTTGTTTAGTCTAAGTTGTAACAAGGCATTATATAAGCCTTTGGACCATTCATTAATGAAATAACAAGCAATTCAGAATTAAAAAAAAAACCTAAGACTTTTGTCTAAGACCTAACTGGCGCCGCCTCCAAGCCCCTTGGTGAGCCTGTCATGTTCTTCAACCTCCTTTGGTTGAAGTTCTTGGAGTATCACAAGTCCTTTCACAACTTGTGTGGTCCATCGATCCATCATTCGCTTCCATCTCTTCTGTCTAGCAACCTGAGCTTCTCGGTGAAAAGACAGCCCACCCACAGTTCTTGTTTTGTTGCAACTGTTTTTGCTTTTGGTTTTGGTTTCTTTCTCTTTTTCCCTGAGGTTCTCGGTTGAAAGGTGAAACAATCAAGTCTCATATTACAAAAAAAAATCAGGTTCTATCAATCTTTAATCTTTGTTTCATTTATAAAAAAGGAGTCTAAGTAATTAGGTTGCTTGTTGGTTGTTTAATCTTGACAAAAAAGTGTTTAGAATGTTTTAAAACAAATTAGGGCTTTAGAAACTCACCTAGAACACCAGTTCCATCTTCGAGAAATTGTGTGCCCCAAGATTACTTGGACTACACGTGTGTGAAGATAGGTTTCTTGCGTGTGTTGCTTGCATGTATTGGTCCTGAGTCAAGCTTAGGTCTAGCTCCTCCCGGTCTCGTTTAGTGAGTCACCCTAGGTTACTAGGTTTGTTTGTAGCGTGAGTAGATCGTAGCCGGTATCGATTCCAATTCCAATCTGTAGTCTAGTTCCATCGTAACAAGCCGCGCCTTTAGTTCCCTGTCCCTGTTCCATGTAGCTTAGGATCCGCGCTTAGCCCGGTAGTCCCGGTTCTAGGCGTGCCGAGCTTAGCTCCAACCAGCGTCGACCGTTGCTCGTTCCATACTTCCCGCGACCAGTGTTTTAGGTCAAGGTTCTCCTAGGTCTATTCTGTGCCAGGAGAGTTCCAGCGCCTAGTGTGAGGTCAGCCCTGGGCCCCCTAGGTTCCACGTTAGCTGCACCAGTCCGCGCCTCAACCACTTAGTTCCACGCCGCCTAGTGTTCTTTAGGGTTAGACGGCTAGGTCTGCATTCCATCCTAGTGTCTAGGTTCTTTGCCTAAGCTTTAAGAAATTTGCTTTTTTAATTTAGGCATAGTCTTAATTAGTTGACATTTTTTAGGCTAGGAATTAACTTTTTAGGAAGTTTTCTAAAAACCATTAGGCAATTTTCATTTAATTAGGATAATAGTTCCTTTTAGAAATTAGACATCAATTAGACTTTCTTTTTGTATATAGGATAATTTCTATTTAGCATTTAGGCAATAATTTTTTTTAGGAAAAATTTCATTTTATTTACTATTTTTGTTTTTTTGCATCTATGTAGTTTCCTTTTTAATAGAAAATAAAAATAAAAAATAATATCTGGGAATATTTTCATAAAAAGTTTCAATTTTTGCAAGTTTCCCTCTCGGGAAACTTTCCATTTTCGAACATTTCCTTTTCTAGAAAAAAAAATATGTCAGGGAGCGAGGAGTCGTCTTCGGGTCAGAACAATCAAGCCATGATGCAGCTTCTGCAATCTTTGATCGCCCAGATGTCTGTCATAGCAACGCTCCTCGAGTGATTGGAGCAGTCAGCACATGCACCAGCCCCCGCGCCACCCCCAGCCGCATCCCGATATCGAACTGACAGACCAGAGGCGGCCCACCAAGGAATGGGTCAGCACCAGTATTACGACGAGCCAATGACACCACCTCAACAGCCCATGAACCACCCCGATGTAAAGATGAATCCACCTTCCTTTTCAGGAAAGATTGACCCTGAGGAGTATCTAGATTGGAAAAGGAGGATGAAATTACTCTTCGAGTACTACAACTACGAAGATCCTCGTAGAGTCGCCTTAGCAACGACTCAGTTCACTGATCACGCACTGGCGTGGTGGGATCGAGAAGTAACAGCTCGCAAGAGAGCTAGGATGGGTACTTTAACCTCATAGGTGGAACTTACCCAGATCATGAGGAGACACTATGTTCCCACCTCATTTCTACCGTGAATTACTGAGACGATTCAGACGCCTAACCCAAGACAGTAAGACGGTGTCAGAGTATTTCAATGAATTCAAGCACCTACGCAATCGATTAAACATAGACGTGTCAGAAGAAAGTCTAATGGCCAAATTCATCGACGGATTACATGAATCCATTGCCGGGAAGATCAAGCTACAGCCCTACCATGACCTAGGCGAGTTATTCCACTTAGCAGTCCAGATAGAGAAGTGCAATAAATGGAAATTAGTCGTACCTTCTAGACCTAAGAGTACCTGGAACAACGGCTCCAAGCCGTTTGAACGAACAGCCCCGACCAGCGACCCATGCCTCAAGGGAAAGGCTGTGGTCAGCAACCCGTCCCCCAGGGTGATGGGGTCATCCAAGCCACACCGACCCGGTATTTGGAGGATGAGGTTCAGACCACTCCATATGTGTCCCACCGCATCATGACCAGGAGCAGGGCCGCCCAAGGAACTCAAGACAGGAGCAAGGATGATCAACCCCATGAAGACCAAGCAGAAACCAATCTAGCTCATGCATCCGGTCATGGAGAGGAAGAGGAGATTGAAGACACCAGCCGGCCGCTTGATCATGTTCAGCTGGGTGTTCCTGACCAGGACATCCATGCACACAGCCTTAGGGATAAGGTCTTGTGTGTCCTTACTATCCTTGAGTAAGGGCACCCTTAAAGACCTTAGATGATTAGGGTACTCTTTTCCTTTCTAAGTTTACCATAATGGGTTCTTGGAAAGGTTTTTAATGAGACCTGAAAGTCTAAGGCATCAAGCATAGTGTCCCATTGATTTCTAAGTTGGATATGTCCATTTAAAAATCAATTAGGCTTGATCCTATCTTAGGCATGTGTTTAGCCTTTGCATTTTCTTTATGACTTAGTCGTTTTGGGGTTTGATAAGTTTGTTGACCACGGTCAACTAGGTCATATGTATGTAGCCTATAAAAGGCAAACTCTTATTCATTTCTAAGCAGAGAATTTTCGAACCCAAAACCCTATTACATGGCCGCCTAGGTCTGTTCCTTTTCTTCCTTGTGTGAGTGTGTCTTCAAGAAGGAAGGAGAGTTTCCTTGAAGATTGATGTGTCTCTTATTCATGTGTCTCTCTTCTTGGAAAGGCTGTATCCAAGCCAGACATAGCTTGGTGTGTTGCCTTCAATCCATCTTTCAAGTCGCCTCAAGCAACCCCATTTCATTCCGCTCCATCGTTCCGCACCCGCCAGTCGTTTTCCCGTCCTGGCTCGCGCGCTCTAGTCCATCCTTCATCGCCCATTTCCTTACCGTTTGCTCGTCCGTATAGCCATTTCAAGGCCGCAACTTCTCGACCAGGACTTCGAAGCCATCAGAACCACCATTCCCTCGTCCGGGCCTCCCTTCCCCGACCGCTTCTCTGACTAGATGGCCTGGCCTGTAACATTTTGGTATCAGAGCTCAAGTTCCTGAAGAAAGGTTGCATCTTTCCACTCTTTCACTTAGGGTTTTGGTTTTGTGCAAGCGAATGTTAGGGTTTTTGTTTGCGTGCTTGATACTCTTTGTTTAGGGTTTGTTAAGTTGTGAATTTGGAAGTTTGTGTTAGTTGTCTAGTTAGGTTGATAGAACTTGTTCATCTGTTTAGAAACCGCCATTGTTGAGCTCATTAAAGAAGATAGAGTTAGGTAGAGACAGACTTGCTTTTGGACAGGTCTGGTCGGTGAGTCACCGTGTGGTCCTCACCAGATGATGTCACATTGTCTCTAGCCTTTGACCGGTTTGAAATTTGAATTTTTCTTGCTTTTCTTTTGGCGGTTCACAAGGTGTTAATGGGTAGGGATCAGAATGTTGATTAGGCTTAGTAATTAGTTTAAATCTAAACTTAAGATTAATCAAGTCCTTAGTATTAAACTTAAGTCATTAATTTAAGCTACTTTGACTCGTTGACTATTTTCTTTTGCAAGGTACCCGTGAGCTAAATGGCTGATCCAGCCCTAGCAGAGATACTCACCAGCCTTCAGACTCATCTTCAGCAGCTGGGAGACCGGCTTGGTCGAGTGGAGCAGCCTCAACCACAACCTACACCAGCGCCTCCACCTCTACAACCGAGAGCGCCGCCACCCCTTTGGCCGGAGCAAGACATGGAGGGTTTGTCTGAGGAAGAGGCCTTCCCACCCCATTTCAGAAGGCCAAGAAACAGAGAGAGGAGATTTCCTGGGGAGAGGGTACATCACCACCCACCTAGAGCTCACTCCCCACACCTCAAGATCACGCCCCCCACCTTTGCCGGCAAGGTAGACCCGGAAGCATACCTGGACTGGGAAAGAAGGATGGATCACATATTTGATGTCTATGGGTTTGAAGAACCCAAGAAGGTGGCTTATGCAGCAGCTCAACTCACTGATCATGCCCTGTCCTGGTGGGATTAAGAACCGGCTAAAAGGAGAAGGAGAGGAGAGGAGCCGGTTATATCATGGGAGATCATGAAATTCATGATGAAAGGAAGGTACATTCTACCTATGTACCACAGGGAGCTTCAGAAGAAGTTTAGGAAGCTCAGCCAAGGCCAGAGGAGTGTAGAGGAATATTTTGGAGAGTTTGAACACCTGAGGAACCGGCTTGGCTTAGAAGACACCGAGGAGACTCTCATGGCCCAATTCTTGGATGGTCTTCAAGAGAAGATTCCTAGCAAGGTGGAGATGTATTCATACAACGATCTCAATGAGTTACTACATCTGTCCACCCAAGTAGAGAGCCATCTCAAGAGGAAGACCAGGACCAGAGCTGTGGTCAATAACCCATGGAGATCCTCTGCCCCAAACCCAAATCCGCAAGCTTCTAGTTCTAATCCTGCCTTCACTAGGCAATCTGACAGAGGCAAGGCCATAGCCCAGGACGTGAGACCTCCATACAAGCCCAGGGAGACCACCCCTGCCCCAAGACCAGACGCCAGACCTGCTCCTACTGGTCCCAAAACCCGGGATATCATGTGCTTCAAATGCCGTGGCCGAGGGCATTATGCAAGGGATTGCCCAAATCCCAGGGCTATGATCATCACCCCATCTGGTGATTATGAATCTCAAGATGAGATGGAGCAGCCTCCTGAGGAAGCTGATGAAGAGGAGGATGATGTAGCCTACCCTGAAGTGGGAGACCTCCTGGTCTCAAGAAGGGTCCTTAGCACCATCCAAGAGCCGGATGAGACAGCCCAAAAGGAAAACATCTTCCACACCCGTTGCATGGTAAGTGGTAAGGTATGTTCTCTGATAATTGATGGTGGATCTTGTGCTAATGTGGCTAGCACTTACATGGTTGAGAAATTGAATCTGGTAGCTACTAAACATCCTAGGCCTTATAGACTAAGGTGGCTTAATGATAAAATCAAATTGAAGATTAGTGAACAAGTCAAGGTTTCTTTTAGCATAGGCAAATATGTTGATGAGGTCCTTTGTGATGTAGTTCCTATGCAAGCCACTCATATCTTGTTAGGCAGACCTTGGCAATTTGATAGGGAAGTTGTGCATGATGGTATGACTAATAAGTATACCCTTATGATGAATAAGAAACAGATTAGTTTAGCACCATTGTTGCATGCCCAAGTTCATGAGATGCAAGTCAAGTTAGCCAAAGAGAAATGCATGTCTAAAACCAATTTCTTGATTACACCTAGTGATGTCAGACGTTCCCTCTTTGATCCAACTTGTCAGGTTGTTTTGATTGTTTACAAGGATCTATTGAATGCTAGGCATACTAACGTAGTCTTGCCAAGGGAAATCCGAGCTTTACTTGACAGGTACAAGGATGTCTTTCCTGAGGAGATACCAGCTGGATTGCCACCTTTGAGAGGCATAGAACACCAGATTGACTTCATTCCTGGAGCCCAACTCCCAAACAGGCCGGCCTACCAAGTCAATCCCGCGGAGGCCAAGGAACTTGAAGCTCAGGTCCGAGACCTCATGGCCAAGGGATATGTGAGGGAGAGCTTAAGCCCATGTGCCGTGCCTGTGCTCCTTGTGCCCAAGAAAGATGGCTCTTATAGGATGTGTGTTGATTGCCGAGCCATCAACAACATTACCATCAAATACCGCCACCCAATTCCAAGGCTAGACGACATGTTGGACAAGCTGAGTGGGGAAACCATCTTTTCTAAGGTTGATTTGAAGAGTGGGTATCACCAAGTGAGAAAGATAGAAGGGGATGAGTGGAAGACCGCCTTCAAGACCAAGCATGGCTTGTATGAGTGGCTAGTCATGTCATTCGGCCTCTCCAATGCCCCAAGCACCTTCATGCGCCTCATGCACCATATCCTTAGACCTTTTATGGGCAAGTTCTTAGTTGTCTATTTTGATGATATTTTGATATATAGCTCCTGCTTGTCTGATCATGTGCTGCATTTAGAACAAGTCTTAGAGACTCTTAGGGAGGAACGCATGTTTGCCAATTTGTCTAAATGCATCTTTTGCACAGATGAGGTTGTTTTCCTAGGCTTTGTGGTCAGCTCACAGGGACTCAGGGTGGACGTGGAGAAGATAGAAGCCATACTTGGCTGGCCTAGACCGATCTCCATCAGTCAAGTTAGAAGTTTCCATGGATTGGCCAGTTTCTACCAGCGTTTTGTGAAGGACTTCAGCACATTGGCTGTACCGTTAACCTCCCTGATCAAGAAGAACACGGGTTTTGAATGGGGAGAGACGCAAGAACAAGCCTTCTTGGAGCTCAAGTACCAGCTGACCCATGCACCTATCCTCGCATTACCCAACTTTGAGAAGACTTTTGAAGTGGAGTGTGATGCCTCAGGAGTAGGCATAGGGGCGGTTCTGACTCAAGGGGGAAGACCAGTGGCCTATTTTAGTGAGAAGCTAACCGGTGCTACCCTGAACTACCCGGCCTATGACAAGGAATTGTATGCATTGGTCAGGGCAATGCAAACGTGGCAGCATTACCTCTTGGCTAGAGAGTGTGTGATCCATACAGACCATGAGACTTTGCAACATCTTAGTGGCCAAACTGTATTGAAGAAGAGGCATGCTAGATGGCTGGAGTATATAGAGACTTTTCCCTATGTGATCAAATACAAGAAGGGAAAGGAAAATGTGGTGGCGGATGCTTTGTCAAGGAGGCATGCTTTGATATCTACAATGGATGCTAAAGTCTTGGGATTTGGACACTTGAAGACCATGTACCCTGAAGACCCAGACCTTAAGACGGCCTATGAAGAGCATGGAACAGGAGCATATACGCAGTTCTTTCTCCATGATGGGTTCCTTTTCAAGGACAAACGGTTGTGCATTCCCCAATGCTCAATGAGGGAGTTGCTTGTAGAGGAAGCTCATGGTGGTGGCCTTATGGGTCATTTTGGAATTGAGAAAACCCTCAGTGTTCTTAAGGAGCATTTCTACTGGCCAAAGATGAAGAAGATGGTAGCCACCCACTGTGACCGGTGCATCACCTGCAAGAGAGCAAAGTCCAGACTCCACCCCCACGGCTTGTACATGCCCCTGCCAGTCCCCACTCTACCATGGGTAGACATCTCCATGGATTTCGTTTTGGGGTTGCCCAAGATTCAACACAAGGACTCGGTGTTTGTGGTGGTGGACCGTTTCTCCAAAATGGCTCACTTCATACCCTCCTCAAAGACCAATGATGCCTCTCAGACCGCGACCCTATTCTTCAGAGAGGTGGTGAGACTTCATGGCATTCCAAGGACCATTGTGTCTGATAGGGACACAAAATTCTTGTCCCACTTCTGGAGGAATTTGTGGAAGAAGCTTGGTACCAAGCTCTTGTTCTCTACCACGTGCCATCCTCAAACAGATGGGCAGACCGAGGTGGTTAACCGCACCTTAGGAGCACTCTTGAGGTCAACAATTGGAGGCCATCTAACAAATTGGGTGGAGAGCCTTCCCTTGGTGGAGTTTGCCTACAATTCAGCCAAGCATTCTACCACAGGCATGTCCCCTTTTGAAGCTGTGTATGGCCGCAACCCAGACACTCCCTTGACCTTGGCACCCCTGCCGCCGACCGAGACCATGGATCTTGAAGGAGAAGCTAAAGCCGCAGCCATGAAGAGGATATTTGAGCAAGTGCACGGCAAGATTGAGAAGAGGAACGACCAAGTCCGATCTAGGATCAACAAGAAGAGGAAGCAGCTGGTGTTCCAACCAGGAGATTGGGTGTGGTTACACCTAAGGCCAGAACGCTTTCCCAACAAGCGCAAGCACAAGTTGGATTTCAGAGGAGATGGGCCATTCCAAGTGGTGGAACGCATCAATGACAATACCTACAGGCTCAAGCTACCAGGTGAGTATAATGTGTCTTCATCCTTTAATGTTTCTGATTTATCTCCCTTTGATGCACATGATGTTGGCTCTTTGAAGACCAAAGCACTTGAAGAGGGTGGGGATGATGGGGTCATCCAAGCCACACCAACCCGGTATTTGGAGGATGAGGTTCAGACCACTCCATATGTGTCCCACCGCATCATGACCAGGAGCAGGGCCGCCCAAGGAACTCAAGACAGGAGCAAGGATGATCAACCCCATGAAGACCAAGCAGAAACCAATCTAGCTCATGCATCCGGTCATGGAGAGGAAGAGGAGATTGAAGACACCAGCCAGCCGCTTGATCATGTTCAGCTGGGTGTTCCTGACCAGGACATCCATGCACACAGCCTTAGGGATAAGGTCTTGTGTGTCCTTACTATCCTTGAGTAAGGGCACCCTTAAAGACCTTAGATGATTAGGGTACTCTTTTCCTTTCTAAGTTTACCATAATGGGTTCTTGGAAAGGTTTTTAATGAGACCTGAAAGTCTAAGGCATCAAGCCAAGTGTCCCATTGATTTCTAAGTTGGATATGTCCATTTAAAAATCAATTAGGCTTGATCCTATCTTAGGCATGTGTTTAGCCTTTGCATTTTCTTTATGACTTAGTCGTTTTTGGGGTTTGATAAGTTTGTTGACCACGGTCAACTAGGTCATATGTATGTAGCCTATAAAAGGCAAACTCTTATTCATTTCTAAGCAGAGAATTTTCGAACCCAAAACCCTATTACATGGCCGCCTAGGTCTGTTCCTTTTCTTCCTTGTGTGAGTGTGTCTCCAAGAAGGAATGGGAGTTTCCTTGAAGATTGAGTGTGTCTCTCTTCTTGGAAAGGCTGTATCCAAGCCAGACATAGCTTGGTGTGTTGCCTTCAATCCATCTTTCAAGTCGCCTCAAGCAACCCCATTTCATTCCGCTCCATCGTTCCGCACCCGCCAGTCGTTTTCCCGTCCTGGCTCGCGCGCTCTAGTCCATCCTTCATCGCCCATTTCCTTACCGTTTGCTCGTCCGTATAGCCATTTCAAGGCCGCAACTTCTCGACCAGGACTTCGCAGCCATCAGAACCACCATTCCCTCGTCCGGGCCTCCCTTCCCCGACCGCTTCTCTGAACAGATGGCCTGGCCTGTAACATTTTGGTATCAGAGCTCAAGTTCCTGAAGAAAGGTTGCATCTTTCCACTCTTTCACTTAGGGTTTTGGTTTTGTGCAAGCGAATGTTAGGGTTTTTGTTTGCGTGCTTGATACTCTTTGTTTAGGGTTTGTTAAGTTGTGAACTTGGAAGTTTGTGTTAGTTGTCTAGTTAGGTTGATAGAACTTGTTCATCTGTTTAGAAACCGCCATTGTTGAGCTCATTAAAGAAGATAGAGTTAGGTAGAGACAGAGGACAATGGTATTGATCGCCTCAGGAGACTACGAGTCCGATGTTGAGCACGTGGAGGCCGCCCTGCTGTCCATCAACAATCTGACGAAGATATAGAATATGCGAATTCGATAGAGATGCTCATGATCATACGAGTTCTCAGCTCGAGATTTGAGCCGGAAGAGGTAGAGCAGCGATAAAATATTTTCTACTCTAAATGTACAATCCTTGGGAAAGTGTGTTCGCTAATTGTAGATAGAGGGTCCTGCACCAACGCCGCAAGCAAATGCATGGTTGAAAAGCTAGGACTGTCCGTGACCAAGCATCCTAAGCCCTATAAACTGCATTGGCTGAACAACAAGACGGAGCTATATATTTCTGACCAGGTTAAGGTCACATTCAGCATTAGCAGATACCAGTCCAGGTCACCTACGATGTCGTCCCAATGTCAGCTGGACGTCTCCTCTTAGGAAGACCTTGGCAATTCGACCGAGAGACCACGCAAAATGGACGGACAAACTTCTACTCATTTGTCCACAACAAGCGTAGGTACAACTTGGCACCAATGTCACCACACGCCGTTCAAGAGATGCAATCCAAGATGTAGAAAATCAACAAGCCTGCAAAGAGAACTTTCTAATCAATGTAGCTGGCATGAGGAAAGCCGCCCGTACTGAGGGCACTCAACTCATCCTAATGCTCTACAGAGAGATCTTAAACACGTCCGCCACCGAGACTGCCCTACCAGCCGAGGTCCAAGCCCTTCTATAGAGTTATGCAGACGTGTTCCCAGACGAGATCCCAACTACCTAACCGGCCCACATATCGAGTCAATCCCGACGAGGCTAAAGAACTAGAAAGGCAAGTCCAGGATCTTATGCCCAAGGTTACGTCAGAGAGAGCCTTATTCCATGTGTCATCCTGGTCCTACTTGTGCCAAAGAAGGACGGGAGCTGGAGGATGTGCGTCGACTGTCGCGCCATCAACAACATCACAATCAAGTACCGACACTCCATTACGCGCCTGGATGACATCCTAAACGAATTAAGCGGAGTCGCGGTCTTCTCCAAGATTGACCTAAAAAGTGGATACCATCAAGTCAGGATGCGAAAAGGAGAAGAATGGAAGACTGCGTTCAAGACCAAGCATGGTCTTTACGAGTGGCTAGTAAATTTCGTTCGTCTTGTCCAACACCCCTAGCACTTACATGCGCCTTATCAACCAGGTACTTCGACCGTTCATTGGTAAATTTGTAGTATTCTACTTCGACAACATTTTAGTCTACAGTACAACTTACTCGGATCATTTGGAGCACCTAGAGGCCATCATTATCACTTTCTAGAAAGATCAGTTGTACGCAAACTTCAAGAAGTGTACGTTTTGAACAGACCAATTCGTCTTCCTTGGATTCATCGTGAGTTCAGAGGGACTCAAAGTAGACGACGAGCAGATCAAGGCCATCCTGGAGTGGCCAACGCCGACGAATGCAAGCCAATTTCGTAGATTCCACAGACTCGCTAGCTTATACCGATGGTTCGTCCGAGACTTCAGTACGATCGCCGGTCCGTTAACCTCTACGATCAAGAAGAACCAAGAATTTCGTTGGGGATCCGACTAGGACAAGTCCTTTAAGATGTTAAATGAACGTCTCACCCACGTTTCAGTCCTAGTCTTGCCCGACTTTAACCAGACCTTCAAGGTCGAATGTGACACTTCAGGGATAAGCATAGGAGCAGTCCTGACCCATGGCGGAAGACTTGTCGCCTATTTCAGCGAGATGTTCAGTGGAGCCGCTCTTAACTATCCTACCTACGACAATGAGCTCTATTCATTAGTCCAAGCCTTAGAGACTTGGCAGCACTATCTACTTGCCAAGGAGTGAGTTATTCATACCGACCATCAAACACTCCAGCATCTTATAGGGCAATCAACACTTAAGAAGTGGCACACTCGCTGGCTAGAGTATATTGAGACCTTCCCTTACTTCATTAAGTATAAAAAAGGAACGGAGAAAGTTGTGGCTGATGCTTTATCCAGAAGATACAGTCTCATCTCCGTCATGGAATCGAAAGTTATGGGATTCGAGATGATCAAAGAGATGTATGCTGAGGACACCAACTTCACTGAGGCCTAGCAGGAGCACGGCAAGGGAGCCTACAACAACTTCTACTTGTTTGACGGATTCCTTTTCAAGTACAAGCATCTATACATTCCGACAGGTTCGATTCCAGAGCTACTTCAAAGAGAGACCCACAGAGGAGGTTTAATGGGACATTTTGGAGTCGACAAGACATTGATCATGCTTAAGCAGAAGTTCTACTGGTTTCACCAGCGACGATATGTGGAGGCTCATTGTGCTAAGTGCCTTATCTGCAAACGACTAAATCCAAGATGCATCCGCTAGGCCCTTACATGTCGTTACCAGTCCCTTCTGCATTATGGACAGACATCTCTATGGATTTCGTGCTAGGGCTGCCAAAAATCAATCACAAGGACTCCATCTTCGTCGTGGTTGACCGTTTTTCCAAGATGGCACACTTCATCGCATGTAACAAGACAAATGACGCGAGCCAGACTGCCGACCTATTTTCAAGGAGATAGTACGACTGCACGACATTCCCAGGACGATTGTATCAGACAGAGACACCAAGTTCCTCAGTCACTTTTGGCGAGCATTGTGGCGGAAGTTAGGGACCAATCTCTTGTTTTCTATTGTATATCAATCTCTTGTTTTCTATTGTATATCATCCATCAACAATACCTTATCACAGATGCTGAAAGCAACGATTGGAAGGAATCTGCATAACTGGTAGGAGTGCATTCCATATGTCGAATTTTCCTACAACATGGCCACACACTCTGGAATGAAGCGGTCTCCATTTGAAGTAGTCTACGGGTTCAACCCTACCACGCCTATTGAGTTCACACCCATTCTTTTGGGAGATGCCATCAGCTTAGAAGGAGAAGCAAAGGCCGAGTATATCAAGCATATACATGAAGAAACCAAGGCAAATTTGGAGCAACGAAACATTCAGAACACAAAGAATGCCAACAAGGACCGCCGACACATGGTGTTCAAAGAGGGAGTCTGGGTTTAGCTACACCTGCGACCAGAGAGGTTTCTCCAGCGACGAAAGAGCAAGCTTGCACCCCATGATATGCCCATTCTGAGTCCTACGAAGAATCAATGATAAGGCCTACCAACTTGAACTATCATGTGACTATAACATGTCTAGTACATTTAATGTTTCTGACTTAGAGTTGTTTGATGCAGGTGAGGACTTCGCTTCGCAGACCAAAGCAATTCAAGAGGGAGGGAATGATGAGGACATCGTCCCAGCTACTGCACCAGTCATCCCACCATGACCCACACGGTCCAAGAGGAAGGTTTTTGGAGAAAAGCTCATCATGCTAGTGGAGAGCGGAGCTCGTCAAGAACTCGGACCTACCGGGACCCAGACCGACCGACCCCGGTCCATGCGACCCCGACCTCTTCAAGCCGAAGAAGGAAGAATGGAGGCTCCTTCTCAAAGATTCTTCTTCCTCCGGTGTCTTTACCATTACCATCCGATAGAGACACAAAAAGTTGTGCTAGGAAATTATTTTCTTTTTCCTATCTTCAGTTTTATCCCGTTGGATTTTTCGAAGAATGTTTTAACGAGGCAATACTCTTAGTGCGCAAGACGGTGAAAACTTGTTCACGACTCCACACCATTCACAAGTCACCACCAATTGTTGCCTAAGTGTTTAACTCGGTTTTTCTATCTTTTATTTATATTTTAGACTAAGTATATTATTTGGGCTTATGAGTCATGTTGGCTACTTAGGCCCAAGGTCCTTTTAAATTTCGTCAATAAGCACACTATTTGTTATTTTTATTTTTTAAGGGGCTAAACATCATGTTATTTACCCTAAGTTGTAACAAGACATTATATAAGCCTTTGGACCATTCATTAATGAAATAACAAGCAATTCAGAATTAAAAAAAAAAACCTAAGACTTTTTTCTAATACCTAACTGGTGCCGCCTCCAAGCCCCTTGGTGAGCCTACCGTGTTCTTCAACCTCCCTTGGTTGAAGTTCGTAGAGTATCACAAGTCCTTTCACAACTTGTGTGGTCCCATCGATACACCCTTCGCTTTCATCTCTTCTGTCTAGCAACCTGAGCTTCTCGGTGAAAAGACAGCCCACCCACGGTTTTTACATCAGCCTCTCTCGCCCTTGGTGAGATAGCCGCGACTTCATCTTTCTAGGCTGAAGTCTCTTTGGTGTATCACAAGTCTTCCGCAGCTTGTGTAGTCCAACTGTGTTCCTAAAACCTCGAGCTTCTCGGTTGAAGTTCACCCCGCCACTACGCTTGTATCATCTGGTATCAGAGCTGAAAAGCTCCAAAGTACTTGGTTGAATCTATCCCTTTTGCTATCTCTGATTTTTCTTCTTCATTGTTCTTGAATTTTTCCTGCTTTTGATTTGTTTTCTTTTTCTTCTCTGCAAGGTGAAGAGACACATAACAGGTCACACAAAAAAAGAGAATCCTAGAACCGCCACCACAAACCATAACTAATAAGGTTTTATCTATTATTGTCTTCCAATTTCTTAAAATCAAAAAAAAATATATATATATATATACACAATTGTTATTTGCTTGCTTGTATTGTTTGATTTTCTTCACAAAAATAAAACTATAAAAAGAGTTAGGTTGTTTAAAACGAAATTTAGAATCAATAGAAACCCACCCAGAGCACTTGCTTCACTTGAGAAATCATGGAACTATGTCTTCAAGTTCCCACGAGTGTGTTGTTAGGGAGTTTGTTGAATTCTTGTTTTGTTTGGCTTTTTAGGATTCGAGTTTCTCGTCCTAGCAAGTGTTGAGTCGTGTCCTAGTCTTTTGCGGTCTAGCCGCATTTGCTAAATAGGTATAAGTAAACTTTTTAGCTTCTAGTCAGTCTAGGGATCTCGCGTTTGTTAGCCCACTAGGGATAGTGGTCGATCGGGCGCGGTGATTGGCGCTTTGGGGTTCACCGTTCGGTAATGTCGTTTAGGTCCTTAGGCAAGACTGTGGGTGTAGCAGTCCTAGGGTTAGACTGAGTTCTTGCCATAGGTTGTCAAGTGGTCGAGTCTGCGTCTCGCAGCTAGCCCCCGACCGGTTGTCTAGGATTAGAAATCCTACCTTTTCGATAGTTAATGCTATAAGCCCGATTTTCCTTTTTGACTCTAGGAACTGTAAGATTCTCATTCTAGTGATTAGTGAATTAGGTAGTTTTCCGTTAGGTGTCCTAGGCTTTAAGTTAGATTTCCATAAATCTTTTTAAACCTTAGGAAATTTTCCTTTTAGCGTAATTATTTGTTGGCATAATTAGAACTTAAGAATTTTTCCTTTTTAGGCACAATTATCGATAACATTTAGGAAGATTAGCAATTTAGTGCCATTATAGACTTGTATTTATCTGCTATTTTCTATTTTTGATATCTTTCCATTTTTGGAAGTTTCATTTTTCGTATGCTTCCATTTTTTGGAACTTTCTTTTTTGCTTTTTTTTCTTTTTTGGAAGTTTTTATTTTTGGGAACTTTTTTTTTTGAATTTTTCCTTTTCCAGAAGTTTTCATTTTTTTTTTCAAATTTTTTTTTTCTTGAAAAAGGAAAATTATATCAAGAAGCGAAGGATCATCCTTAGGACCAGACAACCAAGCCATGATGCAACTGCTGCAAAATTTGACGGCCCAGATGATAGCCATGGCTACACACATGGAGTGCCTCGAACAACCTGCACGACCGCCCGGACGACCCGACATACCAGAGGCACCGAACCACAGAATCAGACAAGATCCATGGGTCGAGGACCCACAGTCGTTTTGGCACGTGCCCACCCCTCTGCTCGTCAAGATCAACCTGCCATCCTTTGCGAGAAAATTGGATCCCGAGGAATAACTAGATTGAGAAAGACAGATGGAGCTATTTTTCGATTACTACCACTGCGACGACCCAAGTAAGGTGGCCCTAGCAACGACCTAATTCACGGATTATGCATTGGCATGGTGGGATCGAGAGATAGCAGTCTGACGCCAAGGAAGTTTTGGTCCTTTAACTTTGTGTGACGAACTGACCTACTTGATGAGGAGACTTTATGTCCCTCCTCATTTCAACCGAAAGCTTCAGAGGAGATTCATACGCCTTACCCAAGAGAGCATGACGGTGGCAGAGTACTTCGATGAATTCGAACATCTACGGAACAGACTGGAGATGAAGAAATCGGAGGAGAGCCTCATGGCTCATTTCTTAGATGTTCTACAGGAACCCATCACACGTAAGGTCGAGCGCCAGCCATATCATGACCTAGGCGAGTTGTTCCACCTCGCAGTGCCGATCGAGAAGAGTAACCGCATCGCCTAGACTAAAGACCACATGGAGCACTGGCTCCAAGCCATACAACCGGGCCGCGACTAGCAACGACCAGCGGTTCAAGGGAAAATCAGTTATTAACCCGGTACCTAAGATCACTTCAGTTGCACTGTGACCAGCCGCACCTACTCCAATAAACCAGCCGCAGAAGAGTAGCGAGATCACTTGTTTCAAATGCAAGGGGCGAGGACACATATCCCGATAATTTCTAAACCAGTGGACCATGGTCTTGAATGCGTCAAGAGACTATGAATTAGATGATGAACCCGAGGAGATCACGCCCGTGACCTACCAGTTCGACGACGAGGTCGAGTATGTCGAAGACTCTTGATGATCAAACATGTTCTTATTTCCATACTAGAACCGGAAGAGATCGAGCAACGGGAAAACATCTTTCATTCTAAGTGCACTATCCTTGGAAAGGGGTGTTCCCTAATCATCGACAGAGGTTCCTGCACCAACGCCGCTAGGAAGTACATGGTCGAGAAGCTTGGACTTCAACTTTGTACTTTTAAAATCCCGTTGCATGATACTCATGAACCACTGATCTATGAAGCCAACCCTTGTCCGGTATGGTGACACAGGACGCATGTCTCTTCTACGGAACATTGTCAGTGCTTCAGCTAAGTGCTGTTAACCATGAAAATGACAAGAGTGAGTGATTTCACGATAACTGAGCCACAACTACGAATAAATCAGCGATAACTAAAACGAACTCAGAAACTTTCACGATAACTGAGCGACAACTACGAATAAATCAGCGAGAATTAAAACAAACTCAGCCACTTTCACGATAACTGAGCGACAACTACGAATAAATCAGCGACAACTAAACGAACTCAGCCACTTTCACAATAACTGAGCGACAACTAGGAATAAATCAGCGACGAACTCAGCCACTTTCACGATAACTGAGCGTCAACTACGAATAAATCAGCGACAACTAAAACGAACTCTGCCACTTTCACGATAACTTAGCGACAACTATGAATAAATCAGCGACAACTTCGAATATTACAACTAACTTACCGACAACTGTTAATAATCCAGTAATAACAAATTACTTACCATATCCAGCAACCACCCATTAGGTTCACCCTTTCTAAAACTCCATTTCTCTCTAGGAAAAATGATCGGAATTAAGTAAGCACCGGATGTTGAAAAATTTTCACCCCTGGACAATGGACACATATTAGTTAGATAAAAGAATACATTACTGAATTATATACAGTAATTAATCAAGTGATACATACTTAGTCGTATCCATCCAGTTTTCAAAGCGTTCCCATTTTTCTGCATCTACTGGAGCCATTGGATCATAAGCGTTCTCCGAATTGACCACTCCTGGGATGATGTGTTTGACTGTGGAATTAGGAAGGTATGGCGATTGTTGATAATCTGCCAATTTGAGAATTGACATTCCCTTTCGATTAACAACATCCACAATGGACAACGCAACGTCCAACTGTTCTCCAGGACTTGGCGCCATCTGCATATCTTCTTCATTCCGCTGTGACGTAATGTCAACAATATCATCGTTTTCTGCGTTATGCTGTGGAGTTTTTTTTGAATTTTTCACCACCTTTGTCACTTGAAGCCCATCAGATGCAACTTCACCCTTCTCTACCAGCCATGACTGCGTAAGCATGTTAAACATAAAGTAAGCATGTCGTATCAGAATGAAAAAACAGACTTTTTATAGTATTACTTACTGGATCATCGGAAGTGTCAACTAGATTTGGTATATTTATAGTGTTCGCTTTACCGCGACCCACTGTAATACCACCTGTCGGTGTGCTACTGTCGGCATCATCTTGTTTCTCTTGCTTGCTTTCAGAATTGCTGACATTGGCATCATCATTTCTCGGACGACTTTGCTATATTTCATGGGCAAGGTTTGTTATTTCATTCCTCACAGTTGAGGCTAATGCCTCAAAGTCTTCTGGATACTGTGTCCTCCAAGTTGTCAAACTTGGAGGCTAAACCTTCCACCATCGTAATAATTGAGTGAAGCAAACCTTTGATTCCCTCCTCATTATCAGCTTCTTCTACAACTTCAACCGGCTGTAACTCAGACTTGAGCTTCTTCTCCTTCTTCTGCTTGTTAGGGTGATCAGGCAAACATGATTTACGTTTTAAGGATTTTTTTTCCCACCAGTCCAAGTAACTTTAACCAACTGATCGGATATGATATCCGAAAGCCGATTGTCAAGCTTCCTATCCAAGCTTTGTTGGTTATTGTTCCATGTAGGGTACCTATCTTCCTATGTAACGGGAAACATATACCTCATCCGAACCTATAAATCAATCATGAAAACCTTTTCACTATCTACACGATAACATGTAAACCATACACAAAAAAAATATCAAAGTAGAGATTCTAACAATACTGTTAAATAATATACCTTTTGATGTTTATATTTCTCATCAACAATGAGTTCTTCAAAACTAAAACGTTGGCGACTTCCGCGCCAGTTAAGGAGTGGTGACACATCAACCAAATCCCTCCTCATCACATAAATCTCTCCTACCGTAGGAACAGACTCAAAAATCCATATCAGAAGAACATGAACGCATCCAGACAGTGTGTAGCAGTTTCCTTTCATGGAAACAATTTTGATAGAGTATATCAAACTGCAAAATCCAGTTCTACCCCATGGGTATTTTTTAAACTGGTCAGCAACAAGCGCTCATTTGGCGCTTTCCAACGGTATTCGGGAACCATGATGTATGCCATAAATCCCCACATGCAAGATGCATAACCTGCCTAATATCATCCTCCTCTCCAAACTCCAGTCTTCACACCGTGGCAAAACCTTAACCATCTCTTCCCATGAAGGTCCACATCCTGGAGCGACATTCATTTCTCTTCACATCAATTCATATTCTGAAGTGTTTACCGGTTCTTCCTCTGGATATAGGTCACAGTTAAGACCAGTAATTTCCTTATACTCGTTTAGCGAGAATCGCATTGGCTGATCATCAATCAATGACCAAAACTCATGGTCATCGATGATTGACAACTGATGGGTTATGAAGTGATGAACGATACTCGCAGAATATACATATTTATTGGTGATATCTATGTCCACCAGTTTCAGAATAACTCCAACAAATGAGTTTTTCAGCGCTTCCCACGCATCTACACCAATATATTTTTTTAGGGTCTTGAATTTCCCAAATGTGCAGTAATGATTCATGCTCTTCAGTTCAAAAGGAGAGCTTCCATCATCGTAAAGTCTGGCTGGGTAGCGTGAATCGGCCATATTCTGCAAATCACAGAAGGACGAGGTAACTAAAAAAATTAAAATAATTATGCGGTTACTACGAATAGTTCTGTGACAACCTTAAACAATTCCACAATAACTACAGTTTATTACTGCTATATCCAGACATAAATAGTTCTTCTCCACTTATTCTTACATGTAAGGGAGAAGACGAAAAGATTTCGGTTAAGATGACGAAGCCTGAAAATACCAAATTTAGGGAACACGAAAACAAAGAGAATCACACGAAGATAACCGTTGAGAAGACAAAGACGAATAGTTTTCTTTTAGGGTTTGCTTTTTTAATTATGTATTTGTAGAGGGATTGTAGAAATTTGAACAGTTACGACTTCAATTCGGTAACCGTTGAGAAGTTATCTACTCAAATGGCAAACTAGTAAATAAAATGAACTATGCAGGTTTTTATGTATTTATCCCACCAGTGTTTCGAGCGAAAATATGAGTAGGTTAGTCTAATCATAAGGTATAAGATATGAATCATTCTAGGCAAATTTCAGAATCAATTATGAAATAAATAAGCGTATAATGGAGAAGACAGACATGAATCAAAATTTTATCATCTTTATTATTTTATCTTCTTTATTCTCTTGTTTATCCTCTTCCTCTTTTTTATATTTTTTTGAAACCATTTTCTGATAATTCGAGAAAAAAATTGGGTATGTGTTGGTTATTTTCTTCTATCTTTTGTATTTGGTAACTAGAAGAACTGAGGAAAAATTTAATGAGATGAGAAAACTAAGAGAGAAACTAGTGGTGTTTGATATAGATGTGTTGGATTATTATCGATTATTTGGTAGCTCCTTGAAAATCTTGATTATACATTCAATACTTACCGTTAGAAAATTCACTGGTAAGTGAATACTTCTCTTTTTGACAATCCGATTGATTTAAAGTTCGAGGTTACACAATAGATACTCGAAGTTTGGATTTTATGTTGTAGGAACTAAAGATTGAGCAACAAGATTTACATGATATTAGATTGTGTTAGTAATTGTAATGTGAATCATTTGTTATGTGTAAGCTTGTCCAAGATACCTTGTCCATTGAAAATCCCACCATTTTTGTCCATCTAAAACTGTCCACCGAGTATCAAATGTAGGATTTGTATTAGGTTTTGATTATTTTTTGTTAATCTAATTTGAACAAAGATAAGCTAATGATACTAAAAAAACTTAAAAAATGACACGGTTTTACTTCAATCTCTCCCTTAAACTGAAGTCTCTCTCTTTAGTTTACTCCTCTTGTGAGCACACACCCATTTTCTCTCTTAACTTCTCGAAAGTCTCCAACTTAACTGCCTTTGTCATAACATCTGCTAGTTGCTCACGCGTTGGACAGTAGTCAAGTTGAACTGTCCCTTCATTTACAAGTTCACGCAGGAAATGGTACCTTATGTGTATGTGTTTGCTTCTCCCATGTAGCACTGGATTCTTAGATAACTTGATGGTAGAGTTGTTGTCACAATTCATGACTGTGCCTCCTTCTTGCTTTGATCCAATCTCTTCCATAATGTTTCTTAAACACACAGCATGACACGCTCCATAAGCTGCAGCTACAAACTCGGCCTCTGTTGTTGAGAGAGTGATGATTTGCTGCTTCTTTGAGGCCCATGAAACAGCTCCACCTCCTAACATAAACACATAGCCTGATGTACTTTTCCTGTCATCAATGTCACCTGCATAGTCGCTATCTACGAAACCAACCACAGTTGTCTTTCCTCCCTTATTGTAGCGAATTCCCAGTTCCTTTGTTCCTTGCACGTACCTCAATATCCTCTTAGCTGCCAACATGTGTTCTTCACTTGGACTTTCCATGTATCTACTGACCAGATTCACTGAATACATCAAGTCTGGACGTGTTGCTGTCAAATATCTCAGACTACCAACCAATTGCTTGAAGCTTGTAGGGTCTACTCCTTCTCCATGCATCACCTTAGATAGTTTTTGTCCTGGTACTATCGGATTTTTTACGGAATTGCAGTCTTCCATTCCATATCTTCTTAGGATCTCCTCTGCATACTTGCTCTGATTCATGAATATGCCTCTTTCATCTTGTATTATCTCCACACCTAGGAAAAACTTCATTTTTCTCAAATCCGTCATAGCAAACTCGCTCATCATTGAAGTTTTGAAAGCTGCAATCATTGACTCTGCATTTCCAGTGTAAACAAGATCATCAACGTATACACTTACAACCAAGATGTCGTCTCCATGCCTTTTCACGAAGAGTGTATGTTCGCAGTAACACTTCTCGAATCCTTCTCCCATGAAATAGTTCTCAAGTCGACTGTACCATGCTCTTGGAGCCTGCTTTAATCCATACAAAGCTTTCTTCAGTTTGTAAACTCTTATATTGTCGACTTCAAATCCCTCCGGTTGTTCAACGTATACGTCTTCCTCCAAGTCACCGTGCAAGAAAGCACTTTTGACATCAAGTTGATATACTGACCAGTTCTTTGCTGCTGCTAATGCCAAGATCGTTCTGATCGTGTCCCATCTCGCAACTGGAGCAAAAACTTCATAGAAATCCATTTCTTGCTTTTGATGGTATCCCTTTGCAACCAATCTCGCCTTGTACTTTTCCACTTCTCCTTTCTCATTAAGTTTTGTTTCGAAGACCCATTTCACGCCAATCACTTTGACTCCATCTGGCACCTCTACTAATTCCCAAGTGTTGTTATCTTCAATGGAGGTGATTTCTGTCTCCATGGCTTTTCTCCACACTCCTTCTAGCATTGCTTCATCAAAGGTTGTTGGGTCTTCAGACGCAATAAACATAGCTACCAAGTCTTTTCCTTCTTCTGCAATGACAAACTTAGCATTCCCACCAACGTAATCTTTCATCCACACTGGTTTTTGTCTTTGCCTTTTTCCCACTTCTCTGTCCTCTGATTGAGGTGGACTTCCTGCAATTTCTTCAATGTTTTCATCTGAAACATTGTTTTCTCCATTTGCTTCTGAATTCACTTCACTCTCTTCGCCATTTCCAGTCTCCACTTCTGTTTCTTCCCACAATAATTCTGCTCCTTGCGTATCTTCTTCCCAATTCCATGTTTTGCTCTCATCGAAGTGGACATCTCTGCTGATTACAATCTTTTTTGTCTTCGGGTTATACAGCATGTATGCCTTCGATTCTTTGCTTATCCCAAACATTACGCACTTGATACTTTTATCGTCCAGCTTTATCCTTTTCTCATATGGCACGAGCGCAAAAGCTGTGCATCCAAACACCCTGAGATGTCCCACGTCTGGTTTGTAGTTACTCCACTTCTCTTATGGAGTCTGATTGCTCAATGCTGCTGAAGGACTCCTATTCAGGACATAAACCGCATACTGAGCTTCCTCCGGCCAAAACTTATGAGGTACAGACATCTCCAGTAGCATGCACCTTGTCATATTCATCACACTTCGATTTTTTCTTTCAGCTATGCCATTTTGCTGAGGCGTATATGCTGCTGTCAGCTGTCTTTTAATCCCTTTCTCCTTGCAGTACTCTTCAAAGGCTTTGGAGTTATACTCGCCTCCACGATCAGATCTTAAGCAGACCAAATGCTGTCCTGTTTCTCTCTCTGTTGCAGCTTGAAATTCCTTGAAGACGTGTAGAGCTTCTGATTTTTCTGTTAAGAAATAGGACCAACATTTTCTGCTGTAGTCATCAATAAAATTGATAACATACCTCCTTCCACTTTCAGATACCGGTGTAATAGGCCCACAAATATCACTATGGACTAGTTCTAGTCCTCGTGATGCTCTCCACACACTTTTCTTGGGTATGTTTGTTCGAACTTGCTTCCCCTTCATGCACACTTCACAGATTGTTGATTCTTCATCGTCTTGGTTGGCGCCATTGGGTAAACCAGTTACCATCTTCATTTCTGCAAGTGTCTTGAGTCCACTATGACTTAAATGTCCGTATCTTTTGTGCCACAGTTGACTTGTATGCATCACAGCTTGTAAGCATTGACCTTCCTCTCCCTTCTTAGCCTCTTTCACCCTTGCCAAGACTGTAAACATCCGATTTTTGGACATGTTCGACTGCATCACTAGTTTGTTCTGATCCTTGCTCCAAATATCGCATACGCCATCTTCAATGGTGATTCTTAACCCCTTCTCTTGTAGTTGACCAACGCTGAGTAGATTGTTTTTAAGACCCGGTATGTAATAAACGGATGAGATGACTGAGACAGTGCCTTTGATCTCCAATCTGAGACTCCCCTTTCCTTCAACTGCCATCCGCCTGTCATCACCGAGTCTTACGCTTTGTTTGTAGGTGGAATCGAATTCGATGAACCACTCTCTATTCCCACACATGTGGTTGCTACACCCTGAGTCTAAGAACCACACATGTTGTTCATTGTCTTTGACTTCATCAATATGTGCCATTAGCAACATGTCTTCCTCTGCCTCTGCATAGTTAACCTCCTTTTCCCACTCAGGACATTCTGCTTTGTAATGTCCTTTCTTACGACATTTAAAACATTCAACTTGCTCCTTATTGTAGTACATTCTTCCTCTTCCTCTCCCTTGACCTTGGAAGTTGCCTCTGCCCCGGTAAAATCTTCCTCGTCCTCGTCCTCCATCATATCTCCAATTTCCTTCAATCTTCAGCGCCTGATCCTCTGTATCGTGCCTCTTCAGGTTTTGTTTGTGAACCATTAAGGAACTCTGCAATCCATCTACTGATAGCTCCTTTATATCATTCGATTCTTCAATGGCACAAACAATATACGTGTACTTTTCCACCAACGTGCGTAAGATTTTTTCCACCACCTTAGAGTCAGGAATGTCTTCTCCCAGGTTTCGCATATCGTTTGTAACCTCCATCACTCTTGAGAAATATTCAGTTACTGTCTCTCCAATTCTCATTTCTAGAATTTCAAAGCTTCTCCTAAGCCTTTGCAACTGAGCGCTCTGCACTCGCGTATTCCCTTGATATTTCTTCTTCATGGACTCCCACAAGTCCTTCGCTGTCTCCTTCTTTAAGATCGTCTTGAGAATCGCCTTGTCTATTGATGCATATAAGTAATTTTTCACCTTGTGATCAATGATTGTCTTCTCTGCCAGTTCTGTCTTTTGTACTCCGGTCAAGATCACGTTTCTGTCGGGTCTCGTGATCCCTACTTCAACGAGATCCCACCATTCCTTTCATCTCAGCAAATTTTCCATGAGCATTGCCCAATGCTCATAGTCACCGTCAAATTTGGGAATGACCAATGCATCTCTCTCACTCATCTCTCCTTTCTCTTGTTCTCTCACTTGTGTTTCTCTCTCTATCACTCACCTTGTGTTTCCCAGATTTTGGCTCTGATACCACTTGTAACCAAACAAGACAAGAAATGAAACTCTGCAATTCTCTGCAACTCTGTTTTTCTGCAAATGTTTTCGTACTATTATTCATTTCATAACATGAGCTTATATAGAGCTCTTTTACAAACGAAACACTAACTCCACGACTCCACTAATAAACTAAACTACTTGCCACTCACTCCCTACATAATAGGAAGTACACGACTTATCCAAAGACCAAATCAAACTTGACAATGACACTAAAAAAACTTAAAAAAACGACACGGTTTTACTTCATTTTCCCTAGATTTTGATATATTCTAATTCATTTAATGTTATGATTCATTTGATGCTTCATAGAATTTGATGCTCCAATTTATTTGTTTTCTTCCAATTATTCTACAAGAATATGTTCATAATATCTAATCCATGTTTCCTAATCCATGGTACTTATCCATGTCACATAGTCCATATTTTTTGTTTATATATTTTGTCCTGACTTTCACACTCACTTATCCACAAGATCGAACATTATTCATAACCTACAACACTATTCACATATACGCATCATCGAATTTATCACAATAATCAAATTTATCAACTTGTCTACCATACTCAAATTCTGTTGGTATAAACTTGAAGATTAAGCTGAAGATTATTCATTTGAAGGTTAGAAGTTATCTAATCCAAGTTGGTAGTTATCTATTGTGATTATCTCTTTGTTGATAAGTATGTTTATCTCCTAGATTCTCCTAGATTTAAGGAGCTAGAATATGTTTAAATAGAAGCTTTAGCTTGAGATTAGAGAGAGAGATAACAAGAGCTTGAGCTTAAGTTTTGAGTAAGTTTCTTAAGCAATAAAAGAAGAGTTATTTGATTCTTGTGTTCTAAGTTTCTATATTCAGTTTTCTGCAAATTGATTATTTATTCAACAATTGGTATCAGAGTGTAGATCAAGTTTTGTTTATAAAAGGAGAAGAACCGACCCTCTGTTTCTAACTCAAACAAGAGGCGAAGAACATAAACCGGAAAACAAAACAATCGATTCTTAAACATGGAAGACAAGAGTACCGTTGCAGCAAAACCGCGAGAAGGAAGACTTTCATCCATTCAATGCCCGATGTTGAGTACAACCAATCACACAGTTTGTTCAATTCTAATGAAGATTACTCTCAAGGTTCACAAAGTATGAGAAGCTATAGATCCAAGTGTCGAAGATGAAGAAAAGAATAACATGGCCATGGCGCTCCTGTTTCAGTCCATACCAGAACCATTGATTCTCCAAGTGGGAGAACTTAATACTTCGAAAGCTGTCTGGGAAGCTATCAAGTCTATACATATTGGCACTGGAAGAGTCAAGGAGGCGAGGTAACAAACATTAATGGCGGACTTCGATAGAATGAAGATGAAGGAGACATACACAATAGATGAGTTTGTTAGAAGAATACCTGAACTTACCTCAAAAGCTGCAGTGTTAGGAGAAACACTAGAAGAAGCTAAAATCGTAAAAAAATATTCTAAAAAGCGTACCACGACAAAAGTATATTCATATTGTTGCGGCGTTGGAACAAGTACTTGACTTGAAAAAAACGAGATTTGAAGACATAGTGGGAATTTTAAAAGCATACTAAGAACAAATTACTGAAGAGAAGGAGGAACAAGAAGATCAAAGCAAGTTATGTATGCAAATATGGATTCAGGCTCAGGCTTTAGAAATCGTGTAGGACGCTTTGGAGGTGGACGATTTAATAGAAATAGAGGATGAGGAAGATTAGGATACCAAGGATATGACTCGAATGCTCAACGAAGAGATAAATCGAGAGTTATGTGCTATAGGTGTTATAAACAAGGACAATACGCCTCTGATTGTCCAGAAAGATTACTGAAACTCCAAGAAGTCCTTGAGACTGAGAATGAGGAAACACATGGTGCAGATGAGTTATTAATGCACGAGGTGGTGTTCCTCAATGAGCAGCTTCGAGATGCAAACAATTAATGAAGACGTATGGTATCTGGATAACGGTGCTAGTAACCATAGGACAGGAGATTGAAGATATTTTTTGACAATTGATGAAACTGTCACATGAAAAGTACGCTTTGGTGACAACTCACGAATTGATATTAAGGGAAAATGAACCATACACTTTATAGATCGAAACGGCGAACAAAGAAGCATCTCCTATGTTCACTACATTCCTAAACTCAAGAGCAAAATTATAAGTCTTGGTCAAGCTACATAAGCTGGATGTTCTGTAAGCATGGAGGAAAATTACTTGAATCTGCACGATCGACAAGGAAAATTACTATGCAAGACACAAAGATCGTCTAATAGACTTTATAAAGTCCGTATGAGATTGAAAGACTCTTGTCTGCAGATCAAAACAGAGAATTGCCTGCAACTTAAGGGAAAGAACGTTACAGCAATATGGTCATAGGACTTCCCAAACTTGAGAAAGAAAGCACTCCATGTGGATCATGCCTACTCGGAAAACATGCTAGAAAAGTCTTCCTACAAGCAACCTCATATCAAGCTTCACAAGTCCTTGAACTTGTACATGGAGACCTCTGTGGTCCCATCACACCTTCAACCGCTGCGAAAAAAAAGTATGTATTCGTACTGATTGACGATCATTCGAGGTATATGTCGTCAATACTACTAAGAGAGGAGAGTGATGCTCTCAATAAGTTCAAAAATTTTAAATTTCTGGCCGAGCAAAAAACGGGAAGGTCTATCAAAGCATTCATGACATATAGAGGATGTGAGTTCGTCTCTCAAGAGTTCAATAAGTTCTGTGAAGATCGCAGGATACAAAGGCATTACACTGCTCCGTATACGCCACAGCAAAATGGCATCATTGAACAACACAATAGAACCTTGATGGAAATGACCAGGAGCATTCTTAAGCATATGCGAGTACCGAATTACCTCTGGGGATAAGCAGTAAGACATGCTACTTATCTCATAAACCGGCTGACGACAAAAACTCTAAACATGGTCACCCTGTATGAAGCCTTCAAGAGAAAACGTTCGAATATCAAACACATACACATATTTGGTTGTATTGGGTATGTAAGGACATAGACTGCACAATTGAAAAAGCTAGATGACAGGTCCAAGATGCTGGTTCATCTCGGCACAGAACCAGGATCAAAAGCCTATCATCTTTTTGATCCAACAACTCAGAAAGTGACAGTCATCAGAGACGTTGTCTTCGATGAAGAAAAGGACTGGATTTGGAACAAACACGGGAAAACAGAGAGTAACAGACCGGAAACTTTTCAACTCTGTTTTGGAAATTACGAAAATCATGGAACAACGGATTATGGAAGTAGAGAAAACGATGAGAAGACTCAAGAAAAGGAAACAGAGGACTATACAAAGAGTGACAAACCCCATGAAAATCACGGAGACAGTATTGAAGAAAGGATAGATAACTCGGGTGAGATCTCACAAACTTTAAGAAGAAGAACCAGGGAGATCAAGAAACCGAGTTACTTGAATGACTTTGTTCTCCATGCAGAAGAAGAGGGAGAAAATCTTCTCATGCTCGTAAATGAAGAACCAAGAACTTTTGTTGAGGCGAGCGAATCAAAGGAATGGATTCTAGCATGTGAAGATGAACTTGCGTCTATTTCTAAGAATCACACATGAGACTTGTGTGATCTCCCATATGGTGTGAAGTCAATCAGATTGAAATGGGTCTTTAAGGTCAAGCGAAACTCTGATGGGAGTATCAATAAGTATAAAGCAAGGCTTGTGACAAAAGGGTATGTACAAAAACATGGAATGGACTTCGATGAGGTGTTTGCGCCTGTGGCACACATTGAAAATATTCGATATCTAGCTGGATTAGCAGCCTCAAATAAATGGGAAATACATCATCTTGATGTAAAAACTGATTTTCTTCATGGCGAGCTTAAGGAGATAGTTTACGTTACACAGCCAGATGGAGTTATCAAGGAAGGACAAACCAAGGTTTACAAACTAAACAAAGCCTTGTATGGACTTCGACAAGCCCCGAAAGAATGGGACAAAAAATTAAATCAAATTCTAATGGAACTCTGTTTTACTAAGTGCTCAAAGGAACCATCTGTTTATCAAAGAACTAGAAGGATGAATTGTTGATCGTCACAGTATATGTGGACAACTTATTCGTGACAGGATAAAAGTTGGACATGATTTTCGCCTTCAGAGCAGAAATGTCCTTGAATTTTGAGATGAGTGATCTCGGGAGACTAACATACTATCTTGGCATTGAGTTTGATCAACACAATACAGGCATTACACTGAGACAGAAGAGGTACGCGACGAAGATTCTAGTTGATTCAGACCTTGAAAGTTGTAATCCGGTTGACACACCAATGGAGATAGGATCAAAGCTATCAAAATCAACAGATGAGCAAGGAATTGATGAAACCATGTATATGCGCAATGCGCATAGTGGGATATCTCAGGTATCTTCTTTATACCAGACCCGATCTAGCTTATAGTGTTGGAGTTATAAGCAGGTATATGCAAGAACCAAAAGCTTATCATGGAACTGCGATGAAACAGATTTTGAGGTACCTAAAGGGGACTCTGTCTTACGGGCTCGAGTTTAGACGTTCGGATAGTCCTACATTGACAGAGTATAGTGACAGCAGTCACAACGGTGATCCATATGATGGAAGAAGTACAACTGGTCACATTTTTTATCTTGGAGACAGCTCGATAACGTGGGCATAAAAAAAAAGATACAGTTGCATTATCTTCTTGTGAGGCAGAATTTATGGCTGCCACTGAAGCAGCTAGGCAAGCCATATGGTTACGGGACTTAAGTAATGAGATAACTGGAACACCAAGCAACAAAGTGACGATTAGAATAGAAAATAAGTCAGCTATCGCTCTAACCAAAAATCTTGTCTTCCATGGGCGCAGCAAACATATCCACACAAGATACCACTTCATTCACGAATGTATCGAGAACGGTCAAGTGGAGGTTGAACATATTCCGGGAACAGAACAGAGAGCAGATATATTAACAAAAGCTTTGGGAAAAAGCAAATTTCAGGAGATGCGGGAGCTAATCGGAGTTCAAAAAGTTTCGTGTAAAGAAACTCAAGCTTAGGCGGGAGAATGTTGGGATAAGCTTGAAGATCAAGCTGAAGAATATTCACTTGAAGATTAAGAGTTATCTAATCCAAGTTGGTAGTTATCTATTGTGATTATCAACAAAAATCATGTTTATCTCCTAGATTTTTCTAGATTTAAGGAGCTAGAATATGTTTAAATAAAAGTTTTGAGAGAGAGCTCAACGTGAGATTAGAGAGAGATAACAAGAGTTTGAGCTTAAATTTTGAGTAAGTTTCTTAAACAATAAAAAAGAGTTATTTAATTCTTGTGTTCTAAATTTCTATATTCAATTGTCTGCAATTTGATTCTTTATTCAACAAATTCGTTATCTATTAGGTCAATTCAAAAATTAATATTTTTGGAATACACATTAATTATTTAAATTGAGATCAAGATAGTTGATAGCAAGATTGGTGGAGGCGACATTATAATTAGATAATAAAATTGTACAAATCTTGAAATTATTTTATCATCGAATCACAAATCATCTTATAGTGGATATGAAAATATAAATACTTTGGAATTATTTTGCCATTTAATCACAAATTATATCAGAACATATAAAAATATTAGAATTATTTATGTTCACGATACTGAGCCATTCTATAACATTTTCTTACTTCTTGCACAAAATTGTATGAAAGTGATACATGTTCTAAAAATGATGATAAGTTTTTACGTGAAGTGTTTGTATATTTTCTCAAAATTCTGAAATAGGTGTTTACTAATTAAAATATTTTGGGATCGTGTGGAAAAAGTTTTTGAGAGCGGAAAAATAGTAACTTAGAGTGAACATAAAATTTCTTATATCCACTTTCGATTTCAAATTATTGAAAAAGCAACGAACAAACTATATACATACATTAAACAGTGTGAAACAGACGTATAAATGGTGTTTTAAATGATGATATTATAAGTTTTAACATATAATTTTTAATTGATTTAGTGCTATATAAATATTTATTATTATTATTTCTTTTTAATTGTATGATATTTAAGTTAACAAGCTAAAAATATGCTAATAAAAAATCCAATATTCAAAACTGGGTGGAAAATTGTTCATGTATTGAATATAATTCAATTTTTTGAAAAGTTCAAAGATGGTGTCACTTTTACCACAAAATATAAAATCCATATGGTTTCATATATATATATATATATATATATATATATATATTCAAAGTTAGAAAATGCTACGTCTGCTAAACAATAATTTTTAGTTTTATTTTTATTTTCAATAAATTTAGGTGATAGATTATGATATTATTGATAGATCCCCATTTCAGTAGCCAATTATAATCGAAAAAATCCAACTAAAAATAAAAACAGATTATGAAAGATCAACTGTTATAATGTTCTTAGAATAATAGAATATATAATTTTTAGAATAATTAAAGAAACAAATGCACAAAACAACATCATTTGAAGATTTAAAATAAATATTATCCATTAAAAGAACTCAGAGAAGAAAAAAAAATTATTTCAAAACTATTTCAATACAAGATATAAATATCTGTGTATTATTTTTAAATCAGACAAACACAAATCTTAAGAAAAAATATGTGGTCAACGAGTTTTTTATGCGTCTGTTATCTTAAAAAAACTAGAAGCGATCTATTATATTATTAAATATTGAGTTTATTTTTAAACCAATTATTTTAGTCCTTATCTTTTTAGAATTAATTATATATTTTTAAAATATCATTTGTTATGTCAACATATTTTTAATTTAAAATATCATTGTTGCATTTAAAATATTTAAGTATAAAACTTGTTATTGTTAATACAATATTTTAAGTATAAAACCCAAATTTATAATTTTAGTAGAATAAAAATATAATTAGTTTCTTTAAAATTAAAATAATTTATAGAATTCTTTATTTTAGACTAATATAGAGTGTTATTAACTTATTATATGTACTTTTACTCTAAACAGAGTTTAAAGACAACATAGCTTTTAAAAAAAAATTTAAACCAAATTTTTTTAAATAAAACACTTCATTAATGTTGTTAAAAAATAAAAATAAAAACACTTTATTAGCATAATAAATATAATTAAAATTGGTTGGAAATTCTTTTAACAAAACTTTAGTTTTAACAGAAGTATTTTAAAAGGTTTTAACAAAATTTATCCAAAATATAATAAGTTATTAAATTTTTAAATTAAAAATTATAATAAAAATATCTTATATACATTTATTCATAAAAAAATATTTTAGGATAAGTTACTTGATCCTATCTATCTTGATCTTAAATTTTTAAATTCATTATCAATTTTTTTTTTAATTTTGATATTTGTAATATATAATTTTTTTTGTCAACTTAGTTTAGTGGTTTAAAAATCTTATTTAATATTGTGGGATGCTGGGTTCGAATCCTAGATATATGTGATAAATTTTTAAGATAACCACCACTATTGTGCTATATAATTTTCATAAAAATATAAACTTTTAAATTATATAATTATGATGATTCCGTAGATAAAGCGAAAAAAATAACATTGAGAGTTAGGAAAATTCAAAGCAGCTTCTCACCATTATATGCAAAAATCAAATCCTACTATGAAATGAATGATTTTTTTCATCAATTAGACATTATGTTCACAATGGATAGGTCATATTCACTAAAAATGATGTCCATATTAATAGAATGGTCAGCGTTCTCTGATTGAAGTATTTAATAAATATAAGATTTTTTCAACAATTTTAATATTATCCTTTGTTTTTTTGTCTCTAATGATTGTAATATCTCTTAAACTTTGTGAGGTAACTGAGTTCGAATCCCAAACATATGTCATGAATTTTAGAGGTGATCATCATCATATCATATGATTTCAACATATTATCATTTGTTTCATGTGCAAAAATATTGGAAGTATCTTA